>OY728133.1:1857880321-1862757602 GCA_963277665.1 Viscum album | reverse complement strand
CACCCCCTCCCCTATAACCCCCCCGACAGCCCCCCTGGACAGCCCCCCAACCTGGACAACCCACCCGCCCCACCCCCACTATACAGTTCCCCCCTTGGACAGCCCATACCCCTCCCCACCTAGATAACCCCCCAGGATAGCCCACCCCCTCCCTGGACAACCCAAACCCCTCCCCTGCATCCCCCCACCTAGACAACCCCCCACCTAGACAGCCCACACCCCCTCTCCTTCAGCCCCCCACCTGGATATCCCCCTCCACCTGGACAGCCAACCCCCACCCCTCACCTGGACATCCCCCCCAACCTGGACAACCCACCCCTCCCTGGACACCCCACACCCCTCCCCCACCTAGACACCCCACCTTGACCCCTGGATAGCCCACACCCCTCCTTGGGGTAGCCCATACCCCCTCCCCAACAACTCTATAGCCCCTACCCCCTACAAACCCCTACCCCCCTAAATAACCCACCCCCCACCTGGACATCCCCCACACCTGGACAACCTACCCCTCCTACAACCTTCTTAGGGTATTTTATTTAAAATTATTTTATTCATTAAGAAAGCCAAACTATCATGCATTATCCATTTCAGTAAACAAAAAACATAAAATCCCACTAAACATAAAACATAAAACCCACTAAACAAAAAACATAAAAACAAACATAAAACAAAGCCTTTACCCCACTAAACAAAAAACATAAAACAAACCCTTTACCCCCTACACTAAACACGCCCCACTTAATAGACCCTTTACCATGTATGAAGTGTAGAACAAAAAAACATAAAACAAACCAAAGGGTTCGGTACTCCAACAACAATAACTCTAATTTAGCCGAAATCAAAACATAAAAAATAAAACAAAAATAGGAAGAACACTAAAACTAAGGTAACACTTACTAATTTGAATTGTAGAAATAAAAATTTGTTTGATTGAAGAAGAATCTTTGGCTGGAAGGTGTTTCGCGGCTGAGAAGACTTCAGGAGGAGGTCTGTATTATGTCGGTAATCGGGGCCGACTAGGATCTGGGGTGCTGGGTATTTGGGGGAAAACTTTCCCAATAGTTTTTAAAAACCATTGGGAAAATATTCTCTTTACCAACAGTTTTGATAAAACATTGTTATACCTTAGAGAAAATAGTTATTTACCAATGGTTTTGGCAAACAGTTGGTAAATCTTAGGAATATATACACATTGACAACAGTTTGAACAAACCGTTGGAAAATGTTGCTTCTTTTACACTATAGCAATGGTTTCTTCAAACCGTTGCTATATTACAGTTGGAAAAACACTAGATTACAGTAGTAATTGTCTAAACCATATAGCATTTTACATATGGTGTATAATTGGAAATTTATTTTAACTATGGACATATTGATGAATCTGTATTCTCTACTCTATATGGATATTGAAAAGGCATATTTCTATTGTATTAAATCAATGTATAAAAAATATTTGGACTTTCCATGGAAATTGGGGCCCTCTATAGCCCCATGATGCATCAATAGGTCTCATTAGACAAATCAGTTGGTGACAAACCCTTCGAGTTTGTTTCCAAAAATAAGGCGGGTTTCTACCAATAGAACTAAACCGTTTTAACGATATCATGGTATCATGTTCTAGATACATGATTTATAATTAATAAGAATTAAATTTATCATTATTAATTATTATTATCCATGATATTTTCACTATGACCAAATCTATGGATGAAATTTCATTCTCAGTTTATTAATGGCATGAGTTTTTCATTTATTCACCATGCCATAATGACTATTTCAAATTTTTTATGATTCAATTATTTTTGATTCAGGCTTCCACTATTTGTAACCCTTACTGAGCATTTGATCTGACCCCTTTCATTTGTTTACCTTCAATAGGTGATGAAGAGGAGATCATTTATTGAGTTCCTGTGGTTGCAATTTTTAGTTTTTGTTATGTATTTTATTTTTGTATACTTTTCCAATGTAATTTGAGTTACATATATATATCTAGTTTCTTCAAGACTACTAAACTGATCGGTCCTTCAGGATTTTCATTCCTTCTAACCATGACAATGTAACAAGTAATGTACCAAATCTGGTATAGAGTGGTCTGGGTGTTATAGTTGGTATCAAAGGAAGTTTAATAGAAAACATGGAAACTAAAGTATGAAATCTATAGTAGGGAACAAATCCATAAGGTAGAATTTGAGGATAAATGTACACGAACGTCTTTTTATTTTGGTAAGGAATATATTATGTGAATATTTATAGCAGATACATCCCTATCTAGACACGAGCAGGTAGAGGTGGCTCTAGTACAGATGTACCTAGGAGTGAAAGCTCTGATAAAGAGTTTTTGGCTTGAGCCGGGGTATCCTGGCACATGACAACATGCCTTGCTATACTCTTGGTTACGAAACTCCCAATAGATATGCTTAGTATAATTTATATTTTATTTACAATACATTTTGAAGGATTAAAATGTAAATTATTCCTCAAAGAAACCTTTACTTTACAAGACATCATGATTTATTTGATTATGATTTATTTGATCATGATTTAATGAAACCTTTACTTTAAAAACCTTTACTTTACAAGTCATATAATGAATATAAAGTATTTAAATATGAATAATTTATTGAGAAACTGGACGAATAATCTAGTAAAGGTTCTTTGGAAAGACCGGAATATGGTGGAAGCAACATGGGAACCTGAGGATGTAATTAAGAAGAACCACCCACATCTTTTTGGTGGGCTTTATACATTAAATTTCGAGGATGAAATTTCTGAAGGAGGGAATAATATAACCCCCAAGTATTTTATGGTATGTTCTACATAAATAATTTATATTCATTAGATAACCTATATTTCATGAAGCACTAGGTCTTTTGTGAAACAAAACATTATAGGAGAAAGTTATAAGCTATCCATTAAACATGAATTTTCTACTTCTATGTTTTGAATTTTAAAAAATGGTCATCTAGAGTTGTGATCAATAAGTCATTTGGAGTCTGATAGAACCAACTTGATTTTTTTGATGAATATTAACATACCCTTATGAATAGTAATATGAATAGTAATATTACCCTTATAAATAGTAAATAATTATAATATTTTATTTTCTTAAGGTAATAACATAATGAGATATTAATTAATTTTTCAATGTGATATAGAACTAATTATACCTTAAAAATTGTTATTTTTAAAATTAAATATGATTTTATTTAAAAATTGAATTAAAAATACTTAGAAAATTATTTTCAAAAAATTGATTTCATTTTTTAATTCTACACAGTAAAAAATGGTTAGGGTGAAGTTTTGGGTTTTTCTAAAATACTTGAATTTTTTTGTGAATAGTAAAAATACAGTTTTGAGTTTTTGGTAGTTTAATGACATCATATTGATATAATAATTAATATAAAAGGATGGTAGACCTTTGTACAGTAAAATATTACATGAGGTGTGCCAAGTGGCTGAAACCATTGGAAAATTCCATGGGAAAGCCCATGGTTTTGCAAAAACCACTAATGAAGTGTCCCTTTTAATTAATAAAAAACTCCCTCTTAATTACTATAAATAACCACTCAACCCCTTTGTTTCCTTTCATTCAAAACTCATTATCCTCAAATATATGATAGTATTACCTCTATATAAGTCCTCACAAGGTGTCCTCAAACCCCAAAGGTCCCAACATTCATATTTTGGGAGTTACTCTACAAGGTAATAGAATCAACCTCCCTTCTCTTTTCTTAAAGATTTCATTTATGTTTTCTCTTTTATTTTCAATTGGATTATGTTGGGATATGTCATTAAATATTAACCTTACTAACCATATTATTTATAAGTGACTAGATACCCCTTTTATCTCATCAAACTATTTTATTAAATTTTAAATGACGCCGTTAGGCTACCGAATTTTCGTGAGAGATTTCTCAATTTTTCTTCTATTTTGAGTTCATTTATTTTATACTTCTTTCCTCATCTTACCTCATAAAAATGATATGATAATTAAATAACCATAAATGAACTATAATTATATTATTTTAATGGAATATTTCATCATCATCTCTCTTTCCCCTCCTCTTATACAAAAAAATGAAAACACTGTCCGAGATGTGTTAATTTATCACATTCAAGGACAACGGGTTCTCAATTTTTGTTACCATATTCAAATATGGTAATGAAACCATTTTTATGGTTTAAATAGATCATAATATATGTATTTCATCTCATTAATATTCTGCAATCCCTACAGACTCATAATATGGGATAATAATAAAAAACAAGTTCATTGTGCACAAAACTGCCAAGCTAAATCCAAGCATTTATCAATAACTTTTAACTAATGATTCATCCTCAAGTATATAACACAGAATCATTATAAGATCTTTTATATATATTTAATGTCACTAATAATATATATTTACAATTCTGGATGTTTAACCACAATTCAAACAAACTTCCATTCAATAATACAAGTAAAGAAATCATGAAAATCAAGGAAGAGAATGCTTCCAAAACAATAAAATTGATACTCTTACACCCATAAAAAGGGCCATGAAAGAACCTAATAAGGTTATAATAAATCAATTAAATGTATAGGATTTTATGTAATTTTTAATTAATGAAGCTAAAATTTATTATTCAGGACTTGAAAACAAATGAAGAACACACTCAATCATATGGTAAGGGGTTTCTCATTTCACTTTCATTTCTGTGAGATTTCCATTTTTCTCCAATTATTTATTGTATGTGGTATATGTGTACTTAAATTTAGTATATAATAACATGATTATATTTATATTCATGTTATTAAATGATATATTTGATGGTTATTAAGTTATGGTCATATGATTCGACCGATTACATTGTGGTAAGAGACTTTGTTCAACTACCATTTTGTTGTGACTAACTTTATATTGTGCAACTAATAATCCTTATGTGGTGTAACTACTGAACATTTTAGATCACTTTTCATTTGAAATTATATTTATATTAAATATCTATAATCTCATATCATGGATATGTTTATTTTCTAAACCGTATACCATTTCACATACGGTGTATAATTGGAAAGTTATTTTAACTATGGAAATATTGAAGAATCTGTATTCTATACTCTATACATATATTGAAAAGGAATATTTATCTTGTATTAAATCAATGTATAAAGAATTATTTGGACCTAAAGTGGTGGGTGGGGCCCTATATAGACCCTCGATGCATTGACAGGTCTCATGAGACAAATCAGTTGGTGACAAACCCTTTGAGTTTGTTTCCAAAAACCAGACGGGTTTCAACCCACAGAACTAAACTATTTTAACGATATTATGGTATCATGTTTCAGATACATGATGTAAAATTAATAATAATTAACTTTATTCATTATTAATTATTAATACCCATAAGGTTTTCACTATGACAAAATCTATGGATGTAGTTTCATTCTCAGTTTATTAATGGCATGAGTTGTTCATTTATTCACCATGCCATATTGACTATGTCAAATTGTTTGTGATTCAGTTATTATTGATTCGTGATTCTACTATTTGTAACCCTTATTGAGTGTTTTATCTCACCCCTTTCATTTTTTTACCTTCAATAGGTGATAAAAAGGATATCGTTTATTGAGTTCTTGTGGATAGAGTTTTTAGTTTTTGTTATGTATTGTATTTTTTTAACCTTTTCTAATGTAATTTGAGTTGCATATATATATATATAAATATATGCAGTTTCTTCAAGACTACTAAACTGATCATTCCTTTTGGATTTTCATTCCTTCTAACCATTCCAATATAACATGTAATTCACCGAATCTGGTCTAGAGGGGTCAGGGTGTTACAGTATTAGTAGAATCAATCATGTAATAGAAAATGAATAAAAAATATAGAAGGAATAAATAATAATCAAATAATTCCATATAACTAATAACAACAGTGTATAATATATGCACTCATAACATAACAATTTAAATAATCACATGGACAATAATAAGTGATTCCATAGTGATATAATTCCTTATTTCAAACATTATAAACATAACATCAATGACTCATGAAAAAAAATTATACATAAATAGGTAAGTATTACACTAAATACCCAAACTAGTTTGTTTCATGAGACCTTAAAATACCTTAGGGACTATATAATTGAGGCACCACCCATAATTAATTAAGTACAATTCATTTATAAGATTAAGTAATGAACAAAAAATATAATACATAACAATAATTTCTTAGTAATCAATAACCATCTGTATTAAAGTAACAAGTATACAAAATTTAAACATCTCCCCGATCAATATATGAAATAACATTCTTGGTAAGTACCCTTAAAATTGACACTATATATAGTAATGGGTATATGGTTAAGTTAATTCAACAAAAACAAAATATATTAACAGTATAAGTGATATATAATATATCAATTAAATTAAATAACATGGATATAATGGAGAAGAATAAAGTTAAGAGAGAGATGAAGAGTACTATAGAGCATAACAATTATGAACAAGGAGAGGTATGAACTATAAATTATTAAGATAATTTAGAGGGTAATAAATTAAACATAATCCCAAAAGAGAAATACTATATATAGTTTTAGAGTAAAATGGTATTGAAATTATAAAAATAATTTTCATAAAGCTTTTTTAACATGGTTGTAGAAAAAACATATAAGTCAATTTAAAAATTCATTTCAAGGAGGTAAAATGAGGATAGTGAAAAAATTAATTTTAAAAGAATTAAAAACATTGAAACTTTAAAAATTAGTTAATTTAAATATAAGAAAAATGGAGTGGAAGATAAAAATATACCTAAGTGGAATGAAATCTATTTATTTATTCTTCTAAAACATAAACCAAATTTTTAATTGAAAATTTACCAAAACAATGGTAATATAAATTAATTTATGAAACCATGAAAACTTGAATATGATACTTCATTATAAAAACAATACTATAAAATAGGTAAAATAGAATCATGTGGTAAACATTAAAAATGATATTTTTTTCACACTATTGTAAATAAAGTCAAAAATGACAAGAGAAAAAAAAATTAAAAATATTTCCAATTGAATATTTGTAAATAATGTCAAAGATACTTTCAAATAAACATAATAAACCATCAAAAAATATATATGAAAATTCTTGAATCATTATAAATAATATGGACATATAAGAGAAATAATCCCAGCTAAAAAAAGAAATACGATTGGTTCCACTTATAGAAAATAGTTTAATTGAGTTGTGAATTAATGAGCACATGAAATTATAAGAAGACATACATGAACCATAAATAACCAAATAATAATAATATATATAGGGTTAAAGAATTAATGGGAAAATAATTTTTTTCAATGTAATTTTAACATAAACAACCTAGATTTCAAAGTGATATTAGAATATAAAACCTTATGGATTTGGTAACTTTTGATTCAAAAGAAACTTTAGAGTAAAACTTGAAATATTAAATTAAATACCATGAATAAAAGAATAAACATGATATAATATTTTAATGAGGAAGTATATATAAAATATTAAATAAAATAGGTGCATAATATAAAACATGTCTCAAAGAAGAAAATTTTGAGATGGGTAACCCATATAAACATCATAATTTTTGAAGTTAGAATATATTAGAAATAAGTTTATAAGAAATAAAATTAAATAATTAGAAAAATAATATATAATATACCCAAAAAGTCAGTCAGAGGTAGGCCTCTAAACATTTATTAAGATAAAAGACATCAAGCACACACAACAAAACAGAAAACCGATTACATATCATAACAGTCATACTTATCACCACCCCCATGATTGACTTCCTCCGCAGTGACCGAATCCCATTCCAAGACTTCATATTGTTTTAGGATCTTGTAACACTTCCTTATAAGGTTCAATTTATCCAAAGATATTAACTCCTATGAAGACTACTTGAAAGAGGACCTAGTGGAAGTTGGCTTCAGCAGGTCAGAGTAGTCCTTCCTCCCTATTCTGTTTGTTGTAATGGACTTATTAATTCCAAACTTCTTCTTCCCATCTGTGACAACGTCACTATAGGAAGCCTTAACCACATCACTTTGGTTTTCCTTATCATTGTCCAAGACTTCACCCCAAATTCCAGAGACAATGAAATCTTGGAAACCATCAATCACCATCCAGACCTGCTCATATCTCCTATTACAGTCAATCATGGCCAAACAATTTGATTGCTCTACTGCCTCTTGGCCAGCATGCACCTTCTTCACTACATCAACTAAAACAAGCTGCATAGTATTATCTTCTTTAACTAAAGAAATATCTCCCACTTGAGATATATATTCGATCTCCCGCACTTGAAACTGGTTGCAAGTATCAACTAAATTTATTAAACCATCAAGCAGTAACTGCACATTAGGCCCCTTACCCACCAGACCCGGAGCTGCACCCTTAATTTTCCCATCATTTTCTGAACTCAAAATCATCCCCTCCTCTTACAGATCAGCATAATCAAATCCATCATTAGTAACACATCTCTCAATCCCATTATCCACATAATTCATTGAAGCCCCAACATGATTTTCCACTTCAAAAGTTCCACCATTCCCATCACCACCTCTAGGAATAACAACATCCATATTATCACAATTCACACCAGCCCCCCAGGTAAGGTCATGTTTTAGCCTCTCAAACACCGCAGCTACTATCGGTTTGGTATTTCCCATGGTTGAGCCAATCAACCAATTTCTATATTTAATAGCATCAGTGAGATTTTGTCCCTGGACAAGGACCTTACCAGTTCTTCACACCGGGACTGAAGTGACTCTACTATGGCATTGATCAGCCCAGTGACCCAGATGATGGACCTCGGGCAGTAATTAACCCACGCTTAAAAAACAACCGCTTGCTTCCATAAGAACTCCTCACCAACCGTAATATAATAAAATTATATGGTGTAAGAAAGAAAACATATAAGTATTTACTTTAAGAATAAAGGTTACAACTCAATGAAAGTAAATTAAGTTAACAATAATCATTCTAGATTTCGATAGCATATGAATAAAATGAGCATGGAAATATATAATGAAATAGAATTTTAAATTAGGCTAATAAAATTTGATTTATTCTAAATAATTGAATGGATATTAATTATATCATGTCAAATAAGAATGGTTTTATAATTTAAATTATGTATCAAGGAAAGGAAATTGAGAAAAATAACCTTTACCTTAGGTCCCATTTTATTTCATCATGTTTGCACATCCTATATAATAAATTTATATATATTAAAATATAAGTCTATAAGTGAATTATATTCAATTTTTCATTATTTATTAGTTATAATTATTTTAATTTATTTATTACTATTTCCACCAAAGAGATAATGACTTCGAGACATGTTTTCTTTTTTAATTACACAATTTTTTTGATTTAATTATTTTCATTATTTTTAGTATTTCATTTTATAAAATTATTTACAGAAGATTAGAATATATTAAAATACCTTTATATAACATCATCTGAACTAACTATCCATGTTGGTGGTGAATAGTAAATCTTTGACAATATCCTCATAAATGGATGAAACCGACAATTAACAATACATGTCAAAATTGGGGGAGAGAGAGTGTATACTATAAATAGATTAAAATAAATATAATATGATCATAATAAAATTAATATTTTATATAATTATATATTTACTAATTAATAAAAGCATAAAAAGTTACATTTATTAGGAGAGTAGAAAAAAATAATAAAAATAAAATAATGAATGAGAATTGAGGTCAACTCTATGTGGAAGATTTACTCCTTTAATAAAACCTTGAAGGTCTAGGGTTCTGTAACTTCTAAATGCACCTAAGGGTAATAATAGACTTAGGATAAGGGTTATTGGAAGATCCTGTATTTTGATAAGTGAATTGGAAGTAATTATCCTAGGGAATGGAAAGAGATCATTTATAATTAAGGAGAGAGGTATTTTGGGTTTAAAATATTGATTATTTTATTATTTTGGCCAACTGATTTTGAATGGTAATGGTTCCCATAAAATTATTTAACTTTTTATTAATAAATGGATGCTTATTTTTCATTGATTTTAATCTAAAATCAAATTAAAAATTTCAACTTCTCAATTAAATGCAGGGAACCAAAAGTAGTTTTTTATTAGGATAAAATTTAATTTGGGTTTCAAAATGTTAAATATAAGTTTCTAAACTCAACTTGAAAATTTTAAATTCATTATTTTACAATTTATATACATTTTTGGTTAAGAAAAAAGCTTCATAAATTTTTAAAATATGCTTACATCATGACGATGTCATAAAAGTTGTGGTATTTTTAAAAACTATATTTTTAGTATTTAACCAAAAATCGATCTTTTTTAAAAATATGAAAAAATAAGCCTAATAATTTTTTTTATGTTTCAAAAAATTAAATTAATTTTATAAAAAAAAATTATATGAATTTTGTAATTTGAATTTTAAATGAAAACATAAAATATAATGAAAAACTTTGTTAATAGAAAAAATGTCTTTCTAAACTTTAAGTGATCTTAATTTTTTTTATATCAATTGAGAATTAAATGAGAATTAATATATTAGTTTATATATTGATTTTTTATATAATAATATTTTCAAATAGTTTAATTTAATTCATTAAGATAAAAATATATAATATATAAAGAGAATATAAATTTTCAAAAAATATTCCCTTTTAACACTAAATGATTTTAATCACATTCATTAGTTTTTAACTTATAAAAATAAAACTTCATCAATTAATTGACATTAGAGAACATAAAATTAAATAATTATAATATATAAAATAAATAATTTTAACTATTATTTTATTTACTTTATGTTTTACTCTTGAATGTTTCTTAATGATATTTCACAATTTATTCTTATGATATATTAATTTTTATCCTACATAATAAAATATATTATTGTTATTTTTAGTTATGTATTGTGTATGATAAAATTTATTCAATATAGTATTTTTTAAAGTATAACACAAACTTAAATCTTAGGGTGTTACATCCTGACCCCTTAAATAAATTACATCCTCATAATTTTAATTTCTCTCACCGATGAAAATAGATTATGTTTTTATTAATTTAGTCATGAATAATTATATAATGATATATTAAAATTATTTGTAATTGTTTTTAAATAATTTTTGAATCATCCATATAATATCACCTAGTAGTGTCAAAATAGGTGTGTATTAGACCATTTTATTTTGTACCTAGTGAAGATCAAGTTAATACCAACCAACCCTTTCGAGGGTAATTAACCCTCTATGCTTTAGAACCATAGATTATAACCACTTGTTTGTATCTAAATAGGGATTTAATTTCTAGGAAACCACACACTCTTTAATTTTACAAAATTTTAGGATTTTTCATATATTTATATTTATCCCTAGGGTTTCCACTAATGTACTCCAATCCTAATTCCCCAGAATAATTAAATAAAGATATTTCTTACAATATCCTAATACCAAAATTCATGGAAACCTATGATACTAGAACTGAATATTAAATTTTATCCCTAAAAACATTAATCACAAATGAATCAATATACACCTTAATAATACACAATCCCAAGTGATACTAATATTTTCCAAAAATAACATAAATTTCCTTTACTTCAAATTACATACCAATCCTAAGGGATACCTTTACCTTGATCATGTATTCTTACTAAAACGCAATAAATATATCCCAAAATATCATTAATCACCCTAAAATTCAATCACATGAGACCTCAAAATGGGTATCTATACCTTTAATCATATGATAAACCATGAATATATTAACCCATGATGATATCCAAAACTCCTAAATTATCCTTATGTGAAAAAATTATAACCTATAAAGTTATGTAAACCTATCTTTGAAACCATTTGTGATGACCCATACCCATACTCCTAGATCTAGTGCTAAGAACATATTCCGTACATAATGGATTTGAAACACTTTAAGGAGATCCAAACTTAACATTCTATAATTACAATATAAAGAAATAATTTTAAGTCACCTACACACCCAATACCATCCCGATTTAGTGTTTTAGAGAGTTATAAAAAAACCTTTAATTAAAAAAACCCATATATTTTATATCCAATGATCATTTTTCTCAGTAAACCCAATATTCCTTATTTTATAATAAATCTTAAACATCTCACAAAAAATTATCCTCACATGAAACCCATATACAGATATCATACTTAATGATAAATAATTGTGGTATTAGCCACTAGGTGGAGCTAATTAGACATATGATAGTGGAGGAAGATGACATAAACCATATTGGGTTTAGGCCTCCCACAACTTTATACTCAGTTGGGAAAATATGATCACATTGTCAAGTGGTGAGATGTGAAAATAAATTGAAGAAGCAGATGGTGTGGGGATTTTCAGTGTTGTTGGGTCAAATAAATAAAGACCATTATGCCTCTGGACCTTTGAGTAATGTATTTTGGGACTCTAGTTCATGTAAGGGTTCCCTCTCAGCCCAATTAAAATGAATACTTATTTTAAAAACAAATAATATATATTTATTAAGTAAAAATAATTTGGGGTAAATGAAAACATTAGAAGGGTGAAATATAATTCCCAGTAAGGGGTTCCATACAACAAAATATATCATGGAATGAACAAGATAGAAATAATATGGTAGGAATAATTAATAATCAAATAATTCCATATAAATTATAACATGATAATGTAATATATCATTTGACATTATAACAATGTAATTAATCAAATTTATAATAATTATAAAGACCTTAACTCCAATAACCCCCAACTTGTGTCTTCTTCATTAAAATGGTACCAGGTAAAAGAAATCACGTTCCAAAGGATAGAATTGTTTAATAGTCTTGGTAAAATAGATACATAATTTAAATTCACCTTACATTTTAAAAAATATACATAAATTTTTTTCTTTGAGAACACCATTATTCCCCTTAGCATATCCCTATATATCAATCACAAAATAGTTCTATATATCCTGGGAAAAATGAAACCTAAGAAATGGGTAATATTATATTATCATTAAGTATATGCATAAAATAGAATCTATCATGAATAAATAATCACAAACAATATGTTAAGGTAAATAACTAAAACACATTATATTTAAACAATAACCTGATCATAATATGGTAGAAATAAATGATGATCAAATAAGCTATATAAATAATCACATGAGCTCAAAACATATCCAAGGATATTATAACTAATAAAATAATCACATGGATATTAATAAATGATTTTATAATTATGGAATGCATAATTCCGGACATATGAAATATACTATCAAGGTCTCATCCAATAAATATGAAAATACCGTCAAGGTCTTGTGTCATGAAATCCAAATAAATACATAAGGGATTAGTCAAAACCCCAAAAATTTTGTCTCATGATACCAATCAATGAATATAGGGGATATATAAGGCCCTTCCCATCACATACTAAGTCCAACTCATTCCTCATATGAATAAACAATTCAATTGAATCAACATGCCTTAACAAAATCAGTAACTGTTAGTGTTGGAAGAATTAGTCATACGAAATATCTACACTTTCCCCATTCAAACTGAACATAAACCATCCGAAGGAATATGATGAATGGTATAATTAGATTACAACCTCAAAATAAGATTAAATAAATGATGTTATCATAGATGAAAAAACATAAAATAGATTACTGGAATATTTCTTGAGAAAAATACCTTTCTTTAGTTTGAGAATAATTTTAAAAAACTAAAAAATATGTATCTAATAAAGAAATAATTTTATTTGAAAAGAACCTCATAAAATTATAAAATAATCTTAAAATCCTTGATGCATTAGGATGGTAGGAACCTCCTTTCATGTAGTGTAATTTTAAAAAATATTTCTTTCCTACTTTTATAAGAAAAGTCAAAAAAGTACTTCATTTAGAAAATAATAGGAAGATTCCATATAATTTTTTAAAAAAAGTAAATAAGGGTAAAAAGAAATTTAAAAAATAATTTGAGAATATTAAACAAAAATTTGAAAACAGTTTTAAAAAAATGGATATAAAAGAAAAATATTCCTCAGTAGAGACTTAAAAATAAACAATCCCGGATGATGATGAGATTGTGAAATAAACCCTTACCAGATGACTTTCTTTTAAATCGTAAGAACCATGAAAAAAAACTTAAAATGAAACTTTAAATACCATTAAGAAAAAAATATTCAAGATATAATATTTCAAATGGGAAATATATACACCATATAAAATAAATAATTGGTGAATATGTCATATGTATCATAGAAGTAAAAGTTATATGATAAATCCTTATGCTCGGTTAGAATTTCCTTGTAAGTGTTTTTAACCTCTTATATAACAAATTTATATTTATTATTCTCATATAAAAATATCTGTAATGTCATGTTTGATCCCTTAATAACATTTTATTACCCATTTTTAATGATCTTTTTACTATTATCATTATTTCAGATGTTAACTACTTTGTTTATCATGTATGTTTTGATTTGGTAGTTCTGGTACTTGTACTTTTATTATTTTTAAATTATCAAAAAATAGTATTCTTGGTATAAATAAAAAACTATATTCAATATATATATATATTATTAGACTCATCCATAAAATATAGAGATAGAAAAATGTATTACACTATTTATAGAGACGACAACCTGTATGTACACTTTTTTGCAATTTTCATTATTCTATAGATAGAATGAAAGAAATAAAAATAATAATTATCATTTTAGAATAAATATTTTATCATTTAAATCATATATATTCATAAAAATCATCATTATTAAAATAAAATTAAAATATAAATGAAAAATGAATCACATAACTTTGTAGAGGTGGTAGTCCAAAAGTACACACGAGAGATGTTATCATTTACCGACAGTTTGGAATGTAAAATGGTAGATATGGTATTATTATTTAATAAGTATAATTATTTTATAAATATAATTTATAAATATTAAACCTATTGTATTTTCCATCCATAAAATATGGTAATGAAAAATGGATTTCATCACTATGTGAAGATGGTAAGCCATACATACGCACAAGCAATACTTTCACTTTCTATTTGATGGGAAAGAGGGTGGGTAATGGTGGTTTCATAATCATAATAACATTTAATTATATTTAGGATGATAAATTAATTATTTTATGATAACTTCAAGATATTTAGAAGAGTCATAAGAAAGAATAAATTTAAAGAGGTTGGGTAATACAATTACATCTTCTTCAGGAGACCATCTTTAGATCCTTTCTTAAGGGACTTAAAGTTGGTCTTTTAGGGAGACATGAACCTACAGAACATAGATAAGGATACTAAGAAGATAAATGGGTAGGTATTTTTTGATATAGATGGCTCAAAGCAGTGTAAATAAGTGAAGTAAGTGGTTCCCATTTATAATGGGGGGGGGATTCTTGAAATTTCTTAAAATATTAAATTAATATAAATGATTTCTCATATCCAAATAGATATAAATTAATATAATTCAATTATAAGGTGAATATAAGTAAAAATATTCTCAAAAATTAATTTTTTTACATGTTTTGGATATTTTTTACCATCATATTTTAGTTCTAACACTCAATTAACCCTTTTTACAATTACTGTACTATTAAAATTCTCTACTCTCTAAGGGTCAATAATGTTACTATAAAATTCCAAAAGACCCATAAGTTGACCATGGTAGATTTCATTAACCATATCACATTAATTTGGTTAAAAATTACATAAAACCGAATCTTGTATGATTATGGATGAAATGGACTCATCCAATAAAATTACAGAAAGTGTTAGAGTAATTTTATAGTCTATATCATTTTATTTTTTACCTAAATTACCCAATTTACCCTTATTATGGTAATGAAATTACTATAGTTACTATTAATAATGAAAAATAAATGGGTCTTATTTACCAAATTTAGATCCATTAATTCCAAAAATGGAATCTATTTTTCAGTATTCAACTCACATGAGTGATAGAATTTAATTTAAACATAATCTCATAAAACCCAATGAAAAATGTTTTTCTTGAAAAATTTCTTTTTAAACCCAAAAATGTACTTAGAAAAAAAATTATAAGGATTATTGGAATGTAATGAATGATATTATATCTAAATAAATAGTAATTAACTTAATTTGAGATCAAATTCAAATCATAAAGAGACTTTTTAATATAAATAAAATAAAAGTTTTATAAAAATCAATATTTCAACCATTCACTGAAAAATTAATCTTTTTTGAAAAATCAAAAGATTTTACCCTAATAAAATTATGGTATGATGATTTAAAAAATAATATTATTTTTATAAAATAATATTTTTATAAGATACATAAATTAATTATAATATTTACTCACAAAATTCAATAAAATATTTTTTGAAGAAAAGGTATTTTTGAAGAATAAAATGATCTTACTAAAAAGCGAGTTCTTATTTTTAAAGCATTAGTAAATACATTATAAATGATTAGTAAAATTATTTGTTTCATAATATAGTTAATACTTTTCATTCAAACTAAATAAAATGTAACATCTTGTTACCTTGATCGGGTAAGTGTTTTTCTTTCACTAAGTTCCCTTGTGGTTCAAAGTCCTTAAAAGTGGTTTTAGGGATTTTATGCCGATTGTAGAGCAGGAACACATCATGTACCAGAATTACACATTGTGTACTAGATGTCGTGTACAAGTTGTGAAAGGGAATATCCCAATTTGAACTAGTACATGTCGTGAACTGTGGGTACACATCATGTAGGGTTTAAATGATAGTTTTTTAATCTAAGGCGGTGATTTTTTTGGTGTAACTTATCAAGGGTGGACTACAAGTCATGAACCTTGGGTACACGTCATGAACATGTATGCACCCAGGTTTAAGTCATGCATTCAGAATTTTTCTCAGTCCATTATTTATAGAATCCATTGCTATCGAACCTGGACTCTTCCTGGGAAATTTTCAGAGGCACCTATACTTATGGATCAATCTGATTGACTTTAGATCATTATTTTATCTGCAGTATATCTCTCCAAGTAAGATTTCTTTTTGGTTCTTCATTACGGTTGATCACAATAGTGATTTAGATTTGTGGTACCAGATCCATTGATCTAATTTGGATGTTTCTTCTTGGTTTCTTCTAGATCTGTTGCGAGATATCATTCAAGAAACATTTTCTTTATTGTTTTTGGTGAATAATGCATTCGTCTTTAAGGTATGCGAGTTTCATCTCTTTCTCTAAACTCTCATGTTTAGATTTATATCAATCCTAAGAAATGGGGGTTTGATTATAGGGCCTTTGTTGACAATATTAGGTGGTTCCGTCTCTAGCCTATGATAATAAACCTGCTTGTTTTGATTTATAAACTAATTTATTAAATCAGAATGATTTTCTATGTGTGTTGAAAAGTAGTTTTAAAAGAGAAATAATTTTCCTTGGTTTTTGATAAATGGATTGTGAAATGGTTTTAAATGGTTTTCAAAGCATTGAAATTGGTTTGTGAAATTGAGCACATGGGTTACCTTGGATACTTAGGTGGAAGGTTTAGCTTGAGGCCATTGTCCATTGTTTTGTGATTATAAAATAGGTTTGTCTTGGGGATTTACTCTATTTTCTAGGACCATTGTTCTAGGGGACCGATATTGACATTTTTGGGGGGTTTACTCATGGGGTATTCCTCTGCTTCCTAATCCCATTGTTCTAGGATCAGATTTTTTCACTTGATTATTATGGTATGGGTATTATGGATCCTAGACCTATAGTATTAATTTTTGTTGTGATACATGTGATTATGTTTTTTATTTCATAAATTTTTGATTTAGCCTTGATATTCTTGTTTATTCTTGTAGAAAGTGATATGAAAAAATATGATTTGAAACTGATATACCGGCTTTTTTTTAGAATTGTGGAAGAGGGAAATGTTTACCATGTTTTCTATAAAACTACTTTACTACTTATCATGCCATGTTTTATTTTAAAATGATCATACACGATTTTTTATATAGAGTCTTGTTGAAGAACACCTGGGTGGGGTCCTATTGAGCCTGTTAGCTCACACGATGCACACCTCTTCAAAAGTGCATAGACCTTTATTTTTCTTCCAGCGCAAGGAAAGTCAAGGCGCCATAGTGAGGTGGTGATGTTCATGTCAGCTGGGATGGGTAGCTGGTGGTGAGATAGTGGGGGTTTTTTCCACACTATTGCTTGGAGTATCTGTTGGTTGTATTCCCTTTTAGTTAGAATTGTCTTTTTGTGTTTTAGCTACTGTTGTAGTTGTTCTGTTTCTGCTGTCTTTCTTATAATTATGAAGTATATATTTGATAGTATTCTACGTTTTCTTACTTTTTATATATATGTATTCCATGTGGTTATTCTGTATGGGTGAAATTGTTCCCTAGGTTTTGTCATTTGATGACCAGGTTCTTTTTTCTAACCCGTTGAGATCGGGAATGCCCTATGAATTTGTGATAAATCAGGTTAGGTACTAGGTTTTAGGGTAACCTGGTTTTGTTTGTCATAGTTTGGTATTATAGGTGTTAATTCCTCAAGATTCCATTTCTTAAGATGTATGTTAGACTAGAGATAAGACTATTGGGACTTGAGAGGTATGTTGCGATAAGTGCATGACCAACTCTTGTCATAATGAGACTCAATTTTCCCTGAGATTTTGGGGTGTGTGTCTCTGATAGTGGTTTTTATTTTAAAAATATCAGTTTTTTAATGGGTTTTCTAGTTTGGACTGAGATTTATTCTTTTGTTTGATCATTATGATGTTTTGGTGTGCAGTATTATGCCTTCAAGACGTCTTCCACATGTTCTTCATGAAGGTGTATATGATGATCCTCATTGAAATCCACCTATGTATCTGAATCTCATAGATATTATCATACAAGTAGTTCGTGATGTCAACCATAATGTGCCATGGGTTCAGAACGTTGTCATTGAAGTGAAAACAGGAGCTAGAGGAGAAAGAGATCAATTGTGGGAATTCTTGCGTGAGAATCCACCATCCTTTAAAGGGATGACTGGACCTCAAGAGGTAGATGACTGTCTAGACAAGATCAATCAAATCTTAAAATTTATGGAGACACTTGAGAATGTTAGGGTAAAATTTGAAGTGTTCAGGTTTAAGGGTTTTTACAAGAGTTGGTGGGATTCTATGGTCCAAGCAGAAAAACATGAAAACATGGATTAGAAGAGTTTTAAAACTCCGTTCTTTCATCAGTTTTGTCTAGAGTCAATGATGTTAACAAATTATTTTGTTTTCCTGTAATTATTATAGGGAAATAATTCGATGTTTTCATACACCAACCGGTTTTATGAGCTTGTCTGTTTTTTCTGAGATGTGGTAAATAATGACCAACTAAAGGATCAAAAAAACCTGTAGGATCTGTGACTAGATATCAGATCACTAGTGTTCGTGTTTAATATGTATAACTATGGATAGATAGTAGATATAGATATTATGGAAAAAATTAATATGGTGGGAAAGTTCATCTTTTCCAGCTCTTCTCTTCCAACTGGTGACAACTTCATTAGAACACATGGGAAGAAGAGGAAGTGGAAGGATCATCATAGAAGTAGTGGAGGTGATTCCTAGCAGTGAACCTCCAATGCACCATCTGTTACAGTGGGTAATGTGCCTCTGACTTGACATCAGTTTGGAAATGGAGGGTACACCAGACATTCTTGTCTTATGCTTATGAAGACGTACAATAGCTATAGATGTGTTGGTCATCAAAAACAGTTTTATCAGGCTATAACTACACCTCATTTTGGTTAGGGTTTGTTGGCTCTAAAGTCCACTGTGATGATATCAAAATCTTCAAGGACTATAGGGCTCCATCCAGAGGCCTTAGGAATAAATCATTTACACGCATTAGATGAGTGTCTAATGGAAGTTTATGTGGGTCTAACAACAGTGAGAGGTATTCATCTTATTTCATCTTCAGTAGAAATTACTTTGTTTGATATTGGTGCCTCCCAATCATTTATATATGTATATTTTTTGATGTTCTTAAACTTAAAAAAAATTATTCCCATTACAATTGGTTTAGTGACACCTCTTGGAAATAGAAAATAGAAGGGGTTTTAGAGTCCTTGTTTGTTAATAATAGCCGACATAGTGTTGGTCTGAGATTTTATTATTATTGATTGGGATCAGTTTGACATCATCATCGGTATAGATTAGATTTTCCCTCATTGAGACGAGGTTGATTGTTATCATCATCATGTTTTGTTTCTTCTGCCGACATGAGCTCTTGTGTATTTCAGGTAGAGAGGGACTCGAGTCCCGGCCATGCATGACCTTCTCGTCCAGAGATCAAGATTTTTTTGGTCACTATTTTGTTTGAGCCTGATGAAGTTTCTTATATTGACGACCTTCCTATTATTGTTCAAAATTTCCTTGAAGTTTTCCCAGAAAATTTTTCCATTATTCCTCCAAGGAGAGAGGTATATTTTATGATTGACCTGGTGCAAAGAACACAACCGATATTGATACCTTCTTATAGTCTGGAACCAATAGAGTTGAAAGAGATCACGATTCAGTTTGATAACCTATTAGAAATAGGTTTTGTTCACACTAGTGTTTCTCCTTGGGCATCCCCTATTCTCTTTTCTAAGAAATCAGATGGTTCAATTTGATTATGTGGGGACTATTGGAAGTTGATCTGGGTAATGATTAAGAAAAAATATCCTTTTTCTCATGTAGATGATTTTTTTGATTAGTTTAAGGGGGGAAAAGTCGTTCTCAAAGATTGATCTTTGGTCTAGTTATCATTATCTTAGAGTTTGGGAGTATGATATAATGAAGATATTCTTTAGAAGAAATTAAGGCCATTATGAATATCTTGTGACGCCTTTTGGTCCAACTAAAAATCATGTAGTTATTAAGGATCTAATGAATTGGATATTCCATAAATATATTGACACTTTTATGGTGGTATTCATGGGTGATATTATGGTTTATTAAAAATATAAGTGTGTGCATGAGACCTATTTGAGTTTGGTTTTGGAAATTTTGATAAATCACCATTTGTATGGAAAAATTTTAAAATGTAGTTTCTAGATTCAAGAAGTGAAGTTCTCGGGGCATAAAAGTTTTGATCATAGCTTATCAGTTGATCTAGAAAAGTTAAAGGTTGTTTTTTCATGGAAGTAACCATGAAATACCTTTGAGATACGAAGATTCCTTACTCTTATTAGATACTACTGATGGGGTTTCAAGGAATTCTCAAAGCTGGTGTCACCTTTTACTACTCTTACTCAAAAAGTTTTGAAATTCAAAAGGGATGAAAAGTATTAGTCTTCTTTCGATGAGACGAAGCGGCTTCTGTCATTGGGTCCTATTTTGATCTTACCTGATCCTAGTAAGGGGTACGTGGTGTTTTGTGATGTATCTGGTGCTAGTTTGGGATGCATGCTGATATAAGATGATCATGTGGTAGCTTATGACTCTCATCAGTTACAAACACATAAGAAGAACTACCCCACTCATGATATAGAGCTTTCTTCGGTTATACATGTGCTTAAATGTTGGTGACACTATCTATTTGGGGATAATTCCACATCCTTCTATGATCATAAGAGTCTGATCTATATATTCTCTTAGAAGGACTTGAATCTAAGGAAGAGATGATAGATAGAATACCTTCATACGTTTGAATTCAACATCACCTACAACCCAAGGAAATGGAATGCTATTGCAGATTCTCTTAATAGGAAGGTACGGTTACATGTTGTTTTGAAATCAAAGGAGGAGTTGAATCTTTTGGGGATTTTCTCTTAGTTTCACTTGGATGCTCAAGAGGATGTTTCAGGTATAGTTCTAACTACTTTTTATTTATCATCATCTCTCTTGGATTCTATATTGTAGAGTCAGCAACATGATGATGAGTTTCAAAAGACTCGGGAAAGATTTAGCATGGGGAGACCATTTTTGGTTGGTATCTTTCTTTAAAAGGAATACTTCACTTCAGAAAGTGAGTTGTAATCCTAGAACCTATGAGAATTTATGTATTATTTGATTGTCATAAATCTTCATGGGACATTCATCCAAGTGCTACGAATATGTATTATGACATGAGAAGAAGATTCTATTGGCTGGGTATGAAGCGTGACATTATAGATTATGTGTCCCGTTGTTACACCTTCCAATGGATAAAGGTATAGAACTTGAAACCTTCTAGTTTTCTTCAGCCCATTGTGGTGCCAATTTAGTAATGGGACAAGGAATCCATGGATTTTGTTTTTGGGTTTCCATGGACACCTCGAGGGAAAAATGATATCATGGTGGTTGTTGATCGGTTGACGAAGTCTGCTCATTTCATTCTGATCAAAGACACCACTAAAGTCAAAGACCTGGGTAAGCTATATAGGCAGGATATTGTGATGTTACATGGGTATCCTTATATTTTTTTTATAAAGGGATCCTAGATTTACCTCAAGGTTCTAGAGAAGTCTTCAAGAGTCAATGTGAACTTAGATCAAGTTGAGCACGACCTACCATCAACAGAAACACAGTTATATGGAGCGTGTAATTCAGATCTTGGAGGATATGCTTCACGCCAACATTTTAGGTTTAGGTGGATCATGGGATATCCATCCGAGACTAGTTGAGTTTGTTTACAACAACATTTATCTGTCTCCGATCAGAATGGATCCCTTCAAGGCGTTGTATGATCACCCATGCAAATCACCTCATTGTTGGGTAGAGGTGGGTGAGGTCGCTTTGGTTTGACCAAGTTTAGTTTATGATTTTTCATCTAAGATTTAAGATGTGTGATGATGTCTGGTTATATCCTAGAGTCAATAGAAATCATACACATATTGGTGATGTCAACCTTTGGTTTTTTCATAGGTGACTATGTTTTCTTGAAAGTTTCTCCTCATTTGGGTCATCGTCTTCTTGGAAAATAGGGAAATTCGGCTCCAAGATATGTTGGACCATTTGAGCTCACTAAATAGATCAAATAGGTTTCTTATCAGTTATAATTTCCAGCTCGGTTGATAGGAATTCCTGAAGTTTTCCACATATATCAACTCAAGATGTATCACCATGATCCTACTCACGTTTTGAGTTGGGAAGAAATTGAGTTAGAGCCAAATTTCTCCATTTTGGAGAATCCATTTGAGATCATTAACTCTCAAGAGAAAGTTTTTCTTGAAAATTTGATTATGTTGGTCATAGTTCTATGGAAACAAGGACCAGATTCTCTTGAGACTTGGTAACATGAGTTGTTGATGAGGGAGCAGTGGCATAATCTTTTTCTGGGGATTATATATTCCACATTACTTCCTGGGGATGGAAAGTCTTTTATAGTGGGGAGTTTGTAATATCCTTTTACCTTAACTATGTATGTTTTTACCTTTCTCTAAGTTCCCTTTTGGTTTAAAGTCCTTAAAAGTGGTTTTCTGTATTTTCTGGAGGATGCTGAGTAGGTACACATCATGTACCAGAAGTACACGTCATCTACTAGCTACTGTGTACAAGTCATGAAAGGGGAGATCAAGTTGTGAATTATTACACATTGTGGATAGTGGGTATACATCATGTAGGGTTTAAATGATATATTTTTAATCTCAGTCGATGGTTTTTTTTTGGCATAGCTTATCCAGTATGGACTATATGTTGTGACCCTTGGGTATATGTCATGACCCATCCCATGCCCAAGTTTAAGTCATGAATTTGGTAGTTTTTCTTGGTACAATATTTACAAACTCTATTTCTATCTACCCTAGACACTTCCTAGGTTATTTTTAAAGGCTTCACTCTGGGATCGATCTGACCCACTTTGGATCTTTATTGTGTCTGTTGTATGTCTCTCTGGAAAAGCGTTATTTCTGGTTCTTCATTGAAGTTGATGATGATAGGACTCTAGATTTGCGATATTGAATCCATTGTTATATGTTGGATTTTTATTCTTGTTTTTTCAAGATCTGTTGTGATATATCATTTTGGAGGCCTTTTCCTTTATTGGTTGTGGTGCGGCGGGCATTTATCTTTGAGGTATTTGGGATTCCTCTCTTCTTCCAACTTCTAGTGTTTAGATTTGGATCAATACTAAGATGCAGAGATTTTATTCTAGGGCCTTGGTTGATGGTTTTAGGTTTCTTTTATTTTTGGATTCCATTGCAGATGTACACAACCCAAGTTTTTAGGTAGGTGGTTCCGTCTCTAGCCTATGATAATAAACCAGATTGTTTTTCTTTATAAACTAATTTATTAAATCGACATGATTATCTGTGTGTGTTGAAAAAGGGTTTTAAAAGAGAAATTAATTTTCCCTAGTTTTTGATAAATAGTTTGTGAAATGTTTTCGAATAGTTTTTAAATCATTGAAATTTGTTTGTGAAATTGAGCACATGGGTTACCTTGGGTACTTAGGTGGAAGGTTTAACTTGATTCCATCTTCTATTGTTTTGTGATTATAAATGAGGTTTGTGTTGGGTATTTCCTCTGTTTCCTAGGCCCGTTGTTCTAGGGGACCGATATTGACGTTTTAGGGGTTTACCCATGGGTTATTCCTCAGCTTCCTAGGCCCTTTGTTATAGGATCATATTTGTGCACTTGATTATTATGGTATGAGTAGTCTGCGGCATAAAACTATAATATACATTGGTGTTGTGATACATGTTATTCTGTTTTTTATTGATTGGATTTATATGTTATCCTTTATATACATGTTATGCTTATAGAAAGTGATATGAAAAAATATGCATTGAAACTGATATACCTGCTTTTGTTTAGAATTGTGGAAAAGGGAAATGTTTACCATGTTTTCTATAAAACTGATTTATAATTTAACATGTCATTTTTGATTTTAAAATGCGCATACAATATTTTTTATATAGAGACTTGTCATGGATCACATAGGCGAGATCCTACTAAGCCTAGATCACACCCTGGACACCTCTTTGGAAGTGCGTAAACCTTTTTTTGTCTTCCTATGCAGGGAAATGCAAGGCGCCATAGTGAGGTGGAGAGGTTCATGTCATATGTGATGGGAAGCTGATGGTGAGATGGTGGGGGGTTTATCCATGCCATCCCTTAGAGTAGCTGTTGGTTGTAGTCCCTTGCAATTGGACTTGTTTTTTGTAGTTTTAGCTACTATTTCAGTTGTTTTATTTCTACTTTCTTTCTTATAGTTATGACATATATATTTATTATTCTTCCATTCTTTCTTTCTTTATATATATATATGTGTGTGTGTGTGTGTGTGTGTGTGTGTGTTTTATGTGGTTGTTTGGGTGGGGGAAAATCGATCCCTTAGTTTTTTCGTTTGATGCTCGAGTGTGTGTCACCAGCTCATGGGGATCATGAATGCCCTTCAGGTATGTGACTGATTGGGTTGGGTGTTAGGTTTTTGGGAAACCATGGTTGGTTCATTAAATAAATGACTTTTTATAACTGTGATTTTTAAATAATAATATTTGTGTTTTGTTTAGGCTTAGTGTTGCGCGTCACATGTGCTATTAAAAATAATGTTCTGTTAAAATTTGGGGTTGTTATAATAATAACTAATTTCATAGTGATGGATTTCATAATTATGGACATCATAAACATACCCTCAGGGGCTTGTGCTTAGATATCATGCATAAGTGTGTAATATTTACACCAAATACCCATGTTAGTTTGTCTTAGGAGACCTATCGATGAATCAAGGGGATATATAATTCTAGGACCCAACCATCAGTAATTAAGTACAATTAATTTCATCATATAAAAGAATAAATAAAAAATACAATACATAATCAACATGTATTAGTAATTAATAAACATTCATATTGAAATAATAAGTATATTAAATTTCAATATTTCCCAATAAATAATTAGAACAAATATCTTGGTAACAATATTTCAAAATGACACCATATATAGTAATGGTTATATATTTCAGTAAATACAAGAAAAAAATTTATTGAAAAATTATATAATATATCCATGAAATTAAAGAACTTGGTAATGAAGGAGAAAAATAAAGTTAAAAGAGATTTGGAGAGTGATAAATAACATAACCCTTAAAAACAAGGTGATTTATAAACTATAAATTCATAAGAGATTTTAGAGGGTAATACATGAAATATTATCCCAGATGAGATATATCATTCATATTTTTTTAGAAAATAGAATGGAAATTATAAAAATATTTTTTATAAATTTTTTGTAACATGGTTGTAAAAAAATTATAAGTCACTTAAAAAATCCATTTCAAAAGGGTTAAATGGGGAAATATCATTAATATTAAAATAATTATAAATATTAAAACTTTAAAAATAAATTTAGTTAATGATAATAAATATGGTGTGAAAGATAAAAATATGCATAAGTGGAATGAAATCTGTTTATTTATTCTTTCAAAACATTTACCTTATTTTAAAACAAAAAATTCCTAAAAAAATGGGAATAGAAATTACTTTATAAGAACACGAAAATATGAAGAGGGAGCTTCATTATTAAAAGTGTTTATAAAAGTTGGAAAATATGATCATCTAGTAAATGTTAAAAATGAGATTACTTTCACAATTTTATAAATAAAGTAAAAAATAAATCATTAGAAAAAAGTTAAAAGGATTAACTTTTAAATATTTGTAAATAAAGTAAAATATAGTGAGATGTTACCTTTAAAAGTCATAAAAACATATTAAAAACATTCTTGAAATAGTATAAATAATATAGACATGACAGATAAATATACCCAACTGAAAATAAGAGATAAGGTTGGTTCCACTTATTGGAAACCGTTTGATAGAATTATGAATAAAAGGGAAGGTTAATTAGTACAAATACTTGTGTGCCACATAAATAACCATAGGAAAATAAGATATATGAGTTTTCAGAGGTAGAGGAAAATTAATTTCCCCTAATGGATGTTTAACATAAATAACCTCAATTTCAATGTGAGATTGGAAAATATGCCCATATAGATTTGGTAAATTATGATCCCAAAGACATTTTAGAATAAAAATTGTAATGGAACTTAAAAAAATTGAGTAAAAGTATAATAATGATATAATATTTTAACAAGGTAGTATATACACTAAATAAATTAAGATAGGTTCATAATAAAAAATATACCTCAAAGAAGAAAATTTGAGATGGTTAACCCTTATGGGATTCTTAATTTTTGAAGTAAGAATCCATTAGAAATAATTTTATGAGAAAAAAATACAAATACATAAGAGGTAATGAAATATAATATAATTATATGGTTTAATAAACAAAACATAGAAGGTTTAAGTTCAATAATAAAATGTTATAACTCAATGAAAGTAAATTAAGTTAAGAACAACCCTCACAGACTTCAGTAATATATGAATCAAAAGAACATGTAAAGGGATATTGAAATATAATTTTAAATGAAATGAATAAAATTTTATTTATGATAAAATAATTAAATGGATAGTAAGTACATCACGTCAAAGAATAATGAGTGCATAATTTTAAATATGTCTTAAGGAATGAAAATTATGAAAAAACCCTCACCTTAGGTCTCATTTTATTTAATCATGTTTGTACCTCATATATAATAAAATTATATTTATTAATACATGAATACAAAGTGAATAATATTTAATTTAATCATTACTGATTAGTTATAATCATTGAAATTTATTTTTTACTATTTAATTTGAGGACATAATGACTTGAAGATATGTTTTCATTTAAACTATCATGTTGTTTTTTTGATTTCAGGTTTTTTATCATTTGTAACTTATTATTTTATAAAATTATTTCCATAAGAATAGCATAAATTTAAATAATTTTATATTACATAATATAAAATAACTATACTTTTACATGGTGATAAGTAATGCATTGATAATGTCCTCATAGGCATATGAAACCCGCCATTATCTAGACATTTGAAAAGAGGGAGAGAGAGAGAGTGTATACTATAAATAGATTAAAATAGTTATAACAAAAACATAATAACATTAATATGTTATATAATTATATATTAAATAATTTATAAATTTATAAAATGGGAAATTTTTTGGGAGATTAGAAAAAATAATTGAAAAAAATAATGAAAGAGAATTGAGGTTAGCTCTTTATGGAATATTTACTCCTTAGATCAAGACTTATAGGATTGGGGTTTCGTAAATCCAAAACATCACTAATAATTATAAGATACTTAAGAGAGGGTAAATTGTTTGGTTATGGTCTTTGAGAAGTGAATGGGAAGTTATTTTTAAAGGAAAATGATAGGGGGAATTTATACTTGAGGAGAGGAGTATTTTTGGGTTAAAATATTGATTATTTTATAATTTATGCCAACTAATTTTGAATGGTAATGGTTATGATGAAAACATTTAGTTTATTATTAAACCAAGGAGGGTTATTTTACATTTAGATCATGCCAAAACTTAATTTATCATTTCCACCACTCAATTAAATATAAATAACCAAAAATAGATTTTTTTTATTAAGGCAAAATACTATATAGGCTCCAAAATGTCAAATATAAGTTTATAAAATAAAATATACATTTTTTAAATAAATTTTATTACTTTTTAAATATTTTTTCATTATAAACGTTTCATTAATTTCAATTCATTCTTACATAATGATGATGTAATAAGATTTGAGGTATTTATAAAAACATTATTTCTATTATTTACCCAAAAATCATCCTTTTTAGAAAAAACACAAAAATTCATCATAAGATAATTTTGAGGTTTTGATTCCAAAAATTATATTAATTTTATCAAAATAATTTTCTTATATTTTAAGAATAATTTTTTTTAAAATGAAAGCATAAAATATAATGAAAAACTAGTTTGATATAAAAAAAACTTTTTGAACATTAATTTTTCTTAATCTTATTTCATATGAACTACCTATTAAGTGGATATTAATATATATGATTTTAAATTGAAATTTTTAAGAATAATAATTTAAAAATATTCAAATTAATTTATTATGAAAATCATATATATATATATTATTTTATTGGGTTTACAATTACATTAAACACACACACACACACACCACACACACTGGCTGGAAAGGCAAGTCATATCCCTCCAAGGGATAGCCCACCCATCAAGACTTACTTATTCAATACATTTCCCGAAGTCCCAGTGTGCATAAATCCCATTATATAGACCAAAGGACAACAACTAAACCTATATCTATAACATCTATGTATAGGCATGCATAACTACAATGTATCCTTCCTTAACTATTCTAAAGGAAATATAAATCTTCTTGTTTCTATTCCAAAACATATAACTCTCACTAATAAATAATTATCAAGAATATTTGGACCATCTATTTATAAAATATCCTACAAAGTATGCACATATGTATCCCTAAAAGTTCAAGTCTTATCTATTTTTTTACAGTACAAAACCATTTGAAGTGCCTTTGATATACCATAGGATTCATTTTTATTCCATCATATGAAACACTTTAGGACCACTCAGATTGATTTCACATGAGTCACATTATAATTAAGATATGTACTATAGGATTTCAAATAAAGTATACTTCAAATTATTCTTATAAAGTCCTTTTTATTAACATAGATTATGGCCTTATCTTTACACATCTTAGTCCTGGCTACTATGGGCGTTGATACTTCCTTATCATCCTCCATGAAAAATATCTTCAATAATTCTATATAATATTTCTCTTTAGATAAGAAAATATATTCATTTTTCTTTATAATCTAGAGTCCAAGAAAATTATTAATTTCACCTAACAGAAACACTTCAAAA
Organism: Viscum album; assembly: GCA_963277665.1. NCBI lineage: Eukaryota > Viridiplantae > Streptophyta > Magnoliopsida > Santalales > Viscaceae > Viscum > Viscum album. Next base: position 1,862,727,889 of record OY728133.1, on the reverse strand, counting down.
ATCATTTTCATATACTCAAAAAACCCTTATAATAAGTATCTTTATCACCATAAATTATAATATCATCAACATAGAATATGAATATTAGTTAACTTTTGGATTGTTCTTTAACATAAAGGTTTCTCTCAACCATTCACTATAAAAATTACATATTTCTCAAACTACCATCAAATTTATAATACCATGCTCCAAGGACATATTTTATTCCATACAGATATTTCTTTAACCTATGTACCTTCCTTACATCATAATATATAATTAAACCCTTAGGGTTTTCAATGAAAACTCATTTTTCAAGGTTACTGTTTAAGAAGATTGATTTCAAATATATTTAACAAACCTTGTATTTTCTATGTGAAACTACTATCAAGAAAAATTTGATTGATTCAATACTTTCCATTAGTGTAAAGTTTTATTCAATATCTATAACTTTTATACGTGAGTATACTTTTCATACCAATATAGAATTGTTTCTTGACACTTCACCTTTCTTATTAAACATGTTTATGAAAACTTACTATGTGTCAATTACGTTTTTTGGGTCTTGAAACAAGATCCCAAGTGGAGTTATTCTCATTTTTATCATGTTCATCATTAATATCATTTTTCAATTCCTCATTCTCAATTTCTTTTGAGATAGTTTTTTGTTCAACTTGAGAAATAAGTGTAGTTTGGTTTTCAAGTCTCAGTCTTCTTATTGTTTGAACTAGAGCCTCTTGATACCAATAATATTTTCAGAATAAATATGTTTATTTTTATATTTACTGACTTAATTTCTATCTTCCATTAGTATTATCTTTATATTTTGTTTTATCATAATCAAATCCAATATAATTCTTCATGTTTCAAGCTTTATCTTCAATGTTTTTTTAGAAATCTATATGCTTACACCTTTAACGTTGTCATCACTTGATTCATTTTTCACATATGTATTGGATTTATTTTAAATAATTTTCACATAAATTCAATCAAAAATTTTATTCAACATTTTATTTCAATATTTATATCTACTTACATTGGATATGAAACCCATGGATATTATTTCTTCTTATTTTTATTCAAACATTCCCATAATAGTGTTTTTGATCTTTATGAAACATAGGATGCCAAAAAATATAATGTAATTTAGAGATGGATTTCTTTTTTACCATATTTTAAAAACATTCATCTCTTTCTTATAAATAATAAAACACCTATTTTTAATAATAACTATAGTACACGTAGCTTCTATTTAAAAAAATTTAGAGATTTTATTCTTAGAAACCACTTTCTTGACCATCTCAACCAAATTCCTATTTTTCTTCTCTTATACTTAATTTTTCTAGGGAGAATAGATTAAAAGTAATTGGATATTGATTCCATTTTTTAAGATAAATTTTACAATCATTAAAATTGTATTCCCTATTGAAATTAGATGTCATCTTCATGATGTAAACTCCAAGATATTTCACAGTGCATCTTCTAATTTTTTTGACCATATTTATTACTTTAGAATTATATTCACAAAAAAATATAAGTAATGTGACTGTAATTTCCAATGTAATTAATTATATAAAAATCATATTTATATTAGTGATGCCTCAAAAGATAATAAAAATCCATATCAATTAACATTAATGACCTAATGGACTCAATCTCCACTATTTTGTGTGTTTTCTAAAGCATCTTTCCCATTTGAAATTTTTTCACAAACAACATATCTATCTATTTTTAGTTGGTTAAGGTCTATCATCACATTAAACTTTGTTATTTTTCTCAATTACCTTTTACTAATGTTGTCAAGTCTCATATTCAATTGTTTACTCTCAACTTTAGCACTCATGTAACAGAATTGGTTGGATCGCTTATTTGACATAGATAACCACTTGTTATATTACCTTTGGTAATTAATTTTCCTTCCCTTTCATTATTTACGATGAATGATTTTTTTTGAAAAAAAACCATTCCTATCATCACAGAATTATCTCACACTTAAGAGATTGTGCTTATTCCCTTCCATATAGAGAACAAAATTGAATTTGATATTCTAGATTTCAATCTCAATAGTATAAATCCCTTTTATTCTTAGATAAATACCGTTAAAAAAATTCACTGACCCTCCAACATGTTATTCTTTAATTTTGAATTAGTTTTCATCTATATACATGCGTAAGGAATAATCACTATCAATAATCCAAGGCTTTCCTTTCTTTCATGCTTTCAATAAGACATCAATAATACGATATTTTTATCTCAGATTTACCTTTTAAATTCTATTCCCTTTTTCATTATAGAAAATTTTTCTAGGAAGTTTTATCATGAATTACTTATAACATTTACCTTTATGGTCACTACCATCACATATTTCATCTAAACATTCAAATCAATGTTTTGTAGATAAATTTGACTCTTTCCTCCTCATGATTTTCTTCTTTTATGAATATATTGGTATATTTTATAAACCAATCTCACTTTATTCACTCCTTATCATTTATAGAGACATATTATAACAATATGAATAGGGTTTGTAGCCAAAATCTAATAACACTAGAAATATACACTAAATATGGTTCTTCAATGATAAAATAAATTTTATCAATAATTTTATTACCACTAGATAGAATTAATATGTGTTGGATTTTTCTTATAGAGAATATTCTTCTTGTCACATGATTTAATTCATTTTATGTGAAAGAGTATTTATCACTATTTTTATTAGCACAAATTTTCTCTAGATTTATATTTTAAATGTGCACTATAAGTAAAAAATTAATTACTTTGCTACTATTTAGGTGAAGTTTTAAAATGATTATTTAAAATAATTTTATTATATTATTTTGATTTATCAACATTGAATTACACTACTTTATTTAATTCATATCTCATCTTATTTAATGATTTTTCAGCTTTAGTAAATTTTGATCATATTTTTCTTATCTATTATTATTTCACCATTAATTTTTATTTAATAACTTTCACAATATTTCCTTTCTCATCAACTTTTAGTTTGAGTTATTTTAATTTCAACAATTTTATTAACTTTATTCTTGATAAGACATTCTGTAACTTTAGTTTTCTTTGAATTTTATTTCCCCAAAATTTTAATTTATTTATTGGGATTAGTTTCCACTCAAGACATGTTCTTGTTCCTAATTTTAGCATGTTCCCTATTTAAGTAATCTAACCTTATTTTTCCCCACTTCTTGAGGAATCTTCATTATTCTACCCATTAGATATGAAATTTGTGATTTGTTTAATATATTATCAACCTTATAAGATTCTTATAGATAATTCATCCTCTTATTATTCACTCATGAGACTTATAATTTTTCTTCTTGGAAAATTATTCTTAATCTAAATTGATTTTGAAATTCCTTTTGAGTTTTTTTTCTATTTTTTATTTTTGAGGTTTCTCTTTCTAATCGTCAGTTTTAGAATTTTCACTTATCTTCTTTGGGTAGATTATAACAAATTATCCAATTCCAACACATTTGAAATAATTGAGTGAGAGTTTTACTTTATATTATCGCTTGAATATTCTAATGTTATTTTTGATAAGTGGAACGGTTATAATAAAATCCTTATCTTTTTCTTCACCATCATCAGATCCACTAGACTCTTCAACTTATTTTTTTTATTTTGAGTTTCTTCATAGATTAAAATTCCATTTCTCCTTTAAATTTATTCTTGAATGAATAAGCATTTTTTATTTCAAATCATATAATAATGTTATGAAATTCATCAAGGGTAAGATAATTTTTACCTTTAAAGAATGAAATTTAAGTATGAAACCCGTTTGGGATATTTTTCGTCATATTATTCACAATTATAAAATCTTATATATTTTATCCGTATCCACTAATGTTATTGACAATTTTATTAAATCTTGTAAATTATTCCTCTATATTTTTATCTTTACCAATATTTATATCTTTAAATATTATTCTCTATATATATAACCTAGCTTCTTTAACTTTAAAATTTCCTTTAATTCTTCTTTATAACTCATACAGAATATACTTTATAGTTAGAAGTCCAATCACCTTAGTGTAGAATATTGAGAACACTTTGTGGTGAGTTATATTTAATGTTAAGGAATATCAATTTTTTTAATAAGTGTCTAGTATTTTTTTAAGAGAACCCATGCATAATGTGAAGATTTTTTATGAAAATTAAGAATCTCATAAGATAACATTTGAAGTTTCTTATCATTATTTTAAGGAAAAATAAATATGCTCTTATTTTTTGATGTTATGGGAGAATTATTGTTGAAGAAAAAAGTGATTTAATAGTTGAAGTTCCATCCATTTGTTTGTTATTTATATTTTAAATAAGATATGAAGAAAATAAGAGTTGAAGATAATGGATTTAGGGGATTGGTATAATATTAAGGAATTTAGTTTTTTAATAAGGTTTTATAAAAAAGGGGCCAACGAATACCATCCAAGGATCCAACTTAACTTCTTTTATGTGAACTTAATCAATAATGTGGGATTTCAACTAGGCTATCCATGGAAACATGGTGTATTATAGAAGAGGAAGGGCCTACACATGGGTATAAAGGCACATATATATGTGTATAAGTTGATAGTGGATGATTATCATTTATTTTGGGAGTTAGGTGTAGTGGGCTACAAGAGAGCACTATATCCTATCTAAACATCACTGAGTCACTAAGGGAACAACCTGTGTAATTAAATAATGAACTTACATAAATATTTTCATTTTGGGATCATGATCCCATGAATCTATTCAATTTTTTTAAAAATCACACTTGAATTTTAAAAAGTATTCAGCTATAGTATTATTAATTGAAACAAACTTATAAGGAGGTAAATTTTTTTCCTTTAGCTATTTAAATATTTTTAACATGTGAGGATTTATATATCCACTCCTATGATCAATATGATCTTTTCAAAACATCTATATATCTCATGTTCAATCATGAGATGTGATAGAATTCTAAAACTAGGGTAAGGTAGTACCATACATTGAATGATACAATAAATAACACATACATGAGTTGATGGACCACCCTGCATTTAGTCAACCATGTGTAACCTCCATGATAATTTTATCGACCATAAGAAGGGTGACCAACTATGAGAGACATGGTAGATGGTTTGACTATGAATAATGTGATCAACCATGAGAGGGGAATCATAGTAGTTGAATCAACCGTACATGATTCCAACTAACACATAAACAAATATAGACCTACCATTATGTGAAATGACTGCATAAAGGAAAGAAGATCGTCCATGAGTGAGATATATTTGAAATAATAAAAGAAATGAACTACCAAATTCTTCACTTGTCTGGTGAACAGACTGCACTTTAGGGATCAACCACAAGATCCAAATTGACTACATGAGTTTGACATACCATATAAATAACACTGAGAATGGTAGGTCGAATATGATATAATGAAAGAGTGATGGTTTTGAATTTCTTCAAAGACTAAGAATTGGTAATGACACATAGATGAAGAATAATATAGGAGTTCATTGATGTGGTATGATATTTCATCAAATGAAATGTGTAGAACAATAGAGATATTGAGATAGTATAACACTAATGAATTTGATGCAAAGCTAATTGAGTTTAAAACATATATACATTATGATATAAAGATTATTGTTATCTCTGTAAATGTTAATATAAAATACTTTAAAAAAAGGGAAATTAAGATTTATTGTTGAATGAAAAATCTTTATTAAGGATTAATAAAATGATCTAAAATAGGAGATTATATTCCTTGAAATATGGGAGAAGGAAGAAACACATGAGCAGTGATTGTCATGCATAAGTATGGGGATGAACTGCAAACCTTGTATCGTAATAATGAAACCACATGCATGAATTATTACATGTAATTACATGTGTTGAATATGGAGTGGATATCATAGATAAAAGTTTTAAGATGTAATTAAGTAGAAGGAAGATAATTTTTTGGGGAATTAGTATACCACAAATGAAGATACCGTGTTTATTGTAGATGAATATCATGAAGAATAGGATAAAGGTTGTTTTTTTAGTGAGAAGAATCCATGAATAAAGAATATCCCTTATTGTAGATTATGTATCCATAATTGGAATTCTATTTTTCATGCATATATATTATATGAATCTTTAAATACATGGATTATAATAAAGAGAAGATGAAATGTTGATTTGTGAAATAATAACTCATGTATGATAAAGGAATCCAATGGGGCGTTAGTTGAGTGGTACTCACTGTTTGTACCCATAGATTTCCATGGGAATTGGCACATGCTCGAGTCTCACCAGACTTAGACATTATGTTTATTACGCACAAGGCAATTCAAAGTTATTTCTTAGTTGGGGAATGTGTAGCGCACCTGGGCTTAGTCAGGGTGCCCTGTTGGGAGTCTGTGTTAGTAACCCATGTATTACCAACACGCCTATACTCGAGTGGTAGAGGATCCTTCATGGCATCCAAGAGACCTAGGATCAAGTGAGTACGAGGGTGAATTTTTGTGCTACTATAGTTTTAACTGTAGTAGGTACTGTTTGGTGCTATAATAACTGACACTATTCACCTGATTTTGGCCTTCAGACCACTAGTTTGGACCTATGGGTATCAGGGACTTTGGTCTACCAAAGGCCTTCGGGCCACAGGGCCTTCGGGCTGTAGGGACTTTAGACCACCAATGGACGTTAGAACATAGGGCTTTTGGGCCACAAAAAGGCCAAGAAGCATGGGAAGACCACACATGGGAAAACCCAGACAAGGATTCAGAGCAAAAATACAAACCACCAGAGCATAACTAACCAGATTTGAATAATGAGAGGGTATGTAAATTTTCATTGGGACTAGGCACCATGCATCTCTATACAGGTTAATTCTAACTGATCATCCATGGGATGTGGGGAGCTAGGAGCCTCCAAGATGCAGATGTTGGGGAGGGGCTATTTCAAGTGTGTCAGATCTCAGGCCTTTAAAAGGTCATGTATTGGGTTGTGTATGGTCCTTGTGCCTTGGGCCTAAGGGTCATGTAAGGGTTCCTATTCAACCCTTAAAAAAGGGATTATCCAAAAATAAATAAAAAAGAAGGCCTTTGTGCCATTCGGGTAATGTATGATAAAGAAATAATTATTATAAATCTTTATTATACAAATATGAGGTTGTGTTGACAGTTTATATTTTCATGCATATTAATTTTAAATTAATGTGAATATTTCATGGGATTAAATAAAGAAGAATCATAGGTTCAAAAGTTTATTAAGAGGCCACATTAATTCTATATGAATGCACATATTTACTTTTAGTCATGGAATTAGTTTCTCATGGATGTTATTATGAGCATTTAAATATCCTAGATTCAATATTATAGGAGTTTTGATTTGATGATAAATATAGAGATTTGAATTAAAATTATTTATATGGTTTCATATATACTATAATGAATAAGAAATAGAATATTAAGTAACCAACATTTCCAGATATTATTATATTATATATATATTTTTTTAGGTCAAAAAATTGTATTATTAAAGTTCGATAATATTATTCAAGAGAGATTATTTTTGGTGTGCCAAGTAAAAGGGAATAAGAAGAGCCTCAAGAAAGATATTATTTGGAAGAATTACTTTATACAGAAGCAAGTTATGAAAAGAGATAAACCATTGAAAATTATATTCATGTACTAAAGTAAAATAAGAATAAAAAATAGGGAGATATAATGTTTTTTTTATACGAAGGAAGAGGAAGAAAAAAAGAGAGTTATAAGAAGAAGAATCAGATAAGTTGGTTATGAATTTCACTAGAAGAATAATAGATCTATAAAACCGTGTCGATATAAAATAAGATAATAGAAGAATAGTGTTGTGTATTTTAGTTTACACAAGAAAGAATAGAAAAAAGAAGTTATAGAATATCAGTTTCCTTATGTGAAGAAGATGAAACTATTACATGCAATACAATGTCTACAAATAGAATAAGCTACTTTATTATATGTAAGTGAAGTGAAAGAAGATAAATTAGCATATAAAAAAAGTGGTATTCTTTATTGGTTTTAGAAAATATTTTTGTTAACCCTAAATTCATTATAAAGGAACAAGTTATACCTAAGTGAAGGATGCACACAAAAATTGTGAAGGATTCACACTCTATACTATCAAGAGACTATAGTGTATAGATCATAGTCTTTTACTAGTGGTTTGTGTGACCACAGGTTTATTAGATCACACCAAGTATAAGACTTATCATGATTATAGGAAAACCTTTTAAATTGTTGTTCCTTATGTGTGTGTGTGTATGTTTGGTTATAATATGATAAATAAAAAAATTAATAAGAAATAATGTGATATCCATTAAACATAATAAGTAACATAAGTAAAATGGAAACGAAACAACAAGTTAAATTATAAATTGAAATCAAATTCACAAACATTTATTCACCAACCCTATTAGTGCTATTCACATTCCAATTCGTGTCATTAATTTGGTATTAGATCCCAGTTCACCTATTATTAGATTCTTTCTACTTGATGGTGCTTTATTTTAATGATTTAAAGTTTCTTTTGTAAATTTTTAATGAAGTTTGTTTTTGATAGAGGCATATCTATTTCAAATCAAAATTCAGTCTCTAAAAAGACTATGATAAACATGAATAAGAAATATAATAATATAAGGAAGAATATATCTCTCTTTTCTAAATAATATAAAATTTTAATTACTCTAATAAATATCAATAAAGAAGATATATATAGACTTGATGGAGAGGATATGGTGGTTTAGAAAATCACCAAGAAAATGGGTATCCATTGTACCTTTATAGGATTAAGTATTTCAAGTGATCATGAGGTATGAAAATTTAATCATAAAAATTATCTTTGAGAAGAATATCTAAGTGGGAGTGATGATATTTCAACAAATATTTCGATTGATGTATTAAAAATTAATTTATATGATACATTATTTTCACAAAGAATTAGTTTTTATAATCTATGGTACTATTTGATAAAATTTAGGATGAAATCACTTCACTTAAGGATTATTTTAAAGAAATTTAAAAATAAATCAAAAACAAGTTCTACACTTATGAAAAGATCTCCATACAATTCAGATTCATTGAATTGTCAAATTTGGATCTTAATGAGAAATCATCCCTGTTTGAAATTAAATTTTTCAAAGAAGTTCAAGAAAATTAAGAATTCAATTAGAAACTTTAAGGGAATATCCATGCATTATAGTATAACTCTAAAAATAACATTGTTGTCATAGATTTGAAACTAGATTTTGAATATAATAAAATAAAAATTATTGATAAATTATTTCTTGAGAAGGTCAAAATTCCTGATGAACAAATTGGAATAATGAGGAAAGATTTTGAAGAGAGAGTTGTAGAGATTAAAGATCAGAAGAACTCACTCAATATAAGGTGGTTGGAATTGAAAATTTAATTGGAGAACCTTGAAATGACACATATTGATACTTCGTAATTGAATAAAGAAGGACTAGTTTTTACAGGTTTCTCTACAGAGGAATATGATGTTGAAAGTCCTCAATTATGTGAAAATAAGATCATGAAATAATTTTAGTATATTTTTCATTATTTCTAAAATAATTAGAAGGAACCATTTATACCATTTTTTAATGTTTTTTTTAAAAAAATATGCTAACATGGATAGTACAGGTTTAAAAAAACTATGTAAAATTATGAATGAATTTGAGTTATGTGAACCCTAACAACATCTATATGGTGGATAGAAGAAAGAGTATGGAAACTGGTTCCCCAAGAATATCCCAATAAGTGGCAAAGAACACTAAAAAATAAAATGTTAATTGTATTGAAAATTATGGTTATCATGTTGTTTATAAAACAAGATCAAGGTTTGTGGGTCTTTGTTGGTGATATAATTTCTTTGGACACTATAAAATTTTTTACTAGAATAATATTTTAAAATATAAATTTCAAAGAAATAACATTTCAATGGGAAGTGATTTTGAGAAGAATAAATATCCACATATAATAAAAATAAATATATGTCCCATAAATAAATTCAAATCACTTGAAGAAATCTATGATTTTTATAATGGTGGCTTCACAAAAATGGTGCATCCTCATATCAGTATGAATTAATTGAAAGTAGGTAGAAAATAAAACCTGAAAATAATAGATAATAAACCTTGGGAAAGAAAATTGAGAATAATTTAAAAAAATTAGTCTCCCCGAAATATGTTAAATAAGATAGGTGAGAGATCCTTTGACAATAATCAAAATTCACATTATATTCAAAACAAGTCTAAGAAGTTGAAAAATAGTGCATCTATCAAAATAACTAATGAAAAGAAAGGCACTCACAAGATTCCATGTAGAGGACCTAAAAAAGCTTTCAATGTACCCAATTATTATTTAGTAATTTGGATAGTATATTTGAAAAGAGCAAGGAATATGGAGGAATCATATGAAAATGATCACGAAGAATGGAAAAAAGATGTTCTATATGAAGAAATAGAATTTCATGAGAGGTTGTTAATAAAATAAAATCCATGTGTTGAAGAAGTTATATATGAAGTTAAAATAAGTGAAAAACCCCTAAATTATAAAATAATAACATTTTATCGAATATTTTATGTGACACACAACACTGTGCTTAAATAACCCACAAAATATATTTCGTTAAATTTAATCTCATCGATAGCTTATAGAACACACAACCCCGAATCTAAATGAAATTTAATATTGTATACCATTATAACCTAGCAGTTAATTTTTTAGGAATAAAAAATAATAATTTAAATATAAAAATAATGGTTATCTATTAATTATATATAAAATAATAATCATTTAAAATAATAAGAAATATTTTCTGAAAAATAATATTTTTCTAAAAGACAGATTTGTCGCACTTTGAACACAAAAATTAAATATATTTTTTTACCACTTATAGAAAATTTATTTGATAAAATTAAATTAATTTTTTTCAATAAAAATATAAAAATTATATTAGGGTGAAGTTTTTTGTATTTTTTTGAAAATTTTCATTTTTTGATGAATAGTAAAAAATACTGAATTTTAATTGAAAAATGTCTTTTCGTTTAAAAATTTTATAATGGTAAAATATATTATTAATTGATTTTAAAGAAACATTAGTTAAATTTTATATCATTTAATACAATTTATTTCATTGGAATAATTTTCAGATTGAATTTTGATATAAATACTTTTTAAACTTTTGAACATTTTCTCCTTAAAAACTCGCTTTCTCATCGCATCTACATGATTAATTTTAAATAAAAATTTATAATCATTGTGAATGGAATTTTGGGAAATGGATTCCATATTTTTAATCAGTATAGTTTATATTATACAATAAGGTAATCAATATTTTTGACCAAAATTAATTGAGAAAACTGTAAAAATTAATTACCATGATTATGGTAAAAATGGACTTACTAAGGGATTGAACTAAAATGATAATAGTTAAAATGACCCAAAAACTTGATTAACATCTTCTAGATAGAAATATTTAAACATTATCCTTTATATTATTTATAATGGTCCATTATCGGAGCCTTTTTACATGAAAAAAACTTTTATGGAATTCATTCTTTTTAAAAATTACAAATGTGCCACTCACCTCACTTATAAAAGGCCACCCCCTCTCATATATTCCTAACACCATAAAACATGTTTGGTTCGGTAAATACCTGAAATTAATTATTCATATATTCCCTCATATCATCCTATAAGACTTAGTTTGGGCATAAATCCAACTTAGGAAGGATTTGGTTCAAACCTAAGAAGGATACCTGAAGGAGTGGTAACGTTCTTAAACGAGCATCTTTATTTTATTTCTTTCGTAACCTCCATAAATTATTATTAAAACAGGAATATAAAATAAAAAATTTATATTAAATTTAATTATATGTTGTTATGTTAATGTAATGACCTACAACCATCTCCACTTCTATCAAATGGATTACAAAATCATCATTTGTGTATACGATGGACCACCGCTTTGTGAACCAACATTATTCATTTTTCCATTAACACCTATCACAGTTGGTTATGATGAAGGATAAAAGTATATATATTATATTTATAAAAAATTATACCTCTAGAGTCATTATAAGTTACATACCATTTTTTACTTTCCATTCTATATAGGATATGATAACATCGCTTGTGTGTACAACACACTACCACCTCACAAAGCGATGTGATTCATTTTTCAATAACACTTTACATAGAATTTAATAAGGATAAATTTAATGAATATATGTAATATAAATGAAATAATTATGACATTAAATACATATTTATTATTCTAAAAATACAATATATATCATTTTCATTCTTTTCTTTTTACTCAATAAAAAATCATAACATCGTTCGTGTACGTGTGGACTAATGCCTTCACGAAATGATGTGCCTCTCTTTTCATCAGCACCCCACATGTATGATATATATAATTATATCTAAAGAAACAATATTTTATTTATGATATTATTGTCATTATTTAATGATAAAATATTACTTATATCCTTTCAATAATGATTATTGAAAAATAGAAACATTACTCATTTATACGTACTACCTATCATCTCTATGTTCTTGATATACTTCATTTATCAGAACCATATTTCATGATTGGTCTTAAAATTATAACTGATTTATAAATATTATAATTATTTTATTATTATTATTATGGATAAGATATAAATATATAATATTCATGAGAAATTGAACTTTCATAATAAATCAAGAATGATAAAACAAGTCAACTAACACCCAAAACAATGTAAATAATTAACGCACTAGTGATAATATGTTATAAAATGATATTATATGATATTATAAATATTAATTTAGTTAATTATTAAGTTAATATAATGTTTAAAACCACTATAAAGGAGGTTAATAAATTTTTAACTAAAAGGAAGTGTAAGGTAAGGGATTTCATCTAAATTTCATTTCATTGAGGCATTTTATAATGTCATGCACCTAGTTTATTTTATATAGTGCATATAATAACCCATTTACATGTAATATTAATAATAATTAATTCTTAATTATATTTTAAGTTTCAACTATAATTATTTATTCTAAGAGGACTTGACTTAAAAGTCACCATGTGGTAAATAAATTCCGAATTCAATTTCTTTTCATTATTTTATATTACTTTTTATTTTTCTTGGATATTATTAGATTTTTTGTGTAAATAATTTTTATTATATAATTATGTATTTAAAAATTTTTATTTTGATTTAAATTTGATACACATAATCATTTCATTGATTAATTCTCACTTCAATGTTATGATCTTTGTGAGGGTTTATTTCACAATCTCATTCTAATTGAAATTATTTATACTTGTATTTCTAGTGAAGGAAATTATTTGATAATTTTATAATCAAAATATCTAATATTATCATCATATAGTTATTCATTATATTTTCAATTACTATTACCATTTCCCACTCTTTGATACGTAAATTTTTGAGAGAAAATTTATACTAAAATCAGACTTCATTTTTCTCTTATGTCATAAATCTATTGTCACGACCCGCCCTCGGTGTCCGTGCCGTGACTACCCCAAGCCCGCCTTCCATAGTCCAGGGGCTGGCGACTAGCACCAAGGCGTAAATCCCGGTAAAAAGGGAAGGCATTGCCTTTGTAAAGTAAACAAACACCACAGAGTAGCAAGCAGAAAGTAAACACTAAGCAAAAGTAGTGTACAACTGAAAGTGCAGAAAAGTAAATGGGCCAGTATACAAACCCAAACTGAAAGTAAAGTACAACTCGAAAGGGAAAACAACAACTGAAAAGTAAAAGCCGCTACGCCGAGCTGTCCACCGGAAATCCCACCTGAAGGGTGGGTACAGATAGCTCCTCTTCTCCACGGGTCCCGCCGTCCGCTCCGAGCACGTCCCGCCCAGTGGTCCACCTCCGGGTACCGTTCCGCTCTGCAAGCCTCAGCTAAGGTCAACGCTGTCCGTCGTCTGCAACCAACACAACGTAGTGCGGGCAAAGCCCGTGCAGGGCTGAGTATAAGCTACTCAGTAGGGACCCCGAGACCCCTGAAGGCCTCTCAAATCCACAAAGGATAAACCACGAAGAAAGGAGAAATCACGAAGTAACAACCGACACTGCTTAGGTATATTCCCATACATATACCTAAGTCATCAAATTCAAATACGCTCCTACCTCCGAGCCCAAGTACAACTCATTCCACACAGGAAAGTAAACGTATTCCACACAGGAAAGCAAAATGTAATCCACACAGGATTTCACAACACAATCCACACAGGAAAGTAACAGGATTCAGCTCACACAGGAATACTTATTCAAGGACGATAAAGATGATCTCTGATCCATCTAAGTCGTCGGACCCACGAAGGATCGATAGGTAACTAACCCCCGAAAAAGACCCACACAGGATCGGGCCTACACAGGACCTGTAGGCGCTGGTTCACACAGTACCGCTGAGCGCAAGGACCCACACATGATCGGACCCACACAGGATTGGGCCAACACAGGACCTGTAGCACTGACCCACGTAGGATCGCTGAGTGCTGTAGTCGTCGTCGTCGAATCCACACAGGATCTCTGTACTGTCGTCGTCGCAGTCACAGTAGCAGTAGTAGCAGTAGTAGCAGTCCCAGCCAGCACTAGGGTTCCCGCACACAACAAGATCGTTCGGAGGGTCCGCTCCACGAGCCGAGAGGCTGATACATCAACTGTCACAAAGTCCAGAGTTGATGTATCCAAAAGTTCCGTATCGTCAATAGGAACTCAACGCAACAGACGGCGCGTCGATCGGACGCCCGGTCTGAGAGTTATTGGCATTTTCGTCCCCGGGGCCTGGTTGGTTTTTAAGGCAAAACCAACCCGACCATACTCCACCTGCGTCCAAACCTCGGGCGGAGTATGCCAAAAGATCTGTCTCACTAAGAGGAACACAACACAGCTGACGGCACGTCAATCGGACGTCCGTAGCTCAAGATATGAGCGTTTCCGCTTCGAAGGCCCGGTTGGTTTCGTGAACGAACCAACCCGGCCGAACTCAAAGTAATCCGAAACCTTAAGTGCGATATACCGAAACGACCGTCTCGATCCAAGGATCGCGTTGCCGCAGACAATTCGTCAATCAGAGGTCCGAGGCTCAAGTTATGGCTAAAAGACCGAAACTGCTTCGAAACGGGGGGTCCGGGTCCGGGGCGACCCGGCCCGACCCCCCCCCCCCCCCCGGGTCGACCCGACCCGGGTCCGGCTGGCGCGGCGGCGCGGCGGCCACGGCTGGCCTGGCGCCGCACGGAGGCAGCGCGGGGGGAATCATTTCCCCCGCTGATTGGAAGGGGCGGCACGGCTAATTGCCACGCCCTTTGCAAAAAAAAAAACGGCCCCCACGTGGGGGCTGGCTTGGAGAAAAACCGGGGGGCTGCTGCCCCCCCCCCCCCTCATGGAAACCGCCCCCCTCTTAAAGAGGGGGGTTTTGTGCGCTGTCCGGGGGATTAATTTCCCCCGGTTTATTACCATCCGGCCGGCCAGCTGGCCCGCCGGTTTTCTACAACGGGACCGGAAAATCCAGTCCCCTCTTCGGCTTCCGACGCCGGCGGCCCGGCCGCCGGTCTTCTCAAATCGCCGCGGCCCGGAACCGGCTGCGGTGTTCGTCATCTGGCGCGGTGCGACGGCACCGCGCCCCTCCGCCGCACCTTGATTTCTTTCAACGCGGCGCGACGGCGTCGCGTTCTTGATGTTTCTTCCATGGTGCGCGCGCGACGGCATCGCGTATCAAGATTGGGCGAATATTTTCGTGGTGCGACGGCACCACGCCACCTTGATTCATCCACAAATTTAAACACCAAGAACGAAGGAGGGGGTTCGGCCGGGTTCATGCGGTCCGGCCCCCTCACGTTAAAACACAACTTAAAATATTCAAAAGCCACACGTTAGACATGCTAGATCCACGATCAAGAATGAAATAATTAAACAATAAATCAACAACCCCTACCTCGGGTATAGGTTCGAAGATTTGACAACGTCCGCGGAAGACAACGTCGCGAAGGTCGGGCGTCGCGGTCGTCGTTCGTCATATCCGTTGACGAAGAGATACGCCCGAAGAGATACGTCATTGGCGAATCTTCGTATGCCAACGAAGAAGGTCCGAGGAGGAAGCGGCGTTCCCTCTCGTTGACACGAAAGACGAAGAAGAGAGGCGGCGTTCTTCGTCGGAGCTTGAGCGTTCTTCGTCGGAGCTTGAGCGTTCTTCGTGTTCTTCGTCAGAGCTTGAAGAAGAAGAAGAAGCTCTCAAAAGCTCTCAAGTTGGCTAAGAGTTCTAACCCAACAAAAAGAGAGAAGAGCTTAAATTAATCAAAAACTTAACACAAGAATTTCAAAGGTTTGAAATTCAAAAAGATTAACTCCAAAATTAAATAACCCATGTCATTTAATGAGGGGTTAAGGAAGTTTGAGGGAAGATGTAAAGTTAGGGGTTTGTGTGGGACCCACCACACTTAATCCTCTCAAGGGAGGTTAAGTGGGTGTGGGTCCCACCCCTAACTTCCTTTGAGAGAAGTTAACTAATAAGTTTAAATAAAAATATGTAAACACAATTTTTATTTAACTTATTCTAATCTCCCAAAAACTAACTCTCAACCCGAAACAAACGCAACTCCCGAAAAGGTCTCTTTAAGCGAATATCGGCGCTGCGAGTTCATCGGTGCCCTCAGATTTCAATTCCGAGCAAAGGATCAAAAGTTAGAAATTCCCGCTCGTTCGTTCACTGAACGTAGCCGAGCCAAACTTCGGAAATTGATTCCGGGCACTCCGGGCCTCGGAATCAGGTGCCGTCTGAAACCGCGCTCTTGTAAAATTCTAAAGAAAATTAAGAAAAAATTTTCCTTGAATTTTACGGGTCTTTACATTACTCCCACCTCAGGGATTTACGTCCCCGTAAAGATACATCAAAAACTAGGGAAATAAATGAGGGTACTGAGCACGCATCTGAGCCTCCCGCTCCCATGTGCTCTCCTGGAGATTCCCGTGCTTCCATCTGATGCGCACAAGAGGAATCGATCGCCCACGTAGGACCCGCTCCTGTCGATCCTCTATCTCCACCGGGACCTCCGTAAAAGTCGCCCCATCGTCAACGTCAAGCTCCCCATGGTCAATGATGTGTGTCGGGTCGTGCACGTATCTCCTCAGCTGAGAAACGTGGAAGACGTCGTGCACCCGGTGCAACTGAGGTGGTAGAGCCAGGCGATAAGCCACCTCACCAATCCTGTTGAGAATCTGGAAGGGTCCGATGAAGCGTGGAGATAACTTGCCGCCTCGGCCAAATCTCCGAATACCACGTCGAGGTGAGACCCGCAAGAATACTTGGTCGCCATCCTCGAACTCTAGTGGCCTCCGCCTCCTGTCAGCATATGACTTCTGCCGGCTCTGAGCTGTCCTCATCCGCTCCTGGATGACCTGGACCTTCTCTGTCGTGGCCTGGACCATCTCCGGTCCCACAAGTGCTGACTCACCAGGGTCTGTCCAGCACAAAGGAGATCTACAAGGTCGGTCGTACAACGCCTCGTACGGTGCCATCCCGATGGTGGAGTGGTAGCTGTTGTTGTACGCAAACTCCACCAAGGGTAGGTGGTCCTCCCAGCTACGACCAAAGTCGAGGACACATGCGCGGAGCATGTCCTCGAGAGTCTGAATGGTCCTCTCCGTCTGACCATCTGTCTGAGGGTGAAAGGCTGTGCTTAGACGTAGCTGCGTCCCGAACGCCTCCTGTAACCCCTTCCAAAGCCGGGAAGTAAAGCGAGCATCTCGATCGGATACGATAGATGATGGAACGCCGTGGAGCCGCACAATCTCCTGAACGTAGAGTCGTCCCATGCTCTCCACTAAGCCCTGCTCTCTGATGGGTAAGAAGTGTGCCGACTTGGTGAGTCGGTCAACAATCACCCAGATGGAGTCGTGACCTCTGGAAGTGCATGGAAGTCCAGTCACGAAATCCATAGATATGCCGTCCCCCTTCCACTCCGGAACCTCCAAGGGCTGTACCAAGCCTGCTGGTACCTGATGCTCTGCCTTCACCTGCTGGCAGGTAAGGCATCGAGAAACGAACTCTGCTACTGCCTTCTTCATGCCCGGCCACCAGTGCTGTCGTCTGAGGTCCTGGTACATCTTCGCCACTCCAGGATGTACCGCCAAAGGAGAAGTGTGAAACTCTCTCAGCACTCCCTCTCGCAAAGCGATTGGTACCATGGTACGTCCTCTGAAAAGGATGTCGTGCTCTACTCCAAGGGAGAAACCATCAGGTGCCTGTCCCGAGGATATCTGTGTACGCTGTGTCTCACAGTCAGCGTCCCCACGCTGTGCCTCCCTGACTCGCTGCAGTAGTGGAGGAGTGACTGTGAGAGACTGAAGGAAGGCTGATCCATCTCTATCCACGAAGGATATCTGCAAAGAGGCTAGCTGCTCCGTCACCTCCTCAAGTAGCTGAATGCCCGTCCTCCTGCTGAGGGCATCGGCTACTACGTTCCCCATCCCAGAAGTATAGACTATCTCAAAGTCATAGTCCTGGAGGAACTCGAGCCATCGCCACTGTCTCAGGTTCAGGTCCTTCTGAAAGAAGATATACCTGAGACTCTGATGATCAGAAAAGACTGTAAAGCGCTCGCCCATCAGATAGTGTCGCCATGTCTTCAGAGCGAAGACCACTGCTGCTAACTCCAGGTCATGGGTAGCGTAGTTCTGCTCATGCGGCCTCAACTGACGTGATCCATACGTGATCACTGCCCGATCCTGCATCAGAACACATCCAAGTCCGGTCCCTGATGCATCACAGTAGACTACGTACCCTACTCCTTCCTCAGGCAACCTCAAGATAGGTGCGCTAGTCAATCTCTGTCTCAGCTCCTGGAAGCTCTGCTGACATCTTTCTGACCACACGAAGGGTTTCCCCTTCTTCGTCAAAGCTGTGAGTGATGCCGCAACTCTAGAGAAATCTGGTACAAATCTCCGATAGTATCCAGCTAGTCCCAAGAAACTCCGAACCTCAGTCACGCTCCTCGGTGGCTCCCATGCTAACACAGCCTCAATCTTCGCGGGATCCACTGCAACTCCCGCCTCAGAGATAACGTGTCCCAAGAAGTGGACCTCACGTATCCAGAACTGGCACTTCGAGAGCTTACCATAAAGCTGGTTCTCTCGGAGTGTGTCTAGTACAACTCGCAAGTGATAGGCGTGCTCCTCCTCTGTCGTAGAGTAAATCAGAATGTCGTCGATGAAGACCACGACAAACCGATCGAGGTATGGCTGAAAGATCCTGTTCATGAGAGCCATGAACACTGCTGGAGCATTGGTTACACCGAAAGGCATAACCAAGAACTCATAGTGGCCATACCGACATCTGAAGGCTGTCTTATGCACATCCTCGTCTCTGACTCTGAGCTGATGATAGCCTGACCTGAGTTCTATCTTCGAGAACCACCGTGCTCCCTTGATCTGATCAAAGAGGTCATCAATCCTCGGTAGCGGATACTTGTTCCTCACTGTCACCTGGTTCAGGCGACGATAGTCAACACAAAGTCGCAAGCTCCCGTCCGCCTTCTTGGCGAACAAAATCGGGGAAGCCCAGGGTGAAACACTGGGTCGGATGAACCCCTTGCCCTGCAAGTCCTCCAACTGTACCCATAGCTCTCGAAGCTCGGCGGGGGCCATCCGATATGCTGGAGTGGATATCGGGGCTATCCCAGGGTACAAGTCAATATAAAAGTCAACCTCTCTGCGAGGAGGTAGCCCTGGAACGTCGTCGGGAAAAACGTCCGCAAACTGATCCACCACTGCAGGAAAACCAGGATTCCGCACGTCAACTGTTCCAAGGATAAGGCTAGCCAACTGATGAGTGATGGGCTGTCCTCTCCTCCGCGGAAGTCCATCCTGTGCTGCTAAGGCTCCCTTCTCGCCGGTGAAGGTGAACCTGCTCCCGTCGGTGCGTACACATCGCACCTTGCGCCTAAAACAGTCAATCTGTGCATGGACCGTAGATAGCCAATCCATGCCCAAGATGACGTCGTAAGGCCTCGACGCTGCTACAAGAAGATCCCAGCCGAAGCTCTCGCCTCCTAGAGTAAGCTCACACTGCCGGCACCAGTGCGTAATCGTCGAGTCTGCTCCCGTAGGAGTCTCTAGCCGTAAGGATCGAGCCAACGGCTCTGTCGGAATCTCCGAGCTCCGAACAAGGGCAGCGGCTATGAAAGAATGACTCGCTCCTGTGTCTATAAGAACTGCAGCAAGGGTGGAATAGACACAGATAGTACCTCGAATCATCTCAGGTGCGCCGTGGTCGTAGGCCCTTGCTGCCTGGAGCTGTGCCTGTCTCTGCCCGCCAGCTCCCTGTGGTCGGGGTGGACCTCCTGGTGGTGGTGGTGGCAGAGCCTCAAAGCGTCGCCCACCACCGGCTGCTCGTCCAGCTCCTCTGCCTCGTCCGCCTCCTCCCTGCGGACCGCCACGGTCGACCCTCTGCCTCTGCCTCGGTGGTCCCTCAACCGTCTGCTGCTCCTCGGCACGGCGGGTCGGGCAGTCACGAGCCATGTGGCCCTGCCCGCTGCACGAGTAGCACTGTCTGCCTCTCGAAAGACTGGCTCCGCGCTGTGTGCCCCGCACTGCTGAGCCTATGTCCTGAGGTCGTCTGCCCGAAGGTCTGGTCTGTCTGGACCCCTGAGTCATCCATCGACTGCCTGCTGCAGATGACTCTGCCACGTGCCGCCCTGCGGTGGGTCGCTGTGCTGGTGTAGACTCAGCAAGGAAGCTCTCGATCAGAAGGGCCCGCTCCAGTACTCCTGTCTGAGTCGGTATGCTGAGGGAGATCAGCGATGCCCTGATCTCGTGTCTCAAACCCTGCTCGATGGTCCGGGCCCGGAAGAATGGGTCCCGTACCATGTCGGTCGATTAGCGCGAGAGATCGGTAAATCTCGCCGAGTACTGAGCGACCGTCATGCTGCCCTGCCGCAGCTGTAGAAGCTCCTGGATACGCACCGCACGAAGGGTGGCTGGGACGAACTCCGAGCGGAAGAGGCTCTCAAAGTCCGTCCAAAGTAGGGATGCCTCATCGTGCACCTGGAGCATCAAGCTCCACCATCGTCCTGCTGCTGCGTGTAGTAGGCTCGCAGCGAGGATCACCATGAGGTCTGCTGGTGTCCTCACTAGTCTAAACACTCGAACCACTGCCTCCAGCCAGTCCTCTGCTGCCTGGGGATCCGTCTCCCCGCGAAACCTGGGCGGTCGCTGGCGCTGAAACTCATGCAGTGCGCTGAGGCGACGTGCATCGTCAGCGGCTGCTGCTGGAAGCATCGGGGGCTCGGCGGGTAGAGCTACCGCCGGTGCCACTACTGACAAAGGGCCCTGCACCGAGGCCTCGTCGCTCGGTGGGCTGTCGTCACGCTCGACTCTCGGAACCCTAGCTGGCTGCCGTCGTGGGGCCATCCTGAAAAGGAAACAGGTGCGCCACGGTCAGAACAGTATACCTGGTGAGCTGATATAAGTAATCACAAAGAAAACTTTGAGACACACACGCAATCAATGTTTTCGTGCATTAAGTCGGAAATCAGAAGTCAGGGTCCTGGTGTACGGATACGTCGGCCGCCGCACCAACACTGGACTCCCTGGACTGATAACCACACTCAATACGCTAAACATTATTGCTTCACATAGAAAAGATCAGAGTTCGCGGTAGAACCGAACTCCTCTGATACCAATTTGTCACGACCCACCCTCGGTGTCCGTGCCGTGACTACCCCAAGCCCGCATTCCATAGGCAAGGGGCTGGCGACTAGCACCAAGGTGTAAATCCCGGTAAAAAGGGAAGACATTGCCTTTGTAAAGTAAACAAACACCACAGAGTAGCAAGCGGAAAGTAAACACTAAGCAAAAGTAGTGTACAACTAAAAGTGCGGAAAAGTAAATGAGCCAGTATACAAACCCAAACTGAAAGTAAAGTACAACTCTAAAGGGAAAACAACAACTGAAAAGTAAAAGCCGCTACGCCGAGATGTCCACCGAAAATCCCACCTGAAGGGTGGGTACAGATAGCTCCTCTGCTCCACGGGTCCCGCCGTCCGCTCCGAGCACGTCCCGCCCAGTGGTCCACCTCCGGGTACCGTTCCGCTCTGCAAGCCTCAGCTAAGGTCAACGCTGTCCGTCGTCTGCAACCAACATAACGTAGTGCGGGCAAAGCCCGTGCAGGGGTGAGTATAATCTACTCAGTAGGGACCCCGAGACCCCTGAAGGTCTCTCAAATCCACAAAGGATAAACCACGAAGAAAGGAGCAATCACAAAGTAACAACCGACACTGCTTAGGTATATGCCCATACATATACCTAAGTCTTCAAATTCAAATACGCTCCTACCTCCGAGCCCAAGTACAACTCAGTCCACACAGGAAAGTAAACGTATTCCACACAGGAAAGCAAAACGTAATCCACACAGGATTGCACAACACAATCCACACAGGAAAGTAACAGGATTCAGCTCACACAGGAATACTTCTTCAAGGACGATAAAGATGATCTCTGATCCATCTAAGTCGTCGGACCCACGAAGGATCGATAGGTAACTAACCTCCGCAAAATACCCACACAGGATCGGGCCCACACAGGACCTGTAGGCGCTGGTTCACACAGTACCGCTGAGCGCAAGGACCCACACAGGATCGGACCCACACAGGATCGGGCCCACACAGGACCTGTAGCACTGACCCACGTAGGATCGCTGAGTGCTGTAGTCGTCGTCGTCGAATCCACACAGGATCTCTGTACTGTCGTCGTCGCAGTCACAGTAGCAGTAGTAGCAGTAGTAGCAGTCGCAGCCAGCACTAGGGTTCCCGCACACAGCAAGCTCGTTCGGAGGGTCCGCTCCACGAGCCGAGAGGCTGATACATCAACTGTCACAAAGTCCAGAGTTGATGTATCCAAAAGTTCCGTATCGTCAACAGGAACTCAACGCAACAGACGGCGCGTCGATCGGACGCCCGGTCTGAGAGTTATTGACATTTTCGTCCCCGGGGCCCGGTTGGTTTTTAAGGAAAAACCAACCCGACCATACTCCACCTGCATCCAAACCTCGGGCGGAGTATGCCAAAAGATCCGTCTCACTAAGAGGAACACAACACAGCTGACAGCACGTCAATCGGACGTCCGTAGCTCAAGATATGAGCGTTTTCGCTCCGAAGGCCCGGTTGGTTTCGTGAACGAACCAACCCGACGAACTCAAAGTAATCCGAAACCTTGAGTGCGATATACCAAAACGACCGTCTCGATCCAAGTATCGCGTTTCCGCAGACGGTTCGTCAATTGGAGGTCCGAGGCTCATGTTATGGCCAAAAGACCGAAACTACTTCGAAACGGGGGGTCTGGGTCCGGGGCGACCCGGCCCGACCCCCCCCCCCCCCCGGGTCGGCCCAAACCGGGTCGACCCGACCCGGCCCGGCCGGCGGCGCGGCGGCGTGGCGGCGCGGCGGCCGCGGCGGCCTGGCGCCGCACGGAGGCAGCGCGGGGGGAATCATTTCCCCCGCTGATTGGAAGGGGCGGCGCGGCTAATTGCCGCGCCCTTTGCAAAAAAAAAACGTCCCCCACGTGGGGGCCGGCTTGGAGAAAAACCGGGGGGATGCTGCCCCCCCCCCCTTTCATGGAAACCCCCCCCCCCTCTTAAAGAGGGGGGTTTTGTGCGCTGGCAGGGGGTTTAATTTCCCCCGGTTTACTACCATCCGGCCGGCCAGCTGGCCGGCCGGTTTTCTACAACGGGACCGGAAAATCCGGTCCCCTCTTCGGCTTCCGACGCCGGCGGCCCGGCCGCCGGTCTTCTCAAATCGCCGCGGCCCGGAACCGGCCGCGGTGTTCGTCGTCCGGCGCGGTGCGACGGCACCGCGCCCCTCCGCCGCACCTTGATTTCTTTCAACGCGGCGCGACGGCGTCGCGTTCTTGATGTTTCTTCCATGGTTCGCGCGCGACGGCATCGCGTATCAAGATTGGGTGAATATCCGCGTGGTGCGACGGCACCACGCCACCTTGATTCATCCACAAATTTAAACACCAAGAACGAAGGAGGGGGTTCGGCCGTGTTCATGCGGTCCGGCCCCCTCACGTTAAAACACAACTTAAAATATTCAAAAGCCACACGTTAGACATGATAGACCCACGATCAAGAATGAAATAATTAAACAATAAATCAACAACCCCTACCTCGGGTATAGGTTCGAAGATTTGACAACGTCCGCGGAAGACAACGTCGCGGAGGTCGGGCGTCGCGGTCGTCGTTCGTCAAATCCGTTGACGAAGAGATACGCCCGAAGAGATACGTCATTGGCGAATCTTCGTATGCCGGCGAAGAAGGTCCGAGGAGGAAGCGGCGTTCCCTCTCGTTGACATGGAAGACGAAGAAGAGAGGCGGCGTTCTTCGTCGGAGCTTGAGCGTTCTTCGTCGGAGCTTGAGCATTCTTCGTGTTCTTCGTCAGAGCTTGAAGAAGAAGAAGAAGCTCTCAAAAGCTCTCAAGTTGGCTAAGAGTTCTAACCCAACAAAAAGAGAGAAGAGCTTAAATTAATCAAAAACTTAACACAAGAATTTCAAAGGTTTGAAATTCAAAAAGATTAACTCCAAAATTAAATAACCCATGTCATTTAATGAGTGGTTAAGGAAGTTTGAGGGAAGATGTAAAGTTAGGGGTTTGTGTGGGCCCCACCACACTTAATCCTCTCAAGGGAGCTTAAGTGGGTGTGGGTCCCACCCCTAACTTCCTTTGAGAGAAGTTAACTAATAAGTTTAAATAAAAATATGTAAACACAATTTTTATTTAACTTATTCTAATCTCCCAAAAACTAACTCTCAACCCGAAACAAACGCAACTCCCGAAAAGGTCTCTTTAAGCGAATATCGGCGCTGCGAGTTCATCGGTGCCCTCAGATTTCAATTCCGAGCACCGGATCAAAAGTTAGAAATTCTCGCTCGTTCGTTCACTGAACGTACCCGAGCCAAACTTCGGAAATTGATTCCGGGCACTCCGGGCCTCGGAATCAGGTGCCGTCTGAAACCGCGCTCTTGTAAAATTCTAAAGAAAATTAAGAAAAAATTTCCCTTGAATTTTACGGTTCTTTACATCTATTTTCTTCCAAAACCATTTTAACTAAAAATTAATTCAAAAATGTTTTTAACATATTAAAAATGATTTATTAAATACATTTTTCCCATTTTTTATTTTTACAATATTTTTTGAAATGAATCTTCATTTTCTTTTTTGAACAAGACACTTTTCTAACCTTTTTAGAATGAAAAGGGAATGTTCTTTTTAATTTGTACAAAATGTATGTAATTACCCTCCATAATGAGTATAGTTTATTTGTAGATTACTTTTCATGTTTACTAGGGTATTATTAAATAATGTTTTTTCTAATATTCTGTAAATTCTTAGTTTTTAACAGTTATTTTTTAATGAAGGGATTTTCAAAATGTTTTATGTTTTAAAAAGTGTTTTTTAAAATGAAAAGTATATTCTACACATGAATGTTTTAAACATTTTTATGGTATTTCCAATAATAAATTATAATAACCCTTTATTCTTTATTCTATGAGTAAATGTTGATACCATTTTTTTGGTATTTCCCCTAAATATCCTTATTATTTATCACATATATGTTTATTGATTAAAACCTATGTCATTTCAATATATGGTGTTTTTATTTAAAAGTTATTTGAGCGACTAGGAAAATATTGACAAATCCAAATCCTTTACTCAATACAGATATTTAATGTTATGGAATATTGATTCATACATTAAATAAATTATTCGGTATTTGAGGAATTATTTGGAACTATAGTGATTGGTGGGGCCTGAAATTATATATCCCCTCAATGCATCGGTAGGTCTTATGAGACAAATAAGTAAGCTCGCATTAAATGAGTTTCTCCTGGAGTTTTAAACTATCTTATGAATGGTATTGACTGTAGAGGTATCATGATTCCTAAGATCATGACATCTAATAATTAATAATTTCTTTCATCATGATTTAAATTATTATTATCTATGATATTTTCACAACAATATTATCTCTAGATGCATTGCATTCTCAGTTTATTGATTAAAAGTCATGTGTTTTCAGCTATTTACATTTCCATATTTTTATGAATTTTCTAATTATAAAAACCACGTTATTGATTAAGTGGAATGTGAGTTAAATTATTTACCTTACCATATTGATTATCCTTTATTGATTCATGATAGCTTCTGTTGTGCTTAACCCTTATTGAGCATTTGAGTCCACCCTTATTTTTTTTACCTTTCCTAGGAATCCAAGAAGTTCACTATGATTGATATAAATGGATATGCTAGAGGGAATAATGTTATTCTAAATTTTTTTTTGTTGGAATTTGTATATTCAAATGTAATTAAATACTTATGCTTATATCTAGTTTACCAAGTGTACTATACTATTCATTCATTTAGGATGTGATTCCATGTATCTTATTCCACTGTAATAAAGAACACACTATATATGGGATACTAGGGCTTTTGTATCTAAAATAAGAATGGATATAATGTAAGAGGTTGTTTAAGAACATTGACAGAATAAGAAGAATCCACCAAAAGAATGGATATTACACAAGGTAGAGTATATTATTTAATGGATAAAAAATAAGAATCATACCACAAAAATAAACAAAAGGGGTAATTAGTACCATGCTACCTAAAAACAAACCATGAATAAATAAAAGATGTGGAATCATGAATAATGGAGTAACTGGGTTGAGAGAATCATTACAACCATATTATTAAAATTTAGTAAAATGAATATCCACCTTATTACCTTAATATTTTTGTGTTGTATTTATATATACAATGCATGTAATTGAAGGTGAAACATGGTTTTAGGGGTAGAACATGAGAAGATAAGAAGTATGTTATTTTCTAGACAAACAATTCGAGGAATTAAACATTTTAAAATGATACATTAAATGGTATATCGAAAATTTTAAAAAAGGAACATATTTGATGAAGTTGAAAGAAGTGGTTTCTATCAACAATAGATAAAAAAGTGAGTAATATATCATTCTAGTTTGATCTTACATATATAATTATAAAGGAGTTTGTTTAATAAGATCATCTTTGACAATGATGTGGAAGTTTTAAAATCTTGATAACCACATGAATAAGACCCATTTTAGTGTATTATCAACACGAAAAATCTTTTGATTCATGTTTTCAATAGATCAACCATTATAAAGTTCATGAATATTTTCTATTTGAGGATTATAAAATTGAAGAATAAAGAATAATATCCTAGAATTATTATTTCATGAAAATATAATTATCCATGAATGTTCTTGAAGCAATTTCATTGACAATGTATTTTTTTTTATTATCTCAATAATGATTACTAAAATTAGATCCTTATATAAAGGTGGATAAATTGGTTTAAATCATTAACCTAAATAGGAATGGTTAATTAATTACACGGATATTATAAATCCTAACATGTTTGAATATTCTAATTTTTTTATTTAGGTGGATATATTAAATTCAGGTTGATATATCTTATGAGAAATTTTATATCTCAATTGATTTATATTTATCATATCATCCCAAATAGCAATTTGAAAAACCCTTAAAGATATGTTACATAATTTTATTTCAGTTGGAATTATATTATTTTCATTATAGAGAACTTTGATTCCTAAATCAAACCCTTTTGTTTTTTACACCAAGCAAGGATCACATCGACGTAGAGTGGAATGGTTGTGTCCACCTTACATAAGTATTAATTGATACAACTTTACCAATAATTTTTTATTTATTTTCAATAAGGGGAAGAGAAAGTGAAATGAAATTTTTATAATAATGGTGGAGATAAGGAATGAATGGTAGAGAAAATATTAATATATCATTCAGAAATTATTTCCAATATATAAAATGGGGTAGGTTGTTCATACCACATTGTTGTGAGTTATATTTATTTTCAAGGAATGTTAACATGTTGAAGAAGCAGCATGGATGGTTTTTTAAGAGAACCTAATCATGATGTAAAGATGTGTTATGATCATTAAGAATCATGGAAGATAGAATTTGAAGTTGCTTGTAATTATTATGATAACAAAAAAATATATTCTTGGTTTTTTAATTTATTAGAGATTTATTATCGAAGGAAGAAGTGATTGAATATTTTAAGTTCCATCTATTTTTTAGATGAATATTTTAAATAAGGGATAAATAAAATAATATTTGAATATAAGGGAAAGGATTTGGTATCTTGGTGAAATATTAAGGCATTCAGTGTGTTGATGATATTTTATTAAAAAATGGTCCAATGACTACCATCCAAGGAGTTAGCTCGGCTCTTTATGTAGGAACCTAATAAAACACATGGGAATAAGTTAAAATAGGTTATCCATGATGGAATGATGAAGCATTAAATAGGTAGTGTAACATACCATGATTTATAATGAATATTTTAATAAAGTATCATCTATAATATTAATATAAATAATAAATGAATATGTTTCTTTGTAATCCAAGCATTTATATAGATATTTATCACCTATGCAATTTCCTTTGCATGTTTTTCTTAAAGATATATATTTGATGTAAAATGGTATTTTAACTATTAAAATGATTATTTTATAAATAAAGGGAAACCCATAGTACATGTGACAATCCATCACATCTAGTAAGGTTGTATGGCTCGAACCTATGACCCAAGGTTTATAAGGGTGCAACACCTACCACTAGCATACATGTTTTCATGTTTCAATATTCCATATATATATATATATATATTAGGTATTAATGGATATAATATAATCAGATTATATAATCATTATACATTTAAATTTATTATGTTCGCTTCATGAAATAAAACATGTTATATTTAAAGGTCAAATATATTCCTTTAATATATTTTTTAGTTTGATATATATATAAAATTATGTAATTTTTGGATATTTTATAGATTGAAAATTTGTGTTATTTTTATTTATTTATATTTATATTTAATAATATTATGTTTCTCTAATAATTATATCTAGGTATAAAACATTACACCAATTTCTAATTAAAAAACAAAAGTTATTATTTTAACTCAATTGTTTTTCCATGTATTACATGGTTTTGTTTAACATTTAGATTTATAAATTTTAGAAGTTGAATTTGATAAAATCACATAAATTTTGATATAATCATATAAACTATATCTTAGGGTGTGTTTTTGGGATTTATCAGAAGTAGTTTATTTTTGGGTGAATAATGAAAATACTGATTAAAAAATATCATTTTTTAAGTATTTAAAATGTAAAATTATGTTTTAGATTGGTTTAAAAAAATTTATTCAATTTTTTTAACACAATAAAATTAATTCTATATGGATAATAATTATACTTTATTTGGAATAATTTTATTTTTTGGATTAAAAACCCATTTTTCAAAAAAATAGCTATTCATTGTGTTTTATGTTATTATATTAAAATTAATTTCTAACACTTATATAGATTTAATATTGAAATTGGAATTAATATTTGGAATAATTAGGTTCAAATTTATAAATTAGTTAAGTTTCTTTTTTTGTTATAAATAATTTAAACTACGGTGAATTATTATCACCACAGTAAAGGTTAAAATTGGATAAATAGGGTTAAAACATTATTATAAGGTCACAAAATCTCATATTAATTCTTATTGAATGAGAATATTTATAACCTGAACACATTATCTTAGAATATTGATATATTTAGTGGCAATTTAAAATTATCAATAAATTCATAATTTTTAAAAGTTAAGAATAATTACAAGAGTTCACACCCCTCACTTATAAAAGGGCGCTGATCTTATCAATTATTTAAAAACATTAAGCAATCCAGATTAAAAATTACCATCCACAATACCACTAAAACTCTCTTCCACACATACTAGATTTTTTTATCTCTCTAAAAGAATAACCTATAAGGATTAAGGAGTAATCTAAATGAGGGTTTTCAAATAAGAGGTATAACTCTTATATGAGTTCCTTAATATTTATTTCTTATTCTAATTAATTAAAAATAATAATAAATATAATTATATAATAACATAATTATATAAAATATAATGAAATTTTATTTTTTTATGGTATAACCCTTTATCATCTCATTTCCATCCTATAAGAAATGAAAATTTCGCTTATGTGTATGTGTAGACTACCACCTCCACAAAACAATATTTTTCGTTTCTCATAACCACCTTATATAGATGGTTAAATATTGGATAAAATGAATATATATGATATTTTTACTTAATTATGATTATTTAAAGATAATATATTACCCACCTTCTTACCCTCATGTACATTGGAAAATGAAAATGTTACTCGTGCATACGTGTTGACTACCACCTTTGCGAATCAATGTGATTTTTTATTCATTAACGTCTCCCATGTAGTTTAATAAGGATAGATTTAATAAATAAATATAATTATAATAATAATATTATTATTATTTAGAGTTAAACCTTTATCTATTTTATTTTATTTTTATCTATTAGAAAAATTAAAATATCACTCATGTGTACGTGTAGACCACCACCTCCATGAAACAATATACTTCATTTTTCATGGAGTCATTTCATAGATTATAATAAAAGTATATATAATGTATAAAAATGATAATTATAACATTTTTAATATTTTCTATATAATGAAACCATGACTCCCATGACCACATTCAATAAACCAATATTATTTTGAGGTTATAAACCAAATCACCCCAAAACAGCCACCACAGACTTAACCACTTTAGTAACTACATAAAACATAGAAATAAATGGAAAAAAGGAATAATAATAAAATAATAAAGTTTAAAAAGTTTATAAAAAATTATAAAATTAACATAATTTTATTATTCAAAAAATTAAAGGACATACTTGAAATTCAAGAGACACCATAAGGGATTTTTCTTTAAAATATTGTTTTAAATGTTATAAACTCAGTCTCTTATATGTCCATGTTCTTAAAAATGTTGCAATAATTATATTATCTATAATCTAATGATTTTTCAAAGTAATTTTTAATTTTAATTGAATTTTTAAAATGGTTTTAAAAATTAATCATATTATTTATTTCTATACATGAAATTTTTGACACTATTTAGAAAATCCTAAAAGAATGTTTTTTAAATATACAAAATGAGAATAATTTAACACCTTATTTACTATTATTATTTAATAATATTATTATAAAATTTATTTTTTTAAATAATATCCTATTTCCTATACTTCTTCAAATTTTTCATTTTAATATTTATCAAATAAAAAATGATTTTATCCTTATTTTCACATAAATTCTGAAAGTGCTTAGGTGTATATGTTTAAAGGAATAATTTTTGGATATTTTAGGATTTAAATTAATTACAATATGTGTTTTATGTATATTATGGTCCTTTTACATTGTTTTTGGTAATGGGTTAGATCAATATAAATCTCTAATTTATTGGGTAATTATTTTTTCCTCCTAGGAATATATATTAAAATTAACTAGGTAGGTTATTCCATTTGTAAGAGTTCTTATAAGAGTGATTGTAAGAGTGATATAATGATGATCTATCAAGATTCTTATATGGAATTTCTATGTGTACGAACATTTTCTCAAGGAATTATTTAGATTTCATAAGGTAATCCAATGAGCTTATGTTTGAAGGAATGTTTACACCAATTTTAAGTGCGAAAACTATGTTTTCCAAGATAATGATTTAATGAGTAATCATGTTTTACAAGAAACCCTCATGATTATGATTTTACCTTTAATATTTCTTATGATTTATTTTATGAAAACATTTAAGAAGTGAATTTTATTTCTTGAGTAAGTAACTGATTTTTTTGAGCTTAAGCTCATTTATATAAAAGTAAAATGTTCTATGGGATTTAATGATTTTCAAAATGGACTAAATAGTTTCTTTTTTATCCCTTTATAAGGAACCAAACTTAAAAAATTACATAATCTTGTGTTTTTAGTCATGAATTTACTTTCCTAAATTATGATTACCTTTGTAGTTTAGGGTTTTATAGAATTATGTAAAAAATATTACATAAAAAACCAACATTCTATAAAGTGGAAATTTCTACACAATATCCATTTTTTCCAAATATATAAATTTTTAAAATGAAACATGTAATATTTTATGATTAATATTTATGACTTTCAAATTGAATTATTAATTTCTCTTACTCATCATTAATCAAATTTATTTTTTTTTAAATTATGGGATGAGCACAAATAATCTCAATAAGTAATATAAATTTAAAAAATCCTTTAATACAATTAAAAACATGAAAACCCATAATTTGTTTTACCTTTATCACAATATTCTTTAATTTTATGAAATAAATAATATATGTTTTAAGAACACACACGTTTTTCTTAAAGAAAACCTTTTAAACCCATAAACAGAAAATAGAAACCCTTTTAGAGAACTTAGAGTATTATATTCATAAACCATGTCATAAATTACTATAGGCCAGTTAAATCCATAAGAAAAACCTCCCTAATTAACTCTCTCTTTATTGACATTGAATATAAGGAACATTACTCAATGAATTAGAGGGATATATCAGAATCACCCATCACAGAAGCTATATCAGACTCACTAATAATCATCTATAATGATCAAGTGAATATCATGAATATAATATTTTATTCTTGTACATTTTTATCAAAAAACCCTAAAAAACTCTTTTGAACCCATATTAATTTTTTTTGAATATAAAAATACCATTTCCTTTTAAAAACACATTTTCAGAACTAAAATATCACAAAAAAAGGGAAATAGGGGATGTATTTTAAGAAAACATGAAATCTTGTAAAGGAATATAAACATAAAATAATGGTTTTTGTGGAGAGAAAAACCATTAATGTCGTATATGTTAGAATAGAACACTCTTTTTTTATTTTTTTTAAAATGTTACATAAAAAGATTCCTTTTGAAAACCACCTAAAGAAAGTAAAAAAGTGACATAAAATTTCCTTTATAATTCATTTATATCCATATATGTACATATATAAGATAATTTTAATAAAATGTTCAAGGAATACAAATATTTAGAAAATAAATCTTGAAAACATTTAGTATGAGGTTTTTAGGGTAAAGTGCCCCTTACCTTGAGTATTAATCATCACATATGATTTTTATCTTCATGAATAATAAATTTATTTTAATTTTTTAATTTATTAATAACATATTTATTTTTTATTATTCCTTTCATTTTATTTATCTCCATGTTATATTTAATTACTTAAACAATTAAGTTCATGGTGGAAGTTGTGATGATAATTGGATCATAAATCCAAAATTAATTTGATGAGTTTACCCTAATAAAAAATTAAATTATTAAAAAATATCCAAAATAATAATAATAACAACATAATTATCATTTTTATACATTAATTATATTCAAAAAAACAACCGTGAAGGATGGTTATGAAAAATGAGCAACATGACAATCCTGGAGGAGGTAGGACATTCGTACGCATGAGTAACGATTTAATTTTAAACAAATAGGATGGAAAGTTATTAAGTATTATTTTATGTTTATATAATTTTTATTATATAATAAATATCATATTATATCTTTAAATAAACTTATATATATCATTCATGGATTGTGGTGATGAAAAATAGACCATATAGCTTCATAGAGGTGGTAATCCACATGTATGAACAAAGAACATTATCATGTTTCAATGGATATGAAGGTAATAAGTAGATGATACATTAACTTTAAATAATTATATTTATATCATTAATATAATATATATACATTAAATCTATCATTATAACTATCCATGAAGGGTAGTGATGGAAAACAATTATTTTGGTTCACTAGAATGACAATTTTGTTTCCTATTTGATGGAAGAGGAGATGGATAATGATTATTCAATTAATATAATAACATATATTGATATAAAAATATTTATGTTATTATTTTAGAATTTTTGAATTATATTTTAAGAAGGTATACGAAGAAATAAAATGAAATCCCTTGGTTAAGAACTATATCTCTTCATCAAAAAACCTCTTTAGGTTTACACCAAAATCCTTCCAAGGATGGTTATCTAATAAAAAAAATCCTATAGGAAATGTGGAGTGAATTTGGGGAGATATTTGGTTAGTATTACAACAAATAAAGATCTAAAAATTTTTGAGTAATAGAGAAGAAGATGATCCCTTTTATAAGTGATAAGAGGGGTACTCTTGGAATTACTTAAAGTATTAAATTAGTATTAAATAATTTTCAGGAAAAAATGTCTCAAAATTTATATAATTATAATATAATATGAGTATGAGTATAAATAAACTTATCCAATAAAATTTAAACAAGTTTAGTTGATGTTTTCATCATTATTTATTTATTTTAACCCCTATGTTAACCCTTTTTGATAATTACCATGATAACAATGTTTTCTACAATATATAAGTAAAAAAATTAATATAAAAGGAAAAGTGTCCCATAAATAAATAATGGTTTATATTATCAACCATATATCATTAACTTGTCTAAATACAAATTTTTTGTTAATTCTAAGTCATTTAGTAAAATATTATTTATTATAAAATATCAATAATGTCATTTTTGGAAGTATTCATTTAATTTTACTTTAATGAAATTAATATATTAATACAATGAGAATATAAACCATAAATGAATACCTAATAAATTGGTTGATCCATAAATTTATGGGATACTAAAACTAACAGAAAAATAATACTTTTAGAGTTTTTAAATTTTTTTAATGTTTTTTAACTACGTGCACAGGCACTGTGTCAGTGTTGTGTATGAATTTAAGGTAATTATTTCATAAATAAAAAATAAAAATAAATTACCATGATAAAAAAATTATCTTTCAAATAAAAATTTATAACAAAAAATAAACTACTTTTATCCCTATGAAAATAATTAGGGATATTAAAACAAAGATATTAAAATTTTTTATTCTTTATCTTAAATTATATTA
Organism: Viscum album; assembly: GCA_963277665.1. NCBI lineage: Eukaryota > Viridiplantae > Streptophyta > Magnoliopsida > Santalales > Viscaceae > Viscum > Viscum album. The sequence continues at coordinate 1,862,692,918 of OY728133.1, read as the reverse complement.
AGGTCATTATAAATGGAAAGTGGTAAGAAATTTACACATTTTTGAGAATTTTATGGCCATGGAATAAGAACACTTTTCTAATAAAATAAATAAAAGTGTTAAGGTTATTTTTAGGCCTTATCATTTACCTTAATTATCAGATTTACCCTTACTGAGTTGAAAAATATTTATTATGGTTACTATTCATAATATCAAAAAAATAAAATAGAAATATTTAAAAAAATAAACGTATGATTAAAAATATGGAATAAAGTTTTCATGATTAAATTCTTATAGGTTTTAGAAATTAATTTAAGATAAAAAAACAAAACACAACAAAAAATAGTTTTATTTAAAAACGAGTTTTTAATCACAAAAATAAACTAATATAAAAATTAGGTATAATGATGATTCTAATGTAATAAATTATATTATTTATAATTAAATAAAATTTAAGTTAATTTAAGATCAAATTATACTTTTAAATTAATTTATTTAATGAAAATAAATGACAGTTTTACAAAAACTTGGTATTTTTCACTATTTAATGAAAACTCAATATTTTCAGAAAGATACGTAAAATTCACCCTAAAATAATTTTGATATGGTGATTTCAAAATTTAATTTAATTTTTTTAAATTAAAATTATAAACTTTTGACTCTAAAATTTTAAGTAAAAGCTTATAATATAATAAAATGAGTTTAATTAGAATAAAACTATTTCCTTTTTGATTGGTAAATTATATAATCTTCTTATAATAACTATATGAAATCTAGTTCATGAATTATAATAAGGCATGAAAATTATTTAATATTAACTTTACCTGGGTTTTTATATTCTTTCCCTATTTGGAAATTTCATTGGTGCAATTTTATTCATTACTTAAATGAATGGGGATATTTTTCCTTTGTAGTAGTTTTTTATTCAAATTTTATTCTTCAACCATATAGTTTTTCCACAAAACCTTATCTTGATGAATTAACTTGTTTCACAATAATTTATATTTGTGGTCAAGAATCTATATTATATATTCCTCATAGGAAATATTTTCATCCAACTGAACTACTTCAGAGATCAAAACATGAGATGCATCAAACATATATTTTATTAAAAAAAAGAAATATGTCATATACATAAAATAAAATCAAAGGTAAGAGAAATTGGAAGGAAAATTTTCAAAACTTCTCTAGTATTTCATATATTCTAATAAACCGTGGAATTATCTTCCCCTTTTGAACAAAACACATAACTATTTTCCATGGATATGTTTTAAAAAAATGATCACCTACCTTGAAAGAAATATCTTTCCTCTGGTAATCCGCGCCACTTTTCTATCTACTTTGAGCTATCCTCATATGTTTCAGAATCATATTCACTTTATCAACCATTTATTTTACTAACTCTAGTATCATCAACATAATTTATCCTACTTCATCCCAAAAAGCTAGAATCTGGAACATCTTTCCATATAATGTTACAAAAGGTTCCATCTGTATACTGGAATGAAAACTATTATTATAAGAAAACTAAAATGATGAAATTTTATTATCCTAACTTATCTAATAATATATTGAAAAATAACGAAGCATGTATTCCAAGGTATGAATCATTCACTCAGACAATCCATCATATTGAGGATGAAAAGATACACTGAAATTTAATTCAATACCCAACATCTTCTGAAGGCCTTTATAAAAATTAAAAGTATTGTGGGATCACTATCAGATACAATAAAGAGATAAACTCCATATAACCTGACTATCTCCTTGATTTATAATAAATAAAGCTGATATAAATACATAGTATCTCAAATGGTATCTAAATGTATAAATTAATTTTATTGATCAAAAATAAAAAAATGCATTATTATATAGATATGTATTTGGTAATCCCACTAAAAAATCTTGGGATATATTTTCCAAATTCCACTCTGGCATTGGGAAAGGATTAAGTATACCCTTTTGTGATTATGTTTCCACTTTAGCCTATTGACAAGGCAAATGTTTCATGGTAAAATCTATACTATCCATTTTCATTCAATCCCACTGATAAAACTCCCAAAAATCTTTATACATATTAGTACTATCAAGATGAATAAAAAAGGGGGAAATTTAAGCATCATTTAAAAATTCTATTTTCAACTGGGAGATAATTAATACACACAACCTTTTTCCAAATATCAATAAACATTCCTTGTAAATTTTAAATTTTGGCAGCCTACCTTTATTTACCAATTCCACATTTCTTTGTAAATCATCATCTTTTTTATGAGCATGCTTAATTATATAATACAAAGAATACTACACAAAAACATAAAACAAAATTGAGGAAGTTATAGTACACACAATTTATAGTCCATCATTCAATAAATCATTAACCATAGGGTCATGTTCTCGACATAACTTGGTTAATGTAGAATTATCTTTCCAACTAAAAGCATGAGCTACTTATTTTCTTTTCCGATATGGTAATGAATCATTTAGTAATATTCCTTAATTAGTTACAACCATGTTCCAGGCCTTATGTTGAACTCTTTCTGGGTGAATCACTCTAAGAAAAGATAACATTAGAGAATAGTTATTTTAGATAGACTACCAACTATCCCAAATAACTAAATAGTACTTTTTAACAATATACAGTATTATTCATCACATTTTTTTATAACTAGATTTTTTTATTGATATGGTATTCATTTCTATTGTACATGGTAGAAAGTTTATTAGTGAAAAATTATATAGTCTCTCATAAAAGGTTCCTTCCAACATCACTAATAGTGAAGGACATCTTTTTCTATTACCTCATCACAAGAAATTTGATAAAAAATCACCAAACCCTTTTATCCCCACTGTTATTTTCCCCTTACCCTCATCATGTATCCCACCATAAGTCAGCTCACCCATACTTTATCTTCCTTTGTCACACCAATTTTTTTGGCAATTAAGGTTTGAATCACATAGGTACATACTCATATTCTCTTATCCTCCCTTATTTTTGTGATCCCCACTTTCCTTTCACTACAATTGGTTTGGTTAAACACTAGTTCAAAATATTTACCCAATATTTATATTTTATTCCATATTTAGGGTTTTTGTACGTTAATTATTTTCTATTTGGGAGTCTTTCATTAAAGATGACACATTTAGGATTCCTACGGGTTGATTCAACTTGATTTGAGTCAGTTTTCACAATGTTTAACCTTTCTATTAAATATATTTACCTATTTAGGAATATTTATTTGTTTTATTAGATTTTAATAAATATTTTTAATCACAATATGGTTTGAAAATCATTTAAAAGGGCAGTTTCCATGTTTTTCAAGATTACAATAAAATTAAATGTTTGTTTGGAATTTTTTAAAATGATTTGTTAATATAAGGTACATGTTTTGTTTAAGACTCATAATATAATTTTATATTTGATCTTAGGTATATTTTGATATTTTAAGGATTATAGATTTATGATTATATCATTCTAATGTGATTACTTATTAAAGTGTATGGGGAGGTGAGATAAAATGTTGAGATTGTATGAGCAACCTAGTGTGCCTTATTAGAACTTAAAAGACTCATTCCATTTACCTTAATGATTGATTGATATATTTACTTATATTATTATTTTTTATGTTTCAATTATTACAAAGCAAGATATATATTTAATATTTGAATTTATTCATCATGTTCATGATTCTTGATTGTATTAACTATTTTAATGTTATATATCATTCATCAATGATATTCAATCAGTATTCTTATGGTATTTGATCCTTTCCGATGTTTGAGATTAGTTATCATGACTTAGTAATATTTATAAAAATGTTACTTATAATTAATAAATAATTAATATTACATAGTAAATATTTGTAATAATTAGAAAATTTTTTGTAAGAGATTGTTAAAAAATAAAAAAATACTAACAATTATAACAAATTCACAATAAATAGTAAAATTAAAGTAATAATAAAAAAATGAGTATTGATTATTAAATTAATTTCAATAATTAATAAATAATTAGTCAATATTATCTATACTTAGTAAATGTTAGTAAATTATTTTAATTTGTAATAAATTGTAAAAAAAATATGAAATAATTATTATTATTAAAAAAACATTTATTAAAAACTTACATATAATTAACAAATAGTTAGTATTATTTAATTAGTAAAAATTAATAAAAAATATTACTAATTTGTAATTTTTTTAATAACTCGTAAAAAATAAAGAGAAATTCTTACAATTACTAAAAATATACAATAATAAGTATAAAAGTATGAATAATTTAAAAAATTAGAAATAATCATTAAATAATTTAAAATAATTAATACATAATTAGTCAATGTTAGTAATAACTAGTAAATTATAGTAATAATTAGTAAAACTAAGTAATAATTTTTAAATATTATAAGATATGCTAATTTTTAATAAATTGTAAATAATATTAAATAAAAATATTTTTTAAAAATTTGTTATATTTGTTAAGATTTCAGTTATAATTAATAAATAATTCATATTACTTAATAAACAATTTAAATAATTATTAAATGTTTTTAAAATTTTTAAATAATTAGTAATTTCTTTAATAACTTGAAAAGATATTAAAATAATAATTTTTTAAAAAAATTTGTATCAATTAGTAAAAAAATTAGTACTCATAATTTTTTTAATAATTAATAAATAATTAGTCAATATTAGTATTAATTGATAAATATTAGTAATAATGAATGAATATTTTTAATAATTTGTAAATATATGTAAATTATGATAATTTGTAATAAATTGTAATTATATTTATCAAATACTGGCATTTATTAAAAATTTGTAATTTTTATTAAAATTTATTTTTAATTAATAAATAATAATTATTACTTAATAAATAATTACAATAAATTGTAGGAATTAATTAATATTAGTAATAATTATTATTTTTTTGTAATAAATTCTAAAAAAATATTAAAATTACTAAAAATTATAAAAAAATATGCAATAAAAAGTATTTTTTTTGTAATATTTAAAAATATAATACTAATTATTAACTAATTTTTATTAATTAATAAATACGTAGTTAATATTATTATCAATTAGTAAATATTTTAATACTTAGTAAATATTAGTAATAATATGTAAATATTAATAAGTTATGATATTTTGTAATTAATTGTAAAAAAATATATGAAAAACTAATAGTTATTAAAAAATAGTAATATTTTTTAAAAATTTAGTTATAATTAATAAATAATTAATATTAATTTATAAATAATTATAATAATTAATAAAAATTAATAAATATTCATAAAACTTAGTAAGAATATTCGTGATAAGTAGTCAAAATGTTACCAATTTGTTTTTCAATAATTAGTCAAATGAGTAATAATTATTATTATTTGTATTATTTTTTTATGACCATGGACTAAGGTAGCTATCATTGGCTTCTATTATGCGATCATGATTGTATAAATCATCATAAAATCTTAATTTATCCAATGGCCTGACGACCTTCATTTTTTTATTGATTTTGATAATCCACCTTTCAAGGGGTGAGGTGGAACCCTTACAAGGCCCGTAGGTGTAAGTATTACATGGGTCGTAGACCTTAGAGGAATTCATTTTCCTGTAGGCTTCAAACATTACATACAACCTAGACTAACTACTTGGAACTGCTCCTCCCCAGCATCTTCATCGTGAAATCAACTCTTCACCTTCGCATGGCTCTTCAGCTAGGCATTCCTGTGCATGCACATGCTTGTCCCAATGGCAGGTGTCATACCCTCTCATTATTTCAATCTGTTTAGCTTCTATGGTGGTGAAATCTATTTACTCATCCTCCTTGTAGAGCTTGTTCTTTATAGGTCGTTTGGTTTTCATCTACACTTGAAGGTTGCCCGAAGGCCTTGAGGTGGCCCAAAGTCCTTACTGACCCAAAGGCCTAGGTGGCCCGAAGGCCTTAAAGGACTTGGGGACCAAATCAGTGGCCTGAAGGCCCAAACGGGGGCATATAATCATAAAATATTAATGGATCTGACATAAATCTCATCTATATTGAGGGTGTTGAAACATTTGTATCATCTCTATTGTCAAATTCAGAATTTATTTATGAAGGAACATGTAAATGTACATGTAAGAAATGTGATATCAGGATATTTGAAAAGTTTGATAATGTTGGAATTCATCTAATGTGTTTTGGTTTTTATAAAGCTTATATTTTTTTATATCAACATAGTGAATGTAATTTAGTATAATTTTTTTGGTCCAGATCCATCATTTTAGAATTTAGTTCATGAGGTTAATAAAACATATATTTATAAAATCAAAACACCGAGTGATATTAAAAATCCTGAATTTGTACCATTTGAATTATATAATTTATTTAAATAAACTAAGGATTCCATATCTTTGGGATGCAAGATAAGAAAACATGAAGTAATTACAAAATTTATGGCTATTAAATCAAAGCTTATAATTCTAATTTTTGTAAAATATTTTATTTGGTTAAATCATTATTTCTTGATAGAAATACATTACCTAAAAAGTTTTTATGAAAGCAAAACGTTAGTCCATGATTTGGGTCTTAGTTATCTGAATATCCATACGTGTTCAAAGTATTGAATATTATATTATAGTGATTATAAATTTCTAGTTAATTGTACAAATTGTAGATAATTGAGTTATAAAGAGGTACAAAAAAATAAATTCCATGTTTTATATGAAAGTGTTGAGGTATTTTACAATTACACATCGTTCTCAATGTTTATTAATTTCTCACAACACCACTGCATTGATGACATAACATAAATCAAGTATTTCATTCAATGAAAGCTTAAATCATCCTTCTGATAGTGATCTATGAAAACAATTTGATTAGGTACATCATATTTTTTCTTCAGAGACTCATAATATATGGTTGAGTTTTTCTACTGTTTTTTCCATTTTGTGATTACAATAGTCAATATTTTTGTTGGACTATTTTCATGACTCTATAAAACTAACCTATTTGGATGATAGTGAATTAACCATATATATGTATATAGTACTATTAATTATAGGACATCTAAAGACTAATATTTACTTTATTTTAAGCTACTAAAAAATGAATTAATTTAATTATAGAACAATGGTGTAACTACATTTGATATAGTTGTAAATCAAAATTTTACACTGATGGATGTATTAATGTTTATAATAATTGATTTTTAATGTAGGTATATTATCTAGATGGATTAAACATGGCATAAAATCGTTTATATACATTATGGATGAGAAAAAAGAATTTATGATTATTAATGTTAGAAAGACTAGTTATTTTAACTATCATCAGTGATTTTATCCCCTAGATCACCTTTTTTTAAGGAATAGAAATAATTTAAAAAAAAGATAAAATTTAAAGAGTTGAACATACAACAATGCTCTCTTGTATTTAAGTAAAATCATTCATCTCTTAATTTCCACCTATTACTTTTAGACCAATTATAGAATATATATATATATATATATGGTTTTTGTAGAGATTATAATTGGATAAAATGATGTATTTTTTGGGACTTACCATATTGGATTGATTTCTTCGTTCATCACATGTTATATATAATTCATATAAAGAAGAGTTTTTTTGATAATAAATTTTAAACTTTTTTAGACACACCTGATAACAAATGATAACTTAAAGGCATGGTTAGATCTTTTCCAAATTTATAGGCATCCCAAACTTGAATTATTTTAAATGAAAGATCACACAATTTAATGAATCCATAAGCATATTATGAAATTTATGAAGAAATTAATCTATTATTCTGTCAATGGATTATAGATTTGAGTTTACATGATTGGTGTACTTATAATTTGTCTTTTTTACATTTGAAATAGAAACATTACCTTGTTAAAAATTTATGAAGATCATGACATAATGAAAACAATACAACCTTTTGGTCTTATAAGGATATTGAATTCGTCAACATGGGATGTGTTGAATGAAATATCATACTTATTATGAGATATTTGTATAATAACATCATATCTTGATGCATTGAGTATGCTGAAAAATGATATTGTTTTAATTTTATGTATATTGGGGAAAATAATTCTATAAACCTTATTTGACTCAATGAAACATTTAATATTTCATTTTCTATATGAAGCTAAATGTGGATTGATGGTATAGTTCTGATAGATTTACCTATTTGAGATATGTATGAAAAAATTGAAGAAGAAAGTACGTAATAAATTATTCATTGAAGATACAATTACATAAGAATACATTTAGGATGAAATTTCAAATTTCTATTCTTATATTTTTCAATTTGGATATACTTAAAAACATAATCACATGGGTTATAATGAGGAAAATGTTGATGATGTGATAGACTATTAATTATCATTTTTAATCATCCAAATCTTGGTTTTAGTGGTTATCCTGAATAATAAATTTCAGATGAAGAACTACAAAGAGATCATACATATTTTCTACTCCATTATGATGAAATGAAACAATTTGTGCATAAATTACAAATTTTTATTTTTTAAAAATTTTAAGCATAAATATATATTTATATTTTTTTAGACTATATTACAACCATATCAAAAAATGAATAATACCCCTATTGATTTTGAAGAATATCGACAACATAATTTTTGAATATTAGATTAAAATGATGGTAAGTTAAGTTGTTTATTATAAAACATTAATTTTTTTTAATTATATCTATTATTTAATTTTTTATTGTTTATAGGTAAATAAACATGAAAGTAAAATTGGTAGTCGATTATGTGTGATAAACAACTCTCTCTCTAAATTGGTAAAATATTATAATGGGTATGAGGTTAATAGATTTTGGTTTTATACCTTTGTATATTGTGAATAAAAGAAATAAATTAATAGTGGTGTTTTTTTGAAAGGATATCATTATAAATAAAGTGAAGTTGACTTTTTTGGAATACTATAAGAAATAATTCAGTTATGTTATCCAAGAAAAATTAAACAAAAATGTTTAAATGTAATTGTTTGATACTGATTAAGGGTTGTGAGTTTATACATGACATGGAGTCATTGATATTAAACATAAAATTATTATTTCCACAAATTAACCATTTATATTGGAATGTCAAGAAAATCATGTTTATTATGATAATTACTATGGTGTTTTGAGATATTTAAATGAATGGTGTAGTGAAATAAAAATAAAATCTCATGAAAATCATTTTCTTAAATATGAGAATGGTTATATGGAAGTACACCATATCTTTTTCAAGATACATTACTAAATACATTTATTACTCAATGATATATAAATATCAATGATGAAACCCCGTAGTTAAGGGACATTTATATTTATAATATTGATGAAATAATAAAGAATAATGAAACTAAAATTCATATGGAAGTTAATGATAATGAAGAGAAAGATGGAGACATTGTCATTGATGAAGATAAGGATGAAGATGATGAATGATGTATTATGATTAGACATTTATTTGTTTTTTTATATTTGATATATTCATTAAAAATTATTTATATGTAAGATTATTTGTTTTAGATAGATGAAGATATATAATGACTCATACTATTTATTCCTAAATATTTCTTATTTTAAGATTAATATTTAATAAATTTAAAAAATATAAACCTATAGACCACAAAGGTTCAGTGTATTTGGAGACTATATACTAAATATTGTTACTTAATGAAATATCTTCAACACCACCCACAAAGATCTTCCAATTTAGTACTCTTCATAGACATACCCTACTTAAACATTTGTTTATAAGTTGTGGAAAGGTATCATAATAAAGGGTGAGCTTAGATGCTTAATAAGGATAATCATGAGAGATATAAATCGATGATCATTTGAAAGAATAATATTAGAATAAGGGTATGAGATCAGGGATATAACTTAAAATGTTCATACCCAATATATCAGGGATTATAAAAATGACTCCTGGCATAAAAATTTATCATTCCAAAAGACATATATCATAAGAGTGAGAAATAAAGATAAGGCACCATCATTATTATATAAACCATTTCAAATTTCAAGGTTAACTATTGAGAATATCAAATGATAACAGATCGTGCATCAACACCTGTTTCTCATATAATAATGGATTAGAAATCTATAACCATTTCTCATAGTGGATTAAGCATATTGACTTTTTCCCATGGTTATCTCATGAGATATAAAACTTTAACCAATTCATTAGAGGACATATAATTCTGGGACCACCCATAACATAATGAAAACCATATATATATTTTCCATAAGATCATTGAAAAATTTATCATATCATCAAAACAGAATCTTTGTAAAGAAAATAGGTTTCATAATTTATCATAGTATAACCCATGGAAAATAATTAGGTTTTGTAATAATATCATCATTATAATCATAAACCATATATATAAATAGTAAAGATGATATTATTGGATTATATCCCTAGTAAAACATAATTAACATCAAAGGATGTTATCATTGATGAAAATGACTTTAAAAGAACATTTGAAATATTTCTTGAGAAAAATACCCTTTTAAATTTGAATTCACTTATTTGAAATAAAAAAAATATCCAAAATATTATGGAATTTTTTTTATTTGAAAATAAACTTGGAACCTTTTAAAATATAATCAAATCATTTATTGATAATGATGGTGGGAAATTTACTTCATGCTATAAATGTTAAAAGAAAAAATTATTTTTGAATTTTTGAAAAATTAAAAAAAGATATTTGTTTAGAAAATTACAAGAATATTACTTTTAAAACTTTTTTTTTAAAATTTATAACATGGGTAAAAATGAATTTTAAAAATAATTGTAGAATATTAATAACTTTATTGAATTTTTTTAAAAAAACATAGAGATGGAAGAGAAATATTCCGAATTGAATAGTAAAACATTGTCAGATTTCCTTAAAAACATTATTTCATTATAGAGAGTACTTAAAGTGTAGAAAATTAAAGGAAAAAATGTATTTATTAAAAATAACTAGAGTATTATAGAAATTAAATAGATTTTTCTTATAAGTATTATATATTTTTCTCAATGGAATTTCAAGATAAAAACCTCATTAAAAATGGGATTGAAACATAAATCTCTTATCTCAAGTCATAAATTTCTTCATACCTGTTCAAATATCCTATATAATAAATATAAATTTATTATAAATTTTTTAAAAACTATAATCATGTCTATAATACCATATATTATTTACTTATGACATCATATCATCCATTTATTAATAATTTTTTATTAAAATCAATGTTCTTGGTGATAACTACATCATTTTTCATGTATGTTTTGGTACAGAAGTCCTGATACTTATACTCTGACCATGGTTCCATAATCTCAAGAATTTTATTTATGATATATATATCATATATATTCATAATAAATATATTTATAATCATCTATAAAATATATAGACAGAAAAATTAATTACACTATTCCTGGAGCCGGTATGTTGTAAGTACACATGAACGTTGTTTTCACTTTTCAAAAAATTGTATGAAAGAAAGGTAAATAATGATTCAAATTTATAAAATAATTATTATATCAAAAAAATTATATTTATTAATCAAATCCATCCTTATTATTATCTATGTAAAATGGAAATTAAGAACAAATCACATCGCTTCGTGGAAGTGGTAGTTCACACATAGGCACAAGTGGGGTTATCATTTTATGATGATTGGTAGGTAGAAATGTATATGTGACATTATAATTACATATGTACAATTATTTCATAAATATAATATATAAAAACCATACCCATCATAATAGTCTTCTATAAAATATATTGATGAAAAAAGAATTGCATCTCTACGTAAAGATGGTAAGCCGTACGTACGCACAAGCTATACTTTCTCTTTCTATTTTATGGGAAAGATGGTACATAAAGGAGTTTTCATAATAATATTTTTTTTAAAAAAATTAGGATAATGAATTTATTGATTTATTATAAATACCATATATTTATAGGTGATAAAATAAGTTAAAAAAGTGATGAGATAGGGCGATTACCTCTTATTTGAAATAACTCATTTGGATCTCCTCTTAAGGACCTTGGGTTGGCCTTTTGGGAAAAAATAACATATTGAATATGGATAGTGAATTTTAAAAGATAATTATCAATGGTTTGGTCTATATATAAGGCACGAAATGGTGTAAATAAGAGAAAGGGGTGTCCTTTTATAAACGAGGTAGAGGGCACACTTAGAATTTCATAAAAAATTAAAATATAATAAATTCATTCTCAATAAAAATGATTTAAACTGAACATTAATTAGAATAAAGAGTCAAGGGTTTAAATAAAATCATCAAATAAAATTTATATAGGTTTTTATTTCATTTAAACATTATTTTTTTGATTGAAGCCTTCATTGATCGCTTTTTAGATTCACTATGGTGATAACTATTTCAATATTAAAGGGTTAATAACGTTACTATAAATGGAAAAATGACTCATAAATAGACCATGGTTGATTTTTTAAACCATATTCCATTTAATTATATGAGGATAGTATTTTAATGAATTTTATATAATTTAATAAAATATAATTTATTATAAAATATCATTAATGTCAATTTTACAACTATTCCTTTAATTTGACTTTAAAGACACAAGTAAAAATATTGAAATAGAATATAATCATTTCACACATCCATAATATATCATATGTTTCTAAAAAAACTCATGTAACACTATAATTACTAAAAATTATAAATAAATTACCATAATGAAAATAATTTCATTAATATAAAAATAATCATTAATATTTGTTCATAACTTATTTTTCCCTATGTAAAAACATAATATATATTTAAAAGAAAGAGAGTGACATTTGGAATTTTTCTTTTCTTTAATTAATATAAATGTCATATTCAATGAAATTTGGAACCAAGTTGCCATATATTTGATACTTAGATGAATATTTACCCGATAAAATTATACAGTAGGATAAATAAAAATTTTATGTAAATTCTAAGGCCTTATACCAATATTTTTAACCATATTATACCTTTTCTACCTTTATTGTGGTGACAAAAAAATTACTATGATTATTATTTATTTTGAAGAAAAATATAGAAGGAATATTTAGAAAAATTTATCATCATGATTCAAAATATATATTAAATTTTTCATGATTAAATTTATATAAGTTTTAGAAATACATTTTAAAATAAGTGCATAAAACATGATGAAACTACTTTTTAGAAAAATACATTTTTAAGCATAACACTTAATTTATTACTATCCCATGGATAAAAGAAAATATTATATGAAATTTAATTTTTCTTATTGAATATATAATGTATACATTTCATTAAAATCATTCAAAAATGGTTATCAATTTAATTTATCAATATAAACATAGATTTCATGAATAAGAACAGTTTTTTAGAAAAACATTTCATTTACTTTAAATTAATTTTTATTTTTATTTATAATTAATTGACAACCTATGAATTCATTTTATACATTTTAAACCATAAATTTTCATAATTTTTTTATTTTTATTCATACCCACCAATCCAATGAATATGATATAGTTATAACATTAAATAGTAATATTTTAATAGTATATCATGGTTCGTTTAAACACGCTATTGTGTGTAACACAAGCTATTGAAGAAATTTAATTTATTTGAAAAATTTATTTCATAAAATCTTCAGTTGTTACAAGATAGTCTCTAAATATATTCCATTCCCTCATTGATTCTAGTATTTATAAGTGTTTTATATTTGATATCTGTGTTAAATATTATTTATAAGTAAAATTATTATATTTTACATGGTATTTATTAGTTTTCTTATATTTGATATCTGTATTAAAATTTACTTATATGTAATATTACTATATTAAATTATTTATTAGTTTTTTAGATTTTATATTTATATTAAAAATTATATACAAGTAAGATTATTTATTTTATATGGATGGATATAGTCCCGATGGTCTATTCTATTATCTCACTAATTCCAGGATTATTGGTGATAAGACTGATGACCATTCATCTGACCCACAAGATGTTGCTACCATATCACATATTAAGAGGGGGTGTGACCTTTCTATATTTATGATTCAATAACCTTTTTCATAATTATTTACATCTATTTATTTTTATAAACATCTACAAAATTTATCTTTAATTGTTTATGTTATTTGTTTTACTTTAAGTTTTTGTATTAATTTTAATAATAATATTCTGATTATTATTTTTTATTTTATTTCTTTAGTTAGATATTGGGAAGGATGGTGTGATTCTACTAAATTATTTTTCTACACCATGAGTTCCATGGGATCAGGTTCCCATTGTTGTTCATTATCAGGTGTTTAACCACTAGAATGTACATTAAAAACAATTTATTTTGTTTTAAATTTAATTATTTAGTAACATCTTGTTTTTAATTGTATTTTAGAATTTATGGTCTTTAATTGATGATAGCGTGAGTGATTCTATCTAGGAAGCATGTGATATTTTTACACGTGGATTTTTTCATTAGTTTTACACAATCCAAAAACGAGAGCCATAAATAGAGATTAAGTTATTGTTTTTGACTCGTCTTGCTTCTCCCATCGACCTAATGATATGTCAACCCATGTATATGATGGATTTTGATCCTACTAAATATGATAGAATTTTAATAGGGTGACATCATCTGGATGATATAATTGAGGGAGGTAAGAGGTCACATAAACGGTTGGGAGTCATACATTTAGTTAGTGGGCTAGATAACCAATAATTTTTTTTTCTTCAAAAAAACGATGGAAGTAACCTACTAATCCAAGTAAACATTGATTTTATATGACATTTGTAGGTCTGGGAAAATATTCAAAAACATTATTTTTAAAATGTTAAACATTTATACTATCTTTAGAAACAATATTCTCAAGGAAATAAATCTACTGCAACCAAAATTCACCCTTACTGAATTTTCAGTATTCACACTTACTGAATTTTCAGTATAGTTTTTTTCTTTTTGGATTTAAAAAAAATCCTTGCATGGATTTCATGATCCTCATTACTTTTATAATATACTAATATATCATTAATAAAAATAACCACATACTTTATAAATACTGGTGGAAACTATATTCATAAGATTCATGAATATTGATGGTGAATTAGACAACCTGAAGGGAATAACTACAAACTCATAATGCCCATATCTAGTGAAAAACACTGTCTTTGGAATATCTTCTTCCTATACATTTAATTCATGGTACTCAAACCTTAGATCAATCTTCAAAAGATACTACACTTTCTGAAGCTAATCCAACAAATCATCATTATCAAGAAAATTATACTTGTTCTTAATAATGATGTTATTCAAGTCTCTATAATCAATGAAAAGTATTGTTGAACCACATTTGTTAAATAAGTAAAATAGGATCACTCTATGGTGAAGTGATAGGATGAATTAAACCTTTATCTATAAACACCTGTAACATCTTTTTCTGTTCCAAAAGTTTTACTTGATCCATTTTATAATGGGTTTTTGAAATAGGCTTAACATAAAGCACTAAGTCAACAGTAAAATCAACCTCCCAATCAGGAATAAAAATAGCAAATTCATCATGGAAAATATCCATATATTCATTCTCTATGGGAACATCACTAATTTAAAAAATTGTTTATTCTAAATAAGATGAACTAAGTAACTTTTTCTCATCTTCTTGTTATCTTATCAATGGTATTAAATCATTGAGTATAAATTTCTTAGCTTTTCATTCTATATTAGCTTAATAAATTGAAACCAAATCCATACTAAGAATAACATCGAACAAAACTATGTTCAGTTTAATAATATTTATAATAAACCCCATCCCACTTATAATAATAGGAAGATTCATATAAATCTTGATTTCTTTAATATTTCCATCTGAAGTTTTCACTAAAAGTTATATATTATTTTCAAGAGGTTATATTTCCATTTTTATTAAAAATTTCTCAGAAATTAAAGAATGTAAAGATCCATAGTCAAACATGGTATCGACAAAATTTAAATAAAGAAGTAAAGTAACTATCACCACTTCATTAGATGGACCAACATAAACTATAGTTGTACCAAATTTTTTTCTACACTATTTTTCTTTTGATCTTGATGATTTCCTCCATGAGTAACTAACTTCAGACTCACATTAATCTAATACCCCGATTCATTTAAATTAAGACATCTTGCCATTAAAAGGTTATCTATTACCATATTATTGTGCTCTTCATGACTATTTTTGTTGTATTCATGATTCTTATGGATAAACTTATTACACGGGTAAAACATTCGAGATCCTGTCCAAGATCCCTTGAAATGTTTTTTTACCACACTTGTAATTTGTTGGGGTATAACCTCTAGATTTTTTATTTGAAAAATTCTTTATTTCTTACCAACTTGATCACTTCTTAATTTTAACATCCTTAGAAACATAAGTTTTGGAAAAATCCATCACAAATTTATCAACACAATGAATGAATTTATCATAACTATTAAATTCTCTTGAGGCTAAATCTCCTCATAAACATGGTTTCAATGCTAATTTAAATCTGTTAATTTTACTAACAAGGTCCCAAAATTGTTTTGATACATATCTACCCAATCTTGTAAAATTTAATTTATACATGGTTATTAAATATTCCTATTTGCTTAATTCAAAGAATTTTTTCACTATCCTAAGCAAAAAAACCTTAGGAAAATATTTATCTAATAAAATATTTAAAAATTTATCCCATTCCATGGTATCATGCTCTTCACTCTCTAGTATTCTTAACCAATAACCACAATTTATCAACTTCACATTCAAAATGGTAAATAGAAAGAGTTACCTTTTTATGTTATAAATATGAAATGACTTTAAATATATTTTATATTGAATTGATGAATCATTCAACTACCAATAGATTTAATTTTCCACAAAACTTTAGAGGGAGCAATTTTATAAAATTCATAACTATCAACATGTTATTCAATGGTAAATTTTATTTTTCTCTAACGTGGATGCCAACACCATTTATAGCTAGTTTTAAATAATTCTTAAATATAACAAATTGCTCAGTTATAATTCCAAAAATTCTAGGATATTAATTTAGAAGCATATTTTCCTCTTTATACCTTCCTACTTCAGCTTCCCAATTCCCACTTCATGAAAACATTCTGAATATACATATATTATAATAATAAACATGGTAATCTTCAAATTCTATATCATTTAAACTTAACAATAATGTATAATATCTCAAGGTTATTCTATTAACTTTATCATAACCTCTAAAGTTATCTAAAACTTTCTTCTAATACAAACTGTATGGTCCCAACCTGAAAACATTAAATAATCATGAGTTTTTAGTCATGAATTTACTTTCTTACATTTCAAGGATCATTACGGTTTAGAGTTTTAGATAATTTGATCATAAATGTTACATAAAATACCCAAATTTTATAAAGTGGACACTTTTATATAGAATCCATTTTTCCCATTATATAATACTTTTAAAATGAAATAGGTTTTATTTTAATGACTAATCTCCATGACTTCCAACTTGGAATATTTGTTGTTCTTACTCATCCTTAGACTCCATGGAAAGTATTTTCAAACACAGGATGGGAATAAAAATATCTCTAAGATACATAAAATTAATAAATCTTCTAATCTAGTTAAGAACATGAAAAAACATAAATTTTTTACTTCTATCATAATATTCTATAAGTGTATTAAATAAATCATATCCATATAAAAAACACACACTTTTTTCTTAAATAGATCATTTTAAACCCATAAAAGTAAAAAAACCCTTTAATAAACTTATGGAATTATATTCATAACCATTTTTTGAAGTAAATTCATACTAGTTAAATCCATAGGACAAAACTCTATAGTTAACTCCCTCTTACCTTTGTTTTTAAAGAAAATTACCTAATGCATTGGAGAGCTATATCGAGCTCACTTGTCTTATAACTTGTATAAGTATTAACAGTCGTATAAGCTGTATCGAGCTCAATCGTCATATAATATGCATCAGGATCACTCATCATATAATATATATCAGGTCCATCTATCATAATCTATAATTTCCAAGTACTATATCATGAAAAAAACATTTTATTCTTGTACCCTTTCCTCACAAACCCTTAAAAACTGTTTAACATATTCTGATATCAAAATACCATTTCTTTTTTAAAAAAAATTCCCATTATATAATACTTAGTAGAAATGGAAGTATGTTTTTTATTCAAATAATATATTAAATCTTTTAAAGTAATCCAAACACTTAATAATATTTATTACAATAGAAAAATCATTGATGCTGTATATAATAAAATAGAACGTTCCTTTTGTCTTTTTTTCAAAAGGATTAGTAAAAAGAATAATTTTTGAAAACCTTTGAAAGTGATTAAATAGTGAAATGAAATTTAGTTTATAATTAATTTATGTCCATATAAATACATACACAAAATAATTTTAATAATATCTACATGGAATAAACAAATTTAGAAAATAAATATTAAACACATTTAAAATGATATTTTTAAGGTAAGGTGTCCAATACCTTAAGTTAGAATCAACTAGTACATTATTTATATTCTTGAATAATAAAATTATATTAATTATTTAATTTATTAAAAACCTTTTTAAATTATATTATTCCTTTTATTTTATTTATTACTGTGTTATATTTATTTACTTAATAAATTAAGTTCACGTCGGATTTTTTTGACGATATTTAGATCGTAAGTCCAAAACGACTTTGGTAAGTTGATTGTGGTAAAAGAGGTCATTAGTCAATAATCTATAGAATAATAATTATGAAATAATTATCATTTTTATACATTAATTATACTTTAGAAAAACATAAAATATGGTTATGAAAAATGAGCTATGTTACAATCATGGAGACGGTAGGATGTATATACGCATGAGTGATGTTTCATTTTTTCAATGATAATTATGGAAAGAGGGTAAGTATTATTTTATATTAAAATAATTATTATTATATGAGTAATATAATATTATTTTTTAAATAAAATTATATATACCATTAATGTTATGTGGTGATGAAAAATGAATAACATCCCTTCATATAGGTAGTTATCCAAACGTACGCATGAACGATGTTATCATACTTCAATGGATGGAAAGGTTAGAAAATAAATGATATATTATCTCTATATAATGATAATTACAAAATTAATATCATATATATACATTAAATATATAATTATAACCATATATGAGATGTGATAATGGAAAACAAATTACATTAGTTTTCGAGGCGGTAGCCCATCGTACACACAAACAATGATTTCATTTCCCATTTGATGAAAGAAGATCTGGATATATATTATTAAATCTATATAATTATATATAATTATATTTAATATAATAATGTTTTTATTTCATAATGTTTGAATAATATTTGAAGTAGGTATAAGAATATATAAAATGAAAACGCTTAGTTAAGAACTATACCTCTTCTTCAAACAACCAAATTAGGTTTATATCAAAATCTATAAAAGGTTCATTTTATAAAAAAATTAGTGCCTATATGAACTGGAGAGTGAATTTGCGGTGATATATTTTTTTGGAATTCTTTGAACAGAAGATCTCAAAAGGCGTGAGGAAGAGAAGTGATGAGGTGCCCTTTTATAAGTGAGGGGAGGGGCACTCTTGGAATTACATTAAGTATTAAATTGATATAAATTAATTTTCTTATAAAAATGAATAAAAATTGATTTTATTATAATATAAGATGATTATGAGTTGAAATACTCTAGTATAATAAAATTTGGACTGTTTTAAGTGATTTTTTCACCATTATCTCTTTGTTTTAATGCCTTATTAACAGTTTTGACGATTACCATGATATCAAAGTTTTTTATAGTAAATAAGTCAAAATAGTTACTATAAATGGACAAGTGTACTATAAATGAAGAATCATTGATATTAAAAATCATATTATATTCCCCTAGATGAATATAATATTTTTATGAATTTTAAACTAGTTAATAAAATGTTGTCAATTATAAAATATCCATAAAGTCATTTCTGGAACTATTAATTTAATTTGACTCTAATGACAATAATATAGTAATGTAATTATAATTGAAACGTTTAGAAACATATATAATATGTTATTTTGACCTATAAAATTTGATTTATATTAAAATTATTCCAATAAAAATTACTTTTAGAGTTTTTAATATTGTTTACATAATATTTATACCACTAACAAAGACACTATGTTAGTACTATGCAAGCATTTAAGGTAATTATTTCATCAATAAAAATTAAAAATAAATTAGAATGATAGACAATAATTTATATTTAAAACAACCATTTATAACTGAACATAAATACTTTTTATCCCTATGAAAAAATCTGGATATATTAAAACAAATAGAGAAAATTTTGTTTTTATTCTTTATTTAAAACAATATTAAGTTCGTTATCAAATTAAAATGGAAATAAATTGATATATTTTAATAATTTTATGATCATGTAAATAAAACACTTATAAAATAAAATAAATACAAGGGTTAATGATATTTTTATCCCTCATCACATTATTTTTAACCTTAATTACCAGATTTAGCATTATCGAGGTGACACATATTTACTACGATTACTTTTCAAAATATCCAAAAATAAAAGGGTTATATTTATCAATTTTTGAAAAAAAAATTCAAATATGGAATACATTTTTTAAGATTCAATTTATCTAATTGGTGGAAATTAATTTAAGATAAAAACACAAAACACAACGATAACGATTTTTAGAAAAATGTGTTTTAAGAAAAAAAAAATAA
The DNA here is from genome assembly GCA_963277665.1 of Viscum album. Taxonomy (NCBI): domain Eukaryota; kingdom Viridiplantae; phylum Streptophyta; class Magnoliopsida; order Santalales; family Viscaceae; genus Viscum; species Viscum album. The sequence goes on along the minus strand of OY728133.1, from coordinate 1,862,672,157 downwards.
ACTTATACAAAAAATAAGGTATGATGATGATTCCTATTTAATTAATTAGATTATTTATAATTAAATTATATTTATTTTAATTTATGATCTAATAGTAATTTTAAATTACTTTATTTAGTGAAAATAAATGACAGTTTTACAAAATATTGGTATTGTCACTATTCACTAAAAAATCAAGTTTTTTTAGAAAAATACAAAAATTTCACCCTAAGATAATTTTGATATGATTATTTAAAAATTTCCGTTCATTTTTTCAAATTAAATTTATAAGATTTAGAAATTAAACATTTAAATAAAACCATATAGTATAAGAAAATTATTTTAATAAAAATAGAACTATTTCCTTTTTTATTGAAACATTACGTAATATTACCGTAGTAACTATATAAAATCTAATTAATGTATAATAATAGGACATGAGATTAATTTACTATTAAATTTACATGGGTTTTTACAACCTTACTATGATTTTTATTCTCATCCCACATTTTGAAATGTTTTTTCACTAGGATTAAGGGTGAGTAAGGACTATATTATCATCTATCTTCTCATTATGGGGATTCATATTATAATAAGTGAACCTATTTTTAATGAAACAAGAGTTTAAATTTACTAATATTGTTTTTGTGAAAAAATGGACATTGAGTGGAAGTGTCCACTTTGTATCGTAAGGGTTTGACAGGTAAGTGTTTTTCCTAATTCACTAAAACTATACATCTATAAGATCATGATCATTTAAGAAAATTCAATCCTTTATTTTAAACTAATAATTATGGGTTTATTAAGGTACATGATTTTATCATTGGTATTTGAGAAAGAGTTTAGATAACTTTATAGGTTTGGATTTTGTTTAATTAGAAAACATTATGGGTTAATATGATAGTTATAGATTATAAATTAGATGTCATACATAACCTTAGGGGTTCATATATTATAGATAATTATGCTTGTTTTTTTAATTTTATTTATAAGGATAATCAAATGAGTAATAAAGGATTTTAAGTATAAATTATTAAGAAATTTATATAGTTATTTTATTTACTCGTATGTTTTATTTTCAATTTTAATATTTAATAAAACATTTCAGGTTTTATGATGCTATTTTCAATAAATTAAAGATAATTTATTAGGATGGTAGGAAATTATCTCACAAAAACTTTATATCCCTTCAATATGATTTAATAATTACAGTCTTTTCAAAATATTATTCAAATAATTTTGATTTTTTTAATATTCAAATCACCTAGAAGAAACTTTTTGATCTATCTAACACCTTTTAATTTATCTAAAGTTTGTGTACATCATGGTATCTATTTTATTTGATTTTAAAATCTCAACTCATCCATCGCATTCAAATTGGGAAATATCACAAAGGACTTAGATATATCATTTATGGAGGTATGGAATTCATGATGAAAGATAAAGGGAATATTAATAAAATAAAATAATACCCTGATATCTGGATTTATAGTATTTATTATCTACACTTACCTAATAATAATAAAAAAATGTTCTTCAAGTATAATAATTTCTGATGAATTGATGGTTTCTTCTCTTATTATATTGAATTATAGTTCACACACCATGTTGACTCAACTTACTTTCATAATGATATGTACTCTATTATTTGAATATATTATTATAAGACACTTTTATCCTAACCATGATTGTATTATACACCTATATTTTCTATAGATTTACTTTTCTAGCTTATTATTCATAAGGATTATTTGTCTCAATTTAAATTCCCTAAAAAATGGGTTTCTTTTACATTGTGGTTCTTTCTATAAAAATCATTAAAAAAACTAAAATTTATTTCTTACCACTTATATATTTTTATTTTAATCATAAACTCTATATTTTCATCCTTTCAAGGTATCATTATTAAAAAACCAAAAGAAAATTAATATATTTGATGTTCTCTTTTACCCTTTTGAAATGCATTTTGAAAATGTTTTAGATTAATTTTGAATTTCATAAACCTATTTCTTCACTCAAGATAATATTTTTACATAAAAATTTCTTTTATAGGTGTTAATGTAACATGAAAAGATTTATAATTAATATTCTTATATATTTTGTTTATTAGAATATAAATGTAAAGGATAAATGAATTTATTTATTTATAAAATAAACATTTATACACTTATTTATCACCAATGAAGTTTACTTTTATTGATTTAATTTTAAAAATATTTTTGAAGTATAATGAGATTTTATTTATTAAAATGAATCTTCTATATAAAAAATAGAATCTCACAGGCTAAGAGATAACCTGTAGCATCCATTAAGGCCGCAAATCTCAAACCCATGACAGAATGATGATAAGGGCACAACATAACCACTAGCCTATATGATGTCCTACTTCCATCTTCTAGATTCATATATATATATATATATATATATCCAATCATAAAGGATATGTCACACCCCGACCTATTTATTATTTTTATTTTATTATTTTCATTGGCTTTAAATTTTTTTTGTTGAGGTTTGGGTTGAATCCCGAACAATATTTTTGAGTTTTGTAAAAAAACGCACGTTTTTGAGTTGAAGTCACTATGTGCCCAGGCGGAGCATGTTTTGGTAACCCCACGCAGCTTCTCCCATGAAACGGAACAATCCACCTGTCTTTGGAAAATTAAAATGAATAAATTTTGTAATTTATTATGTTAGTTAAAATTTTTATGGTTGCTAATAATTTTAATTATTATTATTAAAATTAAATGAGTATTTTTATCATTTTTATTTTTATATTTATTACTATTATTATTATTATTAAAAAGTTTCATTAATATTTCTATAATTATTAAAAATGTTATTAATGTTATTATTATTATTATTATAATTATTATTATTCTTTTATTATTATTATTTTTATATGTATTGTTTTTATTATAGATTACCTTTTTGTTTTATTTTATTTATTTTCTTTTCTTATTGTTTTTGTTTTATTATTTTCATTATTTCTTGTAAAATTTTTATTATTATTTCTTTTTTTCCTTAACCCTAAACCTATTGTGACCTCTCTCCTTTTCTTTCCCTCATAACCCTGTGCGCCTCACCCCTTCCCATCTCCCCCATCTCCGGATCTGGCCTCCCTCCTTGTATCCCTGCATGCTGCCCTCCTTTAGCGTAGTAACCCGCCAGAAGCCTCCTCCTCTCCTTACTACAGCAAACCACCTCTGCTCCCCCGCTACTCGGTCCCCCTCCTTTAGCGCAACAGCCCAACACACACCCTCCTCTGTTCGCCTGGACACATCTGCCTTCTCCTGTCATTGCATATCAGTGCACCCCAGCAATCTGTACAGCTCCGCCTTCGGCCTGCATGCCTAGCCCCTCCGACATCGCTCCCAGCCGCTACACCTCCTGCGCACTCCACGTCGCCCGCAAGTTTCTTTCTCGACTCCCCTACATTCGGCCCCTCTACTCCGTGCATCCAGTGCACAACCCACCATCCGAGAATCTCATCCTTGCTTCTCGCCCCCCTCCAGCTCCTCCTCCACTTTGCAGCAGCCCGTGCAACAACCCCCATCTAGACCCCTGCCCGACCTTATGCTCACCCACTGCCTGTCGCCTCCAGCCACCACTCTACACCAGCACCTGATTTCCTCCTATTTAGCCCCCACATCTCCCCTTGAATCTTCCTCCATCGCAGCAGGTTCCCCCCATCCGACTATCCACATCTCTCGGTCTTCCTTGCAGCGTGCTCAGCGATCCCATCACACCTGACTCTCCCCTTCTTGGTGGGAAGCACCCCCAACCAATGACCCCACATCTGGAGAGGCCTCCAGTCAGGTCCAGAACCCCCTCCTTCAGTAGTCATATCCTTTCTAGCTGACCCACAGCCTTTTCGGCTGTCCTCTAGCCCCTCCCGCTGACCCAAAACCCCCTCGATGCCCTCTTCTCAGCCTCCCGGCCGACCTACCGCATGACCCTTCTCTTTTGACGGTGTCACCCCTACAGGCGCACACCCTACCAACATCGTTACATCCTTCCCACACCCTGACGGTGTCTTTCCGTATAGCACACTGCCACCCTTCCATTGTGACTTCCCTTTGGTATGGCCATTTGTTTATATTTGATATATATATATATACACACCTAGGTTTGATTAGGATTTTTATTAAGGAATTTCTTTGGGGTTGGTATGACTTTTTAGGATTGGCGCGAGGCGTTTCCGTGTGTGCCCCATCGCCGCACCTTGTTTCTGAAGTTCTGTTGTCGTCACACTTTGACCTCGAGGTAGGTTCCCCTTTTCACTTGCCTTTTTAATTAAATAGTCATACATTTCATGCTTTTCACACATCTTTTAATTAATTAATATTTATTTATAATCCTTGGTTTCACTATTTGGGGTACAAAGTGGTGTTTTATACCTTGTTATATGATAAATATGATTTTCTTGTTATATATTTCTCACTTCGTGTTTGATGAAATGACCAGTTGGCTCTTACGGTTTATTTGGAAAATAAAATTCTTTTGTTTGGTTTTATAAAAATATTGGTAGCCTATGAAGTAGTATTTTTGGGCTCATCAAATGGTTTCAAACTGGTTTTGGTTCCTTTTAAAAGTGGTGATTTGTGTAATGTGTTTAATTCCAGTTTGGAACTTTACGGAAAACGATGAAATTGTTTTGATGAAAACCCTCTTAGGGTTACTCTCTTTCCATGGCTGTGATAGATTTTTTGTGGGGACCATGCTTAGAACCTCCCGAGTGCTCAAATGGTTTAAAGGCAAGAGGTTGTCCCATGAAGTAGCTCGAGGTGATGCCTGTTGTTAATTATTATATATATATATATATATATGTGTGTGTGTGATTGGATGCTTGACTGGAATTTGTTGGCTCACCCCCTTTTCTAAATACTTGAGACATGGGAATATGGCATATTGAGATAATATTCTAATAATGAGTTCCACACTGGTAGGTAATGGAACTGACCAATGGCCCATAGTAGGTGGATATATTGGGTATATTACTATAGAATTTTTCCCTTAGGATTCCTGAGAAAGGATGGTCAAGCGTATTGAGAATTTTTATTTCATCGTCTGTGACATGTCAATGGGGATGATATCTCATGTATTGGTGTCTTCTAGTTTATTCTTGATCTCCTAGGTTTACCCATGTCTATTGACTTTCAGTTACTTGTAGTGATGATTTGGTACTTGTATGTATTTCTACATTTCCCTTGTTGTGTACTTACTTTTGTTCATTTTTTGTATGTTGTTTTCCTTGTAACGTGATAAATTTGTTTTGACTTGGTTTCTAGAAATGGTTTTCGAATCAAAGTGTTTAATCCTCTTTCTACAAATTTGAAAATATAAACATCACTTTCCCTTTCTAAAAATCCATTAACACAAATGAAATGAAACTAGATTTAAAAATGGTTAAGGGAAATGGTTTATACTTTGCTTTTGAGTAGAATATTTAGAAAAATATACTTTTATAAATTATAGTTCAAACTTGAAATGGTGTTTTATTTATTTTAAAGGTAGTGTATTGGGAATAGATATCAGGGTAGCCTACTAAGTTTTAATACTCATGCCTATAGTTATTTTCTGTTTTTAGTGTTTGTGTAGGATACAACTTGAGTGCACTCGCCTTGGGTGATACTTGATCATTGAGCCGAAGAGTGATCCAAGGGGTTACACAGAGTTAGTTCTGACATCGATTTTGGTTTGTTTTATTTTCTTTTAGTCTTGTTAGTCACTTTACTTGGTTTTTATTTCTTGCATTGCTCTGTATTATTTATGCTGCTTTATTTATTTATATTGGATGAAATCATTTCCACTGCCTCTGTTGATGCACTGACACTTGTCGCCAGTCCGGGAGGATCAGGAACGCCTCTCAGGCAATGTCGCAGATCGGCTCGAGTGATCGGTTCATGGTCGACCCGGGTTGGTTCATGACAAAATGGTATCAGAGGAGGTCATCTCTTAGCGGACCTTATTTCTTAGAGCGCCCATCGTTATTTGGGGTTATTGTGGTAAAAGGAGTAGAATTTTCAGGGACTCGAGGCAAAGGTACGAGAAGGAATTCATGAACCCTTGCTCGTTCTGAACCTCAGGTTACCATGGGATGTCTGGGTTGTCGATGTCTTTTGGCCCTTTTGGTTTGTTTTGTTGTTGGGAGATAAAACGGGAGTTGGGAAGTAGCATCCATGATCTCATAGGGTCTGGAAAGCCATGTGGAGCTGGAGACATTGCCCTATAATTCTCTCTGTGATGGTGGCGGGACTGTTATATGGCCTCCAACCATGTGTTTGAGTAACCCACTGACACTTGTTTCCCCTTGTGAATTGTTTGTATCTGTCTCATTTCTGAAAATTGTTTTGTAAATATTTGTTTTGGATGATAATTTGAAATGCAATGACCTTGTTTTGATCAAGGTCCTTGTTTCTTTGTTCCTTAGTGCCTGCCCCTAGGAAGATCCTATGGGTTCCCATGGTGCAGCTTTGGGTGATGCACCTTTGACAAACACTCCAGTTGATAAACCTATAGACTATGTTCTGGAATTCTGGAAGTTGGGTCCTCCACTCATTTATGGTTAATCAGATCCTCTTGAGGTGGAGGAGTGGTTGTAAAAGATTGAGAGTAAGTTTAGTTTCATTGGGTTTCCTGAGTCGTTAAAGGTGAAGTTGGCTACCTTTATGCTTGAAGGTCCAACCTGGAAATTGTGGAAGTCCATATCTCGGAATAAAACTCAGAAAGATCTAACAAGGGAGTTTTTCAAGTCATCATTAATCCAACAACATTTCTCTGAGTCAATGAAGCTGGGGAAGAGTATGAAGTTGTGTTGTCTTTAGCATGGCTTTGAACCGATACTATAATTCTATCAACATTTCATAGAACTAGTTCCGTATGACCAATGGTTTGTTGCAAATGATCCCAGGAAGGCTAGATAATTTGAGTCTACACTCCGACCAAAACTACGGCCGAAAGTGGCAGAGCTCAACTTAACCACCTTCTCAGATGTTGTGGTGAAAGACTTCTTGGATGAAGATGAGTTAGCAGGAGGACATGAGGTGGATAATCCTCCCCCAACCTTGGGAATCAGTGTAGTGGATGACGATAGGAAGAACGGGAAGCGACCTGATGCTCATGGCCCTAATAGAGGAATCAAGAGGCCTTCAAACCTTCATTCATCTTCTTCACAGTGCAATTTTGTGATCTATCACCAGTGTGGTAGGTAGGGTCACAAGAGGCTGACGTGACCGAGTGCTCAGAGACCCTGCCACATCTGTGGACGTTTGGTTCACTTACAGTGATTCTGCTGTGGTGTTTCCAAGAAGTGCGCTGAAGATAGACATAGCTCGTAGAAGGTCACGTCAACCCATCAGCTGGAGTAGGGAGATGTTTGGGGACCATTTGAGGTTTTATATTTATAGTTTCTCTTGGGTGTAGTAATCGTCTCTTGTAGAATTTTTCGGTGTTTCTTTTCTTTTAGTTGTAAGAATGGTTGTGGTTGAACCTCTTTTGAAATTTTATTTTATTGGAAGTGTGTTTGGTGAAATTCTGGTTTATGGGTTACGTTTGGGAATTTTTGAAGCCTCACTTTAAGGCAAGAGATGCTTCAATAATTAGTGCTCTATCCATAGGCCTTAGAGTGAAGCTGGCGCATAGTCAGGAGAACCCTAACGGTGAAGAAGGGTCTTGGTTTAATCCTGGTCTTTGGTTTGTGTTCTTCTGAGGGTGTGACGTTATTGAGGTAGCGGTGACTATAGTTTTGATGTTTGATTGGTTGGGCCCTTCCCTACCCTACCCTTGTGTTGGGGTTTATGGTCCGTGTGGAAAGCCTTCAAGTTAGGTTAATCTCGTCAGTCCTTATGGTGGGGAGACCCATCGCGGGTCTCGTTGAATTCAGTTGGCTTGTTTCCTATGGTGGGGAGTCCATTCGGGCCTCCCCGTGTCAGTATCAGAGTTTTGTTTCGGGTTTCATTTTGGGTGGTTTTTAAAGTGTTCGTTTTTTTAGGATAAGTTGCGTGTCATGGGAGTTTGGTGTTCGCTTGGATCGATCAACTGGAGGCGCTTAAACTTTTGGGGGTGAGTGACCCATAAGGAGTTTCTTCTTGGGTTCAGGTCTTGTTGTGGATTCCTGGGTAAGGGAAGCGTTATGGTGGGGATAATTTTCACACCCCGAACAATTTATTATTTTTATTTTATTATTTTCTTTGGTTTTAATTTTTTTTGTCAAGGTTCGGGTTGAATCCAAAACAATAATTTTGAGTTTTTTCAAAAAATGTGCATTTTTGAGTTTAAGTCGCTGAGCTCCCGGGAGGAGCGCATTTTTGAAACCCCACGTGGCTTTTCCAATGCAACGAAATAGTCCACCTATCTTCGGAAAATTAAAATGAATAAATTTTGTAATTTAGTGTGTTAGTTAAAATTTTCTTGGTTTCCAATAATTTTAATTATTATTATTAAAATGATATGAGTATTGTTATCATTTTTTTATAGTTATGACTGTCATTATTATTATTAAAAAGTTTCATTAATATTTCTATAATTATTAAAAATGTTATTAATGTTATTATTATTATTATTTTATTGTTATTATCTTTATATGTATTGTTTTTATTATATATTAATGTTTTTTTTATTTTTTTTATTTGATTTTTTTATTATTATCGTTCTTCTTTTTTAATTTTTTATTATTATTTCTTTTTTTTCGATAACCCTAAACCTAGCATGGCCTCTCTCATTTTATTTCCCCCGTAGCCCTGCGCACTGCACCCTTTCCCATCTCCCCCATCTCCAGATCTGGCCTCCCTCTTTGTCTCCCTACATGCTGCTATCCTTCAGTGGAATAGCCCACCGGAAGCCTCCTCCTCTCCTTACTGCAGCGACCCACCTTGGCTCCCCTGCTACCTAGTCTCCCTCTTTTAGTGCAGTAGCCCAGCATGTTCCCTCCTTTGTCCGCCTATCCACATTGGCATCCTCATGTCGTGGTAGCTCAACGCACCCCAGCAACCCGCAAAGCTCCACCTTCGGCCTGCATGCCCACCACCTCCGTTGTTGTGCCTAGCAGTTGCACCTCCTTCACACTCCACACCACCCGTAGGTTTCTTTCCTAGCTCCGCTGCACGTGGCCCCTCTACTCCACGTAGCCGGCATGCAACCCCCAGTCCGAGCATCTCCTCCTTACTGCTTGGCCCCCTCCTTCTCCTCCTCCCCTTTGCAGCAGCCCGCGCAATAGCCCCCAGCTGAACCTCTGCCCAACCTCCTGCTCACCCACTGCCCGTTGCCTACGGCCGCCGCACTGCAATAGCACCCGACGTCCTCCTCTTCAACCCACACATCTCCTCTTGAATCTTCCTCCATTGTAGCAGGTTCCCCCCATCCGGTTAGCGACAGCTCTCGGCCTTCCTTGTAGCGTGCTCAATGAACCCAGCGCGTCGGACTCTCCCCTTCTTGGTGCGCAGCACCCTCGACCGATGACCCCACATCCGGCGAGGCCTCCCACCAGTTTCAGACCTCCCTCATTTAGTAGTCGTAGCCTTTTCGGCTGACCCTCAGTCTTTTCGGCCATCCTGTACCCCTCTGGCTGACCTGCAACCCCCCTTGACGCCCTCTGCTCAGCCTCCCAGTCGGCCTCCCGTGTGACCCTTCTCTTTGATGGCTCCGCTCTAGCCGGTGTGCACCCTGCCGACGTCATTATAGCCTTCCCTCACCCGGACAGTGTCTTTCCATCTAGCACGCCGCCACCCTTCCGGTGTGACTTCCCTTTGGTATGCCCATTTGTTTCTATTTGATATATATATATATATAAATATAAATATATACATATATACATATATATAAATATATGTACATATATATATATACCTCAGTTTGATTAGGGGTTTTATTAATTAAATTTTGTTTTGGGTCAGTTTGACTTTTTAGGACCGATGTAGGGCATTTCTGAGTGAGCGCCATCACCACACCTTGTTTTTGAAGTTCTGTTGTCATCGCGCTTTGACCTCGAGGTAGGTTTTCATTTGCCCTTGCCTTTTTAATTAAAGATTCATACATTTCATGCTTTTCACACCTCTTTTAATTAATTAATATTGATGTATAATCCTTGGTTTCACTATTTGGGGTACAAAGTGGTGTTTATACCTTGTTATGTGATAAGTAAGATTTTATTGATATATATTGCACAGATCGTGTTTGATGAAATTCCTGGTAGGATCTTACGGTTTATTTGGAAAATAAAATGTTTTGGTTTAGTTTATAAAAATATTTTCAGCCTATGATGTAGTATTTTGGGGCTCATCAAATGGTTTCAAACTAGTTTTGATTTCTTTTCAAAGTGGTGATTTTTGTAATGTGTTTAATACCCATTTGGCACTTTACGAAAAATGATGAAATTGTTTTCGATGAAAACCCTCTTAGGGTAACTATCCTGCCTTCACTACTGGAAAATGGGTCTATACCCACGGTTTTGTGTATAACCGTGGGTATAGGCCCCCCCTATACCCACGGTTTGGGAAACCGTGGGTATAGGGATAGTATTGAGACCTATACCCACGGTTTTGGAGAACCGTGGGTATAGGTCCCCTATACCCACGGATCATGAAAAAACCGTGGGTATAGGTTGTTTTTGAAGACCTATACCCACGGTTTTGGCAAAACCGTGGGTATAGGTGTTGTTTAGCGGACCTATACCTACGGTTTTTGAAAACCGTTGGTATAGGGGGTATATTTTTCAAAGACCTATACCCACGGTTTTTCAAAACCGTGGGTATAGAGTTCCCGCGTTATGGCGGGAACAAAAAATTCCGCGGGACGAAATTTTTTTTTTGATGAAAAGACGATCTTAAATAATATAGATATATAGATACGAAATTTTAAATTGCATAATATATTTAGGTTAGTTGGTCAGTACCTCGCATGCTTCAGTATAGGTCGCGGGTTCGAAATCCCGCATGTTTTATTTTTTGATTAAAGAAGATATATTAATATAAGAATAAAAAAGTATAATTCTATAACAATTGGTTTGTTAGCTCAGTTGGTCGCTGTGACTGGGCAGCGAACGGGAGGCGCGGGTTCGAAAGCCGCTGAACTTTTCTTTTCGATTATAACTATTATATTAACATATTAAAATAAAATTATGAGTATATATCAATAGCGGCGTTAGGCCAGTTGGTCACGTGGTGCGGCGCGGGATTCAGGTGCTGTGCGGTTCAGGGTTCAATTCCCTTCCGGCGCGGATTTTTTGAATTCAATTACCCCACGGTTTGAAAAACCGTGGGATTTGTTGTGTGCCACGCTGTAACAGCGGTGTGGCACACTTTGACCCCTCTATACCCACGGTTCTCCAAAACCGTGGGTATAGGCTGAGACCCCTATACCGACGCCATTCCAGCCCACGGTTCCCAAAACCGTGGGTATAGGCTATACCCACGGTTTTGGGGGCTATACCCACGGTTTTGAACCGTGGGTATAGGTCTTTTTTCCAGTAGTGCTTGGCTGTGATAGATTGTTTGGGGGACATGATTAGAAGCTCCCAGATGCTCAAATGGTATGCAAGAGGTTGTCTCATGGAGTGGCTCAGGGTGATGCATGTTGTGCATTATTATTATATATGTATGTATGTATGTGATTGGATTCTCGGCTAGCATCGGTTGGCTCACCCCCTTTTCTAAATACTTGAGACATGGGAATCTAGCATATTGAGGGAATATTCTAAGAATGAGTGCTGCACTGGTAGGTTATGGTATTGACCAGTGGTCCATAGTAGGTGGATATATTGGGTTTATTACTATGGTATTTTTCCCCCAACCTGCTTGAGAAAGGATGGTCGAGCGTATTGAGTGTTTTGATTTCATTGTGTGTGACATGTAAAAAGGGATGATATTTCATGTATTGGGGTCTTTTGGTTTATTCTTGATCTCCTAGGTTCACCCACGTCTATTGACTTTCTATTAATTTCAGTGATGATTTGGTACTTGTATGTATTTCTACAATTTCCTTGTTGTGTACTTACTTTTGTTCATTTTTCTATATTGTTTTCCTTGGAAAGTGATAAATTGGTTTTGAAATGGTTTCTAGAAATGGTTTTCCAATGAAAGTGTTTAATCTTATTTGTAAAAATTTGAAAATATAAACATTAATTTCTCTTTGTAAAAATCCATTGACACTAATGAAACGAAACTAGATTTGAAAATTCTTAAGGGAAATGGTTTGTACTTTTCTTTTGAGTAGAATATTTAGAAAAACATATTATTATAAATTGTAGTTCAAACTTGAAATGGTGTTTCTTTTATTCTAAAGGTAGTGCATTGGGAATAGATATCGGGCTAGCCTATTGAGTTTTAATACTCACGCCTATAGTTATTTTCTATTTTTAGTGTTTGTGTCAGCTACAGCTTGAGTGCGCTCGCCTTGGGTGATGCTTGATCGTTGAGTCGGAGAGTGACCCACGGGGTGGCACATAGTTAGTTCGGACATCGAGTTTGGTTAGTTTTATTTTCTTTTGTTCTTGTTAGTCAATTTACTTGGTTTATTTTTTTCCCTGCTCTGTATTATTTTTGCTGCTTTATTTATTTATATTGGGAGAAATTGTTCCCACAATCTCTGTTGATGCCCTGACACTTGTTGCCATCCCGGGAGGATCAGGAATGCCTCTCGGGCCATGTCGTGGACCAGTTAAGGTGATCAGTTTAGGGTCGACCCAGGTTGGTTCATGAAAGGATACCATATAATAATATTATATACACCTTAAAAATTAATAATTATTATATTCAATTCATGATAGAAAATATGATCCATTTAATGGTTATATATATTGACTTAACATGATTTGTATTTTAATCTATTTAGAAAATTATATAATTTTGAGATATTTAATAAATTGAAAATATATGTTACATTTATGGATTTATAATAAATCTTAAAGATATTATGTTTCACCAATAATTTTATCTGGGTATAAAACTATTCAATTGTTTTTAATTCAAAAATGAAATAGTTATTATTTTTACTAAATTATTTTTCTATGTATTACATGGTTTTATTTAAAAGTTTAATTTCTAAATTTTATAAATTTAATTTGATAAAATTATGTTTATTTTTTATATCATCATATCTAATTTATATTAAGGGTTTTTTGATTTTTTACAAATAGTTGTTTTTTAGGTGAATACTAAAAAATAACGATTTTTTAAAAAACTATCATTTATTTTCAAGTATTTTAAAAGTAACATTCTATTTTGGATTGATTTTAAAGTAAAATTAGTCTTTAATGAATTAAAAAATCCAATTAATTCCATTATAATAAAAAATACACTTGATTTTGGTATAAATTCATTTTAATCTTAAAACACATTTTTCTAAAAAACCATTTTTGGTTGAATTTTTTATATTAAAATTAACTTACACTAGTTATACAGATTGAATCTAAAAAACTAGATTTTCTATTTAGAACTACGAGGTTCAATTTTTTAATGAGTTCAGTTACATTTGTTTCATAATGTATAGTACCCTTGGTAAATTATTATCACCATTGTAAAGGGTAAAACAAGTTAATTAGGGTTAATTTTTTTTGATAATGTCACAAAATATCACATTGATTATTATTGGGTGAAAATATTTAAAACCTTATCACCTTATCTTATAAATTATATTGATTTATTACCACTTGAACATGATTAAGGCATTTATAATATTTAAAAGATAATAATAATTACAAGAGTGTCACACCCCTACCTAAAAGGAAACCATGTAACACCCTGACTCTAGTAACTTAGAGTCAAGGTTTAAGATATTATATTTGTACAATATAAAAGGGACCACACCATGAATGATTGATTAGTTTATCAGTGTTAAAAAAAATATATACATGACTTCCATATTACATTGGAAGAAAAATCATAACATGGAAAAATTTGTTGCATCCTTGAAAATCATTCAAAGATTCCTTCATTATAACTTGGGGAAAGGGAAAAAAATAAAGGGTGAGATTAGATTATAAGTAAGGGAAAGAATACAAGAAAATCTATTATAGAATAAATAAAATATGAACAATATGGGAGAGTAAAATAATAATCAAATATACTATATAATTATTATCATGAAAGTGGAATATATCCATGAATGGAATAGAAACAAAAATCATAACATGGATAACAATAACTAGTTTCATAATGATAGAATTAATAATGAATAATGTATAATATCATAATATTTCCATCATAGTCACGTTCTAAGACATAATATGCAAATAGGAAAGACATATTCTATATACCCAAGCTAGTTTGCCTCATGTGACCTATCGATTCATCGAGGGGCTATCGAATAGCAGGTCGCACCTATCCAATTTTTAATCCCAATCCATTTTTCATACAAAATAAATGATTAATAATATAAATCATATTCAACAAAACCACTCATATTTAAAAATTAGATTTCGATATAAAAATATTTTTCTTAATCAATTTATATAAAAACACGATCATAATCCATCCATAGAAATATGGTGGATGGTATAATTAAAGTATATCCCTAATAAATTTTATGTTCCATCGAAGGATGATGACATAGACTAAAATTCATTTAAAAGTATATAAACCATTTTTTGAAAACATGATTAAAATATCTGTTTCTTTTGATAACATTTTAAATAAAAAAATTCAGAATGTTGATAAAATTATTTTGGTTGAAAATAAATTTTTGAAATTGTAAAGAAATATTCAAGAAAAATAATGGTCATAGTAGTATTAAAATCTGTTCAATCCATATATGTTAAAAGAGAACATCCTTTTCACACTTTTGTAATAATAAAAAAGAGAGTCATATGGACAAAACATGAAAATATTCCTTTTAATAATTTGTAAATAAAATAAAATTTTATTTAAAATGACCTTTAATATTATTTGAAGCTTAAATAATATCATTCTTGAATTACTTGATGAACATGTATATGGATGAGAAATATTTTGAAAGGTAAACATTAAAACAAGGTTTTAAAATAAAACAAATTACAACTTTGGTAACATTTGAATAAAAAGATAATAGAAGGGTTGAACTTGAAAATGGTTTTCAAAACAATTTAATTTTAGTAAATTAATCATAAAATAAATCCATATGGTAGTATAAACACCACAAAAATAAAACATGTGGTGAACATGAAATGAGTCTTAAGGAATGGAAATTGAGACGAGAAATTCCTCACCATGGAATTTTTCATGGATTGAATTGATATAATCTCTTGCATAATAAATTCATAATTACTATAAATCTATATTATAACCATATTTAGATTTATATTAATATTTAATATTCATTAATAATTTCTTATTATCCATTTTTTAATAATTTATTATTAAAAACAATATGTGATTTTTAACCATTATGTTTTCCATACATCTTTCAGTTTAGATTTTTTGGTCCTTTCACCTTGGTCACAGTTTCATAATATATAGAATATTAAAATTTTTATAATTACCTTGTTTATCCGTTAAATATTTTTTTAGAACTATCTATTAAAAATGGTCATGAAAAATTAATTACATCATCTCATGGAGATGGTAGTCCATACATATGCATGATTGATGTTTCCATTTTTATAATGGATGGAAATAAAATGATATAGATAAAGTTTTACATTTAAATATTAATAGTCTTGATATAGTTATCATAATTATTCATTAAATCTATACATATTTATATCTTTGTTATTCGGAAATGAAAAATAAGCCACATAGTATCGTAGAGGTGGTAGTCCACATGTATGCATGAGTGATGATATAATTTTTCAAAAATGGAAGAGTAAGAAGTTAGTTGATATATATTTAAAAAAACATAATATTTTCATAAAAATAATGTATATTCATTTTATCCATCATTTTAACCATTCGTATAATCGAGTGATGAAAAACAAAACACATCCCTTCATGGAAGTGATAGTCTACATATATGTATGAGTCACATGATCATTTCCCATAGGATTTCAAATGAGATGAAAAGAGAGTTTAACAAAATAAAAATAAAATTTTATTACATAAAAGACACATATGTTATCATTTCATCATGGTAAAAGAATATTTGAAGGAGGTTTAAGAAGAAATATACATGAAACACTCAATTAAGAATTATACCTAATATTTGGAAAACCTCCCTTGACTTACACCTTAAAACTTATTAGGTTGGTCTTTTAGTGAGATTTGGACCTATAAAAAATGGGGAGGTATTTCAAGGAGATATTTATAAAGGGTCCAGCTGAGTTACATTACTCAACATTTGTGAGTAAGATACAATAATAGGTTCCCTTATATAAGAGAGGGGAGTGACCTACTTATAATTTTTCTAAACGTTTAAATATTATACATGTAAGACTCATGGATAAGTGGAAATTAAAAAATTAAATTTATAATATAAGGTTATATGGTTCTAAATAACCACATTATATAGCAATTTATATGATATTTCATGAAATTAGCATAATATTTTAACCTTAATTAACATGTTTTACCCCTTCACCATGGTGACAACATTTTTAACAAAGTTACTATTTGAAATGAAAAAAATGAAATTTCAATCATTAATAAATTTGAACCACCTGAATCCGAACATTTTATAAAATTTTAAATATTCAATTTGTAGAATTGGTAGAAATAAATGTTTATGTAATCTCCCAAAATGAAACGAAAAACAATGTTTTTTAGATAAATATGTTATTATGTATAAAAATAATATTATTCCAAAATAAAATATAATTATAATTCCTACACAATAAATGTGATTATTTTTAATAAATTATATATTATATTACTTATAAAAAAACCCAAAACATATTGTGTTTTTTAAATTACAAGATCTAAAGAAAAGAAATTACATTTTTTACAAAAATCAATATTTTTCACTATTCAATGAAAAAACAATATTTTTAGAAAATACCAAAACATCACCCTAAGAAAATTTTGAAATTAACACTTGAAAAATAAAGTTTATTTTTAAAATAAAATTCATAAATGTGTAATAAATTAATTTTAATATCTTCCCATGAGATGCGTTAAAACCGTTTTTAGAAAGTGGTATTTTTGGAGAATAAAATGACTTCGTTCTCATTCCTTGCCTAGTAAGAACAATTTGATGAATGTTAATTTATTTAGTTGAATATATTATCTAAATTATTCATAAAAAAAATTATAAATATTTATTAATATAATTTATTAATATAAAAATACGATGTGCACATAAAAATAGTTTTTTTTTCTGAAAAATAACTCATTTTACCCAAAATTTATTTTATCATTATTTATAAAAATTTGATAACAAATGTATGAATGATCATTAATTTTTCTACATGTATAAAAAATAATATTCTATAATTTTAATAATATAAATAATTGAAATTATATTTTAAATAAGTCATATATAATAAGATATTTGTTTGTAAACAATACATTTCTGTTGAATTAATACTAGTTAAAGTAGTACATATTAATTGATTTTAATAACTATTTTTTATTTAACTATCTTGAAATATATTTAATTTTTATTGTAATATGATATTATTCACTTAATATTAGTTTTTCATGCATCACATGTTATTCAAGACAATATTTTTATAAAATAAAACACGTACCAAAATCCTTAGGTGTTATATTTTACCCCCTTACAATAATTGTGTCCTCAAAATTTCAATTATTAATTACTAATGAAGATATGACTAAAGATGTAATTTATAATAAGTTATCAACCTCATCATTTTAGTTTATAAAGGAAAATTTATCATAAATATTTCTTAAACCATATATGTATGTTTTTAATACTTATAATTTTGAATGGGTTTCTAAATGAGCGCAATAGAGTTATGATTCCATATAATAGATTTATATTCCTCTTGAATTTAAGGAAAATGAGAAAAATACAAAATTTATACCTTTATAATTTCTAAGTGAAATTTTCCCATTTTATCTGTTATTTTAATCAGTTTCTACTTATAATTAAAATAAATAATAACTAAGAGGAATTTTCATTACTAAATCATGAAAATAAACCTTTAATGAATCATAAGTTTAAAAAAAATTTATTCCACCTATCTAAACAAAAATGGGTATCACTAGATAAGATAACACTCAATATAAATAAAAATTCTTATGATTAAGTAATAAGTAATTTCATAAAACATTAATAATATCACTTAAGGAAATAATAATACATTAAATTTTAAATTAATTATAAACAATACTACAAGTTCAACAAAGATTATTTTATTCTTTAAATATTAATTCCTAAAACCTAAAAAATAATTAAACCCCGAAAATATGATTATGTAGAGTCAAAACATTATTATAAATACAAATTTTACAACTAGAGAATATATGTTCATCATATTAGAGACTTCCTGTTATATTCCCATTACAACTAGAATCTCACTAGGTGTTTTGATTGGAATATCCTTTCTAGAGTGTTTGTAGATGATTAAATACTCTTAGTAGATATAAAAGACTACATATATTTGAAATCAAATTAATCATTAACTAACTTTGTGTTTATGATAAAATTACCTCTTATCATCTTATTTGAGACCTTAACCATGGATATAGTTATTTTATAAACTTTTTCTTTCTCTATTATCCTTTTTAGAGGTAAATTTTATTGAAACATGGGGCATTCACATGAGTAGTAACCCATATCCTTATAGTTGAAGCATTAAAAACTACTTATTCATTCATGTTCATGATGTTGTTTATCTCAAAACTTTTAATATGTTTTCATTACATTAAATAAAAACATAAGGTGTTTTATTCCACAATTATTACGTGTTGGAAATTCCACTCTCCCCCTTTTCCTTTTTCCCACATGTCCCCTTATATAATGATTAAACATTATATTTTTTCTCATTCTTTCCTTTGAAAATATAATACTTATAGAATTACTACTTCCTCTTGAGAGAACTTGATACCATATCATCATATGATACAAAAATATTGAGAGATTAACAACCTTCAAAGGATTATATTTATCCTATAAAAGAAACAATAAATCTCATTATCCAGATTATGTATGTATTACATTGAATACCTTGATAAAATTGTAAAGTCTTCTTTATACATCGAAACACATTAATCTTCCATTTTTCCCAAATCTAAAAAATTCCTTTCCAAATAAACTTATCACTCCCAAGGAATTTATTTTTTAAAGAACACATCCTTAAAAGTACACTATTCCATACCCTATATTTCCTCATCTTTATAATTTTGAATCAACATCCACCATTGATTACAATTTATCTTTAGATGAAACAATTATATAAAAAAACATTCATTTTCATTACATACCAAAGCTTAAAATATATTTTTACGGGACTCTATCCATTTTTCAACTACTAACAGGTTAGTAGTTCTATTAAATTTTTTTTCTACAGTGTGAAGTAGTCAAACATCATAGTTTCATGCTGTGTAAAAATTGGTGTCTCTATATAGCCAATATTACTAGTCATAACTTTCCTTTATATTTTTATAATCCCCTTTGCTTCAACTCTAGTATTATAAACATGCATATGAGGTAAATCCCTATTTTTATTATGAGTGCTGATATTCTTTCAATTCACCCCACTAGGATCCATCTCTAAATAATGGAATAAAATGTATTAGATCATATCATTATGGAATTAAAATTATAATTTATAACCATAAATCTAGTGTAAAAATTACCATAAATTGAAAATATATGCACAATTAACCATAGAATCCTAGAATTACTGAGTTTGGTAATATTTAAATATTGTAACAATATTTTCAAATCCTTCATAATGGTTCGATGTGTAGTCTTTGGCCCCCCCAACTTGCTCTGAGTTAAGATGAAGTTGAAACTCAACCAACCTTTTTCAGGGTGTTTACCCCTAGGTGAATCTTTACCATAACTATATCCAATTTTTATTATCTAGATAGGTATGTAATTGTAAGAAAACTAAACATTATCTACATTTCCAAAACTTCATGACATATTCTAATATTTAGACTTATCTATATAATCTGTCGTATGGTTATTTTATTTACTATATGTTTTTTATATATAATTCCCTGTGTTTTTTCTAAAATTTCTTTGATACCAACTGTAACACACCAACTCTAGTAACCTAGATACATTCTTTTATTTGTTACATTGGTACAAGATACAAGTGACCAAACCACAAATGATCTATCAGTTTAGTAGTCTTATAAAACAAGACACATACATGAATTTTATATTATATTGGAATATTAAAACATAACTTGAAAAATATCTGTCACCCTTTAAAATAATTTATTTATTTTTTATTTATAACCTAGGGAAATAAAATCAAATTAAAGGTGGTCTCAGATGCTTAGTAAGAGAAATCGTATAATGAAATCTATCATAGAATAAATAAAACATGAATAATATAGTTAAGAAAAACAATAATATATTATTCCACCTAACTAATATCATGAAAGGGTAATATATCCATGAATGAAATAAAAATATATATCATCAAACAGATAACAATAACTAGTTTCATAATGATGGAATGTATAATAGCAGACATCATAATCTTTCTATCTTGGCCTTATGCCAAGAAATAATACATAAATTGGCAAGGAATTTTCCAAATTCCCAATATAATTAATCTAATGAGACCTATTGATGCATCAAGAGGATATCTAAGAGTGAGACCCATATATTCACTTTTTTATGTCTAAAAAAATGAATAAAAATACAATACATTTTCAATACAAACATTTGTACTAAAAAACTAGCATATGATATGTAAATATTTTCCCCAATAAATAAATAAAAAAACAAGATCATAATCCATCTAGAAAAATAAGGTGGATGATGTCATTAGAGTATATCCATAGAAAAAAAGGTTCATTAAAGGATGTTTATATAGATGTAAATAACTTCAAAAGAACATTCAATCCTTTGTTTCAAAACATGAGAAAAATATCCTTTTCTTTTGATAAAATTTTAAATAAAATTTTCTATAAAATTTTGAAAATTCATTTCATTTAAAATATCCATGTAAAATTATAAATTAAGCTTCAAATTAAAGAACAATCATGATTTTGGGAAAATCGGTTCATGCTATATATTTTAAAATAGAATATTATTTTCACACTTGTAAAAATTTAAAAGTGATTCGTATGGATTTTTATTTAAAAGATTCCTTTTGATCATTTTAAAGAAAGTAAAAAGTCATTTAAAATGAACTTTAAAAATATTTTAAACATAAATAAGAACATTCTCAATACATTTTATGAACATGGACATTAAGGATAAATAATTTGAAAGTAAAACATTAAAATAATGTTTGAAAGGAAAACCCATTACCAATTTGACAACTTTTAAATCAAAAGATCATTGAATGATAAAACATTAAAAGGATTTGTAAACCAATTGAATTTTAGTAAATTAATTATACATAAAATTCGAATTATAATATATACATTATGTCACAACCCCCTCCCTCCAAATATACCCCTCCCGGGCTAGCAATTAAGAAAGGGAGATAATGACCCCCAAGTCCCTCCTCCAGTAAGCCCTGTGTTGGCGACTAGCACCGTGGGTGTACAAATCTCAAAATATAAAAGGAATTTTACTTTATAAGGAAACAATATCAAGAGATATGATGGATCATCCACAAAAAACTCGAAGACACCTATAAAATAAATCCAAAATAATCCCAAATGAATGTTTAAAATATAACAGATAGAAATACCAAAAGTATCCGAAGTAATGTACCAAAAGTAAAGTTAAGAAGTGAAAAAAACTATCGATATTTGAGCTATTAGGGTCCAAAACATTTTTCATTATCCTATTAGAAACATGAAAATAGTTTTTATACATAGGGTGAGTATACATGTATACTCATTAGGAAAACTAAAGTCACTCATGCATATGTGAAGTATGCATAATAAAGCTCCCTTAAGAAACAAACAGAACAAAACAATACCTAAGAAGCTATAAAAACCATTCCAAACTCACGAAGGGACAATCACCAAATAATGAAAGTCAACTAATGTAATATAATTCACATAGATGATAGGATACCCCACACCACTTTCCCACTGATTATCCACCCTCACATCCTAATAGAAAACGTCTTGGTGATCCCACCTCTTCTGAACATGCCACATCACAACCCACTTGAACACACTTGGGCCTCACAACCACTTCCCACCCATAGAAACCTGGGCCACATACACATCACATCCTTCCCAGAGACACCTAGGCCACATAACACATCACATCTCACCTGCAGACACCTATTCCACATACCACACCCCATTCCTGATAAACCAAGGAAAGCACGACACATCTCATCCTGAATAAAACTAGGAAATCAGGACACATATCATCTCGAAGACACTTGGGAAAGAAAAACTCACCTGCACACACTTGGGCCTCACAAACCACAACCCACCAGATGAATCTTGGGCTATCACTACCTAGAAGAAGGATAAGGGAAGAACAAGTGGCTATCCATCCATCCTCCCTCTAGGATTTTTGGTAAAGACACCCTACCCCGTGATGGTGGGGGTTTTTGGCACATAGTTCTCAACTAGGGTGGGGTGCATAATAAATCATAAGGAAAATAAAAGTATATACATATATTACCAAGAACTCATACACCACCTATGGCTTCTCAAAACAAACAACCAAGACCATACCATCACCTTTTATACTACCTCTAATACAAAACACCACACAACAAGCCACAAGACCCATTCCATGTCCCCCCCAATTGATTAGTTGTTACCATTATTTATTCACAATTCATTTTTAAATTCCATAATGTTAGGTCCACAAGGTTAGATACCTTGATAGGGGTGAATCAGGGTATGAAAAATTAAAACAACTGCCCCCATTGATCATGTTTTTTTGTTATGAAAAACTCTCTTCTCTCTCTTTGTTGTAACAAAATATAAACAGAATATAAATAATGTACATGATACAATGATTTTTACTTGGTTCACCCTCACTAGGCTACATCTGAGGAGAATATGCCGACAATGTACCTATATACCAAATCCACTAAAATCACACTGTTGTTTATAATGTTCGAAGAAGACTCACTGTCCCTTGTGGATTACAACCAATCACGAAGTGAAAGCTCAATGCTCTCTCAACTAAAGTGTTCTCACTACTTCTTCAAAAGATCCACTCACAGTTTATAGACCCATAGGTCTCTTCATTATATTTAATTAAATCTTCATCCTTAACTATTGATAGATTCTCTATTTATGTCAAACTTTCATATACAGATGAATCTCTCTTTGCACCGGGTGTACCGGGCAACCCCCATTTTTACATGCAACCTTTACCTGGCCATGCGTGTAATTACCTACATTTTCAAAAAATCCACCTTTGGTGCAACCACTCTTTTACACGCAACCAATTCTTTTATGCACACTAGACTTCTTTTACACGCAAAACATTATTTACACGTAAAAACTTCTTTTACCTGCAAAAACTGTCTTTTACATGCACCATTTTATTTATGCACAAATAATTATTTTTCATGAAAACTTGTCGTTTACGCGCAACTCTCATGCAAACTCTAATTACACGCACCGGATCTCAGATAATCTCTAAGTCTTAAGCTTCTATGAATGAGGGGGGTCACTTCATATTTATAGGCAAATGGACCCCTGTGTGAAAAACCCTCCTTCTGCACATAATCCTATTTGAGCGCGAAATACACATCTTTCACGCAACACTATATCTTGCACAATTCTTCGATTTTTCACACACCTCATGTCTTTGCCAATTTTTACGATTCTGATCTCAAAACACATCTTTCCTGAAAAACTATATTCCTTTGTTGGGGTTCTTCTATCACACATAGATAGCCAAAAACATCTCCTAAACCGAAAAAATCACCAAGTAAACCCCCTTTTTCAACAAATTATACGTTGTGGTCTGCTTTGTGAACAGAAACAACATCGAGACCCATTTTTTCAACAAACACAATCTCCTCAAAAAATCTTCAATGATGCCTTGAGGGATTGTTTCCCAACACATCACCACTCAGTCAACTTCTGATCAAAAATCACAACAAGAAGCACAAAAAAAGTCACACAGAGGAAGTAGAACCATGGTAAATTAAGACACTTTACATTAATGACACATCATACCATATCCTCCAACTACTGGGTGAATCTTCATGAATTTTATTAATGGGGAAGCACTGATAATAACCACTACCATCATTCTTCAAAGTCATCCCTCCTAATCCATCATCTCATCCACAACCAGCAACACACTAAACAACAACTAGATCTAGATCCCCATTTCACAAACATACCACACCCATATTTACTCACAGAACAAACCCCATATGCACTACATTGTCTATAAACACATTACACCATGGAAAAATCAATAAATATTTTGATTTATCAATGAATATATTCTTTAATTCCACCTTTTAAGTTAGGGGTTATCACAATAGCAGTATAATCTAGGGGAATCCATTTACTAGATGAATATATGTGATTAAAAGTTTTTTGATTTAATCATTAAATGAAAAAAAAATCATTAATTATATAGACCATACCGTGTGAAAACAAATACCCCAAATGACCATGATTTTTAGTGGGTAGTTAGAACATTCAGAACAAAAAAATAGTGAAATGAATAAAATAGAAACTTTCATCACTTTTTCCCAACCCTCTTATTTATTTATTTAAAGATAATTCAATTATCGTTATAAATCCAAATTCAAATTTCATCACAAGGATAATATTCATGTACCCATACCACATGATACACAAATAAAAGATATGAAGGGATACCTACTTGAAAGAAGAGCGATCAACACTTTCTAGTTAAACCAAAATAGGGGCGTTCATGGAGCAGGAAGAAATCCAGTGAAATTACGAACTGATCATTGTAACCCTTCCACACGACTCCTACTAGAATAAGGGTTCTGGTTGTCTTGAACCAAGGGTAAACAAGAAGGAATAACAAAGGGTTTGGAAAAGTATCCTGACCTTTATAAGATATAAACAGACCGGGGGTTTAGATATGCTTTTGATTTTCAGGAAAATCTGGTCAATATAATGTGTTTTGACCAAATACTACCCCCATACCATTAGGAAAATAAATATAGGATTTATGGGGATTGAATTAGTCTCAAACCCCTTCAAACAATGCTTTAAAATCATTTTACATAAAAAAACATCAAAGGGATGAAACTGTATGAATCTAGATACACTATTTATGACACTGCTGAATAAGGCACCATTTGACAAGGCACTACTCATGAGTCACTGTTAGGTGAGGCACCACTCGATGAGAAACTCTTGTGAGTCACTATTCACGGCCTACTATTATAGGAGGAACTGTTAGATGATACACCGTTTGGTGTGCAACCTACAGCGAGCCACCACTAGCTAGTTACCACCAGTGAGCAATCGATAGGGTGAATAACCACCAGTGAGTCACTGCCAGTGAGTCACACCGCTAGGGTGACATTGTCGTGGTGACACCGCCAGGGTGACACCGTCGGGGTGACACCGTCGGGGTGACACTGTCGGGGTGACACCATCGTTGTAACACCACCAGGGTGACACCGTTGGCATGAGGCGCCGTTTGAAATCTTGGAAATCTATAAATTTTTGAAAAAGTTTCCAAATAAGTCACCTTAACCTCTCAAAACACCTCAAACACCGTATTATTACAAAGTGAGGGACCCAAGAGGTCTGAGCCATTACATCAGATACATATCAAATTATTATCATCCTCAAGAATTCAAAACCAACCTGGAAGGAAAAGAGAGGAAGGGTCCAAACAACCAGCCCTCAAGATACCTCTCAAGGATCTCACTACACCTAGAACACTATTAATGACCAAACACATCAACTTCAATGGAAAACCATCCTGTGTTGTTCCAAAGCCGGAGTGAAACATAAAAATACAAGAACAACTCCTTCGACATCTACTAAACTGATCAACCACAAGACACAATGCATATGCATGACTACCACACCGTCCGAACCCACAAATCAAGGAACGCCATCCTCCATGTCAAGATATTATCTGCTCTAGGTAGTATTGACTCACTCGCACGGATTGAATCACATAAAATTTATTGAGTCTTGATTAGGAATTAGGTCTTCCCCTTTCCACATGTGAAGAATTAATCACATTCCACCCACACATCACAAGGTAAGAAGAAAAACTCATCATATACAAAATCTGGTTCAACCAGGAAATTAAAAGGAAAAATAGAGAAAGAAAAACTAAAAAACTCTAGGTACTAAGAACGCATCTGTGTTTCCAACTCCCAAGTATTCTACTCCTGGCCACCATACATCCACAACACATGAACCAAGGGATTGGTTCAGACATGTATCACCTTTACCCAATGATCCTAGATCTCCCATGGTTGTTCCAAAAACATATCATCATCCTCGATGTCCAACTCTCCTTAGTTGATGACATAGGAGTCATTGTGAAGATACTAATGAAGTTGGGAGATATAGAAGATGTCTTGAATCCTCGCCAACTGTGGTGGTAATGCCAAATTGTAAGCCACCTCACTGACTCACCCCAACACCTCAAAGGGTCCAAAAATCCTGGGATAAATATTACTCCCTTTACCAAACCTTCACTACCCACATCAGGGGGAAAAGTTCAAGTACACATGGTCCCCAACCTTAAACTCCAAGGGCCTTCTACTATGATCGGCATATGACTTCTGCTGGTCCTATGCTACCTTAATCCTATTACGAACAAGATGAACCTTATCGATCATGTTAGGCATCACATTTGGACCAAGAATAGCTGTCTCCCCAACCTTCATCCAACATAATAGAGAATGACACTATCTCCCATACAATGAATCAAATAGACCCATGTGTATCAAACCAAAGTTTTGTCAATGGAAATCACTTCCTATAATCATTCCTTAAAGTATAATCACATTGGGAAGCACAATGAAATATCATGATACTAAATACTATGTGACCATTAAACATAATTTTGCCACTTCTATGTTTTGAATTTCAAAAATATGACATACACGGTTTTGTTCATGGCAATTTTTGGAGTCTAATATAACAAACTTAATTTTTAGTGAATAGTAACATACCCATTTGAATATTAATTCTACCATTATGAATAGTGACATACCCTTATTAATAGTAATTTCACCTATGATAGTATATACATACGATTTAAGTGAAAGTATGATGTACCTATGTTTTGGGATAAGTAAATAAATGTTTTAAAAACTGTTTTTTCAAGTAAATTATGATTTTAATTAAAAATTAAATCAATCATATTTTGAAAATAATTTTTTAAAAATGGACTTAATTTTTGGATTCTACACATTGAAAAATGGTTAGAGTGAATTTTTTGTTTTTTTCTAAAATACAAGAATTTTTTTTAATAGTAAAATAAGATAATTTAAGATAAATGAAAAAAACATGAATTGTGATGTTATCAGCTGATGTATGTCTGATGTAAGGACATTATCTCGAACTCACATGCAAAAATTACTGTTCTTGGTCATGGAATCATCACTATTACATTTCTTGTGGATAAATGATAAATTAATGAATATAATATTGAGAAAACCCCTCTCCCCTCCACTATAAATACCACCCTTCACACCCTCATTTCCTCACACCTCTCAAGATTCAATAATTGAATAAAATCTACCCATATATCTTCCCTATCCCCCCACACCACGTCCAGAAGCTTTTGGTCTCATCAAAAGACCAATTCAAGGTGCCTTAAGGAGGGTTCAAGAGGTAATTCCCCTCTATCTTTTCCTCTAATTTCCTTTCAATTTCATGTTCTGTTCATAATATCTTCCCACCTATCCTCATACACATGGTAAAGTAACTCCATTATATTACATATAATATAATGTTATGATACTAATAGGAAAATATCCAACCCCCTTATCCTCTTCTTTTTATTTTATAAATGAAAACGTTGTTCGTGAGGTGTTAATTTATCACCTTCAAGAACGACATGATTTCTTTTTAATTTACTACCTTCAGATATTGTCATGAAACCCTTTTTATGGATGAACCAGATTATTTTATATGTGTTATATCCTATTTAATGTTCTGTATCAAACTTATTTATGTATTACTAAATGATTAAACAAAACAGGTTCACTGTGCTCGAAAAAAGCCCAAATTAATCCAGATGATCATCATTAAATTCTTTTCTAATGATTCATCCACATGTTATATAACATAATTAATTATAATATCATTTAAAATCTTTCAAAATCCTTAATAAAAGAAAATATAATTTCTGTATGTTTATCCATGTTCTACACAAACTTCCATTCATGAATACAAGCGAACTATTCAAGAAAATTATAAAAATGAACATTTCCGAACAATGAATTTGAACTCTATAACTCATCAAAAAGCCCATAAGTGAACTTAAAAAATCCTTAATGAATATTATTAATGTATAAAAGGTTATGAAATTGTTAATTAATTAATATAATGAGGTTATACAGGACATTAAAGTGAAGAAAGTGTTCTGATACAAGGTAAGGGGAAATTCTCGAACCAAAATATCATACTTCAAGTTTTCCATCTTTCAACCCATTTTTAGTATGAATATACCTTAAGAATAATTTATTCATCCTAATATTACCTATTATGGGATACAAATGTTTTCTTATTGATTTTATGAAAAACCCAATGTTCTTCAAAAAGAACATTTCTTATAAATAAACACCATATTTTTTACTTCTCAAAGAACGTTTCTACTTCACTCATCATTGATTGTTATATGTCAAGAATGTTATACCCTATTTATTTTGGGATTCAAATGTTTATTAATTTATTATTTATGATATGAAAACCATTAATTTCTATGGGTTATTTTTTATTTAAGTTTGACATGTGTGGAATGCATGATAATGTAAATGTTATGATGTGACGGGTGAACCCAGAATTATAGTGTAACATGAATGTTATGATGTGACAAGTGAACATAGAATTATATTGAGCTCCAATTCATTGGGTAAATTGATTAATATTATGAGTAAAAGGGAAATTATGCATGAAAAAAATGCTAGCACTGTTCCCAACTATGTGTGGTAGTTGATCACTAAGACATGATGTTTCATTTTTATGCATTGCCACATTCCATGCCTTTATGTAATGATTCATCGCATGATTTTGATAATGATTTTATGATTATGCTCACCCTATTATATATTTTTCTTATATATCCTATTAATGGGATTTTATCTCTCCCCTTTTTGATGTATATCCTCAGTTGACAACATGTACTAAGGAGAGGTGAAGTGCCAATAAAAAGATAGAGAAGAAGGAATTAAATAAATGTTCATGCTTGATGTTGTAAATGTTATGTTTGGTCCTAGTTTTCCCAAGACACTAAACCTATGGTTCTTAGTGGGGTAATACTATTGTGTTGTTTATATTTATAATGATGTAATTGTAATTTAAGAAAATGTAGGGTCTCTATATTTGGTATCTGAGGCTTGGTTTAGTTAATTTCGGAATTTGGATTAGTGAACCCTATAGAAAACCTCTAATATGAGACTAAGTACAAATATGAAGACAATAAGTTTTACATGGGGATCCCATAAGATATTATTTTAGTTTAAATTGAAAAAATGAACAACTCAATCATGAATCATTGACTGAGTCTTGTTCTAACATTTTCTATTTTAGAAAATGGTGGGAACCAAGAGAAACCATTCCAATAACCCATGAAAGAGACATTGCAAGGATTACCCGAATGACGTCCCCAATTATTGGATTGGTGGAGTTCAAAAAATCATGGTGATGATTACCCAACTATCTCAGGTTATTAATAACAACATGAATAATGGGTAATGTACTCCTTCACCTAAGAGGTAGAGGGTGGATATTGAGTGTTTTATGTAGCAACGACCATCGACATTTAGTGGATCTTCTGATCCACTAGTAGAGGAATAGTTGGTCAACTTAATTGAGAAAATATTTTATATGCTTTATTGTTCTAAAACAGATAAGGTGACTCTGTACTGTTATCTTCAAGAAGTATAGGTCAATCAGTAGTGGTATTTGATTAAGAACACAAAGCTAAGAGATGAAATTGAAGAGATGGAATGGGAAGACATTAAGATCATGTTTCTTAACAATTATTTCCCAAAAACAATTCATAAGAAGATGGAGATAGAATTCATAAAGTTGAAGAAAAAGGAAGGAGAATTTGTCACAAACTATGAAGTGAGTTTCACAAGGCTTTTAAGGTACACTTTGGGTTATTTATTAATAATGATAACCAAATTGATGGATTATTCAGTGGATTAAAACCACACCTTCGGAAGGCTCTTACAATTTGAGAATTAGATAGTAATGAAGAATTTGTTTGGTGTGACCTCAAAGTGTAAATGGAGTTTTGATAATGCTCCCATGGCTATGGTAATAAGAAATGAAAGATGGAGTTTCAATCCAGAGGATCTAATGATAAACGTGGGAAGAAAACTCGACAACTAAAATGAAAAACATGTGGGATGATGCATCATGGGAACTACCTCAAAGGGATAGGAAAATGCTTCAAGTGTGGTAAAGAAGGACATTATTCCCAAGAGTGTTGAAAACACATGAACAGTAGGGAGAATGTAGTGGAAGAAATGAGAGAACCACCCACGATCCAATGCTACAACTGTAGGGAGAAAGGGAATTATGCAAGCCAATTCACTAATCCTCGAGTTCTCGAGGGTAATCAGTGTCAGAACCAATGCCAAAGGAAAAAAGGGATGTCTAATTCCATCACTATTGTGGAAGTAGAGAAAGATAATGAAGTCGTACAAGGTACACTTCATATTCAATCAATAATGGAAAAAGTCTTATTGGATTATAGTTATACACATTCTTTTATATCTAGAATGTTTTCTTGAAATAAAGAATTAAATCCCTGAAACCTTGAATTAGAGATATCTATAAAAACACCAAGTGGTGAAATTATTGAAGCCCAAGTGTTTGAATCTTCTCCTATTGGCTTATGTGGGAAGATTCTTCCAGAGAATCTCATGATACTTCTCTTGGTGGAATTTGATGTTATAATGGGAATGGATTAAATCTCATTATATAGAGAACATATCAACTATCAAAAAAAGGAAATATCTTTTAATATTAAAAACCATCCCATGATCCTCTAAAAAGGAAAGGAAGACCATGAATCTCCTTTGAAGAAACCTTCAACGGTGTGGGTGTTGATTCCCAATGAAGAAGAATAACTTTCCCAGATAGTTGAGTCAAAAGAAAGTGTCATCCTTGTGGAAATTCCCATCGTGTGGGAATACAATGATGTGTTTCCTGAAGAGTTACCCATACATTCCTTAGATCTTGAGGTAGAGTTCCCAATAGAACTCAAACTCAGAGCTACTCTTATCTCAAAGAGTCCATATAGGATGGCTCATATAGAACTGGAGGAATTAAAGAAGTAGCTGAAAGAGAATTTATAAAAAGGTTTCATATGACCTAGTGCATCACCTTGGGTTACACTAGTGCTCTTTGTGAAGAAGAATAATGGATCAATGTGGTTGTTTATTGATTATTGGGAACTCAACATGATCACCAAAAAGAAAAAGTATCCTCTTAAAAAGATTGATGACTTGTTCGATCATTTAAGAGGAGCTCAATATTTCTCAAAGGTGGATCTTCATTTTAGATATCATCAACTAAAGGTGAAGAAGGAAGATATTGAAACGATTGCCTTTCATATATGGTATGGGAACTATGAGTTTCTAGTAAATCCATTAGGACTTACGAATTCTCCATCAATATTCATGGATTTTATGAATATAGTCTTTAGACATCACCTAAACAAATTTTTGGTAGTGTTTTATCACTGATATTCTCGTCTACTCCAAGAGAAAGGTGGAACATGAAGAACATCTAAGACTTGTGTTGGTGACAATAAGAAAGGATAATTTGTACGCCAAGTTCAGAAAGTGTGACTTTTGGATTAATTAATTCACGTTATTGGGACATGTGATCAAAAGTGAAGTAATTTCTATAGACCCTTCAGAAACAAAGGCAATTGAGAAATGAACCAGACCCTCTAGTGTCATAGAAATCCATAGTTTTCTTGGATTAGTTAGGTACTACATACATTTTTTGAGAAATTTCTCATGATTTACAAGCCTGCTAACTATGTTAACTAGGAAAGGGGTAAATTAAGTTTGGATTGAAGAATGTGAGAAAATCTTCGAGGAGCTAAAGAGAAGGTTGATCCCTGCACATGTACTCACATTACCGAAAAGTGGAGAAAGTTTTGTGATATAAAATGATGCTTCAACGAAAGGCTTGGATTTTTTACTCATGCAAAATGATAATGTGATACCCTAAGACTCATGGTAGTTGAAGATCCATAAACAGAACTACCCAACGCATGATTTAGAGATGGAAAACGTGATTTTTTCCTTGAAAATTTAGAGTCACTACCTTTATGGTGATAGGTGTGACTTATATACCGATCAAAGAGCCTAAACTATATATTTACACAAAAATAGCTCATCATGTGTCAAAGTAGATGGTTAGATCTAATCAAGGACTATGATTACTCTATTCACTATTATCCTGGAAAAGAAAACAAGGTAGTTGATGCTCTAAGAAGAAAATAACCTTATACTCTATCAATTATGTGGATTGAGAAAGACCATATCTTCTTGGATATTAAAAGGATAGATTTGGAAATCATAAGGGAAGGGGATAAATCCTACATTACCCAAATTATTGTAGAACCATAAATCCAATAGATGATTAAGTAGGAACAAAGGGATGACCTAGAGTTACAAAATATAGTGAATGAAGTAAAGGAAGGAAGGATGCAAGAGTTCCATATCGATGATGATTGTTTGATTTGGTTTGGAATGTGGATTTATGTTCTTTAATCACCTAAGATAAAGAAGGATCTATTAGAAAATACCCAAATCTCAACATTCTCAATCCATCTTAGTAGCACCAAGATGTACTAGGATCTCTGAGAACACTTCTGGTGGGATAACATGAAGAAGGAGATTTTAGAATATATTTCAAGGCGCTTGGTATGTCAGCAAGGTAAAGAAGAGTGAAAAAATTCCAAAGGGATGATGAAACCATTATCTATACCCATGTGGAAATGTGAGAATGTCACTCTAGACTTTGTCATGGGTCTCCTGCAGATGTTGAAGGAAAATAATGTGATATGGGTGGTGGTTGACCGACTCACCAAGTCTTCCCATTTTATCGATATTCGATAAGATATCTTTCTTGAACAACTTGTAAATATATATGTAAATGTAGTGGTTAGACTGCATGATGTTCCACTATTGATTGTCTATGATTGTGATCTAAGGTTCACATCTAAATTCTGGATAAGTCTTTAACATGCTTTGAGTACTAAATTAAATTTCATCACAACCTATCACCCCCAAAATGATGGCCAATCTGAAAGGACAATTCAGACGCTTGAAGAAATGATAAGAGCCTACTATTTAGAATTAAAAGGTGGATGGGATCAGCATCTCCCATTGGTTGAGTTCCCATAGAACAATAGCTTCCACTCTATTATTCAGATGGATCCATATGAAGCTATGTATGGGAAGTGATGTAGAACTCCAAAATGTTGGGATGAATTTGGAAAAAGAAAGATACTTTGACATGATCTTTTACAATAGACGACATAGAAGGTTCAATTCATCTAGAAACATATCAAATATTCTTAGATTCTGTAAAAGATCTATGCTCACAACCATCGAATGGACTTGGAGTTCAATGTTGGAGATAAAATCATCCTTCAAATATCACCATGAAAGAGATTCATGCAGTTTGGAAAGAAAGGAAAGCTAATTCTAATTTATATTGGCCCATTTGAGATCCTCAACCGCATAGGAGCCATGGCCTATCAAATTTCACTTCCACCGAATATGGATCATGTTCATGATGTGTTTCACGTATCACTCCCGAGGAAGTACATACAAGACCCCTCACATATACTGAAGTCAAAGGTGGTACATCTAGAAGATTATCTCTCTTATGAGGAGAAGCTGGTAAAGATTATAGACTAGATAGATAAGGTTCTACGCAAAAATACAATCCACCTTGTCAATGTTTTGTGGAGGAACTCTATATTTGAAGAAGAAACCTTGAAACTAGAGGAGGAAATGAAGGAGAAGTACCCTCACCTGTTTATGTAAAATGAAATTTTGAGGGAGAAATTTCATAAGGGGGGAAGAATGTAATGGCCTAGAGTTTTATCAATGGAAATCCCTTCTTATAATCATGACTGAAAGTATAATCACATTAGGAAGCAAAATGAAATATCATGATAATAAATACTATGTGACCATTAAATACAATTTTACCACTTCTGTGTTTTGAATTTAAAAAATATGACATAAATGGTTATGATCAGGGTGATTTTTAGAGTCTAATAGAACAAACATAATTTTTTTTGTGAATAGTAACATCACCTATGATAGTATATATGTGGGATTTAAGTGAAAGTATGATGTACCCATGTTTTGGAATAAGTAAATAAATGTTTTAAAAACTATTTTTTTTCAAGTAAATTATGATTTTAATTAAAAATTAAATTAATATTATTTAGAAAATCATTTTTTAAAAATTGAAATCATTTTAGGATTCTACACATCAAAAAATAGTTAGGTTGAATTTTTTGGATTTATCTAAAATACTTGATTTTTTTGTGAATAGTAAATTTGGATAATTTACGATAAATGT
Organism: Viscum album; assembly: GCA_963277665.1. NCBI lineage: Eukaryota > Viridiplantae > Streptophyta > Magnoliopsida > Santalales > Viscaceae > Viscum > Viscum album. Next base: position 1,862,637,478 of record OY728133.1, on the reverse strand, counting down.
TAAATACATGAATTATGATGTAATCAGTGGATGTATGGATTGTTGGAACCAGGAATTCAGTAGAAGCCCCAAATAGGTGGGTTTTTAAAATTTTCCCACCGAATAATGACATAAACTTGTCAATGTCACTGAAGAGCAGCCCGATTAAATCCGAGGATCTCACGTGAAGGGTTTAAAGCACAAAAATAAATCATAAAAAATACTTGGTTTAATTCTGAAGTTGTGGATGAAATATAATCATCGTTGGTGATCGATTCTCAAAGAATTATAAGTTGAATTCCTCTAAATCTTCCACACATGCTTCAAGGAATCTATGAGAGCGTCGTTCGTCGTAATCCGAGGGCTAGCGCAGAATTGCAACGACGCCTTCGACGCTCCAACAATCACCACACCGCTTCGCTTGTGATACCTGAGAGTGTAATTGATCCATGCTCCTTGTATCCAAATCATCTCTCCCTAGAGTATGGGAGAGAAAAGAGTATAGATAAGCTCTATGAATATTACTTGGAAAAAACCCCTCCTCTTCTATTTATAGTGGTTAATTTAAATACCTGGTATCACCTCACCGGCCCCGAATACTTAACGCACTATCAACGAAATTTTATGACTACTAAACAGTATCATAAATATTATTATCATTTAATTGTAATATATTAAAATTTATTATATGATAATAATTGAGTCATTAACTCGACTCGTCGTTCCCATAAATATTAATTGAACCTTGAATAATGTAATATTCGTCAATTAATATTTTCCAGTATTTACTGAAACTCGTAAATACATTTAATAAATAAATTCAATAGTCATTGTTCTAAACTCGAATGATGTGAATTTATTTATTATATTGGTGATCATTTAACCTTGGACAAATTTTGGACCCCAGTGGTGGGTCCCACCATGTCCAAAACTTATATCCAACTGAATAGGATGGATTCTTGAATACGCTATTGTGTGTGACCCTCTAGGACCTTATCTCGATAGCAGTGAATAGTATTAACAGACCAAGAGCGGGATCTCGCAACCCATCATGTCCCCTGAAGAAATAAGGATTGTTAGAGCGGAAAAACCAACCTATGACCACACACTGTTTAATATAATTTCATGTCCTGTAATATCTCATAAAGAAGGACACACTCATGTGTCATCACCCTTTTATTGATTTATAGTTTGTTGATTTAACTGGATGGATTTACCCTTTACTATCATGGCTGTGGTCTTATAAAGGTACTACCATCCACATCAACATGGCTAGAGACATATTACTTCCATAACCCAGAAGCGACAAATCCTTTCTTGACCATTCAACCAATGCCATGACACCAATGATGCACCCAACAAAAACTACCTCACCATGACTTCATCGCCATGGTTTTCATCTTGTATCAAAGTACGCAATCAAATGACATGCATTGGTAATGATCTCAAGTCAGGAGACCATTACACATGATTGTAGATACGAACGTCCAATGACACCCAAAACATGTGGAGTTCCTATTAGTGTGTCACTCCTCATGATCTCACTACTAGAGATCACCAAATGATAACTTCATGAGAAGAAGTCTCAATGCTTATGAGCTCCCAGCACCTGATGGTCAAACATCTACTATGTTCAATTAGTAAGATGTATCTAGACCATAGAACATAGATTTATGATTAATGTCATAGTATCTAGAAGTTCTCGTTATAGTCTGGGAACTGCTATAACCTTTCGATATGACAATTAACCTTTGGACATTACCATTTCAATAGTGGACGCAGAAAAGTATACACTATAATGGTAAGATGAAATCATGCACAACTTACTGTATACATGATATGGTAATCGAAAGTACTAAATAGTTGGGTCTAGGGCACCCAATATTTCAACACTCCCACTTGCATTAGATCCAACTTTCTAATCAAACTTGTTAGAAACTCACATGATGAACATCATGTTTCGGCTAAGTAACGACTTTAGTTACTGGGTCCGCCACAGTTCCACTGCATGGCTATTATGCTATAGCGACCTCATCTCCTTGAGTAAAACATCTCAAGAGATGGTATCCCGAGTATATACCTTTTTTTTCCAATGTCATAACTTCACATCTTGGCTAGTAATAATATCATAATCTACATTATGATAATACTTTTATCACCAGGTGTGATTCCAAGAACTAGAACAAATTATTGCATTTAACTTCATCTTAGATATCTTAGAATCTATAACATACTCAGTCTTTTTAGGTATGGCTACCACTGGCTTATATGATCTTGTCTCTCTCATCACCTTTAGCCTAACTGTGATAGTAGATCACATAGATCTATGGAAAACTTGTTTGTATCCTAAAAACTAGTATCCATTCTTCTCCACTTACCAGGTACTTATCTTTTGTACTTTCCAATGTACAATTAGATAGTTATGACTACACCCCTTGTAGTTCTCCTGGATATAACTGATATCTTCCCAGTATAGGTTGGAAATATCAGTTCTTGTATATATCTTGGCATGCGTTATTGATCCATTGCTCCAACGTATATATTTCAACTCACCACATTTATCTTTTCCCATGTCACGACTAAGTTAACATAGAGAGATTATGCCCAGTGACATGGGTAACAATTCATCTCTTGAATTGTTCCAACTTGTATTTTTCAATACAATGTCACTATATATATGATTAACTAGGACCAAGAAACCTATAGATCTACCTTATTAAATCCTGTTACCTAGAACATAGGATGCTACTTTATGTCAATCATTGGAGAATAAATTTTATCTTGGTCTTGACTAACTGTAAGACCAATGTTTGTTTTCCATATGTTTCCAAACATATTTTTCTTGGAAAAAATTTGTGCTCCCATTAACCTGTCGTAGACACCAGGAAAACATTTGTTGCAAATGTATATTCTATGATCATGTTTTACTTTGATCCTAAACCAGATTTCAGTAACTTGTAGCCTTTATTAGCATTATGTGATATGACCATCTCTTTCTGGTTGCGTTGTATAGACACCATCCACGATTGGTGGTCATAAAATCCAATGCTAAATAATTTGATCATAGATATTAGCTGTGATAAGTAAAATTCTAACGGATTTTGTCATAACGACTTGGTCAAACAAATCAAGACTTATTGGAACTACTCTTGTACTATCCATGTATCAACTCACTTGAATACCCACCACAGTATTCAAAATAATAAGCCCCCTTTTCACATTGATACATGGAATCCATTAATTGAATTTTAGTTGGTCTTACCAATTTTAGCTAATTTTCATATACTGCTTGTAGGAAATACTATTCACATTGAATAACAGATCACCAACCATGGTTAATATAAAAACCATCACCATTGTTTTATCCTTCCTACGCACTATGTGTCTCTGGAACATAATTTGTTTCACATGCACTTTTGGAACTAGTTCCTATGCCAGCTATTTGGGAATCTTGGGAATTGACTAAACAGAAGTCAGTATAGCTCCCACTATCTCTAATAGAGATGTGGGCCCATATATAGAAGGGTATTCTTTTTCTTGACTACCTACTCTTATATCTTAGGGATTTACATAACATCCTAAAAAACCGTTTGGATTATTATAGTAAATGCACAATGTGTTTGTCTTGAGCAAGTTTGTTTATTTCTGAACAAACTATTTGCATCCAAACACATGTCCTTATGAAATTATGGATTTATATCATACTATGACTCGTATGATATCCATTTTTCATTATAGTTGGAATAATGTTGTGGGATATCATCATTATTTGAAAAGAATTTCTTAAAATATAATGGAAGTTTCTGCTAGTTCCAACATTGATATTACTTACATCAATACTTTGATGTATAAAATGTTCATTTAGGAATTACTCCACACTAAATTTTGTTGATCAATGTTGGTATGTAAGACTTTATCATCAATCCTATTTATTAACATCAATATTGTGATGTCGATAAGGTAATGTGCGTTTAGGAATTAATCCACACTACGTTACCATGATTGATGAATTCTTGGTCGAGATACTCTTCAGTATCCCAACCTGAAGCAACTCATATCTATGAACCATGCATGAACTTCACTTTTTTATTCCGTAATTACTTAAAGGAATCTTATGAAGTATATATAACTCTAGATTATACTTGGAATAGTTCACTTTTACTTGTTGAACTATTTCCAAAAGCTTTGTGACATACCATTATTTCTGAAGTCCCCTTTTTCCAAACTATAGATGTCAATAATACCAAAATTATTTAGCTATGCCGAGTCTAAATACCATACTTGCTATATTCATGATGTCCACTTTTAGTATTACTTGACAAATAATTATCTTGTCACAACTGGGTATAAGTCTTACATTTATATTCATCACTAATTGCCTATGATTCATTTATTACTGAACTAGCGATTGAGTTTACCAAAAACAACATTCATTCTAGAACCTGAAAGAATGTCTACTTGTGTCCAAGGACACATGAGATTAATGTTTGTGGTTATACTCAATAATAGTTCAACAAAAATCTTTCACTTGGAAATTAATGAATTCGTGTACTTCTCACCACTGGCCTAGGTATCACCCTTTCACAGCCACTGGGAGAATACAACTTACTTCAAGTAATGTTTCTATACTTACTTGGTTATTGTATTTAAATACACATATGTAAAAAGCATATAGTATTAAATACCCATGTAGTAAAAGGAAACATTACATTGATGAATATGCCTGATGTAGAAGAGGAAACTTTCTTCTATAAATCTTTTTATTTCTTTTAAAACCCCATTGTTTTATTTTATAATATTCAATGAAAATAACCTTTGTTAATACCTCATTAATTGAAGGATTTCGTGAAGGTTCCATTGGCATTACTTGCCTTTGACCTTTTCACACTATCTGTAAATTTATTCACCATAAGAAATAAAACTTAACTATTATTTATTCTTATTCACTTGGTGAACCTTACCTTAATTAGTAATGGATCATTTAATCATTAATTGTTCATTTTATAACTTAAAATGAAACTTAAGTAATGTGGTGAAAATGATATGAGAAAGGGATCCATTTAAAGATCATGATCAATCTTTAAATTTACACATGCCGGTGTAACCATCACTTTATTCGTATATTTTCTCCTCTTTCTCCTTGAAAACAACTTAGAGATAAGACTTAATGTTATATCATCCATGTCTTGATGTAGCGACCACAACTGATTCCAGAAATTGATGTTAAAATAATTGTCTTGTGCTTGGTACATTAGTCTCCGGTAAGCAGTTTCACCCTCACTTCTTGAGGTAGTTTAATAGTATTGGGGATACTGGCACCTTGAGTTTCTTATATCACAGTATTATATGCACATGCCTATACTATTCATAGTTAATTGTGTCAGTGTGGACATTTACTTTGTCCAATATTTATCATAGTTTAAACCTGTGGTATTTCTTTCCATTTTCTAAAAAAATGAATTTTAACAGATTAGTGCCTTTTATCTGTATTACAGATTTAGACATTTTGATTAATTATTTAAATCATTTAATGTCTCCCACTATTTTATCGGATTCTAGTAACCTTCTATGCTAGAATCAGAATCCTCTGCCACTTTAGTATTCTAATGGCAAGGATCCAGAACCACCCCTCATAGTCTACAAGCTATGGATACGCCACTACTTTGAGGATTCTAAGCAGGATTTTGGCTGGCCGACCACATTAACTTGCAGCACCTTGATCTGTTGAGTGAAGTCTCAGCTTCTTAAAATCAGTACTTGATTTACTCAATGATTACCTCTAAAATTAAAAAACGCTAGCTATGGCTATTTCTTTACTGAAATTTTAGTTAAGTCAACTCATCATTCTTATAAGGACTCCCCAGTAATAAGAGGCACCCTCAGCTATGGCATGATCGGTGTAACACCCCAAGATTTCACAGTGTGTTATTTCTTCAAAATAATTCAATAACTTTCACTACACACAACACCGAGTTAAAGCGCACCATGACTTACCAAACTAGCCTTTATGAATAGTAATATCTACTTTTTGAAATTTTATAAATTCTATCTCTCAAAATGGACTTCATTTTTGGATTCAGAATATCAAAATTATCCTAGGGTGAAATTTTGGTACTTTTCGGATAAATTTAATATTTTGATGAATAGTGAAAATTACTAAATTTTAACTAAAAAAACTTTTTTAATCAAAATAATTAATAATGATAAATTATGAATTTGAGAGGTTTTAAATTATAATTAGAATATATTTTTACCATTTTATCCAATGGTGTTCATTAGAATTAATTTCACTTTGAAATTGGACCTAAACAATTATCAATCTTTTGATATATATTGTTTCTTAAAAATACGCTATTTGTTGTGACAATGGGAATTAATTATAAAATTAATTAATGCAACATATATGTTTGTAATTTAGTAAAATAGACATCATTTTTGAATTCGGAATATCAGTTATATCTTAGGGTGAAATTTTGGCATTTTTCTGAAAAAATTCAATTTTTGATGAATAATGAAACTACTAAGTGGTAGTTAAAAAAACTAAATTTTTCATAAAACTTAATTTTACCGCTTCTGTGAATGGAATTTCGAAAATCCGAGAGACACGGTTAATATCAATAAGTAAAATGTGGTTCAATGAGATGAAAATAATTTTTGGTGAATAGTAACATTTTACTTTTATTTACCACAGTTAAAAGTAAATAGGGTAATTAAGGGTAGAAATGATATTAATATTACCCTAACACAAGTCCTAATTCTATTGGACAAGAGTATCTCGACCAAAAACAACCTCAGGAATAAAATATTATCATTTAGGTCCACTTGGATTAGATTTGGACATTTATTATTATTTAATTCAAAGAAGAGTTAAAAGAGTTAAAATCAATATTTATTTACTAAAACATTTTTAATATAGGGTTATACATAATATAAATTTGATTTTAAATATTCATTAGAAAGATAATACTATTTCCTACATAATTATATTTTATTTATAATTTTTAGACATTAAATAAGTTAATTTGGTTATGACACAATGATGATGCAATAATTACCATAATAGTGAAAAATTAAAATAATTGATATTATAAATACCCAAATAAATATAATTTGAGACTTTTAATGAACTAAAATAATTTTATAGAATAATATGACATATTAGGATTGATTTAATTGACTTTATTCGAAGTAATCATTCTGTTATGAGTTTCAAAAAAATCAACTATTGAATACTGTCAAAATTAACATAAAAGAGTTTTTAAAACAAATATTATATTATTAATTGATATTAAATTTCTACAAATCTATGGTTAGGCCAAGAGACTTATATAATGATAGGTGTATCCTTAATGGACCACTTGGGGGTCGCTTGGATATATATAGTAAGTTTATTAACTATATAATATAAAAATACAAAGTGACATGGTAAATGTCAAACTAATTAACTAAGAGTTAAAACTAAAAGATAAGGTTAATATAGTAACCCAAACCTGTATAAATTATATTGGTTGAATGGTTTTCGACCTATCCCCACATTAAACTTTGAATAATCAACTTTGGAGGCATTAGAAACCGAATATGAATTTATTATAAATTAATATTTCTAGCTTTTCCAAAGGTTCCCCTCACCCCTCTTATAAAAGGGAACCCCCCCTTCTCATTACTTCACACCTTCAAAGCCTTTTGGTTCGGCCAAAATCTACCCAAATACACTAAAACATTCCCTCACTACAACCTAGTGGTCTTAGTTTGATCCTAAATCCATCTTAAGGATCCCTTTTGATCAAATCAAAAGGAAGAACCCGAAGAAGAGGTAAAGATTTCACCACCCTTTTTCAAGTTCTTTTCTTCTTCCACTTCTTCATTATTTGTTGTTACCATTATAAAATAATAACTCCAGTATATTATATATATTGTGATGTTATTATAATTATGGTACAACCATATTCAGTGTTCTATCCACCCTTTGAATAACATGTCACCATACGTGCGTACGTACGGCTTACCGTCTCCACGTCGTGCTGTAATTGTTATTCAATATATTATTATTTGAATGGGTATAATAATGATTTGTAATTCTTGTAAATAATAAATATAACATGATAATGATTCTGTATATATGATATACCATCCAATTATATATTATTTTAATATCAAAAAAATGATATTTTCGCTCGTGCGTACGTACGGACTACCGTCTCCACGAACGCGATGAGATTCATTCTCCATCATATCCATTCAAGTATAATTATCATTTGATGATTTAAAAATAATGTTTAAGGACTTGATATCATTATGTATATGAAAAATATACAACCTAACCATTAAAAACATGTCTTACCTAACAAAACATATAAAAGAAAACGAGTAAGTTAACACCCGAAACGACGATAATACTAAGATATTATTAACAAAGAAATGTTAAAAGATCATATATGATATCATATTAATGTATCTGATTCTTTTATAATTTAATAACAATTATTTCACCATTATACAGGAGGTTAACCTACCCTCAACCAAGGAAAAGTACAAGGTAATGGTTTATTTCACAATCTCTTCATTATCTGAGGTTGTTTATACGCAATTATCTACTGGGATCTCTTTATCATCCACACCCATGTTCCTTAAAAATATATTTAAAAAAATCATTACTATTTACTAGAAAATGGTTTAAAGTCATTTATACCCTTATGTTTTTTGAAAGGAATCTTTCCGTCGTTTTCCAAACAAGACACTTTTAACCTTTTCGACAAATTTAAGGTAAGAATGTCTTTTTTTAACTTATATGGAGGGTGAGGCTATTTACCACCGTTATAAAATTGTCAAAGCTTCCCTTAGAAGCTTATAAGAATATTTTCAAAGTAAATGTTTTATTTTATAATTATGTTACTTTTAAATTATTTCAAAATGTATATTTTAAGAATTTGTGAAAGGTCCTCTTTATCAAGATCATAATTTTAAATGTTATAAAGATTTATCTTTCTAAATATTTTTAATTAATGTCCATGTTTTAAAAATGATTTTAAGGATTTATTTATATGGACATGAATGTTTTGAAATGAAATTTCTTTTCAAAAGTTTCAAAGTGGTATGGGACACTTTGATTCAAAAACCTCTTTTAAATTACTTCCTTTATAAATGTGTGACTTTTCAATGATTTCGAGAAAAGAGATATTTCTATCAAATAGTTTTTATTTTCATCTATGTCAACATACTTTGATGGATTTTAAGATTATTTGAAGTTGATTTATTATGATACAAAACTTTTGTATTGTATTGAAGGTTTTGTGATATGTTTTTACTGTGGATGTGTTATTTTTATACCATTCATGGTTTATGGAGAAAGTATTGACATTTCGTATGCTAGTTTTAATACGAATATTTATGTTATGTTTAAACCTTTTCATATGGGAATGCATTGGACTTAGTAAGTGACGGGTGGAGCCCGCTATAGCTCCTCGATGCATCGGTAGGTCTCATGAGACAAATTAGTGTCTTGGCACAAGGCCTTGGCAAAATCTTATTTGTAGTCTTGGCACGAGGCCTTTACTATGTGGTTATGATAGTCTGGCATTATGAATTCCATCATTATGAAAGTGGTTATTGATATTTCATGTGATTATTCAAATAGTAGAATATCCATGTGAGTAAGTAAATGACATTATTTCATTTTATTTTTTCCATACTATGTTGAAGTTCAAGTTTAAAAGGCTTTTGTTTTAGTTATACATTGCCTTAAATGTTTATTCTTATTTATGAAAGTTTCCTCTATATTGTTATCCTTTCTGGGAATTTGAGCTCACCCCTTTTCTACATTTTATTTTTCCCAGGATGTGAAGAAGTAAATTATAAATGAACTGGAGGGATATTATGAGGGGATAATAGTGTGGACTATGGAGACAATATGTTGTTGTAGTAGTTTTTCACCTAATGATGTAATGTAAAACATTATGAATGTATCTAGTATTTACAAGGCTACTAAACCAATCGGTCTTTCGAGATTTGATCTTTCTTGTGATCATTCCAATGTTACAAAGTAATGCACCGACTCTGGGTAACTGGGGTCGGGGCGTTACAGTTGGTATCAGAGGAAGTTTAGTACAAACATTGGAAGCTTCATTTAGATAAACTCTGATTAGACCACATAGATTTAAGATGGACTTTGAGGATTTGTATAGAAGAACTTCCTCGAATTTTGGTATTGTAGAGATTTTGTGAGTTTTCCGAGCAATACATCCCTGTATGGATACGAGCAGGTAGAGGCGGCTCTGGCACAGATGTACCTAGGGGTAAAACCTGAAAACACCGCTTTGAGCTAGACTTGAACGGGAACTGGTGCATGACAACGTGCCTTGTGGCACTCTTGGTTACGACACTCCCGGGGGATATGCTTAGGATAACTCTCATTTTCTTTACAAATCATTATGAAGGGTTTATGAGTATATACATCCTCAAAGAAAACATTTTTATGATTATGGATTATATCCATAAACTATTTAATTTATGTTGTGTGTTTTACAAGTTTGGGATTAGGTATTGTTATTCATAAACTAATCTAGTGTATGCCATTGTTTAGAAATGGTGTCTAGTAGAAGGAATGAGAACTCTATCATTGCACATGATCCAAAGAGAAATAAGGATCATATCTTTCATGGTCTTAAGCCATAATTTATAAGAGAAATAGTCTCCCATGTATTATCATCATATGAAGAAATAATATCACGTGTTGATAAGATAAGTAAAGAGTTTACTGAGTCCTATGGCTTTGATGGGAATCAAGAGAAGAAAAGGATAGAAGAGAGAAAGATGAGTAAAGGGAAGAGGGAAAAGAAGAATTTTCCCATATGTGATAACTGTGGGAAGAAACACCCTGAAACTTGCCTGAAAGTAATGGGAGTTTGTTATAAGTGTGGAGGAAAAGGGCACAAAGTACGTGACTACAAGGGTAAGAAAATGGTGTCAAATGTACAATGCTTCATTTGCAAGGAGTTTGGACACTACACGAACCTATGTCCCAGTCATCAGACTATGCCACAAATGATGCTATTGGATATTAATCATGTTATGATACTACCACAGATGAAAAGGAATGATTAGAGTTCTTACGTTGATTATGTCATTTGAGTGTTGTATCAACAATGTACCTGTTATAATAATTATGGAGTATATAAGGATTGTACTGAAGTACTATTTCATTAAGGACTTGAGATTGTGTGGAACAAATAAAAGTGACTCAATAGCAGGATAAATTTTTGGAAAATATATGGTTGAGAGAGTGATAAACCATAATATAGTTCTCATATCGAGGTAGTGATTTTGGAATAATACATGATTGATTTGGATAAATTATATTGGATATTCTTGACTACCTTGAAACTGATTAATGATTTGTATATTCCATCATTGTTGGGGTTTAAAACATTTTTGTATTGAAGGAGTATATATATTATTCTTTAAGGAATAAGGGATCATGAATGTAATCAATAAGGTTTTATGGTAATTCAGGATGTTATAGTGTTTTAAAAGAATACATGATGAAGGTGTTCACATGTTATTATGCGGAAAAAAGGATCTTTATTGTGTTTACCTTCCTTATAAATTTTGTACTGAAGTATTTTGGATAGTTCTAGTTTGGATTATTTTGGATTGCCATAAAAGGACAACCCGGAGGTTGGGCAGCAACAAGTCGCGTCCGGTAAGGCTACGAGACTTGAACCCACAACCGAAGGGCGACAAGGGTGTATCACCTACCACTGACCCACGTGATGTCCTGGATTGAATAATGTCATTTTTTAATGGTTCTTCTAGATGAATTATAAATTCCTTTTTTAACCCTATACGAATAGGATAAATAGAATATTATTTTTAAGTTCTATTATCATTTAGAGTGAAAGATGAGTCTGTGGTAGAAATTAGTTAATGGATGGAACTCTACTTGTCAAGAATATATTATTTCTTCTTCTCTTATTCTATGAAGAAATTAATTATTATACTTTATTTAAGGAATCTTAAACCCAAAAATGTGTTATCCTAATACCATATGTTTTGTTGAGCCGATGGTATTTCAAATCATCATAGATTGATGAATTTAAGGACCATAATTTTAAAATTGTCTGTGATTGATGACCTCAATCACTACCTATAAATATTTACGTTTTTCCTCCAATTATATGTCTCTAATTTCCACCAATGTTTTCCTGATCAAGATCATAATTTGGTGGTGACCCTTTTATTTCTCTTTTCCTCATATTAAGACTAAATTTTAGTAACCCAATTTCCGATGTGGGTTTTCCCACAAAGATATTTTTTATTTTCAACCTTTTATTTTCGAAGAACACTTTCAAATTGTGAGGATGCAATTTATTGAAGGAGGGGAGAATGTAACACCCCAAGATTTCATAGTGTGTTATTTCTTCAAAATAATTCAATAACTTGCACTACACACAATACTGAGTTAAAGCGCACCGTGACTTACCAAACTAGCTGTTATGAATAGTAATACCTACTTTTTGAAATTTTATAAATTCTATCTCTCAAAAGGGACTTAATTTTTGGATTCGGAATATCAAAATTAGTCTAGGGTGAAATTTTGGTACTTTTCAGATAACTTTAATATTTTGATGAATTGTGAAAATTACTAAATTTTAACTAAAAACAACTTTTTAAATAAAAATAATTAATAGTGACAAATTATTAATTTGAGTGGTCTTAAAGTATAATTAGAATATATTTTTACCATTTTATCCAATGGTGTTCATTAGAATTAATTTCACTTTGAAAATGGACCTAAACAATTGTCAATCTTTTGATATATATTGTTTCTTAAAAACACGCTATTTGTTGTGACAACGGGAATTAATTATAAAATTAATTAATACAACTTATATGTTTGGAATTTTCTAAAATAGACATCATTTTTGAATTTGGAATATCAATTATATCTTAGGGTGAAATTTTGGCATTATTCTGAAAAACTTAAATTTTTGATGAATAGTGAAACTACTAAGTGGTAGTTAAAAAAACTGAACTTTTCATAAAACTTAATTTTACCGCTTCTGTGAATGGAATTTCGAAAATCCGAGAGACACGGTTAATATCAAGAAGTAAAATGTGGTTCAATGAGATAAAAATAATTTTTGGTGAATAGTAACTTTTTTACTTTTATTTACCACGGTTAAAAGTAAATAGGGTAATTAAGGGTAGAAATGATATTAATATTATCCTAACACATGTCCTAATTCTATTAGACAAATGTATCTCGACCAAAAACAACCTTAGGAATAAAATATTATCATTTAGGTCCACTTGGATTAGATTAGGACATTTATTATTATTTAATTCAAAGAAGAGTTAAAAGAGTTAAAATCAAAGTTTATTTACTAAAACATTTTTAATATAGGGTTATACATAAGATAAATTCAAGTGTAAATATTAATTAGAAATATAATAATATTTACTACATAATGATATTTTATTTATAATTTTTATACATTAAATAAGTTAATTTATTTATGACACAATGATGATGCAGTAATTACCATAATAGTGAAAAATTAAAATAATTGATATTATAAATACCCAAATAAATATAATTTGAGACTTTTTATGAATTAAACTAATTTTCTAGGATAATATGACATATTAGGATTGATTTAATTGACTTTATTCTAAGTAATAATTCTGTTATGAGTTTCAAAAAAATCAACTATTGAATAGTGTCAAAATTGACATAAAAGAGTTTTTAAAACAAATATTATATTATTAATTGATATTAAATTCATAAAAATCTGTGGTTCGGCCAAGAGACTTATATCATGATATGTGTATCATTAATGGACCACTTGGGGGTCTCTTGAATGCATATAGTAAGTTTATTAACTATATAATATAAAAATACAAAGTGACATGGTAAATGTCAAACTAATTAACTAAGAGTTAAAACTAAAAGATAAGGTTAATATAGTAACCCAAACCTGTATAAATTCTATTGGTTTAATGGTTTTCGACCTCTCCCCAACTTAACCTTTGAATAATAAACTTTGTAGCCATTAGAAACTGAATATGAATTTATTATAAATTAATATTTCTAGCTTTTCCAAAGGTGCCCCTCACCCCTCTTATAAAAGGGCACTCCCCCTTCTCATTACTTCACACCTTCAAAGCCTTTTGGTTCGGCCAAACTCTTCCCAAATACTCTCCCAACTTCCCTCACTACAACCTAGAGGTATTATTTTGATCCGAAAGCCATCCTAAGGAGCCCTTTTGATCAAATCAAAAGGAAGAACCTGAAGAAGAGGTAATGATTTCACCACCCTTTTTCAAGTTCTTTTCTTCTTCCACTTCTTCATTCTTTGTTGTTACCATTCTAAAATAATAACTCCAGTATCTTATATATATTGTGATGTTATTATAGTTATGTTACAACCATATTCAGTATTCTATCCACCCTTTGAATAACATGTCACCATACGTGCGTACGTACGGCTTACTGTCTCCACATCATGGTGTAATTGTTATTCAATATATTATTATTTGAATGGGTATAATAATGATTTTTAATTCATTTAAATAATAAATATAACATGATAATGATTCTGTATATATGATATACCATCCAATTATATATTATTTTAATATCAAAAGAATGATATTTTCGCTCGTGCGTACGTACGGACTACCGTCTCCATGAACGTGATGAGATTCATTCTCCATCATATCCATTCAAGTATTATTATCATCTGATGATTTAAAAATAATGTTTAAGGATTTGATATCATTATGGATATGAAAAATATACAACCTAACCATTAAAAACATGGTTTACGTAACAAAACATATAAAATAAAACGAGTAAGTTAACACCCGAAACGACGATAATACTAAGATATTATTAACAAATAAATGTTAAAAGATCATATATGATATCATATTAATATATATGATTCTTGTATAATTTAATAAAAATTATTTCACCATTATACAGGAGGTTAACCTAACCTCAACCAAGGAAAAGTATAAGGTAAGGGTTTATTTCGCAATCTCTTCATTATCCGAGGTTGTTTATACGCAATTATCTTCTGGGATCTCTTTATCATCCAAATCCATGTTCCTTAAAAATGTATTTTAAAACATATTTAATATTTACTAGACAATGGGTTAAAGTCATTTATACCCTTATGTGTTTTGAAATGAATCTTTTCGTCGTTTTCCAAACAAGGCACTTTTAACCTTTTCGACAAATTTAAGGTAAGAATGTCTTTTTTTAACTTATACGGCAGATGCGGCTATTTACCACCGTTATAAAATCATCAAAGCTTCCCTTAGAAGCTTATAAGAATATTTTCAAAGTAAATGTTTTATTTTATAATTATGTGACTTTTAAATGATTTCAAAATGAATATTTTAAGAATTTTTGAATGGTACTCTTTATCAAGATCATAATTTTAAATGTTATAAAGATTTATCATTCTAAATATTTTTAATTAATTTCCATGTTTTCAAAATGATTTTAACGATTTATTTATATGGACATGAATGTTTTGAAATGATATTTCTTTTCAAAAGTTTCAAAGTGTTATGGGACACTTTGATTCAAAAACCTCTTTTAAATTACTTGCTTTATAAATGTGTGACTTTTCAATGATTTCTAGAAAAGAGATATTTCTCTCAAATAGTTTTGATTTTCATCTATGTCAATATCCTTTGATGGATTTTAAGATTATTTGAAGTTGATTTATTATGATACAATACTTTTGTATTGTATTGAAGGTTTTGTGATATGTTTTTACTATGGATGTGTTATTTTTATACCATTCATGGTTTATGGAGAAATTATTGACATTTCGTATTCTAGTTTTAATACGAATGTTTATGTTATGTTTAAACCATTTCATATGGGAATGCATTGGACTTAGTAAGTGACGGGTGGAGCCCGTTATAGCTCCTCGATGCATCGGTAGGTCTCATGAGACAAATTAGTGTCTTGGCACAAGGCCTTGGCAAAATATTATTTGTAGTCTTGGCACGAGGCCTTGGCTATGTGGTTATGATATTTTGGAATTATGCATTCCATCATTATGAAAGTGGTAATTTATATTGCATGTGATTATTCGATTAGTATAATATCCATGTGAATAAGTAAATGGCATTATTTCATTTTATTTTTGTCATACTATGTTGAAGTTCAAGTTTAAAAGGCATTTGTTTTAGTTATACATTGACTTAAATGTTTATTCTTATTGATGAAAGTTTTCGCTATATTGTTATCCTTACTGGGCATTTGAGCTCACCCCTTTTCTACATTTTATTTTTCCCAAGATGTGAAGAAGTAAATTATAAATGACCTGTAGGGATATTATGAGGGGATAATAGTGTGGACTATGGAGACAATATGTTTTTGTAGTATTTTTTCACCTTATGATGTAATGTAAAACTTTATGAATATATCTAGTGTTTCCAAGGCTACATAACCAATCGGTCTTTTGAGATTTGATCTTTCTTGTGATCATTCCAATGTTACGAAGTAATGCACCGACTCTGGGTAACTGGGGTCGGGGCGTTACAATCGGCACCTCAAACAGCTGGTTTTTTCCAAATTTAAATGATGGAAGGCTATTTAGTCTTAATATATTTTTGAGGGTTTTATTAATTTTAGTGTGATGAAAAAAATCATTTTCTATTTTATAAGCAAGTATTATGTGATCGCACTCACAATTGACCGTGCAAGAAATAAAAAAATCATCGTGTCACGTTTTCATTTTATCTTGCATGCTTGTTTATTATTCTATGTGATTGTGCTATACTACACATTCACAAAATAATAAAACCATGTAGAAATAAAATGATAAATCTGATCATGAGCTGGTACTATTGGTTGATCCATTGAGTGAATAACATACCAACCAAAACCCTAGGGGTAAGTACCTTTAGTTACGTGGCTTGCAACTTGAATAGATTCATCTGCTCATCCAATGAATCCAACTGTTGCCTGGCGTGTCCTCGTCACTTTGATCAAAGTGAGTGAAGTCTCATCTCGTCATTATACAATAGTACTCGTATGCAGGCGAGGGTGTCTTGGGGTATAAATATACAACTCTGAGAATGGGCATGTAGGCCCTTACACATATAATGAATCTAAGACGACATTCAAATCATATTTTAAATTAACTAAACTAATCATTACAATACCATGAAATAATTAAATAAATAAATTAAATAAATGCACCAAACAACAGACATGCATTGGTAGGTTGACGGGTCATGACCAACATATACACATTAAACGTGCATATATTAAATAAATACAGAATAAAAATTAAACTTTCATTAAAACAAACTTTAGGGAATTATTTTATTGAATTAAAATTTCACTGTAATTTTAATTCAAGATTAATTCTTCATTCGGTCCCATTTAATTAATTTAATTTTAAAACTAAAAATTAAATTAATTAAATAATTTAATTAATCTCCTAAATAAATTAATTAGACCACATAAAATATAAAGCAAAATTAATGTTTAATTAATTTAATTTATCTCTAAAATTAAATTAATTAAATTAATTAATTTTTATTCAAATAAAATTACTCGAGCCCCATTAACCCTAGGCAGGGCTTGTGTGGGTCGTGGCGAAACTGCGCAGGCCTATCCTGGGAAGCGCTGAACCCGTGCGGGGTTGTTCTAGATCAAGCAGCCCCGCCCACACTCATTTCTGGCTGGGGAGACCCATCCGGTCACCTGGCAAGGGTAATTCAGTAAGGAAAACCAAAATGAATCTGGAAAAGGGTACCTCATAGTGGTGTGGGCCGCACTACGGTGGTGCACCGCTGAAAGCAGTTAGAGGTAGCTGGGAGCATCCAGCCAGCGCGCTAGAGCGGAGGTGGAACGGGGTGGCCAGTAGCTAGGGGTCTTGATAGGAGGGTGAAGGCCAAACCAAGGCTGTCCAGCGCTGCTGGATTTGGTCAGGAAAGGGAGGCGTCGGGGTCTGCTGGAGGAGGATGCCGCTTGGTGCGGGCTAGGTGGAGCGGGTAATGGTGCGGAAGTGAGGTGGGTTGTCGGGAAGGGTCCGAGGATCCAAATATAGTAGCCTGGGTGTAGCGTGGGCTGCCTACCGGCCTAGAATTGGTGTCTCTTTCCTCCACAAGGAAGGAGAAGAGGTCGTTGGCCGAGTACTAGCTTGGAGGAGAAGTGGCTTGTTGTGCCGCTGTAACTCAAACGGGGGGGTAACCATGGCTGCTCCGTCTGTAGCTGGTACGGGTGCATAACTATGTGGAGGGAGGAGGTCGGTTGGCTTGGGTTGCTGGTGACTGCATGGGGAATCTAGCCGAGGAGGTCGGTGTGCCAAGGAACCTGGCAGCTAAGGCGGCAGGTCGCCCGTCGAGGTGGCACGAGGGCAGCGTGAAAGGCAGAGCAGACGTCGTGTAGGATTGCTTCTCTTTCCTTGTGAAGCACTACTTCTGCTGCCCGGGAGAGATTCCAGTAGTCCTCAGTAGTTCACCCTATGCCTATGCCTACAGGATCCATAGGAGGGAGGAGAACTGGTAGCCAGGGTATAATAGAGGGGTGAGGGAGGCGGGCCCTGCAGGTGGTGTCGGCATGGCTCTTCACTGCTTGCAGAGAGGAAGGCGGCCCTTCCGACCGCAGCACGCTGCATGAGGGAGACCCGATCGGGTCTCCCCCCCTCTTTTTGCGCCACCTTCTATTGGAGTCCGTCTCCTACCCGAAAAAAAAATTTCACGACCTTCACATGCAGGTCGTCGCCCCCCACCCTTACTCATTTTTTTACTTGACTTGAAAAAGAAGGTCTTCTCCCATAATTCTATTATTATTATTATTTTTTAAACTTGAACCACTTGGGTCAAGGTCACCACCTTTTTTTTACCTAAATCCCATATACTAAGCTTGATAAAATAATAATATTTTTATTTATAATAATATTATCATTATGATAAATTAAATAATATTATTATAATAAGTTATTATAATAATTATTATTATAATAAGTTATTATAATAATAATTATTATAATAAAACAATTTTATTATAATAAAAAAAATTATTATAAAAAATTATTATAATGATAATAATAATTAAGATTCTTAAGAAGAATCCGGTCCTAGAAAACACTATTCTAGTGATCGGAATTCCATCGGGGTGATGGAGCTCTTCCAATTTAAAACCTTGGATGGATGCAAATTGGCCATCTGATATCAGATTTAGATGTGGTTTGCGGAATTTGAACCAGAACAATGCCCTGTTTATTAATTAATGCAAATTTAATTTATTTTTGCTCAAAATCGACATGCGCACCCTTTGATACAACTTTTTGGAACCTGGCATGCAGTGAAATCCCCAAAAGGTTGGTTTTTAAAAATTTTCCATTGATGATCGACATAAACTTGTTTACATCGGTGATGAGTAGCCCGATTAAACCTGAGGATCTCGTGTGCAGGGTTTTAAGCACCAAAATAAACCGTAAAATACCTGGTTTAATTTTGAAGTCGCGCACGACATCTGATCGTTTTTGGCGATCACTACTCAAAGAATCTGAAGTCGAATTCCTCTTGATCATCCACACACGCTTCAAGGAATCCATAGGAGTGTTGTTCGTCGTAATCCGGGTGATAGCACGGAATTATGACAACGCCTTTGATTCTCCAACGATCTCCGCACCGCTACACTTGCGATTCCTGAGAGAGTACTTGATCCATGCTCCTTGTATCCAAAGCATCTCTCTCTAGAATATGGGAGAGAGGAGAGAAGAGAGAATCTCCATGAATAATACTTGGAAAAAGCCCCTCCTCTTCTATTTATAGTGGTTAATTTAAATACCTGGTATCACCTCACCGACCCCGAATACTTAACGCACTATCAATGACATTTTATGACTACTAATCTGTATCATAAATATTATTATCATTTAATTGTAATATATTAAAATATATTACGTGATAATGATTGAGTAATTAACTTGGCTCATAGCTCCCATAAATATTAATTGAACCTTGAATAATTTAATATTCATAAATTAATATTTTTAAAGTTTTTACTAAAACTCGTAAATACATTTAATAAATAAATTCAATACTCATTATTATAAACTCAAATAATGTGAATTTATTTATTGTATTGGTGATCATTTAAACTTCGAAAAATTTCAAACCCTAGTAGAGGGTCCCACCATGTCTAGAACTCTTATTCAACTGAATAGGGAAGATTCTTGAATACGCTATTATGTGTGACCCCCTAGGCCCTTATCTCGACAGCAGTGAATAGTATTCACAGACCAAGAGCTGGATATAACAACCCATTATGGCCCCTGAATAAATAGGGATTTTCCCAGCGGCAACAACCAACCTATGAATACGCACTGTGTAATATAATCTCTTTGTCAGTAATATCTCATAAAGAATGATTCACTCACATGTCATCTCCCTTTTTTTGCTTTATAGTTTGTTGATTTAACTAGAAGGATTTACCCTTGCCTGCCATGGCCATGATTTTATAAAGGTACTACCATCCATATCAACGTGGCCAGAGATATATTACTTCCATAACCAAGAAGATACAAATCCTTTCTTTACCATTCAACCAATGCCATGCCACCAATGATGCAACCAACACAAACTACCTCACTATTACTTCATCGCCATGGTTTTCATCTTGTATCAAAGTACTCAATCAAATTTCATGCATTGGTAATGATCTCAAGTTAGGAGACCATTACACATGATCGTAGATAGGAACATCCAATGACACCCAAAACATGTGGAGTTCCTATTGATGGGTCAGTCCTCATGATCTCACTAGTAGAGATCACCAAGTGAGAACTTCATGAGAAGAAGTCTCAATGCTTATGAGCCCCAACACCAGATGGTCAAACATCTACTGTGTCCAATCAGTAAGATGTATCTAGACCATAGAACATATATTTAAGATTAATTTCATAGTATCTAGAGGTTCTCATTATAGCCTGGGAACTGATATAACCTTTTGATACGACAATTAACCTTTGGACATTACCATTTCAATAGTGGACATAGAAAATTGTACACTATAATGGAAAGATGACATCATGCATAGCTTACTGTATACATGATATGGTAATCAAAATCACTAAATAGTTGGGTCTAGGGCACCCACTATTTCAACATGGCTAATGTAAGACCATTATATCAAACTCACATGCTCACATAACTATTATTAGTTATAGAATCATCACTATTACTTGTCCTATGGAGAAATAATAAATTAATGAATATAATATTGAAAAAACCCCTCTCCCCTCCACTATAAATACCACCCATCACACCCTCATTTACTCACACCTTCCAAGCATCAATCCTTGTTCAACCTCTGCCCAAACACCTTCTCTAGCCCCTTCCTCACGTCCCAGATCTTCTGGTATCATCAATAGACCAATTAAATGTACCTTAAGGAGGATTCGAGAAGTAATTTCCCTCTCTCTTTTCCTTTAATTTCATTTAAATTTCAAGTTCTTTTCTTAATCTCCCCCACATATCCTCATCCACATGGTATGGTAACTCTAGTATCATACATATAATAACATTTTATGATACTAATGGGATAATATCCAACCCCCTTCTCGTATTCTTTTTTATTTTAGAAAGGAAAACGTTGTTCGTGAGGTGTTAATTAATCACCTTCAAAAATGACATGTTTTCATTTTCATTTACCACCTTCAGATCTGGTCATGAAACCATTTTTATGGTTCAACCAGATTATGTTATATGTATTATATCCTATTTAATGTTCTGGGTCTTAGTTATGTACATATTACTAAATGATTAGAAAAACAAGTTCATTGTAGTCGAAAAATCTCCCGAATTAACCCAAATGATCATCATTAAATTCTTATCTAATGATTCATCCACATGGTATATAAAATAATTCATTATAAGATCAATTAAACTCCTATAATATAGTTAATAATAGGAAATATCAGTTTTTTATGTTTATCCATGTTCTACATGAACTTCCATTCATGAATACAAGTGAACTGTTCAAGAAAACTATAAAAATGAACTTTTCTGAACAATGAATTTAAACTCTATAACTCATCCAAAATCCCATAAATGAACTTATAAAAACCTTAATGAATATTATTAATGTATAAAAGGTTCTATAATTGTAGGTTAATGAATATAATGTGGTTATAGAGGACATTAAAATGAATAAATCATTCAGATACAAGATAAGGGTAAATTCTCAAACAGAATCTCATACTTTGGGTTTTCCCTATTTCAACACATTTTCAGTATGGATATAACTTAAGAATAATTTATTCATCCTCATATTACCTATTATAGGATATATATTTTTTCTAATTGATTTTATGAAAAACCCAATGTTATTCTAAAAGAACATTTCTTACAAATAAAAACTATCTTTTTTACTTCTCAAAGAACATTTCTACTTCACTCATCGTTGATTTTTCTATGTCAAGAATGTTATCCCCTCTTTATTCTGGGATCCAAATTTTTATTAATGTTTTCTTTATTATGTGAAATCCATTCCTTTACATGGGCTATTTTATGTTTAAGTTACATATGTGACATGCATGATAATGTAAATGTTATGATGTGTGAACATGATGCTATAATTGTTCACAACTATGTGTAGTAGTTGAAGACTAAGACATGATGTTTCAATTTTATGAATTTCTACATTTCATTCCTGTAACATCCCGAGCTTCCATGATACGCCTCTCTTTCAATAATGCAATAGCTTGCATTGTACGCAAGTTCGAGTTCTAAAACACCGTGACTATTCAAAGTAGCCGTTATGAATAGTAATAAACACTTTTTAAAATTATAGAAATTTTATATTTCAAAATGGACTTTATTTTTGTATTCGTAATATTGAAATTATCCTAAGTTGATTTTTTTGTAATTTTCTGAGAACTTCCAATTTTTTATGAATAGTGAAAAATACTTAAAAACAACCTTTTTAATAAAAATAATTTATAGTGATAAATTATACTATTGAGTGGTTTTAAAGTAAAATTAGAATATATTTTTACCATTTTATCTAATGGTGTTCATTAGAATTAATTTCACTTTGAAATTGGACATAAACAATTGTCAATCTTTTGATATATATTGTTTCTTAAAAACACGCTATTTGTTGTGACAGAGGGAATTAATTATAAAATTAATTAATTCAACATATATGTTTGGAATTTTGTAAAATAGACAAAATTTTTGAATTCAGAATATCAATTATGGCTTAGGGTGAAATTTTGGCATTATTGTGAAAAACTTCAATTTTTGATGAATAGTGAAACCACTAAGTGGTAGTTAAATAACTAATTTTTCATTTAAATAAAATATTACCACCTATGTGATTTGATTTTCAAAAATCTGACATACATGGTTGTCATTAGGAAGTAAAATGTGGTTCAATGGGATTAAAATAATTTTTTGGTGAACAGTAACTTTTAAGTTTAATTAATCGTGATTAAAGGTAATTAGTGAAATTTAAGGTAAAAATGATATTATAAAAATATGAAAATATCTTTACACTTATCCTACCCCTATTGTATGTGTCATGGCCGACCAATACAATCCATGGGTAAACTTGGGGACCCCATGGAGCCACTTTGGTAGGAAAATGACATAAATAACTTTTATTTAAAGTTAAAATAAAAATGTCACAAACATAAGTTGTTTTACTAAAACAATTTTTAAATGGGGTTATAAAAGTAATATTTTTGACTATAAATATTCATTAGAAATATAAAAATATTTACTAAATCATGATAGTTTTTTTATAATTTTTAGACATTAAATAAATTAAATTATTTGTGACACCATGATGATGAAGCGATTACCTCATTAATTAACGATTTAAATAAAATGAAAAGATAATGTAAACTCTAAGACTTACACTTTTCAAAAACCTATTGGATGAGTAGATTTAGATCCCTTATCACCTTATCCTAGAAATATATAAGTGTGGGACCTTTAGAATCCGAAAAAAGCTTTTCATAATAAAGTAACATTTCAATCTTTCCAAGAGTGCCCCTTCTCTCCTCTTATAAAAGGCCCCCACCACTACCACCTTATTCACACTTTCAAGCCATTTGGATCGGACAAACTCTTCCCAAATACTCTCCCAACTTCCCTATATTACTCCTAGAAGCCTCAAATTTGGCAGAAGTCTTCACAAGGAATCCTTTGGCTCAAATCAAAAAGAGTTACCCGATTTTAAGGTAATGTCTTCTCTAATGTTGTTTTGTTTTATTTTGCTTCTACAACCCCTTAAACATTTTTTATTCCTTTATTTTGTAACAACACCAGTATCTAAAATATACTAGGTTGTTTTTATGATAAGTATTTGGTTTAAACTTACACACTCCTTTGTCTAATGGTTAAATAACATACTGTTTCTGTGGGTGGTGAAATACTGTCTCACGAAACGATGATTGTTCAATATTCTTTTAACACCTCTAATGGTGGCCATTTTGATGACACTATTTTAATATATGATATATATATTATGTTTATGTTTTCCTTATGCTTCTGTATTTCTCATTTGTGGCATACTTTATGATTTCCATTATGGGTAAACGTGATAATTTCATTTTAGGAAGTGCGGACTACCGCCCCCTCAAAGTGATTTGAATTGTTAATGCCATATGTGGGATATATAAAGGATGGAGTAAATGGTATTATACATTATATTATACTGTAACTATATTATACATTTATATAATTATAACTTCATTCCATTAAATACAAAATAGAAATGAAAGTAGCGTTCATGTGTACGTACGGCTTACAGTCTCCATGAACGGTGCATTTCATTTCTTACCTCTAAATGTTATGTAATATTATAAATGAATGTATATACTGGATATATATGATATATATTATATATACATAATTAATATAATTTTGGAGATAATGGATATTTTAGCACATGAACAAAGTGTAATTATAAGAAGTTTATTTTTGACTCAAGTACCTAAGATCGACAAAACGACCGTTATTAACTAAAATAATTACATAATGTTCATAACATAGTAATAAGTGATATTAAAGGAATAAGAAACTTGAAAAGGTTCTTAAGAAACTATAAATTAACTCTAGTTTATTATTCAAGAGGTTAAAGAATGTTCGAGTCAAGACAGGACGCAAGGTAAGGGAATTTCATAACCCAATTTCCAATCTCTGGGTTAATCTCCTACTTTAAAATTATGTCATGATATTATTATGTCCTATAATATATTTGTACTTTATTTTATGTGTACATATAACGAATACACATAATAGATCTATTTTATTTTAAAAATTATATTTGTAAGGACTTCGTCTCAATCTCCTTTCATTGAGGCATATTTTGTTTTATACACAAATTTCTTTTATACGGTGTATAAACCCCTTTGACTTTTATGTTTATTCAAAAGGAATATTTTTATACGAAGTGTTTTACTAAATGACAAAAAGGAATGTTTTTATTGTCGTACGTATGAGGGGAAAATGGCATCTCCGCCGCCATGACCATTATTTGAGTTTCAGCTTCCCTGACAAGCCATAACTTTTTTTTAATGAAAAATAAATACAAAGTTTTAACTTTATTTTATTTTGGTATTAAAAATGGTTTTGAAAGTGTTTTTATTGTATAAATGTGTTGTATTGATATATTCTGATTTAAATGTTGAAATGTTATGTTTCCTTTATGCATGTTTTATGTGATATGATTATGTTATGGTTTATGATATGTTTAAACCTATTCATATGAGGAATGAATTGGACTTAATAAGTGACGGGTGGAGCCCGCTACAGCTCCTCGATGCATCGGTAGGTCTCATGAGACAAACTAGTGTCTTGGAACGAGGCCTTGAAAAAATCTTATTTGTGGTCTTGGCACGAGGCCTTGGCTACGTGGTTATGATAGTCAGGCATTATGCATTCCATCATTATGAAAGTGGTTATTGATATTGAATGTGATTATTCAACCAGTAGAATATCCTTGTGAATAAGTAAATGGAAATATTTCATTTTACTTTTTCCATATTATATTAAAGTTCAAGTTTAAAAGGGTTTTGTTTTAGTTATACATTGCCTTAAATGTTTATGTTTATTTATGAAAGCTTCCGCTATATTGTTATCTTTACTGAGCATCTGAGCTCACCCCTTTCAATGTTTTAATATTTTCCAGGAGGTGAAGAAGTATTTTATGAATGACCTGCAGGGATAGTCAGAAGAGGATATGAGTGTGGACTATGGAGACTTTGTTATTGTAGTTTTTCACTTTATGATGTAATATAACGTTTATGAATGTATCTAGTGTTTCCAAGGATACTAAACTAATCGGTATTTTGAGACTTGATCTTTTGTGATCATGCCAATGCTACGAAGTAATGCACCGACTCTGGGTAGCTGGGGTCGGGGCGTTATAGTTGGTATCAGAGGCAGTTTAGTACTAACCTTGGAAGCTAGATTTAGATAAACTCTGATTAGAGAACATAGCCCAAAGATAGAATTTGAGGATTAGTATAGAAGAACTTCCCAGAATTTTGGTATTATAGAGATGTTGTGAGTTTTACGAGCAATACATCCCTGTCTGGATACGAGCAGGTAGAGACGACTCTGGCATAGATGTACCTAGGGGTAAAACCCGAAAACACCACTTTGAGCTAGACTCGAACGGGAACTGGTTCACAACAACAGGCCTTACTGCACTCTTGGTTACGACACTCTCGGGGGATATGCTTAGGATAATTCTCATTTTCTTTACAAACCACTATGAAGGGTTATGAGTATATACTTCCTCAAAGAAATTTTTTTTATGGATTATATCCCTAAATAGTTCAATTTATGTTAAGTATTTTACAAGTATGGAATTATATATTTTGATTCATAAACTAATCTAGTTGATGCCATTATTTAAAAATGGTGCCTAGTGGAAGGAATGGAAACCGTATCAATGCACGCAATCCATGTAGGGATTTCCCTCCTGCTCAAGATAATTATTGTGGATCGGGAGATACAACTGGTGCTGATCAACTTATTACCATACTGGGACAACTCACTCTGGTTATGAATAATAACCTTACTCGTATGGAGCACCCTGATCCGCAATGTGGAGGATCAATGTTAGACCGCTTCATGAGGAAACAACCACCAACATTTAATGGGGGTACAAATCCATTAGTATCTGAGAAATGGATAAACTCCTTAGAGGAAATATTCCACACCTTGGGGAGTAGCGAAAGGGAGAAGGTTGTCATGGCAGTCTATCGCCTCACTGGAGATGTCGATCAATGGTGGTCGCTGATTCAAAATACAAAGGAAGATGACGAAGTGTAAAGTATGGAATGGAGAGAGTTCAAATATCTTTTCTTAGAAAAATACATTCCTCATGACCATCGAGTAGATATGGAAAGGAAATTTCGGAGTTTGAGACAAAAGGAGGATGAGAATGTTGCAAAGTATGAGGCAAACTTTACAAGGTTAGCGAGGCATGCTGCAGATTATATACATAACCCAAGAAGTAAGATTGATCGTTTCTTTGATGGGTTAAAACCATTTCCCCATCGAGCTTTAGTATCACAATCCTTCTCATCATACGAAGATATTGTCACATGTGCTATCAAGACAGAAAAGGAATTCTCTAAATCTTATGACAATAAAGTAAAGCAAGAGAAGAAGAGAATGGTGGAACAAGAGACAGATAAAGGGGAAAAGGGAAAGAAGGATTTTCTATTATGCGATAATTGTGGGAAGAATCACCCCGGTACTTGCCTAAAAGGAATGGGAGTTTGTTATAAATGTGGAGAAAAAGGTCACCAGGCTCGTGATTGCAAGGGAAAGAAAGAGGCTATCAATGTTGAATGCTGTAATTGTAGGGAAATGGGGCATTATGAAAATGAATGTCCTAAGCGTCAGGGAAACTTACCTCAGAAAAGGCCAAGGGATCAAGGCCAATCTTATGCTATTACTACAGTTGAAGTGGAATAATTAATGTGTTGGTGCTTTTGGACTCAAGGATTATATTTTGGTTATAAGAATAATGTGATATATATAAGGATTGTACTGCAGTACTTGTTGTTTCAGTAAGGTTTTAATATGATGAAGGTAATCATATTTTTAGTATGTGTGATTAGTCACTGAAAGTGGATAATATTAATTGTTAATATCTTTATATTCATTGTTCCAAAGTCCATAAACATTGTTTTTAGTGCATTACATAAATAGAACTTCATTTATCATCAAAAATGCAATTCATGTTTAAAATGCAAATTTGGTCCCAATCATTCATTTGTTTTTTGACAATATTATATTCATTTTATGAATTTGAAATTTTGGGATATGATTGATCACTTTGTTTGGAAAATTTTATCTTTTAGGTTTGCTGGATGAATCCCAAATAAAGATGGAGAATTTTGCGCCTGAAGGCAGAAACGTGCTGGAAAAAGCATAATGGGCCTAAGGACCATCAAACAAATGTGGGGCCCAGAAACCAATCCCAATGAAGCTAAAATTTATACATTAGAAAGATAAAAATATGGGGATCATTTTATTGAACTGTGGCCGGAGCTAATTCTGATTTTTTCATGATGATAAAGGGATCTGAAGTTGAGATTTAAATGGTGGACTTGACATTAATGCACAGAAATCCGTCCCACCATTTCGACCATAACTTCCAAACGGATGAGCCAAATTTCCTGAAATTTTGAGAGATTTTATAAGACACATGGAATAAGATATTTCTCTTCTAAAACCCCTACGAATTCTTCCTTATTCAATTTTTAATTCACACGTTAATATGGTGGATGAATCTGGACAGTTTTCCAGGTCAAATTCGAAACATCAATTTCATTTTGATTATTCACCCTCCATTTGACTCTATTAATTGTTGGGGGGTGAATTAATTGTTGGGGGATGTACCTAAGGCTCCTAATATGACTATATAAGGAGATATTGGTGAAGGTAATAGGGTGGAATATTTTTTATATCATCTTTTGTTGCTTGTTTCATTGTAAGGTTATGCTTCCAAATTTCCTTTGTAATGTTTTCAATTTCCATGTAAGTTTTTTTTTGTATCTTTATGTTATTAATCAACTTAATTCACTTATATATTTTCCATTTCTTTTATTAAATCTTTATTATCACAAAGCACAGTGATATCTCTATGTTGTTGTGAATTAGTTCACACATAGGTGTGAATTTCATTCACACACACGGTGGAGTGCTCGTTATTTCCGCGGTTTTAATTTCTTCAATCCAATTCTTGTTATCCATCTTCTGCCCACCATTGAGAGTATACCATCAATGTAGGGATAAAACCTTAATGGGATGATCTTAGGAGGATGCAAAGGCTGTATTGAATTTTATTTTTTGAACGAATTGTTGTTAATTGGATAATTAATTTAAGACATCCATTCTTCAATTATTTCTACTCTTCATCTTTACTATGTTTGAGCAAACTAAATTCAATTACTAAATGACCATATACCTCGGGGAGATCATGAATTTAGTTCTCTAAGTGTATAAAGGATTAGTAATTGTGTTTAGTAAGCACCAAACCAGAAAATGATGAATGTAATGTTATTTTTAAAGAATAGATTCATCAAAAATTAATAAAACCAAAATTATCTAATGAAGTAAAATTCATTCAATCCACCCCGAGAATAATCCTAAGATTAACCCATTTCCATTTAATTTAATTCACTTAGGTTTATTAGTGTTCTTTAAAAACCATCAAAAATCAAATCCAAATTCAGTTACTTCATAGCCCATCCTTCACACAATCATAGCGTCTCAAGGTTACTTCTTCGGTCCCTGTGGATTCGACCCCTACATGTACTACATCGATCACTTTTACCAGTAGGGTAAATTTGGGCACAAACAATGTGACAAAAAGAGAAACATTAATTTGTTTGGGGAATCTGATGTTACAATTGATTTTGGAATTTAGAGACCTTTTAGAGAAAGTCTGGATAGAGGTATTTTGGTTAGCTATTAAGGTTGGAATGGATTAATTTGAACCATGGATAGTATTGTTTAAGGATAAAAAATTTCTGAAGATTATTTTTGGAATATTATAATACTATAGTTTTAGGAAAAGGACAACCTGCAGGGTGGGGCATAACCCGTCGCGTCGGACAAAGCTACAGGAATCGAACCCACAACCATAGTGCGACAGACCTTTATTACCTACCACTAGCCTACAGGAAGTCCCTGGTTATTACAAAATAGTTTTAGTAATCTAAATGGTATGTTTTAATATTTGTAACCTTATACAATTAGGATAAATAGAATATTTTTGAGTTCTATTACCTTTTAGAGTGAAAGATGGGTTTGAGGTAAAAAATTTATTAAAGAATGAAAGTCTACATGAAAAGTATGTATATTCCCTTACGTTCTTAGTAAATCTTCTAAATAAATTCATCAACTTTATAAAAGGTAACTTAAAACAAAAACATTGCTGGTTAACTTTTCCAACTGGGGATTCAATGACCGTTTAACCAATCACAAGTTTGTGATTTTCTTATGGTCAAATTTCTCCTAATCCAGTTTTCTACAACTCTCCATTAGACCTTGATGGTTTGTTTTTCTTCCATATCCATATTTTCATAGAATCCTAGTATGGGCTATCTCAGGTGACCTTTGTACTTTTCTTTCTTTCTTTTAATGTTATATTATTATTAACCCTATTTCCGATGTGGGTTTTCCACAAAGGTATTTTCTATTTTCAACCTTTTATTTTCAAAGAAAAATTTCAAATTTTGAGGACGCAATTTATTGAAGGAGGGGAGAATGTAACACCCTGATCTTCAACGATACGCCTCTCTTTCAATAATGCAATAGCTTTCATTGTACGCAAGTTCGAGTTCTAAAACACCGCTACTATTCAAAGTAGCCGTTATGAATAGTAATAAACACTTTTTAAAATTATAGAAATTTTATATTTCAAAATGGACTTCATTTTTGTATTCGTAATATTGAAATTATCCTAAGTTGAATTTTTTGTAATTTTCTGAGAACTTCCAATTTTTTATGAATAGTGAAAAATACTTAAAAACAAACTTTTTAATCAAAATAATTTATAGTGATAAATTATACTATTGAGTGGTTTTAAAGTATAATTAGAATATATATTTTTACCATTTTATCTAATGGTGTTCATTAGAATTAATTTCACTTTGAAATTGGACATAAACAATTGTCAATCTTTTGATATATATTGTTTCTTAAAAACACGCTATTTGTTGTGACAGCGGGAATTAATTATAAAATTAATTAATTCAACATATATGTTTGGAATTTTGTAAAATAGACAACATTTTTGAATTTGGAATATCAATTATGGCTTAGGGTGAAATTTTGGCATTATTGTGAAAAACTTCAATTTTGATGAATAGTGAAACCACTAAGTGGTAGTTAAATAACTATTTTTTCATTTAAATAAAATATTACCACTCTATGATTTGATTTTCAAAAATCTGACATACATGGTTGTCATTAGGAAGTAAAATGTGGTTCAATGGGATTAAAATAATTTTTTGGTGAACAGTAACTTTTAAGTTTAATTAATCGCGATTAAAGGTAATTAGTGAAATTTAAGGTAAAAATGATATTATAAAAATATGAAAATACCTTTACACTTGTTCTACCCCTATTTTATGTGTCATGGCCGACCAATAAAATCCATGGGTAAACTTGGGTACCCCATTGAGCCACTTTGGTAGGAAAATGACATAAATAACTTTTATTTAAAGTTAAAATAAAAATGTCACAAACATAAGTTGTTTTACTAAAACAATTTTTAAATGGGGTTATAAAAGTCATATTTTTGACTATAAATATTCATTATAAATATAAAAAGATTTCCTACATCATGATAGTTTTTTTATAATTTTTAGACATTAAATAAATTAAATTATTTATGACACCATGATGATGCAGCGATTACCTCATTAATTAACGATTTAAATAAAATGAAAAGATAATGTAAAATCCAAGACTTACACTTGTCAAAAACCTATTGGATGAGTAAATTTCGATCCCTTATCACCTTATCCTAGAAATATATAATTGTGGGACCTTTAGAATCCGAAAAAAATCATTTCATAATAAAGTAACATTTCAATCTTTCCAAGAGTGCCCCTTCTCTCCTCTTATAAAAGGCCCCCACCACTACCACCTTATTCACACTTTAAATCCATTTGGCTCAGCCAAAATCTGCCCAAATACTCTCCCAACTTCCCTATCTTACTCCTAGAAGCCTCACTTTGGGCAGAAGTCTTCCCAAGGAAGCCTTTGGCTCAAATCAAAAAGAGTTACCCGATTTTAAGGTAATGTCTTCTCTAATGTTGTTTTGTTTTATTTTGCTTCTCCGACCCCTTAAACTCTTTTTATTCATTTATTTTGTAACAAAAACAGAATCTAAAATATACTAGGATGTTGTTATGATAAGTATTTGGTTTACAATTACACAAACCTTCATCTAATGGTTAAAGAACATACTGTTTCTGTGGGTGGCGAAATACTGCCTCACGAAACGATGATTGTTCAATATTCTTTTAACACATATAATGGTGGCCATTTTGATGAAACTATTTTCATATATGATATATATATTATGTTTATGTTTTAATTATTCTTCTGTATTTCTCATTTGTGTCATACTTTATGATTTCCATTATGGGTAAACGCGATAATTTCATTTTAGGAAGTGCGGACTACCACCCCCTCAAAGTGATTTGAATCGTTAATGCCATATGTGGGATGTATAAAGGATGGAGTAAATGGTATTATACATTATATTATAATGGAATTATATTATACCTTTATATAATTATAACTTCATTCCATTAAATACAAAATATAAATGAAAGTAGCATTCATGCGTACGTACGGCTTACCGTCTCCATGAACGGTGCATTTCATTTCTTACCTCTAAATGTTATGTAATATTATAAATGAATGTATATACTGGATATATATGATATATATGATATCAACATCATTAATGTAATTCTGGAGATAATGGATATTTTAGCACATGAACAAAGTGTAATTATAAGAAGTTTATTTTTGACTCAAGTACCTAAGATCGACAAAACGACCGTTATTAACTAAAATAATTACATAATGTTCATAACATGGTAATAAGTGATATTAAAGGAATAAGAAACTTGAAAAGGTTCTTAATAAACTATAAATTAACTCTAGTTTATTATTCATGAGGTTAAAGAACGGTCGAGTCAAGACAGGATGCAAGGTAAGGGAATTTCTTAACTCAATTTCCAATCTCTGGGTTAATCTCCTACTTTCAAATTATGTCATGATATTATTATGTCCTATACTGTATTTGTACTTTCTTTATGTGTACATATAGCGAATACACATAATAGATCTATTTTATTTTAAAAATGATCTTTGTATGGACTTCGTCTCAATCTCCTTTCATTGAGGCATATTTTGTTTTATACACAAATTTCTTTTATACGGTGTATAAACCCCTTTGACCTTTACGTTTATTCAAAAGGAATCTTTTTATACGAAGTGTTTTACTAAACGAAAAAAAGGAATGTTTTTCTTGTCGTACGTATGCGGCGACAATGACATCTCCGCCGCCGTGACCATTATTTGAGTTTTGGCTTCCTCTACAAGCCATAACTTTTTTTAATGAAAAATAAATACAAAGTTTTAACTTTATTTTATTTTGGTATTAAAAATGGTTTTGAAAGTTTTTTTATTATATCAATGTGTTGTATTGATATCTTGTGAGTGAAATGTGGAAATGTTATGTTTCATTTATGCATGTTTTATATGATATGATTATGTTATGGTTTATGATATGTTGAAACCTATTCATATGAGGAATGCATTGGACTTAATAAGTGACGGGTGGAGCCCGCTACAGCTCCTCGATGCATCGGTAGGTCTCATGAGACAAACTAGTGTCTTGGCACAAGGCCTTGACAAAATCTTATTTGTGGTCTTGGCACGAGGCCTTGGCTACGTGGTTATGATAGTCTGACATTATGCAATCCATCATTATGAAAGTGGTTATTGATATTGCATGTGATTATTTGACCAGTAGAATATCCATGTGAATAAGTAAATGGAATTATTTAATTTTACTTTTTCCATATTATGTTGAAGTTCAAGTTTAAAAGGCTTTTGTTTTAGTTATACATTGCCTTAAATGTTTATGTTTATTTATGAAAGCTTCCGCTATATTGTTATCCTTACTGAGCATTTGAGCTCACCCCTTTCAATGTTTTAATATTTTCCAGGATGTGAAGAAGTATTTTATGAATGACCTGCAGGGATAGTCAGAAGATGATATGAGTGTGGACTATGGAGACTTTGTTATTGTAGTTTTTCACTTTATGATGTAATGTAATGTTTATGAATGTATCTAGTGTTTCCAAGGCTACTAAACTAATCGGTCTTTCGAGACTTGATCTTTTGTGATCGTGCCAATGCTACGAAGTAATGCACCAACTCTGGGTAGCTGGGGTCGGGGTGTTACAATTCCTTTATCTATTGATTCCTATACTGATTTTTTATGATGATTTTATGATTATGATGACCCCATGCTATACTATTCTTATCTATCCTCTTACTCGTCTTTTGTTTTCCCCCTTTTTTATTTATATCCTCAGGTGACTACATGTACTAAGAAGAGGTCAAGAGCCAATAAGAAGTTAGAGAATAAGGAATTAAATAAATTTTTATGCTTGATGTTGTAAATGTTATGTTTGGTCCTTGTTTTCTCAATACACTAAACCTATGGATCCTAATGGTGTAATACTATTATGTTGTTTATATTTATAATGATGTAATATTAATGTAAGAAAAGGTAGGGTCACTATGCATACCAATGGAAGAGTGATAGCTATTATTATAAGTGAACTCCTCCTAGGGAAATCGTTGCACCCAAGATCTTCCAAAGTCCAAGACACATGCTCGAGACATATCCTCCAGTGTCTGGGTAGTTCATTTCATCTACCCATCTATCTAAAGGTGGAAAGTAGTTCTAAGGCCTAGATGGGTGCCAAAGGATTCTGCAATCCCCTCCAAACTCATGAGGAAAACCGAGCATCCAAATATGAGACAATGGACCTCAAAACTCCGTGTATCTACACCACCTCATCTGCACACATCTTGGACAAGGAATCAACTTCACTTGACTCCTTTATCTCTATGAAGTGGGCCAATTTCATCAACTGATACACTACCTCCA
This sequence comes from Viscum album, assembly GCA_963277665.1. NCBI lineage: Eukaryota > Viridiplantae > Streptophyta > Magnoliopsida > Santalales > Viscaceae > Viscum > Viscum album. The sequence continues at coordinate 1,862,602,269 of OY728133.1, read as the reverse complement.
AGAAAACATCACAACCTCCCTAATCTCTAAGTAACCCAATGATGAAATCCGTTGAGATATCATCCTATTTCCACTCAAGAACATCCAAGGGATGCAATAAAGAACTAGGAACATGGTGTTTGTATTTCACCCACTGACAAGAAAATCACCTCACCAGAAACTATTTCATTCCCCGTTTCATCCAGAGCCACCAAAACTACATACTCAAGAAATAGTACATCTTATAAATTACTATATGTACCACTAAGGGTTAGCTATAAAACTCACAATGGACTCCCTTTCACTTCACCATTGGAAAAAACAACTTCCCTTAAAACAACACCCAGTTCTGACCATCCTCTGATCATCCTTCCAGAGTATCACAATGGTCAATGTGATCACACATCACCTCTGTCTCTGAGTCTCTCCATCGAGACTCATCCACCTTATGCATTAGAGATGACTTCACTGTCATCTGAAACAAAAAACCTCTACCACCATCCACCCTTTCATCCAAGTGCAAGGTTTATAACTCCTCTACTGCCTTACAGGCATCCACAGATTCTTGAATAACCTCCTTCTGCGAATTCTTACTCAAATCATCAGCCATTCCATTCCCATTTCCTCAGGTGTAAGAGATATCTAATTCATAATCCTAAAGAAACTTCATCCAACTCCATCATCATAAGTTTAGATCTCGCTATGAGAAGGTATAACTTAAACTCTTGTGATCTGTGGAGACCAAAAAGAACTCCCCAATAAGGTAATACTACCAAAACTTTAGTGAAAACATGACTGTTGCTAGCTCCAGATCATGGGTGGCATAGTAACACTTGTTGGTGTGTAACATCCTAGACCCATAAGAGATCACTACTCACTACTGCATCAAGACACATCCCAAGACTATATGTTAAGCATCACAAAACACTTCAAACATCAATCCTTCCTCAGGAAACTGGAGCACTAGATCACTAACCAATGTCCAATTTAGATAGATAATCACTTCCTGAAACTGTTCACCACACAAAAACCTTGATCCTTCTTGGTCAAGGCTATCAATGGAGCTAAAAATCAAGAGAAATTGGGTATAAACCTCATATAATAGCCTGAAAGACCAAGAAAATTGCAACCTTCTTCCACATTCTTGGGTGATGCCTAAGAAAGAACCACTTCAAACTTTGATGGGTTAACTAACACACCATTATAAGACACCACATTCCCAAGGGAATAGACCTATCATATCCATTACTTACACTTGGATAACTTTCTATAGATCTGGTGGCATTGAATAACCTGGAAGACATTTTTGAGATGCTCGACATGATCATCATATGACTTTGAATAGACCAGGATATCATTGATGAATATAATGATGAGCCAGTCTAGGAACCTATGAAAGATATAATTCATAAGTTCCATGAACACGGTTAGTGCGTTCGTATCACTGAATGAAATGAATAAAAAATCAATGTGCTCATACCTGCATTTGAAAGCAGTAATTAGGATATATCCCTCCTTCACCCACAACTGGTGATATCTAGACCATAGATCAATCTTAGAAAACCAACTTTCCCCTATCAGATGGGCAAAAAGAACATCTATTCTTAGAAGAGGGTAACAGTTCTTGACCTTTACCTAATTCATCCTTCTATAGTCTATGGACAACCTCATACCACCGTCAGACTTCATTACAAAAAACACCGGAGCACCTCATAGTGACACAATGGACTAGATAAAACCCTTACTCATTAGATCATCTATCTGAATCCTCAACTATCTCAACTAACAAGGTTCCATCTAATAAGGAGCCATCAAAATCATTGAAGCACTAGGCTGAAAGTTTATCCCGAACTCAACATCATGTCGAGTGGGTAGAGTCACAACCTACCCAGGGAAAACATACAGGAACTCCCTAATGACCCTGGGAACTTCAACCATCTCAACATCCATGATTCTACTGAAAAATAAGAAAATGAGGAAAGGAGAGGCTCCACATGCCCACTACTCACCCGATAACCTCATTTTCCAACAAAATCCATGAACTGACCATCCACATCTAAAAACACAACTCTTATCTAGAATCTGTTGATAATAGAATGAATGGAATACAACCATTCGATTCAAAAAATGGTATCTTATGGTTTCATCTTTAAAAATAAGAGATCCCTATGGGATGGATGCAGTCCCATCTTCAGTCTACATCCCCTACACATATCAAACAAGCTGGTCTGGCCTCTAAATGGGATACTCAATACCAGGGGCATGAGAAGCCTCTCTACTTATAGTCCTAGAGAATGAGCTAGATTATGTGAAACAAAGAAGTGAGAATCTCCTACATAGAAAAAGAAAAATAAAGGGTACTAAACAAACTAATCATACCTATGAAGATCTCTATCTTTATAGAACTGTTGGCTCTGCGACATTAAACTAACCATGAACAACCCCTCTTCCTATTTGATGATGAGAACCTCCATATCCATGCTTGGGTCGCAATCCCTGAGCACAAGGGGCATCCTAAGGTCAGCCTCTACCCACTCCATCTCCCCTTGGTGGAGAAAAATCCTATTATCCTAGCTACAGAAACTGTCTTGCCGAAAATCCCAACTGAGGTTGATGCTAATCATATCCACCTCCACCAAACTAAGCTTAGGCAGCCTCTAGGCACTAATTTTGAAGATCATAGTGAACCCCACCAAAGAAACACATTGGCCCCAATCCCATAGTAAAGGCACAAAGATCTTTGGCACCCAGTGGATGGAAAGGAAACTACTAAGGTTGCCTCCCTGCTAGTCAAAACCTTGAAGGCCCCGGATCTTGAGATCTATCAGTGATATCCCTACCTCTCTAAGAAATCTATTGGCTCCCCTCTCATGGTAGACCTACTCACGAGTGCATTTGCTCAATCACATCCACCTTCTTATGAACCTCCTGATATATTGGTAGTGTAAAAGGAGTAATAACATATTGGATAGAAGGGTGGAGGGCCTCCTCAAGGCGTCCCACATGATACTCCTCATCTACAAAGAGATTTGCAGAGAAGCCAAGAAGATCCTTGAATTTTATCCCAAGTTCTCACACCGACAAGCTCCCCTTACTAAAGGGAGATTAGCTCCTACCTCTTCTTATCATTCATGGTTGAAGAAAGGAACTCCTCTGAAAATTCATCTTGGGAGTCAACCCACAACACGTTTGACTCCTTCCACTCCCCTAGAAACAACATCCACCACTGATACATAGTTCCCAGCATCTGACTGACTGCAAAAGGGACCCAGTATCCCATCGGGGCCTGAATCAAACCAAAGGTGATGTAAAGATACTTTAACCTGCCCTCTATCTCCACATCTGAAATACCGTCCTTGTACTATCCTAGATCATTTTGATGAGAAGGATGAAAATTCCTCTTCCACTGATCCTCCTCCTTAGCCGGGTCAACCCTCTGTTGATCAACCAGATCAGCCTGATGAACCTCCATTTTCTGATACACACACATATGATGTCAAGGACCCATAACTGAAAAGGTAGAAAATGATTTTTTAATCATGAGTAGTATAAAATTTAAGATTCATTTTAACTTGTTCAATTCATTTCATTTATTTTATTCATTTTAACCTTCCCGAAACAACCCAATTCAAACAAGAACACAACTAATTATGATGCATGTACCTTTACTCGGTCTCTAACATACAAGTTGATCTATCTCACTTGTCCATTCAATAGGCTCATTTTCTGTGTATTGGATCACAAGGGGCCCTAAAATCGTTTGTCCTAGCCAGTCTCCCTGGCCTATTTAACACACCAAGGTTAAATAGTGTTTTTTCCATACCATCCCATGAAATCCTCACTATAACTAACTCAAACCTTCATCCTTTCTATCAACCATCATCTCTGATACCACTCTATCACAACCCCTACCTCCAAAGATACTCCTCATGGGATGGTAATGAAGAATGAGAGATAATGACCACTAAGTCCCACCTCTAATTGGCCCTGGGTTGGTGAGAAGCACTGAGTGTGTACAAATATCACAATATGGAAGGCATTACTCTTTATAAGAAAACAAGATCAGGAGATACAATGGATCATCCACAAAATAACTTTATAACACACATAAAAGAAATCCAAAACAATCCCAAATTCATGTTTAAAGTATAAATGTTACAAATATCAAAAGTCTCCAAAGAAAAGTACCAAAAGTAAAGCTAAGAAGTGACATAAAAACTATCAAGATCTGAGGTAGTAGGGTCTAGCGTGGTCCGAATAATCTTCCTGGAAAGCTAAAAAATTATACGTAGGGTGAGCATTCAATTATACTCAGTAAGAAAACCAAATTCTCTCTTGCACACATGAAGAAGTCATACTAATGCACCCATGAGAAAATAGAAGAACCAAACAGTACCTAAGAATGTATACTAAACATCCCACCCTCACCAAGGCACACTCACCAAATACTTCAAGTTAAATAATGTAGTATAATGCAAATTGATGATAGGGTACCCTCCACCACTTTCTCACGGATTATCCACTCTCACACCCTAATAGAAAACATCTTGGTGCTCCCACATCTTTAGAACATACCACATCACAACCCTGCCACACACACCTGGTCCTCATAACCACATCCTAAGCATAGACACATAAGTCAAATACCACATCACATCTCACCCATAGACACCTGGGCCACATACCACATCATATCCCTCCCATAAACACCTGGGCCACATACCACACTTCATCCCTGAGACACCTGAGAAAGCACGACACATCTCATCCAAAAGACACCTGGAAAAGCATGAAAAATCTTATCCTGAAGAAACCTGGGAAAATAAAACTCACCCGCACACACATTTTCCTCGAAAACCAAAACTTTTCTGATGAATCTTGGGCTATCACCGCCTGGAAGAAGTGTGGAAGAGTGGGTGGCCAGCCATCCATCATCTCACTGGTATGTTTTAGAAAGACACACTCCCTCGTGACGGTGGGGGTGTTTGGAAAATAGTGATCAACTAGGGTGGGGTGCATAAGAAATCATAAAGAAAATACAAGTATATACATATATTACCAATCCCTAATACCCCACCTATGGGTTCTCAAAATAAAAAACCATGACAACACCATCAGCTTTGCTGCTACCTCTAATGCATAACACCACTTATCAAGCCTTAAGACCCATTCCACATTCCCCACCAATTTATTATCCATTAACATTCTTTATTCAAAATTTATTTATCCATTCCATCACCACTCGAGTAACTATTGATCACAAATCAAAACAAGTAAAAAAAAGTCACATAGAGGAAGAAGAAACCTGGTAAATTAACCCACTTCACATTAAATACACATCATATCACAACCTCCATCTACGAGGTGAATCTTTTAGAATGTTATTAATGGGGAAGTACACATACCAACCACAACCATAATTCTTCAAAGTCACACCTCCAAATACATTATCTCAACTACAACAAGAAACACACTAAACCATAACTAGATCTCCGGCCTTGCTGTACAAATATACCATGCCCATATTTTCTCACAGAACTAACCCCATGTGAATTAACTTGTCAATAACCAAATTACCCCATGAAAAAAAGAAATACTTATTCAGATTTAACAAGGCATATATTCTTTAATTCCACTTTCTAATTTATGGGTTATCATGGAAACAGTATGATCCAGGTCTATTCATTTATTAGACGAATATACAAGATTAACAGTTTTCATATTTGATCATTCAATAAGAAATAAACATCATTCATTCCACGTACCATCCCATGTGAAACAATACCCCCAATGGCCCTAATTTTCAATGGTCAGTTATCCAATTGAAATCACAAAAATAGTAAAATGAATAAAATAGAAACTTGCATAACTTTTTCATAGCCCCCCACTTTATTGATTTAAAGCTGATTCAATTATCTTTATAAATTTGAATTCAACTGTCATCACAAGGATAAAATTCGTGTACCCACCTCGCATTATAGATAAATAATAGAGATGAAGGGATCCCTTCATGGAAGAAGAGAAATTGGTACTTTTTGTTTCAACCGAAATAGGAGTGTGCATGCAACAGTAAGAACTCTATGAAAATCATGAACCAATTACCATAGCCTCACAAAACGATTCCTATTTAAATAAGGGTTTTGGGAATCTCACACCAAAGGTAAAAAAATTAGGAAGAACAAAGTGTGAGGAAAGTTATCTCAACCTTTAAAAGATCTAAACAGAGAATCAGTTTAGATATACTTTTTATTTTTTGAAGTATCTAGTCAAGATAATGCATTTTGACCAAAAAAATCCCCCAAACCCTTAGAAAAATAAATATAGGATTCATGGGCTTTGAATTGGTCTCAATACCAAAAAATAAGGATTTAAAAGAGTTTTGTGTCAAAGAAAGTGTCAAAGGGGTAAAACTGTAGGAAGCTAGAAACACTAACCATAACACGGATGGATGAGGCACTATTTTACAAGACACTGTTCGCAAGTCACCATTAGGTGATCCACATCTTAAATAGCACCACTCATGAGTCACCATTCGTTATCTACCATTAAGATATACACCTTTAGCAAAGAAACCATTTGGAGAGGCACCACTCAGTGAGAAACCACCAATGATTGATTTATAGTGAGCCACCACCAAGGAGAAACTTCCAGTGAGTCACCACTAGTGAGTCACACCACCAGGGTGACAACTCTAGGGTGAAGCCTCTAGGGTGACACCACCATAGTGACACTTCTTGGGTGTCACTATTAGGGTGATACTGTTATAGTGACACTATTGTCACGAGGAACCGTTCGAAAACATAGAAAACTAGGAATTTTTTAAGTGTACAAATGAGTCACCTTGACCCCGAAGAACACCTCAACATCAGATTATCACAATGTGATGAACCATAGAGGTCTGATCCATTACACATTACATAAAAGAAAACATGTGGTGAGCATGTCTTGAGTATTAGTGAAAAAAATTGAGATGGGAAATATCTTACCTCAGACTCCTACTTAAACATGATTGATTTAATATCAGTTATGATAGATTTAGACTTATTTTAAATTTATATTATAACCATATTTGTATTTTCCAGACTATATACAACTCGTTTATAATTTTTTTTTTCAATTTATTAATAATATTTTTTAAACAAAATTTGAGTGTTAACTATTCCATTTTCCATACATGTTTCAGTTTGATGGTTATAGTCCTTGAACCTTGGTCATGGTTTCAAAATATACAGAACATTAAACATTTTATAATTATCAAGTTTATAAATTCAATATAATTTTAGAACCATCCATTTAAAATGGTTATAAAAAATTAATTACATCATCTTATAGAGATGGTAGTCCGTACATACACATGAGTGAGATATCCATTTTTTAAATGGATGAAAAGAAAATAAATGATATAAATATTTACTTTTATAGAATCATAATAATAGTAGAAATTTTATAATCATTCATTAAATATTTCCATATTTATATCTATGTAAAGAAGAAATAAAAAATGAATCACATCACTTCGTGGAGGTGGTAGTCCACACATATTCATGTGTGACATAATAATTTTCCAAAAGATATATGGGTAAGAAGTTACAAGATATATTATTTTTATATAATAATAATAATTTCATAAAAATAATATGTTTTTATTTTATCCTTAATTTTAACTATCTATATGATCTAATGATAAATAAAAAGCACATCACTTTATGGATTTGGTATTCCACATGTAAGGACGAGTGATGTTATCATTTCCCATATGATGGAAAATGAGGTGAAAAGGGTTTTGAAATAATAATAATAATAACATTTAAGTATATGTAATATACTTATGTTTTTATTTTATCATGTTCAAAGAATATTATAATTTTTTAGAAGACGAAATAAATATATAAAACTTGGTTAAGTATTATACTTATTATTTTGAAAATATCCCCTAACTTACACCTTAGTCCTTATTATATTGGTATTTTTTTAGTCCAAGACCACACCGAATTATAGATGGATGTTGGGTAGAGATTTTTCCTTTTTATTGTCCAAGATAGAGTTCTCAAAAAGTGGGAGGAATATAGGATAAGATGTTCCTTTTTATAAGTGAGGGGACTGGAACAATTTTAATTTTCCAATAATTTTAAATATTATAATTGTATTAATCATGGATAAGTGGAGTATAAAAAATTAGATTTATAATATACGATGAAATGGTCAATACAATCTCATCCAAATTAGAATTAATAAGATATTTTATGACCTTATCACAAGGTTTTAATCTTAATTAAGCCATTTTATCCTTTACCGTGGTGACAACATTTTTACCAAAGTTACCATTTGTAATGAAAAAATTAAATTAGGCCCATTAATAAATTTTAAAATCATAATTCCATATATTATATCCATTTTTAGAAAGTGGTATTTTCAAAGAATAAAATGAATTTATTATCATTCCTTTCCTAGTAAAAACCCTTATATGAATTTTAATTTATTTTATAGAATATATTATCTAAATATTTTGTTAAAATAATTTATCTATAATGATTAATTTATTTTATTAGAATTAAAATACATTGTGCGCATAAAAATTATTTTTCTAGAAAAATAACTCATTTTACCTTTAAATAATATTATCTTTACTTATAAATTTGTGATAATAAATATATAAATGATTATTAATTTTTAAACATGTATAAAAAAATAATATTATATAAATTTAATGCTCTAAATAAGGGGAATTAACTTAAATATACCATATATAATAAAATAATGTTTGTAAAGAATACATTTCTTTTTAAATAAGAATAATTAAAGAAGTATATATTAATTGATTTCACTATTATGTTTTAATAAATTATCTTGTAATATATTTCATTTTGTATTGTAATAATTTATGATTCACTAATGTTTATTATTGTGTGCATCTCAATATATTCAATATAGTATTTTTTAAGGAAAACATGTACTAACATATACGTTGTTATACACCACCGATCCTCACTTATTCAAATAATTTGAGTAGTATATCTACAAAAACACCTAAAAAATCAATTACAAAATATCATCCACATGTTTTAAATCTTCAGTATTCTCCAAAAGACCAACCTAGAGGCATAATTTGTAAGCCAATGGAGGGCTTCCCAAGAAGATGTATAACTCTTAAACAAATTATTTCAAGTTTATTTATTCATTAAAATCATTCAAAAATAACATAAAAATGATGATATAATTAAATATGTATCTATTACATACATAAATTATATTATGTTTATGGTATAATCTATTTTCATCTCCTTTTCCATCCCAGGAGAAATGAAAACTTTTCTCATGGGTACATGTGGAATACCACCTCCATGAAGTGATATGTTTCATTTTTCATCAATATCTCATATACTTGATTAAAATATGGATAAAATAAATATATATGATATTTATGAAATAATTATGATTTTGGAAAGATACTATATTACCAAACTTCTTACCCTTCCATTCGTTTGAAATTGATAACATCACTTGTTTGTAAGTGTGGAATAAAACCTCCACAAAGTGATACAATTCATTTTTCATTATTATATATATTGGTTATTCATAATAATTAATTTAATGGATAATTATAATCTATAAAATATTATTATGATTCTATAATATCAAACCCTTTTATACTTATATTCTTTTTCACCCATTTGAAAAATGAAAACGTCACTCATGTGTTTGTGCAGACTACCGCTTCCTTGAAATAACACACATAATTTTTCATGAATAACATATATGGATTTTTATAAAATTGTATATAATATATAAAAATGATAATTATAACATGTTCAGTATTATATATATAATGTTACCATGATCTATTTGACCACAGTCAACACACTGATGCTATTTTAAGGTTATAAACCGATCAACCCCAAAACATCGAACATGAAGTTAACCGATTTAGTTACCAAATATAACATGGTACTAAATGAAATAAAATGTATAATAGAAATGGAATGAAGTTGAAAAATGTTCTTAGTAAATTATATATTAATAAAATTTTATTATTTCAGAAATTAAAGGATGTATGTGGCAATTCAAGAGATGAGGCATTGGATATACCATTAAAGAATTGTTTTAAATGTTTTAAATTCTTTATTTTTCATATAAATGTTATTAAAATTTCATCAATATTATTAAATGCAAAATTTATTCAATATATTGAAATATTAAATCCATTTCTAAAACAATTTTAAACATTTAATAAAGATATTTTTGAATCAAAGTGTCCCATAGCACTTCGAAACCTTTAAAAGAATTAACATTTCAAAACATTAATGTTCATATAAATAAATAATTAAAACGATTTGGAACAAAATTGACATTAATGATAAATATTTTAAAGATTAAATATTTAAAACATTTAAAACAATGTTTTACTTAACGAGTCATTTACCACTTGAGAAAATATTTGAATAAAAATAATTAAATAATAACATTCAAAAAATATGTAATATCATGGGAATAAGGATATTCATGATATAATATGTCAAATGGTATTATATACACCTTATAGGATTATAAAGGTGCACAATATCAATATATGCCTCAATGAAAGGATATTGAGATGTAGTCCCTTACGAAAATTCGACAGCCTAACAACATCACTTAAAAATTCATAAAATGAGTTGATGAGAGAGAAAAGGGTCTATAATCACTTGTACATAAAATGTATATAAATAAGTATACATAAAAAAATATCCCAACATAATAAAATAGTAATTAAAATACATAACATAAAATAAGTCTTTGACTAAAAGAGGAGGGTGAAAGGTTCCCTTACCTTGAGTCTGACTCGTCACGTGTGTTCCTTGGTCTTCCTGAATAATAAACTTAAATTAATTACTACATGATTCAGAAAATTTTTCAAGTTTATTATTCCTTTTATATATCTTATTACCTAATTACAAACATTATATAATTATTTATGTTAGTATCGGTCGTTTTTTTGATATTCAGTACTTGAGTTCAAAATAAAGTTGTTATAATTACAAATTGTCCATGTGGTAAAAATTCCATTATCTTCAAAATGATATTCATGATTTAAATATCTTATATATCTAGTATATATATTTATTTATAATAGTATATAAAATTTTGAGATAATAAATTAAATGCACCGTTCATGGAGACGGTAAGTCGTACGTATGTATGAACGCTACTTTCATTTCTTTTTTTTTTGTATTTAAAGGAATGAAAACTAAATGATACATTGGTATATTATATTTCCCTTATAAAATAATATTTTGTATATGTTACATAAATTCATTAATTCAATCCTTTATACATTCCATGTATGGCATGAACGAGTCATATCACTTTGAGGGGCGGTATTCCGCACTTCCTCAAATGAAATTATCATATTTACAGATTATGGAAAGCATATGGGTATTATTTAAAAAAAAGCATATAGATAATATAAATATAATATATATATCATATATAAATAAAGTGAAATCATAATTTCCACCATGATATGTGGTAGGGGAAAATTCAACAATCAATGTTTCGTGAGGCAGTAGTTTGTCATCCACAGAAACAGTACGTTCATATCCATTAGATAGCGGTGTGTATAAGTGTAGTTAGAATCATTCTCATAAAAACAACCTAGTATATTTAAGATACTGGTGGTGTTATGTAATAAAATAAAAATAATATAATAGGGAGTGAAGAATTAATATAATGGAAAGAAACTTTAGAGAAGACTCTATCTCTTAAAACGTGTAACTCTCTTTGATTTGAGCCAAAAGGCTTTCTTGAATTACCTTATGCATAAGGTAAGTCTTATAGAAGGAATATAGGTATTTGGTAGATTATTTGGGCAGATTGTTTATGATCCAATGGGCTTGAGATGTGTGATCAATTGTGTAGGGTGATACCCTTTTATAAGAGGGAGGAGGGGAACTTTATAAATATATTGAAAAATTATTTTATTATAAAATTATTTTAGGTTTTAAAAAGACCCATAGTCATTTATTTCAAATATAAGATGTTTTTTGGTCGAAAACCTCTCAAAAAATAGGTTTTAGACAATTCTAGGTCATAAATGTAACCATATTTTTTATCTTTAACCCTTAGTTAACTAATTTAACTCTTACCATGTCTTCTTGTATATTCATACTATATGGTTAATATAGTTACTATAAAATTTTAATATAAACTCAAGTGGTTAATTAATGATATTTTCAACATTATATAAGTCATTTAGAAGAATGTTATATTTTTAAAAAAATTATATAATTTAATAAAATTTTATTTTTTTTTTCTAAAAACTCATTTATGTCAAATTTTATACTATTCATATCATGAATTTTTATAAAATCCATAACAACTTTATTCTTTCAAAAAAACTTCATTAATTAAAATATAAAAGGTAATAATAATCCATAAAATTAGTGTATGGCATAAAGAGTTTAAAAATATATTTATTTCAATACTTATAATCTCATTTATTTGAATCAATCATTAATAAGGAAATCACTACATCGTCATCGTGTCATAAATAAATTTCTTTATTTGACGTATCAAAATTATAAATAAAATACCATGATATAGTAAATATTTTTATATTTTTAATTAATATTTATAGTCAAATATATCACTTATATAACCCCATATAAAAAAGGTTTTATTAAAAAAAGACTTGTTTGTATTTTATTTTTCTTTACTTTAAATTAATCCTTATAAAATGTCATTTCCACATAAAAGTGGCTCCATGGTGTCCCAAAATAGACCCATGAATGACCATGGTCATAAATATCTCATAAAATATAATTAAGAAACGTTTTAGGGTAGTTTAATATTATTATATTATTATTTGTTACCCTTATTTACTAGATTTACCCTTTAACCATGGTAAATAAAATAACTACTGAAGTTACTATTCATAATGTATAAAAATAAAAGCTACCTATTTAAAAAATTTGAACCTACTAATTATAAATATGAAATCCATTTCTCTAAATTCGAAACACAGAAGTTGCAGAAATTAATTTAAAATTAATTCATGTTGTCAAAACCAAAAAACGTGTTTTTAAGAAGTAAAAACTACCAAAAGATTGACATGTGTTTATGTACAATTTCAAAGTGAAATTAATCCCAATGACCAAAATTGGTTTAAATGATAAAAATATAATCCAATTAAACTTTAATACCAATTTAAAGTACAATCTAAATATATAAATAAATTAGATGAAAATGCAGTTTTGACTTAAAATGTTGTATTCTTCACAATTCATTAAAAAAATGAACTTTTTCAAAAAATTACCAGAAATTTATTCAAAGTAAACTTTGATTTCCTGATTCTGTAGAATAATTTTATTTTGTCACATATAACATATAAAAGTGACAAAAATTATATTTTAAAAGGATTCTCCATCAAAAGGCTGTAAAATTTCCTTTTAAAAATATTAGAGTATTTCATGCTTAAAATCGGATTCATTCTTATTTTAAGTGGCTAAAATTTATTGGATAAATGTAAATACATATAAAAATATGTATAATCATATTTTAGTTATTTATTCTCATTCCCTATAATACAATGGTTATGCGTTAACTACAATTTAAAATAATAATATTATTATATTATTTTTCGGTATAATTAAAGTTGTGTGAAACATAAGATTTCAAAGAAACCCATTATTACATTTTGAGTACACTATCAGAAAAAACATCCCCTTTATTGTAAAAATAATATCTTATTCATAAATATTAATAGAAATGAAAATGTATTATTCTATAAATACATGGGTCATTACATCCTTCACCCTTTTGGAAATTGTATCCTCGTAATTTCAAAATTGGACTCAAAAACATCATTGAAAATATCATATCGAAAAAAGAGTTGATAAAACTATCACTTTATAAAAAAGAAACATAAGTACAAAGGTCACCCAAGATAACCCATACTAGGATTCCATATAAGAAAATATAGATATGGAAGAGAAGTTAACCATCAAGTTCTGATGGAGAGAGATAGAAAATACGATCAGGAGAAAGTTAACCATGAGAAAATCACAAACTTTTGATAAATTAAACAGTCTTTTAATTCCCTATAGAAAAAAGTAAATGAATTTTATTTTATTTTAAGTTCCTTTTCATAATTTTAGATAATTTATTTATGATATTAACTAAGAACATTAGAAAATATACTTACTTTTCAAGTAAAGTTTCATCCTTTAATAAATTTCTACCAAAAACTCATATTTTCTCCAAATGATGAGTATTTAAGATGAGTTGGTCAAACCTAAAGCGCTAGAATAAACTTTTATATAATCACATAATCCACAAAAGATGAACTATACATTTTCCCTATCTCTAGACATTAAACAAAACCAAAATGGTTAGTATGAGATCAGATAACCCCGAAAAAGGATAATCCTTTATTAAAAAAATAAATAATACTCTTAATATCCAAAATTCAACAAAAAATACTCAAATTCAATAAAGACCATTCAATACACAATTGTACTTAAAATTATTCAAAATAATCCAAACTAATATTTAAACCTAAAATTCAGAAGGATTTGATCACATAGTCTTCCATGACAAATCTTAACACTTATCTCTAAATAATATAGACTACTCTTAAAGTATCATAATAAAAAGTAATTAACCTAATCACATATTCTCTATGATAGGTTAATCATTTCCATAAACAACCCAAATCATTATATGTCCACAATAAAAACATAGATTCTTCCAAAATAATATTTCACCACTACTCCTCAAATGAAATCTCGTAGTATTTTATTTTCGTTAGGAAAATAGTGTTCCTTAAAGAGTGAATGTCTTCCAAAATTACACTTATCACTTAATCACTAAATCATTTACGTATACTAAGTATATCCATTTGATAAAACCTAAGTTCACAAAATCAACTTATTATTGATCCATAAAATCATTTAACTAAAAAGAATAAGTCATACTAACAGAGGACTTCACATAGGCTAGTGGTAGGGGATTCGCCCTTGTCACCCTTCAGTTATGGGTTTGATTCCTGTGGCCTTGCCAGACATGACGGGTTGTCACCCATTATACGTGTTATCCTTTTTCTAAAACCATATCATTCATATAATATTCTCTAAAATAATATAATTCCATCAAAAATTACTATAACCTACTTTATCCTTAAAGGTTATCTAATACCTTTCATTTTTCATCCCAAAATTTAATAACCATTAATCACCTTAAAAAAAGATCATATGAACCCCTAAGGTTATCCACTATGTTCGCACAAGAAAAGGTAATTCTTCCTTGAAAAACATTTTCACATATCAAACATCAGGGTTGCACATATTAGAAAAATTATTCCAAAGTAATCCCATCATCAAAAGAGCATTAATACTTTAAAACATGTCATCATCCGACAACCTACCATAAATCTTAAATACGTTATATGTATACTTCTTACTCATTTAATGCTCTTCATAATACTTTAACTATAAATATCCACTTTATTTCTTAATACATCATTTCTTCATATCAAATATACTCATCATTTATAAATATCAATCCAAATATGCTTATTCTTTATGGATAAGAAAATAAATCATACCTTTAATCTAGATATCATGATCTTCAGGATGTTCCCTTTCTCTTTTGGTATGTTTTCATACTTTCAAAAAGAAAAAATTCGTTCCACTTCTATAATTTTACTTTTGGATAGAGTTGTAAAAGTTGAGATCTTGAAATCATATGAAAATGAAACCATGATCCATAAATTTTTTTTAGAAATGAGTAGGTGTCGGATAACTCAAAAAATTTCTTGTAGGTGTTTTTAATACTCAAGAAGCTATCAAAATCATTCGAACATGCTTTTCCCATAATAGTGATGATCAAATAATTGGGGAGGGATAAGAAGGTTGTGAAAGATCTCTTTCCTTTCATATTGAAAAATGATCCTTAATATGATGAAAAGAATAAAAACTTAAACATGAATCAAATTATTATTATTCAAAAGAATCCCTTATAGGGTAAATAAAACAGAAAAACTTTTATATTACTCTAATCCATCAACCTCCTTATATATCCATTTTTTTAGGATTTTATCCAAATAACCTAACTTAAGATAACCCTAGAAAATATTCCATATGATAATAACTCACTTGGTTATATGGGATCCTTTACCTATACCTAGATAACACCCTAACCACTAAAGTTATCTAATCCAACCTCTGATACCAACTATAAAGCTCTAACCTTAAACATTACATAATCTTGAGTTAAGTCAATAATTTGAAAGTGATGATCTTTTCAGGTTTATATTTTTAGAGAATTAGGCCATAACTATTACATTACATCTCAAAAATTACAAATTTGACACTTATACTCTATCCAAATTTTTCACAATAATAAATCTCCATAAATAAAAAAAGAATTATTTTCTTGATATAAATCTTCTTGAATTCTTCCTTTCTCTTACCCTTCATAATACCCTGTGAAAAACATTTAAAAAACTTTGGATGAGCATAAAAATCTCAGTATGGGATATAAAACCAGGAAAAAAACATTAGTCCATGAATACATACAAATCAGGAAATCATACTTTTCAATCATAAAACACAAGATCTTTAATATACCTCATGAAATCATAATATTTATGAATAACACATAGAAATGATAACTCATAAAGCTAACTTGTGGCATAAAAAACGTAATTAAATTGTAGCTTTCACATCTATATAGGGAGTTACGTTTGGAATACCCATCATAGTATATTCCCTAAATCTCTTAGGAGAAACATTAACTTTTACCTCGGTCACATTACCCAATGTATTTGAGAGCTATCTCGGGTTCACCTACCCTAGGTTTATCATGTAACCACCCGTATTTGGTGTATCACATTACCACCCATAAAATGTCCAAGTACCATTACATAATCATAACACATAAAAGATTGAAATTATCAACATTTCACTCGTCAATCATAAGAAATAAATTCACTATATTGAAATATTAAATCCATTTCCAAACACATTTAAAACATTTAATAAAGATATTTTTGAATCAAAGTGTCCCATGCCACTTTGAAATTTTTAAAGGAATTGAAATTTTAAAAAATTAATGTCCATATAAATAAATACTTAAAACCATTCTGAAAACATGGAAATTAATGAGAAATATTAAGAAGATTAAATATTTAAAATATTTAAAATAATTTTTTTGTAAAAGAGTCCCTTACCACTTGACAAAATAATAGAAATAAAAATAATTAAAGAATAACATTAAACAAAACCTATAATATCATTGTAATAATTATATTCATGATATAATATTTAAAAGGGTATTATATACACCTTATAGGATAATAAAGGTACACAATATCAAGATATTCTTCAATTAAAGGAGATTGAGATGTTATCCATTACTAAAATTCAGCAGCCTAATGACGTCACTTAAAAATTCAGAAAATGAGTTGATGAGAGAGAAAATGGTCTCCAATCACTTTTACATAAAATTTATATCAATAAGTATACATAATAACATATCCTAACATAATAAAATGGAAAGTAAAAGACATAATATAAAATAAGTCTTTGACTAAAAGAGAATTGTAAAAGGTTCCCTTATATTGAGTTCGACTCATCACGTTTGTTCCTTGTTATTCTTGAATAATAAGAATAAGAAATTTTCTAATTTCTTTGGAAACTTTTTCAAGTTTATTATTCCTTTTATATCACTTATTATTGCGTTATAAACATTACATAATTATTTAAGTTAATATCGGTCATTTTGTCGATATTCGGTACATGAGTCAAAAATGAACTTGTTATAATTAAAAATTGTCCATGTGGTAAAAATTAAATTATCTCCTGAATGATATTCATGATTTAAATATCATATATATCCAGTATATATATTTATTTATAATATTACATAAAATTTTGAGAAAATAAATGAAATGCACCATTCATGGAGACGGTAAGTCGTACATACACATAAATGATGCTTTTATTTCTTTTTTATATTTAAATTAATGGAAAATAAATGATACATAGGTATATTATAATTCTATTATAATATATTATTATATATATTTTACATAAGTTTATTACCATCATCCTTTATACATTCCATGTATAGAATGAATGAGTCATATTACTTTGAGGGGGCGGTAGTTCACACTTCATCAAATAAAATTATCGTATTTACACATTATGGAAAGCGTGAAGGTATGATTTAAATAAAACAAAATAATCATAGAAAAAATATAAATATAATATATATAATATATAAATATAGTTTCATCATAATGGCCACCATGAGAGGTGTTGGGGGAAAATTGAATAATCATCGTTTCGTGTAGTAGTAGTTCACCGTCCACAGAAAGAGTATGTTCATTTCCATTAGATGGAGGTGTGGGTAAGTGTAGTTAGAATAATTATCATAACAAAATCCTAGTATATTTAGTATACTTTTGTTGTTATTTAATAAAATAATAAGAATATAATAGGGAGTGAAGAACTAAAATAGTGGAAAGGAAATTTAGAGAAGATGCTACCTCTTAAAACGTGTAACTCCCTTTGATTTGAGTGAAAGGATTTCTTTAATTGCATTCTACCTTAGTTAAGCCTTATAGGAGGAATATAGGGATTTTGGAAGCTTATTTATGAAGATGTTAGAATATCTAAGGGGTTTGAGAGGTGTGATCAAATGGGTAGGGATGATGCCCTATTAGAAGACGAAGGAGGGGCACTTTAAAAAAAGTTTTGAAGTATTATTTTATTATAAAATGATTTTCAATTTCATAAGGTACTAAAGAAATTTATTTCAAATATAATATTCTTTTGGGTATAAAACCTTTCAAACAATAGGTTTTAGACAAGTCTAGGTCAAAAATTTAACCCTATCTCTTATATTTAACCCTTAGTTAACTAATGTATCTCTTACCATGTGTTCTTGTATATTAATACTATATGGTTAATATAGTTACTATAAAATTCAAATAGAACCTAAAGTGGTTCATTAATGACATTTTTAACATTATATAAGTAATTTTTCAGAAGCTTATATTTTTAGGACTATTATATCATTTAATAAAATTGTATTTGTTTTAAAAACTCATTTATGTCAATTTTATACTATTCATATCATGACTTTTTAAACAATCCATAAGAACTTGATTATTTATAAAAAACTTAATTAATTAAAATATAACAAGTCATAATCATCCTTAAAATTCTTGTATTTCATAAAAAGTATCAAAATAAATTTATTTCAATATTTATAATCTCATTTATTTAAATCATTCATTAATAAGGAAATCACAACATCATCATTGGGTCATAAATAAATTTATTTATTTGATGTCTAAAAATTATAAATAAAATAACATGATGTAGGAAATATTTTTATATTTCTAATTACTATTTATAGTCAAATAAATCACTTATATAACCCTATATAAATTTTTTTTAGTAAAAAAGACATGTTTATGTTATATTTTTCTTTACTTTAAATTAATCCTTATAAAATGTCATTTTCACATCAAACTGGCTCCATGGGGCCCCAAAATCGACCCAAGTATTCCCAAGGTAGTAAATATCTCATAAAATAGTATTAAGACATGTGTTAGGATAGTTTAATATTATTATAATATTATTTGTACCCTTATTTACCAGATTTACCCTTTAACCATGGTAAATAAAATAATTACTGAAGATGCTATTCATAATGTCTAAAAGTAAAAGGTTACAATTTAAAAAAATTGGACCCTATTATTCTAAATATGGAATAAATTTTTCCAAATTAAAAACAAATAATTTTCAGAAATTAATTTAAAATTAATTCATGTTGTCAAGGCCAAAAAGCGTGTTTTTAAGAAGTAAAAACTACCAAAAGATTGACATGTGTTTATGTCCAATTTTGTAGTGAAATTACTTCCAATGAAAAGAATTATATTAAATAATAAATATATAATCTAATTAATATTTAAAACTAATTTAAAATACAATATAACTATATAAATAAATTAGATGAAAAGGTAGTTTTGACTTAAAATGCGGTATTTTTCACTATTCATTAAAAAATGAACATTATCATAAAATTACCAGAAATTTATCCAAATTAAATTTTATGTCTCTAATATATATAAAAATTTTATTTTTTCAAATATAATATATAAAAGTTACAAAACCTATATTTAAAAAGGGTTCGCCATCAAAAGGCGGTAATGTGACCTTTTAAAAATATTAGAGTATTTCATGCTTAAAATCTGATTAATTCTTGTTTTATGCTTCTAAAATTTATTGAATAAAATTAAATACATTTAAAAAATATTCATAATCATATTTTAGTTAGTTTTGTTCATTTCCGCCAATACAACGACTAGGCATTAACTACCATTTAAAATAATAATATTATTATATTATTTTTCGGTATAACACAAAGTTTTCTGAAACGTAAGATTTCAAAGAAAAACATTATTACATGTTGAGTATGCTATAAAAATATCATCCCATTTAATGTGAAAATAATATCTTATACATAAATATTAATATAAATTAAAAAGTATTGTTCTATAAATTCCTGGGTCATTACAATACAACATTTTTGGAATTTCCAATAGTCATGATTTTTATTATTTAATAATATTCCTATAATTTATTACATATTTATTGAAAGAATACCCTATTTCTATAAATTATGATATTTTTTTTATTTTAATATTTTTCAATGGAAAAAAGGTATTTTATACTTATTTTTACTTAATCCTAAAAAGTTATTCTGTATATGGGTTTAACAGAATAATTTATGAGATTTTATGATGGAAATAAAAGATTTTATGTGTTTTATATTATTTATGATCCTTTTAAATTTTTAATGATGACTAATGATCTTGATATGTCTCTTCAATTCATTGGGTAATGATTTTTTCTCTAAGGAATATTAATTGGAATTAATGTGGAGGGTAATTCCATTTGGAAGAGTTCTTGTATGAATGATTAAATTGGGTGATATGAATATGTTTTAAAATTTACATATATGAATTTTCTTTTATTTCAAATTATTTTTAATGAAATATTTTGATTTCATAAGCTATGATAATTATTTTACATTTAATGAAATGTTTATACCCCTTTTAAGGGTGAAAAGTATGTTTTTTAAGAAAATGTTTTCATGAGTACTCATGTTTTAAAAGAAAACCTCATAATTATGATTTTTATATTAATATTTTTATGATATGTTTTATGTAAAATTTTAGTAATCGAATTTGATTTCATTATTAAGTAAATGATTATTTTTAGCTCATGTTTAAATATATAAAAGACAAATTCATTATGGGATTTCATGATTTCCAAAATGGAATAAAGGGTTTTGTTTATTTTATACCCCTTATTGAGCTTTTTGTTATCATGCTATATTTAAAAAAAATTAACAGGTATTAAGGATTAGTGGGAACTAAATAAATGTATATATTCCCTCTATAAGTTTTTATTCTAAAATAAGTGAGCGTGATTTGAATGAAATGAAAGTTTAAATTTATGATTTTTTTTTGTGTGTAAAAAATGGACATTGTGTAGATGTATTTACATTTTATTATAATAGTATGATATGTAAGAGTTTTTTCAAATTCTATAAAACTCTAACCCAAAAATATCTTATGAATGTAATAAAATTAAATCATTTATATTAAACTCATGATTTTTACTCAATTAAGCTATAAGATATTATATGTAGTGTCTTTTCATGGGTATCTATCTAGATTCTTATGAATTATTTTTGAAAGTGATTTCCTATAATATACTTTGTGGGTCATGCAAAATTGGAGTGTGAGAGAATCAACTCTGGTATCTAATTTATTGATCCACTAAGGAAACCACTTGACTAATTAATCAAAGCCCCTACATGATAATTTTCAATGTAGAATTGTGATCACATTATACCATTAAATATTTATATGTGCCATGATTGGAATTAAAAAAGGATGTATGGAGATGCTTTCTGTTTGAAACAATGTCACAAAGAGGTCATCTTTAACATTTTCTTTTTATAAATATTTTTTTGGAACTTGAGGATTTATAGGTCCACTCACGTGATAAAAACAAGATTAAATATTGTTGATATGCATCATGTGAGATAATAAGATGTGGGAAAAACTTGAAATGAGGGTAATATAGTGTCACATGTCAAAAAAAAAACAATAAAGAACCCACACATGTAATGATCAACTATACTATATGTGGTTGACCCTGAATAACATCCATGGTAAGTTAATTGAACACAATAAGGGTAGTTGACCATGAGGGACATGTCAAAATGATATACTATGAATAATTTGATTGACTATGATATGGGAAACATAGTAATTAAATTAATTATGTGTAATTCCAACTGATTGTAAAAACAAATGTATACCTAAATTGAAGTTCACTGACTATATAAATGAAATAATATCTACCATGAGTGAGATTGTTTTTACCACATGAAGGAAATAACCTACCACATGCCTCATACAATAGGTGAATTTATCTAACATTGGGATATCAACCAAGGGCTTGAGATCAAAAACATGATTTCAGCCTACTACATGATGAACATTGAGGATAGTAGGTCAACTGTGATACACAAAAAGATATAAGGATTCTAAGTTCATCACATATGAAAAATTGGAAATGAACCATATATAAAGAATAATATAGGATTTCATTAATGTAGTTTGAACTTGTATTATTTTAATGATGAATAATAGTGGAGATGTTGAGATAGTATAGCTATAATTAAGTTGATGCAAATTGAATTGATATTAAATGATATATACATCATTATATAGAGATTATTATGATCATTGAAAATAAAAGTAGTATAGCCTCTTTGAAATAGTGGGAGAAATATTTTGATGGTAGAATTCCTAAGATTTATAAAGGATGGAGAAAGTGATCTCATGGAGGAGAATCTATGTTATGAAATGAGAGATAAAGAAAACATGCATGAGTTGTGATTTCTCTTGCATAAGTTTATAGATGAGCCATGATCCTTGTGTCACAATAATTAATCCACATTAACGAATTCATGCATGTAATTAAAATAATTATATGTATAATAGATATTATACATATAAGTTGAAATTTTTAATTAAGTAGAAGGAAAATGTGTTTTTGAGGTGTTTGTATGCCATGAATATAGATCCCATGTGTATTGCAGATCAATATTTTGAAGTAGAGGATGAATTAATGTGGATTCAAAGGATAAGAATCCATGAATTAAGAAGATTCATAACTACATATTATAGTGCAATGATTTTTATTCTATTTTTCAGGCATATATATATATATATATGTGTGTGTGTATAATTAAGTATATGGATAATCCAAGAGAGAATAGGAAATAATTATCTATGAAATAATAACTCATTCATGAGGATGAAATAATTTTTAAATATCTTAATACCATGAATGAAGGTGTGATTATAGTTTTTTTATGCATATTTATTTTATATGAATGTTATCATTTCATGGGATTACATGAATAAGAAATTTATGTTGAAATGGGGATAAAGAGGCTTTGATAAGTCTGTATGTCTATATGTAATCACTTTTATTTATGGAGGTGGTTTCTCATGGAATTTATTATTGAAATGTAAATATCCAAAATTAGATATTAAAGAAGTTTTTATTTGATAAGAAATATGGATATTTGAATTCAAAATATTTTCATGGTTTAAAAACACTAGATGGATTAAGAAAGAGAAGATTAAGTAACTAATGTTGTTGTACATTATTATATTTATATATGTTGTTTCAAGTCAAAATAATATGTTATTGATGCTTAGAACTATTAATCATGAGAGAATATTTTTCTTTGTACCAAGTAAAAGAGAGGAAAAAGATTCTTCACATAGATATTATTCTGAAGAATTTTTTTATGTCAAAGAAAGCGAAGAAAAGAGAAGAACAAGTATTTTTTTTTGTTTTCTGAAGTAGAAGAAGCATAAAAGAATATGGAGATATATTACTATTTTTATTAAACCAAGGAATATGAAGAATAATTGAGGGATAAAAGATTAATAATTAACTAAATTAGTCTGTATTTTCACAAGAATAAGAAGAGATCTACGAAACCTAATTCACCCAAAAGATGAGAAGATAAGAAGAGTATTGTGCATTTCATTTTGTAAAAGAAATAAGAGAAAGGAGAAGTTGTAACATATCAATTTTATAATTTTTTAAAGGATAAGATATTGTATAAAATATTTTGTATTTAATAGAAGAAGTGAATTGCTACTGTAAAAGGGAATAATAATAATAAATAAACAGTACATCAATAACAAGGAAGTATTCTTAATTGGTTTCAGAATATCTTATTCTTACCCATATATTCATTATAACAGATTAATATTTACATGAGTGTTGGATTCACTAAAAAGTGTGTGTGATGTAAACTCTACACTATTGAGAGACTATAGTATAAAATTGAGAGGGTTTTATTAGTGCTTTTTATAAATATAGATTTTTATAGATCACACCAAGTATTAGCCTTATCATAATGAGTGTTGAACATTATAAATTACCATTACAATTGTGTTTGTGTGTTTTGTTTTCATTTGATAAATAAAAAATTGATAAGATAGAATGTGAAGTCTATTCATCATAACAAGTGAAAGAGGTAAAAAGGAAAAGGGATAAAAAGTTAAAGTATAAATGGAATTCAAAGTCATCAATACTGATTCACCCCCACTATGTGTGGTTCATATCCTAATTGGTCCATTCAGAGACTTTTTCTGATAAGGATATAAGAATAGAATTCATATTTTTCCCATCAATATCTAAATTTTTATGATTAGTAATGAAAATTTGTACACTTCTATCAAAAGTTAGAAAGCACATTGTTGGAGCATCAAGAACATTTAGGGTAAGATACATGATATAGGGTATCATATTATTCTTCCAACCATTCCATTTACTACAATAAAATATAGGAATACCCCTAATTTTGATTTAGTTTGTATTATAAATCTCTTATTACTCACGGAATAAAAAAGGGAATCTAACTCTAATACCACTTGATGTTCCCAAGGAATGGGTGCACTATTGAGAAATGGGGGGGATGAACCTATGGTGATATTATTTTATAAATTTATTTCTCTTGTAAGTTAACCATTGTAATTATCTAAGATCCCATCCTATAAAATATATATATCCCAACCTTACTTGAATGAATGTAAAAAATAAACAAGGACAAGGCACCCACAATATTTGTAGGGTTCGGTCCTAGGGTGGGTACCTACTTCTTAATGAGTCAAGTTTCTTTCCTAGAAAACATATTATCCAATAATAATGAATCACCATTTATATGTGGGTAGTTTAGGTTTTATCCTTTAGCCTCATGTTTCACAAAACATACATAATATTACAATTGAGTCATAATATCTCACTAATTAAAATATGATCAGAATAGGGTGATTAAGTGTTAAGTCCACAAACAGATTCTGATCAAAACACTAAAAGATATTCCACCAAAACATTACATGTATAAGAAAAATATCTATGATTAACCCCCCATACTATGACTAGAATTTGGATAATAAGAACACCCAAGTCAACACATCACAATGTAAAACCTTCAAAATATTATAATAAAAACTATAATAAATAATTATCAAAATAAAATTAAAAAGGAAAAAAATAAACAAAAAATAATTATGTGGTTCAGGTTTTTTCCCTAATCCATAAAGGGGTACTTCTTCACTTATATTAAAATGATCAATAAGATGATTAAAATTATTGAGTCATCACACAATCAATATCAAGCTAATAAAAATTGATCCATAATACTTTTATAGTAGAGTCCATTTAGTGCTTACAGCTACCACCACCATTCTATCTTTATGGTATAAAGTCTACCTCCTCTGAGATAAATTGAGGAACCCTTTATCTGGTCAAAGAACCCCACCTCCTCAATGTGCCTAGCTAGTTGACTGATCATCCTTTTTGTGAACTCCACATGATGTACCTCCTACTTTATATTTCATTGGCTGAACATTCGATGGATTGACTTCCACTACACCAACCTATGGATTCCAAGTAAATGAAACCCATCTACCATCACTCCATCTACATGAATTTATAAAAATTAATTCTATCAAAATTTATCCTTTTGGTGGTCTTACATTTCATTATTATTGTAAAATAAATCTCACACCTCAATAATCACTCACTTGAGATTCATTTAATTTTTTTACTAAGTCCATTACAAGTTCCTACATATAATTTCTCTTTATCCTTAAAATTTATATAAAATATATTCATGGTTCCCCACACTTTCTTCCTTCTTTCAAACCCAAACTTACCGAGGCACTTCAGTGCATCAACACATATGAAATCACAAACTTTTTTAACATGTTATTTAGATTTCATGCCTCATTAATCTTACATATGTCTAACCCTCCTTCCAATAATGTCTTTATTAAGTTATAATTAAACTAGATATACTTTATATGAGAGTGAAACATTGAATTTTTGGCTAAGTGAATCACACATTATGAATAAAAACATTTCAACCCATCTCTCTATCTCTTTCCAAGATGATTCTACAAATCCTTTAGCCAAATTAACTCCTTACCTTCTACTATTAAAGAAACATAATCCTTTTACATTGTTGAAAGTGATACCATTGTTTAATGATTGGATACTGAACTGATTTATATTATACTAAAAGTAAACACATATCCTATAGTTTTCTTTCATGAAATTGAATATTCTCCAAATTCAGAGTCTAAAAACATTATATAGAATCAAATGAGGCATTACACCACATTTTGTATATATTAATTATAAGTTAGGTATAGTGTAAAATAACTTTGGTATCATACAATACAGATCCCCAAAAATCAATTTTCCAAACCAAGATCCTTCATCTCAAAGATTTTGGAAAACTCAACTTTTAGCTCATCGATGCTTTCTTTTAACAAAACCACTATCAACTTTCCATCCACATAAAGTAGAAGGATGATGAAATTAACATCATCAAACACTTTCCAGTAATGGAAATGGAAAAAATTTATCTAGACAAACTTCTATTCCATAATGAAATCGTTTAAATTATGATTCGAATTCCTTGGTACCTACTTTAAACCATAAAGGATATGTTTGAGTTAACATAAATGTTCCTTGTTCCATCTATCCATGAAAACATTTGGCTTATTCATATTCATCTATTTATTTAAATACACATGAATGGATTTTGTCTTCATACCAAACTTCTCTATATGAAGATATTTTAATGCAACTAAACTCAACACAATTCAAATAGTTGTGTGCTTAACTACTAGTGAGGATATTTTAGTGAAATATTATCCTTACTTATATTGAAAACCCTCACTACTAGTCCAGTATTGTACCTCCTCCCATGATATGCATCCCCCTGCAACCAATAAATCCATTTATCTTGAAGAATATTCTACCCAAAAGGTATCTCCATCAAATCCCATAGTCCATATATATATAGGGAATAAAGTTCATTAACAATATATAACTACCAATAGTTAAAATCCATAAAAATCCTTTCCAAATCTTGGAATTTAGGCTCTATATCATCTATTAGAAGTAAAGAATTCAAAGTAATCTAGTACATATTCCCATTGTGTCTCTCCATGGTAGATCTCCACATTGAACCCTATATCTTAACTCCTTCTAATACTGCAACTTCTATAGTATTAAATTGTAGTTATCAAGCATCTAAATTCCATTAACTCTCTGGTAATTTTATCCTAGGAAAGATCATTAGAATTTCACCCCCTTTCTGTAAACACAATAGATAGTCTATTTATCTTGAAAATATTTCACTTCTTGAATTTTCTAGAATATTCATATGTTTCATTCAACCATCCAGGTGAACCTAATATTCTAATGATACTTTTAATTAATAATAATTTCATTATGTATTCTAATCCTTCTATAGTATCTTCTCAATTAAGATCACACTTTTACTATCGATTAATTTTTTAGAGTTATTAACCCCGAGTTGAATTCCAAATTCTTTGTCACCGTAGCCAACAAAGTAACATGATTGAGACTTAACCTCATTCTCATATAATTACTTGGAATCAAAATTGTAATATGTTAATGATTTGAATACTTTTTGGTGGTTAAAATCAGTATTTCTTGTAGACCAGTAGTTGTAGGGAAGTTTCTTCTCAATGGGTGATGATGGGCTCTGATTGAATATATACACAACATAGTTCACAACCTCTACCCAAAACACATTGGTGGAACCCTACATTAGTTCTACTTTATGAAGTATACCTCACCGCCATTGTTTGATATTAAGTACTTAAACTTACTTTTGGTGTCCCTCTCCACAATGGACCTACACCAAATTAAATTATAAAAAAATATAGTTATACTTTATGAAGTATACCTACACTTCGTGTGTTGAGTTATCAATGAGAGTGGCATAGTAGATTTAACCACTATGAGAACACACTAGATCTAGCCTCAAAACATTTGCTTAATACAAATATAGATTTCGATGCATTGATGATTTCCATTATTTTTTAATGTAAACCTTATTCTACTTTCCAAAGATAGAATCATCACACATTGAATAATATGTACTTTCAGTCTGTAGGAATCTGTTAGCATATGGAATCTTCATTACCTTCTCATTGAGGTGGCCCCCAAACTTTTTCCAAAGTAACTTATCCAGCATGCATCACTCCTTCTGATGAACCAATAATATATAGGTTCCTAGCCTTCACTAATTTTATATAACCACGGATCCATATGAAATATTCCATTATTTATCTAAAAAAATTGTAAAAAAACCCAAGTCATTGAGTTTTCCCAAAGAAATTAAATCCATTCTTAATATGGGAATGTGATATACACCTTTCATGTTTATAAATATTCTATTCCTTACCTAAAAAGAGACATTTACCAAGTCAAATACTTCAATACATTTCTTAAATAATAGATAAACTCTTCCTTATCTTCTAAAAATATAATTCTCTATACTTATCCTCTTAAATAATTAATGTAAAGAAGCTCTAGAGTCTTTCATACAAGACTCAAGTGAGTTGGTGGAACTAAGGATTATACCACTCCTTTCCATTGACATAGGGTTCACAGACTCACTATCAAAATCATATCATTCAAAGTTATCCATGTGACTAATCCAATCCCTATTTAGGCAGATTTTCCTCCCACAAGTCTAATATAAGGGATCACTATTTTACAAGCTTCTCCTTATCTTACTACATTTTTCCTTCCGATGACTTTTCTATCTTTTGACACACCCACTTCCTTTAATATTATATGTATTACTAGAAGATACTTGAATCCCCTTTTCATGAATTTTCTTATTCAAGATGAGTTCATGAACATCCTTAAACCTCGAATCCTCATTTCCTATAGAATCACCTACAACCATTACCATTGCATCCCCTAACTCTATAACTGAGGGAAATAATATAAACACCCAAATCAGGTCTCTCAATTACACCTTTAATGATTCCATATGATATCAAATAATAATTAATTTATTCATATAATCAGCTAAATACCTTCCTTATGACATTGAAATGCTAAATAATCTCATCATCAAGAACACCTTGTTCATCATTGTGGGATTCTCAAACACATTAGAAAAGGTCATCATGAGTTATGATGTGGTCCTAAGTACTTGGATGTTGAACTCCACATTCAAGAAATTGAAATTCACATCAACCTAAGTGAGTTCTTATCTATTATCTCCTGTTATTATTTTTTTCATTAATTCTTTATTGGATATAGTCAACAAAATATTGGGGTCTTTTATTAGTAGAAAACCCTCTCTATGAATTTTCTAAAACCCTAAAATAGTTCCATATAAATTATCCAGTGAGACATTTCTCTTGATTGAATCCATCCCACCAATAATTATAAATACAAACTAATTGTAGTTAATGTAAAATAAGAGTCAAGGAACTACTTGTTTATATACTTTTATAAGGTAAAGAGTAGAAAATGTCTCTTTAACTGATCTATAAAACACCCTCACTAGGTTATGATGATATGGAATAACTTCCCCCTTGTGTATCAATACCACTTGTTAAGTCCACTCCCACCTTCCGATCAAACGACTAGAATATACTCTACCAAAAATTTACACATAGAAGAAAAATATATATAATGAACATAATATACTATGCCCGGAACTTAGAATTCAAGACCACCCAAGTCACTATACCACAATATAAAACCACAAGAAGACACAAAAAAGAACTATTAGAAATAATGATCGAAAGAAAATTCAAAAGGAAAATAACCACAAAAAAATAATTATATGTTTTAGGCATGCACCCTAATCCATAGGAAAATACTAGTTCACTTCAATTAAAATAATCAAGAGGAAGACTATAATGATATATTACTCACACTTCTAATCTTATATTAATCATAAGTGATCCACCCTACTTTTACAGTAGAGTCCATCTCGTTCTTTTTTCACCACCACTACCCCATCTTTATAGGATAAATTTATAATGACTCTTTTTTTCCATACAAAGCCTTGAAGTATTTTATAGAATATTTTAAGAGCTATGCACTGAGTTAGTGTAAGATTCTATCTCTGGGAGAGGTTTGATATTGATATAATAAAAATATTAAATATATTATATAACACATGAAAAATTTTCACAAAATAATGGAACATCACCATAAAACGATGTCAAATTGGAAAACAAATACCTCTATATAATATAGAATGTGGATTTTAACCTAGGTATGACATAAAATTTGTGTGCATCAGGTGTATGGCTTGAGTTACATCATGGGAGGATTAATGAATATATAAATATATTATTTATTGTTATTCAATAATTAAGATAATCCTTAACCTATCTTATAAAATCCCATTTACAGAAAATCCCTATGGATAACAAGAATACCCTAGGGATTGAGAGAGGGTAATTGGAGGATATTTCTTGGTTGATCTTCAAATAATCATGGATTAGAAATCAGTGTTCCAATAGAGCTTGAGGATATTACTAATGACAGCTATTCCAAACCATTCTTCATTGGTGATCGATCCAAAATCGAGGTATAAATTTTATTTATTTAGATTAATCCTATTTTTTATCCCATGATGAACGTGAATCAATTAACATAAAAATATCAATTAATAGATTAAAGGTTAATTGTGATTTTTGGATTATCATCCTAGAAATAAGAATTTATATTTCATTGTGTATTCTTCCTTATTTTATGAATTAATTACTTTATCTATATTATAATGAAGGATAACTCAAACAATTGTCAAGGTTCAATATTAACTTTGTGTTTGTTATTTTCTTCCCACTTTCTTCATGAGATCATCGTTGGCATACCCTTTGGTCGGTGGTTCGACGAATACCCAAAAACCTATCCTTACACATCCAATATTTGAGGAAAAATATCAATTCAGCGGTTGTGGGCTTGAGATCAATGGAATGATCATGTTTCAAATATAATGATGGGTGATTTTGTGTTAGATATGGTGTTCATGTTTATAGTTTTGGGTGTTCTGGGGATGTGGAGCAATGATGCTTATTTCCCGAGTAGATTGGGTGACCAAAATATTCCCTCCAATGATGAAAAGTCACAATAAATTCTAGATACTAATTTTACGATGATAATGGTGGCCAGAGTGAAGGCATAGAAGGCATGAGTGGAACTTGGTAGAAAACTAGAGGTTTTTGGAAAAATTATGACTACATAATGTGTAGTCCAAATAACACAATCTGTGTGAGATCCTGAATATAGAGGCTAGGGTTCTTGAGAAAATAATGCATCACATGCTATGTGGGAACCACCACACACAATGTGACTAGGTTATAGAAGATCGAAATATATCCTATGGGTACATAAAAATGGACACAACCAGAAACCTGGGCACAACCATAATATAAGGTCATGAACCGATACTTAGACATGGCCAGAGTACCTGAACACAGCCACGTACACAGTCATAACCACAATTCACGAGTATGAACATAGTACAAGGGCATGATATAGGGAACATGGGAAAAAACGGGGTAGACAAGACACACTGTGTACACTTGGCACATGCCATGCACTTTCCCTAGGGTAGTTTGGGGCCCTCTTCTTCTTCAGTACAAATTAGTATCTCTATGGTGCTTTCCCTTAGTTCATCCCCATGAGGGTACAATGTGGAATAAAATTATAAGCATAGTATATGATCCC
Organism: Viscum album; assembly: GCA_963277665.1. Taxonomy (NCBI): domain Eukaryota; kingdom Viridiplantae; phylum Streptophyta; class Magnoliopsida; order Santalales; family Viscaceae; genus Viscum; species Viscum album. The sequence continues at coordinate 1,862,570,104 of OY728133.1, read as the reverse complement.
TAAAATTGTAATTGTCTCAGATACAGCCTTAGGAATCCTTCAATGTGGAGTGGGTGGGATCCACTATCGTATCCTTTTCTCTAGGTATGATTTTAGCAATTAGTTTGACCAAAAAACTTGGGTATTGATCTCCTACTTGAAGGGTTATTCTAGATAGGGTCTGGTATACCCCATAGGCCTTGAGAGATATCCCCTATCTATAAATTTATATATTCTTTATTCTAACACGTACTTATTCTAGATAAAACCTAATGATCACAACCTCTTGGATGAGCGCCATCAGTGTTATCATACTTTTGGTGTGAGTTGTCCCAGGTGAATGTTTTCTATGAAACCTCACGTTTTGGGACCAAGTTTCATTTTGGTTGTATTTTTTTATCAATATATCAATATGAGGAATATGTTTCTAAATAATAGTGAAGTGAGTCAACTACTTTCTTGATGAGCATATGGTGGAAATATGGACAAAAGTGGGTATAGTAATCAGAATCTATAATTTTTGGTGATCAAACAAAAAGAATGGATTATTGAAAATTAATTAGAAAAGAATGAACGGTTTTAAAGTAATCATATAATTGAACACATTTTATATAAGAAACATCCTTTGTTTGGGTTGCCTGTTTTGAAGATTTTTTGTAAAATATTTTTTTTCGATCTCACCTTGTGTTTGAAAATAAAGTTTTGATTTGTATGAGAAATTATCAAAGTATTGAAAGTATCCATACTAAATATAATGATTCTTTTCTATTCAGTAAGTTCCCAAATATCATAAGTTATATAAGAAACTTGTGATTTAATCCTTATAAAAAATGTGGTAGAAAAAGTTTTACCAATCGGTTTGAGGTTTGATTGGAAATAAGTAAGTGCGGGAAGGATGGGAAGTTATAATACTTTCCAATGCAATTAATACATTTCAATGTCAATCCTAATTCTCTCAAAGACGTAAGGAAGTCATGACTATAATTAGAAGATTATTTAAGAAGAAATTAAATAAATTTTAAGTGTTTTGGTCTCAGTTCATCAGTGTGAGGATTACGAGATGTGAAATTGTTTGAAGGCAGGGAAATTGGAAGTTTCTGATTTCAATCTATAGGATATAGTATGCCACCAATAAATACTAGGTAATAAAGTTTGTGGATGCAGATAGTAATTTAAGTTGTTTTTGGACTCATGAAAATGAAGGAGACACTATTCAACCAGATGATTCTCAAAAATATAGTTAACTATTTTCATCAGGTTAAATTGTATTATAATTGGGTCAAGAAAATAGAAGCTCTCATTTGTTTTTATAAATGATTCAAGAATCATAAAACAAGAATTGGTACTGATTTATCAAACTTTCATTGAAACCAATTCATCAGAGTGGGATACAGACCGATCTATCAAATGCATGTTGTGTCACGACCCGACCCTACCGGTCCCGTGCCACAACTACCTCAAGCCTGCCTCCATAGGCTAGAGGCTGGCGACCAGCGCCGAAGGCATAACAATATTGGGGAGGCCTTCGCCTAGGTACCTGTGCTCACGCGTACACAACCCACAAGACGTAGTAGTGCAAAGAAGAAAGGAAGCCAAAAGATAGGCAACTATATCCCAACCACAGTCAAACAACAACAACTAAAAAGAGGAAGTAACGTTCTGGAAGTACTGACAAGTAATCTAAAAAGTAAACAGGGAAAACATGCGCCCAAACACAAAGATGCCACAACCTGGCTACAGGTGAACAAAAGAAGACAACTGTATAGACTCCCACCTGAATGCTCTGGCATGACCGCGGTATGCAGCTCCAACTACCATGACCTCTATGCCCCACCATAGTCACGATCGACCTGTCCGTCATCTGCAAGGGCACACCAGGTACGAGCAAAGACCAAGAAGGGGTGAGTATAAGGATACTCATTAGGATGCCCCGAAAGCTCGAGGGAGCAACAAGAAGGAACTAAAGAGGTGAGGAGTAAACTAATCAAAAACAGAAGAAAAGTTTAGTAAGGAGAGTGCAACTCAACCCAACAGAAATATGTAGGCATTGACCCCAGAGGGCGGAAACAGAAGTAGGGACCAATTTGTATGTATATGTATATATATATGCTCAAAAGGAACCCCAAACAAGTGTGTAAGGGGATATCCGCCTCCAAGCTCAGCCCAGGGTAAGTCGCCATCAGCTCCAAAGACTCCATCCTCAACCCAACATTCTATCCCGTCCACCTAGGAAACCCAAGTCAGAGGGGCTCGATCACCACACTTCAATATTGTCTTCTTTAGGCGACACTGACTCTCCTGCACGGTTTATAGGCCATGTCTCAAGGACGCATCTCAGTGGGAAAAAGGACCCCTCTTCCTCATGGGTCCCTAGGTAACGTTAGAACTGTCACACCGCTGATCCACACAATCAGGATCCCGCTCCAGTAATCACAGAGGAAAGAGTCACCGACTAGCCTCATGAGAAGGGCCAAGTCTGAAACATCAACGGGTGACCCACAGCCCAGCCCTGCTGGAGGGTAAAACCTAATACATTAGCCGGCGACCCACTGCCCAGCCCCGCTGGAGGGTAGACCTGGATTAAATCAACGGGTGACCCACTGCCCAGCCCTGCTGGAGGGTAGTCCCAGAACACTTCGAAAGGTGACCCACTGCCCAGCCCTGCTGGAGGGTAGACCTGGAATAAATCAACGGGTGACCCACTGCCCATCCCCGCTGGAGGGTAGACCCGGAACACATCAACAGGTGACCCACTGCCCAGCCCTGCTGGAGGGTAGACCTGGAATCAGATGACGGGTGACCCACTGCCCAGCCCCGCTGGAGGGTAGACCCTAAGGGGTCGTCGGGCGACCCACTGCCCAGCCCTGCTGGAGGGTAGACCCTGAATCAATCTGATAGCTCTGCACTACCACTGACATCACTAGATGACACTAACAATGCCACCGTGCATTGGTTCGGGGCACGTAAAAGAATACCTCCACTTCACATTAGTACGATCACAAAGGAGGTTGAACATGCCCCAACGGGTTGCACCGCTGCAGTTATCGCGGAAAAATACGCGAAATAGACTACTCACTCTCCCAATACGGACAACCGGTGGATATGGTACTATTCACCATACTCGGACCGTGAGGGCCCACACCCCGTCTCTGATACTCGTCGGGCGAACACGCCATTGTGATGCCCTCGGAAAGAAACGCAGAATCAACTACTCATGTGCCCTGAACAGACATCTGTTGAAAATGCCACAAAACACTACACACAGCTCGAAGGTGGCTCGTGGGGCCCCCATCTCAATTCCCACTTCAATGCCTGAAAACATACTGTAAACCTCCGCCTCGAATCCAGGGTCATATCACCGCTGACGGCGCTCAAATCGAACATTAGGTGTGTCTGAGCCAACCCAAACAAGAATTTCCGGCGTAGCACTTGACGCACGTGACGCGCCACCGAGCTTCTATTCCGAGGATTAAAATTCCTCAAAGCCACCCCAGAATCTACTCCTCGAGACGAGGATCGTCCTTCCACAGACGGCATGTAAAACGGACACCCGTAGTGATATTTACGTGTGTCCGAAGCCGGAAGGGACAACCCCTGGGGCTGGATCGGCCTAGCTGGCCGGTCCCCCCGGCCTGGGCCGGCCCGATCCGGCCGGCCTGCGGCTTTGCCGCGTGGGCCGGATGCGGACCTGTGGTCCCCTCGCAGTTCCCGCTTCAGCCGACCGGCTGCGAGGCCGGTCTTCGGTGGTCGAGGAGACCCGCAGGAAGCGGGTCTCGGTTCCTCACGAGGGGTTGCGCCGCGACCCCTGTCTTCCCAGACGACCACGCCACGCCGCCCTTCCGAAGCGCCGCGCCGCTGCCCGCACACCGCGCCGCAACCTGGAGCCAGAGCTACCACCTGGAACGGGAGCCTCCACCTACGAGCCACCGCGCCGGAGGTCACCGCTGCCGCTGGAACGCGCCGCACCACCGCCCGGCTTGCCGGACCACCGCCTGAAACCGGAAATGTGGGGTATTTGGCCGGAAAAATTCTCGAGGCCACCCCAGGCGCCTCGTGACACCAAAAATTGATCCCAAAGGATCGTTGTGAAGAAAATTTCAAGCCCTACGAAACCAGAGGCTTCTCTCAATGATTGGATGACAAATTCGACGCGAAGAAGACTAAATTGAAGAAATTTGCGAGAAAGGAAAATATAAAACACGAGCCTACCTCGAGGGCTTTGCCCAACGCTTCACGATCGGAAAGCCGGAGCCTCCTTGCCTTTTCGGAGTCATGGAGGGGAGGTTGGAAGCTTTTTGAGATCCCTTGCGCCAGGGAGGAATTTCCAAGGAGGGTGAAGAGGGTGGTTAGTGTGTTTAAATAGAAAAACACACTTAATCACCCGCTCATCGGCCCATTCCTGAACTTTTGTCGGGGCCGGGATTAAGCCTCCCTTAGGGAAAATGCAATGCCCCGAATGCAATGGCGTCCTCGAAATTTTAATCTGAGCCTTCGTTCAAGATTTATAAAAATTCAACGACCGCGACTGCCAAATTACAAAAATGCCCCCCGGGGGCGTTTTTCACAGTTGGTCCGCGCCTGCGAAAAACATACCCCTCCTAGGGTAAAAGGCTCATTCAGGACTCAACGACGCCCTCAGGTTTCCCGTCCGAGCTACCGTTCATGAGTTATTAAATTTATTTAGCCCGACCAGTGTGAACGCACGTCAAAACTAATTTTCGGCCACACCGGGGCTTGGTTTCATACGCCGTCATAACGCCCTGCTCTATAATTATATCAAGAGAATTTCAAAGTCTCAGAGGCTCAAAATTAGGGTTCTTACATCATTCCCTCATTCACATTTTTCATCCCCAAAAAACAAAACTACAAAAACAGTTCGGGGGTTTGGGCCCGCATCTGGCTCTCCCGCTCCCAGGTGCTCTCCTGCACCCTCCCATGCTGCCACAGCACACGGACTAGAGGAATGGCCCGTCCGCGCAGAGTCCGCTCCTACTAGTCCTCAATCGCCACCAGGTGCTCTGCAAAGCTGGCTCCGTCCTCAATGTCCAACTCTCCCCAGTCGATGACGTGCGTAGGGTCGTGCACATATTTCCTCAGCTGCGACATGTGGAAGGCGTCATGAACTCTCTCCAGCTGTAGGGGTAGAGAGAGATGGTAGGTGACCTCACCAACCCGGCGCATGATCTCAAAGGGCCCAATGAACCTCGGGGACAGCTTGCCTCCCCAGCCGAACCTCCGTGTTCCACGCCATGGGGAGACTCTCAAGAAGACATGGTCTCCCTGCTCAAACTCCATGGGCCTACGACGTCAGTCTGCATAGTACTTCTGTCTGCTCTGAGCCATCCTCATCCGCTCACGAATGACCTGCACCTTCTCCGTCATTGCCTGTACTAATTCTGGGCCCACGAGGGAGGTCTCCCCAACCTCCGTCCAGCACAAGGGTGACCTGAAGGGCCTCCCGTAGAGGGCCTCAAAAGGTGCCATGCCAATAGTAGAGTGGTAACTGTTGTTATAGGCAAACTCTACCAAGGGCATGTGATCCTCCCAGCTTCGGCCGAAGTCTAACACACACGCCCTGCGCATATCCTCCAACACCTGGATAGTGCACTCATTCTGCCCATCAGTCTAGGAGTGGAAAGCTGTACTCATCCGCAACTGAGTCCCAAATGCCTCCTGCAGGCCTCGCCATAACCGTGATGTAAACTGTGTGTTGCGATCGGAGACGATCGTCGAGGGTACTCCATGAAGAAGGATGATCTCAAGAACATATAACTGTCCCAGACTCTCCACCGAGCTCTACTCCCTCATAGCAAGGAAGTGTGCCGAATTCGTGAGCCGGTCCGCTATCACCCAAATGGAGTCATGGCTCTTCGCTGTGCGCGGAATCCCCGTGACGAAATCCATAGATACGCCGTCCCACTTCCACTCTGGGATATCAAGGGGCTGCAACAACCCTGTCGGAACCTGGTGCTCTGCCTTCACCTGCTGACAGGTAAGACACCGAGAAATGAACTCAGCTACGCTCCGCCTCATGCCAGACCACCAAAACTGTCACCGAAGGTCTCAGTACATCTTTCCCACACAGGGATGTACGACCAAGGGAGAAGTGTGGAACTCCTGCATCACCTCATCACACATCTCCACCGGTACTAAAACTCGCCCCTGAAACAGGATCTCATGATTCCCTCCTTCAGAATACCCATCGGGTGCATTGCCCGTGGATATTTGATCACGCAGTACCTCGCTATCAACATCTCCCAGCTGCGACTCTCTCACACGTTCAAGGAGCGAAGGATTCAACACTATCGACTGTAGAAAAACTGTACCCTCCTGTTCCGCCAAGGTCAGCTGAAGGGAAGCCAACTGATCTGAAGCTTCCTGCACTAGGTGAGCCTGGGACTTCCTGCTAAGGGCGTCTGCTACTACATTGCCCTTCCATGGAGTGTAGACTCTCTCTAATTCATAGTTTTGCAGAAACTCCAACCAGCGCCTCTGCCTCAGGTTCAAATCCCTCTGAGTGAAGATATACTTGAGTCTCTGGTGATCTGAGTAGACTACAAAACGCTCACCCAAAAGGTAATTTCTTCGTAGACTCAAGGCGAAGACTACCGCTGCCAGCTCCAAATCGTGAGTCGCATAATTATGGTCGTGGGGCCTCAACTATCTCGAACCATATGCAATTACTGCCCGTCGCTGCATCAGCACACACCCGAGCCCAGCTCCTGAAGCGTCGCAATATACGACGAACTCAACACCCTCCTCTTGTAGCCTCAACACTGGCGCACTAGTCAGTCTCTACCGCAACTCTTCAAACGCCTGATGGCACTAATCAGCCCAGGTAAACAGTCACCCCTTCCGTGTCAAAGCGGTCAAAGGGGCAGCAATCCTAGAGAATTCTTCCACAAACCTCCTGTAGTACCCTGCCAACCCAAGGAAACTCCGCACCTCGGATGATTTCTTGGGTGGCTCCCAAGAAATAACCGCTTCTATCTTTGTGGGATCTACAGCCAACCCATGTTCTGTAATGACGTGTCCCAAAAAGTGAACCTCGTGAATCCAGAACTAGCACTCCGAGATCTTCCCGTACAGCAGGTTCTCTCAAAGTAAGTCCAGGAAAATCCTCAAATGCTCTGCGTGCTCCTCCTCTGTCATTGAGTAAATGAGTATGTCTTCAATAAAGACAACTACAAATTGGTCCAAATACGGCTGTAAAATCTGGTTCATTAAAGCCATGAAGACGGCAGTGGCATTTTTCACACCAAAGGGCATCACCATAAACTCGTAGTGCCCATATCGACAACAGAAGTCCAGCTTCGGAATATCAGCCTCACGAACCCGGAACTGATGGTATCCAGATCGAAGGTCAATCTTCGAGAACCACTTCGCACCTTGCAACTGGTCAAAGAGGTCATTGATCCTCGGCAAAGGGTACTTGTTCTTTATCGTGGCCTGATTCAGGTGACGATAATCCACAGAAAGCCGTAGACTCCCATCTGCCTTTTTCACAAACAGGACTGGAGCCACCCAGGGGGACACACTGTGCCTCATGAATCCCTTCTCACAAAGGTCATCCAACTGAATTCGTAGCTCCTGAAGCTCTGTGGGTGCCATTCGATATGCTGCACAAGATATCAGAGTAGTCCCTGGCTGTAATTCAATGCAGAACTCCATCTCCCGCCTTAGAGGTAGTCCCGGAACATCTTTGGGAAAGACGTCCATGTAATCCTCTACCAAAGTAGGGATCCAGGTACCTGTAGCATCTGCTACTCCGAGAGCCATGCTCTCTAGCTGGTGTGAAAATGGTCGGGGTCTCCTGCTTAGAGTACCCATCTGCTCTGCCACGAGGTCTCGTTCACCAAGGATGGTGAACCTCGTCCCATCAGAAAACTCCCCTCTGACTCATCTGTGATGACAGTCGATTTGAGCGTGAACCATAGAAAGACAATCCATGCCCAGGATGACGTCGTAAGGTTCCATCGTGATGACGAGTAGGTCCCACATGAAACTCCTTACCCCGAATGATAGTTCGCACTGTCTGTAGATAAAAGTCACCAACGAGGCACTTCCCGTAGGAACCTCAAGGCTAAGTGCAGGTGTCAGCGCCTCTACTGGAAGCCCCAACTCTCGTACCAGTAGCAGTGATAAAAAGGAATGGCTAGCGCCCATGTCTACTAGTACTGAAGCAAGGGTGGAGTAAACACAAAGCGTACCTCGGACCATCTCGTGCGCTGGAGGATCTCGAACTCCATTGGCCTGAAGCTACCCGCGGCCCCTAGCGCCAGCTCCCTGAGCCTGGTGTGGGCCGCCTGGAGGTGGTGGGGGGGGGGGATATTGAAACGTCGTCCCCCACCTCTTGGTCCTGCCACTCTACCTGCGCCACCTCCCTGAGGACCGCCGGGTCCTCGCCTCGGTGACCCTTGGTCACGGCGCTACCTCTGCCTCTACGGTGATCCCGCTGCCTTCCACGGCTGATCCACACGCCTGGTCGGGCAATCCCGTGCTAGGTGACCCAGTCCATCACAATCATAGCATCGGACCTCCCCTGTCTGCCCCGGCGCCCTACGGCACCACTGCGGTGTGCGACCCTATCCCTGGGTCTGCTCACGGAAGGGCCTCCTCGGCTGAGGCCCAGCCCTCTGTCGCCTGCCTGTTGAAGACTCTGCTCTAAAACGGCCACTGCTAGGTCCTGATACCTGGAACCCCTCGGCCAGGAATCTCTCGGTCACAAGCGCCCTCTCCAACACCCCAGCGTAAGTGGGGATTCACAAGGGCACCACGCTAGCTCGGATCTCCCTGCGAAGACCCTGCTCGAACTTCTGCGCCCAGAAGTAGCTGTCGTGGATCATGTCCTGTGATTAGCGCATAAGATCAGTGAACCGGGCCGATTACTGGGACACAGACATCCCCCCCTGCTTCAGCTCCATAAGCTCCTAGATCCGGACGGAGCACAAACACGAGGGGGAGTACTCCTCCCGAAAAAGCTGCTGGAAGCCATCCCATGTGAGGGAAAACTCGTCATGGGTCTGCGTCACCAGATCCCACCATCACCCGGCTGTCCCAAGGAAAAGACTGGCGGCTAGTGCCACCATCTGGTCCACTGGGGTCTGTACCAGCCTGAAGAGTCGTGCCACTGACTCAAGCCAATCCTATGCCACCTGGGGGTCTGGGTCCCCACGGAACCTCGGCAGCCTCTGTCGCTTGAAGTCTCGAAGCGCGCTCAGTCTGCGCGAGACCTCGGCTTGAACTGCCAGTACTAACTGCCGCTCCTCAGGTGTAGGGTCTACTGCTGAAGCGCTGGGTGGGAGGGGATCATGGGAGGGTCCCTGAACCGATGCCTCGTCACTCGCCAAACCGTCATCACAAGATGGAGAGGGTAACCTGGTTGGCTACCATCGTGGGGGCATCCTAAAAATTATCAAGGGATACCACGATCAGATGAGCATATATATATACATAATAGTAATAACAAAGAGGAGCTGACTCAAACAAAGGACGGTCAAGGACTCATTCCTACGAGATGCATGTTTCAAAATTCCTTGCAACAAGTCTCAGCATGCCGAGTTGTCAAGCAGGTTATCAGGGTCCTGGTAAATGGATACGTCGGCCGCCCGTACCATTACTGGACTCCCTGGCCTGAGAGCCGCTCTCGAGACACGTCAACATCATTGCCCTGAAAACCCAACCAGTTCCTTTTTAGGGACGTCCGAACAATGTTCCAAAGAACGAACCACCTTTGATACCACTTTGTCACGACCCGATCCTACGGGTCCCGAGCCGCAACTACCTCAAGCCCACCTCCATAATCTAGAGGCTAGCGACCAGCGCCGAAGGCGTAACAATCTCGGGGAGGCCTTCGCCTAGGTACCTATTCTCATGCGTACACAACCCACAAGATGTAGTAGTGAAAAGAAGAAAGGAAGAAAAAATACAGGAAACTATATCCCAACCACATTCATACAACAACAACTAAAAAGAGGAAGTAATGTGCTGGAAGTACTGACAAGTAATATGAAAAGTAAACAGGGAAAACACGTGCCCAAACAAAAATATGCCACAACCTGGCTATAGGTGAACAAAAGAAGACAACTGGATAGACTCCCACCTGAATGCTCTGGCACAACCACGGTATGCTGCTCCAACTGCCGTGACCTCTACACCCCTCCGTAGTCACGATCGACCTGTCCGTCGTCTGCAAGGGCACACCAGGTACGGGCAAAGCCCAAGCAGGGGTGAGTATAAGGATACTCAGTAGGATGCCCCGAAAGATCGAGGGAGCCACAAGAAGGCACTAAAGAGGTGAGCAGTAAACTAATAAAGAACATAAGAAAAGTTTAGTAAGGAGAGTGCAACTCAACCCAACAGAAATATGTAGGCACTGACCCCAGAGGGCGGAAACATAAGTAGGAACCAATTTGTATGTATATGTATATATATATGCTCAAACGGAACCCCAAACAAGTGCGTAAGGGGATCTTTGCCTCCATTCTTAGCCCAGGGTAAGTCGCCATCAGCTCCAAAGACTCCATCCTCAACCCATCATTTCATCCCCTCCACCTAGGAAACCCAAGTCATAGGGGCTCGATCACCACACTTCAATACTGTCCGCTTTAGGCGGCACTGACTCTCCCACATGGTTTTTAGGCCGCGTCTCAAGGACGCGTCTTAGTGGAAAAAGGACCCCTCTTCCTCATGGGTCCCTAGGTAACGTTGGAACTGTCACACCGCTGATCCGCACAATCAGGATCTCGCTCCGGTAATCACGGAGGAAAGAGTCGCCGACTGGCCTCATGAGAATGGCCAAGTCTGAAACGTCAACGGGTGATCCACTGCCCAGCCCTGCTAGAGGGTAAACCATAATACATCAGCCGAAGACCCACTGCCCAGCCCCACTGGAGGGTAGACTAGGATTAAATCAACAGGTGACCCACTGCCCAGCCCTGCGGGAGGGTAGACCTGGAACACTTCGACAGGTGACCCACTGCCCAGCCCTGCTGGAGGGTAGACCTGGAATAAATCAACGGGTGACCCACTGCCCAGCCCCAATAGAGGGTAGACTCGGAACACGTCGACAGGTGACCCACTGCCCAGCCCTGCTGAAGGGTAGACCTGGAATCCGATGACGGGCGACCCACTGCCCAGCCCCGCTGGAGGGTAGACCCTAAGGGGTCGTCGGGCGACCCACTGCCCAGCCCTGCTGGAGGGTAGATCCTGAATCAATTTGATAGCTCTGCACTACCACTGACATCACCAGGTCACCCTAACAATGCCACAGTGCATTGGTTCGGGGCGCATAAAAGAAGACCTCCACTTCATCTTATTACGATCACAAAGGAGGTTCCACATGCCCCAACGGGTTGCACCGCTGCACTTATCGCGGAAAAACACGCAAAATAGACTACTCACTCGCCCGATACAGACAACCGGTGGATATGGTACTATTCACCGTAGTCGGCCCGTGAGGGCCCGCACCCCGGCTCCGATACTTGTCGGGAAAACGTGCCATTGCGATGTTCTCGGAAAGAAATGCAGAATCGACTACTCATGTGCCCTGAACGAACATCTGGTGAAAATGCCGCAAAACGCTGCACGTAGCTCGAAGGTGGATCGTGGGGCCCACGTCTTAATTCCCACTTCAACGCCCAAAAACATACTGGAAACCTCCGCCTCAAGGCTAGGGTCGTATCGCCGCTGACGGCGCTCAAATCGGACATTGGGTGTGTCTGAGCCAACCTAAACAAGAATTTCCGGCGTAGCACTTGACGCGCGTGACGCGCCACCGAGCTTCTGTTCTGGGGATTAAAATTCCCCAAAGCCACCCCAGAATCTACTCCTCAATACGAGGATCATCCTGACGCAGACGGCATGTAAAACGGACACCCGTAGCAATATTTACGGGTGTCCGAAGCCGGAAGGGACAACCCTTGGGGCTGGACCGGCCTAGCTGGCCGGTCCACCCGGCCTGGGCCGGCCCGGCTTGCTGCGCCGGCCCGCGGATTTAACGCGTGGGCCGGCCGCGGACCAGCGGTCCCCTCGCGGTTCTCGCTTTAGCCGATCGGCCGCGAGACCGGTCTTCAGTCATCGAGGAGACCCGCAGGAAGCGGGTCTTGGTTCCTCACGAGGGGTCGCGCCGCGACCCCTATCTTCCCGGACGACCACGCCCCGCCGCCTATCCGAAGCGCTGCGCCGCCGCCCGCACGCCGCGCCGCCGCCTGGTGCCGGAGCCACCACCTAGAACCGGAGCCTCCGCCTGCGATCCACCTTGCCGGAGGTCGCCGCCGCCGCTGGAACGCCCCGCACCGCCGCCCGGCTTGCTGGACCACCGCCTGGAACCGGAAATGTGGGGTATTTGGCCGGAAAAATTCCCGAGGCCACCCCGGGCGCCCCGTGACACCAAAAATTGATCCGAAAGTATTGTTGTGAATACAAATTCAAGCCCTACGAAACTAGAGTCTTCTCTCGACGATCAGACGACAAATTCAATGCGAAGAAGACTAAATTGAAGAAATTTGCGAGAAAGGAAAATATAAAACACGAGCCTACCTCGAGGGCTTTGCCCGACGCTTCACGATCGGGAATCCGGAGTCGCCTTGCCTTGCCGAAGTGATGGAGGGGAGGGTGGAAGCTTGTTGAGAGCCCTTGCGCCAGGGAGGAATGTCCAAAGAGGGTGAAGAGGGTGGTTAGTGTGTTTAAATAGAAAAACAAACTTAATCACCCGCTCATCGGCCCGTTCCCGAACTTTTGTCAGGGCCGGGATTAAACCTCCCTTATGGAAAATTCCATGCCCCGAACGCAATGAAATCCTCAAAATTTTAATCTGAGCCTTCATTCAAGAGTTATAAAAATTCGACGCCTGCGACCGCCAAATTACGAAAATGCCCCCCAGGTGCGTTTTTCACAGTTGGTCCGTGCCCACGAAAACATACCCCTCCTAGGTTAAATAGATCATTCTAGACTCAACGACGCCCTCAGTTTTCCCATCTGAGCTATCGTTTAGGAGCTATTAAATTTATTTAGCCTGCCCAGTGTGAACGCACGCCAAAACTAATTTCCGGCCACACCGGGGCTCGATTTCGTACGCCGTCAGAACGCCCTGCTCTAGAATTATATCAAGAGAATTTCAAAGTCTCACAGGCTCAAAATCAGGGTTCTTACATGTTGTCACTAATACTTCATTGGAAGGAGGATCATCACTAGGAAGAAAATAATAAAAGGATATTTGTTTGAAGGATTTTTATGATGTGTTTCCAATAGAGTGAAGGAATATTTATAATTTTCACTGATTTTTATAGAATAATAGTGTGAAAAATTTTACATAGTTTAGAGCGTTGGAATGTATGTTTTTAGTCGTATATATGTTGGCATCATAAAGAGGAAAACTAGAATGACAATTGAAATCCAACTGAAGAATAGTTTTAAAGTAATAAAGTGAGATGAAGTTGTGAGAAGATTTGAGAAGTTTCTAGAATAATCGAGAAATGTTAAGAAGCAATAGAGAACTAAAATATAGAGAAAAAATGAAGGTAAAATCCAAGTTTTAGGAAATTTTGTTATGCTTGAAATCATTTTCAGATTCCCACCCAAACCACTTTTGGCACTCTAATAAATATTTGGAAGTACATTATACACTTTAACACTAGTATTGTTCACATGTGAAGAGAAATAGATAGGAATTGATAAATTTTTTGAAAGAGAGAATAAGTTTATAGAAATATCTCTCATAAGAAATTTTATGAATAGAAGAAGAATAAAGAAGAACAATGGAAATAGTTACCGAATCAGATTGATAAATAAGACATTGGTTTCCGGGAAAAGAAGAAGTGGTTTATAATTGTTTCTGAGGTATTCTTGCAAAAAAAATGAATAGAGAAATCAAACTGGGGAATTAAATTGATCCATCAAACTGAGATTTCATAATAAATTCCAGAATGGTTGTTTCTACCTACTATTGGGTAGAATGTGAAGAATTGAGTTTTGAAGGTTTTCTTATGGATGTTGATAATATAGTACAAAAAAATGTTTGGAACTAACTGGTGAAAGTTTCATTACTTATTACACAAACTTATTTTATATCATTTGTGCTAATATAAGAACATTCACTACTGTATTGACCATAGTGTGATGTAATTGTAAGGGTATATCCTAATTTTTGTATACAAAAAATGGATTCTTTTCTAGTGGATTATGTGATATTGTATTGTTTTTAAAACATACCGAGGATATATCTAATATTTTTTAGTATTGAACCTTGTAAATACTTGTGTTCATATGGATGTGTGAATGTTTTTTTTCATAAAAGTGATTTATCTTTAAAAATAGGAATATTTTATTTCAAAAGGAAGGTAAATTAAAAGAAAAAGATATAACTAATTCACCCCCACCTCTCAATGATACATTGATCCTGGCTGGGAATTAACAACTGGTATCAGAGGGTTGGTTCCCTTTGTTTTTCACTTTTCTGAAGTTTTTTAAGAATAAGTATTTATAAAAAATATGATTTTTGTGAACAGTAAAGAGATTTTGATCTTAAATGATCATAATTATCATATGTAGAAAGATAATATGATTCCCTATCTTATGTACCTTAGGTATCATGTTACTAAAGATGATAAAAATGGTTCCCCCCTTGTATTGATAATTATCCTCTTATAAATGTTGATAAAGAAAACCTTGAGAATGATGTAAGAGCCAAAAATGCTTTACTCTCATCACTATATGAATGTGAGTTTCTTAGAGTGAATGGATTTGCAACTACCAAAGGTATCTAGAATAATTTTAAGAACATTTATGAAGGAAATACATAAATGAATAAGGGAAATTTACAAATATAAAGGCTGTATTTTAAAGATCTTAAGATTGGAGATGATGAATATTTGGGTGAATTCTGTAAAAGGGTGACTAAAATTGTAAACACCATTAGATGTCTTGGTGAGAATATGGAAGACTCGGCTATTGTTGAAATTATTTTTTGAATTCCTCCTAAAAAGTTTGATGTCAAAGTTTTATCTTTGGAAGATACATATCCTAAAACTCTATCTTTTGATGACCTTTATAGTACTCTCATTACTTATCAATTGGGAATGGAAAATGTTATGAAAAGAAAAAAATTTGGTTAAAAAATTTCATTCAAATATAAAATTTAAGGAAAGTTTAAGAATATTTTTAAAGAAGAAGAAGTTGATGAATTTGGATTGGAAAATTAGGTATGTAACAATCTTGATGATTTTTTATCCTTGTTTTCTAAAAACATGAAAAGAGGTATATGAAAGTATAAAGGAAATGTTCCATTAAAATGTTTTGGATATAGATCCATTGGGAACTTTATTTCCAATTGTCCTCAAAGATGGGATGATAAAGAATGTGACAAAGAAAAAAGTGATGAAGAATAAATAAGGCCAAAAAGATCTTGGAAGAAACATGTTAACAATTGTTACCCCAAATGAATGGATAAGAAGTTATCCAAACCCAAAAGGAGATGTTTTTTATATAAAAATGATGATAGTGAAGTAAAAAATAAAAAAATTACCTAAAGTTTTTGAGGAAAATATGTTTTTTTATAATAGTTAATGGTGATGTTTTTTCCAGTTATGAAAGTCATAGTTCTGAAGAAGAATAAACTGAGTTAGAGTTTCATATAAAGAGAGAACTGAAAGAATATCTCAAAAATATTGGATGACTTGAAAAATAAATCAAGTATTTTAAGAAGGAATCTCCTAAAAAACATTCAATTACGTCCTCCTGAATAGAAAGTTATATTACTTGAACATGTTGATTTTTTGAAGAAGTCTATTGAGAAGAAAACAAATAATAACAAACATCTTGAAGTAAAGATGAAAAAATGAATATTTGGAACTCATATAGAATTTTTTTCTAAAGATGAGAAAGGAATTGTAAGTTTTGAGAACACTATATTTGATGTTGGTGAAATTTTTGGAAAGGGTGAGCCTGAGAAGGGTACTCCAAAGTTACCATAAATGGTTTAAAAGAACATTAAATATGTTCATAAGAATAAGAAATATTGGAAATACATGTATATTCCCATAACCAACAAAGTATTGAATTCAAAAGTTTTTAAAAATTCTGGGATCAAAAAAAGTTTCTACTACTTCTAGTTTCAATAATGATGGAATGAAATTTGAATTGAATATGAATATTCCAAGTGATAACAGAAAGTTTGGGGGTCAATAATGTTTTGAAGCGAAAGATAAGAAGGTTTTTATTAAACATGTTCATAATTATAGATAATATGGAAGATACATAAGAAAGTATTCCTTTTATGTGTATTAATAGTATTGTGGTTTATTTGGGAATATGGAAAGAATGTTTTGGTTTAATCAATATCATTACAACTATTCCATGAAATACAAAATGAAAAGTTTTAAGGGGAAACAATACTCTCAAATAAATAAAGCTAAGAAGGGTGTTTTTAAGGTTAAGAAAAATAAAAATGTTGAGTCTAAAAGGAAAAGTGGATAGTTATCTGTCCAAAATAAGTTGACATGGCTAGAAATTTAAAAGAAGTAAAAAAATAAGCAGAAGAGAATGAGAATAAAAAGATTTCTGAAGATTTCAGTGAAGTTGAAAAAAATATATCTACAGATTGTGGTTTGATGATTCAGAAATGATATATAAGATGTGAGAAAGAAATCCATTATAACCATAGTTGTTGGTCTCTTTTCTAGAATAAAAGGAAGGCTTGATTTGTTTTTTAAAAACCCACTATAAGAAAAAATGTTACTAATATTGAAGAGAAGTTGAAATCCTAATCATAAGAGTCTATAGATGAAAACAATCTTGTCACAAAATCTTAGGAGGTTGAACAGAAGGAATAAATCCCATCTAATAAAAAAAATCCAAAAATAAGAAGAAAAATTCAAAACTGAGAGAGGACTCTTAGTTTGAATATTTATTTTAAGAAACTATTGAGGCTCATCCTTATTCCCAAAATAACTATTCATATTTACTAACTTGTAGGGAATTAAAGGAGTTTAAATAAGGAATATATCATATGAGTCTCGTACTTTTATTAAAAAATAAATTAATGTGGCTATGAAAATATTTTTTTTGGGAAATTTGTGTTTTTACACTTGAAATTTTATGATGTGTTTTTTGAGATGGATGTAGGTTACTTTTATATTAAACAAATTTTCTCAGATTTCTCTAAATATTATAATAATTAAATAATCAATAAAAGATATTGCGTGAATTTTTTTTATAGAAAACATTGATAACCTTGATTATACACTCTTATTTTCGACACCGGATTCCCCCATATAGACTTAGAGTTGTTTAATTAAAGGATCTTGGTTAATAAAATCATTTGATACTTATATTCATTTCAATAAGAGTTTCTATATTTTGAAATTAATAAAAATTATTATGAGTTCCCCCTTCGAATTAGATTATCAATAAGGGTGAGAAGACATGATAGGGGGATAATATATGTGGATAATAAATGTGGTGATAAAATACATAAAAATAGGGATATCATGAGGAAGTTCATTTAAGAGAGTATTTTTTAAATGTGTATTGAATACAAACAAAAAGGGGTAGATTACTATGACCAATTTGTGTTTTGTTTGTATTTATTTTTAGTATATCGATATAAGGAATATGATGTTGAAGAAGAGTGAAGTGAGTAAACAACTTACTAGATGAGAAGTTGGTGGAAATATATTCAAAAGGGGGAATAATATTCAAAATTTGAAAGTTTTGGTGATCAGATGAAGAGAATGAAAGGCTGTAAAGTAATCAGAAAAGAATAAAATATTTCAAATTAATTAGAAAATCAGACAAATTTTTTATAATAAATTTCTTTATTTTTGGTTTTCTATTTTAATGATTTTTTGTGAAATGCGTTATTTTTTGTACTCAACTTATTTCCATAAAGAATGTTTTGATCAAAATGAAAAAGAATCAGAGTCTTGAAAGTCTCTATACTTAATATGATGATGATTTTTTGTTTTGTAAGTTCAAAAATATCATAAGTTATCTAGGAAACATTTAATGAAATCCTTATGAAGGAATGGTGGAGAATAAGTGATGGTAATGACTTTGAGGTTTTATTAGAAAGACAGAAGTGATAAAAGGATATGAAGTTTAATACTTTTCAATGTAAGTTAAAAACTTGCATGTTATTCCTAATGTTATCAAAGTCATTAGAAAGTTATGATTTCAAGAAGAAGATTCTGGGAGAAGAAAGTCTATGAAGTTGACGTCTTATGGCCTTAGTTCATTAGTGTGAGGATAACTAGATATGGGATTTTTTGAAGGTAGGGATGTTGGAAGTTGATGATACTGGTCTATTGGATGTGGTGTTCCACTGATCAATCATATACATGAATTTTTGTGTATGTGTATAAGAAAGTGGATTTGTTGGGACTGATAAAAAGGAAGAAGATACCATTTATCCAGATGATGCCCAACAATATAGTTAACCATATTCATTAGGTTAAATTGTATTACAATTGGGTCAATAGAAAAATAATCTCTCACTTATTTTTTCAAATGAGTCAAGATTCATTGGAGGAGAAGTGGTGCTAATTTATTAGACTGGAATTGATACAGAATCATTAGAGTGATACAGAGATTGATCCATCATACACATGTTGACACTGATACTTCATCAGACATAGGATACTCGAAATGAAGAAAAGAATAAAATGATATTTTATTTAATATTTTTGCATAAGTGTTTTTAAGGGGGTTAAGGAATATTTATAATTTTCAAAAGCGTTTTTTGAAGAATAGTTTCAAAAGTTTCATATGGAATAGATCATCAGAATGAAAGTTTTCAAAATTTCATACGTTTTCATCATAATGAGGAAAATCAGAATGAAAATTGACATTAGACAAAATAATGATTTGAAAGTAATAAAGCTGTATGAAGTTATGAGAACATTTGAGAATTTTTTAGAATCATTGAGAGAAGTTTAGAAGCACTGAAGAAGTCAAATATGAAGTTAAAATGAAGGGAAAATTCATGTTTTGGGAAATTTGGTTAAGCTGGAAGTTTTTTTCATATTATTACCAAAACCACTTTTGGATCTCCTATAAATAGTTGAAAGTGAATTTTAATTTATGACACTAGTATTATTCACTTTTAAAGAGATAGAGAAAGAACTAAATGTTTTAAAATAGAGATGAAGATTCCAAAAAAATCATTCTAAAGGATGTTTTTCAGACTAAAGAAGAAGAAAGAATAATAGTTTCTAGAGTTACCGAATCAGACCGAACAATCATAATCAGGTTTTTGGGGGGGAAAAGAAGTTATTCAGAATTTTTTCTATGGTATTCATGAAGAATTTGTTTTTTCAAAATGAAAAATTGGAATGAGAAATCGAACTGAGCCATCGAAATTAGTTTTCATAACGAGGTCTATAAAGGTTTTTTCTACCTATTACTAGGTAGTAAAGTGAATAATTGTGTTTTGAAGGATTTCTTATGAAAGTAGATAAGGAATTACAATAACATGTTTGGAACTGACTGGTGGAAGTTTCATTACTTATTACAAAAACTTGTTTTACAACATTTGTGCTAAGAGAAGCACATGCACTATTGTGTTGACCACAGTGTAACACCCTAGTGAGGTTATATCCTTCATGTTGTATCCAAACAAATTATTATTTTCTCTTTAGTTTTGTGGTATTATGTTTTCAATAAACCATGATAAGGACGTAGATACCATTATTGAGTAATGAACCTTGTAAATACTTGTGTTCCTATGGATGTGTGAATGTTTTGTTTTCAACAAAGTGATTTAACTTTAATATGATTAAAAGGTTTTTTCAAAAGAAAGTAAGCTTAAAAGAAAAATATATCACTGATTCACCCCTCTTAGTGATACATTGATCCTGGCTAGGCGCTAACATCAAGCAGGGTCCTAGTCTTCTAGTGCGATTATGACCATACCTTGAGACTTAGTTTCTATCTTGAGTATATTTAAGTAACTATTGTTATTTATAATATTATTATTCACATGTCTTTGTGATGATGAGCTAACTACTCGCTTGAAGATTTATGTTTGGTGATTTCATGGTGTCTTACTAGGTATTGCTATACTCACCCCTATAAGAGCTCTTCCCACACATGTCGTGTGTTATGTAAATGAAAATATTTTCAGCGGTGTCTTTGGTAGACCATGATTATTTAGAGAATAGTTTATCTAGGCCTAATTTGGTTCATTCCAAGTATTTAATTTGATATAAATACCATCGTTCTAATAGGTTATACTTCTTTACAGATTTGATGGGATTGTATTTGGCCTTTTATGATTTTCAGTACTTCTTTTATAATCTAATTTGGGATGTAGATATATGCATGAATTTTGGTATTAATTTTATTTTACCTTTCAGTGTTATGTGGGTATTTTGGAGATGTGTGTGTGTGTGTGTGTGTGTGTGTGTGAAAGTTAATTAGGATAAGGTCTCCCATGTGTGTGATATGCCTACTTGGTGTTGGTCATTATCCCTTAGCCTATTGAAGGCTGGATTAGGGTGTCACAATCAACAGACCACTGGCCTGGTGGGTCCTACTGGGTCATGTCATGAAATAGTGGTATCAAATCTAGGTTTATCTTAGGAATGTAGTTTGGAGATTGTCTAACTGTAAGGTTTGGTTTGGAAACTAGGTAAATAATGTTAAAGTGTACCAAGTTTAGCTCTTAGGCCGGGGAATATAGTGCTGGTTTGTTATCCAATTTATCAATTCATGAAAACTCTAACAAACTACTTTTTTACTTGGTATATGTACGTACTAGTTTTAGGAAAAAATTGGTACATGTATCATATAAGAATGAATTGTGATTTTCATGTCCTTATGGAGTAATCTCCCCAGATATACTCTTGACCATGGTACATATTGTCTATTTTAGGATTCCTATAGAATGATTTCTATCTAGAATTATACAACAAGATCATGAGAATGATCCACTTAGTAATGAGGTAATGATATAGGGACCTGTTCAAGAGATGGTTCCTCCTGGTGGTTTTTCAGTCTTACCACCACCCATTGAGCAACATGTTTTACATGAAGTATTATTGGATGATGTGTAAAGGATGAGCACACTTCACAAGTTTTAGAAAAATTAACCCATTATGTTTCATCTTGATACCGAACCTATAGAAACTGAGGACTAACATGAGATAGGTACATGATTTTTCTCCCTTGTTAGGACACATCTAGGTCATATGGTGGTCAGAGAAATGAACCTTCTCCATATCTTTATGGGGAGATGATGGAGTCTTTCAACTCTAATGTATAAATAGGTGACTCCTTTCTAGATAAATTTTTACCATCCTTTCAAAGAAGAGTTATTTCCATCAATTTTGTGACTGGAGAATATCTACGAGCCTCTGTGGTTTCAGTAGAGAAGTATGTCTATTGTTGAGTATTCATCGAGTTTTACTAACCTCTCAAGATACTCCATAGGTATGGTTTGAGATACATTCCTAGAAGAAAGGAATTTTAAGTGTGGTATCTATAGAGATATATAGTATTGTGTGATAAATATTTTCATTACTAAATATTCTATAGTTATAAATAAATATTTAGTGGTGGAGAGATACTTGAAAGAGTATACGTTCATTGTTGGTGCTAATAAATGGAACACAAGAGCTAAGACTTAGAAATTTCATATCTAATGGATGGAATAGGGATCTAAGCCTAGGAGATGCTTCAATAGTTGGCCTAAATACCTAGTTTTTTTAGTTTAGGGAACTTATGATGGTTCTAGCCAACCGAGGGAGAGGTGGCGCAACTCCCGCGATGGTCTGGGACATCTCATGTGAGATTTTCTGACCAGCCATGCAACTGATAGAGATATGGTTGATAGACCACCCAAGAAGAGACAACTACTAAATAAGAGAGGTATTATAGGTTTTTTATGTGGTATAGGAGTATATATAGCAGTAATATTCATAAAATGGTTTGAATTTTTTCCACCACCACCCCAAGACATCCACGCTAGGCTCAAGGAGCTGTTGAGCAGGGATAAAGACATCTCTAGGAGGTGGAGGCCTACAACCCTAATGATTCATGGACAATTAGAGGTAAAAAATGTGTATTGTATAATCTAGTTTTAATAATTATACATAGGTGGGATCCACTCTTTTCTTTCCACTTCCCATGTTTTAAATCAAGGGATTTTGATAGAGACCTTAGATCAACCTTTTCATTTTGAGACTCCTACCCGAGGGGATTCAGTTGGAAAACACTTATGATGAGAGTGTGATATTAATATTATAGGAGAGATATTATAATGGGATCTATTTATTACATTAATAAGGCTTTATGATGGAATCCTAGGTATGAACTAATTCTCCTTAGTTAATACACTAATTAACTATTTTAGGTAGAGGATAAAGTGTATTTATGATGATGGGATGAGGTTTTCCTTAATTGGTTAGAAGGAAACCAAGTAAGTTTAGGATGGGCTTATACTCAAGAGGATACAAAAGATTATTCACTAGTTGGATAATATACCCTTTAGATAAAAAAAATGTTTTGGGCTTCCAGTTTCATACAGTTGTGGCAGTGTAAGAGGATATATTCCCTAAGGACGTTATAAGATTACCTCCCCATAGAAAGATATACATATACATATAATTTAACCTAGTTAATTTCTCAAAATTTTCACTTGAATATCAGATATATCCTATAGAAATTCCTTTGATGAATGTGTAGTTGGATGATTTATAGAGGAAGGTATTTGATAGACCCAATGTGTCAACTTGGGTAGCCTCAGTTTTTTTCCAAGAAGGTAGACATGTTTTTGAGGTTTTGTGTGTATTAAATTCTTCTAAAATGGGTGTATTTAAATAATAATTATCCACTATTGATGATCTATGACCTCTTTGACAAATTGAAAGTGAAATATAGTTCTCTAAGATTGACCTCAAGTTAGGCTATCACTATCTCTGATTTCAGGATGAGGATATACTGAAAACAACATTCCAAATACTCTATGTTCACAATGACTACTTGGTGATTAGTTTTTGTGTGAAAAAACCCCCCAAAATTGTTCTTGGGACTCATTAATTATACCATTCATCCCTTATTATATCATTTTATGGTAGTCTTCATCGATGATATCTTAATGTACTTAGTTTTTGAGTGGGAGAAAGTTAACACACTTGAGGATGATCCTGGAAGTACTCCAAGAGAAACAAATTTATAGGAAACTCTTGATGTTTTGATCATGGTTTTAAGAGGTCCACTTTCTGAAACATGTCATCTTAATATAGGGTGTAGTAGTGGACTCAATAAAGGTTGAGGTGGTGATAGCTTTGGATTCACCCAATAGTGTGACTAAAGTGCGGTGATTTCTTGTGTTTTAAGGATACTAATAGATATTTTTAAACTATTTATATAGAATTTAGTCACCCTTGAATTCTTTGAGTTGATATGTCAACCTTTAATGTGGATGGATAAGTGCCAATAAGATTTTCATGAGTTGCAGCAGAGGTTGACGAGTGACCCAATCCTGAGACTGCTAGAGGAGGGATTTGAGTATGTAGTGTTTTCAGATTCCTCTTAAAATGAGATCAAATTTGTTCTTATGTAGTGGAAAGGGATGATTACCTTTGGGTCCTAAAATTTGAGTCAAGATGTCCAGAACTACATGACCCATAACCTAGAGCTGGTAGTGGCAGTCTTCACCTTGAATATGCGGCAACACTATCTTATGTGTTTCATATTCTATTCTAATAGTAAGAGTTTCAAGTATATATTGTTGTATAAGGTTCTTAACTTTAGATAGAGGTGATTTCTATAGTTCCTCCACGATTATGACTTCAATGTAGTCTATAACATAAGTAAGGGGAATGTGGTGGAAGATTCTCTCAGTAGATGATCTTGTTCGATGTTGTTAAGCAAGGAATTAGAGTAGTTGGCCTCATTTAATTTGTCCCAAGCGGACAAGGATTATATAGTTTACATATAGTCATTGGTTTTTACCCCTATGTTTCTATATAATATTAGAGGAGACCATATTTTAGATATCAAATGTCATACCTTACATATTTAGATATACACTGTAAATATTCGTGATGGACTTTCTAAAGGTAGGGAGTAGGTTATCCTTTTCAGAGGGTGGATGGTGCTACCAGTAATTTTTGTAGGAGGAGTTTTTGAGGTAGTTTCATATGTCCCCCTTAGTGGTAGATCTATTTTTGGTGCAGATGTACCAAAAAATTAGACATTAGTTCTGGTGGCCAAGAATGAAGAAGAGTGTAGATGAGTTTGTCTCTCAGTATCTCACATGTCAGCAGGTGAAGGCTGAAAACTATGTTTAAAAAGTTTTGGATCAAACCATTGAAGTGATAGAGTGGATTTAAGACGATATCTCGATGGAATTCATCATAGGGATCCCATGATCATCAATAGGACATGATTCTCTCTATGTGATCATAGAATAACTCAACAACTATTATCACTTACAAGTTATCTCAGAGAAACTTTTAGTGGATAGCTTGGGATTCCTTTATATACAAGATATTGTCTAGATTCATGGAGTTACCTTGATTATTGTTTTAGACCACGATGTTTGCTTCATGTTTTTATTAAAGAAATTATTGAATAAAGACTTTGGGACTCAGTTTCATTTTAGCATAGTGTTTCACCCCCGAACTGATTTCCATATAGTTTAGACCATTCAAGTTATAGAGGACATGATACGATCTTTCAAGTTGGACTTTGTACATAGTTGGGTGGATCACCTACCCATGGTGAAGTTTACATAAAACAATAGATACAATTATTTTGTTGTTATGGAACCATTTGAGGCCTTGTATAGGAGACCTTACTAGTCACCACTATGCTGGACTGAAATAGGAGAGCTAGAATTCATGGTCCTAGAGTTGGTGTGAATGATAAAAAAGAAGGTTCATATCATCTAGGATAAGAGAAGGACTACCCAAAGTTATAATAAGTCTCATCCTGACTGACGATAGTGTCCTTTGGATTTCAATGAGGGAGACCATATGTTCTCTAAGGTCTCACCATAGTGAAAAGTACATATATTTTACCAGGGAAGCAATTTCTCAATGAGATTCATTATAAATTTTCAAATATTGCATAGGTTATGTGAGGTGGTTTACTACCTACCATTGATGTCGTAATTAGAACAAGTACAAGACGTTATCCACATGTCACAGCTAAAAAGATATGTGCATGAACCATCTCACATTATCGACTGTGGTGATATAGACATAAAGGACGAGACTCAATTTTATAGAGTACTTGATATAGATCAAATATAAATAAGATAAGATCCTTAATGGGAGAAAAATTCCCTTTATGCATGTCTGGTGGTAGCACGAGAATCTTATGGAGATCACTTGGGAGTCTTAGAACCAGATGTGAGCTCAATACCATCCTCATATTGAGTAGGATTTTCAGTTTCTAGGATGAAATTCCCTAATATGGGGAGAATTTAACAACTCTATTTTTTTCTTTTAAATATTTTTCATAGTTTAAGAAATATTTTCAGAGCTAGGAGCTAAGTTAGCATGAGATTCAGAGGCTCGATATTGATATAATAAAAATATTAAATATCCTATATCATGCATTAATTTTTTTAATGAAATAATATAATAAATCCTGAATGGGGTATTAGATTGGAAATTTTGTTTCTCCGTTAAATATGGAATGGTGGATTTACCCTAGGCATAACATAATCTTTACACGCATCAGGTGTTTGGATCAAGCCCCATCATGGGAGGATTAATGAATAAATAAATTATTTAATTATTATTATTCGTTAATTAAGAAAAACCAAATCCTCTCTTATAAAATACCATTTATGGAAAATATCTAGGGTTAGCCTCATAACCCTATGTATTGAAAGATGGCCGTTGGAGGAGAGATCTTGGACGATATTAAATAAATCATGGATTTACAATCGATGTTCCAACAGAGATCAAGAATCTCACCAAAGATAGTGGTGTAGAAAATTTCTTCATCAGTGATCAATAAAATTTGGGGGTAGGTAATTTTTTTTATTTGGATTAAAACTATTTTTTTATCCCATGAAAAATAAAAAGTAACTGACCTAATAATATTAATTCATGGATCAATGGTAGATTGTGGTTGCTTGATTCTCTTCAAATAAATTGGAATTGATGTTACTTCATGGATTCATACTTCTCTTATTTGTTCACTTATTTACCCATATTATAATAAAGGCCAACCTAAAAAATGGGGGATGTTCGATCCTCACTTTGTGTTTGTTCTTTTCTACCCAATTTATTCGTACGGTCATCATCAACATCCCATTTGGTTGGAAGTTTTATGAATATCCAAAAACTGATCATTACACATTCAATTTTCAAAATAACAGATCGTTTCTATAGATTTAGTTTTGAGGTTGAGATCATGATCCCGGAATGATGATAAAGAGGGGTGATTTAGGTTCTCATATTTGTGGTTTTGGGTGTTTCTAGGATTCATTGTAAGGGTGGGTTTTTTCAAGAAAATCATGTAGTTATAATCTGACCACCAACAATTAAAAGCCACAATCAATGTTAAAATTAGTTTCTATATTGAGATTGGATGCTAAAGTGAATGAATCAAAGGTTCAAGAAACATTGTGTGGAAAACCATAGGTTTCAATAAAAATCCTGACTAAATGAAAAGTAGTCTGAAGAACACACATTTTGAGAGATGCTGACTGTAGTGGCTAGGGTTCCTCTAAAAGTAAAGTATTAAATGCCATGTGGGACCTACCACATGTCGTGTAATTAGGTGATGGTGGATCAACGTGAACCCTATCGGTATACTGGTACAAAAAAGGAAAGAAATGTGTGCATGGGTAGAGTACATGGGCATGTCCTGATACTCGAACAATTATAGAGTAGCTAAACATGGCTAGGTACATGGGGATGACCTCAATACATGAGAATAAACAGAGTAAACGAGCATGGTTAGAGGAACATGGGAAGAACTAGAGAAAACAATACATGACATGTAATCTTGGTAAATACCTTATACTTTCCCCATGTTTGTTTTATGTCCTCATACTCTTTAGTGCATACCAATATCTCTTGGGTATATTCCCTTGGTTCATCCCCATGAGGGTACACTGAGGCATCACATCTTGTTCATTAAGATGTGATCCGATCTATAGAAAAAGTCTCAAATATAATTTCCGGAATCACTCTATATAGCCCACAGTGGGACCCTCTATCATGTATTCTTCCCTATGTTGGATTTCAGAAAATAGCGTGACCAACATACATGGGCATCAATCCCCTACTTGGAAGGTAATTATAGATAGGGTCCGGTATACCCCACATACCCTAAGATAGATCGCATATCTATGTATAGATATATTATTCATTTCATTATGTACTAATCCATGGAGATACCCAATGGTAATGACCTCTTATATGATTTCCATTAGTGCTATCAGAATCATGGAGTGAGTTCTTCCATGTGAGAGTCTACTATCAAACCTTGAGCAAGATTCTAGGTTGGCCAAGTGGTTGTGACCTTATCATATGAATCAGTGACTATATTAAGTATATCTGGATTAATAATATTATGTATTTTATTTTCATTGACCTTTCATTGTAATGATGAGCTGAATAATATCTTTATTCTTTATGTTTGGTGATTTTGGGGTGTACTGCTATGTATTTTTATACTCACCCTTGCATGGGATCTTCCGATAAATGTAATGTATTATATAGATGATATTTTTTCAACATTTTCCAAGTTGAACCAGGAGACGGTGAAGAATAGTTGAACTAGATTTATTGTTATTCAATTAAGGTGTTTCATTTGACTGTAGTATTTTTTGTCTAGTAGGTTGGATTTCTTTATAGTTTTGGTGGGCTTGTATTTGGATTTTTATGATTTCTTATACTTGTGTTGTACTCTAATTTGGGATATAGATATATACATGCATAGTGGAATTGGTTTTAATTAACCTTTTATCCTTATTTGTATGTTTTTAGATGTTTATGTGTATTCAAGTACCTTTGGATAAGGAGTTCCATGTGTGTGATATATGTAGTTGACACTGGTCTCCAACCCATATCTTATATGATGTAGGCTTAGGGTGTCACACTTATCTTATCGCAGGCTAGGCAGGACCTAGTGGGTCAGGTCATGATATAATTACACCTTATCTAAGGTATATTGAGAAAAAATTTATCTAATTGAAGAAATATGTTGAAAAAAATACCCTACTGGTGGATTATTCATCCTTTCAATGAACTCTATAGTATGTCCCTCCAGGTTCATCTTCAAGTTATTGAACTTATGATGGTCTGAATATCACTACACTAACCTATATATTATAGTGAGCTGACACTTGACCACTATCTCTCCATCTCCATTTTATCATCTGAAATAAGTAGTCATATTTATTGCTTTAAGTGGACTTAATTTTTCCCCTTTTGGAAAAATGAAACTAACACCAAAATTGTAAAATCACTTGAAAATATAGGTTTCTTTAAAAAAATAATGTTGATATTACTCCCTGATCCTTCAATAATATTAGTATATATATAAAATCTTCTTTAACAACTTTGACCTTTAATACTCTTGATGATAGACAATGATCGACAAAACTTTCACAAAACATATAATATTTGTTTTGGATATACTTATTATTTTTGTAAATTTTGAATACCTAAATGCCAGATATCAAGCATATTTTTATAATCTCTCTTCAAATATGCTTTTACACTCTACTTTTTAATATTTTTCTTAGACTCATCACACATACATTTCTCATTAAACTACTCCCCTTAATTCAGAATTCTTAATATTCCAGTTTTTTTAATTCTAAAATGAATATCAAGATCAAATTCTATAGAATTCTCATAATTTAATGGTACAATGATAACCTTGATGTGTTTCCTCAATCAACCAACCATGTGGGTTTTCTAATATAATTTTATAGTATTATCTTATTTATTTAACCATTGTCACATGTGTTGTTATAGAAAAATATTTCTCTCATTTAATCGAATAAAATAAATATGTCAATTAATTATTTAGAAGTAATCACTAGTAAAAATAATAAAAAATAATTTCTTTTATGAGTTTCAAAAAGTTCTTATAGGGATCACCTCTTCATTTCATTATATCAACTTTGGTTTATATTTTCTTCAACCTTCATGTGGATTAATGTATCTATAAATATAACAACAAAAATTGATACCTTAGACATTTGACAATCTCATTTTGAATCATAAAAAAATTATTTTCATTTAATTTATTTACATAATGATAAAAAAATATCATCCCATTTTATTTTAATAAACACCTAATAACGATCACCATATATATTTTTCAAACATATGTATGTGAAAAACATAAAATAATTCATAAAGTGATCACAATTTTAATTTCTTACAAGAAACACTTGAATCAATATTTGATTTTTATATTTAATCCACTAAATATCAACCCTAGATTCATAAAATTTAATTTTTTTAAGAATTTTACTCTAACAATCTTAGATAATTCAGTTTCAAAATTCCAAAAATTTCCCATCGTAATGAACCTAACAATGGTTATGTATACCTTTTGAAGTCCTATAGAGAACCTTACAAATCATATAGACCCTAAAGAGTACTATATACAACATTATGAGGTTCATGAACCTTAAATAGTACTATAATCAACCTTATGAACATTGAATATTATGAATTTGGAACCGAAGAAAGTTCTAGAGAACCTTAAAAAGTCTCAAACTTATTAAGTTGGAACCATAAAGAGTTCCAATAAACCTTATGAAGTCCTAACCTTATGAAGTATGAAACTTATGATTTTATAACCTTTTGATGTTACAGTAAACCATAAAAATACTCAGCCCTAAAAAGCCAGAAAATATATGTTATGAAGATCAGGTGAATCTTATGATGTTTAAATATATAAGTTTAAAATTCCATTCCTTTTATACTTTCCCCACTTAAATTTAGGTAAAACATTACAATGATCTATATCAAACTTATGAAGATCTCACATGAACCTTAATAAGATCATGACATTTTCATTTTTCAGGACTTTCTAAAGGATCATCCTTATATTGAATCAAACTTGCAAATTCTGGATATGAATCTTATGAAGTTCGAGGCTTTATCAAATTAACCAAAAGTTATATATTTTCGAATTGATCCCATTCATCTTAAATAATCTCATAATCTTTTAAGACAATTTAATCAACTCAAAATACTTGAAAATATCTTCATAAATTTCAAAAAAATTAAAATTCATGGTTGAGAACAAATAAAACATTCTTTAACAATTACCTAGGGATTTTTATATAGTTTTATAAATTATAAATTTTTATAATTTTATACTTGTCACAAAATTTACTTATATATTTTGTAAATTTATAAATTTATATTATAATAAAACTATATACTATTATAAATTTTGTATCCTTTTATAATATATATATATACTTTTAATCATTAATATATTTTTATAAAATTTATTTACATTTATAAAATATGTATAATTTTATAAAATATTTATGATTTTATAAATTATATATACTTTTAGACTTTTTTATAAATTTATATTTAACATACATTCATAAATATATATACATTTATAAGTTATACTTTCATACTTGTTTATTTTTTCAATTTAAAGGCGATTTTAATCATTTAAACTTTCATAAATTTTAATTATATAAATTATACATTAATACTTTTATAATTTTGTAATATGATTTTTTTCAACCAAATCATTTGGATAATTAAGTGTTATTTTATTTTATAAAACATTATATTTTTTTAAATCATTATGGACAAAATTTATATGTATTCTTAATCATGTTTAAAATGAGTTTCAAAATCATCTTGAAATATTTTTGGATTTCATGTTCAATATTACATTAAAGGGGGATCTTATTTGATTATATTATTATAATTGTATTGACGGAATATGGTTAACTCATGAAAAACTGACCATTTAACTATAATTTTATTTAAAACAAACTATTAGGTATGACACTATAACATAGAACCATTCCAATAACCTGAAAATATTTAAAGACCTAAGAAATGTGGTTTGGAATATAAAATATTTGTGATATTTCTTTTTTTTCTCAGTATGAGGTTCCACCCATGAGAAAATCCAAAGTAGTGATCAAAAATTTAATTTCATGCTTAGTCACACATAGAAAAAACTAAAACATTTATAAATTTAAAATATTGATAGAGGATTCTCAAACATAAATGTATCCTAGTTGAGTCAAGAAAAAAATATTAATTTACGATGTATTTAATTCATGATAAAAAATGTACAAATTTTTTAATAGTAGGATTGAATAAGGAATTTACATTTTGAATTAATAGCTCTCATATGGGGAAAATTCTAAAAAAATGATTGTGTAGAAATAAACCTAATTGAATAGTAGAGATTTTATTTAAATAAATTATATTTCATCCCCAGTGATTGCTATTATATTTAAATGAAAATCCATCTTTAATTGATTGTAAGAAGTGTATAACATGAATATATAGGCTAAATAAATATTTAAAACTATCTCATCATAATACCATAATATTTTATGAAATATATATATTTTCCAATAAATTTAATTTCTTTGATAGTATGTGTTATATGAAACAATGTGTTTTAAAAAACAACAATATAGTATTAACATTATTATTTAAATATGACCATTATAAGACTCTTGTTAAATTTGGTTCAATGAATAGTAATGAAAAAATTATTAAAATTCAGTATAATGGTTTTATATAAATAAAATATATGGATAAATAAGTTCTTAATTTTTTGTAAAGTCTTTATATACCTTGAAAATACATTTCTTCAAAAGAAATGATCTTCATTGATTTTATAGAACAAATAATAATTTTTTTTTCTAATTATAGGAAATTTATTTTTTAAAAGATTATATTTTGTAATAAACATGTCAATATTATATTAGGGTTAATTTTTTATAATTTTATTAAAAGATTAATTTTTTTATGAATAGTGAAAAATACTGATTTTTATAAAAAAGTGATTTTTATTTTAAAGAATTTACAAATATAAATATTATTTTAAAATAGTTTAAATGTAAAATTAGTTCAATTATATTATTTTTAATCCATTTTTGGTCATTTTAATCCATTTTATTTTGAATTTTTTTATAAAACCCTTTTATACTTTTGAAACCTTTTCTTTGGACAATCATTTTTTTCATCACGTCTGTGAGATTACTTTTGAATTAAAATTTTCCAATTTTTTTAATTGAATTTATAAAAATATATTAAATATTTTGAATCAGAATAATTAATAATATATAATAATTTGAACTTAATTTTGGGTCATAATGAATAATGAAAACAGTAAAAAATTAATTATTGATGTTAAGGTTAAACGAGCTTGTTGTGGGGTTAAACCAAAATATAAGGGTGATTTATCAAAAAAACTTATCTATATCGTATTTTCTAGATATATTAAAACTTTATACTATCAAAAAAAATTAATCTATGTTCATTTGGAATAATGTTTCTTTGGAATGATTTGTAATTTTGGATTCTTTTGAGAAATTTCCAAGTAGTTTC
Source organism: Viscum album (assembly GCA_963277665.1). Taxonomy (NCBI): domain Eukaryota; kingdom Viridiplantae; phylum Streptophyta; class Magnoliopsida; order Santalales; family Viscaceae; genus Viscum; species Viscum album. The sequence continues at coordinate 1,862,537,591 of OY728133.1, read as the reverse complement.
CATGTGAGTTCCTTTCCCCACTTATAAAAGGATATATACTCTACTATCCAATACAAAATCCATGATCCTTTTGGTTCAGCCAATACCTGACTAAATAAATTCCTTACATCCCTACCTAATTTCTAGTGTCCTTATTTTGATTATGAAACCCATTATAATAAGGCTTTAAGTATAAACCAAAATAGGTTCTTCGAAGAAGCGGTATAATTATTAATCATGAGTTTTAATTTTATTTATTATTTAAACTCCTTATAATATTTTTAAATTTTGAATATATAATAAAATAATTATATCTGATATAATGAGATTTTATTATATTAATGTATTAATCTACATCCATATCCTCTTCCATTAAATGGGAAATGAAACTATCATTTGTGTGTATGGAAGATTACCGCCTCACAAAATGATGTAATTAGTTTTCCATCACTACCTATCATGGATAGATATAATATGGATTTAACATATGTATATGATATTTATGAAAAAAATTAATTTTGGAGTTATAATATCACATCAACCTTATTTAATTACAATCCATTAGAAAATGATAACATTGCTCGTTTGTAAGTGTGGACTATCACCTCTATGAAATGATCTAATATGTTTCTCATTTTATGTTCAAATGGATGGTAACATGGACAGATTTAATTAATATATATGATATATATTATATAAAAATTATTAATAAAATGTTAATTAATATTTACTTTTATTTTGTTCCATCTGTCGAGAAAATGGAAATAACATTCATGTGTTTGTACGACCTACCATCTCCATTAACTCTATAAATCATTTCTTATCTATAAATTTTATGGATTATTTTAAATAAATATATAATGAATTTATATAATATTTATATCTTTATTTGAATACTATATATGATAGAACTATGATTGATATACTAGGACCAAAACTACTGAACCAAAACATACACGAAAAACAAAGCCTTTATTGCATGAAATAGTGATTTTCATAAGGATTTTTTATTAAAAAATTGCTAAAATGGTATAAGATAATAATATATGATGTGATATATATTATTATGGTTCTGACATAAATTTATAATAAACCTATATTTATTATACATGAGTTTTAAATGTGTATGAAGAAATTCAAGACTTGAGGTAAGGGATTTCTAGTCTCTCTTTTATTTCTTGGAGACATATTCCACATTCACCACTTATTTCTTTTGTATGGTGTATAATACAACATTGAAAATTTATATCATGAATATAATTATTTTCATGATATTTAAATTTTCATTTGATGTTATTCTTTAATGGTTCTTACGATTCAAAAGTTGAAAGATATTTTCATCTCACATTTATTTTTGTGGGGCATATTCTATATTCACCACCTGTTGCTTTTTTGTGGTGCATATAAAACCCATGAATGTCTATTATGATTCAAATTATCAATTTTATTGGTATTTTAATATCTTATAAGTTTTTTTCTTTCATGGGTCCTATGATCCAAAAGTAACCAAAGTGGTAAAGGTTTTAAGTTACAATCTCATTATTTATCAAGATTGTATATGATTAAGTTTATAGTGATGAAATAATATGATATATCTCTCTATAAACTTTTGATTGTTTTTTATAATCTCGTTATTTCAAGATATTACATGTTTTCAATTAGTTTTACTATATTTATGTACTCAATATAAATATTTTTTAAGTAAAATTGACTTTATTTCTCTGTTCGGTCAAAAATCCTTTCTCTCCATATCCATGTTTTATAAAAAAAAATTGAAGAATGTTTTTAGTATTCTAGAAATAATATTTAAATAATTTTTTACCCTTTTTTGAATTTTTAAAAAATGGTTTAAAAGTAATATTCTTTTTGTTTTATAAATGAGTTGTATTTGACTTTTTACTATATGTGTGAAAGGAATCATTGTTTTATCATGTATGATATGAACAATATTTTTTGTCATCATGACTAATCAATGATTTAAAATCCCCTTCACAAGTTTTCAATTTTATTTCCAAATAAATTGTTTTATTAAATATTTTGGAAATTTTAATATTTTAAATAATTAATTTCAAATTGTAAAGGATATTTTTCCCAAGAAATATTCCTAATGATCTTTCAAAGTAATTTTCCACCTAAGATGACATCCTTTTAGGTTAGTTAAGATTTAATATAAGTATAATCCAATGATACCATCCTTGTTTTTTCCCTGTATGGTTTATTATTATGATGACAAGATATTTATGAAACCCATTCATTTTCTACACGTTGTGCTATGATGAAATGTGAAATATTTATGAAACCCATTTCTCTTGAACAAGTTAGGCGATGATAAAATGTTTATAAAACCCATTTCCTTTAATGGGTTCTAATATAATGATTTTTTTCTGATTTTTCTGGCCGCATATGTATGATTTTTATCATTTTATGGGTAGTGCATATATATATCCCTATAATGCATTGAGTAAATATGATTAACTTATGAGTAATTAGATTGTGTGTGGACCAGATTTCATGTTCACATTGTTATGCACAGATCTGATTTCAAGTACATAAGGTTATGAGTGGAACTACTTTCATATCCATAAGGTTATGCATGGACTTTATTCCATGTCTATAAGTTTATGTGTGGATTTAAAATTATTTTCTATAAGATTATACATAGAACTAGATTTTGTGTCCCTCAATTTATGCAAGTGTAACCTCTCGACCCAAAACCCACTGATTTGGTTCCCTAAGTTGGTTCATTACAAGCCCTCAAGAATTCCTTCACATATGTTAGAATATTCCGACTATAAAAGAGGGCCTAGGGTGTGATAATGGGTAGAATATTCCATAATATTATATTAGAAAAAAATTAAAATAAAAGATATCATCCAAAGCAGTGAATAAACAAAGTGATGAAGTAGTAAATAAACTAAAATAGAAGCATGCTATAATAATAAATGAAAATATATAAAATCAAAAATATCTATGTCATACATAGAACACTAGTGACCCACTGGGCTGACCATATAAGCATGAGTACATAAAGGAAACTTCAATAAAAGTAAAAGGCTCCACTACTAACTCTGAGCCAGCACACATACCTGGTCTCTGAAGCACTATTGAGGTGCTCTAGACCGATCAAAATAATTCACATGAGAAGATCCACTCAATGATTAAAATCTTGGACTCATCCCTATCCTTTATGAAATCTATGATCAACTTGAAAAGTATACATAAGGTCTACACACACACCATGGTGAACATAGAGGGGGTGAGAAATAAATCTTATTAGGACACCCATAATGGTGAATCTATAAATATGTATCATTGTTTCATATTAATCAAATATTCTTAGCCTAACTAAGACTTAACTAAAATAACATAAATAAATAAATAAAGTGAAACCAAAGTCGATCCCTAGGTCTGTGATCCTGATCAAATAGAAAATGTGACATCATGTATATATATATATTTATTTATTTATTTATATGTGTGTGTATATTCATATATATACACATAAATATATACATATATATGAGTATGTGAAAAATAACATAAATCAACAGTCATTGATCCATGGATCCTTAATCATGATCATCTGGACCTCTTATAAAAAGGGAATTTATTTTGGATGTTTTACCACTCAAACCAAGTATAATAAAGTTGATCCTTGTGTCAGTAATCCTGATTGTAAAACCTATTTCAACCAACACCAGAAATATCTTTGAGAAAGTCATGTCACTATAAGCGGATACATGTCCCAGCCCTAAGATCACCTGTATTCAACTACAATATCTATATTGAATTATTCTAGGTAATATATAGGAAAATTTTAAATGGTCTCTAAGATGGAATCTATGCCAATCAAGAAATGTAAATGAAATCATATGTCTGATCCCGAAGTCCCAGTCTATAGGAGGTCACGACATCGTGACTTGGATAAACCCTAAGGGGATGACCCTTATGAAATATGTAAGGAATGATCTCTATATTAATGTACATTCTTGATATCCATTCATATAAATGTCTCAATATCCTACTCTCAATCAAGTATAGGGAGTTTAGGAATCGTTTATACACCTGACCCTAGGGATAATCCTAGGAATTGCTTGGGAGACCATAATCATCCTCAAGTACATAAACATTGTGGAGCATCATGTACAACACCAAAATTAAGTAATTGACCTAGGAGAGCATAATCATCCTCATCACTTGAGAGGGTATAATAATCCGTGAGTGAATTAACAATGTGGAGCTCCACATCCAACACCGCGGTCAAGCAATAGATTGGGGTGAGCATAATCATCCCCAAGAATATTTTATAAGTCAAATCCGAAAAAGCACATCTTAAATTTGAATAAATAACATCAAACCAATAAAAGGATTATAATATGAATCCCAGTAAGTACCTCTATACAACCTTGACATATGTAACATTGTGTTAGGATCGTCACCCATAAACCAAGAAGATCCTATGGAAACAGTTGTTGTATTAGCTGTAAATAGGTGGATGCATAAAAAACGAGTGAGGGTGGATGAACACCCAAAACCACCAATACTTCCACAGCCAATCAGGCTCAAAATTTTGGAATGGGTTCCAAGTTAATACACACTACCATATATACCCAAACATGATGTACTAGCTAAGGGTCGATCAAGCCACAGAGAACCCATTGGGTCCCTAATGTCAAAAAATAGAGAGGCATCCTACATGGGATCCTAAAAGTCCATAAAAATAAAAGGAATCCCATTTGGGAATGTTGAAAATAGTAAGCTGTAATAGGAATCCAACATGGAATCCTCAAAAGTAGTAAGTAAATAGATACATCTTACATAGGATCCTCTAGGTTGAAACATACGCAAAGGTGTCCTACATAAAATCCTATGAATAGTAAATGTAGAAAGAGGCATTCTAAACAGGATAATCAAGAAGAGTAAATAGGTATATGGATCCTACATCGGATTCCCTAAGTCAGTACGTAAGTGAATGAATCCCATAGGGGACCCTCAATAAAATTATCAAGGTGGGGGAATCCTACATGATATCCTTTAGGTTGAAACATATGCAAAACTATACTACAATGGATCCTCAAAAACAACTAATCTAATAGCCTCATATTCCATAAGGGAACATATCACAAGGTATATGTCCTCAAAAAAATATCTATGAAAGTTTCATCCAATAGAGATAACTTATGGCCTATCTTAGATTAGGGGTCTCAGTCTCAGAAGATATTTGGATTCGATTACTGGAGGAAGAACCTATCTATTTAGTCAAACTCCAAAAAAGCTTCCTAGGAATACTCAAATCTTCTCTAGGGTAGTACCATCATGATCTAAGGAGAAAAATTCTCAAAATGGACTATTCATGCATCCAATTCTAACCTCGGGGTGTAAATATATGAAAACCCCTAAAAAGGGTATCAGGGGAGGAGTACGGAGAGCGTATACCCTGGTACATAGTGGGTATCGTCAAACCCCATGTGGGTGTGTAATTCAACCGAACATGGCATGTAACACCCATGTGAAAAACGTATAAGTAATTTAAATGGTGTGTACCCGATTTGGGGTACCTACCCATGTACCTCACAGGGATTAGCCATGTATTTTTACAAGTCGTGAACTTCTATAGGGCACATGACCCACATTGGGTCTGGAAGTGTACTCTATAAGGGATATCTATCATTATAGTAAGATACATAGCCTATCACAAGTACATGTAATTCATACCCTATACACGGAGTTTACTTCTAAAAATATCACCTTCCTCCAATAGGAAGAACACATTATGTGTGTTCCTGAACTATACACTGTGTGATTGGGATTTTCGAATGGGAAACCCCTAAATCGGCCTAAAAACCTATATTCCCACAAAAATATATAGTTTGGGACTCAAGGGGTCCTAATAAGTGATAATTGGTCTTTAAAACTATAAAATTAAAAATGGCCTACCTTTTGAAAAAATCTTCCAAATCTTTTTCTATTTTGGCGGTCTATGGTTACCGTATGATGATCTAGCTCCTCCGAAGAACTGCGGCGACAACTCTCTTTTAACCTCCCTCTTTATCTCTCTCTAACTCTCTATATCCTCTCTCAGGTGAAGATAAGAAATCCCCTAGGGGTTTTCCATGATAATATATAAGATAATAAGAGAAAAAATAAAGGAAATAATGAAAAGTAATAAAAATAGAAGGAAAACAAGGCATAGGATCAATGCCCAAATCAAGTTTATACTTCACCTATGAACCCCCCATCATTCCTAAATCAATAGAAGAGAAAAAATATCATTTATATTCTATGTTAAAAATATTTCACCGAAAACAGATGTGAAAATAAATTAATAATAAATTAATTAATTATTATGTATTCCACAAAAACTCAAACGGTTAGAAATTTCCCAAAACTCTTATAATAGGGTAAAAACTCTATTCTGGTACCAAAAAAGTTATAAAAATTAATTAAGATCATCTTATTGGGGTAATGACAATTTTACCCCTTATAAGCATCTGAAAGCAAAAAAATTAAATTTCTGCACAAATTTCCAGTTCAGAAAAATACGGGTCATTAAAACCTACCGACCATAATCATACTCTTCCCCAAGAAGCCTAGGTGGAAAACCAAATCCATGATCGCATCCCAATCACCTACACAACTACCCTATCCATACTATCCAATGAATAGTCTCATTACGTTAACAAATCACTTACATGGGAGATATTTAACTACGATTGATCTAGTTCTCCCCATCATATGATCATACTTATCGTTTCCTCAACAAAAATACATAAATATCAATGTCCTATGCTCCATACATTACCTAATTTCAACTAAAAACAATGTTCACCACCCTCAAATGGCCAATTATTAACTTTCCTCTATATGTATTATTGTATACTACTCCTCGAGCATAACCTCAACATGTTCCATCACCAAACCATGAAAAAATTAAATTAGCTTGATGTGTAGTCGACACTCTCTCATTATACTGAAGACAATGTTTAGATAGAGAACGATTATCTCTAAACTAGGAGTACACTAATATTGCATCAATAGGCATGTATAGATCTCTTGATCCATACTCACATAAAAATAGTATATACTTTCCTTTAACTAATAGATGGCACCACGTCTACCGACAATGCCTATCCAGGTCCATCCATGGGTTAACCATCTCAAAATACCTAATTTATTTTGGATTTCTACTCTACTATGGAGGGGAATTCTCATTTTATCGCAACTACCAAGTAACCATGCCCTCAAAAAGTATTTGAAACCATCAGTCCTCATCTCGCACCCAACCACTTAGTGATTTACAATTTAAATGGTACCATTCATAACAAAAATGTACCTTTATCAACCACCTCTCAATCAAATGATTCATCCATAAACAAGGAAATTCCAACCATGCTACATGGAAAATTAGTCTCATTATGTAATAATATCTTTTGGAAATATTTATAAAGATCATACACCTTACTTCTACCAAAATTATCCCACAATAATTTGTCACATGACATAATTTTATGTCAAGAGCATGTACCTATGCTTAGACTACATTTATAATAGAAGAAACACTAGTCAGATGGGAGGGGAACCCAAAAATTCATATCTTTTGAATCTAGTTTTGATATTAAAGCACCCCATGTGATTTCTCAGAATCCAAAGATATCACCATGACTATATTGAAAAACCCAATAATTAACCCTATATTGGTCTCAAAATTAGTATACAACCAAGATCGTTGCCTAAAATTGAATCCATAAACCTATTCCATCCTTGCTCATATGTTACCCTTGATCAAACTGATTGTTTAACTACAAGGGTATGAGTGATAGATAAGGGAATTTAGGTCTCTCATTTATCCTTATTGATCATGTTTCATATTAGGTTCACTAAGTCCTACTACCTAGCTTAGAAGTGAAAAATATCCAAGGTCATATCTAATAGGGCATAATCTTCTTACCCGTGTCAATGCAAGGCACCTATAATGTCTGTAAGCCGTCTCTAAGGGAGGTAAGGAAAACATAAACCAATAAGTGTCAAAACTATTAAATGTCGACCTATTAGGGCTCTAATCATCACCGAGCATCCATATTAGGGACTTCCCTTTTAGTATCATGGTATGAACATATGAATGATGATGAAATGACACATACTAGGCATCTATATATGATAAAAATCCCTTAAGGTAAAACTCACTATAAACGTTTAAGTATGTATAGACATTGTACACAATGTCCTTGCTAGATCACCATAAATAAAGGAATCAACTTCCAAGGTTGAACAACAAGGGGTAAAAATACTCACATGGTTTGGTTAAGTAGAATTACCTTTAAATATATACATAAAAACAAAATATTGGTTTTTATTAACAGTTTATATAACATAAACTAAGAAACAATTCCCTATAAGGGTTGTAAAACCTAGGAAACATGTTCCATATCAAGATAATAGGGTCACTGCACCTTCTATGCATGAGGAGAGAGTCATAAAAATCACAATTAAACATCTCACTAAAGATTCACATATACTTCCATCAAAAGGAAATATATATAAATGTTGTCTCAATTAAGTAGAATGAAACCAATAACTTATACATGAAACCACTATTTAAGATATTGTGGACACATTAAACAATTGACCTCTGTCATAAGTAAAATTACACATTAGAAGTCCTACAACAAGTTAATATTATGTGGTAAATATGATGTATTATAGGTCTCTTTACTTTTCCTACCAAGATTCAAAATAATTTATTAGCCTCTTGACAATGGTCCAAGATCTATAAATTTATAATAAATCACAAAATCTACACAAAATGTGAGTCACTCAAAGAGAAAATCATATAAAACTATAACATTCCATATCAAGAAGAGAAATACCATATCCATAGAAATAAATAATTATTACCATAATAGGTGTTCTTAACACACCAGTCTAATATCCATCACATATTCTAACAAATTACTAATACTCATATCAACCATATATAAAATAGTAATTCAATAGGAAAGGAACTACTCTGATACCAATTTGTATCATCCTTACCCAAAGTCCCCTAATCTTGTTCCCTGAATCAGTTCCTTACAAGGCCTCAAGTACACATTCCTATACTCCAGAGGCTTCTAACTAGTAGTGAGGTCCTAGGATGTGAAAATGGGAAGACTATTCCCTTATATCAATGTCAAAAATGGAAAGACCCAGTTTTCATCAAAAGAAGTGAATAAAAATAGTATGAAAGTAATAATTAAAATGAAATATAAGTATTATATAATAATAAATGAAATTATATAAAATAATGAATATCGATTTCATACATAAAACATTGTTCAACCACTAGGCCAACCATACATGCAATATTACATAAAGAAAACTGAAATAAAAGTACAAAGTATTTACTACTAACTCTAACCCAGACCATAAACTCAGTATCTGAGACACTGATAAGATACTCTAACTATGTCAAAATAATCTACACAAGCATATCCACTCGATCATGCAACCCTAGGCTACATCCATATTCATCATGAAATATGTGCTCAAACTAAGTTGACATATGGTCTTCACGCACACCAAGGTTCACATATAGGGGTGAGAAATAAATATCAGTATTACAACCCCAATGATGAACCTATAAATATGATTTCATAAGTGTATAATCATGAAACATGCTCATCCTAGGTGATACGCAACTATAATAATATAAATAAATATTTAAAGTGAATCTATAGTCGATCCTTGGTTCTGTGATCCTAATATACTGGACAATGTTCCATTATGTATATATATATATATATATATTCCAATATATATATATACATATTCATATATATATATATGAGTAAGTGAAAAAATACAAATCAAAAGAATTTGATCCTTAGGGGTCCATAATCCTAATAATTTAGACATCTTTTGAAAAGTGTATTGAGCTGGATGTATTACCACTCAAGACATGTATAATTAAGCCAATCCCTAGGTCCATATACTGATCATCAATACCTATTTCATCCATTTATGGAAATGTCTATAATAAATATACTTCACCATAAGGAGATACATGTCCTAGACCTTAGATCACCCTTACTCGCCTCCAATCACTATAATGAAGGATTCCAAGTAATTTCTAGACATCATATAAATGGTATTTGGGCTGCTAAATCTATGTAAACTCAACACAATGTTAGATCCCTAGGTCCCTGTCTAAATACAGTTATAACATCACAACTCAGATAACTCTTAAGGGGATGACTCTTAAGATATCTATAAAGAATTATCTCTAGATTCAAGTACATGATCTGTGTCCATTCATATAAATGGATCAATAGTCCACTTCTATTTTTTTTTTGAGAGTTCGGTAATAGTGCACCCACCTGACCCTAGGGATCATCCTAGGAGTAGCTAGGGAGAGAGTAATCATCCTCAAGTGCATCAATGATGTGGGGTTTCATGTCCAATACCATGTTCAAGTAATCAACTAGGGAGTGAAAAATCATCCCCATCTCTCAAGATAGTGTAATCATCCTTGAATCCATTAACTATGTGGAGTTATATACCCAACACCGTTGTTAGGTAATCGATAGGGGATATCATAATCATCCCCAAGTTTATCTTATAATCAGAATCCCAAAAATTACATCTGAAAGTCCGCAATAAATAGCATCAAAAAAATAAAAGTTTTAGAAGTTTTATCCCAGGAAGTAACTCTATAAATCCTTGAAATATGTTTCTTCATGTCAGTATCTTTGAACATTAACTAGGATGTACCTCTCCTAATCTTTGTTGAATCAATAATAAACAAGTGAATACATAAAAAATAGTGATGGTTGTTGAAAGCCTAAACCAACACTATGTTAAAACATAGTTCTAGGAATCCTATGTAGGATCCTCGTAATGATATATGTAGGTCGATGAATCCTACATGGGATCCTTAAGAAGTTTAAACTAGTAGTGGGTCCTACAAGGGATTACCTAGGCCAGAATGTAAACAAAGGAATCCCATAGGGGACCCTCAGTATCAATAATAGGGTATAGGTATCCTACATAGGATCTTTCAAGTTGAAACATAAGTATAGGCATCTTATAGGGGATCCTCGAAAATAAAAAATATCATGGCCTCTTAGTCTAGAAGGGAACATACCACAAGAGATATGTTCTTAAATGAAGATATAAAAAACTAAATCAATAGAGATATCTAATGGACCATATCAGATCAATGGTCTTACTCTAAGTTGATAGCTGGATTTCATTACCAGAAGAAGAACCTATTCATTTAGTCAAACTCCCAAAATTCTTCATAAGAATCCTCAAATAACATCAAGGGTAGTACCATCATAATATATGTTTAAAAACACTCAAAAATAGCCTATTAGTGCATCAAAATTTGACTATGGGGTGTAAATATATTAAAACCCCTTAAAAGGGAATAAAGGAAGGAGTACACGACATCTATACCTTGGTATATAGTGTGTACCCTTGAAGCCCCAGCTGGGTGTATACTTTAGTCGAAAATGGCATGTAATGACCATGTAAATGGCATTTAAGTCATGTACATGTCATGTTCCCAACACTAGGTACCTTCCCATGTACCTCACATGGCCTAAAAATGTATTTTTTCTGGTCATGTACTTGTACATGGTGTGTGACTTATATGGGGTCTGGCTCTATACTCTACATGGCCAAGTTCCCCTACATGGGTTTTCTGTCCCTGTACTCATCTACATAGAAAAGAACTATTACATGACATAGATACCCTATACAGGATATGAAATTATAAAAATATCATATTCCTATAACAGAAAGAACGCAGGGTGTGTGTTCTTGAACTACACACCGTGTGATCGAAATTTCCAAATAGGAAACCCCTCAAATTACCCTGAAAACTGATTTCTCTCCAAAAGATATAGATTTACCCTTAAGGGGTAATAATCAGTTATAAAAGGTATTTAAAACTATAAAGTGTTAAATATATTTGGATTTATTCTGTAAACTTTAAAACTTCCTTCCATTGGGTGGAATCTTCCAAATTTCACCCATCTCCGCAATACATGGATGTCGTATAATGATCCTGCTCCTCCGGAGCCCTATAGTGGCATCTTTCTTCCTCCCTCACTCTTTCTATATATACATATCTCTATGATTTTTTAGATATGGATAAGGGATCCCATAGGGTTCATATATAAGAATCTAAGGGAGAAAAGGAGAAAATAATAAGAAAATAAGAAAAAGGAATAAAAAGAAAGAAAAAAAAAAGAAAAGGGGCCTTGTCCCAGCCCTGACGCTCAACTCATGGTTATGAATCACCTAGGAAAAATCCCCTATACCAGATTGAATGGAGGAGATAGAATCTCAATCCAATTATCTATTCAATATATATTTCTGAATAAACATGTAGATATAAATAAATATATAATTAATTAAATATTAAATATTAATTATTCCATGAAAACTTAAATAGTATGAAATTACACCAGACTTATATCCTTGTATTAAAACCCTATTCTGAGACCAAAGGATTGATCATAAAAATTATCCAAGATTATCTTCTAGTAGTAAATGACCATATTACTTTTTATAAGCATGTAAAAGAAAAAATTCAAATTTCTGCTCAAATTTCAGGTCTTAAAAAACATGGGTCATTACAGTGAGGGTCTGATTTCATGTCCCTAACTTAATGATATTGAATTTTTATATTTAAACATGTTTACAACATTATAATATTATATTTATTCCACAATTCCATGTATTATGACAATGTTAGGCTTCCATGGATCATTTTCTCGGATTCCTTTATAGTCCATGTCTTATGAATTGATAATATTTATTCCATGACTCAAGTATATGATATATGATATGTAGGGTATAATTTTCAAATGTTATTTACATGTTCTTATACACATATACTCGTGGTATGTTGATATATCCCTTTTTACCCATAATGAGCATCTGAACTCACCCTTTATTATGTTTCTTTTTCCCTTGGTTAGGAAGAAAGATATAATGTATGATATATCTAAGAAGTCTTATGTTATGATAAACTTAGTGGGAGATAGTGTAGTTCACTTATAAAACAGTTGTTTATGTATCCATGTTTCCAAATACACTAGACCTTAATTATTCTAGCATGGATTGTTATGTTAGGTGATGAATAATCATCTATTAATATTTTATATTTATGTATAAAAATTGTGGATCACTATAGTTGGTATTGGAGAAAGTTTTAGTTAATCATTAGAAACTAGGATATGAAAAATTTAATGAGAACCTTAAGGATAAGTATAAGTATAGGAAAATATCCAAGAATTTTAGTGAAAGATAGAGCATGTGGTTTCCAAGAAATTAAATCTCTATCTTGGTGTTACAAGTGGATGTGGATTTGGAATAATTGTAACTTGGGGTAATGAATCTAAAAAGGGTGAATTGGGATTTGAATCAATCATTACTTGGTGAAAAAAATGGTCCATGTTTCTCACCGGGTTTGAAACTCCCAAAGGATATTTTTTGGATATTCACAAACTCTTTATGACCATCATGAATGATTTGAATAGATGATTACCACGAGTGACCTAGGTTAAACCTAATGTGTCATAGATTTAAAATAAGGTATCAAAATTTAAGAATCACATGAGTAATTGTTCATGAATGATCACTCTAATTAAAGATTCTTGATGGTCATCCTAACCATTTTGGTTTTATTAAGGGATTGAAGATAGAATTATTATGATAAGGTTTTAATAGGAAAGATCAAATATTGATGTACCCTATTTGAGCATAGATATATAATTTTTTTTATATATTGAAAAGTCTTTAAGAATGTTAATTCATATCTCCAATGATTATTTATTGAATTAGAAATGAAAACCCATAATGGTACAATGATCGGATATCAAGATGAAGTTTGTGGGAATATACTTACTACAAATCTCATTATTCTTCCTTTGGTTGAATTTGATTTCATATTATGCATCAATTGGATTTATTTAAATAAATCACACATCAATTACTGTGAAAATTAATTCATGTTTGATATTCCAAACCTACTCATGTCCATCTATCAGTGTGATGATAAATATGATCTTCCGATGGAAATCAAATCCAGTGTATGGGCCTTTATTCCTATTCAAAAGGGGTGTTTATCTCATATGGTTGGAGAGAAAATAAACATCAAAGGTATGGATATTGTGTGAGATCTTGTAGCTATATTTTTCAAATAATTTCATTATCTTCCACCAAATCCTGAAGTTTGGTACTCAATATAACTCATACCTAGACATATACCTATTTCAAAGACTATATATAGAATAGCCCTGATTGAGTTGCAGGAATTGAAGAATAACTCTCGGAAAATATTGATAAGGGATTCATTCAGCCAAGTGTGTCACCTTAGGGTGCACCTGTCCTTTTTATCAAGAATAAATATGGATCTATGTGACTCTTCATTGATTATCGAGAAGTTAACAAGAACATAATCAAGAAAAATTATCATATAACCTATATTGATGAATTTTTTGATCAAATGTACATAGCCTAATACTTTTCCAATATTGAATTTTATTCTACATAACATGAATTGAGGTTTAATAAGGAGAATATACCCAAGAAAACATTCTGTACAATGTATGAACACTATGAATTTATAGTGATGACATATGTTCTTAATAATTCTCTCACTATATTCATGGATTTAATGAGTAGTTTATTTAGAGGTCAGCTCAATAAGTTTGTGGTAATCTTTATAGATGATAATATGATCTATTCAATGAGTAAGGAAGATTATAAAGATCAATTAAGAATTGCATTGAAGACCCAGTGGAAGGATATGTTGAATGAAAAATTTACCTAGTGTGAATTTTGGCAATAAAAAGTTTCATTTTTGGGTTATATAGTCTCAAGATAAGGTAGATCTATGGATCTATCAAAGGCTGAATCTATTGAGCATTGGACTAGAAAAACCACTGTGACTAAGATCCATAGTCTTATTAGAGGAAAGTTTAGGGCAGAGCCCTATTTATTAAAAAGGAAAAGGAAAAGAGCCTTTGAATGGGAGGGAACCCATTACATGACATAAATCCCTAAACCAAAAAACAACCACATGGCATGGAGTCCCATGTGGTTAGAAGACCAAAAAACAGTAGCCCGGAGGCCCAATGGCACAATCAACCATTACACAATCCAAGATCTGTCATGTGACCAAAAGCCTAGCCCAGCACCCAGAGTTCCCCGCCCGAGCACCAGTCGACCATCGCCAACCGACACACGCTCCACCATCCACAACCCCTAAATCCCTACACTCCATCGGCTAGAACCCATTCAACTAAATCTTATCAAAGAACAGATCTGGAAAAGATCAAAAGGGCTAACGCCGTCATGAATCGCATTATGGGAGATGCTCCCCGCAACCACATGAATCCATCTCGTCCGCCGCCTCTATCCATATGAGAACCAAATCAAAGTCGCAAAAAGAGATGTCCAACCGTCGCCATCTCCATGGCCCACTGAAACCCTCACCAGCACAGAAAATGAACAGAACCATGGTGATGAAATGAACCTGCTGCCGCTCCCAAGACATCGTTGAGTGTCACCGTTTCCCAAAGACCAGAGACAATAGAATGAAGCCGCCGAGAAAAAAGGACCAGACATGGGTCACCAAAGAAATAGATCTTCCACATATGCAGAATGCCTTACGAAGCGAGCCGACACCAGGAACATGCCGTTGATGAAGATGAAGACCCGATGAAGAGGAGAAAACCCTAATCATATATGGGATCTCTCGGCTGAAGCTGAGAGCCCCTCCTTCCATAGTCTTCTTAGTTTATATGGATATTATCGATATTTTATGGAGAATTTATCATGACTATCTAATATACTCACTATGTTAACTCATAAGGGAGCCAAGTTCCTTTGAATTAATGAATGTGAAGAGAATTTAAAGGAATTGAAGACAAGGTTAGTTAGTGAACATGTGCTTACATTACTCTATAGTGGAGAATGTTTTGTAATCTATAGTGATTCATCGATGAATGGATTGGGATATGTTCTCATGCAGAATGATATGGTTATAGCTTATGCCTCATGACAATTGAAGGTTCATGAAAAAAATTACCCAACCCATGATTTGGAGTTAGCTATAATTAGTTTTACACTAAAGATATAGAGGAATTATATTTATAGAGACTTTATATATATATATATATATATATTGATCATAAAACATTAAAATAGATATTCACACTAAAAGTATTGAATATGTTCTAAATAAGATGGTTGGAGTTGATAAAATAATAGGACTACTGAAAATAGATTATGAAAACTCAAAGACATTAAATATTTATAGAAGGAAAATATTGAGATACAAAAGAATATGATAAATGTTACTGAGTTTAACCTTGATTTTGGTGAAATGGTAAGGTTTGGGAACTATGTATCTATTTTGGTCATACCAGATTTAAAGAAAGAACTGTTGGATAAGGTTCATAGTTATTCATTGTCCATTAATCCTAGAAGTGTTAATATGTATAGTTATGTAGAAGAATATTTATAGTTGGAAAATATGAATATAGATATTATTGAGTATGTGTATCAGTGCTTGGTATGTCAACAAGTTAAGTCAGAGAGACAAAAGTATAAGGGGATATGATGAGGTAGAAGTATCCTCAGTTGTTTGTATTAAAGTGATGTAATTTTGAGGGATAAATTGATTTTAAGTTAGGTATAATTTAACACCACAATATTTTATAATATATATATATATATATATATTCAAATAAGTTTAATTTCTTCGTAGCTTGTGATACATGCAACGTTGAGTTTTAACAAACCAAAATATACTTTTAATAATATTATTAAAAAATGACCATTATAACCAAGCTGTTAAATTTTATAGTAATAAAAATAATAAAAATTTTAAAATTCAGTATAATGGTTTTATATAAAGAAAATATATGGATTAATAAGTACTTAATTTTTGGTACTATTTATATAATTTGAAAATATATTTCCTCTAAAAAATGATTTTCATTTGTTTTTTATGAACAAATAATTAAATTTATTCTTTCCAATTTAGGGAAATTTATTTAAAAAAACTTAATTTTTTGAATCAACGTGTCAAAATTATCTTAGGGTGAATTTTTGATAATTTTCTAAAAATACTAATTTTTCGATGAATAGTGAAAAATACAGATTTTTATTAAAAACTGCATTTCTTTTTAGAGAATTTAAAAATTTACATATTGATATAAAATGGTTTAAAATTAAAATTAGTTTAACTATAATGTTATTAATCCAATTTCAATCATTTTAATAAATTTCTTATTTAATTTTTATAAAAAATATTTTATACTTTTGAAAGCTTTTCTTTGGAAAACTATTTTTTTTATCATACCTATGGGTTTAATTTTAAATTAAATTATACCAATTTATTAAATTGAATTTTAAAAAATTATTCCATATTTGGAATAATAATAATTAATATTATATAATAAGTTTAGCTTATTTTTTATTTACAATGAATAGTGAAATAGTAAAAAAATTAATCACTATGATTAAGGTTAAACGGGTTCACTGAGGAGTTAAACCAAAGGATAAAGGTACGTTTTCCAATTAAAATGGTATAAATACTATTTTATGGACATATTTCGACCTTATAATATCCCAAATTATATTATATGTTCATTTGGAAGCAATTTGCTTCGGAATAAGTTAATCATTTGGGAAATTTGGAATTAGTTTCCATGTGGGTTCCTTTCCCCACTTATAATAGGAAATATACTATCCTCTCCAATAGACACTCCAAGATACATTTATTTCAGAAAATTCCTTCCCAAATACATTACTTAATTACTTAACTATGCCCTAGAGACCTTATTTTTATTTTTAAACCCTTTTAAGTAGGATTTAGTTTTTTATCCCGAAGGCCTTCTTTTTTTATATTATTATGGATAATCCCCCTTTTAAGGGTTGAAGGGGAACCCGTACATTACCCGTAGGCCCAAGTAACAAGGACCCACTAACCCGCAATACATGACCCGAAGGCCCAGAGGCATACCATGCCAATTACATGACCCGTAGGCCCAACCCACTTGAAATCCCCCTCCCCAGCTTCTGCATCATTGATCACCTAGCCCCCCACCTTACATTGATGATATGATAACATTTCCCCGTACAAAGTTTCATGGTGCTTGGCCCTGATAGTGGCTGCCATACCCTCTCATTCTTCCAATCCGGTTAGCTCTGCTTCTGGTGGCTGCTACTCTTGTTGCTTTGATCCTCTTAATCATGTTATAGTTCTTAATCATGCATTTTTATTTTATTTATTCTTCCACCTCCTTAAAATATTATTAAATAATGATAATTTAATAAAATAATTATCTACAATATACTAAAATTTCATTATATTAATTTAATAATCTGCATCAATCTCTACTTCCATTAAATGGAAAACAAAACCATCGATTTTCTGTACGACAGACTACCGCCTCACGAACCGATGTAATTTTTTTTTCTTCACTGCATATCACGGATGTATATAATGATGTATTTAACATATTTATATTATATATATGTCAAAATTATAATTCTATACTTATAATATTACATATAAATTCTTTCTTTCCAAACTATTGGAAAAAAGATAACATCGCTCGTGTGTACGTCTAGACAACCGCCTCCACGAAGTAATGTGATACGTCTTTCATTTTATTTTGAAATGGATGTTAATAAGGATATATTTAATGAATATTTATGAATGATATTATATAAAAATTATTCTTCAATTTTTAATTAATATTTATCTTTCTCCCATTTCACTTGTTGAGAAAATAGAAATAACGTTTAAGCGTACGTACGATATATTGTGTCCTTGAATGGTGTACTTCGTTTTCTATCTGTGAATTTTATAGATTATTAAAAATACATATATAATTAATTTATATTATATTTATATCATTATAATACTATATATTATGGAAATATTATCAAATTAAATGGACCAACACCATCAAACAAAAATATACATGAAAAACAAATCTGTTATTACCCAAAATAATGATTTTAAAGAAGAATTATTATAAATGGGGTATAAAAGTGTATAATTAAATCATATATAGTATAATATATATTATTATTGTTTTTTAATATATTTATAATAAACATAAATTTATTATATAGTAGGTTTTAACATGTTTAATGAAATTTGAGACTTGAGGTATGAGATTTCTAGTCTCTCTTTTATTTCAGGGAGACATATGCCATATCAACCAATAATTTATTTTGTTTGGTGTATACTAAAACATTGAAATTTAATATCTTTAATATCCTTATTTTACTAATATTTAAAATTTCATTTTATCTTATTCTTTAATTGGACTTTCAATTCAAATATTTCTAAGGTGGTAAGTGATTTTCTTATCACTTTTTTTCCATGGGACACATGTCATATTAACCACCAATTTCTTTTATGTGGTGTATATACTAACCATAAATTTATTTTATGATGAATATAAAAAATTTTATAAGATTTTATATATCCATATATTGTTATTTATTTCATAGGGATTGTGATAAAAAAGTTACAATAGTGTTAAAGGTTTTATGTTACAATCTCATTGTTTATCGGGATTGTTTATGATTAATTTTATGATGTTGAAATCCTATGATCTATCTATCATGAAACTTATTAATTTTCATCTAATATGGTTATCTATAAATATTACATGTTTTTATTTCATTTTCATATCTTTATGTTCTTAAAAAACTAAAATAATGCTTTTAATGAAAATCAACTTTATTTATCTATTCGGTAAAAATTCAGTTATCTTTAATATACATGTTCTCTAAAAATATTTTTAAGAATGATTTTAATATTCTCAAAGTAATTTTTAAATTCATTTTTTCCATTATTTAATTTTTTTTAATAAAATAAAAGGAATATTTTTTTCATTTTCTAAATGAGGTGGTTTTGAATATTTAGCAAAAATGTGAAAATAATATATTTTTAACATGTATGACATAAATGATATTTTCTACCATCATAACTACTCAATGATTCAAAAATACATTAACAAGCCTCCAAAGATAGTTTTGAAGAATTTTTTTTAATATTTAGGAAATTTTAAGATTTTAAATAAGTAATTTCAAATTAAAAAGGATATTTCCTCAAGAAATGTTCCATATGATCTTTCAAAATATTTTTTCATCAAAGATGAATTATTTTAATGTTACATAATATTTACTGGGGATGTGATCCAATGATACCATCCTTATTATTTCATTTTATGTTTTATAATTATGATAACAAGATGTTTATGAAACCCTTTCAGTTTTCTTTTGTTATGATATGATGAAATGATAAAATACTTATGAAACCTATTTATTTTCCATGGGTTATGATATGATGAAATGTTTATAAAACCCATTTCTTTGCATGGATTATAATTTTATGAATGTTTCATGGTATTTTGGAACAAATTTATATGATTTTCATTATTTGGGGGTTCTGACCTATATCTTCATCCAATTCATTGGGTAAAGATGGATAACTCATAAGTAATTATGTTTCATGTAAACCTGATTTCATGTTCATAATGTTATGTGTGAACCTACTTTCACATCTATAAGGTTATGCATGGACCTAATTTTATATTCATAATCTTATGTGTGGACCTACTTTCATGTCAATAAAGATATGTTTGGACCTAGATTTTATTCCCATAAGATTATGAATAGACCTAGATTTCATTTCTATAAGTTTATGTGAGGGATTTATTTCATTTCCATAACTTAATGAGTGAACCTTTATCTATTTATATATGTTCAAAATGTTATAAGCTTAAATGTATTCCACAATTCCATGACTTATACCAATGTTATGCTTTATTGGCTCATTTTTTTATTCCTTTATGATTTATGTATTATGAACAACCAAGATTTACTCCATGACTCAATTTTATGATCAATGATATGGAGGGTATGTTTTTCAAATGTTATTCTCGTATTCTCATACCCTTATAATAATGTTATGTTGATATCTATTTTTTACCATAACTAAGCATATGATCTCACCCTTTCTTATGTTCCCTTTCCATAAGTTATTAATAAAGGTATTAATTTTGATATATCTAATAATGGAACTAGTTATGAAGAACTTAATAGGAGATGATGTAGTTCACTCATGAACCAGCCGTTTATGTATCCAAGTTTCCAAATAAAGTAGACCTAAACAATTCTATCATGAATCGTTATGTTATGAATATTCATATATTAATATGTTATATTTATGTATGAAAAGTGTGGGTCACTATAAATGTATTCCCATGAAGGTTATTCTTCACTTTTCTTTAACATAGGGCCTAAAAAATGTATATTTTAGATCAATTAGAAGAATATATTTGGTGGAAAGAAAAAAAATAAAAGAAAATATTTAGCATTTAGGGCACCTAAATGATGGATTATTATTTCATGAGTTTAAAAAACTTCATATTAATTATTATTATGATATACATAATTTAATATAGGGGTTATCATGTGACGGGGTTAATTAATTTTGACAAACTCATACAACACAAAACATGTGGATCATATTTGTTTATATATAGAATCTTGTACCTTGTATGTGCATGGATATTCCATATAATTTAATGACCATATTGATTTATGTGTTGAATGATCATGTGGATTATATTTTTGTGTGTCTAAAACTAATGATAATAGAGTTGAATCAATTGTGGAATGTGTGTGTACCAACATATGATGCATTATAGAAGGAGTCATTTCAAATGTGTGCACCTCTTATGTGGGATATAATTTATTTTACAAACTATAGAATATTTTATGGTTAGATCATGAAGAATAATTTAACATGTCTATTTGTTTTATAAAATAAACGATCAAGAATAATCAAACAACAAAAAAAAATTTCACTGTGGAACATTATCATTTCTTAATGATTAGACATCCAAATAGAAATAATCACTTCTAATTTGATGGTATTATTAAGAAAGATAAAACACATTTATGATAATTGGGAAATTAATTATTATAATATCTTGAAGGAATAAATTTTTATTTTGTTAATTATTCTCTTCGAACAAGAAAGAGACATGGAATGCTAAAATATATCCATTTTAATTAGAGGAAAAAGTATATTATTTGAATTACCTTACTAGTCCTCATATATATTGTGACATTGTTTATATGTGTTACAAATTTAAAAAAATGTAGATGAATTATTACTTAAAATAAATCTAAATATCAAGGGTAAATTGATGGATTAATTAAGAGAACATCGAGACCTATAGAAATAAGGTATTAAAAAACATCCTCATCCTAAAATAATTTTATAAAAAAGTGGCTAGTCCATCCTACATGTTACCTGGTAAAAAATATAGATATAGAAAACATTCTAAAATTGATATATACTCTCAAGGTTTCTAATGGTGATTCACATAATATATATAAATGATTTTATGATTTAGTGGTTAAGTTAAAATAGCGGAAATCACATGAATATCACATAATGTTACATGATTTTCTTCTTAAACTTATTCAACGCACCTAGATTGAAAATGTAAGTCTTAATACTATGTGTTTATTTATATTATACAAATATATTTTATATGAATTATTTATAAAACATATCTGAATAAAATGAAACAATATATATGGGTCATTATTTATGAAATAGAAAAAATATTTCCAACATTTATCTTTACATACATGATGTATCTTACTATACACCGTCTGGTAGAGGTTCTTTATATGGGTCCTATTTATTATCATTGGATTTATCCCACTGATTAATGATAAACAACATGAATTACTAAATATGAATTAAGATTTATCCTAATAGATCCATTGTTAATGATTATTTGGCCGAATAATTCGTGGATTTTTGTTCTATGTATATGAATAATGTCAATATATGGTACAATAAACCAATGATAACAAAATATTATAATTATGATCCAATTGTGCCAATATTTCCATGAAATACACAACTAGGGGGTTCTAGGTTCATATACATTTACTAATTTGAGTCTTGGGGAGGAAGACAACACATCATATTGTGATATTTAATTCTAATTCCATGGATGAATATATCAATTAATTATGAAAAATTAATACTTATGTTAAATTAATTTTTTTAATTTTTCTATTATTAATGAATTATTCAAAAATATCAAAGGTTACATAGGGAAATTACAAATAGAACACATCATTATTTATATATTAATAGGTAATACATGTGGTATAGCCAAAAGTTACTTACATGGTTCAAATATCATTTATTTCAAAACAAATAGCATTTTTTGTCATGTTAGTGGGGAATAACATAAATAAAACTTTTATATATGGTTTTTTAAGATTTTTTCAAGTAGTGAAATATCTCATGAGAGTATAGAACTTTCATTTGATCACAATATAGTGGTAAATGTGTGTAAATTAGTTTTGATAAATAGATATAAGTTCATCATTCAGAATCATTCATTAAACATGACTACTCAAAATTATTTTATCATGGTAATAACTAAAACATATTATTGATCTATAGTAGGATACATGAAACTATGTTGAGCTGATGTATCATATTACAGTAAAATGGAGAAAATAATAATATAATATTATTATTGTAATATTTGAGTTGTTATTTTGAAATTTTTGTGTGTTAATATATTGAATTAATAAGTAATTGATGAGGGAAAATATAGTTTTAATATAGTGGACACAAATATTTATCATTAAATGGATGAACATTATATGTTTTATATCATAGAAGATAAGTGTTCTATGTAATAGATCCATCAAATCCTCATTTTTTCATTGTCATTAGAATGATACCATGATATATTTTTGACAATGGAATGAATGATATTTCCCCATATAATATTATTTTAGGATATCATTTTAGTCTCGGTTACGATGATCAAAAAAATTATATTGTTAGGGAAGATTTCAAACACGTTGTATTGTTAAAAAATTAATAACAATGTTAGTAATTTGACTTTACATTAATAATTTATTTTATATTACTTAACTGCATATTGATATTTATTTGATATTAATTTATTATATATTGTCTTAAATACATGATATGATTTCTCTCAAGTCATGTCAGAGACCCCTTAGGGTTTAAAACAATTTTATTCTATAAAAATTTAATTTTAAATTTTTATATTGTATATAAAGTGGCTATAGTACAATTTCAAAATAGAGTTATAATTCAATTGACACATTAAGTAATTTTATTTTTATGTTAATGTTTATAGGTGGAGAAATTAATTGATAAATATATTTGATAAAAATCATTTATTGATGTTAGAATATAGCATGTTTTTAAATTGGCTACATTACCAAGAAAGTTTAAGAATTATTTGAAATTTTAATTGAATTATCTATATCATTAAGTTGGTTTGTTTAGTTTAAAATGATATTTATATGAAGATTTTATTTCTTTATAATGAATTTTAGACTGTTAATTTTCTAATATTTGTGTTAAATGTATTGATATATATATATGAAATAGTTTAGGTATAACATGTATTATTATGTGTTTTTTTTTTGTTTTATATTATTTATTTATTATTTTATCAAGTATTTTTTATTTTTATATATATGTGGAATTTAATATTAGTATAATTTAGAATGAGTTTTTATGTTTTTGAGAAGTTTATTTAGTGTGTATAAATTAGGTGTAACCAATAGTTTTATAAGTATTTATATGTAGAGTTATAACTAAGAATGAGTTGAAAAATAGTTACGAATGTAAATTTATGGTTTATTTTCATTTTAAAAAAGAAAGAGTTTATATATAAGTATGAAAAATGACTATATTCTAGTTTTAAAATGAATTAAGAAATAAATTCATACATTGGGAAATTTTTATTTTTTATTAATGTTTATAGGTGAACAATGTAGCAGGAAATTAACCCCTAAAACATCATTTCCCAATGTTAATATCTAGAAGGCTGGTAAATTTATTACATTACAAATCAATTTTAAGTAATCTTATTTAAATTAGTTGAGTTAAATATATCATTGATATTTTTATATAGTGTAAAATGAAATAGATATGGGAGAGTATTTTTTATAATAACTTTGGATTATTAAAATATTATGTTGAGTGTTATATGTATTTTCATTTTTATATATATGAATAATGTTAGGTGTATATTTTTTTAGGCTTATGTAGTATTTTTATGTTTATTTATTATTATAACATGTATTTTTATGTTTAT
The DNA here is from genome assembly GCA_963277665.1 of Viscum album. NCBI lineage: Eukaryota > Viridiplantae > Streptophyta > Magnoliopsida > Santalales > Viscaceae > Viscum > Viscum album. Next base: position 1,862,512,401 of record OY728133.1, on the reverse strand, counting down.
ATATATATATATGTTGAATTTTATTTAAGGATGATTTGAAATTAGTTTTTATTGATGTTGTGTTATTGATTTGATATGTTTATATTAAGAATGAATTATATTTTTACTTGAATATATATATATATAAGGATTAAGTGTAATTATTTTTAAAGTAGTTATAAATGTAAATTTTTGGTTGTTTTCTTTTCAATATTATGGAGCTCTAGCATGAGTAAGTAAAATGACTATAGTATAATTTGATAATGGATTTTTAATATAATTAATATATTGAGTAATTTAATTTTTTTTATTTAAAGGTGCGGATAGTTGAATCAAAAAAAATTATTATTTTCACATGTTAAAAGCTAATGGGACTATAAATGATTTATATTCCTAATATATTTCAAGCAACCATATTTAATTCAAATAATTTAACTATATCATTGAATTTGTTTGTTTAGTCAAATATGAAACATATATGAAAAGTTTTGTCATATAATTAAATTAGATTGTTAATGTTTCATATAATTACATTGAAATTATTATAAGGTATTTGATGAGCATTGAGTTTTTAATTTATTTTTATTTATAATACTATGTTTTCTAAGTTAAAAGAGTTGAAAATATACTGCATTAAGTGTAACCTGTATCTTTATGTGTATTTATATTCAAAATTTTAGTTGTATAATATATTTTCATATTTTTTATTTTTTTCTATATCATATATTTTTGTGTTTATATAGATATAAAATTATTTATTCTTAATTTTTATTAAGAAAGAACATTTTTATGACTATTGGGACAGATTATAAATTTGATTTTTACTTGATAGTGGTGGTTATTAGCTAGTTTAAATGATACTGGATATTTATTTTCTTTTTAAACAAGTTTATATGAGGTTTTTGTATTTTTTTTCAAAACAAGTATACTATATTCATAGTTTTAGGAACGATGTCTATATCCTAAATACATTTATGGTTTTACTAATATAAGTCACTATATCTCTCATATTTTTCTTATACTTTAACAATATATCCATTAAAGTATGAATAAGTTGGATATTTTAATATTAAAATAATGTTTTAAAAGCCTTTGTATCACTGGTTAAAAATGATTTTTGAAATTTATTTAATCCTCTATTTTTATGACAATGTTACCAAATGTTGTGAAACCTATTTTAATTATTTCTCTTCTATTTTCCTCTCTATACTTATCATGGTTAAATTTTAAAGAATTAAATTCTATTATATTTCATATTCATTATCCATTTTTCAAAAAAAAATTAAAACAATGTTACATTTATTTCCTTCCTTAAAAATTTAATTTTCCCTTATTTAATTCAATTCCACATAAAAACCATAAATTTTTTTTCATAAAACTTAAAAAATTTCGTATTTTCCATATAAAGTATGTTTTCATCAATTTCTATACACTTTTACATTTTACCAATCTAACCTTTTTTAGTGGTGTATTTCCTTTAATAGAATGATATTTTGATTCATTATTAAAGTTTATATGTATGTCCAGTGTGAAGGAAATTAAATCACTATGAGAAAAATGATCCATCATTGATTTGTCTTTACTTATCATAAAATATTCAAAAAATAAATTTTCCACCAATTCCTTTCCATTGTTAATACCCTAAAATTATTATTTTTATCCGAATGGTATTCACCTATATAACCACACATTATATTAACTAGAGAAATTTTTGAAATGACTATATAATTTTATTTTATATAGTGTTAATTTCATATACTTCATTATCTTGGTTGAAGGGTCCTTACCTAGAAAACCACTTTATTTCAATAAATGACCATTTTATTTTTAGGGGTTAATCATGTTATTATTTAAAAACATTTATGACTAGTTTAATATTATTGTGGCACACATATGTATAGATCAATCCTTATGTGACTAGTGATCCTAGAGTTTTATAGACCTCATATTCATTAGGAAAAAATTGATATCTTTTGAGATATCTATGTTATGTATGGACATGATTCTATTATCTTTGATTACAATGTTATTCATAGACATTATGCTATTAGTGTTTTCCATTATTTTATACTTCATAATGATTCTATTAGCCTTATATACAATGTCATGATATCTTTATATTGATCTCTTGAATATATTAACGTTTGTATGCTTATGCATGCACCACATTCATATTTTATATCAACATGATTTTTGATTATTGTCGTATGATTTCACATCATTATGGCATGGTATATGTAATGATTTCAAGATCATCCTATTGAAAATTTTATACCATGATATGTTATTATTATATTATTTCTTATGATTTTGTGATCATATACCATTGACCAATACATCATCTAATGATCATTCCTCTCACTTGTTTATGGATTATTTTTAACTCTTTTATGTCTCATTGATAATTTTTTTACCAATTTATAAACATATAATCTCATACTTTTCTTAGTTATTTATTTTTCTATGTTATCATATTTGGTGAGGATATTTTTATAGTTTAATAAGTGTTTTTTGATAAATTATTCAATTAAATTTTATTGTATTATATAAGTTGTTGATTTATATGTTCTTAATTCCCATAAACACTATTATTTATTCCTAGTTTTATGTCAAATTTATCGTCTTTTTTAAAACTATATATTTTTTCCACTATATTTTTAAGTTTGGTTCTGAGGTTATTTTGTGTGTGTTCACATGTAACACATAGAAATACAAACATTATATATAATCTTTTGTAATTTTTATCTTTTATTTTCATAAATTCAAATTCAAATTTGATATTAAATTTGAAAATATTGATCCATTTTTTATTTCAATTTTAACTTATATTTTGGATTTTATATTATTATAACATTGGTAATTATACAAGGGATGGAGAATGCTGAAATCATAGTTAGATATGATTAATGTGGTTATAAGTGATGAGTTTCCCCTGGTGAAGGAAAGGTGGGAAACCTTTCTTCTTCTAATAGCTAACACTCTTTCTAAGTAAGGCATATTTCGATTTCACAATTTTTCAAATGATATAATGGTTTTTGAAGTGTATTAATCAAATATCAATAATGGTGTTTCAGTGAATGAACTAAAGTAAACAATGTTTAAAATCAAATGACTATCATATTTTAATTCAATATTTTCTACCTATTCCATTAAATTTAATATTTTTATGAAATTTTTGACAAATAGTAACGAAACTATATTTCCTTTACAAATAGATATCCAATAATTTTATTGACTCACTGAAATGTCCAAAAATGAAATAAAAAATGAAGTTACAACTTTATGTGAACTGATGATGTTCTTCTATCCATCATTGTTTAAAATAATGGTTCACTTGATATTTTATTTTATGTGATAGATCCAACCTAATATTCCCATATATTATAGATATATGTTCTCTATTAGACACTATAAGAATATATTTAATGTACATATCTAAAATGAAAGTATTCACGAAGGATGAATTATGTAGTGATATGTTGTATATGAAGTCATTGAATTCTAAACTGAATTCTTATATGACTTAGAGACCATTGCTCTTCCAAATTCACATCATAATTATCCAAATGATATAGATAAACGACATAATGAAATATATGTAGTGGATATAGTTTATTTTAAAGATTTGGTGGTAACCTACAGTTATACTTTTAATTTTTTTAAAATTTTCTCATGTTATGAAATAATAACATTTTTTGAGGAGTACAGTAATAATGGAAAACTTTGGAATGATTTTTTTTGAAATTTTAGATAAATTTGAATAGATTTTTTTTAAATATGAATAAATAATTATATTATTTTAATAAGAATGTCAATCCCTACCCACTATGGATATATTTTAGCTTCATATCTAAATAAATATAGAATTCATTTTTTAAAATTTGAGGAAAAGGGTTTTAAGGTAAAATATAAGTGATTTATATTTATTTAATAGAAATGTATAGATTATTCAATTTTATATTTATTACTTTTTAAAAATAGTGAAGGGTCTCAAAATTATAAATGGTAAATAAAACCAACGAACTCATACTTTAAATCAAAGATGATATATGATTCACTTGAGAAACAATTGGTATAAAATATAATATTATAATAAAACATTTATATGTCATAATACAAAAAATTAATGAAAATTGTTTTTTGTGATGAATATTGTTTAATCAGATTCCTTCACTACTTTAATACCACATCATGTGTTATGAAAGTATTTATATATTAATGAGAATGTTCAAATTGTTTATGAAAACATTTTTGTTTTTGTATGAATGTGAAATTACGATTGGGATGAAATTTATTGTTTTTTTATTTGAATAGATAATAATTTATAATATGTTTTTATTTATAAAATTTAGAAAAAAATTCATCAAACATGGGTGGAAAAATCTATATTTATTCTTTTTTACTTTTTGGAACAATATAGACATGTTTGACATGTGGGTTTTGGAGGCCCATCGAGAGACTACTTTAAGAAATGGGTCCTATGAATGTATTCTGAATTGGAATAACAAGTGTTAAAAAATAAATTAAAAACCTTAAAGAAAAAATATAATATATAAATTGGTGTAATTTTTTCATAAAATAAACTACTCATGAAAAAAATAGATGATAATGAAAAAACACTAATAAGTGAACCAAAAACCACAATCAAATCCACAAACACTAATTTTTTAGGGTATTTTACCACAATATATTTTCAAAAAGTCAGGGGTAATAATTTTTTACAATATATTATAATATAATTTAAAATAACAAGTATTTATTATTTAATTATTTTATAATAATTAATGATGAATTTTATTTTGACATATATCTGTTAGTGCCCACACATTGAATCATTTTAAGATAATTTTGTACCATATTCAAGGTGATGCCTTCATAGTAAAACAATATGATTCTATAATGTGAGTGTTTTAATTCATATAGTTCATGATCTAAGATGTGATATACCTATTCCTATTGACGATGATGATATTAAAATGTTCAAACAAGCTGTTGAAACTATCAAAGCCTGATCAATCATATTTTTAATGATAGTTGATAAGAAAAAGGCATGTTAATTCTATCATATATTATCTTCATTATCTTTTATGATAAATAAAATATTTATAATCTATTATATGTAATGATAAAAAGAGAAATTAAAAATTGGTTTAGAAAATCAAAGGCATTAGGTGTTGCATTATAAAAGAAGACTAAAAACCATAATCTTTCTCCACTCATGACCTTTAGAAAGTTAATAAATGTAAAGACTATTGTAAATCCATATTTCAAATATAATAATAGATATAATATTTTATATTTATAATATATATAAACATTGAGTTTGTTGATTGAATTGGTTTTCTAAGTGTCAAAGAAATTATTTATCATGGTTATTTAAAATACTCCATTATAAATGTATATATCATGTATATTATCATAAATAATGTATTTAATTATTGATGTATCACTTCTATTATAATAATAACATAATGTATTTTTATTTAATATCTTTATATTAAAATTGTTTTTTCATTTGAAAGATTAATCATCTTTATTTATTTGTAAGACAATATCTTCAATCTTTAAAATAAATAACCATATAGCTAAATTGAAATTATAATTAAATCATGAGAAGTTATAAAAGTGATTTAAGAAAAGGAAAAATATTTTAGGCTATTTTTAATAGATAATATGAAAGGATAAAACAATATATTTTATTATTTTTATGATATATATTTTCTAATATATAAAAGCCATTAATTTTTAATTTTTTCTTAGGACCACTATAGTCTATTCAGTATAAATACAAATAGTCAAATGGTATATTTTATAGATCCAATTTTTTGTTATTCGATAAAATTTATCCACATAATGTCATTTTTTTTATTTTTTTATAATTTTATTTTCAATATTCATATTATTTCTATTATATATTATATAATATATATTAACTTACATTTTATATTTGGTATTGTGATGTTAATGTATCAATCATTAAAGGGCATAAGGAAAATAGAAACAAATAATAAATTGATGGAATAATATATATAGAATTGTTTTATTTTTTCATACTAATAGTTCAATATTGGAAACAATATTATATCAAATTGATTATAGTTGTTACTTTTTTCATTATTGAAAATAAAAAAATGGCATCAACTATGGTATTACATTTGTAAATTTATAATGGGAATTCCTCTAATGTGGCTAAAATCCCCTTAAAAATATCTATTATATTTTTTTTTATTTTTGAATATATAGATTCTCATGAAAAATATTTTCTAAACATTTAATTAATTATATATTTTAAAAACTATTCATATACTTCTTATAAATAATTTTCCGATGATTAAATCTATTCATTTAGGGATGAATGGGAATGCTATGTTGTGTTATAGTGCTTATAAAATTCATCAAGAAGTATTTAACTTTTACTAATCTATTAAATTTGATTATTGAATTTATGAATTGTATGAGTTACCAGAATAATTGATATGAAGAAAATTATATTTTATTATCATCACAGTATGTGAATAGGATCATTAATTTATTTATGACCACTAAAAAGAAACAACACATCATTCTAAGAAAAGAATCTCAGTTTTTTAAGAAAAACTATTAAAATGATCATATATTAATTTATGTTTTTTTGAGTGAAATTAAATTCATTATGATGTGTGGTGGTGTTGTAATTACTCAAAATATGTGTTTTTAATTTTAAAAAAAACATTTAAATTAAAAAATTACATCATAAGTTCAAAAAAAATATCAAATGAGCTCAAGTTTTAATGAAAAAATAAAAAATGATCATTGATTTATTTATGAAATTTTAAAAAAAATGAAATTCATTATAATTATGGTTTATTCTGAATGACCTAAAATTCATTTTTTTAATTTAAAAGAGGCATTTCATCTATAAACAAGTGTCACATGGTAAAAACTCGGCAAAAAATATCAAATTGTTTTAAAAATCAGGTAAAATTATATTATATTTTTTTAAGAAATATTTGAATGAAAAGTAAATGATTCTTATTCATAGTGTGGATATAATTACATACAGTTCATTTTTTTCATTTTATGTGTTAAGGAAGATTTAAATACACATCACATGATCACAACTAATAAAACATGCTCATTTTATTATGAAATTATTAGAAAGTGATCAATGATTTATTAATCAAATTTAAAAATTATCCATAGACTTTTATGAAGAATGATGTGATTAGTATGATAGAAACTATATTTTTTAAAATCTAAAGTTAATTTCTATTTCAAAATGCATGTCATATTATTGAAATTGACAATACAAGAAAATATTTTCATTAAACTATAGTGAAATTATTTTATATTTATTTAACAGTGTTATGACTAAAAATAATATCATTATAATGAACAATGTGTTTAACATGACTAAATGTTTTTCTAATTTAAAATTGATATTTTAGTTCTAAAAATGCATTAGATATTGAAAATAAGAATGTGGGTTTTTATTATCATGAAACTATTAAGGTGTAAGATTTATTTTTTAAAAAGGAGGAAAATTAAGACAACTGGAAGGTAAAATCCAATGGATTTATTTCCAACAACCACATATATATAGAGATAAATCAACCAAGTTTCATCTTATTAGAAGATATAGGTTGGTGTATGGGGAGTCAGTCCATCAGGAGTCCAATCATCAGATGATGATGTAGGATGGAAATATAGTTGAGTTCACTCGAATGGTGAATAGTAAACTGAAGGGGGAAATTAAGGTGGTGGAGTAATTTGACTAGACAAAGGGTTCCATTATGTATATAGAGGATGTGGACTTCATCCCATTAATGTAGGAAGGTTGTAGAAACTAGAAGTACCAAATAGACATTATAATAAAATTAGGGTAGATCACTAGTGATCAAGGAAATATTGATAGTGTAATGACTCAATAATTTTAATCATCTTATTTATTCTTTTAATATAAGTGAAGAAACATTCCACCATTGATTAGGGTTAAATTTGGGACCATGTATTCAGTTTTTGTTATTCTTTTGAATTTTATTATTCTTTTGATCATTGTTTTTTATTGTTATTGTGTGCATCTTCCATTAGTTTTATGTTGTGGTGTGGTGAATTGGGAATTCTTATCTTATATGTTTGATAAATCTTATATAAGTTTATTCTACATATTTTTCTTATGTTTATAAAGTTATAGTAGAGTATCTTTTAGTGGTTTAATTGGATGGTGGACATGGACCCAATAAGTGGTATTAAGGCTCATGGTTGGAGTGACTATAGAGGATAAACCCAAGATGAAGGTGTTTTAAATCTCTATAAAATAGTATTATTTTACCACTTTCCTTATTAGATAATATTGGTAATAAATTTATGAACTCTTGTTTAACATTGACTATAAGTAGTGGGATTTTACAATTTTTTTGTGTGAGGACATCAAATGATAGCAAGGCCTGACTAGAGAAGATCGACGAAATTGATTTTGGATTTTCAAAAATATAGATAGAGGATTATCTTATGTAGATAGACCTCAATATTATGTTTACTAGATCAAATCCAAAAGTTATGAAAAATTAATAATGGTATAGGATGGATAAGAAATCAATCAGGTTGATGAGAATGTCACTTTCCTAGAATATAGTGTTCAACACCAGGTAATTGAAGATCATGTCAACACTCATGAAGGCCTTATCTTAAATGTATGAGAAGCCTATTATGATGAACATGGTGTTATTTCAAAGTTATTATTCATCATTTAAATGTTATAAGGATGTTATATTTCTATTAATAGGAATTAATTCAATGTAATTTTCATTTATATAGAATCATTAAAGGTAGACTTAGAGACCTTTTTTCGAAATGTTATTACTTTTATTGTTTATGAAGTCAGGGGACACAATGGTGATAACTATGAGTAATTCCAAGGTAAATAAATATTATAAGTTCATTTATTTTTATTACCAATTAATTAATGAGGAAATTAAATATAATTAGATTTATGTTTCTTTCGGTAATGCATATAGTGTGGAAGTAATAGGTTGAATGATCTGTAGGAAATTTCACTGGAAAGAAAAAAATAAGAGGAGATAGAATAGAAGAATCTCAGTGGATGGAACTCCCTGTAGTAGAATTTAGGGTGGAAGGGTCACCTAAAAAGATTTCAAGGATATAAGGGAGAACTCCAGATGATATACCTCCATCGGTGGTTCTGCAAACACTCCATTTGAGGAAAGGATTGGTTTTCTCTTAGGTGTCACAATCTCACTTGAATCAGGGGTTATAAACTTGGGATTTTATCTCCATTAAACATTTATAGGTTTAGTATAAAAAATTACATCTCAATAAGATATGTTCGATTTCTTTTAGTGGATAGGAAATCTCTTGAGTTTATTTTAGCTTGGTAGATGTATATATTTAATCAAGGAATAAAAGATTTCTAAGCTTTCAATATGTGTGGAACATTCTGGGATTAATGAAAGACTTAATTTCTATGGGATAACTTGATGAATTAGGATTCTATATCATTTTCATAGATTTAACATGGAGGATTTCCCATGGATCTATGGTTGTAACAAATATAGTGGAGGATGATACCATATATCTTAAGGGTTTATCAGAATGAGTGATACACACTAGAGGAGTTACTTATATTAAAAAATTTCTTGACCATATAGGATACCATCATGAGATAGTAATAAAACAATATAGCTACCAATGGATTTCTAATGATAGAAATCATGGATTAGAGAACATTTAAGGATTGTGTCATTAGAAATTAGGAAAATTTATCTATCCAAATGGAAGGTAAAACACCAAAGAATTGAATGTAGGGTTGGTTCATGAATAAGTTTGGGGGATAACACTAGTACAATATCATAGAGCTTCACTCTACTGTGTGAATTTTATCAATGAATCCACCCAATATGTGTGGGTGTACTTTATCAATGACATGTCTAAGTTTTTTTACAATTTTATTTAGTGGTGGGCTATGGTGGATATGGATACTAAAATTAAGTTGATGTTATTATGTTCTAAAAATGGTAGTGAGTATGAAAGTACGAAGTTCTAGAGGTTTCACTAGTGTAAGGGGATTCATTTTTAGAATACTATGTCATGGGCACTAGATCACAATAGAATTGTGGAGATAATGAACATGACTATGATGGAGAAGGATAAGATCAACATGATTTACATGGGATTCCCCCAAGGTGTTTCAGGGAGAGTCTATGAATTATGATAAATACTTAGTCAATCAGATTCCATCATCACTCATTGGTAAGTAACTTTAGGGTTACTATTGGTCTGGAAGATTGACTAATTTGAACTAATATAGAGTCTTTTGATCACTCGCCTATAACCAAGTTAATGATAAGGAATGTCATGAGTTTAAGGATAAAACATAAGTGTATTTATTTATTGGCTATAGTAGTGAAGAATTTAGTTTTTAACAATTTTATAATTAATATCACAAATTTATCAAAAGTTAAAGTGTGATATTTAATGAGGAGATAAAATAAAAGGATCAAAAAAATGGTGAGAATTTATGATGAAAAAAATATCATTACAATATTAGGATCCCTTGGATGGTTGATCAAAAGATATGTATCTTCATAAAAATCTATGAAGTATTAGAGTTTAGGAAACTCCAGACCATCTGGTGTCTTTACTGTATGGGGATCAAGTTCTGATGATGTTTCCTAGGGCTAAAGTACAAGATATCTTAAGGACTATTGAAGCTTAAGCTCCAAAAATTCATACTCCATAATATGAAGTATCAAATAGAGATAAATCATAGGGAAAATATATAAATCTACTAGGTAAATATACCAATTGAAAAGATATGATAGAAATTTGAATTATCTTCTTATAATGGATAATAGATAACCTCAATTTCTAGATGAGACAAGTGGTTTGAACGATTAAAAATTGTGGGAGTTAAAAATGAGGTATGAATAAGATTCCCTCCTATATCTGAAACATGGATTTGATGTAGATACTTTCTAGGAAGAATATTATTCAAAACAAATTGGTTTATTAGATGAAGGAAAAGATCTATGGTAGGTGAAGGTATAAGGCCATAGTAGTTTTGAAGGGTTTTCAATAGAATTAATGAGTACATTTCTTTTAAATATTCTCACCAATAGTTAATCACACAACTATCTAAATTATGTTTAGTTTGATTGTATCTGAAGATCTTAATTTGGAGTAATTAAATGTAAAATAAATATTCCTTCATAAGGATTTATATAAAAATATATATATGGATTAATTTTCTATTTTTAATGATAAAAAACAAGGAACATATATGGTGACTCAAATATAGCCTTTATGGTTTCAAGTATGAATCAAGGAATTGGAATACGACGTTTAATGATTTCATAATGGAACATAAGATCATCTAGAGTAATTATATCAATTACTATTACCATAATGTGTTTTATGAAAGGGTTTTCTTCATCCTTCCACTTTATATGGATGACATGCAGATAGCGGTTCCAGTGAATGAATGGATTGATGATATAATGTTTTAGTTATACAAAATATTTTAGATGAAGGACCTAGGTTTGACTAATAGAATTCTGTGAATGAGGATTTTATATGGACAAATTTCAGATAAACTATACCTAACTCTAGACAACCATATCTAAAAGATTATAGAATGCTTTTGTTTTCAGAATAAAAGTCTATAACCGAATACCTAGTTGGGAATTTCAAGGTAATTAAGTAGAAGTTTCCCCGAGAAAAATATGAGGTTAAGTATATATTGAATTTTCCATATGCATAAAATATCAGAAGTTTAATCTATGACCTAATTTACACTTGTAATAACAATAAAAAAATAGTGGGAGTTGTCTTTAGGTTTAGGTTTAAACCCATTAGAGAGAATTGGGATGGTGTGAAAAAGGATCCTATGGTATTTAATGGGTTCTGAATACTTGACACTTTTCATCAGAATGGATGAGTCACTGTAAGGTTTTAATGAATAAGAATTTTCATTAGATTCAGATTTATAGAATAGAACTACCAAATATATATCTACTTTTGAAATAATAGTGGTCCTTTGGATATTCAAACTTCTACCGATTTTCACACTATCAACTACAGAATCTGAGTACATCATTTTTATGGAATAATATATGGAGTTAATTTGGATGAAGGGTATGTTGAAGGATCTTAGAAAGAGGAAGAGTGATGGGATTAACTTTTTGATTCACCAAGTACGATTCACTTATCCAAGAATCCATTTCTATTCTCTTGTATAAAGTATATTTAGTTAAATTATCAATTTATCAAGGTTTTTTTAGGAAGAATGAGTGTTAGAATTTTAAAATATTGTAGGGGATGGAATCTAGCCAACATGTTGTGAAATAATATGACTCGGAAAGTTTTGAGGTGCTCTTATTACATAATAAGGTTGTTTTGACTATAAAGAAGGCATGTTGAGGATCTATGAAGTTTTTTTATGGGAAATTTAAGAATAATGAAGAATTCTACATGGGAGATGATAGAGAACTTATTCATAAAACTAAAATGAATCTCAATTTGTAAATTATTAAGGGGTGAGATTTGTTTTATTGGAAGGAAGAGAAGTAATACCCCAATATGGAGAAAATATAATGGAATTATTTATAATGAATACATGGATATAGAGTTAAAGTGCCTCATTATTAGTTCCCTAGAAGATACATGCTTGTTTAGTGGGATTCAATCTATCAGAAGTTTAATCACCAAATGATGAAGTGGGAGGGATATACAGGGGAGTTCACTGGAAGGGTGAAAATTTAAAAAACAAGATACATTGAGGTACCTTATTTTATTTAATAGAGGTTTACTCTATGTATCTAAGAGGAGGTGGACTTTAGCCTATGAATATTGGATAGTGATAGAAACTAGATGTACCAGATGGACTCTTCTATAAAATTAGGGTGGATCACTTTTGGTCATAATGATATTGATAATATGAAAACTAAGTCGCTGATATAATACACTCGATTCATTGAATAGACGTGAAGAAGAATCCCCCCACGTAATAGCGTACAAGTCCAAACCACATAATCTTTTTTGGGTTGTTATTTTCCTTTCATGTTTTCATTCGATTGTTGTTTTTTATAGTTCTTCTCTGCATCTTTTGATGGTTTTATATTGTATTGTGGTATCTTGGGAATGATTTTATACTATGTTCTAGGAATCATATGGGGGTTTTTTTTAGATATTTATCATATATGCATGAAGTTATAGTTTGGTGTCTTATGGTGTTTTAATCAAAAGGTGTCTATGAACCTAAAAAACATTGGGGGGAAAAGCTTCAATTCCTTTTTAACAACTAGAAATAAATTATATGTCATTCCTATTCACGATGTGGTAAGAATGACTTAGAATATAATTTGTCATTTCAAGTTTTATGTTTGTTAAAAATGATAAAAACATTCTCAAAATTAAGAAAACTTGTTTATTTCCTATGGAAATCTATGAAAAAAATCATAGATTAATTTATGACTTGTATGAATAAATAAAATATCATTCATATATATGGTTTGTTTGGAATAAATAATGAAAATTATTTTCAATTTTAAATAAATTTTTTAGTTAATAAAACACCCAACATGGTCAAAATTGTGAAAAAAACTATTGAATTATCATGAAACACTAGGGAAATAACTGTCAATTAATTCGTGACACAAAGGAAGGAACCACATGTAATTTCAATTTGTATTGTGGTTAGAATTTCCTCAAGTGAATTTTTCCATATTAAAATATATTTAAATTTTCTATGTGTTAGTAGTAAAACCCATAATTTTTATTTTTTAACATAAATATGGATCACTTAAATTACATGTACACTTTGTTTGTAGGTTAGATTTCAAAAAAAAAATTGATTCATTGATAGTCACTTATTCATATTATCTATTATACAAATTATTTATTTATGTTTTATGTAATATTTACTGAAAATTTTAATATAAAAATATTTTGTTAAAATACATAATATATTTATTATTTTACACTACACCAAACAGAGATTTTATCGGTGGGTTTTTAGCAGCGGTTTATTAAACCGCTAATAATTTTTTTTAAATCGTTTAGTAGTGTTTTCTAAAAAAACACAGCTAAACCATTTAATTTTTTCACACCCATGACACTTTCCCCCTCCCCCGACACCCCTAACATCCCCGACCCCCCACCCTGTTGACTCTCTGAAGCCCTACTGGTCCCCGTCTCCACCCCATAACCTCCCCTCGCCATCCATCGTTGCCCCTCTCTGTTCCTTACTGACCCTCGTTGTGCCTCGTCGCACCTCACCGTCCCTCTTTGGCCCTTTCCACTGAGGTTCTTCAACTAAAAAATTATATAAAGGGTTCAAGAGAAAAAATATGATCATTACACTCCATGGTAGGATATCATAGGTAATTCAATTTATGATTGATGTGAACTAATGATTAATACCTCATCTTTTAAATTGCGACATATTTGGAAGCCTATTTTTGGTAGATGATTTCCCAAGAACTCTAGATATTGGATGGAAATTGAGTTGTCTTCCCTATAATCATGAGGTCTAATTTATGGGTATTGAGTTGGAATCCCTATTAACACGCGTTTACTTTCTAAATTTCATTTTTATGAAATTACGAATATTTTTGATATACCAATGGTTTTTTGATAATATTTATTGGTGTTTTGAGGTTGGTATAAATTTGTTTTCACATGAATACCATGTTTTCATTTTTTTAATAGAATTTTTTATTTTTAAAATATTCTTGTGAAATATCTTATTTCATTTTGAAATATTTATCATTTTTTGAAATGGGTTTTGACTCGATTATGATTTTTAATGTTTGAAAACTAGGTTTTAAACAGAATTTGATTTTGAATTGAGGTGTTTAACTCTAAATGTTTTAAAAAAATGTTGTTTTAATTTATTTAAAATTGGTATTTTAAATGTGTACATGGTTTTTAAATTTTAAAATGTATTGTTGGCTTATTTTGAGTGGTTTTATAGATATGGCTGTCCCTTTTTCATTATTTTGAATTTCAAAGAGAAATAACCTTGTTCAATTGTAGCTTTAAAGAATTTTAAAATAAATGGTTGGTTTTTTGGACCTATTAAAATGTTTCAAGTTGTGTTCACGTGATATTTTAGGGAAATGAAGGTCATTGTACATGATTTATTTTTTTAAAGAATATAACACTTGTGTAAAGGTGAAAATAATTTTTTTAATGATTTAGTGTTTTCCATCATTTTCTATATTTTGTTTGGTAAATATTTTATGAAAAATGAAATGTTTTTTTCGTTACAAGAAATTTTTTGGATTCATAGTACTATTTAGAACATTGGTTTTAAATGGTGTATGTGGAAGGAAACCCTTTATTCTCCCTTTCTTGTTTACCACTTGTGTGGGTTTGTGATAAATATGTGATTCTTATTTCTCCCCATTCATGAGAACGTGATACTTATGTCTTGAGTGTATGTTATGTATGTATGGGGTACTAAATCATTGGGTGTTAGGGTTGAGTGTAGTTATGGTTATTCCTCATGTTTTAAACTTGTATCATTTTCACTATTCCTCAATTCCACTATTGGTCATGGGAAACCAGGTACTAATTGGATAACCTAAATTATTTATCTAGTTGGTTCACATGCCACTAGTTGCAAACAAGCCATTATAGGAACAAGGTATAGGTGGGTGTTTTCATCATGAATATTGTGTAGGAAACTTGGTTTTTAGTTATATTTGTAGCATAAGTCGATAGATAGATAGTTTAGGTGGTTATTCCCATATATGATTAACTACTTATCACATTAGTATTCCGAGGGTAGATCCCATGAAACATTCAATTATATGTTTACTTAGTGATTTATGGGACTTTTATCTAGTTCTATATTAAATTATTTCCCATGATTTACTCATTATGGAATATTTCTTGTTTATATTGTATTATATGTTTACTTAGTGATTTATAGGTGTTTTATCAAGTGATATATTATATTATTTCCCATGATATCTTCATTATGGAATATTTCTTTTTTATATTGTTTTTTATATTCCATATGTAACTATTTTTCTTACCCTTACATGGCATCTATAGTTTGTGTGTTACCTTTACATATGTACCTTTTTACCCTTATTCATGCTTCGTATTATTTTTTTACCCTTACATAATCTCTAATTATATTTACAAAAGTGTTTCTTACCTTTATGAAGGTGATTATTACCTTTACACAATTGTTTCTCACCTTTACATAAGTGTTTCTTACCTCTACGCAAGTTCTAAGACACCCTTAAGCGACATCAAAAAAATGTAAGTTACCCTTGTGTAGTGAACTAGAAACCTTTAAATAGTTTATGGAATTTATTTTTTTCATTTACGTGTACTTTAGAAAATTCTTATTACCCTTATGTAACTTATAAGTGCCTTTATACATCTTTTCTAGTTACCTTTACATGACGAGTTTTAGTAAAAGCTTACCATTACACAAATTTACTAGTTACCCTTATTCAATGCTTATAATTTTTTCTTACCCTAACATAACATTACAATTTACCTATATACAGTATGTGTAAAATGCATCTTATCTTTATGCGAGCTATATATTTTAAAGTTTTCATTCACACAAATTATAAAAATTATGAGGTACCCTTATGCAGCCTGTGAAAAAATTATTTTACCCTTACACGGGCTATACATGTATAAAATTTCCCTATTATATTTAAGTAGTAGAATTTCTCATCTGTTTGAATGGAAGAAAGCCTCTGTCACTAGAAAAAAATACGAGGAATAAAATACATTGAGTATTTTTGAATTTGAGCATGATACTTTAAACAGTAATATGTTTCTATTTTAATTTATATATTTTGGGTTTTAAATGTATGATGAAGTATTAGGAAATACCCGTGTGTAGAAGATTCAATGGATTTCTAAATAATGTTATCCATTTGTGTTTTTTATATAAATAGAAGATAAATAAAGAAGTGGATAAATAATAATAAATACATTTAGAACTTCATGGATTCATTATACTGATTTGTTGTGGCAATTCTAGTTGCCATATATTTCCTTGTTCTGTATCAATTAAAGAAGGGTCAAAGTTCACTACTCTACTCTAGCTTCTTCATCAACATATTCTAATAGTCCAAATAGTTTTATTATTTTTCAGAAGTGTCTGTAATTCTTATTTCAAGAATGGTTATATGTACATTTAAAATTTAGTGTATGGTTATTTAACATATTCATATTTTTTTCAAATAGTATATATGAATCTCTTTTCATACTTAGTAATAGTTATGTGTTTTAATTTTTTTTCATAATGTATAGAAACATTATAATATATATATGGATAAAAGCTGGATCACATTACTGAGGAATACACCTCAGTATACTAATGGTTTGGAGGAGTTTTTAGATTCTTTAATTTACAATCGATCTGTTTATGGGAGAATAATATTTACATGTCATAAATGTAAATTTAGAAGATGGTTAAATAGAGATTAAGTTTATGAACACTTAATATTGAAGCAATTCCCTACTCATTATTTTTGTTGGATTTGGCACAGAAAATTGAATGTTACAGAAAGGTTGAGAACTAATGTCAATCCACAGAATGATCTCCCAACTTCATCGATAATGGAAAATGAAACGAAAAACCTTATAAATGATGCATTCAACATTGCAAGACACCAATATCAACATCAAAACATTTCAGAACAACTGATTGAGGGTGCTACAAATAGAAATGTGATGAGTAATGTTTTTTAGACTATAGGAAAACCATATAAAGATTTTAACATATCATTGGATCCTCCACTTGATTCTGTTGTGACTAATGTAAGAGAAAACTTTACTGAGTAGACATATGCATTTCATGGTTTATTTGATGATGGAAATCAAGAGTTCTATAGTGGATGTTTGAAATAATTAAAATTTTCTTTTCTGCTGAAGTTGTACCATATCAAATGCCTATGAATAATTATAAATAAGGTATTACACCCCAAGATTTCATAGTACTTTATCTCTTTAATGTAATTTAATAGCTTATATTGTACGCAACACCGAATTGGATTGTGTTATACGAGAGATTGAGTTTCTGCGAAACAACACATTAGTATTATAATTATTTAAACGATATATTTATTTATCAATTAAATATTGTAATTTAAATAGTAAAAAATAAAATTTAAATGTTATTTATAAAGTTTTTAGATAAATAAAACATATTTATAATGAAATGTATAAGTTTTGTTAAAATAATAATATATTTAGAAAAATTATTAACTTAAAGGAACTACTTTTTATGTCATTTTTTGAACAATAATAAAATAAATTTTAGACACTCCTAAAAATTGAATTTGTTAAAATAGACTTAATTTTTGAATTCATAATATCAATATTATCTTAGGGTGAATTTTTGGTATTTTTCTGAAAACATTAAATTTTTTATGAATAGTGAAAATATTAAATATTACATAAAAACCGACTTTTTCATTTAAATAATTATTTTTATTTAAAATTTATCCTAAAGTAAAAAATAGATAAATAATATATATATTAGTCCAATTTAATTCATTGGACTCATTTTATAATAAGAATAGATATATAAAATTTTATTGAACTTTTTAATGACTTTTATCGACATTCTAAAGAAATTTGCAAATTTACATAAAATGTAATTTTACTGCTTCTGTGAATTGAATTTCAAAAAATAGATAGACACGGTTGTCATCATTATGTAAAATTTGGTTCAATATGATGAAAATAATTTTTATTGAATAGTAGCTTTTGAATTTTATTTACCACGGATAAAAGTTAATAGGGTAATTAAAGGAAACAAATAATATTATAATAATATACAATTACCCCAACACATGACCTAATTCTATTGGATAAGTTTTTTTCTACCAAAATCAACATTAAGACAAAAATATGATCCTTTTTGATCCACTTGTGTAATATTAGGACATTTATTATATTTTATTTAAAGAATAGTTAAGTGTAAAATTTAAATTTTAATAACTAAAACATTTTTAATACAGGGTTATACATAAGATAAATTAGACTATAAATATTAATTATAAAGATAAAAATATTTCCTACATCATGGTAATTGATTTGTAATTTTTAATCATTAAATAATTAAATTTAGTAATGACAAAATAATTATGTAGTATTTACCTTATTAATGTAAGAATCAAATAAATGATATTTCAAATATTAAAATAAATATAATTGAAATGTTTTGATACCATCCACGAATTTTATGGATGAAACTGAGATATTAGGTAGAAGTTAATTCCTTTGGTTATAAGGAATAAAGTTGTTATGATTTTAGAAAAATAAATTCCTAAATAGTGTCAAAATTGACATAAATGAGTTTTTAAAACAAATATTATTTTATTGAAAGATATAAAAATCCTAAACATATATATTTTGGAAAAATAACTTTTATTGTGATGAAAATGTCATAAATGATACATTTTAGGTTCTCTTGTAATTTTATATTAATTATATTAACCATGTAGTATAAAAATATAAGAGGATATGGTAAGAGTTAACTTATTTTACAAAGGGTTAAATCTAAAAGATAAGGTTAATTTTATAACCTAAACTTGTCTAAAACCTATTTTTTGAGATTATTTCGACCCATACCCATCTTATACTTTAAATAAATTAATTTGGATCTATTATAATACAAAAACCATTTTATAATAAATTATTATTTCATGGTTTTCCTGAAGTGTCCCTCATCTCTCTTACAAAAAGGAACCTCCCTTTCTTTTTAAATCACTCATAAAAAGCCTTTTTTCTAGGAAAACCTTGACCTAATCTCCTCAAAACTACCCTCACTTAAACCTAAAGGCCTTAATTTTAGAAAAAAATCCATCCTAAGGATCCCTTTTGTTCAAATCAAAAGGAAACACCTGAAGAAGAGGTAATTATTTATCACCTCTTTCAAAGTTCTTTTCTTTTTCTACTTCCTCTTTCTCTATTGTTTAGATACTAAAATAATAACTCCATTACCTTCTAAATTCTGATATGATATTATAAATATGAGACAACAATATTACTTATTCTATCCATCCTATGAATGACAAAGTCACTATGCGTGTGTACGTACGACTTACCGTCTTCACGCCGTGGTGTAATTTTTTATTCAACACTATGTTATTTGGATGAACATAATTATTAGTTTCATGTATATTAATAATGAACATAACATTATAATGTTTCTATATAATTAATATACCATCCAATTCCACACCATTTAATCATTAAGGAAATGATATCGTTACTCGTGCGTACGTACATCTTACCATCTCCACGACGTAATGAGATTCATTTTGAAATTCACCATTAAAAGATAATTATAAAAATTTATATTATTAATAACTATGTAATATAATAAATAATAATGCTACTTGAAAAATATATAATTTTTTTTACATATATTTCATTAACTTACTTCCATTCAATACGATATGAAAACGGAAACATCGTTTATGCGTACGTACGACCAACCGTCTCCATGAACGGTGTATTACATTTTATATAACTATCTATTATATATATTTATATTATGAATATATATGAGATATAAATCATATTATACATTATAGAAGTAATTAAATCAATATTTAAGTAATATGATCAAGAGTAAAAAGTCAAAAAACGTACAATAAATAAAGAGATATTACCTGAAATGTTGCATTAACATGGAATTTAATATAAATAGGTAATATAAATTTATAAAAGAATAATATGTGATATCATAATTATTATTATTATTCTGATATAAGTTAATAATATGTTTAAAAATAGTATATAGGAGTTTTTGACACGTATGAAGAGTATCAGACCTAAGGTAATGGTTAATTCTTCAATCTCATTATTATCATAGATTGTTTATATGTAAGTATTTACTAGGACATATTTATTATACATATCCATGTTCATAAAATTGTTTTCAATAGTTACATTTTAAGGTTTTATGGAATGGAATATTTAGCATTATCATCATTTTAAATTTTTTAATGATTTATTTTTATAAATATTTTTAATTAGTTTCCATGTTTTCAAAATGATTTTAAGAATTTATTTATATAGACATTATTGTTTTAAAATTTTTGTTATTTTAAAAAGTTTCAAAAAAATTTGGGTCACTTTGATTCAAAAATCTATTTTAAATGAATTTCTTTATAAATTGTATGACTTTTAAATGATTTCAGGAAAAAGGGATATTTCTCTAAAAGAGTTTTACTAATCATTTTCAACTATGTCAGTATCCTTTATTGGATATTATTCTTGATTGAGGTTGATTTATTATAATAAAATCTTCTATATTATATTGAATGAGTTATGATATTTTTTACTGTGAATGTGCTATTTTTATACCATTTATGTTTTATTGTTAAAGTATTTACATTTCATATACTAGTTTTAATACGAATGTTTATGTTATGTTTCAAACTTTTCATATGAGAAATTCATTGGACTTATTAAGTTGTGGGTGGGGCCTTCTAGAGCACCTCGATTCATTTTTAGGTCTCATGAGACAAACTAGTATCTTAGAACAAGTCCTCGACCGAATACTTGTGAATGGTCTTGACACAAGGCCTTGATGTAGTAGTTATTATGTTTAGAATTATGCATTCCCTTGTTATGAAATTAGTTATTACATGTGATTATTCAACTAGTAGAATATCCATGTGCATGTTTACATGGTAATGTTTGACTTATTTTTAAGTTTATGTCTTAAAATTATGTGGTTTCTATTATAAATATTTCCTTAAAACATTATATCTTCCATTGAATTTATTTACCCTTACTGACTATCTGATCTCACCCCTTCCTTATGTTTTATTTTCTCAGGATTCCATGAGATGTATTATGATTGATATGAAGGGTTAATCTAGGGGGATAATTTAATTATCAAATTATTATCCATGATTTATTTTATGTTAGTAATTTCAATTTTAAGTTCTTGTATGTAATATGTTTTCCAAGACTACTAAACTGATTGGTCCTTCAAGACTTGATGTCTTGTAATCATTCCAATGTATTAAAATAATACACCGGCTTCAGGATTTTGGGGTAGAGGCATTACAGTTGGTATTATAGGAAGTTTAGAAAAAAACATTGGAAATATATTTGGAAAACTTATATTATGGATCATAACCCTAAGATATACTTTGAGGATAAGTATAGAAGAACCCACTA
Organism: Viscum album; assembly: GCA_963277665.1. Lineage (NCBI taxonomy): Eukaryota > Viridiplantae > Streptophyta > Magnoliopsida > Santalales > Viscaceae > Viscum > Viscum album. The sequence goes on along the minus strand of OY728133.1, from coordinate 1,862,490,240 downwards.
GAATTTTGGTAAAGTGGATATTATGTGGATATTACAAGAAATATATCTATGTATATATATTACATGTGGATGTGTTTCTATAATAGATGTATCATGGGGTGAAAACTCTGACAAGGTGTTCTGGGATTGACTCGAGGTTAACCTAGTACACGAAAATGGGCCTTACTGTGCACCTGGTTTGACACTCCCAGGGGGATATGATTTGGATAATTTACATTTTCATTACAAACCAATATGAATGATTTATGATTAAATATGTCCCATAAGGAACCATATTTATGATTATGAGATTATATATGCATAAATTTTCAGTTTATGTTAATTATTTCACAAGATTAGAATTATATATTGTGGTTCATAACCTAATATAGTGTATTAAATTGTTTAGAAATGGTGCCTAGTAGAAGTAATGAGAACCCAACTAATCCACACGATCCAAAGAGTAATAAGGATCATGTATTTCATGGTCTTAATCAAATTTTTCAAAGGGAAATAATCTCACAATCATTCTCATCATATGAGGATATAATATCAAGTGATAGTAGGATAGGTAATGAATATCCTAGGTATTATAACTTTAGAGGGAAGCATGAGAAAAAAAAGAGGATATATGTGAAAATTATTGATAAAGAGAAAACGGGGAAGAAGAATTTTTCCAAATGTGATAACTGTAGAAAGAATCACCCTGATAAATGCTTGGAGGGAATGAGAGTTTTTTATAAGTGTGAAAAAAATGACACTGAATTCATGATTGTAAGGGTAAGAAAAATGTTTCCAATGTACAATTCTTCAACTATAAATAGATGGGACACTATGTAAATCAATGTCTTAATCATCAAAGGAATATACCCCAAAAGCCACTATTGGATCACGATCAAGATTATGCTTCTACCACAGAAAGAGAGGAATGATTAATGCGCTTATGTTTGGATTGAAGAATTATGTAATTTGAGTATTGTATTAATGATTTAATGGTTATTTGAATTATGGAAATAAATAAGTATTGTATTATAGTACTATTTCATTAAGTATTTGTGATTGTGTGGTACCAGGAAAATTGACTCAATAGAAAGTTAAATATATTTGGAAAATATATGGTGGAGAGAAAGATAAACCTTAAAATAGTCCTGAGGTTGAGGTGATGATTTTGTAATAAGAGGTAATTTAGTTGGATAAAGTATATTGGATATTATTGACTACCTTGGAACTAATTAATGGTTTGTTTATTCCATAATTGTTGGATATTACATCATTTTTATATTTAAGGAGTATATCCAGTATTCTATGTTTTACAGGAGGAATAAGTAAGTACATACATATTCAAATAAGGTTTTATGGTAATTTAAGTTGTTACCATGTTTTAATAGAATACATGATGAAGGTATTCACATGTTGTTATGTGAAAAAAGAGATCATTATTATATTATGTTGACCTTCCTTATAAATTTTTGGAATGTGAGTTTGGACACAAATATCTTGGATAAGTCTAAAGGTTGGAATGGAGTATGTTGAACACTTGATTTTCTGTTTGAGGTTAAAGTATTATTTATTGGATATGTTGGCCTAACCTTTTGGATTTAAGTAAACATTTAGAGGATTAAGGGAACACTTGTGGGATTTATGATTTATTTAATGTTCTTTAGGTGTAAAAAATAATTGTTAAACATTAATTTCCTAGTGTAAGGGATGAAGTGAAAATAGATCAAACCATAACCGAATGGCGAGATTATGATTATGACAGGTAATGAAATCAAGTATGTTTTCTTAAGTTCTAATATTGATAATAAATTAATCCCTCTTATCCAAAAAAATAGTATCTTAAAAAATGTGTTATCCTAATACCTTATGTTTTGTTGAACCAATAATATTTTAAATCATCATATATTTATGGCTTAGATACCCTCAATTTTCCATTTATTGTTCACTTATTTGTGATTGATGACACTAATCACTCCCTATAAATATTTACATTTTCCCTCCAATCATGTGTCTCTAATTTCTACTAATTTTTTTCTATTAGAAATATTAATTTGGTGGTGACTTTTTCATTTCCCTTTCTCTCTTATAAAGACTAAATTTTATTAACCCTATTTTAGATGTGGGTTTTCAACAAAGGTATTTTCTATTTTCAACCTTTTATTTTCGAGGAATAATTTCAAATTACGAGGATGAAATTTATTAAAGGAGGGGAGAATTTAAAACCCAAATATTTCATACTATGTTATCTCTTTAATGTAATTTAATAGTTTATATTGCCTGAAACACTGACATGGATTGCATTATACACAAGATTGGGTTTCTGTGAAACAACACATTAGTATTATAATTATTTATACGATAAATTTATTTATCAATTAAATATTGTAATTTGATAGGTAAAAAATAAATTTTAAATGTTATTTATAATTTTTTCAAATAAATAAAACATATTTATAATGAAATGTATAAGTTTTGTTAAAATAAATATATATTTAGAAAAACTATTTTCTTAAAGGAACTACTTTTTAAGACCTTTTGTGAAAAATAATAAAGTTAATTTTAGACACTCCTAAAAATTTAATTTGTTAAAATAGAAATCATTTTTTAATTAAGAATATCAAAATTAGCTTAGGGTGAATTTTTTGTATTTTTATGAAAACATTAAATTTTTTATGAATAGTGAAAAATACTACATAGTACATAAAAACCGACTTTTTCATTAAAATAATTATTTTTAATTAAAATTTATCTTAAATTAAAAACAGATACATAATACATATATTAGTCCAATTTAATTCATTAGAGTCATTTTATAACAATATTAGATATATAAAATTTTGTTGAACTTTTTAACGTATTTTATCCACGTTCTAGGCACATTTGTAAATTTATATAAAACCTAATTTTACCGCTTCTGTGAATTGAATTTAAAAAATATAATAGACATTATTTTCATAACTAAAATTTGTTTCAATAGGATGAAAATAATATTTAGTGAATAGTAACTTTTTAATTTTATTTACTAAGGTTAAAAGTTAATAAGGTAATTAAATATAAAAATAATATTATAATAATATAAAATTACCCCAACACATATCTTAATTATATTGGATATTTTTTTGACTAAAAGAAACCTTAGGACAAAAATATGATCTGTGTTTATCCACTTGTGTTATATTAAGACATTTATTATATTTTATTTAAAGAATAGTTAAAAGTGTCAAATTCAAATTTTAATAACTAAAACATTTTTAATATAGGGTCATACATAAGATAAATTAAATAATAAATATTCATTAGAAATATAAAACAATTTCCTATATCATTGTATTTTATTTGTAATTTTTAGACATTAACTAATTAAATTTATTTATGACACAATAATGATGCATTATTTTCTTTATTAATGAAAGAATCAAATAAATGATATTATAAATATTAAAATAAATATAATTTGAAGGTTTTGGTGCCATACATTAATTTTATGGATAACATTGACATATGTGGTATCTGTTAATTCCTTTTCTTCGAAGGAATCAAGTTTTTATGACTTTAACAAAAAACAATTACTAAATAGTGTCTAAATTTACATAAATGAGTTTTTAAAACAAATACTATTTTATTAAATGATATAAAAATCATAAAATTATATAGTTAGGAAAAATAAATTTTATAGTGATAAAAATGTCATATATTATCCACTTTAGGTTCACTTGGAATTTTATAGTAACGATATTAACCATGTATTATAAATATACAAGAGGACATGGTAAGAGTTAACTTATTTTACAAAGGGTTAAATCTAAAAGATAATGTTAATTTTGTGACATAAACTTGTCCAAAACATATTGGTTAAGAGTATTCCAACCCACCCTCATCTTAGACTCTAAATAAATTAATTTGGATCTATTATAATCTGAAAATCATTTTATAATAAATTAATATTTCATGGTTTTTCTAAAGTTCCCCTCACCTCTCTTATAATAAGGCACCTCCCTTTCTCTTTAATTCACATCTCCAAATCCTTTTTTCTTAGACAAATCCTGTCCAATCCTAAATTAAACCTAGAGGCCATAATTTCAGAATAAATCCATCCTAAGGAGCCCTTTTGTTAAATCAAAAAGAAACACCCAAAGAAGAGGTAATTATTTTATCGCCTATTTAAAAGTTATTTTCTTCTTCAACTTCCTATTTATATGTTGTTTAAAGACTAAAATAATTAATATATTACCTTATACATTCTTAAATTTAATTATAAATATGGGACAACCATATTCTATATTCTATTCATCCTATGAATGACAAAGTCACCATACGTGTGTACATACAGATTTCTGTCTCCACAATGTGGTGTAATTTATTATTCAACACTATGTTATTTGGATGAATATAATGATGAGTATTGTGTATATAAATAATGAACATAACATGATAATTTTTTTTATAATAAATATTCCATCCAATTCCATACCTTTTAATCATTAATGAAATGATATCGTCCCTCGTGCGTACATACAACTTTCTGTCTCCACGATGCGATTTGATTCATTTCCATGTTCACCATTCAAGGATGATTATACAAATATATATTATTAATAATTAGGTAATATATGAAATAATAATTCTACTGTAAAAATATATACATGTATTTACATATATTTCATTCTCTTACTTCCATTCAATACGATTTGAAAACAGAAACATCATTTATGCGTCCGTACGACCTACCGTCTCCATGAACAGTGTATTCCATTTTTTATATATATCTATTATATATATATATATATATTACGAATATATATGATATATAAATAATATTATACATTCTTGATGTAATTAAACCATCATTTGAGTAATATGATCAAGAATAAAAAGTCAAAACACGTACGATAAACAAAGCGATATTACCCGAAATGTTGCATTAACATAGAATTGTTAATAAATGGGTACTATAAAGTCATAGAAGAACCATATATGATACTGAAAATATTATTATGATTCCTATATAAGTTAATAATATGTTTAGAAACATTATACAAGAGTTTAGAACATTTACGAAGAGTATCAGACCTAAGGTAAAGGTTAATACTTCAATCTCATTATTATCCGAGAATGTTTATGTGTAAGTATTTACTGGGAAATATTTATCATCCATGTCCGTGTTTCATAAAAATGTTTCCAAAAAGGGATATTTTATGGTTTTATGGAAGGGACTCTTTATAAATATCATCATTTTAAATGTTTTGATGAATTATTTTTCTAAATATTTTTAATCAATGTCCGTGTTTTAAAATGATTTTATGGATTTATTTATATGGACGTGATTATTTTAAAATTTTAATTACTTTAAAAAGTTTCAAAGTGGTATGGGACACTTTTATTAAAAAATATATTTTAAATGAATTCATATATAAAATGTGTGACTTTTAAATGATTTCATGAAAAAGGTATATTTCTCTCAAAGAGTTTTACTAATCATTTTCAACTATGTCAACATCCTTTACTAGATATTATTCTTGATTGAGGTTGATTTTTTATAATACAATATTCTATATTGTATTGAATGTGTTATGATATGTTTAACTCTGGATGTGTTATTTTTAAACCATTCATATTTTATGGTTAAAGTATTGACAGTTCAAATGTTAGTTTTAATACGAATGTTTATGTTATGTTTCAAAATATTCATATAAGGAATGAATTGGACTTAGTATGTGATGGGTGGGGACTGTTATATCTCTTTGATGAATTGGTAGGTCTCATGAGATAAACTAGTGTCTTGGCATAAGGCCTTGATAGAATATTTGTGAATGGTCTTGGCACAAGGCCTTGATGTAGTAGTTATTATGTCTGGAATTATGAATTACCTTATTATGAAATTAGTTATTACATGTGACTATTCAAATAGTAGAATATACATGTGCATGTTTATACGGTAATGTTTGACTTATTTTTGAGTTCATGTATTAAAAAGATGTTGTTTTTATTATACATCTTCCTTAAAATGTTATAGATTCTTCTGAACTATTTTACCCTTACTAAGCATCTGAGATCACCCCTTTCTTATGTTTTATTTTCCTAGGAATCCAAGATGTGTATTATGATTGATATATAGGGTTAATCTTGGGGAATAATGGCATTCTAAAATTATTATCTATGCTGTATTTTATATTATAATGTGAAATGTTAAGTTATTTTACATGATCTATTTTCTAAGACTTTTAAATGGATCGGTCCCTAGAGACTTGATTATTTGTAATCATAGCAATGTATTAAAATAATGCACCGAATCTAGGATTATGGGGTCAGGGAGTTACATAAGGCGATATCCATGATATTGGAATTGTTATGTGATGCATTTTCTGAAGAAAAGATCCCTGAGTGTTTTCATGATATGGAAAAAGTTGTTAACAAGATTGGTATAAATTATACAAAAATACATGTGTATCCCAATGATTGTATGATTTATTGGGGAGAGTATTCAAGCAGACTAGATTGAAAAAAATGTTCTTTGTATAGATAGAAGTCTATGGGTGATGTTGGAAGTATGAATCAACATACTACCATGAAGAAGAAGAAAATAAGCACACATTAAAAGGTTTTTTGTTACTTTCACTTAAATCCTCGATTGAAAATATTATTCATTTTATTAAAAACTACCGAACACATGAAGTGACATTCTATAAATAATAACAATGATGGGTTAATACAACATCTAAGAGATTCAGAATCATGTAATACATTTGATTCATTACATCCAGATTTATCATCTGATCTGAGGAATGTTTGATTGGGATTGGATCCTGATGGAATCAACCCATTTGGGACATTGAGTACTAGTTATAGTATTTGGCCGGTTATTTTAATCCCTTAAAATCTTCCTCCATGGATGTGTATGAAACAAACATCTTTGATCATTTTGATGATTATTCCTAGCAAAAAATTCATGGAAATGATATTGATGTATACTTGAAGCCTTTAATTTAAAAATTATAGGAGTTATGGAGAAATGTTTTTGAGACATATGATGCATCTTCTAGAATAATGTTCAAAATGCAATCTGCTCTAATGCGGACCATTAGTGACTTCCCTAGACTTGGAAATTTATCACTTACACAGGTTTGAATTTCTTATTTGTAGCTTTGATTTTGATCCCAAATGGCTACCTCACAGTAGAAAATGGTGCTTCTTGTGTCATTGAACATTTATCAATGCATCTCATATATTTTGGCTGAACAAGTTAAAATTAAATGGTTTCACTGATTGTAGACCAGCTCCAAAGTTGTTAATAGGTTCTAAAATATTGGAACAACTTGGAAATGTTGAAACAAAATTTGGGAAGGTTATCCATTTGAATGATAGTGGGAAATGAGTTCTAAGTGCATCATAAAGTAAAATTGATACACAACAATGGAATAAAAAAGTATATTCTTAAAACTTTTATATTGTGAATTTAATTTGTTATGGAATAATATTGATATAATGCATATTGGGAAGAATTTTTGTGAAAATTTTATCTTCAAATTGCTTAATGGGCATGGAAAGTCAAAGAATTATCACAATGCTCAGAAATACTTACAAGCAAAGAACATAAAACGTGATCTCTGTCCAGATGAGAATGGAAGGAATGCTTCGAAAATTTTTGCAATGAAAAAAAGGGATAATGATACATTCCTTAAAATTTTAAAACATGTAAAGGCATCTTATGGGTATTCAAGTAATATCTCAAGGTGTGTTGACTTAATGAAACATAGGTTACATGGATTGAAAATCCATCATTCACATATTTTGTTACAACAGTTACATCCATTAGCATTGTGTACATTATTACTTGAAAAGGTTATTGTTGTTGTACTCCAATTCTTCATATTTTTTATACAATTATATGAGAAAACTCTACATCCATTTTATCTTGACAACCTTTAGGATAGATTTTTATTTACAATTTGTTCAATGGAGATGATCTTTCCTCCTTCATTTTTTACTATAATTATGAATTTAACTGTACATTTAGTTGAGGAAGTTTAATTAGGAGGTTCCATACATTATTTATGGATGTATCCAATTGAGAGGTACTTTATTTTTATTATTTTCATTTTAGTAAACAATTATTGGAACTTCATTAAATACATTATTATGTTATTTTTATTTTATTTCAAAGATGTCTTGATCATTTGAAATCTTACATGAAAAATAAATCTCAACCTGAAAGTTATATTTCTGAAGGCTATTTGGAAGAGGAGTGTCTTACCTTTTGTTCTAGATACTTTGATGACATTGAGACAAGATTAAATCGAGTTGGATGTGTTGACGACACATCAAATCAATCTTAAATACGTAGGAAATAAAAAAAATCATGGTATTTCCCGATCAATTGGGAGGACATCAAATGTTACATTGACATAAATGGAATTATTACAAGAAAAAAAATATGTATTACTAAATAGTGAAATTTTAGATTCATTTATTGAAGAGTTTAGGATACAAACAAAGATATGAATGAGAGGATAAATAAAAAATGAGAAGGAAATAAAAATATATATTAATAATGATCTTGTAGAATGGTTTTCATGACACGTAAGTTCATAATTATTTAAATAAATGTGGATATTATGTTTACACGTACATTTTTTAAATCTAATAATGTATATTACTTTTTTCAGATCATGAATACCGCAAGAACATATTTGTGAATATTTTAAGTTTCTTTCTCAAGGTCCTCTAAAATAAGCTATAAAGTTTGATGCTTACAATATGAATGGATTTAGATTTCATATAGTTGATCGGGAAGAGGGTTTGAAAACATATAATATTGGAATATTTATGTTTGATTAAGTGGAATACTATGGAAAGTATATTGATATTATCTAATTAAACTACTATAGGCATTTTTTAGTTATCGTATTCAAATACAATTGGGTGGATATTATCAGGGGTGTTAAAACAGATTCTTTGCAATTTACATCTATGAACTTCTATCACTTGATGGATGTTGGTGAAAATGAACTACATGATTCATATATCTTATCATCGTAAGAAAAAATGTTATATTTTGTGAAATATTTTTTTGGTTAAGGGTGAAGTATAGTTTCTCATGTAAATTAAAGGTACTTTTATGATATGGGTAATGAAGTGGAAGATTTTACCTCTAACATTGAATCCCATCAACAGAAAAAAGAAAACTTATTTGTCTATCAAGATATTGAAAATATTAGTCTTTCAAGAGTGGATGAAGTAGATGAAATAATTATGGGGTAGGAAATTGACAGTATTGAAGAAGAAAATTATATTATGTGTAGTTATCCATTCATTTATCAACCACTTATGTCATTTGTGCAGTCATTAATTATCACTGTTATGCATATTTTTATTGTAAGTATTGTTCATCTTTTATCACTTCTATTATTTCTGTATTAATTTTTCAAAATATATGTTTTGAACTTAATTTTATTTGATTAAATGATAGGAATTCTAAGGAGGAAGCTTTATACTCACACTGCGGGGTCAAAGAGTTTTTCTATAAGCTGATCAACTATGGTAATCTTTTCATTAGTTTAAATATTTATTATAAATTTTTATCTATTTAATATATTTATTTGTTGATTTACATTTTTTTAATGTAGTCATAGAGTTTAGGCCACCAAGCATCTCAAACAGAAGTGTGGTTAAATGTTCATAAAAAATATGATGGGATTTTTGTTAATAAGTCTACCAAAGAAGTTGGGGTATGAATTCGTTTTTCATTGTAATAACTTATTATCAGTTGTCATAATGTTAATATATATTTCTTCAAATATGACATATATTTTATTTATAGGTAAAAATTAAATAACTATGGAATGTCAATCCCACACAATCCTACTCAGTCTCCCAAGATGACCTAATTAGTAAAGTCCTTGGGAAATAGCATTATAGTCAAGTGCATGGGATGGGTTTGGGACCATTTCCATCTGAGGTATTTGGCTAGAAAATGGGGATTGAAAGTGATGACTGGTGGTGAGAAGGTAAATCAGACAACTTCAAAATCATTTAGTTCACAAACTTTTATTGATTTTAAGTTTAAATATAAATATAAAACATTGTTTAATTTTCAATATAATTTTCTTACAGGTTTTGGTAGCATGAAGTAGAGATAAATATAGATAGGGTGACTAGTATAGTTCATCATTGAGAAATGATTTTTGGAGAGGGTTTTTTCATGTATTAGTACGCCCAATGTGGGTATTTTTTTCTTTTTCTTAAATTTTAGATGGGATCAAGAAAATGGGTGCGATATGTATTTGTTGTATAACTATGTGCATATATGTTGTCTTTCAACTAGAAATGGAGATTGAAATTTTTTTATAATCATATATGATGTTTATTTTCTTGTTTCTCTTTTACATATAGGTTGATCTGATGATTATATTCTACTATTTCCCACTTTATTTTCATGGATCCTTACTAGTGAGGAACCATGTATTAGGTGGCCCTCTATGATTCAACGCATCGACTTTGATAGACAACTAAGAATGTCAAGTTTAAAATGAACTAATTTAATGGTAAAATTTTAAGAAAGGTACATTCATCATTGTCATTGGATTATATTTAAGTTGAAATTTTGAATTGTGTTTTTTAGAGTGTTTTTTATGGTAACAGATATATTTATAGTGTATTATTTATTATAATATTTTCATGATAATTATTGATACATTCTAACTAATTTATGTATATTAGATTAAACTAATTTAATTAATAATTCATGACATAATATGATAATTTATTTTATTTATATAAAATTAACTATTTTTATTTATAATTTATGTTTAATGTGTGTTAATTAACAAACCTATAAATTCAAAATAACATATTATAAATTAAATGCATTACTTTCACTAGATTATTATGAATAGTTTATTAATATGATTCGTTAATGTTGTGTTAATTGAAAATCATGTTATAAGTTCATTATTTCAATGTAAATAAAATACATTTCAAAAAATTATTTTCAACTAAGAATTATATTGATGATTTATTACTGATAATATGAAATATTTAAAAAAAGAAATGTCCTAGCAGTAAGATTTGGATTAAAAAAATTCTTATGTTATATCATGTGTTAATTCAAACCTATAGTTTAAAAATAAAGTTAAATCAAAGTACAATGGAAATATGAATTCATTTGATTAAAGAGAATTCTATAATTATATTAAATTTTTTTATTATGCAAGTATGTAAAATATATTAAATTTTTTTTATTCAATTTTAAGCATGATTTTTTAAAGTTTTTACAACATTACTTGAATTTTATATGTTATTTATTATGCATGATAGGTTTTAAATTTATGTATGAAGTATGGAAGTGAAGTATGAATTAATTCTATAGTAATTATGTGATGAATTAAAAAACAAGATTTTATGTTAATAAATGTGATACAAGTATTATATTTATTTCAAAATATGATAAGCTGAATATAAATATTTTATGAGTACCCCAATGAAATGTTTAATTTAATTATGGTATAATACAGTGTTGGATTGATGATAATTTCCTTGATGGTTATGTATTGGCATACCTTGTTAATGATATGTTTCCCTTAAACTACATGTTTGTTTATTGTGGTTGTTTATTTATTATTATAAGGTAAATATATGTGAAATGAATTATAATTATATCATTATTTATATATTTAGTAAAATATTGATATGATATCTTGTAGTTGAAGTCATTAGTGAGGAGGAATAGATATATTGTTGAAATATGTTCTGGATGCAAGTTCTGGGGCTGCAGAACCTACAACTTATTTTTTGTCATTCATGATATAGCGGCAGTTTAAACTACTGCTAGATATATATTTTTTCACAGTGGTTTAAACAAGTGGTATATTATAGTATTTTTTAGGTCAGTGGTTAAAACCACCACTAAATATGAAAAATTTGACTTAGCGGCAGTTTTATCTGTATTAGTGGCATTTTTTTTGGTAAAAGGTTCAGACTTTAGAAGTGGTTTTAACCACCACTAGATTGTAGTTATTTTTTAAAGAAAAAATCGCCGCTAAAACTAAAAAAACCACTATAAAATACATGTTCTTGTACACTTTCTATAAATCTCCACTAAATAGAATGAATTTCCTCGTATTGATGATCGACACCAATTTTCACAATGGTTTTCTGAAATTAGCAGCGGTTTAAATCGCAGCCAGATAAAAAAACTGCCGCTATACGAACATTTTTTTCGTAGTGTTAATTCTGTCAATTATGGTTTATATTCTATTGATTCTATTGATGATTTATTTATAATTATTATTTATAGTTGTAATTGTATTCCTATTGCAGTAAATAGTGGTTTTAGTAATCTATGGTTTATTTTCTTAGTAATAAAAAAAGTAGAAAAATGATTCAATTATCATTGTAATGCTATCAGTGAGAAAGGGGTCATTTCTATGAATTTTTAGCATAGAGAAATGCACCCATTTTTTCTCACCATAAGAGATATCTTCTCTTTTTAAGCATCAAAAAGGACCTTTTTTTAATCTTATTTTATTAGTGAAAATCTAAAATTATTTTTCCAATTAAAAAATGGAATTTAAATAAATTTAAATCAATTTAAAATCACTTAAACTATAACATGTTAACCAATTAAAACATTGAATTATTTTTTAATTTTTTTTAATAAATTTTCAATACCATTCAACAATAATCACTTATATTGTGAATGAAAGTTTAAATTATTTCACTTTCTTAATCAAACAAAAAAAAGGATCACATTAGCAAAAATAAATTTTTAGAGTTAGGAAAAAAAATATAGCTTAATCACTTTGTAATATAATATATATTAAAATATCTATTAGTTTATATATATTATCCCAGAAAAAATATCAAAAAATTACCAAATATTAAAAATAAAATAAATAACGAATATCAATTTTATATTATAAGTTCAATTCAAAAAAATCCCAAATTCCATTAGTATTAAAAAATTATAACAATTAATAATCATCATGTGTTTCGAAAACGAAAATTACAGTATGTGTCTATAATCAGGGACATGTATAAAATTAAAATATATATATATATATATATATTCTAATGAGAAGAACAAGTTTTAAAATTTCTTATAAATGAAAAATAAAAATAAATAAGAATAATTAATTTTGACACCACAATTTCAAATTCAATGATTAAAAATAAAAAATAAAAATAAAAAAATAATACATGCAATTTCAATGGAATCTAAAATAAGATGAAAATTTTATAATGCAATTTTTTCTAAGTGTTAATAGTTATACACTCTTCTTGTATACATTTAATATTTTGTTTTGTAGTTATCCTACCTAAAGGATCTCAATCATCACACTGATTTTCTTTAGTAAATTGACATTTGGATTCCCTATTGATGTTTTTTAATGAAATAAGAGGTGAATTTTTTCCCTTTACAATATAAAATTAAAAAACATAAACAAAATTCTTTAATCATAAAATCCCTTCACATGCTATTTTTTAAAAAATTAAATATTGTATTAATTGATATATAATAATTATTTTTATCCAGATATGTGTAATATAAAAATATATCAAATATCATATTGAATTATTATAAATTAATTTTTAGTTATAATTTGAAGCATTTATAGTGTCTTTTCAGAATAAAAAAATCTCATAAGATACAGTAAATCTTTATATTTAATAAAGTGACCATTTCGCATTGAACAATCATTGAAATTTCTTTTCATGACTGATGTAATCATTAGATAAATCTATAATGGCACTAAGTTTTTATCTTAAATTGATTGATTTATGAAAATATATTTTATAATCATTTCAAGTAATTAGAATAATCAATTAAAACTTTTTGAATTTCATAGAGAAATAAATTTTTATATTTGTATTAAATAATCAAAGAAATAACTTAACATGGATTATTAAATCTATCTACAAGGAAAATGTGCTCATATGAAATTTATCAGTGAATTATTAGAAAATTTTGGATGGTTTATGTGGTTCCTTTTCTATGCGATTCTTTGACAAGATTTATGGAGTAGTGTGAAATTTTTACTATGTTTGGTTTTTGTCTGGTAGAACATTTTGTTGCATCCAATAGGATTGACCATTCAAATTTTTTGGTCAAACACTATCGTCACATCATGTAAACTCATTTCTAAATAAGAAACCAAATTTTTAATGATTAAATTATTATAAATGAAGTCATTAACTCAATATTCTTCCCCTTCTTGAAGATCTCAAATCATGAATAATTAAAAATACATATTAATGAAACTAATTAACTTAATTTATAACTATTTATTTAGAATATTTATGAATCAAAAATATCCTATAAATACTAATAAAATGAATCACTAATTTTTTTATAATATTATATAACACTTAATCACTTAGTAATCCTTATAAATATCCCCACTTATAAATATAAAAAAGTAAAAAACTATCTAAATAATATATAGGTAAGATAAATGTTGGACCCACATGGTGTTGTGTCATATATGTTATCAATTAGCATAGATTCAATAATATTGATGTTAATATGTGTTAAAAATATAATATTTCAAAGAGTTTGACGTACTGAAGCTAAGTTTTCTATATTCACTAAGTTGTGAAGATTGGAGAATATCTTCCAAATTATATTTTTACATCCCCTTAAGTTTTATCTATACTAAGTAAGTATATAAAAAAGGTAATAATTAGGTACGATGTTGCAATGAATTATTGGAAAGGAATATAAAGTATGTTTATGTAATTATATATGATAAAGGAATATGATGTGTATGATGCTACTCAAAAATAAGGATATTTTGTATGCTCATAGTATAGATGTAATATGAAAGGTTATAGAATGGAAATAGATAAAATAAATTCCTAGAGTATGGGGATTTATTTATATTATTTCTCCATGAAGATGATTAGAAATCTAGCTGTGATTTTTAATTCTACATATTATCATATTGTGAAGAGTGTTGTCACATAAAAAATATATTTGGATGATGTTTAAGGAGAATATAAAGTTGGTTGAGGTAGTAGAGGAACCATTGTAATACTTTAAGTATTATTTATAGGCTATATAATCTAAATAATTATTTTAGGAATGATTGATGTTGATTTTAAGTTTGTCCAAAGTAATTTGAAGAGTTTGAGATATTTTTAAGAAGTTTAGAAAAGCCGGGTGAAATTATGGGTTACCAATTATTAGAGATTTTATAAAGTAATTAATAAGATAGATTCATTTTGAATGCACAATTTTCATATAATTATTTCTATAAAATGTAGATGGATACATAAGGGTTCATATAGAATGCATAAGGTTACTAAAAATGCTGATTAAGAATTGAGAAAATTATTGAGTTGTGATGACATACGGATGGGTAACCCCAAGCATACATAAGAATTGGTTGATAGTGAGATAAATTTACCGAATGTGTTTAGATGTAAAAGGGGGTAAGAGGCTTGATTTTTTAATATAGACCACACTTATTCACCCCCCTCTTAGTGTGGTACAGTAACCCAAGTGAAAAATCAATTGGTATCAAGGATTTGGTTCCACATATGATTGGATTCTCAATATATAAACATATTTGATGTTTGTTGAGTATATTATCAAAAGTATTTATGAAGTAATGATTTAAATAATCCTATGTGTTTCATATCAACTAAACCATTGTGGAAAATATACTTAGTATCTGAATAATAAAAATAAAAGAGATAAGTAATGAATTTGATAAAGGCATTATCAAGGAAACAACTGAAAGATGATTATATATACTACTTAAAGGTGGGTAAAGTGGAATTATTTTGGTTATATATAAATATAATTTATTCTTAAATAAAATAGTGGTGAGAAGAAATAACTCATGATAAAATAGGGTGAAAACTTTATTTACACATTTTGTGATCATAGAAAAATTATAATTACAATGAATGGTGAAGAACTAGTGGTTAAATCCAACATTGATAAGATTTTAAAAACTTTCACTTTATAAAGTTACAAATAATTATTGGGATGAAGAGGTAACATACATCACATTCCATAATTTTATTATCGAATATCCAATATCAAGTTGGGAAGAAAAAAATTTGGGAATCAAAAAAGTCTCAATTTATTTTTTAAAGGAAATATATATAATTTTCCCAGATAAATAGTAACCATTATTTATGGATATTTCATAATCATAAAAGAGGTGATTACCGAACTATAATAATAATCATAATAATTTTAGAAGTATTTATAACAAAGGAATTTGATGTGTGTAAAAATATCCATTTAATTATAAGAAAAAAAGTTCCATGAATGTGGAGCACGACGAAATGTTCTCTATATTTGAGAATGAGTGGATCAATATAATTCAAGATAAGGAAGAAGCTAATAAAGTTTTGGTAGAAAAAATCAATTCATTAGAAAATGTAATTACATCCAATAATTCTCAATTGGGGATCAAATATAATATGATTAATGAGTTTTATATTTTTTATCTAGGGAAGAAAAAATACATAAAGATAGACTTGAGAGGATAAAAAGAGATTGTGTAAAAAGATTTAAGTCTATTGAAGATCATAAAACCAATCGTAATCTTTAGTGACTTGAACTTGAGGTGAAATCAAGAAATTTTAAAACGGTTCAAGTTGATTGTTCAAAACAAGTTGTGAGAGATGCTTCTATACACAATTTTATGGATGATATTTGTGATAAAAGTATTTTATCTTATGTGTAGGATCAAAATATGAATATAGGTGCTCAATTATAAGAGGGGGTGAATTTTAAGTTTATAACATTTGTTTTTAATGTTAAGGAAAACTATGTTTAACAAAGTTAAACAAGGTAAATTCATAAGACCTATTTTATTTCTACAAACTTTCTAGGTTCTGGAAATATGGTTCCAGAAATGAATCTTAATAAAAGTTTACAAGGAAACGATTCTACCTTAAAGAATATAAAATCTTATTAATTATAGTACATAAAAGAAAAATAAAGTATAAGATGGTTATAATTTCTTACTTTATCAAAATATAGTGGAAAATAAAATTGAAAAAAAACATGTAACAAGTATAAAATATTTTAACCCAAAGAGTAGGGTATCCAACAACCTTGGATAAAGGCCCCTTGATTTATACTTTCAAGAAATTTTGTCTTACCCACACCAGGGTAATCCCTCAATAAGAATATCAGAATCTATCTTGTTATCCCTGCAATCCCTCGAACTTTAAGGTAGTCGGAACCTCTGTCTTCTTATCCACAGAAGTCCTCTAACTTTAAGGTAATCAAAACCTCTATATTTATATCCCTGAAAGTAATTTATTATACACAGCAATAATCGGAGTCTCACGAATCAAGATGAACAACAGTGCGCGCAAGGCATGAGAGTCTCTCTATATAGAAATTACTTCAACATGTAATCTCTAGATTGATGGATCAGTTCTCAGTTGTTACCAGCTCGTTAAAATAAGCTCTTATTTATAGGAATTTCTCCAATGGTCGGCTCCCTCCTCAAACAGTCATATTTTTTCTTGAATCTTGGAGGGACCTATACATGAGTCACTCAAACAATGGTTAGTTAGAAACAGATTGTACGACATCGGTTTATAACTTAACAGGGGTAAGAAAAATATAGTTGCTTAACCAAATCCAATTTTCTGGTTTCTAAGGAAAAATAAATTTCAGAGTCTAAGTAAATAAAAACTTGGAGACTATTAATCATAAATATCCAGATTCTGTTTTTCAAGGAATTCGGAACCTGAATTCTATAGATTTCTAGGTCTTAATTCCATTGAATATGGAGTCTGAATTCTAAGTAATTTGAAACTTTAATTATGAGGAATTCAGAATCCGATATTCGAGTAATTCAGAGTCTGAATTCTGAGGAATTCATATTTTAAATTCTAAGTAATTTGGACTCTGAATTCAAAGGAATTTAGAATCCAAATTCTGAGTAATTCGGAGTCCGAATTCTAAGGAATTCGGAGTCCAAATATTGAGGAATTCGGAGTCTGAATTCTAAGAAATTGGGAATCATAATTCTGAGGAATTTGAAATAATAATTCAGAGGAATTTATAATATGAATTTAGATGAATTTGGAGTCTGAATTATGAGGAATTTGGAATCTGAATTTTGAGGAATTCAGAGTTTGTATTCTGAGGAATTTGGAGTCTGAATTTCAGAGAATTTGGAGTCTGAATTTCAGAGAATTCGGAATCTGAATTTCAAAGAATTCGGAGTCTGAATTTCAATGAATTTGAATTCTGAATTTCAGAGAATTCGGAGTCTAAATTTCAAATAATTCAGAGTCTGAATTTTAGAGAATTTGGAATCTAAATCCAAAACCTAAAATCAGAATTTGAAAATAGAATAGTCTAAAACTAATGATTTATAAGATTCTGAGGTTTTAGATGTGCAACCAATTTTTAGACTTTATAAGAAAAAATGATTTAGAAATAGATAAAATATAGTATGAATAATGAAAACATAGGTAAGGATAAAATTTCCTTGGGAAGGATATTTTTTTAAAGATAATTTTTAGGTGAAATAAAATTTGTCTTAAGATAAGGTGTTTGTGAGTTTCAAAAGATGAAGGAATGTAAAATTCATAAGGAAACCTTATTGACTCAACAATCTCCCCCTTATTGGAAAGCACAAACATTCTTACAAAAAATAATATAAGAACTTAAAATTTTATGGACTTGAAAATAAAAAACTTATCTCCCATTACATATGGATTAAAGTGAATATGTCTAACTCCCCCTTAGGTTTTGAAATCCCTAGGGATCGTATTATTGATTTTCTAAATGAGATTTTACATTATCTTTACATACAAAAATTGTCTTTGATAAGAACTTCCCCTTAGATGAACTTACCCTTAGGGAAATATTTTTTTTTATTATTCTTTTTATCATTCCTTTCTCCCCCTTTGTGATTTTTTAAAACGAATAGAGGGAATGGAAGAAAATGGTACCTGAAAAATTAGTACAAAACAACCAAATATATAGAGAACAACCAAAATTTCATTAATATTGAAAGAATTTTTACAATGAAGAAATTCAAAAAAAGATCAGAATTGAAAAAATTATTCTTCTTTCTCATTCGGCATCAGCTTCTTGACAATGTTTTTCATCTTAATTATCTCATTGTGATCTTATTCTATACGCTTTAGCAGCTGATTCTGATCTTTACTTTTCTTCTCCAAGGATCTAATTCTTTCTTCCAGAGCCTTAATACATTTTTCTTGAGTTTTCAACACTTCTTCTTACTTAACAAGCTTCTCTTGAAATTTGAATCTGAGATCCCTTTCCCTCTTCCAATTCAAGGCCACAGAATTAAGGTTTCCATTTAAGTCCTTGACTTCTTGACTTTGAGTTGTCTGTTCGAGAGTTAGCTTTTCCTAAAAGCTCTTGGTAATATCATTAATCTTTCCATATTCAGTGTCAAAGGAATACTTGACATTATCTTTAAATTCATCAAAAGCTCTCAGGTTTTTGATTGTCTTCCTTGACTCTCTTGTAATCTTTTTGCAAGATCTTTTATGAGCCTCATAACCAATGAGAAAATATTTGAAATCTGCTTCAAGCTTTAAAAACTTATCCAAAATCATGGAAACTGAATCTGATTTTTGATTGAATGAATTTTGAATCTACTGGCATCTTGATTCAACACTTAGAAACAAAAGAATTGTACCAACCTTCCTTTTTAAATATTTTACCAAAAAATCATGTCTAAGGGAGGATGATTCCAAATCAGAGTGTTTGGTTGGAGAAGAATATTTTTTAACTCTTCAACTTTCCTCCTCAATGAAGTACCAACATCATTCCTTTTCACTAAATATTTACTAGGTGTATGGACTAACACCTGCTTTCCCTTATCAACTCTCTAAATGATCTCTTATAGTTTGGGTGATTCATGCCCACTATCAGATAACTGGACAATTTTATCTTCATCAACTTCCTCTTTCTTAGCATTATCAACTTGATCTTCCGGATGAACAAAATCATGATTATTGTTTCTTCATTAGAAGGTTTTTTACTTCTTCCTGGCCCTTATCTTCATTCCCTGGAGTAGCAAGTTTTGAGGATTCAGCATGAGAAGTCTGAAATGATAATTTTACCAAGGGAATTTCTTTCTCATAATTATCTTCAACTTGCTTTATGACATCATCACTGTCATCCCCTTCTTCTTCTTCTTCTATCTCCTCTTCCTCTTCCTGAACAATTTCTTCTTATTGTTCTAGATCCAAAATCACCACCTTCTTTCTCGGAGTCTCTGTAAGTGATTCTAGAAAAAACAATTCTGGCATAGGAATTTGTTCAGATTCTTTCTCAGCATCCTTGAGAGGGGACTGAACAATTTGAGCCTCCAATAACTTCTTCCTCTATTTCTTATCTTTCTATTATTTCTCAAGATCTTTGTCAGCCTTTATCTTTAATGATTTTGCATCATCATGGTCCAAACCAAAATTAGGCTCCCCTTCCTTCTTATTTTTCTTGTCTTCTCTCCACTTAGACACTACTTTATCAAGATAAGCCTTCTGATTTTTTGTTTTTGGAGGTGCGGATTGAGTTACCTTAGCCGTAAGAGTTTTTTCTTTCTTTTCTAGTTTCTTGGCCTTCCTCTTATTTCCACCCTTCTTGGAGGTTTCATCCACCTCCGGTTTCTTTACTAGAGCTTGGATTTTCAGCTTCCGACAAATCATAAAATTCTCCAGAATCAATAGAAAACCAACTTTTATTCTCCTTAGAGTATCATTACTCAGAAACATTACATTGAAATTTCTTGGATATGAACTACAAGGAATTTTGAAATACTACACACAAAGAACTATAATCTTCGAAAGAACAACTGGATACATGATAATCTAAGATTTTAGGGTTCCATTTTTGAAATTCTCAATTTTCATCAAAACATAATTTACTAAATTTATTTTCCTGAGATTTATCAAAAAATATAATGCATAGATATCACTTTTATTCATGGTATCCTTATCCCCTTTTCTCAGAATGAGAAATCCCTAAACCCATAGCTGAAGAATCCACAAATCTGTAGAGAGATGAATAGTTTTTAGAGTCTTAACTTCCTTCAAGACAAGACACTCTATAGTTTTCTCCTTGTCAAAAGATCCTACTACATCAGGTAACTTGTGAGAGAAGAACTTTGCTTCTCCTTTATAAGGAATTTCAATAAGGTTGGCAACCATATTGTAAGAAAGGGAGTAGGTATTTCCATAGATTTTGAAGGAAAAATTATGTCTCCCTCCTTCGTTGAAGAAACTTATGGATTTGTAAAACTCGACTAACAGCTTTGGATAAACCAAATCATGTGCCCTCTGTTTTGATATACATAGGCTCTCCCAGCCATTCAGCTTAATATTCTTTGAAATGATGTAATCATACTTAGAAAAGAATTTGGGATCAACTAACCTCTCTCTATATATCTGCCACTCAGAGATTTCTTTTACATAAGAAATTTCTTTCTAAGGAGAGGCTTGTACAGAAATTCAGAATTAAGCACACCTTGAATATTCGGAATGGACTTAAGTAGAGAAGAAGGGATTCAGCATGCCAAATCTTGAATATCGATGTGGGACAATCATTGTGGGGGTCCTTATATAGGCAATTGAAGCAATGGTTCAACTTCCTTACATGATCCAACAGTTGAAATACTCTTGATTAGATCTGACAGTTGAGATGATAACCAAAGAAGGATTTTGATAGGTTCCAATATTTTTAAGTTTTTAAGATAAACAATAGGATTTAATAAAATTTGAATCCGAAAAATTTAAAACAAAATGAAAATACTAATATGTAAAAAGATGACTATGAAAATTTAGGAAAGGAAACATACCTTTCGGATTGCTTAGGGAAATTATCCGTAATGAGGAAAATTATTCTTGAAGAACTTTATATTTCAGAAAATTTTAAAAACAAATTTAAAGAAAAATTTGAATATGAAAATTTGATTAATAAAATTTTGACTTTGAAAATTTTAACTACGAAAAAAAATGACTACGAAAAATTTTACTACAAAAAAAATGTCTAAAAAAATTAATAATATGAAAATTTACTCCCACTATGAAAAAGAGTTAATTACTATAAAGAGATAAGTTTCAACAAGAAGTTAATATGGAATATTACATTGTGGTTAACATTCCTAACTTCTGTTTAATATATTCAAATATATCAGAGGGTAAATATCTTGTAAAAATATCAACATGTTGATCTTGCATTCTGATAAATTGAAGAATGATATCTTTTTTTTTGTGTGATCCCTAAGAAAGTGATGCCTAATATTTATGTGTTTTTCATGAGAGTTATGTGCATGGTTTTTACTTAAGGAAATGACACTAGTATTATCACACAATATTTTTGTTTTGGTAAAACTCATACCATAGTTTGCGAGTGTGTTTTGCATCCACAACACTTGATCACATTAACTTCCAGCTGCTACATATTCATCTTCAGCAGTGGAAAGTGCTATTGAGTGTTTATTTTTTCATGACAAAGAAACTATTGAATCTTCTAAGAAATGATAGGTCCCGGATGTACTTTTCATATCCATTTAACATCCACCAAATTCACCATCCGAAAATCTTTTTATAATAAAATCATTTGTAGATGTATAAAAGAGCCCTAAATCCAGGGTTCCCTTTAAGTATTGAAAAATTCTTTTCACTACCTTTAAATGAGATTCCATAGGATTGGATTGATATCTGGCACATAATCATACTGAAAACATTAAGTCTGTACGACTAGCTTTCAAGTATAGTAGACTTCCTCTCATACCTCTAAATGATGTTTTATCCACTAGTTTCTCAGCTTCATCAAGATCAAGTGAATTTTAGGTACCAATGGCAGTACTTATGCTCTTAGTGTTGTCCTATCCATACTTTTTAAGAAGATATTTAATATAATTATGTTGGGATATATAAATTCCTTTTGGTTTTTGATAAATTTTAAAACCAAGGAAAATGTTAACTCATCCATCAAACTCATTTCGAACACAGATTTAATTAGATTCGCAAATGAATCAGTTAAAGATTGCTGATTTGAACCAAATATAATGTCATCAACCAAAATTTGAACAATCAAAATATTTTCCTTATCTTTCTTAATAAAGAGTATTGGATCATAATTTCCCTTAATGTAATTGTTTTGTAACAAAAATCATGTAATTCTATCATACCAAGCTCTAGGGTCTTGTTTAAGTCCATATAAATCTTTGGTAAGTTTTAAAATATGTTCAAGATGTTTTTTATCTTCAAAAACAGGAGTTTTTTCAAAAAAAATTCCTCTTGAACATAACCATTATGGAAAGTACATTTAACATCCATTTGAAAAAGTTTGAAATTAAAAAATGCTGCGAAGGAAAGTAAAATATGAATAGATTCAAGTCTAGATAATGGAGCATATGTTTCTTCATAGTCTATTCATTCTTGTTGATTATATCCTTTAGCAACTAATCTATCTGTATTTCTTACTATGATTATATTTTCATCACATTTATTTCTGAAGACCCATTTTACCCCAATAACAGATGTTTCCTTTGGTCTTTCAAACATGGTCCAAACTTTATTCCTTTCAAATTCATTTAGCTCATCTTGTTTGGATTTTATCCAATCATCATCACCTAAAGATTCATCAATGATTTTTGTTTCTAATTGAGAAAGAAATGCTAGATGTTCTACTTCATTTCTTAAGGAACTTCTAGTCCTTACCTGTTGATTTACATCACCAATGATTCTATCACTGAGATGATTCTTAAGAAACAACTGATTTGGGTTTTATAAAACCTATTCATAAACATATGGTAGGAAATATGCTGGGTTAAATGCTTTAGAAACATTTTCATGAACATTTTCCTTATCAGAAGAATATTCTATCAAGGGTTGATAATCATTTTTTGAAAATATATCAGAAGATGTAGGATGAGGTTGTTTAAAAAATAGAATGGTTTCATCAAATTTAACATACACTGTTTCTTAAACAGTATAAGTGTTTTTATTGAAAACTCTGTATGCCATAGAAGTTGTGGAGTATCCTAAGAAAATTCCTTCATCGGATTTGGGTGCGAATTTATGTAAATTATCATTAGTATTCAGAATGAATACTTTTCATCCAAATACATTGAAGTTAGAAAGTCTAGGGTTTCTACCATTATATAACTCATAAGGGTTTTTATTAATAAAATTTCTAATTAAAACCCGATTTATAGTATAACAAGCAGTACTTACAGCTTCAGTCTAAAAATTTTTGGCTGCCAAAAATTCACTCAACATGGTTCTTGTTATCTCTTGAAGAATTTGGTTTCTTCTTTCAACAAAACCATTTTTTGTGGGGTTCTTGGTGCTGAGAAGTTTTGAGTAATGCCTTTTCTACTACAAAAAGTTTTGAAATCATTATTTTGAAATTTTCCTCCATGATCACTATGAATAGTTATCAATGGAAGGTTTTTCTCATTTTTAACTTGGGATCTAAATATTTTGAAATAAGAAAAAACTTCAGATTTATTAGCTAGAAAATAGAACCATGTAAATCTACTGTAATCATCAACTAAGACAAATACATAATATTTTTCTCCAATGCTTCCAGTTTGTGTTGGACCAAAAAGATCTATATGCGCCAACTGTAATGCATCAGTAGTTGAGAATTCATCGACTAATTTAAAACTTAATTTATATTGCTTGCCAAATTGAAAAGTATCACAAACTTTTAAAGAATCAAATATATGCTCTGGTAGATCTTTAACTAGTCTTTTATTAGAGAGTTTTCATATGTTCATAAGGTTACAGTGTCCTAATATTCTATGCCATAACCAAGAATGATCTTCCATTTAACTAAGACAATGTTGTTCTTGGATTCTAAGGTCTTCTAAGTTTAGTGTGTATACATTATCTTTCCTACTAGTAGAAAGAATAAAATGTTCTTTAGAATTGTGTATTAATAATTTATTATTCCTAAAATTCAGAAGGTAACCTTCATCACATAACTGAATTATGCTAATAAGGTTTTTCTTAAGAACCTTAACAAATAAAACATTTGAAATCAAAGTTTTTTTGAGAAGAACAATGTTACCTATACTAATAATTTCTCTCTTAGTATTATCTTAGAAAGTTACTTTTCCTCATAACATCTTAATAAAATTTTCAAAGTAGTTTTTGTTACCAATCATTTGCTGGGAACATCCACTATCCATGTATCATGTATTCTATTGGTAATTTTTTATTTTCCTAAAAATAAGAGTGTTAGACTTTTAGAACCCAAACTTTATTAGATCTGAGAACTTCAGAAAGAAAAATTTTAGGTATGCACATTTTCTTAGAAAAATAGGCTTTATGAAAACATAAAGACTGAGTTTTTTTAATGAACAATTTTTTTCCTAATGTCCACCACACTGACATTTAGTGTAAAAAAGAGCACTTTGAGGAACAAAATAGTTATTACTGAAAGCTAGTTTAGAATGAGTATAACCAAATCCAAAATTATTCCTTAGAGAATGAATTTGGGTATACCTCTTATCAAAGTTTTCCTTACCTAAGGTAAAGTTTGACAAACACTTTCTCAAGGAAAATATTTCTAACTTTAGTTTAATAACTAAGTTTTTATCCTAAAAAACGTTAGTTTTATCACTAGAGTTAGTCTCTAAAATATTTTTCTTAGAAATTAATTTTTTAATATCCTTAGAATGTTTATCCTTCTCATAATTAACTTCATCAAGGTTTTTTGAAATAATTTAAAAATCATAAATTTTCTTATCAAGATCTTTAGAAAGATCTGATACTTCTTTAGTAAGAATAAAAATTCTAGAATTTTCCTTATCAAGTTTTTTCATGAGTTTAGAATTTTCATTCTCAAGAAGCTTAAAAAACCTAGAAACTTCTTCATAAGTAGGTAAAGTTTTATCTTCATCAGAAAAAGACTCTTTATATGAAGATTAATAATATTTATTTTCTCTATAATTATCATTTAACAAAACATTGGTAATAGATTCAGCATTGTGTACCTTAGACATTAGACAATTATTTTAAATGGGTAATCTAGCTAGTAAACCAAGATTATTCTAACCAGATGATTCATACTCTGAGGTTTCATCAAAATATTCTCCACCACTAGCACACTAGGTGTCATTAGCTTTCAAAACTTTCTTAGATTTATCCTTGTAATACTTCTTTCTATTTCTCTCATAATGCTTTTAATTTCTATCCTCTTTCTTAAGTATAGGACAATCTGGCCTTGTATGCCCGACTCTTTTGCATTCATAACATGTGACTTCAGATTCTTTATTGTCTTTTATTTATTTCTTCTTAAATATATACTAAAAGTCTTTCTTTACAACTATCTTGTTCATCCTTCGAGCAAGATTAGCTAGATCATTTTTAAAATGTTCTCTTTTTCTAGATTCAGATAACACAGTGACTTTCTTTGACTTGGATCTTATAACCCTTTTAGGAGTCTTGACTTTTGTAGTAGTAAAGGATACACTTCTATTTCCATTATTCTTCTTATTTAAATAAAAACATCTTTTCATTCTTATCTCATGTTGAAGAAAGTCCCAAAAAGCTCATCAAGAGTAATTTGAGATATTTTACTTTTCACATCAATAGTTGTACTCTTAGATTCCCACTCATTAGGCATGATATCTATAATCTTATCCAAAAGTTCCTCATCATCTAAAAATTTCTCACCCATGGATTATAGACTGTTAATAATAGTCATAAACCTTTTTTGTACCTTGCACGCTAGTTCTCCCTAAGGAAATAGGAATCCATGATATTATTCTCTAAGAATAGCTCTTCTAGTATCCATAACCTTGGATGTACCAAAATGAGTAACCTCCAATTTCTTCCAAATATAATTTGCAACTTCACAAGAAGAAATATGAATGTATATATTTATGGACATGGAACACAATAGATGATTACGTACCTTGTATTTTAGTTGATATTATAACTTTTCTTGATTAGAGAATGTTCTGAATTCCTTATCAAGAATCTTGTAATCTTCAGTAAGCATAACGAATTTTCCACTCTAGTATTAACAATAAAAGTCTTCATATAATCTCTCCAATATACAAAATCATTTCCATCAAATATAGGTGGTCTAGTAGGATTTATATTATCAATCGAACCAACATTCATTCCTACCATCTAAAAGAAAATATCTTTCCACAGAAGATTTTTAATAGTAAAAGTTTGTAAATAAGGATAAAAAATCCTAAGCCAGAAAAATATATTTAGAACAATGAAAACTTGAGCAAGAAAACTTATATGTAAATATAATTATTTCAGAGACTCCCTTTGATACCAATTGTAGGATCAAAATATGAAAATAGATGATCAATTACAAGAGGGGGTGAATTGTAAGTTTATAAATTTCATTTTTAACCTTAAAATAAACTATGTTTAATAAAGTTAAACAAGGTAAATTCACAAGAACTATTTTAGTTATACAAGATTTCTAGGATCCGAAAAATATGGTTCCAAAAATGAAACTTAATAAAGGTTTTAAATGAAAATATTCTAACTTAAAGCATATAGAATCTTATTAATCAGAGTACATAGAAGAAAAAGAAAGTATAATAAGGTTATACTTTATTCCTTTATCAAAATACATCATAAAATAAACTTGAAACCAAACAAGTAACAAGTATAAAATATTTTAACCCAAAGAGCAGGGTATCCAACAACTTTGGATAAAGGTCCCGTGATTTATACTTTCAAGAAAGTCTGTCTTACCCACACTAGGGTAAAACCTTGATTGGAATATTTAAATTTGTCTTATTATCCCCACAAGCCCTCAAACTTTAAAGTAGTCAAAACCTCTATCTTCCTATCCAGGGAATTCCTAAAACTTTAAAGTAGTCGTTTCCTCTGTCTTCCTATCCCTGGAAGTCCTTGATTGTACACAACAATAATTGGAGTCACACAAATCAAGCTAAACAAGATGTTTTATACGCACAATGCATGAGACTCCCTCTCTCTAGAAATTACTTCAGCAAGTATTCTCTAGATTGATGTATTGGTTCTCAGTTTTTATGAGATCGTTTAAATGATATTCTATTTCTAGGAATTTATCCAATGGTTGGCTCCCTCCTACAATGGTCATATTATTCCTTGAATCTCAGAGAGACCTATAAATGTATCACTGAAATAATGGTTAGTTCGAAACAGATTTTATGACATCATTTCATAACTATAACAGGGTTAAGAAAAATCTGGTTACTTAACCAAATCCAATTTTCTGGACTCTAAGGAAAAATAAAATTCATATTCTTAGTAAATAAACACTTGGAGACTATAAATCATAAATATCCAGATTCTAATTTTCAAGGAATTTGAAACCTGAATTCTATATATTTCGGAGTCTGAATTCCAATGAATTCGGGGTTTGAATTCAAAGCAATTTGGAACCTGAATTATGAGGAATTCAGAGTCTGAATTATAAGGAATTCGGAGTCGGAATTATGAGGAATTAAAAGTCTGAATTATAAGGAATTCGAAGTCTGAATTCTAAGGAATTTTGAATCTATATTCTGTGGAATTCAAAACCTGAATTTTGAGGAATTCGGACTCTGAATTCAGAGGAATTCTGAGTCTAAATTTTGAATAATTCCAAGTTTGAATTCTAACTAATTCGGAATCTGAATTTCAGATAATTCAGAGTTTGAAGTTCAGAGAATTTGGAATCTGAATTTTAGTGAATTTAGAGTCTGAATTTCATAGAATTCGGAGTCTGGATTTTAGAGAATTTGGAGTCTAAATTTCAGAGAATTCGGAGTCTGAATTTCAGAGAATTTAGAATCTAAATTCAAAACCTGAAATCAAAATCTAAAAATAGAATACTCTAAAACTAAGGATTTATAGGATTATGAGGTTTTAGATGTGGAAATGAATTTCAGACTTTAGAATAAAAATGATTTATAAATAAAGAAACTATAGTATAAATAAGAAAAACATAGTTAAGGATAAATATCCTTGGGGAAGGACAATTTTCTTTATTAAGATAATTTTTAGGGAAAATGAAATTTGTATTAAGATAAGGTGTTTGTGATTTTCAAAAGATGGAGGAATGGAAAAGTTATATGTAAACCTTATTGACTCAACATTATGGAAATATGAGATTAAGAAAATCTAATGATAAAATATTTATAAGATCAAAGAAATAGGTACCATTGATTCTAGAAAATTATGATTGTACTAATTATATTTTCATGCATAGTATAGGCCCCATATCATAATATATAAAAATAGATATGAATAAAATTGGTAATAAACCCAACACTACATCTATTTTGGATGTGATAATTTTTATGAAAAGTGTTTCCCTAAAAATATCCTAACTGGATGATGAAAACAAATAAATTTATCATGGAATCAAATATTGAAGTTATACTATTTAGATAAAAATAATAGGATATATTTTATACTTTTAGTGTTGTGAAATATTTGGGAACAATGTACTTTAATGTTGGAATAATATATTAATCTATAGAAGTAAAAAAAGATTACATCAAGGAGAAATAGAACTGATTTGATGTAAAGTCCATAAAACTAAGGTAAACACATTTTTATCTAAAATAGATTCGAAGAACTTGGAAATATATATGATATTAATAATCAAAATGGTCATAATAAGAATCATATTGGTATAAATAAACCATGAATATTCCTAAAGAAATTAAAGAAATTGGGAAAAATTATGAGGATAAAAATCTTAAAGAAAAAAGGTTAGTTAACCTTGGATTATAAGTGAAAATATTTCCAATCAAGTTCACCCTAGAGGACCAAGATGGTTTCTTCATCAAAAATAAGAAGGAGATGCTTCAATTTCATGAGAAAATAAATGAACATTCATTTTTTCAGTAATCCATGAGTGTATATAATGAAATGGAATGGGATTCCATCTAAACTAACTCATATCCCAACCCTCCTCAATGCCCAAAGGGAATTACCAATCACCATGGGATAACAAATAGTGACTTAGTATCACATATTGTACCTTGTGAATAATTTTTTCCTCTTACAAAAAATCAAAAAAAAAACGACAAAAATAAATAAGATAAACACTCCAAATAGGAAATAAAAACAATAATCTACGTCATAGATACAACTGAATCCATAAATAAAGAAACATTAGTAATGAATATAGATAAATGCAGGGCATAATGTACAATAAGCCCAAGTGGCTCATAAAAACCCCCAAGACAAAAAGAAACCCCAATAATCTCAAAATAGCCTCTACATGACCTATGATCATCATCCAAACTAGCATCTTCCTAGAAATTCTAGAAGAATAAAGTTAAAATATTAATTAGAATTAGGACAAACAAAATATAGGTGTGAGATAAATGTTCTAATGGGTCACCACCCATAGAATCTATGTAGTCGCTTTAATGTAAAACCTAGAAATTATAGTTTTAAATATAATATAATATTATACATTTTCCATAATCTGTAAGAAAATAAATAGGAAACACATAAATATTTCTTAAAACACTCTTTCTTTATTTTCACTAAATGAAAACAATCACTTGGAAACCAATTTTCCCTAGATAAAGATACGTTTATCAAATCATTTCTTTAGATATCCACTTTTAAACCAACTGAAAAACACCCATATTTGAAATTTAGTTTTAAAAACCAATAAGGATTTCAATTTCTAATGGATTTCCAAAAAAATCCCTGCAAACCCAGTATTCAAGTAAAATTATGCATGAAACCCAAAAACTGTGTTTTAAAAACCCACACACCTAAGTTTCAAAAATAAAATCCTTTTCCACCTTATTATCAAAATACTCTAAACACTATTAGGAAAAAACTTTCACATTTAAATGTCAAACCTTTCAAATCTATGATAAAATATTTTGAAATAAGAATAAAACCAAAATTTCACATTCCTTATTTGAAAACCTTTCACAAATATATTTTGAAAACATTTTAAAAGAAATCCAGAACATAATGAGGAATGAAAACACAAAATCATGCACCACTATGTCAATGTGTCATAATAAGGAGAATCAAAAAATAAAAAACAGGTTCCAAAACATTATACAAGAATTAGGTAATCCAAATAGGTAAACAAAATATCCTAAACAATCCTATGTAGGATTCTATAATCATGGGAATCATCCTAATTTTCTAGTAATAAAGAATCAAATTAGTGATAAGGAATCCAGTTAGACACTACTAAACATATCCACATTAATTGTAGTCCCATTGGAATTTTAATAAATAAATGGAAAGGGTAATCCTTCACTAACACATGTTACAGAAGATTTTTTTTTCATATAGTCTACTATCCTCTCAACCTAACTGATGTGGTATAGTCGAGAAAACTTTCCTAGATATTATACTACTTCATACTATATTTTTCCCTCATACATGGCATATAACATCTTCCTATGACTCCCCTTAAAATTATAATGGGATTGAACACAATTAAACCATTACACAAAACTAATAAAAATCATTCAAAATAACTCATGTTTAACCTCTTACACTCTCATAATAAACTATCCCATTTTCATCTATGCATTAATATCATATTAATATGAATCAATATAAAGCATGCCCACATAGGATCACCATACAACACATGTATAAAGATAGTAATGAAAGGATTTTAGGAGGTATCACACCTTTACTAAAAATAAAATTTCAATAAATTGTAAAATGGGTCTATTTCCCAAAAAAATATTGGGATGACAAGAAAAATCACATGAGTTTTAAATCCCATATCAATCTATTCTTGAGACTAATTTCATTAAAAAATTTATTGAAATCTATTGGAATCTCACACATCCATTAAAACCTCCTTTTAAATCAGTTATGGTAATAAAAGGGTTTCAAAATTTAACTTTCATGGGTTAACACACCCCTTTTAAATAAAAAAATCCATTTTAAACATCTTAACCACTTTAAACCATCACAGAAATTGGATTAACAATCAATTGATAAAAAATACCCATTTAAAAATTAATCCATTACCATGAATCACTTTTCAAAATGTTTGAGATATTTGAAAATCCACTTGGGTATATTTATAAACACCTGGCATAGAGTTTCATTACATACCAAGGGTTAAAGCCACTTGAAATCAACTTTTCTCCCTTATGAGACATGCATATACGTATAATTTATATAAATAAAAACATTAAACCTCACAAGAATTCGGTGAGATTTAATTTAAATCAATAAAACAGAAACAAATACCTTGGTTCACTTGAAAATAAGTTGTAAGTTGTCCCCTTTTATGGAGAACACCCAATTGATCCAAGATATTCTATCTATAACCCTTATATGTTAAGATCCCCGTTTTTTAGGTACAAACCCAACCATATAATCAACCAATATCAATATTAGGGTTCATGAGAGGAATTAAAATAAATATGTGGAGGTAAATTGAATATTAGGATAGGTTATAAGGGACTTTCCATTGAGAAACCAACTTAAAACCATGGAGAAGAGCCATGAAAATAGAAGGTGTGGAAGGGATAAATCTCCCTTGGAGGTTCCTACTCCAATTGAATGACAGGGTAAATAATATGAGGGTGGATGGTAAAAAACATTTAGTGTTAGAAGAGTAATTTAACTTTTTAATAGAGCTAGGATGGACACATGGTTTGGACACATGTTTTTGCAAGCCATGTGCCAACCATGTACATGACACTACCTATACAAAACCTCTTACATGGGTTCACTTAGGACTTCACACAGTTGGTAAAATCATGAACCATCCATGAAAAATGGAATTGTAAAATGTTATAAGTGACTCGCACACTTGTCACATGGTTTACCTAATCGTGTGAAAGTTGTGTTCCCCTACCCATATACACCAAAGTTCCTACATAGTTTGTCCTATGATTTGAATGGTTTAGATTGTACTATTGACTACTCATGTGTACTAAATTGAGAAAGTAATAAA
This sequence comes from Viscum album, assembly GCA_963277665.1. Lineage (NCBI taxonomy): Eukaryota > Viridiplantae > Streptophyta > Magnoliopsida > Santalales > Viscaceae > Viscum > Viscum album. The sequence goes on along the minus strand of OY728133.1, from coordinate 1,862,457,371 downwards.
ATAACTATGAAACCAATTATGTAATCATACCCACATGGTTTATCCTAGACCATGAATATATGAAAAAAATATAGAAACATAAAAATTTAACCCGGAATTCTTAAAAAATTAAAATTAAAAAAAAATAAGATAAAATAATAAAAAATAACATCCACAGTAACTTGGAGGGTGTCAGTATTCTCCCCACTATTCCACATTCTTCCCCTAAAATTTATTATATTATAGTAGAGGTTAAATGAAAAACAATTATAAAAATAATCATTGAAGAAAGATATAAATTCTTGAACAACTAGATGAATCCTCAAATAACATTGAACATACTCAATCACCTTATTCAACCAAAGCCAAAAACTAACACATATATAATTAAAGGTATTTTTTGAGGTAATAAGGACTTAGAATAGTCTCCCCATAATTTAGAGTTATTCTAAAATGGTGGAACCACTAGGAATAAATTTTCCATAGGGCAAGTGGATTCCATTGAATAATCACATTCTCAAAATCTCAAAAATGGAATAAAAAAACTCCCCCAGCCAAATATAACCACAAAATAATGGCTCAAAACCACCAAGGGAGGTACTAATACTAAATACACCCCAAATTACTAAAAAATAGTTCCCCAAATCTTTGTAATATCAAAACCAATAAGAATAATAACTTGGAACACAACTAATTATGAAATGAAATGGTTCTAACCCTAGGTCCATAAAATGTATATGAGGGTGTTTAAATCCAAATCCATGGAATAAATCCAATATTGATTCCGATAGAATATGAAGATCGATGGAAACCATAGTCCAATAAAAAAACTACACCCTATTCACAGATGTATGTATCTTAGTTTTCCCCATGTTCAAACAAAAAAATGAAATCCAAAACCATGGCCTTCCCAATTCAAAATCAACGCAAACATAATTATAAAATTAGGAAGGAAAATCACTAAACAAACCACCACTCATAGTGAATAACATAATATTTATCTATAAAAAACATTGAGCAATGATTTACTCAAGCCTCAACTTATCCATACTAACCAAACATAAATCCCTAAATAGATAATCATTCAATGATACATGATCAGTAATCCATGGGGTATATCAAATTTTGACCACTTCATCAACCTCAAACATCTCTATGAAAATAGATCCTTATATACCAAACTATGGAGCCACAAATCATGAGTTTAAACCACTAGACCTATAATGCCCCCAAATTTATCCACTAGAAAACACTACCTTGGGTAATTCCAAGACACTTCACTATGTATAGATAACAACACATTCCACTTAATTCAAAGCCTAGTTAGTATTAAAACAGAGAAGAGGTAAAATTATTAATAAAAATCACTCTTTATTTACACTAGAACTTTTTGGGAGGCTTATGAAAAATCAAAATGAGTCACTAATCAACTTGGTAATGCATCCTAAATCACACCATTTATCAAAAATAAAAATGGATTTTAAATCTCCTCATTTAAAACTATGGACATTCTTTAAAAAGAGTCCTAAAACCAAAACAAGGGACAAATCCCAAGTATAAAACCACCAAATATGAAACACCATTTTAAAATTGATTGAAATTTTTTTTTTAAAATTTTAAAACAAATTTTTTTTTAAATAATTTCAAATAATACAGTTTTCAAGTACTCACTAAGGGTAAAAACCCCATCAAGCTCTAAAATATAGTATTGTAAAAACATTGGCTTCCCTTAAAATAAAAATCCCACCTTTTATATTTTCTTATTTTATTTTTGAAAAAAATACAAATCATTTTCATTTTAATCATTTCTAAATGATTTAAAACTAAAACACTCCTTATATTTCATAATGATATCAAACAATTCAAAAAATGTGATAAAAACAAATATCATTTTACAAACAATCCCTAAGGACTTGTTTTAAACTAAAAACATTTTCCCCATGAAATCAAATTTTCACATCATAAAAGAAATCACATAAAAAAATTCATAACACAATACTCAACCCAAAATCTAATCCAAAAAATCCAACATATCACAAGAACCTCCTTGAATCTTTTTAAATTAACCTAACCAAACAAGTAAATATTTGCATCAAGGGGTATAAATAAAAAAATAAATCAATGCATAAAAACACGACTAAATTTCACACATATTTTATATACATATTTTAATCATGTAATGATTCCTAGAATGTGTCATATATCAAGAGATCATTTGTTTCATGGTTTTCCAAACCCTGTAAGAAAACCTCATGACTTGATCTTATTTGTTGTCTCTATCGCAAAAAAATCAAATAAAACTCCCAAAAAAACATAGTCTACATGAATGAGGATAAAAATATCACCCATATTGATATAAAATAATAATCCAATGATGAATTTAAATTAAAATACTGAATTAAATAAATAATCATGATTACCCATGGAAATAAGAGGCTCAAGGTGGGAAAGAGCTCATGAAACTCTCTCCACACCTACCCCCCTGAGTTGCGACATTATTATCTCCAAACTACTAAATTCCCATATAAGAGGATAACACTACGAAAACATAGTTTCCTTTTAGAACCAATGATTTGATATCATTTAATAATTAATTATCCTGCACTTCCATCTGAATTGGAACCCAAACCAAGTCACCATAAGGCTCAAAGGGAATTTATGATCCCCATGGGATGGAATCTAGTACTAGGGAACCACATAATTTACCTTGGGAATGATTTATCACTCTTATGAAAATACAAATAAACAACCAAAAAATGAGATAAACCATACAAACCGTATAAAAGAAATAAAAATCCAAGATAAGGATAAAACTATATCCATAAATAATGAAATAGTAGTAGTAGATATGGATAAATAAAGTGCATAAGATATAATGGTCCCAAGTGGCTGATAAAAAGACCCAAAACCAAAAAAACCCAAATATCTCTAAATATCCTCTATATTACCCACAATCGACATCCAACATGGAATCAACCTCATCAGACTTGAAGAATGAAAGCCAGTCTAAATAGGACCAAGGTACATGTAAAATATTGGTGTGAACTAAACAACTTACTAAGTTGGAACCCACAAAATATATGTAGTCATTTGAATATCACATCTATGAAATTATAGTTTATAAAAGACAAAATATAAATATTTCATAATAATTTACATAAATAAATAAAAAATATATATCATGCTATGTTGAAATTATTTTCATTAAATTAAAAAATCACTAGGAAAACACTTTTCCCCATCCAAATCCACCTTCACCAAATCACATATTTAATACTCAACTTTAGAAACATCTCAAAAAAACATGTTATCAAAATTATGTATTAAAACCCAATATGGTTTTCAATTTATAATGATTTTGCAAAAACATACATGAAAAAAAATACATGTAAAACTAGGCATTGAGGCCTAAAACAACATTTTAAAAACCCACAAATAATAGTTTCAAGAAACCTTTTCAAAATTCTTATCAAAACACTCTAATAGGTATTTATAAAACAACATTTTACATTTAAATATAAAATCTTTAAAATCCATGGTAAAATATTTTAAAATCACACTAAAACCAAACATTCACTTTCATTATTTTAAAACCTTTCACAAATTTATTTTCATGACGTTTTAAAATAAATAAACAATATAAGGAAGAAGGAAATCAGATAAATAGATACCACTATTTAAGTGTCACAAGATAAGGTGAATAAAATAGTATAAACATAGCTTCCATGAAATCATACAATAAGCAAGGGATACAACAAATTAAAAAACTAGAATCATGGGAATAATCCTAAGGTTATATTAATAAAGACTTATAATAGAAATAATGAACCTATATTAACACTAATAAAACTTTTCACATCCCCAATAGTTATGTTAGACTATCCAAAAATAAATGTCTCTAATGCCTCTTCCCTACCATGGGCTAAAAAATGGTTTCTAGATCATATAAAAAACTATCCAATATTATTAAATGGTGATGTGTATCTAGGAAATTTTTCTAGACATTCCATTTCTCTAAAATAGTTAATAATCATATACAGGTCACCTATTATCTTCATAGGACACCCATGAAAATTTAAATGGTGGTGAGAAAAAATAAACCATCCCATGAATCAAATAAATATCATTTTAAAAAACTCATGCCTCATATCCTAAAACCTCACAAGAAAAACCCCCATTTGAATCTATGCATATGATTTATATTAATATGCATTAATATAAAATATCCCATCATGGATTTAAAAGCAACCAAAAGCATAAAAATAGTCACACAGGGCTCAGATATAGTCCCAAACATTTTATGAAAACTTATTTTTCATAAAGTTAAAAATGATCCTCTATTTTATAAAATATTTTTAGGATTCTAAGATGATGCACAAATGTTTTGAGCCTCGCCTCTATCTAATATTAAGTTAAATTTTATTAAACAAATTCTTGAAACTAATTTTTGAACTCACACATCACTTAAAACCACCTTTTAAATCAACCAAGGTTTTAAAAACATTTCAAAATATCACTCACATGGGTTAACACACCTCTTTTAAATCAAATAACTCATTTTAACCATGTGAATCACTATATAACATATCAAACACATGGTTTAAAAATCAATTGATATAAAACACCCATATATAACTCAATCCATATTCAAGAACAACTTTTAAAAACACTCACAATATTTGAAAATCTATTAGGGAATTTTTAAAAAAAACTTTGCATGTAATCCCATTCTATGACATGTTTTAAATCCATATGAAATCAATTATGGTCCCTCATGGGACATGAATATAAAAATAGTTTCATTATATAACCACTTTAAAAATCACAAGCATTTAAAATAATGTAATATTAATTGGAAACAAAGAAACTCTTAACTTTGTTCAATAGAAAGAAAACCAGAAGTTGTCACCTTCAATGGAGAACACCCATAAAAGATAATTCATTCCCTCTATAACCCCTATTTGAACAAAAACCCATGATTAGGTCTAAACCCTACACTAAAATTGACAAATATCAATATTAGGGTTCTTTGGAGGAAATAAAATCAAGAGAAGGAGGAAAAATAATGGAGGGATAAGTTTATACAAGGAGTATCCCATGTGAAACCAAGGATAATGATCATGAAAATGGAAGAGGAGGAAGGGAGGAAGCACCCTTAGTGGTTTGTGCTTAGTTTTAATGAGAGGGAGGAAAATATGAGGGTTTTAGTGTTAAAATTGAGTATGGGAAGAAGATTAATTAAACATTTTAATGTATCTGGGTAGGCCACATGGTTTATCTACATGGTTTTCCAAACCTTATACCAATCATACACAAACTACTACCTATATAAAACCCTATCACATGGTTTCATGAGATATTTCACAAAGTTGGTCAAACTGTACACTAACTATGCTAAATTGAACTGTAAAATTGAAAATATAACATTTAACACCTCTAATTACAGTTATGTATCCCTTTTATTGTGTATTTTTAAGTTATATAATGATTGGGTTGAGTTTAAGGAGTTTTTGGATGGTTTTATTGTGTTTTAAAAGTGTTTATTGGGGCACATAGTTTGATCACAATTAGGGAAAACCATAAAAATTCTCTAGGAAATTATGAAATGGATTATGGGATTCACAAGCTTGATGAACAGTTAGTGAAATATTTATCTAACCGTGCATCCCCATAGGTGATTTTTAGAAAAAATCACAAGTTTAGTGCATGGTTTGTAAAACCATGTGCCCTAACCATGTGATGTGCATTAATTACGTCCAGAAATGGATTTTAATTTCATTTTTCACAAAAAAACTCTAATTTTTTCCATTGGTCTAGGCTCTCAAACCAGAGGATTATTCTGGGTCATTTTGGAATCTCTTATCCCTCAAGAACTCATTTTCAACTAATTTTAAGCTTTTATTTTATTTCTTTATCTATAGATATTTTCTTCTCATTCAACATATAATGTTATATATGATTTTATATAGAACTATATATGGTCTATGAATTTTTTTTATGATATGTTGATTAGATCTATTGATGTAGAGAGATTTCAAGCCCAAATATAATGTTTTTTTGTACCATTCATCAGTTTTGTCACCAATTGTAAAGTAGGTGTCGTATCTCTCTTATCCAATTATTCTAGAACTTAAAGGCTTATTATTTTTTAATTTTTTAATTTGAATTGAAAATGAATCTCATATTGATTTATTTTTTGAAACTCATTTTATTAATGACATAGAAATATTGTATTGAATGGTTTTTAGAAAATTTATTTTCTTCCATGTTTTAAATTTTATATTAAATAGGAAATGTGTTTAATTAAATGATTTTAAAATTATTATTGATTTAAGAAATGAATTTGTGTGATAAATTAGAATATGTGGGTCATGTGTCTTCATTTTTACATTGGATGTGGTCTTTCCATTATGGACTTAGTGTGAGGTGTCATACTAGAGGCAATTAGAGACTACTCACATAGTGATGACTTTCTAGATTAATGAGTAACCCCTCATGTATATGGAACTGCCACCTATAATGGATGTGTGGATGAGTAATAGGATGTTATTTGGGTATTAAATGTGTAATTAATGGATAAATTATTTCTACTTTTAATTTAAACTATTTTAAATTGGTAAAATTTTGTGATGTTTCTCTATTTTGTTTTAAATTATATTTTTAGCTATGAGATAATGTGTTCCTATCCTAGTAGAGTGAGTTGGGAAATCTCTTGGGTAATGACTACAATGTATGATTACTCACCCTTGGATATAATCTTTGGTGATTGCACATATTTTATTCTTAATGACAAAGGTAAAGGAATGTTTCTCTTATTTATATAGTAGAGCATCATGATGATCCATTCTCAGGATGGTGGTTAGTGCTTGGAGTGGTTAGAGTGATTCAACATTATTGTTTCTATGTTAGGATTTATTTGATTTTTCTTAGGTCACCTTGTTCTACCTTTTTCACTACTACTCTAATATTTTTGTTTTACTGGTGTTTAATTTGAGTTGTATTGTTTTTACTTCATACATAATATATCTTGGTTTGGTTTTTTTTATTTTTTATTTTTAGGTTTTGTTTTTTTTGGTAAAATCATCCCATAATGTTTTACTAATCCCTTGGAATTTATTTTTAGCCTTTGGTGACTTGGGAGAATCACCTATGGTTAGTGGGAGATTATCTCTTTCCAAGACAATGGTTTTTGTAGGGTTGTTAAGTGACTTGCATTCTTGTCACACTTATTACCTAATCATGTGAAAGCCATGAACCCTTACCAATACACACCAAAGGTATTTTACGGTTTCTCCTAGGATCCACATGATTTGGATTGAACCATGTACTACCCATTTAGACTAAAACATGCAAGAAAACAAAATAAACAGGAAGCCAACTATGTCAAAAAAATTCATGGTTTCCCCTAAACCATGAGTACAAATCATTAATATAGTAAAAAATTCCAAAAAAATTGAAATTTATTCTAGGATTCTTTAAAACATAAAAATAATATAAAACAAGATAAAATAATGAAAAATAAACTCCAAAATTATATGGGTTTTTTATAGTATAGGTGTTAATGAAATCATGATATATCATCAAATTAGTAATTCATTACATAATAAAATTAAAATAATTGGTTCTATGAATAATATTTATGATAAATATTGAAAAATGTTTATAAAATTTGATCATGTTCCCAAATAATTCATAATATTTTTTTCATCTCAATTTTAAATGAAAAGAAATATGGATAAATAAAAAGTGAATAATAGTGATCATGGTTAATAAGTAACTTTATATTAAGAAGTTAAATTTCAATAGATGTTGGATAAAAAAATGATTTAATAATTTTCTAGAAGTTTTAAGGAAGGTGTGAGTTTGATGGTCAAAATTACAAGAATTTTTTGATTATATTACCAACTTAAAAAAAGAGATGTTTTAGAAATTAATTCTATCACGAAAAGACTCATGTGAATTAATGGATAATGTAAAGGAGATAACTCCATACAAGGATATTATTTAAATAATTAATAATTCCATGTTTCCCAAAAATTATATATGGAAGACTAAGGGTAATGGTATGAAGATTTATATAAATCTAGAGATTAAAAGAAATTATATCTTGGTTGATAAAAAATATTAAACCTTTTTACTATAACTAATTAGTTGTTTAGATTCTACCTTATTACCATGCATATTATTTTTGTTCTATGTATATAGGTAATTAAAGAAGTAGCATGTGTTTAGGGGGAGAACTGGAGAAATGCGCATGTTGTCAAATCGATAAAATTAAATAAAATTCACCATATTTAGTATGATCTAACATTTTTTATATTTAATCCTATTTTATAAAGTTATCAACCTTTATGAACATGTTATTATAATAATCAATTTAGTGGGATAAGTTTTTAGAAGCTACCATAATCTTATATTTCATGAAAATGAATAATTTTTGAATATTTCAAGGAAATTTCATTTAAAAGGTATCTTTTAAAATTATATCATATATTTTTATAAGAATAAATTTTCATGTTGAGGATTATAATATTGATTTATAAATTGCATGAAAAAATAGTAAATTCAAGGGTTAATATCTTTATCTAAACCTATTAGTTGGTATGAATGGTTTTAATATATTATTGAGATGAGTATTGGAATTTAGGTTGAAAATATCATGATAATATATTAAAAAATTAGCATCAAACTAAAAATATTTTAGTGTCCCTTGAGATAACAGTTTTTAGTTGGTATCATATTCATGTTTTGGCCTAAAAATCTTTGTTGTCTAAATTTTTCACTTTTATTTTCAACACCGAGCGTTACACTCTTAAAATTAAAGGGAAATAATTTGATAGAAAATTATTTAAGTGAAATGATACAACCCTCTCTTAAGTATCATTGTATATATTATCAATATGGGGGAGAGAGAAGAAAATGAAAGAAAACATATTGACATTATTTTTCAATATGGGCATTGAAAAGGAATCTAAAAGAGGAGATTATTGAAACCATAAGGTGTTATATTGTATTTGTTTCAATAAACATATTCCCAATAAGTATGAATTCAATATTGATAAGAATTTATTATATTAGTTTTGAAAAAAATTCAAAAGTTGGATATTGTTGAACACACATGGTGTTATATTTTATTTGTTTTCAATAAGCATAGTGCTAATAAGAATGATTCCAATATGTGTTGATAAGGGAATCTTGGAAAGAGTTTGTAGAGCCCAAGATAGGTGGTCTACATGCATCGAGTTGAGTGGATTAGTGAACATCATTCATCCTAGTGTTGGAATTTTCCTCAAGTTTGATCCATACTAAAGAAGTTTTTTAGTAAGTTGGAATAAGTAAATAAGGTGCTTCCATGAATGATTACAAAGAAAAATAAAGTGAGTCTTTGTCATTAAAAATGTTAAATAAAGATTATTTTGATGTTTAAACATAGTTTATGAAGGTATTATCCATGGTCATAGTGCATATTTAATACATTAATTTACTATATTCACTAAGATGAGATGATTTCCATAGAGTATAGTGATTCTAGATACTATATATTCATGAAAAAACTGATAAAGTTAACTATGAAGTTTCATCTAAAGTATTATGATCTGGTGAAGGATGATGTTATCTAAATAAGATACTTTTATATTTTTTAATTAGGTATTGAAGTTAATTAAGATAGTGTATGATTCTTTGAAATATTATAAGGATTATTTTTATGCAACATATTCCTTAGAATTATTCTGGTGATAATTGAGGTTGATATGATTTTATTCCAATGAAATTTTAATATTTTGAGATGTTGTAAAGATTTTTGGAGATGGTTAATGAAATAATGGGTTGTAGGTTGTTAAATTTCTGAAAAATTACATAATATATGAGAGTCACTATGGATTTTCATTTGGTATAAAATTGTTACTTTGAAATGTTTAGGCACACATAAGGTTTCATAGATCATATACAAGGTCACTCAAAACGAAAATTGAGAATTTAGAATAAAAGTGATAAGATTTACTGGGATATAGAAGTGTAACACAAAAAATATAAAAAACGATATGGATAGTGAGGTCTATTCATAAAATAGGTGAATATGGGAAAGGGGGAAATTCTTAATCAATAAAAAGTAAACTTCACTGATGTTCCCCCTCTTAGTGTGGTGCACCAATCCTAGTAGAACATTAATTATAGATAAAAATATAAATATAAAATGACATATTTAAATATAAATTCATATAATATCACGAAATTTATTACAAGAAGCCATTGTTAAATTATTATCACCAAAAAATTCGGTAGTTTATAAAAAAACATGAAATACCCAATATAATATCAAAAAATAAAAAATTTATTAAATATTAATCAGAACATTATGAGGATTAATCACATGTGTTGAAAAAATCCCGTGGGTGATTTGGTTGGATTTTTTTATTGAAAATTACATGTGAAGGTTTTTTAAAGAATGCGATGGTTGTTTGAAGAAGTCTAGAAGCTATTGGATAGAAGTTTATCTACTGATCAAACACTGTGTTGCAATACCATAGGTTGTGATATGGTATTTTATTGATATAAACCTATCTCTACAATTTAGGTTAACCATGATGTATAACCAAAGTTTTTATTATGAGGAAGGATCCATGATGTATTGATATGAAAAAAAGTCTTATGAAATTTCTTTCCACACTAGAACAAAATTGGTTGTTCAATATAGTTTTTAGGTTAAAAGGGTAAAACATTGGGAAGCCAATGGCCAGGGCTAGAGAATAAAATCACCATGGACTAAGTTGTACAAGCTTAAAGATAACCAATACTGAGGTAAAATATGGGAGATTTGTTTCATAAAAATTTCCTAGGTCATTGTAAGGTAGAAGACCACATCGTAGGGTGGCATCGTAGAGAGCATTACACTATGCAGGGTGGCTTGGTGACCCACTAGGGAAGGTTTGGACTTAAGGTAATTTATTAGTGGTATTTGGTGCATAATTTTTGATATAGTAGTGAAATTTTAGGGGAAATTCCAATGTGGGATAACATATGATTTACACAATACTGAAACACTAGTGGTTACACAACAAAATGAAGAACTTAAAATTCATTTGGAATGGGTGCGACACATTCCATAACACAATAGACCATGCCATATGGGTGATTAGATGACTTTTGGTGTCACTATAGTTTCAAGGACTCCATCACCACATATAAGGGTTTCATAGTATTCATGGTTCACATAGATATACCCCCATCGCATAAATGGGTTTCATCATAGAGGGTGTAATTATGAAAAAATGAAGGAAAGTGTGGTTTTATTTTTTTTCATGAGATTACTATTGGTCTAAAAAGGATATAAATCAGGAGGGGAGTGAATTTTGATTTTAAAATTTAAATAAAATTGAAAAGGTAAATTAAAATATAAATGGTATTGATCTGATAAAGTGATAAAGAAATAAATTCAATAAAGTGATAAATTGAAAAATTCAACACAAAATGAAAAGTTCATTTCAATATTGAGTAATAAAGTAAACACAATATAAATGGTCGTATCAAATTTAATCAATTATTCATATTAATTTTGAAATATTCAATGTATAAAATAAAACATAGACTAGCCATAGTTTGATAAATAGTTTGTAAATAACTCAGTGTGAGCCCCTAATTATCCTCTCATCAGGTTTAGAGGTTTATGTTATTAAACCCTTGATTTGGGTGGTGATTAAGAAATTTTTATCACATGATTATGGTTTTGACACCCTATTGATCTTCACTAATATTCAAGGAAATTTCCCCTCACTTTTTTTGAAGTGAGACCCATTATAGAAGGAGATGAGAAGAAGAAGGTTTCCTTGGTACCAAACTATTATAATTCTACCCAATAATCTCTATAAAGTATTAATAAAACATTTTATGAGATATTGGGAGATGATGGTAAAATATATTCTTTGAGATTGATGGAGAATTGAAGATTTCATCTTCGAGATAAATTTTGATATTTTTAGTGATTTAGTATAATTGATTCAATAAATAAAATGATGAAAACGTTATTCGATGAGATCCATATAACCTTAAGTATCTATTTTTAGTATTTATAAGAGATAAATGTCCCTTGGGTTGATACATAGCTTTAGTGGTCTGAGTCAAATAATTTAAGACCATAATTAAATTTTATTTAACTACACTGGATTGATTCCAGTAGTTACATGGTGCACCTCATCAACTAGATAGTAGGCCTACTAGGAGCCTCTTGGTTCTACTTACTTCCATCAACTAGTTGGTGTAATTTTGCTAAAATTGGATGATATGTCCAATTACACTAGCTAACTATTTCTCCTCCATCGGTTGTTTGATAGACTCCTTTGGAAAATAAAATTATCCCCCTTTGAAGTCCAATATATTAAATAAAATATCTCCACATTTGTGATTATTAAAAATAAAATAATTAGATGAGAGGAAATCTTAAAAAGGAAATATTTAAAGAAAAAATAATGTGATATTTTTGAAAAATATATTTTAAAAATTTAAAATACTGGTTAAAAATAGATTTAAATAGAAAATGAAAAAGATTTTGAAAATAATAGAAATTAAAATATCCAAAAGGTTTGAAAAAAAACTTTTGACTCCAAACTCCCCTTAATAATGTAAAAATTGAGAGTAAAGTTTAAAATAATCTTTAATAAAAAAACTATATTTTGAAAATAGAAATAAAAAGGATATAAAAGATAAATAAAAATAAAATAAAAGATAAATATAAGTGAAAATAGAGGAATAAGAAAAAGAATAAAAAATATATAGAGAAAATAAAGGAATAAAATTATTACATACCTTTTTCAATAAGCTCATTCCTTCAAATAATGGTTTTACCTTCAATGATTGATTCCTTTATTGAAAAATCTTGGCAGGTTATTTTAAATGTGAAAAAATACTTTGAAATTGTTCTCCCATTATATTTTTTTGAAAGACAACTCAAAAATGTTTTAAAAGAGATAATAATATATAGAAATAAATTTAATCATCACTAATCTTATTTTACGATAGATAAATAAAAACTTAAAAAATGTGGGCATAAAGCTAATTTCTCATATAAGTTTGGAAAACAAATTTAGTTTAAAAACTAGTATTAAAATTTAAAAAGGTATTTGTTTTAGAAATTATTAATTTAAATTTTGATAACTTTTTTTTATTTAAAAATTAATTTGAAAATATAAGACTCTCTTAAGAAAAATTTCACAAATGAAAATATAATCCCCTCCTTAAAATGTATGAAAAAGTGAGATATATGGATCATATTCAAGAGAGAAAATAAAAATAAAAATAAATCAATATTTTAGAAGACAAATAAAGACAAATATAAATATATTTTCTAAAGATAACTCAAGTTAACCAAGGTCAAATAGAAAGTTTCAAAAGCAGATAATTCCTATATCATCCTTAATTAAAACTAAATGGTAAAATGCTAGAGGTTTAGTGAAAATACTAGTGAGTTTATATTATATCCAATCAAATTAAAATTAGATATTACCCTTTAGGAAGTTATATCTTAATAAATTCTGTCTAAGGTCAATGTGTTTAGTGATATAATACTAGATAATATTTTTAGAGATATTAATTTCACTAGTGCTATCACATTTAATAAGGATATGATCATATGTAAGCCGAAATTCTAAAACACTATTTTTCATCCATATTATTTGGGTGCAATAACTTCTAGTGGAAATGTAATCTACTTTAGATATAGAAGTAGAAACAAATTTTTTCTTCTTACCACTCCACGAGGCAAGATATATTTCATGTAGGTGGAAAGTACCACTTAGACTTTTCTTATCTAGTTGGAATCCTTATCAAAAAAACTAGTTTATTAAAAATAATTTCTTTTTTAATAAAAAAACCAACATTCCTAGTTCCTTTTAAATAATGAAAATCATTTTACAAATATTTAAGATGAGATTCTTTTGTAGTTTATTCAAAACTATCACTAAGAAAAACATTGAACATGATGTCAGGTTAGGTCCTAGTAAGGCGAATTTGTCTTCCAATTATAATTTTATAAATATTTTTTTCAACCATATTACAAAATTCATCAAATGTAATATTTTTTCTTGTACTCATGGGTGTAATATATTTTTTATCATTATCCATGGTGAACCATTTTAATATTTCATTAGTGTATTTTTCTTGATTTAGAAATATGATAACTTTTGTTATAGAAATTTGAAAATCAAGAATAAATTTGAGTACACCCATAAAGATCCTTTAAAATTTATATTCCATTAAATTAAAAAAATAAAAACAAATAGTTTCATTGGATGACATGAAAATTACACCATTAATATAAATTTAGATAGTTAACAAATCATTCAAAATGTGTTTTATCAAAATAGTTGAATTATCTTTTCCCATTTTAAAACCATTTGATAAAATAATATTAGATAAATATTAATACCAAGCTCGATGGGATTTATTTAAATCATAAATATATTTATTTAATTCAAAAACATGATTCAGAAAAATATGATTTTCAAAACATGGTATTGTTCAACAAAAAAAATTCATTAATGAAACCATTTAAAAATGTTATGTGAACATCCATTTAAAAGATTTTTAAATTAAGGTATGAGTTGAATGCCAATAAGATTCTAATTTATTATAACTGATTGATGTGTGAAAACTTTTTACCATATCGATTACTTCTTATTGGTTATATCCATTTGATACTAGAAGGGATTAATTTATAATTATTTCCAAGATCATCTAACTTATTCCTAGAAAAAGTATTTTGATCTTATGGTGGGATGATCATTAGGTATTTATATGAGAGATCATACATTATTTCCATTGAATTGTTTTAGCTCCTCTTACATGGTAATAACTAAATTTTACCTGTAAGGGAATTATTGAAATTTTTGGGTTCTAATTGAGATATAAGGTTAATATGTTCAACCACATTTAAGATCCATCTTCTAGTACGAGTTACCACTTATAAATATCTTTTGAAATTTTCAAGGGCATGGTATTTGAATTTTATAAATTGTTTAAGTACATAATTTAAAGGTTATTATTGTTCAAATTCATTAGTATAAAATGTTCATTTAAAGTTTAAATAACATTTTCAAAAACTTTTTGATAAATATATTTCATAAAATTTCATAAGAAAACATGGATTGATTCTTCCTACATTTTAGTATTTTTATTCAATATTTGATATACCTTTATTATGTTTGAGTCCCCAAGAAAATAACTTCATCGAATTTTGTATCAAATTTTCCAATATTGTTTTTGGTGTTGATAACGAAACATTTACAACTAAAAACATAAAAATTCAACCTTTTTTTTTACAAAGTTCATATGGGGGATTTTTTAGAAAATGTTTTATAGGAATATGATTAATGAAAAAACATGCAGTATAAATGGCCTCAACCCAAAAATATTGAGGTATATTAAATTCATTTAATCAAGTTTGAGAAATTTATTTTATATATTTATTTTAAATTTATAATACCCCATTTTTTTAGTGGTTTTAGGAGAATAAAAGAAGTGATTATATCCTTGAGAAGATATCAAATCATAAAATTTATTTTTGTCAAATTCTCTTCCCTAATTACATAAAATAAAAATAATTTTAAAACATTTTTTTTCAATTTTTTTGGAAAACATTATGAATGATTTGAAAACATTTCATTTATGAGATAGGAAGTAATCCCAATTGAATCTTATAAATTCAACATAAATAAAAAAAATTATTGGATTTACATCGTAGATATTCAATTGGAGAAGGTCCAAATAATTCAAGATGAATTAATTCAAGAGATTAATAAAAAAGAAATTTTTTATTCGTATTTAAAAGAATATTTGGGTTTTATACCATATTGGCATGATTCACAAACCATGTTATCTTTGAAATAAAGTTTGGGTAAATATCATGATATTTTATAATAGTTGAGTTTCAAAAGTGAGTGTGTGCTATAGTAACCAATGTTTTCATGCCAAATACATGACTCACTAAATTTTTCTCTCAAGTATGTGATGTTTTGGCTAGTGATAGACTTTAAATTTATTATATAATTTTTTTTAAAATTATAAGTGGTAAATAAAATTCTTCCTTTGAGTTAAAAACATTAAAAATTGTAATAAATTATGAATCCATTATCATAAAATATATTAATGCTTAAAAAATTTTATTTCAATCCCATAAAAATTAATAATAGTTGAGTTAGAAACATAGATGGTACCTTCACTGATTATGTTAACGTTAGAGTTAAAAAAAGGTAATATTACCTCTATCTATTTTATCGATTTGATTGAATTTGGGGAGGTAAACACATATGTGTCTTGATCAAACACTATTTACGTACCATATTGATTATTGTCCTTTCCTCAGAAGTCACTTTTCCATGATATCTTTATCAATGTGTTTCATAAGGTTTTTAGTACATGATTCACTTGAAGAGGTCAAGTAATTACATTCCATGGAGGCATCACTTTCACTCTAGATTTTAACTTTAAGATACTTATTACATTTTTAATTTTTTTAACCTTATTTTTGTAGATAGGATACCCTAGATTGATGTTACCCTTTTTCTTACATTCATAGCATGTCACTTCGGGTTACACTTTCTGATTTACTTTCTAGGATCATTTTAAATCATTCATTTTCTTGAAAACTATTTTTATCTTCTTGGAGATTTCAAAAAAAATCATGCACTTTACCTTCTGATAAATCACCTTTAGTAACTTTAGAGGTGATTGTTTTCTTTACACCTTCAGATTTATTTTCCTTCTTCAGATATTATCAATTCATATTAGTTTCATATGTCATTAGGGATGTGATAAATTATTTTTCTACTATTTTATTTATATCCTTTGACTATTTTACAGTGTTGAATTTGGATTCCCAATTACTTGGAAAGAGAAGAGTATATTTTTACTATGGTTTCTATAGAAAAATCATCACTAAGAGGATTTTGACCACATTAAATGTTAGAAAATTGTGTAAACATACCAGTTATGGATTCATTTTGATACGTAAAAAATATTTTAAAATCCTTTTTATTCATTTCAAATCCAATATCTTCAACTTTCTTGGTTACTATATGATAAAATTATATAATTTTCTATATTTCATTGGTATTTTTTCATGTAGAAACATAATTAAATTAATTTTGGTTTAGACCAAAATGTAGAGCATTCATGGATTCTCAATTAATCTCAAAGAATTTAATATCATCGAGTGTCTGCTTATCTTCTTGTTCTTTAGTAGGAATATAATCATCAATAACAATTTTACAAACAAGGTATACTATGGTACTAATAAAGTATGACATATTATTTTTATAATAAGAGTAATTTGTGATATAAAAGAAAGGGGAATGAGTATAATTGGTAGATTCCATCATAAAATCATACTTGGAAATTGATAAATATTAAAAAATTAAATCATAATCTTGAAAACAAAAATATTTTTAATAAAAACATAAAGAACCTTTTGATTCTATTTTTTGGCTAGAGAATGATGTCATTAGGGGGGTGAATTTACCTTTTAAAAATTAAATAAAATGGAATATGTAAATTCAAATCTAAATTATATTAATATGATAATGATATAAATTAATAAATTTGATAAATCTATAAATTGATAAATCAAATATGTATTAAAAATTTAATTTCAATATAGGCTAAGTGAGTAAGAAAATTATAAATTTTTGTATCGATTATATGAAATTATTAATATCAATGTTGAATAATGAAATGTGAAAAATAAAAGGGAGAGAAAACATGGTTCAATAAAGGAGTTTGAAAATAGCTCATTGTGAGTCCCTGCATATTGTCCCCTTGGGTTGAGAGGTTTGTTTTGTTACTCCATTGATATTGGAGGTGATCAAAAAACTTTTCCCTCTCAACTGTGGTTGTGAGCACCCTCTTGGGATTCCCCGATATCCAAGTAACTCATTCCTCACTTTTGTGGTAGTGAGAACCCATTGAAGAAGGATATGAGAAGAATAATGTTTTATTATCAAAAAACCATGAAAATTCCACACCCCAATTACTTTAAATGATGAGTACAAATTTTTATGGTAGATTAAGAGATTATAGTAGAACAGATCCTTTGAGATTGATAAAGAATTTGATATTGGCTCTTTGAGATTGGAAGAGATTCAATATCATTGATTCAATAGAGGAGTTGATACCTAAGTTTTTTTGTGAGATAAAAGAAACCTAAGTTATATATTTATAATATTCATATCAGTTGTAGTTCCCTTTGTTCAAGAATGAGCAATAATGAAAAAAGTTAAAGCATTTAATAATTCCATTAAATGTCATTTGATTATGTTTGATCAATGCCACCCGCTACTAAATTCCCCTAATGGGATGGATAGTGGGATTTATAGGATCCTATTGGTTTTTACTACTCCCACCACCTATCAAGTTATCTTCTATCATCTAGATAATATACTTCTTCTATACCCAAAGTACTTTCCACTTACATGGATTTTCCAGTGGCTTTGCATCGTCCAACTAGTGCTTCTTTAATCTTCAATAAGTGACTTCTTGAATTACTTAAATGGTATTACATTAATGATTAAACTTCATTACATTATCTTTAAACAGGAATAAATTATGGTGCAAGCCTTTAACAAGAACATAAATAATATTTTGAATAGATTTTAACAACATCATGAATTCCATCAAAAAAATCACTTAAAGACCAAAAGGTGATACTGGAATTCACTTAAATGAAAATGGTAGATAGAAAAATGAGTGTTTATGATCATAAAAATAATATTACAGGGAGAGTTAAAATTATTACTACATATAGTAATGTTATAAATTCAAAACAATTTTGTATTTAAGGATTCAGGAGTTCATGATGAGATTGTGGGCATTTAAATTTGGAGCAGACTTTTTGGATCTGGCCAATAGCAGGTCATGATATAGTGAATTGTTCTATAATTCAATCCTAGATGGTGTTCTTAGACTATGAAATAGAATATAAATACATATCTTGGTGAATCCATAAAATATAATGACTAACACCATAGAATTGGAGACCACACCAAGATCAATACGTTTCAGAAAACATGGAATTTCTAGCTATAAATTTAAAAGAGAGTCATGGATCAGGATTTAAAAGAATTTGTGTGACTTAAAATTAATACAATAATCACATTAAATTGTGTATGGTACCTAGAATTATCATATTATGAGATATGAATAAGAATTTATCTCTACCATTGGATCAAATTATGTGGGTGGGATTCTCTTAAACTAAACATCATGGTTTTTGAAAAGAATAGTCTAAATTGAGGGAATTCCATAAATATTAAGATGAATAAGGGTACAATGAAGTAGGGGAAATTTTAAGGGTTACATTAGAATAAAAAATTATACTAATTGTGTATAATTTATAAAAAAAATTTGGTGTAATTACTCACCAAATATTTGTAGAGAAAAAAGAAAATCATATAAGGACTAGTAAGTGCCTATCTATGAAGAAGCACTGTGAGATTTTCAAAGGTGTCTATGGATGCTGAATCTTAAGGGTAAATGAGACCATTATATGGTGTAATAATATATAAAACAATTTCTCTATTATTTTATGTGCATAAGAACATTTTCATGTTGACTCCTTCAATTAGCAAGTTTGGGTGAACTAAGTAAAACTACTTGAGCTCCTTTATTGCTTTATTCTCTCAAACGTGATAATGGGGAGAGGAGGATTTTCCTCACAAGTGAGAACAAGATTACATTTGAGTATAAATATTGAAAATAAAATACCTCATTTCATACCATATCAAGGTATATTCCTTGGTTAGGGATCAATATATGTTATCAAAGCAATGGTTTTTGGGGTGAATTTTCCACTCTCTCTCTATCTCTATCTATTTGAATCATGTAGGGAGTGGTAATTGTCAATAAAATGGGCATACCAATTTTTTAATGAAAAAATTTATAATTGTGTTAAAAATAATGTGACACTACTTCTATTTTTTGGGAATGAATGTTTTCACTATAGATAATCATGGAATCAGAGAAAGTGTAAGAAAATAGATCTATCAAAAAGAGACTGCAAGGATATGGATACTGATTCCAAGGAAATAAATGTATTTTTTGGAGAGTTGGGAAACTCTATCTATTACAAGATAATGTCTTTTAAAAACTATCATTTAATGTGGAAAAAACATCTAAATGTTTATGGTGATACTAATGTTTTATAGGTGAAGTTATAAGCATTTTGGAATAAGTATTAAGAGTTTAGAATGATACCAAATTAAAATACTGATGAATTATTTGATTAACTAAATATCTTGGAGGAATTGAAACATGTTATTATATATAATAGTGATAATTTTAGTTTTTTTTAAATAATCTTGATTAGATAACCTTTGTGTTTCAATTTTTAGTTACTAGTGGATGAAGATAAAAACTTAATAGATTTAACTTTGAATAGTCTCCATGGTCCTCTCATTGTATATGAGATGAGAATAAATGAGAATATTTATTTTATAAAGGGGGGAAATGGGGTGGAAGGTTTAAAAGTAATGAATAAAATCTTTATATAAGAATATCTGGAGAAAGAAGAGGTTAGTGAGGTTGTGTCCTTTCTTTCCTCAATCCTTAAGGGAGGAAATTAAAATTTATAGAAAATATTCAACTTAATTTCTTTTGGGGTGTTAAATTAGGGAATATTATTTATAAGTTTTATAAAAACTTTCTAGATGATGAGGAGGAGGAATAACCTATTAAAAACCGTTAAAAGATGAAAAAAATAAGGCAAAACCATAGTATAATTTTTTTAAGAGTAAAATTTTACTATCTTATAAAGTTGAAGGTTCTAAGGAAACTTAAGTAGAAAAGGTTTGGGATTTTAGGGACCTTGGTGAAGATTCATTTGTATATGTTGTTAAAAAGAAAAAATTTAATTATAGTGAGGCTAAAAATGATGGTGTTGGAGGCTAAGTTTATCTTTTAAATAACTTGAGGAAACCATGAAAAAAATTATATTTAGAGAGCTAACATGAATAAGTATAATATAGTTATATGTTTCTCAAAGATGTATATAGAAAAAGTATGAATATAATTCATAGTTTAGTGATGAAGTTTAAAAACTCATGTTTGTAAATTTTGGAATTTTATAGAAAAAAGTCTATTTGAAGATTAAGATTGAGGAAAAGGCTTGATTCAATGATGGGTTAACCAAGATGTTTAATGAAAGAGTTAAAATAATATAATAACACGAAGAAGAAGTCATGGTTTAGAAAAAAAGTGTGAGGATTTAAAAATATTTATAGAACATAACATTTATGTAGGTAATTCAATGATTTCATCTCCAAATCATGCAAAAGAAGTCCTTAAGGTGTCTACTAGAGAATATATTCCTATCCCACTAGTGTAGAAATTCAGAAACAAAGGGGAAATATTATGGAGAATGGTAAAAATAAGATTATATCCATGATTGATGATAAACATGAGACATAAATACCCCAAAGGAAATTTAATTTATAAGGATCTCAAAAGGATACTGATCAATTTGAAAATTGAGAAATTAATATATAAAAAATGATGTGTTACTACTATGGAATTTGGGACACATTAAATATGTGTGGTCTATTGTTGAGAGGGTTTTTTGATATGAAGAATACTAAAATAATGCAAATAATTTTTCAACATTTCCATATTATTTTAATGGTTACTAGTTTTTGTGTGAATGATTTGGGCACAAATCATATTATTATGCCTCTATTATTTAAGATAAGGTTCATAAGGAGACCCATAAAAGGGAAAAATAAAAATTTATAAGTTTTTCAAATATTATAAAGACTAAAAATATCTTCCCATTTTTTAAATAATGAATAATAATTCATTGAATTAGTGGAGCAGTAGGTTTTTCATCCATTATATAGAGTGCCTAAATGGCCATGGGTCAATGTAAGGAAAACTGAGAAATCCAACATCACTGAATTTCCTTTCAAGGAAATAGGTAGGTTTAAAACATGGATTCTAGATAAATGATGTACTTCTCATATGGTTAGGAATTAAAATTTCATAACAGTCATCAAATATAATAATTAAGGATTTATTTTTTTATAATGCTTGACTCAATAGTTTTGTCTTTGGGAAGGAATAATTTGGTGGAAAAATAAATAAGATGGATATATGTTCTTTCAGTTTAAGGACTTACTCACAATTTACTAAGAATAAACCAATTTTTTGACTCGTGACATGTGTTGTAATTTAATAAGAAGACATGTAACATCAAAATTGGATATAGTTCAGTTTTTTGAAGGTGGATTAACTAAAATAAATCACTACTTTATTTGTGAGGAGAATTTTTGAATATTATCAAAATAGGAGAAAAATAAAATATGGATCAATTG
The DNA here is from genome assembly GCA_963277665.1 of Viscum album. Classification (NCBI taxonomy): domain Eukaryota; kingdom Viridiplantae; phylum Streptophyta; class Magnoliopsida; order Santalales; family Viscaceae; genus Viscum; species Viscum album. The sequence goes on along the minus strand of OY728133.1, from coordinate 1,862,435,043 downwards.
TATTATCTATTTGATCCAAATCTATTTGGAAAAATTTGTAAATAATGATGGTACTCAATGTATTTTCATACTCACATGTGATCACACTCACATGTATGATTCTTTTTAAAAATTAAAAATTGTATATAAGACCTACAAACCAAATAAATGATGATATTCATGGTTGTAGAAGCTAGTTCCTATGGATATGTGTGGCATAATGACACCAAATTTTTTAGATGGTAATATATACTTTGTATTAATTATTTATGACTATAACAATATGGATTGGATTATGGATATTATACACAAATCTAAGAATTAGAGTGCATCAATAAATATCATAGGTAAGTTAACAATATGCTTGATGTTAAAATTAAAAAATTCTAAACAAATAATGGAAAAAATCACTATTAACATAATGGAAAAATATTTTAAAATGTATAGGATTCAACATTAGGTTTCAGTGGTGGGGCCCCCTCAACAAAATGGACTCTTTGAGATGATAAATTGTATTATAAACAATATGGTGAAAACAATGATTATTGAGAATAACCTACTAAAGATAACTTGTAAGGAAAATATTATCACCTTGATATATATCTCCAATAGGAACTTTATATTTACTCATAAGGGTAATACCCCTTAAGAAATTTTTGGTGGTAATAAGATTAGACCCAAATAATCTTAATTATTTGTAAGTAAGTGTTTCATTTTGAATAAAAATAAAAATAGAAAGTATGAATATCATGGTGATGATGGAATTTTCCTTGAATATACATCCAAGAGAAAATATTTTATTAGTCTTAAGAAAAGTCTTGAAAAATTATTGAAATAAACAATGTGATGGTTATTGAAAAAGTGATGTTTCTAAAATTGGCTATATATATATTAGAATCTAGTGAGAAGTTTTTAGTGAAAATTTATATTTATTTTGAAGAGGAAAGTGATGAGAAAGTGATTATATTTTGGGGAGTTAAACAAGGTATATAAGACTCAGATGAAGACTCTAAAAATGAAGAAAGTACAACTACAACAAGAGATATTAATATAAAATCTATTAGGGAATAAATCATTGATAACAACATAGTTAGCGATAAGATAACTCCAGTTAAAACAACAAGGATAAAGGATTAGTAGAAAACATCATTTATATCTCATATAAAAATAAAAATAAAATTAATATGATGCTAAGGATGATCATTGAGTTGGGGATATAAAAGAAGATCTTGTCCAAATAGAGGAAATTAAACATGGTAAGCTTTTCTGAGGCTAAATAATAAAAATATAATTGAAACCAAGTGGTATTTCCAAAAAACTCAATGAAGATAGAAATTTTTCATGGAACATGGAATTTTTTTTATGAAAAATATTTTATGAAATTAAAGGCATAAATGTGTATGCAACTTTGGCACTAACGGATTAACATGAAACTATTAGATTATTTTTAGTTATGGATATGAAAAAAAAGGGTTCAATGTTTTTTGAATTGAGGTAAAATCAATATTCTTGAATAGTTTCCTAGAAGACGAGATTTATATAGAATAACTAGATGGTTTCTCACTGATGAAGATAAAGGTAACGAACTAGTGATATTGTCCTATTAGATTAAACAATATTTGATGAAACCCATATTTTATATAGTATGGGTTAATCACAACCCACACATCAATAATGAGAAAAAATAGTGGATGTTGGTGCCTATATATGTTAATGATATCATCTTTAGTGGTTCAGATAACACCCGATGCATGAAATTTTTATAAATTATGAGGTGTGAATTCGAGATGTCTCTGATTGGTGAATTATCATTTTTTTCATTGTAATTCATTTCATTCAAATAGAGGATGACAAACTTATTTTTTAAAGAAATATTCTAAGTGGTCAGATTATTGCACATAGAGGATTCTAAGGAAATGGCTACACAAACTTCAACCCATATGAAACTATCAATGGATAAAGATATTTTGATGTTAAAATTTATAGGTGAATAATAAGAATTTTTTCATACTTGACATCCACTTAGACGAATGTCATATTTTACATATTTAAATCTTCCAATTATCAATGTTTTCCTAAATAATGTTATATGTAATTTTTGATATTAATTCATCAATACCTCAATTATACAATGGAGTTTTGGATATTTTATTACAAAAAGTCACTAGAGAAACTCATGAGATTCAATAATGTATATTTAGAAGGTTTTATGGATGACCAAAAATCTACTTTCATAGGTGATTTTTATCTTAGAATCTCTTTCATTTCTTCACTAAGCCAGAAGAAAGATTTTATCTCCTTAAATTTGATGGAGAATAAATATGTATCATCCTCTCAAGATTATACCCAGTTGATGTGGATGATACAACAACTTTATTACATATGATTAGAAGTAGAATCTCTTAATCTGATCAGGTGTGACAAATAAATTCTTAGAAATCTTAGCAAAAATCCCATTCATTAGTCAAGCACTAAGCACAGTAAAATTAAATAGCATTTCATAAAGGATATGGTTGAGAAATATGTACTGATATTTGAGTATGTGTCTACTCAAGATCAATTATTTAATACCATGACCATGGAACTAACCAAAGTGGATTTCAAATTACATCGGTTAGATCATGGAGTCCAACTAAATCCATCTTTGAAGGGGTTTTAAAAATGAAAACCTCACTCAGTCATGGGAATTTATTTTTTTATAAATATAAGATTTATATTCTATATTCATTTATTAAATTTCAAAATTTATTTTTTAAATGTTCAAATAAGTTCTATTTTCATTTTTCTTACAAATAGAGATAGAGTATTCATGTTTAAAGGAGAAGAAGAGAGTGTGTATATATCTTGTTTGTTGAAAAAAATATGAATTATCATATAGGGGAGAGTTTTGGAATATGTTAAGTGTGTTAATGTATGAGAACTAGGGAATATGCTTAGTGAGTTAGGCATAATAAATGGGAATTATGCTAAATGACTATGTAATGTAAATTTAAAGTGTGTTAATGGGTTATGGAACAATGTTAATTCCCATGATGATTGTCATGGTTTATGTTTTCTATGGTTATTGGTTATGTTTGGTCGTGATATGGTATATGTGTGGTGAATGGAAAAATAAGTATGTTCACATGTCTTAGTATATCGGGGTATTAACACGAGTTTCTACACCCATGGGTCAAGTTAGATTGAGTCTCTAAACTCCACCCCATAATGCATGGATTATTGATGGGGATGTAGTTCTATTCCCATAATGGTTTCATTATATGAGACCACCTAGATTGAGGTTTCAAGGTGAGTTTGTTATATATATGATGATTTGTTTTTCCCTAGTGAGATATAAAACATGATTTACTCCCCTTATTCATTAAGATTAAAGATTATTCCTAATTCATTGAACTTGTGGTGAAAGTGAACTATGTAACAAAGATAGTAGAAGTATTAAAATTGGATATAATATTGGGAATAAATTAAGTGAACCTTGATAACTAATGGAAAATGAGTTACCTTTATTTACCTTGTTTTTATATAACACTTGAATATAGTATCTATTGACTGGATATTTTGTAGACATCGTTGGTGGTGGACTACTGAGTTTTACTCACACCCTTCTCGGGGGTTGTTTAGTACCTGAGAAGATTTCATGATTGTAGGTCAGGATAAGGGAAAAAGGCCTTATGATAGAGAGTTGAGTTTGGAATGGGATGTACATGGAAGAGCTCCGTACTTGGAGTCTAGACCAATTAGGGTTTAGCTAGTTTTATTTATTTTGGTCTTTATTCACTTTATCATTATTTAGCATAACATGACATATTTAACTATTGTCTATGGTTTGTGCCCAATTTTGGGAGATTCAAGGTTATACATGGTTTTTTGTTATAAAATTTTCTTACACTATTTTTTTTATTTATATTTTGTGGATTACTCTGGTAAATAGGGTATATTCACCCCATATAACTTATTAAACCCTCAATTCTAGTTGGAAAACTCTGGCATATGGGGAGGTTCTCTTGAGGTCATGTGGTGACCCAACTCAGGGAACTGTTTAGTGGCTTTCGGGTCGGGGATGTTACCAAGTGGTATCAGATTGGATCTTTTATATGGTATTATTATTTGGGATGGTAGAAAGGATAATATGATGTTTTGATCCTTATTAATAGTCTTGTTCTAGGGAGTATCTAACCCATGTATGAGAGAAAACCTAAGTCACCCTGGGTGGTAATTGTTGTTCTTGTTGTACATTGTTACAATTGAAGATATTTCACCCTTGGGTGATGCACTTATTGTGTGATGTGATAGTTTTATGATATTTATCTCATGGATGGAATAGAACATGATTTTTCTTTCATGCATCATTTTAGGCACCTTGGGATATAGGTGGCATTCATCATGATAGGTACACACATGGGATTGGTGTGTGAGACATAAAGGGTAGAATGCACTTGAACTTCTTGAACAACCTGAAGAAATGGTGTTTAATAAAATGATTAAAATGGGTAAAAAGTTAATAAGAACATTTAATAATGGTTTATGAATTGTTTCTAATGGAGGGTTGTAAATGAGTTGAGATGTTGATTTTAATAAATTTGTAAAAATGGTAACTTTTATTAGGAGGAAAGGGTTTGTGTTGTATTTATGGAAGTGGTTATAATATGGTGTCTAATGTAAGGCTTTTAACTGTTTAAATTGGTTTCCCCATGATATATATGTTCTGTAGTAGTAATGGTTGAGGGTAGTGTTTATAAGGTGATGATAAATTTGGGATAGTGTATATGACTGACTAAAATTTAATTTTTTATAAAAATAGACCCCCTTTAAAGGCTAAGGAGGAACCTAGTGAGACATTAAGAACATAAAACAATCATTCCCCACAAACCAAAGGTCAGAGCTGTAATGACCCAACCCCAGTTACCCAGAGTCGGTGCATTATTTTACTACATTGGCATGATTACAAAGAATCAAGTCCCGAAGGACTGATCGGTTTAGCAGTCTTGGAAAATAGATTACATACATGAATGTTACATTACATTTCATAACATACAAAACAATATAAATAATCCTTTATGAATGCTATTATTACCTTGTCTTAACCCTGCATATCAATCACAATACACTTCTTGGAATCCTGGGAAAAATAAAACATAGAAAGGGGTGAGCTCAGATGCTCATTAAGGATAATAATATAGAAGAAAATTTCATAAATAAACATAAAAATTTAAGGAAATGTATAACTAAAAAATCCTTTTAAACTTGAACTTCAGCATAATATGGAAAAGATAAAATGAAATAATTCCATTTACTTATTCACATGGATATTCTACTCGTCGAATAATCACATGCAATATTAACAACCACTTTCATAACGATGGAATGCATAATTCCAGACTCTCATAACCACATATCCAATGCCTCATTCCAAGACTAAAAATAAGATTTTTTTCAAGGCCTCGTTCGAAGACACTAGTTTGTCTCATGAGACCTACCGATGAATCGGGGAGCTATAACGGGCTCCACCCGTCACTTACTAAGTCCAATGCATTCCTCATATGAAAAGGTCTAAACATAACATAAACATTCGTATTAAAACTAGCATACGAAATGTCAATACATTACCCATAAACCATGAATGGTATAAAAATAACACACCCACGGTAAAACATATCACAAAACCTTAAACACAATATGGAAGATTTGTATCATGATATATCAACTTCAAAACAAGTTTAAAATCCATTAAAAGATTTTGAGGTTGATGAAAATGATTTGTAAAACTCTTTAATAGAAATACTCCTTTTTCATGAAAACATTTAAATGTCACACAATTTGGAAAATAAGTCATTTAAATACATTTTTGAATCAAAGTTTCTCATACCACTTAGAAACTTTTGATAGGAATTAACATTTTAAAAACATTCATGTCCATATAAATAAATCCTTAAAAACCATTTTGAATACATGGACATTAATGAGAAAGATTTAGAAGAATAAATATTTAAAACATTTGAAATGATGTTTTAGTAAAAGGTCACTTAAAATAATCCCTTTGAAAACTCTTTCATAAAACATGGACACGGATAATAAATATGTCCCAGTAGATACTTACGTAAAAACAACCTCGGATAATAAAGATATTGTGAAATTAACCCTTACCAATTTGGTAACTTACTAAAAATACACCCCATGAAAGAGGTATCATACAATTAATTTTTAAATAAACATAAATTAAAGTGTATTACATAAAGAATAAAATTATGGGCAGTACATACACCACACAAAATGTAATAGTTGTAATATAGCATGAATCTCACGGGAATAAGGAGTGAGATGAAAACCTCGTACCTCGTACTTTTCCTTAGTTTATGGTACTTTAAACTCCTTTATAATAGTTAAAACATTGTTATTAAATTATAAAATAATCATATACATTAATATGATATCATATATGATCTTTTAACATTTCTTTGTTAATAATATCTTAGTATTATCGTCGTTTCGGGTGTTAACTTACTCGTTTTCTTTTACATGTTCTGTTACATAAGTCATGTTTGTTATGGATAGGTTGTATATTATTCATATCCAGAATTATATCAAGACCTTAAACATTATTTTTAATCATCAAATGAGAATTATACTTAAATGGATATGATGGGGAATGAGTCTCATCGCGTTCGTGAAGACGGTAGTCTGTACGTACGCACGAGCGACAATATCATTCTTTTGATATTAAAATAATATATAATTGGATGTTATATAATATATAAAGAATAATTATCATGTTATATTTATTATTTACATGAATTACACATCATTATTATACCCATCCAAATAGTAATGTATTGAATAACAATTACACCACGATGTGGAGACGGTAATTAGTACGTACACACATATGGTGACATGTCATTCAAAGGATGGATAGAATACTGAATATGGTTGTACTATATTTATAATAACATAACAGTATATATAATATACTGTAGTTATTACTTTAGAAAATAAATAACAAATAAAGAATAAGTTGAAGAAGAAAGGAACTTGAAAAAGTGTGGTGAAAACATTACCTCTTCTTCGGGTTCTTCCTTTTGATTTGATCATAAGGGATCCTTAGGATGGATTTATGATCAAAAAAAGGCCTATAGGTTGGATTGAGGGATGTTGAGAGAGTATTTGGTCAGGGTTTGGCCGAACCAAAAGGCTTTGAATGTGTGAATTAGAGAGAAGGGGGAGTTCCCTTTTATAAGTGGGGTGAGGGGCACCTTTGGAAAAGATAGAAATATTATTTTATAATAAATTAATATTCGGTTTATAATGTCTCCAAAGAAGATTATTTAGAGTTTAAGGTGGTTATAGGTATAAAACCACTCAACCAATATATTTTATATAGGTTTTGGTCATTATATTAACCTTATATTTTAGTTTAAACTCTTAGTTAATTAGATTGACATTTACCATGTCACTTTGTATTTTTATATTATATAGTTAATAAACTTAACATATCAATCCAAGAGACCCCCAAGTGGTCCATTAATGATACACCAATCAAGATATAAGTCTCTTGGCTGAACCTTATATTTTTAGGAATTGAAAATCAATTAATAATATAATATGTTTTTTAAAAACTCTTTTATGTCAATTTTGACACTTATTCAATAATTGATTTTTTTTAGTCTTATAAACATTATTAATTCGAATAAAATTTATTTAAGTAATACTGAAATTTCATATTAACCAATAAAATTCCTGTATGTCATCAAAACTTTCAAATTATATTTATTTTAACATTTATAATACCAATTATTTGATTCCTTCATTAATAAAAAAAATACTGCATCATTATTGTGTCATAAATAAATTTAATTATTAAATGTCAAAAAATTATAAATAAACTACCATTATGTAGGAAATATTTTTATATTTCTAATGAATATTTATAGTTGAAAATCCAACATATATAACCCTATGTAAAAAAAATTCTAAAAGATATATGCTTATGTCATTTTTGTATTTATTTTAACTTAATTAATATAAAGTGTCATTATCACATACAAGTGAATCCATGGGGTCCCAAAATCAACCCAAAGATGACCATGGTCGGACATGTATCAACCAATAAGGTTAGGACATGTTTTAGGGTAATTTATTATTATTATAATATTATTTTTTTACCCTTATTTACCGGATTTACCCTTTATCCATGGTAAATAAAATATTTACCGAAGTAATTATACAAAATGTCTAAAAATAAAAGTTACCTATTTACACAATTTGGAAATCCTGATTCCAAATATGGAATCCATTTTTCCAAATTCAAAATACATAAGTGGCAGAAATTAATTTAAAATTAATTCCCGTTGTTAAAACAAAAAGCGTGTTTTTAAGAGATAATAACTATCAAAAGATTGACACTTGTTTATGTCCGGTTTAAATGTGAAATTATGTCCAATGACCAAAATTGTATTAAATGGTAAAAATATATTCTAAATATACTTTAAAACCACTCAAATTAATAATTTATCACTATTAATTATTATCATTAAAAAAGTTGTTTTTAATTAAAATTTAGTAATTTTCACTATTCATCAAAATATAAAAGTTATCCGAAAAGTACCAAAATTTTACCCTAGGCTAATTTTGATATTCCAAATCCAAAAATGAAGTCCATTTTGAGAGATAAAATTTATAAAATTTCAAAAATTAAGTATTACTATTCATGAGGGTTGGTTTGATTGGTTGTGGTGTGTGTTAGAACTCAAAGTTACGTACAACATACGCTACTGTATTATTCAAAGAGAAGCGTACCGAGGAAGCTTGGGGTGTTACATTGTAAATTTTTGATGTCCCCATTCTAAAGAATAAATTTATTTAGTAAAATTGAATATAAAAGTTCTAAAATATTGGATTTAAAAGGGGTTCATCATTAAAAGTCGGTAAAAGTTCATTTTTTGAAAAATACATCTTTTATCCGAATAAAAATGAATTTTTTCTTACATTATGTCTAAGAAACTCATAATATAGATTCTAAAATTATAAGTATTATATAAAGTTCAAAATTCAGTTAATAATATTCATAACCTCTTTTGAATGGCTTGTTTGGTAAGTCATGGTGCGCTTGAACTCGGTGTTGCATGTAGTGCAAGTTATTGAATTACTTTGAAGAAATAACGCACTATGAAATCTTGGGGTGTTACACGGGCCAAAAACAACCAAATTCAAAAATTAAATAGAATCCCCTCCCCAGCAACAAAAACGTTAGCTCAGTTTCCACCATCTGAACACTACTTATCTAGCTATCTCGTGCAAGGGTTTATGGGCCTGGTACCAATGGCAATCACCATACCCTCTCAAACTTCCAATTCTGAATAGTAAAGATCTGGTTTAAACTTCTTGATCTGAACCTATTTTGGAGAAATACCTTATAGGAGAACTAGTTTCTTTTACCCAGCAGCATAAACCACAATTCCACAAGAAAGAATTCACAAAAAAAACATTCTACAAAATCAATGGTTGCACACAAACATGCTGCTAAATCAAAATATCTATCACCATAATGTTATCATAGTCTCCTCCACCGCATCCAATCCAAAAATCAACTCCTCCTTCACCAAGAAACTTTCATGAATAGTAGAATAATCCAAAGAAAAAAATGCAGAATCACCCAAAACTAATGTAGATTCAACCAAAACAGATCGCGAACAGAATAATCACATCCAAAGAAATATGAATCACCCAAGAACAACAGAGGAACAACATATCCATGTATTAATCCAAAATACAAAGGAAAGATTCAAGGATCAATAATCCATCCCCTCATCAATGGCCACCCTAACTCCATAGTTTTCCAGACTCTGCTATAATCTATCACCAAAATCTCATCTCCATCATCTTGAATTCTCTCAAAGACCATAACGGACCACCCAACACACATAGAGAAGATGAGGTAGCGACCATTAGATGTGTAAAATGGATCTCAGCCACTGGTCCATCACCACGCTGCCTTGTCGAGCCCTATCCAGTGAAGGTGGATCGAGGTGAGACGTAGGCCAGCAATGGTGAGAAATTCCATGGAGACCAAGCCCATGAGGTCACATGACACCGCCACAGAAAGAGAATGCCAACATGAGCACACCGATCAAGAACTGAGGAGGGATGAGATGGCCCAAGATGAAAGGGAAGGAGGCATCAACAGGGGAACCCTAGCTGAGGAGATCCCCTTACGGGCTCATGGGATGGTGTGTGTGAATGGGATTTTTTATGGAAATTTAAGATACTTATTTTATAAAAACTATGAAAGATTTATGTTATGTGTTCTAAAAATTAAAGTGGGAATTATAGAGAAATTCCACCATAGATATGTGTACTGATTGGGTGATAAGGGGATGTTTTAAAAAATACTCCTCCAGTGGTGGAGAAAAATAATGTGGTGGTATAGGATGATCAAGAAGAGTAGTTACATGAGAACCTTTCCCACTTTATGAAAATGATGTAATGTGAACCAGGGAGGGTTTTTTCAAGCATGTTTGAGCTGACCAGGGAATTTTAACTACATAAGCCTCTGAACTTTATTAGAGAGGGTGAAATATAGGAAATAGATTTCTAGATATAGTCCATCCAAATGATCATCAACCATTTGAAGACTCCTTCCAAGAAGTGAGTCAAGTTGGAATCCTATATGTTGAGAGGTCAGGTAAATCTTTGATGGGACATCATGGTGCATACCGAATGGGATGAGGTAATGTTATGGAATAATTTCCAGGAATTGTTTTGGAGAATTTCTATCCAGGGACCTTGAGGAAGGAAAAGGATGTGGATTTTATAATTTTGACCCAAGGGGCTATGTCGATGATGGATTGTTCAAGTCATTTCACCGATTTATGATGCTTCTTTCTAGTGTTGGCATGGGATGAGATAGTTGTGGTGAAACATTTAAAGGATGAGCATAAGAATGATATCAAGTACAAAGTGAATATTTTATGTTTGAAAAAGTTTGTAGAGGAAGTGGATCCAGATCGTATCTCAAAAGGGACCCTAAAGGGAGCTTCAGGTAGTGGACTTGTGGTGGCAGTTGTGTGGATGATTGGTACAGCTTCTATGGGAAGGAAGCATTGTTTTGGGAGTTTTCGTTAGGGTATAAGTGAATAGGGTAGTCATAATAAAGGTTAAACCTTTAAGGGTGGATATTAGGCCGTCTTTTATTAGTGTGGTAGGTCGAGGAACATGCGTGGTCAGTGTCCCTGCCCACCAGTAGAGTGCCGGTCATGTGGAAGAATGGGGCATGTACATAGGTTCTACGAGAACCCTCAATAGTTGGGCATGGATGGAGTTCAAAGGTTGATGCAGATTGTAGGCAGGGGGTCAGTTACCCATACCAGAAAGGCAGTGGGAATTCCAAAGTCCATATCTATAGGAGTGATAGATGTGGCACATCAGGGAGATAGTATCCATACTGTAACGACCCGGACCCGAACAGCCACCCGAACAGTGAAAAATGGTTTGGGTGTTTCTAACATAGGTGAACCTCCCCAAATTCCAAAGGTTTTTGACTAGAAGCAAGGGTCTTATAGGTATAGTGGGGAGGCTATACCCTCTCAAAGGATAATAATGGTACTGGTCCAGGCATGATATAAAACTAGAAGCCTCTACCGACTCAAACGAGACCCGCATAGCAGAAACCCAATAAATAGTAATAAACAGCGGAAGAAATAAATACAAACAACAGCAGTGGAAAGTAAACAAAATAGCATGTTAAACCACTAGTAATAGCTACTAGATCAGACAAATCATGCATCCATAGCAATTCAATATATAAAAGGGCAGCAATGTCTAACCTACAGTAGTTACAATAAACAAGGTAAGCATGCTAGGACAAGAAAGAAATAAAAACAAGTAAACACCATCTAGGAAAGATCACAAGGTCTCTACCATCTCCATGAGAGCTAAAATATTCCAGTTTCTGAAGTTGGTCTCTTTCTTGAACGTAAATCCATAAATTCTACACACATATTGAAGGGCCCGTGCAGGGTGTGAGACGAATCCCAGTAGGATACCACCTAACGGTGCATACCTAATATAACTGTTTAAGCATATATTCACTTATAAGGAAAGAAATAAACAGTACGATGTACAAATAAACATAGACTCCATTGGTTCTCAGTAGCCTCCATGAAGTTTCACATGCTTCGGCCAACGCTGGAATCTATGTCATGTAACCCGACACCACACCTCGTGTCTCAAGGTACCGACGTCCCACCAAAGTCATTCCCGAGAATAGTAACCCAGAGGAACAGTTATGTCTGTCCTTAAATAAGTAACTATATGGACAATGATGTCTGCCCTCAAATAAATAACCGGAGGGATAGCAATGTCTGCCCTCAAATCATGGAGAGCCTCTTCCCCCCCAACTTGATATCCTCAATGCTATCCCCGGAAGGCTTCTCACCTTCCATGTGTCTTCCTATAGAAAGTACCCCCAAACCATTAGTACCTAAATAGAAACTAACGGGGGCCTCTACCCACACGAGTGGTCAAAACCACCTCATCACAGAGTCTCTGTGTGTGCACACTACTCAAAGTTTCTGGGTGAGAAATAATCACCAAAATAGTACCCAATCCACAACATCTCTGACACATCATGTCCCTGCTACCATGTCACTCAAGTTTTATGGTCTTTCTATCCAAGTAACCTAGACATTCCCAACCTGACAGTCACACTACCTCAAACCGACGTCCATGATGCCCAATCCTGTGGTCAGAACCACCCAATGTAACCTGGGACAAGCCCAACCTGTGATCAGTATCACTCAAGAATATCTGGGCCATTCCCAACACAACCCAAAGGTTTTATAATATGCAATATCACACATCACATATATATATATATAGTAAAAAGAAATACTTAAAACAATCAACTAAACTAAACAGTTGAATTTCACTAGGCAGTTGTTGTCCCAGACTAGTACTGAGGTCTTGAAAGCCTCTAATGAGTCATATCTAGGTTTAATAAACCAAAATCAATCATTTAAAACAATAAAGTTCAATTATAACCATTTTAGCACCCCCCCCCCCTGACCAAAATGCCCCACTGAGCAATTGCCCCTCGCCCGACCCTGGTCAAGAAAAACAGGTAAAGGGATTACCTAAAGGCATCCCATAGGTCTCATAATCAATTTAACATATTAAAACATGAATGAAATGGTATTTCCCAAAATACCCAAATACACACCAATGGCTGCTCCACCCAAAAGTCTGCAAAAACACAAAAGAATGTATGCACCACCTACCTTTTACTAGTACGATGATACTCCTCCGATAAAAGCCTCCAATTAGGTTTAAAACAAGGTAGATATACAAAATAATAAAAAACAATCAAACCCTTATAAATCGGTTTAGAACAGAAATCAAGAAGAATGGATCAAGATGCATCAATGCCTTACCGAGGGGGTTCCAACACATCTGAAGGTGATCAAAACATAGTTTGGACAAAGATCCAAGATCAAAAACAAGCTACGACCGACTCTCCTCACTCAAACCCATCGAGAGTTTGGGTTTCTGCCTCAAAATGATGTTACTGCCTGTTTTAGTGAAAAAAATGAAAATACACAGTGTGTACTTAGGACTACACACCGTGTGTATAATTATATTGTTCATATGATGGCTGATATTTCACCGAGGACTTATATATTGACTACACAGCGTGTACCTTGAAAATGAACGCTTTATCTCCCAGATCTCCCCTCTCCCTCTCCCTCTCCACTCTGCCTTGGGTTTCCTCTTGAAACCCTATGATGAAGGCTTGGTGGAACATCTGATTGCTTCTCCTTCCTCCCCTTCCTCCCTTCCCTTCTTTTCCCCATATTCTTCTTATTCCTTCCCTGTTTGTTGGATGGTCATTGGTGTCTTCGTTAGAGCCCTTGGTCACTCCCCTACTCTGACCTCTGGTTCCCTTGCGGCTTTCCAAGACGGATCTGAAGTAGGGTTTCTAAGTGGTTTTGGGATCCTGTGGTTCGGTGGCTATTGGTTCTCAAGGATCTTTGGCATTAGTCTTTATTTGTTTCTGGTTTTCTAGCCCATCGTCATGGTGTTGTTCGGGTTCCTCATCTTCTCTATTTCTTGCTCTAGCCTCATGTCTATCTGCACCTCTCTGAGGCAGATCGACTATGAGGTGATGATGAGCTTTTGCGATTTAGGTTCGTAGGCCATTGGAGTTCCAGACGCGTGTCCTTCGTCAGTGGTGAGTCTGAGTTTCTCTTCTGCATGGCGTTCGATGATGGTTGATGGGGTTCTTTCTGCTTTTGTTGGTGAGGTGGGGCTTTTTTCCGGTCCCTCTGGTTCTGGTGTGGCAATCTCATCATCTTTTTGGTTCCTTTGGATGTTTTTTTCGGATGGTCCTTGTTGTGATTTGCGGTCTGGATTTGACTCTCTATGGAGGATTTAGTGTGACAAAGATGCGGTGTTAAGGAAAGCAATCTTCACCAGTGCCCAACGTTTTTTTAGGTTTGTTTCATTTTTTTGCAAAGTTGTTCATATTGTATGGTGGGGATCTTGTATGGAGTATTCGATGGTGTGGTTTTGCTTCTCAGAAAACCCTTTCCGGCATTTGTCTCTGGTGGTGTTTGAGTGATGACGGTAACTGGTGGTAATTAAGAAGGATGCTAACATGATTTTCTCTAACATGATGATCAAGATCTCTTCAGGTTTTGGTTTGGATTTGGTGGTTTGAATTCTGATTTTCGTATCCCGCCTGATTTATGGTTTCAAAATTTATTGGTTCTTTGTTAAAGTTTGAATTTTTTTGGGGCGGATTTGCATAGTTTGAATTTTGTGTGTGCTGTGTTTGTGCAGTTCCCACTAACCCAAAAAGTGGTTTATTTTGAAAATTAAAAAAGAGGATTTGGTTTACATGACATGTAACTAGGGGGTACATGGTGTGTACTTATCTACCCTACCACCATCCTCAACACGCCATGTATATCCCCATACACGGCCCCTCTACATGGAGTGTACAAATAGTATATGATGTGTACTTTCTAAAATCCTTAAACCCTGACAACAGGCATATACACCATGTATGGCCATCAAAAACGGTCAGGAGTACACAGCATTTACTGAAGGAGCATGTCATGTAATCTAGAAATTTCCAAAAACTACCCAGTTTCTCCAGTTTTCTCAGAAACCAATCAAAAATTCCAATAGGGTCGGGATTTTGACCCGTTCTAAAAACCTTGGTTCTTACACATACCAGTAGGGAATTACAGTATCGGGCACTCAGACCGAAGCCCAAGGTAGAGGGGTAGGTTAGCTTCATGAAGTTTAGTCTTCTCTTGGAGGTAGTGAAGATGGACCATCTACAGCTTGAGGTTTGATTCTTATAGCTTCAACACTTTCTAGTGCTTTATTTGATACAGACACCACACACTATTTTATCACTTCTTAGTTTTTGGTTTTTTGGGCCTAATTTTGGAATGTGTGTGTGGGGTTATGTCAATTGATACTCCATTAAAGGTTTAAGATGAGTATATCATACAATGTAAGGGTTGTGCTCTGGAGTTTGGTGGGTACCATTTTCGGTGGGACTTTTTCATCCTCGAGATGTCATGTTTTGAATTGATTTTGGGAATGGATTGTCTGGTGTTGTACTGAAACCATATAAACTATTACCATAATTGAGTAATTTTTCCTTCTCTTTAGGGAGACACGTATTTCCATCATGGTGAGTGAGACATTCGAGCAGGTTGTGCAGGGCTAGTTTTTCAGTAGTTGGGAGAACTCACAACCCAAGTGTCATGTCTTGTGCTTGATGATGGAAGAATAGAGCATACATTCTTACCTCCTATTATGTATCTATTTCATGATTTTTTCATGAGGAATTCCTAATGCTACCACATGAGAGTGATTTTGAGTTTTCAATTGAGTTGCTTCTAAGGGTAGAACCAACATCCATTATACCATATTGAATGGAACCGATAAAACACCAAGAACTTAAGGTTCATCTAGAATAGTTAGAGCATAAGGGGTTCATCTATAATAATACATTTCCTTGGGGATACCTCATACTATTTTCCAATAAGGCTGATGGATCATTGAGTTTATGTGTTGACTATAGGAAATTGAATCAGATAATGGTTAAGAACTGATACCTGCTTCCTAGAATTGATGACCTGTTTGACCAATTTAGGGGTGATTCGGTGTTCTACAAGATCAATTTAAGATTGTGATATAACCAGTTGAGGGAAAGGCCTTCTGATGTACCTCATACTACCTTCAAGATAATGTATGGATTTTATGAGTTTTTTGGGATGTCGTTCAGATTGAAAAATACACCGGCTATACTCATGGATTTAATAAACTGAATATTTCACCTATACCTGGATCAGTTTGTGGTTATCTTCATTGATGAGATATTGGTTTACTCTAAAACTTATGAAGATCATTCCAAACATCTTGAAATTGTTTTGAGTACAATAATAGAGAATAATATTTATTCCAAGCTATCAAAATGTCATTTCTGGATTGATAAATTGAATTTATTGGGTCACATAATCTCTGAGGTAGGTGTTTTAGTGGATCCATAGAAGGTGTAGGTCATTGTGTCTTGGGATCATCCCAAGAATGTTTTAGATGTATGGAGTTTTCTAGGATTGGTTAGTTACTACCAAAGGTTCGTTAAATATTTATCTCATTTGTTAGTGCCACTCTCTAACTTAACCAATAAGGGAGTTATGTCTGAGTGGTTTAAGACATGTGATAATTATTTTCAATAGTTGAAGAAGTGTTTGACGACCACACTGATCCTGATCGTTCCTAATATAGGTAAGAGATACAACTTGTTCTTTGATGCATACAGTGTTGGACTTGGGGTAGTATTGATGCATGATGATTGGTTTATAGCATATGGGTCAAGATAATTGAGGCCTCATGAAATAAATTACCCTAATCAAGATTTTGATTTGTCCACTGTGGTTAATTTATTTATGTGTTAGAGGAATTACATTTTGAGAGAGTGGTTCATGGTATTTACCGACCATAAAATCCTTAAGTATATCTTTTCTTAGTGTGATTTGAATCATTGGAAGAGAATATGGCTTGAGGGTATGAAGTATTTTGGATTTCATTTAGTTTATACACTGAGAAAGGGGGATAATTTTGTTGTTTCTCTTACCCAAAAGACTCATAATCATGTGGTTCATGAATCCAACTCTGAGTGGAGAATGATGGCCTTGTTTTCTAACCTACACCTACAGGTTCAATATGGGAACATGTAGATGAACCTTGCATCCATAGTAGTTTATTCCTAACTTTTGATCTAGGTGAAGGAGAGTCATCTTGAAGATATGACATGTTTTGTTATGAAGGAAATTATTAAAGGTGGGGAGTTTTCTTCTAGTTGGGATGTGGATGATGATGGGATTTTCAGTGTTTATGGATGTGTGGTTGTGCCAGTGTGTATGTGAGAAGAGTTTACAGGCGAGTTCCTTACATCGAAGTGGGAAATGCATCCTGGTTTGAAAAGGATGTATTGTGATCTTCAAAGGTAGTATTGGTGGTTGAGAATGAAGAAAGAGGTTTCATTTTTAGTAGTGTGATGCCTTACCTATTAGCAAATAATGTAAGATAATCAACACCCAGGTGGTTTGTTACAGTCATTGCCTATGCCGAGATGGAAGTGGGATGATTTAATGATGTACTTGATAGTGGGTCTTCTAAGGATTCCTTGGAAGAATGGTGCAATCTGGGTAGTTATGGACCGTTTGACTAAGGTGGCTCATTTATTATTGATCTAGGATACCTTTACTATTCATTTGTTAATATAGTTGTATCTTTGAGAGATAATGATTTTACTGGTATACCAAGGAATATAGTTTTAAATCATGATTTTTTCTTCACATCATGCTTCCATAAGGGACTATAGAAGGCACTTGGTACCCATGTGTTTTTTAGTATGGATTTTCACCCGCATATGGGCGGGAAATCAATGCATATGATCCAGGTGTTAGAGGACATGTTTAGAGCTTGTCTCCTGGATTTTGGTGGATCTTGGAAAAAACACATGTTGCTTATTGAGTTTTCCTATAATAATAGTTACTATGAAATAGTTCAGATGGAACCATTTGAGGCTCTATATGGGAGGTCATGTATATCTATTTTTTTATAGGTAATGGAATCAGAATTATTTGTACAAAGTCTCATGTAGGAGACATCAAACAAGGTTCATTTGATTCATAAATTCATTGTGATGTCTCAGTGTATGAAGAAGTCATATCAAAATCAGCATCATAGACCTATTGAGTTTATGGTGGGTGATATTTTTTTTCTTCAGGTGTCTCCATGGTAGGGTCACTATAAAATTTGGATGTAGTAAAATTTGATGCCCAGGTACGTGTGGTTGTTTGAGATTGTGGAGAGGATCGGACCGATGGATTTTTTATTGTCTCTTACAAAATGGTATAGTGGAATTCATGATGTTTTTTATGTTTTGTAGCTTTGACAGTATCACCCTAACCCATATAATGTGGTTAATATTGAGGATGTTAAGCTTGAAGATAATGCTTCCTTTGAGGAGCATCTGGTTCTTATTGTGGATCATAGTAAGAAAGTCTTGCGAGGAAAGGTTGTGCCTTTGTTTCTTGTTATTTGGTAACATGGTAATGTTCATGAAGAAACTTAGGAGAAATAATTGGATATATGGGCCTAATGGACCAATATCTTTTCTTTATATGCTTGTAAATGTTGGGGAATTGGGCTCAAGGATGAGCCGCTATAAGTTGGGGGTTTTAAGATCCAGAACTTATTGGAGGTATGTACTTCTTTAAATTTTGGTCTAAATATATTTTTTTGTTAATGAAGTGTTTCATGGGGGTTTTAGGGGACTCTAGGGTGTTCTGGGAGTTTAGGACATGAAATAAAGGAAAACCATGCCAACCTGTTCAAGGAGAACAGTTGATGTATGGTTGTCACGCGGTTAAGTAAAGAGTCCAAGGTGGGAGGCCAAGCTATGCAATTTTGGATAATGGAATATCGCATTGTTGGTGCATAGTTTTTCAAAACCATTTAGCCTTATCAAGTAACCATGTGACCCAAATCCCCTTAGACAGTGTCTTGCACACAATTTAGAAAATTGTGTGGGTAACCTGTGTGCCCCTTTAAAAGTTTGAAAATTTACAGTTTTTCCATTTTGAGATTTTAAGACCCTCATCTGTTTTTGTCCACTATTTCCTAACTTACAACCATATTGGTGAACTAGAGCCATCAAGATCTTCCAAGGATCTATCTTTGTCATTTATTAGCAATTTGGAGCAACATTGGTTGCATATTGAAGCTCTAGGTAAGTCTAATATCCCTCTTGATTTTCTTTTCTATATTAGGGCTTGTATCTTGGGAAATCTTATTCTAAAGCCATAAAATTTTATTCCTCTAATGGTTTATAGGTTAATTATTCAAGGGGTGTTTTAATCAAGATATAAGGCTATGATTAAGAGTGAATTCATAAAAAAATTCAAGGTAGGTGGTATACATGTTATATCTCGCAGTTTTAAAAGGATTTTGGGTATATAAGCTCAAGTTCTTTCTTTCCCTTATTGTGTTCTTGGTGTTGTTAGTTATTTTTGGTAAAATGGGTGTATAAATGGTGAATTGAACCTCTCATTATCCATTTGGGATTCATGGAGAACAACTTGACCTATTTAGGGCCACCCATGCGGTGCGATGACCTTCCCAAACATGCTTTTTACTCAATAGAACCCATGATAAACATGTAGAATGGTTAATTTATTGATAAATAAGGGAAAATGGATAGTTTTTTCTAGATGTGTTTAATGGATAAGGTATTGTTTTTCTTGACATGAAAAAGGTTAAATTGGATTAATATTAATGTGTTTATGGAATGTGTATTATACTTGAAAAGAATAAGTAGGTTAATGCCTGGGGAATGATGAATGGGTTAAGTGAATTGATGTGGGAGAGTTGTGGAATATGTCGAGTGGGTTAATGTAGGGGGAATAATGAATATGCTTAGTGATTTAGGCATAGGAAATGAGAATTAGGATAAATGACTATGTAATGTATATGATAAGTGTGTTAATGGGTTATGGAATAATTTTAATTCCCATGTTGATTTTTATGGTTTATTTTTTCTATTGGTATTGGTTATGTTTTTTTGTGATATGGTATATGTCTGGGGAATGGATAAATATTAATTTTCACAAGGCTTGGTAGAGTGGGGTATTTACATGAGATTCTATTCCCATAAGTCGATTTAGTTTGAGGCTTTAAACTCCACCCCACAATACATAGATTAGGGAAGGGGATAGAGTTATATTCCCCTAACGGTTTCATTCAATGAGACCACCTAGACCAAGGCTTCAAGGTGAGTGTGTTTTATATGTGATGATGTGTTTATACCTAGTGATATGGGAAAATTTATTTACTCCCCTTATGCATTAATATTTAATATTATGCCTAATCCATTGAACACGTGATGAAATTGAACTGAGTAACAAAGATTTTAGAAGTATTAAAATTAGGAATGGTACTGGGAATGACTCAAGTGAACATTGTTAACTAATGTCAACCGAGTTACCGAGTTACCTTTATTTTCTTTTTTTATTTAACACTTTCATTCACTATCTATTGAATAGATATTTTGTAGACATTGTTGGTGGTGTCCTTTTAAGTTTTAATTACACCCTGATTGGGTGTTGCTGGGTACCTGAGTAGATTCCATGCTTGCATGTCAGAAAAAGGGAAAATTCCATATGCTAGGGAGTTGATTTGGGAATGGGTTGTACATGTAAGAGGTTCTGGACCTAGAGTCAGGATCGATTTTAGGTTTCCACTGGTTATATTTATTTTGGATTTTTTCACTTTAGAACTATTTAGCATGTAATGACATATTTTACTATTGGCTATGGTTTGTACCCAGTTTTGGGAGATTATTTGTTATGAATGGATGTTAATTATTATTTTCGTTTCCATTATTTATTTTATTACATGTTGTCTATGGTTTGTACCCAGTTTTAGGAGGTGTGCTTGAGGTTATGTGGTGACCCGGATCATGGATCCATTTAGTAGATTCTAGGTCAATGATTTTTCAATTAGGGACAAACAACATGGATGGCTAGAATAAAAATAATAATTTTATTATCAATAAATTAAGAAAATACTAAATGAGGTTGAATAATTTGAGTTCTAGGTGAAACTAGTGTTAAACTAGTAAAAATATAAAAAAATATAAAAAGAGTGGGGGGATGAGGAGTATATTTAAAATTTATAGGATCAAAAATAGAAGAAAAAAATAAATAGGTATAGACTAAATCTATAAGATCCATGGTTGTTGTAGCACCTTTAAGAAAATATAAATTTATAATATCATTAATATTAAAAATAATTTATGGTAATATTTCAATCCACCCTGAAAGCACATGATTAAAATCTAAAACTATTCACCAATGTCGAATTTTAATTTATTCTCATGTTTTTTTACTTAAAGGAATTAGTAATTAAAGGTACTTTTAAATCCCTAGAGAGGTAGAAATGGAGGTAGGTATTAATATTAAAAAATATTATTCAACTCCTTCATTAAAAATTCAATCTCAGAGTAAAAAAATAAATTTAATCACCCACTAGTTAGTAGTTGAATACACTTCCATAAAATAACTACTAACATTTTTTGTATATTAAAGAGGTATTTTCATTATTCATCATTAAATTTCTCACATTGTTTTAAATTGTTTCATTGAAACCATTTTTTTATACTTTATTATATCTCTAATAATAGGTTTTCATAAACAATAATCTAAAAATGTTTATGTTGGAAAAAATAATTGGAGGATCATCTTCAGTAACTCAGATACATATCAACTACCAATGGACGAGTTTTATACTATAATATCTATAAACATAAACTTTAAATGAGTAAAGATTATGATCTGGTAATATATAATATGGTGGTTGTATTAATTTTCTTCCTTTGAATGATTTTTTCTCTAAAGCAATGTGCCACATGGCCTCAAGTGTGACTCTGGATCACCAAAGGTCGGTGACAAACACACAAGATCTAAGATATAACATGGGGATAGATTTACCCTATAATGTCCCATTATATAAAAATACCCAAAAATGAAAATTTTAATAACACAAGTAGAAGAAACCAATTAAAATATCTAAATAAGTCATAATGAAAACCCATATATTCCCTTATAAGTGAAAAATCAAAACTAGAGATGAAATAAAAACTCAAGTTCCAAATTAATTATGATACAATTGAAAAATACATCAAAATAAACTATAGTCAACTCATTCTATAAGAATCCAAAATATAATGAACATAGATAAAATATTTCTCTTAGATTCATCTCCTGATTATAAAGGATACTTACCATTATCTACAATATCATTCATATAATATGTATACACATGAGATTTTCACATATAAATAATGAGAATAAATATTTAGCACAATACCAGGTATCACATAGAATTTATCATGATCATATAAAATAACTTAAAATGTTTAGATAATGTAAGAATATCTTTTTTAACAATTAAAACTAAGTATAAGGTGTAGAAAAAGTCACCCATATAGTCTCTTGGTTACTTCAACCAATGCGGGTAAAAATCTTAGATATAAAATATAGAAAAGGTAGAAAAACATTTGTATAATAACCATATCATGTTCCACCCATAGAGAATCACATAATTTCTCTAGACCTAACACAATACCAACCCAAACACATGGATCTCTCATCAGTATCATATATCTCAAACTACCCCAATGCTCCATAAAAGTGGATAAATTCATGGAACTTTTTATAATAGAGAAGTTATGGTAAATCATATAAAGTGTATTATTATTTTTAGATAAAAATATAATAATTTATCCCTAAATTATCTGATAAGAATAATATAATCACTTTATAAAAACACATACAAACACTTTAAATACAAAAATATCTTTCATCCTTAAATGGATAATTTTTAACATGTACATTTCACAATAAACATCCAATTTAAGAATCTTTAATCCTATTTTAATTCCATTTTTTATTATATTACCATTTCAGTTTTAGAGGTTACTTATCACCACCTTAAATACATTTTTCATCTTCCAAAGGACACATTATACCAAAAAATATTCACTATATAAGTTATGTAACACTCGTTAAGCTCCATAAATTCATTAGGTTTTTTCCTTTAAAATGTGTATTTTCACCCAAAAAATATATCATTTACAACACACATTTCAATAAAAAATACTTTAAACATAAATTAATTAATCTAAATATTAAGAAAAAATTTCTAAAACTATACAATGAATATTTATACCAAATAAAAACGCTTTAACACGTTAATTTATCATCAAAAAAATCAATTTTAAACCCCTATATTCACTTCAATGACTATAACATTAACACTTAAATCAATTTGAAATCTTAATTCATTATTATATTGATTATTTAATAATTTTATTCATGAAATTACACATTTCATATACATTCCAAACATAAATAAATTTGAAATATAAATTAATAATTGCTACAAAATTATTATTAATCATTAGAAATAAATTTTTCTTATTAGTTGACTCATATAAAAAATTAAATCATAAATTAATGACACTGTCCATATAAAATCACATTATTAAACACCAAAGAAATCCATTGGTCACCTAACTCACACTTAATCAGAAAATTTTCCATAGAATAATGACTCATCTCCTCTTAGAATATAGATAAATCTAAAAATCACCAAAACTAGAAGAATATATTTATAATTAAAATATCATCATAGATAAAAATTATCTCCTTTACACAAAATAATATGGCTCTCAAATCTATTATAGAAACGGATCCAAAAACGTTGAGTGGTCATGAATCTAAATTTAAATTATAGATAAATCACTTAATAATATTATAAGAAGAAAGGGGGAGTTTATGATGAGAAAGGATGGTCAAAAGTGACCACTAGAATAAGAAAACCTTGGTTAAAAACATAATTCTATGAGTATAAAATATTGAAAATTTCTCCATTAAAAAGAAATCCCACAAACCTATTGGGTGCCCTATCTAAGGATATTAGGTACTTAGTGGACATTCTAGCTATCTTTCTCTACTACCACAACTAATAGGTACTTGGTACCCTAAATTAGGTAATTAGTGGTACTTATATGGTAAATTCTAGCATTATACAATAAAAATTCCTCCTCCAAGATCCTTCCTCCACTAAAATACCTCATGATTAGTTTAATATAGGCACAAAATATATTCAAAAATCATTAAATGAAAATAAGAAACATATCTTAAAAAACATGTCATATAATACATTATGATAAATAATCTCATTTTTTTATTTAATCATAGTAATCTCCCATTAAATGCAATTTAACATGATTTTAAATCAATCTAGTATCTCATGTTACACTATGAAAACTGAGAAACCATTGTACAAGTGGTCATAAAAATCTATGCATTCTGAATTTCAATCATATATCTATTAAAATTAAAATATTCATTGTCTAATCTATGTATTAAATAAAACTTAAACGTCATAAAAATTTGTGTGAGTGGGATAATACTTGTTTCATTTTTCACTTTCTTGAATATCTTAGGGTGCACCACCAATCATTTATGCCTAAAATAACATGTATCTATCATTATATCCCTTAAAATTTTCTACCAAAAACAATATCACTAGAGTATAAGTAGTTTTAAAATGTTTATATAGAGTTTAGACCTCTATAGTTATAACATCAATAATAAATTTATCTTTAGTTATAGATAAAATTATAGTATTACCCATCATAATATCACCATAAACATAATACACCAAAAGATAATCTAGTGTGAGTACCATTAGTATGAACTTTATTATTTGTATCAATATATGGGATTAAAATTCCATAAACTAGTATATATGAATTAAAATAATGATATTGAACATCATCATGCTTTACTTAACATCCCTCTATAAGGAAAGTGTGAGTAATGATAATCATTTTATCCTCTCTTTCTAAGAGAATCAGTATCTAACCTATACTCTTAAAATCAAATTTCAATATCATATTAATAATTAAATTCATTAAAATAAATAATTATATCAATATATTGATCATATAAAATCAAAATATGGCTGAAAATTATAGCCTTAACCAATTTTTCATCCATAACAAAGATAATTACTTCAATACCAACTTTTACAATATTAGAAAATTCATTTCTAATGTCTTCCTCAACTAAAATATCTTTAAAGGGGTGATTTTTTTATATAAAAATGTTTGTTTATTCTCACTAATCTAAAATTTTTATGGGATCGATCACCATGAACACAATAGAATTGATATGCATTATAGGCATTATCATCGGATTCATAAACAATATTAATTATCTTAGAAAAATATATATATAATGGAACCCAGTCACTTTCTTCCCATAAATATAAAATCATTGTTTTCTATATTGGAACTATAGAAGGATTAAAGATATTATGAATATTCTCTTAAAAATATAGGTTTCCATAACTCCTTAAAATTATATTTTTATTCAATTTTTAGGAAAATAAACTTTTTATGGTTAATTAGGAAACCAAACAAGATATTAATACAATAGTTGATTAGATATCAATTAAAACATCCAATTTATCCTAAATATATTTAAATTTGTTGGAATATATAACCCTTTAAAGACTCCAATCAACCAGTTTATTCCACTTTGTCTCCTTTTAAATTAAATGATGGAATCAGAATTCGAAATTATCCCAAACCTTAATATACTCCTTTATATTTATCTTCAATTAATTGATTAAATTGAGAAGGATCGTAACATGGGAATCAATCCATAACATTTTTTATTTATTGATTTTAAATTGATGGTTTTTAAAATTCATCATTTCAAAATCTTTCTCTGAGGATTTAATCTCCATTGGCTCTTCCACTATCTCCTCTTTATCTTTCAGGATCAGGTTTGATTGAAAATTAGTTTGAAAAAAATTTATGGGTTCCCCATTTTTGAATAATCTAGCCATTTTTAACCTCATTTTCAATTTATTTTGGATCTAAACTAACATTTTTATGCAACCTAAGAACTAGTTACAAAAATATTACATCATTTTAGATGAATATTAAATATATCTCATAATAATACCCTCCTAAGATCCATAAAGGTTTAGTACCTTTGGATAATAGATAAATAATATTATTATTTAATGAAATATATTCAATACCTAGAATAAAATATTTCTCACTTAATTGACTTATTATACATATCATACTTAAAAACAATTATTAAAAACCAAAGGAAATTAAAAAATAAGAAATTTTGAGGTGAGATTATTTGTATGGGTAAACATATGGGATATAAATTGATGATTATAAATAAGAATAATATAATCATAAGGGTTTGGGAACATGATAAAAACTTACGAAAACTTACTCAATAAGTCATAAACCATAAATCTTAAGTGAATATATAAATATTTTTCTTAAGAAAATACATGATTCATAAGAGTACAGAATGATCAATAATCAATATTGATCCCTAAGAGCATATAATAATCATAAGATATAAGTTTTTGGATCACAAATAATCATATTAAATCATTTCCTTAGTCAAGGAAAATTTACATTAATATCATAGTCAATGGATTCCCATAATGGACTGGGTTCACTCCTCATTTCTATAAACACAGTGGACAGGGTCCCATAGTGGAATGAGTTCTATCCCCATTCCCTTTCACTCTTCTAATGATATATAATTTTTTACCCAATTCATTGGATAGATATATAATTTTGTACCTACCCATCACATAATAAAAAATATATATATACGCACTAAAGAATCATAAAAACATTCAACATTTCATCATTTCATCATTTCTTAATTAACTCGTGGGATAGAAACAGGTTTCATAAAAACATCCTTTAAACGTCATCATAATAAACCATCCAATGAAGTAAATTGTATTGTATAATTATATCATATTCCCAATGAAGAATAATATTCCATAATAGATGTTGAAATAGATGAAATTTTTTTTTGTAAGATCATGATAAATATTGTTTTAAAAATAAGATAAAACATCCCTTTCTTTTAATAACTCATAAAAATGATTACCAAAAAAATATGAACATTATTTTATCTAAAAAATTATGGGAACTTATAAATGAGTTTAAATGATTAATAAAGGACATAATGGTGGGAAAATACATTCATTTTTTATGTATTTAATAAAAAATATTATTATAACACTTTTGTAAAGAAATTCAAAAGTGATTCATACTGAAAATGTTTAAAAATATTACTTTTAATAATTTTTAAATATTTTAAAAGGTAATAGAAAATAAATTTATTTAACATTTATGTGTATATAAAAACATTCATAAATTATTTTTTAAGAACATTTATATGAAGAGAAAAATAATATCAACCTAACAGAATAGATAAGGATGAATTTTATTAAAGAAAATTGGTCCTTTTGAGTTCCAAAGAGGGGGGAAATGGAAATAATAATTCAAAACTAAAAAAATAACCAAATTAGAATAAAATAGATAGGTTTTAATA
The DNA here is from genome assembly GCA_963277665.1 of Viscum album. Lineage (NCBI taxonomy): Eukaryota > Viridiplantae > Streptophyta > Magnoliopsida > Santalales > Viscaceae > Viscum > Viscum album. Next base: position 1,862,407,525 of record OY728133.1, on the reverse strand, counting down.
TATAAATTTTATAACTCATATAGATAAAATTATATATAAACAATACTAATTAAAAGTGATACTGAACATAAACCTTTTACCTTAATTACTGACATTCTTTGTACATGATCTAACCACCTATACAATAAATTTAAACATATTATAAGTCTATACCAAAAAACTATACTTATTAATATTACTATATATCATGAAATTATAATTTATAATTAAAATTTTATTAAAAATTCTTCATTAAAATAAAAATTTATCTATTGACTGAAAGTTAAATTTTTATTATAAATAACTTTTATGGAAAAAGTGTGAAACCTTCAAGTTCAACCAAGATCATCAAACCCTATAGAAGATGACAGAATTATTAAATTCCAAATTAAACCTATTAGATGCATCCTCCTAATGTAATTTCTAGAAAATATTGGTTACCTTTTTATTTTGTTAAGGTGGTTATTAAATATTTATAGCATGTGTAAGAATAAATAAACATAAAATAATTCAACAAAGGATGTTACCTCTTCTTTGAGTATCCTCCTTTAACATACAAGTTAAGACTTCTTTGGTTATTCATTTGGTGTGAATAGAACCTCTAATAAATTTATAGGAGAGTTGGAAAGTGATTTTGGTAGATCTATGTTGGGAAAATTTTCTTGAAGTTTCTAAATAATTAAGGAGGGGAGGTTCCCTTTTATAATTGATAGGTGTGAAACCCTTATAAATACCATTCTCTTTAAAATAATATAGATTCATTTTCATGAAAAATTGGAAAAAATAGGTAGTTTTTAAATATAGTATAATTTAAGGTATAAATACACTAAAAAATAAAATTAATACATGTTTTATTCCTAATTGTTCCCCTATCTCTTAGTTTTCCCACCTTTTAACCCTTTTAACCCTTACCACGGTGAAAGATGTTTACCATGGTACCTTATTTTATTCACAGAAATTAAGTTAGACTCATTAACTAATATTTATTATTATTATAAAATATATGGTAACAATTTTTCAAGATTCAATTTCTAGATATGGATGAAATTAATTATAGTATATGTGCACCAAACACATAAAAACCATTTTTAGAAAAAAATATATCTGTAATAATAAAAATTACTCTATTTTGATTACTTTCCTTGTAAAAACCACTAGATAAATGTAAATTTATTTTATTGAATATATTATCATAAAATTTCATTTAAATCATTCATAAATAGTTATTAATGTAATTTATTAAGATAAAAATAAATTTCACACATAAAAAATGTTTTTTGAAAATATATTGTTTTACCATCAAATGATTTTATATTTCGTTCTAAACAATTTATAATAAATTTTTTAACGATAATTAATTTTTAAAATGTATAAAAATGTTATTCGATAGGTTCAATACTCAAAATAAGATAAATTTTCTTTTAAATAAAAACATATATAAATTAAACATTGTTTGAAAACAAAAAAAATATGTTTGACAAATAATTATTAGACTAGTATTCCTTATCATTAATTAACCATCCCATTGATTTATTTATTTTATTTTATTTCATTAATTATTAATTGAATTTAATAAATGAATATTATGGATATTATTCCTTGAAATCATTTAATCTATCAAAATACACATTCAACAAAATAGAATGAATGGTATTTTTATAAGTGAATTTAACCCCTTTTACAAAATCATTTTTCAATTTTATTTAATTATAATGTAATTTATTTTATTTTTATATTTTAATAAAATACTATTCACTTATGGTCATATTTTTTTACATCAAAAGCCATCAAACACATTAAATTAATTAAATAGAAATATATTAAAAAAATCATGGGTATTAAATTTTACACCTTAAAATAATTATTACTTTGAAATTTTGTTTTTATAATGGAAATAAATGAAGATAATTTTGATTCATTACATCCTCAAGTTCCAATGAAGCTTCCAAAAATTTATTGTTTCTGTACTACTCTTTGACAAGGTGAGTGGTCTTATTCCAAAACACTTTATCTCATTGATCCAAAATATGCATCGATTATTCCTTGTATAAAATATCATGCACCAGCTATAAAGCCCTTGATTTTAGTGTATGTGAAGGTTCATGTATATACTTCCTCAAAGGATAAATATAGAACCCATCGTGAACATTAGATATTTTTTGTGGAAGAATCAAGTGATAATTTATCATCTTGATATGCCCAAGAATATCATAATGACTAATATATTTGGGGTTTAACATCACTTTCATTCCAAATATCATAACTTTATTCCAAGGATATATTCATTAGAATACCATATCATCAAATTTTAACTCTAGATATCTTCAAAGTTTGTCAGCATAAATTTTCTATCGACATTGAGCTAGTCAGATATAGTACTAAATATATCTAACATTCTCTTCCATGTGCATTGCTAGCTCGGGTACCAATGTATTTTGTTCCCTAATTTCATCCTAGTATGTTGGAGTTCTATACTTATTTCCCTAAAGGGATTTATAAGTATCTATCTGAATACTCAATTAAAATCTATATTATAAGAAAATTCAACAAGAGGAATGTGTTTATCCTAAAGATTCCTAAAATCTCTAGAGAAATATCTCTATATATATTATAGGGTTTTAATGGTCCTCTTAGATTAACCATCTGTTTGAGGATGATAGATAATACTAATTCTCTGATTTTTATAAAATTTTGGTTGAGGACTTCTTGAAAACATAGAGTTAAACCATAGATATTGATTATACACAATTGAGATTGGTACTCCATGAAAACTGACCTCCTATTTAATGTATATCCCAGAATGTTGGTCAAGTGATAAATCATCACCGATAGAAATGAGATGCACTAAATTCATAGGTTGATCAACTAGAACCCAAATGTAGTCATGGACATTATATATATTGTAGAGTCCTATGATTAAATATGTAGTGATGTTTTCCCAGTTCCATATATTTATGGGTAATGGTTGGTTCATCCCCTTATATTTTTGACATTAAAACTTAACTTATTTTCATACTATGAATCAAGATACATACTCTATAGTACCATATTTCTTGTTTTCCCACAAAAAAATATTCCTTTAGATCTCTATAATTTTTTACTAACTATATGGATAGAGAATGATTATCTATGTTCTTAATACAAAAGTTCCTTATTCAATTATAGTACTGAAGGGATATATATTTGAGTCCTAAAAATTATCATTTTATCATAGACAAGGTTGAACTCTAGAATAATCCTTACCTTATTTTTCATTTTCAAATCCTCCATATATTCTTTTTTAAACTTTACGTAGATAGATATTTAAATAGAAATTTGAGAATGATAATATTTCTCCCCATTTATCAAGATTTGAAGGTCTATAATCTAAAAATATATAATTTTTTAATATTTTTCAATCCTCATCATGAACAATCTAGCATAATTCATGAGAAAAAGAACATTAGATACTTTTTTCACCTTCCCAATTTGGTAATGTATTGATCAATCGTAATATTTAATCAACTCCAACCATCTCCTTTGGTTTATATTCAACTCATTCTATGTAGATATATGATTTATGATTTTATGATCAGCATATATATTAAAATTTTCACCATAAAGATAATTTCTCCGGGTTTTAAAAGTAAAAATGACTACTGATAGCTCTAAATTACGAGTCAAGTAACATTACTCATGAATTCTCAATTATCATGAGGCATGTGTTACAATATTTTTATTAGAAATGAGAATAAATCCCATTCCTTTATTTAATATATCACTATATATCGCTAACCCTTCTCTATGGTAGGGTAGTGTGATCACATGTACACAAAGAAACTATTCTTCAGCTCCTTGAAATTTTCTTCACATTCACCTTTCTAAAGTAACTTTAATAGATTTTGAATGAACATGGTCATTGGATTCGATATCCATGATAAATTTCTCAAAAAGAATCAATAATTTAATTCCAATCAAAGAAAAATGTGGATCTATATCACTATTGTTAGCCTAGAATATTATTAAATGACTTCCCTCTTTGAAATATACATTGATATTCCCTCTCTTTTAATTACATGATCCAAGAATTGTGCTTTATTTATTAAAAATTAAAACTTAATAAACTTGGTATATAACTTATACTTCCTCAAGGTATTCAAAAAAATCCTAAAATGTCCTTCATGATCTTCCTTTTATCTTGTAATATATAAGAATATCATGTATAAATACTACCACAAACTGATCAATGTAATCTATAAAAAATATATTCATTATATTCATAAAAATTAGAGGGGAATTGGTAATTCTGAATGATATCAATATAAAATTATCATTCCCATGCATTGTACAGAAGTTTTTATTGGGTATATCCTCTCTTTTGAACCTTAAATGATGGAATCTATATTGATGATTAGTCTTTGAAAAGTGAATTTGACTAAACTAATCATCAATACATGATAGAGGATAGTATTTATTGATAGTGATTTGGTTAAGATCATGATAATAAATATATATGTTCATTGACCCATAATTATTCTTAATAAGTGATCACTAGGAAAAATGAATACCTTTCCAAGATTCTCACAGAGTATCTTCTTAAATTCTTATAACTCAATTGGGTCCATTCTATAAGGAGCCATTGAAATTGGTGTAACACTATATATGAGTTCTATTGAAAAACAAACTATACAATTCATGGTAAGACTAGGAAAATAATTTGGAAATATAATGGTATATTCTTAAAAAATATCCAAATACTTGATATTGGGGTTCTCCCTAACCATTTTAGATAAATACCCCTCATGAATAGGTATCAAGGCCCATATAATGGAAGTAATTTCCCTTGGAAGTTCATTTTAATCCTTGAATTAATAGATGATAATCTATTGATTAATAATATGAAATTTGAATTCCCTTACTTAGAAACTTATATGGGATCTATATAGAGAGATTAAATTATTTCCCACAATCACATTAAATTTGTCTATATAGATAATAATTAGAGTTTCAAGAATCTCATTACTAAAAACTTCCCTTAGATTGGATCCATAGTCTTGAAAAGTAATCATCATACCATTAGTATTTTTAACCAATAAATCAACATCTTACCATTGATGAAGTGATTTTATACAATTAGAAAATTATTCATAAAAACAACGGGTATAACCATATAGAAATATGACATTTAAAGTTAATAAATTAAAAATAATCATAACTTTATTCATTTGATTCAGTTTCTCATCATTTTATTACACTAAAATGGCTATTGTGAGTATAAATAAATATTAATTATAGTAATCGATCGTATGATTTAAAATCAATCCTAATTTTTCTTAAATTATGAAAAATTATTATCAACCCATCATATTCTAGTTTTCAATCTATGTTTTCCAATGTCATTTCTTATGAGTCATTCAAACCTAAATATAATCAAGTCCCTTATAATTGGTCACAATGAAATATAAATTAATCGTATAATATCCCCTGGGTGTGTCAAAACTAGTGTGTAGTTAGGCCTATTTTCCATGCATCAGATGAGGATCGAGTTAATACCCAACCAACATTTTTTAGGTTCATTACCCCTAGAACTATATATATCAAATGCTATATCCAATTGTTTGTATCCATATATTTTTCATTTCTAGAAAACCAAAAACTCCATAAATTTTAAAACTTTTAGGATATTTATTATATTAAGGATTATCCTTAGGGTTCTCACTAATGTTTTTTACTCACAATACCCAAAATAACTAAACCCTGATTTAATAACATCCTAGGAAAACTGAGCTTCACTAACATAAATCCAACATCTTTTTTGATAAATATTAAATACATATAAAAATATTTCATGCCTAATGACACCAAAAGTTACTTGTATTTACAGGCTACTTATTTCCTAAAATATCCTCAAAATCACTCAAAAACTTCTTTTCAATTAGTAACCTTCTTAAACATATCATAGTTAAAACCTTTCTTCATAACCTTGGGACATGTAAACACAATAAAGGGTCAGCTCAGATGATCAGTAAGGTTAAACATGGGAGATATCAATTAATGATCATTAGTTAGAATAAGATAATAATATATGTATGAGAACATGATCATAACTTATTAAAACATACCCAAAAAATAACAGACCATAAATCATGAGTCATTGTATAATGATTTTTCATAAAGAAATAAATGAGTCATAATAACACAGAATCATCAATAATAAATAATGATCAATGAGATCATATCCTAAGAATAAGACATAAGTTATTATCACACACAAAATCATATAAAATAGTTTCCATACTAAATAATCACTTATAAGAATATCATAGTGGATAGAGTTTCATAATTAATTGGGTTTACTCAACATTCCCATAAACATAGTGGGTATAGTCCCATAGTGGATTGGGCTTACTCCATATTACATTTAATGTTATATAATGAGATATCAAAATTTATCCAATGCATTAGAGTGATGTAAAATTTATTCCCCACCCATCACATAATTAAAACCTTACATATTTGTTCCACAATATCATAAAAACATTAATCATATCATCATAGATTAATTAACCTATATTAAAGAAACGGGTTTTATAAAAACTTCTTTTCAATAAAATCATTATAAGTCATATATAGGAATCAATTGGATAGTATCCTTACATAATATCACTATAAAATCATAATATTACTTAAAGTATGTTAACATAGATTAAAAATACTTTTATAAAATCATTTTAAATATTCTTTGAAAAACAATAGAAAAAATTCTTTTCATTTGGTAATTCTTAAAAAATTAAAAATTACATGAACAAAAAGAAAATTATTTTCTTTGAAAAACCATAGGAAATTTTAAAGGAATATAAATGACTAATAAATAACACATTGGTGGGAAAATCTATTCATGTTGTTTACTTTGAATAAATTCATTTTTTTCACACTTTTGTACAGAATATCAAAAGTGAGAAATATAGAATTTTTTTTAATATATTCCTTTTAATAATTTTTAAATAAACTAAAAATAATAGAAAATAACTTTATAAAAACATTATTTATATATAAAAACTTCCATATAATTATTTTTATGAACATTATTATAGAGTAAAATTATTTCTGACCTAATAGAATAGATAAGTCTGGCTTTGCTTAAAAATATTCTTCTTTTCCTTTTGATTAACAAAGAGTGGAAAATAAAAATAAATCTTGAAAAATATATAAATAACTATACTATAATAAAAAAATTATTTTAGATATACATATCATATAATTACTCTAATAGATATTAAATAATAAATAGTCTTGATTAAATGTGATATTAGAACATAAACGCTTACCTCAAGTCATGAATTTACTTGTATGTGATATAAAATCTTGTATAATAAATTTCAAATTATTATAAATATATAACAAAACCATATACATAAACATATTATTATATATAATTCTCTTATAATTTATTATTACACATTTATAAGTAATTCTTCAATGAAATAAAAAGTTTGGTGTTAACTATTCAGTTTCCATGTATGTTTCAATTCAGAGATTCCAGTCCTTGAAACATGGTCATGGTTTCATCATCTAAAAATAATTATATTTTCATAAATATCATATTTATTCTATATATACACTTTTATAACCAAATTTGTATGGTAGTGATGAAAAATTAATTATATCACTTTGTGGTGGTGGTGGTATGTACGTACGCACGAGTGATGTTTTCTTTTTTCAATAAATGGTACTAAATGAAGGTAAACAATAATTTTTTTTTTAAAAATAATAATTATATCATAAATATCATATAAATTCATTAAATCCGTATATATTTCCATTTATGACTGGTGGTGGTAAAAAAATAAATACATTTCTTCTTGGAGGTAGAATTTCACATGTATACATGAGTGACATTTTCATTTTCCATTAGATGGAAAGGTGGTAGATAATTATATTCCCATAAACATAATAATATTTAATTTAAATAAATATGCTTATTATTTTATGTTTAGGTGGTTATATAATATTTTGAGGAGGTGGAAGAAGAAATAATCTTGAATAAAGTCTATTATGACAATTACCTCTTCTTTGTGTATTATCCTATATATTACACCTTAATCCTTGTTAGGTAAGTATTTGGGTGAGATAAGTACCTCTAATATACAATGATTAGAGTTTCAAAGTTATTTGGTTAGAGTTTATTGGAGAAAATATACACAATTTTTGTGGAGAGGTGAGGATAAAAGGTAACCTTTTATAAGCAAGAGGAGTGGGACTTCTGTAAATACCATTAACTTTAAAATAATAAAAAGTAATTTTGATGTAAAAGTGGGAAAAAATTAGAAAATTTATGAATATAGGATAATTTAGGTTTAAAATATATTAAAAATATAAAATTGTTACATGTGTTAGTGGAAATTGTGGGCATATATCTTAGGTTAACCACCCTTTGAACCCTTTTAACATTTACTATGGTGAAAAAATTTTACAATGGTAAATTATTTCTAGGCCCAAAAATTAAGTTGAACTTGTTAAAATATATTTATTATTTTAATTAAAAATATTTAACCCATTTTAAAATATTTAATTTATTTAGGTGGTAGAAATTAATTCTAATATCTTCATGCAAAACGCATAGAAACCATTTTTCGAGAAAAAAAGTATCATTAAGCATAAAAAGGGTTTTATTATCATTACCTTCCTAGAAACAACAATTATATGAATAATAATTTATTTTATTTCATATATTATCTAAAAATATCATTAAAATAATTCATTTATTTTAAAAGGTCAGCCAGAAGCAAAGCTTCTGGCCAATTATTATTCAAAAGGACATAAAGAGTGGTGAAAGGGGTCAAACAAACAGAATTGCCCTCAATCAGGACTAACAATCATAATATGACCTGTCATTTCTGTAATTAGATTCCCCAGAAGACCCCCACACCGATTGAGACTACTCCAGGTTGAATATCTTAAGAAGATTTGCATCCATCTTTTTTGACACCTTTGAAGATAATCTAGTCGACTCAATCTTCGGAAGATGGGAAAAAACATTGCGAGGTCTCCTACTTGGTGGAATAGAGGGAAATTCATCACTATCAGTCATCCTTGCCTCACCACTTAAGACAAAATCCTTAAAGGATATAGTTCGCATGTTGCCCAGAGCAGGGGTTTTGCTGTTTCCCCTTTCATCATCAGAGAGATTCCCCCATTTCCCAGAAACATTAGAAGACTGCAAGAGCTTTTGAATTTCCTGGTGACAATCAGCATTCTGCGATGTATCAATTTGATGAGAGTAATCAACAAGGGAAGGTGCAGAATTTACATTCTCCGTTAAGTTATCCTCCTTAACCAAATCATCTTGCAGATTATAAGGGCCGCTATGAACTCTTTTAGGTGAGGCATCAATCATCTACTCTTTACCTTTCAAAAGAGAGAGTTGAGAATCAGGCTTCCCTAAAAGAAACCCAATAGCCACACTAGAAGTTGGTTCTTTGGGGAGGTCACAGTCCTTATAATCAGGTTTTTAAAACATTGTCTCTTTCACATTTGGATTTCTTCGACAGAGGGTGGTAGGATTACCTTTCATCCCATACTTCTCACAAGAAACTTTTTTCCGGCATAGCTCCACAGAGTGTCCAACAGCCATACATTCAGAGCAGAAGAGGGGATTTTTTTCATACTCAACATCAATTTGAATATTATAATTTGGAGTAGAAAGGGTTACCTTGTCAATTAGTGTGGAGTTGAGATAAACCTCCACCAGTATCTGAGAAAAGTGCCCAAATCGAACATCCTCACTCTCCTTATCAAGACGAATAGGAGTCCCAATTACCATGCCAATGTCATGCAGAATCTTTGGATGCCAAAGGACCCAGTTAAGACCATGTAGTCGAACCCAAACCTGAGAAAAAGAATTTCTTGCATGAGAAACATTGAAATCTAACGACAATTCATGTAAATAAAGCCAACCAGGTTTCAGAGATAGTGCACCAATACTCCACGCACGAAGTTTCAAGTCATCTGACGGAAAAATACAGTGAAAAAAACCACGACCAAGAGACACACATTTCCAATTGGAAAATACCCACAATATCTATGTTCTTCGGAACATATCATCTAGCTTACACAGTTATGAACCTTTGGGCAGGACAATGTGCGCAATCAATGAGTTTTTTCCCATTTTGAATCTCTCAGCAAACGCCGCAGGATTGGCCTCAACATGCGTAAACGAACCTTTACGAAGAATTCTTCCACTGTGTGAGTCTTTAATTAAAGGCCCATCCGGCTTCGCCCTAGAAATTGTGTCTTTCATCACATACACAAAGGATCGGACTCCAGGAAGAGCAGCGGCCTGTGATTCAGTCCGCGCAACCCGCAAGGTCTCCGCAGAACCGAACTCAACAGGAGACCTCTTCCCCGCGACATCAAGACCCACCTGTCCAGAAGAGTTCCGCGTGAAATCCGAATCCTTTAAGGAGTGAAAAGCCCTAGCACCATCCACGCTGATCTTTTCAATCCTGGATCCTGTAACAGGTTTTGTTGCAGAAGGGAAGCTGGCCTTTCTGTCCGTTTTTTCAGCAATCGATGGACCGCAACGATGAACAGAAATTCGCGAGTCACATGCGCCCACATTCGTTGGAGTTACCTTATCGTCGGGAGGCTCTTTCGCTGGAGTCACCTTAGCAGCATCGCCAGAAGGCGTGAGGAGATTGAAGCCAAGGAAATGGAAGATATCCATCGCCTAAAATAATTCATCATTAGTCATTAATTAAATTTATTAACATAAAAATACATTACATACATAAAAAGTACTTTTCTAAAAATATCTCACTTTACCTTCTAATGATTTTATCTTTATTTATAACCAACTGATAATAAATGTATGAATGATAATTATTATATATATATAATATTATATGGGTTTAATATTCAAAATAATGGAAATTAGTATTTAAAAAAACTTATTTGAATAAAATATTTTTTTAATCAAAGCATTTTTGTTTAACAAATAATTATTGGACTAGTATTACTTATCATTACCTAAACATCCCATATATGTATTTAATTGATTTTAATAATTATTATATGAATTTTATAAATAAATTTTCTTAATATCACTCCTAAAATGTATTAAATCTATCAAAATACATAATTCAAAGAAATAGAATCAATAGTATTTTTAAGTGAACTTGGCCCCTTTTGAGGTTCCCCAAATCCACACTTCTTAATATAGTGATAAAAACGCATACTTTAAACCCCATCTTCGATAACTAGTGAAATTTCTCAAGCAATACATATCATTATTTTACATCATTTCTATAATTTAAACATTACATCTCACAATAAATTACACAATCTCAATAATGAAATGTTTAGTATATTTGAGGATCAACTACATCAATTACTTATTCTATGATGCTTGAAAAATTGTCCATAATCAAACCACACTAGAATACCTTCCATAGACCTCTAAAGTTATACACATCTTCATATCCTATGGAATAGAAAAAAAGCACATGAGCCTCAACCCAGTTGGTGAGGACTCTTAATTGCATCCAGGCGACCACGGATCAAATCTAGGCAGAGGCACAATTTTCAGTACTATAGCAGTAATGTAGTAGGTACTATGAAGTATTGTAGCAGGAACTGTAGCAGCACTGTTTGGCATTGTAGCAGCCGAGAATTTTCCCCCGTTTGGGCCTTCGGGACACTGATTTGGTCCTCGAGTCCTTTAAGGCCTTCGGGCCACCCAAGCCTTCGAGCCAGTAAGGCCTTCAGACCACCTCAAGGCCTTCAGGCCACCTTCAGTGCAGATTCAAACCAGACAACCTACAAGGAACAAGCTCTATAGGATTATGAGAAAAAAGATTTCACCATAGTATAAGCTACATGGATTACAAGAATGAGAGGGTATGGAACCTACCATCGGGACAAACATGTGCATGCACGGGATAGCCTTGCCGAATAGCCAGGTGAAGGTGGAGAGCTGATTTCATGATGAAGATGCTGGGGAGGAGCAGTTCCAAGTAGTTAGTATGGGTTGTATGTAATTTTTGAAGCCTATGGGCAATGAATTCCTCTAAGGCCTATGATCCATGTAATTCTTACGCCTATGGGCCTTGTAAGGGTTCCACCTCACTCCTTGAAAGGTGGATTATCATAATCAATAAAAAATAAAGGCCTTCAGGCCATTGGATGAATGGATGGAATGAAAACATAAGAAATGGGGGTGAACATAAATATTTAGTAAAGGAAAAACATCAACATGTCATCAATTTTTAGATCATAAGCATATGATAAAACATGTGAAATGTGAGAAATGTCTTATAAAAAAGAACATAAAATAGTAGGAGTTGTCCACAAGTCATTATAGAAAAAAATATAATCTTAATTGAACAAACATGTAACATGAACTAAGAGTGTTAGATAATAAATATAATTTATAGAGAAAATCATAGGCATATAAGAATATCGCATATATATAGGCATAGGAAATCATAATATTGTAAACAAGGAAAAAAGAAATCATGTCCAAGAAAAATAATTTGAACGAATAAAAACACGATTATATCAACGCAAAATCATGTGAACAATTATATATGTGATAATATAAAAGATCCATCATGTGAAAAAATTATAAATATAATCATTTCCTCACACCATCATGTAAATAAAGTTATATGCAATCATATCTATACACCATTTTGTGAACAAAGCTATATGAAATAATTTCCACACACCATCATTTGAAAAAAGTATAACATTGTCATTTCCATGAACCATCATGTGAAAAAATAATAACATATTTATATCCTTTAACCATCATATGAACAAAGCTATATGCAATCAAATCCATGCACCATCATGTGCAAAAAGCTATATGAGATCATTTTTATGCACAACCGTGTTATCTCATGAGATATAAAAAATTAACCAATTAATTAGAGGGTGGTATAGGACACCACCCATCAATCATCCATATAAATTTTTACCAATTGAAAAAAATCATTTATCAAATCATAATGAACTAATGGATCGAAAAATAGGTAGCATAACATTTCAAGATGGTGTCACTAAAATTGACCTCAATAATATAAATGGTTGATACCCAAAATTCAATCACCCCAAAATATTATTTTATAAGAAACTTTATACAGTGATTGATGAAAAATAAAATCCATGGAAATAAAGCCTTTATAGATAGAGAGATAAAATGGAATAAAAATCACAAAATAATCATTAGAAAATGATTTTATCATTAGCATTCAGGATAAATTTACAGACACATTGAAATGTCATTTTTAAAAAGGTGAAGTAAATTTTTTAAAATAATTTACTTATAAAAAGAACATTAAATATTAGATCCTTGGAAAATACACAAAATATATCTCAAGAAAATTTAGAGTGGAAGATAAAATAAATAAATATGGAAGGAAAAACATTTTAATATATTAAAATACAATTTCTGAAATCCCGTATTATAAAAAAGGTAATAAAAAATAATTTTGTAAAGAGAAAAGGTTAAATATAAAGATAATAAGATATAACACATTATTAGGTTTCCAAATATAAATGATAACATTTTCATGAATTAAAAACATGGATATGGAAGACAAATAGATAACTTATAAAGGATAAGAATTATTCTTTAAAACATTATACGTTAAGTAGAAATAAATTCATCATGGAAGGAGTTGGGAATTAAAAATTAATTTTTCCAAATATAATAATATAAAATATAATATAATACAATTTTATGGTGGAATAACCCAATCATAGAAGAAAGAAGTTTAAAAATAAATACCATAACTCAAAGAAAGAAGTTTCGAGTTATCAATATCATTAATAGCTTAAGATTTTTTTTAATAAAACCCACTTGATAGAGATGGATTCAAGTTTAAATTTAAATACCCTTACTAAAATATAATTTATGATATTATATATTCAATAGGTAGTATAAACATTGGTTTAATTCAAGTAGGTACATAAAAAATATGTCTCGAGTAAAGTAAATTTCGATGAAATACTATTACCTTAATTCCTGAATTATATAAGAGTGATTTAACCTCCTATATAATAAAAATTAATATATTAATCCCCTATTTTGGAACCTTATAAATACCTATAAAAAATTTTAAACATCATTCATAATCATTTATTATAAATATATTAGTTAGTTATATTTTATTTTCATCATTAGATGTTATTAGTTTTCATTATTTATTTAGCACTAGTTTCATAATGGTAGTGTTGATTATTGTTTATAGATCCATATATATTAATTATGAGATATTCATAGGTACTATTCCATAAACAAATATTCATTTCATTTTTTTCAAGATAATACGGGTCAATCTTAAAGATAATAAGTAAAAAAGATAACAACACTTATACTATGGGGGTCTAAAATAATAATGACCGAGAGAATCCCCTTTGAAAAAACCACATCATCCAGAGGTAAATACCTTGGGATAGAGAAAAAAGTAACCATACTGCTTTTATCATCCATATAATTGAGTAAATATTCAACTCTATTTCCCTCACAACATGTGTGAATAACTTTCAAATGGTTGTAAATGAGACCATGACACTTGCGAATGTGATAGTAAATAGACTAGGGGATAGTACCTAGGACTTGAAGAGATAGATGAATAATAGTGAATTCTGTTTCAACTGCATATAGAACAAAAACTCTCTGGCTACAAAGAAGAAGGTCTATAAGCATAGAATTGGCTTCATCCTAAAGGGAGTCGTCATTGATGAAGAAAGATGAGAAATCTAGGATACCTGATCCTTTTGGATCCCAAATGATACCATCGTCCCACATTACATTCATACATTAAGATCCAGATATAATGAGTTTTAGTATAGATATGGTTGTTTACGGTTATATATATAATCCATATGGGATACTACTAGAAGTATTTTGTTTTTTATGAAAAAAAAAGTGTCGTGATGGAGGAAGTTTCCTCTCAGTTTTTAAGGATCTAGACCAGATCAATTAATAAGCTCTTGGTTCTAAAGGTAAGATTTATCCTTACACTTGATATCCCTTCATGGTGTGCTTTATTCCTTTCCTTATAAATGCACTAAAACCTATTGAGAGGAATTATAATTCTTTCCTTCTTATCAATGGCATTTTTCATATCCTAGAACCAAAGATTTAAGAAATATTTTTCCAATGGTTTCTAGATAGAGATTCTAGTAAAGACACCAAAGAAGTCCCATACTACAGGATCCCACTATCCTTCATAGAATGACCATTACAATAGTCTAATCTTGACAAAAGGATGATTCCAATATTATAAACATTCTTTTCCATGGATAAGGCATGTTTCTAGATGTGCCACAAGAGGAAGTTGTATTTTTTAGGAGAATATTTTCACCAAAGATTTTCTCCCAAAAAATATGAGACACATAATTCCACCTCCACTTTTCTAAAGACTTTAAAATGAAATAATAACAATGGATATGTATAAGGATGAATTTATATGGCTTATATTTTAGCTTAATAAACTTGAAAAATGGATCGCAAGATATTATCAAGGATGGAATGAATGAATTTCATGTAGTCATTGGCATGTCTGAATGTTATAGTTGGCATCAGAACTCTTGGGGAGCCCAGATTACTTCCAACCCAATTGTGATTCTAGAAATGGATTTTTTCTCTGACTTTGATCCATTTGGTGTGATATATAAGAGTCATTATTAGTAGTTGAGATGTACTCCATATAGAAGAAGAATTACCCCTCAGTGTTTCCATATCACTCCCATATTTTTCCATAATAAAACTTCTCGAAAGAATCTTCTCCTCACTAGCCTCCCAAGCTATCTTCACATGCATACATTACATCATGATAATAATACTCCAATATTTAATGCCTACCTCCTTTGGAGATCCATCCATCTAATTCCATGATGCATATTGATGTATTCCATGCGAATTTTAATCTCAAATGAATGAGGTCAGAATGGTTTCAACACCAGGAATGATTATTTTTTAATCATTAAAGGCTAAAATAACATGAATGATGATAGAGGAGGAAACATGATTCACCAAACTGATTCTTCCTCCAAAAGATAAAAACTAATTCTTCCCGTTTGTGATGTGGTCAATGATTTTTTAACCACTTTATCAAAGTGATTAATTTTGAGTCTGTGAGAGGAGATCATGTTACAAAGGTATTTGATTATGAAGTTTATTATCTGCATTACCATAGTGTTTTCCAAAAAACATACACTTCTATATGAGCACCATTTCAATATG
The DNA here is from genome assembly GCA_963277665.1 of Viscum album. Classification (NCBI taxonomy): domain Eukaryota; kingdom Viridiplantae; phylum Streptophyta; class Magnoliopsida; order Santalales; family Viscaceae; genus Viscum; species Viscum album. The sequence goes on along the minus strand of OY728133.1, from coordinate 1,862,391,312 downwards.
TAAATATTGTCCTTCTTGTTGTTCACAAGTTTCCCACTCCATTTTCCATATTACTTCTGCAATATATTAATACCATGTGTGGATATATTATTAGAATTAACAAGAATAACCATGTCATTTGTGAACATATGGTGGGTGATGCCACTAAAAGTTGGACTACATCAGAAGGGGGAGATGGTTTTGTCCCTCAAACTTGTGTTGATAAAATGACTTAAGAATCCTAGGTTGATATGAATGGGATTTGGGTTACAATTTAACCTTTCATTAATACACAAACTGATTTGAAAAAAACATAATTTATTCCCATGAAAGAGAATCAAATCTATGTAGAGCAGAAACACTTAAACAAGAGGTGAATATTCCAAGAAGAGAAGCTTAAGAAAGTAATCACCTTAAGGATGAAGTTCCATTCAAGGATATTATAGTCTTTTTCAATGTCTAATCTGATTATAATATTTGATCAAGGGGCCTTGTGTCTCATATCTTCTCTTGATCCAATCCTATTGTGCCTTGGATTGTTATCCCTTTAAGAAACCCATGCTACTTCTCTAAAATTTAGTGGGGGATGTTCCTGGCCAATATTTTGTTAATCACACTGGTAAATACATTGTAGGGAAAATTACACATACTTATTGGTCTATTTTGGTGATTTGGTGATGGTTCCTTGATATTTGGTATGATCACCAAAGTTGTGGCACATGACACTTGGGGAAGGCTACCACCATGGAAACAAATATTGAACTACATCCACCATATCACTCTATACTAACTCTGAAGATGTCATGTAGAAGGATCCCAGGAAACCATATGGTCATGGAACACTCTCTATGTTGAGTGACTTCACAACCTCAAGGATCCATGCCTCATTTGGAATAGATTCAATATACTCATTATCTTTCTCAAAAACCACGTGAGGTATGGAATCAAAATGATCGGTATGTCCCCTTGAATACCCTTCTTTCATGAAAGATTTAGGACCTTATAGAAGAGAAAATAAATAGTCCACTTCCATACCCACCACCATAATGTGTTCATCAGTGTAATTACCATTATCCAGTAAAATATTAGGTCTAGTGATCCTCCTTGTCCCCTTAATGCATGCTTAGAAATATGCAGTATTCTAGTATCCTTCTTTAATATATTTAATCATGTATTTTTTTCAGGATAGATGCTCATACTTGAGGATCAATTCAGATAACATACTATTTTTTTTGTGAAAGATCTATGAATTTAACTTCTTCCCATCCATTATCTAGGATTAACTTCAATATATCAATATCCACTTGAATCTCATACATGTCCTAGAATCAAGGTGGTTGATATTTGATCCATGCTAAAATATGTCATTTTAAACATCTTAGTTTGTAGTATTGTCTAACCCATGACATTTCCTACATAGGTTTCGACCAATACATCCTCATCGTCTGATTGTAACCAAGAATAGTGGACCATTTTTAGTAATAGATAAAATGTACAATACATTAATTTTTTTTTGAGATAGTTCAAAAAGAATGGGGGAATAATCAAACAAGGATCGAACCACATGAGTACCTTAGCATCCGAGAAGGAGGAGATCACATTGAAATTTTAGAGATGTCGATCGAGGAATCAGTAAGTGTGGCCACTCCGTATTTGTTAGTTTCACTAGGTAAAGTGGTCCCCCATATACCTCATATTTAGGAGTCCATTTATATACATGAACATAGAAAACCCATGGCTTTACTTTTGAGGGAATACACCACCGCCCTTCTTTTTCTAAGGATCCAAGACAATATTGAAGTCACATCCCATGAGACATGGTATGAACCTCATGTTGAAAGATATTAGATTAGAACAAAGGGATTCTCTATCATATGCATCACATTTTCTATAAATGAAATTTATGTACAAGAAATGGGCACCAACGCTAACCTTTATAGTCATAAACTAGTCAGAGGATTCTATTATCTCTATAGATACACTAAAATTTTAGAAAACCCATATGTGGTGGTTCTGATAGTTGGCATGAATAAAATCATAAACCTTTATTCTGCATGCACATTCCATAATATTATAAGGTGGTTGATTCTTTTCAAGAACAACTATAAGAGAAGAGTGATAGTTGAGAAGTTAATTAGATAAGAAATCTATTTTATCCCACGTACCCAAGACATGGGCATTCCAAATGAAGAAATAGATCATTAAAAACTGATACGAGTGGTTTTATCCCTAGGTGTCTTTGATCCTTCTCCATTTGAGGAAGAATATGAAGTGAATCACTTTGATTGTGATCTAGTGTGGACAATGTTTGGAAGAGGTGAGATAGGAAAATCTAAAGAATTTGACCCTTCTTTTGCATGTGATAATGAATTGTAGTTGTTTGATAAAGCAAGGGGAGGTCTTCCAGGGGAGGTGAGCACTCAAGAAAGAGGGATTGGAGATTTTAACCAGGAATGATTTGTATACTTCTCACACTATAGGGGTGAATAAAACTTCAAATTGTGAACTATATTATAGCCATCCAAGCCACATATATTCTTTTGTGGCCTATAAAGCACCATAACCAAGCAGGGATATTTTGAAGAAACTTCAACTTTCTCTTCTAGACACGACAATGGTCGGGGATTGGGCTTACATCCCTTAGCATCGATGAAGGTCTAGGTTCAAGATGAGATTACTTCCAAGGGGTCAAACCGTCAGGAAAAAGATTTCTACAGACTAATTAAGTGTGAAAATGGAGGTAACAAACCATACCAAAATGACCAGGTGTTGAGTACCCAACCCTCTACCACCAAGTCACTAAATATCCAACCCAAAGAAGAATTTGATCCTACTGTTCCTAAGAAAGGTCCATTTTGACACAAATCTAAGTCATGGATGCTTTCTGGAGAAGAAGGGTTTTTTCATCCACATAGAGAAACAATCCTAAATAATCCATGTTTCTTTGAAGAAATATAAAATTGAAGAAGGGAAGGGGAAGATTGGGGGGTTAATACAAACAACTGCTTGAGTAGAATAATATCCATTATGGACATCTATTGACCACCAATAATGAATAAAAATCAAGCACATTATTCATGGAGGGGTCATCAATAAGTATATATGGAGACATCTTCATTTTTTTATAGTTTTTGAGGAATGTAGAAATTTTATATTAAATTAGTACAATAAATTTGAAGAATATTTATAACACTCAATTTATCATACTTTTATGGATATAATAGGGTTGAGTGGATAGAATAAGGAAAAAATTAAGAGATATCAATTGAGAACACTACCTCTCCCTTTGGATGTTCTCCCTTGGGTAACACCTTAAGGATGCTTAGCAAGACATTTTGAAAAGACCAAGACTTATAAAACATGAGTAGAAAGTATATAAGATAATATTTCATAGTTTTTATTGATCTAATGTTTTATAATGACTACAGAAATAGGATGGAGGTGAGATCCTTTTATAGTTCAAGGGGATGAAATTTTTGTAAATATAACTTCTTAATAAAAATAGTGAACATGTTTCCCATGGAATGTGGAGAAATAGTGGATAATAATGGAGTGGGGGATGCGTTATTGTCTATAATACATAAACCATTTATTGTAATAGATGATTTAAACATGTTTTTAAGTATTTTACTCTTAGATTTTTCACTTTTACCATTTTTGATTTTTACTGTGGTAAATAATTTTTACCTAAATAATTTACATTTAATGCCTAAAAATAAAATGGGACTTATTAAATAATTTGGACATACTGATTCGAAATATGAAATCCATTTTACCATATAAATTATATATGTGTAATAAAAATTAATTTTAACATTAGCGCATGTAACATGTAAAACCCAATTTTTAGAAAAAGTTTTTTTTAAAGTTTAAATCTGATGTTTAGAAAAAATTATCAATTTTGTTGGTTTTAATGAAAATAGTTAGTTAATTATTAACCAAATAAGAGTTATGTGATAATAAAATGAAAAACATAGTTTCACATAGTGAAAACTCAATGAACTGAGAAAGACTAAAAATAGTTTTATTAGAATTTTATTGCTTAATTTTAAAAATGTTAAAAATAGGTTTTATAAATTCAATGTAGTATTTTAAAATTCATAATTTTATTCTATATATTTTTTTTAATCATATAATTTATACATTTTCAATTTATAGTTACTTATCTATATATTCATAAATGTTATGATTTTAGTAAAAAATGTATTTTTAACTATTCAAATATAAATCAATTATATCATAAAATCACAAAAATTATCCAAAAATAATATTATTATGATAAATTAAAAAATTAATTTCATTGTAAAAAAATCATATTCAAAAAATTATAAATTTAGCTTTTAAATGAAAAATTGAAATATATAGCAAAACTTCTTTTATTGAAAATTTACTTTTTTAAACATTATGTGTTCTCAATATTATTTCATACTAATTTATAACTTAAATATTTTTAATATATTAGTTCACATATTTAAATATTATATATTTTCATAATAATAATTTAGATGGAGTATATTTAATTTATTAATACTTTAAACAGTTATTTGAGAATGAATAACTGTAACACCTCAAGATTTGAAAAGAAGAACATTGTGTTCGATAGTGTATGTGACACGCAACACTGAACTTAAACGATCCAAAAAATATTTTTTAAAAAATTTAATCTCTGTTCTAGATTTTGATACATACAACCATGATTTTAAAAGAACCATAAAATCATATACTGAAATAACCTAGCCATTAAATTGGTTGGTATAAATAAGAATAACTAAATCATAAAAATTATAAGGTTTATAAATTTATAAAAAATATTTTTTTATCAATGTATTATAAATAATAAAACATATGAAAGAAAAAATGTTCTTATTGAAAACACATTATTTTGTCTAAAATCAGTTTTATCGAGTTTTCCAAAATTTTTACAAAATTAATATTTTACATTTTTAGAAAATTTATTTGAAAAAATTAACTTCATTTTTTAAAATAATCATTTTGAAATTAACTTGGAGTAATTTTTTGAAAATTTTCTGAAGTTATTAATTTTTCAATGAATAGTGAAAAAATACTGATTTTTATTAAAAGCTGACTTTTCATTTAAAGAATTTACAATTTTAAATTTATTTAAAATTGTTTAAAAATTAAAATTAGTAAAATTATATTATAATTAATCCATTTTTTTATAATTTTATATAATTATATGTTCAATTTTAATATAAAATCTTTTTTCACATCTGAAAACTTTTCCTTTGGAAATCTGTTTTTCATCACGTTTGAGAGGTTAATTTTAAGTCAAATTATTCCAATTATATGATTTGAATTTATAAAATTAGATTCAATATTTTTAATTAGAATTATTAATATTATATAATTTGTTTGAATTATTTTTTTCATCATGAACAGTAAAGGTGTTAAAATATTTGTTACCATGGTTAAGGTTAAAATAGGTTTATCAGAGGTTAAAATAAGAAGATAAATGTTAAAATGACCTAAAAACCTATATAATTCCAATTTTATGGACATATTATGATCATATATAATCCAAGGTTTTATAATTATCCACTTTGAGACTTTTTCATGTGAAAAATGTGGGTATCACTTTTTCTTTTCAAAAATTAAAAGTGTGTCCTCTCCCCCACTTCTAAATGGATACTCCCTCTCCTCTCCTCTTCACACTCCCAAAGCCTTTTGGTTTAAAAAATACCCAAAAAAATATATACCTTAAATATATCCCCACTTCCTAGATTCGTTTTACTAATCATTAATAAAATCTAGAAAGTCTTTAGGTATAAACCTAAAGAGGTTTTCTGAATTAGAGGTAAAGTTCTTAACCATGAATTTTTGTTTTAATTATCCCACTAACTCATTGAAATCTTATGAAAATATGATAAAATAAGAAAACAAATTATCTCCAATATAATGATATGATATTATTTAAAAATAATAACCTATATCCGTCTCTTCTTCCATCAAATGGGAAAGAAAATTGTTGATCATGTGTACACCAAACTACCACCTCAGAAACCAATGGAATTTGTTTCTCATCACCACCTATAACGATTGGATATAATGATGGATTTAACAAATTTATTTATTTTTTATGAAATTAATATAATTATTTAATTTTAATATTAGATATAACATCTTACCTTCCAATCTATTGGAAATCAATAACATCGCTCATGCATACGTGTGGACTACCGACTCCACGTAGCGATGTGAAATGTTTTTCATTTTATTTTGACATAGATGGTAATAAGAATATATTTAATGAATATAGAGGAAATATTTTAAATAATAATGGTTATTTATAGCTGAAATATTATTTACCTTTCTTTAATTATATCTATTAAAAAAATAGAAACAATGTTCATGCGTACGTACGACCTATCATCTCCATGAACGATGTAACTCATTTTACCATATATAATTTTTTTGGAACATATAAATACTTATATAATGATTATATATTATATTTATAACATTTTTAACATTATATAAATTATGGTACCAAGATCAAAGAAATTTTTTTGAAATTACCTATCCAGAATATACATGAAAAATGAAGCAATTATCACCCGAAACAATGATTTTAACAAATAATTATTAATAAAAGGGTTATAAAAGACTATAGGTAAATAATATATGGTATGAAAAATATGAGTATGGTTCTTCAATATATTTATAATAAATATATATTTATTATACATGAGGTATAAATTCTTATGAAGGAAATCAGACCTGCGATAAGGGGTTCTCGTCTCACTTTTACTTCCATGAGGCATATTCCATATTCACCTCTTATTTTAGTTTTGTGGTGAATATACTTACAATTTTATATGTTATATAATGAATAACTTTATCATCATGGTATTTAAAATTTCAAATGATGTTATTTCTTTCATGGGGCATTCAATTCAAAAGTTACCAAATCGGAAAGAGTTTATTTCACAATCTATTTATTATTCAGGATTGTTTATATTTAAGTATCCATTAAGATAATTATTTGATATTTATTTATAACCTAATATATTTTATTCTACTCTAGTTATTTATTTAATTTCGAAGTAATAGTACCATTTTCGTTTCTTTGGTACTTAAAATGATTGATAAACTATTTTTAATTAAAGATAATTTTACTTCTCTCTTAAATCAAAAATCCTTTTTCTTCTAAATCCATTTTTCTAATAATATTTTAATTATTTTTTAAAATCAAAAACTGATTCATTAAAGAAATTGTTTCCCATTTTTTATGTTTTTCAGAGTGATTAACTCAAGTGGGTGGTGAATTGAGTTCCCAATAATTGTTTTTTAAAAAAACAAGTTAAAATAAAATCCCCCAATTAAATTAAATTCGATCTGTTAATCAAAAGTGTAGCTTAATATAATTTTGATCTTTTAAAATATTCATCAAATATTGATTAATACTAAGTTGAAACAATATGAAATTATATTTAACTTTTTAAATAAATTTACTCCATCAAATACTTTTATAAAAACTATTTAAGATTTACAATCAGAGTAAAAGTTTCGTTTACCGCTTAACCAAAAATATAGTTTACAACTTTGACAAGAATAAAGAAAAATAAAATCACATAATGGAATAAAATTAGGGGTTCATTCTCAAGACAAAAATCAATCCCCAAAACTTGTAAATGACCCACTACCATGAAGATTATATAACTATAATTTGATCCACAACCTGGATCAGGTATTCACACAACAGCTCTTTAGTTGTCCAGGCCATGAAGGGACCTCTTCAACAATTACTGTGGGAAGAAAATAATTACAGGCCATACATGGACTATTATAAAATAAATGTGGATAAATAGATAAAAAGAGATTAAAGGGAATATATATTATTTTTTAGCCTTAGTGTAGGAGACAGTGTTTTTTGATAAACAGAATAAACAACACACTGCTTGAAAAAGTAAAAGAAAACAACATAAGAAGAATGTAATAAGATTTAGAAAAAGAAATTATGCTTGGTATAAATTCATCAAAATGATTGATTCTCATTTAATTTTTCTTGGTATGGACCTTGAGATATTTCTATGAATTTAGTAGTAAAACATAGTGTTATATTGATCTTGAGGATGCTTAACTCTTTCACAGTTCAAGAAACTCGAATGAGTCCAGTGTGTCTGAATGTATCATGTGTATATATCAATTAATGTCAATGTATTAAATCTATATGTCTAGTGTGTATCACACCCCCTTTATATTTCATGAGAGTACTTCATAAATATATTTTACTGAAGGATCAGTCAATCATTGAAGGGTAATCTTAAATATTTCATGAATCCTTGTACTAGGATCATACTCAGTCTACAATGCATCAATGAAATACTTAAATAATAATAATTAAATAATAATATGCATTAACTTCAATACTATATCCATTGAGAGTATTTAATTCAAATTACTCATAATAGTGATGGTGGAACATGTTGACGGTGACTCATTTCTGGCAGTGAGTTTGTCTAGTGGTGAGTCAGGCTGGCAGGAGTTCATATTTAGCAATGACTCCTCTCTAGTGGTCGATCATATAGAGGTGACTCATATTCAGAGGTGACCCATATATGGAGGTAGTCCATCTTGTGGTGACTCATATTTAGTGGTGACTCATCTGTGGTGGTAGGTCATATGATGGTAACTCATATTCAGGGGTGACTCGTCTCTAGCGGTAGGTCATCTGATGATGAGTCTTTTCTAGAAGTGACTCAAGTTTAACAAATGGTGAATCTTTTCTAGTGTTAAGACAAGTTAAACTAATAGTGAATCGTCCCAACACTTAGATAAATTTTCATCATATTGCATTATATTATAAAATGATATCATAAAAGATTAAATCCATTAGAAACATAATTAACATGATTTATGAGAATTAAAACAATGAATTGCCAACAATATTCCCATTAAAATAAAGGAGGTTCCAATAATATCCCCCGTTTTAATGATCACAAATCATGGAATTTTATTAAAAATGTAAAAAATAAACTATTGGCACAAAATATATTTATTTTCAAAAAATTTGATATCTGATTAACATAATAAAAATCTAATGATAGATTTTGAACATAAAGTTTAAAATAGAAGATAAATGAAAATAGTATCATAGATAAATATGATAGGATAACATAATTATAAATAAAAATTCCCATAAATTCGATAATTATTCTCCACCTTTTAGTATTATAAATAAGTGAATATAGGAAGTATAAAAGTCAAAGAGGAAAAAGATGAATAATTAGAGAAATTTCATTAAAGAAAAAAGTTATTATATTACATCCAAAAAAAAGTCCCTATCAAATACAAATATCTAATCAAAATAACTCTCAACCTCAATAGTAGGTTTAGAAGGCACATTTCCCTTGTCAGAGATAAGGGTTACATAGATAGCAGCTTAGGTAACTAGGGTAGTGGTTGTTGGGACTGAGGTAGAAGTGGGTAGCTCTCTGATAATCACTGGTCTAAGATGGTGTACTACTTCCACTAGAGACAAAATGAGAGCCTTAAATTGAGCAAGTAAAAAAGAATTTGGATTCTGGATATCATATGGTCTATAATATTCAGGGTTAGTGGATTTAGTAGATAGATTATAAATCATTGGAATTTCCTTAAAAGATACTAATTCTGTACAAGAAACATGTAATATATGCTTCATGAGATTGATGGAATCCATAATAATGTTGCCTCCATGATCCATGTCACTAAATAAGTATTTATTTTCCTCTATAAATAACTAAATCATATGTTTAATCACCTTCAATTGATTGAACTTATCTTTGAAATCTTGGTTAACTAGGGGCATCTGAAGGTTCTCAACTAAAAACTTAAAGTGAAAGCTCAATTCTTGTGTGGTGTAAATCCTAGAAAGGTATTATTTAATGTTTTTTGAGATGTGTTCCCTATCATTTTTGGGATCATTTAAACATTACTTGACCAACTTATAAATATGTTCACCATGCTATCTGATATTCCTCATATCCTCCTGATGATTAGTATGAACATCTCCCATAATATCATGAAGTTCCTCTCTAACAAAAAACCTAATGAACTCTATATCAACTTAAACTGAGGGAGGTAGAGTACTAAAAGTAGATGGAAGTGAAGGTAAATCCTCAAACCTCTCCAATAAATAATCTAGACTGATAGTAACATATTTCTTCATTTCATCCACTATAAACATCAAGTTCTCCATCTCATTGGATAACTATTTATTCTCAATCTAAACCTTGTGAATGTGATTAAGAATCTTCGGCTGGTTGTGACACACAACCAACTCAAAAAACTATCAAGAATCTCTCCCATAGAGATGTTTGACTGGAGTTTCTTGATTCCTCATAGTCCTACCAAAATTAGAAAGAAACCTCTCTCTAAAAGACTCCAAATCATCTCTAGAAATAACATCTAAAAATAAAGGAGCAGTTGTAGGTAAGAGTGTGACATCTCTCCCAACAAGAGGTACAAAACCCTCCACTGTATTAGGTCTATTAGGCACATCTGAAATACATCCATTAATCTCTCTTGTAGTGTCAATATTCTCAACTAAGTATCCCATAGGATTTATCTCAACTTAAACTGGTATAGTAGGTCCACTATGCTTTGATTAACTAATCTCATCATCACCTTAGTTAAAAAAGTCCAATCCAAACCTCTCATACCTTGGGAATATTTCCCACTCATCAAAAGTAGTGACATCCATCCATGTAGAGGTAAAGTTATCATGTTCATTGTCTACAAGGTCAACTCAATGGATAAAAAACTAGGGGATTCCGCCCCCTCAACATATCTCTCATATCATCTCTAATAAAATAATCTTCACCAATACCTTGAAAAAAATATGGTCTTTCCTCTGATCTAGTAAAAATAGATACAACTAGAGAATAATTATGTGTTTGAGCTATCTCATGATCATCAAGACCACTATGATCAGATCAATCATCATTTCCATCGGCATCATTATCTCCTTCATCATTATCATCTTCATCAATTCAATTATCTCCTTTATCTTTATCATCTCCATCATCTTAATCGCCATTAAATTTATTATCAGAGACATCCACAATTTCCATAGAGGATTTAGATAAAGAGCTCTAAAAATGCTCCTCTCCTATAACTTTTATTTCCCCTTCTTTGTCTCCTTCACTTGAAAGACTTTCTCTAAAAGGTAAAGATATTGGAGGACTAGTATAACAAAAGAGACCAGTAGTCTCTCAAGTATGTTAGGGTCACTTCCCTCCTCAAATGATCTCTCCTCTACATCGCCCGGTGCAGCAGCCTCCACTTCTTCTTTCTCTTCATCTAAGTACTCTAATACCTCATATAGCTCTAATATAGGATTAACAAGGTTCTCAGGTCTAGTAGGTTGGTCTATAGGATTAAAATACTTATAGATATTATCAATATGATCTACAAATATCTTCATCCATGGGTTCCTACTTACCTTCATTCTTTTACATATAATTTTAGTCAAGTAAAAACCTCCACACTTCACTTCATATTATTCATCCTCATCAATTAATATTTTACCCTCAAGAATGGTCGAAATAAACTTAGGATAGATAAGGGGATTAGACCTGGATGATTTCTTTCAAATCCCCACCATATGCACAAATAGATAGATACATAAATTAATTATGTCTCCACATTTCATAATGTATATGAGATACACATCCTGATATCTCATCAGGTTGATGTCTCATTTTCTATGGAATAACATGTTTAATATAAACATTAACAACAATATTCACTCACTATCCAATTCAGTTGCAGTGGGTCATCTTAGAGTTTCATCTCATGTAAGCTCAACTAAGACATTATCATACACAAAAGAATAACTATCACTAGGAATGGACCCTTGATAGTTATTTGAAAATCCTTCATGAGGTACTTTAATGAACTTGTTATGTTATTTCTAAGGACTAATACCTCTTTTCTATCTATCATACTTCTAATATAATATTTATTTTCCCCAAAACAAAACTCATCATATTGATAAAATTGGTGAACCAACATTGGATAGAGTGGTCTCTCATTATTCTAGAACTAGTCCATCCATCCCTATTTTTGGATCACCTTGAGTACCATCGATTTTCTATACCACAACCATTCGACATTTAATTTTTTTATCAACAACCACTATATGATTTTTGAGTTACAGCTTCCGCGGTTCGACTGTGGGTATGTTCGATTATCCTCTAAACTTCTTCAAAGGTCAGGAATCCTTAGGAGACAACTCAAAAAGTTTCTTTACTCTCACCATAACAAATTAGTGAGGGTTCAAGAGAGGTAGAGATAATGATAAATATGGAATCCCTCTTTTTATTACATAAACTTTTCATTTACATGGTACAAATAGAGGATCTTTTAAATTTTAGTTTCTTTTAAAAAAGGTACATAATACATGAAAACTTAAAACATTCTTCTAATAAATTTTAAAGGATTCTTCAAAGGTTAATCCTATGTACATTTATTGCATCTCATGACCTGGGTACATACATCAAAGGAAGGGATGAGTGTAAGGCCCTGTATGGGAAAGAAAGAGAAACAATTTACTTATGATCTTGAAGAATATAAATAAGAACACGAGTCATAATGATAAGGTATGAGAAAGAGGAATATAATAATAATAATGACATGATTAATAACATTGAAATTTGGCTACAACATTTAAATGATACATTCATAATCATATCACCAAGGTTTTTCACCAATGTGTTGTAAAAATTATAAAGGTTATTCACTAAGGTATCATAAAATATGTGATATCTAGATATTAAATTCTTTAAACAATGAATTGGATTTATATTAGAGTAAACCCTTAATAAGTCTTAATTAATTTGAACCACATATATTATAGTTAAAAATTTCATAAATAACCCATGGGGAATAAAAGAAACGTGTTTCTTATCAAAATCATGGCGTTTTAAAAAGTTTTCAAAAATAAGATTATTATGTTAGTTTTAACCCATAGAAAGGGAATGTGGGTTTTATGTATATAAATAAAAGAATAAAAAATCATTTTTACATATTGTTGAATATACATGGAAAATAAATAGGTTTGGGTATTCATAAAAATAAAATAAAAGGGAATTTCTTGAGGAGAAGATAGAAATTTTGAGAAGTAAAATTGGTAGCATAACAGTTATGAAACATTGTTTTAGAAAAGGGTAAAAAGATAATGGATAGTTGTATCCAATTGAAAAATCATAATTCGGTGGTAAGTTAATGAATTAAAAGGAAATAATATATAGTTACCATAACATTCGGAAGATATATATAAAAAGATGTTCTTGAAATGAAGAGAAATGAAGGATATTTCTCTTACCTTAAAGATCTACTCCTAAAACTTGAGGATTGGAATATTGAAGATTGAGAAAACATTGGGAGGATTCATTGGAAGGTAAAAATACCATATATTTGTAGTGAATGGATTATTAGTGAAAGTAAATGGATAAATGGGTGGGTATTTCTAGAAAAAGTGGAGATCTGTTTATTAATTTCCAAATATAGGCCTTGGAAACCTAGGTTGTGGAAAATGAAAAACTATGATATTTTATGGTATTTTACCATGGTTTTGGACACTTTGGTATTATTTTATGTTATTATAATCCAAAATATTCAACTATAATTTTATATTACTTATATCTGTATGGAAAAGTAACATTTCCACAAAAATAATGTTTTTTATGTTAAAGTTTCCATTTTAGACTTTGGAAAGTAAAATATTTGTTTGGAAATTGATTAAAATATATTGAAATACTTGATATTAATAAAGTAAAAAAAAATTAGGTCATTCATTGTGTTTAAATAGTTATTACATCATTATTAAAATATTATGAAGTCATTAAACATACTGAACAAATCGAAATGTGTTTTTACAATTCATGAAAAAATAAAGTATTTTAGAAAATTATAATAAATTCACTATAACCTAATTTTGACATGACAATTTCAAAAATGATATTTATTTTATCATAATAAATATCTGAATATTATAAATATAATTTTTAAATATAAAAGTCTTTATTTATTAAAAATAACAGCAGATTGAAAATGCATAGTAAAATTTATGACATTTGAAAAAAAATTATCATTTATATTTAAATAAGTGTGTTTTATCATAATATTTCATTAAAATAATTATTATTCATAATATCTTAGTTTTTTATAAATGTTTATATATTTTTTGTAAAGTACAATTTCTGTTCAAAAAATCAATTTATCAAATTCCATCTCAATTTTATTAATCAAAACTATTCTTAAAACAGAATTAATGGAATAAAAAATTTATTTATACAATGAAATTACACTTTAAGTAATTATGTCCTTGAAACATAACCCCTTATAACACCCGCATATGACCTAAGGGTAAGTTGTGCGGTGGTGATAGATTCATGGGGTGGCTTGGCTAACATCACTCGAGTGATAATTTATGATAACTTGAACTTCTACCATAGGCGACTCTGATCTAACTTAACTTGTTGAAGCTCGGCTTGGGTTTAGCCAAGGGAGAACCCCATTAAGACTATATCCCTCACAAGCTCTGACAAATGGGCTTTATATGGAATGACTCTAGCAATTGAAGCCATCATTTATCCCTTTTGAATTAATTATTATTTATCATTTCTATGTATAAATTATAACATAAAAATTATTACCATGAGTAATGTTTCCAACAGTCATAATGACCAATGGTCATATAACAGTCGAAACTCTATAGTCACATTTCTATTTATAATCACTTAATAATTAAAGAGATGTAGTTTTTTTAAGTAAAAAAATAATATAACATATATTTTTTTAGGAAAAAAATTTCATTAAAAAATATGGTTCAGTACATTCACCCCCCTTAAGAAATTTCAACCATGAAATTTTAACTCATTTTCTCAATTGATAAAAGGCATGGGTGTTTCTATCTCATTGTTTCCTCTAGTTCCCATATTACTTCTTTATATTTATGGTTCCTCCATAGAACGTTGAAGAGGTTGGTGGTCATATTTAATATAACCTTTTCTCTATAGTACAAGATCTCCACTGGATGACCCTCATAAGAGAGTTCATGTTCCAGTTGTACTACCTCAGAATTCAGTACATGTGAAGGGTCAGATATGTACTTTTTCAAGAGAGATATGTGGAATGAATCGTATACTTGATAAATATTTGATGGATGTGAAATTCAAAAGTCCACTACTCCTATACGATAAATGATTTCATACAGGTCAATGTACCTTGGGCTAAGCTTCCCTTTCTTCCCAAACTGCATGACTCTCTTCCACTGTGATATTCAAAGGAATAATTTGTCACCAACATCAAACTCCAAGCCCCTTCAACGATTGTGATCATATCTGTTTTACTAACTCTGAGCATCCTTTATGTGTTGTTGGATGGAGTGAACATTTTCTATCATTTATTGCACAAGATCTGGTCCAAGAATATTTCTATCACCAACTTCATCCCAACATTTAAGATTTCTACATTGATTCACATAAAGAGATTCATAGGGTTCCATTTAAATATTAGAATGAATTTTTTTTTTGTATGAGAAATCAACTAATGGGAGAGGTTGATCCCATCCACCTTTAAATTCTATTGAATATCAGTATGTCCTTGAGTGTCTAAATTGTCCTTTCATATTTTCCATCAGCTTGGAGGTGATATGTTGTGGTGAAATTCAATTCAGTATTCAAATCATGTTGAGAACTTCTCTAGAATTTTGATGTGAAACGTGAATCATGATCAGAAATGATATAAAATGAAACTCCATGAAACCTCATAACTTCATTTACTTATATCTCAGAAATTTGTTCAAGAGATAAATCTTCTCAGATAGTGATGAATCGGGCTATCTTGGTGAGACGATCCACTATAACCCGTATTGCATTGTTCCTTTTGGATGTTATTTGGAAACTAGTGAAAAATTATATAGTGATATTTTCCCACTTCCATGTTGGTATGGGTAGTGGTTTCAATACCCCATTAGGAAAGTGTCACTATGCATTCACTTGTTGACACACCAATCAACTTGTAGTATAGTCGGCAATCTCCCTTTTTCATATTATCCTTCCAATAATGATCACAAAGGCCCTTATACATTTTAGTGCTTCCATTATGTATAGAGAATGTAGAGATATGAGGTTCATCCATTACCTCCTTCTTTATTTTCATAATAGATGGAACACATGGCCTTGTAAGAAATTTTAGTACACCTTTTTTATCAACATTGAACTCAGAAAACTTTCCATTCTTCAAATAGTCTATCTTCTTCTGTAAAAAATGATCTTTTATTTGATATTTCTTGATATTCTATCCCTTGTGATTCACATTTCAAACCTTACTAGGTCCTTGATCAATGGATCTCCTTGAGTCGTCATCATTTTCAGAACAACATTTTCTTTTATACTTAATTCATCAGCAACTTTGTTTTCTCTTTCGAGGTGATAATGGATCAAATAATCATAGTCTTTAAAAAGTTCCAACCATATCCTCTACCTCATGTTCAATTATTTTTTCATTAAAATATACTTCAAACATTCATGTTTTGTGCATAAATAACATTTATCCCTATAGATATAGTGCCTCCAAATTTTTAGAGAAAAATAACCATAGCTAGCTCTAGGTCATGTGTAGGACAATTCTCCTCATGATACTTAAAAAGTTGAGATTTATAAGCAATCACATTATCATTTTTCATTAAAAATCACTCAAGCCCTTACAAATATTCATCACTAAAAATAATTAATCCTTCTTCGGTAGAGGGTATAGTTAACACGAGTGCATTAATCAATCTCTTCTTCATCTCTTGGAATATTTCTTCACGCTCCTTGGTCCAGATGAACTTAGCCCCTTTTAAATTTAAATTTGTTAGTGGATTAGAAAATCATAAAAAGTTTTTCACAAACCTCTTATAATACCCTACTAAACCAAGGATACAATGAATCTCAGTTACTGTTGTATGATGAGGCCACTCCTCCAAAACCTTTTTCTTCATAGTGTCAACCAAGATTCCTTCATTAGTTACAATGTTCCCCAAGAAAGAAACTTATTATAACAAAAACTCACATTTTTGAACTTTCCAAGTAGCCTCTACTTACTCTTTGTATTCAATATAACCCTCATATAATCCTTATGATCCTCATGAATTTTGGAATATATCATAATATCATCAATAAAAACTAACAAAAGTTTATCAAGGTAGCCCTAAAAGACTCTATTCATCAAATCCATAAAAATATCAGGAGCATTAGTCAATCCGAAGGGAATAACAACAAACTAATAATGCCCATATCTTGATTATAAGGTATTATTTGGAATATATTCTTTCTTCACCCTCAATTGATGATAACCTAATTGAAGATCAATCTTAGATAATAATTGATCCCCATTAAGCTAGTCAAATAAATCATCAATCCTTAAAATAGGGTACTTTTTCCTCACTGTGATCCTATTTAGTTATTTATAATCAATGAAAATATGTATTTATCTATCCTTCTTCTTCACAAAGAGAGAAGGTGCTCCCCAAGGAGACACACTTGGTCAGATAAACCCCTTTTCCAAAAGTTCTTGGAGTTGTTTATTTAATTCCTTTAGCTCCACATTTTCTATTCTATATGGGGTCTTTGATATCATCTTGGATACAGGAATAAGTTTAATGGACAACTCTATATCTCTTTTTGGGAGAGTTCTAGGTAACTCTTTAGTAAATAATCCAATGTATTCCTAAATGATGGGGACATTCTCTATTCTTATACTTTCATCTCCTTCTTCATATTCACCGATCATTTCCATAAAGAAGACCATGGGAGGTGCTTTTAGGAAAAGCTCAGGTCGAGATATCTCTCTTTTGAAAACAATTGTATGTTTTCCATTCAATGCTATTGAGATCTCCTTGATTCTACAGTTGATATTAGTATTATACATTGAGATCCAGTCCATCCCTAGTATAGTGATGAATTCTTTCATGGGAACAACTACTAGATTTGTGATGAGATTGTTCTCTCCAAAGTGAATACTATAGTAACTATTGATGGTTGGATAATCCATCTAGGATACTTGACTAATAACACTACTTCTAGCAGTTCAGGGATTGATTCTATATTCTTTGAAAACTTGAAGGAAATAAAAGAATATGTAGAACTTAAATCTAATAAAGTACTTGATAGCTTTGAGATAACAATGAGAGTACTTTCCACCACATCATTTGGAGCTTCATCTTTAGTTGTTATGATAGAAAAAGCACAACCTTTATCTTTTGTCCTATGATGAGGTTGATGGGTATTCCCCTCTATTATTATTTGGAAAATTCTTAGAAAATTTTCTAAGATGACCACACTTATAGAATTGGAATTCATGTTGGGCCTACAACATCTTCCAATTGTTATTAGTGTTGATAAGTTGAGGCTTCACATCACTAATATAGTTCTGAATAATATGTCAATTTCTTCTACACTTGTAACATTTACCACTCCCAAGCAATAAGTTCCTCAAATGCTTCTTCCCACATTTTTTAAATGTGGGATGTTGCACTTTCGTTCCTCATATTTCATGATCAAATTTTCTCCATAATATTGGATCTATTGATTTATTAATTTCATTCGATCTATGGGACCATTTCATCTCTCAGAACTCCATTTCAACCTTCATAGCACTTCGTACTATATCCTCATAGTTGTCATAGTCTCAATTGTCAAGATTCTTCCATATATGGGGTCTTAGTCCATCGAAGAATATATCAACCTTTACATTATGATCTATGAAAAATCTATAAGTGTAATGAAAAATTATTTTAATTTTCATTTAATAGCTTCCCACAGATTCATTTTCCTTATACTTCATCTTTATGAATTCTTTCTCTATTTTTGTTTGCATCGAACAGGGGGGTGGTTAAAAAAAGTTTCCCCTGAACTCTTCCCACTCCATAGCTTCAATCACCCTTCTCAGATTCATGTTTTTAATCAATTTCTATCACTGGTCAGCTTCTCCCTCTAAGAGGTATTCATCCAAGGTGAATTTATCTTATATCATTTATGGATTCAATAATGGAAATAAAAAATAAAAAAATAAAATAAATATGAAATAAAATAATTAAACTAAAAGAAAAATTACCAACAATGGATTATTTTTAGTGGTGGGTTATTCCCAGCGGTGGGTAATTTCCAATAGTTGGTAATTTACAATGATGGTTAATTTCTGAAGGTGGCTAATTTATAATGGTGGGTAACCCAACATTAAATTCCAACCAAAATTTTTTATTCCTAATTCATGTTTGGTGTAATTTAATCTCTCAGAATTCAATTTCTTAGAAAAAATATCATCAAGATGATGTTTAGTTACTATGAATTCAAGAGTTATATCACCCTTTTGAAAAAGATCTCTCAAAAAGTGATTTCTTACATATATATGTTTTTTCTAGAGTGATACAAAAGATTATTATAAATATTTATAACACTTGTTTTATCACAATTTATACAGAAATTTCTGAATTGATATCCATAGTCTAGTATTGTGTGTTTCATCCACAAAATTTGAGTACAACAACTTTCAATATATATGTATTCAGCATCAGCAGTATACAGTGTAATAGAATTTTTCTTCTTACTACAGTATAATACTAGAGACTTTCCCAAAAGATGACATGTTCTAGAGTTACTTTTTCCATCTAACTTACAGCCACCAAAATATGTATCTGAATAACTTACTAAGTAAAATTACTGTCTTCTATGATATAATAGTCCTAAATTAGTTGTATAATTGAGGTATTTGAAAATCCTTTTAATAGTAAGTAAGTGTGACACTTTGGGTTTTCTCATAAATGAGCACACATACATACACTAAATATAATATCAGGTCGGCTAGTAGTTATGGATAGCAGACATCCAATCATACCTATGTAACTGGTTTGAGCCATTGGCTTTCCAGTTTCATCAAGATCCAACATACAGGTGGTACTCATAGAAGTATCGATATATTTAGTGTTATCCAAACCAAAATATTTTAAATGATCTTTGGTTTACTTACTTTTAATTAAAAAAATCATTCTTTATTTTAAAAAATATGAAAACCAATAAATAATTTTAGTTCACCCATTAAACTAATTTCAAATTCATTTTGCATCATTTTTGAAAAATCAGCACACAAATAATTTTTAGAAAATAAAAATATAATATCATCTAAATAGATTTTAGAAACTAAAAAATCTTTTAAAATTATTTTTATAAAAAGGTTTGGATCAACTATACCTTTTAAAAATCCATTATAAATTAGAAAATAGCTAATTCTATCATACAAAGCTCTGAGAGATTGTTTTAAACCATATAAATCTTTTGTTTAATTCGAAAACATGATTTAGAAAATGAAGATTTTAAAAACTGAGGGGTTTTTCAACAAAAAAATCCTCAACTATATAGACATTTAAGAATGAAATTCTTTCATCCATTTGATATTATTTTAAATCCAAATGTGCTATATAAGAAATCAATATTCTAATGGATTCATGTATGGATACAGGTGAAAATGATTCCTTATATTCAATACCCTCTTCGTAACTATACCCTTGTGCATCCAGTCTAGCCATATTCCTTACTATGGTGCATGAATCATCAACCTTGTTTCTAAACATCCCTTTAGTGTTAATAGTCAAGGTTTATGTAGGTATACGTATGAGTTCCCAAACTTTATTTCTCTCAAATTGGTTAATTTCCTCTTGTAGATCCATTACCCTATATTCATCATTAATTGAATCATTTATGTTTTTAGGTTCAAGTTGGGATAGGAATGATTTATGGTCAACATGATTCCTAAGATAAGATCTAGTCTATATACCTCTATTTAGGTCTCTAACTAAAAAAACTGTAGGATGGTATCTATGAGTCCTAATAGCTCTTTGAAAATAAGGGATGATCATCTCAGGGTTATTTATAGGCTCAGTTTCGGGTTGTGAATGTTCTTTAGAATTGGATGATTTGTTTTCTTATTTCAAAGAATTTTTAGATGGTTTTCATTGATGTTTAGATTTGATAAATCATCCTCAATATTTTCTAAATAGGTTTTTGGTTTATTTCGATCTATCTCATCAAACATTACATGAAAATATTCTTCCATAATCATGGTTCTTTTTTTAAACACTATATATGATTTACTAGAAGTTGAGTAAGCATAGAAAATTCCATCATCACAATTAGAATAATATCTCCTGAGATTATCCAAAATGTTAAGAATAAAAACATTAAAACCAAAAACTCTAAAGTAATTAACATTTGGATTTCTATTATTCTAAATTTCATAAGGGGTTTTATTTAAGAGCGGTCTAATTAAAAATATCTTAATTATATAGAAGGTTGTATTCATAGACTCTATCCAAAAGTAAACAGGAAGGTCATATTCATTAAGTATAGTCCTAATAATTTCTTATAGTGTCTCATTTCTTCTTTCTACTACACAATTACGTTGTGGGGTCCTAGAAGCAGAAAATTTGTGGTTATAGCCATTTTTTGTGCAAAATTATTTGATATCTTGATTTTCAAACTCATGTCCATGATCACTTCTTAAGTTCTTAAACTTGAGTCCACTGATATTTTCTACAAACTTAGAATACTTGGTAAAGTAAGAGCAGGATTCACTTTTGTGAGCTAAAAAGAATACCCAAATATACCTAGAAAACTCATCTACCAATAAATAAACATAGTACTTCCCTTTTACACTAGAAACTATATATGGTCTAAACAAATCCATGTAAACCAACTCTAGGGTTTGAGAAGTTGAAACTTATTTCTTTGATTTGAAATATATATTGTGTTGTTTCCTCTTTTGACATGGGTTATAAGATTTATCATTTGGAAATTAAAGTTTAGGTAGATCATTGACTAACCCATTCCTAGTTATCTTTATAAGTGAGTAAATATTTCAATGTCTTGGTCTCCTATTCCAAATCCAAGATTCTTTGTAAAAGGAACTTAGACAAAAAATATTTTGAGAAAATAAAGATTCTAGATTAAAAAAATAAACATTTACATTTCTCAAAGTAGTAAATATTAAATCATTTTTAGAGTCAAAATAATTATAATTATTATTTTCAAATTTCTCATGAAACCCATCATCAAATAACTATGAGATGCTAAGAAAATTATATTTTAAACCATCTACAAAAAATACTTTAGAAATTAAAACTGAGATAGAATTACCAACTCAGCCAAGGCTGATGATTTTACCCTTTTCATTGTTACCAAATATGGCTTGTCCAACATAAACCTTAATCAAGTTTTAAAAGATTGATTAATCTCTAATCATGTGTGTAGAATAGCCGTTGTCCATGTATCATCGACTTTTACTAGATCTCTTTAGGTAGGTTCCCTACGCACCAAATTTTATACCAAAAAAGACTTTAGTACCAAAATATTTTTGGCTCTATAATTGTTAGTAATTATGTCTTTAGAAACCCATATTTTCTTAATAGGTTTCCTATAAACAGATTGTAAAATTTTGGAACTAAAGAAATTATTAGGTCTAGTTGAATAAAAACTATTATCAGATTTTCCAGAACTACATTTAGGAATAAAATTGTTCATGACAATTATTCTTTGTCCAGGTTGATAACCTAAACCTATATTTTACTTAATTACTACCTATTTTCCAATTATTTGTGTGAGATTATATACAACATTAGTTAATAATTCTAGGTCTTTCTTTATTTTTTTCATTAGAAAATTTCAATTCAGTATTTTTCTTCAATAGTTGATCATTTTTCTCTTTTTATACAACAATATAGATTTTAAAATTAACTTTTAATGCATGATGTTTCTTTATAATTTTATACGTATCTTTAAGATCATTGAAAGTGTCTTCTATAATGTTACAATATTAAAACATCTCCTCATTGGACATATTTTCATCATTAATTTTTTCTATAGAATGATTATAAATGTTTATAGGAGAAGCAGGAATAAAATTTGATACCTCAGATGTATTTTTCATAAAAAAACATGTTAGCTCTGTCATGTTTTTCCTCTTGGGTAGTGTATGAATCACTTGAGTAATATTTAAAATAACTCCAAAATTCTTTCATTAATTTATTATACTTAATATCCTTGTCATCGTAATTCTTTTTATATTTCATTTTGGGATAGTTATCTTTAACATGCCCTATTCTTTTACACTCATAGAAAATGATCTCATTTGAAGCATCATAGTTATTTCAGACCTTTTAATTCCCTATATAGTCATTTTTTCCTTTGTAGCTTGGTTTCCTAATTATTTTCTTCTTATAAAACTTGTTAAACCTTATGGACAGATGAGTCATCTCTTTATCACTATCAGCTGGTGACTCTCCATAAGTTGAACTTTTAGCTTGAACTTTCTATTTTAGTTTTGAATCAATGGATTTTAATGATAAAGACTTCATTTTAGGATTATATTCATCTTCTCTATTAGCCTTAAGTTATTCCTAATACATAATTAACTTTACAATTAGCTCCTTAACAGCTAGCTTACTAATATCACATGATTCTCTAATTGAGATTGAGATTCCTCTCCATCTTTCTGGAAGACACCTCAATAGTCACATGACTTTGTATTTGTTAGAAACTGGATTCCCTAAGGAGTACATTATATTCATTATCTCATTGAACCTAAGATACATGTCTGAAATAATCTTGGAGGGTTTCATCTTAAATGTATCATATTTAATTATATAAGCATTTAAATGCATTTCCTTAACATTAGTTGTTTGTTCATGAGAAACAGCTAATGTATAATAGATTTAAAAAGAAGTTTTACATGTAGAAATTCTATTGAATTATTCATCTCCTAAAGAACAATAAAGAGAATTTATATTTTTATAGTTATTATTATAGGTTGCCTTAGTAATATCACTCCAAGAAACTCAAGCAGTTTTAGGTAATTCATATTTATCGTCTATTACTGTCCATATATCAAAACCCATTCTTTCAAGATGAATTTGCATCATGATTTCCCATTGACCATATATAGTTCCATTAAAATACGGTGGATTGTTGGTAGAAGAACTTTCTTGTCTATTATCCATTAAGGAACTAAATTTATAACTAACAAAAATTTAGGATCTTTAAAACACAACTAAAATAATAGTTAAGAAGGTTTTGAAATTCATTTGACACAAAATATTGGTCGAAGTGAGTAACTCAAGAGGGGGGTTGAATTGAGTTCCCAATAGAAATTTCTGTTACAAATAAGTTCAAATAAAATCCCCCAATTAAAATAAATTCTCCTAGTTAATCAAAAGAGTGATTTAATATAATTTTGATCTTTTAAAAGATTCATCAAAGCTTGAATACTGCTAAGTTAAAACAATATGAAAATTACTTTAACTTTTTAAATCAATTTACTCAATCAAATAAATACATAAACATTATTTAATATTAACTATCAAAGTAACAGTTTTGTTTAAATCTTAACCACCAATATGGTTTAATGCTTTGAAAAGAATGAAACAAAAAAATATCACACAACAGAATAAAACAATGGGTTCAGTATCAAGTCGAGACCTAATACCCTCCACTTGGAAATCACTTTCTTCCAAGAATATTATATAACAATAAGTTGATCCACAACTTGGATCATGTATTCAGATAACAACTTAGAAGTTATCCAAACCACACAGGGACCTCTTCCACAATAATCGTGGGAAAAAAAATTACAGGTCACACATGACCTCTTCTACAATAATCGTTGGTAAAAATATGAAAAGAGAGTGAAGATAATATATAGCATTCTCCAATTCTAGTACCGGAAACAATGTGTGTTGATAAACAGAACAAACAACACACTACTCGAAATAATAAAATCAAACAACAGAAGAAGAAATAAATAAGATTTAGAAAAGGTAATGTTGCTTTGTTTGAAGTTCTCCAAATGCTCGAGTGTCCTCGAATGTGGATTAGTGAGGGTCTTGAGGTATTTCGTTGAAATTAGTAGTAAAAAAGAGTGTCGTATTGTTCTTCGGGATTCTTTACTCTTTCACGGTTCAAGAAACTCAGATGAGTAATGTGTATCTCAATGTATATTGTATATGTCTCGATCGATCTTAGTGTATATCACATTGGTATGTCCCATGTGTGTATAATGTCCCCCAGGCTCTTACATGAGAGCCCTTCAGAAATATATATCATTGAAGGAGCAGTCATCTGTTCAAGGATAATCATAAAGATATGTTAAATCCTCATATTGTGTGCTGACTTGGCCTTCAATGTATCCATGGAGTACTTAAAGAATAATCATTAAATAATCCTCTGGATTAACTTCAATAATATATCCATTGGGAGTATTTAATTCAAATTCCTCAGAATAACGATTGTGGCACATCCTGACTGTGACTCATATCTGGCGATGAGTCAATGTAGTTGTGAGTCAAGTAGGTAGTTGGTCGTATTCAACGGTGACTCATCTATAGAGGTATGTCATACAGTGGTGACTCATATTTAGCAGTGACTCATCTCTGGTGGTAGGTCACCTGACAGTAACTCGTATTCTGTGGTGACACATCTCTGATAGTGGGTCATCTAAGGGTGAGTCATTTATGGTGGTGACTCTAATCTGGTAGTGACTCGATTTAAACTAACAGTGACTCTTTTCTAGTAGTGAGTCAATTTGAACTAATGGTGACTCATCCCAACACTTATCCAAATTTTCATCAGAATGCCTTATATTATAAAATGCTATCATAAAAGAGTAAATCCATTAGAAACATAATTAACATAATTTTTGAGCATTAAAATAAATAAGTCCCAACACTCTTCCCATTAAAATAATAGAGGCACTTACTTTTTATAAAATGGTTTGAAAGTAATCTTCTTATATTTTTTCAAATGAGGTACTTTTTGAATTTTACTGAAAATGCTAAAGGTTTATTTGTTTTAATGTACTCGACATGTACGTAATTTATCATTGTCATGACCACTAATTGTTTTTAATATTCCTTTACAATTTTACAAGGTTCTTTCAAAAGAATTTTTTACTCATATTCTATAAATTTATAGTTTTTAAAAATGATTTTCAAAGTGAAAATGATATTTTCCTCAAAAATGTTTTAATGTCATTTTTAAGGTATTTCTATTCATAAATGACAATAACCATCATTTTATGTTATTCTCCATTGGGAATATGTTGTAATGATACCATTATTATTATTTCTCTAGATGGTTTATGACCAATTTGAATGGAATGTAATATTTTGATACCATTCACCTAATACTCTAGATGGTTTATGATTATGTTTATTGATTAGGAAAATTATTAACATTTCATATGTTATTTTTTCAGTATGAATGTTTACATTGATTATGTTTATCTCATTTCATATGAGGAATGTATTGGACTTATTAAGTGATGGGCGAGACCCTCTATATCCCCTTAACGCATCAGTGGATCTCATGAAATAAACTAACTTAGATAATTATCTGAGGACTTACACATTTATATGAGATGCCTTGGCACTAGGCCTTGATGATATGGTGATGATGTCCAATATTAGGAATTTTCTCATTATGTGATTAGTTATTAATATCTATGTGATTATCCTATTAGTTAGAATATCCATGGATATGTTTCAAGTTCATATGATTATTTATATGGAATTATTTAAGCATCATTTGTTCCATCCATATTATTCTTAATGTTCATGTTATTGATTAATTGGAACGTGTTTTAGTTATTTACCTTGACATATTGATTATTCCTAATTTTTTTATGATAGCTTATGTTGTATGTATTTCCACACTGAGTATTAGATCTCACCTCTTTCTTATGTTTCCTCTCCCCGAGATGCTAGGAAGTGTATTATGATTAATATGTATGGATATGAAAAAATAAATATTTTTGTTTACAAATGAAAATTCAATTTTCTATTTTATGTTTTCAAATGGGATTTTAAATTGAAGTATGTATCTAGTTTTTCAAGACTACTAAACTATTAGGTCCTTTGGGATGCAATCGCTTGTATCTATCACCAATGTAATAATGTAACCACTAACTCTAGGATACTAGGGTTGGGGTCTTTATATTTGGTATCAAGAAAAGTTTAGTAGAAACCTTGAGAATTGGATTTAGGAAAACAGAGATTAGATAACATAACCCTATGACTTACTTTGAATATTAGTCCAAGTATAGGATAACATCCTAAAGTTTTTGTAATGTAGATACTATGTGGATTTACTAGCAATATATCTCTATTAGTATACTACAAGTGTTTGTGGCTCTGGAACAAATGTATCTAGGGGTAATAACTCCAAAAAGGTTTCATTGAGATTTGACTTGATCATCACATGGTATATGAAAATGGGTCTTGTTGCACACCCAATTTGAAACTCTCAGGAGATATACTTGGGCTTATTCACATTTTCTCTACAAACCATTTTCAAAGATTTGAAAATATATTTATGGCATGAGAATATTCCCAAAGTTACCCGATTTATGATTATGCGATAAGCTATGTATATATTTTTTAATTTATGTTAAGTGTGTCACTAGTTTTGAAATTAAACATTACAATTCATAATGCCATGATCTAATCTAGTATATTCCATTATTTAGAAATGACACATAATGGAAGGAATAGAAACCATGTCAATGCACGCTATCCATGTTTGTATTTCCCTCTTGGGAATGATAATGAAGTTGGAGCTGAAGCTGTAGCTAGAGATAATAAAATTATAACTATATTTGGGAAGCTGACTCAGGTTATGTCTAATAACCTTGCCTGTATGGAGAAGCCTACTAATCTAAAAAGCGATGTAACAATGTTAGACCACTTCATCATTAGAGACCTTCATCATTTAATGGGACTAAAAATCCTTTTGTAGTTGAGAAATGGATAAGTTCCTTAGAGAATATATTTATTACTTTGAGGAGTAATGAAAAGGAGAAGGTTGTCATGGAAGTTTATCATCTCTTAAGGGATGCAGATCAATGGTGGCCATTGATTCAAAACACTAAGGATGAAGAAGAAATAATAAACATGGAGTTGAAGGATTTTAAGTTACTCTTCTTGGAAAAATATTTTCATTATGTGCTATAAGAAGATATGGAGAGACTATTCTTGAGTCTGAGAAAAAAGAAAGACAAAAATGTTGTTAAGTATGAAGCTAGATTTACATGGTTAACATGGTTAGCAATGCATTCTGCGAACTATGTACCTAATCCAAAGAGAAAGATTTTCCATTTATTTTATGGCCTTAAGTCAATAATTTAAAGGGAACTAGTCTCTCAAAAATTCTCATCATACAAGGATATAGTAAAATGTGCTATCAAGACAGATAAATAGGTATCCAAGTCTTATAGCTTCAAAGGGAAGTAAGAGAAGAAGTGGATGGTAGAGGAAAAAATTGATAAAGGGAAGAAGATAAAGAAGAATTTTCTCATATGTGATAATTATGGGAAGAAGCACCCCGGTACTTGAATAAAGGGAATGAGAGTTTTCTACAATTTTAGAGAGAAATGTCACCATGCTCATGATTGCAAGGGCAAGAAAAAAAACATTCAATGTGTAATTATTCAACTATAAGGATATGAGACACAATGTAAATGATTCTCTCATTCATCAAGGGAATTTTTCCCAGAAAAAGCCTATGGATCAAGATCATGTTTACGCTATTAATATAGCCGAAGTGGAATGATTAAAGTGATTGTATATTTGGATTCAATAATTATATTGTGGACGTATTTTTAGAAATGGTATTTAAATTATATGTATCATGTAATATTTAAGGATTGTGTTAATTTGGCCTTCTGCTATAGTCTTGTCCGTTTAGAAAAAACTCCCAACCAACTTCGACCACAAGTAAGAACAATTAAATACTCCAGAAAATGTGGTGGGAGAAAATACAGAAAATAATTCCCAACGCATGAGTTGACGATCACCGAATGAACGAACAGGTGCAAAATAATTTTTACAATGAAAATTTGATGTTCAATACGCTGCAATTAATACAAATTGAAAATCTATAACAGCGAATAACAGTACAACAGCGGGCAACAACGCAAAAATAAAGAAGAACAGCCAGGAGACAAGTATTTACGTGGTTCGGAACCCCTTTGTGCCCTACTCCATGGCAAGAACACCACCACACACGCTTTATTATTAAATGCTAAAACAAAACACATTACAAGGTGCTGACAACATCAATAGATTTTACCAGCAGCAATCAATCCCTATGGATTCAAACAATATTAAAAACAATACACAAATCTGAACCAAAGATGGAGGAATACTCACAACGTCGGACCTTGATGGGTCCGACTGTCCAGATCACTTCAGACAGAAAGCTTGCAGTTGTAGGACCAGCAACCACCGAATCTGAAGGTGCGCTGGACTGGAGAACTCCAGATCTGAAGCACCGCTGCTGAAAACGCAGATATGTTTCTTGTTGAATAGAACGTTGCGGGGAATCCAAAACGACACGAGGGGTTTTCCAGCGGTGAGACCAGCAACGCGATACAGATCAGAAACACAGCGCCATGAGCATATCTCCTTCCGGATGTAGATCGTCACAAAAACGGGAAGAGGGTTATGCGTCTGCTGCTAGCTGTGAACAGTCAAGGAGCTGAGGAAGGCGACTCAAAAGTAGATTTCTTTTTCTTCTTGAGCTCTGAAAACCGCATAACCTCATATGCGCAGCGAGGCTACCACAAAACCTTGAACCGCACCACCAGCGCCAACAAACCCAACAGAAATGTAAAACCACTCACAAGATCGGACGTCCAGGATCATTTGGACTGCTATTCTCATCAATGGTCAGCCGTACTTTGAGTGAAACAAAAAAATGCCACGGTGTACAAGAGTAGTTAAAAGAAAAAAAAAGCGCTAATACAAAATGAAAAATGGGGCAGAGACAGTTTTAATATGAAAATAAAAAATAACAAATCTCCACCATTTTCATATAAAATTGGTGATGTTCTTGCACCTAATGTTATTCAAGAGGAGCCAAGTTCAAGATATCTAAAAAATGCTTGAACTTGGATAAAGGCACATCCTTAGTCAAACTATCGGTTAGATTTTCATCCGTGTGTATCTTAGTGACACACACTGCTCCACTTTCAATAACTTCTCTAATAAAATAAAGCCTAATGTCTATGTGCTTAGACCTACCATGGAAAACTAAGTTTTTAGACAGATAAAGGCCAGATTGAGAATCAAAATGCACAGTAATAATATCATTACTAATACTAAGTTCAAAAATCAAACCCTTAAGCCATATGGCTTCTTTAATGGATTCTGTCAATGCAATGTACTCGGCTTCAGTGGTCGAGAGGGCCACTACCGACTGCATATTGCACTTCCATGATATAGGTCCTCCACATGCAGTAAAGACATAACCAGTTAGTGATTTCCTAGTATCAATGTTTCCAGCATAGTGGGAATCAACATAACCAGTCACTAATTGAGATGAACTAACATTATTACCATATCAAATAGAAAGAGATGAAGTAGAAGAAATGTACCTCAACAACCATTTAAGAGCATGCCAATGAGGCTTGCCCGAATTTTCCATGAACCTGCTCAATTTACAGATAGAAAAAGAAACATCTGGTCGAGTACAAATCATAGCATACATAATACTACCCACTACATTAGCATAGGGGATTCTACTCATGTATTCAATATCAGAAGTTGTGGCAGGTGACTGGGATAAAGAAAATTTAAAATGATGACCTAAAGGAACACTAACAGGCTTCAAAGAATCAAACAAGTATCTCTTAAGCACTTTAAGGATATATCCATGTTGAGAAATATATAGAAGTCTATGCTTCATATCCCTAATAATTTCCATGCTGAGAATTTGCTTAGCACAGCCTAGATCTTTCATTTCAAAAGCCGAATTCAATTTCATTTTCACATGGGTGATTAATTTCATGTCACTACACATGAGCAACATGTCATCTACATAAAGCAGTAAATAAAGCATGCATTTTTTGACAGATTTAAAATATACACATGCATCAAACTGACTCCTACTGAAACCATTTTCAAGCATAAAAGAATCAAACTTCTTGTACCATTGTCTAGAAGCTTGTTTCAATACATATAATGATTTATTAAGAAAACAAACTTGGTTAGCTTTAAATTCATGTTCAAAACCAGTAGGAGGCTTCATGTATAACTTTTCATCTAAATCACCATGCAAGAAAGCGGTTTTGACATCTAGTTGTTCAATATGCAAATCAAAAGGGGCAGTAAATGCAAGAAGAATTCTTATAGAAGAATGTTTCACTATAGGAGAAAAAATTTCTGAATAATCAATTCCTTCCCTTTGAAGGAATCATTTGGCAACAAGCCTTGCTTTAAATTTAATTTTATTCCCTGTAGTATTGTCTTCTTTCGTTTTGTATATCCATTTACAGCCAATTACCTTGGAAGTAGGTCGTTTATTGACTATGGACCAAGTATGGTTCTTTCTTAGGGATTTCATCTCATCTTCCATGGCCAAAATCCAATGCTTAGAGTTGTTGTAATTGACAGCTTCATTGTAGCTTTGGGGATCTTCTCCACCAAGATCTGCCGCCACATTGAAGGCAAAGGCAACCATGTCAGCATGGATGTACCTAGGAGGAGGTCTAATGACTCTCCTCTGCCTATCCCTAGTGAGCCGATAACCCCTAAGGTCACTAGGAGCTCCACCGTCAGGAGCATCATCAGAATCAGACCCAGATTCTGGCTCAGGCAGAGAAAGGGGCACCTGAGAGGTAGAGGGAGTCTCAACAGGAGACTCACTAACACTAGGAGGATCAACCTCAAGATCCCTCTTCTGAGAATGACCCTCACTGTCATTAGTGGGAGGCTGGACTCTAGCAGAAATAGACTCTTGAAAAACCACATCCCGGCTAATGATGCATTTTGAAAGTCGGGTTTGTCTACCCACAGTTTATAGCCCTTCACCCCAGTAGGATATCCTATGAAGATGCACTTGATGGCTCGGGGCTCAAGTTTATCATCCTTGACATGAGCATAAGTAGTGCACCCAAACACCCTAAGATGTTCATAGGATGGGGGTGATTTCTCCACAATTCAATCGGAGTCTTAAAGTCATTGGCTGATGAGGGAAACCTATTTATTAAGTAAATTGTCGTAGTGACAGCTTCTGCCCAAAAGGATTTGGGTAGGCCCGAGCATGCAAGCATGCTACGAACCCGCTCAAGAATGGTACGGTTCATACGTTCAGATAGACCATTCTGCTGAGGAGTATGACTCACGGTTCGATGTCTCAAAATTCCCTCATTTTCACAAAATTTGATAAACTCGGTAGATAGGTATTCAAGACCATTGTCGGTTCTTAAAGCTTTCAACTTTCTCACAGATTGATTTTCAACAAAGGATTTCAAAGTTTTAAACACCTCTAAGACGTCAGATTTATTTTTCAAAATATAGACCCAGACTTTCCTAGAAAAGTCATCTATAAAGGTGAAAAAGTAGGAGCCTCCACCATGGGAGGCAATCCTGGCAGGTCCCCACAAATCAGAGTGAACATACTCAAGTGGGCGGCCATCTTTAAAGATGGATCTATGAAAACTAACTCTTTTTGACTTACCCATTACACAATCTTCACAGAAGGGTAAGTTACTCGGTGTAGCTTGGGTGAGCAGGC
This sequence comes from Viscum album, assembly GCA_963277665.1. NCBI lineage: Eukaryota > Viridiplantae > Streptophyta > Magnoliopsida > Santalales > Viscaceae > Viscum > Viscum album. The sequence continues at coordinate 1,862,358,724 of OY728133.1, read as the reverse complement.
CTTGCTTGCTCAATTCCTCTAAGCCTTTAGCGCTCACATGTCCTAGCCGCTTATGTCAAAGCATAATATTGTCATTATTAGTGACATAGGTGTTGGTCAACTACTTGATGTGTGTTCTTCCATCCAACACATATAGCCCATTCAACAAGGAGCCTCTAAGCACCGTACGAGCTCCCTTTGAGATTCTAAGACAACCAGAATCAGACTTAAAGGAAAAACCTCTCTGATCTAGCACACCTAATGAGATGAGATTCCGGTGTAAATCTGGAACCCATCTCACATCCAATAAGGTGACAAGAGAATGGTCTGAGAGCTCTAGCATAACAGAGCCTCTACCCATGACGCAACATCTCTTATTGTTGCCTAGAACAACCTCTCCTTCAACTCCTTCGGTCAAACTAGAAAAAGAACTCCTATTTGGGCACATATGGAAAGAACATCCCTAGTCCAACACCCACTCAGCATCAAGAGTATCATGGGACACACACAACACCTCAGCACTTTCATAGCCTTGGTCAGCAAAGAGCGAATGATCAGTAGATTCATTAGAAGGCTTACCAGATTTCAATTCAGGGCATCTGGGTTTTATATGCCCAGGTTTCCCATAGTGGAAACAGATTACCCCCTTTGTTTTGGATTTAGACCGGTGTTCCTGCGACTGGCTAGGACTTTTTCTACCTTTTCTGTCTTTACCTTTCTTCTTCCCTCGAAACTCGGAACGACCCCTCACATTCAGACCCTCGACTTCAGGCTTAACCTTAGCCTTGCTACGCAGCTCACGGGAAAGCAAGGCAGACTTGACTTCCTCTAAGGTCAAGGAGTCTCTGTCATACATCATAGCATCAATAACGTGTTCATATGAACTGTCTAGGGAAATTAAAAGTATAATGGCTTGGTCCTCGTCTTCAATATTGACATTAATATTGGCTAGTTCTAATAAGATTTTATTGAATTCATCAAGGTGTGTCTGGATGGCCATTCCAGGATGCATCTTGAAAGTGTACAACTTGTGCTTATGTAAACGACCAGTTAAAGAGGTTGTCATATAAAGTTTTTCAAGATTGGACCAAATACCAGCTGTGGAAGTCTCATATGCGACTTCCCGCAGAACTTTATCACTTAAAGACAAGGTCAAAGAGCTATGGGCTTTCATCAAAACGTCAGGAGGGACGTCTGAATAGGTCGTCACAGTCTATCCATCAGCAGACAGACTCACATGGGGTTTCTTAGGTCCGCAGAGGGCGTCTTGCAGCCCTTGCTGGACTAACAAGGCTCGCATTTTTAACCGTCACAAATTAAAATCATTATTTCCATCAAATTTTTCTATTTCATATTTTGCAGATGTCATGGTTTATTCAGAGGCTCTGATACCAGTTTGTGGTGGGAGCAAATGCGGAAAATAGCTCCCAACGCACGAGCTGAGGATCACCGAATGAACGGACAAGTGAAAAATAATTTTTACAATGAAATTTTGATGTTTAATACGCTGCAATTAATAGAAATTGAAAATCTACAGCAGCGAATAACAGTACAACAGCGGGCAGCAGTGCAAAAATAAAGAAAAACAGCCAGGAGACAAGTATTTACGTTGTTCAGAACCCCTTTGAGCCCTACTCCACGGCAAGAACACCACCACACACGCTTTATTATTAAATGCTAAAACAACACATTACAAGGTGCTGACAACACCAACAGATTTTACCAACATCAATCAATCCCTACGGATTCAAACAGTATTAAAAACAATACACAAATCTGAACCAAAGAGGGAGGAATACTCACAACGCCGGACCTTGATGGGTCCGGCTGTCCAAATCACTTCAGACAAAAAGCTTGGAGTTGTAGGACCAGCAACCACCGAATCTAAAGGTGCGTTGGACTGGAGAACTCCGGATTTGAAGCACCGCTGCTGAAAACACGGATGTGTTTCTTGTTGAACAGAACGTTGCGAGGAATCCAAAACGGCACGAGGGGTTTTCCAGCGGTGAGACCAGCTGCGCGATACAGATCAGAAACACAGCGCCATTAGCAGATCTCCTTCCGGATGTAGATCGTCACAAAAACGGGAAGAGGGCTATGCGTCCACTGCTAGCCGCGAACAATCGAGGAGCTGAGGAAGGCGACTCGGAAGCAGATTTCTTTTTCTTCTTGATCTCTGAAAACCGCATAACCTCATATGCGCTGTGAGGCTACCACAAAACCTTGAACCGCACCACCAGTGCCGACGAACCCAACAGAAATGTAAAACCGCTCACAAGATCGGACGTACAGGACCATTTGGACGGCTATTCTCATCAACGGTCAGCAGCAGTTTGAGTGAAACAAAAAAATGCCACGGTGTACAAGAGCAGTTAAAAGAAAAAAAAAGCGCTAATACAAAATGAAAAATGGGGCGGAGACAGTTTTAATATGAAAATAAAAAATAACAGAAAACTAATAATTTCATATGAAAAATTTAGCCACATATAAATGCAAGCAACACCTTGTAGCTTTAATAATTTCAAAAATTGACTTCATCCTGCTTCCAAAGACATGCGACCTCAACAGCCTGGAAATCTCTATCCTCACTGCAAAGGGAATGGTTGAAGTGCTCCTTCAAGATCAGACTCCACAATCAAGACCTCCAGGCTCACTCTGAGAGCGCTACCAAAAACAAAAACAACTCGAAATTCCTAATGCTTAGAACTAAAATTTCTCATAGGAAATTCATACCGGGAAATGACCAAAAACACTACAACCAATCAGTTTCATCTTCTCACCTTCGGATGAAAACTGCAAATCAGAATCAACTGGCACAGGTGCGGAACGACTCTTCCTCATCTTTGGTTATTACCCGAAATTTAATACTGATGTGGCTCGAATTCCATTTATGAACCAGGGTTCATCTTCATCAGGCGTTCAATGGATCTGGTGGTGGTTACAATCGCATTAGCTTTCAAGATTCTTCTCAAACGGTGAAGAACTTCATGATTCTCTGTAATTTTATCTTCATCAGCAACATGTGGATCTCCGTTCGGATTCAATGTTTGGATTTCCTTCATAGTGAGTTCAGGAGGGACCGAAGTCTCCATCCAAAACGACGACAACCTTCGGTACCATTCCTCAAACAGGTGAGCTCGGTAGCAGCACCGACTTGAATCTTTATCGGAATAGGTCTCAAATGCCGGAGATCGGTCACCGGTCATCTTCCTCAAATAGATCGGACTTGACTTCCGGCCTCAGGTTCACCGGCAGCTCCGGGATCTCCTTCTTCATCAACGAAGGGCCGGCATCTCGGTTTCACGGTGTCAGCGAGGGGTCGGTTTCTCCATAGCACCCGATCTGGTTTTGTTGGCTCGAGGAACAAAGGATCTCAGTAGTGGTTTCGACTCAAAAAATTAACCAATGACTCCTTATCATTCGAACATTTTTCAGAAAAAAAGAATCATAAAAATCAGACTCCACATGAGATAAGAGTTAATTTTTAGAAGAATTCAGAGGTTGGTTTTTACGATTAAAATAATGATTTTTTTTATTGAAGTCCAATCAATCATATTAATTTATTGTGAACCTTTGTCTTCCATATGGTGTTCGATTGATTTAAAGATGAAAAATTTTACGATATTAACTCCAAACTCTAAAGAGAAAGACCCTTTATGCAAATTAATAATCGCCTTAGCAGTTTTTAAGAATGGTCTTCCTAATATTAATGGTGTATGTGAACTAAAACTTCCATCCTCTATCTCTAGCACATAAAAATCAACGGTAAAAAATAAAATTTTACCCTTACTAAAACATATTCAATAACACCAGATGTCTTATCTAAAATCTTATTAGCTAGCTAGATGATGATACCAGAATCTTTAAGCTATCCAATCTATATATGAGAAAAGATAGAATAAGGCATCACATTTATGAATGCTCCCAAATCCAACATAGTGTCCTGAAATTCATATTCTCCTACGGCACAAGGGATACACAATGTACATGTATCTTTGAATGTAATAGGAATATGGTGTTGAATGATGGAAGAAAAGTTTCTCCCCAAATTAACTTTCTCACCTCCCATAAACTTTGTTTTGTGAGTAAACATCTCCTTAAGAAATTTACTATACTGATAGATCTGTTTCACATCATCTAACAAGGAGATATTAACCTGGACTTTTCTAAAATTTTAAAGCACTTCCTTTTCCATTTTAGTTTCAACATTGTTTTTAATAGGAGGGCTACCGAAAGGATAAGTTAACAGATCTTTATACATTTTAAAACATATTCTAATTTTTCCCTTTGTAAGAGCCCATGAACATTCTAAAATTTCTATAGGTTCTTTCAAGCTTATTTTATTTTATTTTATTTCATTTTTCATGTTCAATTGGTGTGTTGAAAACATGTTCTTCAACTGGTTTAGTGGGTAGTTCAATAGTTTCAACAGGTGTTTTTACAGATTTAGCAAGTGGTTTCAATACTCCTCTTTGAGATTTTGCATTAGTTTAAGAAGTTGGAACATCATTTTTAGGTTCTTGTTCAATGATATTAGATTGTGTATTTTTAATTTTAGTTTCACTTCTCAATATCATTTCACTTACATTCACTCTTCCTCTCAAATTCACTTTAGATTGTGATGGAAACATTTCACTTCTTTGATTCTTTAAATAATTGATTTTTATTTACATTATTCTCATTTGAGTAACCATGTTTTGTGGAAACACTTGTTGTTGTTGAGAAATTACTTGTTTCTTTTTAACAACTTCTTTAAGGTGTGAGTTATTCCTTTGATTAGATTGTTTTTTTTATTTTATTGATTCTGAATGTCTGAATAAATCTCATCAGTTTGATTTAAAAAATGGTTTTAGTTATACCCAAGCCATTGAACAATGTTTTGGGGATAGAAATTCTTATTTGATTGATCAATAAGACTAAACTTTTTTTTTGGTTATTATATCCTTGGTTGAAATTATGATTTGATTAAAAAGGACTAGTATAAGAATTCTGGTTCCAGAATTGGCTGTTTACGTTATTATAGAAATTTTTTCCTGGAAAAATCCCATTACATAATTCATAAGTTTCATACAGTTGTGGACATTGATCATTAAAATGATTAATAGCTAAAAAAACGACACAATGCATCTAACTAGGATTGATTGGTTCTAGTTGGGTTTGTGAAGGGGAATGTTAGTTAGCTTTAGCTTCATCATTCTTGAGAGTTCACTGAGCTGAATCTATATTTGTCTATTGTCAGAATTGGAAGTAGAAACATCCAAATATGGTTTGACATGAATCAATCCTTTGTTTCCAAACTTGTGTAAATTTTGGGGCCATATTGGAAATTCGATTTATAGCCTCAATAGGAGTCTTATCTACTAACATTCCTCACACATTAACATCTATCTTACTTCTATACATCAAAACTAATCCCTTATAAAAATATTGGATTAAGAGTTAATCAGAGATTTGGTGATGAGGACATCTCAAACCTAACTTCTTAAATCTCTCCAAATATTCATGTAAAGTTTCCCCACGAAACTGAATAATCCCACATATATCCTTTCTATGTGAGGCAGTCCTAGAATTATGGAAAAAAATTTCATAGAAGATTTTATTAAGGTGGTTCCAACTCCCAATGGAAGTAGATTGAGAGTAGTAAAACCAATCTTTAGCTACTCAATATAAAGATAAAGGTAAGGCTCTCATATTAATCTATTCTTCATTTAACCCCTTGATTTTTAATGGTAATACATACCATGTGAAACACTTGTAGGTCCTTGTGTGGGTCTTCACCCGAAATCCCATAGCACTTTGGAAACTGGTGAATAAATCACAATCACAACTCAAAACCTGGGGCTATTTTAGGATAACCTAATTAATTCTGTTGGTTATAAAAATTATGAGTATCGAGCTCCATCAACATTCTTTGGCCAGTGATGTTCTCTAAATTTTGAATGTTTTCTCTTTTGGTGAAATTTCTTTTCGGTGTTTCAAGTGTTGAATTTTTTGCTTTTTCTAGATTTTCAATTTCAATGACTTGTTTGTCATTATTTTGATCTGCCATTATCTTTATTATATTTTAAGAATTTTTAGTTTAATAAATTTCAAAATTGTTTTTAGGCATACAACAAATTTTTTATGTTTTTTTTAAAGAAAATGTATTATTTTTATTTTTATTTTTTAAAACCCCTTCCCAACCTCCCAAATAATGAAACCAATGGAAAATGAGGGTTTTAGTAGTATATTTTTACCTATTTTAAAATCTAAACCTGAAGTACTGTAGAATAGCAGAACCCTAGGTTGTCTCTTAATGACACAAACCTAACTGAGTTTTCTGTCACATATTTTTTAATTTTTTTACTTTTATATTTTTCATTGTTTTTAAGGGGATGACTACTACTATTAAAGAAACCATTATAATTTATAAAACAAATAAAATGAAATAGAAATGAAATAACTGTAATGAGAAAGAAAAATTTACAAGAATCAAGAATTCAACAGAAAGAGAGTGGTGTCCAAATCCAGTAGATCTCCTCGATCAAACATTCCTCATCATTTTAAAATTATTTACTAAAAACTCTATGAATGCATGAATTAAAATCTCAACTTGTACATTTTATTCAGATAAAAAATTCATTGTCAAAAACTAAAATATCAATTTTAACCTTCTTTCATTAGGATTTGGTTGTGGCACTCAATGATTGTTGAGCACTGAGACACAATTTTTCTCCCGTTGTGATCACAAATCTCAATCAAGATTTGAGAAATTTAAAAAAATTAAATAATTAAAACACTTAACCATAAATAGTGAACAATCCAAACACTATTAAAAATACACTCTGGTTGGCTATGTTTCAATAACAAAATTGAAGACCAAATAAGAACATGAAGTGATAGAAGAATGATCATTAAAAATCAATCAATAATTCAATATAATTTTTTTAAAGAGATATGATAATACATGTTAAATAAATAAAAGATTATAAATAAATAACTATTCAAATATAAAAGATCTGGCCACAAGGAATATAGAATCTCAAGATTTCAAGGCACAAAAAACCTTTCTTCAATGTCAGAAGCTCCAACAACTTTCCAGATTATCCTATCGATTTTTTTCCCATCTCTCCACTTTGTAAATTCTTTCATAAGTTTTTTTCTTACTGCATTCTGTCTAGAATATCCAGAATATCCCTCCTATTTTAGCATAAAAAATATATATTTATTCTTCAATGGGAACACCTAATTCACATTACTAATATGTCATGTCGATTATCACTGCCTACATTTTTCTTCTTTAGCATTCTACCACTGAATTGTCACTTTAAAAAATACACATAACTAGTTTATTCTACAAGAAATAATAACTAAATGATGAAACTTACTAATAATAATTTTACAACAATAAAAATTTTCCAAGTATAAATGCATGAAACACCATTTAGCTTTAATAATTTCAAAAATTGAAACCATCTTGGTTCCAAAGACATGCAGCCTCAATAACCTGAAAATATCCATCCCCACTGTAAAGGGAAAGGTTGAAGTACTCCTTTAATATTGGAATCTATAATCAATATCTCTAATATCACTCTATGAGAGATACCAAAAACAAAAAAACATGGGATTCCTAATTTTTGGAAGTAAAATTTCTCATTGGAAATTCATACTGATTAATGACTAATAACACTGTAGACAAACTGTTTCATTTTATCAACTTCAAACAAAAACATAAAATTAAAATTAACTAGAATAAGAACATAACGACTCTTCCTCATCATTGGTTATTTTACTAAATTGAATATTATTTTAGTTCAAATTCCATTTATGAAACATGGTTCATCTTTATCGGGTTTTTAGTGGATCTAGTGGTTGTTACAATCACATTGGATTTCAAGATTATCCTCAAATAGAGGGGAAAATCAAGATTCTATTTCATTATATCTTCATTAATGACAAAAATATATCATTCCAGATTCCATATTTTGATTTCTTTCATCATGAGTTCGGGTGGGACAGAAGTCTTCATGTAAAATGATGATAACCATAGGTACTATTCCCCAAACAGTGAGCTTAGTAGTGGTGCCAACTTAAATATTCCGTATAATGGGTCTTCAATGTTAGAGATCAGTCACTAGTCATATTCCTCTAATATATCATACTTGACTTCACACGACGGGTGACAACCCATCGAATCCGGTAATTCCATGAGGCTTGAACCCACAACTAAAGGATGATCTAGGTGAAACACCTACAACTAGACTGTGGTATGTCTTGGTTGTTATGAAACTGTTTTTTCTTAAAATATTTTATGTATAAATACTTATGGAATATATTAAGTTGAAATTTGGGTGTTACCATTGAGTTTTCAAGATTAATGTATTATATTGGATAAATCGTGACAACCATTTTGGATTTGGTAAATATTTCAATACATAAAGGACTTGTCACTCTTTTATGGATTTTATTATCTGCTAAAAGTTAATTTTAATATTTTAGAAAACAAATAATTTTGGATATTCATTTATTGGAGTTATAAATTAAGTGTAAATTGATCCAAGCATAACCAATGGATTAAATTTTAAGTATATTTTATGGTGTTTTATGTCATGAAAGTAAAATAATCCCTCAACTCTAGAAAATTGATCTTGAAAAAAAAATTCTATCCCATTACCTTTATATCCAATGAATCAATGGTAATTTAATTTATCATTGATTTATATTTTTGTGCTCATTAAATTTCCCTTTATCATTCACATTAATATGATAAATGATCTCTAACACTCTTTATTTATTTACATTTTTCTTTCATGTCTATATTTTCAATTCCCACTAATGTTTTCCCACATTGAAACCTATCCATGTGTTATTATAGATATACTTTGAAATAACCCTTCTATATTATCAATAATAAGATTCATTAACCCTTATTATGATGTGGGATTTCAAGAAATGTATTTTCAAATGATGAATCTTTGATTACCAAGACCAAGTTCGAATTTAGAGGACACATTTTACTGATGGTGTGGAGAATGTAACACCCAAAGATTTTAGAATAATTACACTATGTTTGAGAGTGTATGTGGCACACAATAACAATCTTAAATTATCTACATAATATATTTCTTTAAATTTAATCTCTTTGATAACTTGCGATATACGCAACCTCGAGTCTAAAAGAATTGTAAAATAGCGTAACGTTATAACCTAGCCATTAAATTTTCAGGTATGAATAGGAATAACTAAATTATGAAAATTATATGGTTTATAAATTTATAAATAAATTTACTGGTTATCAATATATTAGAAATGAAAATAAAAATCATTTGAATGAAAAAGAAATGTTTTTTAAAACTTTATTTTCTTTCTAAAAGCGGTTTTGTCGTGTTTTCCAAACTTACCTTAAAATTAATTTTTGACAAATTTAGAAAATTTATTTTCCAAAATGAACTTAACTTTTTAAATTAAAATGTGAAAATTATATTAGATTTAATTTTTGATAATTGTATGAAAAGATTAATTTTTCGATGAATAGTGAAAAAATATTGATTTTTATTAAAAGCTGTCTTTTCATTTAAACATTTACAAAGATATATTTGTTTTAAAAATTTTTTAAATGTAAAATTAGTTCATTTATATTATAATTAATCCAATATAATACATTTTAAATAATTAAATATTCAACTTTTATATAAATACTTTTTATACTTATGAAAAATTCTCCTTTGGAAAACCATTTTTCCGTCGCGTCTCTGGGGTTAATTTTAAATTAAATTCTAATTCTCTGAATTTAATTTCAAAAAAAAAATAATAATTTCATATTTTTAATCATAATAGTTAATATTGTATAATAATTTCAATTTAATTTTTTGTCATCATGAATTGTAAAGTCATTAAAATTTTGTTACCACAATTAAGGTTAAAATGGGTTTACCAGAGGGTTAAACTAAGAAGATAACAGTTAAAATGACACACCAACTTGTCTAATTCCTATTGGATGGACATATTTTGAACTTATATCATCCAATTTTTTAATAAAGAACTATTTGGGATCTTTTTTAATTTGAGAAACATGTGCATCACTTTTTCTTTTAAAAAATTCCAAGTGTGTCCTTTCTAACACTTATAACAGGCCACACATATACTCTCATCTTCACACTCACAAATCCTATTGGTTTAGACAATAACTAAAAAAATATCACATTTAAATCCTTAACCACATCCTAGAGTTATTTTTTTGATCATAAATCCAATTTAGGAAGGCTCTAATTAAAAACCTAAAGAGGTTGTCTGTAGAAGAGGTAAAGAACTTAATCTTGAATTTTCATTTTAATTTTACTTATAACTCATTAAAATCATCTACAACTATGATAAAATATTAAAAAAAGTATATAAAATATACTTGGATGTTATTATGTTAATTTAATAACCTATATCCATCTCTTCTTCCATAAAATGGTAAATGAAACCATCAACTGTGTGTACGACGGACTACCGCCTCACAAACTGATATAATTCATTTTCCATCACCACCTCTCATAGCTAGATATAATAATTGATTGAACATATTTATATTATATTAATGAAATTACTAAACTTATATATTTATAATATCACATATACCTTCTTACCATCTTATTCATTATAAAATAATAACGTCCCTCATGCATACATGTGGACTACAGCCTCCATGTAACAATATGATATGTTTCTCATTTTAATTTGACATAAATGGTAATAAGGAAAAATTTAATGAATATAATTTAAATATTTGATATAATTATGGTTCTATAAAGTTGAAATATTATTTTTGGTTTTTACATTCAATATATTATAAAAATATAAACAACATTCATGTGTATGTACAACCTATCATCTCCTTGAACGGTGTTATTCATTTTCCCATATATAACATTAATGGAATATTATAAATAATTATATAATTATCATATATTATATTTATAACATGGATATTTTTTCTGAAATTATGTAACCATTATCAAAGAAAAAGGACCAAAATTACCAAACTAAAATATACATGAAAAAACAAATCAATTATCACATGAAACACTGATTTAAACAATAAATTGTTAATAAATGGTCATAAAAGACTATAGGTAAATCATATATTATATGCAATATATGATTATATTTATGAAATATATATATATATATATATATATATATATATTATACACTAGGTACATACATGTACAAAAGAAATCAGACCTAAGATAAGAGTTTCTCAACTCACTTTTACTTCCATGATACATATGCTTTCTTCACCACTTATTTATTTTGTGTGGTTTATATACTTAAAATTTGATATATTGTATCATGATTCAAATTATCTTAATGGTATTTAATGTTTTAATAGATGTTATTTTTTTCATGGGCTTACGATTCAAAAGTTACCAAAACGGTAGGGCTTTATTTCACAATCACCTTATTATTCAGGATTATTTATGTTCAAGTATCTTTTTGGAGAATTATTTGATCTCTCTATCTTAAAAACAATATAATTATTTCTACTTTTTTTATTTATGGAATTTCCATGTAATAGTACAATTTTCATCTCTCTTTTTAATTAAAATGATTGAGAAAATGTTTTTAAGAAAAGATGACTTTATTTATCTCTTCGGTTGGAAATCCTTTTATTCCAAATCCATGTTTTCTAAAATTATTTTCAAAAATGTTTTTAAAACTAACAATATGATTTATTAAAGAAATTTTTACCCATGTTTTAATTTTTAAAAATGGTTTTAGAGGAACATTCTTACCATTTTCCGAATAAGGTTATTTTTGACTTTTACTAAAAATGTGAAATGAATATTCAGCTTAAGGTACTCAAAATGTATGAAATATCCCTCTATTATGCACACTAATTGTTTTGATGATTCACTTACAATTTTGAAAATTTTATTTTCAAGGGATTTTTTCCCAAATATTCTGGAAATTTATTATTTTTGAAAGTAATTTTCAATATGAAAAGGATATTTTCCCCAATAATATTTTTAATAGAATTTTTATTGTATTTTTATTCATAAAAAACAAAAAACATCATTTTAGATTATGATCCATTATGAATATGTTGTAATGATACCATCCTAATTATTTCTATGAATGGTTTTTGATCAGTTTGACTGGGATGTACTATTTTAATACCATTTGCTATAGTACTCTAGATGGTTTATGATTATGTTTATTGATTGGGGAAATTATTAACATTTAATATCAAAGTTTTTCCATATGAATTTTAGCATTTATTATATTTATCCACATTCATATGAGTAATGCATTGGACTTAGTAATTTATTGGAAGGGCCAACTATAGACCCTCGATGCATCAATAGGACTCAGGAGACAAACTGGCTTGGGTAATTGGGGGAGACCTTACCCATTTATGTATGATGTCTATGAACAAGGCCTTGAAAACAGGGTAATGATGTACAAAATTATTCATTTACTCATTATGATATTTTTTATTGATGTCAATGTGATTATTCCATTAGTTATAATTCCCATGTATACATTTCAACTCGTGTGATTATTTATATATCATTATTTGATCCCCATTTTTCCAGTCATATTATTCTTCATGTTCATGTTATTAATTAATTGGATTGTGTTTCAGTTATTTATCTTTCTATATTTATTATGCCTTATTTGTTTATTATATCTTCTAATGAACACATACCCTTACTAAGCATTAGAGATCAAACCTTTATTATGTTTACTTTCCCCAAGATGGTATGAAGTGTATTATGATTGATATGTAGGGATATGAAAAATGGGATAATGGTGTTCTCAAAGAAAATTCTATGTTGTATTTTATATTTTCATATGTAATGTAAAATTCATGTATGTATATAGTTTTCTAATACAACAAAACTATTTCTTACTTTGGGATTCGATCTCTTGTATCTAGAACCAATATAATAAAGTAACCACCGATTCTAGGTTACTAGAGTTTGAGGCCTTTAAATGAAACATTTAAATATTAAATCATATTAATTAAATATACTTTAAATAATAGATTTTTTATTGGTTAATATCTTTTTATTTTTTATAATTTTTAATATTCATATAATTTTTTTAATAATTTTCATTAAATATGGTGTGACTCATTTTAGTTTGGTGTTGCATGTGAAACAAGATATAAAAATAGTATTATTTTATAGAAAAATATATTCCAAAATACAAGAGTGTAACATTATCCCCCACTTAAATAAATTGTTTCCTCGCAATATTAATTGTCACTTACTAATAATAATATCTAATGGTATGTAAAATATAGTCCTGACTCAATGTATAACTTACATGGATATATAAACTTAAGAAAGTAGAGAACATATCTTTTTCCTCATAATATTATTATTATTTTTATATAGTTTTCTCCAATCATTTGAGCTAAACGTCCCTTATGATTATGTATCATAACTACAATTATAGAATTATTCTCCTAAGAGAGTACATAGCCATTCTTTTATTGTATATTTTTTTAGGTTGTTTTGAAATGTGAAATGTGATTTCCATATTTCAATAATTAATATAGAGTCTTTGGGGAGATGGTTAATCCATTCATAAAATCCCCTTAAATTCATCTAAAGGAAGAATAATAAGATTCAAATTCCCACAAACATTAACTTGGGATGAAAAAATAAGATGACAAGAATGTTACTCCAATAATTCGATATCATATCATTAAGGTGGTTATTTGATGCTATTAGAAAACTTATTAGGTATACTAGAGTGGCTTGACCAGAATGCAGTAAGACATTTAAAATTCTTGGGTGGTGTATTATTTTTCCTTTCACCACTTAATTATAACTATCCACTTCACTAGTAGTCTTTATATAGGATTTCCCTTACACTCTTGGTTTAGAAGGGTTCTGAGGTATATTATCTTTGTTAGCCCTTGGATTAGGAAATATATTTTCATAATTACCAAAATCCTTATATTTTAAGAACTGAACATTATTCCCATTCATTTCATTGATTGAATTTTTCATCCCAAATCGATAGTCATGTGCTTGATGGAAAATCCTCCCACACTTGAAACATATTTATTGTTACTTAAATACATTACCTTGGGTGATTCTTACAACATTTTTGACATGTATAAAGTTAAATATTCTTTTATTCATCATATTCATCACCCGATCTTCTATAAAAATATATATTTATCTTATTTGGTATGTTTAGAGGTTCCAAAATACTCATGTTGTTAATCATAATCTGAGATAATTGGGTGAGCATAACAAGACTATTTTTTAGACCAACTTCTCTATCATTTTATTCCTTATTATGATAATTACTACTTGGTCCATCATATCCAATGTTAATTATGTTCCTACTGACTATAGACCTTACTAAAACAATAAATGTTAACATATGTAATAATATAATAAGAGAGTTATCATAAAATACAATGAGATAATTATAACCCCATGATTACATATTCAATGACACCATAATTTTAATCTATAGTTCTTTTCATTCTACATATATCACTATTGGTTCCACCTAGTTTACTTTAAGTTGGTTTCTCTCATTATTATCCTTATTCCTTAACATAGTAAATCCTTTTTAATGGATAGTAAAGAGATTGTGATTAACCAAATAATATCCCATGAGAGTTTATATCAATGTGTACAGGCTTATGAAAACTCATAATGCACCAAGTAAAGATAGAGTTGATACTCAACAATACATTTTCAAGGTTATTACCACTAGGTGAATCTTTACCAAATCTATATCCACTTTATGGTATCCATAGATGGATGTAATTGATAAGAAATCAAACAATCTATATTTTATTAAAAATTTAGGATGTTTTCTTATAATTAGACTTATACACGAGGTTTTCACTAAATTCCTATAATCATATTCCCTAAAAATTAATAAACTAATCCTAAAAAATAACTAAACCTTGCACTGATACCAAATGAGGTTCCCCTGACCTTCACTCCATGATCTGGTTATAAAAACACATAATTGAAAAACTTTCTTCAATACCAAGTGAGATGACCCAAATGATACATGTAACACTACATCTATAATAATCTAGAGTTAATGGTTACTTTATTATATTGGTACAAAATATAGGGAATACATCACCAAGTACTAAACAATTTATAAGTATTGGGAGATTAGATACTTATATTATTTTGATATTACATTGGAATATCAAAATACAACATAAAAACTTCTTGAAACACTCTTATTACTTTTATTGAATCACTAAATTTATTTATAGATCACTTCATGGTACCCTTGGGAAATTGAAACATGAAAAGTGTGAGATGAAACACTCAGTAAGGGTATAAGTACAATGAAGGATATCATAGTAGGCATGAAAAAAAAATGAAAAAGTGATTAATAAATAAACATTCCATATAATAAATATCCTATTTTTGAAAAAAAATCCAAGGATAATATAGAAATGAAAATATTCACAAGGGTAAAAATAACTGAATTCATGGTGATGGAATGTATAATTCTATGAATATTGATCTTTACCATCAAGGCCTTATTGAAGACATTATTCATGAAATCAACGTTTCAACCAAGAAATAATTCTTTCTATCAAGACCAAAGCCAAAAAATCATTCTTGAATTCAGTAGGCATACACTAAATATTCAAACCTTTGGTCTCATGAGGTCGACTGATGCATCATCCCCACCCATCACATCTTTAAGTTCATTGTATTAACCAAAAAAATATATAAATATCAATATAATACATAATAAAATTTCCTTATGATTCAATAAACATCTATATTAAGGTAGAAATATATGGAATGTAAATATTTTCCCATTCAAAAAGTGGGATAACTCGGACATAAGCCATCAAGTGAAAGATGGAAGATATTAAAATTATATATAATAAACATAGAATCTATGAGTTATTATCAATATAGTAGGAAGTACCCTTATCAATTAGAAAAATATATATTGGTGGTGAAGGGAACTTCCAAAATTATGGGTTATACATTGAGGATAGTAATTGAGTTCAATAGTTTTTACTGGTAGGGGACAATAGAAATTTTAGTAAAATCCTTCATTATGGTTTGTAAAGAGCTTATGAATTATCCCAAGCATATCACACAAGAGTGTCTATCCAGTTGTGTAGTATTAGGACAACTCATCATGAAAATTAGTAAAGATTGAGTTGAAAATAAAATATCCCTTTTCATGGTCATTACCCCTAGGTGTGGTTGTGCCACAATTTCACCCACTTGCTAGTATCCAGAATAGGTTTTCATTGCTAAGAAAACCACATACTCTTTATATTACCAATGTTATGGTTTTTAGGAATTATGAAATCATAGGAAGCAGATTTAATGAGAGGAAATATCATTATAAATATTTAAAATAGGTGATAATTCCATATAATTACAAGCATGATGACATTACAATAATGGATTATAATTAAAAATGGAAGGAGTGGAATAAAAACCCTTCAGTCGATATTATAACAACATAGGAAAAAGTCTATAATGTTATTGGATAATTAGAATATCATTAAAATATATATATAATTTGGGAAAATAATACCTTATTAAAATAAATTAAATATATTTAAATTGTATTAAAACAAAAAAATTCAATTTAAAAGAAAAGACACAGATTGAAAAACCTTACCTTGTGAATTAGATTCTTAAATATTGGCTAGAAACATTAGAACTTTTATAAATATATAGGAGGGATTTAGGTAGGGAGAGGGAATGAAAATTCCTGATCAATGTCTTTATAGTGGAGAGATATGATAGAGCAGGTGAGAGTGAACTCATTTTATAGATGTAACGGTGGGTCTTGTCCATGGAAACTAAAGTTTAGAAAGGGGTAAGAATGGTATCACATGGGGGGTTTGGTGGGTTTTGTGAGTTAGGTGAGTTTGATGGGTAAATTATGGTGAGACATGTAGTTATGAATTTCCAACCTAAAAAAGGCATTATATAAGGTATATGTGTCAAATTGATTTTGTAAATTTCAAGCCACATTAGACGGCCCATTTTAACACTTTTTATCTTGATTAAATATTAATCATGGTTTATTATTTTATCTCTAAAAATATAAGATGAATCTCTACCAATTTTTTTTGTGATGACTCAAAATTTGGGCTCTATTTAAAATAATTAAATTTCTAAATATGATAAAAGTTACTATTATATTAAAACATATACTATGTAAAAAAACTATATTTGTAGAAATATGGTTTTTTAATTGTTAGGTGTTCTTAATATTATATAACATTAATTATAAATTAAAAGATAAATAATTTATTTATATAATTTTTTAAACTTTAAAATGACATATTAATTTTTAAACAGATCTATTTAAAAATACACAATATTTATAAAAGTAGCATTATTTGAAAAATCACATTTTTTCCGCAGTAACTAATATTTACCTTGGTAACTGAATTTTATTAAAACAAATGAAATTTACCTTACCGACTAATTTAAAAATTATGATTAAGAATATGAAAATAATTTTCTGATTCAATTTCTAAAAATGATTTAAAAATTAATTTTAATATTGATGCATATGACACGTAAAAAACCCATTTTTTGGAAAAAAAGTGTATTTTTAAGATTTAAATTTATCTGTAGGGTAAAACTATCAATATATTTAATTTGAAGAACAAAAATATTTTTATCATACAATAAATAAAATTCATGTGGCATATAAATAAATCAAAAACCAAATTTTAGCAAAATAATATTTAATTAAAAGAAAGAACAAAAATAGTTTTTTTGGAAAATTTTACTTATGTCATTAAAATATAAATAATAGATTTTCTAAAATAAAAAAAAATTATTTTTAAAATATATTATTTTACTTATTACAATTTTGATCAGTTAAAAGGTATTATAAACAAATAGGTATTTCTTATATAAACTTACAGTTTTGGTAAAAACTATATTTTTTACTATTTAACTAAAAATCAAATATTTCATAAAAATATCAAACGTCCACCCCAATATAATTTTTATAGAATTTAAATAAATATGAAATTTTTTTATTGAATACAATTTCTAGAATTTAGGAATTCAACTTTTGAATATAATTAATAATAAATTCTCTTTATATTATGCATTGTGCAATAGTTTTTGAGAGTTAGTGTTTACCTACATGAGTAAGGAATCGGGTATTACATTCACCCCCCTTAAATAATTTTTTTCATTGAGTTTGGGATACATTTCAACTACTAAAAAATATGAGATCCTTACTCATAGATTCTTTGGGGTCCTATGTTTCCTCTCATTCTTTGTGATTTCTATAAAGGGTTTTTACCTACTGAGTTGTACTATTCCACAATAATTTCTCTCTAGTGTCGAGGATCTAGAAAATATCTTCACTGTATGAAAGGTCATGTTCCAACTCTATTCCATCATATTTGAGTACATGAATTGAACCTAAAATGTAATTACTCAATAATAAAACATGGAAGACGTTGTGTACTTTAGTAAGGTTAGGTGGCATAGCCAGCTGATAAGCTATAAATTTAATTTTCTATAGAATTACAAAAGGCCTTATATAACAAGGGACTAAATTCTCCAATATATTGAATCTTAAAACTCCCTTAAATTGGAACACATTTAAGAATACATGACCACACTTGAAATTTCAAGTATTTCCTTCGATTATTATCATAGATCTTTTATCTACTTTGAGATTCTATATTATGATTATTAATAGTCCATAATTTCCCAAATTTCTCCCCCATAAGTTCTAGGTATACTATATTCCTTTCTATATCTTCTTCCAATAACAGTTGGCATACGACATCTCTTTGTATTCAATAACTTATACAATTCCATCTGGATTCTCAAATGGAAACTATTATTGTATGAAATCCTACCAGAGGTATATATTGATCCCATGAACCTTAAAAGTCAAAAGAACATAATCTCAAAATTTATTCCAATTTTTAAATATCCCTTTACTACTGAACATTAGTTTGGGGAAGATAGAGAGTGCTTAAATTTATCTCAATACTAAGAGCCTCCTAAAGGATCCTCCTAAATTTATATGTGAACTGAGGGTTATGATCAGAAATAATTAACAAGGGTTCACTATAAAGTCTCCCTAATTCATTGATATGGATCCATGAAACATGTTCGAGAGTTAAGTTCTCCATTTTAGATATGAAATGTAAATACTTTTTAAGGTGATACATAATGATCCATACAATATTATTCATTTTGAGTCTTCTGAAGTCCAATAACCAAGGCTATTACAACATTGTCTCAATTATACATTGGTATTGGTAGAGGTTTCATGAATCATTTAAGATGTTTTATTTAATCCTTTATATACTAGAATACAAAAAATCTAGACACATAGTCAGTAATTTACCAATTCATACCATCCCATAAAAATTTTCTCACTTAAAACTTTGTACATATTTATGCTACCAAGGTGTATATAGAAGTGTAATTTATGTTATTTATCTATCAATTACCCTTTTTCTTATGTATGGATGGACCACATAGTCCATTTTTAAACATTAAAAACTATCTTCATATGAAAAGTCTGTTAATATACTATCATTAATGGATTTAATTATATTTTGTGAACCTTTATCTTCACATTGGAGTTTCTTTATCTTTTCTAGTATGGATAGTTTGGATATCATTTGAAAAATGAGGGATTTTTCTTCTTACTTAATGATTCCCATATATGACTTTACCAAATCATATGATCCTTATATATCCTCATCTTGGTTTGAACTCTATAATCATTCGTATTTACAGCATCAACCACCTTATTTTCCTTCCTAAGGTGGTAGTGTATTGAGAAATCATAGTCCTTGAGTAGTTATAGACATCTTATCTGTCTCATTTTGAGTAAATTATTTGTAAAAGTGTATTTCAAACTCATGTGGTCCATATATTTCTCACATATCTCACC
The DNA here is from genome assembly GCA_963277665.1 of Viscum album. Taxonomy (NCBI): domain Eukaryota; kingdom Viridiplantae; phylum Streptophyta; class Magnoliopsida; order Santalales; family Viscaceae; genus Viscum; species Viscum album. The sequence continues at coordinate 1,862,338,843 of OY728133.1, read as the reverse complement.
ATAGATATAGTACCTCCATATCTTTAAGGAAAATATTACATATTCTAATTCAAGAACATGACTTGGATAGTTATACTCACAGGTATTAAATTTCCTTGATGCATAAGAAACCACTATATTTTTTTTATATGGGAGCAACATAATCCTTTATTTTATGCATCACAATATATTATAAATCATTCCTTTACTTATGTTAGATTTAAAACTAGTGCATTGAATAATCTCCATGTAACACCCTGAGATTTTATGAAAAATATTCTTTTTAATTTCATTAATGTCTTGTGTTGTACGCTACACCAAAAGGAGCTTGCACAACATGTATCCTTGACTTGCCTTGCATTACACGCAATTGCGACCTTCCTTGATAGCGTGTGTAGTACGCAATAACGAGTTTCACTAAACAACAACATGCTATTAAAATATTATTAAAACTAGCCGTTATGAATAGAAATAACCAATTTTTGAAATTTTGTAAATTTTATTTTTAAAAATGGACTTCATTTTTGGATTTTGAATATCGAAATTAGCTTAGGGTGAAATTTTGGTACTTTTCGGATAACTTTCATTTTCTGATGAATAGTGAAAATTACTAAAATTTTAATTAAAAACAACCTTTTTAATCGAAATAATTAATAGTGATAAATTATTAATTTTTGTGGTTTTAAAGTATATTTAGAATATATTTTTACAATTTAATACAATGTTTGTCATTGGATGTAATTGCACATTTAAACCAAACATAAACAAGTGTCAATCTTTTGATAGTTATTATCTCTTAAGAACACGCTATTTGTTTTGACGATGAGAATTAATTTTTAAATTAAGTAATGCAACTGATATGCTTTGAAATTGGTAAAATAGACATCATTTTTCAGTTCATAATATCAAATATAACTTAGGCCTAATTTTTGGTATTATTCTAGAAACTTTCATTTTTTTGATGAATAGTGAAACCACTAAGTGGTAGTTAAAAAAATAAATTTTTCATAAAACTTAATTCTACCGCTTCTATGTGTGGAATTTCAAAAATCTGAGAGACACGGTTGATGTCAGTAAGTAAAATGTGGTTTAATGAGATGAAAATAATTTTTAGTGAATAGTAACTTTTTACCTTTTTTTACCACAGTTAAAAGTAAATAGGGTAATTAAGGGTACAAATAATATTATTATTACCCTAACACAGGTCCTAATTCTATTGGATAAGTGTAATTCGACCAAAAACAACCTTAGGAATAAAATATGATCATTTAGGCCCACTTGGATTAGATTAGGAAATTTATTATTAATTTATTTAAAGAAGGGTTAAAATAGTTAAAATCAAAGTTTAATAAGTAAATAATTTTTAATATAGGGTTATACATAAGATAAATTCGACTATAAATATTAATTAGAAAGATAAACAGATTTCCTACATAATTGTATTTTATTTGTAATTTTTAAACATTAAATAATTTAATTTATTTATGACCCAAATATGATGCAGTAATTATCTTATTAATGAAATATTGACATAATTGATGTTATAAATACCGAAATAAATATAATTTGAGACTTTTTATGAATTACACTAATTTTATAGGTTAATATGACATGTTAGTATTGATTTAATTAACTTTTTTTGAACTAATAATTATGTTATTATTTTCAAAAAAATCAATTAATAAATAGTCTCAAAATTGACATAAAATAGTTTTTAAAACAAATATTATATTATTAATTGTTATTTTATTCCTAAAAATCTAATTTTTGGACAAATGACTTATATAAGGTTATATATATTAATAATAAACAACTTGGGGTTCGTTTGGCTGCTTATAGTAAGTTTATTAACCTTATAGTATAAGAACACAAGAAGACACAGTAAAAGTAAAATTATTTAACTTAATGTTAAATCTAAATGATAAGGTTAAAATAGGAACTTAAACTTGTCTAAATTCTATTGGATGAGATGATTTAGACCCATAACCACCTTATCTTCGAACTAAATCAATTTGGAGCTATTTAAAACCGAATTTGGCTTTATAATAAAATAATATTTTTAGTTATTCCAAAGGTGCCCCTCTCCTCCCTTATAAAAGGGAACCTCCTCCCTCTCTTACTCACACCACTTTGAGACTTCAATCTCGGCCAAACCCTGCCAAATACTCTTCTCCACTTCCCTAGAAACATCCTAGAGGTCCTGGTCTTCTTCAAATACCAATTTTAGTGCCCTAAGAGGAGGACTCAAAGAGCCGCTTCAAAGAAGAGGTAATGTCCGTTACCGATTATTTCAACTTTATTTATTATTCCATTTCTTCTTCTTAGGTTGTTTCATTATGAATTAATAACATATGTATCACTCATATACTGATATGTTATTATGAAACAACCCTATTTCACCATATATCCATCCTACGGAAAACGAAATCATCGCGCGTGCGTACGTACGGAATACCGTCTCCACGTCGTGGTGTAATCTATTTTCCACCACCACCTTACTTGGATGGGTATAATGGTGTAAATAATAACTATATATGATTATTGTAAAGTGATATTGATTCTGAAATAGTATACATACACTCCAATACAATTCCACGATCATGAGAATGATATCATCGCTCGTGCATACGTACGGACTACTGTCTCCACGACACGATGAGATTCATTCTACACGTTAACCATTCATGAATGATTATAAAGTATATATAATAAGTAATAATGAAATATATGACATAATAATGATACTGGATTTATGTATTTCATCTACTTAATTCCATTCAACTCAATAAGGAAACGAAAACAACGTTCATGCGTACGTACGACCTACCGTCTCCATGAACGGTGTATTTCTTTCCATTTACTGATCTATTATATATATATGTATATTCTGAATATATATTATATATAAATCATGTTTTATATTATTTAATTAAGTAATCATGATCTAAGTAATCATATGAATAATTACAAGTCAAAACACGGACGACAAATAAAACGATTTTACCCAAAACGCTCTTTAACATGGAATTTACAAAAGAATGGGTAAAATAAAGTCATAAGTGAACCATATATGATATCATAACAATGAGTATGATTCTGTAATAAGTCAATGACATTATTTAAATCATTATACAAGAGGTTCAGACACTTACGAAGAAAATCGAACCTATGGTAAGGGAAAATCTCGCAATCTCATTTTTATCCGAGATTGTTTATACTTCAGAATTTACTGGGGAATATTTATCATCCACATCCATGTTTCCTCAATATGTAATATTTATATCCTTTTACAATTGTTTATATCCAATTTTACCCTTATTTGAGTTTTTAGTAAAAGATATGAAAGGAATATTTTTTCGTTTTTCGTACGATGTACTTTTTGACTTTTCCGACAAAAGGATGAGAAGAATGTTTTTTTAACTTATACGACATAAATGGATTTTTAAAACATTATTTCCAAGAATCTTCCTTTTCAAGTTTTCAAGTTTATTTTTAATCAACTTCTTTTAGTTTAAAATTGTATGACATGTTAAGAAAGGAAAATGTTTTTGAAAGGATATTTTCTCCAAGAATGGAGTTCAAGTGTTTTATCAAAATTATTTTCCATATAAGATAATATAGGGTTATGTTTCTATCCCTATTATTACATTGATTTGATTATGTTGTGATGGAATTATTTTTATGAATTTATTTATCTTATATGAATTGTTTTATGATGTCATGATGTTTAAGAATCCCATTTTTATTACATGGGTTATGCAATGATGTATGATTTATGATTTTGTGGAACACATAAGAATGGTATCATTATGAGATGGGTGGGACCTATATCTCCCTCAAATGCATTGAGTAAAGATTTTATATCTCATGATATAGACATGGCTGGAACGTCAGGTTAAACCGGTTTAGTGAAACTGGACTGAAACGAGGAGTGAACTCAGTTCAGAAATTGACTTTGTCCACTAAGATAGTCTTGGAAATGAGTCTTGACTAATAAGAAATGATTCTCTATGATTATGTGTGTATGCCACAAAGTTTCATGTTTTAAGGTATGATTATTGGGGTTTACATTTCACTACTATGATTTATCCCATGTTATGATATTATGATCTCTTTTGCAGGTTAAGATTTCCAAAATGTTATGTTCTTATGAATATGATGTGATTGATATTTATTTTTTTTACCCTTACTGAGAATTTGAGCTCACCCTTTTATGTTTTCTTTTCCCCAGGATATAAAGAAAGGTTTTAGGTAAAAAAAAGGGAAGATATTTATGGGAGATGTTGAATATCTTTCACCACGATTAGAAGATTATATTCCGAGTTTTCAAAGACACTAAACTATTATGGTCTTTGTGTGTGTGTTTTTTTATGTACTAAGTATTCCAAAAAAGTAATGTAATGTCCATGTACGTTAAGCTTCGGGTCTCTACAGTTGGTATTAGAGGAAATGTTTAGTCAACCTTTGGAAACTAGGATGCGAAAATGTTAGTGAGATCCCTAGAGATATTTCTAAGGTATGTCTAGGGATGTCCCTAAGGATAAGTATATGTATAGGATATAGTCCTAGAACTACGGTAACGATATTAGAAATTAACCTAAGATGTTAGATATTGAGGGTGCTCCCCCTTTACTATGTTGTTTTCCCTAGCATGATTGTTTCCTCTCGCACTACTATTTTTGGGTTTTAGAAAATGGCTGGAAACAGGAAGATTCATGATAATGGAGGATATGACGGACAATGGAATGATATTCTTCATGAGAAACCAAATGAAACAGAATTTGGAAGTCCAAACATCATTATTATGACTAATCAGAAATCTCATAATATGATCAATAATCTCAACTTTGGTAAGTTTCCCGACTCAGATAATAAGAGAAAGATGGAGTTTCATGATGATCATAGAGGAAAGAAAGTTCAATTTACCTCATGTAAATCATGTGGGAAGAGGCATCAAGGAGATTGTTTCAAGGGAACTGAAAGATGCTTTGGGTGTGGAAAAGAAGGACACAAAGCCAGTAAGTGAAAAGGAAAAGGTTCATTTAACACCATGGATGAGGATAATGGTATTCTACGACATCAAAAATGGTTAAATGTTTTAAATGTGGAATGTACGAGCATTATGAAAACCAATGACCTAAGGGAATGTCTCATGAAGAGAATCAGTACGGCCGTATGGGTAGTATTTATGTTGATGATGATGAAGAGACTACAAATGATATGTGAGATGAAAGAATTGTTGAAGCTCGGTCAATGGTTTAAGAAGGTAGTGGAATGATTACATGTTTATCAAGTATAATGTTGTATAATTAATCTCATGGTACTATGGAATAAAGAGACATCTAAGGATTGTTACACTGTTGTCTTTCCTTGAGTTTTGAAAGTATATGATTAATGGTACCAGTATCCATTAAAGGTTATTCAGATATTTTTGGAATATAGATGATATGCGCATAATGAAGGGATAAGGAGAAAATGAAATGTTTAACAGTATTCATGAGCTCCTGATTGATATAAGGACTAAGTGATATCATGGTTTGAGTATAAAGAATTTTGAGGATTTTGGTTTGTGGAAAGTGTTAACTTTTAACTGCATTCATGTTTTCACTAAGGTTCAATGGGTATTCATTCTTCAAGAGAATACATGATTAAGGTATTCACATGTTTGTAATTTGACCAACAAGATATATCTTATGATATATGGGGGATAAATGATGGCATTCATGTGATTGTTATGTGACATTTCAAGTAATCATTTTCTTTATACTATGAGCTTGGACCGAAGTATTTTAGATAAGCCTAAAGATTGGAATGGATTATATTGGACATAAGTTAGGATAGAACTTTTTTCGATATTATTGATGGGATGTTATAGTAATATAGCTTTAGAAAAAGGACAACCTGTAAGACGGGCGACAACCCATCGCGTCGGACAAGGCTGTGGGAATCGAACCCACAACCGAAGTGCGACTGGCCTTTAGCACTTACCACTGGCCTACAGGAAGTCCATGTTTAGTAGAAACTAGTTTTATTATATTAAGCAGTATGATATATGAAGTATAAGTCCATTTTAGGAACCATATATGATTAATCTCACTATAGATGGACTTATGTAAGTTTTGATAAATTTTCTAACCTTTTTTTGAGACAGATGGAATGACCCATCATTCTATCACATGATCTGCTAACACATCATGAATGACAAATTCAACTTCATTTCTTTAAGGGATGAAGTGGAAATTTTCTAAAGAACGACCAACGGTGAGACTATACCAAAATCACGAAATTATTTCTTCTAATTCCAATTTCATCAACTTTAGGGAAATGATCTTGAAAACCAAAAATGTTGTCCTAGTGCTCTTATATCTGATGAATCATATGGTACCTTAGATCTTCACAAATTTATGGCTTTGTGATTGCTGGATTTTCCATAGCCATGTTCTCTAACACTCTCCATCAGAACATAATGGTTAGATTTCTCTTCCATATCCATATTTTCACCTATGTGGAAACCCAGTGATTAGTTTATTTGGGTAACCGTTAAGTTTCATAATTTTGTTTTTAAATATTGGTTTTGGTATTCCTTTTTACGATGTGGGTTTCTATTAAAGAAACTTTCTAGTAGTAAACCATTTATAACCCCGGCGAATTTTGAGGGCGAAATTCATTTTAAGGGGGGTAGAATGTAACACCCTGAGATTTTATGAAAAATATTATTTTTAATTTCATTAATGTATTGTGTTGTAAACTACACCAAAAGGAGCTTTCACAACATGCATCCTTGACTTGAATTGCATTACACGCAATCACGACCTTCCTCGATAGCGTGTGTAGTACGCAATAACGAGTTTCACTAAACAACAATATGCTATTAAAATATTATTAAAACTAGCCGTTATGAGTAGTAATAACCACTTTTTGAAATTTTGTAAATTTTATTTTTAAAAATGGACTTCATTTTTGGATTCGGAATATCAAAATTAGCTTAGGGTGAAATTTTGGTACTTTTCGGATAACTTTCATTTTCCGATGAATAGTGAAAATTACTAAAATTTTAATTAAAAACAACCTTTTTAATCGAAATAATTAATAGTGATAAATTATTAATTTTAGTGGTTTTAAAGTATATTTAGAATATATTTTTTCCAATTTAATATAATTTTGGTCATTGGATGTAATTTCACATTTAAACCAGACATAAACAAGTGTCAATCTTTTGATAGTTATTATCTCTTAAGAACACGCTATTTGTTTTGACGACGGGAATTAATTTTAAAATTAATTAATGCAACTGATATGTTTTGAATTTGGTAAAATAGACATCATTTTTCAATTCATAATATCAAATATAGCTTAGGCCTAATTTTTGGTATTTTTCTGGAAACTTTCATTTTTTTGATGAATAGTGAAACCACTAAGTGGTAGTTAAAAAAATGAATTTTTCATAAAACTTAATTTTACCGCTTCTATGAGTGGAATTTAAAAATTCCGAGAGACACGGTTGATGTCATTAAGTAAAATGTGGTTCAATGAGATAAAAATATTTTTGGTGAATAGTAACTTTTTACCTTTTTTACCACGGTTAAAAGTAAATAGGGTAATTAAGGGTAAAAATGATATTATTATTACCCTAAAACATTTACTAATTCTATTGGATAAGTCTAATTCGACCAAAAACAACCTTAGGAATAAAATATGACCATTTAGGCGCACTTGGATTAGATTAGGACATTTATTATTAATTTATTTAAAGAAGGTTTAAAATAGTTAAAATCAAATTTTAATAAGTAAATCATTTTTAATATAGGGTTATACATAAGATAAATTCGACTATAAATATTAATTAGAAAGATAAAAATATTTCCTACATAATGGTATTTTATTTGTAATTTTTAGACATTAAATAATTTAATTTATTTATGACAAAAAGATGATGAAGTAATTATCTTATTAATGAAATATTGACATAATTGATGTTATAAATACCCAAATAAATGTAATTTGAGACTTTTTATGAATTCCAATAATTTTATAGGTTAATATGACATGTTGGTATTGATTTAATTAACTTTGTTCGAACTAATCATTCTGTTATGATTTTCACAAAAATCAATTAATAAATAGTGTCAAAATTGACATAAAATAGTTTTTAAAACAAATATTATATTATTAATTGTTATTTTATTCCTAAAAATATAAGGTTTTTCCAAATGACTTAGATAAGGTTATATATATTAATAATAAACAACTTGGGGTTCGTTTGTCTGCTTATAGTAAGTTTGTTAACCTTATAGTATAAGAACACAACAAGACACAGTAAAAGTAAAATTATTTAACTTAATGTTAAATCTAAATGATAAGGTTAAAATAGGAACCTAAAATTGTCTAAATTATATTGGATGAGAGGATTTCGACCCATCCCCATCTTATCTTTGAAATAAATCAATTTGGATCTATTTAAAACCGAATTTGGCTTTATAATAAAATAATATTTTTTGTTATTCCAAAGGTGCCCCTCTCCTCCCTTATAAAAGGGCACCTCCTCCCTCTCTTACTCACACCACTTTGAGCCTTCAAGCTCGGCCAAACCCTACGAAATTATCTTATACACTTCCCTATAAACATCCTAGAGGTCCTGGTATTCTTCAAAGACCACTTTTATGCCCTAAGAGGAGGACTCAAAGAGGCGCTTCAAAGAAGAGGTAATGTCCGTTACCGATTCTTTCAACTTTATTTCTTCTTCCACTTCTTCTTATTAGGTTGTTTAATTATGAAGTAATAATATCAGTATCACTCATATACTGATATTTTATTATGAAACAACCCTATTTCACCATCTATCCATCCTATGGAAAACGAAATCACCGCGCGTGCGTACGTACGGAATACCGTCTCCACGCCGTGGTGTAATCTATTTTTCTCAACCACCTTACTTGGATGGGTATAATGGTGCACGTAATAACTATATATGATTATTATAAAGTGATATTTATTCTGAAACAGTATACATACACTCCAATACAATTCCACGATCATGAGAACGATATCATCGCTCGTGCGTATGTACGGACTACCGTCTCCACGACGCGATGAGATTCATTCTCCACGTTAACCATTCATGAATGATTATAAAGTATATATAATAAGTAATCATGAAATATATGACATAATAATGATACTGGATTTATTTATGTCATCTACTTAATTCCATTCAACTCAATAAGGAAACGAAAACAGCGTTCATGCGTACATACGGCCTACCGTCTCCATGAACGGTGTATTTCTTTCCATTTACTGATCTATTATATATATGTATATTCTGAATATATATCATATATAAATCATGTTTTATATTCTGGAATTAAGTGATCATTATCTAAGTAATCATATGAATAATTACAAGTCAAAACACGGACGACAAATGAAATGATTTTACCCAAAACGCTCTTTAACATGGAATTTACAAAAGAACGGGTAAAATAAAGTCATAAGTGAACCATATATGATATCATAACAATGAGTATGATTCTGGAATAAGTCAATGCCATTATTTAAATCATTATACAGGAGGTTCGGACACTTACGAAGCAAATCGAACCTAAGGTAAGGGAAAATCTCGCAATCTCATTTTTATCCGAGATTGTTTATACTTCAGAATTTACTGGGGAATATTTATCATCTACATCCATGTTTCCTCAATATGTAATATTTATATCCTTTTAAAATTGTTTATATCCAATTTTACCCTTCTGTGAGTTTTTAGTAAAAGATATGAAATGAATCTTTTGTCTTTTTTCGTACGATGTACTTTTTGACTTTTCTGACAAAAGGACGAGAAGATTGTTTTTTTAACTTATACGGCATAAATGGATTTTTAAAACATTTTTTCCAAGAAGCTTCCTTTACAAGTTTTCAAGTTTATTTTTAATCAACTTCTTTTAGTTTAAAATTGTATGACATGTTAAGAAAGGAAAATGTTTTTGAAAGGATATTTTCCTCAAGAATGGAGTTTAAGTGTTTTATCAAAATTATTTTCCATATAAGATAATATAGGGTTATGTTTCTATCCCTATTATTACATTGATCTGATTATTTTGTGATGGAATTATTTTTATGAATTTCTTTATCTTATATGAATTGTTTTATGATGTCATGATGTTTAATAATCCCATTTTTATTACATGGGTTATGCAATGATGTATGATTTATGATTTTGTGGCACACATAAGAATGGTATCATTATGAGATGGGTGGGACCTATATCTCCCTCCAATGCATTGGGTAAATATTTTATATCTCATGAGATAGACATGTCTTGAACGGCAGGTTAAACCGGTTAAGTGAAATAAAACTAAAACGAAGAGTGAACTTGGTTCAGAAATGGACTTTGTCCACTAAGATAGTCTTGGCAATGAGTCTTGACTAATAAGAAATGATTCTCTATGATTATGTGTGTATGACACAAAGTTTCATGTTTTAGGTTATGATTATTGGGGTTTACATTTCACTAATATTATTTATCCCATGTTATGATATTATGATCTCTTTTGTAGGTTATGATTTCCAAAATGTTATGTTCTTATGAATATGATGTGATTGATATTTCTTTTTTTTACCCTTACTGAGCATTTGAGCTCACCCTTTTATGTTTTCTTTTCCCCAGGATATAAAGAAAGGTTTTAGGTAAAAAAAAGGGAAGATCTTTATGGGATATGTTGAAGATCTTTCACCACGATTAGAAGATTATATTCCGAGTTTCCAAAGACACTAAACTATTACGGTCCTTGTGTGTGTGTTTTTGTTATGTACTAAGTATTCCGCAAAAGTAATGTAATGTCCATGTACGTTTAGCTTCGGGTATCTACACTCCACTTTAACTCCTAAAATTTTTCCTCACATTTCATTAACAATGTGAATTTTACCCCTTTATGTGTCAACCTAGTTAATGAGTTATCTAATCAAGAATATTTTGAACAAATCATTGATAGTAACCTTCTATGCCAAGGAAACTACATATCTTAGTTATATTCATTAGTGTTTTTAATTCCTTAAATTCCTATATCTTTGAAGGATCAACACATATTCCATACTTTGGGACAATATATCCTAAAAAAGAAACATATTGAAGATAAAATTACACTTATGGAATTTACCATAGAATTAATTATCTCTACGAGTCTCAAGAATTATTAAAAAATAATTCTCATGCTCCTTGTTTCTTTTAGAGTACATCAAGATATTATTAATGAATAACACTATGAAATAATCAAGATAATCCTTGAATACTAAGTTCATCATATCTATAAAAATACATAGTTAATTATTCGATCCAAAGGGATTCACTATAAGCTCATAATGATTATACCTCATATGAAATACAACCTTTGGTATATCATCTTTCTTAACCCTTAATTAGTGATAACCTGACCAAACATGAATCTTTGATAAATATATATGTACTTGATGTTGGTAAAATAATTCATTAATTAGTATGATATAGTACTTATTATTTATATGAATTTCATTTATCTCCCTATAAGCAACATATAACCTCATAAACCCATCCTCCTTATTAAAAAAATGAACAGGGGCTCCAAAAGGTGAACCATTAGGGTAGACAAATCCATTATCACCCAAATCCTAGAGTTTTTTCTTTATCTACAATAATTACACTAGGTTACATTATGTATGGATACTTATATATATGTTTTATAACTGAGAAAAGTTTAATAAAAGAATTTATTTCACACTCTGGAGAATTTATAGGTAATTACTTAGGAAACATATCAATGTATTCAAGAAAAATAGGTACATCCTAAATTATTAAGTTGTACTTTCTAACCATAGGATGAATATAATTTTACTCTCCAAGGATACCATTAAGGTATACCATAATAGGATGATTCATGTCTAACTGAGGTAATGAATCAACACCTCTAAATATAAATAATAATACCCCCTTTATGAATCATAATATCATTATCCTAGAAATATTTTTTTGAATTATACTTCAAAAGAAAATACATACCTAATATTATGTCAATGTATACCATAGGTATGATAATAAAATTTCAAGTAGGCTATTTTTATACATCATAATGAGGGCTAATTGATGTACCCTCATTACAATATTGTTTCTATTTGGTGTCTTGATTGACAACTCATTTTTTAGGGTTTAAGGAAATGTTTTAATATTCTAAGAAAATAAGAAAATTATAAAAGTGTGTGAAGTTATATAATTTAATAAAGAATTATATAGATTTTATTTCCTGATCAATATAATTTCTATAACATATTTAAGTACTTTAAATTCTCTTATGGTAATTGCATAATCTTTTCCTTTACCACGGGCATCCTCCAAGGTGGATTCCCATGATGATTGGGGATTTTTTTTGAGTAATGTCCCATGTATTTATAGTTGAATAATTAAATATTTAAATCTTTATTCTTTACCTTTAATTCATGATCCACCTTACCCTTCTCTAGATACTTGTAAAAAATTCTTATTCCCTTTAGGAAAGTACCATGGTGTTTCTTTCCACAATTATCACATACTATATGTCAAATATTTCCCTTATTATTCATGACCACATTTATTTGTCCATGGTTTTCAAATTTCCACTTCTTATATTGAATTCATTTGATAATTTTAAACTTAAAAAATTATTTTTTATCTTGATGTCACATAATACTATATAACCATGTGATAAAAAGTTTAAGAGGCTAGTTCACTTTAAAGGATATAATTAATATCACCAAAAAATGGTCAATCTTATATTATGGTTTACATACATAGTCCCAAATATGCCTTAAAAATCTTGTAAGAATTTCCTTATACTCAAGAACACTCTCCTCTTCCTTCTAGTTCAAATTATGGAATTTATTTTCTATATCATCTCATTTCTATCAAGGGAAGTATTTCTCAAATAATAACACCTTGAAATGCATTCATTAGGTATTTTCTATATCATCCTCCTTCTTAGTATTTTAAATCAATGAGCACCATTGATCAATATCCCCCCATTATATGATAAATAGTTAAGAAACATTTCTCCCTTTTATTACTTCCCAATGTAGAAAATGTCTTCTCCATGGACTTTATCAATTGTTCAGCTACTAATGGATCATTGATACCATTTAATGATAAAGGGTGTTATCACATGAAGCAGTCTAAAATTATTGCACCATGTTTTTTATTAGTAGGTTGATGCATAAAGTCAAGTTTATTAGTCATAACCAGAGCCAAATGCACTAATATATTAACAATCAGATTAGTTTCAACATCAGTCCTATTGAATTTATATATATGGAAGTTCTTACACTGATTATGGGTGATGATATGATTTACCTTCTTCCCATTAAGTTCCATCACTAAATAATTGAATGTACTTAATTTTATCATAACATTATGAAATGATCCATAAAAATCCTAATGAAAGTAAAATTTCTTAGGCATCCTAAGGGTTTATGATAATGCTTGTGATGACTATGTTCTTCTAAAATATAGTTCCCATTATTCCTACTAAACTTCCATTGATACCAAACATAACACCCTAACTCCAATAACCCTTTTGCAGTGATTACTTTATTAAATTAGTAAAAAATAAAGGATTACATCATAATAGACCAAATAGTTTATAAATACTAAGAGACCAGACACATAAATGTTTTATATATTAAATTATAACCTCCTAATATTTCATAAAAACTTCTATAAAATTTATTATTCCTTTTAGAACATCCTTGAATTTAATCATTGATCACTTATCAGTACTATGGGGAAATAAAAAAATAATGGTGAGTTGAAACACTCAGTAGGGGCACAAGTACAATAGATGCTACCATAAAAGGCGTACACATGAAAGAAGAGTGAATAATGAATAAACATATCATATAATCCATATAAATGGTTGACATTGAAATAAGAATAATCTCATAGATACTAATAACTGAATTCATGGTGATCAAATGCATTATTCCACACATCTTGATCTTTAGCATTAAGGCCATATCCAATAAATTATTCATCCCATCAAGGTTAAAACCAAGAAATAATTCTTAAAATCATGGAAACAACCAATAATTTATTCTTACATTGGGTTGGAATACACTAAATACCTAAAACATTTTGTCTCATGAAACCAAAAAATGCATCAAGGGGCTATATAACACTAGGCCCTACCCATCACTTCTTTAATTATATTTCATCTACCATATAACATATATAAATATTAATACAATTAAAAAAAACTTCCCTTATGAATCAATAAACATACACCTTGATATAAAAAAATATAGAATGATAATACTTTCCCATTCAACAAGTGGGTTAACATGGAAATAATCCATCCAGAGAAAGAATATGGATGATTAAACAATACATAATCAATATAGAAACTATGAGTTATTCTCAATGAAACAAGAAGTACCCTTATTAAAAAATAAAGTATAAGGTAATACATAAGTGTACATTAAAATAGTTGGGTTATGAATAGAAGATAATAATTGAGTTCAATAATTTTCACTGGTAGGAGACCATATCAATGGTAGTAAAATCATTCATTATGGTTTTTAAATACATTGTGAATCATTCAAAGAATATCCCATGGGAGTGTCTATCCAGGTATAAAATCTTTATCCCACTCATCTTACACCTGAGTAATGATTGAGTTAAAACTCAAACATCCTTTTTAGGGTGATTACCCCTAGTTGCATCTATTTTATAACCACAGAAACTTTCTAGTATCAAGTCAAGGTTTCCATTGATAAGAAAAGAAAAAAAAATTAGCTCCAAAAATTTAGGATTTTTGGTCATTATGATAGCTTAATAAATTATTTTAATGACAGTAAATATAATTTTCAATATATAAAATGGGTGATAATTCCATATATTTACAATAATTATGACATTTGAATTATGGTTTGTAATTAAAAATAGAAGGGGTGGAATGAGAACTGTTATACTGGTATAGTAACAACATAAGAAAAAGGATATAATGTGATTAGATAAGCAATATCTTATTAATAAAATATATATAATGAGAGATAACACTATGAAAATACAATCAAGGAAATATATGTAAATATTTTTAAAATAAAATGATTTAAATTGAAAATTAAAGAGAAGGATTAGAAACCCTTAACTTTTTAAGTAGATTTTTGTAAGCTTGGGAGGAATCCTTATAACTTTAATAACTATTTTGGAGGGATTTATAGAGGTACTGGGGGAAATAAAAGATAAATTACTTTTAGGGTGGATATGGATTAGAGAATGGGTGTGAGTGAGATCCTATTATAGGTGAAAAGAGGGCCATTTATATAGAAACTAATGTTAGGTAAGGGGTAAGAATGTAAACATAGGAGGATTATGTGGGTTTGGAGAGTTAGATGGGGAAATATTTTTGAGACATGTAGGTATTAATTTATAACCAAACAAAGGTATTATAGAAGGTCTAAGTGGCTAATTTAATAAGTAAAATTTGATAAACATTCCATTACCCATTTTAACACTTATTAATTTTTATTATTTATCAATCATAGTTATTATTTTATCACCAAAAATATAATATGTTTCTTATTACCAAATTTCAATGTGATTAATATTAATTTGGGCTCCACATAACATAATTACATTAAAACATATAATTTGTAGAAAAAATATTTTGGTAGAAAGATGATGTTTTAGTTATCAGGTGCTGTTAATATTATTTAACATTAATTATCAATTAAAAGAGTGTTAATTTATTTTTATATATGTCTAAAATTCATGTTAGATTCTTCAATTAAAATATATAAATTTAAAAATACACAATATTTTGAAAATATTATTCTTTGAAAAAATAACCATTTTACTGTGGTAACTAATATATACTCGTATAAATAAAACTTAGGCCAAAAAATGAAATTTAACTTATTAACTAATTTTAAAATTATAATTAATATTTCAAAAAATATGTGATTTAATTTATAAAATTTAGAAAAAAATAATTTTAGTATTATTGCATGCAACACATAAAACACCCATTTTTAGGAAAAGTGTATTTTTAAGCTTAACATTTATGTGTAAGATAAAATTATTAGTAATTTTGGTTTTCATGAAATAAATTGGTTTATTATAAAAAAATAAAACTTATGAAGAATCAAAAGATTTCTGAAACCAAATTTTACCAAAAGAATATTTAATTTAATGAAAAGATCAAAAATTATTTTTTTGGAAATTATTACTTATATCATTAAAATGCTAATAAAATAATTTATAAGTTAATTATAGTTTTTTTAAAAATATATATCTTTTATTCTGAAAAATTTTATTAATTAGAAGGTATTATAAACTTCTAGATGTTTCTTACATAAATTTACAGTATTTGTAAAAATAGTATTTTTCACTACTCATCTAAAAATCAAATATTTTAAGAAAATACCAAAAAATTAACCCTAATACAACATTTAGATAATCAATCCCAATATGAAAAACTTTTTTTATAGATTCTAAGAATTTAAATTTTAAATATAATCATGAATAAAGGCTCTTTAAAATTCACATTATGCACTAGTTTTTGGGATGTAGTGTTTACATGATAGAGTAAGGTTTCAATTATTATAATACGTATATTGATTCTATAAAATTTACATAATTTAAACATTACATATCAAAAATAATAACAAAATAAAAATATCATAAATTTAGTGTCTTTGAGGATCAAATAAATAAGATATCTTTTTTATGATACTTGTAAAGATTTTTAAATAATCGTTCCACACTATAATCCCTTCTATAGTTATCACAAGTTATACTAAGCTTCATATCATTGGGAATTGAAAAATAAGAAATGAGTGATCTCAAATACTCAATAAGTCAAAAACACATCAAAACGTCATAAATGGTTAGATCATAATAATATGAGAAAACATGATAAGAGGGGAAATATATTATTAAAAAGAAAATATAACAATATGATTTTTTCATAAGTAATGATAGAAAAACATGTCTTCTCATTTGAAAAAACATGTTACATGATATAAGAGTTTCAGATAATAAACATGAGCTATGAAGCATAATCATAGGCATATAAAAATATGTCATAAACAAAGGCATATGAAATCATAATATTGTGAACAAGGTTAAGAGAAATCATGTCCAAGCAAAAAATTTTGAACAAAGATAAACACAATCACATCCTTTCAAAATCCTGTGAACTAATATTTATATTATCATATACATGGACCATTATATTGGAAAAGACACATGAGATCATGTCCATACATCATCCTGTGAATAAAGCTATATGCGATAATATCCACGCACAATTATGTAAAAAAATATATATGTGATCTTGTCCATGAACCATCATGTGAAAAAATCATAACATGATCGTGTACACACACCATCCTGTTAACAAAAAATTATATAATCATGTCCATGTTCCATTATCTGAATAAAGATATATGCGGTCATATTCACACATGATTAGCCACTAAATGAGGCTAATAGTCATTGGTAATATATATAATATTCATGTTCTTTATTATTCATAAACACCATTTTAGTGCATTTTACACTTTGAACATCATTTCACATTATGATTGTAATACCTTCTTAAAATGCAATATTATGTGGTACATTTTTGAACATCATTGGAAGTACCCAATGATTCATCTGATTATACATATTTTAATTTGATATTTTTGTAAATTTATCTACACTCCAATATGAACATGTTTCATTCAGGGATCAATGGAGAATTCATGAAAAAAGATGGGGATATTTTGTGATGAAAGGAAGCAATTCTAGAGAAGGCAAATTGGACACCATCCCACTGATGAGACTGTGGGGCCCAACATACAGGCCCACTTACTCCCAAATTTCGTGGGATGCTATAAGACATGTATAGGAACAAATCACTTGTTATGAGATAATGCTAATTCGGCCTCCATGGTGGTCATTTAGGCGGCCCAAGTTAGAAATAAAATTCTAGGCCAGATTCTACGGCCCAGAAAAACATCCCACTAATTTGATCATATCTAGGACTACACGACTCCAAATGGGCCAAAATTTTAATGGAGGTTAGAATACATCCGGATCTCCATTTCCTTATTCTATGTCCCACTCTTATTAGGCCATCTAGAAGGTCATCCAAACGCGTCTGTTTGGTAGATGAAAGCTAGTTGCCACCTCGGGTCAAATGTGGAAAATTCCAAATTCCACAAGCTTTCCACCACCTATGGCCTACCGAAATTAATTGAGATGATTTTTACTGTTGGAGGATCGACCCAAGGTCTCAAAAATTCCTATTTAAGGCTGTGGTGTTGGAGTATTTAGAAATCTTTGACTTGTTTTCATCTTAATGTTATGCTGCCAATTTCTCTTTGTAATGTTCTTCCTTCACATGTAAGTTGTTTTAATTCATCCTTGTTTCTTAATAAAAGTTCTTCTTCTCTTATCAATCTGTTCTTCTCCTAATCACTTTGATACCGTTGGTTCAAGGTGTGAACTTTTTCATACCAAAACTTGTGAGATTATCACACAACGGTGGAGTGATTGTTATTTTATTGCATTTTTTTACTTCTCCATTTCCTCCCTCACGAGTCTACTTTCCGCTTCCATTGAAACCATAGAATCAATGGAGGGCTAACCCACTTATGGGTTGATCCAAGAGAGTATAAAGGGGCTGGATTGGATGTTATTTATCACCTCATTAATGTATAATCACTTCTTTAATTGAGATTTTTATTTGATGATTTTTAAACTCCATCATCCTTGTTGAATTTAAGGCCACACACTTCAAGTGCTAATACGAACCTTTACCTTGAAGTGATCAAAACTTTGATCCTTCAAGTGTATAGGTGATTAGTATTAAAGGGTTTAGGCATTAAACCAGTAAGTAATGATGTTGTTTTATCTCCTTAAATGAACCCATCTCAAATATAAGAAATTGAAATCATTAAAAAGGAAATATGTCCAATCCACCCCGAGCGATAACCTAGGATCAACTCATTATTTTAATTTTAATTCACTGAAGTCTCTTAGAGTTCACTTAAACCCATCTAAAATCAACCCAAAGTTGGCCACTTCATAGCCGAAAACAGTCCATAGAATGTACGTGTCTATAGGTTTCTTCTTAGGTCTCTGTGGATTCGATAACCCAAGCTAAACTACAAGGACCGTCTTACCTTCTTCTCTTGGGTAAATTTGATAGAGAATCAAATTTTGGCACCGTTGCCGGGGAGCTAAGTAAGTTATCTTAGACACTATCATCTTTTTTTTTTCATCCCTCTTCTCTGTTCTCACCCCATCACTCCTATGGAAGTAAATTTTGAACAAGTCCAAACATGGGAAACCTATCCCTACTTTGATCACCCAACCCCATGTACGATGTACAATGACCATCCAAATTCTTACTTGTGGGATCATCAACAACCTACTGAATCACAATGTTTTTATTCATATGATCCACAATACATTCCAACAAATTATGAGTTCCAATCCTAACAAGGACAATCTGAACATCCTCCTATGGAATTCCAACAACATAATTATCCACCTGAAATTGAACATCTTTCTCAACCCCTTATCCATCCTAATCCACAACCATTACTTGAAAAATTGTGTCAACAAATGGAGATAATGAATTGTGAGGTTTCATCATTAAGGTTAGAACTCCAAAGCATTAAAAATTGTGAGGAAGACATCCCTACACAAACTGTCTCTTCCATAACCTTATGTGAAGTGTCCAGTTTCCCCCAAACCCCACATGAATTTATTGAATAACCAACCTTTGGATTTGGGATTGATGAAGAGGATCAAGGAATTTTTGAAGGGTCTTTAAATTAGGAGGAAATTAACTTTTTGGATTCAAAAGAGGATAATTTGACATCATGGATTGAGTCTCCTAAGTATAACTCCATTGATGATTTTTCAAAAACAAAAATCACTAAACCATTAAGAGAAATCACAAACTTTGAGTCCATACCCATTCCTAAAACTATTCTTTCTAATTTTGTGGTTGAATCTTCTATTAAAAATCAACCAATTTTTTTGAGAATTTTTGGAAAATGAAACCGAGTTGGATTCAAAATATCAACTTGTGCCTAAATGTCCTATCCAACCTGAGCTCAAAATTATTGTCCTTCCATCCCCTATAAAGAATCCACTCATATGGTATAATAATGACCTTTAAATTGGAATTCATTCTTCTCTTGAAACCAAAAAGGATGGAATGATCATTAATGTCTTAGGAAATACCACAGAGGAAACTGGATCAACCATTTCTGATATTCCTTTGATTTTACCACTCATTTTAGAACATAGGTTTGTGTATGAAAAAAATTATAAAAATAGAATGAATCTCAACCTAGTAGAAGTGGTTAAACATGTGGTCCTTAAAATGTTGAAAGTTGGTATTGGATAAGTTGGGGGGTTCAAGTCGAGCTAACGACGTTAAAAAAAGCGCTATATGGGAGGCAACCCATGGTTTTCAAGTTTCCTATCATTTTGTTGTTTTAATAAAATTTATATTTTAATTAATAATTTTTATATTTAAAAAAATAGACTGTTGACCTGTTCTTCTATTATGAGTATGGATTGGTATGAAAGGGGAGCACCATATTCATCCATGTCACGTGGTGTGATCCTTGAGTAATACCATACCCAAAAATTTAAAAAGAAGACAATGTATCATCAGTTTATTTTATTTTATATATATAATTATATTTTACTTATATATATATATTGTTTTTTTTGTTTGTTTTGTTTGTTTTGTTTTTCCTTTTTCCACTAGGGAACATTGCAAGCGATATGGATATCAAAGGAATAAATTGGAGCAGCAAGAACTTCAAACTTCAACCACCAGGTGACTTCATTCCATGACCCTCATTTTCAATTTCCTTTTTGAACATTCATTCTCTACCTCTACCCCCTTCTAAATTTTCTTTTATTTAAACACTAGGGACAGTGTTGTTTTAATTTGGGGGGGGAGATAAAATAAAAAAATGCTTTTCTGTAAAAAAAATGATAAGTGATTTGGAAAATAAATTGTGAAAATGGAAGGAAAAAATTCCTTTAACTTTAAACATGGTAATACACATTGCACACTTTGAAACTGAATATCAAATAATTTATCATACCCTAATTCTGATTTTAATCCTTGTATAATTTCAAGAGCATTGATTTTGGAAAGTGTGGCTGTCCAATGTGATATTTCATCGTTTATATTTTCATCCAAATAAAAAAAAAGATCACAATGCACGTCCCTTGGATAGTGGGGTATTAGTTTGAGTTCATGGGGTACCCTAAATAAATAGCATAGGTTTGGTGATCATTTTAGTTTAATATGAGTATTCAAAAAAAAAAATAAAAAAAAAAATTGCGTGTAGAGCAATGAAATGACCTAATGCGTGGCTTTCGGCACTTGGGGATCGTGACTCCATAGTTGTCTAGCCTAGAGTTAGTAATTTTATCTCTATTTTTGGTAATTTGAATTTGTTTTTGACTAAGTTAACTTGAGATGATTCCTGAGTATGTGGGCTTCACTTGGTTCCCTAAGGTCTTTGAGCCTGGGAGTCATCGGCAAAGTCTCGCTACAGGGGTTGACTCTTTTGAGTACAACTTCAATTACCATGGCAAAATTGCAAAAAAAAAAAACAAAAAAACAAAAAAAATATGATACAAAAAAAAATTGAATACTCATCTTAATATTGAAATGTGATTCCACCTAGCGCTTTCTTCATTTCCCCCTTGAATAAAGATGAACCCCTATGTCTATTGTGATGCACAACACATCCTCATACTTAATTGACATTGGATGAAATATGAAAATGAATTTGAACAAAGGAATGGGCTTGGGATTGGGATATTATTATGAAACTATCTTGTATTATAATATTTTTATGGGTTTCATGATTGTTTGGTATAAGGGTTTCTGGTGATCATTGTATATTAAAATGTTTTTGGAAAAGGGAATTCGAATTTCATATTGTTGAGATATATTTTGCTCGGGACTAGCAAAACTCAAGTTGGGGGGTGTGATTAGCCACTAAATGAGGCTAATATTAATTGGTAATATATATAATATTCATTTTCTTTATTATTAATAAACACCATTTTAGTGCATTTTACACTTTGAACATCATTTCACATTATGATTGTAATACCTTCTTAAAATGCACTATTATGTGGTACATTTTTGAACATCATTTGAAGTACCCAATGATTCATCTGATTATAAATATTTTAATTTGATATTTTTGTAAATTTATCTAGACTCCAATATGAACATGTTTCATTCAGGGATCAATGGATAATTCATGGAAAAAGATGAGGATATTTTGTGATGAAAGGAAGCAATTCTAGAGAAGGCAGATTGGACATCATCCCACTGATGAGACTGTGGGGCCCAACAGACGGGCTCAATTAATCCCAAATTTCATGGGATGCTATAATATATGTATAGGAACAAATCACTTTTTAGGAGATAATGCTAATTAGTCCTCCATGGTGGTCATTTAGTTGGCCCAAGTTAGAGATAAAATTCTGGGCCAGATTCTGCGGCCCAAAAAAACAGCCCACTAATTTGATCATATCTAGGACTCCACAACTCCAAATGGGCCAAAATTTTACAGGAGGTTAGAAGACATACGGATCTCCATTTCCTTATTCTATGTACCACTCTTATTAGGCAATCTAGAAGGTCATACAAACGCGTCTGTTCGGTAGATGAAAGCTGGCTGCCACCTCGGGTCAAATGTGGAAAAGTCCAAATTCCACAAGCTTTCCACCACCTATGGCCTACCAAAATTAATTGAGATGATTTTTACTGTTGGAGTATCGACCCAAGGGCTCAAAAATTCCTATTTAAGGCTGTGGTATTGGAGGAGTTATAAATCTTTGAGCTTGTTTTCATCTTAATGTTATGCTGCCAATTTCTCTTTGTAATGTTCTTCCTTCACATGTAAGTTGTTTTAATTCATCCTTTTTTCTTAATAAAAGTTCTTCTTCTCTTATCAATCTGTTATTCTCCTTATCAATTTGATACCGTTGGTTCAGGGTGTTAACTTTTTAATACCAAACCTTGTGAGATTATCACACAACGGTGGAGTGATTGTTATTTTATTGTGTTTTTTTACTTCTCCATTTCCTCCCTCATGAGTCTACTTTCCGCTTCCATTGAAACCATCGAATCAATGGAGGGCTAACCCACTTATGGGTTGATCCAAGGGAGTAGCAAGGGGCTGGATTGGATGTTATTTATCACCTCATTAATGTATAATCACTTCTTTAATTGAGATTTTTATTTGATGATTTTTAAACTCCATCATCCTTGTTGAATTTAAGGCCACACACTTCAAGTGCTAATACAAAACTTTACCTTGAAGCGATCAAAACTTTGATCCTTAAAGTGTATAGGTGATTAGTATTAAAGGGTGTAGGCATTAAACCAGTAAGTGATGATGTTGTTTTATCTCCTTAAATGAACCCATCTCAAATATAAGAAATTGAAATCATTAAAAAGGAAATACGTCCAATCCACCCCGAGCGATAACCTAGGATCAACTCATTATTTTAATTTTAATTCACTGAAGTCTCTTAGATTTCACTTAAACCCATATAAAATCAACCCAAAGTTGTCCACTTCATAGCCGAAAACAGTCCATAGAATGTATGTGTCTATAGGTTTCTTCTTAGGTCTCTGTGGATTCGATAACCCAAGCTAAACTAAAAGGACCGTCTTACCTTCTTTTCTTGGGTAAATTTGAGCAAGAATCAACACACCATCATCTGAACAAAGTTATATGCTATCATTTCCATGAACAACCTGGTTATCTCATAAGATATATAAACATAACCAATGAATTAAAGCGTCATATAATATACTGCCCATTAGTCATCCACACACATATATTCCAATTTAAAACAATCTTTCATCACATCATAAATAACCCATGGAAATAAAAAATTGACCTCAAGAAATAAATGGTTGATGTACAATATTAAATCACCCCCATAAAAATATTTTATAAGAAAATTTATAGGTTTATTCATAAAAAAATAATTTTTAAGGAATTAATTCATTTATAGATTAAGACAAAAATGGAATAAAAAGCTTAAAATAGTTTTTATAAAACATTTTTCTCTTTGGAATAAAGGATGATTCTATGGTATCTTTGAGAAGTTGTCATTTTCAAAAAGGTTAAGTGAAAATTTTGAAATCATTTATTTTTAAAAACAACATTCAATATTTGATCCTTTAAAATTCCATAAATCTATCTCAAGAAAATTTGGAGTGGATGATAAAACAAAGAAACATTAAAAGAATTTTTTATTACATTAAAATATATTTTATTAAAATCCCACATCATAAAAAGGGTAATAAAAATCCTTTTGAAAAGAGGAAAATGGAAATGTGAATATCATAAGAGATAATAGATGATTGGGCTTCAAAATAAATTAGAGAATATTGGTGGGAATATAAAATATGGATATGGAAGACAAAGATCTTACTTGGGAAGGATGTTAATTATTCTAAACATCTTTACGATCTTATAGGAAAAAATTCATCATTGAAGGGGATATAAATTAAAATTCACCTATTGGGGTTGATAAAATATAATTTGATGCAATTTTATTGTGTAAGAACCTAATAATAAAATAAATAAGTTCAATATGAAATATTATAACCAAAAGAAATAAGTTTTGAGTTATCAATATCTTATATGAACTTCGAAATGTTTTAATAAAAACACCATGAAAGAGAAGAATTGAAATTAAGCTTAAAATACCATGAATAAAAGTTAATTCATGATTTATATATCCAATAGGATATAAAAAACTATTTAGATGAAATTTGGTCGATAAAAAAATTATGTCTCAAAGAAAGGAATTTGAGACAAAACAACTTACCTCTATTCCTGAATTCTAAAAAAGTGCTTTAAACTTATTTATAAAAAAAATAACTATCTTAATAACATATTTCATATCCATATTCATTCCTATAACCCTTTTATAAACTGAATTTATAATCATTTATTACAAATATATTAGTTAGTTATATTTTATTTTCATTATCAGATATTATTAGTTTCGATTGTTAGTTTAGTCTAGTTTCATAATGATGGTGTCAATTATTGTTTATAGATTAAGATTTAATCATTATGAGATAATTATTATTACCAGAATATATTTTTAAAATTATTTAAAATGTTTTATTTTCATTTTATAATATTTTTTATGATTCGTGAAGATGAAGTTAGTGATGAGCTTGTTTTGGTAAATTTTAATGAATAAAAGGTTGGTATGATAATAATATTTTAAATATTAGTATAAAATTTCCATAACCATGAAACAAATACTATTATATCATTATTTTATAATAACACAATTATTTTAGTTTTCATAGGAATCAATGATAGAAATTTATAGCATTATTCAAGTAGTTGGTTAAACCGACCCAAACAAGAACAAGCTATAATCTACGAGTGATTAAAAAATTGATTTTATTGGAATAATATAATTATTAATGAAGAATAATTATATTATTAATATTATTTTAATTTATTGAATCAAATTTTAAGATATTTTTAAAAATAATTAAATATTAGATGAATGTTTTTTTGTCACTTTCATGGTGGCGGTAGTCCGCATGTATACAGGGGTGACGTGTCCATTTTTCATAGATCGAGAGGAAGATAGGGAATTTCATATAATTTTAGAATGTTAATATTTTTATAAATATAGTATTAATAATTTAAATATAATTTTATAACCATAATTTTAATTCAGCGATGAAAACTCAAGCAAACTATTCATGGAAGCAGTAGTTTGAATGTACGCTTAAAGAAATTTTCACTTTTTGAATAGTTTTAGAAGAAGTTAGAAAATAGATATTCCATTAATTTAATAAAATATAATAATATTTTTAACATCTATTCTATAAAAAATTCATGGTTAGAATAGGTTTTAGGGGGTAGAATAATAAAATAATTAAGAGAGCTCAGTTGAGAACATCACCTCTCCCTTTGGATGTTCTCCCTTGGGTAAAAACTTAAGGATCCTTGGACTGGTATTTTGGAAAGACTAATAATTAAAGGACATAGATATATAGTGATAGAGATACTAGGGTATAGTTTTGGATGATCTAATTCATTATATTGAGTGGAGAAATGGGGTGGAGGTGAGCTCCTTTTATAGGTGAAGGGGATGACATTTTGGTAAATATAACTTCTTTATATAAAAAGAGAACATGTTTCACATTTAATATTGAGCCAAAAATAGACAATAATGGATTGGGGTATTATTTAATGTTTATATTACCTAAAAAATTTATTTAGAGACATGTTTTAAACATTTTTAAGTCCTTTTATCTATGATTTTTTTAGTTTTACAATTTTGGGTTTTTATTGTAGAGACTAATTATTACCTAAGTAATTTACTATTAAAGAATAAAAATAAAATGAGACTTATTAAATAATTTTTACCTAATAATTAAAAATAATAAATACATTTTATGACCTATAAATTCTATGTTTAATTAAAATTAATTTTGACAATAAATCATGTAACATTTAAAAACCCATTTTTTAAAACATGTATTATTGAGAGAAATTATTATGTTTAGGAAATGATTATAAATATTTTTTTTATAATGAAATAAATTTTAACATTTTTTTGAGTTATTTGACTTTAAAATAAATCCAAAACCTGATTTCATCTAGTGAAATCTTAAAGAAAATAGAAAAACCAAAAATAACTTTCATTAGAAAAATATTACTTAATTTTCAAAATGTTAAGCATGATTTTTCTAAATTAAACATAGTATTTTTAAATGTATAGTTTGAATTCATAAATAAATAATTTATCACTAATTTTTTTATAAGTTTTTATGATGTATTTACTTCTTGATTTAGTCATAAACGTTATAATTTTATTAAAAACTGTACTCTTCACTATTCACCTAAAAATAAATTATTTCAGAAAGATCCCAAAAATTTATCCTAAGATAATATTGTTATTATAAAACAATAAAAATAAGTTAATTTTATAAAAATAAAATTATAAAATTTATAAATTCAACTTTTAATTGAAACATCAAATTATTATGAAATACTACTTTTGTTGAAAAATAAAGTTTTAAAACATTATGTGTTCTCAAAATTATTTCAATATAATTTTTAATATAAATAATGTTAATATATTAGTAAATATATTGGAATATTATATATTATCATAATAATAATTTAAAAGTTTCTAATTTAATTTATTTATACATTAAATAATTATTTGAGAATGAATAATCCTTTTAAATCTTAAATCATATTAATTATATATACCCTCTAAAGATAAGAATTTTTATTGGTTAAAATAATTTTATTTTTTATAGTTTTTATTAGTATTATAAATTATTTGATTGTTTTTATAATTTTATGATTTGTTTTTGTTTTGTGTCTCCTGTAAAAAAATCTATTGAATGTAGTAATATTTTAAAAAAAATAAATTTTAAAATCTTAGGGAGTTACAACTTTTACAAAGTCATTTATAAATTATATTTAACTATATATTATATTCTTTCATTTTTATATTTTAATAAATAATTGTTCATTTATGTTATTTGTTATATAAATCACAAGTTATCGAACACATTTAATTTATTAAATAGAGATATATTATAACATCTGAGATTGTTAACCCTTGGACTTCATTTCAAAGTCAGTTGTTCCATCCTACTTACTTAATGATCTTCCTTAAAACTACTAGATATCCCTAGGAACAATATTATCTTTCCTTGGTGAACTTCGTTTCATCTATGATCCAATAACTTTACCCAAAAACTTAGTGGTCATTTGTTTCAACAGCTTGGTAAAATCCTTACACTTCTGAGTTTTCTTACCTTAATTAACCAAATACCCCTTGAATAAAAGCTACCTTTATTCTCATTATTCATACCTGAATGGAATAAATCCATTGAATTAATATCCTACCTATTTTCATATAATGTTATAGAAGAAGTATCATCCCCTTGAGATTCATTATAGGAACCTTTAGGTCCCTCTATTGAAAGTTCAACCGTACCAAATTTAGAACATTTGTCTCTAGTATATTTATAATTCCATATGGGAATAGTAAGATACCATCCATTGAGACCTTCAATTCCTATGGACTATTTATTTAATTTCCTGAAATGATGTTGGAGGAATAATCTAGATGTATTCTCTTTCTCAAAATCTAGAGAGTTAAAACACCTATCAAGGTTATACTAAAAGTTCATAATACGAGTTTAATAAGTTCCTACTAACTCTATAGCACTCACATGATTCCAAAAATTAATAGAACCGACCTTGTTCCAATAAATATCTTGAGGTAAATCCTTTTTTGTCCCCTAAATATTCTTGTTGAGAGTGCGATACTCATGTTAAAAAACCTCAATAATAAAAGTATTCTCATTTCAAGTTCCAAGAATTGTTTCAAATATTATTATATTGGTTGGGATCAGTCATGAAACTTCAATGTTTTTTGTAACACCATCCATAAAACTAAAGGGATGTATCCTCCTGCCTTAAATATCATAAACCCTTAAGGATGAAATCTCCTCACCAAATTTTGGATTAACATATGAAATGAGATCAAGATAAAAATCCAACTTATTTATTTTATAAATAGATTTTGAAAATTTATCTATAATAGCTTCAATTATAGGCCTTTTCCTCACAAAACCTCAATGAAAATTATACTATATATTCCCTAACCAGTAGCTATAAGATAAATATTCAACTAATGAATAAAAATTTACAAGTTGATAGCACTAAAATTAATTTTTAACCACTTTCAAAACTTCTTAAACTGGGGGTTTGGAAACTTCTACTTCAATGAAAATTTGTGGCATAATGGTGTGTCACATGGATTTAGAACTATAGTTATAAAACTAAAAACAACCAAGAAAATTGTTAATAATTTCATGAATGGAAGTATTTTGGAAGGGAAGTAGTGTTTCTAGGAAGCCTACACATTTCACTATGGATGGGGGGTCCCTCTACATATGAAAGTCATGGTACCATCTAAATAAAGAAATAAAAGACCCATCAACAAGCTATTATGCCTGATACTAGAAAAAGATGAGTTCATCTTCAATTATGGGTCAAATTAGAAAGTTTCAACAATTTATTAGGATAATAGTTGAGTGTTCATTCATTCCCTAATAAATTTTGACAAACCTGTCATAGGTATCCACTGATTGAATTCTTCATCCAAAATATAACATACTTGCTCTTTATTACACATTAATACATGATTTATTACATAAAATTTCACTTAATACAACCCAAAATAATGATAAGTCTAGTGTATTTGGTAATTAGGTACATTTAATAACAACTTATAACATGGGATACAAAACATTATTGAAAACTTCCATGACATGATCATAATATTCCAACAAACTTAAAAGTGTGTGGGATAACCTGGGGACAAACATAAGAAAGTGGTGAACGATAAATACCAGTAAGGTAATAAACAAGGAATAACATGAAGAAGATAATACATGTTAGATAATATACATATAAATATTGAATAATAGGAACATGAACAATAATTCATGATATAGCACGCTAATCATAACATGGAAAATGTGGCAACAACTTAAAACACTGAATCATAAACATGGTTCAAAGATAAAACCACCAAGAAATCTTGGTGGAAAAATTATGACAAGGTAATTAGGTTCACTCCATATCCCAACGTGACTTATCATGATAGTAATCATTACCTAATACATTAGAGCGCTATCTGGGTGTACCCATCATATTCACTTCATTCTCATGCTTAAGTGTGCCATATAGTTCATACAACATGGATTCATTTATCATCATAATTTATTCCATGATCAAGGAATGTATAATAAATACATATGGGTCCCCCATAAATAAGTTTATGTTTATAAATGTGAACACCCTTGATAGAAAATAGTAATGACATTCACTACACAATTGATTTGGCATGGAAGATTGTGGTGAAATTTCAGTAGCACAACGACATTAATTAAAAATTAATAAAATTTGTTGATGAGAGAGAAATGGATCTATCATCATTTAGATATAAAATTTTCAGTAATAGGGACATGTAATGGAATATAACAACATTAGGATATGAAAATAGAATGCATAAGTTCATAAAAAAACTTGAATATAGAAGAGAAGGTAATGATTCCTTATAGAATTTCAGCATAGTAACGTCTTAGGTAAGGGTCCAAATGAGGTAGGATAAATGAAACCTAATTCAAATGAAATAAATAGTAAATAATTGTAATGATCATAAATTAATGACAAAATAACCAATTTAAATTAAAAGAACTAATTTCCTTGAAGGTGCTTGAATTTGAAAGGAGGAGAGGAAGGCCCCTTACAAAATTTGTCATAGTAATGGGTATATATAAAGAATCATAAGAGAATTAATGAGAGTAAAAAGGGGTGTATCATCATTTATAAATAAAATTTAATGTAAGGAGAATATGGAATAAAATATCACAACATGAACAAATGGAAACTAATAATCTTAACATAAAAGAAGCGCTTGAATGGAAATGAGAAGATAGAAATCACTTACTTGAGTGTGTGACTCTAAAAATCTTGGTAAGGGATCTTTGAGAGCTTTGAGGTGACATTGGAGGACTCTAGAGAGTAAAGGGAAGATTTTGGACATGATCTAAGGAGTTTTAGTAAAGATAAATGAGATATTTAGTTGGTTTATATAGGAAATGAGGGGGATTTCTTTATTATTTGGGGTTTGGAATCTACAAAATAAAATAACCAAAACCAAAATCTATATAATGGTTTCCCCTGGTTTCTACAAAATGGGAGTTTTTTTCATTATTTTATAAGTTAAAGGGCCTATATTAATAAAATAATTCCATTTATTATGTGGAGGTGAGTCATACTCTTAAAGAAATGATTTTAAATCCTTAAAATATGTTATAGGCTTGGGATGATTCATAATGGATTTATAAAATAAATAAAATAAACATTAAACCACATAATGTTAAATTTAAAACATATATTTGGTCATGGAAACATTTTATAGTATTTATTATATCACTTTTGGGTCATTATGATGTCATAATACACAATGTATATTTATATGGTATTTAATTTTTACCTGAAAATTCAATTGTCTCAAAAAATGACGAAACATTCACCATTGGATAATTTCAACATCATTATTTGAAAAATAATATTAATTTATCTAAATAATTTTCAAAATATTTGAATTTTTTACTTTTAAAATAAAATCAACATTTATTAATAAATGATGGATTTTTTACAATAACAGTTTCTGAACCCTTATAAAAAATTACATTTAACTTAATAAAAATTATATGCTCATTTATATTTGATAAAAATTATTTAATAATAATATTTTATTAAAATATCATTTATTTCCAAAATCCATAAATTTTTTAATTGATTTTGAAAATTAACCAAAAAATAATTTGCGCTTTATTGTATCAAAATAAAAATCATTTATAAAGTAACAAAAAATAGGATGAAAATATATTCATTATTCTATAAAAAATAATGTACATACTCACATTTATAGGTTCTTGATACATATCCCTTTAATACACTATAAAATTCCCTAATAGTAAGGTGCACAATGGTGGGACTTTTATGGTGTGGTTCAGTGAACATGGTTTGGGTCGTGATATCGATGAGCTTGAACTTCTCCCATAAATAGTTTCTCTCATTCTTATGTTGTTGGATATCAGATTGGGCTTGGTCAAGGGAAAATTCCATAAATTCTATCTACATTATAATCTCTGATAAATGGGTTTCATAGGGTATGATCTTACTGGTTGAGGCCATCTCTTATATTGTCTACGTCAATTGGATTTGTTAAAACCCTATATTTATATTAATCTTGAGATCACTGTTCAATGACTATATTATCAATGGTAGTGATACTTAATGGTCTTTTAAATCCAATTTTATATAATAAAACCACAGGGGTTTATGTGTTTTCTATAACCATATTATATAAAAAGACATTTAAATAAACCAAAAAGGCAGTTTTTTATTTATAACAGTTCGGGTCGTTACAATATTCCCCCCTTTAAAAATTCCACCCTCGAAATTTTATTTTCTAACACTAAAATAGATGATGGAAACTTTTCTTCATCACTTACTCTGGTTCCCACATCACTTCTTCAAACTTGTGGTTCTCCATAACACTTTAATAAGGTGCATTGTCTTATTTTGTAGAACTTTGTCTCTACGATCTAAGATTTTCCCCAAATTCTCATCATATGAGAGATCATTCACCAATGGTACCACATTTTTATTGAGTACATATTCTCGGTCTGGTATGTACTTCCTCAATAGGGATACATAGAATACATAATGTACTTGAGATAGGTTCGGTGGGAGTGCTAGTCGGCAGGACATCACTCCGATGTGATCAAGGATATCAAAGGGGTAGATGTATCTTAGACTAAGATTTCCCTTCTTCCTAAATCTCAAAACTATCTTCCATGGAGATATGAAAAAGAATAATATCTCTCCAACATTAAACTCTAGGTCTCTTCGATGATTGACAGAATAACTCTTCTGTCAACTCTGAGAAGCCTTTATGTGCTGCTGAATTGTTTTAATCTTATCCACCACTTCTTCGACCATTTCAGGACCTAGAAGTTTTCATTCCCCAACTTCATCCCATCATTCCATTTTTATACAAATATTCCCATAAAGTTCTTAATAGGGATCCATTTGGATGCTCGAGTGGAAACTGTTGTTGTAAGAGAACTTGACCAATGGAAGTTGTTGACCCCATCCTCCTTTAAAGTCCATAGAACATACTCGCAACATTTCTTCCAATGTCTAAATATTTCAATCAAATTTTCTATTATTTTGAGGATTATAGGACATAATGATGTTCAACTCAGTATTTAGATCATTTTTGAATAATTTTATAGAACTTGGAGGTGAATCTCAAATATCGATCGGATACAATCTATAGTGGTGCTCATCAAAACCCTACCAATTATCTAATGTATATTCATTAAAGTTGATCTAGTTAGATATCCTATTGAATTGAGATAAAGTGATATATCATTGTAAGAATATACATAACAACACATATATAATTATTTCCCCTATATTTATTTGGATGTATGGTGGTTAAGTCCAAGGTGATGTTCTCCCATTTTCATATTGGTATGGGTAATAGTTGCATCATCCCCTTAGACTTATGACTTTAAATATTCACTTTATGTCATAACAGGCACAATGATGTATATTCAATTATCTCTATCTTCATATTTTTCCACCAATAGTGTTCATGGATATCTTGATAAATCTTTGTGATTCTTGGGTGAATTGGGAAAGTTGATCTATGTTTATTATCCAAAACTTCCCTCTTTAACTTAGTATTTGACGGAACACATAGTCTAGACCCAAATATCACAATTCCTTCTTAATCAATTTTAAACTCTAAGGATTTTTTATTTTTCATTGCCTCCACCTTCTTATGAATTTCCACATCATTTCTTTGAGCTCCCTTTATTTTCTCCATGAGGGAAAATTAAGCAATAATTTGAGAAATTATTTATGACGTTACTTACTTAATTATTCCCATGTCCATTATTTGAAAATCTAAGAAGATTTGATCCTTATCAATTCTTATCATTGGTAAATATGCATGATGTTTTCTACTTTGAGCATCTTCCACCTTATTTTATTTACTAAGATGGTAGTAGATTGAGTAGTCATAATCCTTGATGAGATCTAACCATCTTCGTTGGTGCATATTAATCTATTTTGGTGTGAATATATATTTTAGGATCTTGTGATAAGTATATATCTCACACTTCTCCTCATAGAGATAATGTCTCTATATTTTTAATGCAAAGATCATAGATTCTAACTCCATATCATGCATGAGATAGTTGTTCTCATAAATTTTCAACTACCTTGAGGAGTAGGCTATCAATTTATCATTTTTCATTAGTAAACTGCTTAAAAATTAGTTCTCCAATATTAATTAGTGTGAGAATTGGTGCAGTGATAAGAATTTTTTTGAGCTCCTTAAAGCTATCCTTACATTCTTGTGTCTAGAAAAACATCACTCCCTTACAAGTTATCTTGGTAAGAGGGTTTGAAAATCAAGATAAATTTCTCAAAAATTGGAAATAATACCCTACTAACCCAATTAAACTATGGATATCTATCACATATGTTGGCCTATTCCATCCTTTAATTGATTCCATATTTGAACGGTCCACTAATATCTAATTTCTTATGATGATATGCCCCAAAAAAGTTACTTCATTCAACCAGGGATCACATTTTTTGTACTTGGCATAATGATTCTCCTTTAGTAGGGTTATTATCATAGTTCTCAAATTATCCTCCTAATCCTCTATTATTTTAGAGTATATTAGAATATTATCTACAAAGACTCTCAAAAATTTGTCAAGGTAATATCTAGAGACTCTATTTATCATGTACATGAAGATTGATAGAGCATTTGTGTGTCTGAATGGAATCACTCTGAACTCATAGTGCCCATACCTTGTATGAAAAGAGGTCTTGAGGATATCTTATTTCTTTATACTTACTTGATAATATATAGACTGAAGATCCAGTTTAGATAAGTATTGTGCTCCATAGAGCTAATCGAATAAGGTATCACTATGAGGCAGAGGATACTTTTTCTTTATTTTGATCTTATTGAGATCATGATAATTGATGAAAAGGCACATTGACCCATCCTTCTTCTTGATTAATAGGACTAGTGCACCCCATGGTGAAACACTTGGGCATATGAACCTTTTATCCAGATTCTCATATAGTTGTTTCTTCAGCTCCTCATGTTCCAAAATATAAATTCTATACCGATTCTTGGGTAATGGAAATACCCACAGTACAAGATAGATTGAAAATTCAACCTCTTGATTAGGAGGAGGACCAAAAAATTCCTTTGGAAACACATCATTGTATTCTATTACTATTAGCATGTCTTTGAGGATGGTTATTTCCTTAGACTTAATCATTTTATCTAGATACTCTTACTCATAGAGAAATAATATCCATGCTTGAAATGATGGTGCTGAAGAAGATTCATCATCCTCAATGCACTTGTATAGAATCAGGGGGTGATTCACAATATAGGGAGTTATTTCTTTCTCACATCAATTTATGTTGGCTTTATATAGGGAAATCCAATCCATGCCTAGAATTGCATCAAATTCCACCAAAGGTAGTATGAGAATGTTCTCTGGGAAGTTCAGCCCACAAAATTTGACAAGGGGAGAGTTATATAATTGAGATGAAATAAGTGCCTCATTCTCCATTTTCACCAACAGATCTAATTCCATGCTTTGTGGTAGTGTTTTAATAGTTCCACTAAACTTTCGTGATATGAAGAAATGCATAGAACTATGGACGATAACCCCAACATTCACTTTTTTATTCTACTTCTACATTATCTTATATATAATTAGGGATGAGTATTTAAACTATTAAACACATAATGGGGAATCTAATGAAATTAAAGGTATAACTTATAAATTACATTTATTTCCTTAACTTATGAATTTATAGGCTTTAATATATGTTATCCATGATATATTTCCTAACATATTTCATATGGATTTTTTTATTCCCTTAATAATGATTCATAATGAGCTTTTGAATTTACCAAATAATATCCCATTGGAGTTTCTAACCAAGACTCCAGATAGGCATGTTTTCATGTACCAGGTTACCCTGAGTTAGGCCTAGGACACCTTGTTAGAGTTGTTACTCCAAGGTACATATGTTCTAGAACCACATCCACTTGTAGTATCCATAAATGGATGTATTTTCTTGATAAATCACTTACTATATACTAACCAAAATTTAAGGGATGTTTTCTTATACTTGTTCTTATCCCTAAGGATTTCTATATAGTTTTCTAATCCTAATCCGAAAATAACTAAACTCTTTCTTTAATACCAACTATAAAAATCCTAATATTTATTACACATTAATACATTATTTATTACATAAAATTTCACTTAATATATCTCAATAGATTCAGAATTCCTGTGTCTTTGGGAATTATTAACATTGCATAACAACTTATAACATGGGATACAAAACATTATTGGAAACATCCTTGAAATGATCACAATATTCCAACGAACTTAAAACTGCATGGGATAACCTAAGAAAAAACATAAGAAAGGGGTGATCTATAAAGACCATTAATGGAATAAAAAAGTCATAACATGAAGAAGATAATACCTATGAGACAATATTAATATCAATGAGGAATAAAAGGATCCTAAATAATAAGGCATGATATAACATTCTAATCATAACATGGCAAATGTGGAAACAACTTAAAACATTGATTCATAAACATAGGTTAAGGATAAACCCTCCAAGACATCATGTTTGAAAAATTACCATAAATTATTAGGTTCACTCCCAACCATAATTCAGCATATCATGATACTAATTATTACCAAATGCATTGGAGCACTATCTGGGCGCACCCATCATATTCATTTCATTCTCATGAATTTATGTGCCACATAGATCATACAACATGGATTCATTTATCATAATAATTTATTACATGATCGATTAATGTGTAATAAATACACATGATTACCCAATAAATAAGTATATGTGAATAAATTTAAATACTCTTGATAGAAAATTGGTATGGTATTAACTACATAATTGTTTTGGCATGAAAAATCGTAGTGAAATTTCAGCATCATAACAACATTACTTAAAAATTCATAAATACGGGTGATGAGAAATAAAAGGGTATATTATCATTTATACATAAAATTTTAAGTAATAAGGACATTTAAATCCATGTTCCAACATTAAGAAATTGAAATATAATTCATAAGTTCATAAAGAAACTTGAATAAAGAAGAGAAGGCGAGGATTCCTTATAGAATTTCGGTATAGTAACAGATTAGGTAAGGGTCCTAATGAGAGGGGGAAATGATCCTTCATTAAAATGAAATAAATTAGATATTAAGGTAATTTTTATAAATTAATTAAAATATAACCAAATTAAATTAAAATAACTAATTTCAAAGAAGGTGCTTGAATTTTAATGGAGGAGAGGTAGGTCTCTTACAAAATTCAGTAAGGTAACAAGTGTACATAAAGGATAATAAGATGATTGATGAGATTTAAAAGGGGGATATATTCATTTATAAATCAATTTTACAGTAAGGGGAATATGGATGAAAATATACCAACATGAACAAATGAAAACTAAGAATCATAACATAAAAGAAGTGCTTGAATGAAAATGAGAAGAGATAAATCAATCACTTGAGTGTGTGACTCCAAATGCTTGAGAGGGGCTCCTTGATAGATTGGGGGCACCTTTATAGGGATCTAAAGAGTGTATAAAAGAGTTTGGATGTTCTCTAAGGAGATTTTGTTAAGAGAAATGGGATCTTGGGTGGGTTTATATAGGAAAGGATGAGGATTTCAATATTATTTGGGTTTTGGACTCTACATAATAAAATAACAAAAAACACAAACCATCCCATGGGTTTTCCCATGTTTTCTGAAAAATAGGAGTGGTTCACATTATTTTATAATGGAAATGTCCGAACATAATAAAATAATGACCTTTATTATATTGAGGTGAGTCATATTATTAGATAAATGATTTTAAAAACTTAAAATATGTTATAAGCATGGGAGGATTCATAATGGATTTATAAAATAAATAAAATAAAAATAAAACCAATTTATTTTAAATTAAAAACATATATTTGGCCATGAATATATTTTATATTATTTATTACTTCACTTTTGGGTCATTAGGATGTCATAATACACAAAGTATATTTATATGGTATTTAATTTTTACCTGAAAATTCTGCTGTCTTAGAAAATTATGAAAAATTCACCATTGGATAATTTCAACATTCTGATTCCAAAAATATATTTCATATTATATGAATTTTTTTCTTAGTCTGTGAATTTTCAATTTTAAAATAAAATCGACATTTATTAAGAAATGTTGGGTTTTTTACAATAACTATTTTTGAACCCTTATAAAAAATTACATTCGACTTCATAAAAATTAATTAATCATTTATATTTGATAAAAATTATTTAATAATAATATTTTATTAAAATATTATTTATTTCCAAAAATCTATAAATTCATTAATTGAATTTTAAAATTAACCAGGAATACAATTTGTTATTTATTGTATAAAAAAATCATTTATAAAGTAACAAAAATAGGATGAAAATATATTCATTATTCTCTAAAAAATAATGTAAAAACTCATATTTCTATGTTCTTGAAACATATAACTTTAATAAAACATAAAAACCCCTAAGAGTATCATGTGAAATGGAGAACTTTCATGGGGAGATTCAACGAACGTGATTTGGGTCATGATCTTGATGAGCTTGAACTTCTCCCATAAACAGTTTCACTTAGGCATAAGTTATTGGATCTCATATTGGTAATGGTCAAGGGAAAATCCCAAAAATGTTTTTTCCCTTAGAATCTCTGATAAATGGAATTCACAGGGTATGATTCAACAGGTTGAGGCCATATCTTCTTTTTTCTGTGTCAATTGGATTTGTTAAAACCCTATATTTATACGAATCTTGATATCAATATTCAATGAATATATTATCAATGGTAGTGATAATTAATGATCTTTTAAATCCAATTGTATATAATAAAACCAAAGGAGTGCATGTTTTTTCTATAACCATATTACATAATAAGACATTTAAATAAATCAAAACGGTGTATTTTATTTATAAAAGTTCGGGTCATTACACAAAACAAGTGACCAACAAAAGGTTATATTAGGTTGAATCCTAAGAGATATCCTAGATAGAGAGAGGGAGATTTGGAATCTTATATTAAAATTAAGTGAAATTTAGGGTTATAGAAATGTAAGGAAAATTTGGGAGTGAAACAGGGTTGGGAGATAAGAAGACAAAACAAAACCCTCTTCCCCAGGACTATGTGGGGACCATCATCACTAGGAAATTATAAAAGTGCATGAGTGTGAG
The DNA here is from genome assembly GCA_963277665.1 of Viscum album. Classification (NCBI taxonomy): domain Eukaryota; kingdom Viridiplantae; phylum Streptophyta; class Magnoliopsida; order Santalales; family Viscaceae; genus Viscum; species Viscum album. The sequence continues at coordinate 1,862,299,819 of OY728133.1, read as the reverse complement.
TATTACATGTTTAGGAAAATAAATGATAGGTTTACTCTACTCTTTATCCATTGGAATCTTCAGAAATATCATCTTCCACTTTCTTTAGACCACTTTTAATTAATTTATCTTATACTTATTCTCTATCTAATTCACCATAAACAATCAAAGAGTTAAAAATCTCATCATTATTACTTTGATTCATTATCATATGAAAATGACAATAAAACTCTTTCTATTAATTCATCCATTCTTATTTTGAGGGATTTTATTATTAACTCATCCTTATACAAGAGTTTTGGTTCATCTTATCAACATTTTCAACTCTTAACTTTTATTCTTTTCATTTGAACAACATTTTATCCCTAATGAATTTTGATAGGATCATTTCATAAGATGATCTTCTTAATTTGAAGGCTTAATTTGAATATTATTTCATGTAGATCAATAAAGGACTATAAAAATTGATCTTTTTCTTATTAATTATAAAATATAGTGAATAAAAATCCTAGTATCTGAATAAAAAATCCAGAACAATACTAATAATTATTCCCATAAATTTTCCCAACTTAATTAGGTATTTTATGTCCTCCTCACAACATCATTATCAATAAACAAAACTATAAAATCAATATTATCAAATTTTTTATTTTTCAATTTGTAAAAAAATTGTTTGAAATTCAAATTTTATAGAATACTAATAATTATACCCCATTCATTTTAAGAAAAATAAAATAAAATAAAATATAAAAATATTTCCATTAAATCATTTTCTATCCCAATATAAAATTAATAATCAAATAGAAATATTTTAGAAATATTAGGTTAAATTAAATCACAATCCTTAAATTGATATACCCATTTTTAACATGAACCACCTCCCATAAAATTTATTGATCATTATCTTACCACTTAATATTAAATGGAATTTATAATATGATAAAAATATATAAAAATACTTTTTTAAAGATAAAAAATTATAATCCTTTTCATTCATCTTTTTAGATGTGTTGTCATTCGATGAAATTGATAAAATTATTTTCTTTTACTTTTCTATAATATATATTTCCTAGAAAGATCTAAAGAGTTATTTATTTTTACTATTTATAGTACTATATATATACATGTATGTATTTATAAGCTGATAAAAATTTTGAGTTGGTAAGAGGCCCATTACATGAGGGATACACGGGCATTTAAATATGCGACGTTAATGTTTATGTCCATAAGGGTCATTCATTACTAGTAGTGGGGGGGGGGGATTTAAAAGTATACTAGTTAATAGAGATATTCTTGATTAGAGATGTTTCCCTTGAAAAAAATTATTACATACATTTAACTACCAAATCATATAATCAATTTGATATATACATGGTTTATTGATATCATTTATTTTTTTACCAAACAATATAAGATAATTCCCTTTGAGTATTTATCACATCAATAGATTATAGTTTTCCTTCTATAATGATAACTGAGTGAGGTCATTATAAAATTTATAAAACCATGTATTATGTAATAGACACATCATTTTTATAGGATAAATATGATGTATGACTACATGGTGTTATGGTATCATAAGCATTGAGACTTCTTCTCATGTATTTATAACTTGGTGATCTCCAAGAGATGAGATCACAAAGAAGAACCCTCCAATAGAAACTAATCTTGTTTTATTTATCATTGGAAACTCTTATCTGCATGTTTTTGAACATATACCTAAACTTGAAGTTAATATTAATATATTAAATGATTTGTGTAAGTATATTAATGATAAAAACCATATATATATGTTTAGGAAAAAGTAACTTATATTAAATTTATAATTATTGGCTTGATATTTATATAATGGTCAAGATAGATTTCCCCCCTCATATAATGCGGAAAAATATATATTAGATATAAGTAGATGGAAAATTTTTAGTACTATATTGATTATAGTGAAGATTAATTTGTTAAGTCAAAGTAAGATAGATCAGATATTAAGGGAATTTGATAATTTATTTTTTCCTATTTTATGTTTTATCTGTATATAATAAGATTATATTATATAGTGGAATTCATAAGAAGTTTCTCTGTCATGGAAATCCCAGTAGAGGGCCCTACCTAGATTGGTGATGGGAATATGTGTGATCCCCAAAACCCACCTACAGTAATCCATGTGTTAGTGACTAGAGTGAAGGGTATAAATATAAAAAATAAGAAACATTTACCCTTAGATAACACCACATAAGACAAAACAATTATGTGAACTAACAATAATAAAAAACTAAAACCACATAGTGTCATAAAAATCTAATATGTATGGATGTAAAGTAATAAAAAATGAATTATTATACCCATGAAAATCAAAACAAAAAACCTAAAATTTCATAAAAAAACATCAAATGTACCATAATAATATGTATTAACAGATGCTTACATCAAACTCTAATGAACACTCATCAACGAATCTAAAAATTGCCAGCTCAATCACCAAATCAATCTTAAAAACTGATTTGTAAAATTTAGAGGTAGTGTACTTATAGACATATTATATTGTTCCCAAAAGTAATGAAAACAATATCAATATTGTGCAGGAATAATAATAATATTTATAAAATTATGTTATGTAGTTTAAACCTCAAAATTCATTTATACCTACAGATAAATTTGGTAAACTTTCAACTAAAGAAAAAAAATCATATTATGAGTCTATGAAATAAAATGTATTGCTTATTCTTATAGGGGAACACATTACGAATATTAGTAGTAATCAACTCCCAAATAAAATATTTATATATAGTATAACACATACCACTAAAATATTGACGTTCCCCCATAAATGAACTCCAACTAAAAAGTTCCATGTTCTCCCAATAACTAACTTCCTTTGACTAAAACTAATGTTAGTATATATAAATAGTGGAAGATAGGGATTAATAACATCAAACAGACCATCCAACCAGTACTAGGTTATCCTAATGACTAACATCATAAAAAAAAATCTAACCTCTGTATATAAAAAAATAAGGTAAAGGGATGGAAAACTAGTAGACTAGATGCTGGAACACACCGACGAAAGTCATCAAATGTGGTTGGATTAATATTAAATTACATTCACATCACTTAAGTAATATCAAAAATAAAATATGGAATTATCTCATAACTAGTACCCATAATAATATAAAAAACCATACTAGCTAGTCTATATTACTCTATAATAATAAAGGCCAACTAGTACATAGATAAATCCATAAAAAAGTTTAATATTCTCAACTTTTATTAAATAAATTATGATTATATTTATACATGGAAATAAAATACACTATTACAACTATTCCACATGAATATCAAATAAATTAGGTAATCTAGTCCTCATGATTATCTGATCACCCATCCATAACACAACCCAACACCTAGGTAGACACCCCTAGTGAGAAATAATATACGGAATATATACTTTTAAATAATCTTAAGTAAGAATATATTATAGAAAATATGTTACACATAATATTTAATAATTGAACCCATTTAAAAAACTAGTATATTCAATCACATTATCAACCCACCACATTGGAATGCATTATCAACCTCACAACATAATTGGATACATTTAACAAAATTTTGGATCCTATAGAAGTAATTATAATGCATCCAAGTCATCATAATGGTTATCAATTAACAAATACATGAACTCACATCCATTATTATATATTTTATTGAATAGAATATTTAAACCACACAATAGAGGGAACTTTTGCATTATACTCATGAAAATAAAAAAATAACCTTAAGATTTATCAATATGGGGAACCATCAATTATGATATACTATAATTTAAAATTATAAAAATATTTTTATTGGATCTTTGATGGCCTAAAAATATCACCATACTGATTTATTTGAAATAAATAAGAGAAATATACTATATATTTTTCAGAAATAGAGATCATCTAAAAAATACATGTCTTTACCTATTTTACATAAATAAATTTTTATTTAATTTATATTTTTTTGATAAAAGGGTAGGTATATGAAACAAATAAGGATTGGGTGTGTGTATTAGATATGTTTGGAAGGTAAATTATTAGTGGGTTGGGATACACTCACTCAACATAGTGTTAACCACCCCAAATGAAAGTTTATATTCCCACTCTCCATCTCACAATAATTTTATTATTTATGATAAACCACTTTTGACAAAGTGGGAAACTTTCATGTCCAATCCATATACAATGAAATTACTATTGGGGAAAAATTACTCAAGGTGTCCTCTTGGCATGTTTTGGGAGTGGTTGTGTTTGTTGACAAATCTAGATGACTGCAAATGAGTATGATTGGTGTTTTCCGAAGACAAGTTTTTAAGGTGGAGCTGTTTCCCAGTGATTTCCAATTTTTTGGGCCTCATAATTAAGAGTTTGAAGTTGGAAAAGGAAGGATTTATTCATAGGATTGAACTGTATGAAGAAAGATGAAGAAAATCGGAAAAGGATGAGAACCATGTACCATAATTCATGGATCACGTACCATGTTCCAATAATGGTGCGCAGAGGGGTGAGAGCGGTACACAGAGTGGCATGAATGGTATGCCGAAGTGGTTCGCAAAACAAGAAATGGTTCACAGTGAGGGTTCACGGCTTAAGGTGATGCAGTACGTAGATGGTGTGATGTCGGCAGAAGATATTGATCGCGTAGGAGAAAAATAAGTATGCAGACGGCATGGAAAAACACTTCATGGGTGGCTTGCAGTTCATGGTGGCAGAAGGATCGGTAAGCGGTGAAGGTTGAATTGAAGATTTGATAAATCTTGGATTGGCGGTTTTTGCAGATATCTTTGACTATATAAGAATTGATAATCTCATCGATCACTGTGGAGATTAAACATCATTAGAAAGCATATTTTTCTCCGAGTATTTAGCAAATTCTAAAAGTGGTTTGCACTGAAGGTGTTTGCCGTGATTCTTAACCTGCAAAGGAAGTCTGGTACGCGGAGAAGGAAGTCCGGTATGAAGAAGGAGTTGTCTTGGTACATGGAAGAGGAGTCTCTGGTACATGAGAGAGTGAATTACATAAGTGGTACGCTAAGGGAGAGCTCTGGTATGCGGAAGCGAAGGAAGTCCACAAATAGAGAACAGTTTGTGGATAGAGGGTATTTTGCAGAGGAGGTTCACGGAGTCGGTATGCTATAGCGGTACGAGATCACGAGGGTAGAGGTAGTCTGAGGATGAAGGGAGGTTCACAGTAGCCACAACAGTACATGGAGGAGGTGTTCTACATTCCAAACCTAGTACTCAGTACATGGAAGGATCCGATGGTTTGCGATTTTCACAAGGAAGCTTGTGAGAGATTCAATTCAGTTTGTGAAAGTATTTTGCGGTACCAAACAGTACCCGAGAAGGTAGAATTAATATATGGGTGAAGAAGGAACCTCAACAGAGTATATACCTATAGTTGAGGATGCAAGGATTCATGAAAATAAATGGACCTACATGTCCATAAACTGTGTTTGACCTATAAGTCTATAAAGTGTGAGTGGATTCCATTCCAAGAATAGTGAGTGAAGGAAGAGGAAGAGAATGACCCTTTCCACTGGCAGTGATCCAGAGAAAGAGTCATAGGGAGTGACCCTTGGGAATGTAGTGAGAAGACCCTAAACCTTGTAAAGGCAGTGAGCCTGGGCATAGAAGATCTAGCTCGAACACTGTACTCATTATTGGTAGTGAGCCTTAGTGAATTTGGTACATCGGAACATTTCCGTTGTATGCTCCTTGGACGTATCCCAGTGAGGGTGAACCAAGTAAAAATCATTGTGTCCTATTCATGGTTTCATATATGTTCATATATTGATATGGGATGAAGAGAGAATTGAGTTTTGTTTAAAAAGGAAACAAGATCCAAAAAGAAATAGTTTCAATCCATCATACCCTGATTCACCCCTCTTAGTTTATTCGACCTAGTGGACCTAACAATTGGTATTAGAGCGAAATTGATGACAGTTAGTGGTTCTCTCTCAATAAGAATAAATGGAGGTGGTAAATCATAAAATAATTCCAATCTTTTGTGGAAATAATTTTCAACTATGTAAAAATCAGATGCATCACCACTTCCGATCAGTAGGTATAGATGTCTTCACAGTATCCATGCATGGAAAATGAGCTGACATTAATATTGGTTTTCTATCAAAAGTTGAATGAAGGTAATTGGATTTTGATGCTAAAGGGATCAATGCTTTAGGGGGAGCCCTATCAAATTCAATTTATACGAAGGTTATGTCCTATAAAACATTACATACAATGTGGGAAAAATTGTTAAACATTTATGAGGGTGACCCAAAAGTCCGAGAAGAAAAGTTGTAGGTTCTGTAGAACAAGTATGAGGATCTCAGAATGAATCCCAATGAGATTTTTGATATATTGATCAACAAGATAAATATTATTGTGGAAGACATGCAAGATCATGAAGAAGTCATTGAAGATATAATGATTTTGAAACGAATCTTGAAGAAACTTCCACTGCGGTTTAATCCGAAAGTTTCAGTGTTGGAATACAAAGACCCAAAAGAGAGGACACTAGATAACCTACATTGTACCCTTGTAGCATATGAAATGAGAAATGATGATAATGATGCAGTGGAAAAAAGTAAATTCTAAGGAAGTGTCATTCAAGGCCATGAAGAATATCTCTGTTGAAGATAGTCCCGAGGAGGAACATATGAATGATTTCATGTCATTTCTCTCCACCAATCTGGAAAGGGGAAAGGGACATTCAAATGTAAACTTCCATTTTAATGCTTTATATGCAGAAATATTGGGAATTTTTCATCAAAGTGTCCTAAAAATTTTGATGATGAAAATGAAGAAAATTATGAAATTCCCCAAAAGAAGTATTCATAAAATGAGAAAGAGAGGAGAAGTACTGGGAGAAAGTTCTTAAAGAAGAATAACTTGCTTTCAAGAGAGGATGAAAGTTCAAAATAATATGAGGTATACGTGTTGTAGGAATGTACGGATCATAAAGTAGATGCTTTGGTGGCAGTTTCTAGAAATTCTTTAACAAGAGAAGAAAGTGAAAAAGAAGAGGGAGAAATTGAAAGAAGAGTTGATCTTTAGGATGAATTAGAAGCTTCCCTTGAAGAGGTAGATATTTTGAGAGCCAAAAAAAAATAAATCTAACAAAGTTGTTCATGATGCCAAACTATTTATGAAACAGTAGGTAGAAGAGAATTATGATATGAATGAAGAAATTGAAAAGATGAGGTCTTCAATGTAAAAAATCTCCAAAAATGTGGTTGAGTACAAACTCAAAATTGAAGAACAAAAAATTGAAATTGATAGTTTTACTGAAACTAGAAAAGATCAAATCAAACGTATCAAGCATCTAGAAGAAGAGGTCATTAGTCTACGACAAACAATTTAGGATTAGGAATAACTGAAAACTCTCAGTTCGACATCCGGAAAGAATATAATACCAGAAACAGATAAGATGATATTTTTGCAGAATGGTCTATCAGAAAAAAGGGGCTTGATCTAAAATAGGAAGCAGTTATGGTTCAAGTCAGACCACAAGAACCCACTCCATGCTTGAATACTAATTTGGGTATGAAGAAGAATAATAAGATTCAGATAACCCAATTCACAAATAATGGTGCATAATTACCTCAAAAGAATGTACATCACATAAGATTCTATTGTTGTGGTAATATGGGACACTCTCAAAATGTATATTCCAGAGAAAAGAGGTGACAAAGGGAATAAGACCAACAAAGGTGGTCGTATAGAGATCAAAATTACTGGTCATCATTTGATGGTCATTGTTTTTGGTTTAAAGGTCTTAGACATATGGAAAGATATTACTCATCAAAAATGTAGAGGAATGTGTCGAGGAAAACTGAATTTTTTCCTAACAAGCATACAAAAGTATCTTCAAGTGAGATGAAAGTTCAAAATTGATTTTCAGCTTTGCAGGTTGAAGTTTACCCATAATATACAGAGGAAGATCAATATTATCATTCAATGTTAGTTATGAATTCAAAGGCATGGGTCAAAAATAAAAGGTCCAAGCAGGACGTGGTTGCAGAAATTGCGTTCAAGGCATCATATCACATAGGGAAATGGATACTTGACAGTGGATTCACTTACTATATGATGTAAAATAAGAATCTAGTAATCAAAATTAGGTATGATAAAGAAGGTATTATAAAATTTGGTAATGATTAAGGCTTGAAAATTATTGGTTCAAGAAAATCCAACTTTAAAGGAAAAGACATGAGATGAGAAGATGTGTTAGTTATTGAGGGGATTAGTCACAACTTTCTTAGTGTTAGTCAATTGTGTGACTCAAGAAATTCCCTAAGTTTTTCCAAGAAATTATGTATCATCAAGGAAACAGATGGTGTTGTTGTGTTGTAAGAAAAGCGTACGAAAGGGAATATCTACCTCGTGAGTGGAGAAGAAGATATGTGCTTTCTGTCCAAGGATGAATAAAACAAGTTATGGAATAAGCATCTTGGGCACATAATCCAAGGTTCCTTGGAAGATCTGGAAAAATATGATGTAGCTTGAAATCTTCTTAGATTATCATGTGATCATACTCATACATGAAATGCATGCTAATAGGGGAAGATCATTCGAAATACATATAAGTAGAAGGAGAAAAAATCAACGAGAATGCTTTAGTTGGTGCATGTTGATGTGTGTGGGCCAATTTCCACAAGGGATATTGATGGGATGAGATATTATGTTCTTTTCATTGCTAACTATAGCATAATAGCATGTGTTTCAATAATCACCCCCAAATATGAAGTGTTCAGTTGCATTACAAGATATCGACAGGAATGTGAAAATTTGCTTGGTCAGAAAATCTGAACGATTCAAACAGATAATGGAACAGAGTTCACAAATAGCCAATTGGAGGATTATCTCAAAAAACATGGGATAAGGCATCAAGTTTTAGTAGTAAGAACTCTACAACGTAATGGAGTAGTTGAGAGAATAAATCAGATTGTCAACAGCATGACCAAAACAATTCTCATTGAGAAAGACCTTCTAGAGAAATTTTGTAAATAAGTAGTAATGATAGTAGTATACACTTTAAATAGAGATTTACTTTTTCCAAAAGAGGAGAAGACTCCATATGAGTTATGGTATGGAAAGAATCCATCATTAAAGTACTTTTGAATATTCGGAAGTAAATGTTTCATTTTCAAAAAAAATAAACATAGGATATTTGAATCCATTGGGGATGAAGAGATATTTCTTGGCTACTCAAAGAAAAGAAAAGCATATAAATGATTCAATAAGAAGCTAGGAAAGATATTTGAAAGTATTTATGTGACTTTAGTAGAAAATTAATAGAATCTTCAGCAAATATATGATCAGACTCAGGAGGATAGCGATGAAGAGATAAGAAGATAAGGATATTGCTCCAGCTCTAGAGATTGATTCAAAAGAAGACTCATATAATGATAATAAATCAATTTCTTCCCATAGACCATCAAGAAAAGATGAAATTGATAGGAAAAACATAATTGGTGATCAGACAACACTAGTGCATGCATGAAGTATGAAGTCTCTACAGCAAGCATCATACTTAACACAAGTAGAGCCTAAATGATTTTATAAAGCAGTTGGACATGAGAATTGGGTTCAAGTAATGAATAAAGAGCTTGAACAAATTGAGAAGAATCAAACTTGGAAAATTGTTTCGAGACCAGAAGATAAGAATGTCATTGGGACAAAATGGGTATTTCTCAACAAAATGAATGAAAATGGTATTGTGATTTGAAACAAATAACGACTTGTGTGCAAAGGGTACTCTCAGATAAGGTATATCAATGTTGATGAGACATTTTCACCCATTTCAAGGCTATAGAAAATTAGATTATTCTTGTCTATAGTAGTTTAATGAAAGTTTAAAGTTTTCCAGATGGATGTCAAGTCAGCATTTCTGAATGGGGTTCTAGAAGAATAAGTATACATTGATCAACTTGATTGTTTTCTCATTCATGAAGATAAGAATAGAGTCTGTCAGCTGAAGAAGGCTTTATATGGTTTGAATCAAGCACCAAGAGCATGATATTCAAGGATTTATCAGTTTCTAAAGAATATCGGTTTACAATGTGGTGGAGTTGATTACAATATATATTTCAATAATGAAAATAGTTAAAGGGTGATGGTGCAGTATTATATTGATGACATAATCTTTGGTGGATTATATGAAGCACAATGCTGATAGTTTTTTGAATTTATGAAAAGAGAGTTTGAAATGTTGATGATCTGTGAGATGACATTTTTCCTTGGATTACAGGTGATGCAAGGAGGAAATGGAACTTTTATTTCTCAATCTAAAAAATCCAAGGAGGTTTTGAGAATATTTGGACTGGATAATTCCCAAGAGATGAAAACTCCAGTTTCTACCCGGCTGTAACTATCATGGGATGATGAAGGCAAGGAAGTTAATATCACATAATATAGGAAAATCATTGGAAGTCTATTGTACCTAACATCAACAAGGCCAAATATTGTATTTTCCACATTTCAAGTTGCGAGGTGTCATAGAAATCCTAAAGAGAGCCACATTATTACAGTAAAAATAAATCTTCGGTATATCAAGGGAACAATGGATTTTTTCCTAATGTATAATGAAAAATATCAGCCAAAGTTATTGGGATATATAGATGCGGATTGGGCTGGTTCAACAGATGATAATAATTCAACATCTAGAGGTACCTTTTATATTATAGGGTTGTGTATTTCTTGGTTAATAAAGAAAAATGATTTCATTTCATTACGAACCACAGAAGCTAAATACATTGTGACTACTCAAGCATACACATAACTATTATGGTTGAAGCAACAACTTAATGATATGGGAATTGAAGTGAAATCTTCTATCAGAATCCATTGTGATAATTCAAGTGTTATAATCTTATAATCTAGTACATCAGTCAAGGACAAAGCATATTGAAATAAAATATCATTTTATCAAGGAGAATGTGGAGAAAGGGCTTGAGAAGTTGGAGTATGTGCCTACAGAACAACAGGCTATAGACATTCTGACAAATGGCTTAACCAAAGAATCATTTAAAAGGCATAGACTGGTTCTGGGAGTCCAGTCGGCTTCCTACACTTAAAAAGTGTGGATGTGGTTCCCCCTCTCCCTGAGGTATGGTGTGTCTTTACCTAATGTGATGATATGTGTTATTTACCCTGTTTCAGACAACCTTGAAGTGCCCTTTGGGTTTGTTGACAAAGGGGAAGAAAGTGTGACTTCAAGGGGGAGAAAAGACACAGGGAGAACCTGTTAAGTTTAGCAGCGAGATAGGGGGAGTTGAAGCTGAGCTGAAGATGTTTGGAAGAGCTATAATATAGGGGGAGAATTAAATATGGCAATTATATAAGTAATCAATCAATGATTAGATATCACGATGGATGGGGTTCATGATGAAAGTAGTTCATTGGTATCCATGTATCAGTATGGTATCATCAGTTGGTGACTAGAAATAAAGTGGTTAATTGATGAAATTTTCATTATAATCTTTTTTATCACAACAAGAATAGATCATGTGGGATTAGAGTATTTTTTGAGTAAATTCTTGATCGCTATTTTAATCTCATGAAGAAAATGGTGGTTGAAGTTGGAAGGAGTATTAATGAGGTATCAAAATGTTCAGCATTGTTGTGAGAAGAGTTGTCAACAAACCCAAAGGGGGAGATTTTTTGGAAAAAATCCATCAAGGTGTCTTCTTAGTATGTTTTGGATGTGGTTGTGTTTGTTGAAAAAGATAGATGACCGCAAATGAGTATGGTTGGTGTTTTCCAAAAACAGGTTTTTAAGGTGGTGTTCTTTCTTAGTGATTGCCAAATATTTGGGCCTCAAAATCAGAAGTTTGAAGTTAAAAAGGAAGGATTTCTTCATAGGAGTGAACTGTATGAAGAACGATGAAGAAAATCAGAAAAGGATGAGAACTGCTTACCATAATTCATGGACTGTGTACCATGTTTCGGGAATGGTACGCGGAGCGGTGGGAGTAATATGAGGAGTGACAGGAATGGTACACCGAAGTGGTTCACGAAACCGAAAACGGTTCGCATTGAGGGTTCACGAATTAAGGTGATGTACTACACGGATGGGGTGACATCGGTATAAGAGATTTATCGTGTAAGAGCAAAGGCAGTATGCATACAGTGTGGAAAAATTCTTCGCAGGTGGCTTGTAGTTTGCGGTGGTAGAAGGATCGGTAAGCAGTGAAGGTTGAATTGAAGATTTGATAAATCATGGATTAGTAGTTTCTGTAGATATATTTTCTTATATAAGAATTTATAATCCAATTGATTAATATAGATATTAAATATCATTATAAAGCATATGTTTCTCTAGGGATTCGGAAAAGTTCGAAAGTGGTTCGCGCTGAAGGTGTTTGCGGGGATTCTTAGTCTGCAAAGGAATTCTTGTACGTGGAGAAGGAATTCTGGTATACAGAAGGAGTTGTATAGGTACACAGAGTAAGAGTATCTAGTACTTGAGAGACTGAATTACATAATTGGTACACAGAGGGAGATCTCCGGTATGCAGAAGTAAAGGAATTCCACGAACAAAGAAAAATTCACAGATTAAGGGTATTTCGTAGGGGATGTTTGCAGAGTCGGTACGTAGTAGCGGTACACGATCATGATGGCAGAGGAAGTCTGTGGAAAAAGTTTAGTTCACACCAACGGGGACAGTATGCAGAGGAGGTGTTCCACATACAAAACCTGGTACTCAGTATGTGGGAGGATCATGTGGTTTGTGATTTGCACAAGGAAGCTTGTGAGAGATTCAATTAAGTTTGAGAAAGTATTTTTTTGGTACCAAACAGTACTTGGGAAGTTGGAATTAATCTGCAGGTGAAGAAGGAAATTCAATAGATCATCTACCTATAGTTGAGGATGTAGGGATTAATGCAAATGAAGGGGCCTACATGTCTATAATATGTGTTTGACCTACAAGTCCATAAACTATGAGTGAATTCCATTCCAAGAGCAGTGAGAAAAGAAATAGGAAGACAATGACCCTTTCTACCAGTAGTGAGCTAGAGAAAGAGTCACAGGGAGTGACCCTTGGGAATGCAGTGAGAATACCCTAAACCTTGTAAAGGTAGTGATCCTGGGCATAGAAGATCTATCCCAAACATTTTAATCATTATTGGAAGTGAGCCTTAGTAAATTTGGTGCATCAGCACATTGCCATTGTATTCTACTTGGACGTAGCCTAGTGAGGGTTAACCAAGTAAAAATCACTATGTCCTGTGCATTATTTCATATCTGTTCATATATTTCTACATGAGTAAGAGATAATTGAGTTTTGTTTAACAATGAAACAATATCCAAAATGAAATAGTTTCAATCTGTCATACCCTGATCCACCCCCCCCTCTCAGGGTATTCGACCTAGTGGACCTAACAATTACACATTATAAGAAGCCACCAAAATATTCCAGAAAAACCATAAAATTTCAAAACCATTATCCCTTTTAAGGAACCATTTTACTCCAGAGATTGAATTATAAATTCCCCACATGTTATCTCATTGGATTGAATAATAGGGAAGCTATAATTTCCCAAGTCATAATATAATCCTCTAAATTGATATTATCTTCATTAAATCCATGGAGTTTAATTCCATCCTATGTATTGATCCAAACAGATCATTTTATTGGATTTGACTTGAATATTTCATTCGAAAATTCTAGCACCATTTTACTCTAGATATTGAATTATAAATTCCTCTTCTGTTATCTTATTGGATTGAATAAGTAAGTCTATAAAAGGTTCTTGATCAAATACTTCAGTTTTTTTTATCATTATACCAACTCCATAATCAATATTAAATTCAAATTCTTTTCCCTTACTAGTTTTCACTCATGATAAACCCATATTGATGTTCATGGCTATGTAAAATTATACCATAGATTCCTTTACTGAATTTTCAATAGAGGGATTCAACTTGTTACCATTGGTCCTGAGCTTCCCATCCCCTACCCTCACCATTCAAACCTTGATCATCCAATTATGATCCTATAGGTAGCTCTAGGTTTAGAGATTATAAGGGAATTTTCTTGATAAAATGGTATGGATATTTATATTTTTCCTCCACCTAACCCTTAAAAATATCTACCTTAGTCTCCTTTGGTATAGCAATCTTACCCAGTATTTGAGTCCTCATCGGTTTAGGAATTTTATAAAAATCATTTAGCTATTTTATTTTCTTCACAGTATATACTGAATAGTTTCTAGAATCAAAGAGACCCTTATTCCCTTTCATTAATACTAATCTAATATGATGGTATTACCGAAACTTCAACTCTTATTCATATAAAAATGAATCCTGAAAGGTTAAATCAAATTATTTGTAAATATGATTGGATGAATCAGTTACCAATACCATTAAATCCTTAGTTTCATTCATAGATTCTAAATCCATGACATGTAAGTGTTTCTTCATTACAGGACCTTGAAATATTCCACAATTACCCTTAATTGTCTACAAAGACCTCATTGAATTCCTCAAAATTATGTTGGTACTTAATATTTGATTAAAGAACCATTATTTATTTCACTGGTCTAGCTTACGCTTCAGAAGATGGAATGTCCTACCCACTACCACCAAACTTGATAATATAACCTATCTGAGAGTGTGTAATATGGGTATTCATGGTAATTCCTTAATCACCACACATATTAGAAAATTTATTAGAAGTTTTGGGCTTAAAATACTACCTATAATCTTTCCTAAATCCATATTGATGCTCTAAATCAATCCTTAAGTAAGGTTTAGATTTTTAGATCTTAACATGGTTTTGGGAATTCAACCATGTGAGAATATCCTACAAACTATTGAAAAATACACTTCCTACATCCCCTTTAAAGTAAATATCTCTATGAAAAGAACTAGGAACCATTGAATAGTATATTCAGATCTTAGTCATCATTTTCTCAACAATTATACAACTCATCACATGAGCCTATAAATGTCAATTATCAACTTGTAGCTCACTAAAAATAGCCAAAAAATTTCAGAATGATTCTTTCCTGACACTTACATCCACTACACACTCATTTAGAAATATAAGTGGGGTTCAGATTGACAATATCCTTACAATAATCATTATTTTTATATATCTATCCTAAAATAAAATAACATAGTGTAGTTATTAATTTTTTCATGTGGTTAGGTTATCCACATGAAAACAAACCAAGTCACCAGGACAAACCTTTCCAAGAAAGCCTTGCAAGTTGTTATCCAGGTACCCCTAATTTTGGAAAATTCATATAGAAATCTATCCACGATTTAAAAAAAACTACTTGTTTATAGTGATACTCCCCTTAAATATCAATCCAAATTAAGTACATAGGGGATTTTAGGACATCAAACTATACATATAATCAATGGGAAATAGGGTGGTACAAGTACTGAGTTATAGTATTAGTGTTAAAGAAACTTTTCTACAATATTACTATTCATTATAAGGATGTAAGGTTTTTAAAATGGTAGGGGTAAATTAGGGAGGAAAAAATAGTTAGATGAATTGGAAGGATCATGATTCATTTAAAAATAAAAAGTCTACCTAAATAGAATGAATCAAAAGGACATTCAAAAATGGGTAGTTGGGGGGGAGTGGGTTTGGACCAAGCATATACCAAATCAACTTATTCTTTAAAACAGACGAGGACATGTTAAGAGTCAAGTAGACCAATAATTGTCTATTTATGAAAATTTCAATATTCCTTGAAAAATATATTTAACAAATATACCCAATATGAAGCCTTACAAATCATGAAACTAGGGATAAATAGATTAGGTATGAAGCTATAGTAAAATATGTGAGAGAAATAAATAGAGAAAAACCACCAAGGTTGAACCCTATGACCTTCGGAAAAAGAAGAATTTTATGAAAAATGAAATGATCTTCAAATTAGAGAAGTGACTAAAAATATGGGTGGTTCAACATTCAGTGGATGAGGACCAATCATTATGTACCAAATTAATAAACCTCATTTGAAATCCATCATGAAACCTACCATTCCATGTTCCCATTCAAGACATGTAATATCTCCCATTGGATGATAACCATTCCATCATTCCCATTTCCCCCTTTTCAAATGATCAAAACAATTGACCTCTAACTACATATACCACCATATTCAGTGGACTATAAATTACCATTAGGTTTGAAAACCTCATATCATAATTTGGAAGCCCTATCTTGCCATTTCTATATGAAATCCTATATTCTTCACATAAATCTGAAACAAAAACCAATGGATAAAGCCTTATATTTTTTTTACTCATTTCTAATATACCAACTAGCATCATAACATTTTTTTGATTATAATATGACTCGATTTATTAGTTTGGGTTCAATTAATATAGTAGTTTGGCCACATGGGTTCTTAGTCAAGTGATGACTAACACCAGAATGAGAGTTAAGATCCACTAGCTTACATATATGGAGACTGAAATATTCATTCAAGATGAAACATATTCCCAAGTTGTAAAGACCCGCAAATTTCAAGGAAATTTTTTTCTTAATTTTCTTTGGAATTTTACAAGAGCGCAGCTTCAGACGGCACCTGATTCCGAGGCCCGGTGTGCCCGGAATCAATTTCCGAAGTTTGGCTCGGGTACGTTCAGTGAACGGACGAGCGGGTTTTTCTATATTTTGAACTGGTGCCCGGAGTCAAATTCTGAGGGCACCGATGAAATCGCAACGCCGGTATTTTCTTAGAAACGCCTCTTCCGGAGTTGCGTTTGCTCAGACGTGGTTTTTAAATTTTGCGGCTTTAAGTCAGAAATAAAATAAAGTTTGTGCGACAACTTTATTTTATTTCACTTAAGCTGCTTGGAAGTCACTTGGAAGCCACTTGAACTGAGTTAAAGCGGATAGGGTGCTATCCGGAAATATCCTACCCCTTGTTAGGATATTTGTGCGGTGGGGCCCGCACGAGCCCCGCCGTTTCTTTTGCTAAGTAACGCACCCGCGAAAACCCGTCAAAGTAACTGAAAAGTCAACCGACGCGTTTTCTTTAATTCTTAACAGACCATTTAATTGGGCGGTTTATTTCGTGAATTAAATGGGCTGTTTCGCTCGTTGAATTAATTCAACGAACTGATGGGTCGTTACTTACGTTTTTGCGTTTGTTGGCATGTTTATAAAATAAGACCAACCAAAAAATCCTTTGAAAGGATTTGAGAGGATCTTTGTTCCTTCAGCTCCCCCGCGAAGAACGCGAAGAACGCGAAGAACGCCGGCGACCGGAATTCGACGATGCACGCCGTGATCTGCGACGTCGACGAGCCCTACCCGCGGCGTTCTTCGGCGGCACCTCTTCTTCCGCGGCCGATCCTCGTTCGGCAATTAAGGTGAGAAACGAATCGTTTATTTCTCCCCTTTTTATAATTCAATATCAACGGATTTAAATTAATCCATTTGATCTTGATCCGGAGATTGGCGACGCGACGCCGGATACCGCGACGACGCGACGATCTCCTTCATCCGCGACGAGCGATTCCGCGACGACCTCTCGTCCGACGACGACGACAAGGTAAGGGATGTTGGAATATTTTATCTTATTTCCCCGTGTTTATTCTTTTAAAGTGAAGAACATGATCTCCGACAATTTTAATTTATTTAAAATTGTTGTTGATTATTCCTCCCGTGGTTTATGACTAACGCGGAGGGTGCGGGTCTAACGAACAAGACCCGGCAACCCTCCGCCGATCTCTTTTGTTGTGCGGATATGGAGGACGACGACGAACCGCGCGGCAGGGGCGATCTGTTGATCCCGCAGTGAAGGTCGGCCCCCGGGAGGAGCAACGGCGCAGACGGGAGGCAAAATGGGCCACCGGAGCAACTCCGGCGGCCCGCGGAAGGCGGCGGCGGCGCCCGGCGCGCCGCCGTGGAGAAGATCCGCCGCGGCTGAAGCCGCGGCGGCGGCGGCCGGTTCTGCGGCCGCGCAGAACCGGGGAGGGACGCGGCGGCCCGGCCGCGTCCGCGTGACAGGCGGCCCCCCGCGGGGCCGCGTTTCCTTCAAGCCGCGGGTCAAACCCGCGGCGGCGGCTCCTTCGGCCGCTCGGCCGAAGCCGAGCCGGCCGGTCCGGTCGGCCGGGCCGCGCCCAGGCCGGACCGGACCCGGCCTAGCCGGGTCGGGCCGGGTCGGGCCGACCCGGTTCGGGCGACCCAGGGGGGGGGGGGGGGGGTTCGGGCCGGGTCGCCCCGGGCCCAGAACCCCCGTTTTCGGGCCTCTTCGGTCTTTTGCCCATATCTTGGGCCTGGGACCTCCGATTGACGAACCGTCAGCGGCTACGCGATCCTTGGATCGAGACGGTCGTTTCGGTATATTACACTCAAGGTTTCGGAAGACTTTGGGTTCGGCCGGGTTGGTTCGTACACGAAACCAACCGGGCCCTCGGAGCGGAAACACTAATAACTTGAGCTACGGACGTCCGATCGACGTACCGTCAGCTGTGGTAGTTTCCTCTAAGTGAGACGGAACTTTTGGCATACTCCACCCGAGGATCGGATATAGGCGGAGTACGGTCGGGTTGGTTTTGCCCTAAAAACCAACTGGGCCCCTGGGACGAAAATGCCAATAACTCTCAGATCGGGCGTCCGATTGACACGCCGTCTGTTGCGTTGAGATCCTGTTGTCGATACGGAACTTTTGGATACATCAACTTCGGACTACGTGTCAGTTGATGTATCAGCCTCTCGGCTCGTGGAGCGGACCCTCCTAAACGAGCTCGCTGTGTGCGGGAACCCTAGCGCTGGCTGTGACTTCGACGACAGAGCAGAGATCCTCCGTGGACTGCGACGACGGCAGAGCAGAGATCCTCAGTGGACTGCGACGACGGCAGAGCAGAGATCCTTCGTGGACTGCGGCGACGACTGTGCAGAGATCCTCAGTGGACTGCGTCGACTACTGCACTCAGCGATCCTACGTGGATCAGTGCTACAGGTTCTGTGTGAGCCCGATCCTATGTGGGTCCTTACTACCGGTTCTGTGTGAGCCACTGCCTACAGGTTCTGTGTGAGCCCGATCCTACGTGGGTCTTTTGCGGGGGTTAGTACCTATCGATCCTTCGTGGGTCCGACGACTTAGATGGATCAGTGATCATCTTTGACGTCATCTGAAAAAGTATACCTGGTTGAGCTGAATCTTATGTTACTCTCCTTTGTGGATTGTGTTGAACTATCCTATGTGGATTTACTGTTTACTCTCCTTTGTGGATTTGAGTCTTGCTTTCCTATGTGGATTGAGTTGTTCTTGAGCTCGTGAGCAGAGCTAGAAGTGGGGACTTGGGTATATGTATGGGCATATACCTAAGTCGAGTCAGATGTTACTTCGTGATTGCATCTTTCTTTTGTGCTATATCCTTTGTGGATTTCGGGAGACCTTCGGGGGTCTCGGGGTCCTTACTGAGTAGCTTATACTCACCCCTGCACGGGCTATGCCCGCACCTTGTTGTGTTGGATACAGACGACAGACAGCGCTGATCTCGGTTGGGGCGTGGAGCAGGACGGTACCTGGAGGTGGACCACTGGGCGGGACGTGCTCGGAGCGGACGTGGGACCCGAGGAGCCTAGAGGCTATCTGTACCCACCCTTCAGGTGGGATTGCCAGTGGACGACACGAGGCCGCCGTCTTTCCTTCAGTTGCTGTACTTTACTTTTCAGTTGTACTTTACAGTTGGGCTTGTATTTCCGGCCCCCTTTACTTTTCTGCACTTTGTAGTTACTTTCCGCTTGCTGACTCTGTGGTGGTTGTTACTTTTAAAGGCAATGCCTTCCCTGTTTACCGGGATTTTACGCCTTGGTGCTAGTCGCCAGCCCCTGGCCTATGGAAGGCGGGCTTGGGGTAGTCACGACACGGGCCCCGAGGATGGGTCGTGACAAATTGGTATCAAAGGTGGTCGGTTCTACCGCAGACTCTGATCGTCTTTTCTTTCTATATGAAGCAATAGTGTTTAGTGTATTGAGTATGGTTATCAGTTCAGGGAGCCCAGTGTTGGTGCGGCGGCCGACGTATCCGTACACCAGGACCCTGACTCCTGATTTCCGACTTAATGCATGAAAAAATTGATTGCGTGTGTGTTTCAAGTCTTCTTTGTGATTACTTGTGTCAGCTCCCGGGTATACTGATCTGCTTCATGAAAGTCTCAAGTTTTCCTTGTGATTACTTGTGCCAGCTCACCAGGTATACTGTTCTGACTGTGGTGCTCTTGTTCTCCTTTTCAGGATGGCCCAGCGATGACAGCCAGCTAGGGTTCCGAGTGTAGGGCGCGACGGCAGCCCACCGAGCGACGAGGCCTCGGTGCAGGGCCCTTTGCCAGCAGTGGCGCCGGTGGTAGTTTTACCCGCCGAGCCACCGATGCTACCAGTACCAGACGCTGACGATGCACATCACCTCAGGGCACTGCATGAGTTTCAGAGCCAGCGACCGCCCAGGTTTCGCGGTGAGGCGGACCCCCAGGCCGCCGAGGACTGGCTAGAGGCGGTGGTACGGATCTTTAGGCTAGTGAGGACACCAGCGGATCTCATGGTGATTCTCGCGGCGAGCCTCCTGCAGGCGGCGGCAGGACGATGGTGGAGCTTGATGCTCCAGGTTCACGATGAGGCATCCTTGCTCTGGGCGGACTTCGAGAGCCTCTTCCGCTCTGAGTTCGTCCCGGCCACCCTCCGAGCGGTGCGCATCCAGGAGCTTCTCCAGCTACGCCAGGGCAGCATGACGGTCGCTCAGTACGCGGCGAGGTTCACTAACCTATCTCGCTACTCGACCGACATGGTACGGGACCCCTTCTCCCGGGCCCGGACCTTCGAGCAGGGCTTGCGACAGGAGATTCGGGCGTCGCTGATCTCCCTCAGCATTCCGACCCAGGAGGGAGTGCTGGAGCGAGCCCTCCTGATCGAGAACTTCCTGGAAGAGCCTTCTTCAGCGGCAAGACCTAGCGCAGGGCGGCAGGTAGCTGAGTCTTCGGCAGCAGGTAGCCGACGGATGACTCTCGGGTCCAGGCAGACCAGACCCCCACGCAGACGGCCTCAGGAAACCGGCTCAGTAGTGCGGGGCACACAGCGGAGTGCCAGCCTTCCGAGAGGCAGGCTGTGCTACTCCTGCGGCGGGCAGGGTCACATGGCTCGTGACTGCCCGACTCGCCGATCAGAGGAGCAGCAGTCGGTGGAGGGGCCACCCAGGCAAAGGCAAAGGGTCGACCATGGCGGTCCGCAGGGAGGAGGCGGACGAGGCAGAGGAGCTGGCCGAGCAGCGGGTGGTGGGCGACGCTTCCAGGCTCTACCCCCACCACCACCAGGGGGGCCACCTCGACCACAGGGAGCTGGCGGGCAGGGGCAGGCCCAGCTCCAGGCAGTGGAGGCCTACGACCCCGACATGCCAGAGATGATTTGAGGTACGATCTGTGTCTATTCCACCCTTGCTGCAGTACTTATAGACACAGGAGCGAGTCACTCTTTCATAGCCTCTGCCCTTGTTCGGAGCTCGGAGATTCTGACTGAGCCGTTGGCTCGATCCTTACGGCTAGAGACTTCTACGGGAGCAGACTCGACGATTACGCACTGGTGCCAGCAGTGTGAGCTTACTCTTGGAGGCGAGAGCTTCGGCTGGGATCTCCTTGTAGCGGCGTCGAGGCCTTACGACGTCATCTTGGGCATGGATTGGCTATCCACGGTTCATACCCAGATCGACTGTTTTAGGCGCAAGGTGCGATGTGTTCGCACCGACAGGAGCAGGTTTACCTTCACCGGCGAGAAGGGAACCTTTGCTGCACAGGATGGACTTCCGCGGAAGAGAGTGCAGCCCATCTCTCATCAGTTGGCTAGCCTCATCCTAGGAGCAGTGCACGTGCGGAGTCTAGCTTTTCCTGCAGTGGTGGACCAGTACGTGGACATCTTTCCCGACGACGTTCCAGGGCTACCTCCTCGTAGATAGGTAGACTTTTACATCGACTTGTACCCCGGGACAGCCCCGATATCTACTCCAGCATATCGGATGGCCCCCGCCGAGCTTCGGGAGCTGCGGGTACAGTTGGAGGACTTGCAGAGCAAGGGGTTTATCCGACCCAGTGTTTCACCCTAGGCTTCCCCGATTTTGTTCGCCAAGAAGGCGGACGGGAGCTTGTGACTGTGTGTCGACTATCGTCGCCTGAACCAGGTGACAGTGAGGAACAAGTATCCGCTACCACGGATTGATGACCTCTTCGATCAGCTCAAGGGAGCGCGGTGGTTCTCGAAGATAGACCTCCGGTCAGGCTATCATCAGCTCAGAGTTCGAGACGAGGACGTGCAGAAGACGGCCTTCAGGTGTCGGTATGGCCATTATGAGTTCTTGGTTATGCCGTTCGGCGTAACCAATGCTCCAGCAGTGTTCATGAGCCTCATGAACAGGATATTCCAGCCATACCTCGACCGATTTGTCGTGGTCTTCATTGACGACATTTTGGTATACTCGACGACTGAGGAGGAGCATGCCTACCACCTGCGAGTTGTGCTAGACACACTCCGAGAGCACCAGCTTTATGGCAAGCTCTCAAAATGCCAGTTCTGGTTACGTGAGGTCCATTTCTTGGGGCACGTCATCTCTGAGGTGGGAGTTGCAGTGGATCCCGCGAAGATCGAGGCAGTGCTAGCTTGGGAGCCACCCAAGAGCGTGACGGAGGTGCGGAGCTTCTTGGGCCTAGCCGGATACTATCGGAGATTCGTGCCAGACTTCTCCAGAGTTGCGGCACCACTCTCAGCTTTGACGAAGAAGGGGAAATCCTTCGTGTGGTCAGACAGATGTCAGCAGAGCTTCCAGGAGCTGAGACAGAGATTGACCAGCGCACCTATCTTGAGGTTGCCTGAGGAGGGAGTTGGATACGTAGTTTACTGCGATGCATCAGGGACTGGACTCAGATGCGTCCTGATGCAGGAGCGGGCTGTGATCGCCTACGGATCACATCAGTTGAGGCCGCATGAGCAGAACTACGCCACTCATGACCTGGAGTTAGCAGCAGTGGTCTTCGCTCTGAAGACTTGGCGGCACTATCTGATGGGCGAGCGCTTCACAGTCTTTTCTGACCACCAGAGTCTCAGGTATATCTTCTCTCAGAAGGACCTGAACCTGAGACAGCGGAGATGGCTTGAGTTCCTCCAGGACTATGACTTTGAGATAGTCTATACTCCTGGGAAGGGGAACGTGGTAGCCGATGCCCTCAGCAGGAGGACGAGCATTCAGCTACTTGAGGAGGCGACGGAGCAGCTAGCCTCCTTACAGATATCCTTCGTGGATAGAGACGGAGCAGCCTTTCTTCAGTCTCTCACAGTCTCTCCTCCACTTCTACAGCGGATCAGAGAGGCTCAACGTGAGGACGCTGACTGTGAGACCCGGCGTGCACTGATATCCTCAGGTCAGGCGCCTGATGGTTTCTCCCTTGGAGCAGAGCACGACATCCTTTTCAGAGAACGTACCTTCGTACCAGTCGCTTTACGAGAGGAGGTGCTGAGAGAGTTTCACACTTCTCCCTTGGCGGTGCATCCCGGAGTGGCGAAGATGTACCAGGATCTCAGACGACAGCACTGGTGGCCGGGCATGAAGAAAGCTGTGGCAGAGTTCGTTTCACGATGCCTCACCTGCCAGCAGGTGAAGGCAGAGCATCAGGTACCAGCAGGCTTGGTACAGCCCTTGGAGGTCCCGGAGTGGAAGTGGGATGGCATATCTATGGACTTCGTGACTGGACTTCCACGCACTTCCAGAGGTCACGACTCCATTTGGGTGATTGTCGACCGACTCACCAAGTCGGCACACTTCTTACCCATCAGAGAGCAGGGCTCAGTGGAGAGCTTGGGACGTCTTTACGTCCAGGAGATCGTACGGCTTCACGGTGTGCCATCGTCTATCGTCTCCGATCGAGATGCTCGTTTCACTTCCCGGCTTTGGAAGGGGTTGCAGGAGGCGTTCGGGACGCGGCTCCATCTGAGCACATCCTTCCACCCTCAGACGGATGGTCAGACAGAGAGGACCATACAGACACTCGAGGACATGCTCCGTGCATGTGTTCTCGACTTTGGTCGCAGCTGGGAGGACCACCTACCCTTGGTGGAGTTCGCGTACAACAACAGCTACCACTCCACCATCGGGATGGCACCATACGAGGCGTTGTACGGCAGACCCTGCAGATCACCGTTGTGCTGGACAGACCCTGGGGAGTCAGCACTCGTGGGACCAGAGATGGTCCGAGCCACGACCGAGAAGGTCCAGATCATCCAGGAGAGGATGAGGACCGCTCAGAGCCGGCAGAAGTCATATGCTGACAGGAGGCGGAGGCCACTGGAGTTCGAGGATGGCGACCACGTCTTTTTGCGTGTCTCACCTCGACGTGGTTTACGGAGATTTGTCCGAGGCAGCAAGTTGTCTCCACGCTTCATCGGGCCTTTCCAGGTCCTCAGCAGGATAGGAGAGGTGGCTTATCGCCTGGCTCTACCACCTCAGTTGCACCGGGTGCACGACGTCTTCCACGTGCCTCAGCTGAGGAGATACGTGCACGACCCGACACACATCATCGACTTTGGGGAGCTGGACGTGGAAGATGGGGCGACTTTTGCGGAGGTCCCAGTGGAGATCGAGGATCGACAGGAGCGGGCCCTACGTGGGCGGTCGATTCCTCTTGTGCGCGTCAGATGGAAGCACGGGAACCTCCAGGAGAGCACTTGGGAGCGGGAGGCTCAGATGCGTGCTCAGTACCCCCATTTGTTCCCCTAGTTTTTGATGTATCTTTACGGGGACGTAAAGCCCTGAGGTGGGAGTAATGTAAAGACCCGCAAATTTCAAGGAAATTTTTTTCTTAATTTTCTTTGGAATTTTACAAGAGCGCAGCTTCAGACGGCACCTGATTCCGAGGCCCGGTGTGCCCGGAATCAATTTCCGAAGTTTGGCTCGGGTACGTTCAGTGAACGGACGAGCGGGTTTTTCTATCTTTTGAACCGGTGCCCGGAATCAAATTCTGAGGGCACTGATGAAATCGCAGCGCCGGTATTTGCTTAGAAACGCCTCTTCCGGAGTTGCGTTTGCTCAGACGTGGTTTTTAAATTTTGCGGCTTTAAGTCAGAAATAAAATAAAGTTTGTGCGACAACTTTATTTTATTTCACTTAAGCTGCTTGGAAGTCACTTGGAAGCCACTTGAACTGAGTTCAAGCGGATAGGGTGCTATCCGGAAATATCCAACCCCTTGTTAGGATATTTGTGCGGTGGGGCCCGCACGAGCCCCGCCGTTTCTTTCGCTAAGTAACGCACCCGCGAAAACCCGTCAAAGTAACTGAAAAGTCAACCGACGCGTTTTCTTTAATTCTTAACAGACCATTTAATTGGGCGGTTTATTTCGTGAATTAAATGGGCTGTTTCGCTCGTTGAATTAATTCAACGAACTGATGGGTCGTTACTTACGTTTTTGCGTTTGTTGGCATGTTTATAAAATAAGACCAACCTAAAAATCCTTTGAAAGGATTTGAGAGGATCTTTGTTCCTTCAGCTCCCCCACGAAGAACGCGAAGAACGCGAAGAAAGCGAAGAACGCCGGCGACCGGAATTCGACGACGCACGCCGTGATCTGCGACGTCGACGAGCCCTACCCGCGACGTTCTTCGGCGGCACCTCTTCTTCCGCGGCCGATCCTCGTTCGGCAATTAAGGTGAGAAACGAATCGTTTATTTCTCCCCTTTTTATAATTCAATATCAACGGATTTAAATTAATCCGTTTGATCTTGATCCGGAGATTGGCGACGCGACGCCGGATACCGCGACGACGCGACGATCTCCTTCATCCGCGACGAGCGATTCCGTAACGACCTCTCGTCCGACGACGACGACAAGGTAAGGGATGTTGGAATATTTTATCTTATTTCCCCGTGTTTATTCTTTTAAAGTGAAGAACATGATCTCCGACAATTTTAATTTATTTAAAATTGTTGTTGATTATTCCTCCCGTGGTTTATGACTAACGCGGAGGGTGCGGGTCTAACGAACAAGACCCGGCAACCCTCCGCCGATCTCTTTTGTTGTGCGGATATGGCGGACGACGACGAACCGCGCGGCAGGGGCGATCTATTGATCCCGCAGTGAAGGTCGGCCCCCGGGAGGAGCAACGGCGCAGACGAGAGGCAAAACGGGCCACCGGAGCAACTCCGGCGGCCCGCGGAAGGCGGCGGCGGCGCGGGTCGCCGGCAAGGCGGCGCCGGCGACCGGAGGCAGCGGCGCCCGACACGCCGCCGTGGAGAAGATCCGCCGCGGCTGAAGCCGCGGCGGCGGCGGCCGGTTCCGCGGCCGCGCGGAACCAGGGAGGGACGCGGCGGCCCGGCCGCGTCCGCGTGACAGGCGGCCCCCCGCGGGGCCGCGTTTCCTTCAAGCCGCGGGTCAAACCCGCGGCGGCGGCTCCTTCGGCCGCTCGGCCGAAGCCGAGCCGGCCGGTCCGGTCGGCCGGGCCGACCCGGTTCGGGCCGACCCGGTTCGGCCGACCCAGGGGGGGTTCGGGTCGGGTCGCCCCGGGCCCAGAACCCCCGTTTTCGGGCCTCTTCGGTCTTTTGCCCATATCTTGGGCCTGGGACCTCCGATTGACGAACCGTCAGCGGCTACGCGATCCTTGGATCGAGATGGTCGTTTTGGTATATTACACTCAAGGTTTCGGAAGACTTTGGGTTCGGCCGGGTTGGTTCGTACACGAAACCAACCGGGCCCTCGGAGCGGAAACGCTCATAACTTGAGCTACGGACGTCCGATCGACGTACCGTAAGCTGTGGTAGTTTCCTCTAAGTGAGACGGAACTTTTGGCATACTCCGCCCGAGGATCGGATACAGGTGGAGTACGGTCGGGTTGGTTTTGCCCTAAAAACCAACCGGGCCCCTGGGACGAAAATGCCAATAACTCTCAGATCGGGCGTCCGATTGACACGCCGTCTGTTGCGTTGAGATCCTGTTGTCGATACGGAACTTTTGGATACATCAACTTCGGACTACGTGTCAGTTGATGTATCAGCCTCTCGGCTCGTGGAGCGGACCCTCCTAAACGAGCTCGCTGTGTGCGGGAACCCTAGCGCTGGCTGTGACTTCGACGACAGAGCAGAGATCCTCCGTGGACTGCGACGACGGCAGAGCAGAGATCCTCAGTGGACTGCGACGACGGCAGAGCAGAGATCCTTCGTGGACTGCGGCGACGACTGTGCAGAGATCCTCAGTGGACTGCGTCGACTACTGCACTCAGCGATCCTACGTGGATCAGTGCTACAGGTTCTGTGTGAGCCCGATCCTATGTGGGTCCTTACTACCGGTTCTGTGTGAGCCACTGCCTACAGGTTCTGTGTGAGCCCGATCCTACGTGGGTCTTTTGCGGGGGTTAGTACCTATCGATCCTTCGTGGGTCCGACGACTTAGATGGATCAGTGATCATCTTTGACGTCATCTGAAAAAGTATACCTGGTTGAGCTGAATCTTATGTTACTCTCCTTTGTGGATTGTGTTGAACTATCCTATGTGGATTTACTGTTTACTCTCCTTTGTGGATTTGAGTCTTGCTTTCCTATGTGGATTGAGTTGTTCTTGAGCTCGTGAGCAGAGCTAGAAGTGGGGACTTAGGTATATGTATGGGCATATACCTAAGTCGAGTCAGATGTTACTTCGTGATTGCATCTTTCTTTTGTGCTATATCCTTTGTGGATTTCGGGAGACCTTCGGGGGTCTCGGGGTCCTTACTAAGTAGCTTATACTCACCCCTGCACGGGCTATGCCCGCACCTTGTTGTGTTGGATGTAGACGACAGACAACGCTGATCTCGGTTGGGGCGTGGATCAGGACGGTACCTGGAGGTGGACCACTGGGCGGGACGTGCTCGGAGCGGACGTGGGACCCGAGGAGCCTGGAGGCTATCTGTACCCACCCTTCAGGTGGGATTGCCAGTGGACGACACGAGGCCGCCGTCTTTCCTTCAGTTGCTGTACTTTACTTTTCAGTTGTACTTTACAGTTGGGCTTGTATTTCCGGCCCCCTTTACTTTTCTGCACTTTGTAGTTACTTTCCGCTTGCTGACTCTGTGGTGGTTGTTACTTTTAAAGGCAATGCCTTCCCTGTTTACCAGGATTTTACGCCTTGGTGCTAGTCGCCAGCCCCTGGCCTATGGAAGGCGGGCTTGGGGTAGTCACGGCACGGGCCCCGAGGACGGGTCGTGACACAGGTTCATCAAAAATAAATTAAAACATACTTCAATAAAACATAATTATAATAATTTATCCATGAAAATTATTATAGGCATGAAAAAAGTTAAATTAATTAAATATAAATTGATACCAAATAAGAAACCATATGCACTTGGGTTTTCAATGAGCATTTTATTATTAGGTTCACCTCAAGAAACCTAATAATGAGGAGATTAGATAACTTAAGGTGTTCTTTAAAGGTAAAATGAGACCCAAATTATGCTTAAAGTAGGAAATAGATTTCTTTTGGTGTTAAATAAAACCTCATACCCCAAGAAATACTATAATGATAGATTATCAATCTGGGTTAAATTTTTCATGAATGATATATTTTTTATAAATATTGAAAAAATAGAGTATGAGATTTATTTAATTTAATACTAATTATGAAAAAATTTAAACCATTTATTTTTCATTAAAAAAAATTCCATAGGTAAACATTGTATTATATACTAAAAATAGTAATATATATATATTTTATTTTATTTATTAAGTTAAATTTTTAGTATCATGTTTTATTAATGGGGAGATTGTTTGAATTAATGTTTGTTTGTTTGTTTTCAATGTTAAAAATACCTAACATGTTTAAATTGAATAATTATAATTTCTTATATAAATTATTAATCAAAAATTTTCATTCATTCATTGTTTTATGTTTGTAATGTTTCTCTAATGGATTATTTAGTCACTATGTTTTTTTATTAGTTTTGGGAAATTCATTTTCTCTTTTCTTATAAATATCAAGGTGAAATGAAACTATTTTTTAAAGTTAAATTAAATCTATTTGAAATTCTTAAAAATTTAAAAGTTCAATGAAATTTATTTTTAACTCATACAAAAAATTAAAAGTCATATGTAATCTGTTTTGAAGTGCTATGAAAATTTCAAAGTCATACAAAATCTGTTTTTAAGTCCTATGAAAATTTCAAAGTTATAAAAAATAATTTGTTGAAGTCCTATGAAATATATTTAAAATTCATATGATAAATTTGAATTCCTATGTAATGGTGTGGAAATTGATATGAACTGATTTTTTATTATTTTATGTTTACAGAGTTATTCCTTTATCTTTGTAAGATCATGATAATATTATATTTTATTATAGTTTTAAAACATTGATTTACTATAAGATTAAAAGATTTATTTTATCTATTTTAATATTTTCTAAAATACATAATAAAACTAACAATTATATATAAAGTGGATTTAAATTTTATTTATGTATAAGATACATGGATAATCATTATTCAAACTATTCTTGACATTTTCATTATAACTAAATATTTTATTCCTTTTTATTATTACTTATAATTGTGGCTAGTTCACATTGGTTTCAATGAAATACCCATGTAATGAAGACCATGGATATATTTTTCTTAATATTACAGAATTTATATTTAAAAAAATGTTTAAATCACATGATAATGATGAAAATAAATGACTTACACATGACACTCTGAATACCATTCCTTTACGACTATAGCTTTGAAGGAATTCTTTTGTGACATTTTTCATATTCTACTATTGTGAATTATCAGGCCTTATCATTCACCATAAGATAATAATATCATCATCTATATTAAAGAGATGAATAAATCCCTTATAAAACATAATTAAATTCCATTTTTCTCTATTTATATTTTTCAATTATTTTCCTATGTTTTCTAGTTCCATGTTGTACAGTTTTCATTGATTTTTAACTCAAATCACTCATAATTTTGCCTATATTTGAAAGGTAGTATGTTTTGATTATATTATCCTAATAATAAGTTGGCACACATTGGTTTTTATTGAACCTAGGAACATTCATGGGTTAAGTATACTCCTTGAAAATTCAGGGTTCATCTTATACTTGTAAAAGTAAGGGTTAATCTAGGTCATCTAAGACATAAATGTTTGTCCTTATTTTAGTATGTACCACAACTGTCTATAAGTTATATATTTTTTTAAGGGAAGATATAATATCTCTCAATCATAAATACAATTAAATTAATGGCATTCTTGTTTTTATTTTATTCCCATTTCTTATCTACTTAAACACTGCACTTGCACTATGTGTGAATTATTTATTAAAATTACTAATTTTACATTACTTTGATTTAGTTAATTTGTTTCAATTTTTTAAAAGTTTTATTCATCCTCATTTAGACCAAATTTCTATTTCATGATGTTACTAATAATTAGTATAAAATATAGTGCCTTGTATGTATAGTTTATGTCTTTTGATATTTTTATTCTGATACACAAAAATTGGTATCCAATAAGTTTTCTTAAAGAGAAGATATCAGTTCTTTTAAATTATAGTTTAATTTTATTAATTCTTTATTATTATTATTATTTTGAGATAACTTGTATCATATTTCTAAACAATACTAATGGGATATTTTTTTTAACAATTTAAAGTCAAGAAGTTATGTTTTTAAATCCTCTTAGACTACTCAATTTCAATGGAAGCAATTTTGGACATTGGAAGTTTCAAATGGTGGTATTTCTTAAAAAATATTGGTATTTCATATTTGACTATAATGGTTATAAAAATTAAAATACCTAAAATTTAATTTGATACTTTAAATAGTAATGGATTTACTAAATATGTTTTTAATTATAAGTATATGAATATTATTTATTATTCTTTAACTAGAAGTTTTTATAACTATATTTCATCTTGAAAAATTACTATTTAAATATAGAGGAATTTTAAAATTTTATCATCACAAAACCGATAAGTTTTTAAGAATCAAGTTAGGTATTCCCAGGTCTTAGTTTCAAGAATTTTGAATGTCTAATCGAGAGAGCATTGGTGAGATGTACAATAGATCCTCGAAAATAAAGAACAACATGGTTTATCTCGGAGAATTGATGAAGAATGAAGTTCTAATCAAAAGGATACTTTGAGCCTTACCTAAACACTGGCACTCTAAGAAGGTGGTGAATGTTGAAAGTAATGACTTTTTTATTACACTATGGATGAGGTCATTGTATCTCCACTATAGTATGAATTAGAACTAAAGAATAATGATAGTTAAGAATAGAAACAAACAAGGGAGTATATTTAAAATCACGTAACTATGTTTTTTATAAATCTTCTAAATAAAGTGAAGGTTCATGGAGTTATAAAAAACAAGATGAGTTAAATATATATTGAAAAAACTTATTCAATGATTCACAAAGAAGAATCAATATTCTAGTTAAGGATTGAATAAAAAGTATAAGAAAATTTTCAATAGAAAAGGTAATACTAGTTAATATAGTGTTTTTCTAAGGTAACATGTTAGGAATATAGGAAATAAGGGCATATTAAATTATATTTTACAAAAAATGAAGTACCTGATAAAAGATAAGAACTATAGAAATAAATAAAATAAATATATTTATGGTGTATGGAGTTACATTGGGGATTCTGATTCTATAGGCGAATTTAAAAGTGAGAATCAAACCAGTAAACTTGATTTAATATAAAAATATTCTATGGAAACATTTTCACCTCCCCACTCACACTCTTCAAGTGGGTTGGGAAAATATTGTAAAGTAAAAGATTCATCTTTTAGGGATTTATTAAAACCTTTTTATATGTGCTTAATTCCATCAAGTAATCTTAGTGATATTTAAAATTCTAATTTATATTACTCTAATTATGATTATGATTGTAATAATTCTATAATTAAATATTTAAATGAAATTTATGATAAATATCAACAGTAAATTTATTTTTTTTATAAAATTTATAAAAATATGATCTAGGATCATAATAAATTTATAAAATAAAAGAAAAATATTATTTATTAAAATGAAAATATAAAAGATACTATTTCTAAGATTGATAATGAAATGATAGAATTTAAATATATAAAAGATAATTTCTATACGATATGAAAATAAAATAATATTTAAAGAATTTAAAATCATGTACCAAAGAAAAAATTTGAGATGATTTGAAAATCAGTCAAAATGAGAAGGGAAAACTTCAATTTGAATTTGAATGTTTAAATTTTTTTTATATAAAATCAAAAATTAAATTTAATTTATAGATTAAATTTTGATATTATGAAAGATGAATAAAAATAAACACAATAGGAACTTTATTGGTTTTGATAAAGGACTACCAAAAATTTATATAAATAAATTTTTAAAAAGAAAAAATGTGGTAATTTCATCTATAACTTATTTAAAATGTATGAACTTTGGGAATTATGTTTCAAAATTTTCTTTGTATTATGTTTAATCTATTTTTTATATAAATTCATGTATTTATAAATCTATTTTTTATGTCAAGTAAACTAATTCTTTTACACAATGGGCACAACATGTATCTTATCCAAATCTCTCTAGACCTAAACAAGTGTACAATCCCAATAAGTATTTTTATTTTTGGCGATCTGGTATACCATTTATGAGTTTTAATTAATTGGTATGTTGGCATGATTTTAAATTTGTAAATTTATATTTCATTTTGGATAGTGAATATGTTTAATAAGTTCTTAATTATGCTTAATATTATATACTAATTAATTTTTAATTTATTATAAATCCATTTATAATTCATTGAATAAAATTTATTATATTTTGAATGGTTTTTTATTTTTACAATAGGTGTTTTAAAATATGTAATAGTTTCTTTATCATAAATTAAGAAGTGATATTTAATTCATTACAATTTTCAACATTTAAATTATATATATGTTAAAATATATTTAAATATTTCAATAATCTAATAGTTTTAATTTATCTTGGTTTATATACTCAAATATGTTTAGTTTTCTTCAAAAGTATACTAAAATATTCTACAATTATCAATTATTTAATGATAATTATATAATGATTATAGAATTATATTAGTATAAGAATGTTAATGATTTTAATCAGGTTATTATGTTTAACATAGGGGAGTGGGTATTATTTAATATTTTGGTAAATTTAAAGAATTATTTTAGGGGCAGTTATTTTCTAAATATTATGTATTTTATGAGATTTAAATAATTTTTTAAATGTTTATAAAATGCTATTTTGAATTTTAAGACATGATTCTTAATTAATATTTTTATCATTCAGGGGTGATAAGTTTTTTTAATCTTTTTATTTTTTGATGAATTAGAAAATGGGGGATATTTTTTTTAAATATCCATGATTTTGATATGTTTAAAAAGGTGGATATTTTTAGAGTTAAGTTTGATTAATGGGGATATTGTTAGAATTGATTTTTTTTATTTGAATAACAAAAATATCTCACAATTTCATATTATATAATTATAATTTTTCATAGATTTTTTAAATCATATTTTTTTATTCATTAATTGTATAATGTTTATAATGTTTCCATAAAGGATTTCACATTCACTATATTTTATATAGTCTTTAGAAATTGTGCTTTAGTTTTTATATAAATTTCAATACCATTTTATTTTTTTTGAATTCATTTGAAATCTATTTTTAAGTTATATGAAAATTTCGAAGTCTTATGAATTCTATTTTGAAGTCAAATAAAAATTTCAAAGTCCAACAAAATTATTTTGAAGTCTTATGAAAATTTTAAAATCATAAAAAATATTTTTTAAATTCCAATGAAAATTTAAATGGTATACAAGATCATTTTTTGATATCCTTTAAAATCTATTTCAATGTATGATAAAAATTTATGTCATATGAAATGGTTGTTAATGTTATAAAAACTATATTTTTTAATGTTATATGTTTATTAAGTTCTTCCATTATATTTTTAAGATCATTCCGATTTTGTGTTTTACTATAATTTTTAAATTTCAACTTATTTCAAGTTTATATGATTTTCTACTATTTATTGATTTTTATAATACATATGAAATATAATGATGCTAAGAAAAGTGTATTTGAATTATTTGATAAAGGAGGTGTTCATGAATCATTTCTCAAACTATGATCGATATTTCCATTACAACTAATGATTTTGTTCGTTGTTATTATTAATTTTAACCATAGTTGGTAGTCATTGGTATATAAGAAATACCCAATGATAAACATCATAAATATATTTTTCTTACTATTAAAGATGTTCTATTTAAAATAAGGGTTGATGAAAACAAGAATAAAAACAAATAAAAGCTTATAAAAGATGCATGAGATATGATTACTTTGCTTCCATAGAACTAAAGAAATTCTCATGAAACACTGTTCATATTTTGTTTTTTTGTGAATTCCAAAGGCTTTCTGGTTCACCTGAAACTACAAAGTTCTTCATTGATCTTGAATGGATCAAGAAATATGCAATAAAAATCATTATTTTCCATTTACATCCTTTGTTATATCATCATATTATTTTATTATATTTTCTAATTCTGTGGTGTAAAGTTTCCATTGATTTATAACT
Source organism: Viscum album (assembly GCA_963277665.1). Lineage (NCBI taxonomy): Eukaryota > Viridiplantae > Streptophyta > Magnoliopsida > Santalales > Viscaceae > Viscum > Viscum album. The sequence goes on along the minus strand of OY728133.1, from coordinate 1,862,265,251 downwards.
AAAATACAACATGGTTATGCTTCCATTCAAATGGTAGTCTTTTCTTGTCATAATAACTTGATAACAATTTAGGTAAACACATGTTATGGTTGAACCCATTAAAAGTTTTAGGTTAAATATACACCTTGAGAAGCTTGGGTTCTTATTATACACAAAAAAGTAGTGTTAGGTTGGGAATGCTCTTTTGTAAACTGATATATCTATTATATTTGATACCATAACTATTATCGAGTTAGATACTTTGTGAAGACTATATATAGGATCTCTTGATCCAAAATACAATAAAATTATTGGTGAACAATGACATAACAAGACTTTAATAGCACTAAAAATAGTCTTTATCATAGTTAGATAAGCACTAACTACCAGAGTGAGATTAAAATCCCTAGGCTTTTATCAGTGTTAGAAAAGAACTGATAAATGGTTCCTTTATCAGCACTAAAAAAAGCACTAATAAAATCACCATTTATCAATACTTCTATGGTAAATGATAAAGGGAACCTTTATCATAACTTCTACTCCCACTGATAAAATCCTCCTTTATTAGTTCCATTAAAACCACTGATAAAGGATGCATTTATCATTGCTTTTACTAGCACTGATAAGGGCCCCCTTTATCAATGCTGATAAATACTTCTTTATCAGTGGATTTTGTAGTGGTGATAAATAGGAATACTATAGTGTGATCTAATAGTACACTACAACACTATAAACTAGGAAGTGTATTATAACAACACATTACAACATTAGAATTTAGAAAAATTGAGTAAAAATATAGAATATAAATGAAATAAAATTGACAACACAAATACAAAAAAAACTTTATTATAGAGAAAAAATGAAACTATATAAAAGAAAAAATCACCCCTTTTCAAGAAAAATAACTCATCTATATAATAAAAAAATTATGTTAGTAATAATATAAATAAATAAATTAAACAAAAATTTTTATTTTTAAACTAAACATTGATTCATACTAAGAACACTATGTATCACATTGAGTTGCAGTTGATTCTTGCAAGTCATACTATTTATTGTATGTCTTCAAGAATTATCTCTATAAATATTAACTAAATAAGTATAAGATAAAAATGATAAGGAAATTAATTAAGTAATAACATATATAATGATGATAAAAAAATCTAGACTCATTTTCTCGGCTTTGGAAATGTGATGCACATTTGAAACTAAAATGACACTTATATATTGAGAACACACACATAGAGTCATACTGGTCACAACATCCATTGGATTTAGGTGAGGTGGATTACTAAATATTACAACTGATATATGGATCATTTTCATAAAGTATCAAAATAATCCAAATGAATTTTTTAGTTTTTGAGTACATCACTTGTGTTTTTTACTATAATGTCATTTTAAACTGGAAACATTCACTTAGAGTAATACCAGATACATTGTGTGTCATATTGACATGAGAATGATTTATACACATCAAAATTGAATTATTAATCATTGTACTAAATTATCAGGATAATCATAGCATGTTTTCTCGGTTTTTAGTGAGTGACACTTTTTGAACTAAAATGTCAATTTTAATCTGATAACAGAAACTTTGTGTCATATAGAAAACATAATGTATCAGATTAATATTATGAATATTAATATGTGTCATAAATGAATTATGGATCATTTTACTAATGTATCAAAATAATCTGAATGTGTTTTCTCAGTTTTGAGTATGTCAGCTGTCTTTTTTACTAAAATTAATGTTAATTTTAAATAAAAAATGCACTTGGAGTCATATCAATCACAATATACATAATATTATATTTTGGATAATTATTAAAATCCCAAATGACTTATGTATAATTTATCTAAAGTATCAAAACAATCCAAATGCATTTTCTTATCTTTGAGTACATCACTTGTATTTTTTTACTTAAATTTCATTTTAGATTGGAGACATAAACTTTGAGTAATACTGGTCACATAATGTATTGGTTTGAAATGATAATAATTACTACATGTCAAAAATTAATTATGAATCATTTTCCAAAATTATCAAAAACAATCTGAGAGTGTTTTCTCAGTTTTCAGGGAGTGACACTTTTTGAATTAAAATGTAAATTTTAAACTATTAACAGAAATTTTGAGTCATGCCTAGAATATAATGTATCTTATTGAGGTGTGGATAATTTATAAACATTAAAATAACTTATGTATCATTTTACTAAATTATAAAAACAATCCAAATGTATTTTTTCAATTTATAGTATGCCGGTTGTGTTTTTTAATAAAATTAATGTATGTTTTAAATAAAAAGACGTACTTGGAGTCATACCAGTCACACCGTGCATCATATTCATTTGAGGATGATTTATACACATCCTAAATGACTTATAAATCATTTTTATAAATTATCAAAACAATATGAATGAATTTTCTTAGTTTTGAGTATGTCACTTGTGTTTTCTAAAAAAAATTCATTTGAAACTAAAAACAAGAACTTTGAGTGATACCGATTGAATCATGTGTCAATTTTATGTGATAATAATTCCTACATGTCAAAAATTAAATATTAATCCTTTTAATAAATTAACAAGATAATACAAGTGGGTTTTCTTGGTTTTTAGTGGGTGACACTTTTTAAACTAAAATGTCAATTTTAAACTAATAACTAACACTTTGAGTCATACCTGGTACACCGTGTGTCTGATTGAGGTGAGGCTGATTAATACCCATAAATAATGACTTATGGATCATTTTACTAAAGTATAAAAACAATATGAATGCATTTTTTTGGATTTTGAGTAAGTCAGTTGTCTTTTTTATTAAAATTAGTGTCAATTTTAAATAAAAAGACTCACTAAGAGTCATATCGGTCACACTATGCATCATATTGAGGTAAAGATGATTAATAGAAATACTAAATGACATATGGGTCACTAAAATAAATTATAAAAATAATAAAAATGTGTTTTCTATGTTTTTAGTATGTGACTTATGTTTTTTTTACTTAAATGTCATTTTAAACTGGAAACGCGCAGTTTGAGTCATACCGATCACATAGTGTTTAATTTTGACATGATATTTATTATTAAACATAAAAAATGACTTATTAATATTTTTCATAAATTATCAAGACAATTTGAGCATGTTAGCTTATTTTTCAGTGAGTGACACTTTTTGAACTAAAATTTTAATTGTAAACTGATAACAAACAGTTTGAGTCATGTCAGGCACAATATGCATCAGATTAAGGTGTGTCTAATTATTATATGTCAAAAATTAATTATAGATCATTTTTATAAATTATAAAAACAATATAAATACTTTTTATCTGTTTTAGTTATGTGATGTGTGTTTTGAACTAAAATTTAGCTTATAAACTAAAGATGCATTTGGAGTCATATCATCACACCATGCATCAGATTGAGGTGTCTCTAATTGAGTATGTGATGTGTTTTTATCTTTAAACTATCCCCACCAATCTATAAAATAAATAAATGTTTCATTTGGATTAAATAAGAAACCCCAAGCTTCCTAAAATTCTTAATCCAAAAGCAACATGTTCTCTCTTTTATGGATTGTTGCAAACAATTGAAGGAAACTATGACTTACCAAAAGATTTGTGAAAAAAATTATTTGATAAAAATGATAAGGAAATAAAATTAAAAATTGTAGATAAAATGGTGAAAATTTTAATTAAATAATTAGTTGGAATTCACCTTTTCATGATGGTTATATACATTCTTGAACCATTCCTCGTTGTTGTTATATTAGTTGCAGCCTCGAAGTCCAATCTCTCATGACCCCGAGTAGCTTAGAAAAAACCACCCCAACTTGAGAAAAATAATCCACATGTATAGGAAAAAATTTCTTATGCTATTAATACTCTAAATAAATAAATTAAACAAAAATATGAAACAATATATTAATAAAATGTCAATTTTAAACTGAAACCACAAAATTTGAGTCATATCGGGTACACCAGATATTTCTTTGAGGTATGGTTGATTCCACCATGTCTTTTTATCATACATTACATTCACAACTTTGGGTCATCTAACAATATTCTAGTTTGATAATCCATAATTTTGAATGAATTGGAGAATAAAAAGAAAATTGCATCATCATGAGCGGATCATCTTTGTTGAGTGCATAATCATAGTACAAGAGTGAATCATCCTTATTGATTAAGTCATTTATTCCTATAAAACATTAAACATTAGTGTAAACCACTTGCGGGTTCCCTGGTGGTGTGGTGGTGGTCTTGGCGGGTGCTGGTCCATGTGCTTCAGGAGAACATATGTTCCTTAGGTGCTTCAGCCGGCGACGACATTCTATGGTGAGCTCCCGGTAGAGGTAACAACATGGTTTCCATTTGGGTTCGTGGATGTTATTTGATGATGAAGGATGATGTTCCTCAATGGATTCTTAGGCTGTAGTGGGCGTCGAGCTGCTTCGGCCTTGGTTTCATGCGACGGTGGTTGATCTCGAAGGCATCGACAGTCTGGGCCTTTGGGAGACAACATCACAGCGGCGGCAAGGGAATTTCTTGGCTTGGTATCTGGTTGTCAGCAGTGGAAAAGAGGGTTCAATGCTCACCATGAAGAGCCTCTGTTCGAGCAGTGGCAGACCTCTATTCGAGCGACGATGGTCAGCTCTTCATGGGGACGGCACAACGGGCAGCGATGCGGATTTCTTCTGCAGTTCCACATAGTGGATTCACGGCTCTCGGGCTCATATTGGATGTTAGAAATCAGTAGGGATGGCGATCTGGATCGCAGGATCTTCAGGCAATGGATCTGCTATCGGCAAGGATCGGGTTGGTCGCGGTGATGCAAGCCGGCTCAGGCGGAGTATCAGGCGTACAATGAGGCGACGACCTCGGGACAACCTACATGCAGGAGGGAGACCTCGGGATGTGGGTGAATTCATGTTAGCTATTAAGTGATAGTGTGGGTCTTTGGACCGATTCTTTTCATCGGTATTGTCCCACTGGACCCTCGGGTCATTGAATCTAGGCCTTTGTGCCTCTATAATTGGTTATTTTCTGGGTTTTCCATTGGGTTTGATCTCTCTGGGCCTATTGGATTTTTATGGGTTTTCCCTTACCCAAATAAAAAAGGGTTTCTGTTGTATTTTTATTTTCTTAATAAAGGGGCTTGCCCCAACCTTTGCACTAAAATTCATGATTCAGTTGACGAACACGATCTCTCAATGTTGGTTTTCCTCCAATAGTTCTTTCATACACCTGCTGGATCCACTGGTTAATTACACACATATTTATTAAAACATTTGAGATGGGTCATATACCTGTCTTCTGATCAGATTGGTTATGTATGACTCTCAAGTGACTATTGGATCCACTAATAAGACCCTTTCTTTATAGTGTAGAGAATCCATGGGAAAGCAACTTCATCTATTTTTTTTGTTATTATGAAGTTTTGTCTTGATGAGGGGACCCTTTTACACTTCAGTAATATTTTATTGTACTTATAATGTGATAATAAAAATTTTATCATATTCCAATCAGTTTTAAAAAATAAATTGTATTTGTTCCCCCAGTTAAATTCATATACAAATTCACTAAAAAAAGTAGTGAAAAACATTTTTTTAATAATTAACCTGAAACACTTTCATAATGGATCTTATCTTAAGTAAAAATTGTTGTGATAACTTTTCAATAATTTTTCTCAAACACAACCTTGGTATGATCCCCATTCTACTCCATTTACCAACTATCTTATTGTTTATAGGCCAACATTTAATCTCCTTCTCTACCCCGATCTCCACATCTGCCTCTAACTTCACCTCAGTCTCCAACTTCGAATCTTCCACCTCCTCCACCTCCACCTCGGCCTCATCCTCCACCTCCGTCTTCACTTCTACCCTCACCTCCACGTCTTCCTCCTCTTATGCCTCTAACATTTCGCATAAAATTTATTGTTTGCATGACAATGCTCCTAAACCAATTGTTTTTTTTCCATTATACATATTCTTGAGAAATAGATCAAAAATAATATAAAATAATTATGACACTAATTCCTCACACCCCAAATATATTTCTAAGGTATCATATCCCATAATAGATCATAAACATAGTATCTAATCACATAAATTTTTTGTCTAATAACATTCTAGTAGCATGTACATTGCCCACTCATCTCTAAACAAATTTACTTCTTATTTTGAGTATGAAGGTTTTCATAAATATTGATGGTACTAGGAAAATATATACAAACAAATGATTAAGAAATATTATTAATGAAATTTTAATTGACATAGAAAATTACATGTTTAGGTATATTGGTATTTTGATGGGTTACAACCTCTCTTATAAATTTTCAAAAATAATATCCATAGTCGATGTCAATATCTTGCCTCAGAAATTATAGAAACATTGACCAAAATAAGTAAATTATTCTGAAATATGTTTTGATAGATAAGTATTTCTATATATACATTTTTTCCAATTTTAGAAATCCACATCCTTTATCTATTCAATCACAAACTTTATGCCATACGTTAGCCTATATTTAGCGACCAACCTATCATAAAAAATCATTGTTAAATAATAGATTAAAACATATAATTAAGATTTTATCTATAAAATATTGATTATTATGTATTAAATTTTCACAATAAGAATTATATGTGGTCATTTTGTTAGATATCTATGCATTGGATCCAAAAAAATAAATATTTATGGTATCTAGATTGACTTTGATCATCATGTAGTGCTTCCTAAAAAAATAAAAACAAATAAATAATGAAAAAATAAATTTTATGTGATTAGATTGTAGAGTTTTACCTCTATATATTAGGCATCAAAAAGAGTCTGGCATCTATTATTTTTTTCTCAAACGCATCACATAACTCATAATTTTTCTTTTCAATTTATTTATTCAAAAAATTAAGTTTTTCGATAGAAATGATATAAGGATTTATGAATCAAAATAATTATTCCCATGTTTTTCCATTTATATATTAGCCCGAATGGCCCTGAAGGCCTTCTTTTTTTATTTTATTTTGGATAATCCTCCTTTTAATGGTTGAAGGGGAAACTGTACATGACCCGTAGGCCCAAGGCACAAGGCCCGAATGACTCACATTACATGGCCCAAAGGCCCAGAGGCATACCATGCCCAATACATGACCTGTATACCCAACCCACTTGAACTACCCCTCCCCAGCTTCTGCATCATTTGATCACCTAGCTCTCCACCTTGCACTACTGATCGGATAGCATTTCCTCGTACAAATCTACACAGTGCCTAGTCCCGATGGCGACTATCATACCCTCTCATTCTTCCAATCTGGTTAGCTCTGCATCTGGTGGCTGCTACTTTTGTTGCTCTGATCCTCTTATGGGGCCTGTTCTATGTGAACTAGGCTACTCCATGGTCTTTGTGGCCTAAAGGCCCTATGGTCCAATAGGCTTTGATGACCGGAAAGCCCTTGAGACCCGTAGGCCCAAACCGATGGCCCGAAGGCCCAAATCGGATGAAGGTGCTCCCATAAAGTTGTTTTTATTTCTCAGTCGATCCACTATATTATCCTTACTTGACCTTTTGTATCCCCATAACTTTCTCCATATGTAATATCATACCTCACTCCATAGCGATTTCATCAACTATTATAGTTTTTTAATGTGAAAATATTTGTTAAATACATACCTCATGAATAATTATAAGATTAGACAACATTGCTACGAAAGTTTCAATATCATCATTGACCACTGTAATATCTGAATCATCAAGTGGAACATGCAACCCAATGGTTGTCTCATGATCTACCTCAATATCCACTCTCATTTGATCTTTTGTGAGGTCTTTAAGGAGTAGATCATATCCTAGTATATTATACGTCATACCCCTTGAAATAAGGTGGTGCATGAGTGTTGATAGATAGAAATAACATACAACTATATCCGGTAGGATTTTAGTAATATAAAGTTATCAGAAGTTGTTTGATTTACATTTAGGAAAAAGATAAATGAAAAAATTGATTACCTTAGGTAAGGTATGTGGTTGAGGGGAATGACTATATTCAATTATGGTGGATTCATTTGGTTCATGTGTGGATATTTGTTCCACCTTCGGTTCACTTTGATACTTTCTCATACATTGGTATTAAAAACTACACCAAAAAATAATATCTTGAAAAGAATATATTTGGTTCTGTAAACCATTCACCATATTATTTTTATCTTCATGTGGTCTTATCCTCTTGAAATATTTTTGAGGAGACACTCCAAAATATACTCTTCTAATGCAACCATATTGTTCTACCCGCTTCAAAGCTACTGAAATTATTTTTTATTTTGGTATGGTCACTACTGATTCTTATGTCTAAAACATATAAAAAATATGAACATAATATATATTTTTCTGTAATACTATTATAAATCATAATCAATTACTATTATGTCATACTTACACATGTTTCCTATATTTGTTTTGCGTTTTCATCATCTACTTTACCCCCTTTATTTACATGATACTCTTTCTATATCACATGACAGGGGATCGAAGTGGATTTTGATTCATCAATGCTTATATAAACAAAGGATCATATGTTTTTTATATCACATAAAAATTTTATTATTGATTTAAAATACATACCAATTTCTTCTCTAGTGAAGCGTATCCCATCCTTATTTTATGATACAAGTACACTAGTTTTGATGCACATTCTTTATTTTCATAACTGTTTTGTTGTTTCATAAATTAAAAATTTTAAATTAAATTCGATAAAATAAGTAATTTTAAATAACATTTATTGACTGAAATGAACCTGAAATGATTTTTGATTATGAAAACTGATTAAAGCATTCTATGCTTCATAGTTTATAATTCTTTCATAACTAACTGATGGGTGGGGATTTACTTTCCCCTCAGAATCCCTAAGATGTAACTTGGTAAGAAGAGTCTAAAAGCCTCTATGAGATATTCTAGTGGCCATTAAGACAAATTTCATATAGAAATATTCTAAAATAAATGAAAACTATAAGGAATAATGAAAATTAAATCAATGTTTCATTATATAATTTTTAGGTAAAATAGAGAATGTATATCCTAACATTACCTTTACATATTCCCAAAGGTTATCCTTTATTATAAGCTATATTTAGCACCATGAATCAATATCAATAGCCACATTCATCCTCATTGTGACCCCAAGATCACTAGTGAACATTAAATTGTTGGGGTAAATAGGTTGGCCTTGTTGGTTCCAACCAACCTCAAATTTTATACCCTTACATCTGGCTTTGATAATTTTATTCAACATTGTGATGTTGCATCGTTCTAGTTTTTTTCATCAATATGTTGTTGATCCCCTAATAATTCAGTAGTTTCAGCATTAACAATCTATTATTCCTTAGGATTGGTAACATGATCATGTTAAAAATACTTTGTTTGAATGAGTATTAATACATTTAATTTTTCTTGAATGAAAACAATGTAAACACAAAAAAAGTATTTGAGAAGGTTAATATACATGATCTATTGAAAACGTGATAAACCCTTTTAATCCATCTTCACACTCTTTTTTCAATCAATTAGATTGCATCCATTTTAAAGGAAATGGTTAATTGCAATTATGAAAATAATTAATACACAATGATAGGTGTTATCCTCTGAATTCATCTATAGGTGAAAGTTATAGACAACTATCATCCTCATTAGCTTCATCTCCTAAATAGTATTATTTCATTTTGTTTCTTAAGACTCATCATCCATATCTTCTGGACATGAACCTATATTTAATCTGAGAAGTAGTCATCCCATACCGGGTTCCAATGGTCATTTTTAAATATTACTCCTCAAATTAGTTCAAGAAACATACAAGAGATGGGGGATAAGTCTCAAGCAACAATATGAAATAATAAATGTTCTGGAGATGAAGTTGATGAGGATGCCTATTGTCTCCTTGATTTTTTAAAATTACCATATCTAAATTTAAAATTTCAATTCTCATATACTAATTTTAAAAGTTCCATAACAATACCATGAGAATATCAACTCCTCTATACTGAGATGCACTGTCTCTAATATATATTTATAGTCCTTTTACCTCGCCTGTATCTCAAATATAGGAGATCTATTTACACTGAGGATCATGTGTAGGGTTTGAGTATAAAAATCAACAAATATATACAAACATGTACCCTAAAATATAGAACAATGCATATATTTGAGTATATGTTCAATGTTCTAACACTAAAAAAACACATGTAATTCAATTCATTTTGTACTAACCAGGACACCATGATAATCAAATGTACCTACTTCATTTCATACTAGTAAATTATACTAATAATACAATAAGTTTATACCATGGTTATTCCCTAACATTCAAATCATTTCTCTAATAAGAGGTTTACATTTGAATCATAGGAGCAGAAAAGTTTATTCGTCTCCCTATGAAAATAACCACGTCAAAGGTACCATGAGATTCGACCTCAGACCCCTAGAATCAAAGACTATCCGTTAACTATAACCACCACGTGTACTTATTTCATAAAATTCATTAAATGGGTATAACATAGCCATTATTTTCAGATGTTCATTTCAAATATGGGAAAGCCTTAACATAATTGGTTCCCTTAGGAAAGAACCACACAATGGGTTCCATAATAAATTAGTTAAACCTAACTTCTGAAAAACCATAAATAAGAACAAAAAACAACACATATGTCACCTCACCCTCACCCTATCCATTAATGAATCACTAACACATCAATGGTAACTCACATTATATCATACCATACTTAACCCTCACATAATACCCATATTATTATAATATACGATACTCAAATACTCGATATTTTATATATTTATTCTTGGTTTATTGTGTAAAGTTTGTTTAACATGTTTACTTACTTTAAAATTATTTATTCTAAGAAATTAAATTCTAGACTTGGTTTCTTTAATTATTCACATTATTTCATTTATATAAATTCATACATAGAAATTATATAAGATCCAAACCATTTTATGATCTATAAAGGAATGTATCTATCATATGTTTGGTTTATCAAATTGGATCTACCAAGATTGAAAACCACTCCTTGGTCCAAATGAGTTTTCATGTCTAGATGCATTAGGTTCAATTAAAAAAGTGGGAATGAGATCAAACTATTAGTATTAGTTATCTATATTCTAATTAGATATGGATCGTTTACATTAAATCTCATATTTTGGATCATAAAAGGGAACGAGATATGATTCCATAAACAACCAAATAACATAGTCAATAAATTGCCTAGGTTTTGATTTAAAAATAAATTAATGAAATAGTAAATTTTATACAACCTAGATATAATGGTTTTTCAATTATAATCCATTCATAAAAAAATTCCAAAAAATAAACAAATATTAACATTGATTTTAAAAGTTTGACCACAAATAAAACTAAAATTTTATTTATTTTCATTATATAATTTAATGATTATTATTTTAAATATATATAAATAAATATAAATTATAAAATAACATTAGGAATAATATGTTAGTGATGAAAAAAATATCGATAGTGATAGTGATCTAAAAGGAGGCATACGATTTCAAAAATAATATTAAAAATGAAAATTTCACTTTATGTAGTAAATACAAAGTGATATATACTATGAATATGATTAAATAGGGAGATGATTTGATTATTTTTTTCTAATTATATTCAAAATTAATTTAAATATTATTATCCTTATAATAATATTTTATAATGATCAATATTAGTGTACTCTATAAATAGAGATGATATAGAAAGTAAAATTAGGGAAGTGATGATGTTTTTTGATAAAATATTTATTGTACCTGATGAGGGTTAAGTTAAAAATTCCCAGGGGAATTGTATATGAATCTTAAAATATAAAATTGAAAATAAATGGGGGATAACTCTAAAAAATATTATATCATTTTTTGTGTTATCCAAATTAAATTATAAACTAACTCCCCCAATACAAAATTTACAGAATAAACACAATAAAAACTTTCCCAAGATGATCATTTAAATTTATATTTTCAATACTCTATAATTGAACACCATAATCCATTATACCTGAAAAACACCCATTCAAAATGTAATAAAAAATATTCATTAATCATGAAAACAACCATTTGGTAAATTAAACATACCTTATATACTGTAAAAAATATTAATAATTTAATTAAAAACACTTTAAATTCTTTGAAAAAAATAGAATATTTACAAGACACTCATTCATCAAAAAAAATAATTCCTCAAATATAAAACTCGTTACATAATCATTCAATGAAATTAAACTTACCTAAGTTATCCTGACACTCATTAAATAATCATTAAGTCAAAGAAAAATCCTACTACACATACCTTATATGACTATTTATAAGAAAGTAAACATGATTTATAACTCCCATTCACTAAATAATAATTCAAGAAAACCAAAAGACCAAAACCTAAATTTATCAAATAAAATAAACCTTTAATGTGTGGAAAAATCATAACCACTACGACAAAATAGATTGATAACGATAGTTTTTTTTTGATTTGGGGGTAGTTTAAATTGACACCATATGGTTTTGTGACAGTTTCCAAAAAACATATGCTCAATTTGGAGTCATTATCCAACTAGTGTCAGTTCCATCCATTTTGCGTTGATTTATGGGAACCATCACATAAAATTTTTTTAGTGGTAGTTTCCGTCCCAAAAAATACTAAGGATTTAGTGGTGGTTTAAACCACCAGTATATCCTCGATATTTTTTGGTAGGGGAAATGACCTCTAAAACCAAAAAGCAACCACTAAAAAATTATCAACCTTAAATAGTGGTATTTTAAACCACAATTAATTAAGAATTTGGTATATATAGAAGTGTTTTAAATCACCTCTATTTATATATTTAAAAAATATACAACTACATGATCTGTAGCCCCAAAATAGATAAAAAAATAGATATGAAAGGACCTAAGAAAACACTCCAAAAACTGAAAATGTATATGAAATAGTAAAAATTCAAATTGATTGGTGTTCCGCATTCCCTACACTATATACCATCCCAATACCAGAATAGAAATTCTAGTTGAAATGATCATGACACAAGGATGATCCTAAATCGAATCCCAAAACACATTATATCTACATGATACTAACCAGTGGGCCTACTCATGATGTTTATAATAACAAAATATAGTACCTATAAAATAATATATTGACTATCAAATCAATAACCAGTCTCTGAAACAAATTGTAAACATGCTTAAAGAAATTTTAAGAATTATATCAACCAATGTGCTTATAATAATAAAGTAAAAAAAAGGCTGATACAACAAAGAAAAAATATGTTTAAAATCATTTCCATTTTCACCACACCCAACTATGAGATCATTAAGCACGAAGGTAACCAAAATAGTTTAATAGTATATAAACATTAATGGACTAGTCAAGGAATTCATTAAAACATATAATCAAGGGGAAAAATTCATGTGGCTATTCAATTATTAATACATCTTAGGAAGACATCAATGCAGGTAGTAGAAACTCATTAGAAAAATTCAAATAAGGTGTACACTATCCAAACATGTTATTAAACAAATCCATAATAGTTGTCATGACATAAAGTATTCCAGAGAAACATTTTTGTGAAAGGTAACTTATTACCACCATAGTTTTAAAGTCTCACACCAAAAGTTTTATAAGTGACACTTGATATGAGTTATCTTTTATTTAAGAAATTAAGTTTAAAAAGGGGTAAAATTGATTTATAATGGCTTTTTTGTTAATTTTTTTTGAAATTAATGAGAAGAAGGATGAGAATAATTTAATAAATATAGTATTTTAAAAATATAGTTTTACATAAAACATTACAGACACTAAAATCCTATAAAATCCATATATTTTATAAATTTTATAGTTCAGGTGAATTCTTAAAAACTATAGGATCATTATGTTGAATCACATATTCCCACATTGTAAACCCATCCACCACATCACCCATTGAATTATATGTTATTTATGTTTATTTGTAATAAGTGATTCCCAATATTGAATATAGGTGGGACTTATAGAAGTATATAATTTAACAAATCATGTAGGTTTAGTCTAAGGAAAAACTGCATGGTTAAAAGAAATCTTGAATTTGGTTTAAGACTAATGGTATTTCAAGGATTCCAATTTCATCTCATAATAGACACCAAGGCAAAATTTCAATTCTCTAAATTGATAGGATTTAATGTTATGGATTAAGATCGAATTGTTTAACTCACATGTCAAGGGAGACTCATCAACATGGATCCAACCTTATAAAGTCATCAATAAGAACAAATTTGTTTAATGAGATATTACAATATAATAAAAAGGGATGTATTTTTTATACATAGTTCCAAAAAATCCACTTAGAAAACATTTAACCCACTGAATAAAAATATCTTTTAAAACCATTCATTTATATCTTTAAAATATAAATAGGTTTCATTATTACTTTAGTAAAACCAAATTATGGAATTGTACAGGTATAACCAAATAATCACTCATTGAGTTGACACCACCTACCAAAAAGTTAGACAAGATTTATCAATCCAATGATCTATAAGAAGTACTTAAGAATAAATCATCCAAAATCCATGGAAAAAGTAACCCAATACATAATTACTATAAATCAAAAAGAAAATAAAATCCATTAAAAACCAACACTACAAACTCTATAAATTAACATAAGAAAATTGGAGGACTATGTTCTATATGTTCTCTAAGAAATCAACAATATATTTCATCTCAAGCCATGGGGATCCCTAAAGTAGACCTAACTTAATATAAATTAATCAAAACCATGTTGAATGATGATTAATCATCCCATATGAGCCTCCATTGATCAAAATAAGAAGAATCCCAAAGATCTTGGTAAAATTCCTCCATGGTCAAGTCGAATTCCTCTAAAAATACCATTATTTAATAAGAGGGATTATAAAAAAGGGTAATAAAAGGGAAGATAGGAAGGAATGTGGACTTAACTTAGACTTTGGTGTGATAAAGAACCATGAATCTAACATGAATCAAGGGGAATAGAGAAGATAGAACATCGATCTGGAAAACTAATTCAAGAATTACAACCACATGAAAGAAAACAATGACAACATCCTAGACCATATGACCCAAGTTTATGTAAGTGATTTAATCCATGAATCATCGATGTTCTTGCATTCCTATAACCTATCACATAGATACATTTCAGTTAATACATCACAACCAAATTTATCATGAATTTTCATACATATTAATATAATTATTTACTGATAAAATACATGAGAAGATAGGAATAGGGATCTAGAAACAACCCACTAAGAATAGATGTTGTGATTCCTTGAGTTTTATAAAAGGGATATTATTAACACATTCTAAGAAAACTGTTTACACATTTCGAAATAAAGTGATATTACCATGTACTCAACCATATCCTAGAAACAAAAAATGTGTTTAACCATCCAAAAAATACTCCCAAATAACCAAGCATATAGATTTTCATGCAATTTAAGGGAAATACAAATATCGCTATGAAAAACAACAACATGGTTTCTGAATCACCATATTAGTGTTATTCTATCTTAGGTTTAGTTATACATCATCTCCAAATCTAAAGTTAACCCTAATCACTACCTGATAAAATTTGATTGAAACCCTCTCCATCTCTATCCCCACTTACTACTACTGAAAATTTCATGAAAATTATGTTTAAATTAAAAAGTGTTGTATATTTAAATTTAATCATAAAAACATGAAAATTTTGTGTACTAAATTATTTGAAAGTTGTATGATTTACCTGCTCACTACCATCCATTGATGTAATCTCACTAGAGACAGATCTAGTCATCTAATAATATAATTAATTCAATGCTTTCTAGAGAGTGACAAACTTTGCAGCTTGCATCTTTATATGAGACCCCTATTCATGAATTGTGTTTTTCATTGCAAAAAACTCCCTATAAGAATATTGAGTTATGAAGTAACTACAACCTGGAGTAGATGCTACTACAATATCTAGGGGCCTTCCAAAGACCTCATATGGTAATGTTCACAAGACCATTCTATACACTTGATTGGGATGATCCTTACCAAGGACATGATCAATTAGACCATCCTAGGAGATCGAGAAGGATTGCATGAGATTGAAATTTTATAATTATTTTTTTCTTACTTATAAATCAAATATTAGTCATATTTTAAGAAATTCATATTAACATAGTGATAACTAACAATAAGTTATTATGATGGAAATGGAATTCATACCCCAACTTTTCTGGTAGGATCATTAACATAACTCCCATCAGGTTTTGTATAAACACCTAACCATAGTTCTATTTGGGAGAAATGGTACCCTAAATTATTTGACTACATTAAGAAAAGATAAATAAAAATTTTTATATATGAAATAGATAATGTTATCTTATAAATTCTTAAAATAATTAAAATACTACCAGAGTCGATCTCTTTCTAGAATTTCTTTTGACTCAATTATGTGAGGGTTGATTTTTTAGCTCAATAAGATGTATTTTTCCTTCAAACACATTGAAATAAAAAATCATGTAATTCAATAGTATTGTATGAAATGATATATCCTTATCATATGCATGTATAAATGTAAAATGATATTAATATAATAATATATATTTCATAACCATGTACTTATCATGATGAGGAATATTATAAAAAACCTTCCATTTAACCTTAGGTACCCCTTAAGGAACCTTATCATACAACTATTGTGTGATCAATGATGTATCATTGAATTCATTCCATAATCTCCATTTAAAATCCTTCCATTTTACCCTACTTTTTCAATTTCCACTTTCGTGCTATAATATCAACAACAGTAAAGTGGAATAACATATATATAAAGAGATTCATTTTTAAAATATTAGAATTTAACAACATTATGACATTCAATTACACCATAATGTATTAAAATTACCTTTATATATGAATTAAATGCATCATTTTTCTAAGATTGAACACATGACTCCAATTATCATAGGTAATCATAAAGTTAACCAGCTTCGCCACCAGATGGCCTTGAATCTGGCCAAATAATCCCATGAAATCATTCGTCGGGACCTCATAATAGTCAAATGGGGAAAATATATTCAATCCGTTCAGATTACAGATATATGAACTATTCATATTTATCTATGTAGAATCATTTTTTACATCTTTTAAGAAAAAATAGTTAGTAGTATAAAAAAATCCAATAACTTTATTTATATAAAAATTTTCATCTATAACGATCACCCTCAATTATCCTCATGAAGAAACAGGAGTGAAGACTTGGTCCCTTGATACTGAAGTTGCTGAATTGGGAGGTTCTATCTCAGATGATGATGGGACACTAACAAAGGGTGTACCAAATTATGATAGAATGGATGGTGTGAGATGGAGAAAAGGGGAAGAAGAAGGGTGTCTCTGATGCAGTAGGGAGGGAGGATGATGGATCATCATCTATTAGTTTGGTTGAGGGAACATCAACTGTGAGTCAACTGCAATCAATAAAATGCTTCCTCCTTGTAATTACAGTCATTTAATCAAATAAAATTAACTTTAGAACATATATTTCAAAAAAAATGACATAGATTTTTTTTTTAAATGATAACATATGCACAATAATGAAAAATAAAATATAAATAGCTATGATAATGAATGACTACACATATAACAAATGTGGTTGATAAATTAATGGATGAGAACACATACAATCATTTTTTCTTCAATAATGTCATTGTCCCGCACTATTATTACTTTGTCTTCTACATCCACCCCGGTAGCTATAATATTTTCAATATCATGATGGGAAAATAAGATCATTTATTACTATTGATGGGATTAAATAGAAGAGTTCAAAACTTCTAGATAATCACCCATATCATACATGTCTCTTTGTTTTACCAGAACAACTACACTCCACCCATCATCAATGACAACTTCTAAAAAATATACCATTTTTTATTATGATGATAAGATATAAATATCATGTAATTCATGGTCATTGATATCCATAAAGTGATATAAGTTCACAAAATTAAATTGCAAGGAATCTCTTTTAATACCCTTGGTAATAATAACCCACTTTTATTTGAATAAAACAACTGAAAAATATGTGTGGTAGTTTAATTCGATAATATCAGTAAAATTTCCATAGTATCCAAATTCAGAAACTATAAATATAAAAGTATTCCATGTTTTCAAACCCTATTAACTATCACCTATATGAAATTTAAAGCCATTCAAAAAAATTAACAAAAAAATTCAAAACATATTATATATCATATTAATAAAAGATTAGAAACCTATATGTTATATTCAAAAAAATTTACAAAATAATGCAGAACATATATATTAATTTCATATAAATATCATATTAAAAAAAAATATAAATTTTATTATTCTATAAAAAATAAAAAATATTATAATATATGATTCATCATAAAAATAAATTAAATAAAAAAAATTTAATGATAAAAAATGTTTACATTTAAAAATATATTAAAATCATTAAATTAAATCTATTCTTGTATTTTATTTTAATAACATAATAAGTCTTTAATTAAAAAAGTTAATAATGTATGACATGTGTTATTACATTGATTTCATATAATGATTATAAAATAACACTATAATTGAATATTATTATAAAAATTAAAAAAAATATGCGAACATAATCATTTTCATTGAAGATAAATAAAAGACAAAAACAATTAATGATATAACACATTCTTTATTTAAATAATTCATGAAATAATGTATAACATATGTTATTTTGTTGTTAATTTAAATATAAAAGAACTTATTTAATTAAAATAAATTAATAAAAAATTCATAATGTATATCATTTATTTATTTGTATATGAAAACAGTAATTCAAACACAAAAAAAACTATACCTCTTGAGAAAAATGGACTAAAAATACATATGAACCGATTACTTAATTATAGAACTAATTTTTATTTAAAAAATAAATAATGTATATATTATATTATTTATTTTAATTTCTTTTTTTAACCCACCCTAAAGGAAATGGTTAAAGACCCCTAAGCATAATCTTTTATATTGTGGTTGGACTATTTAAATTTATGAATCACCAATCAACATATATGAAATTACAATGTTAAAGTACAATAAGAGAGAATCAAACCCCCGACCATAGGGATTGATGGTATTTCCCTAACCACTAGGATACCCTCTATAGGCTAGGACATAATAAAATCATATAATAAAAGAACATACAAATAAATAGTAAGAAACAAATATAAAAGTTGTATTAGGTGATTTATAATCATATATAATAATGTGAAGAATTATAATTAAAATCAAAATCCAAAAAACATAAAAATTAAATAATTTGTATTTATAGATTATTTTTTATCATTTTTACTATTAACATTAAAATATATTTTATAATAATGTCGGGAATTTTTTCTATATGATATTGTTTGAAGTCCTCGTGTTACTTTTATTACAAACAAAATAGACACATAGAAATATATAACAAGAGCATAGAAATTTTATAATTTGTTTGAAATAGAAGTAACAAATAAATTTTTTTAATACCTATAATGAAAAAGTAAAACTATAATCATCAGTTATATTTAATAAAAATCCATTTTTTTAAATGTATTATTAGTTGATTTAAATTTTTTAGGGACTTCTAGATGCTCATTATAATCATTTGAGTTAA
This sequence comes from Viscum album, assembly GCA_963277665.1. NCBI lineage: Eukaryota > Viridiplantae > Streptophyta > Magnoliopsida > Santalales > Viscaceae > Viscum > Viscum album. The sequence continues at coordinate 1,862,245,579 of OY728133.1, read as the reverse complement.
TTCAACCATCTCACTTCCATTCACTAATTACAATAAATGCCATTTAATTAATGATATTCAATAATAACTCATTTGTATGTCATAAAATACAAAATTAAATATTTCAAAACCAAATGGGAAACCACATCAGGGTTATTAATTTACATGATGAAAACACCAAATTTTCATATAAAATGGGATTTTTGATTTATAAAATGATTTAAGTTTATAGAAAAATGTTTTCTAGATATGTATAGAAATGTAACATCACTAAGGTCCATCTTTAAAACCATATAAAATCTAATGAACATATCAATGACTCAAAATTGAAATTATAATAAAGAAATAGAATATCTATTTTATTTATATACACCTAGAAAACCATTATATAAGGAAGGAAAATTGATAAAATATAATAAACCCAACTTTATAAATCATGTTTAGTGAAAAACAATTTGTAAGATTCATTTCTTTTAGAGAAAACACCTATAGACTTTTTATAAAGCTTATTGTGTGTGCCAATTTATTTTTGAAGTACAAATGTAATTAAAATATGAAATTACCCTTTTATATAAAATAGAAAATCTTGGAAAATATTGAATTACATTGATAGAATAACAATATATACATTATATTACCTTTATTTATCTTATAAACTGTTTTTAAATTCCACAAACAAAAAGAAAATAGAAAATAAAAGTAATTGGAATGAAAAACTGAATCTAATCAATGGAATTGATTCATATTCAATAAAATACATGAACTTAAATTGAAACCTGAAGATTACCTTGATACATTGAGACCTAGGCGATCTATAAAAGTAGGTAACTATACAATCAACCCAATAAGAAACCTTCTATAACTAGACAACCAAAATCCACATCATTAGAGGTTCCCAGAACCTTATTCTAAACCTAACCACTAGGCAGAGTTAATAGAAGTAAGAAAAATTGAGATAGGGGTAAGGGAATAATAGATCAGAAAAAAAATATAGAGGGATTACCACTAGGGATTCCAGGGGAGAAGGGGAAGAAGGGTGGTTGGTAGGTATGGACTGTGGGAGAAGGCTAGGGTGACAGATTCGGGGGCTTAGGGGTGACCACAGCTCTGGAGATGGCTTGAGTGAGGGAGATGGCTAGAGGGAGTGTGAGGGAACGAGTGAGGGTGAGGGAGATGGCTCAGACAGTGGTGAGGGTGGGGGAGATGGTTTGGTGGCCACATGGGTGACCGCAATGCCTACAAGGCTTGGGAGGAATAAGCTCGGAGTACTTGGGGGATACTAGAGCACCGATGAGGGGTGAACCAGTGGTGGTGAGGGATCAAGGATGGGGGGGGATTGGGGGTGAAGGGTGGGGGAGAAGGACAGAGTTTGGGGGGAGGAGTACTTTTTTTAATAAACAACTAATATTTTGTGGCAGTTTTTAGAAAAACTACCACTAAATCATCTAATTTTTTTAGTGGATGTTTAGTAAACCACCGATAAAAAACCCCCACCAAACAAAAAAATGGCGTAGTAAACTATGATGATAGCCCATGGAGAAATATCAAAGATAAGCAGTGGTAGATGATGAAAAAAAATGGGAAGTTTATGATGACGATGGTGATGTTGACAATGATAGTGCTAACAATGGATATAGCCATGAGTGAAGGTGGCAATAAGAATGAAAAAAATGAGGAAGAATTAGAGAGACCAATCATGACTAGAGTTATGGGAGAAGAGAATTATGGTTCATAATGTTTGATAAAACCACAATAACGCAAACCGCAGAACCCAAATAAGCAATCAATGATAGACGAGGATGATAAAAGAACATACTTTGGATTCTAGTCTTTATTTGTCTGAGAGAACATAAAGGAGGATCACTAATAGAAGGGGAGTTCCATGAGACCTTTAGAATCACAAATAAATCAGTCATGGTTATAGTTCTTTTAAATAGATTGAGAATACCTTTATCAATGCTTCCAGAAAAGAGCTGATAAAGATAACTTTTATTAGTACTTTTTTAGCATTGATAAAGATCAAGCTCTAACATCCCTCAAAAAGAACTGATAAAAGTCATCTTTATCAGTGATAAAGGTTTATCGCTGATAAAGACATCTTTTATAATTGAATTTTTAATACTAATAAATCTACATCTTTATCAGTGCTAAAAAGATGTGATAAAGCACCATCTTTGTAAATATATTTATAATTTTTTTTATAATTATAAATATATTTATATCATTATATATATTTATATCATTATATATATTTATATAATAATATATATTTAATAAATAAATATAAATATAAATATAGTAAATATATTCATTATTTAAATATATTTATTTAAATATTATAATTATAAATATATTTATATCACTATATATCTTTATATAATTAAAATTATATATATATATTTAGTAAATATATATAAATATATATATAAATATAAATATAAATATAAATATAAATAAATATATAAATATAGTAAATATAATCGTTATTTAAATATATTAAGTATAATTTTATAATTATTTAAATATATAATTATTTATTAATAAATATATAAATACATTAAAAAAAAATATTTATATATTTATATCATTATATATAATTATATAATTAGATATAAATTTAATATATAAATATAAATATAAATATAAATATAAATATAAATATAAATATAAATATAAATATAAATATAAATATAAATATAAATATAAATATAAATATAAATATAAATATAAATATAAATATAAATATAAATATAAATATAAATATAAATATAAATATAAATATAAATATAAATATAAATATAAATATAAATATAAAGATAAATATAAATATAAATATAAATATAAATATAAATATAAATATAAATATAAATATAAATATAAATATAAATATAAATATAAATATAAATACAAATATAAATATACTAAATATATACATTATTTAAATAAAATTATTATAATTTTATAATTAATTAATTATATATAAATATTTATTTTATAATTATATAAATAATTTTTTCAAAAATAATATTTATTTATTTATAATTATAAATATATAAATTTATAAATATAGTTAATATACATTTATAAAAATATTTATTTGTAAATATTTATTTACAAATATATTTTTAAAATTATTTATGAATATATAATCTTAAATGTACGCATCTTAAAAATTGGTAAACTTTAAAAATATTAAAAATGGATAAGTTTTATTAATTATATATAAATTATTAAAAAAATATGGATATATATTGAAATAAAGATGAAAACATATAAAAATACTAAAACATAGTAAATAAATATAAATAAATAAATAATATAAAATGATTAAATTCAAAGAAAATAAAAAAAATATTAAAAATGAATTGTAATGTCTCAAGTTTTTATGTGTGTTATTTTTAAATATTTTATGGAATTATTTTAAGACCAGGCTTTATGATGGCGTGCGATTCCGAGGCCTGAAGTGCCCGAAATAGATGTTTGAAATAAATTAAACTTTTCAATAGCTTGCGAGAGCGGTTTTCCTGAAAAAGTTTAATATCTTTTAAATGGGTGCCCGAATCAGAAATCTGAGGGCACTATTGCATTCAGAATAGCGACTTTACCTTAGGCGAGGCCTAACATTGACCTATGTGGGTCGGCTGCAAAATTTATTTTTTGGACATTTTAAAGGAAATAAAATAAATTTAATAGTTTATTTTATTTTAACATTTTCATAATGCAGCAAGATGTTATGAATTTTTAAATAACTGGGAGCCTAGGGTTAGGCTCGTAACCCTGGAAACTCTCCCTGGAATCCTTTGGAACTTTGGAGAGGAGCCACCCTTGAGAATCCCTGACGCATGACGTCGAACGACAATGCGTGGATCATTGCGTAGCAGGATCAAATTCCCACCGATGACCACTCTCCCTCTTTGTCGACGATTGAGGTAGGTGTTGTTATTTCAATTCTTTTCCCCATTCTTGGATTCAAACAACAAACATGGATCAACCCATGAATAGGTTGAATTACGGATCGTTCATTCTTACGTGAGGGTCCTTTATCAGGTTTTTTTGGGGAATTAATCCATGCATGATTTGATTTATTTTTTTTTTCTTCGGTTGATCCTTCTAATGGGATTAAATAAACACCATGAAAAATGAAGGTGGGGGTTCATTCTTAAATTTTTTGTGTGGATTTCTTCTTCCCCTTCTTACCCTACATTCTTCACGTTCTTTGTAGGGTTATGAAAAATGGATTGTTGCGTGTCTGTTTAGAAACGATCCCAAATTAGATATCTGACATCGTGAAAACCTAGTGGAGGTGAAACGATGATGGTGGTAGATGAATTGACTCGGTTCGAGAGAAATTGTTCTTCAATGGTTCTTCGTGCAGGTGGTCAAAACATGTTTTGGGGTTGATCGGAGGCCCAAAACTAATAGAATCGGCTTTGCTGTGTTGGGGTGACCTCAGAGCTTGAGTTTCATGGAGATCGGATGGATGGATAGATAAATAGAAGATTGCCCGAAGTAACGAATGAAGAATGTTAGGTTCTAGAAAATTGGGAAGAACAAGGTGTGTTCTCCGAAGAACATGGCGTGTGGGGCCGACTCAGCAGAAACTAGTGTTTCACGATGAAGGAAGCAATAGTACAACATGTGACAATTGTCACACGACATGTGAGTCCTTACATGGGACTCATAATGTATCTCAGATGATACACATACATGTGGTGGAGTACACAACATGTACTCTACCACACAGCCAGACCAGGCCGGTTATGCGGGTTACCCCATGTACCGGTACACGGGTTGGTAGACATGGGTTAAAGCTGCGTATGGGAACACAAAAAACATACAAAAAGTAGACCTCGGATAATAGGACACGATACATCACATTCTTACATGTTGCGTATATATCTTTGTACACGAAATGCTCTTCGACATGAGTCGTTGTACATGGGCAGTACCCGGGGTCATAGGACAAAAAGTGTGACCTTTCTATACACTGTGTACTTTTCTATACATGGCTTGATCTTCTTGTCCACAATTCCTTGGAAAAGTTTCATCTATATTAGTTCCCCCTTTGCTCGTTCCCCTGATGTTCATGTATCATTTATTCACACAAGAGTATGATCTCTTTAATAGGACATTCTGGATAGAGTTAGAATCTCTCTGAGAGGCCCGGAGCGATATCCTCTACCCATTAGTAGCCCTAGGTAGAGTTAGGTATCGACATGAAAAATTCTACAAGACACTGATCCTCTACTTAGTAGGTTAATCTGGATGAGTAGTGGTATACATCAAGGCCCTAGCTGTGATCCTCATCCATGTATCATGATCATTACCTACCCAAGAGTGAGTTCTCCCGGAATGAGTGTATTTTGTTCTCTCTTCAGATCTATCATTGCATCTATCTCTCTCATGAAACTTCCTAATGAACGTACTTATTGAAAAGACTTCATTAAAGCTACCAGACTCATGGAGTGATTTCTCCCATATGATTTCTTCATTGAATATTTAGACTGAATCCCCAGTGTGGGTATGCGGTCGTTATGACTTACCTCTAGACTATGGGGATGGGTTTTAAGTATATCTAGATATGTTTCTCTTGTTATATGTTTTGTATAAATATAATGTATAGATATGACTATACATTTACTTTTTGTATTTCTTTGTAGTTTTTGGGGTCCCCTACTGAGTATTGTTATACTCACCCCTGTATAGACTTTTCCTACATGTGTCATGTCTTGTGTAGATGAATAACATTTTGATGGATTCTAAGGAGGACCAGAACCAGACCAGGCATTGTGAGCTTCCCTATGGGCCAAGGTGTTCCTACAACTATGAGCAACATTCCCAATACCTATTTCTTTCTTATAGGTTGGAATATTTAGTTTGAAAAGTCTTTATTTTGGTGGTCTTTTATTCTTCACTAGTTTACTTTCCACACTTTACTTTCTATTATACACTATTGGTTGGGTTTAATTGTATGAATGCATTTTTTCCTTAGTGGGTTTTTTTACATTTCATCATTAGTGGGCTTGGAGATGTGTGCGTATGTATACGTACATTGGCAATGCCTCCCATGTTAGTGACATGCCTACTCAGTTCTAGTCACCAACTCCAGTCCTATTGGAGGTGGGCTTGGGGAGTCACTGTACGGGCCCCATTGAGACGGGTCATGCCATAGTGGTATCAGATGGAGGTTTGGTTCTACCTTAAGACCAACAGTCTGTGAGATTGGTTTGGAAAAAATGTTATGTGTTTTGAGTTCAGATTTCAGGCCAAGGACTCTAGTGTTGGTGCGGGCGACTGACGTATCCACACAACAAGACTTTGATTACCTACTTTTCTACTCGGTAAATGAGAACACTAGTTGTAGGGAAAACAATAATGGTACATGAAACAAATAATAATGGGCTTTTTTTCATGTCCTTTTGTATAAGATATCCATATATACTCTTTGACCATGATACATCTTGTTTTCTTACATGATGCATTCATGATGCATACCTGATAGGATTTAGTATCTTGATTATGAGGATAACCCCCTCAGTGATGAGGCTTTAATATAGGGACCAGTTCCCAAGGAATTACCTACAAGTGGTGTACCTACAATATCACCACTAGTAGAGAAGGACATGGTACTTTTATTTCTAATAGATGAGGGGCACAAGATGAGAGCGCTCCATTAGTTTCAGAGACAGAGACCCCTCATGATCCGAGGTGAACCCAACCCTTAGGCAGCTGAGGACTGGATTGTGGTGGTGACCAGAGTTTTCCATCTAGTGAGGACACCAATGGACAAGATATTGATTCTAGGAGTGATCCTTATTCATGGTTTGGCTGGATGATGGTGGTGTTTTACAATGAAGACACACGATGAGTTGACTCTTTCATGGACGGAGTTCGAGCGACTCTTTAGGTAGGAGTTTTATCTAGTTACACTAAGAGAAGTGCGTATCCAAGAGATTCTTCATCTCTAGCTGGGCAATTTAACAGTGGATGACTATTCATTAAGGTTCACCAACCTTTCCAGGCACACTATGGATATGTTCAGGGATTAGTACTTCAGTGCTGGGACTTTCAAGCGGGGTCTATGATAGGACATCTGAGTTAGAGTCATGCCTCTATGCATTTTGAATTATGCAGGAGTACTCGAGTGAGATTTGGTGTTCAAGAGATTCTTGGCTGAGAAGAGACATCCAGTGGTAGTTAGTAGTAGGCAGATAGGTGCAGAGACCTCTGCAACAGGGATCCAAAGTTAGGAACAAGGATCAGGATGCGGGAGACAACACAGGAGGACCCACGATAGGGGATATGTGGTCTAGGGATCTGAGGTTGGATCCAGTCATCCTAGAGAGAGACGATACAACTCATTTGATAATAGGTGACATCTCACTAGAGATTTCCAAACCCGTTGAACTGATGATAGGGAGGCAATGGATGGACCGCCGAGGTAGAGGCAGAGAGTGGAGCAGGCATACCCTCCAGGTGGAAGACATAGAAGAGGAGTAGGGACAGCTGTATGAGGTGTCATACTCTTTTATGTACTTCCACCACCACCCCCAAGAGGTCGGCACTAGGATCAGGAAGCTAGGGGATAGGGGAGGAGGGAACTACATGGGGTCGAGGTGTATACCCCAGAGACTCTAGGGATGATATAAGTTATGATATGTGTCTTCTTTACCTTGGATACCATACTTATAGACACAAGTTCTAGTCATTATTTCCTCTCCACATGTCTTGTAAAAAACCTTGAGATTCTGGTAGAGCAGTTGACTTGACCCTTATTATTGGAGACACCTACACGATGAGATTCAATGATCACACATCTTTGACGACAATGTGATATTACCATTGGAGTCAAGAGTTTTAGTTGGAACCTCTTGGTGGAAGTGTCAAGGTCTTACAATGTCATTCTCGGTATGGATTGTTTATCTTCAGTCCATTCCCAGATTGACTGCTTTAGGCGAAGAGTGCGGTGTGTCTGCAGCAATGGAACGAGGTTTTTCTTTGTTGGTGAAAAAGGAATCCCAGGTAACACAGAATAGGCTCAGTCTCAGGAGGGTGTAGTTGATCACTCATGAGTTGGATAGAATTACCCTTATAGAAACAGATGTTGTGAGAATTTAGTTCCCAGTGGTGGTGGAGGAGTATGAGGATGACTTTTCAGAAGATACTCTAGGATTACCTCCCCATCGGGAGATCAACTTCTACATCAACTTACACCCCAGGAAGACACAAATATCATCACCGGAGTATCAGATAGATCCTGTAGAGCTTCACAAGATGAGGGTGCTGCTGGATGATTTATAGAGGAAGGGCTTCGTAAGACCAAGTGTTTCAACCTGGGCGGCCCTGATTTTGTTTTACTTGAAGGAAGATGGGATTTTGGTGTTTTTTTATGGATTACCGGCATCTGAATCAGGTAACGGTGAAGAAAAAGTATCCATTATTGAGGATCGACGACCTCTTCAATCAACTAAGAGGGGAACAATGGTTCTTGAAGGTTAACCTTTGATCATTTTTCCACCAGTTACGAGTACAAGACAAGGATATACTAAAGATGTCTTTTAGATGCCACTACTATCACTATGATTACCTGGTGATGTATTTCGGTGTGATGAATTCCCCTGCAGTGTCCATGGGACTTATAAACCAGATCTTTAAGCCATAACAAGACCGGTTCATAGTGGTCTTCATCGATGACATCCTTGTGTACTCGACATCAGAGGAGGAGCACACAAAACACATATGGATGGTTCTAGACATACTTTGAGAGCACCAGATTTATGGGGAGCACTCAAAGTTCTAGTTCTAGATATAAGTGGTCCACTTTATGGGACATATAATCTAAACAGATAGAGTAGCAACAGAACTATCCAAGGTCAAGGCAGTGCTAGCTTAGGATCCACCACGGAGTGTGACAGAGGTACAAATATACCTTGGGTTGGTAGGATAGTACCAGATATTTATCTCAAATTTCTCCTAAATATCTGCACTAATAAAAGCCTTGGACCAAAAGGGGCATCCTTTTGTATGGATGGAGAGGTTTCATCAGGCTTTCCATCACTTGAGTCAGAGTTTGAAGAGTGCACCGATCTTGAGATATCCATAAGAGGGTGTCAAGTACAAAGTTTTTGGGGACACATTAGGGACTGGGTTTGGATGTGTCCTAATTTAGAGACAAGTGGTGATTTCTTATGGTTCGTTCTAGTTAAGGCTGCATGAGAAAAAATACACAACCCATGATCTTGAGTTGGTAGAGATAGTATTTTTGTTGAATATGTAGTGACACTACCTGATGGTAAAATATTTTATCATCTACTCTAACCACAAGAGCCTCAAGTATATCTTCTCACAAAAGGATTTGAATATGAGGCAGAGGTGGTGGTTGGAGTTCCTCTAGGATTGTGACTTTGGGATCGTCTATACTCTTGGAAAGGGGAACGTAGTGGCTGATGCACTCATTTAGAGATCAAGTTCACAACTGCTGAGCAAGGCATCAGATCAGTCGGGCTCACTATAGTTATCCTTCATGGATATAGATAATGCAGCTTAATACCAGTCGATGGTTGTCACCCCTCCACTATTTTGGAGATTCAAGGAGGCATATCTATGAGATGTTGAATGTGTGACTTTACGTGCTTAGTTATCCACAATACATGCTCCTGATGGATATTAGAAAGGTGGGTATCACATCATCTTTTTCAGAGGATGCACAGTCGTTCTAGTGGAATTGTAGGAGGAGGTTATGAGGGAGTTTCATATATACCCCTTAGTGGTACATCCTAGAGTGTCAATAATGTACTAGGATCTCTGACGTCATTTTTTGTGGATAGGGATGAAGAATGAATTAGTAGAGTTCGTTTCTCAATTCCTTACATGCTAAAAGGTGAAGGCTGAGCACCAGGTTCCATCATGGTTAGATCACCCCTGGAAGTGCCGGAGTGGATGTGGGTTAGAAAATCGATGGACTCTGTGATGTGATTACCATGAACGTTAAAGGGAAACAATTCCATCTGGGTGGTCATTGACGGACTCACCATGTTGGCCCACTTCCTAACTATCAGGGAGTAGAGTTTCATAAAGATATTTGGATTCCTCTATGTGTAGAAGATAGTTCGGAATCATATAATCCTTTTGATGATAGTATCATATCTCAATGCTTGTTTCACATCCCAGTTGTGGAACAGATTACAGGAGGCATTTGGGAATCAACTATTCTTAAGAACATCGTTCTATCCCCAAACATATAGTCAAATAAAGAGAACAATTCAGGTTATGGAGGATATGTTGTAGGCTTATATACTGGACTTTGGTCATAGTTGGGAGGACCAACTACCACTGATGGAGTTTTCATACAACAATATCTACCACTCCAGCATTAGTATGGCACCATTTAAGGCTTTAAATGGGTGACCCTACTAGTCACTACTTTGCTGGACCAACCCTAGAGAGTCATCACTCATGGTTCCAGAGTTGGTGCAAGCTACCACTAAGAAGGTGCAAATCAACCAAGAGCAGATGAAGACAACACAAAGCAATCATAAGTCTTATGTTGATAGACAGAAGAGACATTTGGATTTCAAAGAGAGAGACAATGTCTTCATTCGAGTCTCACATCAATAAGGGTTGCAGAGATTTGGCCGGGGTGGAATGTTTTCTCTGAGGTTCTTCGACCCTTTTCATATTCTATATAGAGTTGGTGAGGTGGCATACTTCCTAGCTCTACCTCCATAGTTGTACCGGGTACATGATGTATTCCATGTGTCGTAGCTAAGGAAGTATGTGCATGACCCATCACAGGTCATAAACTAGGGCGAGTTGGACATTGAGGATGGAGTGACCTTCACAAAGTACCCAATGGATATTGAGGATCGACATTAAAGGATCCTTAATGGGAGGATGATTCCCTTGGTGCATGTCTAGTGGTAGCACATGAATCTTTAGGGGAGCATGTGAGAGCGGGAGGCTTAAATTTGTGCCCAGTAACCACATCTATTTGAGTAGCCTTTTGTTTTTGATTTTAGGGGATGTAAATCCCTAAGGTTGGGAGAATGTAATGTATTATAATTTCCACATGTTATTTTTAAATATTATATGGAATTATTTCGTGACCAAGAATTGTGATGGCATGCGATTCCAAGACCCAGAGTTCCCAGAATAAATGTTTGAAATAAATTAAACTTTTAAATAGCGTGAGGGAGATATTTTCCTGAAAAAGTGGAATAAATTTTAAACAGGTGCCCAGATCAGAAATCTAAGGGCACCACTACATTTAGAGCAGTGAATTTACCTTTGGCGAGGCCTAACATCGACCAGCGTGGGTTGGATACAAAATTTATTTTGTGGACATTTTAAAAGAAATAAAATAAATTTAATAGTTTATTTTATTTTAACGTTTTCATAACACAACAATGAATTTTGTGGTTTTAAATAATTAGGATCCTAGGGTTAGGCTCATATTCGTGGAAACTTTCCTTATAATCCTCTGGGACTTTGGAGAGGAGCCACCCTAGAGAATTCCCGACGAACGATGATGAACGATGACACGTGGATCGTTGAGCAGTGAGATCGAATCTTGAGCAACGAATACTCTCACTCTTCATTAACGATCGAGTTAGGGGTTGTTATTTCAATTATTTTCCCCATTCTTGGATTCAAACAATGAACACAGATCAATCCACGAACAGGTTGACCTGTGGATCATTCTTTCTTGTAGGAGGGTCCTTTATCGGGCTTATTTTGGGGAATTAAGCCATGCATGAATTGATTTAATTTTATTTTATCCATTTGATACTTATAATGAGAGAGGATAAATGTCGTGATTAATGATGGTAGAGGTTCATTCCTCAATTCATTATTTGGATTTATTCTTCCCCTTTTTACCCCGCATTTTTTTGTGTTATTCCTGGGGTTATGAACAACGGATTTTTGCGCGTCCATTTCAAAACACAACGATCCAAAATTGGATTACCAACATCATGATGACTCAGAGTAGGTGAGACGATGATGGTGGTAGATTAATTGACTTGGTTCAAGAAAAACCATTCTTCAATAGTTCTTTGTTCAGGTGGATAAAAATATGTTTTTAGGGCCAATCAGAGGCCTAAACCTAGTGGAATCAGCTTTGCGGTGTTGGGAAAACCTAAAACCTTAATTTTCATGGTGTTTAGACTGATATATCGAGAGATAAAAGATATCTCGAAGCACTAGATGAAGAATGGAGGGTTTTGTAAAATCTCAAAGAACACGATGTGTTCTCCAAAGAACATGATGTGTGGGGACAGATCAGAAGCGGCTAGGGTTCAGTGATCTGAGAAGTGATGAAACAGTATGTGACAACTATCACAAGAAGTTTGGGGTCCTTACATGAGACTCAGTGTGTATATCGGATGATACAAAATCACGGGGTGGAGTACACAACATTTACTCCACCACACGGCCAGACCAGGCTAGTTATGCGGGTTACCCCATCTACTGGTACACAGATTGGAAGACACAGGTTGAAGCTGTGTACGAGAACACATCAAGCGTACATAGAGTGTCCCCCAGATAGTAGTACATGGAATGCCACATTCTTAAACTACATGTATATCTCTTTCTAAATGAAATGATCTTCGACATGGGACATTGTACACGAGCAGTACCCAGGGTCATAGGACATGGCGTGTTACCTTTCTACACGCAGTGTAATTTTATGTACACGGCTTGGTCTTCTTGTACACCATTCCTTGGAAATGTTTCATCTTGGTTATTTCCCCATTTTCTCATTCCCTTGAAGGTCAGGTATCATTTCCACCCATAGGAGTATGATCCATTCAGCAGGATATTCTGGATAGAGTCAGAATCCCTCTGAGAGGCTAGACCGAGATCCTCTCCCCATTCTTGGCCCTAGGTAAAGTCATGTATCGACGTGACCAATCCTAAAATAATCTAATCCTCTACTTAGAAGGTGAATTCAGATGAGTCATGGTATATTCTAAGGCCTTGTAAGTGATCATCATCTATGTATTGTGATCTTTCCCCACTCAGGAGTGAGTTCCCCCGGAATGAGTGTATTTTGTTCTCTCTTCAGATCTATGAGTGAGTCTATCTCTCTCGTGACACTTCACGATGAACATACTTCTCAGATAGATGTCATCAGAGATATCACACTCATGGAGTGTGTTCTACCAGACAAGAGATTCGTGGAGTCTTCATACTGAATCCCAGGCATGGTTATGCGGTCTTTGTGACTTACCTCTAGACTACGTGTTTGGGTTTCGAGTATATATGGATATGTTTCTATTTTTATATATTCTGTAGACACATACTTTGTAGAGATGGTTTTACCTTTAATCTATGTATTGATTTTTGGGTTTTTAGGTCCCCTGCTGAGTATTGTTATACTCATCTCTGCACGGGCTTTTCCCGCACATGTCGTGTCTTGTACAGACGAGCAGCCTTTTGATGGAGTCTAGGGTGGACCTAGACTGAACCGAGATTTGTGAGCTTCCCTATGGGACGAAGTGTTCTTATGGCTATGAGCATTAGTCCCAGTACCTATTTCGTGCTTAAAGGTTAGAATATTTATTTTTCAGACTCTTTCTTTTGGTGGGCTTGTATTTTGTCCCAGTTTACTTTCCACACTTTACTTTTCATTGTACTCTGTTAGTTGGGTTTAGTTGTATGCATGCATTTGTTCCTTAGTTTTTTTTAAAAATTTAGAGTATGTAAGCTTGGAGATGTGTCTGTGTGTACAAGTACTTATGAAATGCCTCCCATGTTAGTGGTATGCCTACTCAGTGCTAGTCACCAGTCCCTAGCCTATTGGAGGCGGGCTTGGGGAGTCGCAGTAGGGGCTCTAATGGGATGGGTCATGACATGAATAAATAATACCTAATAGTAATAATATTCAAAATAAATAAATAAAATTTACCGATTAAAAACATAATATATTAAATGTATCATGTTATAATCAAGTTCTCAAAAGAATACTAAAATTTGAAAAAATTACATAAATATTATGTGTATGTGTTTCTATATAAGATTTCATTGCATAAATATTTGTGTGTGCTCATTATATATAAAAATGCGTTAATTAAGTATATGTTTGTGAAATCAATGTAACACACATTTGATATATGTCAAATTGAAATATCAAACAACTTTAAATTATGGTCATTACTCGATGCAATTATAGTCAGTATTTTTAATGAATATTAACTTTTAATTATAAACCATTTTTCAGTAAATATATTATTTAATTTAAGCATATATATATTTTTTATAAATAATATTTTAGTAAATATTATATACATTGATATATATATATAGAAATATATATATAAATATATTTCTATATTAAATGTATTAATGAAAAACTTTGTACAAAAACCACTTAAAATTCGTAAGATATTAATATGCATGTTTTCAATTATTACAATTTATTCATTTTATATATTTATATTTAATATATATTATTTATTTCTATTTATAATATATATATATATATATATTAAATTGATTCTTTTTTATTAATAATTTTTTCATTAATAATTTTTTTAATATTTTTGTAATTTATTCCTTTTTGATTGTTTTTAATTGTTACCATTTATTCAATTTTTTAATTATTAAAATTTATTCATTATATATATATATATATTTAATATATATTATTTATTAATATTTATGATATATATATGTATATTAATTTTATTCATTTTTATCAATAATTATTTTATTAATAAAATTTTAATATTTTTCTTAATTTACTTTTTTTTAATATTTATTTTTTAATTATTTCAATTTATTAATTTTACAAATATATATATATATATATATATATATTTAATACACACAATTTATTAATATTTAGAACTTATTTCTTTGTATATTAAATTTATTCATTTTTATCAATAATTATTTAATTAATTTAATTGTTAATTATTCGGGGCCTTTATCATCACTAAAATAGCACTCATAAAGGGTACCCTTTATCAGCACTAAAATAAATCACTGAGAAAGGGAAACCTTTATCAATACTAAAAATAAAACGCTGATAAAGGCCAACACTATTAATGGTCTGTTCAATAGTAGTGGTGTTCTTGGTGTTTATTTTATTTACATTACTTATCTTATTAAACACTACACTTTCATTATGCAAGAAATTTCTATTTCTATTTCTATTTCTTGTTTTAATCTACTTTGATTTATCTAATTTGTTTTAATGTTTAAAAAGGCCAATTCACCCCTATCTAGACCATATTTCCATTTCACATCTAGAGAAACCTAAATAACTATTTAACCAATAGGGAGTAAATTTTCCAAAAATCTCATGACAAGTTTTGAAATCGAAACATGTACTTTTTGAGCCTTTATAATGGATATACCTTTAAAAAAATTCATCCTAAAAAATACCAATGATCTCCATCAAAATTAAGAATTGTAACTTTTATATTATTGATACATAAACTCTTGTAAAATAAGTAAATTTAAATGGAATAATAAATAATTTAATGATGATGTTGAGTTAAATAAAAAATATAACAACAATCTTTATTTTGTGAAACTATCCAAATTCAACATTGAAAATTTTATCTACATCAATATAAAAGAAGATAGATAAAAGAGATCTAGGTATGGATCCCTCATCATGGACTCTATGAGTTCATCGAACTTAAATGGAATAAAATAACCTATTCCACCATATGACCAGTGGGTCATGATCTCACATGCCACCATTACATCACACTGAAACATGATCCAAAATTTTAATGGGTTTCAATAACTTTATTAGAAACTTATCCTTTTTTTTCTAAAACTATACATCAAATTTGAAGATAAATAGATATCACAATAAAACATGAACTTAAATGGAATTTTTTGTAGCCTCAACATCTCAGTACATAGAAACATTACCATGAAAAAACATTTAATATAACAATGTATGATAAATAATCAATTTATTATAATAAGTTTAACATTAAATGAAACTATATAAGATCATAAAAATGGAAATGTATCATATTTTTTCTGTTTAAAACATCATATAAAACCATTATCATCTTTTGAAAATTATACTATAATGGGAATCCCCTTGAAGTGATACATGAGATATTAGTATACCTTGTAGGGAAACTGACACGTGCCTGTCGTGGGGTGTGACAAAAACAAATATTACCTAAGTTAAAATGCAGTAGAGTGGATTACCTAGGTTGTCTCCAGAGAGGAGTGCACAACAATTAAGCTGTCACCTTAAAATAGAAAGAAGTGAGGTTGTTTTTAGAAATTGTTTGATTTAGAAAATACAAGAAAGAAACTAAATAAAGTAAAGTAATTAAGTTAAAGTTTTGAAACAAATTGACAAATGATGTGATCTAAATCAGTGATATGAAATGGTGATCAGGTTAGGGTCAGTTTTCCAGTTGTAATTTTATCATTGTTCATTTTACCCAATTCTCCTCTGCTAAATCGTTAAGAGTGAGAATCCACAATCATTTATTCTCACTCCCTTGGTCAATTAAAAATGTGAGAATAAACCTTAATAAAATCTTAGGTTGGTCTACTCTCCTTCAAATGTGTAATAGAGTTGTAGAAAATACCCCCCAATTATCTTAGGCAATTCCCAATCGGGTCTTGTTTATCCCAAGTAATCAAGAACATTCACTACTCCTCACACACGTACCGGTGATCACCGAGTACTACACCACTAAATCCCGGTCTATTCCATTGTTTATAAACCAGAACCTAGTGGAGGGAGATATTGATCATTGACCAAATAAAAATGAACAACAGAATCTAAAATCAGATACAATCGTACATGATAATAAAAACTGTTATAAGAAATTGAAACAGATTCGCAGAAGAGAAAAGGATTTTAAAACATTAATAGAAGGAACTCATGAAATACAACATGGAAAACCTCCCCTTCCCCAATCACACAGAAGTTTACCCCACCATGGTAAGGGTAATTGTGACTAAGGGTAAAGAAGAATTCATTACAAAACTAAGAAGAACAAAAGAGAGAAAAGAAAGAACAGAAATTTGATCCTCCAGAATCTGTCTTCCAAAAGTTTTCCTCTGTTCCGCCCACCAGCCGGCCGAAACTCACTGAGGTCCCTTCTTATAGAATGTTGGAAATGACGTTTTCTATCGACCCTTAAAATTTTAGAGTCATTGGACAGGTTCAAAGAAAGATATGGCCAAATCAATGACCATTACTTTTCTGGCCGCCAAACACTGTTTCACCAACTCCATTTGGACGCGCCAAAATGATGCATTAATGAGCTCAATAATTTATGAAATTTAATGTGAGCCGTCCTTTTGAAGTCCTCTGTCGACAACAGCTGGAATCACCTCATTATAAGGTCGGCTGGAGGAGATATTACATATTTAATGAAGTGGGGTCCATTCTGCCTTCCAAACTGATATCTCAACTTGATTTAATTTTCTGCACCATTGGATTTCGAATTGGGTCTTGGTCCAGAAGGAACATTTTAAGCCCACAAGTATAGG
Source organism: Viscum album (assembly GCA_963277665.1). NCBI lineage: Eukaryota > Viridiplantae > Streptophyta > Magnoliopsida > Santalales > Viscaceae > Viscum > Viscum album. The sequence continues at coordinate 1,862,228,113 of OY728133.1, read as the reverse complement.
AATCCTAAAAAAAAGATTCACTTCAATTGGACCCATATTATAAAGTTATGACCGAAAAACAGAAGCTATATAAAACTGACAATTTTACAGAATTACCCCATTTTCACATTTAAGCCCAAAATACACCAAAAACACATAAATGATGCAAATACACTCACATTGAATAATTAGGAGGGATTAAATCATTGAAAAACATATAAATAATAATGAAAATATCAACTCTATCAATTCCCCCACACTTATCACTTGGTCTCCTGGACAAGTCAGAATCAAAATAAATTCAAAGTAAATTCAAAACACATATTCATGAGATCCACTAATTTGAAAACAAGAAACAAAATATATCATGCCTCCTCAAACTCTATTATTTCATATTCTTAAGTTAGGATCATTCAATAAATTTACTCTTCATTTATCCTCCCATGCACACAAAACACTTACCTAACTTTCATTATCTCTCATTACACAAATCTCAATTTTTTAGCAATGTCTTTCTCATCCAAACTCATACAAGGGTCACCATAGGCTTGATAAATTCCTACCTCTCCACCCGATGTGAGTCAAAGACGTATGTTTATCATGAGGACTTGTTAAGGTTGTTCTGTGGCTTTAGGTTGGTAGGATTTACATGCAAAAATTCTGAGGCTGAATGAAGAGGGCTTGGCTCTTTTTGAAGCAAAATTGCATTACTCTAATTTTCACAAAAGTATGGTCTTCTCTTCACTCCCCTTAGTAGAAAATAAACTCCTTATCCATGGAATATCAAGGAATGTTCCCATAGTTCATCATTTCAGCAGCAAAAATTTCAATCTTCTCAAATATAATATTTCTTGAAAGCTCCAGAAAAGGCACAGCTTCCTTTTTACATTAGAAGCTCCAGAAAGGCAAAGCTTCTCTCATCATGAAAGCTCCAGAAAAGGCACAGCTTTCAGCAGAATGATTTTTTTTACAGCAATAACATCTCTTCAACATTTTTTTTTCACCCAAAGTATCCCCAAATAAGGTAGTACAATACAAGACATCTTCCCCCCACACTTATGTTCAAATAGATCATGCAATTTCACTTTAAGAGCAGGTTGGATAGGGAATATTGGCTTGTAATGTGGCTAAACTAACAGGATTTTCATGGATTCTATGGGCTACAAGGATTAAATGTTCAAGGTAGGCCATTATGAAAGGGATTATCTTGAAAAGGGGGCTTTCAAACCAAAGAAATGCCTCAATCATTTAAAACACAAGTACCTCAAACCCTCAAGTTTTGACAGGAATAAATCAAATTCTGGTTAAATCAAGCATGATTTGGTTCTCTCAAGAAGTGAAGTGAATGTAAAGAATATGAAAATAATAGGTTTAGAAGCCTCACGGGAATGTGATTTCAAATATAAAGACAGTGATATGTGGCACGGGATTCAAAAAACAGAGTATTTTTCATGAAATTCCCAAATAATTGAACTTGAAACAATGTCATTTTCAGCATTCATTTAAGCTCAGTTTCAAGGAATAAATTATTTCACTCATGGAGATGGGTTTCAAAAATATCAATGATAATCATTTCAGCTCAAAAGTTTCAAAAACACACAAAAATTGAAAAATAAACACACAAAATTTTAAACACTCACATGTTTAAAAAAAAAAAGGAAAACAAACAACACATAAAAATCCTACACTACAAAGGTTCCCTCCCCCACACTTAAATGATGCAGTGTCCACAATGCATTCAAATGTATTTAACATGTAAGAATATTGGAAATTGAATCACAACAATCATGAAAATATAAAGGAGAGGTACGACCTGATGGAGTTTATTGATAAACAGGTTGGAGGAGTGTGATCTCCTCCACTGGCTCTGATGGCATGGTCCCAAGGAATTTCTTCAATCTGTGCCCATTAACAGTGAATGGATCCTTCACTCCATCCTTCACAATCTGCACAGCACCAAAAGGATATACATGAGTAACTATAAATGGACCTTCCCACCTGGAACGAAGTTTACCTGGAATCAGCTTGAGTCTTGAATTGAATAACAACACTTTGTCTCCTGGATGGAAGTCCTTTAGTTGGATCAGTTTGTCATGAGCCACTCTTGTTCTCTCTTTGTAAATCCTGTAATAAATATTAATAAATAGTAATAAATAGTAATAAATAGTAATAAATACCAATAAATACTAATAAATAATAATAAGTAGTAATAATTAGTAATAATTAGTAATAATTAGTAATAAATAGTAACAATTAGCAATAAATAGTAATAAAAAGTAATAAATAATAATAAATAGTAACAATTAGTACTAATTAGTAATACCAAGTAATAATTAGTAATAACTAGTAATAATTAGTTATAATTAATAATAATTAGTAACAATTAATAATAATTAATAATAATTAGTAATAAATAGTAATAAATAGAAATAAATATCAATAAATAGTGATAAATTGTAATAAATAGTAATAAATAATAATAATTAGTAATAATTAGTAATAATTAGTAATGATTAGTAATAAATAGTAATAAATAATAATAATTAGTAATAATTAGTAATGATTAGTAATAAATAGTAATAAATAATAATAATTAGTAATAATTAGTAATAAATAGTAATAAAATAGTAATAAATAGTAATAAATAGTAATAATTACAATAATTAGTAATAATTAGTAATAATTAGTAATAATTAGTAATAAATAGTAATAATTTGAAATAATTAGTAATAATTAGTAATAAATAGTAATAATTAGCAATAAATAGGAATAATTTGCAATAATTAGTAATAATTAGTAATAAATAGTTATAAATAGTAATAAATAGTTAAAAATAGTAATAAATATTAATAAATTATTAATAAATAGTAATAAATAGTAATAAATAGTAATAAATATTAATAAATAGTAATAAATAGTAATAATTACTAATAATTAGTAATAATTAGTAATAATTAGTAATAATTAGTTATAATTAGAAATATTTAGGAATAATTTGGGATAATTTGGAATAATTAGGAATAATTATGAATAATTATGAATAATTAGGAATAATTTGGAATAATTAGCAATAATTAGCAATAATTAACAATAATTAGCAATAATTAACAATAATTAGCAATAATTAACAATAATTAGCAATAATTAACAATAATTAAAAATAATTAGCAATAATTAGCAATAATTATGAATAATTGAAATAATTAGTAATAAATAGTAATAAATAGTAATAATTAGTAATAATTAGTAATAATTAGTAATAATTTGTAATAATTTGTAATAAATAGTAATAAATAGTAATAAATAGTAAGAAATAGTAATAATTAGCAATAAATAGTAACAATTTGCAATAATTAGTAATAATTAGTAATAAATAGTTATAAATAGTTATAAATAGTTATAAATAGTAATAAATTATTAATAAATAGTAACAAATAGTAATAAATAGTAATAAATAGTAATAAATATTAATAAATAGTAATAAATAGTAATAAATAGCAATAAATAGTAATAATTAGTAATAATTAGTAATAGTTAGTAAGAATTAGTAATAATTAGTAATAATTAGTAATAATTAGAATTAATTAGGACTAATTAGTATTAATTATGGATAATTAGGGATCATTTGGAATAATTAGGAATAATTAGGAATAATTAGGAATAACTAGGAATAATTAAGAATAATTATCAATAATTAGAAATAATTAGAAATAATTAGTAATAATTAGCAATAATTAACAATAATTAGCAATAATTAACAGTAATTAAAAATAATTTGGAATAATTAGCAATAATTAGGAATAATTAGCAATAATTAATAATAATTAGCAATAATTAGCAATAATTGGTAATAATTAGAAATAATTAATAATAATTAGGACTAACTAGATATACTTAAGAATAATTAGGTATAATTAGCAATAATTAGCAATAATTTGGAATAATTAGCAATAATTAGGAATAATTAGGAATAATTTGCAATGATTAGGAATAATTTGGCATAATTAAGAATAATTTAGAATAATTAAGAATAATTAAGAATAATTAGAAATAATTAGGATTAATTAGGATTAATTAAGAATAATTAGGAATAATTAGGAATAATTAAAAATAATTATAAATAATTAGGAATAATTAGAAATAATGAGGGATAATTAAGAATAATATGGAATAATATGGAATAATTAGGAATAATTAGGAATAATTAGGAATAATTAGGAATAATTTGGAATAAAATCAATTGTAATAAATTGTAATGACTTAGCATAATTTCCAGTGGATTGACGACATTCCTTTTGATCAGTGACTCTTCTCCTTTCAACTCTCACTAACTCAAAACATTTTGAAAAGTATGATTCTACATATGCATATCCAATCTCATATACATGAGTTTGAATATGGATCGGTAGGACCACATTTTTCATAATGTTTTCAAGCGGTGACAGTTGCAAGAAGATGATTCCTTGACGAAAAGGGGGCTCTTTTTTTGGATGAATAATTTACTTGCATCTTTCTCACACTGAAATAACAATGAAGAATTTGCTCAGAGGTACACATTTTCATTCTCGTAACCGTCAGAGAAAAGAGTAGCCATCAATCCACTGGAAATTTTGTCGCATGTAATTAATGTTAATTATTAAGAAGTAATTGTAATTATTTATCTTCTTTTTTTGAATAGTGTTTTTCTAATTTCAAATTATTCAAAAATAGTAATGATTTTATATTTTTTAGAAAAATATGAAATAAGGAAGTCAAAAACAATCATTATTTGATGATCATGCTTGGATAAATCAGTACATAAATCCAAATGGTTCTGGTTTAAATCTTGTATATATTGAAGGTGTTGAAGCTTTATTATCATTTGCATCATTATAAACAAAATTTGTTTTAGAAGGAACAATTAGGTATCCTTATAAAAAATGTGCTCTGAGAACATTTAACACATTTGACAAGGTTGGGGGACATCTCTCGCGGTTTGGTTTTCAACCAGATTATGTTTTTTAGTATCAACATGGTGAATGTAGTTCTAGAGAAGATACTAATAACTTGATTCTGGATCCATCACAGTTTCAAGATTTAGTACATGATATTGCAGGTCCATCTGTCCAAAAAACTGAAACTCAAGATGATATTGATTTAACTTTTGAGTTGGAACCATATGAATTTTATGAGTTGTTGAGGTCTGTTGAGGATGTATTATATCCTGGGTTCAAGATAAAAAAATTAGAAGTGGTTGCAAAATTTATGGCTATTAAATCAGATAATGAAATGTCAAACAACCATTTTGATCAGATATTTTCTTTCATTAAAAAACTATTACCTGAAGGAAATGTGTTTCCTGCAAATTACTATGAGAGAAAGTGGCTGGTTTGTAATCTGGGCATTAGTTATCGGAAGATTCATGCATGTAAAAACGATTGCATCTTATATTCTGGTGAAAACGAGTCATTGGATAGTTGTCCCACATGTGGAAAATCAAGGTATAAAGAAGCTCAACCGGGAAAGTTTGGATCGATTCTTGTAAAACAGTTGAGATATTTCCCCCTTAAACCCAGGTTTTATTGTTTATTTATGTCTTAGAACACATCTTCAATGATTTCATAGCACAAAGCCAAGATTTCAACTGATAAAAGATTTAATCATCTATCTGATGGTGATTCATGGAAACATTTTGACCTACTGCATCTGTCTTTTGCTTTAGAAGCCCAAAACATGTGATTGGGTCTTTCTATAGACGCTTTCTGTCTGTTTAGTTCTAATGGTGGTTAGTACTCATGTTGGACTATCTTTATAACTCGGTAAAATTTACCTTCATGAATGTTGATGAAGGAGCCCTATACCTTTTTGAACTTATTAATCCTAGGACATCCAAAAAAGAATATTGATGTTTATTTGAAACCATTGATTGATGAGTTAAATTCATTGTGAATTAATGGTGTTAGTACATATGATGTTATTGTGAAACAAAACTTAATATTAAAATTTGTATTGATGTAGATGATTAGTGACTTTTCGACCTATGAAATGTTATCTGGATGGAGTACACATGGTTCGAAGTCATTTCCTTACTATATGAGACACAACAAAGATTTTATGCTCGTCAATGGAAATAAAACCTTGCTATTTTGACTGTCATCGCATATTTATTTCAACTGATCATCCATTTCGGAGGACCAATTCTCATTTTAGAAAAGGCACAATTGAAAGGGATGAACCTACAAAAATGATCTCAGGTAAAGAGTTAAAATCAATTTTATTTTCATTACCTCCCATGACATTTTGGCCAATAGTAAACTTACAAAAAATTCATGGCTTTGGGAAAGAACATAATTGGATAAAATAGAGAATTTTTTGGGATCTTCCATATTGGTCTGATTTGTTGGTCCACTACATATTGGATTTCATGCATATTGAGGAGAACCTTTTTGATAATTTATTTCATACAGTTTTTCATACACTAGGTAATACCAAAGATAATATAAGTCAGGATTAGATCTTGCCCAAATTTGCAGACAATCGGAACTTGAACTGTTTCAAAATGTCAGATCATAGAGGTTAATAAAGGAAAAAGAAGCTTATACACTGTCCAAAGAGAGTTGCTTATTATTTTGTCAGTGGATTACATATTTGAGAATTCCAAATGGCTATGCTTCCAATTTGGTAAGATGTGTTAAGAATAGTCATATTACTGGATTAAAATGTCATTATTTTCATGTTATAATGGAAATACTTATGTCTATTAGAGTTAGAGGTTTGTTGAATTCTATGATTTGGGATTATATAATAGACATATCATATATTTTTTAAGACATTTTTGCAACAAAAATAGACTATGATGGAGTAAGAAAACTGGAAGAATATGTTGTTGTAATTATATTTAAAGTGGAAAAATATTCCTGCCATCTTTCTTTAACTTAATGGAACATCTGATATTAAATTTTCCACATGAAGCTAAATGTGGAGGTCTAGTACAGTTTTTATGGATGTAACCATTCAAGAGATGCATGAAGAAATTGAAGAAAAAAGTAAATAAAAAATCATTATTTGAAGGCTCAATTGCTGAAACTTTTTTGCAAGAGGAATTTTTTTTTTATGCTCTCATTATTTTGAATATGAATATTCCTCAAAACGAAACTACATGAGATAGAAAAAGGGGAATGTTGATGATGAAATGGATAATCAATTATCTGTTTTTAATTTTCCAGATCTTGGCTTTGGTGGAGTTCATGAATGATGGATTTCAGACGATGAATATCATATGGCTCATACATATGTTCTGCTCAACTGTGAAGAAATGAAATCATTTGTACTATGAGTGCTTCTATAAATTATTCTATAATTTATGTTACAATAAGTAAAATTATTTTATTTGTAGGTTATATGATAATCATATCAAGAAACTGCTTCCACAAATTACAACAGCTTCTCTTGAAGAATGCCGAAAAAAATTTCTCAATGGTTTCAAAAACTGGTAACATAAATTATCACTACTAGAATATTGGGATTTGAAGCCCCCTAACAGGAGAGACTGCCAAAGGCGGTAACTTCCCTTTGTAAAAAAAATTAAGGGCTTCGGTGCCCCCTGTTTCCCTCGACCTAGCCCGCGCCCCCACCCCCCGTTGCCCTCGATCGCCCCCCCCCCCATCGCTGCCCTCCCCACGCGTTGTCCCATGCCGCCCTGCCTCTACCTCCGGGCGCCGTCCCCTACCGCCCTACCTCGCCCTCCAGGCACCATCCCCTGCCGTCCCCATTGTCGGCCTCCACCCTCCGCCCGTGTCAGACTCCGTTCTTCACGCGCCCTCCTCCCTCGGGCCTCCCGCTCCGGCCACCCTCCGCCCTCCATCCATCCTCCGCTCCCCTCTAGCATCCCTCTGCCCTCTGCCCTCCGCCCTCCAGCCTCCAGCCTCCACCCTCCGGCCTCCGCCCCCTCTGTCTCCTACCCCTCGGCCCTCCAGCCTCTGCCCTTGGCACTCCGCACCCTCGGACCTCCCCCCCACCCCGGACAGCCCCCGCACCCCGGACAGCCCCCCTTCCCCCTGCACCCGAGACAGCCCCCGCACCTTGGACATCCTCCCCACACCCCGAACGCCCCCCCGCACCCCCCTGCACCCCGGACAGCCCCCTCACACCCCGGAAAACCCCCCCACACCCCGAACAGCCCCCGTGCACCCTGGACAGCCCCCCTCACCCCGGACACCCCCCCCCCCCCCGCACCCCGGACACCCCTCCCGCACCCTGGACAACCCCCCACCCCGGACAGCCCCCCCCCCCCTCACTGCCTGTCCCCCATCCCCTCACCGCATCCTCTCCTCCGGCTCCCTGCTGCCGCCGTCGCCCGTCCCCTCCCTCACTGCACTGCCTTTGGCTCCGGCACCCCTTCGCTACCTCTCCTCTCCCTCGCAGCACCGCCTTCGGATCCCCTCCGTTCCAGGTTTGTAGCACAATCAGGTATGAAAAGGGATTTCACTTACATTATTATTTTATCAATGGTTCATAAAAAATGATTAGTATTTATTTTAAATATGGTTGATTTGAAAAATTGAAATGTAATAAGTATTGTCTAATTTTTTTTATACAGATATTATTATGGATAAGAGTTGGATTGATCTTCCAAATTGAACATCTAGAGAATATTTCAATGGCATTATTCAGTTTATTGACTTCACTAGAGGATTTGAAAGTGACTATATTAGTTTTCCATGTAGAAAATGTGCTAACAGATATCAATTCACACGAGATACTGTGAGGGATCACCTATTATTTAATGGATTTCTGAAAAATTATAAGAGTTGGACTCGTCATGGAGAAAAATATGTTCGTTGTCAAAATAAGGATGCAGCTCAGATGGATGTTGATGCAAGGATGAATGATCCAATGCATGAAATTCTTACTGAAATGGTACGTTAGTTTGATCCTGAAGGCATTGACATCCAGAATCTTGAGACCGGTGAGATAAATCTTCTCTCTCATGAAGATCGTGATTCGAGGAGGTTTTATGAAGCACTTCATGATGAGAAAACAAAATTATATCCTGGATGTACTTCTTACAATAAATTTTCATTTATCGTGGAGTTTTTGCATTTGAATACTTTGAATAATTAGTCAGACACATCATTCAACATGCTTTTGGTGTTATTTAAAAAGGTTCTTCCTGTCAACGCTAAGATTCCCAAGTTGTATTACCATGCTCGTAAGATGACAGAGAACTTAGGTTTTACATATGAGACCATAGATTCATGTGAAAACAAATGTATGTTGTTTAGAAGGGAAACTACCCATTTGGATATTTGTACGGTTTGTGGTGCTTCCAGGTGGAAAGAGAACAGGGGAAATCAGACTCATCAAAGTCAGATTGTGATACAGGGGAAACTGATTTCCATAAATCAAATGCGTTACTTTCCCCTTAAACCGAGGTTGAAAAGATTTTTTATGTCATCTAAAGTTTCTAATTTAATGAGATGGAATGCAGAAAGAGTTTATGAAAGTGATACGTTAACCCACCCAGCATACTCTCATGCATGGAAGGATTTTGATAAGAGACATCCCGACTTTGCTAAAGATGTTCGTAATGTCTGATTGGGAGTGGAAGCAGATGGTTTCAATCCATTCAAGTCTATGGTTGGTGCAACTCATAGCACATGGCCCGTGGTGTTGGTTCCATATATTCTTCCTCCATGGATTTGTATGAAGCAACAATTTATATTACTTTCCACTCTTATCGATGGACCTAAAAGTCTGGGGGATAAGATTTATGTTTACCTTCAGCCATTGATTGATGAGTTGAATAAATTTTGGGGCGATGGTGTGATGACTTATGACTGTGAAACGAATAAAATGTTCAAACTATAGGCTGCTTTATTGTGGACAATCAATGACTTCCCAGCTTATGAAAATTTATCAGGCTAGAGTACGAAAGGGGAATTTCCTTGCCCTTGTTGCAATAAAAGTAAAAAATCTGTATGGCTTAAGTATTCCAAAAAATGGGCATACATGGGTCACAGACGTTTTCTCCCCCCTCAGTACAGGTTCAGAAAGGACAGAGTGGAATTTGATGGTTCTATAGAGTTCATCCCAGCACCAAAGATCATGACAGGAGTCGAAATGTTATCGCAGATTGAGGAAGAAAACATCCGCACAGTATATGAAATTCAGGATTTGGTGGCTCCTCTGGTACGTAATATTCGAGTTGCGGGTAGGCAGTGTAGTCACAATTGGAAAAAGAAAAGTATTTTTTATAGTCTTCCGTATTGGAAAACTAACATGCTGAGGCATAATTTGGATGTCATGCACATTGAAAAAAATGTTTGTGATAACATATTTTGGACCATTTTAGGTGTCAGTGGAAAATCAAAGGACCATGTTAATGCACATCGTGATTTGGAATAAATGGGTTTAAGGAAACAGTTTCATTTATAGTTAGCTGAGGGAAACAAGGCATATATGCCTGCTACACAGTATACAATGACTACAAAGGAGAAAGAGACATTTCTTTCCATTTTGAAGATGCTCAAGGTGCCTGATGGTTACTCTTCTAATATTTCAAAGTGTGTGAATCTTACGAGCAAGACATTGCAAGGGTTGAAAAGTCATGACAATCACATACTACTTCAGCAGTTGATTCCAATCGCAATTTTTGATTTTTTATCCCCCAATGTTTTTCAGCTGTTGATTGAGATGAGTAATTTTTTTAGACAGATTTGTTTATGAAATCAACGAATGAGTGATTTAAAAAGTTTACAGGACCGAATTGTACTTACGCTTTGTCACTTTGAGAAACTATTTCCCCCCTCATTTTTCGATGTTATGGTTCACTTGATAGTGCACCTAACTGATGAATTAATGGATGCTGGTCCAGTTCAATTCAGGTGGATATATCCTATGGAGCGGTATTTGAGTACATTGAATCGATTTGTATGCAACATAGCTCATCCGGAGGCATCAATAGCCAATGGTTATTTGATGGATGCGTGTACAAATTTTTGTGCATAATATCTTATGGATGTTGAAACAAAATTAGATAAGCCCTCTCAGATTCAGGATGGTCCAGTTGGAGAAGGAACCACATATGATATGAACAACATCGAGTGGATACAAGTGCATCGATATATCTTGTTCAGTACTCCATCAGTTGCACCATTAATGCAGTAAGTATCTTATCACTTTTATTGTTTAACTTTTACATGTTTTGTTTGCATAAGTTGATCATTTAAACATCGCGTTATCATTTGCAGGAAACACATTAATGAGATAAAAGAAGAGATGTATCGTGCGACTAAGTTGCAAATTCAACAGTCTCATTATGCGTCATTTCATGATTGGTTCAAGGATTATGTACGTATAAATTGATTTTCATTATGAGTGAAGTATTATAATAATTTCTTTATGTATATATCATTATTGAATTCTATGAATTATGTAGGTTCATAAGCTGAGGGAGTTAGGGGACCCCAGGCTAACTGAAGAATCTATCCAACTGGCTGAGGGTCCATCTATAACGGCTCGTCGTTATAAATCTATAGATGCTAATGGTTTTAGATTTTGCATTAAAGATGTTGATGACAAACGAGCAACACAAAACAATGGCATCGATTGTCCATTTGTCGATTCTGGTTATTACTATGGTCAATTGATAGACATCATTGAAGTTGTATGCACACATGGGTTGAAGTACATATTGTTAAAGTGTAATTGGGTTGATCCAGTGCATGGATGTAAAGTCGATCAATATCAGTTTTCATTGGTGAATTTTAACTATATGTTATACCGAAATGAACGATTGTGCGGTTTTCAACAGCTCGACGCGCGTTATAATGACACGTTGGGGGGTCAAAACCACCCGAACGACCTCATAATGGCATGAAACCATACGAAAACAGACATTGTGTGATTTTTGAAATGGTTAGGCAGACAGAACATCAATCGGAGGTGTCATTTGACCGCGGTGACTGAAAATACGTTTCCGGTGTCATAAAACACCAAAAACGGCGCGAGACGGTCAAATTCGGAGCAAACGTTCCCCGAATGACCTGAAACCACACGAAAACATTAGGAATATTATTCGTGACATGTAGGAAGAGACGGCAGGACCATCAGACGTGCGGTGCATGCGGTACGGCCGATTGTGCGGTTTTTAGCAGCTCAGTGTGCACAAAAATGGAGCGTTGGGGGGTCAAAACCACCCGAACGACCTCAGAATGCCATGAAACCGTACGAAAACAGCCGTTGTGTGATTTTTGAAATGGTCGGGTAGACAGAATGTCAATCGGAGGTGTCTTTTGACTGCGGTGACCGGAAACACGTTTCCAGTGTCAAAAAAACACCAGAAACGGCATGAGACGGTCGAATTCAGAGTAAACGTGCTTCGAATGACCTGAAACCACACGAAAACATTAGTAATATTATTCATGACGTGTAGGAGGTGACAGAAGGCCCATCGGGCGTGTGGTGCGCGCGGTACGGCTGATTGTGCGGTTTTCAACAGCTCGGCGCGCGCTAAAATGGCGCGTTGGGGGATAAAAACCACCCAAACAACCTCGGAATGCCATGAAACCGTACGAAAACAGACGTTGTGTGATTTGTGAAATGGTCGGGTAGACGACACGTCAATCAGAGGTGTCGTTTGACCGCGGTGACCGGAAACACGTTTCCGGTGTCATAAAACACCAAAAACGGCGTGAGACGGTCGAATTCAGAGAAAACGTGCTCCGAATGACCTGAAACCGCACAAAAAAATTAGGAATATCATTCGTGATGTGTATAAGGAGACAGCAGGCCCATTGAATATGCGGTGCGCACGGTACGGATGATTGTGTCGTTTTCAGTAGCTCGGCGTGCGCTAAAATGGCACGTTGGGGGGTCAAAATCACCCGAATGACCTTGGAATTTCATGAAACCATACGAAAATAGCCGTTGTGTGATTTGGGAAATGGTCGGGCAGACGACACGTCAATCAGAGGTGTCGTTTGACCGCGGTGACCAGAAACGCGTTTCCGGTGTCATAAAACACCACAAACGGTGTGAGACAGTCGAATTCGGAGAAAACGTACTCTGAATGACCTGAAACCACCCGAAAACATTAGGAATATTATTTGTGACGTGTAGGAGGAGACGACAGGCCCATCGTACGTGCGGTGTGCGCGGTACAGCCGATTGTGTGGTTTTCAGTAGCTCGACGCGCGCTAAAATGGCGCGTTTGGGGGGTCAAAACCATCCGAACGACCTCAGAATGCCATGAAACCGTACGACAACAGCCGTTGTGTGATTTTTGAAATGGTCGGGCAGACGGCACATCAATTAGAGGTGTCGTTTGACCAAGGTGACTGGAAACGTGTTTCCGGTGTCATAAAACACCAGAAACGGCGTGAGACGGTCGAATTTGGAGAAAATGTGCTCTGAAGGACCTGAAACCACACGAAAACAATAGGAACATTATTTATGACGTGTAGGAGGAGATAGAAGACCCATCAGATGTGCAGTGCGCGTGGTACGGCCGATTGTGCGGTTTTCAGCAGCTCGGTGCGCGCTAAAATGGCGCGTTGGGGGATCAAAAACACCCGAACGACCTCAGAATGCCATGAAACCGTACGAAAACATCCTTTGTGTAATTTTTGAAATGGTCGGGCAGACGACACGTCAATTGAAGGGGTCGTTTGACCGCGGTGACCGGAAACATGTTTCCGGTGTCAGAAAACACCAAAAACGGCGTGAGACGGTCAAATTCGAAGAAAAAGTGCTCTGAATGACCAGAAACCACACGAAAACATTAGAATTAGTATTCGTGATGTGTAGGAGGAGACGACAGGCCCATCGGACGTGCGGTTCACACGGTACAGCTGATTGTGCGGTTTTCAGCAGCTCGATTCGCGCTAAAATGGAGAGTTGGGGGGTCAAAACCACCCTAACGACCTCGAAATTCCATGAAACCGTATGACAATGGCCGTTGTGTGATTTTTGAAATGGTCGGGTAGACGGCACGTCAATCGGAGGTTTCGTTTGACCGTGGTGACCGGAAACGTGTTTCTGGTGTCATAAAACCCCAGAAACGGCGTGAGATAGTCGAATTCGGAGCAAACGTGCTCTGAATGACCTAAAATCACAGAAAAACATTATGAATATTATTCGTGACATTTAGGAGAAGACGTCAGGCGCATCAAATGTGCGGTGCGCGTGGTACAGCCGATTGTGCGGTTTTCAACAGCTCGGCGCGCGCTAAAATGGCGCGTTGGGGGATCAAAACCACCTGAATGACCTCAAAATGCCATGAAACTGTACGACAACAGCCGTTGTGTGTTTTTTGAAATGGTCGGGCAGAAGTCATGTCAATCGGAGGTGTCGTTTTCCGCGGTGACCGGAAACGCGTTTCTGGTGTCATAAAACACCAAAAACGGCGTGAGACGATCGAATTCGGAGAAAACGTGCTCCAAATGACCTGAAACCACACAAAAACATTGGGAATATTATTCCTGATGTGTAGGAGGAGACGATAGGACCATCAGACATGCGGTACGTGTAGTACGGCCGATTGTGTCGTTTTCAGCAGCTCGACACGCGCTAAAATGGCGCGTTGGGGGGTCAAAACCCCCCGAACGACCTCAGAATGCCATGAAACCGTACGACAACAGCCGTTGTGTGATTTTTGAAATGTTCGGGTAGACGGAACATCAATTGGAGGTGTTTTTTGACCGCGGTGACTGGAAACGCGTTTCCAGTGTCATAAAACACCAAAAACGGCGTGAGACGGTCGAATTCAGAGAAAACGTGCTCCGAATGACCTGAAACCACACAAAAACATAAGGAACATTATTCGTGACGTGTAGGAGGAGACGACAGGCCCATCGGACGTGTGGTGCGCACGGTACGACCGATTGGGCGGTTTTCAGCAGCTCGACGCGCGCTAAAATGGCGCGTTGGGGGGGGGGGGGGTCAAAACCACCCGAAAGACCTAGTAATTCCATGAAACCGTACGAAAACAGACGTTGTGTGATTTGTAAAATTTTTGGGCAGACGACACATCAATCGGAGGTGTCGTTTGACCACGGTGACCGGAAACGCGTTTCTGGTGTCATAAAACACCAGAAACGGCGTGAGACAGTCAAATTCGGAGCAAACATGCTCCGAATGACCTGAAACCACACGAAAACATTAGGAATATTATTTTTGATGTGTAGGAGGAGATGGCAGGCCCATCGGACTGGCGGTGCGTGCGGTACGGCCGATTGTGCGGTTTTCAGCAGCTCGGCGCGCGCTAAAATGGCGCGTTGGGGGATCAAAACCACCCGAACGACCTCAGAATGCCATGAAACCGTACGACAACATCCGTTGTGTGATTTGGAAAATTTTCGGGTAGACGGAACATCAATCGGAGGTGTTGTTTGACCGCGGTGACCGGAAACGCGTTTCCGAGCTCATAAAACACCAAAAACGGCGTGAGACGGTCGAATTTGGAGCAAACGTGTACCAAATGACCTGAAACCACACAAAAACATTAGGAATATTATTTTTGATGTGTAGGAATAGATGGTAGGCCCATCATATGTGCTGTGCGCGCTGTACGGCTGATTGTGCAGTTTTCAGCAGCTCGGCGCACGCTAAAATGGCGCGTTGGGGGGGTCAAAATCACTCGAACGACCTCGGAATGCCATGAAACCGTAAACCAACAGCCATTGTGTGATTTTTAAAATAGTCGGGTAGACGAAACGTCAATAAGATGTGTTGTTTGACCGCGGTGACCGAAAACGCGTTTCTGGTGTCATAAAACACCAAAAACGGCGTGAGACGGTCGAATTCCGAGCAAACGTGCTCCGAATGACCTGAAACCACACGAAAACATTAGGAATATTATTTTTGACGTGTAGTAGGAGACAACCGGCCCATCGGACGTGCGGTGCGCGCGGTACGGGCGATTGTGCAATTTTCAGCAGCTCGGTGCGCGCTAAAATGGCGCTTTGGGGGGTCAAAACCACCCGAATGACCTCGGAATGCCATTAAACCGTATGAAAACAGGAGTTGTGTGATTTTTGAAATATTCGGGTAGAAAAAATATCAATCGGAGGTTTTCTTTGACTGTGGTGACTGGAAACGCAATTCTGGTGTCATAAAACACCAAAAACGGCGTGAGACGGTCAGATTCGAAGAAAACGTGCAACGAATGACCTGAAACCACACGAAAACATTAGGAATATTATTCGTGACGTGTAGGAGGAGATGGAAGACCCATCGGACGTGCGGTGCGCGCGGTACGGCCGATTGTGTCATTTTCAGCAGCTCGACGTGCGCTAAAATGGCGCATTGGGGGGTTAAAACCACCCGAACGACCTCATAATGCCATTAAACCATACGACAATAGACGTTGTGTGATTTATAAAATGGTTGGGCAGACGGCACGTCAATCAGAGGTGTCTTTTGACCGCGGTGACGGGAAACGCATTTCCGGTGTCATAAAACACTAGAAACGACGTGAGATGGTCGAATTCAGAGAAAACGTGCTCTGAATGACCTGAAACCACATGAAAACATTATAAATATTATTCGTGATGTGTAGGAGGAGACGACAGGCCCATCGGACGTGCAGTGTGAGGGGTACGGCTGATTGTGCAGTTTTCAGCAGCTCGGTGCATGCTAAAATGGCGCGTTGGGGGTCAAAACCACCCGAACAACCTCAGAATGCCATGAAACCGTACGACAATAGCTGTTGTTTGATTTTTGAAATGGTCGGGTAGACGACACATCAATTGGAGGTGTCGTTTGACCGCGGTGACCGGAAATATGTTTCTGGTGTCACAAAACACCAGAAACGGCGTGAGACGGTCGAATTCAGAGAAAATGTGCTCCGAATGACCTGAAAGAACATGAAAACATTAGGAATATTATTCGTGACATGTAGGAGGAGACGGTAGGCCCATCAGACGTGTGGTGCGCGCGGTACAGTCAATTGTGCGGTTTTCAACAGCTCGGCGCGCGTTAAAATGGCGTGTTGGGGGGTCAAAACCACCCAAACGACCTCGGAATGCCATTAAACCGTACGAAAATATCCGTTGTGTGATTTTTGAAATGATCGGGTAGACGACACGTCAATCGGAGGTGTTGTTTGACCGCGGTGACCGAAAACGTGTTTCTGGTGTCATAAAACACCAGAAACGGTGTGAGACGGTCGAATTCAGATCAAACATACTCTAAATGACTTGAAACCATACGAAAACATTAGGAATATTTTTCGTGACATGTAGGAGGAGACGACAGACCCATCGGATGTGCGGTGCGCGCGGTACCGCCGAATGTGCGGTTTTCAGCAGCTCAGCGCGCGTTAAAATGGCGCGTTGGGGGTTCAAAACCACCCGAACGACCTCTGAATGCCCTGAAACCGTACGACAACAACCGATTTGTGATTTGTGAAATGGTCGGGCAGACGACACGTCAATCGGTTGTGTCGTTTGACCGCGGTGACTGGAAATGCGTTTCTGGTGTCATAAAACACCAGAAACAGCGTGAGATGGTCGAATTCGGAACAAACATGCTCCGAATGACCTGAAACCACATGAAAACATTTGGAATATTATTCGTGACGTGTAGGAGGAGACGGCAGGCCCATCGGACGTGCGGTACGGCCGATTGTACGGTTTTTTCGCAGCTCGGCGCGCGCTAAAATGGCGCGTTGGGGGGTCAAAACCACCCGAACGACCTCGGAATTCCATGAAACCGTAGGAAAATAGCCATTGTGTGATTTGTGAAATGTTCGGGTAGACGACACATCAATCGGAGGTGTCATTTGACCTCGGTGACCAGAAACGCGTTTCCGGTGTTATAAAACACAAGAAACGACGTGAGATGGTCGAATTCGGAGCAAACGTGCTCTGAATGACCTGAAACCACACGAAAACATTAGGAATATTATTCTTGACATGTAGGTAGAGACGGAAGGCCCATAGAACATGCGGTGCACGCGGCAGGGCCGATTGTGCGGTTTTCTGCAGCTCGGCGCGCGAAAATGGCGCGTTGGGGGGTCAAAAATACCCGAATGACCTCGGAATGGCATGAAACCATACGAAAACAGCCGTTTTGTAATTTGTGAAATGCTCGGGTAGACGGTACGTCAATAGGAGGTGTCATTTGACTGTGGTGACCAGAAACACGTTTCCGGTGTCATAAAACACAAAAAACAACATGAGATGGTCGAATTCAGAGCAAATGTGCTCCGAATAACCTGAAACCACACGAAAACATTAGGAATATTATTAGTGACATGTAGGAGGAGACGGAAGGCCCATCGGACGTGCGGTGTGCGCGGTACGGCCGATTGTGTCATTTTCAGCAGCTCGGCGCGCGCTAAAATGGCGCGTTGGGGGGGTCAAAACCACCCAAACAACCTCAGAATGCCATGAAACCGTAAGACAACATCTTTTTTGTGATTTTTAAAATGGTCGGGCAGACAACACATCAATTGGAAGTGTCTTTTGAACGCGGTGACCGGAAACGCGTTTCCGGTGTCACAAAACACCAAAAACGGCGTGAGACGATCGAATTCAGAGAAAACGTGCTCCAAATGACCTAAAACCACACGAAAACATTAGGAATATTATTCGTGACATGTAGAAGGAGAAGGCATGCCCATCAGACATGCGGTGCGCGCGTTACGGCCAATTGTGCGGTTTCAGCAGCTCGGCGCGCACTAAAATGGCGCGTTGGGGGATCAAAACCACCCGAACGACCTCGGAATGCCATGAAACTGTACAAAAACATCTGTTTTGTGATTTTTAAAATAGTTGGGTAGATGTCACATCAATCGGAGGTGTCGTTTGACCGCGTTGACCGGAAACGCGTTTCCGGTGTCATAAAACACCAGAAACGCCGTGAGACAATCGAATTCGAAGAAAATGTTCTCCGAATGACCTGAAACCACACGAAAACATTAGGAATATTATTCGTGACATGTAGTAGGAGACGGAAGACCCATCGGACATGCGGTGCACGCGGTACGGTTGATTGTGCGGTTTTCTGCAGCTCAACGCGCGCTAAAATGGCGCGTTGGGGGGTCAAAACCACCCGAACGACCTCGGAATGCCATGAAACCGTACGACAACAGCCGACGTGTGATTTGTGAAATGTTCAGGTAGACGGAATGTCAATCGGAGGCGTCGTTTGACCGTGGTGACCAGAAAGGTGTTTCCAGTGTCAGAAAACACCAGAAACGGTGTGAGACGGTCTAATTCGAAGAAAATATGCTCTGAATGACCTGAAACAACAGGAAAACATTAGGAATATTATTCTTGATTTGTAGGAGGAGAAAAAAGGCCCATTGGATGTGCGGTGCACGCGGTATGGCCGATTGTGTGGTTTTCAGCAGCACGGCGCGCGTTAAAATTGCGTGTTGGGGGTCCAAACCACCTGAATGACCTCGGAATGCCATGAAACCATATGAAAACAGCCTTTTTGTGATTTTTGAAATGGTCGGGCAGACAAAATGTCAATCAGAGGTGTCGTTTGATCACGGTGACCAGAAACGCATTTCCGGTGTCACAAACACCAGAAACGGCGTGAGACGGTCGAATTCGGATCAAATGTTCTCTGAATGACCTGAAACAACACAAAAACATTAGGAATATTATTCGTTATGTGTAGTAGGAGACAGAAGGCCCATCGGACCTGCGATGCGTGCGGTACGGCCGATTGTGCGGTTTTCAGCAGCTCGGCGCGCGCTAAAATGGCGCGTTGGGGGGTCAAAACCACCCGAACGACCTCGCAATGCCATGAAACCGTATGACAATAGCCGTTGTGTGATTTTTGAAATGGTCCGATAGGCGTCACGCCAATCGGAGGTGTCGTTTGACCGCGGTGATGGGAAACACGTTTTCCCTGTCATAAAACACCAAAACCGGCGTGAGACGGTCGAATTCGGAGAAAACGTGCTCCGAATGACCTAAAACCACACAAAAAAATTAGGAATATTATTCTTGATGTGTAGGAGGAGACGGAAGGCCCATCATACGTGCGGTGTGCACGGTACGGCCGATTATGCGGTTTTCAGAAGCTCGGCGCGCCCTAAAATGGCGCATTTGGGTGTCAAAACCACCCGAACGACCTCGGAATGCAATGAAACCATACGAAAACAGCCTTTGTGTGATTTGTAAAATATTCGGGCAGACGGTACGTCAATCAGAGGTGTCGTTTGACCGCGGTGACCAGAAACGTGTTTTCGGTGTCATAAAACACCAAAAACGGCGTGAGACGATCGATTTTGGAGAAAACGTGCTCCGAATGACCTTAAACCACACGAAAACATTAGTAATATTATTCGTGATGTGTAGGAGGAGACGGAAGGCCCATCGGACGTGCGGTGCGCAAGTTATGGCCGATTATGCGGTTTTGAGCAACTCGGCGCGCGCTAAAATGGAGCATTGGGGGGTCAAAACCACCCAAATGACCTTCGAATGCCATGAAACCATACGAAAATAGCCGTTGTGTGATTTTTGAAATGTTCGGGTAGAAGGATCATCAATCGGAGGTGTCGTTTGACCGCGGTGATCGGAAACACGTTTCTGGTGTCATAAAACACCAGAAACTGCGTGAGACTGTCGAATTCAGAGCAAATGTGCTCCGAATGACTTGAAACCACACGAAAACATTAGTAATATTATTCGTGACATGTATGAGGAGACTACATGCCCATCGGACGTGCGGTGCGCGCGGTACGGCCGATTGTGCGGTTTTTAGCAGCTCGGCGCGCGCTAAAATGGCGCATTGGGGGGTCAAAACCACCCGAACGACCTCATAATGCCATTAAACCATACGACAACAGCCGTTATATAATTTTTGAAATGGTTGGGCAGACGAACGGTCAATCAGAGGTGTCGTTTGACCGCGGTGACCGGAAACGCGTTTCCGGTGTCATAAAACACCAAAAACGGCGTCAGACGGTCAAATTCGGAGCAAACATGCTTCGAATGACCTGAAACCACACGAAAACATTAGGAAAATTATTCGTGACGTGTAGGTGGAGACGGAAGGCCCATCGGACATGCGGTGCGTGCGGTACGGCCGATTGTGCGGTTTTTAGCAGCTAGACGCGCGCTAAAATGGCGCGTTGGGGGGTAAAAAATACACGAATGACCTCGGAATGCCATGAAACCATAGGACAATAGCCGTTTTGTAATTTATGAAATGTTCGGGTAGACGACATGTCAATCGGAGGTGTCGTTTGACCACGGTGACCGGAAACACGTTTCCGGTGTCATAAAACACCAAAAACGGCGTGAGACGATCGAATTCGGAGCAAACATGCTCCGAATGACCTTAAACCACACAAAAACATTAGGAATATTATTCTTGACATGTAGTTGGAGACGGAAGCCCCATCGGATGTGCGGTGCGCGCGGTACTGCCGATTGTGTCATTTTCAGCAGCTCGGCGCGCGCTAAAATGGTGCGTTGGGGGGTAAAAACCACCAGAACGACCTCAGAATGCCATGAAACCGTACGACAATAGCCTTTGTGTGATTTTTAAAATGGTCGAGCAGACGACATGTCAATCGGAGGTGTAGTTTGACCGCGATGACTGGAAACACGTTTCTAGTGTCATAAAACACCAGAAACGGTGTGAGACGGTCGAATTCAGATCAAACATGCTCCGAATGACCTGAAACCACATGAAAACATTAGGAATATTATTCGTGATGTGTATAAGGATAAGTAAGGCCCATCAGATGTGTAGTGTGTGTGTTACGGCCAATTGTGCGGTTTTCAGAAGCTCGGCGCGCGCTAAAATGGTGCGTTGGGGGATCAAAACCACCCGAACGACCTCAAAATGCCATGAAACCTTACGACAACAGTTGTTGTGTGATTTTTAAAATACTCAGGCAGACTTCACATCAATCGGAGGTGTCGTTTGATCGCGGTGACCAGAAACGCGTTTCCAGTGTCATAAAACACCAGAAACGGCGTGAGACGGTCGAATTCATAGAAAATGTGCTCCGAATGACCTGAAACCACACTAAAACATTATGAATATTATTCGTGATGTGTAGGAGGAGACGGAAGGCCCATTGGACATGCGGTGCGTGCGGTATGGCTGATTGTGCGGTTTTCAGCAGCTCGGCGCACGCTAAAATGGCGCGTTGGGGGGTCAAAACCACCCGAACGACCTCAGAATGCCATGAAACCGAACAAAAACAGCCGCTGTGTGATTTTTGAAATGTTCGGGTGGACAACACGCCAATCGAAGGTGTCGTTTGACCGCGGTGACCGGAAACGCATTTTCGGTGTCACAAAACACCAGAAAGGGCGTGAGACGGTCGAATTCGGAGAAAATTTGCTCCGAAAGACCTGAAACCACAGGAAAACATTAGGAATATTATTTGTGATGTGTAGAAGGAGACGACAGGCCCATCAGACGTGCAGTGCGCGCTGTACGGCCGATTGTGCGGTTTTCAGCAGCTCGGTGCGCACTAAAATGGCGCGTTGGGGGGTCAAAACCACCTGAACGACCTTGAAATGCCATGAAACCATACGAAAATAGTCTTTATTTGATTTGTGAAATGGTCAAGCAGACGAAACGTCAATCGGAGGTGTCGTTTGACCGCGGTGACCGGAAATGTGTTTCCAGTGTCATAAAACACGAGAAACGGTGTGAGACGGTCGAATTCGGAGAAAACATGCTCCGAATGACCTAAAACCACACGAAAACGTTAGGAATATTATTCGTGACATGTAGGAGGAGACAGAAGGACCATCGGACATGCGGTGCGCACGGTACGACCGATTGTGCGGTTTTCAGCAGCTCGGTGCGCGCTAAAATGGCGTGTTGGGGGGGTCAAAACCACCCGAACGACCTCAGAATGCCATGAAACCGTACGACAACAGCCGTTGTGTGATTTTTGAAATGGTCGGGTAGAAGGAATATCAATCCGAGGTGTCTTTTGACCGCGGTGACCGGAAACGCGTTTCCGGTGTCATAAAACACCAAAAACTACGTGAGATGGTTGAATTCGGAGAAAACGTGCTCCGAATGACCTGAAACCACACGAAAATATTAGGAATATCAATCTTGATGTGTAGGAGGAGTCGACAGGCCCATCGGACGTGCAGTGCGCGCGGTACGGCCGATTGTGCGGTTTTCAGCAGCTCGATGCGCGCTATAATGGCGCGTTGGGGGGTCAAAACCACATGAACGACCTCAGAATGCCATGAAACCGTACGACAACAGTCTTTGTGTGATTTGTGAAATGTTCGGGCAAACGGAACATCAATCAGAGCTTTCTTTTGACCACGGTGACCGAAAACGCGTTTCAGGTGTCATAAAACACCAAAAACGGTGTGAGACAGTCGAATTCGGAGAAAACATGCTCTGAATGACCTAAAACCACACGAAAACATTAGGAATATTATTCGTGACATGTACGAGGAGACAGAAGGACTATCGGACGTGCGGTGCGCGCGGTACGGCCGATTGTGTGGTTTTCAGCAGCTCGTCGCGTGCTAAAATGGCGCGTTGGGGGGTCAAAACCACCCGAATGACCTCTGAATGCCATGAAACCGTACTATAATAGCCGTTGTGTGATTTGTGAAATGGTCGGGTAGATGACACGTCAATCAGAGCTGTTGTTTGACCGCGGTGACCGGAAACGTGTTTCTAGTGTCACAAAACACCAAAAACGGCGTGAGATGGTCGAATTCGGAGCAAACGTGCTCCGAATGACCTGAAACCACACGAAAAATTAGGAATATTATTCGTGATGTGTAAGAGGAGACAACAGGCCCATCGGACGTGTGGTGTGTGCGGTACGACCGATTGTGTGGTTTTCTGCAGCTCGACACGCGTTAAAATGGCGCGTTGGGGGGTCAAAACCACCTGAACGACCTCAGAATGCCATGAAACCGTACGAAAAAAGACATTGTGTGACTTGTGAAATGGTCGAGTACACGAAACGTCAATCAGAGGTGTCGTTTGACCGCGGTGACTGGAAACGCGTTTCCGGTGTCATAAAACACCAAAAACGGCATGTGACGGTCGAATTTGGAGCAAACGTGCTCCGAATGACCTGAAACCACACGAAAACATTAGGAATATTATTCTTGACGTGTAGGAGGAGATGAAAACCCTATCGGACGTGCGGTGCGTGCGGTACGGCCGATTGTGCAGTTTTCAGTAGCTCGGCCCGCGCTAAAATGGCGCGTTGGGGGGTCAAAACCACCCGAACGACCTCAGAATGCCAGGAAACCGTACGAAAACATCCGTTGTGTGATTGGTGAAATGGTCGGGCAGACGGAACGTCAATCGGAGGTGTCATTTGACCACGGTAACTGGAAACACGTTTTCGGTGTCATAAAACACCAGAAACGGCGTGAGACGGTCCAATTCGGAGAAAACGGGCTCTGAATGACCTGAAACCACACGAAAACATTAGGAATATTATTCTTGACATGTAGGAGGAGACAGAAGGCCCATCATACGTGCGGTGTGCGCGGTACAACTGATTGTGCGGTTTTCAGCAGCTCGGCGCGCGCTAAAATGGCGCGTTGGGGGGTCAAAACCACCCGAACGACCTCAGAATGCCATGAAACCGTACGAAAACAGCCATTGTGTTATTTTTGAAATGGTTGGGTAGAAGCCACATCAATCGGAGGTGTAGTTTGACCGCGGTGACTGGAAACACGTTTGCGGGGTCATAAAACACCAGAAACGGCGTGAGACGGTCGAATTCAGAGCAAACGTGCTCCGAATGACCTGAAACCACACAAAAACACTAGGAATATTATTCGTGACGTGTAGAAGGAGATGGTAGGCCCATTGAACATGCAGTGCGCGCGGTATGACCGATTGTGCGGTTTTCAGCAGCTCGGCGCGCGCTAAAATGACGCGCTGGGGGGTAAAAACCACCGGAACGACCTCGTAATGCCATGAAACCGTATTACAACAGCCAGTGTGTGATTTTTGAAATGTTCTGGTAGACGGAACATCAATTGGAGGTGTCGTTTGACCGCGGTGACCGGAAACACGTTTCTGGTGTCATAAAACACCAGAAACGGCGTGAGACAGTCGAATTTGGAGAAAATGTGCTCCGGATGACCTGAAACCACACAAAAACATTAGGAATATTATTAGTGACGTGTAGGAGGAGACGGAAGGCCCATCAGACATGCGGTGCACGTGGTATGGCCGATTGTGCGGTTTTCAGCAGCTCGGCGCGCGCTAAAATGGCACGTTGGGGAGTCAAAACCACCCGAACGACCTCTAAATGCCATTAAACCGTACGACAATAGCCGTTGTGTGATTTTTGAAATGGTCGGGCAGAAGACATGTCAATCGGAGGTGTCATTTGACCGTGGTGACCAGAAACGCGTTTCCGGTTTCATAAAACACCAAAAAACGGCGTGAGACGATCGAATTCGGAGCAAACGTTCTCCGAATGACCTGAAACCATGAAAAAACATTATGAATATTGTTTTTGACGTGTAGGAGGATAGGGCAGGCCCATCGGATGTGTGGTGTGCGCAGTACGGCCGATTGTACGGTTTTCAGCAGCTCGACGCGCGCTAAAACGGCGCGTTGGGGGGTCAAAACCACCCGAACGACCTCAGAATGCCATGAAACCATACGACAATAGCCGTTGTGTGATTTTTGAAATGTTTGGGTAGACGGAACGTCAATCAGAGGTGTTGTTTGACCACGGTGACCAGAAACGCGTTTTCGGTGTCATAAAACACCAAAAACGGCGTGAGACGGTCGAATTCGGAGCAAACGTGCTCCGAATAACCTAAAACCACACGAAAACATTATGAATATTATTCCTGACGTGTAGGAGGAGACAAAAGCCTATCAGATGTGCGGTGCACGCAGTACGGCCGATTGTGTCATTTTCAGCAGCTCGGCGCGCGCTAAAATGGCGCGTTGGGGGGTCAAAACCACCCGAACGACGTCGGAATGCCATGAAACCATAAGACAACAGCCATTTTGTGATTTTTGAAATGGTTGGGCAGATGGCATGTCAATAGGAGGTGTCGTTTGACTGTAGTGATAGGAAACACGTTTCCGGTGTCACAAAACACCAAAAACGGCGTGAGACGGTCGAATTCTGAGCAAACATGCTCCGAATGACCTTAAACCACACGAAAACATTAGGAATATTATTCGTGACGTTTAGGAAGAGACTGAAGGCCCATAAGATGTGCAGTGCGCGTGGTACGGCCGATTGTGCGGTTTTCAGCAGCTCAGCGCGCGCTAAAATGGCGCGTTGGGGGGTCAAAACCACCCGAACGACCTCAGAATGCCATGAAACCGTACGACAACAGCTGCTGTGTGATTTTTGAAATTCTCGAGCAGACGCCACGTCAATCGGAGGTGTCGTCTGACTGTGGTGACTGGAAACGCGTTTATGGTGTCATAAAACACTAGAAACGGCGTGAGACGGTTGAATTCGGAGAAAACGTGCTCTGAATGACCTGAAACCACATGAAAAAATTATGAATATTATTCGTGACGTGTATGAGGAGACGGAAGGCCCATCAGACGTACGGTGCGCGCGGTACGACTGATTGTGCGGTTTTCAGCAGCTCGACACGTGCTAAAATGGCGCGTTGGGGTATTACAACTACCCGAACGACCTTATAATGCCATGAAACCATATTCCAAAAAGCTTTTCTGTGATTTGTGAAATGTTCAGTAAGACGGCATGTCAATCAGAGGTGTCGTTTGACCGCGGTGAAAGAAACACGTTTTCGGTGTCATAAAACACCAAAAACGGCGTGAGATGGTTGAATTCGGTGCAAACGTTCTCCAAATGACCTGAAACCACATGAAAACATTAGGAATATTATTTGTGACGTGTAGGAGGAGACGAAAGGCCCATTGGACATGCGGTGCGTGTGGTACGGCCAATTGTGTTGTTTTAAGCAGCTCGGCGCGCGCTAAAATGGCGCGTTGGAGGGTCAAAACCACCCAAACGACCTCGGAATTCCATGAAACTGTACAACAACAGCCGTTGTGTGATTTTTAAAATGTTTGGGCAGACAGAACATCAATCGGAGGTGTCGTTTGACCGCGGTGACTGGAAACGCGTTTCCGGTGTCATAAAACACCAAATACGGCGTGAGACGGTCGAATTCGGAGAAAACGTGCTCTGAATGACCTGAAACCACACTAAAACATTAGGAATATTATTCATGACATGTATGAGGAGACGACAGGCTCATCAGACGTGCGGTGCTCACTGTACGGCCGATTGTGTCGTTTTCAGCAGCTCAGCGCGCGCTAAAATGGCGCGTTGGGGGGGGGGGGGGGGTCAAAACCACCCGAACGACCTCGGAATGCCATGAAATCGTACGACAACAACCATTGTGTAATTTTTGAAATGGTTGGGTAGACATAATGTCAATCGGAGGTGTCATTTGACCGCGGTGACCGGAAACGGCTTTCCGGTGTCATAAAACACCAAAAACGGTGTGAGATGGTCGAATTCGGAGCAAACGTGCTCCGAATGACCTAAAATGATAGAATTTCTTAAATTGGGGGTTTTAAATTATTATAGAACCGTGATTTGATGTCAGATTTAATTTTATTATATGTATATAATAACTGAATAATTATGTCCAATTTACGTTTGTTTTGTTTTGTTGTTTTTTTGTCTTATTGTAGGTTTATTGCATCAGAAGATTGAAATGGATGGACCCGATCGGATCATTGAAGAACCTTTATCATTTATTGTTTATGACGATCTTGATGTTTATGCTGTTTGAAATTGTTTTCCATTTTTTATGATTTTTACCTTGTTTTATCTTTGATTTTGCACCGTGAAGAAAAAAAAACACAATTCGTACATTTCATTAAAAAATGAAAAATATTTTTTTTAATATTATATATATATATTTATTTAATATATATATATATATATTAAAATATTTAAAAAATATTATATATATATATATAAAATATTTTATTTAATAATATATATATAAATATTTTCTTTAATATATATATATATATATATATTTTATTTAACAAATATATATATATATATATATTTCTTTCAGTAGGATTTTTTTTTAAATTTTTTTCCCAGGGTAGTGTCTGCCAAAGGCGGTCGCTTAAGGCCGGCATTTCGGCCACCTATAACGACCACCATTGGCGGTCGCTATTGGCCTACAGTGACGAAGCTGAAGCGACCGCCAATGGCAGTCGCTGGGTGGTCTCTATAGGCCTATAGCGACCGCCAATGGCGGTCGCTAATGCCCAATTTTTTATTAGTGTATTGATGGTTTAACATACCAATTCAATTTATTATTTATTATATTGATAATTGTTTTAAAAATTTTCAGGTGTCTCAGCATGATGATAAAATTGATAAGTGACTGTGTATATTGAGTAACCCACCATCCAAAATGGTTAAATATTATAATGAATATGTGGTGAATGGTTTTCAATTTCAAACACATGCATATGGTGAATAAAAAAATAATGAACAATGGATTTTTCTTGAGAGGATTTCATTATAGAGAAACTGAAGTGATCTTTTATGGCATGCTAGATGAAATTATTGAACTATTTTATCTAGGAAAAAATTACATAACAATGTTTAAATTTCGGTGGTTGGATATTGAGATAGGCGTGAGTGTTCATCCGATTTAGGGAATCGTCGATATTAAATATAAAAATATTTTTATAGTAAATGAACCATTTTTACAGGCTCAATAGGCACATAAAATATATTATGCAAAGTACTGTGCAACTTCAAGAGACCCGAGTGATTTGTGGAGCATAATAAAAATGAAATCTCGGGAAAATCAGTTTACTCAAACTGAATGTGGTTCCAATGAAGTACAAGGAATTGAATTTTTTCAAGAGACTACTCAAAATGTATCTTTTTCATAAAGAGACATGAATATCGATGATGACACACCACCATTAAGGGTCGATAGTGACGATGATGTTAATGACGTTACAAATGAATTTGAAATGGAAAGAGATGATGAAACTCAAACTCATATAGTTATTGATGATGCCGATGATGAATATGAAGAAATTGAAATCATCAAATATAAAGATGAAGATGAAGGTGAACATTGACATAGTTAAATGATGGTTATAATCATAACCAATATATATCTAGATGTAATATTTATTTTCAACTATCTTCTAACAAATATCATTTTGTGTTTCAGATGGACCCTAATCTATTTCGTGAGTTGGAGGAGGCTAAGCTACCTTTGGATAAGGAGGATTTGGGATTATCTAACCCTTAGCCTACTGGCGGTTCATAAGGTTTGTTGAGGGGGCGTGGTCTTACATGACTGAAGATTCCAAGCCCTATCCCCGAGTAATGTCCACGTCTTGTCTTCAATCCACGCATATGGAGGTATGGTAACCTATATATTTTAGTTAGCTTTAATTAATTTATTTATATACTAATTTTTTGATTATTTTTTCTTTTTTCACAGTTTTGTGCGTGTAGCTATTGGATAGGGGAGAGCTATCTTGCATAATTATTTTTCTTAGCCATGGATCACATGAGATCTAATTCTCGTTGATGTGCGACTTGGAATGTTCAATCATTGGTTGGTACATAAATAAATAATATTTATTTAGAAATTTATTTCATTAATAACATGATATTATAAATTATTTGTAGGGTTTATGGTACCCCATTGATGATAGCATGCGTGATGCTATCCACGAGGCATGGGAGGTGTCTATGCATGAGTGTTTCCGTCAGTTTTTATATAATTTGAGAAGGAAAACCATTAAGAAAGTAGGAGTGATAGTATTTGATGAGTCATGTAGAGCCCACCGACCATAGTAAATTTCATCTCAAATTTGGGATAGATTATGTTCACACTGATTGAGTGGTGGATTTCATAGGAGATCTTCATTGGGTTGATAGAACTGGGGGAGATAGGAGGTGACACATCGAGCTGGTATCCGTACATTCAGTATGCATAGAGAGCATCTGGTAAGTATATTTTTTAAATATTTGATATTACATTAAATATAAATAGTTTATTTTATATTCATATAGGAAGTCGAGAATCCTGATATTATAGAGTACTATGTTTATTAGAGAATGTACAATGATCCATCCACTAGAGAGATTAAAGGTGATCGCCAACATCAGATTGTGGTCAGTATTATTTCTTTTTCATTTTGAAAATTAACTACATATAATATTTTCACTATTTTAATTTCAAATTGGAACTGAAGGAGTCATATGAGGCCGTGACCTCTTAGACACGGGCTGAGATTCAGGTCGAGATAGATGATTAGACTAGTGACCACCATTTCGATGAGGGGACATGGATGCAGGTGACCCAGTATGCCTTCGAGAAGGGCTGAGTAGTTAGTATCAACTCTCATTTGACTCCTGGGACTTATTATGGTACTGCTGCGATGTCAGCGTCCGACTCGAGTGGAGCTCGTGGAGAGACATTATCTTCTGGCTCACAGTATCATGAGCAGTTACGAGCTCAAACTGAGCTTATAGAGAGTTTGCAGAAGCAACAGGAAGAGATGCGTCAGCAGCAACAGTAGCAGTAGCAACAACATGATGAGGACATGCGTCGATGACAACAGCAACAACACGAGTAGATGAAGTAATACTCCATATCAATCGTAGTTTAGGGATGTATTTTCTTCCACCATCTCCTCCAACTACTCCAAAAGACTATCCCCCCAGTGATTTTTTATTCTCTTAAAAAAATTTGAATTCAAAATTTTTTGTAATATGAACTATTTACAATTTTTTTCTTTTATATTGGTGCGAATATTGCATAATTTAATTTTTTTATTTTTTTAATATTTTAGTATTTTATTATTTATTATTTGTATTATATTTTTTAATGTTTGTTTATTTTAATAATAATAATAATAAAATTTTATGATTTTTTTATAATTTTTTTGAATATTGATAATTTTATATATTTTTTATTTTAATAGTATTAATATTTTTTTTCATTAATCATCATTTTATTATTTTTTATTTTATTTTGTTATGTATTTGCGATGGGGACTTTTGCGATGGGACCCTATCACAAATAGATTATATATATATATATATATTTTAAAACATATTTGCGACATGTTACTTTACCGTCACAAATAATTTTTTGTGATGAGCCCGTCGCAAAAGGTTTAGGTATATATAAAATATATAAATAGAGAACTATTTATGATGGGAAGATGGGCCCGTCGCAACTACTTTTTGCGAAGGGCCCATCACAATAGGTTCTTGTATATATAATGTTTTTTATCGGAGATCTATTTTTGACGGGAAGCGGTCCCGTTGCAACTAGTATTTTTTAGTGATGCGCCCATCACAAAAAATACTAGTTACGACACCATTTTCTGCAATGGGCTATTTGCGACAGGACCCTGTCGAAAAAGAGTATTTGAAATGGGGTCCCATCACAAATAGTCCATTGCAAATATCCTAAATTCCAGCAGTGTAATGTATGAAAAAAATCACCGCACATAGTATTTTTAAATAGTTTCATCCTAATGTGGGTATCTATTATTTTCTATATCTGAATCTAGTATAAGGAACAAATATCCACCATATAACCTTAGCGAACACAAGAAAAATGTCTCTATAAAATCTTGAACATTCCCTTTATTATTTTACAATTTTTTGATTGCTCACTTCATTTTAAAAGGTTTGTTTATACTGATCCCACCAATTTAAAAAGGTTTCTTCTAAACTCACTCTAGAAAAATATATCTTCTTTTTGATGTCACTACATTAAATAGTGATATATTTTTCCTCAGTTAGATTAACTATATTAATCTGAAAATATTATACAATTTTATGTACATTGGTTTCTAAATCTCAACTTTTTTCAAGTGTCTTGATACACAATTCATGAACATGCGACAATAGTGTTGGCCTTGAATAACCCACACCATCTTCTTCCTTATTCCTCTTATTCAATGAATTCTATAATATTGAGATATCATAGAGTTGGTCTCCACTACCAACTTATTATTAATCCTCAAAGTATAAAATCTCCTCCCCCAGATATCTTTAGCTTCCCTCTCTATTTTATACATAAGATCTTCTTATAGAATATAGTATATGTTCTCTTACCTCTCAACTTTTTTTGTTCTTTTAATTCTATAATTTATATTCTTAGAACATATCCTAGACATATTTATCAAAAAATTAATATGTAAATCCTTCAATATTGACACTTTAATTCACCATAACTCTCAATTATAAAAATAATTTAAATAGATATATTTTTTCATAAGACTCGGTGAATTAATATCGATGTGATATTCAGAATTATAAAAAAAATTATCTTTCTAAAAAATATTTGATCAATTAAAATTCATGTCTAAATATTAAAATACATAAAAATTTTGGCGACATGGAAGGAATTTATCATGGTATAGGAGTATTTGTATTTTTTCATAGTTACATTGTGAGATCTCTTATTGGGGAATGAAATAATATTTTATCTCATTCCAATTATGTGCCAAGATCTCAAGATAAATCATTGTGACATGAATCTCACTCTAAACACTCTCTTCATCACGCATGGTGATGTGGATTTATTATCTCGATGTGACTATATGCCAACTTATAAAACTCACTTTGGATTGTTTTTTCATCATCACACTGCTTCATAGAGTAACCTTCTTCTTCAAATCCCATAACCAATTCATATTCTCCATTCTTCATCATAGGAATTAGTCACATGAATCAATTCTTAATACTTCATCATTGTGATGTTTAAGACTTAACGAATAACATATCATCATCACATTTTGTTATCCAATAATGATATATTTTCTAAAAACTTTTAACCTTGATATAGGAAATATAATATCTTATTTATTCTATGATTTCTAAAAAAACATATACATCATTAGAGAGATATTATATATAATAGTATAGTTTTTACCTTTTCTAAATTTCAGTAGGACCTTTGAGCTATATTACATATCTATGGAAGATTTTTTCATTTTCCATATTTCAATATGTACTATAAGAAGTCTCTTACCTATGCTCATGTTAACCCTTACATATATAGTATAGGTTTCATACATATCAATGTAATATTTTTTCTTTTATAAAATTCAATTCTATAGTATAGAAAACCATTTTGTGTTGACCTATAAAGACCCTTACTTATAAATATAATGTGTTTACCTTTTATAAATTTCTATATGAGCTTTAAGAAGTCTCATACATATTATATAGTGAACTATTACATATTGATGTATGATTTTTTCTTTATATAATTTTAATATAAGCTTCAGTAAATATATTACATGTATTTTTCACATATATTACATATGATTATGGATTCTAAAAATCATTTAATATTCTATTTTAAGAGATATTACATATGAATTTATAAAATTTTCACCTCTAAATTAGAATTCCATTTTTATTCAAAACGTTTTAGATTTTCTAGAAGCATTCTTTGGAAATTTCTAATCACTATAATTCAACTAAAAACAACTTTAATGGATTTTAGAATGTATCCAAATTTAGGAAAACTAAAAATTACAATTACTATAGAATATTATAGCATATAAAAACTCATCCTAGTAATTTTAATGTATTTTCAATGCCCTATCAATTCTATCGTTAAACTAAAAATTCATAAATATTTATCAATGTGATATTATTTATTGATTATAGTGTACTTCTAACTTGATAACCAAAGGATGAATTCTCAAAAGAATCAAATAACTTAATTATTTTTTAACATAGATGACTTAATAATACTCTATAACTATATAGTAGAAAATTATCTCTTCATTCAACATCACTTGTCATAAACCCATTACATTGGTCTATTTATTCAACACCACTTATTCTAATTAGGAATTGACTCAGTGAATTCATATGAAAATACACTGCTTAAATTTGGACATTAAATTATTCCAAAATAAAATCTATAACACCTTTTAATTCTATACTCTAGTTATCTCCTTGAACATCATTTATATCCTCCTTTACTTATTCATTTTATTTGGATTCTATTTAAAAAATAAAACACCCATCATTATAATCCATTAGGTTATTTAATACCCCATTTAGATCTTTTATCAATTCCCAGTTCTAAATAAATTTAAATATTTTACAATTTTTTCTACTTTATGTCTATCCCCTTCATGATAATAAATTTAAATATTCAAGATATATTGAAATTCACACTCATCTCATACTCCAACCCATAATTTGAATTTCATCTTCTCCCACCTATCTTCAATTATAGTGAATGTAAAACCTGATTTAATTAGTAGAAGGATGGACTAACTTTTCATAAATCAATGAGCCATAATTTAATAATCTATATGTATATGTATGTAATAATTGATGTAGAAAACATTAGAGGCTAAAATTAACATCAATTTTTTCTATAATTAATCCAACATATGATTCTAACTAAAAAATATTATTTCAGGGATTACTAATTTTTTTCAAGTAATGCCTCTTCAATGAAAGTATTATTTTTCTATAGTTTCAATATCTTGAATCTCATAATCATAAGGAACTCAAATGCATTTGTTCTTTTAAATTTTGTCTCTTTCATTTTTACTTAACAAGTTTTCAAAATCCCTAGTTCCAGTACATATAAAAATTTCAAGTTTTTATGAGATATATATATCTCATTACTATTCAACTCAATTACCCCTAAAGTGAAAAACTAATTACATATCCTCTATCATGATTGATAATAATTTTATTAAATTACTCCATGATGGATATCTTATCGAGCTGTAAATTTTTTAAAATTTTTCAATTCTCCTCAAGTTTCCCCACTAAATTTAATCACCTTCAATTCCATATATAATGAAAATAAACACAATATATATGGGAATAAGGTGGTTTATACTTACCTAGTTAGGGATAAGAAAAATTTTGGGAGATTTTTATCAATCTAGAAACTAATTTAATTTCCACTCCAATTTTATGAGAAAACTTCATGTTTACTTTCTTTTTGACTTTATAAACTTGAACATTCATTGGAATCTTGAATGTCCTATTAACTTCAACATTTACCATGGGTAGAACTTTGTTTTTTAAAATTATCTAGAAAGGAAAATGTATTCTATTGAGTTTCCTACAACTTCATTTCTACATCCAACTGATCTATACTAACTTTCATGCATACTTTAGGAACACAATCATCATTATCCTTGCATGAAAATTTATTCTCCACAAAACTATTATATTACATGAATCCCTTGATGCTTTACTTCTTTTATTCACTATCTTCACTTGTACTAGTACTAAATCCATGAAATTTCTAGGCATGTGAAAAACCAATTTTCATTTTACACATAGTTTCTCAATATCCTTTATGTTAAGTTTATTTGGAAATGTATCATGATATTAAAAATATTTTTTAGATATATATTCCATAAAACTAATCCTTTTGTTTATTTCTTAGATTTATAGTATTTTTTATTCTATATTCCATAATTTGACATCAAAATCCATGGATATCATTCAAATAACCATGATGTGGCATTTCATTACACAATAAAAGCATCTCTTCTTTGGTGCATAATCTTTCTTTACCTTTCTTTTTGGTGTTCTTTCCTTTATATTTCCATTTTCTACACCCCATGGTAGAATCACCATCTACCATAGTTTTATTTTTCTTCATATTTTATAGAATTATTATTTTTACTTATAACTGAATTATTCCAAGTAGGTGTAAACCATAACTCATAATCATAATAGATAATTTTATATCAACTTCTACAAATTTCATAAAGATATGTACAAGTATTATTAGTAATTTGATTTCCTTCCTATGTAAATTGATCAATATTAAAAAGATTTATAGTGACGTAAGCTTCGATCCAAATTAATTTAATCCTTTATTATCTTTCAATAGTTGAAATTTTATTCTGAAATAAAATTTTATTTTTTCCAAACTAAGTAAATCACCAATAGTAGGAAAAAATATTGATTTAATCCTTTATGAAACATTATATCCAACATTATCTCTTTTTGTGTGTAAATAAACCTTCCTTTTGAGATATTCTTGGGGAAATAAAGTTTTTTTTATCTTTCTTACATCCACCTTTAATGAAGTGGTGGGTTTATCATTATTTTTCTCATCCACACACATTAAAAATTTATGTAATAACCTGCACATTTTAAGTAAACACTATTAGTGCACCCAAATATTTATCGAGTAAGGGTTATCTTTTCTAATGAGATTGTAATAGATTTATCCTTGGATAATTTTATTCCCATATTTCCCTTAGAGTGATATTTTTTATAAATAATACTATTTTTGAAAACATTCATTGAAATGCCTCTTCCACTAGCTTAATGTTATGATTCAACTTGAGTAACTTCCATAATTTTCAAATTTTTCTCTATCTGAATACACTTTAAATTTAGAGTATTTTTATAATCATTATTATATTAAACTCTATATTCACATTCCATTCTCTTATTGTGATATAAAACTCTATGAATTTTAAACTTTTATTATATAACATTTTTCACCACCATTATCCCTCTAGACTTTACTTCTAGTTGAGCATCTTTGAAACTGATGGCTACATTTAATCCATTAAAAATATCTTTAAAGATTTAATTAATCTCATATTTCTTATAACATTATTTTTTCAAAGCTTATTCATCCAGGTTGAATCATTATTTATATAACACTAAATTCAATTCCTTGGATTCATTTTGTTTGATGATATTGTTCCACTTATGCATATTTGTTTCAAAATATTTCACCATAAAACCAGTTTCTAATTCTAGTGATGATTTTTCATCCTATATACCCTTTATAAATTAAATTATGTATATAAAAAATTATATATGGAAAATTTTCAAATATTCATTAACTTTATAGTAAAGATCACAAAGTGATTCAATTTTCACACTCTCTTCCCAATATGACCTTAATTATTATAAAGGGTGATTTTTAAAAACTATGAAAGATAACTCACCACATTGTTCAACTTAAAATAGTGGTGTATCATCCTTCTTATATTTTTGTGAAGTTATCTTACATAAATTCATAGGTTCTCTTTTCCAGTAGTTCTTCAGGGTTTTAGTAGAAACAATATCTATATTTGTATTGACAAGGATATCTTACTTATTATATAATTAATACATCTCACCAACTTCTTCAAATACCCACTTCATTTAAATATGTTAAAAAATCTGGAGTAAAAACATTGATCTAATTAAAGGAAACCTAGATTATCTATATTGCCAATTTAATTTTTTAGTAGTATCATGCAGTTATATCGAGGGGGGGGGGTACTCAGTGAATAATTTTTTTACAGAATTATTTCATTACTTAAAATTTTACCCTTATATATATTCAAAACTTTTTACTAGCTAAGATAAATTAATCTTCATATGATTTAACTCGACTCATTAACACTACATGCATGAAGGAAAATAAAGTGAGCACAACACAATATTTTTACAAGGTTTGATTCTAATTTGCATATCTCCTTCCTACCATATTTGAGTTGAGACTAAGAGGCATATACATACTATATAGAAATGTTTTATGAAAATAGGTTATGTCTTGAAAATCCTAAATAGTCTCATTATTATTTTATGATATCACTATTAATCAATATCTCTCAATTTTTTTTGTTTATATTGGCTCTCAACTATTTACAAAGGTTACTTTGATACTCAATCCTAAATTTTATATCTAGTATTCTATTATATGAAATTACATTTAATAGTGAGATATTATTTCCTAATTAAAATCCTTGATAATTAAGTGATAATATGATATAGTTTTATGCATTTAGGTCTTTTATTATCAACATTTGTCAAGAGTCTCATCCAAGAGATCCGGAAAAAATAGTAGTAGTGTCATCCTTGGTTACCTCATTTCTTCTTCTTATTTATTACCCTTCTTGTTTGGATTCTATGATATATATATATATATATATACACACACACACATATATATATATATATTGTGGGGAAGGTCCCCACTCCTAGAATATTCTTCTAACTTTATGCATGAAATATTCATATATAATGTCATCAAATTCTATCTATATCATTGATAATTAGGATCTTCTTCTATTATAGAGTATTGAATCTCTTCCCTCTCATATTTATTTATTGTCATTCTTTTAATATTTGTATTCTCATCATTTATCTTTAATATTTTATTCATGTAATGAATATGAAAAAACATTAGTCTAATCACTTCAATTCTATACAAATCTTAATCCTCAAAACCTATTTAAACTAATATAATACCTCTATAAGAATCAGTTATTTAATATCCATATGATATAAAAAATTACCATAAATTTCTATTTCTATAAAATTTGTGACCATTTTATGTAACATCCTTATAGTTTATAACACATATAGTTTTTAAATAAATTTAATTTATTCGATATCTTGTAATACAAAAGACCCCGAGTATAAATAAACCTTAATATAGTATATTTTTAACACCTAGAAATTATATTAAAGGGAATTAATTGGAAAAACTAAATTATGAAAATTATATGGTTGTAAAATTTATAAAATGAACTCATTGGTTATCAATTCATTATAAATGAAAAAAATATTTGAAAGTAAAAGAAATGTTTTTAAAAAAATTATTTTATATGCATAATTTGTTTTTATAATAATAAATTAAATTAATCACTATCTATGAAATATTTTAATAAAAATGATATATTTTATATTCAATAATTTTTTTATTATTCATCTAATATTTTTTCAAGGCATGGGAAATTAATAAATCAAGTTTCATTCTTAAAAACGATATTTTTCTAAAAGGTGGTTTCTTCACATTTCACACACATATTTTAAAATTAATTATTTCCAATTTTAGATGATGTATTTCAAAAATTTAATTTTTTTAGAATAAAATTTTAAAAATAATCTTAGTTTGAATGTTTGAGAATTTTTGAGAAGATTAATTTTTCAATAAATAGTAAATAATACTATTTGTTATTGAAAAATGCCTTTTAGTTTAAAGAAATTACAAAGTTATATTTTATTTATAATGGTTTTAAAATTATATTTAGTTAAGTGATAATATTATTAACAAAATTTAGGTGATTATTATGAATTTTATGTTCATTTTTTATATAATTGTTTTTATAATTAAGAAAAACGTGTCTTTAGAAAACCATATTTCATCATACTGTGGGTTTATTTTTAAATTAAAATCTACTAATTATGTGAAATAAATTTAGTAAAATATATTCCTTATTAGTAATAATAATAATTAATATTATTTAATTTTTTCAAAATAATTTTTTTATAATGCATAGTAAAAATAGTAAAAAACTTTTACCACAATTAAGGTTAAAATAGGTTTGCCGATGGGGCGGGGGGTTAAAGAAAATAATGGGGGTATGTTTTATAATTTATATTTTCTAAATATTATTTTATAGAAATATTTATACCATATAATATCCCAAAATTTAATCTCTATCCATTTGGCTTCATTGGGATTGAGTCTGACTTTATCATG
Source organism: Viscum album (assembly GCA_963277665.1). Lineage (NCBI taxonomy): Eukaryota > Viridiplantae > Streptophyta > Magnoliopsida > Santalales > Viscaceae > Viscum > Viscum album. The sequence continues at coordinate 1,862,188,691 of OY728133.1, read as the reverse complement.
TTTTATTCTATTAATAAATTTCCATGTGTGCCCTCTACCCACACTAATAAAAGGAAAAATAATTTGAAATTTTATTCATAATTAAAAATACATCTGGTTTAGAAAAAATGTTCCTTACCTACCTTACCACATTATTGAGGCCTTGCGATGATTATAAAACCGTCCTAAGAAGGATTTTGGGGAAAACCTAAAGAGCCTCTCTGAAGAACCAGTATCATTCTCAATAGAGTGTTTTTGTTTTATTTATTTTTCTACATATTTAAAATATCGTTTAACCATTATTAAATAATAAAAATAGTATCTGGTCAGAATGTCCTGAAGGCATTCATTTTTTTATTATATTTGATAATCCACCTTTCAAGGGGTGATGTGGAACCCTTATAAGTCACAAAGGCTTAGAGGCAATTACATGACCCATAAATCTTAGAGGGAATCAACTAGACAAGACTAATTGGAATTAATCCTCCTCAGCATATGTCATGATATCAACACTCCACCTTCGCAGGGCTGGTCGACTATCTGTCCTATGAAAAGCTACACAGGCCTGGTACCGATGGAAAATCCATACCCTCTAATTCTTCCAATTATAGTTAGCTCTGATCTAGTGAATGTGCCTTCCCTGAATCCTCATCTGAAGCCTTTTCCCTTGTAGTCTGATTAGTACATATGCATCCATGTGGCCCAAAGGCCTTGGGGTGGCCCTAAGGCCATAAGGTGGCCCGAAGGCCTTGAGAATCAACTTTTCCGAAGGCTTTGGGTGGCCCGAAAGCCTTACAGGACCCGAGGAAAAAACCGGTCACCCAAATGCCCAGATAAATGAATAGTTCCAACTGCTATAGTACTAAACAGTGACTACTATAGTACTGCTACAATACCCCCCGGAAATACGCCTCCACCCAGATTTGACCTCGGGTCTCTTGGATGCACCTACCGAGTCTTAACCAACCGGGATGAGGCTCATGTGCAAAAAATAGTATCTTACTTATAAGTATACTGTATAATGTTAATTTTATAAACTATATCCCATTACTCTAGTATCAAATGTGTAACAAAACTGTTGATCATGTGTGTGGTTGACTACCACCTTACGAACAGACGTAATACTTTTTCCACCACCACCTATCACGGATGTATATAATTATGGATTTAATATAAATATATTATATTTATGAAATAATTATACTTATATAATTATTATATCACATATAACTTCTTACCTTCTAATCCATGGGAAAATGATAATGTCGCTCACACGTAGGTGTAGACTACCACATTCACAAAGAGATGTGATTCATTTTTCATTTTATTTTGAAATATATGGCTATAAGGATATATTTAATGATTAAATATGATATATATGATAAAAAATTAATATTTAAATTTAAAAAAATATTTACATTTCTTTCATTCTATCCATTATAAAAATGGAAACAACATTCAGGCGTATGTACGACATGTCATCTCTATGAATGGTGTAATTCATTTTTTATATATAAATTTTATGGATGACTATAAATATATATACAATGAATATATATGATATTTATATCATAATTAATATATTATAGAATTTGGCACTGTGATAAAATTACACATACCAAAACCACCAAACTAAAACATACATGAAAAACAAAGCTGTTATCACCAGGAACAATGATTTTAATAAATAATTATTAATAAAAGTGTTATAAATGGTTATAACTAAATAATATATGGAATTATATATGTGATTATGGTTCTATAATGGATTTATAATAAATATATATTTATTATATTGTAGGTTCGAACACATACTAAGGAATTCAGATATGAGGTAAGGTGTTTTTATCTCACTTTTATTTCTTTGAGACAAATACTATATTCACCACTTTATTTTTATATGGTTCATATATTTCCATGAATTTATTTTAATATTATTATTATGAAAATTAGGGGTATTTCTATATCCATTTATGGTCCTTTATTTCATTGTTATTTGGATTCAAAAATACCAAAGTGGTAATGGTTTTATGTTATAATCGCTTTGAATATTGAGATTATTTATGGTTAAGTTATAATGATGAAATATTATGGTCTATCTCTCAATGATACCATTATTTTTCTTCTAAATTGGTTATTTAAATAGAATATAATTTCTGCTTTCATTTTAATCTCTTTTAAGTACTCAATATACTGATTTTTTAAAAATAAATCTACATTATTTATCTCTTCGATTGAAAATAATTTTTCTTCCACATCTATGTTTCATTAAAATGTTTCAAGTATATTTTCATATATTTTATTATTGTTTAAATTCATATTTAACCATGTCTACCTTTTTATAAAATGTTTTAAAAGGAATATTCTTGTCATTTTTTGAATAATGTGATTTTTTACTTTTTAGTGACTATTTGAAAGAAATATCTGTTTTAATATTCATAGAATAAATGAAATTTATTTCTGTCTTAACTGTTAAATGATATTAATCTTACTATAAATGTTTTTAAGTTTATTTTTAAATAAAATATTTTCCTTAATATTTTGTAAATTTTTGGATTTAAAATAAGTTATTTCAATTAGAAAACGGTATTTTTTAGGAAATGTTACAACTGATCTTTTAATGATATTTTTTATCTAAGATGACATCCTTTGATACAGCTTATGTATTACCAGGAATATTATCAAATGATACCATACTTATTGTTTCTATAAAAGTTTTATGATTCTGATGAGAATATATTTATGAAATACATTCCTTTTCCATCAGTTATGCTATGATGAATTGATAAAAGGATTATGAAACTCATTTATTTTTGATAGGTTATGTCATCAAGAAATGTCTGTGAAACCAGTTTCCTTTTAATGGTTATGATGATGAATGGTTTATGATATTTTGGAATATATATCTTTGTTTTTCATTATGTGATGGGTGGTTCTAGAATTAAATATCCATCCAAATATTTGGGTTAATATGGATATTTGAGGAGGCAAATATGAGTGGAATGGGGAGTGAACCCAATTCAGTATGGGAATCTATCCACTAAGATACTTTTTGGAGTGAACCTTGACCACTCTGATGGTTTGGTGAGTGATCCCAATCCACTATGATAGTCCTTGCAATAATACTTTACTACAAAGGGAATGATTTTATATGCTTATGAGTAAGAAAAAAATTATTTATTATTCCAATGTTATTCTCTTTGGGAACATGTTCCTTGATTCCTTTATGATTCATGTCTTATGAACTACCAAACATTATGTAATGACTCAATATTATGATCTATGATATGTAGGGTATGGTTTTCAAATGTTATGATCATGTTATCATACCCTTATACTCATGTTATATTCATGTGATCATTAATATCACCCTTTCTTAAATGTAATGAGAAAATTAGGTCAACCTTTATTGTGTTTCCTTTCCCTAGGTTATGAAGAAAGGTATTAAGGATGATATTTCTGAAAATTATTCTTGTAATGATGAACTTATTGGTAGATTATGTAGTTCACTTATGAACCATTTCTTATCTGTCCAAGTTTAAAAGGATACAAAACATTTATGGTACTCAGACATATATTTATGAAATGTGTTGAATATTCATCTATTATGTTGTGATATCTATGTATGAAAATTTTGCGTCACTATAGATGGTATCAGATTATAGGTTTAGTTATCCTTTGGAAACGAGGATGATAAAACATTAGTGAGAACCCATAGGATAATCCTAAGTATAGGATAATTTTCTAAGTTAAAGTAAATAAATGAGTGTTTTTTTCTTAATAAAACAACCATATCTAGATAGTTCAAGTGGTCATGTTATTGGAATATATGCATCTTGGGGTATAACCTCGAAAAGAGTTGTTCGAGTATATCTGATCCATCATTCTAGTGCACAGTGAGTGTGCCCTTATTACGTACCTGGATTGATAATCTTGGAAGATATTCTTAGGATTATTAAAATTTTATTTATGAACCATCATGAATGATTTTAATAGTTGATTACCATGAATAACCTAGGTTAAACCTAAGGTTCCATAAATTATAAAGAAGGTGTAACATCCCCCAATCCGGCACTCTCTCAGGAGGTCAAAAAGGGTTGTTCATGACACCTCAGCCATGCCTCCCCATATGCCAGAGGCTGCTGAATAGTAGAGAGGGTGTGAAATGTATTATGGGGAGACTATACCCCTTAAAATGAAGTTTCATAGTAGTATAAATAATCATATGTGAACAGAAATAATAAAATTACACACATAGAGGAACACAATTATAAAATCCAACTGAATAATACAATAATAATAGGGTAATAATGTAATGAAGTGATAGAATGTAACTAAATATCATGATATAATTATATAAGAAAAATAATAGTAGACACAAATAAATTACTCAATGTCCTGGGTCTCGAACCCCACTCCAATCCCATCTTCAAACTCCATCCCAATAGTAAAAAACCAATCAACAAAAATTTCCCTTTCCCTTGCCCAAACCAGCACCCACAAAATCTTCTTGGGTACTATATGGTGGCCCAAATAGGGTGTTAGTATAAATCAATAGGTTGACATCACCATATATAAACAAAACCATCATGATAATAAGTTTATGCAATAAATCGATAAATATGTGTGTTAAATTAATTCAATAATTAATAAAATACCACATCAACCTGATTCGACTCCATGTCGGAATATATATGAGAATGCATTACAACCATCCCAACCAAAACCATATAACAAAGGTAAAAAATATTTTTCATCACCATGCCATAATATCTCTATTAATGTTTTACAACCATTCCAACCACAACCATGTAACCAAGGTAAAAAACATGTTTTGGAACCATACCAGAATATCTCAGAGCATGTCTTATGACCATGTCAGCCACAACCACGTAACCAAGGTAAACAACCTTCTTCGACACCATGAAAAAATATATCTAAGCATGTCTTATGACCATTCCATCCATAACTATATACCCATGGTATAGTCACAATAATCTAAGTCAAAATCCTATAAGAATTAAATCATTTCTGGGTCGAATCCCTATAATCATTACAACATGGGTCTGAACATAGCCCTATCTCAATAATCATTACAACATAGAATGGGATGAGCCTACTCACAATTATAATTACATCATATATGTGTGCAAGTTCCTGGGAATATCCCATCATATAATCATCTCATCATGGAACATAATTTATTTCATATTGCATGGATATGAAAATATCGAATCACAAGTATCAATGGTTAATTATGTCAATTACCATTATTATTTCATATACAACAAACTACAATAAAATAAACTATTAGTGGTGGTTTAAACAGCCTCTATATGCTTTGGTAGAAGTTTTAGAAAACCACCACTAAATTGCGAATCAGGAAACTATTAGCGGCGATTATATCAGTTTCATGGCAGTTTAAGGTAATCATCGTAGTTGCCTCATTTCGTGGTGGTTCTGGTTTTTTAGCGGCAGTTTTATACCCGGTGGCTCTATTTTATTTGTGTCGATTATAACCGTCGCGAATAAAAAACACCACCTCTCCTGAAAAGTGCCGCTGAAATAATCAAAACTGCAACGGAATACACACGGATGGTGGGACACTATAGCAGCAGTTTAAACCGTCGCTAAATAATAGTAGCCGCGGTTTAAACCGCCGCTAAATAATAGTAGCAGCAGTTATAACCGCCACTACGAGAAAAATATCTATATTTAGTGGCAGTTAAAACTGCCGCTACAATTTTACCAATTTCATTTAGCAGTAGTTAAAACCACCGCTAAAAGATGATCCGTGAAAAAAATAGTAGCTATGCATCCCCTACATCAGTTCCCTGAAAAAAAATCCATTCCAGGAATAGGAATAGTCTAACAGAATACATACTAGTCAATATGAAAAGTGATGCTTAACTAAGCACAATCAAAGGCATATTTCAGTAATGTAATGCAGATAAACGTATCACATAGCCATTAGACCTTTAAACAAAATTATAAACAAGCATGTCTTTTTATATTTCATGAAAACAATGCCAAGCCTAGGTTCAACCTATTCCATCCATACCAGTTCCAACCCTGACATAAAAATTTATATCAACATACATCCCACTTGTAATATATGATGAATTGTGTATGATATTCATAATTTATGGTCATTCTCTCATATCATTATTCTTATCTTATTCTTTCATATTATTATCAATTTATATCTCTCGCATTTACCCTTAATGAACATCTGATTTGACACATTCTTTTGTTTCCCTAACCACTAGGTTATAAATAACTACTACCCAACCTATGAATTAGCATGACATGATCAATCAATTACACGTTCACATAAAAATAATTTTATTTTTTTCCAAAATAAATTATTTGAAAATAAGTTCTTAAAAGAATGGACTTATATTCTATAAAAGTGAATACTAATAATTCATAGTGGAAAAACAATGCATATTACTTTCTATATAAGTGAAAACTAGTAATGTATACTAGAAAATAAGCACATATATGAATATTTATATTGGAAAAAATAAAATTAGTAATATATATAGATAATAAAAAGAGATTCCATGTATAATAAGAAAGCACATCCTTTAGTAATATAAATCAAAAATTCAAAAAGAGAAACTACAATCATAAAATCATGTATGCACTTATGTTACGAAGTTAATTTTGTGTGATTGTATCATCATTAATTATTTAACATCATATTGCCTCTACCACTATTATGAGAAAGTAGGAAATGAATTGTTTGGTAAATCTACAACAGGGATTCCCATGATCAGGTTTAGATTTTATGAGCCTTGTTGGCATGTAAAATTTTCCAACGCCTTCATTATGCTCTAGATATAATCAAGTAATTTAGTCTATCATCACACCCAACCCATGATGCTCGAGTCCATATCATCTTTCTCGTACATCCTATTCACCCTTTTGAATAAAAAACCCACCCTATGGTGATGTGAATGACACCCTTTGGCGATAACAATCAATGTAAGCATAGTAGGGGAACAACCATTCCATCCCAAGAATGATGTGAAAACTATCATCTCGAGGAAAATTAGGTCCCATATGAGGTGACACCCAATTATATCAAGGTCCACTCCCTACAATAACATAAATTCTTTAATCAAATCCCCAACAAAGTTTTGAGTGTCATCACTTCATAGGAAACCTGAATGTTGAGCCCAAGGATCTCCACAACATGCAAAAATATGATGGAATGATAAGAACCTATATCAAAAAATTAGATACTAAAGTGGAAGCTACCAAAATAGTACCTCTCACCATAAAAGGTACAACACTCTGTTCTTCACATATTGGTCTCACTTTATACAATTATACTGATCTGTGGCCTTAATATATAGCCTAGATACCTTGAGCAGGTCCTCTATGCTAGTGATGTAAGTCTTGTGTTTGGATGCTTTGACCACGACCACCGCTTTGGACCAATCGATTGACCAAAAAATATCTCCCTTTATAACATGAAGATAATTTCCCCACTCTTAAATGTGGAATTATTGAAAACACTCATTCACTGTATACAATAGGAAAAGATCTACAAAAATTCTGTAGATGGATCATCCTACTTCAATATCGACACTCAACTTGATTACTATCACACAGTCTCCCCATGTATCCCTGCCTCACACAGTAATGATAAAAAATATAATTACCAACACCAATTCTCAAGAAATTATTCCCTTAATGATAGGTCAGAAAGTGTCACTTCCTTCCACCAAACACTTTCCATTGGGTCAACAAACTAAACTACCCTACTTTGTTCCCAAACCTTACCTCGAGTTATGTTATGTAATAAGAACCTGATTTATTTTTGATATAGTGGATAACCAAAATAAATTTACCTATGATAACACAACATGATTGTGCCTGAACGCGAATCATATCACCCTAGATAGATCATCCATAAGATAAATATGCACAAAACCTAAAATCTTGTAAAGTGAGTCCAACACTCAATAAAAAACATAGAACCATACTCTAAATGCATAAAATCTTTGGCCCTTTTAGTCCTAAAATTCTATAGAAAAAAATACTCTTAAAAATTGAATAATAAAAAATGAATTATCACAATAAAGAATCGACATATATGGTGCATACCAAACTCAAGAAATCAAGACATGAAAGGAAACATTAGAAATCAATAAAATTCATAAAAGGAAACATGAGAAATCAAGAAAATGTTAGGTCATGAAATTGTTTAGTGGAAACTATGTGCCACACATGATACATATACAAACCAATTATTCCCATATTTTTCCAACACATCAACAATACAACTACTCATGGTCCGATGATGAACATGTATCGTCACCCTCTCTACCTCCATATCCACTTCCTGCTGTCACCTGTAAGAAAATTATATTGAAAATTAAACATTGTTGCATAATTTTATTTAAACTTAAAACCAATAAAAGTTTGAAAACTAAATGATTTTGGTTTTTTGTGATTTTCCTACTTACCACCAGTCGATGCACTACCACCGGGGGAATATCTTCTCATCTAATATTATATATCAGTCATCGCTTTCTGCAAAGCGGATATTTGAGCCCCTTGGCCTTGAACTGTGTTTCGTAGAGAAGAAATATCCCTATGAGAATCTTCGGGTATGGACTAACTATAACCACAATTAGATGCAGATGGAATCCCTGGTGGCCTGCCAAAGGCCTCAGATGGTACGAGTCTGAAACCCATCATGTGCACTCTACTAGGATGCTCCTTCCCAAGGACTTTAGCAACCATGTCATCCTGGGAGACTGAGTAGGACTTCCCAAGATTAGCATCCCATAGTTCTTTAATTTTTACCTATAAATCAAATATCAATATGTATTAACATAGTAAAAACTGATAATAAGTTATTATAATAAAAAATTGACTTCATACCCCAACTTATTTTGCAGGCTCATTAAAAAAACTTTCATATGATTTTTTGTGAACATCCAACCGCACTTCAATTCAGGATGCTTTGTGCCATAAACTCTGTGACTGTATTAAGCAAAGATAAATCAAAAATTTATTATATTAAACAGATAATATTTTCTTATAAATATTTAAACTAAAGAAAACATTACCAGAGTTGTTTGACTTCTAGAAAATCTTTTTGACCCCGCAGTGTTAGGAATGACTTGCTTAGCCCGGTTTGATTCATTCTGTCTTGAGAGATCCTGAAAAAAATAAAATTCAATTTAATAGTAATTTATTCAATATCATCTCCTCTTTATATAGATGTATAAATATAAAATGAGGATAATATAATAATATATATTTCAATACCATCCACTTCTCATCACGATGTTTGTCAACAAAAAATTTCCCCTGCTCTTTCGGTACCCCACTGGGTTGCTTCTCATACATTTGTTGCACAGTCAACAAAGTATCATTGAAATCACACCACAATCTCCAATTGAAGTCTTTCCATTTCTTACCAAGATTTTTCAACATCCACTCTCATGCTATCACATCAGCAACTGTAAAGTGGAAGAACATCGGTATACAAGAATTCATTTTGAACAAATTAGTAACATTACATTCAATTAAACCATAATGTATTAAAATTACCTTTATTTGGGAATCAAAAACATTATTTTTCCAACTTGGAGGCATTTGTCTCCAATCATCATAAGAAATAGGTAGGGAAATGGTCTCTACTGCCAGTTGGCCTAGAATCTGGCCAAGTAACCTCGCGATGTCATCCGTAGGGACCCCAAATGAATCAAATGGAATGACTATCATCTCTCCATTCATATTCCAAACATCTAAACTTTTTATGTTTTTCTCCATGGATGGATTTTTTTCATATTCAATGAGAAACCAATTAGTATATACAAAATGCAATAAATTTATTTATATTTAAATTTTTACCTATGACAGTGACCCTCCAGTATGCCCATGATGAGCTAGAAGGGGCGTGCTGCCGCCCCACTACTGAGGCTCCTGAAGGGAGATTAGAAGACTCAGCCTCTAATGGGACACCCACAGAGGGTGTGAGAGATGGTGCATGGGTGTAGGTAGCTGGTGGCTCAGATGCCATGGGGAGGGAGACCGATGGATCGCCATCTATCGTAGTAGTAGATGAAATAGTGCACTGCTTCCTCCTTGGAATTCCTATAATTTAATCAAATAAAATTAAGTTAAGAATATATATTTCAAAAAAATTATGCAGATTTTTTTAAAATGATAATAGATTCCCAATATTAACAGAAAAACATATATAACAATGATAATGAATGACTGCACAAATGAAATAAGTGGTTGCTGAATGAATAAATAACTATACATACAATCATTATCCCCTTCAATCATGTCGGTTAACTGCTCCATTACTTCATCCACATCATTTAACCTTTCTAGACTAATATTTTCATTATCATGATGGAAAAATAATTCTGCTTCTTGTTGTTGATGAGATTCAATTTCAGAGGTCAAATATTCCACTTAATCACCCATATCATACAAATATCTTTTTATAACATGATCAACTACACTCCACCCATCATCCACAACATTATTCACATAATATACCATTTTTTCTTGCGATGATAAGATATAGGGATCATGCAGTTCACGATCACCAACATCCATCAAGCCAGAGAAGTTCACAGAAGTAAATTTCAAGGAATATCTTTTAACACCTCTGATAATATCGACCCAATTGAATTTGAATAAAACAACATAAAAATACTCATGGTATTTTAATTCAATCATATCAACTAGCTTTCCATAGTATCCCACTTCAGAAAATATAAATATACCACTATTCTTTGTTTTCAAACCCACTTCTTAATCGACTGTACGAAATCTAAAACCATTCACAATGTAAGTGTCAAAATTTCTAACTTGTTTTATAGGACCTATAGCAATAAACTTCAAATCTTCTGACAACTCTGCTCGAGTATCGGTATTAATGATCTAAAAAAAGAAATATAATTTATTATATTTAAAAAATGTTTGTGTCAAACTAATATTTGTATTTATTGAAATATTTATGAACTTACACGTTGTGAAAACTATTATACAAACTCTTTATTCATAGATTTCATTATATCTTTCTCATTTTGTGTTCAGGCTTTCATTAGTCTCTTTGTTTGTATCCTAAACTCTTCAATAGATGGATCTGCAATTTCACTATTTAGCAGCACATATCTATGTGCCTGTAATAATTCAAATTCTGTCAGTGTCACATTTGAGGTCCTCCCAACTAATCAACCAATAGAAAGAAATATTTTTAATTTTTGATGTATTTTAGATTTATTCGATGTGTTGTCAACATGTCTAACTCAATTAAATCTTGTCTCAATATCATCCAAGTATCTAGAAGAAAAGGTACGACACTCCTCATCCAAATAGCCTTCAACAATAGAGCCTTCTGGTTGAGATTTATTTCTCACGTATGCTTTCAAATGCCTAAGATATCTGTGAAATAAAATAATCACAATTATGAATTTATTTAAATTCCAAACATTGTTTACTTAACTAAAAAACATATAAATAAAATACCTCTCAATTGGATACATCTATCGATAATGAACGGGGCCTCCTAATTTAGCTTCCTTAACCAAATGCACAGTTAAATGCATCATGACAGTAAAAAACGATGGAGGAAAGATCATCTCCATTGCACAGAGGATCAATACAAACCTCTCCTGGATGTTGTCAAGATGAAATGGATTTAGATATTTCTCACATAATTGCCAGAAAAATGTGCAGAATTAGAGTACAATAGCAGTAACTTTTCAGTTAATAATGTACACAATACCAATGGTAGTAACTATTGTAACAAAATATGTGAATCATGAATTTTCAATCCATGTAACTTATGATTCTTCAAGTCAACACACCTTGAGATGTTACTCGAATACCCATCAGATACCTTCACATTCTTTAAAATTTGAAGGAATGTATCTTTATCCCTATTTTTCATTGCAAAAATTGATGGAGCATTATAACGACCCATACTTTACATACATTGTCATTACTTCAGAATTTAAGAACACTTATTACAACATATAAAAAAACCAGGAAAGGACCGTATAGGTATAGGGTCTTTAGAAACTGGGAAACATAAACAACTGGTTCATAAAGCATCTACTTTGCCTCCCATTTATTTTGTCATATCTAGAGTCCCTTTTTGGCATATCCTACTTAATAACCTTCTTCCTGACCTGGGGAAATAAATCATACAAAAGGGTGAGCTCAAATGTCCAATAAGGGTAAACAAAAGAAATATCAATCACATCGTATACATAAGAACGGAACTTTTTGAAATCTTAACCTGAAAAAGAAATCATAATTTCATAACATGGGATAAATTATAGTAGTGAAATGTAATCCCAATAATCATAAATTAAAACATGAACCTTTGTGGCATACACACATAATCAAATAGAATCATTTATTTTTAGTCAAGACTCATTTCCAAGACTATCTTAGTGGACAAAGTCCATTTCTGAACCAAGTTCACTCCTCGTTTCAGTCCTGTTTCACTGAACTAGTTTAACCTGCCGTTCCAGCCATGTCTATCTCATGAGATATAAAATCTTTACCCAATTCATTGTAGGGAGATATAGGTCCCAACCATCTCATAATGATACCATTCTTATGTGTGCCACAAAATCAGAAACCATACATCATAGCATAACTCATGTAACAAAAATGGGAATCTTAAACATCGTGACATCATAAAACAATTCATATAAGATAAAGGAATATAATTCCATCACAAAATAATTAAATCAATGTAATAATAGGGATAGAAATAGAACCCTTTATTATCTTAGATGGAAAATAATTTTGATAAAACACTTGAACTCCATTCTTGAGGAAAATATCCTTTCTGCTTCAAAAACACTTTTCCTTTCTTAACATGTCGTACAATTATAAACTAAAAGAATTTGATTAAAAATAAACTTGAAAACATGTAAAGGAAGCTTCTTGGAAATAATGTTTTAAAAATCCATTCATGCCGTATAAGTTAAAAAAACATTCTTCGTACTTTTGTTGGAAAAGTCAAAAAGTACCTTGTATGAAAAATGACAAAAGATTCCTTTCATATCCTTTACTAAAAACTCACCGAAGGGTAAAATTGGATTTTAACAATTTTATGTGGATGGAAATAATATTACATATTGAGGAAACATGGATGTGGATGATAAAATACACCCCAGTAAATACCAAAGTATAAACAATCTTGGATAAAAATGAGATTGTGATATTTCCCTTACCTTAGGTTCGATTTGCCTCGTAAGTGTCCAAAACTACTGTATAATGATTTAAATAATGTTATTAACTTATTCAATAATAATAATTATTGTTATGATATCATATATGGTCATATTCTTAGCTTCTTAGTAGTAATATTTCATTGCTACTTGTTATTCGGGTGTTTATAACTTTTTGTTCTTATGCGTGTTTTGTCGAATAAATTCTTATTCTTCTCTTTATGTTATAGATACATCATTTCCAGAATGGTATTAATTTACTATATATCATATTTTTTCATTAAATTCATTTATATAATCATTATGCAATGAAGATCATGTAGAACGAATCACATCACATCGTGGAGACGGTATTCCGTACGTATGCACGAGCGATGATATCATTCCCATGATCGTGGAATTGTATTGGAGTGTATGCATACTATTTCAGAATCAATATCACTTTAAAATAACCATATATACTAATTATTTAAACAATTATACCATCCAAGTAAGGTGGTGGGGGAAAATAGATTACACCACGGCGTGGAGATGGTATTCCGTACGTACGCACGCGCGGTGATTTCGTTTTCCATAGGATGGATAGATGTTGAAATAGGGTTGTTTCATACTTATAATAACATATCATTATATGAGTGATACTGATGTTATTACTTCATAATTAAACAACTAAAGAAGAAGATGTTGAAGAAGAAAGAATTTGGAAAGGATCAGTAATGGATATTACCTCTTTTTGACGCGCCTCTTCTTAACCTCCTCTTAGGGCACTAGGGTTGGTCTTTGAAGAAGACCAGAACCTCTAGGATGATTCTAGGGAAGTGGGGAAGTGAAATGGTCCGAGTTTGGCCGATATTGAAGGCTCAAATTGGTGCGAGGAGGAGAGGGAGGAGGTTCCTTTTTATAAGGGAGGAGAGGGGCACCTTTGGAAATATAAGAAATATTTGTTTATATTAAATCCCAACCCCACTTAAAAACTTCCAAAATGACTCATATCCAAATATTATATGAGATAGAGTTGTAATATCATCAACCAATAAAATTTAGACATGTTAGGAATTTATTTTAAACATTACCAACTTGATTTATCCTTATTTATCAATTTAATTTTATTTGTGGTAATAATATTCTAAATTTTAAATTATTATTAATAATTACATATGTGTTGTGAATTTTCCCTAATTTGACACTTTATGACATTTTAGACCATATAAATTTTAATTTATAATTTTTAAATATTTTTGTGATTTTTAAATGATTTTATAATATTTTATTTTTATAAAATAACAATAGTGTCAATTTTGACACTATTCATTTATTTGAATTTAAATAAAATATATATAGAGGATATGTTCGAAATAAAAGCTTTAATAGATTAATAAAATGTCATATGTATCTAGAAAATTAGTGGAGCACATTAAATAGTGCATATATTAATTATTTTAATATTTTAAAACCATTTATTTGATATTTTAATTAATAAAATAATTTCAACATCACTATTGTGTCATAATTAATTATAAGTATTTAATCACTAAAAATTATAAATAAATTCCTATGATGTAGATAATTGTATTAGCTTTTTGGATACAATTCATGTTCGAAGTTTCATTAATTTTATCACCAAATTAAAATTATTATACTTATAAGATTTAAGAAAGTGACATGTCACATTTTTTGGTTTTAATAATAATTAAATTATTTTCATGGACAAAAGTCTATTAAATGAATCTAATACGACCCTTAGGTGATATGAGTCTACGTTTAGTCATCCAATAGGATTTTTTCAGGTGTTAGGGTAATTTTATATTCTTATATTTACCCTTAATTATCCGATTTACCTTTAACTATGGTAAATAAAATTTACCGTAGTTACTATTCATAATGCCCAAAAATAAAAAGTATCCTATTAACATAATTTGGAACCACTGATTATGAATATGGAATCCATTTTTCAAAATTCAAAACATATAATTTTCAGTAATTAATTTAAAATAAATCCCGTTGTTAAGAAAACGGGTTTTAGAAGTTAAAACATTGCCAAAGATTGAAATGTTTTTACCTATGAATTCAATGTGAAATTAATGATAATGACATACATTATATTAAATGGTAAAAATATATTCTATCTATACTTTAAAACCATTCAATATTATAATTTAACCATATAAATTTTCTCAATGAAAAAAGTTGTTTTTAATTAAAAATTAGCGTATTTTTACTATTCATCAAAATATGAAAGTTATCAGAAAAATATCAAAAATTTATCCAAAGTAAATTTTTATATCCTGATTCAAAAGAAGAATTATATTTTGTCAAATTGAACTTATAAATGTGTCAAAAACTAGATTTAATGTGGGTGCTCCATCAAAAGGCGGCAAAACTGCATTTTTTGATAAATACTTATTTTACCCAAAAAAATAATTTTGTTCTCTTAACATGTTCTAGAAAATGTGTAAGATGAATAATAATGTTGTAAAATTTAAAATTCAGTTAATAATATTCATAACGGCTAGTTTATAATATTATAATAATATATCGTTGTTTAGTGGAACTCGGTATTGCGTACTACACAGGCTATTGAGGAAGGTCGCGATTGCGTGCAGCGAAATATTCCTTTGATGATTTATATAACATAAAAACAAAATATTTCTCATAAAAGTCTCGGGTGTTACATTCTACCCCCCTTAAAATGAATTTCACCCTCGAAATTTGTCACTTTGTCACAAACAGATGAGGATACCTCTCCCTAATCATATCCTCAAGATCCCATGTAGCTTCTTCTAATTGGTGGTTCCTCCATAAAACTTTCACCAAGTGAGTGGTCTTGTTTCGTAGGACTTTTTCACTACGATCCAGAATCTCTATCGGTTGTTCTTCATAAGAAATATCTTGCTCCAGCGGTACAACTTCTGAGATGAGTACATGTGAAGGATCAGGTATGTACTTTCTCAGGAGAGATACATGGAACACATCGTGAACTTGAGAGTGATTCTATGGAAGTGCCAATTGGTAAGCTACCTTCCCAACACGATCCAGTATTTCGAAAGGACAGATATATCTAGGGATTAACTTCCCCTTCTTTCCAAATCTCATGACCCTCTTCCAGGGAGATATTCGTAAGAACACTTTATCAGCCACTTCAAACTCTAGGTCTTTTCTTCGGTTTTCAGCATAAATTTTTTGTCAACTCTGAGCTACTCTTATGTGTTGTTGAATAGATCGGACCTTTTCTACCATCTCATCAACAATATCAGGTCCTAATAGCTTTCTTTCCCCAAATTCATCCCAGCAAGTTGGAGTCCTGCATTTCCTTCCATATAGAGCTTCATAAGAAGCCATCTGAATACTGGAGTGAAAGATATTATTATAAGAAAATTCCACCAAAGGTAGGTGTTGATCCCAACCACCTTTGAAATCCATAGCGCAAGCTCTCAACATATCTTCTAGAGTTTTAATAGTTCTCTCAGACTGACCATCTGTCTGAGGATGATAAGCAGTGCTGAAACTCAACTCTGTATCCAGAGTATGCTGAAGACTTTGCCAAAACTTTCAGGTAAACCTCGGATCCCGATCAGATATAATAGAAAGTGTTACTCCATGCAATCTTACCACTTTCTTCACATATATCCTGGAAAGCTGATCTAGAGAGAAATCCTCTCTAATAGCAATGAAGTGTGCAGACTTTGTAAGAAGATCAACTATGAACCAGATAGCATTATTGCCTTTGGATGTTTTTGGAAGTCCTGTGACAAAGTCCATAGTGATGTTTTCCCATTTCCATTCGGGTATGGGTAATAGTTGGAACATCCCCTTAGACTTCTGTCTCTCAGCATTAACTTGCTGACAAACCAAGCATCAAGAGACATATTCAGCAACATCTCTTTTCATGCCATCCCACCAGAAGTAGTCTTTTAGGTCCCTATACATCTTCGTGCTTCTAGGATGAATAGAGAATGAAGAACTATGAGCCTCATCCAGCAGATCCTTCTTTAATTCGGAGATGGGAGGAACACAAACCCGATTCCTGAACTTTATTATCCCATCACAATCAAGGTTGAATTCAGGAACATTTCTCACCTTCTTTTGTAACTCGACATCATCTTTCTGTGCCTCTTTAGTATTCACATGTATAGATGGTTGAACATTCATTTGAGAAAGATACGATTTTCCCCTTTCATTATAATTCCAAGATCCATCCTTTGTAAATCCATAAATATTGTATCTTTTGTGATCCTCATCATGGATAAACTGGCATGGTCTTGTCGACTTAATGCATCTACCACCTTGTTTGCTTTCCCAGGGTGGTAATGAATTGAGCAGTCGTAATCCTTAATCAGCTCCAACCATCTTCTTTGGCACATATTCAGCTCCTTTTGTGTGAAAATATACTTTAAACTTTTATGATCAGTATAAATATCACACCTTTCACCATAAAGGTAATGCCTCCAAATCATTAATGCAAAGATTACCATAGCTAACTCCAAATCATGAGTTGGGTAATTTTGCTCATGTATTTTCAACTGTCGTGAGGCATAAGCTATCACCATATCATTTTTCATAAGAACACACCCCAAACCCTTCTTGGATGCATCACTGTAGATCACAAACCTTTCTCCACTACAAGGCAGTGTGAGCACAGGTGCACTGGATAACCTTCTTTTCAACTCCTTGAAATTCTCTTCACATTCCTCCATCCAAACAAACTTAACTCCTTTCCAAGTCAACTTGGTGAGTGGATTATATAATCGTGAAAAATCTTTCACAAAACGTCGATAATATCCAGCCAAACCAAGAAAACTTCAGATCTCAGTCACTGTTGTTGGTCTCGACCATCTTTCGATAACCTCTGTTTTTGCTGGATCCACAGATATCCCCTCTTTTGAGATTATGTGACCCAAAAATGAAACTCTTTGAAGCCAAAATTCACACTTGGTAAATTTGGAATAAAGCTTCTCCTTTCTCAGGGTATTAAATATAATTCTCAAGTGATATTAATGTTCTTCCTTGCTTTTTGAATATACAAGAATATTGTCTATAAAGACCACCACAAACTGATCAAGATAGTCTCTAAAGACTCTATTCATCAGATCCATGAAGATAGAAGGGGAATTAGTAAGACCAAATGGCATCACTATAAATTCATAGTGTCCATACCTTGTACGAAAAGCCGTCTTTGGTATATCCTCCCTTTTGACCCTTAATTGGTGATACCCTGAATGAAGATCAATCTTGGAGAAGTATTGAGCTCCTCATATTTGGTCAAATAAGTCATCAATGCGTGGGAGAGGATATTTGTTCTTGATAGTGATCTTGTTAAGTTCTTGATAATCAATGTAGAGTCTCATTGATCCATATTTCTTCTTAACAAACAGAACAGGTGCTCCCCAAGGTGACGCACTAGGGAGTATGAACCCCTTATCAAGATTCTCTTGGAGTTACTTCTTCAATTCCTGCAACTCAATTGGGGCCATTCTATAAGGTGTCTTTGAAATAGGCAAAGCACCTGGTACGAGTTCTATTGAAAACTCAACTTCACTATTTGATGGGAGACACAATAATTCCTCCATAAAGACATCATCAAACTCTCGTACAATGGGCATATTATTAATCATGAGTTTCTCACCAACCATTTGAGATAAATAACCTTCATTTAGTGGAATCAATACCCATAAAATGGAAGAAATTTCCACTGGAAGGTTATGTTCATCTTTGCATTGATAGACGATCATAGATTGATCTGGAATATGAAATGTGACTTCCCTTATTTGGCAATTGATATGAGCTCCATGTAGAGAAAGCCAATACATGCCAAGAATCACATCAAATTCTACTATATGAAGGATCAAAAGATTTGCAGGAAGCACTTTCCCACAAACTTCAATCGGAGAAGAATTATAAACTTTTGATGCGACTGTTGTGCCATTAGGGGTTGTCACAACCAACTCAATATCTAACTGTTGAGGTAATACGGTGATATCCTTAGAAAATTCTTCAGAAATAAAGGAGTGGGTGGATACAGAATCAAATAAAACATTTTCTAATTTAGAGTGGATGGTAAGTGTACCTTTCACCACATCATTATTGTACTCCACATCGCTGATAGAAATTGCATGTGAATTTCCTTTATCTTTAGCCTTAAGAGTTTGTTGACGTTGACCATCATCATCAACCCTTGGATTTGGGCATTGATTGGCATAATGACCCATCTCCTTGCAATTGAAACATTGAAGTGTAGTAGGTTCATTCTGTGTGTCCCTTCCTTTGTTTTCATCATTAGACATCTTTTTCCCATCATTGCGGCATTCAAATGCCCGATGACCTTCCTTTCCACATTTGAAACATTTACTTGTCCCTTTAAGAAAACTCCCTCCATGTTTCTTTCCACACTTTGAGCATAAGGGAAAGCTCATCTTATTTTCAGTGTGCTCTTTAGATTTTCCTTTGAATTCCATTTTCCTCTTCTTATCAAACCCATATGACTGATGGGTTACTCCAATCTCCATCTCGACTTTGAGAGCACATCGAACGATTTCCTCATTGCTATTGAAGTCCCTTATTGCTAACACCCTTAGAAGACTTGGTTTTAAGCCACTAAAGAATCGATCGATCTTACTCTCAGGTTGTATAATAATACCAGAAGCGTACCTTGCATGTCTTGTAAAATTTTCTTCATAAGTACCAACAGATTCATCATCCTTTTTCTTCAGTTCTTGAAACTCTTTCTCCATCTTTGTTCGGAGAATAGGAGGGAAGTACTTATTGAAAAATAAGTTCTTGAATTCGTCCCATTCTATGGACTCAATTTCATCCCTTTGCCTCATATTCTTAATAAGATTCCACCATTTATCAGCATCTCCTTCCAAACGATACACTGATAGGATGAATTTATCATGTTCAGAACATAGAAGAACTGAAAATAACTTTTCAGTAGTACTAATCCATTGTTCAGCAACTAATGGATCAGTAGACCCGCTGAAAGAAGGTGGACGCTGCCTCATGAAGGATTCAACAGAATTTTGCTCCTTCCTTTTCTCGTTTGGAAGTCATGCATGATTCATAGCTTGAGAAAGTTGTGTGAGCATGGCTACAAGATTTTGCATTCCATCTCTCATAATGTTTGGTTGCTCAGGGGTAAAATCATTGCATTGCCCGTCGCATTCCGCATTAACACAGTTCCTTCGGGTTCCAGCCATTGACTAAAACCAAGAAGAATAGTGTGAGCAACACGAATTATAATAAGAAAACCACATAATCAAGAATAAAATTTCACACTTAAGGTCTTATCATAGGTTGTTCATGGCTATTTCTAAAACACTAAGATTGTGTTCTATGCTTAGACTTATCTTTAGGATTCTTACTAAGGCTTTCACATCCTAGTTTCCAAAGGTTGACTATACCTTTCCTCTGATATCAACTATAACGACCCATAATTTACATACATTTTCATTACTTCAGAATTTAAGCACACTTATTAAAACATATAACAAAACCAAGAAAGGACCGTATAGGTATAGAGTCTTTAGAAACTGGGAAACATAAACAACTGGTTCATAAATCATCTACTTTGCCTCCCATTTATTTCATCATATCTAGAGTCCCTTTTTGACATATCCTACTTAATAACCTTCTTCCTGACCTGGGGAAATAAAACATTGAAAAGGGTGAGCTCAAATGCTCAATAAGGGTAAACAAAAGAAATATCAATCACATCATATACATAAGAACATAACTTTTGGAAATCTTAACCTGCAAAAGAAATCATAATTTCATAACATGGGATAAATCATAGAAGTGAAATGTAATCCCAATAATCATAACTTAAAACATGAAACTTTGTGGCATACACACATAATTATAGAGAATCATTTCTTGTTAGTCAAGACTCATTTCCAATACTATCTTAGTGGACAAAGTCCATTTCTGAACCGAGTTCACTCCTCGTTTCAGTCCTATTTCATTGAACCGGTTTAACCGACCGTTCCAGCCATGTCTATCTCATGAGATATAAAATCTTTGCCCAATGCATTGGAGGGAGATATAGGTCCCACCCATCTCATAATGATACCATTCTTATGTGTGCCACAAAATCAGAAACCATACATCATAGCATAACCCATGTAATAAAAATGGGAATCTTAAACATCGTGACATCATAAAACAATTCATATAAGATAAAGGAATATAATTCCATCACAACATAATCAAATCAATGTAATAATAAGGATAGAAATAGAACCCTTTATTATCTTAGATGGAAAATAATTTTGATAAAACACTTGAACTCCATTCTTGAGGAAAATATCCTTTCTGCTTCAAAAACACTTTTCCTTTCTCAACATGTCGTACAATTCTAAACTAAAAGAAGTTGATTAAAAATAAAATTGAAAAATTTTAAAGGAAGCTTCTTGGAAATAATTTTTTAAAAATCCATTCATGCGTATAAGTTAAAAAAAATCATTCTTCGTACTTTTGTCGGAAAAGTCAAAAAGTACCTCGTACGAAAAATGACAAAAGATTCCTTTCATATCCTTTACTAAAAACTCACCGAAGGGTAAAATTGGATTTTAACAATTTTATGTGGATGGAAATAATATTACATATTGAGGAAACATGGATGTGGATGATAAAATACACCCCAGTAAATACCAAAGTATAAACAATCTCGGATAAAAATGAGATTGTGATATTTCCCTTACCTTAGGTCCGATTTGCTTCGTAAGTGTCCGAACCTCTTGTATAATGATTTAAATAATGTTATTGACTTATTCCAGAATCACAATTATTGTTATGATATCATATATGGTCATATTCTTAGCTTCTTAGTAGAAATATTTCATTGCTACTTGTTATTCGGGTGTTTATAACTTTTTGTTCTTATGCGTGTTTTGTCGAATAAATTATTATTCTTCTCTTTAGGTTATAGATACATCATTTCCAGAATGGTATTAATTTACTATATATTACATTTATTCATTCAATTCATTTATATAATCATTATGAAATGAAGATCATGTAGAACGAATCGCATCACATCGTGAAGACGGTATTCCGTACGTACGCACGAGCGATGATCTCATTCCCATGATCGTGGAATTGTATTGGAGAGTATGTATACTATTTCAGAATCAATATCAATTTACAATAACCATATATAGTAATTATTTACACCATTATAACCATCCAAGTAAGGTGGTGGTGGAAAATAGATTACACCACGGCGTGGAGACGGTATTCCGTACGTACGCACGCGCGGTGATTTCGTTTTCCATAGGATGGATAGATATTGAAATAGGGTTGTTTCATACTTATAATAAAATATTAGTATATGAGTGATACTGATGTTATTACTTTATAATGAAACAACTAAAGAAGAAGATGTTGAAGAAGAAAGAATTTGGAAAGGATCGGTAATGGATATTACCTCTTTTTGACGCGCCTCTTCTTAACCTCCTCTTAGGGCACTAGGGTTGGTCTTTGAAGAAGACCAAAACCTCTAGGATGATTCTAAGGTAGTGGGGAAGTGAAATGGTCAGGGTTTGGCCGAGCTTGAAGGCTAAAATTGGTGTGAGGAGGAGAGGGAGGAGGTGCCCTTTTATAAGGGAGGAGAGGGGCACCTTTGGAAATATAAGAAATATTTGTTTATATTAAATCCCAACCCCACTTAAAAATTTTCAAAATGACTCATATCCAAATATTATATGAGATAAGGTTGTAATATCATCAACCAATAAAATTTAGACATGTTAGGAATTTATTTTAAACATTACCAACTTGATTTATCCTTATTTATCAATTTAATTTTATTTGTGGTAATAATATTCTAAATTTTAAATTATTATTAGTAATTACATATGTGTTGTGAATTTTCCATAATTTGACACTTTATGACGTTTTTGACCATATAATTTATAAATTATAATTTTTAAATATTTTTTTGATTTTTAAACAATTTTATAATATGTTATTTTTATAAAATAACAATAGTGTCAATTTTGACACTATTCATTTATTTGAATTTAAATAAAATATATACAGAGGATATGTTCAAAATAAAAGCTTTAATAGATTAAGAAAATGTCATATGTATCTAGAAAAATTAGTGGAGAACATTAAATAGTGCACATAATAATTATTTTAATATTTTAAAACCATTTATTTGATATTTTAATTAATAAAATAATTTCAACATCACTATTGTGTCATAACTAATGATAATTATTTAATCCCTAAAAATTATAAATAAATTCCTATGATGTAGATAATTGTATTAGATTTCTGGAGACTATTCATGTTCGAAGTTTCATTAATTTTATCACCAAATTAAAATTATTATACTTATAAGATTTAAGAAAGTGACATGTTGTCACATTCTATGGTTTTAATAATAATTAAATTATTTTCATTGAAAAAAGTCTATTAAATGAATATAATCCAACCCTTATGTGATATGGTTTGACTTTTAGTCATCCAATAAGATTTTGGCAGGTTTTAGGGTAATTTTATAATCTTATATTTACCCTTAATTATCCGATTTACCTTTAACTATGGTAAATAAAATTTACCGTAGTTACTATTCATAAGGCCCAAAAATAAAAAGTATCATATTAATATAATTTCGACCCACTGATTATGAATATGGAATCCATTTTTAAAAATTCAAAACATATAAGTTGCAGTAATTAATTTAATATAAATCCCGTTGTTAAGAAAACGGGTTTTAGAAGTTAAAACATTGCCAAAGATTGAAATGTTTTTACCTATGAATTCAATGTGAAATTAATGATAATGACATACATTATATTAAATGGTAAAAATATATTATATCAATAATTTAAAACCATTCAATATTATAATTTAACCATATAAATTATCTCAATGAAAGAAGTTGTTTTTAATTAAAAATTAGCGTATTTTTACTATTCATCAAAATATGAAAGTTATTAGAAAAATATCAAAAATTTATCCAAAGTAAATTTTTATATCCTGATTCAAAAGAAGAATTTTTTTTGTCAAATTGAACTTATAAATGTGTCAAAATCTAGATTTAATGTTGGTGCACCATCAAAAGGCGGCAAAACTGCATTTTTTGATAAATACTTATTTTACCCAAAAAAACTATTTTGTTCTCTTACCATGTTCTAGAAAATGTGTAAGATGAATAATAATGTTGTAAAATTTAAAATTCAGTTAATACTATTCATAACGGCTAGTTTATAATATTATAATAATATATCGTTGTTTAGTGGAACTCGGTATTGTGTACTACACACGCTATCGAGGAAGGTCGCGATTGCGTGCAGCGAAAGATTCCTTTGATGATTTATATAACATAAAAACAAAATATTTCTCATAAAAGTATCGGGTGTTACAAGCATACTTTTCATTCCCATCTGGCCAGAGATCATGTTTTATGTTCATTACTTGTAAGTCTTTGCAAGCATTGAGATGATCCTTTGACTTTACATGATCATTAAGTAATGTGAAAATCAAATTGTTACAAAAATTCTTCTCAATATGCATCAAATTAAGATTATTCCACAACAAATTAAATTCCCAATATTGAAGTTTGAAGAATATACTTTTTTTCTTCCATTTTTGCGTTCTGATTTCACTTGACGATGCACTACAGACCAATTTTTTTCTACCATTCAAATGATAAACCTTCCCAAATTCTATTTCAACATTTTCAAGTTGTGTCAATATTTTAGAACCAGTTAACAACTTTGGAGGTGGTCTATGATCAATGAAATCAGTAAATTTTGATCTGTTCAACCGAAATCTACGAGATGCATCAAGAAATATTCGATGGCACAAGAAGAACCATTTTCTACTATGAGGTAGCAGTTTGGGATCAAAATCAAAGTTACAAATGGGACAAGACAAACCCATCTAAGTGTTCCAACCAGATAAATTTCCAAGCCTAGAGAAGCCACTAATGGTCCACATTAAAGCATCATGCATTTTGAACATTGTTTTAGAAGAAACATCAAATATCTCAACACCATTGACCCATAAATCCTGCAATTCATCAATCAAAGGCTGCAAGTATACATCAATATCATTTCCAAGAATTTTTTTTCTATGAATAATCATCGAAATAATAAAAGATGTTTGTTGCATACAAATCCATGAAGGCATATTATAAGGGATCAAAACAACTGGACAAATTCTGTAACTGGTACTCAAAGTCCCAAATGGGTTGAATCCATCAGAAGCCAATCCCAATCGAACCTTCCTAGGATCAGCTGAGAAATCTGGATATAATGAATTAAATGTATTCCACGATTTTGAATCTCGTGGATGTATCATTAAACCATCATTATTATTATCTATAGAATGCAACTTCATGTGTTCGACGGTTTTTGATGACATGAATAATCTCTGTAATCGAGGCTTCAAAGGAAAGTAACACAAAACCTTTGAAGGTGTGTTCCTTTTCTTATTATCTATGAAATTATGTTGATTCAGACTTACAACATCACCCTTTGACTACCATCTAGAATAAAAACATTGTCTTCAATTCTTTCTACTTGAATCCTCTCCCCAATAAAGCATACAATCATTAGGACATGCATGTATTTTTGTATAATTCAGAACAAACCTGTTAAAAACTTTTTTCATATCATAAAAAGACTCAGGGATTTTTGCTTTATGAAATGCATCACAAATCAATTCAAATATAATGGACATTTCCTTATTTGTAATTCCACATAAACATTTGATATGGTACAACTTCAGCAGAAAAGAAAGCTTTGAATATTTCAAACACCCACTATACAACTCTTGATTTCCATCATCAACTAAATCATGAAAAACAATTTCCTCAGTGAAGTTTTCTCTTACATTTGGATCCACAGAATCAAGAGGAGGATCCAATGATATGTTAAAATCTTGATCTGGTTGTGTTACTGTCTCAAAATCATCACTTGTCACGTTGTAATTTTTAGCACCCTCATCTGGTTGTTCTGTTATGTTTTGATGTTGATAGTGGTGCCTTGCAGTGCTAAATGCATCATTTATGAGGTTTTGCATTTCATTTTCCATTATCGACAAAGTTGGGACATCATTCTTTGGATTAACATCAGTGCCCAATATTTCTGTAACGTTCAATTCTCCATGCCAAATCCAACACAAATATTGAACAAGAAATTTATTTAGTATTAAATGTTCATAAACTTCATCTCTCTTCAACCATCTTCTAAATTTACATTTAGGACATGGACATCTTATTCTCCCTTCAACGGATCTATTAGAAATTAAAAAATCTAAAAACTCCTTCAAACCCTTAACATACTGAGGCGCGTTCCTTGGTCATGTGATCCATATTTTATCCATGTATATCACAATGTGCCTACATAATATTAAAGAAAATTAAAACACATATTTACTACTAAATAGAGAAATAGATTCATATATATGATAGTGTAATATTATAGAAACATAATATAATAAAGTTGATCCATTGATCATAAAGTAGGCATAATATAATTGTACTTATTTGAATAGAATATTCTCATGTTTATGCGCTATGGTGTAGTGAAATCCATACATTTTTTGATGTGATCACACGAGGAAATGCACATGTTGGAGCTATATTAGATCTTAGATTCTTGGGATTAAGTATAGTAAGATCATTATTGGGCCTATAATGTTTGACATGCACTTCTAAACTAGGTTTGGTGTGTATTTTGTTCTAGTAGAGTAGGCCTGGCATGAACTCAAGTTTGTGTGGATGTAATTTTGTGTTGCCTATGCACTTTTGATTGAGGTTTCTTGGTATCCATTTAATTTTCTACTACACAAGTAGATACTAGATTCAATGTATGAACATAAGTATCATGATTCATCACCATTAAACATTTTGACATAGTAAAGAGATATTACTATCCACTCATTTTTTAAATTCAATAAAAAATTTCATTTAATCAATTTAGTTCACTAGATCCAGCTGGATTTATTATTTTCCATTACAATTCTTATATTTCCATCAAATTATCCTCTAAACATTATTCTAATCATCCCATAGTTTCCATTATCCCATAAACCAACATCAATTCTCATCCCTTGAGTTCAATGTCAATTACATTATCAATTTTATAATCATGGTATTCAATGATAAATCATAAGCTACCACAATGTGATACACTCAATAGGGCATATAGAAACTACAACAAGTAGTTGGGAACCAAAACAATCATACATTTGATAACAATAAATCAAATCATTCAATAGTGAATAAGAAAGATGGGAATACCCATCTCTAAATTGAAACATAAACAACCCATCAAAAAGCTTCACACAATAACCCAACAAACATGAAAACAAAACTCTCAACCTAAGGCATCTATTCCTATTAACCATATGACAATAAATGGAAAAAAGAGATCCCCCCTCTTAACAAACACCATCCTCCACTTTTTTCCATCAAAACCCCAGACATAAATCTTAAAATGCCTCTACCACCCTAGAGCACACATATATAGAATCAAAAGTATTTTTATCATCGAAAACACAAGGGGAAACTACGTCTATAAATTTTTTGATAAAATCCTTTAGAAACCAAGAATAGACTCACCTAGCCCCAAATAATTATTTCCATAACCAACATGATCATTACCGAATTGAATTAATAGATTCATTATGCACAGGTTTTAGCACTAGAAAACCTGTAATCACCAGCTATCAAAGCCAATAACCAAACATAAATATATTCAAGAAATATTTCAAATTCAAAAGTTTTGATGGATGAATGGTAATCAATATCTCATGCCACTTTCATTAATCAATTAATTATTACACACATTATTTTATTATCAAATTTAAGTATTATAAACCACTATAAACAACAATAAAAATAATATAAAGTAGATAACACACTATCTTGAAAATTATAAGAGGAGTTATGAACAACGCAATAATAAATATGACCACAACATCCATTCAAATTAATTATTGATTCTAGTTATTATATTTATTAGGATAATTCCACTATAAACCCAATGAAGTTATACCATGATACCTTAACATGAACACATAAAATGGAGAAGTAAAAAAACCCCTACCTAGTGAATTTAAATTTTCTTTGAGAAATAATTTAATAGAAGGTATATATCTTTAATCACCTCTCCCAAAAGAAACTCGTGATCCCTGTAAACATTCCCCATGGATCCACCATCAAACACCAATAGAAACCCCATGATAATTTAAGGAAACCAATTTTCATAAATTTTAAATAGAGAAAATAAATTAGAATAACTAACTGGTGAAGAAGAAACAAACCCCAAATCACTAACTGGTCACGGGGTCGCCGGGAGAAGGGGGGTTGCGGGGTCACCAGAAGAAGGGGGGTCACGGGGTTGCGAGGTCGCGGGGGGTCATGGTGTTGCAGGGTCGCTGGGAGAAGGGGGTCGTGGGGGAGAAGGGGGGGTCACTGGGGGGTCTCCGGGAGGGTCACCGAGAGAAGGGGGTCACGGGGGGTCGCCGAGAGAAGGGGGGTTATGGGGGGTCGCCGGGAGAAGGGGGGTCACGGGGAGTCGCTGGGAGATGGGGAGTTGCGGGGTCGCGGGGGGTCGGGGGGAGAAGGGGGGTCGGGGTTTGGGGGAAGGGTCAGTAGTGTAAAAAAAGATATGGTTTTGTAGAGGTTTATTATAAACCACCGCGAAACCATTTTAAAAAAGTTTTAGCGGCGGTTTTGTGAACCGCCCCTAAAAAATTGCCACTAAAGTCAATTTATGTCGTAGTGACATGATATTCAATTCACAATCGATTTAAAATTATTTCAATAAGAAATAATCCAAAATTTAGGGATTCGATAACAAGAAATAACACTTGGTTACATGTAATGATAAATATACTTTAAGCCATTATCCAATTACAAATCCATTTGAACCTAAAGGAATTCAATGATTAATATAATTTAATTATTCAAAAAATTTGGGAATACACAATGATAGCGGAATCACAATATTGCATAAATATGACAGTTATCAGACCATAGGGTTTAATATTTACACCCAACCTTATACCAATGATCCAAAAAATGCTTATTATGGCCAACACCCATGAGGAAGAAGGTGTGGATGATTTAAAATAGGTTCCTAGATCAAAATTGATTAGGACTAAAACCAAAAGTGTATTTGGGTAAAGGATTTCACAACAATGATTGGAGAACCAAGGGAAGAATGAAGAAACCAACCCAAAAGACTTACTAGGTATTAAAGACATAAATAGAACGTCTGGAAGAAAGGTTGGAACTCAAAAAATTCCTAGATAATGCTATAGGGTCAAGAAGAGAGAAGCTATAGCCAAAATGTATCAGAATTCAGCTGCAAATCTTCTTTAAAATAAAAGGTCGGGCATTTACATGGTGTGTAATGTAGTTACATTTCATGTAATAGTTTTTAATGGTATTATATGAAAAACCCATTGCCTCAATTTTTTTTAAATAAAACCCAAGAAACATTACCCAATGTGTAATCCCTTTAGATGTTGTGCAAATGTTCTACAGTTGAGTTTTCAGCCCATTCCCCCTTTAAATCCCCAAACATCCTTTAAAGTTTCAAAACATATCAAGAACCCATATTAACATTTAGTACCATTTATAACCGAACTCCATTAAATAAAATAATAATACATACTCTAAATTTAGGTAATTTTTTTTAATAAAGTCTCTTCATATCTGAACACGACTCAACCCCCAAGGATCAAATGAAATACTCAAAGAGAAACATACTAGAAAAAATACAGGGCCTGACAACCTCCCACCCTTATAACCGATTGTCCCCGAGATACTCTAAGAATCATTGTGAGGTACTAGAAAACAAGTCTGTCCACTATGTCTACAAATCATAATCCCTCTCCTAGGTCTCATCTTGAACTCACCCATGCTTCCAATTCACTCTAACCAACTATATAGTTCGACTCTAAAGACATTTCTCACTATGATCCACAACCCATATCGAATGATCCTCAAATGTCAAATCATAAAAAATCTCGACATCTACTACATATATAAAATGGTAAGGTTATGGATGACATCTGTATAGTTATGACACATGGAACATGTCATTCATGGAACAAAAGCAATATGTAAGGGCTAAATGGTACGCCACTAGACTAACCCTTGACACTATTTTAAAT
The DNA here is from genome assembly GCA_963277665.1 of Viscum album. Lineage (NCBI taxonomy): Eukaryota > Viridiplantae > Streptophyta > Magnoliopsida > Santalales > Viscaceae > Viscum > Viscum album. The sequence continues at coordinate 1,862,158,338 of OY728133.1, read as the reverse complement.
GGCCTAAAAAACCTGGGGTATAGCTTTCCTTATTTCCTAGGATTAAAATAACATAAACTAGGTGAAACCCAATGAAAAACATGATGACCAACCACAAATTATAGAGTTCATATCCAATTTTAATCATATTATTTTTTCCTACTCTGTGCAGTCGCCAATCACTGTCTGCTCAACTAAACCTGTTAAGATTTATCCCACATGAGACTAATCCCAACAAGTGCCGACTCACCTAAGTCCAACCAAAAAATACATTAATGACATGAACATCCCTACAAAGCCTCAAAAGGTTCTATTTGGATTGATTCCTAGAATCTATTATTATATGAAAACTCCATGAGTTTCATATACTGCTCCCATGAACCACTAAAATTAAAAAAAATTCTTGTAACATATCATCCAAAACATGAATAGTATAATAAGATTGACCATTAGGATGATAAGATACGATTAAAAGAACTTGTGATCCTAGGTATTTTTGAAGACCCTACCAAAAAATGTGATGTAAAACAAGGATTTATGTCTAAAATGATACTCCTCAGAACACCGTGCAACCAAACCACATCATGAAAATAATGATTTCCTAGATCCTAAATTGTAAAGGTATCCCTGATAGGCATAAAGTAGGATACCTTAGTCATTAAATCTACAAAAACCCATAAAACATCATTCTTATAGGGTTTTTTGGGTAATCCAATCACAAAATCCATTATGACATCATCTCATTTCCACTCCAGAATGGGAAAAGGATTGAAAATACCAATTGGGTTTTGATGCTCGGCTTTCACCTAATGACAAGTGAAGCATCTATCCACAATTTTTTTGCTTACTTCTTCATTCTTGACCACCAATAGTATCTATGGAGATTATGATATATCTTTGTTAAACTAGGATGTACCACCCATATAGAAGCATAAACCTCCCTCATCATCTTTTTGTGCACGCCCATAGAAATCCATACTTGGTCATGAAAAAGAATAGAATATCTGATACTAAGAGACCGTACTAATGGAATCTCCCCACCAAATATTTTTTATCTTAGAACTAGTCCTTATAGATCAGGAAACTTCTCAATCTTATTCTAGTCCAAAAGCACAGGTGTAACAGATGTTGAAGTTAGAGTTGTTATCCCCTAAGTTTCCAAAACTTCTAGATGCATGTCTTTAAAAAGGAAAATTATCCAGCACTCATCACAAGACTCATGTATTGCTTCTATTTGCATCCTTTGGCTTAAAGTTTCAACAATGACGTTAGCCTTTCTTAGTGTATAAGCCAATTTAAATTCAAAATATGATAGATACTTGAACTGGATCCTCTTATAAAGGTTAAGGTCTCACTGAGAAAATACGTACCTGAGGATTTTGTGATCCTTATATATCAAAAACCTATCACCCATGAGATAATGTCTCCAAAATCTCAGGGCATATTCCACTGAGTCTAACTCCAGATCTTGAGTAGGGTAATTCCTCTCATGTAGTCTCAGCTAACTAGATCCATAAGAAACAACTCGATTATCTTACATTAGAACTAATCTGAATCAAACTTCAAATGCATTATATTACATGGTATATTATTTACCCAGAACAGGTAAAGTGAGGATAGGTTTTGAGTTTATCCTACCTTTCATCTCCTAAAAATATCTCTTGCAAGCATCAGACCAAACAAATGTTACCCCTTTCTTGGCCATCCCATAAATTGGTGTTTCAAAAAGGGAGAAATATTAGATAAAATGCTTATAATAAATGTCAAATTATAAAAAAGCTCCAAATTTTGAAGACTTTCCATAGTTGTTCCCAAGATAGCATAGTTGCGAATTTCTATAGATCCACTATCACTCCCACCTCTGAGGTTACATGGTCCAAGAAGTGCAATTTATTTATCTAGAAATCACATTTAGTTATCTTGGCATAAATATAATGCTCTCTCAATGAACTATAGACAATGTCAAGTTGTTTGGCATGATCATATTCTGAATGGGAGTACATTAAGATATCATCGATTGAACCACCACAATTTGATTTAGAAATGAATGAAAGATCCTATTCATTAAAGAAATGAATACCACAGGGTAATTAGTCAACCCAAACTACAACATTATGAATTCATAAAATTCATATGTAATCATAAAAGAATTTTGAGGTATGTATGATATTTGACCTCTTAACTAATGATATCCTAATCTCAATTAAATCTAAGAGAATATTTTAACACCACTCAACTGATTGAACAAATAAAAAATGCATAGAAGAGGATACTGGTTTTTGAATTTCATTTGGTTCATCCTCCGATATTCCACACATAAGCACATATATCCATCATCCATTTTGTAAATGAGATTTGGAGAACCCCAAGGTGATTTACTTGGCTGTATGAAGCCTTTAGATTCTAGATCATCCAACAAAACCTTCTAATCCCGAAGCTCTACTAGTGACATTTGGTATGAAGAGATAGAAACTGGATATGATATTGACACCAACTTGATCATGAAAGCGACCTCTCACTCATGAATTAAACCATAGAACTTGTAAGGTAAAACATCTCAAAAATGGTATACCATTGGAGGAAAACAATCCTGTTATATTCTACGATTATATGGAGAAATACTGGAGATCATAGATGTGATGAAATCTAATCTATGAAACAAAATCTTGATATGGTATTCCACAGCCATGACTACTCTGCCCATTTCTGACATGAAGGAAACTATCATAATGGCGCTTCTTACTAGTCAAACAAGAACTACCAGATTTCCTTATTGAAATAGCCTGACCACTACTTTGGTCCTCTCTTAGATTTCATTTTCTAATGAGTTTCGGATTCATCTTGTGCTCAAAACTACTTAAATGGAAAATTTTTACCTGGAATTGATGTCATAGTGAAGACTGTCTTGGAAACATCTCACCCTAGAGATCTCATCAATTTCCAAAGATGGCGTAAATCACTATAGGTCAATAAAACATCCATCATATTCCAACAATGAAGAAAATTCCTACATCAGATGCATGAAATCACAAGATTTTTTGTCCCTAAAGGTTTTGAGAGAGAAATGGCTCAATAAATTCATATATAATTCCTTCCAAGATATCTCATCCTACTACCTAGCTTCCTCCAGAATATCCCACCAATGCTTGGCAGGTCCATGAAACATAACTAGAAATCATTAACCTCTTATCCAAAGGTGTCTCAATATTCTTAATGATGGTCTAGAATGTAACAATACAGAACTCATCTACCTGGGGTCTTTCTTACTTAGTAAACATAGGTGGATGCTGCAGCTGTAAGTCTCTTTTCATCTCATACATCGAAGGAATGATATGAACAGTCTCCCTTTCCATGGATTTCCTGACCCTCAGGAAGCTGTTGTGAAGCTGAACATCCATATTCTCCGTAGGAACTATAGGAATATTTAGTTCATTTACGTTAGGGGCATGCTAATTTATTCTATTCTAACACTCAAGTCAAATACAAGGTGGAGGAATTTTCTCTATAAAAAAACAAACACCTTAGAGAACTGACTAGCCATAAGGTCAACCCAACAAGTGACTGCAACAAAGAATAACTAACTCATGGTCTCCCTAGACATGAGTTACAAGTATTTTTGCATGACATGAAATCTCATTTTATTTATCCAGTGAAATAAATATCTCATATCATAGTTCAACATGAAATTATACACTGCATGAAAAAATAGAGATATCCCTATAATGAATAATGCTTGTCAATATATCCCTATGTGTCTATTATGATGCATGTATTTTTATATATCATAATGTTGGTCCATTAATATAATCTCAAGAAACAATAAAATCATAAAAAAATAACCACACACAACATGTGAATCACCCAAGGTGAAATAACATCAATTGTAACAACATAAAGGATGAAACTACAGTCCCATACCTGGGCACTAAGATTTACCACCATACAAGGGTTATCTACTCCCATGCATAAGCTCATTACCAAGTCCCAAAATATCCTAGTATCCTTTAATCCATTCTCAAATAGTAAAGTAGAAGAAAATAAAACTTTCTCTCAAACCATATTGTAACATCCCCCAATCCGACACTCTCTCACGTGGATGAAAAAGGTTAGTCATGAAACTTCAGGTGAACCTCCTAGCATGCCAGAGGCTTCTAACTAGAAATGGGGGTGTGAAATGTATTGTGGGGAGACTATAACCTAGGTATGAAGTTGTTTCCTCTGGAATTGGGGATGACCACATTGATTTAAGGTTCAAACATTCCAAGCGGTTTCTAACGGGTCTGTTCGTAGAACAGGAAACATCCAATGATTCCATATCCATTTGGAGCTACTTTCTAAAGGTAGGTTCTCATTAGTTGTGAACTAATGAGGCTTAATAATTTTCATTGGTCGAGAGGATGGGAGGTTGGACTCATCACACCATTTTGAGGGTAATTATTGTCTACTTCGGGACTCTCTTTATAGATTTAAGTTATGTTCGTGAATCCTTATTACATTACCAAGTATAAAAATGATCTTTCCTTTAGATCTGGAAATCAATGATTAATATGTATGATATTTATAGAATCTTTTATATTTATTCTAGGTTCTTCATCAATAAAGAATCATCTATATTTATTAGAGATTCTTAGTCAATGGTATCCTTCGACACATTATATAGAAATCTCTTGGTCATTATGAAAACCATACTGGTTTTAAAGCCACTCAGCGGGGCACTTGAAGTTTATTGTCATTCAGAAGGACATAGATTATTTCAGATTTGGGATCGTACCCACAGATGGGCTACCTACGTATCCTTTGTTTTAGAAAAGGAATCAGAACCCACGTAGTTCGAGTAAAGAAGTATGAGGTTTACGCATGATTGATGGCTCAAAGAAAGATGTCATAATTACTTTTACACTCTAATCTCACGTGAGTCATGCTATGTGTGGGAAACAAGAGGTATTGGTAAAACCTGAAAATTGTGCCATCATAAGAAATGATGTGGGGCTTATGTATGTATGACTACCTAGATAGATTAATATTAGGATTTAATTCAAGGAAGAAACCTGGGAACAAGGTCCATAAAGGTATATGTGATTTTAAGGAGATTTTGGATACTTAACTTAGGAATTAAACCTGAGAAGGATGCCCAAATTAGAGAGGACTTATGATTGGGTTTTACTCCTCAGAAGAAAGACCAAATCAAAAGTAAATTAAGACTGTTTAAGAGAAATTATGACTAGGGCTTACCCCTAAGGAAGATGCCTAGGTTAAAGGGAATTATGACTGAGGCTTAATCCTAAAAAGGAAGCCCAGGTTAAGGGAATTTGGATTTTGGGAACTTGGGGCTTACTCCTAAGGGGGATTCCCACATTAAAAGAATTATGGTTGGGGCTTACTCCTGGGAAGGATGCCCAAAATTAAGGGAACTTGAAGATTGGGGCTTACTCCTGAAAAGGAGGCCCAGGTTAGGGGACTTGAAGACTGAGGCTTACTCCTGAGAAGGAGGCCCGGGTTAGGGGACTTGAAGACCGGTGATTACTCCAGAGAAAGAGGCCCAGGTTAAAGATCCTCTCATCTTTAAACGATGAGGTTGAATGAATGAAATCTCTAACCTTAGTGACATAAAGATATGTAAATCACTAGGTTTTGATAAATGTTCCATAGAATTCCTTTCAGATAAGGAATCCAACAAAGGGACCATGTCATAAATGAATTTGAAGAGGGTTTTGAAGGCTAAATCTTGAAGAGGAGAGGTGTATTTGAAGAAACCAAGTGAATAGGTAGGAGGGGCACCCAAAAAGAGAGAGGAGTGCAAGTCCCGCGTGGGCGCCGAAGTCCTGGTCGCGCAAGTATACTTGCGCAACACATGGGTACTTGCATGATGGTCGACCCTTAGGGTAATAATTGGGAGAGACTTGTCTCAAGCCCTTAGTATTATCCCTAAAGGCTTCCAAAAGAATGGCGCGTAAGTTTTATTGAAAGGATAAGGCGGCGCGCATGTGTGGCCATTTCCCTTAAGGGCTGACCACTTAGGCGCGCAAGTGTTGATGAGTTTCAACACTTAGGCATTGTTTCCCCTATTTAGAGATTCCATTCTAGGTAAGAAATTACCTTATAAGTGTTAGGAAGACTTCAAAAATAGATTTGGGTGACCAGAGCTCGAATATGAGTTTTTGAATTTTTCTGTCCTTGAAATGGGGGGCCCACCGGGGGTATTTATAGGCTGCTGAAGACCCTGGGCGAGAATCAAAGATGGTGCGCAAGTCACCTGCATGACCACTATGTAGCACCCAAATATACTTGCGTGACCATGATGAAACATGCACGACCCAAGTGTGAAGAAATCCTTCTTCACGCCTTTGTCGATTTTTGATGTTTCTTCAAAGGATGAATCACTTTGGACTAAGGTATTTCCCTTTTTTAGTCATTTAGACTTTGTGATGGAATGGAGTGTCAACAAAAGTCCCCCCTCAGAGTTGGATCTGAAAATGAGGATGTGACTCTGAGGTAAAGAAGAAAACCAAAGAACATGTGGCGCGCTAGTGTTGAGCGCGCAAATGGCGGCGTGCAAAGGTGAGCCGCGCAGGGGTGCGACCTTGCCTATATATAGGCGGTAATTCCTCGCAAAAATCACCGAATATGAACGCTTCCGAGCTCTCTTCGTGCAAGTTTCCTTCGCTGTGCTAGTTACTCAGTTTTCCGCTGCTTCCTTTTGTGTCGCGCTGCTGTAGAGGTATTTGGACTTGCGCGGTGATACCTGCGCGCCAAAACTTGTGTGACACACTTATACTTGTGCGTCAACTTTGGGACTTGAACGCCTTAATGTCTTTTCCATTTTTTCACTTTTATTCACAAATTTTATGAAAAATAAACTTACTTAAGAGTTAATTATTCAACTTTTGTGCAGATTAAATGGCTCCCAGGAGAATCAGAACTGCTGATGAACTGGACAACAAGAGAATTGATGATATGATGAGCATCATTGGCCATGATTATTATACTATCTGTGATAGAACTCTTCCGGATTTGGAAAAGCACCTAAAGAAGTATCATCTTGACTTCCCATAGAGTATTTATCTACCTCTGTACGACTATGGTCATCTGCGAGAAGTCACCATTCCAGAGGCAAAGAACTATTTCCTATATTCTTGGTTTCAAAATTACACCAATTTTGCTTCAGAAAATATCTCCAGTGGAGGAGAATTTATAAATACTAGAACAGTGGAGAAGGCCTACATAATTCATTATAGCCCATGTACCTCAGATCTGAAACCTCACAAGCCTGAGCTGCAACCACATTAATATCCCTCAATTTTCCGAAACTCTCAGATGGATCAATCCAAAGGCTGGAAGAAGAGTTGGGACTTTCATCCTGGATGAGGTGTGAATCCAACTTGGATGTGGGCATACTGGGTGCGACAAACCTACATAGATTTTGTCAAGTATTTAGAAGGAGCTGCAATATATGAAGCCGTCTGGGCTTGGCAAGCATATGTCTACAAGAATGATGACTTTGTGCTGGAGATAATCAACCGTTGGATCCCAGAAACCAATTCTTTCCATCTGAATCATGGATAAGTAGGAATAGGTATTTGGGATGTCCACAATATATTAGAGGCTCCAATTATAGGTGAAAAGTATGATGAATTCATCCCCCCCCCAAGGCGACTTGTAATGATTTAGAGAAGACCCCGACTTTGGCTCGGGAATTATTGAAATTCTTTCACAAGATCAAGAGTTCATAGACCTCCTTAACTCATTCTAGAAAGGATATTAATCTAGAAGAGTGGATGAATATGTTTCTTACCAAGAAGTAGGAGAAGGAGCCGAAGGAGAAGGGATCGAAGGGGAAGGGGCCCAAGGAGAAGGGTCCCACCTGTACTCATCCTACCACCTGCCTCAAAACAAAGAAGATGGGTGCTCCTGGCACATTCTGGAGAACTCTAGAAACGGTAGAATTTGAGATGTGGGGATACGAAGTGAATCAGATAATCCCAAAGAAGACTCATCTGGTGGGCTTCTTGGCCTTGTGGCTCAGTGTTTATCTTTTTCTAGTCGGGGACTTGAAGGGAGGCGTCAGGCCGGGACCTTCATTGTTGCAGCCAAGTTGGCTGAGGAGAAAATGGTTGGGTTGGATACCCCCATTTTAGCAAAGATTCATAGGAGCTTACTCCATGTATTCATGGGTAAGTATCTTTTGATAATAGTAGGACCATTCCAAGTTTTGTGTTGATGGATCACCACTCACTTCAGAACATATAATGTATAGAATGGAGTACAAATCCCTGGATGTTCTTTTAGGCCATCAGTGCAGGCATTATCTGGAATTGCTCCGCTAGATCTCAATTCCTATGACATGAAGGTGAGGCTGAGCATGTATAAGGAATTCAATTTCTTTCCTTATTGAAACCCACTAACCGGGCGGTTTGTTGATGATGGAACAACCAGCTTGGAATTGAGGGCATACATGATGGCTGACAGAGATGGTGTACTGGACACCAGGATTGACAGAGAGATTATATGCGAGGCCTATGCTCTATACGAATTTGTACATCAATTCAAGTGTTTGTAGCATACTATTGTATCTTACCCTGTGCATGTCAGGTTAGAGCAACATCTGATGGTTTCCCGACAATTATGGTTGCTAATATATGGGGATAAGACTAGGGTAGTGTTTGATCTACCAGTTGATAAAGCAGCGAATAAATTAACTACATGGTATGTCGATAACTGGATAGAATCATAACCTGGAGGGGTGTTGAATCACCCAGTTTATCAGGCGGGGAAAAGGAAAAGAACTATATAGAAAGAAACCCTTCATCTGGAAGGTAATTCTTCTACACCACCTAGAGCTGATTCGCCAGGTTCTTCACCTAGGGCCGACTTGCCGAGTTCCTAGGATGTGGACGATGAGGAACAACGTGTATCAAAGCGGCCTCATTCTAGATATAATCCCCCTGTCAGAATCAAGAGACCAACTCCATCGACTCCTAGTGAGTTACTTCATTAGGGAAATTTAATCACCATTACTTTATAGAGCAACAAGTATAATTTTATTATTCTCTATCTATAGTTGCAGGAGCTGGGAAGAAGTTGAAGTCTAAGATTGTAGGACCTTCCTCGCAGCCTTCTGGTATACATACTGAATATCTACGACTAGAGGCTGTCCAAAAATGGTGGATTTTATACTGCGGTGCTGAAACTGCCTAGCTGGATTTGTGCGAGGGGGCTACACCTCCCTGGAATAGGGAATCTTCTGGCTTCTACAGATATCCGTTACAAGGATAACCCTGATGAAGTGTGGGATTACATAAGAGAGCTGGAAATACTCATATATTCCACTGATGATTCCATTCCTGTCACCAAGCGGGTGAAGGAAATGATAGATCGTGGAACCACTGAGGGGACTGGTGGTTCTGGAGATGAAGAGTTTCACGATTACGTGGCTCCTGAATATGTAAGTATTTATCCTTATTTTTTTTGCAACTTGATTTCAGTAAAGGATGTGTTAACTCAAGGAAAATTACTTTCTTAATCCTACAGCTTTTAAATAAAGGAACTGCTGAGATTCCTTCACCACAGTATAGCCTTGGTGGTACTGCCATCGGGGTTACTGAATCTCCTCGTGAACCAGGTGAAATATCTCCAGGACATCAATCCATGGATGAGGAGTTGGACATGGCTTTTAATTCTCAATTTCCCGTAACTGTAGATGATGATGCCATCAATCCTAAAAAACCAAAGAAGCAAAAGCATCTGAGGAGGAAGTCCATAGCTAAATGCTTCATCATTAGTGGTAAGTCCTTTGGATAATCATGAGTCTTAACCCATGAAAAGATTGCTCATAATTTTTTGGATTACAGGGGATTCTTCAATTTTCCCTCTGAGGGAGAGAACTGACCTTCCTTTGAGGACCACAGAGGGTACTGGTGAACAATCACAAGTTAATTCTGACTTTGCTGCTCTTGTAGAAGAACAAACGTCTGTTCCCAGTATCCCTCATGCTGTTGTTGCATGGAGAGAAGAGCCTACTTCTGGTAAGTTAACAATGCTTCATAAAATGTTGAATGAAACATCAACTAACTTCCATTATGTGATACTTTAGGTTCAACCCCTTAACTAGAGCTTTTGGCGGCCATTGTAACTGATGCCGCTATTTTATATGAAGAAGTTTTCCAGGGTTAGAGGCCGCATAGTGAAGGTGTCCAAGAAGACATATCGAATGCTTTTACTAGTGAGATTAACCAGGATTCTGAGATTACATTGGATGAAATGATGGAACTTGGTGCATCTTTTGAAGATTATTTATATCATGTTAAATTACCATGTAATTTAGAAGATTATGGACATGAGTGTTATCCTTCATCCTATTAAAAATAACTTCTTATTACATCTCTGATCATGATCGGTTGAAATGTGCAGTTCTATCTGAGCAAGCTGCTGAACTTCCAATGCCTGAAGGGGGTACAGAAAACCCTACTATTGGAGAGGCATTAACTCAAGTGGAGCTTAACATGGAATAACTTCCTGAAACTCTTCTTGAAAATCCTTTTGAAGCTAGGAAAGACGGGGAGAATCCTTCTCAAGTTACCGATCTACCGTTGGGTAAGAGATAACAATTTTTTTGACTGTACATACTTTACAAGATAGCCAATCAAATTTTTTTATCCTTTGAAACTAACCAAAGATTTAGATTGATTATGCAGGGCCATCAATTTCACTGGCTAGATCTGGAGGTGAATCCTCAACCTCTGCCCCAACGGGAATAGAAAGTGAAGAAATACGGGTCAGGGGGGAAGGAGCAGAACATGGCACTTCCCTAAGTGCATTAATCCTGGATTATATTCCCCCCTTTGACAGTGATTCTGAGTCAGATCAGGAGGTACAAAAGGTGCTCCAATTTTCACAACACAAGGAATGGAAGAACATATAGAAGATCATATCTGAAGTGCCTCTTGAAGAGCTGTCATCGAAAATCCCATGACTATCATCCCTATTTTTCATGTTGGGACTTGGCGGTTTTGGATATCAAAAGATCCATGCCGCGGTGAAACAGGTCATCTTAAGGAGGGAGAAGAAGCAAAAGTGCCGTCAAGATTTGGCCGGGGTGAGGTTTTCAGTCAACATCAAGGAATTTGAGGCTGAGGAATCCCAAGCTGAGGCTGATCATGATGCTAAGTTGAAGGAGCTGAAGCATAAAATCAAGGAGAAAGTTGTCCAGCAGATGCACCTTCACCAACAGTTAGATGTTGTTATTGGGGAACTTGACCATCTTAACAATTCATTGGAAGGAGTTCAAACGAATGGTATGAAAGCCATTGTAGATGCTAAGAAAGCACTCCATCAAGCTGAAAAGAGTGAAGCTGGTCGAGTTCATGAGCTTCAAGTGGCTGCTAATGAAGCTCAGGATGCTGTAAATCAAATGAATATTTATGTTGACAACCTTTTGTAATTCTTGGAAAAGAGAAGAGACTCCAGTCTATGGATGTCCTTCTAACTCTTGTGCATCAAATGAAAAACGATTTTATCTTCGATCATTTGTTCATGCCTTCTTTTTCTACATGCTTTAAATTTTACCTAAGCCAATGGGCCTTGTAAGCATAGTTTGATTCTTCCTAGGATTATTATAAATAACCCTACAAACTTTGAATCTTTTTATTGCTCAATATTACCTAAAAACATACAAAATGTTTGTTTAGTGAGCTGGTAATTGACTTTTATTCAGAGTTCCCTTGTCTTTTGTGGGTAGTTTAAAGTCATGCACGTCGGACATAAAAAGGATAATGTTTAAGGTCAAAATAGCTTTGACCGAATGGATTAAAATTGACTCAATTTCTTGAAAATTTATCTGAAAACATATTACCACACTTAATTATGAGGGAAAATATGTAAACTATGACTTAAGAAATTTTGAATATGAGGAATGATATGAAAAAGGACTAAAAGGAATTAGAAGAAATATATCCCAAGAATGAAGTTACAATTATTTAACAAACCCGTTAGGGGGTTGAATTATGTAGGGCATCTTAAGGGCATTGGCTGGATAGTCAAATAATAGCATCTTTTGGATGACAGGTCCATTATGTAGACTACTTATGCAATGCCGCCTAAGGTCATGTGCTGCATAGTCAGGAAAAAGAACTCTCAGAAATTTATTTTTCTACTGCTAAAAAGCCAGTGGAAGTTTATGGAGATTCAAATTTTCCAAAGCATAGAGTTTGCTGTATGAAGAGAGGTACTTGAATATGGAGAAGATATTTCCAAAGAAGATTGTCTAAGAACTGGATGAATGTCACTCCTACGAAGGTCTGACCCAAATGTAGGTAAGGGAAAATATAAACTATAGACTATAATACTTTCAGATCATGAAAAAGAACATGAGAAAAATATGTTAAGGATGACTATTTTTTGTGGATCACTACATATTGTCGTTAAGAAAACTAAGGAACAAAGAGGTTTTATTCCCAATAATGAAGTTACCATTATTTAACAAACCTGTTAGGGGGTTGAATTATGCAGGGATGATTAAGGGAATTGGATGCATATTCAAATAATAACATCTTTTGGCTGACAAGTATATTATGTAGACTTTTTATGCAAGGCCTCCTAAGGGCACGTGCTGCATAGTCAGGAAAAAGAACTCTCATAAATTTGACATTTTGTGACTAGAAGTCAAGAAAAGGGTTATGGAGATCTGGAAGTATTTAAGTTTAGGTGTATGAAACATGAAAATGGGTATTTTCCAATGCATGAAAGACATGCATACATGGATCAATGCTAACCATAATCATGTTGTGACTGGGTCCTAAATTGAGGTTATGGAATTCACTACGTATCCCATAAGGATGGGAATCAAGACTTAAGTAGTTCTTGAAATACATTTTAATTTCATGTGGGACGATAGTGTAGGAAATCTTAGTTTAGGGTCATATAACTCGGACCATTCTAATGAATACACTGTGTGTGTTTTCATAGGGACTTTTCAGCCAGAGGACTGAAAGTAAAATTTGGGGTTAGGCCCAAAGACTTGGGGCTGGATTCGAGGGACACTAAAATGTTCTTATGTATCCAATAAGGATGGGAATCAAGCCACACACAGTTCTTGAAATACCCTCTTTACAGATTTTGTTCTTACAAATGAAGGGTGAAAAGGGGACTTTAGTGCAATGATGGTTTGACCCAAGATAAAAAATTCAGGCATTGCCATGTATGCACGTAGTCTTTGGAATATAACATGATTTGAAATCAATGTAAATAATGATTCCTTCTCAGGTGAGGGTATCAAATAATTTTGTGGTTTATTGTCGTACAGGAAAAAAGTGTTGTACAATTTAACGTCATATAGTAAGGACAAAGGTGAACCAATGTAAAGTTATTGATTCTGGGGGTGACTTCACAAATCAACATCGTATGAGATGGAGGTGAACTGAAGTGAAGAGATTGGTTTTGGGCTTGAAACACAAGAGGTTGGCTACGTAACCAACCTATAAGGCAAGGGTCAAAGTCCACGTAGTTCAATTAAAGAATGAATTGGTGCTCAAGTTGTTTTTGAGGACAACGACCTAAAAATGATGCTGGGACTTTGTCACGAACCGAATCTGGTCTTCGCCAAAACCGGCACCAAACCCAGCCCGTGACACGACCTTAAGGGAGTTCTCTATCCCCATGGGCTGGAACAAGTGCCCGGGTATCATTAATTTAGGTTTGGGAACGATTTACCCGAGTATGAAAGCATAAAACATTAAAAACAATCCATAATATAAATCTGATTTTTTTTTGTGCCAAAAAAGACTTAAGTAAAAACCAAAACTAAATACATTGGTTTAATGATAATACAAGTGGTACAAATAAAAATAATTATATCATCAAGATATCCCCAAGGACTTCACATGACTAGGGGTCATTGCCCCCAAGCTGTCTCCAAAACTCCGCACTAAGGATGGGAACTAACACCCTGAACCACCATCACCCTTAGCCTTTCCTTTACCTAAATCAAACATAACCAAGTCTAATTACACCCAAGGGGTGTAATTAGGGTGTGAGCCTAAGACCAATAGGATACCACCCAATGATTCCAAGGATTAAGAAATTCAATGTGAAAAAGCAAGCAGTTTTCAAACGCAAGGAACAGTAGTGTCAAAATTTCAAGAAATGAAACCTCCAATTGAAAATAGTTTTCAATCCAAAATTTTCAGAATATTAAAACATTAAAATATAAATGTTAGATACTGTAATTTACTTCTAAACACACCCTAAGACATGGGTAAATACTACAAATCCAATGAGCAACAACATTGGGAACACCCCTAGGCACTAGGTTGTCTTGGGCCCTATGTACCTCATACCTCGGTGTAAAGTAACCATAGAAAAATCCGTTCTCATGAACGAGCCACTAGTAGGGAACATACCCATAACCTAGTGGTCCCCAATAATCATCCACATAGTTTAGTTATAGTTGTCGTTATCCAAATGCTAAGTGAAACAGGGACAAAACCCATCCGGTCCACTAGCCATACTAGTACAAATCCGCCCCACCTAGGTACCCGGGCTTCCCCTTTTGTGCTTAATCAATTTCAGCATGCAACATAAATAAATTTTCATATAAAACACCATTACAGGTCAAACTAAACCAATACAGTAGCTATCACATTTTATACCACTTAAAACACGCTACAAAACACTTAGATTTTTCATAAAACAATTCCTCAAAATCCGGTAGTGTTTCGGACACAAAACTCCTTATAAACCTCACTTGCATACTATGTACACATTTTTAAGTTTCCAAAACAGAAAGGTCAGCCTACTACATTTCAGTGAAAATACAAAATCATTTTTAGGGCAGCCCCATATGGTTCAAGAAATGACATCATTGCAAAATCTCCATTTTTACACAACACAACTCTTAGAATTTCATGTGGTTCACAAACACCATTAAAACGAGATTTTGCAGCAACAAACACAAGGGATAATCACTAAAAACAGTATTTTTATCCCTATTATAGTTCAACAAAATCAACTAATTACTTATAGGGTATCCCCAATTAAACTAATAAAACATTTCCAGGAAGAAACCCCCAATTTCACATGAAATTGGCATTTAGGATTCATTTTAAATACAAACACCAATAAAACTATTTTTTTCAGAAATAATAAAATTAAATAATCATGAAAATACCATAAAAACAGTATCCAATTCACAAAGATTTCATACACAATGGAATCACCTACCAAAACCAAGGAAACCCTTGAATCCTTTGTGCGAAAACTCAAAAGCACCACCGCCGCACCTCAAGGAAGGTAAACCAGACCTAAAATCAGAATTTCAGACCATGAAACACAAGGTAAAACATTAATTTTTAAACTATACTTTCTGGATATTAGGAATCTCAATGATAAGGGATGAAACCCTAAGTACATTGGATGTAACCCTAAACAAATTGAAAGAAGAAAGAAGGAGAAAAACTTACTTAAAAAATATTTTAGAAATAGCCCCCAAAAATACCAGTAGATGATTTCAAAAATACCCAAACCTTCAAGGGAGGTTTTAACAAGGATAAAGAGATCATTTGGGAATTTTAATGGGGGAAAAATAGTAAAACATGAGAGAGTTATGAAGGAAATACTTTACCTCTTCAAATCAGGGTGATTTGAGGAAGCCTATGAATTTTGGCACCAAATAGCGCTTACCCAGAGCTCCAAAAAGGGGGGAGAGAGCTCCGACGCGCGGATGGGTTAATTGGGCTTGGGTAAGACTTGGAATCACCGAAAAAGACCAAAAATTTAATACGTTATAACATAATAAAAATTTATTTTTAAAACAGGAATTGGGCTTTCGGGCTGGCCCAACCCCTTAGATAAAATCCAAATAAACCCTGGTTATGGATTTCTAAAAGCTCCAAATTGCAATGGTGGTGTTAATAGTTCATGGGAGGTCATTTGTAAAGTTGAATGGGTGAAAAATATAAAAAAATGAAAATGTTATAAAAGAAACAAAATTGGTTTTTAAATCTGGAATTGGGCTCACGGTTTGGCCCAATTCATGAAAACTCTCTCATTCCTCCATAAAAGATTGGGAACCCCCCCCCCCCCAAAAAAAAGTATGAATGGAAATTAAATGAAATTTACTTTTAAATAAGTCATGGGTGTGAAAAATATCCCCACCATAAAGCATTCCGCCCCCGGAATTCCACAACAACACCAGATGCAAAAGCAAAGCCCAAACGATAGACCAAGACAGACTTCCTTGCCACGTTTTCACCTGCTTAAAAAAGGACGAACATATCCAGTTGATCAAACAATGGAAGATAATACTCTCACCAACCAAAAATAACCCCACTTACTTAAAATTATGAAACACATTCTAAACACATCCCAAAACAAAACACCTCAAACACTACAAGACGACGCTCAAGCAATCCACTTGAAACGAACAACGAACTCGAATAACGCTACCACAACATTACGTAAACAAAACCATTGGGTGTTCTACAACCCAAAATTTTCCCAAGTAATTTTTTTTGGATAGATAGACTTGAACGATACTACCTCCTACCTAGAATACACCAAGGAGAAAACTGAGTCACCAGTACGAGGTGACCCAATTTGGACATCCCACCACTAGGGACAACTCAATTTCTAAGACAGAATAAGGATAACAATTGGGGAAGGAATGAATGATCTCCCCATCATAAGAGTTAAACTAACACTATTAATTTTCTAAGAGAACATACATGATACCAATGATGGGTCTCCCCACCATAATAACGAACACAACTTTCCTTAAGACAAAATCAAGACACTAATAGGGGGCCTCGAACAGACTTCCCAGCATTAGGGGTAGATTAATACCAGAATTCATCCAATGAAACATACCTGAGACACATTGTGGGTATACCCAAAATAAAACCCAACCATATTAACTAACTATTATGGGATAACAAAAAAAAAACAACAGAATTTTAAGGAGCTGGCATGGCCGCACAGTTGTTCACACGGTTTGGGAAACCGTGAGTTAACTGTACGGATCATTCTGTCCAAAGAGGAAACGTCACAAAGTTTACTTGGCCAATGATCATGGACGTACGGAGACCATGCGGTAGCTACTATCTCTTATCACATGGTCCCCTGGGTTGGCACACGTTTACTGATAACCGTGCACAAACTAGGCACTTCAACCTGCTTAACCCAAATTTTAAACTTTTCTCCAAAAACACAAGGGAACCCAAAGAAGAAGAAAAAAATCAACTTAGGGTATGACATGGGAAGAAGGTACTCACACCTCTTTCCACCAAATGTGAGAAATTTGAACAAGAAAACGACACCAGAGGTTTAAAATATTCTTATCTTTCATATTGAGGATATGACCTTGACCAAAAGTGTGAACGACTCTAGGATTTCCCCTAACTACACACCAGCTTCTCTCTGGGACCTATGGATAGAGCTCAATGGATTGAAGAATCTTCGGCCTTGCAGTTAGGATTTGGAAACCCCTAAACTGAACATCTTCTTCCAGTTCCAAAAACAATTATACTGTAATCTCAGATGGTCTCATTGATACATGACACACTTCAAACCCGCTTTTCCCCAACCCATCATTTTACCAAAAAAAAGCACATAGAGAATACACACACATCACCCCTTTTTTTCTTTGGATGCTAAACAGTGGAATGAAAGGACATATAGAAACACATTCCTCTATATCATAGGATTTATAATTTCTTATAGGTAGACACACATCCAAAAAAATAGTAACTCTCATAAGATTGCACAATCTTCACCCTTATAGTCAAATGAACACATGACATCGAATGACATCACCGAACATGACCATTGTGGATAAAAGAAAACACAAGTAGAGAGACCTTTTACTAAGTCCCAAATAGCACATGATTCCAGCAAGTGTCCATAATATCCACTCTTGGCCAGATCTTGCACCCTGGTGGCCTAACATGAACTCTTGCTTCAATGAGACTAACGATAGACCCATAGGCCCTTTAGGACATAATTCTACATTGACAACCCTAAACTTAATTGACCTTCGACAACTTAAGAAACATAAGAAACTAAGGTCTATTTCAACCTCCCACAAAAAGTTTCCCACTATAGGGGGATCCACATAATTGAAAAAGAAGAGGGGTAAACTCAATCTCCAAACCTCAAGAATAAAGTCTTTCTGTTGATCAATTGGAGGATCATCCAACGGTGAATAACCATAGGCCAAACATGAATCATACATTGACACTTTATGGGGGCGTACCCTAGCCTACAGGAAAACCCAAGGACCCAACCAATCTGGTCATTTGGTCGCAACATACCACAAACCTGAACCAAACACATGAGGGGAGCCACCACATTGGCCTCCCAAACTTTTCCTCAAAAGAGACCACTGACCAACACTTCATTCCAACTTATCAATGAAACACAAATCCAAACATCATTCAAACAAGAGGGGTTATTTAAATCGAAACATCCCACAATAATAATCCCGAAAACACATAATCCATACCTCCCAACCATACATTATCAAAACACAACACTTTCCTTCAAAAAAATTATTTAAAAAAAACAGTGTTGATCGGTTGCACATTTACCGATGGTATCTCATGAGCCTAACACATGCATGTTTACATGCCACACTGGTAACCCACCTCATATCCTTCCATATTCCCAAATAAACCTCTGCATGTGGTCACCCTTGAGAATACCAAATACCAAAAATCAAACCTTTCCTCTTTTTAAAATCAAAACTTTTAACCACACTTTCCCTTTCCCAAAAACAATAACCATAATATCAAAACCCAATTTTTCATCTCACAAACCAATTTATAAAAGAACCTATAATTCAATAAAAGCACATATTCATGCCTTTCACAATCGTTTGAAAACATTTCAACCCATTTGAAAACACTTCTAATTTCATGAAAAACACCGTTTCATAAATCTCTATTTAATTAAGAACTCAACTATTCTAATTTCAAGACAAGGTTCTAAAAGTTCATAATTTTTTTTTCAAATATTCAGTAGTCACCAAACCCAAAATCCATCTTAAACCCCCACTCAAAAATTCTAGAACACTTAATTCAATCTAAAACACTTTTCCACGGTTAAAAAAAATTCCACTAGAAACATATTTTCAAAACCCCAATTAACATAGTTCATACTTTCAAAAGAGGTGTAAACACATAATTTAACCTTTTGAAATAATTCAGAAACTTCATTTATAGACTTTAAAAAAAACCATTTTCACTTTACTAGAAAATAACATCACAAAAATTCACACTCCTTAAAAAAACCAAGTTTCCAAGATTCCAAAACAATGAGACAGAAGACAATGTGAGAGGAAACTAGTTTCGGTGGGTGACTTGGACATATGGTTGGCAGCCATATTACAATCACTTCTCCATCACAGAGTGTATTCTAGGGAAATATACATAGCTCCACATGGCTTGCCAGGCCCTGTGAGCTCACTGAGATTATTCGCCGAACTCTATTTTCATTTCCCATAGTCATCATTAAACCAAGAAAACCAAAGGACTTAGATAAATCCATACTTCCCATGGTGACATGAATCTCGTCATGAGGTGTGATGGCCAGGCACACTACCCATGACTGAAATATCAAGTCCCTAAAATCCTATCTCTAGACTATCATGACTCTTCCCCAAATAACATGACCCAAGGAGTGAACCTCCTCTGATACCATTTTTTCACGAACCGAATCTGGTCACCGCCAAAACCGGCACCAAAACCAGCCTGTGACATGACCCGAATGGCGTTCCCTATCCCAACGGGATGGCACAAGTGCTCAGGTATCATCAATTTAGGTTTGGGAATGATTTACCCGAGTATGAAAGCATAAAAC
This sequence comes from Viscum album, assembly GCA_963277665.1. NCBI lineage: Eukaryota > Viridiplantae > Streptophyta > Magnoliopsida > Santalales > Viscaceae > Viscum > Viscum album. The sequence continues at coordinate 1,862,138,514 of OY728133.1, read as the reverse complement.
ATTAAAAACAATCAATAATATAAATCTGAATTTTTTTGAGCCAAACAAGACTTAAGTAAAAACCATAACAAAATAAATTGGTTTAAAGATAATACAAGTTGTCCAAATAAAAATAATTATAGCATCAAGACAGCCCCAAGGACTCCACATGACTAGGGCTCATCGCCCCCAAGCTGTCTCCACAACTCCGCACCAAGGATGGGAACTAACACCCTGAACCGCCATCACCCTTAGCCTTTCCTTTACCTAAATCAAACATAACCAAGTCTACTTACACCCAAGGGGTGTAAGTAGGGTGTGAGACTAACCCCAATAGTATTACACAAAATTATTCCATGGAGTAAGAAATTCAATGTGAAAAAGCAAGTAGTTTTCAAATGCAAGGAAAAGTAGTGTCAAGATTTCAAGAAATGAAACCTCCAATTGAAAATAGTTTTCAATCAAAAATTTTCAGAATATTAACACATTAAAATAAGAATGTTAGATACTTTAATTTACTTCTAAACACACCCTAAGACATGGGTAAATACTACAAATCCAATGAGCATCAACATTGGGAACACCACTAGGCACTAGGTTGTCTTGGGCCCTATGTACCTCGTACCTCGGTGTAAAGTAACAATAAAAAAATCCGTTCTTGTGCATGAGACACTAGTAGGGAACATTTCCATAACCTAGTGGTCCCCAGTAATCATCCACATAGTTTATTTAGAGTTTTCGTTATCCAAATTCTAAGTGAAACAGGGACAAAACCCATCCGGTCCACTAGCCGTACTAGTACAAATCCGACCCACCTAGGTACCCGGGCTTCCCCTTTTGTGATCAATCAATTTCAGCACGAAACATAAATAAATTTTCATATAAAACACCATTACAGGTTAAACACAACCAATACAGTATCTATCACATTTTATACCACTTAAAACACGCAACAAAACACTTAGATTTTTCATAAAACAATTCCCCAAAATCCGGTAGTGTTTCGGACACGAAACTCCTTATAAACCTCAATTGCATAGTATGTTCACATTTTTAAGTTTACAAAACAGAAAGGTCAGCCTACTACATTTCAATGAAAAAAAAATTCATTTTTAGGGCATCCTCATATGGTTTAAGAAACGACATCATTGCAAAATCTCCATTTTTACACAACACAACTCTTAGAATTTCATGTGGTTCACAAACACCATTAAAACCAGATTTTACAGCAACAAACACAAGGTATAATCACTAAAACAGTATTTTTATCCCTATTACAGTTCAATAAAATCATATAATTACTTATAGGGTAGCCCCAATTAAACTAATAAAACATTTCCATGAAGAAACCCCGAATTTCACATGAAATTGGCATTTAGGATTCATTTTAAATACAAACACCACTAAAACTATTTTTTTCAGAAATAATAAAATTAAATAAGTATGAAAATACCATAAAAACTGTATCCAATTCACAAATATTTCACACACAATAAAATAACCTACCAAAACCAAGGAAACCCTTGAATCCTTTGTGCGAAAACTCAAACGCACCACAGCCGCACCTCAAGGAAGGTAAACCAGACCTAAAATCAGAATTTCAGACCATAACACAAGGTAAAAACCTAATTTTTAAACTCTACTTTCTGGACATTATGAACCTCAATGATAAGGGATGAAACCCTAAGTACATTGGATGTAACCCAAAACAAATTGAAAGAAGAAAGAAGGAGAACAACTTACTTAAAATATCTTGTAGATATAACCCCCCAAAATACTAGTAGCTGATTTCAAAAATACCCAAACCTTCAAGGGAGGTTATAAAAAGGATAAGGAGATCATTTAGGAATTTTAATGGGGGAAAAAGAGTAAAAATTGAGAGAGTTATGAAGGAAATAGTTTACCTCTTCAAACTTGAGCGATTTGAGGAAGCCTATAAAGTTTGGCACCAAATCACAATTAACCCGAGCTCCAAAGAGGGGGGAGAGAGCTCCGACGCTTGGCGGGGTTAATTGGGCTTGGGTGAGACTAAGAATCACCGAAATGCCGAAAAATTGAATAAGTTATAACATAATCAAAATTTATTTTTAAAACAGTAATTGGGCTTTCGGGCTGGCCCAACCCCTTAGATAAAATCCAAATAAACCCTGGTTATGGATTTATAAAAGTTCCAAATTTCAATGGTGGCGTTAATAGGTCAGGGGAGGTCATTTGGAAAGTTTAATGGGTGAAAAATATTAATAAATTAAAAAGTTATAAAAGAAACAAAATTGGTTTTCAAATCTGGAATTGGGCTCACGGTTTGGCCCAATTCATGAAAACTCTCTCATTCTTCCATAAAAGATTGGGACCCCCCCCAAAACAAAGTATGAATGGAAATTAAATGAAATTTACCTTTAAAATAAGTCATGGGTGTGACAGAATTATACATGGTTAGTGGCCCAGAGAGGGTGTTATGGTTGATGTTTACTCTAATCTCACTTGAGTCATACTCGGTGTGAGAAACAAGAGGTAGCAAAAACCTTAACGATGCACAGTTTAACGTCATGTTGGATGAATGAAGGGACTATGTAGTTTAAAGTCTTGCAGTGAGGACTATTGGTGCTGCACTTTTTAGTGTCATGTAGCAGGGACAAAATACAGTTTAACATCATGTTGGACGAAAGGGGGACTGTGCAGTTTAATTTCATGCAGTAAGGACAAAGAGGACACATTTTAATGTCATGTTGGATGTATTAGGGACTTTTTCACAATTTAAAATCATGTTGGATGAATGGTGCGAATAGTTTAAGGTCATATGCATGGACCGTGGATGGTGCAGTTTAATGTCTTGTTGGATGTAAGGGACTATGCGGTTTAAAGTCTTGCAGCAAGGACAACACAGTTTAACGTCATGTTGGATGATAAGGGTGTAAATATTTTAAGGTCATATACTTGGAATGAGGATGTATTTTGTGTTTATACAAAATACTTCTTCAGAAATATGGTATTGGTTGGAGTAGTGATGAGTTCTCCATCCATTGAGATTAAAGAATAAGCTCCATTGGAGTAAACCTTATGTATTGAATTAGGTCGTTCCTATTTTGGCTCTAGCTTGGGAGGTTTCTTTCTTGGTATCATTGGAGTTATCAGAACCAATACCAATTCTCCCTAAATGAATGAATGAAGATGAACTTTTTTTTAAAGCTCGTGCTATACGATTCTGATAGACTTCCAAGTAGTTCAAGGTGCACAATCTTTTTTCATCTAATCGTTCCAATTCATCCAATCGCTTTTGAGATTGTTCATATGTAGATGACTGATAAAAAATGGATACTTTGAGCAAGGGTAACTGAAACTCAATGGGAAATACTACTTCTGTTCCATATACCAATGAATATGGAGTTGACCATGTTGTAGTGCGAGTGGTGGTCCGATAAGCCCATAAAGCATGAAAAAGTTTATCAGGCCACAACTTTTTATCTTTATCCACCATCTTTTGCAGTATATTTGAAAGAGTATTTTTGAAGGCTTCTATCTGTACATTGGACACTGCATGATACCGAGATGAATGATTGGATATGATGTTGTATTCTTGATACAAATTCCTCACCTCGGATGAACAGAAGTTAGTGTCATTGTCCATCAATATGGTATGAGGGACACCAAATCTGGTAATGATGTTAGACTTGATGAAGCTAAAAATACTTCTAGAACTGATTTCTTTGATGGGTATTTCCTCTTCCCATTTGGAAAATAAGTCAGTATCAGTAAGAATGTACTTAAACTGCTTGGCTATAACCGAAGGATAAGGTCCCACTACATCCATTCCCCATGTGGAAAATGACCACGAGTATTTAGCTGTATGAAGAAACTCTGGGGGTTGATGAATGAAGTTGTCATGTACTTGGAAAGAATGAAACTTCTTTGTGAAATCAACACAATCTTGTATCATTGAAGGAAAAAATTATCCAAGCCTTTGAATTTGATCAGATAGTTTGTGTGTAGACTGATGGGTACCATAGTCTTCTGCATGCACTTCTTTCATGAAAGCCATTGTCTCTTCACCATCAATGAATCTGAAGAGAACTCCATCAAAACCTCTTTTGTAAAGAATTTTCTCTAGGTGATATGAGCTATCATAAAGAGAAAAATTGACCACACATCGCCAGATTTGTTCTTTCCCAACTCTATTTGGTGAAAGTGTTCCATTTTGAAGGTATTCCATGACAGGTGTCATCCATCCCGTAGTATGACCATATGGTTCAGGAATGGGACTAATTTCATTGATTTCCTCTGTTCTGATTTGAACATAAGGTGAAATTGTATGACGGTGGGAAATACTGATTCTTGTATTATCCCAATTTGGATCTTCTAAAGCAGTGGCTATATTAGCCAATGCATCAGCTTGGGCATTTTGTGATCTCGGGACATAAGAAAATGTTAGTTCTGAAGGAAATTCTTCCATTAAATCTATGACATAATCATACAAAGGAATTAGTTATTCTTTTATGATTTCATAATACCCATTGACTTGTTTGATCACCAGGTCTGAATCACCTTTTACCTTTAAGTGATTCACTTTTTCTTGAAGCGCCAACTCCAATCCTGTGATAAGAGCTTGGTATTCTGCTTAATTATTTGTACCGCCTCCCAATAATGAGAAGGAATAAGGTAGCACTACCTTTTATGGAGAAATGAGTACAATTACTAACCCAACTTTTTTGAATTTATGATCTTCCATTTTCTTCACTGTTGGACTTCTGGAAGCACCATCAAAGTTTATTTCCCATGTTTGAAGACTATCTTGTATAAGGAAGACTTCTTCATCAGGAAGTTCAATATCTGAAGATGTATCTTCTACTAAAGGTTGTTCATCAAAGAAATCATCCAGGGCTTGGACCTTTATTTACTTTTGAGACACATAATGAATATCAATTTTCTGCAAAATAACTGCCCACCTTGCCAGACGTCCAGTAATCATTAGACGACTAAGGATAAATTTGAGCGGGTTATTGCGAGATACCAACTGGAACTCGTGATGTTTCAGGTAGTGTCTCAACTTCTGAACTGCAAAGATTAATGCTAGGTAGCACTTCTCAATATTTGAATATCAGGATTCTGCTTCAAGCATAGTCTGACTAAGATAGTAGAGGCTGTTTTCATTCCCAGCATCATTGTTTTGGGAAAAAAGGCACCCAATAATCGCTCTAAAACTGTCACATAAAGAATCAGTGGCCTTCCTTCAACAGGTGGAATTAACAATGGTGGACTCAAGAGATATTTCTTGAGAATATCAAATGCTTCTTGACATTATTCAGTCCACTGGTAAGTGACTCCCTTCATCATCAATTTGGTGACGGGTAAACTTTTGCCTACCAAATTGGCGATGAAACGCCGAATATAGGCTAAGTGTCCTTGAAGTCCTCTCAATTATTTAAAATTTCGAGGAGGTGACATACCAAGGATTGACTTTGTCTTCTCAGGATCGACTTCGATACCACGGTGGCATACAAAAAAGCCGAGAAATTTTCATGAGGTTACCCCAAAAGCACATTTTAAGGGGTTCATCTTCAAATTATGTTGCCGAAGTTTGTGGAATATGATTTCCAAATCAGCCAAGTGATTAGAACATTTCCTGGATTTAACCACCAAATCGTCCACATAACTTTCAACAAACTTCCCTAAAAAGGGTTTGAAGATATGATGCATGGAACGCTGATATGTTGCGCCTACATTCTTTAGGCCAAAGGGCATTACCCGATAGAAAAACACACCCTGAGGGGCTCAGAAAGCTGTAGATTCTTCATCTTCTGGAGCCATTCAGATTTGATTATATCCTGAATATCCATCCATGAAGGAAAGTTATTCATAGACAGCTGTTGCATCAATTAAGATTTTTGTTATTGGAACTGGAAAATCATCCTTAGGACAATGACGATTAAGATCTCTGAAATCAATGCAAACTCTAATTTTTCCGTTCTTCTTTTTCACAGGGACAACATTACCCAACCAATTGTGATATTGGACTTCTCTAAAGAAGTTAGATTTGATAAGATTATCCACAACAGCTTCAATTTTGGAAGCATAGGTTGGGTGTGTTTGTAACGACCCGAAATTTTGAATAAATCTTGTTTCCTAATTTTTTGTGTTTATTTTATTTTATTTTTATACTCAACAAAAATGTTTCATTTGATAACATGAGTATAATTAAAATGAGACCGTTGGGTTCTGACTGTTATATGAACATTGGTCAATATGACCGCTGGAAACTAAACGTTTTGATTATTGTCTCTAAATACAAGTAATCTTGGTTAATTAATATAGAAAGAAGATTCGATGGCCTCACCCAGTAGTCTTGGACCGATCGAAGCCCATCTAACCGAACTTGGGAAGGAGGTAGCACCACTGGGCTTTGCTCTGGACCAAACCCAAGCTAAAATTCATCGTGTGAAACTAGAATGGGATCGCCTTCGCGAGAAGTTCAAAATGATATAAATTACTACTCGTGCGATGTTGGTCGAGCCTCCCTCAGATTCTCTCACCTTAGCACACCTTACACTTAGGTCCTATGCTAGTGTGATAAGGGGTTATGTAAGGAGACCGTAACTACCTTGTGTAATCCTTTGTTTTAAATAAAAAATTGGGATTTCTTCTTATGATGAAGTTTATGAATTTTCAAATGTCCGGATAAATATAGTATGCATATTTTTGGTAAATTTTAGAGAAAGGATATTTTAAAAAAATGTTCATGTAAACCTTAAATAATTAAAAATGTGTAATGAATTTCGAAAAATGGTCTTCTATAATTATTTCCAGTACAAAATTTAGAGTCTAATAAGATCAACTCGTTTTTTGATGAATAGTAAATTATGAATAGTGATTTTATGATTAGGATTAGTAATGTGTCCAAATGGATTAGGAATATCACTTAAAGAAAGTATTAATATAATCTAGGCACCTTGATTAAGTAACGTGATTCAATAAAATGGTTAAAAAACGGTTTCAGAAATTATTATTCAAGAATTGGTTTTTTCGGATGAATAGTGTTTTTAATTAAAAATTAAATTAAAAATATTTAGAAAAATATTTTTATAAAATGGATTTCATTTTTGAACTCAGACCATCCATATTATGTTAAGGTAATTTTTGGGAATTTTTCTGAAAAAAATGAATTTTCGGTGAATAGTGTATTTATTTAAAAAATAAATTAAAAATATATAGAAAAATATTTTTTATAAAATGGAGTTCATTTTTGAAATCAGAACATTTATGTTTGGTTAAGGTGATATTTTGGGATTTTTCTGAGAAAGTTGAATTTTCAGAGAATAGTAAAAATACAGTTTTAGGGTTTTGGTATGTTTAATGACCTCATAACTATGTCATGATGATGTCATGAGATATTTTATGGGTTGGCCGACCAAAGGTGATGAATTATTGTATTGGGGGCCCCATGTGGCCTAACTTCATGTGAAATATCTTGGGAGAGCACATGGTTTTGAGAAACCCACTTATGAGGTGTCCCTTGGCCATTAATGCCTTGTCCCCTCACTTTCCCTATAAATACCAAGCCATGCTCTCATCCTTTGGAATCCAAAATCATTCTCAACAAATTTCTGGTCTCCTTACCCCCCAAGGAGTCCTCCCAAGGTTCCCCCAAGCCCTCAAGGTCCAAAACTTTGAGTTTTAAGAGTTACGTTTTAAGGTAAGGGATCCGACCTCTCTCTTTCTTTTCAAGTAATCTCTTTTATGTCATTTCTTTTATACTACATGTTCTTATGTTAGAGGATGTTCTTATATATTCTTATTACTTCACTTTTCATGTTAATATGAAGAGATAACCCATCTTTCTCTCATCAATTCGTTTTAAGAATGTTTAAGTGACGCTGTTAGGCTGCCGAATTTTTAAGGGGATTCTTTCACCCTTCTCATTCTTTTCAAAATTCTACTTTCATGTCAAGTATTTAAAGTTATTTTTTATTATGTTAGGGTATGATCTATATATCTATCATACTGAACTTTTATTTTCACATGATGATAGACCCTATTTTATCTTTTCAAATCATTTTGATGAAGCTTAAGTGACGCCGTTAGGCTGCCGAATTTTCATAAGAGAAATGTAATTTTTTTCTTCCTTCCATGTTTTTCATTTCAAATGGTATGTCCTTCAAATTTCATTACCATGTTCATATATCCTTCTTATTCTGTTCCTCTAATGTTTTATGGATCATTTATGAATGTTTTACTCATGTCACCTCTCCTTTCAATGTTTTCTAAAACCCCGAAACATAGCCGTTATGCGGCAGCATTTTCGTCTCAAAATGCCTCTCTCTTTTCTCAAAATTATTTTATGTTATAAAGTGAATACTAAAAGCTCTTATTTCTACAAGGGTATTCACATATATATCAAAATTTTCTATTTTAAATTCTGGGATTTAGATACATGAGACCCGCTTTCCCTTTCTGTGGGTTTAAAGTTACATTAAGATCATGTCTTTAAAGCAGTTTTTAAAACGTTATGATTATGAAATGAAACCCATTTATTTTATGCTATATGGGTTATTTATGAAATGTTTGATGATTATATATGTGGATCACATGATAATAAAGTGAAATTTAAGGGTGCGCCCTGATAGCGCTCCAATGCACTGGGTAATGATGTAACCACTAGAGATTACAATTTTCATGATACCTTGGTGAATAACCATGGTAATTTTCAAATGAAACCTTGGGGATGGACCTTGGTGATATGTTCATGATTGTCTATGTTAAATTATGTAGCCACATCTTCAAGTTATGAAAAATTTTATTTTTATTATGAAATGCATCATGATTTCTTTCTCATGCCTTAAAGTTCTTTTCATTACCTTATTGAAGTATCTCAAGTTCACATGTAAAATGTTTCTCTTATTTCCCTTACTGGGCCTTCTGCTCATCCTTTCTTTTGATGTATGTCCCCAGGTTATGAGATGCAATAATGAACCAAGGATGAACTTAAGGAGAAGCCTTTAAAGTGTTTAAGAAGAATGTTTTATGTTGTTTTGATGTATTATATTCCTGGTTTTGAAGACACTAAACCTTAAAGATCCTCAGTTTTGTGTAATGTAATGAAAGTTTATGTTATAAAAAGGCGGGATGCTATAGTTGGTATCAAAGGATGGTTTAGTTATTTGTGGAAATTAGGATATGAAAACTCTAGGAAGAACCCTATATAAATGTTTAAATATAGGAAATCTTCCTGGTATTTTGGTGAGTATTGAGTAAGGGGTTTCCAAGAAAATACATCCCTGTCTGGATACGAGTAGGTAGAGGTGGCTCTGGGACAGATGTACATAGGTGTAAAACCCAAAAACACCGCTTTGAGCTAGACTCGAATGGGAACTGGTACACGACAAAGGGACTTGCTGCACTCTTGGTTACGACACTCCCGGGGGATATGCTTTGGTAAATTCATAAGCTTAGTATGAACTATTTTTAAAGGAACAAAGATAAAATAAAATAACGATTCAAATAAGAATATATGATCATGGATAACCTAGATGGGAACCTAGGGGATCACAAGTTAGGGTATACTTTTCTTCTACAAGTTATCCTTATATGCTTTAAGTTCCTTTTCATGATTATTGGCTAAGTACTTAAGCCCCCAATTATACTTTCTCTTCTTAGTTAATGGTGGGAAATGGAAGAACATGTCCCAACAACCAATGTGATAGGAAATGCAATGATTACCGTATTAATATGATAGAGATGATTAAGGGATTAAAAGATGATTATTATTTTGGAAGACATTCACTATTTTGGGGACCCTATATTATAGAGGTAAATAGATTACTACAATATTTTCATTCAGGAGTAAGGTTGACTTATATTTTGAAGAATCGATGAATTTAAGGTGGACTTATAGTAATTTAGGTTACTTATGGGAATGATTAACCTATCTTGAGTAAAATATGTTTAGGTTAGCTACTTTTTTTATAAGATGTTAGGAGTGGTTGATGTTGTTTGGAGATGAACAATGAAGTTTATTTTGGAAGACTATGTCATCAAATCCTTCTTGTATTTGGGTTTCAATCTTAGTTTGGTTTATTTTGAGGAATTTTAAGGACCGTTATTTAGGGAATGGTCTATGATGAACTTTGGGTAGTACCATGGAACTTTTAAGATTTAAAAGTAGTTTCCATTCCTATGGGATTCTTTATTTTTGAAGAGTTGTTTTACCTTAACCTTTTTGTTTTTGGGATAATGTTTAACGATAGAAGAAATAGATAGTTAATCTTTTGTGGATTATGTGATTCTATAGAAGATGATTCTTGTGCTTTTGATGAGACCAAGTGTTTTTGTATTCTCATCATTTGGAGAAAAGATTAGTTTTGGTAGAGACTTATTAAAGGATGAAACTCTACTAGAAGGTAGGTGTATTTCCTTATGTTTTTGTTATATGTAGTAATGAATTCCTCAAAATTATGAAAAGGAACGTAAAACATAAAAGTTGTTGGTTTACGTTTCCTACTAGGTAATCAAAGACCGTTTACACACATCATAAGTTTGGGATTTTCTTGTGGTTAACTTTCTTCTAGTCATGTTTCCTATCACTCTCCCTTAGAATGTGACCCTTGGTTTTTTCCTCCATGTCCATGTTTTCTTACATGGGATCCTAGTATGGGTTAACTCGGGTGACCTTTTTATTCCCTTTCATTGTTTTAAAGTAATAGTTTTACTGACTCCTTTTCCGATGTGGGGCTTTCAATGAAATTTCAAAACCCAATTTTAAAAATTTCGAGGACGCAATTTTTAAGGGGGGAAGATTGTAACGACCCGAAATTTTGAATAAATATTGTTTCCTAATTTTGTGTGTTTATTTTATTTTATTTTTATACTCAACAAAAATGTTTCATTTGATAACATGAGTATAATTAAAATGAGACCGTTGGGTTTTGACTGTTATATGAACATTGGTCAATATGACCGCTGGAAACTAAACGTTTTGATTATTGTCTCTAAATACAAGTAATCTTGGTTAATTAATATAGAAAGAAGATTCGATGGCCTCACCCAGTAGTCTTGGACCGATCGAAGCCCATCTAACCGAACTTGGGAAGGAGGTAGCACCACTGGTCTTTGATCTGGACCAAACCCAAGCTGAAATTCATCGTGTGAAACTAGAATGGGATCGCCTTCGCGAGAAGTTCAAACTGATAGAAATTACTACTTGTGCGATGTTGGCCGAGCCTCCCTCAGATTCTATCACCTTAGCACACCTTACACTTAGGTCCTATGCTGGTGTGATAAGGGGCTATGTAAGGAGACCGTAACTACCTTGTGTAATCCTTCTTTTTAAATAAAAAATTGGCATTTCTTCTTATGTTGAAGTTTATGAATTTTCAAATGTTTGGATAAATATAGTATGCATATTTTTGGTGAATTTTAGAGAAAGGATATTTAAAAAAAATGTTTATGTAAACCTTAAATAATTAAAAATGTATAATAATTTTCAAAAAATGGTCTTCTACAATTTTGTCCAGTACGAAATTTAGAGTCTAATAAGATCAACTTGATTTTTGATGAATAGTAAATTATGAATAGTGATTTTATGATTAGGATTAGTAATGTGTCCAAATGGATTAGTAATCTCACATAAAGAAAGTATTAATATAATCTAGGCACTTTGATTAAGTAATGTGATTCGATAAAATGGTTAAATACCAGTTTCATAAATTGTTATTCAAGTATTAGTTTTTTCGGGTGAATAGTGTTTTTTAATTAAAAATTAAATTAAAAATATTTAGAAAATTATTTTTATAAAATGGATTTCATTTTTGAACTCAGAGCATCGATATTATGTTAAGGTAATTTTTGGGAATTTTTCTGAAAAAAATGAATTTTCGGTGAATAGTGTATTTATTTAAAAAATAAATTAAAAATATATAGAAAAATATTTTTTATAAAATGGAGTTCATTTTTGAAATCAGAGCATTGATGTTTGGTTAAGGTGAAATTTTGGGATTTTTTTGAGAAAGTTGAATTTTCAGTGAATAGTAAAAATATAGTTTTAGGGTTTCGGTATGTTTAATGACATCATAACTGTGTCATGATGATGTCATGAGATATTTTATGGGTTGGCCGAACAAAGGTGATGAATTATTGTATTGGGGGCCCCATGTGGCCTAACTTCATGGGAAATATCTTGGGAGAGCACATGGTTTTGAGAAACCCACTTATGAGGTGTCCCTTGGCCATTAATGCCTTGTCCCCTCACTTTCCCTATAAATACCAAGCCATGCTCTCATACTTTGGACTCCAAAATAATTCTCAACGAAGTTCTAGTCTCCTTACCTCCCAAGGAGGCCTCCCAAGGTGCCCCAAGCCCTCAAGGTCCAAACCATTGAGTTTTAAGAGTTACGTTTTAAGGTAAGGGATCCGTCCTCTCTCTTTCTTTTCAAGTAATCTCTTTTATGTAATTTCTTTTATACTACATGTTCTTATGTTGGAGGATGTTCTTATATATTCATATTACTGCCCTTTTCATTTTCATATTATGAGAGACCCCATCTTGCTCTCATCAATTCATTTTAAGAATGTTTAAGTGCCGCCGTTAGGCTGCCGAATTTTTAAGGGGATTCTTTCACCCTTCTCATTCTTTTGAAAATTCTACTTTCATGTCAAGTCTTTCAAGTTCTTTTTTTTATTATGTTGGGGTATAATATCTATATCTATCATACTGAAATCTTATGTTCACATGATGAGAGACCCTATTTTTCCTTTTCAAATCATTTTGTTGAAGTTTAAGTGACGCTGTTAGGCTGCCAAATTTTCATAAGAGAAATCTAATTTTTGTCTTCCTTACATGTATTTCATTTCAAATGGTATGTCCTTAAAATTACATTACCATGTTCATATATCATTATTATTCTGTCCCTCTACTGTTTTATGGGTCATTTAGGAATGTTTTACCCATGTACCCTCTCTATTAAATGTTTTCTAAAACCCCGAAACATAGTCGTTATGCTGTAGAATTTTCGTCTCAAAATGCCACTCTCTTTTCCCAAAATTATTTTATGTTATAAAGTGAATACTCAAAGCTCTTATTTCTACAAGTGTATTCTCATATATATCAAAATTTTCTATTTTAAATTCTGGGATTTACATATATGATACCCGCTTTCCCATTCTGTGGGTTTAAAGTGACTTTAAGATCATGTCTTTAAAGCAGTTTTTAAAACGTTATGATTATGAAATGAAACACATTTATTTTATGATATATGGGTTATTTATGAAATATTTGATGATGATATATGTGGCTCACATGATAATAAAAGAAAATTTAAGGGTGCGCCCTGATAGCACTCCAATGCTTTGGGTAATGATGTAACCACTAGAGATTACAATTTTCATGATACCTTGGTGAATAACCTTGGTAATTTTCAAATGACACCTTGGGGATGGAACTTGGTGATATGTTCATGATTGTCTATGTTAAATTATGTAGACACATATTCCAGTTATTAAAAATTTTATTTTTATTATGAAATGCCTCATGATTTCTTTCTCATGCCTTAAATTTCTTTTCATGACCTTATTGAAGTATCTCAAGTTCACATGTAAAATGTTTCTCTTGTTTCCCTTACTAGGCCTTCTGCTCACCCTTTCTTTTGATGTATTTCCCCAGGTTATGAGATGCAGTAACGAACCTAGGATGAACTTAAGGAGAATCCTTTCAAGTGTTTAAGAAGAATGTTTTATGTTATTTTCATGTATTATGTTCCTGGTTTCCAAGACAGTAAACCTTAAAGATCCTCAGTTTCGTGTAATGTAATGGAAGTTTATGTTATAAAAAGGAGGGATGCTATAGTGTTCTTCTTGCGGCTTTCTTAAATCCTCGATGTTCTTCTGGTAAACCCAAACTATGAGTAGCAACATCGGGATCAAGCCCTGGAATCTCTGTATAGTCCCAAGCAAATATATCTCGATTTTTCTTTAAAAATGTAATATACATATCTTGATCTTCAAGAGTCATGGCCACACTAATTAAAGTGGGGTGTGGATCTTCTTTTGTACCTATATTTATTTTTCTGAGTTCATCCACGGTGGTAGAGATACCCTCTTCAAATGATGGAGGAGCATCCCTGATATATTCCTCTTCCTCTTAAACATGTGTTATTTCTTCTGTTTCTACTTGCATAGTTGAAGAAGAAGCAGAATTTCCATGATTAGAAGAGTTGTTAAAATTTGAACATCTTGAAGAAGAGGCTTCCATTTCTGACCTTATTGACGATGAAGGGTCTTCCTTGGGTAATAAAGAGGAGATGACAGATTGAAAATCAACATCACCGTTCACCTATGACATTGTTATAACTTCTTCTGGCCTGGGTGGTGATGTATAGACTTGCTTGATTTCAGCAGATGAAGTGAATACATACCTATTTGAGCTTTCATCATTGCTTGGTGAATCACCAATTTCTCCCATGTTGTCTGGCTTGATTGCTATAATTGAAATTATGGAGGTTTCCATAAGAGTATTTTGATTCGGGTATATCCTGTCAATTTGACTGATGGGAAACACATAATCTTTACTCACATGTGTAAATGGATTTATTGGAATCTTTTCCAAACCAAATGAAGTATTAACCTCGGTAACCTCCCTTGCTATGGATTTCTCCTTACCCTTCATGTGATATAATCCCACCTCAATGTATTGAGATTCACATGTTTTGAATGGGGCTTTATCACCGTAAAATGTACCAATTTGACCATCGAAACAATATTTGAGAAATTGATGGTATGATGAAGGGATAGCCGCATGTTGATGTAGCCAGGGTCTTCCAAGAAAGATGTTGAAGGCTGTGTCATGATCAACAACCATGAAATCTGAATTGGATACAAGGTTTCGAAACTGAGTTCTGAGTGTAATCTCTCCTAGTGGTTCTTGTTCATTTTTATCATATCCTTGTAACATCATAGTAGAAGGAGATAAATCAGATTCTGTGAGGCCCAATCGATGAAGTGTACGAATGGGGATGAGGTTGACTCTTGAACCATTATAAATGAAAGCTCTTCGGACGTCTACACCATTGAACTTTCCAGATAAGTATAAAGGTCTAATATGTCCATGCACGACATCATCTTCATCTTCATCTGTGAAAGATATCACTGCATGGAATTCGACAGGATTATTCTCTACATGATAGACTTCAGCTGCAACAATTTCAATTGTGAATTCCTTGGGACTTAACAAAGCCTCGATGAGTGCCTCCTGAAGATCCTTTGATAAATTTAAGGCATCCAAAATTGATAACTTGGCCGGTACTTGGTCCAAGTGTTTCAATAAATCATACTTTTGGTCCAAAGGTCTTCATTTCCCAACATGAACATGTGGTTTTCCAAGTACCTTATAAGTTGATGCTTTGGAAGTAGATGCATCTTGTATCGGGGTAGGAGTTGGAAATACTCTTGGTTTTGGAGGATTATACCGATTAGGTCTATTTAATTACTGAGAGGAAGAAGATGGAACCTCCAACTGATCTTCCAGAATAATTGTTTCAGGACTGAGTCTGATATTGGTGGAGGAATTTGCTTGTTCTTGTTGAGCCCGTTGAAGGGTTCTGCCACGAGTTTCTACTATATACACAGTTCTAGCAGGGGTAGAATTGGAATAGTGGCTTCTGGGATATCCACGTCTTCTTCTATATCCCAGAACTCTGGAACTTCCCCTGATTCCTCTGTTTGATACAGGGAATTTGGGCTTGTCAAAATTGAAACTACAACTGGCATATGGATCTGTTAAGTGAATCATGTTAACAGAACAAAAGATCAACTCTTCGTCTGATGAAGACTCTGCCTGATTATCCATTTTAGGCTGTGCCATTTGGTGGGGTGGTTCTCATGGCTTTGAAGTAGATGGAATAAAATCTACCAGAGTCAAAGATAATTTGGGCTTTGACACGATCTCATCTTCTTCTGATTGCTCTTATTTCTTTGAATTATGCCATTTCTTTGAGGATTTTCCCTCTGATGAAGGGGGCTTTGCTGTGGCATTAATAGTAAAAGACACAATTGGTTTCTTCAATTGCGTTCAAAAAATTTCATGAGTTCGGTTGATCGTTTTTCTGACAATCCAATCATCATATTTTTGCGCATTTTTGTTCTTGACTTCTTTCCACTCCCCTTCTTCCTCTGGATTTGTAGCAGTAACACATGCTACCTGAGCTGAAGAACCTTTCAATTTGACTTTTCTTGAGTCCACCATTTTTTGCAGGAGGTCTTTGAAGACAAAACACTCCTGAATGGGGTGCCACAACATCTGATGAAATGGGCAATAATTGGGACGATCTTCATCTCCCTCCTTGTTCGGCCTCTTGGGCCTGGTCAATTGAACCAAATTATTTTCCAGAGCTGAAATGAAGTAACCAGGAACTTATTCATTTTGGAAAGAATAAACTTTGCTCTTCTGATCCTCAATTTTTTTCCATCTTTGATCTCTTTGATCATCTTGACGAAACAGACTTGGTTGTTGACGCTCAAGAGGTGGATCCCTTCGATAAGATGAATGTTTTGAAGTAGAAGCAGGTACAGGTGCTTGTTTAAGTTTAACTGTAACAGTCTCTGCTTTACCCATTCTCCTTCTTCGAGCTAATGGAATTACACGAGTTTTATCCTTAGTCTTTATAAGAGAATATTGAATCTTCAAAGCGATCAAAGTAATGTCTTGGAACCCTCCTGTGTATTTCACAGGGATCAATGGTGTGTGAAACTCATCACAAAAATTTTCTACATAGATTGGCAACAATTCTTCTTGAGGGAGTGTTAATCTCAGGGAATATGTTAATCCCTTCCAGCGAGAAATGAAATCTAAAACCCTTTCATTATCCCTTTTCTTACAGTTTGTAAGATTCAAAACTATTGTCTTTGGAAAATTTGAGCTGAATTGAAGAAGGAATCTTTGATAGAGATCCTCCCATCCGGTAATTGACCGGGATTACAAACTTGTGTACCAAACAAAAGCATGCCCTTGTAATGACTGTAAAAAACACCTAAGCTTAATTACTTCTTGTTGCTGAGGGGTTCCCATCATAGGATCTCAATGAGAAACAAAATGTGTTAAGTGTTTCTCTGGGTCTCCCGAACCATTAAATATTGGGAATGTAATACTTTCAAAATTTGATGGGGGAGGAATTACATCAACCCATTCAGTATAATCTCTCTTTTCTGGTTGTATTTGAGATCATTTTCCCTCTATATCTTCCAACCGAGCTGTTAATGACTCAATAGTAGTTGTTAACTTTTGAGAAACATCCGGTTGAGCTTGGACCTAAGCAGGTGCAATAATTGGAGCTTGGACTGATGTGATGGCTGATACTACAACTGATGGTAGCACCGCCGATTGTTGTTTCACATGACCAGTAGGATTAGACCTATGAGGGTGTACTGATAAAGGAGGATATTCTTGATCCATCTCAGTAACTGCAACAAATTACCTTGGCTGACTAACTCCAGCACGCTTAGGAGGAAGACTACCTTGAAGTAGTTCTTCATTCAACCACCTTAATTCCTTCATTTCTTCCTCTTGCTGTGCAAATATTTTCTCTAATGAGAGTGATTGGCCTTCTCCAGAGAAATGGTATGTAACCTGATTCTTTCCTTTACCCTTATTGGAAACCTTTCGGAGAGGGGGACGTGGGTCACTTGAAGGATTACCTAGATTCTGGGTAATCCTTTGATTTCGTGTACGCACACCTTCTTCATTTGTGTCTGTGCATACAACCTCTTGAGCAGGAGCTTCCTCATTTGATCCCTCTGAGTGAGCCTCATCTGGGGGATTAGAAAAAATGACATTAATGACATTGATTGATGCATAACACATTTCATACCTTCTATCAGAATTTCTGTGATTTTTTCTTCTTCCAGGTCCTTGATAAGACATTGCCTTTGGTTGATTCGATCCCTCAGGAACTTCTTGAAGAACTGTAATGTAGAGGGAGTCTCTTGATAACTCGGATCTTAGTTCCTCTTATGGCTTCTTCCCTAATCGAGAGAAGACTGACTTTCTCTGAGGGAAATATTTAGGATTTGAAAAAGTCCCAAGTCCTGTGGACTGGGGCTGTTCCTGCTGTTTCTGCTCAACTCCTCAAATCCCATTTGTTGATTTTGAGGGTTGGGTTAAAAGAGTCCCCAGTCTGGCAAGATGGGGTGGTTCTTGAGCTACTACATCTGAGACTTTATTGAAAGCTCTCATGATCTTGCGGTATTTGGTCCATAAATTGGTTGGATGCATCAACCTACATCCACTCTTATCACCCGGCTCAAAAGACCGTTGGATGATTTCTGACACTTCTGTCACTTGATGATGTGCACGCTCCAAATGAGAAGCCTACTCAATATTTTCATTCACTTGATGCAGGAGTAATTCAATAACTTGTTCTCTGTATTCTTGATTTTGAGAGGAACTAGTTGAGGCCTGTTCTTGAGCGAGCCTTTGATTAGAAACAAAGCCAATTGGCTATGGCCGGCCATGAGAAATAACATTACATGAGACCATTTTCGACGGGCTTTGCTGGCTGGAGAGTATAGTGAAATGTAGTGCTCCATGAACACCCCATCCCCTGATATGAATACTAGATGGGGAATTGTCAATTAACTGGCGTAATATTCTTAATGCACGAAGGCATGAATGCTGAAGGGATCTCTGCTGCTTTTCAGCCTTCGGATATCAATAAACTAAGAGAGAAGCCAAGTCAATTTGGCATTGTAACCCTTCTATTATCTTGACATGATTTTCATATTCATCATAAGATAATGTTTTATTTTTCAATTGAAAAAGAGTTTTCCATATGTTGAGACAAATATCATGAATTCCGTCTTCTGTCAACATCTCTGGAATGTCATACTGAGAGTCAGCCAAAGGCCAAAACAGAAATGGCACTTCACATTTTTCCAATAGTTTTCTCATATTCAGTATTTCCTCCTTATCATTTGATGAAGATTCTTCTACCTTATTTGACCAGAGCTAGTGCTTCCTTGTTGCTTCATTGGATTCAACAAGATTGGTAGAGAATTCACTGATCAAACTAGAAGATGAACGACCCATAGGTAGTTCAGAGAATGACCTACACCCTAGGCTATCTTCTGATTGAGAAAGTATTTCACCTGTTAGTGGTAAAGCATCAGACATGACTAGCTTCACATTTGCAAGTTCCTCAAGATAAGAGGGATTTCTTGTCACTACATTGTCCATTGGAGCATTTTCCAGGCAATGTGCATTACTGCTATGTAGAGGACTTTTGCAACTAAATTAATCATCATGGGGAGGACCACCATGGTGGGTTACAACAAAAGATGAAACATTTTTCTCCTTGGTCTTTTGGCCACACAGAGGGTTCTTATGGCTCTCATCTGAAGTTGAAAGTTTGAGATCGACCGAATTGTCATGAAGCAAGCCTTCATGAGGAAGTTTCTGATGCAGACCTTCTAAATTAATGTTCCCACTATTGGGAACTGAAAGAGTAGAATCCTGAGTTGCAATAGATAATTACTTGAGTGCATCAAGAACTCCAGCATCGAGCAAGGCCTTGTTACAGATTAGCCCTTGATTTCCTGACTCTGCTGGGCGGGTATTCTTCTTAGACACCTTCTTACTCACTTTGGGAACCACTTGTTGATGAAGGTGGTCATTATGGGCAGGTGTATGTGTCTGCTCATGAGAAATGATCAGGTTAGGCTGATTATCTCCACTTAAATCAGGTGTATGTGTCTGACTTGGTTGTCCGTATGATATGGGGGAGTACGCCCCACAACCCTCTTGGACTGGAAAAGAGGTGTGTGTCTATTCCGGAGTGAACTGTTGATGTGTCAATCCACTGGTAGGGATAGATTTTCATTTCTTTCCCTATGTTGCTTCTGAAGCTGTTATAATATCCTGGAAGGCATCCAGAATATGAGTAGGGATTTGGTTCTGCTCTTTCACCATTGAAAGAATATGCTTGGTGACTTCAGTTGTTGGAACGCGAATATACTACCATTCCATGCTTGGAGTAGGTGTGTGTTCCTGCTCCTGTCCTCCTTTTCCTATCAGTGAATTCTGAAAGTACTCATGTGTAGGGACAAAGAGTTGAGTCTGCCTACTGTTTGTTGTCGGAGCTTTTCGACTGAATTCTATGAATGCTACCAAACGATACTATTGGTAGGATTGATCAATACTAGCAGGTGTATGTTCCTGCTGATTTCACTCTGCCGAATGTGGTTGACGAACTTCCTTCAATAATGACAGACGAGGCTGCTGGCATGATTGATGAATGTAAGCAGGTGTATGTTCATGTTTACCAGTTTTCAACACATTGGGTTGGCGGGCTTCATTGTATCTAATCAGATGCGCCTGGTGACTAGCTTAAGACTTATAAATAGGTGTATGTTACTATCTATAGTACTCCTCTGGAATTTCCTGGCGGGATTGGCGTGTTGCTGCCTGATGAGTCTGTTGGACAACGGAATTAAAACAGACAGGTGTGTGTGCCCGCTCGTTGCTTTACACCAAGTTAGGTGGGTGGACTTATCCAGAAACGGAAGAGATAAGAACCTGCTCACTGTTGACCGGATTGAACCTCTGGCAGTTTGTCTTGCGTGCTCGAGTCTGAGGGACCTGATCCAAACCCCTAAAGGTGATACCCTCATCATGTTGAGGGCACACTGCCGTGCGAGTCTGGGGGCGATTGTTGATGGCAGCCCTCAGGAAGGAGTAATGTCTCTTTGAATTAAGGCCCTGAGGGACCTGCTCATTCACCTCCTTGGAATATGGGAGGGACTTGTGATTGAGTTCCGGGGAAAATGACCCGAAATGGTTGGAAACGGTGGTTGGCATCACCTGTTTCTTGATCGCTGGTCGTCGCTGTCCGGACAACCAGGGTGAATTATTGACTTGGAGGGCTTATCGTGCAGCCTCCAGAGTCGGAATGGTACCATGTAGATGGTATTCCTTAACAAGTGCATTTGATACCCAGCGTTGAGGACGCTGAGTAGGTGATGTCGTCCTCAGAACGGACGACAATCCAGCAGGAGTAGCAAAAGATGCATTCACAGTAGGGGTATTCACAGTTGTGAATTTTAGAGAATCCATTTATGTAACGTAGAAGATCTTTGGAAAAGAGTGCCTGTTTGATATAATAGACATAATCAAGATAAGTTCGACCACTACATATTTTGGATGAGCAGAGATGTTATTGATTGTTTTTTTGGACCTCTCATTGAGTTTAAATAGGGTCCTAACAAATAAGCAAAACATCAATTTAACTTGGTTAAGGATTCATGTCGATTTCACCATTTTTTGTTTCCTATGGAATTGGGGATGACCTCATTGATTTAAGGTTCAAACATTCCAAGCGGTTTCTAATAGGTTTGTTTGTATAACTGGAAACATCCAATTATTCCATATCAATTTGGACCTACTTTCCAAAGGTAGGTGATCATTAGTTGTGAACTGATGAGGCTTAAGAATTTTCATTGGTCGATAGGATGGGAGGTCGGACTCATCACACCTTTTTGAGGGGAATTATTGTATACTCCGGGACTCACTTTATAGATTTAAGTTATGGTCGTGAATCCTTATTACATTACCAAGTATAAAAATGATCTTTCCTTTAGATCTGACAATCAATGATTAATATGTATGATATTTAGAGAATCTTATATGTATTCGAGGTTATTCATCGATATAGAATCATCTATATTTGTTATAGATTCTTAGTCAATGGTATCCTTCGACACATTATATAGAAATCTCTTGGTCATTATGATAACCATACCGGTTTTAAATCCACTCAGCGGGGCACTTGAAGTTTATTTTCATTTAGAAGGACATATATTATTTCAGAGTTGGGATCGTACCCACAGATGTGCTACCTACGTATCCTTTGTTTTAGAAAAGGAATCAGAACCCATGTAGTTAGAGTAAAGAAGTATGAGGTTTATGCATGATTGATGGATCAAAGAAAGATGTCATAATTACTTTTACACTCTAAGCTCACGTGAGTCATGCTCGGTGTGAGAAACAATAGGTATTGGTAAAACCTGACAATTGTGCCATCATAACAAATGATGTGGGGCTTATGTATGTATGACTTCCCAGATAGATAATGATTTGGATTTACTTTAGGGAAGAAAACCAGGAATAAGGTCCATAAAGGTATATGTTCTTTTATGGAGATTTTGGATACTTAACTTAGGACTTAATCCTGAGAAGGATGCCCAAATTAGAGAGGAGTTATGATTGGGTTTTACTCCTAAGAAGGAAGAAAAAATCAAAAGTAAATTAAGACTAGTTAAGAGAAATCATGAGTGGGGTTTACTCCTAAGGAAGAGGCCCAGGTTAAAGGGAATTATGAATGGGGTTACTCTTGAAAAGGAAGCCCAGGTTAAGGGAATTTGGATTTTGGGAACTTGGGGCTTACTCCTAAGGAGGATGCCCATATTAAAATAATTATGGTTGGGGCTTACTCCTAAGGAGGATGCCCAAAATTAAGGAAACTTGAAGACTGGGGCTTACTCTTGAAAAGGAGGCATGGGTTAAGGGACTTGAAGACTGGGGCTTACTCCTGAGAAGGAGGCCCAAGTTAGGGGACTTGAAGACTAAGGCTTACTTTTGAGAAAGACGCCTAGGTTAAAGATCCTCTCATCTTTAAAGGATGAGGTTGAATGAATGAAATCTCTAACCTTAGTGACATAAAGATATGTAAATCACTAGATTTTGAGAAATGTTCCATAGAAATCCTTTCAGATAATGAATCCAACAAAGGAACCATGTCATAAATGACTTTGAAGAGGGTTTTTAAGGATAAATCTTGAAGAGGAGAGGTGGATTTGAAGAAAGAAAGTGAATAGGCAGGAGGGGAACCCAAAAAGAGAGAGGCGCGCAAGTCCTGCGTGGGAAGACAAGTCATGGTCGTGCAAGTATACTTGCCCGACACATGGGTACTTGCGCAAAGGTCTACCCTTAGGGTAATACTTGGGTGAGACTTGGCTCAAGCCCTTATTATTATCCCTAAAGTATTCCAAAAGAATGGCGTGCAAGTTTTATTGAAGGGATAAGGCGGCGCGCAAGTGTGGCCATTTCTCTTAAGGGTTGGCCACTTAGGCACGCACGTGTTGATGAGTTTCAACACTTAGGCATTGTTTCCCCTATTTAGAGCTTCCATTATAGGTATGAAATTACCTTATAAGTGTTCGAAAGACTTTCAGAAGAGACTCGGGCGACCAGAGATTGAATATGAGTTTTGGATTTTTTCCGTCCTTGAAATGGGGGGCCCACCAGGGGTATTTATAGGCTGCTGAAGACCCTGGGTGAGAGCAAGTCACCTGCACGACCACTATGCGGCACACAAGTATACTTTCACGACCATGATGAAACTTGCGCTATCCAAGTGGGATGAAATCCTTCTTCATGCCTTTGTCGATTTTTGATGTTTCTTCAAAGGATGAATCACTTTGGACTAAGTTATTTCCCTTTTTCAGTCATTTAGACTTTGTGATGGAAAGGAGTGTCAACAGAAGTGTAATAGTTGTAGAACAAATCTTAATAGAATGGAAATAATTAAAGTATCCACGTAGCAAATGAAAATAATAAAATCCAACAGAATAGTCCAATAATAATAAGATAATAATGTAATTACATGATAGAATATAACTAAATATCATTATAGAATAATACAAGAAAAATACTACCAGACTCAAATAAAAGACTCAATGTCCTAATTCCTAAACCCCACTTCGATCTCATCTCCAAACTCCATCCTAACAACAAACATGAAATCAACAGTAAGTTCTTGTTCCCTTATCCAAACCTACATCTATGAAATATTCTCAGGTACCAAACGATGTCCCAAATAGGGTGTGAGTATAAATAATTAAGTCGACACCACCATATCTAAAAAAACTATACTGATAAGAAATTTATTTAATAAAGTGATAACTAGGTTTATTAAATCAATTCAACAATTAATAAAATACCACATCAAACTGATTCATCTCTATACTATAATATCTCTAAGCATTACTTATGACCATGCCAACCACATCTATGAAAACAAGGTAAAGAAACTACTTCATCACCATGTCATAATATCTCTAATAATGTCTTATGAAAATGCCAACCACAACCATGTAACCAAGGTAAACAACCTGCTACATCACCATGCCGAAATATCTCTAAGCATGTCTTATGACCATGCCAACCGAAACCATGTATCCTAGTTAAACAACTTTCTTCATAACCATTCCAAACTATATCTTAGTATGTATTACCACCATTCCAACCACAACCATACAACCGTGGTATAGTCACAACAATATGGGTCAAATCCCTATAAGCATTACAACATTTCTGGGTTAAATCCCTATAAACATACAACATGGGACTGGGTATATCCCGCTCTCTATAAGTATTACAATATGGACTTGGATAATCCTGATAACTATCATCATTACTACATATATGTGTGAATGTTCTCAAGCCTAGCCCGTTATATAGGAATTTCAGCATGGAACAAAATTCATATCATATAGCATGGATATCACAATATCACATCACAATTCTCAATGGTTGGTTATGTGAATTAACATTCTTCTTTCATACCCAACATGTAATTCAATTCAAAATTGATCAAAAATTATAATAATAATAAATAATCCAAAATTCAGGGATTATATAATAAGAAATCACCCTAGGGAACATGTCATGCTAAACATAATTTAAGCCATTATCCAAATGAAAAACCCATTATATTATATTTATTTAATTAAAACCCACAAAACAGTAAATGACTAGTAATCCCTTTACATGACATGTAAATGTTCTGTAGTTGAGTTTTTATCCCATCCCCCCTTTAACCATCCAAACATATTTTAAAGCTTCTCAACATATCAAGAACCCTTATTAACACTTAATATCATTTATACCCAAACTCCATAAACTCAAACAAGTATACATCCCAGAACATTGGGTCAATTTCCCTAACAAAGGCTCTTCGCCTCTGAATAATACTCAACCACCAATGATCAAACAAAAAACTCAGAGAGAAACATACCTAGAAAAAGATGGGATCTTATAGTAGGTGTTATGATGTTGACATCCTTTAATTTATTTGTCCAGATTATGTTTTTTCCTACCATGATCACCATTTCTCACACAATTATTTTTTGGTTTTAGTTAGGAATATAAACCAAATGAATCCTGTTAAGAATGTCTGTGATGGAAAATGAAATGATTTTCCTTTTAAGAAACCAAATTTTATCAGATCTAGAATGGAAAATATCATTTCTATTATTACAAAAATTTCTCAGGCTATGAATCATGATGAACATACAAAAGGTAAAAAAAGGGAATAAAATTCTATTGAGTACTTCATGAAGCATAATCCACCATCTTTTAGTGATTTTATTGATCCACTAGATGTTGAGAAATGGACTAGTACCATTGAAAATATATTTTCTAATCTAATTTTTTTAGAGCATGAAAAATTTATTTTGGCTATATATCACTTGGAATGAGAAGTTGATCAACAATGGAATCTTACCAAGAATATAAAGCAACTTAAATAAATTTACTCTATATAGTGGGATGAGTTTAATAGATTATTTTTTAATAATTACTTTCCCCATATTCTTTTAATGAAAATGGTGAAGTAATTACTTGAGCTAACATAGATGGATGATGAATTCATTGGTACCTATGGGGAAAATTTTACAAGACTTGTAAGGTATAGTTTTTTTATTATCACCAAACCTAAAATTAAGTATGATCAATTCTTAAGTAGATTAAAACCATGTCTTCTAAGGTAATCACCTATTATAGAATTAATTAGATATAAAGAAACCATTTTATGTGATATAAAATAGGAAACGAAGATTGTAGTAACCCATTAATCTCACATCTTAGATAAGAAAAGAAAAATTGAATTCAAAAGAAATCCTAAAAACCATGGAGAGAAGAATATAAGAATTCCTTTATTGTCTAAGTGTAGAATGAAACAGGAAGGAAAATTTCATAAGGGTACTGGGAAATTTTTTAAGTGTGTAAAGGAAGGACATCAATAAATCAAATACTAAAGTGATAGGAATAAGGTAGATAATGATGAGAATAGAGATAAATCTCAATATAATACACCACCCACACTCTAGTGTTTAAAATATAAGGAGTATGTGAATTATTATAACTAGTGAAAAAATATAAAGGTTAATGATGATGATAAAAGAAAACAATATCTTAATCATATAGGAAAAGGAAAATATCATGTGATCACTATTAATGATAAGGGGTATGATAATGACATGATGAAAGGTATACTTACCATCTACCATTGAGCTGGTAATGTATTATTTGACTACGAATCTACCTAATATTTTATATCAAAATAATTTTCTAACATTATCAAAATTCCTCCCAAACAATTAGATGTTTAATTAGTAATTAAAACCCAAAATGCTATGATGATCTCATCTCATTTCTATTATTCTACTCCGGTTGAGTTTATGGGAATATGCTTCCTATAAGACTTATTATTCTCCCTATGGTTGATTTTGATGTTATCTTAAGAATGGATTGGTTTTCTATATATAAATTCCTTATCAATTTACAAGGAAGGGAAGTCACATTTGATATTCATAACTTACCCATTATTTTATATGAGTGAGATGATAAATATGAACATCCAATAAAAATCTCATTCATTGTATGGGTCTTGATTATAATTCACAAGGGGTGTTTATCTCAAATGGGTTTAGAGAAACTCAACATCAATGATATGACTATTGTGAGGGAGTTTATTGATGTAAATCTATTATACTGGCCATGTGGTTCACTGAATCGTGAAGTTGAGTTCTCAGTATAAATCATACTTGATGCTATACTAATTTAATAGTCTCCTTATAGAATGGCCCAGATTTTTTTATAGGAATTAAAGAGGAAAATCAAAGAGAATTGTGAAAAGGTATTCATTTGGACAAGTTCTTCACCTTTGGTTTCACCTGTTATTTTTATTAAGAATAAATATGGATAAATGCATCTTTACATTGATTATAGAGAACTGAACATGATACAATTAAGAAAAAGCATCCTCTACTCTATATCAATGACTTGTTTGATCAACTACATAAAGCTTAATACTTTTCCAAGATAGAAATTTATTTTGGATGTCTTCAATTGAGGGTAAAGAAGGAGGATATACCCAAGTTGACAATCTATACATGGTATGGAATATATGAATATATAGTGATACCATTTAGTCTTACTAATTCCCTGACTATCTTTATGGATCTAATGAATAAAGTGTTTGTAGTTTACCTTGACCAGTTTGTCGAAGTTCTAATAGATGATGCACCAGTTTGTAGAGTGTTTGAGTTCCCTTTATAACTTTAAAGAGATATAGTAAGAGTATGAATATGGCTTGAGGATTGTATTGAAGACCCTAAGGAATGAGAAAATGTATGAAAATTTTTTTAAGTGTGAATTTTGTATTTTTTTTCAATTTTGGGTGGTATAATATCAAGTGAGGTTATATCAATGGATCCATAAAAGATTGAAGCTATTGAATATGGGACTCGACTAACCACTATGACTATGATCTATAGTTTTCTTGTATTAGATTGAAATTATCGATTATTTATGGAAAAGTTCGCATTAATATCTAATCTACTCATCAAATTAACTCAAAAGGGATCCAAGTTACTTTAGATAGATGAATGTGGGGAAATTTTCAACAAACTGAAGATAATGTTATTTTGTTCACCTATTTTTACTTTACCGTATAGTGAATAAGGGGTTTTAATCCATAGTGATACATATAATAATGGACTTGGATTCATCATCATGAAAAATGATATGATGATATCTTATGACTAATGAAAATTGTAGGTCCATGAGAAAAATTAACTAACTCATGATTTGGAGTTATCTGTAGTAATTTATTCATTATAGATATGAAGGAATTACCTTTATAAAGAAAGGTGTGATATATATAATGATTAAAGAAGATTAAATTATATATCCACTTAAAAAGAGTTGAATATGAACTAGTGAAGATGGTTGGTGCTGATTAAAGATTATAACTACTCAATACATCAACACACTGGTAATGTGAACAAGGTGGCCGATGATTTGAGTCAAAATGATAATGAAAGAATATTTATGATGAGGATCAAAAAATATATAATATTTCTCAATTTTAAAATGATATATGTAGAAATGTTTAAGGAAGTAGAAAGATCTTATCTTTCTCAAATGAGTGTTAAACAATTTATTCAGATAAAGACTAAATAGAAAAAAATGAAGATGTAGAACTATAAAACAAGATTAGAAATTCTCTTATGTTCAGACTTTATTGTCATGGAATGATAACGTTTATGAATCAAGTATGTGTTCCATCCACACCAAATTTTAAGAAAGATATGTTAAAGGAGGCTCATTGTTATTATTTCACTATTCATATTAGAAGTAAAAACATTTATAGAATTTGTGGGTAAGAATGAAGAGAGATATAGTATAATTTTTATCTCAGTGCTTGGCATGCCAAAAAGTTAACGGTGGGATGAAAAAGTCAATGGGGGATGTTAAAACCATTACCCATACTAGAATGGGAATGGTAAAACATCACCATGGATTTTATTATTGAAACCACCAAAATTTATAAAGGATATAATTATATTTGGGATGTAGTAAATCACCTTACAATGTAAACACACTTAATTGATATCAGATAATATTTCTCTTTGAATAAACTTAACAGTATATACATTAAGTGGTAGGGTTTCATGGGGTACACAATTCTATTATATCAGATTGAGATCTATGGTTTACCTTGAATTTTTGGAAAATTATTCAGTAGGATCTGGATATAGAGTAAATTTTAAACACAATATACCATACCTAGATATATGTTCATTATGAGAAAACTATTCAAAACTCATGTGATATATTGAGATTTTGTTCTTTAGATTTTAAAGGCGGTTAGGACCAATACCTTCCTCTAGTCGAGTTCTCCTACAATAATATATTTCAATCATACATTCATATGGTTCCTTTTGAATCCTTATATGAAATGAAATGTAGTAATCAAAAATTTTTGTATGATGTTAGAGAATAAAATCTATTGGTACCAATTCTAAATGAGGAAATGGAAGATAATGTTAGATCCATTTTACAGAACATCAAGGTAGGTTAGATTTGATGTCAAAGTTATGTTGATAATTTTTAGTGTGATTCAGATTTTGAAGTTGGTGAGACAATATTTTTGTGAATTTTTCCATGGAATAAAGTTATGATATTTGGAAAGAATAGAAATATTATCCCTAGGTATATTTCCCTCTTCAAGAGTCTTGATCTAATAGGGATGGTAGATTATCATTTGGTGCTTCTAATGAACCTCTCTCAACTTCATGAGGGGTTCCATGTATCTATCACGAGGAAGTACATACCCAATCCATCACATGTAATGAGAATAAAGGTCATACCACTTGATCGTGATCACTATTATGAGGAAGAACTAGTGGAGATTTTGTATCATAGTGAGAAAGTGTTACAAAACAAGACCACTCACCTAGTTAATGTTTTGTGGTTAAACCACCAAATTGGGGATGCTACATGTAAACCTGAAGTTTTGAAGAGGTACATGTATCCTTAGTTTTTTATATTAGAGTGATGAAATTTTAGGGGAGAAATTATTTTTAAAGGGGGTGTAATGTAACACCTAGGGATTTTCTGATTTTTTAAAAATAAATTTAATTTCTTCGATAGCTTGTGATACACACAACCCCGAGACTAAATGAACCATAATATAGTATATCGTTATCACCTAGTTGTTAAATTGGATATTATGAATACAAAAAACTAAATTATGAAAATTATATGATTTATACCAGTATAAAATAAATTCATTGGTTATTAATTAGCTATAAATGAAAATAAAAATTAGTTGAAAGTAAATGAAATTAGTTTTTAAAAAATGTTTTTATGTGCATAATCTATTTTTATCTTAATAAAATAAAATTATAACTATTGGTGAATAATTTTAATTAAATTTAAATATTATATATTCAATAAAATATTTTTTCATCCATATAATATTTTTTCTGCATGAGATACCAATAAATACAATTTCATGATTAAAACTGTATTTTTCTAAAAAGTGGTTTCGCCACATTCTGCATACTTATTTTAAAATTAATTTTGTCCAATTTTAGAAAATTTATCTTAAAAAATTGAAATAATTTCTGGAATCACCATATCAAAATTATCATAGTGTGAATTTTTTATAAATTTTTAAAAATATTAACTCTTCAATGAATAGTGAAAAATGCTTATTTTTCTTAAAACTACATTTTTGATTAAAGAATATATAAAGTAATTATTTTAAAATAGTTTTAAAATTAAAAGTATTTTACTTATAAAATTATTAACCAATTTATGTAATTATAATAACATTTATGTTGATTTTTGATATAAAACCTTTTTATACTTAAGAAAATATTTTCTTTGGAAAACCACTTTTTGTCACGCTTGTGAGTTTAATTTTAAATAAACTTATTCTACTTATGTAAATTGAATTTGATAAACTATAATACATATTTATAAATATAATAATTAATATTAATTAATAAGTTTAACTTAATTTTTTATTATAATGAATAGTAAAAACAAGAAAAATATTTTACCACTATTAAGATTAAAATGGGTTTACCAGGGGGCATAAACCAAAAGATAAGGGTACGTTTTCCATTTAAGAATTTATAAAATCTATTGGATGGAAATATTTTTACCTTAAAATATCCCAAATTATAATCTATATCAATTTCGAAGTATTTTTCTTAAGAATGACTTCATCTTATAGTATTCTTTTAAGAAATTTCCATATGGGTACTCTCCCCCATTATAAAATGACACATCCTCTCCTCTTTAATTCATGCATAAAAATAATTTTTGATCAAAAAATTCCAACAAAAATCCATTAATTAGTTAAATTACCAAATTATAGAGGCTATTTTTTTATTTTAAAACCTTTATAGGAAGGCTTTTGGTAAAACCTAAAGAGGTTTTCTAAAGAAATTATATCATTTTTACCAAACATTTTTGTTTTATTTATTCTTATACATCATTAAAATCCTTTTTAACCATTATGAAATAATAATTAAAGTATCTTAAATATATTTATATTTTATTATGTTAATTTCATAGCCTATATCTATCTCATCTTTTATCAAATGGAAAGCAAAATAGTTGATCTTCTGTACGTTGGATGATCGCCTCATGAACCGATGAAATTCATTCCCATCACTGCCTCTTATGGAGAGATATAATGACTTATTTTATTTATATATAATATATTTATGACATAATTATACATTTGGAATTATAATATCACATACCTTTTAATCCATTGAAAAACAGTAACGCCGCTCGTGCGTATGTGGGACTACCACCTCTATGAAGTGATGTGATTCATTTTTTGTTTTATTTTTACATGGATGGTTATAATGATATATTTAATGAATATATGTGATATATTTGATATTATAATTATTCTATAATGATGAATTATTATTTATTTTTTTTTCCATCCATTAATGAATGGAAACAACATTAATGATTACATACGACCTACCGTCTCCATTAACAGTGTAATTCAATTTTATTAGCTATAAATTTTATGGATGAAAATATATATAAAATGAATATATATGATTTTTATATCATTATTAATACCATGAACATGGTGGAACTATGATCATAGTAGAACCAAAACTGCTGAACCAAAACACACATAAAAAATGATGAAATTTTCACCAGGAACAATGATTTTAAAAAATAATTATTAATAAAAGGGTGATAAAAGGTTATATATAAATAATATATGATATTATATATGTTATTATGGTTCTATAATAGATATATAATAAATTTATATTTATTATTTAGTATTCTTGAACACATACTCAGGAAGTCGAACCTTAGGTAAGGGGTTTTCGTCTCACTTTTATTCTTGTGAGACACATACCATATTATCCACTTGTTTATTTTATGTGACGTATATAAATCCCTCTAATGTATTTTATAATTACTATTATGAAAATTATTATGATTTATATATCCATATAATGTTATTTATTTCATGGGTACTATGATTCATAAGTTACCAAAGTGGTAAGGGTTTTATGTTACAACCACACTGTTTATCGTGATTATTTAAGTTATGGTGATGAAATAATAAAGTAAAAATCACAAGAATCCCATGAATTTTATTCTCATTTGGTTATTTCTAGATAATATATTTTTTTCTTCAACTGTTTTCTCTTTATTTAATGATGATATCAAAAGACCATTTTTAATAAAAATTGACTTTATATATCTCTTTGATCGAAAATCCATTTTCTTCCATGTCCATGCTTCATTAAAATGTTTTCAATAATTTTTTACTATTATATAATTATTTTTAATGTTATATATAACCATGTTTCTTATTTTAAAATTTTTAAAGGAATATTATTATTCCTTTAGGAATGAGGTAATTTTTGAATTTTAGTAAAAATATGAAAGGAATATTTTTCTTAATGTACATGTTAGGAATTAAATTTCCCAATGCCATGACTATTTAATGATTTGATGATTATTATAAAAAATTTCAAGGTTAATTTGAAATAAAATGTTTTCATTAATATTTTAGAAATTTTTAGAATTTAAATAAGTGATTTCAAATAAGAAAGTTTTTTTCCTCATGAAATGTTGCAAATGATAATTTGAATATATTTTTATCTAATATGATATCCTTTTATGTTACATAATTATTACTGATGATATGATCTAATGATACCATCCTGATTTTTTTGGATGGTGTATTATTATGATGACAAGATGTTTATGAAACCCATTGCTTTTCCATAGGTTATACTATGAGGAATTAATTAAATTATTATGAAACCCATTTATGTTTCATATGTTATATACTAATGAAATGTTTATTAAACCCAATTCATTTCATAGGTTATGACATGATGAAAATTTAATGATCTTGTGGAACATATTTGTATGATATTCATTATTTTATAATGAGGCCTCTAATTATAGAACCCTTCAATTCATTGGTTAAATATGGATATCTCATGAGTGAACAAGACTGAAATGGGGAGTGAACCCTATTTAATAAGAGACTCTACACACTATGATTTTCTTGGGAGTGAACCTTAATAACTAATATTATTTAGAGAGTGAACCCAATAAACTATGATAGTCTTGAAAACAAATATTCGAATACTATGAAAATGATTTTCTAAACTTATGTTTATGCTTGAAATCATTGTCTTATGAAAATTTTATTCCTTTATGGATCATGTTCCATGATTATTTAACAATTCATAAATTATGAACTTTTATGATCTATTCCACAACTCAAGATTATTATATATGATATGTAGGTTATGGTTTTCATATATTATTTTCTTGTTCTCATACCATTATACTCATGTTAAGTATAAGTGATCATTGGATTCATCCTTGTTTACAATTACTGAGATTCTGAGCACACCCTTTCCTATGTTTCCTTTCCCTAGGTTATGAAGAAGGGTACTAAGTTGGATATGTCTAAGAAGAGTGCTAGTTATGAAGAACTTAGTGGGAGATGATGTAGTTCACTTATTAAATAGTTATTTATGTATCCAAGTTTCAAAAGAACCTAAACCTTTATAGACTTTGGGCATCTATTTGTGAAATGTACATAATATTCATTAGTTAAGATGTGATATATATGTATGAAAATTCTGAATCAATATATATAATTTCCATTTTGACATAATAACATGCAATGATACTTTCATGCTATGAAGGAATTTCTCACTATGCAATATTCATTCATTTTTTTTCTTAATTTCATTATGAAATATCCTATTTGATAATGACATTATCTTTCATTTTATACCTTCATTATTCAAAAATTTCACAAAATATAATTACAGCATGAATATATCCACCAAATTATCATAATCACACAATGTGACATTGGATTATCCTTATGGCATGATTGTATCTCAACATACATAAATAACATCAGTTTATTTTTTATTTATCCTCAAACTTATTCATGGAATGAAATTATTATTCATGATGCATATCAAATTCATCTTCACCATTATTCATCTACAAAACCATTTTATTGAATCATGTACTAATTAGTTTTGCGATTTATATGAGATGAAGAATTTCATGACATCATTACATATTGATACCCAATGATCTTATATTCTCACAAACTGTTATCCATTATAAAATAAATATAATATATTTCATATTTTTGGGAAATTTATAAAATTATTACACATCATTAAAAAGATATTACATATTAATGTATACTTTTTTTCACTTTTCTATATTTCAAAAGGAACTCTAAAATATATTAAGAATCAATTTGAGGATTTTTTTTAGATTTTAGTATGCACTATAGAAATTATATTACGTATGATCCTATTAATACTTACCTATGGACTAGAATTTTCTTATATATAAATATATGTTTTTTATACTATCAAATTCCACTATTTAGTTTGAAAAAACATTATTTATTAACCTATAACTGCCCTTATATATTGATATAAGGTAATTTCTATATTCGTAAATTAGAAGGAACTTCAATAAGTCTCCTACATATGGGTTTACATTGAAAAATGAGAATTAAAAGAGGGGTTGAGGATTACAACAACCAAAAAGGGAAATCTTAGGATGACATGATACAAATACCACAAGAGGGATTATATTCACAAAGGTCTAATAATTTATGGATCCCCATAGCTCAGTGAATGAGCTATGATGTGTTGTGAAACTCTATATTATTTGAAGATGGTAGTCCTTCACCCAATGTTACTATGGACCTCAATTATGCCTATAAATACACCATTAACTCCTCATTCGATGGATATTAGACCTTTGGACCTCTAGTTAAAGTTCTAAATTTAAGAAAGTCCATTGTTCATGCACAAAAGACCACAAGGATTCCTACAGGTTTCCATCCTTTATAAGTGACCTCCTATGGGACCTTTAGCACTTAGGCTCATGGTAGAGATGAAATTAATGAAAGACCATACCATCTATTATATAATCATGTACATTATTCCTATAATGATTCCATGAAGCCCATATTCTTAACGAAACAACTACCATGGGTACAAAAGACAAACCCTTGTATTTGGGGATCAACTTTTCTAAAAGCCTCAACTTCACAAACCCCATCACCTACACAAAATAAACCTCACAAGACCCAACATGATGCTTACTTTTGACATATATAATTTTTAAAAGTTGAGTGCTCATGGGTTTACACTTATCCAAGTCAGATTAGCACATGCTATAACCATCCACATATCCAGAATCATGGAGCCTCATGAACAATACCTTCATACAAGCACATGATAAGAACCCCCATCAACTTATTATCTTAAGTAAAAGAACCATATCTTTGGGACCCCATCCCACTTCTAGAAATGAGTGGTGTCTATTCCTCTTTCTCTCTAAAGGAATATTTGTAGTTAGACATAATTCCCAATGATGGAATCATCAGGGAAACTAGACACTATTCTTATTGATGAGCTCATAAAGGACCCCTAGATTATTCTATCACACCAAATTAACTTGGAACGTGAATATATATGTGTAATCTCCAAACTAGCATCCAAGATGAAAGACATTAAACTACTTATAACCAATTCCCTTGCGCATGTTGTTATGTTGCATGAAAATGTTCCCACCACATGGCATTAAACTGAAGCCTCACCCTATGAAAAAAACATGGTATGGCCTGTGTGATTAATGGAGAATGCTTCATAGGAAATCCACGAGATGCATCATAAAATAACAGTATGGGAAAATTAACTAATTGTGATATGTTATTTATGATGGATCAAATACCCATCGCAAATAGTCTCCTACCTAGGGGTATTTGAAATGGGATAAAATATTAATAAAAAATAGTCTTTATTTGTGTCTTATCATCTATTTATGTTACAATTTTTTTGAATGGTTGTACATGCTTATGTGAGATAAAATATTGTGATGGGTATTTGTGATGAATGAATAGTCCATGGAAAAAGGTTTCCATGAAATAAATTTTGTGACGAGCTAAATTCTATCACAATTATCCCATCACAAAAAATAGTTTATTAAAATCATGTGAACTCCTTTCTTCTTTGATCCCCATCTCTCTTCCTCTAATCCATAAGGTCGACCAATGATACCCACACATGGAGGTCCCCTGAAAACATCCATTGATCATGGTTTCTTAATGATTTAGGGTCAAATCTCTTAAGTATTGATTCATTTTATGTCTTCCTTTATTATTTTTGTGTTTTCTATTAAATATTTTATATATTGGGTTGATCAAAACCTAGCTCAATAAATTTATACATTTTTTTATTTTTATAATATTTATGGTTAATATAAGTTTATTTATTCCCTATTTGGGTGTCCACCAGTTCTGAACAAGTTGAATTCATTTGCTTTTATGTATTTTGGTCATTGTTTGAACTTTAGATTTAATAGTATTTTTTTATTATTGTTTAGGGTTACTAAAAATTTATTATTATATATTATTATTTGATATATGATGATTATGGAAATTATTTATAGGTATGTATGATATTGATGTAGTTTATATAATAATATTTAATCGGTCAACAATATAACATGGTTATATGGACATATTTTTTTATGAATTATGATAATTCTTCGACTGTGACATTGATGTTAGAGAATTTTATTATATTATGATTGGTTTTTATTTATTTAAAACATGTAAATTCTGTTTTCAAACATTTGGATATATATATATATATATATATATATATATATATTACCTACATATATAAACATTTTGAAAATAACATGTATGATTTTTGATATATATATGTGTGTGTGTACGTGCATGTTTGTATGTATCTATCAATGTATATAGATTTGATATGTTATTTTTTTTAAAAAACATGTAAAAATAAATTTTATGTAAATAAGTTTGATTAATAAAGTATGTAATATATATATATATATATAATGTATGAAATAAATAAAAATGAGTGTTTTGTAAAAATGATGATAAAATAAATTTAAAGATAATATTTTTAAAAAATGTTATTTATAAGAAGTTTTATTATATAAAAACAATCAAAAAAATTTTTTAATGAAAAAAATAAGAATTTAAAATATGTAATATTTATTAAAAACATATTTAATAATAATTAGTGTAATTTTTTGTAATACAATGTAAAAAAATATAAAAAATTCTAAAAATTATTAAAAATTCATAAAAAATATTAACTATTAAAAATGTAGTATTAATTTAAATAATTGGTAAAAATGATTAAGTAACTTATAATATTTAATAATTAAATAGTCATTATTATTAATAAATTGTAAATATTAGTGTTAATTATAATATATTATTAATAATATGTAAAATAAAGATATAAAATTACAATAATAATTAAAAATTCACAATAATTCATATAAATGTTATATTAATTAAAATAATTAGTATTAACAATTCCTATAGATGTGTTAATATATATATATACATATATAATATAAATAAAATACTAAAAAGGTTATAATCACGTGTGATGTTACCAAACATCTGACACGCACAAATTTTAGGCTGCATCTAGGGTTAATATCCCACTTGTTAAAAGTAACAGTGGTCTCTATTTTTCTGTACGATACATAGTTCAAGAGATATTAATTTTTTATAGTACATC
The DNA here is from genome assembly GCA_963277665.1 of Viscum album. Classification (NCBI taxonomy): domain Eukaryota; kingdom Viridiplantae; phylum Streptophyta; class Magnoliopsida; order Santalales; family Viscaceae; genus Viscum; species Viscum album. The sequence goes on along the minus strand of OY728133.1, from coordinate 1,862,100,801 downwards.
ATAATAAAAATATTAAATGAATTACGCTCGCATGAAATGTAACCAAACACCCAACACCTACAAATGATATATCATGTATAGGGTAAAACCCACATTCAAGACCTAATAGTGTCCTCTAATGTTTCATATGATACACAGTATGGGATATACATTAATTTTTTAATAAAATATTTTAATAAAAATATTAAATGAATTACCCCCCTCATGTGAGGTAACCAAACACCCGAAACACATTAATGTTATGTTACGCCTTGGGTAAAAATCACATACTGAACCTAATGTTAGTCTCTAATTTTTCTAATGATACCCAGTTTGAGAGATACATAATTTTTTTATAAAAAATTATAATAAAAATATTAAATGTATCACCCTCATGCACAATATAACCAAAAACCTGAGGCAAAAAATGTTACGTCATGCCTTGGGTAACCCCAACATCAAGGACATAATGGTGGTATAATATTTCCCATATGGTACATCATTTCAGTGATTCTTAATTTTTTTTGAAAAATAATATTAAAAAATTTAATGAATTACTATCATGCGTGATGTTACCAAACTCTAGATGTACACAAATGTTTTGTCATGTCTTGGGTAAACCCCACATCCCAAATTTAATGGGTGTATCCTATTTTTTTATACGATACATAGTTTGAGTGATACATAATTTTTTTATAAAATATTATAATAAAAATATTAGATTAATTATCTACGCTAAGCTTCTTTGGGCCCTAGAATCCAGTCCTAACCCATCACATCACTCTGATAATATTCCATAGAATATTTAAAGGTATTAAAATATAACAATAATTTTCAATTATTCACAATGATTAGTAATAGTTATTCTTATTTCTATTTTTTTCTAGATAACTATGGAGTTAGGAGGAAGACACCAGTTTCTACTACATGATTTTGATTAAATAAATCATTGCAAAAATCTCAACGGATCTGATAAAAATCCAGATCACATTGAAGGTGTTGAAACATATATATCAATTGAATCATTGAATTCATAATTTTTTTCTAAATGAAAAATTAAATATCCATGTTAGAAATGTGACCTTAGGAGATTCGAAACATTTTAAAATGTTGGACTTTAGTAGTCGTTCTTTAGATTTCAGAAAGATTATATTTTTTGGTATCAACATGGTGAAAATAATTCAGTAAAAAATAATTTTTTTTGGTTCCAAATATTTTATTTTATTATTTAGTACATGAGGATACTTGTTTATCTATTCCTAAAATAATAACTCAGAATGATATTCCAAAATATGTTAAATTGTAGTCGCCTGAAATTTCAAATAGTTTTTTTGATCAAATATTATTACTGGTTAAATTGCAGTTGCCTGATGAAAATACATTACCTATATGTTTCTATGAAAGCAATAAGTTGGTCCATAAAGCTAAATGTGTGGGACCAGTACAACTCCGATGTATGTACCCATTTTATTGATGTATACAAAGGATAGAGAACAAAGTATGTTAAAAAGCATCAGTTGAAGGTATAATTGCAGAAGTGTGCTTGTAGGATGAAATTTCAAATTCTCCTCTTATTATTTTCAATCGGAATATCCATTAATACATAATTAGATGGGTTGTAATGAGAAATTTTTTGATGATTTAATAGACCACCAATTTTGAGTATTTATTCATCCCGATCTTAGTTTTAGTGGTTATTGTAAATGATGGAATTTAGATGAATAACTTTATAGAGAACACGCCTATATTCTTTTGAATTGTGAAGAAATTCCACGATTTTTGTTGTAAGATTTACCTTTTTATTATTTTTGTTAAATATTTATAATATATTCCTTTATTTACATTAATTTTTTTGTAGACTATATGATTACTATATAAAAAAATTATACAAATTACAAATGTTACTTTTAATGAATGTTGTCAAAAAAACTTTTCATATTGGTTTCAAAGACAATTAAGTTATGTTTTTTTATGGAACAATAAACCAATTTTTAAATTATATATTTATTAATAATATTTAATATTTATAGGAAATGAAACATGAAAATAAAATTCATATTTTATCATGTGTGTTAAAAAACCCTTTATTGGAACTAATAAAATCTTATAATGGGTATGTAGTTAATGGATTTAGATTCCATACATGCATATATAGAGATTCAAATGAATCAACGAATAGCGGTGTTCTTTGAAAGGATATCATCATAAATAAAGCCAGTTTGAATTTTATTATATCCTAGATGAAATAATTGAGTTATTTTATCTAGGAATAAATTATGTAATAATGTTTTAAAATAATTGGTTTGATACTGATTAAGGGTTGCGAGTTCATCCATGACATAGAGTCATCGACATTAAATATAAAAATATTATTACATAAAATGAACCATTTATGTTGGCACATCAATAACGGCATTTTTATCATAAAAATTACTATGATGTTTTAAGAAATTTGAATAAATGGGGGAGTGAGATAAAAATGAAATCATGTGGAAATCATTTTGTTGAAAATGAAAACGGTTCCGTGGAAGAGAAGAATATTGAATTTTTTCAAGAAACATCCCAAAATATATCTCTTACCCAATGAGATATAAATATCAATGATGAAACCCCCCAGTTAAGGGCCGATGATATGGATAATATTGATGAAGTAATAAGGGATTATGAAACTAAAATTTATATGGGAGTTTATGATACTAAAGATAAGTATGAATACATTTTTCTCGATGAAAATGATAAAGAAGAAGATGATTGAAGTATTATATTTAGGTATTTATTAGTTTTTTATATTTTATATTTGTATTAAAAATTATTTATATGAAATATTTTTTTTCACAATGAAGGACCTGATGAATATCTTTTTCCTTCACTAATTTCATTAATTATTAGTTTTTTATATATTTGATATTCATATTATCATTTATTGAAATGTAAGAATATTATATTCTCCATGATATTTGTTAGTTTTTTGTATTGGATATCTATATTAAGAAACATTTATAGGTTAAATTATTATGTTCTGGTATTTATTTATAGGTAATTATCATATTCTAATATTTATTAGTTTTTTTATATTTTATATTTTTATTTAAAATTTATTATAGTTTTTTTAGAAAATTGAGAAAATTGGAACTAATATTAAAGAAAGAAAAGGTTAAAATAGTCCAAAGGAATACATTTTACATTTTTTCCATTGAAAAATGGGTAGCATATCAAAAGGAAGAGTGTTAGAGAATATGGAAACCTCTTTAGTAACTCCTTTATTTAAAATATCCTCAACAATCTGATTGGATTTGCAAAATATGTGAGTAATAATGTGAGTCATTTAATATATCATGTAATGATAGTTAGACCATTTCACTACCCGGTTCTATGAGAGGTTGATCTATCCAAGCCTGACATCCTGAACAATGGTAGCAGAGTCACACTAAAACAAGATATTATTCCAATTTCATGGACTTTCTATGCAAATATACTTAATAAAACAAATAATTTCTGCTTCCAAGGTAGTGACATATCCACAAGGAATATGAAGATATTCAATAAAATAATTTTTTTGATCCCTAAAGATCACCCTATAACCTACTAAGCCAAGATTTTCCATTGAATCCCCATCGGAATTTCATTTTGACCAGGAGAAAAAGGGAGGGATCCAAAATACCCCAGGAGTGTGAAGAGGTTGAGAAAAGTTACCAGGGATTTTCAGTTGCGTTGGAACATTGAGGTCTGTCACCGAGTTGCTACAAAAATCTCCATTCAATGATTTGGAATTTTGAACTTTCACAATAATATATTCAAGGGAAGACTGAGAGTTGAATAGGGTCTTGTCATGAATGGACTTATTTCAGCCTCTCCAAATTAAATACACTAGCTTTGCATAGTCCACGTTGAAGGTATTTTTTAAGATGGATGGACATATGGATGTTAAGAAGTGCAAGAATGAAGTTCTTGAAAGATTTAGTGAATGTAGGGTGCATTTATAAAAAATCAAATACATCCCTCTACAAAGAAGAATCTGTTTGAAAGCATAAAAACAGGTGATCAATATCTTCTTAGTGTTGATGACATAACAAACATCATGAATAGAGTGATATTCCAACATGTTGAATATTATCATCAATTAGAACCTTGTTTAATGAATGTATCCACAATAGTGTGAACCTAGAAGGAGATAACCACTTTTTTTGAAGCCTATGAACATTTTAGGGGTGACTTGTAGTAGGTGATTATAAAAATTATTGGAATCAAGAATCCCATTTGGATTCAGTTCTCAGATAAGCTTGTCCTCCCAGTTCAAAGAATCATAGTTTAAGATAGCCAAGATGACATCATCAGGTAGGGAATCCAAATTGTCCATATGATATTTTAATGAAATGTCATAATCGATGTCTCTATTAGAAGATATAATAAAATCAGTTAGGGGTTCTCCATTCCAATTATCTTTGCAAAAACCAAGAGAGTCGTTCACATTGACCAGCCAATGCAAGTGAATATTAATTATATGAAAGATTTGTTTCAGGCCAACCTATATAGAGGACTCAAAATAACTTGAATTCCCTAAAATAAGTTTTGATAAAAACCTAGATATAAGGAATTTTAAAGAATCATATTTTCATTTAAAAATACTCTAAATGAATAGGGTAATAAGGGAATGACTAAAGAGTACATGGTTTTTGATACCAAGGCCTCCAATAGAAAGATGCATGCAACATTGCTTCTATGTAATTGTGAAAATTTTTCTTTTTAGCATGCTACTACTCCAAACAAAGTTCCTCATCAATATCTTGATGGTTTTAATAATAGAGGAGGTCTATGAATACACCATCAATGAATATACCAACTTTTAAACCACCACATGCTTGACAAGAAAATTATTCCTACCATTGATAGGGATTTAACATTCCTAGAGGCAAGGGTTTTTCTAATCTAGCTCAAAGATTTCATGAAGTGAGATTCCCTTGGTCTTCCCTAGAACATGGAAACTCCAAGGTAGATGAAAGGGAGTGTGCCTTCCCTTATTCCCAGATAAGTTACCATACTAGTTTCCATAGAATCTAGAATATTCTTATCAATTTATATAAATGACTTGTTCCAATATATTTGTTGGCCTGACATGATTTCAAAATATAGAAGAGATTTCTTGATATTTTTGTTATTCCTCCTATATCCTTGAGTACAAATAATAATATCATCATAAAAAAAAGAGGTGAGAGGGAGTAGAGATACGTCTAGCCACCCTGATGGTTTTTTGGTCACCCTTTACCACCAAGAGAAGAAGAATCTGGTTGATATAATCTTATACAATAGTAAAAATAATAGCTGATAGTGGATCTCTTTGTCTCACCCCTAGCAAATTTTAAGTATCCTTCCAAGGATCCATTTATAATAATAGATAAATGAGCATACCTAATCAAGGATATAATCCAATAGATAAACCTCATGTTGAAACCAAAAAAGTACAGGACATTACCTATAATCCCTAGTCCATTATGTCAAAAATATTTCTTAAAGTCATGTTTAAGAGAAATGTTTCCTCTCTTGGTGGGGTTCCTAAGAAGGTTAACACATTATTTGGCAGTAAGTAGGTATTACTAGATGTTCCTACCTTAAAAAATCCAAAATTATTTCAGTATATGATTCTATCCAAGATTTGAGGAAGTCTAATGGAAATAATTTTAGTTATAACTTTGTGAATTGTGTTGACAAGAGTAGATGGTCTAAACTGATTAATGATACTTTCATTATCCACTTTTGGAATTAAGGCAATGAATTGATCATTTAATCCTTGAATGAAGAATCAACCATTATAGAAATGTTTGACAATATTGTATACATCATTTTTAATGGTGTCCCAATAAATTTGGAAGAAGTGATTAGTGAATACATCCAGTCAAGGTGAGATTTCATTGTACTTACAATTTATTATAGGTAAGAATATTTGTTTTAGATGGTTGAAGATGACCATAAAGATCTATTTCATTCTCTCACTGATGCCAAAATTCATACTAATGAGCTCGATTCATCTGATCTGTAGGATGCTGCGCCTATTAGGAGGGTACACAATCTTCCTCAATTGATGATTCTAGATCCTATTCCAAAGAGATAACCATCTTTGGATTTTTTTCCTTGTTTATGGAGTTATGATTAAATTTTTATGATATTTATTTTTCTTTAAATTTTTTTATCAATTTTTGTAATTATTTTCTGATTATTTGTTTTTATTTGCACAGTTATTCACATTTAGATATTAGACAGTTTGGTGCAATTCTAAGAAATTATTTTTCTGAGTTATGGGTGTCATGGGACCTAGTTTTGATCACCGTGTGCCACTGGATGTTCAACTGCTATATTGTATGTTATTAAATAATATATAAATTTTAAAAGTTATTTAATTAGTATAATATTGTTTTTAATTGTTTTGTAAAATTTATTTTCTAGGATTCATGATATCGAGGGAGATCCTATCTGAGAGGCATGTGAGATTTGTATACATGACCTCTTTCATCATTTTCTACAAAACCTCAAAAAGTGAGATATTGATAAATCCTCTTCTATAGTTTTCAAGTAGTTTTTCATATTCCATCGACCTAACTATATATTAGCTCAGGTATGGGATGAATTATACTCCTACTAGCTAGGAGAGACTTTTAAGAGGAGGTTATCATCTGGATGTTAGATTCGAGGGTGAAAAGAGGTCACACATAGTGTCAGAAGTCATACATTTTACATACATTGATGGCATATAGTAAGTGATATTATTAATTAATATATATATACTTTAACTATAACATGTTTATTATATTATACAAGCCACTACAAACCCATATACTATAGAGTTTTAAGTTTGTAAGAATATGTATATGAATCCCTATATAAGAGAATTTGTAGGAAATCAACAACGCCATATTGTGGTTATTAATTTTTTTTAAATGACATGAATATTAATTTTTTTGTTATTAAAATTCGTAATTATATTTAAAGAAAACATATGAAGATGTGACTTCTCATTCACGAGAGAGTCATGCCCAGAGTGAACAAGATGTCGATGGTGATTTGGGTTTCGAATAGGGGGCCTATATACATGTAACTTTTCATGGTATTAAGAAAGGCCAGGTGATTGGTATTGGTTCCCGACGGACACCTATGAGTTATTATAGTACTTATGAAATGTCATTAGTGATAATGAAGGGAGGTTTTGGAGAGTCATCATCTATGTCATCATCCGCTGCACAGTACATGAAGAGGTTGATAGCTCAGGATGAGATGATACAGTAGATGCAGAGAGAGAGAGAGAGAGAGAGGAAGGATGAGGATGGGAAGCAACATTGAAAACATGAGCATATGTTGGAGTGTATGCGATGAATTACATGTGGACCCAATATAGAGTTTCATCCCCTTGATCCTTCGAGTGATCTTCATCCACTTGATGTCAGCTGATGATCAATGAAGTACTATTAATATTTTTTAACTTGGGATAAAAAATGTATTATGGTTGAAATAATGTATTAATTTTATGTCTACAGTAATTGTTTTAATTATTTCTAATTATTTTTAATTTTTATTAATTTTCCCCTTTTAAAATTATTTCTATTTTTTTATTTTTTATTTTTAATATTTTTAAATATTTTTTTAAATGTTTAATTATTTATAATTTTTTTATTTGTATTTAATTTTTTAAATTTTTTCAATTTTTATTATAATTATTTTATAATTATTTCTTTTAAAGGTATATATGTGTTTGTGATGGATTAACTCTCCATCGCAAATACTTTCAATTGTGAATGTCCATCACAATTGATTTTTTAAACAAACCATTTGTGACGAGTGCTTCCCCCATCTCAATTATTTTTTATTTGTGATGGACCATTGCAAATACCTTCATTTGCAGTGTCATTTTTTTCAATGACACATTTGCGATAGAATCCAGTCGCAAATGACATTTTGTGATGGAAATCTATCACAAATGCCCAAAAATCTAGAAGTGTAATAGTGAAATGATACCTACAAAATTCAAGAATATTCTCTTTATAAGCCACACACCATCCCTTGTTTTTACTCCATTTGTGACACAATCATCCTTAGTGAATGATGTTTAACTACACAAACTTTTCTTTCCACACAACCTTAAACTGTGAGCTCAAACTACATGGGATTTGATCCATGTCTCCTAATAGTGTATGTAGGCTACCTCCCTGAGGTTTAATCCTAACATCCCAACATTAGCAAAAATCTATCTTCCCCTGGGGAGGTGGAAACCCTAAAGTTTGATCATCTCCTGAGAATGTAATCATCCTATCACCATATGAACCCGAGGTCCCCATTGGACCATGGCATCACCATACAACATTATCCATCTTGAACCAATACCTAACAAGTGTATATGAGAAATATCCCTACAGGACTCTAACCTGTGACTACCCAAATGTGATGAACTTATGTAGAATTATATATAATGTAAATTAAACATGATACATTTCCTTACTTGGATATAAACCTGTTATAATTCATGATACATCTGAATCCCTACCTCGTGTGACAAACTTGATATGACTCAGGTTACAATCGTAGGAAGCCTTATTTGATGAGAATTGATTTTATGGAATAAATACCACTAAATTATTCACATAAAAAGTAAAAAACTTGATTCCCCTATTTGACAATAATAGGATGCCAAGGAGATGAGCCTTGAATACCTTACAGACTAAATTTAAGTTGCATCATGGAGATGAAAAGATTCCTAATGTTTTTTACCCAATATTCCTTATGTCATGAGCATGAGATTCCTCAAATACCAAATAAGGAAAACTTTAATAGATTCCCAACATATGAAACATCATCATTAGATCCAAACTATTGGTATCCACACTATATAAAAAATAATTGTCATAATTAAATGGTGTCCACTTGAAGATGGTGTTAGGAATGAGATTCAAGTTCCTACCTTAGAATTTTAAGGTAGACCTAAAATAGGTGATGAACTCCATGGAGGAATCCCTAGAAAGAGGAGTTAATATCCCATAATCTTTTTCGGATCAAGGTGACAAAATTATTAGCCATGGTGGTGGAGGCCACCTGAAAGTGGTAGTTCTAGGTAACCGGGAGGGGATGTGCCCAGTCCTTAGACACATATCACTCTGAGAATGTGAACCAGATGTGTTCCCTAATGGAAGCATCTAATGAAAAAATTATGATCCTAACATGGAACTCTTCTAAAAAAATGGAAAAAGGAGGCACGTTGGGTGTCATTGGTAATTGGTATTGTGGATGTGAATCCATTCTCCACCCAAGAGATAATGGGTAATGTTGGTCACATTGGGAATTGGATTCACTAGAATCATATTGATAGTTGAATCCACATGACATAGAGGGAACCAACCATTGGTAACACATGACATTCCACCACCAAAAAATGTAGGGGTAGAAGAAATGATGGTGTAACAATCCCATACAAGCATGCTTATTTTATGATGAACACCATTCCCATAGATCCTGGGAAACCATTCCCTATACCCCCTTTGAAATCATTCAATGGAGGGTGATCAACACACGTTTTAACCACTAAAAACAAGAAGGGGTCATCCCAAAAATAGACATGTACCGATAGTACTTGGAATCCATGGCACTGCACTGATGTTTCCACCAAGACCACACAAGGGGAAAACCTCCCCCAATTACCATGAAAATCAATTTTAGGATAGTCTCCTCAAAATGATATGATAGCTCCCTCTTATGTCAAATATGTAGGCGATGATTCAGTCATACCAATTGTGTCCACCAATCCAGGATCTCATAGAAGGCCCCCACCACCTATCTCCACCAACTATGCCAACCGAATCTACAGAACAATGAGCATGATGATTCTATCCCTTCTCCCTTGGATCAGGTCTAGAATTTTTGATTCCAACACTATATATAGGCTTCTAACCCAATCTGACATGTGTCTTTATCAATATCTCTAGTGGCCCATTCTACCATTGAAACACCTCTTTCTTCCTTGACCACTTTCAAGTGTAATATTCTAACTTGTCTACCTGACATGTTGGGTTGACTCTCCTCATCATCAAGGCCACTAAAAACTATCATAGGAGACCAATCTAGGATGATGAGATTCACCACATAGGTCCTCCCCCTGCCACCATTAACCTACATGGAATCCCTCCCTATGATGAAGTCTTTCAATACCACAAAGGTAATAACCAAGGAATATGGATAGAAAATCAGCATGGGTGCCTTTTCCATAGCACTGGTCACACCACATATAGAGGATATCCATACAATCATCAGGTACTCACACTCGGGGAGACCTATGTCACCATTAAGAATGCTCTATGGGAGACTCCAAATTAGCATATACCACTTGGAGTCTGAGATAATGGAAAATTTAACGGAGGTTCCCATGCCTCCACCACCAGAGTTGAAGGCATGATCCCATCAATTGTGAATGACTATTTCTAATTCCAATTTCCACATATTCCCCATGTCCCTCCAAAAGTTCTGATATATGGATGAAGTGTTGGATTCATTTCAGGTACCCTTCTTGTATCCATCCCAACCACCACCTACATATCTTATCTTTAACTCCACCTTATAAGTAGGGGAGATATTAATGTTAGGTTTAATACCCACATATGAAGGTGAGAACCCTATAGAGAAACATGTACACGAATACTTTAGTGACTAGTAGGAATCCATAGATCCTATATCCCACATTGATATTTTTATAAATCTGGACCTACCTCTGGATGAAACTCCATTGTTTAAGGGAAAATTGGATAATTAAAGGCCTCATCTCTTATATAATAAAAAATAGAGAAAGTTAGCATCAATACCTCGCCTATAATCCCAACCATTTTCAATAGAATCTTTCGGTGATCAAGAACATGATTACCCTCAGATGATTAGTAGGAGGAGGAAATCATTTGAAAGATTTTAAGCATCAAAAATTTATCGATCCAGTTCTAGCCAACTGTAACCTAACACTTCACCACCATAGAGTTGTTTTTTGAGGACCACACAATGTGCCTCCACCAAAAACATTGGGAGAAATTCAAACACCTCTATGACTAATAAAAAACCTATATAATAATCGCTGAACATCTCCAGAAAATCCATCAGTAGTTCTTAAGTGATGACATTGTAGGAATCCTAGTGGCTCAGTGATTATACATATATTCATACTACCTAATATTAAAATAGAACAATGTTGATAACCTTAATGTTCTTTAGTAGATCATGGAAGAGGCGTCTGACCATGTGAAGATCATGGGTTTGGGGAAGTATGCGACCCTCCAATTTGGTCCCCTCTCATGGAAAAAATAGACTATCAGGTTGATCTTACCATTGATGGTGAAACTTCCTCTTTAACCACCACCACTGTGAATGTCATCACAACCCATAATTAGGATTATTATAGAAATATATCTTCTTTTGTAGAATATGGGTAAACATTATACATAATGAAGAGGTGGAAAATCAATAAAATCCCTTAATAGTTTCATTAAATAATAAATAAAGTCAAAAGTTGGGCCTCATGAGTCCCACTATGGTGTTTATGCTCATTCATCAAAATCTATACAAGGGTAAGGGAATAGTTGATCCCATAAGACCATCTGAGGATTTTACATAAATTTAGGAAGATGGTAGAATGGACTCCTTAATTCAAGATATTGGGGGATACAAGAGGCTCACAAAAAAATCCTCACTGATTAGTTCCTAGGATGGAAAAGTGTATGAGGGGACCATGCCCCTCCTTTATCCAAACATTTGGTCCTTATTAGACAGATAACTTGGGTTAAGGATGGAGGTCCTATACACCCAATTAGGGTAGATGCTCTTGGATTTGATAAAAGATCAATACAAAACCCTATATCCCTACCTAAATAGCATGAATTCCCACATTTAGACCATGATCACTTTTCTTATTAAGACAACAGGTAGGTGAAGCCAATGGTGACTACCAATCCCACCCCTATGATGTGATAACCGCTATAACATCTTTTATTAAGGACTAAGGGATGTAAAAACCTTCAATCCCTATTGAAGGGAAGCCATATCTGGAAAGGGTGTATAATTTCCATCCACCAACTAAATTCAGTTATCTAAACATCACCCCATTCAATGGAACATGTGATTCATTGAAAAATCTATCCCATTTTACATCTTAGGGAATACCAATGATGGGAGCTATAAAGTAGTTGGAAGGCACTTAGATTTAGTGTTTTGTAAAAACTTTTGTGCGACCCATTTTTTCCTTTTACAACTAGCTGGCATCGGTGTCCACCATTGTTGGAGAAGACCACCATAGAAAATTTCTCTTTCAATTCAACTCCACTTCAAAATAGACCAACATAATTGACCTCTCCATATGAAAGAAGAGGACTGATGATTTAGTTTTTAACTTCATTTCCCAATGGAATTGGCTCATTTACACCATAATTTTTCACCTTTCCTTGGAATAGAAATTGGGAATGTGTGTATATAATGTTTCAGATGAGTTTAAGCCTATACTGATCTCTCTGAGTTATCTAGAAATATTTTGGGTGTTCATTGAAATAACACAGAGTTTGAAAGAAGCCTTGAAGGAGACCAATCAGTGTTCATGCCCATTACCTTTTACAACCCTGGTATGGTAGCCTATAAGGGAAGGGATATCTTCCACTCTGGGAAATCATTCCTTTCATATGATCAATCTTTAATAAATTCCATAGGAAAGTACACACTAAGTGAAACCTCATCGCAAGAATGTTTCCCCAGCCCCATTTCAGAGATAGGCACCCAAATTTACCTTCACATAGAAAAATAAAAGGTTCCAATACTTTTTAGGATGTGTATATACTAGGGTAATTCATATGTTCCATTAAAAATAATAGCTTGATGTTTATAGAATCTATGATAACCTAAGAGGATGGGATGACAGATTGTGCTGTTTAATGTCCCCATTACTGTATCCCTATGTATAAAATAGAAGGTAACCTCAACTTTAATGTTTGGATCTAGGACTATATAAGAACATGATCTTGTCAGGATGGGTGTTATCCCAACATAGGTGACACATGTATCTTCCACCCTTGATGGCAATGGAGAAGATTATGGTTAATGAAAGATAGTTCATGGATGAGGTTTGTAAATGTTTGATGACTCACTAGCTCATAATAGTTTCTCCCATGACCATGGAGTTATATTGGCTCAGTTGAGAAAACCAGGCCATCTAGTGGATGATGAGCCTCTTACATCTATGCCATTGATTTCATAGCCTTCCAAGCCTTAAAGGAACCTATGTAGACAACACTAAGTAGATCAAGACCCACCATCCATTCCAAAGGTAGTTTTCACTCTCTGGGATTTCATGCTTTCTGAATTGGTAGAAATATCTAGAATTGATCCATCATTAGAATAATCTACTATAATGGAAGATAAGTATGCTTCAGTAAAACCCATCAGGTTAGTGGGTCACTAAAAAAACTTAGAGTATAGGAACATTACTTGTATCCCTCAATTTTTTTGGAAAATACTATCAAGTAAGGGGTAGGCATCATGATACTAAGAATGATTCTAAAAGAAGTCCCCTGTAAAGAATTTTCCATGATCCCAAAACTATAAAACTGGTGTTCTCAAAGACTAATAGGCTCAATATTTATAGGTTTTAATGTCAGGTACACCAAAAAACCTAACAAGTATGTTAGAAATGTTGTGAAGTCACAATAACCTATCACCCAGCCTTAGTTAGAAATATAATGATCAAAACATTCTAGTTTAAATCTTAATATATCTAACCCACAAAGAATATTAACTAGAAGAATTTAGACTCCATGTCTCAACTGACTATGCCAATAACACTTCCTATTAAAGAGAGGCCCTTTAGAGGGATAATTATGATCCTCACTTGAATGTATGATGTACTGAAACACATTTCTAGTATACCATCACAGATCTCGATCCTTAAGGCACACCACATTTAAAAGGAATAATGTGAGGCCCTCACCAAGGATATAAATATACCTATCCAGTTTGAGTTTAAGGTAGCTACCACTCAAGAATATCTTCTAGATAATGATGAACTAGAATAGTGGCAAGTCATCCCGTCCTTCTATGAGGAGGGCATGGATGAAACTCTCTAGGGGAAAATAAACCCACTCTATATATCAGGTTGGATCAACAGAGTTGAAGTGTATCTAGCCTTTTGGATACCAAATTTTGGATTAATCTTATCCCAACCTAGAAACTCCACAATTTTAGGATCATAGAGGTGTACTGGACCCCATCCAATCTAAAAATTCAGAGGTATGAAAAGAGAGAGGAGAAGAAATGAGAAAATATTCCATTGGAAACCCAATTTAGTGAATTGACTGTAAAATTAGAGTTCATGTTTTTCTTATAGGAAACTTGCTATAATGACCTGTTGGAATGAACCTAGATATATCAGTATGAAGTGGTCCACTATTTATATCACCAGTGCCTCGAATACTTCCTCAATAGTTGAGTAGGGATACTACCAAGTAATGTCACCCCTTAAACTTATTTGAAGCTTGCAACTTAGATGATAGGTATTACAAAAGAGAGGTAAATTAGCTCCAAGTCAAATAAGCTAAGCATAATAATTCTCCCAATGACTTAATGGCCACCCCAGTAGATCCATGGGTGGACTTGAAAGAAAAATCCATCATACTGATTCATTGGTTGGAAGTAATAACACCATATCATGGGAACTATTTATTTGTCATTGATAAGAATGGATTCTGTAAGATTACTTCATATTACTAGAAATGAATTTTACTATTGAAAATAAAAAGGTATACACCTATGGTATATTTGAAGGTCCATCCATTATTCACCAACATGTGATAACATCATACTTTTTGGAGAGTTGGGATGACCCAATGTAATTCGATCTATCATCATTGATTTGAATTTAAGGATAGATCTTTTCATATGAAGCCATATAGGATTGGATTATTGAAATTGTATCCATGATCTCCATAGATTAGGAATCCATCACTAAAGATTCCTCCCCTTTTAAAGAAGATGATAACACCACCTTTCTATCTCCAACCTTTGGATATTATTATTTCTCCACTAGTCATCACATTTCCAATGATGAAGAGTATTTTAATAAGGATCCTCTTTTATTTGAGTAGGGTGTCTCTACCACTGCTGATGAGTTTAACAAGATGAATCTTGACACTAAGGAATATTTTTACCAATGTTGATTAGTAAAATCATATCTCTATAAGAGTAGCAGCAGTATATGTCTTTCAAAAAAAAATACAAAAATTGAAATCTTTTCCTAGATCTATAAGGAAAATCCAAAGCATGATACCTAAGTTTATTTCCACCAAATTGGTCTCCATGTGGGCCATATTGGGTTCAAACAAGATCCTATAATAATGCATTCCTCCCATGGTGCCATTTTCAAGGCCAAAATTTATAATCTCATCAAGTATAACTTCAATAGGGAAGTCAAGCACCCCAAATGGATGGATAATATCATCCTTTTCAGGAACAAAATGGACATATGAGGGTCTACATTGACTTCCAAGACATCAATCAACACCACCCAAAGGATGTTTTTCCTATCATAGTAAAATAATTTCAAATGTATACAATGACCGACTACAAGGTTTTTTCGATCATTGTTGGTTGTTTGGAGTATAATAAAATCCAGATTCCCCCTAAAGATGAGGAATCCATTTATTTTTGGGCACATAAGGGAATATTTTTTTACCGAGTGATTTCATTTTTCTTAAAGACTTGTGGATCCACTTGCCAACATTACATGCATCATATCTTCAAAATAATCCTAGAGAAACTAGTGGAATGCTATGTGGACAACTTAGTAGTTAAATTCCACCAATTATAAGATCACCTCATTGATCATGTGATATAGTTCTACCTCGTCCACTCCCATAACATGAAGATAAAGCCCTAATGTTTGTATTTAGGGTCACTTATGGGATGTTACCTAGCTTCATTGTTAGGTAAAGAGGCATCAAAGTTGATCAAGTGAAGACCAAGTCCATAAGTAAAATGTCTTCCCACAAAACCTCCATCAGTTATGAAGCATATAAGAACACCTATCCTATATACCATGTTTTTTTTGATATTTTTAACAATTTTAATCCCTTTTCAAGGATCTTGAAGAACAATGTCACTTATCAGTGGGTTGAGGAATTATAGACCACATTCGAGGACATTGAGAAACACCTTCTATATCCTATGATCTTGATGGAACATATTTCTAGTAAGCCTCTGGTACTCTATACCACTTCACTGGAATAATCCCTTGGTTCTTTTATAGTTCATAAGAACAATGAGGGAAAGTAGATCAATCTGTATTATCAAAGATATATGATGATCAACCCTGATACTAGATATTAACCCATTTAGAAAAGTTACCTTGATCCAATTTTTAAGTTTTATAAATTTTGAGACTATATACAACATCAAGGGGTGCTTTTGGTATCCCATGTTGACCCACTAATGTACATCTTGAACCCCCCCATGAGGACTAGGTGATTGGTGAAGTGGGAAGTGATCCTAAAGCAGTTTTATATTAGGTTTGTTCCACAAAAATATTTCAAGGTTCAAGCAATGAAATAATTCATGGACACACATTTGATATATGAGAACTAACCCTTGGATTCCAACATTCAAAATGAATCCATCATCTCTTTTGATTAGGGTACATTGTGCTAGAAGTTTAACTTTGATGGTTCCTTTCAGAGTCCAATGATAAGAAGGCTTAATAACCCTAAAATCAACAGGGATGGGATTGGGATTTTATTTATTACTCTTCAATAGACCCTCATTCTATAATAATTAGTATTGTAATAAGTATTCATTAATAATGAGTCTGATTAGCAAGACCATATCATAGGTGTTGGGACCAAGTTGTTGGAAAGTGTTTTTCAGATGCAGAAAGAAGTTATTGATGTTTGTTATATATTTTTTCATAATTATAAAAAATAAATTCATATTATATGTTTTAGTGAATGGATGAAGGAGTAACATACTCATATGATTAGATGAAAATTTCTTAAGAAACTCAATCAGAGTCAGTTTTCTATTGCCAATTTTTTTTGAGATAAAGTTGTTTTTTGGACGTACATTGTGTCTCAAATTTAGTTGTTGATCTGAATGAGAAGTTGTATCGGTGTCTGAATTCCTATAAATATATTCAATACTAAATATAATTATTATTTTTTGTGATGAATGTTATGAACATAAAAATTTGACTAATAACTTCTCATCCAAAATTTGTGAATTAAAGGAGGAGAAAATGTGTCTCATTTTTTAAAGGTTTTTGAAATCGGTTTGATTTTCTGATAGAACGACACAAGGTTCTAGAAAATTTGAAGTCATATATCTTTTAAAATTAAGTCTTAAGATGTCTTGATGGTCTAAATTTTCTTAACATAATTAATATATTATGATACAATAAAACATTTTTAGAATCAAAGAGTATTCAATGTAAAAGATTTTACACGTAGATCATCAGTGTAAGAATTACCAAATTTAGAAATTGTTTGAAGGATGGAAATTTTTAATTTTCTATTATAAT
Organism: Viscum album; assembly: GCA_963277665.1. NCBI lineage: Eukaryota > Viridiplantae > Streptophyta > Magnoliopsida > Santalales > Viscaceae > Viscum > Viscum album. The sequence goes on along the minus strand of OY728133.1, from coordinate 1,862,083,265 downwards.
TTTTTTATTAAAGGATGATTAAATGATACATCATATTGGATAAATCATCAAAACTTATAATCCTCTAAAATAAACAATTCATAGGTTCAATCATTAGTTGTAATGAATCAGAAAGAAATAAGTTTCTGATGACACTAATCAATCAGAAAAGACGTGTTAAAAATCCATTGGAGGAGTTCTGAAACCAATCCCTCATTTAATTTGTTGATATAAAAAGGGTTCCAAATACATATTTATATTAAAGGATAATTGGATTTTATTTGTGAGGATGGGTTGAAAAGTTGTTGACACCTATCAAAAAGTTGGAATTGTTTTGACCGATGAATTAGAAGAGCTTCATAGACCGATCCATCAGATGTGATCAAAGATTGATCAATTTTATGAAGATTAAAAATGTATCAAACCATTTTCATAGAACAAAAGTTATGTTTTACTTCAATTGGGTCAAGACTCATCTGATAGTATTTGACACTGATAAATCATCATAGGATAAACTTCATCAGATATAGTTTTCATCAGTTAGAGAAGCTGTTGAACAAATGAAGGAAATGTGAATTTTTTTTAAGATAATGATGAAGTTTTTTATAAGGGTTTAAGAATGTTTGTATGTTTCAATGATGTTTATGGAAGATGAATTTTAGTTTGAATATATAAATGGTAAGTCTTTAGTATTATATTTGTTTAATCATAATGAAAAATTGTATTGGAATAAAAGAATTATCATACTGAAAAAATATTTCAAGTTTGACAATGACTAAAGTTGTGGGAAGATTTAATAAGTTTCTAGAATAATCTAGAAGAGTTTAGAAGCACCTAAATGATCAATGATGATGTCTAAATTAATTTTAAATTTGAGTATCTAGTATTAAGTTGAGTGGGAAAATAAAATTAGTTTCCTTACCATTCTATTTATGGAACACATATAAATAGAGATCAATGTACATTTCACTTTTTGAATATTCATTTATGGGAGTGATTTAGAGAATTGAAGGTTTTGTGGAATATTTGGTTTAGGAAAATTTTCGAGATAGATCTTTTTAAGGAAGTTTTCTGGGAAAAAGAAGTGTATGAAAGAGGTTATAGGTAGAGTTTTCTATATCATACCAAGGAATAAAGTTATAAATTTTAGGAAAATAAAGAATTTTTTCATTTTTTTATAGTATATATATTTAGAATAATTTTCCATAATATGGAATCAGACTGAAGGATTATACTAAGTTTTCCTATGAAGTCTACAAGAGTTGTTTCTACCTATTTCTGAGTTGGAAAGTGAATAATTGTTTTTTAAATAAATAAAAAAGTGAAATTTATTGAAGCAAAATTTTGACATTTTTAGAACGAACTGGTGAAGGGTTATAAACATGTTAAAAAACTTATTTTTCATAATTAATTATAGAAGAATATCATGCACTATTGTATTGATAATAGTACTAGAAAAGTGTAACGGTATTTTCTTATTTTCTATCCATAAAAAATATTGTTTTCTAGTGGATTGTGTGGTATTGGATTATTTCAAAACCATGATAAGGAATAGATACTCTTATAGAGTAGTCAACCTTACAAATATATATGTTTCTATGGATTTGTGAATGTTTTGTTTTCAGAAAAGTGATAATTCTATAATAGGAGGTGATAGGTTTTATACCAGAAATATAACATAAAAGAAAAATATGTCATTGATTCAACCCCTCCCCCTATCATTGAAACATTGATCATGGTTGGGCCATTTTAAGTGGAATTAAAGTGAAGGTTACCTTTATTTATTCTTTGTGATGTTTTTTAAGAGAAGTTGTTATAGAGAATTTATATTGTGATAATAATAAGGGAATTCTGATATTTGATGGAAGGAACTTTCATATTTGGGAAGATAGATTGTTTCCATATCTTATATATCTTGGGTATAATGTTTTGGAAGTTGCTACAGATTTATTTCCTCATATTGTTTAAAATTTTCCTCTTTCTTCTATGGATAAGAAGAATATGGATACTGATAAAAGATCAAAAAATGATTTACCCTCATCACTTTCCAAAAGTGGATTACTTAGAGTAAAGGGAGTTTCTACCACTAAAGGTATCTGAGAGAAGTTAAAAAACATCTATGAAGGTAATGAAAAGGTGAGGAAAACTTATAAATTTTGAGGCTGAAGTATGAAGTTATCAAAATGGGTGAGTATGAATTTTTTGGTGAATTCATTACATGTTTAAATGACATTGTTAACACTATAAGATTTCATGGATAGAAGTTGTAAGATTAAACTATTTAAATGTTCTTGAGAATTATTCTGCAAACATTTGATGCTAACGTTTCATCTTTAGAAGATAGAGATCCAAAAACTCTATCTTTGGATGACCTTCATAATACTCTAATTACTTATGAAATGAGAACGTAGAAATTTATGAGAAGAAAAACAAATGTTGTTCATGAAATGTTCTTCATGTTTGTTAATAAAGAAAAATATAAGATGATTCTTTATGATGAATAAGTTTTTGATTATGAAATTGAAAATGAGGTTAGTAACAATCTTGATGAATTTTTATCCTTTATTTCTAAAAATGTGAACACGGGAACATGAATGTATAAATGGAATCTTCCCATAAAATTTTTTAAATGTGGAGTTGTTGGGTACTTTAATATGAATTATTTTCAAAAAAGTAATGAATAATAATGTGATGAAGATGACAGAAGTCAAAGATAATCATGGAAAAATCACGGTGATAAATAAAAAACATATTACAAGGGAAAAGATTAAAACATATCCAAATCCAAAAGGATAATATTTTTGTCTAAATATTATGAAGATGGAGATAATTAAGTTGAAGTTGAATAGTTTATTGAATTTATAGGAGAGAATATGTTCGTAATAACAAATAATGACAAAGATTTTGGTAGTGGGAGTTCTGAAGAAGAAGAGTTTGGTTTATAATTTTATCTAAAAAGAGAGTTTAAAAAATATCTTAGAAAGATTGTATGATTTGAAAGAGAAATAAAAATGTTTTATAAGTAAGTTCCTATAAAATACAATAAAGAATGTTTTCATGAATAGAAATAATAGTTCTTGGAAGTGTTTTATTGTCTCAATAAGTCTCTTTTAAAAGAAAATAATCAGAATGAGAATCTTGAAGTAAAGTTAAAATTAATGGAGGAAGAGTTAGAACTTATTAAAGAAAAGTTTTCTAAAGATGAGTAGCGAGTTACAAGTTTGAAGAACTCTATATCTGAAGTTTAAGAACATTATAGAAAGTGTGAACTTAAGAATGACCTACAAAAGCTAGCTTCAAAGGTTGGAAATAAAATTGAAAATGTTACTTCAAAGAATTATTATTAGAAAATAATGTTTTTGTCCAAAACCAACAAATTTGGAAATTTATAAGTTTCTAAAATTTATGAGTCTTAAAAAAAAGTTTCTACCACTTTTGATTCTAATAAACTTTAAAAAAAATCTGAATTAAAAGAGAATATTTTTTGTGATAACAAGAAATTTTGGGCACTAAAAAGTTCTAATATAAAATATAAGAAAATTTATAAGAAAAAGGTTTACAACTCTGGAAAGTATGAAAGTTATAGAGGTAAATATTACTTCTATTGTTACTGATAGTATTGTATTGGATTTGGGAAAATGGAAAATATGTGTTGGTTTAACCAAAAAAATTAAAATTATCCAAGGAGTTATAGATTTTTTAGGGGGAGTCAATCCTATGAAAGGAAGAAATATGGGAAACTTTTTTTTGAAGGTTGAAAATAGGTTCCATCCTATGAAAACTATTTGGGAAAGGTTTGAACAACCTAGACATATTGAAAAAGGGTGTCTTGTTTTTTTACCAGGGAAAAAACATGTTAATGAAAATTCTCAAAAGGTGTATATGAAAGAAGATAAATGGAATGAAAAGCCTCTTGATATAGAAATGACTCTCCCAACTATCAAAGAATAATGAACCTAGATTTTGGATAGTGGTTGTTATTCTCATATTACAAAAGATTAGATATTTTTAAATAATGTAGAATATTTCAATGAAGGAACAATGACATTTGGAAATAAATAATCTCTTAGAATCAAAGGTGTTGGATCCACTATTATTCGGGAAGAGAAATTGAAAGGTAAGAAATAATTAGTTGTTGATGGGTTGGAACAAATTTTTTTTAGCATTTCATAACTTTGTGATGAAGTCAATAACATTATATTTAGAAAATATGTTTTTTAAGTGAAAAGTTTGGAAGATGGAAAAGTTGTTATAGGAGGCCAACATATAAAAGCAAACATGTTACAAGTTGGTGAAGTACAAAATTCATGTTTCTTAGGCATGAAAAAATAAAATTAATTTATGAATAAATGGTTAGGATATATGTGTAACAGAATCATGACAAAGTTATCAAAGTGAAAAAATGTCTATGATATTCCTGATATGTCAAGAAGAAGAGATTGTTTTTTTTCAATTTTTTAGATTATGATGATTACAAAATCTATGCATAAAAAATTTGACATTCATTGAAATCATCACCTAGAACTAATTCATTATGATATTTTTGAGCTAATAATCAAAGAAAAAACTATCATAGATAAGTAATTTGTTTATTTAATTTATGATTTGTGTGCATTAATTGTATTATGTATTTTAAACATAAATAGAAAGATCTAAATATATTTAAGTGTTTCAGGAGAAGAGATGAAAAATAATTTGGGTATTCTTTGTAGAAGTTTGCAAAATGATAAAGGTTGTGAATACCATAATGAATAGTTTAGATGTTATCTAGAAAAACATGTAATTATCATGATTTCAGTACACCATACACACCTTAATATAATGGTGTTGTTAAAAGAAAGAATTTACATTTAGTTGATATGGGGATTATGATTTTGTTTGAGTATGTTCTTTCTCACTAATTCTTGAGGAAATAAATGTTCACAATGGTTTATATTAAAAAATGGTGTTTCAATAGGCCATGTTTAGATATTACTATTTATGAAATGTTCTATGATAACAATCCATGTTTGAAACCATTAATAGTTTTTTGGAGTCTCTACATCATAAAGAACGAAGGTGTAAATCTTATAAAGCTTGATAAAAGAGGTGAAGATGTAATATTTATTGGACATGTTTTGGATGGAAGGAGATATAGATGTTTAAAAAAAGAAACATGAATAATTTTTTATTCTATTGATGTAAATGTTCTTGAAAATGATAAGGAAAATGTTTCAAAAATACATGCAGACAAGGAAGATGAAGTGGATGAAATAATTGTTGTTAAGAAACATGAAACAGATTTTAATAATTATGATTCCATGAAGATGGAAGAATAAGACTCAAATATTTCTAATGATGAGGAAGAACTTCATAAATCTCATCCTATGATGAGGAAATAGGTGTAATATCAAACAATTACTTGTGATCAACATCAAAAGTTTCAAACAATAAGTTCATAAAAAGCTATTTCACATACTTATTTTTATTTAAAAGTTGAGTTGGATGATGTTAATGAAGCTTTTGGGCATGAGGAATGGATTGAGGTTATAAATTAATAGTTGGATAAGATTGAGAAGAATGATACTTGGGAACTCATACTTAAACCAAATGATAAAATTTTATTGGCAAAAAGTAGTTGTTCTAGAATAAGATAAATTAATATGGATAAGTCATAAAAAAGAAATATTAGTTTGAAAAGGCTACTCAAAAGATGAAAACATTGATTTTGATGAAACATTTTCTCTAGTGTAGAGGTTATAAAACATTATAATATTTCATTAAATTTTTATATAATGAGGTTATAAAAATTTTCAGATTAATGTGAATTTAGAATCTCATAATGGAGAATTGGATGAAGAATTTTATGTTGAAAATACATGGGGATTTTTTATTGTAATGGATGAAAGTTATGTGAGTAAGTTAAAGAAATATTTGTTCGGGTTAAAGAAAAATTTGGGGGCTTGGTATTCTAAATTGGATACCTCTTTAAGGAATTTTACCTTTAAGAAAGTAATAGTTGATAGTTATATCTACATAAAAGAAATTTAGTGTATTTACCTCATTGTTTTTGTTTATGTTGATGACATTATATTTGCTGGTAATGAGGAAATAACTTGTGAATGGCTTAATAAAGAGATGAATAAGATATTTGAAATTCCTATGTTTAGTGAAAAGAAAGGATTTCTTGGGTTAAAAATCATACAAATGAAGAAATGAATTTTTTTCTCAAGAAAATTATGCTAAGGAACTTATTAAGAATATAGGAATAGAAAATTTAAAAGTTTTTTCCACACCAATTTTAGTGGGTAACAAGTTAACTAAAGATGGATATGGTAAGTATGTTGACCATAAAGAGTTTTAGAAGCTGATTGAGAGTTTTTTGTATCTGAATTCCTTAAGACTTGATTTTGTGTATCATGTTACCTTATGTTCAATATTCCAAAGTGTTCCAACGGAATGATATATCTTGGATGGAAATATAATTCTTAAATATATCAAAGTCACAATAAATTTCATAATCAGGTATGATAGCTTAGGAATAATTTATTTTTTTGGATATACAGATGTTGACTGAGTAGGAAATGTAGATGATATAAGATCTAAATGTAGTGGAGATTTATTTATGGGGGAAATTTATGTAGGTTAATATACTAATAAAAAAAGTAACTCTTAGAATGAATAAATATTAATGTGTTGCTACCACTCAATATACAACAAAACCTATGTGGATGAAGACTCAATTAGAAGATTTTCTTATTGAAGTGAAGTTACCTATGCTCCTGGGTTGTGATAATCATAGTGGTACTAACCTTATAAAAAATATATTACAATATTCTCATTCAAAAAATATTTATATCAGATATCACTTCATTATAGATCATGTGGGGAAGAATAAACTCAAGGTAGAGTATGTTCCTATAACAAAAAAAGTTGAAAACTTTTTCATAAAACCTTTATCAAGGGAATATTTCTACAAATAGAGGTTAAACATGGGTGTACAACCACTTTATTTTTATGGTTGAGGCATGAGTTTCTATCCCTTACCCCATCTATTATTTGGATTGTATTTTAAGTGGGTGAAAAATGATGTTTCATAAATCAATCCATTGCTATGTGCTGAACCTTCTTAGGAAGAAAGTATTTAGGGGGAGTTATGGGTATGTTTTGAACTCATCATGTAAGAGTGTGAACTGTTATAAATATTTATTAAAGTTGTTATAGTTAAACTATTTTACAAGAACATAAAATAAAATTGTTAATAGTTATTAAGAAGTGTAAAGTTTGAAATTTGAATATGTTTCATAAGTCACTTAATTTGGGTGTCATGGTTTTATTTTAAAAGAATATTATTTCCTACAATGATTTTTCTAAATTAATATTATAAATTTTGATAAGTGATCCATTTCTCGAGGTTAAAAATTTCAGTGATTTATGAACATCGGTTGAGAATAAATTTCAAAGGGGGGTATTTTTTGGGACCATGTTGGTTGAAAGTGGTTTTCGAATACTAAAATAATTGGATGATGGTTATTTTTTATTTTTTTATTATTATGAAAAATCAATTCACTTTAAATGTTTTATTGAATGGATGGAGGAGTACTATAATTAGATGATAAAACAAAAATCCATTAAGAATGTCCATTAGTTTTAGTTTTCCATTCTCAAAATTTTTTTCGGGTGATTTTTTTTCCAAACTCACATTGTGTTCAGAATGATGTTTTTGATTAGAATAATAATTTTTATTAGAGTTTGAATTCCTTTTGAGATATTAGATACTAAATCTGAATATTATTTTCTATAATGAATGTTCTCAACAACATAAGTTAACTGAAAATTTATGATCTTATCATTATGAATTCAAGGAATAGAAAACATGTATGAGTTATTCAATTATTTGGAAATTGGTTTGAGTTTCTGATATAATTAAAAAAATGAATAAATGTGGTAAGTTATAGATACTTCCAATTTAAGTTTGAAAATTTTATTCCAATTTTAATGATCTTAAAATAATTAGAAGATTATGATATAATCAAGATTTTGAAGAAGAAAAGGTTGTTCAAAGTCAAAGCCTTCTGGTCATAGAACATTGATTTCATAATCACCGTATATAGATATTTTTTGAAGGATAGGAAGATTGAGGTTACTATTGTTAGATTATTTAATAAAAGGATTATTGAACAACCCATCAGACTATCTGATCCACCAAATAAACTAATTCATAGGATCAATCATCTGTTTTAAACAATCTGGAAGAAAGAAGTCCCCACTAACACCATTACATCAGACAAGACATTCCACTGATCCATCAAAGGAGTTATAATACCAATCAATTAGTCAATTAGTTGATATCAATAGGTCCATAACATACAAATTTATATTAGTGGTTGATCAGAATTTTTTTGTAAGGATAAGTAGATAATTTGTTTTCACCAATCAAAAAGTTATAATTGTAGGGACCGATGAATGAGAAGATCTTCAGAAACCAATCCATCAGATATGATTAGAGACCGATCAATCTAATGAATATAAACAATGTAGTAATGAATTTATATAAAACAAAAGTTTTATTTTACTTCATTTGGGTCAATAATCTTCAAAAAATATATGATACCGATAAATCATTGGTGGTTAAGCTTGATTAGATTTAGTTTTCACGACTCATTGAAGATGTTGAATAAATGAATGAAAGGAGAAATATTTCATAATTGATGATGAAGTTTTGTATAAGGGTTTCAATTTATTTAGAAGATTCAATGATGTTAATGGAAGAAAATGTTTAGTTTGAGTATTATAATGGGAATTATTCAGTATTATATTTGTTTAATCAGAATAAAAAATTATATAGGAATGAAAAATTATGTTAGAATGAAATATAGTTTTTTAGTTTGATAAATAATGAAGTTGTGGGAAGATTCATAAGTTTCCTTAAGAATCCAAAAGTGTTAATAAGTGCTGAAATGGTCAAAGATAAAGTCGACATGATTTTAAAATTCAAGTTTTTGGTATTTTATTGAGTAAGAAAATAAAATTTGTTTCCCACCCATTTTATTTATATAACACCTATAAATAGAGATAAAAAAACATCATACTTTGTGAATATTCACGTGAGGGGTAGAGTGAGACCATTGAAGTCTTTTTGGTAGATTTGGTAGAGGAAAAGTTTGTGGATTGATTTTTCTCAAGGAAGTTTTCTGGATAGAGGAAGGGAAATAAAGTGGTTGCAATCATATTTTTTGTGGATTGGATTTAGGGATTAGACAAATGATTTATTGAAAGGTAAGAAGTGATCTATAATTTTCTTCAAAATATATATTAAGACTAATTTTATAAACTGAGGAATCAGACTAATGAATCAAACTTAGTTTTTATACAAAGTACAGAAGATATATTTCTTCTTGCTATTGGGTAGGAATGTGAAGAATTATTTTTTGATGAAATAAAAATGTGGAAGTTGTTGAAGCAACATTGTAACATTTTTGGAACCAACTGGTGAATGTTTTTAAATTTTTTATAGAACTTATCTTTCATCATTCGTGCTAATATAAACACATTAAATGTTTTATTGATCATAGTTCCACATAAGTGTAAAGGTATTTCCTACATGTTTCATCTGCACAATAGGATTGTTTTCTAGTGTATTGTGTGGTATTAGATTATTTCCAAACTATTCCAAGGACTCGATACTCTTATTGAGTAGTAAACCTTGTAAATAATCAAGTTCCTATGGATGTGTGAATGTTTTGATTTCAGTAAAGTGATAAATCATTAATAGTAGGTGAAGGTTTTTATACAAGAAAGATAACATAAAAGAAAATTAAATCACTAATTCACCCCTATCTCTCTCAGTGAAACATTGATATTGTTTGGGCCTCTTCATCTAGCTTTATGTTGGATATTGAGATTGAGGTTCCATGACTACATGTATAGGGTGACTTAGAGCTGGCCACCAATTCAATCAATGTTGATTATGTCATTATAAAAAAATAACTCATCCCCTTACTAGAAAAACAAGTGTCGATGGATCAGTTCCCTTCTATTCCATAAGTGACTCATATTACCCCATCAAAGAATGATCGAGCAAATTTCTTAGAGAGTCCAACCACATCACTTATAGATTCTAAATAAGACAACATGGTAATTAATGTGGCATGTTAGAGATTTATTCCCCTCATCATTTTCAATGAATATGACTGATAGGTGAACTAACTTTCTACTAAAAAATGCTCAAAATAACATCCAAATGACCCTACGATAGAGGAAACAATTGAATGGATAAATCCTTTCAACAAATAACAATAGCATGAGACTCTCCCATTAAACTAATCTAAGAATGATAAAATCCTCTACCATTCAATTAATTTTACCCTTAAGAATGACCCTAGATCAGAGAAGGTTATTTTTAACTATTTCCTCGATAGAATCCTCCTCAATTACATCCAAGGGAAGGAGAGTCCTTAGGTCCTGAAAGAAGTTTATGCTAGGTTGTATGGGGCCTATAAACCCTGGTTTAATCTCTCTTGTCATTTACAAAGATCCATTCCAACTTCATGCATCATCCATTGAGGATCCTCCATTCCACCAGGTACTCCTAGCCCTTTGTTGCACAGGGGGAGGGGGTTTATATAGTGAAAACCTATCCGCTATTTTTTTTGAAAATTCTAGTTCATTATAAAATCCAAGAAATTATTCTGAAAGTGGGTGGAATCCATTCATCTTGAAGATAAAAAGACCCACTCTATGATTGAAGTTGTGAAATCCTACATCATCCATAAATTTTTTATTCCTCAAACCATTTCATAGAAAACAAAACCAAATTTCATGGTTTTGATTAGATGAATCTATATGCCAAGTATAACATCAAGTCCTATCATAGGTTTATCTATAACTCACAGTAGAATGGAAAGATAAAGGTATCCAAAAAAATATCTCAAATATACTTCATAATATTGTGGTTGAAAATAAAAATATTTATCGAAACAATATATCTAATTCACTTTGGGTATCTCGATAAATAAATTGAAATGTCCCCCAGGTGAATCCATACTCCCTAGTGTATGGGAAAAATGAAAATTTAATCTATATAGGTTCATATAACAACAATAAATAAAACCATTAACTAATAGAAGATATCATAAAGAAGATATAAGTTCCATTTTGATAAACTAAAATCCCGTGATGAGAGTATTATATAACCACTGTACAACCTTAATGTTCATAAGAAATTGGTAGCACTGGCATCCAACCTGAAGTTTGTCTTTGATTTTTTCGTTTAGGGTGACACAATGTTTTCATTGAAAATTCCAATGATATATAGAAAGAATCCACATAATCTAGATCCCAAATGGGAGGGACCTTATGTAATTTATATATTCTACTCTAATGGTTCATAATCATTGTTCACCATGGATGGAGATCACATCAAAACTTCCACCAATGTCAGATTTCTCATGTTTTACTTTGAATAACCCTCTAATGACATAGTAAAATGCGGTTAAACTATGAGATAACATCTTTTTAATTAGAAATTATAGTGTATGACATTTCATCCTAGTAACATTTCCTTAAAATGTGGGACAACGTTATTATCATATAACATTAAGCTATATAACATATCAACCTAGTATTATGATGTTAAAGTATAGGACAACATCCTTATCATATGATTTCAAACCATATAATGCATCCTCCTCCTCATATAATATTAAAATGTGTGTCCAACTTTCTAAATTAAAGAAGTAAAACTTCTTGGTTTACACCCCCATCACATGACACAAAATTGTGTGATATTCTTTCCTCACTTGAGAGTACTATCCCTTTTGATTTTGGTTTCATATAACACTACTTCTAGAACTATGTATGGATTGATTCCCAATTTCATGGGATGGATCATGACACATGAATCTCACATCCTAGGTATATCGTATCCACTGAACTATCTTAGGTAATTACCCTTGAAGACTAGTTAAGTTCTATCCCATCGATATGACCGTTATATATTCCCAAGAACATGGTGGCATAACTCCCAAAGTGTTGAACTCTCCTTGAACATCCCCTCACATTCAACTATACACTTAGAACCTTCCTCGATATAGATCCTCATTATCCTCTAAGTTTTAATAGGATCCCTATGGTTAAAACTCATGCCTAAGATTGGATCACCTTATATACATGGAAAAAACCACGAAAGACTTCTCACAACAGGTGACAATTCACATTTTCTGATCATAGTTAATGGTTGATCTGAAATTTCATTTCCCCATCCTAGAATGATACAATTGTGGGAATTGTGTTTCAAACAAATTCATTAGTCATTTCAAACCCATTGGTTCCCCCTTTTGTGGTATTCATATCGAAAGTAATGATTTACTTTCTCCCTGTCTCCCCTTTTTATAGTGGATGTTTTAACACCCATGGTGTTACCTCTTAGTGAATTAGAGAATGTTGAATAGGAATGACAGTGTCTCTAAAACCATCCCAAGTCGGGTTCCCTTTTCCCCTATTGTGCACTGCCACGATACAGAGGATGTTAATCAATATTCCTTATTTCCCACACATATCATGGATCATGTGAGCTTATGAATCTGGTAGGGACCTTTTTTGTGGTCAAGAAGAATAAACCCCATCCATTACAATCATACCTACCTTAAAGTATACACAACTCACCTTGGAGATTTTTTTTTGGTGAGAGGCCTCCTTGGTCCTCTATTCACATCATTTTTGAACAATCTGGAAATACATGGATCTTTTTGGATTGTCACCCTTATGTTTGAGCTCCATGACCATAAACTAGAAGCAACCACATGGTGCAATCTCCACAACCTTAAACTGGTAGAATAGTACAAGATTCATGAACTAAAACAAATAAAAACCCCCAAAATCCAAGATCCATGAAATTAAAATGACATTTAATGGATTTTATAAGTATCATGACCTTAAACTATATACATATGGTCCATACACAACACCCCAAATATGGGTATAATCTATAGATGAAATTCTTGTTTGTAGAGTGATAGTTCCTTGGGTTCCTTTCATGTCTATTTCATACTACCTTTGGTGATATAGAAGTAAGACTTATCATTACCATCCAATCTGAATTATATTAAACCACATGTAATATACCTATTCTAACGAGTAATGAAACTATGTGATGCCTTGAATATTCACCCAAGAGGATGACCGATTTATGGTTCTAGTCTCTTACTACACCACTTTCCAAAACTATGTGTAGATTGATTCCATTTTTCATGGGATATGTATGGAAAAAAATATAAAATCATGAGTCTATCCTAGCCACTGAGCTATCTCAGGGTATTCCCCTTGATGAACAGTTTGACTCCCACCCATTGATATGCTCATTCGATGTACCTAAGCACATTGTGGAACCGCTCAAAGAGTTTCAAAATATCCTTAAACATCCCATAACATATGTTACCAAACATCGAGTCATCTTTGGTTGGGACCTCGATCATCCTCTATGTTTTAATAATATCCCCTATGATGACAACACATAAACAAAATATACTTTCCTCCCATCTATGGAACATGCCTCAAAGGGCTTCTTCTGATAGTTGAAAATTCCAGTGTTTCAAACATGGTTAAAATTTGATCCAATATATTTTACACCCATCCTTGACTCAGGTGGTTTTGGAATATGTATTTTAGAAAAAGACAAAAATCATTTCCCACCCTTCAGTTTCCCCCTTTTATGGTCCAAATACCGGGAGTCCGGATTTACTTTCTCTCAATAACCCTTTCTTACAGTGGAGTTTTAAAACCTTGGTGTTACCCCTATATGTATTTTTTATTTTTGATTTATCGAGTTGGTGTGTTAGGATCCTCCTATGACTAATTCTCTTATCCCCCATCACATGCTCCCATGTGATAGGGGAGACTACCCACCATTCTTTTTTCCCACATTGATCATGGCTCACATGGGATTTGGAGTCTTTGTAGGACCTTCCCTAGTATGGTTGAGAAAAAAGTTATTCTATATAAAGACATCCCTTACGTCAAAACATCACGACTTTAAACTATGTGAAATTAATCTTGAAGATGTTTTTTGGAATGATGCTTAATTTTCCCTCCATTCATGTTGGGTTACTAATCTCTTTCAGGTTGAACAAACTTCTCCAGGGAACCACCCCTTTTTTGGTCTGAGATCCAGGACCTTAAACTGGCAGCACCATTTTGGTATGAGCTATACAACCTAAGGTGGTAGCAACCAATAATATCCTGGAAGCATGAATATAAACTACAATATCCCTCATAGTCTAATAATTTTGACCTTAAACTATGCAAAAATCACCTCATAGATGTTTTTTAGTGTGGGGCCTCTTTGTCCCCCCCATTCACATCAGGTTCATAATCTATTTTTCACCATAAAAAATAATTTGAAACACTGGCTCTTGGAACAAGTACTAAAACTTTAAACTAGTAGCAACATTCTCATCCAAGAATCATGTCCTTAAACTATGGGCATCTATCCCACTTGTCACTAAGTCCATATATAGTCTATGTATCATTTAGAAATTCATAGATAAATTTACATATTTGTAGTTTCCTCACCACATGATGCTAAAATACACAGTAGAGTACTCATTTAATAACATTAAACTTCCCAAACCCTTTGGTCCTTACTCGAGTAGAAACCCATTTTGGTGTTGGTTACCTACCACACCACCTCCCAGAACTACATGGGACTTGATTCCCAATTTCATTGGATATGTAGAGATGCCTAGATCTCATATCTTAGGCCTAGAAAAAATACTTCCCCATTCCTCATGTCATGTTTTTGGAACTCCTTGATCCACTATTGATCTATAGTACCTTTTTACACACCAAGGTGGAATTACTATTAAATGGAAGTGTTATAAGAAATAGAAACATAAACTACATGCAACCGTCTAAGATAAAAATTGTGTGGTATTGAGAAACACTTTGGCCCTCCATTAAAAATAGGTTTATAATACCTCCATGCAACACAATATTCACCATTTGAATTGAACTCCATGACCTTATACTAGAACAAACATCATTTTCTAGAAACATCATGACCATAAACTAAATTCTATGACACACATATACCTTAAAATTTGTCCCCATATTTATATGGGACACATATTATAGTGAAAAGCCTATTGGGCCCACCTGGAAACTTTCTTTCTCTTCAAGTATGATTTTCTCTAGTAAAATCGACCACCTCATCCCATGTGTTCCAAGAATGCTGACCTTAAATTATGTGTGAATTTTACAAATGGATGTTTGTGTGACATTGTGCCTCACAAACAATCTATTTAAATCCAATATTTCCGTCATGGAGGCTTCCCTATGAAATTATGATTAGACTTGAATGATAAAAAACCACACAAGTAAAGAGTCACAAATTCTTGTTCAGTTGAAAATATATAAAGGTAAACATAATAAAAAGTCAGTCTTTCACCCACCAAGTCACACCTAGGGTTTAAAAAAATGTAAGGAAGGAAATGAAAAATTTACAAAACCTGCAAGACTCGCTACTAGGCCCCCATAAAAACTTGGTTGATCCCACTGAACCCACTGGTTAGGGAAAAATCTAGAACCATTTATTCACATATTTTACCCATCCCCATACCCACTGTACTATGATAAGATACTTATACAATTTCCTCCCCACAAGACAGTAAACTTCATAGTCTAAGTCCCAACTAAAAATCATAAAAATACATGATTCTATGGCCCTTTCTTATGAGGATTCTCTTACATTGCTGGTCTCCCCCCACACCACTTTGAAGAACTATGTGTAAATTGATTCTCAACTTTGGGATATATAGTAATTCCCATGCCCTATTTTTTAGGCTTATTCATGAACATCTTCCTCACTGATGAGGTTTATTTTTTTGGAATTTAATCCACCTGAACCATCCATAAATGTTTGGTTTGATTTTATTTAGCTAGATTTCTAACCTAGCCATAGTCCAAGCTGCACAACTGTAAATCTTATCACCCCATGGTCCTAGAAACACAAACTTAAATGGAACACACCTTGGTCAAAATATCTATGAATTTAAATTAAGAAATATTGGAAACTATTTCCTCTTTTTTAATAATGATTGAGCCTCTCTCTAATGACATTAAATCAGTTGGAATTTGTGTTTTTATTACTGTATTACACACTTTACATCAACTTGGTATGCTCCGATAGACTTGAAGGATGCACGATGGTGAATTATTATGAGTGATTGACCTCTCCCCGAGCATACCTTTTCTTCATCAATACATTTTTTGTCTCCATTATCTAGATACACATCCATCTTTATTAGCTAAATGGAATCCCCTAAAATGATGATACATATTAAAAATATAATCATCTTCCATCCATGGAAGATTCCTTAGAGGATTAAAATTTATATTCTGTGAATAAACTCCCTTACGGTGACAGTGCATGGAAAAAATAGCCTCACTACCCATTCAAGGAACACATCCTAGAAAGAACATATTCAACATAATGGTTATGTAACACATGTTACAAACATGTACAAGGGTTCACCTCACTAAACCATCCACCATTCAATGATAAAAATATTGGAGGTCACAATCTACCTTCTCATACCCTATCCCACTTTCTCATATTGAATCCTCACACCCTTATGGTTCCACCCTCTTACATTTCTTACATTGGTATAATGTATTAAACCCCTAGAATCAAACAATACCAATTTCTAAAACCCAGGGTATCAAAGGAAGTCGATGCAATATTCTAATATCAATCTTTCATCCATTGTTTTGAACTCTCATAGAATTGAGTAGTTTTCTCTTGGTCTCTTTTTTCTCAGCCTGAGAATAACTGACATGGGAATAAATATTGATAGTTCATTATATTTTGAATAAGATAGATATGGATAAAAAATAAAATTAAATGTAATTGAAGAAAATAGTAATTGTATTGTATTAAAAAGAATAGTGATGAGAAGGAAAATCTATCGTTTGAAGCATCTCCCTTATTTTAAAAATGGGGGACCTTTTTCTCAGCATGTGATATGGATTTCCCAAGATCATCTGGGATTTTTTGAGTTAGGTATATAATTCCATACATCCCAGACATCTTTGCAAGCTCCCCCTTATCCCAAGGATGAACCTCATCTATCCGCATGTGAATCCTACGCTATTCAGCATCACATCATTATATCAAGAAAGTCCTATGTGATATATTATACTAAGATGTTAATAGTTAGGCTTCAATGTGACTGAACACATCCTCCATGGTATGAAGGATATACTGTTGCTAACACACCCATTACTCAAGATGGAAAAACTACTACTTAGATACTTAGAGTGCAGTAATTACAATATATAAGGACTCATACATAATGGAACAAAGGTATTTACACTCCAAATACCTACTCAACTAGAAAATCCCAAATAAGTATGTGGAGTGCATGGTATTCCACTCCACTAACTCCAAGGTTTCGTAACTAGTAGTAAAGTGACCAAATCCAATTCAAAAAATATTTTTATGGTGTTTCAGTGATGAAATTACAGATACTTCTTTCATGCATTCTACTAGATCACCTCGTTCTCCTCATCCCAACCCAACCCTAGGTTATCCATCTCATCTGAGGAGGGCTTATACTCTAGAAAGGACACATATACCACTAAGGTGGGGAAAAACTTAGGAAGTCAAGGGATGAATTAAAAGTCATAAAAGACCACATCTTTGACCTCATACATAAAATAATCCCATCCCAGATCACCTATTTTAGGAGGCACTGGCTCTTTGATTTCCATGTAGGGTGTTGCTTCAGCTCCTCCGTAGTAGGTGACTCTCTAGAATATGAATCATTATCTATGGAAATATATCCATCGCCTAACTTATATGATTACATCCTACTTCTTAACTCATTGTTAGGGAATGGAACCAAACTTGGGGATCTCAAAATACTCCTCAATATGTGGCACTTCAGAAGTAGGATTGACCATCATGACCTTTTCGGCCACCCCAATCAACTGCCCCGCCTTGGTGTTCACCACCCTAATAGTGGGATTTTATTTTTCTAGAGTCTCAAAACCATACCATACTCAAATTCAGGAAGAATTTTCATTATAATTTGAGGTTATAAAAATTTAATTTGTGGATGATTAAAAATTAAATAAACTAGGGGAATGGACTTACAAAAAACCTATAGGGCAGTAAGGTTGAATTACTGAGTGAACTCAAGGGAATAATAAATGAGTGAACTAATGGATTAACCATATTCATTATGGTATAGGTGATCTTTAACTTCATTCAATCCAACAAATAGAGATTTTTGGTTCTCAAAATAGGCTTTAGAGATAGTGACATATCCACATCAATCGATACGTCAACATCTACCATAGTTTGACCAGTGATAAGACAAAATTTTTATTTAGTGGAGAAGTAAATATGTCATCATAAGTTAATAAGGGTATAATCACATGAAATCAAGGTGGCAAAGGATTGGGATTTACCATTATATCTCTGAGGTAGTTGATCCATGACTTCAACTACAAGAACCGATTTAGTAGTATAAGGTTAAAAACCTTCGATCATAGAGTAAGAGGGACATACCATGCATAAAAATTTAATGATTTGTGTTTAATTATCCTCCATAAGAGAATCATAATAAACCTCTCCATCCCTTATGGATATTGATCCCTATATAGGTAAAGAATGTATTAACTAGTAAACCTTAAGGATTGAAAACTATCTCAAGATCTCAAAATAGAGGTACATAACTCATCAAGGACATGGTCTTATTCTTTGTGGAATTACAAATATGATTCAATCCCCTAGTAATTAAAATAAACTAACTCACCCCTTATTGTGAATTTGGATAATCCACTCCCAAAGAGATCATTAGAATACGGAATGTCCAGCAAAACCCGCACTGAGTCAGTCAAGGGTCATTCCATGCTACATGAGTGAATCACATAATTATACTCATGTATTTATAACATATATTCTACCTGAGGTACTAGGAATCCAAACTTAGTATGGCCTATCCTGAGAATATATATCTCATCCATTGAAAATTATATCCACACCATCTAGGAGGAGTTGAGATTTCAGATGATGTCCCAGTGAACCCAGGCTTCGAGGAAAATTGCATCATCAGGTACCTCTATTAGACAATGTAGGTGTTTCCAAAGTTCGAAAATAATCAATCTAAAGACACTCCAAAAGATTAACCCTACTCACAGTGTTTTTTCCATTGGAATCTTGGGTCCTCTATGGTGCCTCACTCATGAGCCACACCCCATAGAGGAGAAGGATCCCCTGGAGATTTCTCTACCACTCCCAATGTAGGTCTACCTTTTCTTCCTCGGTATGATCCTCTCATTACATTATTACCCAACCATGTTTATATGGGGATTCCGATTTATACTCCACTCAGATGACTTTTAGTCTCAAAATCTCCCTAGGGTAGTCACTTTCCCAACATTGTGCATTGTTGTAGAATATGCCAAAGGGAGAACCTCTTTGCAGAAGCTCTATTCTATCATCACTACCTTATTGAAAAATTATGTTCCATAGATTTCAAATGAAAATGTATTGTTACTTGAGGTGTACTCTGGTATACACCATTGATGTTTTTCATTGGAGGAAGTGAATTTTTTTGGAAGACGAGTATGGATTTTACATTGTGTAAAGCACTTTGTATTTGAATTGTTCCACTATTACCCCACTTTGGAATGATAGAAGGTATGAACACTGATTTAGTTTCCCCATTCCATCATAAAATAATTTACCCATTGGAAAAGGGAATGTATGAAAGATGAAATGATTTGGAATCCTGACCCTCATGAGAACTTTGAAACGCTCCAACAGAAGGGGTGTATCTCAATGATATTTATTATGGTTGGATGAAAGTTAGTGTTGGGAGGGTGGATGGGGTTCAGATACTTGTAACCCCATATATGTGGTAAACCATCCATATAGACAATGTAATAGGACTCACACATGTAGGGGGTATTCATTCTGCTAATATTGATTGAGAGGTTATATATCTTTAATAATGATATCCCCACTAGATTGATGTACTACCCTATTTATAGCATTTCTTCCATAAAAAAAATTCTCAACCTCACCCCACATATTCACCATGAATAAGAATAATCCACCAAAAAATTATCACCATGATAAACCCTACCATCGTTACCTTGCTAGCATAGACCTTTACACTGTGCCTCTATAAGGGGAATTGGATTTCCTCTAGGTGTACCCAATATAATCCCTCCTTCCCATGCTGCATAATCCCTAGAAAATTTTAAGGCTTCCCCTAAATCCATTCTTTGGGTTCATTAAAAAATAGCATAAACTATTTCTTGATAGGAACATCTTTCATGTCAATGTTCTTTCATTTCCCCCTGTATGACACCCAATAGAGCCTTTACGGGTGATAATAACTACTCCTGGTCTTCCCAAACATTATCGATTGGGAGGAATTTATAATACATCCCCCCATATATGGGGATACCAAAAATGTGTTAGATTCCCCCCATACTAATGTTTAACTACCCATGATGTAGATAGAATGAGTTGGTGTCTGTTGACCATCTTCTCAACAGATTTGGCATGATATTTGGGTAACGATAGATGTGGAACTGGGAAGTATACTCCACTTTATAATTTCCAATCCTTTTTATTACCCAATAAAAACTATTTTCATGACTAGAATTCCTATTATATAATTTCCTACTCATCAGTAAAGTTATCGCCCTGTCATAAATCCCATGTTTTGGTCCAATCATGGAGGTAGTTTCCAAGGCCTTCCTTGACAATCAATCATAATGAGGATGAAATTTCTCTATGACCATAACTTCTCTATTGATAATATTAACAAGATTACAAATATATTGAGTTTTGATGGATGAATTTTCCTTGATACAATGACCAACAAGATCTATGTTCCACTTTTATATCATAAAGGTAACTCCTAAACTAGTAAGAATGGACATCTCGATCAACCCTTAGGATATAAATGTCATCCCTCATCTCAAATCCAAAAAATGAAACCCTTTAGAAGAGTGTGTAATCCCTAAAAACTACTATTTTCATATTAGTGTGCGTTTTATTCCTTGAAAAAGTTCAAAAGCTCTCATTGATATAGATATTATCTACCAATTGCTTACCCCATGTTGCAATAGCCTCGATACCTTTAATAGCCATATCTGTGAATTTAAAATAGTTTTAAAATCTAGATCATTAAGGTATGTTTTTGAATCTTATTCTATAGTGAATGATAGTCTTTATGAAAGAAACATTTGATAAATTAAACTCACAAAAGCCTCATTCATATAAATTGGAAGTATTGGTATGTCTAAGGATCTAAATCGCAGAATGTTTGAGAAGTTTTGATTTTTTGGAAAAGGGAAGATAAAATGAACTTTCATGTGAAGATCATTGTACCCACTAGGTCCCCTTACAATATTTATAAGACAATGGTGGGATATGTTTTATATTCCAGGCTACTCGCATCACTATATTTATGCACTTTGGCCTCATAATTTGATCTTTCTATCCCGCATCGATTCCCATTTTGATGTGATCCATTTCTTGATGACAAAAAACAAACAAACTAGAGTAGGGGTCTATGAGATAAAAAAACTAAAAGAGAAAAATATGGACTAACATGGACCATAAACCACTAAAATAACTAGCTTCATGGAAGTCCAATAATCCAAAAGCCCTATATTTTGACAAACAAGCCACAACATGTTGTGAAACACCATATAATGTGAAGTTGATGATATTTCACAAAATGTAACTCCAAACCTCTACAGTTACAATAAATAACCCCTTAACCCTTCATTTTAAGGGGATATTATTGAAACTCGGGATTATCATGCATAGATATTACATCTTTTTAGATGAATATTCATTACATTACACAAACACATGCTTGAGGATCGTAAAGGTATAGTGGATTTGAAAAAATTACACATAATAAACTGGAACATAATTTATATATATCATCTCCCACTATATTCTTAATAAAGAGAGCCCTTATCAAATATATAATACATAATACATTTCATTATAACATTGAGAAATGAAATATAAGAAAGGGTGATCTCAGATGCTCAATAAGGATATACTAGGTATATCTCAACATATCATGAGCATAAGGGTATGTGAATATGTGAATAACATTTTTAAACCATACCCTCCATTTTATATATCATTATCTTGAGTCATGGAATAAATATTGGTAGTTTATAAGGCATGAATCATAATTTCATCAAAGAACATGAACTATGAGAACATAGCATTGGCATAATATATAGATATGTGAAAAACACATAAGCATAGAAAATAATTTCATTAATATCTCAAGGCTCATTTCCAAGACTATCATAGTGGAATGAGTTCACTCCGCACACAATCATAGTACTCAAGGTTCAATCTGAATACTATCATAGTGAAAAAAGACCCTTACTTACTATATTAACTCCGCATTCTAGTATTATTTATCTCATGAGATATCAATCTTCACCTAATGAATTGGAGGGTAATATAGATCTCACCTGCCACATAATTAAAATCATACATATGTGTTCCACATACTAGTAGATAAATGTTTTTTCACATCGGGTTTTTTATATTTTGACATCAGTTTTTAACCGACGTCTATGAAGGCGATGTTAAAAATTGAAGTTTCAACATCCGTTTTTTAAATCGACATCTAAATATCAATTAATAAATATAGTTATATGCATTTAAAAACTGATTTTTAAACTCAGCCCCCAGGGGTCTTCAACATCAGTTTTCTTATAAAATGATGCCAAAAGTTAGGCCTCATCAGTCATCAGTATTGGTTTTTATAAAAACCGATGCCAAATTTCAGGATCTATTGGCATTCAATGTCAGTTTTTTATAAATTGAAGTCTAAATTTTGATTCTACATGGGTTTTTATGTCAATTTTTGATAACAAATGAGGCAAAAATATTGTTTAAAAAACAAATATTTTGCACATTAGTTTTGGAAAAATCCAACTTTCAAACATTGGAACTATAAAAATTAGAATATAGTAGGTTTTAAAGGCTTCATTTTGGCTGGTCATGGAGCTCAAACGAACTTACAGATTAAAATTAATGGTTTTAGTAAGTTTCACGACTTTAATTTTAAATAGATACAACTTGCTTCAATGAAAACCTGAGAAACAAGAACCCATAATTATACCCCAAATGGCCACAAAAAACAATAAACTTAAATTTTCAACCTAATTTTAATTATTTTATTGTTTTCCTTTTAATCAATATGTTTTTATCATTATTTCAATTATTTTTAAGAAATAACTCATGATGTAATGAAGACAGTGACTGATAAAACATTTTTCACCTCAACTGATGAATCTCATGCAGGTGATTTATCGTTGTATCTCGGTCGAAATAATTCTTCACCATCATAATAAAAATTATCATGATTTTTAGCTATAAGAAAAAAATAATAATGAAATTAAATGATGAGAATACATACCATGTAAAAATAATTGATTGATGATTTTTTGAAATTTTGATTGTATCAAAGATGTAAAAAATTCTAAAAGAAATATAATGAGGATGTATATATTATAAATGAAAGTATTTATGGTGGTGATGCATTAAAATTTAGGCAGGATTATGAAAATAGAAACCCAAGTTGTGAAAAAATTGAAATACCAAACCCACGTATTTGAAATTTACTTTTAACATTGGGTAAATATATAACCAATGTTAAAACTATTCTCATATTGGGATATTAACATCAGTTACTAAAAAAATCCGACATTAAAAATCAAGTCTTATAATGTTTAACTTTTGATTTCCATAACTTTTGATCCGTATATCCGTTTTAGCGCCATGACATGTCAAATAGAATCTTAATAAATTATATAAAACATTCGTTTTAGTTTTAATGATAGTTATTTGAGAAAATGATACCAAAAATTGGCATTTAATGTCAGTTATTGAAAAAAACCTTAATTAAAAATCATGCCTTATAATGTTTAACTTATGACATCCATAATGTTTGATCCGTAAGTCCATTTTATCTCTAAGAAATATCAAATCGAAGATTAAAAAATTATCTATAACATGGATTTTATTTTTAATATCATTTATTTGAAAAATCAATGACAAAAAGTAATTTTTATTTTAGTTACTGAAAAAAGAGATGTTAAAAACCAAGTCTTATAATGTTCATCTTCTGAAATCCATAAATTTTGATCCTTAAGTCTTTTTTAACTCCCAGACCTGTCAAATTGAAGCTTGAAAAATTATATAAAACTTTTTATTAAATTTTAACATCATTTATTTGAAAAAATGACACCAAAAAGTGACAGTTAACATCAGTTACGGAAAAACTGACGTTAAAAACCATGTCTTATAATGTTCAACTTCCAACATCCATAACTTTTGATCTGTAAGACCATTTTAGTTTCAAGACCAATAAAATTGAATCTTGAGAAAATATATACAACTTAGATATTATTTTTAACATAATGTTTTTGGAAAAAAAGACACCAAAAAGTATCTTTTAACATTGGCCTTAAAGAACTAATGTTAAAGACCATTTTTTTACTAGTGACAATATCATAAAATATTTATCATATAAAAACCCATTAAAATAAGTGTGTTTCATAAAAATTTCATCATAGACTAAACTATATAAAAGAAATAGGTTTCATAATAATTCCACTATTTCATCATAGCATAACCCTTGGAAAACGTAGTAGGTTTTATAATCATTCTATCATGGTATAAATCATGAAATAATAAGTGAGTTTCATAAGAATATTATCATGGTAGTACACATTGAAGAGACATGGGTTTCATAAAAATATTATCATCATAAAAATAAACCATTTATAGTAATAATAATAATGGTATTCTTGGATCATACCCCCAGTAAAGAATAAGTAACATCAATGGATTACATCTTAGATGGAAAATGATTTTTAAAGGTCACTTGGAACATTTCTTGAGGAAAATATCCTTTCCACTATGAAAAAACTTTTTTAAATTGAATAATTTTTGAAAATAATTTTATTTGATTTTTTTTTCAAACTTATAAAGGAAACTTTAAAACAATGAGTGGCCATGACACCAAAAAATGTAGTTCATTCCGTACAAGTTAAAAAAAGATTCCTTTCACATTTTTGGTAAATACCAAATGAGATTTTTTGAAAATGAAATAAAAATTCGTTTTAATTTTTTTTAAAAGTAAATAATTGGTAAAATATAATGAATAAATCATTTTTAGAATGTTAATAAAAAAATTTTAACAGTTTTTGAAAACATGATTTTGGAAGATTTTTTTTCATTCGAAGAGTGAAATAAAGTTGGTTTTATTTATAAACATTATTTTGTAATATTTAGTACAAAAAGAGAGGAAAATAAAGTGAAATAATTTTTTCCCAATAAATTACCATAGGATAATAAATTTTATGAGTTTATTGAGATATATATCATAATATTTCATCATCAAATGCATAAATATAAACAATCATGATAAATAATGATATTTAATAAAAAATATTTATAGTTTTGGAAATTTTGAACCGCACTCTCCATGAAGGAATAAGATTAAACAGAACTTAAAATAACATGATAAAAACTAAATTTATGACATTAAATGTCAAATTGGATGAATATACACCTCATAAAATAATATAGGTGCATAATATAACATATGTTCCAAATAAGTCCCATTGAGATAAAAATCCATTAACACTTTGGTAACTTTTGAATTGTAAACCATATGAAAGGTAGATACTAAGACAGATTTGTAAATCCCAATAATTTTCAGGATAATTATTAAAAAAAAATTCAAGGTATGTATACACACTACATAAAATAAATAGGTGGTGAATATGGAACGTGTCTTACTTTAGTAAAAAGTGAGATATATATCCATTACCTTAAGACTCGACTTCCTTCGTACATGTTAGAAAATCATATATAATAAATATAATTTATTATAAATATAATAATGAACTATAAATATATATACACACACAAAAACACACACACACACACACATATATATAACCATATATGGTTTACTTATGAGCTTTCATTACCTGTTTCTTAACAATTCAATGTTAAAGTCACATTTTGGGTAATAACTATTTTGTTTTTTTTGTATGTTTTGATTTTTTATTTTTAGTCTATTTACATTTATCATGGTTCTATAATTTAAATATTTTTTAAAAATATATAAAAATAATATATATTCATTATATATTTTTTTATAGTATGCCATTAATGTTAGAGATAGAAAATTTAATACACCTTTCATAGAGACGGTAGGTCGTACATACGCATGAATGTTGTTTCCATTTTATTGAAGAACGAAATAAAAAGTTAAATAATATATTACCATTATAAAATAATTATTATGTAATATTTATCACATATATTAATTAAATTTACCATAATTACCTTCCATTCAAAGTGTTACTAGAAATAAATCAGATTACTTCACGAGGTGGTAGTCCGCTGTACACACAAACGAGGTTTTCATGTCCCCCATAGAATATAAAGTAAGAAGGTATATGTTATATAATAATTATATAAGTTTAATTATGTTATAAATATCTTATTTATTAATTTAATAAATAATTATTATCATCTAATTAAAAAATAAATGAAAAACACATCACATCAGTTCTTGAGGCGGTGGTCTTCCATATACACGAGCAACATTATTATTTTTCAATGTGTTGGTATGTAAGAATGTTGATGTTGTATTACAATTAAATAGGTATAATAAAATTTTAGTTTCATATATAAACATTAAATTCAAAATTACATCTAGCTGTGGGAGATGGTTGTGGAAAAATAATAACATCAATTCATGTGGAGGTAGTCTACAATACACACGAGCGATGATTACATATCCCCTTTTACAGAATAAGAGATAGAATTAGGTTATTAAATTAAAATAATAAAATATAAGTATATTTTAGATACTTATATTATTATATAATAATTTTTTAAGAATAATTGAATGATGGGAAAGAAGAAATAAAATAAAATGCTCAGTTAGGGACATTATAACTTCTTCATGCAACTTCTTTTGGATTGCACCAAAAAGCTTTTTAAGTTGGATTTATGACCCAAAAAGACTTATATAATGGGATTAGGATAGTAATATAGTTATTGAGCTTTTTATGTACTAAAATAATGGGTTTTTTAAGTGTGAACATGAGAAGAGAGGGGGTGTCCTTTTATAAGTGAGGTGAGTGGCACATATTTAATTTTTGAAAATAAAATGGTGTGACCATATTTTTCAAATGAAATACGGATAAAAAATAGAAAATTATATAACCTTATAGTTTATTTGGTATACATATTTCCATAGAATAATTTTTGGACATGTTTCTAGGTCATTTTTCCAATTATCCTTTTATTTTAACCCCCTGTAAACCCATTTTCACTTTAACCACAACAATTAATTATTACTGCTGTTAATTTTAAAAATGGTAAACAATTAATTTAAATTTATTTTTAAATATAAATTATTATTATAAAAAATATGAAATCAAATTTTCCAAATTTAATTCATATAATTGGAAAAACTAAATTTAAAATTAACCCTCTAGACGTGATGAAAACGCGATTTTCCAAAGAGAAAAGTTTCAAAAGTTTTAAAAGTTTTTATATCAAAGTTCAATATAAATTGATTGCAATGAAAAAATAAGATTAATAGATAAAAAATTGAACTAATTTTCCTTTTAAAAAATATTTAAATAAAATTTATCTTGTAAATTCTTTTAATGAAAAGGTATTTTTAAAAAAAACCCAATATTTTCACTATTCATCAAAAAATTAATCTTTTCTAAAAAATCAAAAAAAATGTCCCGATGATAATTTTTAAATATAGAATAATAAAATTAATTTTAATATATAAAATATATTTTCTTAAAGTGGAAAAAATTAATTTTAAAATAAGTTCACAAATGGCAAAAATACCATTAAAAAAACATTTTTTAAGCATCAAATTGCATTTATTCTTATATTTTGTTTAGAAAACACACAAGATGAACATAAATACATTATTGATAATAAAATATATAATTTTTTTAAAACAATTCTGGGAATGTGATTTGTATAATTTATCAAGGTAAATGTATTTGTGTGCATAAAAATATTTATTCAGAAAAAAATTTCCTATACATAAAAATAGATTTTATTTTCATTTCTAATTAATTGGTCTCCAAAGAATTAATTTTATATAAATGTGTAAAACTTATATTTTCATACTTTAGTTAATCATATTTATACTCACCTTTAAAATGGATAAGAAATAACAATCATATGAGATAATAATATTTTAATAGCATGTCACGTTTGTTTAAACTCAGTTTTGCATGTAACACAAGTTAAACTAAGTGTTGCATTTTATAGGGGATAAAATATGGGTTGAATGTAATTAAATATAAACTCACTGTTGTGTGTAACAAAATTTATCTAAAATATTAAATTTATTTTACAAAAATATTTCACATAATCCCAGGGTGTTACAGATCCGACCTTTGGAATTCTAGTTGAAGCTCTCAATTGGTGAAATTGCAAACTTCACGCACAAATGACCACATGGATTCTTAAAGGTAGTCATCATTTGTTAGTGAACTACCATGGTCCCTTTATAATGTAGTATCATGATGATGATGTCATTCCTAAAATACCACACCCTCTACGTCAGTCACACATGTTTCACACTACTTTGGATTCTGTGTGGCCCCAATCCTTTATGAAACACCTACCATAAGTACAATGAACACACCCTTGTATGGATGGTTCACCCTTCATGAAAGCCTCATCTTCATGAACCACTTGACATTCAGGAAACCAACCTCACATGCTATTATATGATTCTTCTTTTCAACATACATAGTTTCATAAAAGATGAGTGATCATGGGCATTACACTTATCCAAGATGGATTTAGTCACAACCTAATCATCTGTGTGACCAGTATCATTGACCCTCAGGAAAAATCCAATCTATCCAAGCATGGTATAGGATCCCATATAACCTTTCCCTTATAATAATAGGCACCGTAACCTTGGGAACCCATCCAAAAACTTAAGAAAGGAAGTGTCCATGCCTCTTTCCAACCAAATACATTTTCATTGGGTTAATAATCCCAATCAGTGGAACCGTTAAGGGAAACTGACCACTATACCCTTTTATGAGTGCATTCAAGATCTTTGGATCCTTATATCTTTCAAATTTAAGTAGTAATGGGTATCTCTATATGTAATATCCAACCCAACATCCAAGATATAAGATATTAAATTGTACAAAACTAAATCCCTTATCACTTGATGTTAAACTACATGGGAAAGTCATCAAAAATTCACATTAAACTATATGCTCACCCCATAAAATTAACATGGGATTACCTATGTGATAAAAATGTGATTCCTTATGTGAAAATCATGATATGATTTTATTTAATATGTGTGAGAAGATACCTCCACTATAAGATCGTCTTCTATGCATAAACCCCACATCATCCATTATTGTCACTCCCTTCATGACATTAGAGTTCTTACAAAATGATGTTAAACTACATGGACCAACCATTCCACACAACCATAAACAATTCACTCCTACAACATGGTTTTTGATCCCTATCTCCAAGAAGGGTATGTAGGATGCCTCCGTGAGGCTCAATTCCAACATCCAAACATTACCACAAACCCAACATCCCCTTAAGAGGTGGAAACCTTAATGTTCGATCACATATCGGGAATATATTGAACCTCTCACCCTCGAAACCTATGGTTCCCACCAAAACATATCATCTCCATGTGACATTGACAATCCCAATCTAGTACAGGACGAGTATATATAAGAAACATATCCACTATACACCAAACCCATGACCACCAATATTTTATGAACGCATGTAGAAAAGTCTATAGTAAACATTAAATACAAGAGACTATCTCACTCAGATTTAAAACCATGATCCTTTATGATGAATCTCAATACCTACCTCATGTTGCAAGCATGAGATGCCTTAGGTGATGATACTAGGAAGCCTTATGTGATGAGAATAAGTTTCTTGGAATGATAGGAACCATAAGCCTCATGTAGAAAATAATAAACATGAGCCTTGCTATGAAAAAATCACAAGATAACTAAGGCAATGGGCCTTGGATTCCTTATGATCTAAACATATGTTTACTCATTAAAATCAAATTATACCTTTGGGTTTATACCCAATATTACTTATTTAATGAGCATGAGATTACCTAAAAGAAAAAACGGCGAATACTCTTACAGATTCCCAATATACCAAACATATTCATCTCTTCCAAACCGAAGGTAGCTACCATGTCACAACATTATAAAACATAATTAACTAATTTCCACTTGATGATGAAATGATGAATGATATTCAAAAACATGTCTTAGATCTATATGGGAGACTCAGACTAAGAATATAACTCCATGCGGGAATCCATGGAAGGAGGATTTGATACCCCATCATCTTATCCTGATCATTGCACCCGCATCATCAGCCAAAATGGTGGTGGTCTCCCAAATTTGGAAAGAGTGAATATAGGGAAACTAGGAGGGTAAACAACTAATGTTAAGATGAATATATATCTATGAAAGATTAACAGATGCATGACACAATGGAAGAATCCAAAAATGGAATGATTTACATTAATATTATATATTATTTTATGGTTTCTTTCCTTTACTAAATTTCATTAAAATCTTAGGTAAATATATTATATATAATTTTTACATATATTAAACATCACAATGTATTCAAACCCTTGAAATAATTAAATTTTGAGATAAATTACACATTCCTTTGAATATTTCCACCTCTAACATAGAGTTGTAGAACTTCTTCAAATTATCATAGATCTTTTTCAAACATCCTCAGGATATATCTAATCAATAAAATTCGACTTGAAATAATTTTAATGAATTTGTGAATATGTAAAAACGTTTGAAAACCCTTCAAAATAATAAAGAGAACATCCTATAGGATATAAATAATATTCTTATGTATTTTAATGTATTTTCACTACCTTATAAATTATATATTCAGACCTAGTATTCTCAAATTTTAATCCAAGTGATATTCTCTACCGATTACAATATCCATCATTCTAAATAATCCATGTACATATTCTCACAAAATTAAATAACTTAATTATTCTCCAACACATCTTGTTTACTCAATCTATGTGTTTCTATAGTAGAAAGTGTTATCTTCATTCGCCAATACACATAAAAATCCCATTAAAATATCATCTCTAAATTCATTATATGCTTAAGATTCTTATGAATTAGGTTTAATTAGTTAATTTATCTATAATTACTATCTAAAAAATTTAATGTTTCTTTCTTGAAGAATAATATATTTCAAAACCTTGCCTACCAAATTCTAGGAATTTCAATATTCATCTTCAATCTATCCATTTTTATAGGCATTTACTTCCTTGAATATTGAAAAAACACTTATAACAAAAATATAGTGGGTTAATAAACATAAAGGAAGTAGAATACAAGGTCAAAAATACTAGATTATAGATAACCTAAAACAACTAAAAGGGAAATTATGAATGCTCGATTCAGAACTCCTAACAATAACTCAACTAGAAATTATCAACTCTAGGTACCACGAAACTATCAAACCATTGATTTTGTGTCCACTAAGGTTAATAACATACATTGAATCATTTTTCTAAGACATAAACATGTGAAAAAATATCCAAATTGGGGTGAGTATATATGTACCCATCAGGGCACTTCAAAAATAAAAAAGGATAAATAAAAAAGACCAATAAACAAGAAAATCAAAATAGAAAGAAGAAAATATAGATATTATTTAATTATAGAGAAATTGAAATATAGAATAAAAACCTAAAACTCATAGCATATCTATAGAATAATTAAAATCAACCTGGAAACTAAGAGTATGAACTAACCGGCTTAGCAACCCAAGTCAGCTCTAAAAATATAATAGGGGACCCATACCTTATCCAAGTATTCATATTGGTAAAGTGAGTATCAAACGTCAATAGAGGACCCATGCCTCATTGAGCAATGATAATCATATATAATAGTAACAAACTCCCTCAATAGAGTAACCACACCTAAATTATTCTAGGGAGTACTAAGCTATATTAGTTATGTGGGGGACCTACACCTTATTGGAGCCAAGGGGGTATCAACCCCAAACTCTATATATAGGAATCATTACCTAAATATGTAATGGAGTACAAAACTCTAAGAATAATTGATGGACCCTCACCCTATCATCAAGGCTCTATCAGAGGAGTACCTAATCCCATGTCTACTTCGATCATCTCATCCAAACTAAGTCATCAACCATACAAAGATGACAAAAAAATTGAACCAAAATTTCCTCACATCACCCCACTCATGTTGAAGTGGGGTTTACCATCATGTTAAATGTGAATAAATTATTAAGATGAACTACTTAGGTGCCAAACTCTAAGACCTAGTAAAGAAGAAATAGAAAACCATCAAGTTTGTAATAGTACACGACCTGTACTCCATGTATACGTGACTTGTTTCTCCTTGGAACAAGTTTGGTCAAGAACTATCATCTAAATATTGTATATGGGTTTACCTAAATGGAATAAATACATGATTACATAGTGTGTGGTACTTGTATGGGTAATTGGATTGTACCACCACAATTTGTGTTGTGTATTGGTCCAATGTACATAGAGTTTCCTTGGGTGGGTATATTGTTTGCGGGATTAACCAGATTAATTAGTGTGTACCACTAGAATCTGATTCATATATGTATAGAATAATACTAGGGTATTAACTACTAATACATTTAATGTTGGGCCTCATCATCATGTGTCTTTTGTACTTACTGCACACACTATGTGATATTTAACTTGATCCAAAAACCCAGATGCCACTATAAATATGAAACTTGGAATGTTGATTTAAAGTACATGAAGTTGGATTTTTTTTCTTTCAGTTCAAGCTCTAGAAATCACTAAAAATCGTTTTAACACCCTATATCCACCCCAATCATGCATAAAACACTATCTATTTCTAGAATAACTCCAGTATCTCTTTTGAGGCCCCATATTGGCCACCCTTCATTGGAAAAATTCCCAAAAATAGGTTCCAATGAATTATTGGTTCCCCAAACACCACTATCCATCCCGATATCACATTTCTTCTCATATTAAAAATAATCATTTGATAGTAAAATGACTTAAAAATCCATATCTATATCACTATACTCTAATTTTTTCCTTCACTAGATTGTATTTCGAATATTCACTGATCCAGAAACATTTCATCAAACTTCTCACCATCGTGATGGTCATTGGTGAATGTATGAATAAAGGGGGGAATAATGAGAAAGAAAAACACATATAATGATAATTTTTTGTTTTTGGGAATAGGGTCATGCTATCTATCATTAGATGTAGATTCACCAATGATGATAAAATTAAGGGAGAATAAAAATCAAAAATATGATAAACCATTATTATAGACATGGCACGTGATTTGGATAATAATTCAAGAAATAGTATTCTAAGCATTGAAATCAAGAAAAATGGAGAAAAATAATTTAAATAATGATTCATAACTATTGATAAGATCATTAATTCATGATGACTATGTCTAATTTGGGTTCTTTTTCTCATTAGAAAAAGAACTTTCATGTAAGTTCTTGATCTATAAAACTCTATCTCCCTCTAACTCTTTATTTTATTTTTATGGAGAATTTGGCTAAATAACCAAATAGAGAGGTAAGGATGAATAAATAGGAACTAAGTTAAGGTATTTTTGATATATCTAATTATCTAATTAATTTAATGACCATACCCATAATAAATCCATCGTGAGAGCTATGATGTGGATCAAAGTTACACCCCTGCTAGGATAAAATACCTATTTCAGATACACCCAAAATTGTAGTTTGTTTTCATATGAATCATTATATATGAAGAAATTTTATTTTTCCATGATATCATCTTCTTGAAAAACATATAATATATTATTTTTTATATAATATATCAAATCATATGTAATTCTAATTTTATGAAAAAATATCATGGACCCATCCATAAAATATATTTTGAAATATCACAAAGGTTGAACATAAAAAAATATTATCCCTGACATCCTCCACAATATCAAGGAATTTTCTCCCAAAAATAACAACCTACTCACAAGGATGAAGGTTCTTAAACCATATCAGACTGTTGGTTTCCCCTAAACTTTTATAATGGTTTTTATGATACCCCAACACATGTATCAGTGACGTAACCCAATCTTAAAGGGTTATCTCATTATGATTGATTTTCATGAGGTAATGAAATATGGAAGCGTCATTCTTGATGTAAAACATACAATAATTAATGATTTTCAAATGGTCATGATCATATATCCTCAATAGTTACATAAGAAAGAAGTTGTGAACTTGATTGAATGATATGTGGAAAGATTGGAAGTATGAAACCTCATCCACCATATGTAGAATTTTGAAAGGCATAATGAACCTTATATATGGAGTTCTTCCCAAACCAAAAATTAAAAAACTAGGGAAAACTTCAATAACACTTGGACTCCCACATTAATCCCTAAGGGCCTCCATCATTTGTCTCTATTGATCTTATAATAGCTTTGAGATATTTTTATCCACTTCAAGATCATCTTAATCTTATTAATCATCAAACATAGTAACCCCAAACCCCTCATTGAAATATCTCCCACATACTTATAGTAAAAGAGTTACCTTTATTGTCTCTTTTATATGAACTTGAAATGTTCCACATCGATGGAGGAGTGGTAAATTTTTTTTATACATGAACTACATTATGGGTAATTTATCTTCCTTTACCAGGATAAGATATATAAAAAAATCCCTCAAAATATTCTCAAGAACTAGAATGGTTCATGTAGTCCTAACATCTATATAAGGAATGAATGATGTACACATTGAAAACTAGGTTTTGAATGCCTCATGCATGATCCTCCAAAACTGAGATACAAATAGTAAAAAAATGTTATTGAAGGTATCCTGTATATCCAGATGATATCATCCATGCACATGAATCCAAAGATTTGAACTAAACTCTACTCTTAAATATGAAGGAATCATTTTCACTTAGTCAGTTGGTTGATGATCACCCAAGTGGTGTCATGTATTATCACTAAACATGGAAGTCCTATAAAAAATACATCCATATTCCATCCCACTTCCACTCAATAA
This sequence comes from Viscum album, assembly GCA_963277665.1. NCBI lineage: Eukaryota > Viridiplantae > Streptophyta > Magnoliopsida > Santalales > Viscaceae > Viscum > Viscum album. Next base: position 1,862,048,068 of record OY728133.1, on the reverse strand, counting down.
ACACATGGATTTAAAATAAAATTGATAGGACTTAGGGCTCCACCTTCACCAATTAAAATTTGAGATACCATAAGATAAACATAAAATGTCTATACTTAATACCTAGACACCAAAACTGACATATGAGGTCTTAATATATCTTATTTAAACTTGGATGTTCTGCAATACGGTAAGTATGTAACTCTCACAATACCTCCTTATGTATCATGTTTAGAACCATGATTTCCCATTAAATAGGATTTGATTCTCCCCACCTTCAAAAAATCCATCATGTTGCATCAAAATTGGACATCATATCATGAAAGACCTCACAATGAATGCCTCCCAACTGATCTAACCCCCCAAGATTAAAGAGAATAGGGGCCACCTCCACTGATAAAAAGATAAGAAACATCACCCTCAAGCACTAAGGACAAATATGTTACTACAAACTGCACATGTGTCTCCTCCATAAACTAAGAATTGGATTTCCTAGAAAGGGAAAATACCACAAAATTTCCCTTTTATACAGTATAGACATTATCAAAGTCATAGTCTTATAAGAATTTTATCATTCTTTACTACCAAATATTTTGATATCTCTTGTGATTATAAATCAAAGGCTCTTATGTTCTACCTAGACTACTAACTACCCACGTAGACGGTAATTTATCTATGCCTTTAAGGAAAACACCATCCTTTGGAACTCAAAATCATGGTCCATTTAGTTATTTTCAAGAAGTTTCAACTTTAGAGATGCATAATTAATAATAATTTTCATCTTTAATAGTAAAAAAAATAATCCTAACTCCAAAGGAATTATAAAACACAACATAATCAGTACAATCTTTTATAATTATCAAAATATGAGAACTCATCCATATCCTCTTCATATCCTCAAAAGATCTATGAAATCATTCTATCTAAACAAAGGGATTCCACTTTTAGGTATCACAATTTTTGGGTTCTACAATACTTGACAAATACATTATAAATATCCATTAGTATCTTTATTACCTAAGGAAGATCCATATATAGAGTAATCTCTTGTTTGGTTCCCAAGTGAGAAATACCTTGATATTCACTTTATTTATAGTTACCATGCCCTGTGAGATGACCTACCTGAGGAAATGAATGTATCTAATCTAGAACTAACTATTTAAGATATTACCGTAGAGATGAATTTATCAATTAAATTATAAGAAATAATCATATGATGAAGGTTTTAATCATCTAATAATCAATATAAAACGACTTCATAGATGAGTAAAAGCTAGAAATGGTCTAATAAAGGTTGAAATATCTAGTTTATGAGGCCAATTAGAATAGTCTGGTCATTCATTACCCAAAAGGGGAACACTAAAAACTCATAATGTCCAAAATAACACTTGAACACCATCTTTTTAATATTAAATCTACGGAAAAAATGTGGGAAAAACTATAACTTTGATTTATATTTGATAACCAATTCACATATTTGAACTAGTTGAATAGGTCACCGATCCTTCAAAATGGCTGTTTTTTCTTGATTGTGTTCTAATTTAAATGTTGATAGTAAATGATAATCCTCATGATAATTTCCACCATCTAGGTGAACAAAACAAGTGATACTAAGGGGGATATATAGAGAATGATGAAATCATTATATATAAGGTAATCAAATAATGAATTCAACTATCTAAGCTTAGATGTGGCCATCCAATTAGTGGATGAACATATCAGAGTGGTCCTAATGAGAATATAAATGATGAATTCAATCAACTGATTGGGGAGAAATCTAGTAATAACATTAAAAGAGACATAAAATTACTCTTACATGGCTTAAAAAATATTATTATCTAATGTTTCTGCCACACATAAATCCAACCACACCAACTAATGTGTGAGTAGCTACCACATCCCATGAACAATACCCACTCTTCCCAATTGAATGTCCTACTCACCTATGAAGAAAAACCTCACCCTATATTCTTTTAAAAAACACAACTACATGATATTAATAGTCTATTTGAGAACAGACTGAGGATATATATTTTATATTAGGGATGATTTCATAGGGATTCATCCAAGAAACTATTAGTTCCCACCAAAACAACCCACCACTAAATCCATTTTATCAACATTAGAAGATGTGGATGATAATTTGATCGTATCTAGTTGATGTCTCATTCCATATAGGTTGGGAAAGGGTAACCAATAAGATTTATAGCTCTGAAAATAAGGATGTGACACCAAAGGAATATATCATTATTGTATATATAAAGATCGATTATAATTTAGAGAATATATAGATCGTACCATGAATCATCTCGTCTACTTCTTGGATATACCCCTCCCTAACCTATATCTGGTTGTGACCCTAGCTGTCTATTCCATATGCCTAGTTTAAACAATATAAGGTCATAAATGGTGGAATTATAACATAAAAGTTCCCACCTTGAGATCCTCTTATAGTGCACTACTAAATGTTCTTACATAGATGCCTCCTAGAGGATCGCTTGGTCTACCTTTAGGAGGTCCCTGATCACACAAATGGGTCAAGAAATAATGATCCATATAACCCTTTAATCCATAAGCATATAAAATATGGTGTTCTAGTTATATGGATCCCCTAAAAAACATTTATGATATTGGACCTCAGGTCTATAAACACACAAGAGAAATCATTCAACATCATGATCATAATTAATTCCATAATCCTGCTATAGTTGATGAATATTATCTTAGAAAAACACCATAAAATACAACTATATGGATGTATTCTATTAAAAAGATAATGAACCCTAGGGAACACTCTAACAACCTTATATATCTAGAGATGTATAAAGGATAAAATTTGTCTCTAATATCTATATGAAGTCTATGATTGAACATATACACTAAAAGGAATCCATCATGAATCGTATCTAGATAGTACCTAATATGTACTATCAACCATAATACATAATTTTTTACAATCATGATATTATACTTTTGGATCCAATATATCTAAAATACATATAGACGTTAATGTAGTTGGGTAATACTCTTCATGAAAGAGATTATCAAACATTGTCCATGGAAGAGCCACCACATCATGGTCCAAGAAGGTCAAGGTCCACCAAGGACTCACTTCATAGTGAATAAGACTAGATTATAGAACTAACATCACATTAGTTTATGTATAAACCAAGAAAAACAACCAAGTACAAAATTCAAGCCAATCCTTCACTTTTTAAGGTGCATATTCACCTTGAAACCTAGGAAATCACTTCCATTGAAACACATTAAGTGAAACTATTATACAAAAAACTCATTCTATCCAACATGAATTATCTAGTACTCAAAAATAATATTAAATTAAATTTATAATATATATGTTGGTTCTCATTTTTTTCACCATAGGTATTGGAATGCCTCCATACTCACTCAGTGGGGAAATTTCACAATCTATACACTATATAGAGCCTTATCACTCTGGTGGTTGAAAATGAGATGCTTGATCACTAGAAAATACATTTCATAACCTTACCTTAGGAATTTAGTTGTATTTCTATGTCAAAAAATAATGAATTTTATATGATGAACCTTGATTATTATAACATATCTGGGTAGTATACATTGACAACATTGAAAAATTATTGATCACTTTCTAAATGATGAATGCATAATTAACATGATACTAGAAACTAGTGCCTTAGATAATTTTATTTTAAAAGAAGTTATTAGAGTCCTTATGAATAGATACATTGGCCACCAAACTAACACTAGGTTTTTTTCTTGATAGAATAACTCAAGACCCTTTGACAATATTTCCCTATACTCTGAAACCCATCTCACAATATTACTAACTCCAAACTCCATCCCTATGATGAACCAACATAGATACCACTGTAACACAACTCAATCCACCAAGATGATGAATGGAAAAGTAGTAAGGTGTGCCACCCCAAATCTACATATAATTGGACAGGGGTTACTTACTAGAACTGAGTAGACACATCACGCAAAATGGGAGGCCTTATCTTAATAAAATTGTAAAAAACCATAGATATCGATATAATATCTAATAATATGGGAAGAATAATAAAACTAAATACAATATATAAAATTATTTCTATATATATACTAATTATATGTAGAGTATAACATAATTTATTGATAAAAGAAATTGAAAAAAGATCCAAAATACCAAAGTAGAACTATAAAATCATAATTGGAAGAGAAATAATGGATCCTTAATGAAAAAATATTAGTGAGAAATTCTTATCATACATGTAACATTTGAATATGACTATAGTCTAGTTTCGTCAGTGTTATATACACCTATGTCAACAATGAACTATATTCCATCTCCATAAGACCATGATTGTGGCTATAAATGGTTGTATTATTTTTAAAAAAATAATTTTTAAATTTTTTCCACTATAATAACACAAACCATAAATCATCTTATATAACATATAAAAAATATAATCTAAGTGATATGTATGTATATATTTTAAATATGTTTCACAAGGAAGGATTATTCATCAAATCTCCAATATCCACTACTGAAAGATCAACATTAACATTTAAAATGTTATAATAAATATTATTCTCACAAGTAAATTAATATAATGTGTTTCATAAAAAGACTAGTTCTCCAATCACCACAAGTTATATCTCAAAAGAATGCCCAAAAATATTTATCAAATAGTTAACCATAGAGACAACTTATTCAAATATTCTAATTGAATCTTCAATATCCCACTTTATATTTTTTATCAATGTTTTTCATCTATTTTTAAAATTTATATACTCATTCAATAGAGACCAAATCACAACCTATCTCACATGATACATGACATGACTCCATGCCACATTATTATGTAGTGTTTTGAGAAAATGCCTTCTCTAAATGATGGGAAATTTGTGCATAAGTGATCAAGAATATCTCTCCCTAAAACCAAGCTCTCACATTCTAATGTTCACCTCCTTTTTACAATAAGAAAAACCATAGAATAAAGAAGATAAATAGAATTAGTATATTCATCCATATGAGTTCTTTACCATTTTACCCCCTTTAACAACATAATCCTAAGTGAGGGTCTTTAAAAAATATTTTTAATGACGTGGAAGGGACTGAATACCCATATTGAGCCTCAATGTTTCAAATATATCTGTTGGGATATCATTGAGGATGATATCTTCCAATTAATCATGGGTGGAATAAATTCCAACTTTATGTATACATTTTTTACTTTCTCTTCGATGAAGAGTTATAAGATATAGACATTCTTGGACCTTGAGCATTGCACCATATGTTTAGATTTTTCTATAACAAATTGATTATAAAAATGAATCTTATAGGTTATTTGAACCTCCACCCTCAAATAATCTATATTCTTTTCTATCATAATCAGTTATATTAAAACTCTAGTAGTAAAAAAAATACTCAACCTCATTATAACTAAGCATGATTGAGATTTGATTCTTATAGTTCCAACTCACACAACTATATCCCAAGAATAATATTCCACCTAAGATGGATCTTCTATCATTACAATAACCTACCCATTTGGTTTCAGTAAATACATATAGATTCAAATTTTTACCCTTATTGTAATGTAAACCATGAATTATAGTCCCCTTGATATATCTTATAAATCATTTGACATCCATAATAAGTGGATCCTTTAGATCACACTAATATAGAGTATATAGATTTAGAACATATACAATATATAGACTAGAAACTATGAGATAATATAGACCCACAACCAATCTTATAAATTATAATTTCATTAAACTATCACCATTAGTATCTAATGATCTTTTAAATTTTTTCTTAAAGATGTTTTTTATTTTTTTCAACCCAGTTTCGTTAAGAATATTTTTAAAAACTGGTAAAGAAAAGATAACAGAATATAAGAATGTTTTTATGAATCTGCTGGAGAAATTTAAGAAGTTTACTTAACTTTCTCAATAAACATTCATAAATAGATTGATGGTGATATACTGTTCGTTCAGTTTTTACGATATATTAAAGAAGCTAATGATATAAGATGTTATTTTTAGAAGGGAAGAAAAGTGAAATTTATTTCTAGAGAAAATTTACCAAACATAAAAAATATATATAATAGAAAACACATTCTAGACATAGAAAGTTATTGAGTTTTTTACAAGGTGATGTTTTTAAAAAGACACCAGGAAAACCAAATGTAGATCATTGGACAAAAATTATCATATGGAATGTAAAAAGTATTTTTTGCTGGGTTTGTGTGTTTTCATAAAATGAGAAATAAATAAAAGTGGGTGGTCTATGAAAATAAAGTAATCTAAATTCTATGATCAATAAGTAAACTAGATGAATATTTTTTCACATGAAAAATTTATTTTGAAGATATAAAAATGTAGTCAAACATATTAAGTGGGTCATGAAAAATAGAAAAATAAATTAGAGGTTTTGATATATACAATTTTTACAATGTTCAAAGGGAAAGAAATTTTATAAGAAAAACTATATACTGTTTGAAGTTTAGAAAGTAATGAAGTGCCCAATTAATTGACGACCATCAAATAAATATTATATGAAGAAAGTACATTAAATTTTTTTTGGACAGATTGCATTGGGTATAAATTTCAAAAAATAATGTGTTCAAATTTCTAAGTAAGAAATACCAACGATATGTAGAAATTCAAATCCATCAAAAAAATATTTGGTATGTCAATCAGAAAATGAAGACACAAATATTAAAAATATATTAAAGATAACTCAGAAAAAGAATAGATGGATGAATACTTTATAATAATACCATTAGATTAAAATTTTCTATATGTATCAGTCTATGGAAAACTGATGAAGTGTAATAAGACAAACATTACATTAGAAATATAATTTTTTATGAAGCCATCAAACCAAAATTTCATTGATTTTTTAAAGAAAATTTACAATGTCCCAAAGTCAAACCCTGATAAAATTTTAATTTAGTTATTTTTTATCTAGATGAAATTAACATAGATTGAGAAATGTTGGAATTATTAGAGAATTCAAGAATCTTTATGAATACACTAGAAGTTCAGAGAAGCATATAGTGAATTATAAATTAAAGGGAAAACTAAAATTTGATGTTCATTGATTTGTAAAGAGAAATTTGTTTCCTACATATTCTACTCTAGGAGAAACTGTATATAAAGAAAGAAAATGTATGTTTTTAATTTTCACTATTTACACATATGAAATAGCTAAAATTCGGTAGAATTTGTGTCAGTTTATGTTTCCAAATGAATCTCACATTCATTTTAAAGAATGGTACTGGACTGAGCATTCGATCAAAGAATCAAACAATAATTATTTATGATAAAGTAGATATATAAAGTAGATATATTTTTTATTTATATTTTTGAGGTGTAGAGGTTTATATAATTAGTTTGAAAAAAGATTTTATATAAGGTTGAATTTTCAATGAAGAGTACCTGACATGAAATCACTAGGGATAAAAAAGCGATCACCAAACAAATAATTACGAAATAAGTAATCATATGGACTTTTCGAATGAACTTATAGGAGTAGATTTATAATGTTTAATATTTTTTATATATTATTTAAAAAAACAATATCTAAACTTATGGGAGTTAGTATAATCATACATATTAGGAGGTATAACGAGTCTAATGAGAGTTCTCTTAATATTTTATCTTTTTTATATCTAATAGTGAATTTCCCATTGATCTATGAGAGTGACCATGGAAATATTTTGGTTTTCACATTGAGGATGAACCATGTAAATCATTCATGAATTTTTTTAATTTATATTATTTTCATTCTTATGATATTGTTATGGATGTTGACATAGAAAATATCTCTAACAAATTTTAGGTTATAAATTTCAAAAAATTTAAAACTTGTAAAAAGGAAACCAAAGATTAACCCCCCCTTTATAAGTTATTCAATAATCCTAAGAAACATCAATTATTTTTAGAGGTAAGGTTCCCTTGTTGAATCCATATCATAAATAATATCAATTCAGTAAACAATAATGGTATTTATATATTTTATGGAAAAAATTATCATGGTTGGAAAAATTGGATGATACCCTATATTTTATCACTTTTCCTCGTGGTGATTGATACAATAGAAATTAAGTGTCCAACCATTTGGAAAATTCTCCTATATATTTTTCTAAAAAGAGAAAAATTGTGGTTGATGGGAAAGGTAGATATTTTATTCCCATGTATTCATTAGAAAATGATTTTATGAATGTGATGGGTCTCAAAATATCTAAAGAAACTTGAGAAAAAATTGAAATTATATTTAAGGGAAACACAAAAGTGAATAAAGATATGTTATAAATATGAAAAATAATATTAAAAGATATCAGAATAAAATATTAAGAAAAGGTTGATGAGTATTTCACCATAATAAATGATGTTATGTGTAACATAATAGGTTTTAGAGATGTCTTGTAAGATTATACCATCGCAAAGAAACTCATAAGAAACTTCCCTAACATGTTTGATTCTAAAATATTTAATTTAGAAGAAAAATATTATTTATATCTTGATGAATTTAGTAATTATATTATTTCTCATGTGATGAGAAAATCTATATAATTTAAAAATAATATCAAGAATTGAATATGTTTTTAATCTAAGAGAAGTTGAAAATACAAGATACTATAAATATTGATCTTAGAGAACTAAAATTTAAATTGGTGAAACGAATGAAAATAGCATGTCTCCCATCTCTAAAAAATATAAAATAGGTAGAGGAAAGTGTGGAGGTAAACATCCAATCATTTTTTTTAAATATAGATGAATTGATAAATTTAATATGAATTACACCAATAAGAAATATGATGAATATGAAATTAATTATAATTAATAAATACTTAGTGGAAGAAGTGGAACAATACTTTTGAGGAATATAAGAAGTAATCTCATGGTGTGAAAATGTTTGGTGTAAACTAAAGCAACATGTTGAGTAAGAAAGTCAAATCTAACTGTAATGAAAAAAGTTATTCAGAAGATGAACGCTCAGAAATATTTAAAATCATATTAACAAATGTTGATAAAAAAATTATTTTTAAAATAATGAATAAGAATAAAGAGGTGAGAAATATTACAAATAGTATCAACTCAGATATAAACTTGTATCATTTGTTGAGAAAAACACAAAACTCAAGAAAGATAATAGAATGAGGAATAAATAAAGTGGAAAGGATATTGAAGGAAGTAAACATGTACTTAAACTGGAATATGTGTATATTTAAGAAATCATAATCCTTAAACTAAAAGTTTATGAAAAGGAAAATAGGTGGAAAATCTCAGTAAGAAACATGCAGGTAATGAATATGAGGGTTGTAAAACATAATAAAAACATTATGAATTTGAAAGTACCTTAAACATATGAATTAAATTTTCAATAAGTCTTTATAATTAAATACTGATTCATAACAAGCTTCCAAAAAATATAACTCTAATAATTAGGTGAAATCTTCACCCACTAAATGCAAAAGTTCAACTGATTTTACTAACAATATTAGTATTAGAGAACATGTTTGAATAATTTGATTCAAAAGGGATCTGAGAAATCTATCACATAATTTTTTTTTGAGAACAACCTCTCTAAGACATTTTTATCACATCAAGAGGAAATAGAAATTGAAATATGTCATGAACCTCAACCAACTATTTACAGGGAATGATCACATTTCTATAGAATAAATAGATTCAATTGTTATTTTTTGTAATGTGATATTTTTGGGAAAAAATATTACAATTTTTGGAAAAACATTTCTCTACTTAGATGTTGGTATGAATTTATGTGGTGATATAAGAAAATAAGAGAGAGAATATTTCCTAATCCACATGAAGAATGAAATAAATATTAAAATATGTTAGAAAATTTCCAATGAAAACATGGTTTAGATACCTTAAAAAAATTTATGGAATATGTGACCAACTAGTTCACATCATTGAATAATTATTAACAAATATTCGGGGACAAAAATCTTATTCTAGAAAATATAAATTGGATAAAAAGAATAAATTGGAAGAAAGATATTTTGTTTTTGAGACAACTCTAAAAGCAAGAAAAAAATAAAAAATCCTAGATTATTGATAGTGGTTGTTCCTTAAGTATGATAGGTGATTTAAACATCTTAAAAGATACTGGAAAATATATTGGGGGACCAATTATATTTGGGAATGGTGGATCCTTAAATATAAGAAGAATCAGAACAATTATGATTGAAGTTGAGAAAATAAAATGTATAGAAGGTTTTTATATTGGTGGGATTAATCATAATTTAATTAGTTTAATAAAAATATGTGATGAGGGCATGAAAGTTTTTTTTAAAGAAGTATTAATGTATTATCATAAGTTTGGAAGATAGTAATTTCATTATTGGGGGAGAGGAACCAGTGGAAATCCCTTTTAGAGTGGGGAACATTGTAACTCCTATTACGTTAGTGCAAAGGCTAAATAAAATTATGGCATCGAAGACATGGGAATATTTGGTAGCTAATTATGAAAAAAACTCTAAATAATATGCTATAAAAAACTTTGTGACATTTAAAATTGAAGATGATTATGTTTCTATAACATATTAGAAAGGGAAGATGATTGGAGAAAGGCACAAGAATTTTGAAATTTAATAAACAAGAATTCTTGAGCTTATTCACTCAGATATTTATGGGATAATAAGACATCAATCAATGAAAGAGTATTTTTTACTTTATCACTTTAATTTATGATTTCACTCAGATGGAAAACATTTTGTTTATGTAGCATAAATCAGAGGGGTTTTAAATTTTTATATTTTTTAGAATGGATTTTGAGATATAAATGTGTATTTATATTATTAATTTGAGAATCTAAAATGGAAAAAGAGTACAAAATAAATGATTTTAAATCTTACTTAAAGAATCTTTAAAAAACATTTTTATAGATCCTTATATTCCCCATAAAAAATGGAGTGGTAGAAAGGAAAAAAAGAAGTTTGGTGGAAATGTGAAGATGTATGTTGTTTGATTATAAACTTTCTATGTTTTTAGGAAGAGAAGTTATTAACATTACTATACATGTAAAAAATAGGTTCTTTAATGTTGGAATCTAAAAAATGATATCCTATGAACTATGGTATAACAATAAAATAAGTAAAATATGTCTGGTTTTTTGGTTGTCCCTATTTACTAAAAATAAAAAATAGAAGTCTTTTAAAACATGATAAAAAATACAAGGAAAGAATTTTCATTGGATATTCACCTAAAAGAATAAATTATAATTGTTAGAAAAAACATTTAAAAAATATGGTGGATTCCAATGACGTAAAAGTTGTTAAAAATACATATTCCTTGACAAATTTTACTACAAATATTGTGGAAGCTAATTTAAAGTATTACAATGTGAAAAATTTAAAGATAATGGTGATCCAAATAGGTGACTGAAAATTCAGAAGAATCTTGTGGTGAGGAATGTGAAGTAGGAATAAAAATATGAAATTCCCTACGCTATAGAAATAAGTTGGAACTAAAAATATTATTCTCAACCAAAAGGATCTGGTTTAGACTATAATAATGTTCAGATTATAAAATCAAACATCTCTTTTCTCATAGGTCAAACTAGAATTAGTTTTATAAGTAGTTAAACATAAAGAATGCATTGATTCTATGAATTAAGATTTGGATCAAATAGATAAAAATGACACCTCAGATATTTTTCTATGTCCAATAAGAAATAATAATTTTGGGAAAACATGGGAGTATATAAAATAGATGAATGAACATGGAGAGGTTTTACATGATAAAGAGAGGACTTTTTGTAAAGGTTGTTCATTGGCGAACATAGTGGATTTTGAAGAAGATTTCCCCCCTTTGGAATATTAGAAACTATCATAATGTTGTTAGGAGTGGTTGCAACTCATTATTATAATGTTTATAAGATTTATATAAAATCATCCTTCTTAAATAGAGATATTGAGGAAAAACATTACATTAATAAACTATGTGGTTTTTTACTTGATAAATAAAAAACCAAAGTTTTATGTTGAAGAAATCCTTTTATGGTTTGAAACATTATCCCAGATCCTGGTACTATAAACATTATAGTTTATTGAAAAAGATGATTTTTTTTATAAAGGGAATGTTTCCAACAAATTATATATAAAGGGGATGAACTCACAAACCTCGATTCACATTATTTTTAATGATGAAATAATTTTTTCGTGGGATAGGGACAATTTATCTAATGAATTTACTGAAGAAATAATTATTTTTTTTGAAATGTAAATGTTTAGAGAACCAACTATATTTATAGGGTTAGAAGTGAAATAATAGAAAGGATAAATTTTACTATCACAAGAAAATTATTCTAAGAAGTAGGTACAAAAGTTTTTCATGGATGATTATAATAAATTTTCTAATCCTATTTCTATTGGTATGAAGATGAGTAAAGATGAAGCTGGAAAAGTGTGAATCTAAAAGATTTCTAGATGTTTATAGGAAGTTTTCTCTATCTTATTTCCTCAAGTTTTGACCTTTTTTATGCTGTTATTTTTTTTGAAAGAGATATCTAAGTGATCTAAAATAATCACATATACTGGTAGTATAGATAATTAAAAGATATGATATGTGATATGAACATTAATGGTTATACTGATATTGATTGAGATGAAGTTCACAATGATATATATAAACTATTGTAGAAAAATTATTTAGGGAATAATGATGTGTTAGTTGTAATAGTTAGAAACATAGTTCAACAAGCATGATCATAGTGGAAAAATAATATGTTGCAACCACCCATTCTTTTACACAAATGATTCGGATTAATGTAGGGTTAGAAGGCCATAATGTGAAATTGTCTACACCATTTATGTAAAGACCCGGATTTCGCGTGGAATTTTTTAAAATACATGGAAATTTTTGAGTTCGCAGTTTTTGACGGCGCTTGATTCCGAGGCCCAGTGTGTTCAGAATCAATTTTTGAAGTTTTGTTTGCGTACATTCAGTAAATGTACGAGCGAGATCTTATAACTTTTAAACTAGTGCTCAGAACTGAAATCCGAGGGCACCGTTTAACTCGCAGTGCCAGTTTTCACTTATGAAGACTTTCACCTCGACGACAGATGGTTGGGAATAAAAGTAAGTTTTTGGATTTTTATAAAAAAATAATAAAATAAAGTGTAGCCACATTTTATTTTATTCCAGCCGCCATGTGAGTGAGGGTAGTTTGAACCTCCACTTGGGAGTTGGGGGTGGGACTGCCACACCCTAACCTCCCATGAGAGGTTATGGTGGTGGGGTCTACCCAAACCCAACCTCCCATGTGAGGTTAAATGTGGTGGGGACCACATGAGGCTACCCAACCCCTCATTAATGGGAAGAGACCATAACCTCTCAACTCTCCCTCATTAATGAGATAGAGCCTCTTCATCTTTCCCCCGCTAATTATTTGAGCCTCACTACCCTCATTAATTTGTAGGGTTGTCTCATTTAATTAATCAACTTTCGAAATCTTTTGATTTTTTTCCCACTCCCCAATTAAGTTTCCAACACACGTGTTTTAATTGGGTGGAGCCAGGTTATTAATTCACCCTTTTGAATTACGTGCCAACACTTAAAATAATAGGTAGACTATTATTTTATTTGCGGTTGGAATTTCTCTTCCCGTGAGATTATTGGAAAATTGTCTCAATGGAGAACTGTTCTTCCAATGAAGAACGCGAAGAATGCGAAGAACGTCGATGGACTTCTTCTTCCTTCTTCGACCAGAACAAAGGAGGGAGCGCCGTCCTTGAAGAATATCGGTGATACCATCCTCAACATATTTTTTTTTACGATGTCAATGAATTGATGTCCACCTTTTCCCACGAATTCATCAACGATCAATCATCAAGCAAGGTAGCGAGTTTTGTGTTTTTTATATTTGAATATGAACCTCATTTTTCATCAAAAAAAGTTAAGGTGTGAGAATTTCCAATTTCTATCACCATAAAGAGGAGGGCTCGGGCCACACGAACACAGTCTGACCCTCCCCTTGTTTGTTCTTGTTTCATTATGAAGGTTTGGCAAAGAGGTGACAGCGACGAAGACGATGAACAAGGACAGTGATACCCACGACCTCCATGAACTGAGCCACCCCCACGGAAGCCCAGCGTGCTTCCCGACACCCCCCGCGCCCCACCGGCGCGCTGCCCGGCGCCCCCGCGCCCCGCCGGCGCGCTGCCCCGGGCCCTACCGGCAGCCTACCCGGCGCCCCTGCAACCCTTCGACAGCCTGCCAACGCCCCCATGCCCCGCAAGCGGCTTTCTCGGCCCCTACTAGCAGCCTTCCCGGAACCCTGTCACGCTACCCGCGCCCCAGCGTGCTACGCCAACACGCTGCCCGGTTCCCCAGCGCGCTGCCCAGTGCACCCACGACCTGCTCGGTGTCCTGCCGGCCTGCCCACACCCCGCGCGGCCTGCATGCTGGCCTCCCGGCCACCGGCCTCCCAAGAGGACCTGCGACGTCCCCCACAGTGTTGCTGGCCAAACCGGCCCGGTCTCTCGGGCCAAGTTACCAAGCCGCCTACATGGCGACTACCAGGTCGAACAGCCCTCGCAGTCTGCTCGGCCGGGCCCAGCGGACCGGGTCAAAACATAGGAGGCTAACCCGCTCAATGGGCCAAGTCAGACCCAGCGAGTCTGACCGGGTTGACCCAGACCGGGTCAGCCTAGACTAGGTTGGGCCAATTCGGTCCGACCGGGTCAGACCGAACCCGGGCCCACTACTGACCCATTACCTTCTTGGGCCATATCTTTGGCAACGGACATCCGTTTGAAGAACCGTCAGCGGCGCTAGTATTCTTGGATCATATCCGTCCCTTTGAGTATACCCTACTAGAGTTCAGGATATAGTTGAGTCACGGTCAGGTTGGTTCGTACACGAGTCCAATCAGGCCCCTGGGACTAAAATTCTAATAACTCACAGACCGGGCGTCCGATTGACGCGTCGTATGTTACATTGAGACCCCTATGATGTGGCGGTCCTTTGAGATACTATTTCATGAGACTTCGTGACAATTGTAGTATCCAATAGTAGCTCAGGGAGCGGATCCTTCCAGTGACAAGTAGTCAGAGTCTGGAGACCTAGTAGATGTAGACCTGACGACTGCTTGACCGATTTGACTCGGAGAGACTCGACTAGCCTAGTGGGGAGCACCCAGTATTTGACGGCAGACCCACGGTACTCGACAGGAGGAGTACCTCTATAGGCTACAGGGGGAGCACCCAGTATTTGGCGGCAGACCCATAGCAGACAGAGTGCCTGTTAGTTGGCAGAAAAACCGTGATACTCAACCGGAGGAGTACCTCAGCAGTCTAAGGTTAGTGAGAAGCGCCTCAGAGTCGCGATAGGTCCACTGTACTCGAAAGAGGAGGAGTTCTCTAGCAGCTATGGTTTCGATAATGAAAATCATGGTTTGAGCTGATTCAATGACTTTTGTGTTTTACTCATGATTGAGATGGGTTACTTGATAACTTAGGTATATGTATGGGCGTATACCTAAGTAATGGTTATCCGTTGAAATCTTACTTTGTGGTTTATACTTGTTGGATTTTGTGAGACCTTGAGGGTATCGGGGTCCCTACTAAGTATAGTTATACTCAACCCTACACAAGATATTCCCGCACGTCGTTGTGTTGGATGCAGATGACAGACAACGCTGACGGTGGCCGAGAGCACCAAGACTAGATGGTACCCGGAGGTGGACATCAGGACGAGTCGGTACCCGGAGGAGACCAACGGACGTGGAGCACTAAGGAGGCTATCTGTACCTACCCATCAGGTAGGATCTGTGGTGGATGATCTAGGAGCTGCTAGACACCTTCAAGTTGTTTTTTTAGTTGTACCTGTTTGTACTTTCCTTGTACTTTATAGTTGGGCTTGTATTCTGGCCCCCTTTACTTTCAGTACACTTGTTATGCAGCTTTTACTTAGTTTCTATTTCTTCTTGTACACTGGTTGTGTGAGTTTACATTTTATAAAGGCAATGCCTTCCCAGTTTTAGGGATTTACACCTTTGGTGATAGTCCCCAGCCCCTGGCCTATAGAAGGTGGGCTTGGGGTAGTCACGATATGGGCCCCGGGGGACGGGTCCTGACTATTTAAGATTAATTGTGATAATGAAGGTTACACTGTTCATTTAAAAAATCCAAGCCTATATTAAATATCAAAACACATTGATATAGAGTCTCACGTCATAAGAGATAAGGTTTCTGGTAGAGATATTATGCTAGAATATATTTCAAAAAAGTATCATTTAGATTATAATTTCATCGAAACTATATCAAAAGGGATATTTTTTGAATCAAGGATGAAATATTTTGTTTAGCATTCACCAGGAAATTATTAATATTTTTATGGAAGTCTCATACTTTGTTTTGGATTATGTTGACAAAGGGGGATAGATTTTAAAACTGTTTCCTAAAAGGGGAGAGGAAATTTTTTTTCTAAAAATGGGCCTATATGTAAAATTCCTATAAAAAAGAATATAAAGTTGTGGTCATCATAAAACTAGATATAGAAATAAAAATATAGAATTAAAAAGTGAGTGATGGAATTAGGGGAAGAAAATATTAAGAATTTTTTTTAACCTAAAAATATTTTATCATGGAGGGAGAATTTTTTTCAAAAAACATTATATTATCAAATAGCGTGGTATTTGGAAATTCTCAAAGAGAAAGTATTGGATTTGAAGAAATTTTTTAGAAAGTGTGTTTTTTAGAAAAATGTTCTAAGAAAAGTTTTGATTGATAAAAAATGATAAGTTGTAAATTTTTTTAATGAAATTTATCAAAAACATATAATAGGGGAGATTGAAGATCCTTTTTGATGTTTTCCTAAAATATTTTTATATTAATTGAAAATATGATTTTAATAGGAATGTTTTTTGTAAAATAGGTAAATAAGAGTTGCTGGAAGATAAAAGTTTGTGTTATAATGATATTGGATAAAGTTTTTTAGTTTTCTTAACTCTGATATGAAATATTCATAAATTGTTTGACGCTATTATGTGGTTCATTCAACGTTTCCAACATCATAAAGAAGATCCCGAGACAAAATTATTTTTATATAATGGAAAAAAGTGCATTTGATTTCTAGAAAAACATTATGAGATGTGAAAAGTGTAGATAACCAAAAAAAATTCTAGAAAAAGAATTTTTTTTAGTTTTGTACAAGGGGATGTTTTCAAAATGCCAATGGAAGAACCAAATATATATCATTAGAAAAATGTCATCGGATAGAAGGTAAGAAGTTGTTATTTCTATTTTTTTCACTTTTTTAAAATAAGAAATAAATAGAACGGGGTAGTAGTACAGGAATGAGAAAAAATATAAATGAGAATATCCATCGCTATATCTCAACTTAATAAAAGAAATCCCTTACTATAATTTATTTAGAGATCTTAGTCAAATTATTTTCATCAATGTGGCCAAGTTTTATATTCAATGGATTATTTTATTCTCTAGAACTATTTTAATAAGAATTACATGGATCTCTAATTTGAAATAAATTAACAAGTTTTCTTTATCCTCTTATAATAAACCCTATATCTATAATTATATTTATGAGAAAATAGTTCTTCTTGAAAATTATCTCTTTACCTTCATCACATAACTTATTGAAACTCAATAGGTTGTGTTTGATCCAATAAAAAATAAATTTTCAAGTCAACTTTTTATGGTTAAATTTTAGATAAACTAATTACAATGATTTATAAATAGCACTAATTTTTAAAGTTTACAACACCTCCATTATGTTCATCAATATTTTTAGGATATTAGTATCTCGTATGTTATGTAAAGAGTGGTGACTATCAAGAATACATGGTTTTATTCTTCTACTCTCTTTTAGAGGCACTTCAATAATGATTGATTTTCTATCCTTGTTTCTTATTTGAGTATTTTATTTATGATCAATAAATTGTTATTTTCCTAGTAGCATGGTTATACACTCTTCACTATGATGACCCTATTGGCCACAACTCCCAAAGATCTCTTCTAATCCATAAATCTATTTTCAACAAGTAAATGAGACTAATTTCTATATAATGCCTAATTCTATTGGTTATTGTTCCTATATTCTTATTAATTGATTCCCATTAATTCATATGTTATCTAATTATAATGAATAAACATGTTATATCAACAAGAATAATCATTTTGCTTAAACACCCCACATCACCAATGAATAAATTTGAAGTTAGATCTTCTATAAAATTACTAATATTGTTTTGGGAAATCTATATATTATGACATGAGATCTACATTATTGTGAATAGGTTTTGAAAAAACTTGCTTATTTTGATCACCCTCAAATAACTTAACTATAATATACTTCATATGGGGGTTTTATGAATCCATGTTTGACTAAATTTTTTTAAAGGGCATATAATGATTGAAAATGTGTATTTAAAATTTTCAGATTTAACAAGTTTAGATTTTACCTAAGATAATGTACAAGGATCACCAATATTTTTTGATGACTCCACCTTATCTTTAGTAGATTTACCAATGTAAAAATTATTTTTTCAAAGAAAATTTTCAACTTTAATACCCCTCGATCCAACAAGAATATGTTTTTTTCTTAATAAGACAAATTTTTCTCTAATCCTTTTATAATTTTATCTTTTTCATGAAACTTAACATTATCATGTTTAGTCTCCTCAATATAATTATTTACCTTATTGTGACACTCCAATTCCACTTTCTTCAACCTATCATCTTCTTTGTTTAATTTTTTAACCTTATTCTTAATTCGAGTGTATCATTCATGGATGAATTCATTTTCTATCCTCAATATGTGAATATTGCAGGCTTTATATCATCCTTATCCTCTATAGATGGAGCTTTCTTCTTTTCTTTCCACACATTCCATAAATTTAATGTCAAATTCTTAATGGAAAATATATTCTTCTTTATGAAGTATGCTAGGGGGATTTGGTAAGGAGATACACTTTCTCTATGAAATTTATTTCATTCTCAAGATATTATTAGTGGTAATCTTAATATTTACATCTATAGAGTCTTGATTTATCGATTTATATGGTTTTATGATTTCAAATGAATATATCATTCATTATTTCTCAATTTTATGCTCTTCTTTTTTAGCGGATGTAACTATTCCATTCAAAATTTCAAGGTGATTAAGAATTCTTATAGTTTTGGGATTGGAAATTCACCAATGTTAAAAAAATTAGAATCTACATATTCAAAATTTTATACAAATATGATTGATAAGAGTATATATGAGAGGATTTCTATTACTAGGAGGAATTTACTTCTCTATGGTTGCTCCAATTTCTAGTGGAAGGATCAAAATTCATAAGTTTGAAATTATTTTTAATAAAATTACATAGAGAATAAATAATATAAAGAGTATATTCCTTTACATTAGTAGTTAGATATCTATGGTTAATAGTATACTGTTTTCCATCCCAATGCATGTTATTTCAGTTTTTAGGTGTCCAAATACTATTATATGGAATATTAAAAAAATCCATTACAATTTGATTTTGGATTCACACCAGGAAGAGAAATATCATTGGATCAGCTGGTATAGAATGGATATACCTTTTGATGAAGGGGTTACCAATCCTAAAAGTGTCAATGAAACTATAAATTTCTTGTTTTCCAAATTTTATTGGGTGGATATCTATAAAAAATCTATTTATACCATGTTTATAAAAAAATATGGCAATTCTCCTATAAGATGGGAAACAAACTCATTAGGATCACACCCTTAGAATGGACATCCAAATTCCACATCCATGATTAATGAGAAGCATTAATGGATTATAGGAAGATTTGAAATATCTTTATAAACTAACAAATAGGCTGTATATACTATATTTTCCCTTGATTACCTACTTTAGACCTCAAATTTAGTAAAGATTATTCTTATCCTCAGTTATGGAAGGATATCCTCAATAATGATAAGAATTATATAGTTAGTAGTATTCATTTTACTGATGTTCTTGATTATTGAATTTGTACACCTCATTTAGATCCCTTCACTATATCTTCCTTTAGAAATATTTTGACGACCAATATAATTTTAAAACCCTAGGAAGAAAAAATTGGAGTAATGATATTATTATTAATCATAATTATATGGTTTGAAGACTCTAGAACTGGGCATTACCAATGGAATTATAAGTTCAATAAGTGGTAATCAATTTTTTTCTAAATGAATATATTATGTGAGTGAAAATTTAGATTCATTCATTCATATATTTTGTTTATTGGGATTGGTCAGGCAATATCCAGGGATTTATTAGATAGAGACATCATCACTATGATTCAATTGATCACTTCTTTGAATCCAAGTTCATTTTTCATGAGGGTAGTGGGTGAACACCCAAGGTAGATGTATTGTCCTAATTTCTAGTTGATCCTTGATTTGGGACACCCACAATACTATTATATTCTAATGTTTTATTCCTAATAAGGCTTACTTCAAATATATACTGATTTATTTAGTTTCCCCCTCAGTTATTTATACAAGAAGGGGGTTCTAAATTGTAATCTTAGAATAAAAATTTCACACATATTCAATGAATGCATGAATAATTCTCTGAATAGTATGACTTAGGTGTGTTTTACTTCTCCAATATAGAGTCTTAAACTAATTATTAATGGTTTATGTTTTCTTTGGATCATGAATTGAGTGTTGGAGTTGGTTCCCTAGAACCAACTTTTTTAGTTTCACTATGGGTGTCATTCCAAATGGGCTCAATGCTAAATTTATCTCTATAATTCATAAAACAAATAATGCTTGTGAAATTTAGTTATCCATTCCTATTCATCTTTTGAACACCATCTACAAGATTATCATAAAGATTCTTTCCAATATACTTTCTCTCAATGAAAAGAAAATCATTACCATGAATCAATTTGTTTTTGTTAGGGGCTAGTGTATACAAGATTGTATTGGAACAACCTATGAGTTTTTCAATCTTATTAGGAGATCGAATAGAGGTGGTAATATCGATCTTAAACTAAATATCAAGATATGTTTTAACACTATGGTTTCAAACATTGTTTATAAATTTTTACAAAGTTTTGGTTTAAATACCACTTTATTGTTTGAGAGAAGTCAATTTTTGGATCAACCTCCATATTTATGCTCATTAATGGCTCTCCCATGGGTTATTTTAGTTTTATCAGGGTTTTAGACATGGAAATACCCTCTCAACTCTTATATTATCAATTATAGAATACTATCTTGGTCATATCCTCCCTGAGTTGATGGATCAAGGAATGATCAAACCTATTCATGATTCGATAGGTGTTATTGTTCCCTATCAGTTGGTTTACACTAGTGGCATTAATCCATTCTTAAAAGTTACCAAGATGAATATTTTAAATCAGAAAAATAGTCTTTGTCATTATAAAATAATCACAGAGAAAACCATTAGTTGGGATAAGTCATTCCTTTAATTTGGAAAGTGATTAACTTCTTTTAGAAAGTATTCAATTTAGGCAGAGGTGGGGATCATAGAGGGGTATATACCCTTCACTTATCTTGGCAATCCATTATTTTTAGGATGGAAAAAACGAGTTGTTTCTCAATCTTTTTTGATCAAGTTAAAAATAAACTCTTAGCAGGGAAGGGTAAATCTCTCTCAATTCCAGTATGTATTTCTCTTATTAAATCCACCATTTTTTCAAAGATGTTTCCCTCTTTTATGATTTATAAATGGACCATGGGGCTGGTCAAATGATTAAATGCCTGAATTAGGATTTTTTTGTGGAGTGGTTGCATCCTTGAGAGAAAATTGGTCACTATGAATTGAAAAAAATTCTATTAATTCCTCAATAGTGGGGGAATTGGTATTAAAATACTCACATACATCAATGAAGCTCTTCAATCTCAATTCACTTAGAATCTCATCAATAAAAAATCTATGGCCCTAAATATCCCCAGGTGCAGATTTCTAGATAGACTAATATAAGGAAACACTGCGTATATTGGTTCATATATTTTTCCTTCAATCAAAAGCTGTTATTTTAATATCATGGATTGTTATAGATGGATAATTCATAGGAAATAATCCCTCTAATTCTAGTTGGATAACTAGATATGAAGTCCCTTTATTACTGATTTTAATCCACTAGTCTCTTCATATGGTCCTCAAACTTCGATAAAATATTTCATTGTTTCTCCTCAATTTATTTTATAGGAAGGGAATAGTGATAACGTCAGTGACTAAACCTTCCCCCAAGGGATGGTATGCTTATCTAGGAGACAAATAAGAATGGAATTCTTAATGGTCATAAGTACTATCAGTTTTCCACTAGAAACTATAATAATGATTTTTATTGGATTAAAAACATACACAAGGCGTAGATTAATCCTTAAAAATTTATACTCATGTAAATGTTATCTTATAATCAACTTCTAATCGATGCATGATTGAAATGGATTATATTTTCTCTCTCCTCAATGAACTGTTTATGTCTCCATCATAGACAAGATGCCAACCACATATTCCTTAGTTGTGCCACTACCTTAGCACTATTGAAGGTGGGTTTTGTCCTGTTCAAACTTCTGATTCCCATCGTTTCATCATATATTTCACTAATCTAGTATATTAATGATGATTTATCTCTAAAGATAAATAATATGCTTCATATGGTAGTGTAAAAGGTTCTGCATCTCATTTATAATGGACACAATGCCTTAATATAACTTCCATTTCCATCTTCAATTGGATATCACTAACTTAAATATTTTCATCAAGGATTTAAGTGTTTTACAACACGATTACTTTAACAATAGCACACATGATTTATCTATTTTGAGGCGGTTAATAATTGCAAGGAATTACAAGACACTAATTAGTACCTTGGAGGTTTTCTGGTAGCCTCCAATGCATGGTTGAAAAATATAAATTCTGACAGTTCTACAAAAGGGAATAATGACCCTTTAGAATGTGTCCTTGTCTACCATGATCACAGTGGGGAATTTCTTGGGTATTTTTGTGGATCATTTGATTTGGTGTTGTCAAATGAAGCTGAAATTCTTGGTTTCATTTACATAGTCTCTTTTACGAAATCCAAATACTGGAATCATTTGTAGCTAGGAAGTGACTCCACTACCATTGTTCAGGAAATTAGAATGATGTACTTCATTTATCATGAAATCTCATAGCTCACTGGATGTAATGAATGTGTTCTCTCTCTATCTCAATAAAATTATAACTCACTCCTATTGGGATGATAATCGTTTAGTGGATGGTCTTAATGAAAATAGAATTGGTTTGAATCTCACTTTTATGAATGATATTCCCATTGATTTGATCTCTATTTATGATATATATTTCTATAAAATCATGTTTTCAGACTCTTGTAACTTCTTCTTTTATCAATACACTTTCCTTTTCCACATTGGACAAGGAACACAAAAAAAACATTGAGACACCTTCTCATGGTATTCACTCTTGGTAATCTCTATGATAGGATGTTATAAGAACATGACCATTAATTGGAATTCAACATTCCCATGTTTCATTGGATGTTCCAATCTATGTACTTGTTTATTTATCCTAAGACTTTTAGATTATGATTAATGGATATGATTTCCTACGTACATTAATATTTTGATAAAAACCACGATGACATATGTTCCTGGTGAAGTAGGATATATTAGCTGCGTCATGAGTGATATAACAATAATTGATATTGAAAGAGATGATTTATCCCTTTTTATCTTCAATAAAGTTAATATTATAGGCCCTTTTATGGAAATTGAACAACCAAAATAAATCCATGGAAATGGTGTTTGATGAGAGTGTTAATTTTTATAAATTCAAAGAAAAAGATATCAAGTGTAATGTTTGATGGCACTCACATGAGACCTTTTTGATTTGAGATATTGTTATAAAGGATTATATTACAACATAAAATATCATTGGTGGTTGGAAACCATTATGAAACTAACTTCTTTCTCTATAGATTACTTGGCATATTGCTCAATTCTAACCTTATAATTTAGGTGGTTATTCCTAATACCATAGAGAAAGTGGCCTAGATGGTCACACACTATGTGAATATGTGATATTTGTTAAATTCACTTATTGGATTTAACATGTTAGAATAACTAATATTTATTCAGGTTTAGTTTATTTCCACAATATAATCACAATTTACTCAAAATAATTTGGGAGTCAAATAATAATAATAAATATTTATTTATGTGTTTATAAATTATAATATATATTATATTTATAATATAATAGTGAATTGATATTTATTTATTAAATAGTAATTAACCGAGGATTGATAAATGTAGATGAGGGAAGCGGGACAAGATTAATTTTCTAATTTAAAATAATATAAATGATACTTAATTATGGGTTTTTAACTATTTTTTACTTTTCAATAAATTAATAATAATTATATTATTATTATTATTTTGCACTAGGTCAATTAATAATTATAAAAATGTAATGTGTTTGGTGTGTAATTTTAAAAACCTAAACTTGAAATAATAAATATCTAATTATATCCTTTTATATTTCTAATATATCACTTTACATATCTAATATATTACTTTAAATATCTAATAATTAGTGTGAACAACAGCTAGAGTGAGACTCTATTAACCCCAAGAGAGAGATCAAGAGATATAGAGTGCTCTCCTCCCCTCTAATCCCAAGTGAATGAGACATCATCAGGAGTTCTTCCTCTCTTGAGAAGAATTATTCTAAGATAAACTATGAAAAATTCAAGTAATTAGAATAAGTTTTTCTAGTACTTCATGATTCTACGATGTTATTCAGAGATTTTGGTGCATGTGTGGAACACATCTAGAGGGATTCTGCACTTGCATCATATAGTATAATAATGGTGTGACAAGACCTATTCCAATTAGTCATAAAAAAAAGAGAGAATTAAAAGTTAATGAAATTATATATATGATAATAAATTAATTCTAAATTACATTTAAATATCCTTATATTTTGGTAATAGTGTTTTATTGTAGTCATGTAATCTACCATTTTCATTCAACATGATGTTTTTATCATGTAAAGAAACAATAATACACAACTCATTTTTAAAAAGTTGAGTTTTTCACACTAGTATGTGACACTTATAACACACCCAAAACCTACAATTGGTATCAAAGTGGTCACATGTTTAATTTATAATTATTTATTTTATTTTGAATGATTACATGTGTTTGTATTTTATTATACATTAAATGATTTGTTTAAATATCAAACATCATCATATCTTATCTTTATTCATTATTGATAACATAAATATTATTAATATATTGATTAAATATGAACAATCATATAAAGTACACCGTCTTGAGGTTCCAAAGGTTTTACCTAGACAAAACTAGAATACAGAGTCCATAATTTTAGCATTTGTGCTGAGTAATTTTTTTGACATCCGTAACTTGCTCTATCAGGTCAAATATGAAAAAATCAGATCTATGATCCGAATTGATCAGATAAATGTGTAAATATTAATTGACTATCATAAGGAATGACAAAAAGCATGTTTTTTAACCACTGTACAAGACGTGTTTTCACGTTATATTACATCCTTGTACATGGGGTATCTCAAGAATTCTATGTATTAGATACACGACATGCGAGATAACATGTCCTATAATCCTAGGTTATATGATGTTTATTCTCAGTACATGTTGTGTACCTAGAACATTTCCATGGAAATAAACATTACTAGACCTAGGTGGGTTCTATAGACATGGGAAGAATACAAGTAAAGAACATGTTCTTTTTTACACACCATGTAGTCTAATGCTGGTAGTGTTCTAAGATTTTAATCGAAAGAATAATTAAATACATAACTAAACCTATTTATTATGTGTTCCATGTGCTGTCTATTCAATAGTTTATGTAATATCAAAGGATTAAAAATTATAAATTAAATTAATTTCTATGTTAAAATTTTCTATGAACACACGAGGTTACCTCCAAGTACACTTGTGTACTACATTAACTTTAAATGATGTTAATTTCATTTAAAATTATAAATAGTTGTTATTCCTTAATTGTTGAATGAAATTATAAATAAATTTAATTAGTTGGATTAATATTTGGATAATTATATTAATTTGAGAATGAATCAAAAGTAATTGAAAACTATACTTGAAATATATGCCCATTGCTTAATGTGTGAATGATCATGAGATTAGACTAGTGATTTTAGGCGATTGTCAAATTTTAATTTATTATTTTTCAATTATTATTCATAAAATTTGAGTCATCCCATCATCATTATTATATAAGGGTATACATGATAATATTTTATTTTATATAAACCCCCTTTATCCAATCCATTTGATCCCCTAACCCTAATGTGAGTAAAATATAATTTTAGGATGGAGCTGATATGTGAGAACAGGCAGTCCGAGTCAATGAATTGAGGTGTAACTAATCGAGGCGATAAATAGGAGACAAGGTGTAATGCTATAATAAGAACCTATCTATGGTACAAGGTGTGTTTTACCCTAGGTTCAATGGTTACTTTATCATCTACTAGATAAAATAACACTTTCAGAATATCCTGACCATTCTACATATATTTAATTTATTTAGTTTCATGATTAATTATTTATTTTTTTGGATACTGTGTGATCACCTAATAATTGAATTATGAAGCATGAAAATGGAATAAAATATAACTGGATTATAAAGACATGTTTAACTGGACATGGTTAGTCACATAAGTAAGATCCATTTATTATTAAAAAGGAATGTAAAATGATTAAATGGTCTCTAATAATAAGGATAAAAATACATCAACTCATTTAATAAGTTATATTAGCCTCTCTTACATATGTTATAATCAACCTCGTAGCTCAAAGTACTTGACGAACCCATGTCAGGGTAGTTTCAATTATGAAGGAAATTTTTTCATGATGTTTTGGGTTGACATGAATTCTATTACATAAATGGTCAAATTACCATACAAGAATAGGTGTAATTAAGAGTAAATGATTTAAGATACCTTAAAATATGATTTTTTTGATTGGGGAGTCCACTCAATAGATCAAGGAACTATGAGTTAATGTAGTTGGAAAGTCGTTCCTACCTAAAATCGTTCAAATTTATTTTGAGGAGAAAGTTTCTTTTTTGAAATGGGAATATGTTTTATTTCCCACATAATATCTAAGTGAAAAAATATTCTAAAAAATAATGGTCAAGGATATTTAATTTTTAAAAATAGTGGGAGATTAATAATAATTTAATTAAATTTGAAATTTTACTCTATATTTGTAATCAAAACATGTACTAATTTCCTGTTCTTAATTTTAAAAAATGGAAAATCAACCAACAAAAAAAATAGCACTACTACACATACTAGATAATGATAAAATTAACATCGACATGAATTTAAATTAATGGTATAGTCCCTTAAACATTATACTACACCATGAATGGAAATCATACAAGTTAGAAACCCCACTTATAATGTTTATTTCCAAAGAGCCTAATGAGGAAGTGGTATCTCTCTATTTGAATCATGTGAATAACAATATGAATGTCCAATTTTTCATGAAATCCTCAATGTGAAATGATATTATAAATCAATATGAGTATATATATATATATATGAATATAACATTGTTTCCCACCTTAAGGATCTATATAAAGATAAAGAGAGATCAGAGAGATATGAGATCTACAATACACTATTCACATGCACACTTGGAGAGTTGGTGCAAGATGGGGAACATGTGGTCCAGATGATTAGATACATTGGGAACCAAAACATATTGGGTTTTAAAATTCATTAGTGAGATTCACATAGATCGCTTTATATCCTCACTACCTAAAAACATGTATAGTTTTTTTATGAATTATAATACGAGAAATAATGGGAAGATTCTCTCACAAATTATGAAAATTATTTTCTACATTGATAAATACATGTTCCATGAAAAAAATACTATCCTTATGTATAATAATAAGAGTAAGAACAATTAGAATGCACCAAATAATCCTTCCAAGTTTAAAGATCCCAAACACCTCCATTCCAAGAAGAATTAGATCCAAAGGTAGGGAAGGAACATGATGTGGTATGTTTTCATGTGGAAAGAAGGGAAACTAGAAGATGAATTTCTCCTAGATAAAGAATCATGGATAAGCTTCAAGATTATTTATTATTGATTAAACCAAATATTGAAAATTGATAATAAAAAAATACACATGACTCATATAACACCTAGTTGTGGAATTACAATATTGGTCATGTAAACAAGAAACATTTGAAAAAGCTCTATCAAGATATTTACTTGGAATATTTTGAGATTAATACACTTTAAATATGTAACACTTTTTTATAAGGTTAGATGGCCAAACACTATTTAGTGGTCAAGGTGAAAGTTCTATATAGATTCATGATTTGGTAGACATTGATGTGCATAGACCTTTTCAAGTAGAGTCTAGAAGTGAATTCTCATACTTTAATAATTTTACTAATGACTTAAGGAGGTATGGTTAAATTTACTAGATGTGGTATAAATATGAATCCTATATTAAATATTAAAAGTCTAAGAATGTGGTTGATAATTATCTTGGTAAGAATATAAAGAAACTTCATTGAGGTGGTGAATATATTAACTGAGACTTTACTGACTTCCTACAAGAGTTTGAGATTTTATCCCAACTAACTCCAACTTATACACTGTTGTTGAATGGTATTAATTAAAGGAGGAACCATAACTCATTGTAAATGGTAAGGTCTTTGATGAGTCAGGAAAGTATTCCATTATCCTTTTTGTGATATACATTACATAAAACATTATAATCCATAAACTGAGTAACAACCAAAGTGAAAATGATATTCCCTTCAAGCTATGGAGCAGAAAGAAACCTATTTTTTCACATGCTCTAATATAGGTTTGTGAGGTGTTTGTTAAGTCTATATCAAGAAACAAACTATTACCCTAAGGAATAAAGTATATAATTATATATTATCCTAAATAAACATAGGGATACTACCAATATAAAACTCTAGACTAAAAAGAAAATACTGCAAGAAAAGTCGTCTTTCTTGAGAAGGATCCCATACTTAAGGAGGATAGTATGAGAAAGATTAAATTTAATGAGTTTGATGCTCAAGATACAAAAGAGCATGTATAAGAACCAATTCCACAGATATCCATGGAAGAATATGTTCTCAAAATACAAGTGCTATATAGAAGTGATAGAGAGGTGCGAGAACTAGAGAGATATGGTTTTCAAATCACCGATGATGATGAATCATTACTGGTTAACAATGATGATCTAATATCCTATATGCAAGTGGTAGAGATATAATAAGATACAATATGGAAAGAAGCTATGAATTCAAAGATGGATTCTATATATCAAAATTATGTTTGGGTTTTGATCAATCCACCAATTAATGAAGAACACATTGGGTGTAAATGGTTATTCAAGGGAAAATTAGATATGGAAAGTAAATTAAATACCTATAAAGAACTAATAGTGTCTAAAGGGTTTAGACAAAATAAATGCATTTACTATGATGAAACTTTTTTCTATAGTTCAATTATTTAAATCCATTAAAATTTTGTATTCCATAGAATCTTTCTATGAAAATAAGATTTGGAAAATGGATCTCAAGACCACTTTCTTAACATGATGCATCAAAAGGATGAGTATATGACACAACCAGAAGGATTTGTGACTCTGGTTAATTATAAAACGATATTAAAGTTACAAAGATCAATTTATGGATTAAATCATGCATCCATGTCAAGGAACATTCAATTCAACGAATCCATAAAAGAATTTGGTTTCATTAAAATGAATGTGAGACATGTGTTTACAAATGGTTTAGTGGGAGTATCTTTTTTATAATATTATAATTTATTGACAAATTACTAATTATAAATGATATAAAATCTTTATATGAGGGTAAGGAATGGTTTATAAAGTTATTATACATGAAGGAGTTAGGTGAAGATTATTATATTATAGTGATAAAGATCATGCATGATAGATCCCATAGGATTCTTGGGCTATGTAAATGTACATATATTGATCATATATAGAATAGGATTATTATAGAACAATCCAGGATGTGATTGGTTCTAGTTTCACATGGTATACATCTTTTCAATAAAAAATATCCTCATACATATGATGAAAGAGAGTGAATGTGTAAGATCATATACACTTCTAAGATAGGACCTACCATGTATTACATGTTGTTTACAAGGATTAATGTTGCATATACATTGATCATGGTCAGTAGATTCCAAGTAGATCCAAATTAATAACATCTGACTACTATCAAGACTATCATTAAGTATCTAAGGTGAACTACGTATATAATACTAGTGTATGGAGAAGATAAAGAGCTATAAATCATGGGTTATACAAATGATAGATTCCAGATAGATTATAATTATATGAAGTTCTAGTATGGATATGGATTTTGTCTCAAATGAGGTTTTGTGATCTAGGAGAGTTTAAAGAAGCTTGTTTTCATATATTTTATTGAAGAGTTTGAATATATTTTAGCTTCATATTCAACCAAGAAGTCATATTGTATTCACAACTATTTACATGAGATTATTGTGGTACTTAGTTCTAATGATCCTATCATAGTTTTCTATGATTGTACTATAGTGGTGGATCTCTCCAAAGAGACAAGGTCAATGAAAAGAATAAATAACATACTTCGTAAGTTTCATCTCTTGAATTGTTTCTCAATGATGTGAAGAAATAATGAGTAGAGTTTCAAAAAATGAAAAAATGATAGATCCCTCACTAATGTCTTTTTTTATTATAAGCATCAGTCTCCTATGAGAGATAGTTGACTAAAGGCTGTTTTTAGTTGACTCTTGTGAAAGTGGGAGTCTGTTGGATTTGGTTCCCTAGAACCAACTTGTTTAGTGATTAATTACATGTTTTTATTATTAATGATTATTTATTATCACATATTGATTATTATTATGCATGATATTTTTATGTGATAATGTTTTTAGAATATATTTCATGCTGAAAGGTCATTGATGTTCCTCGGTATTATGAGAACCTAGAGGTTCAATGACATTATTGTTGAACCTTATTCAGTGGCAAGAAAAATTATTTTTATGGTACATATAAAATATAGAATATTAGGGGTAAGAGGACCATAAGAAATCTAGACACCTTATCATGGTGTTCACCCTTGGTAATCTCCCAGATAAGAGGTTATGTGAACCGACCTGTCAATAGGAAATCAACATTTCCATGTGTCATTAGAATGTTTCTATCTGCAGACTTGTGTATCAATCATGAGTCTTTAATATTATAATTAATGGTTATAATGACTTGCGTAGTTTGATATTTTAATAAAACAATGATGAAAAATGTTCATGGAAAATTAGGATATGTTGGGTGTGTCATGAGTTAAACAACAATAATAGATATTGAAAGAAAGGATTTAACTCTTTTATCTTTTGATGAAATTTAATTTCTCAAGAACATTGTCGGAAATTTAACAACTTAAATAAATCTATGAAAATGGTGTTTTATGGGTGTATTCATTTATTAAAAGTAAAATAAAGGTACATAAAACATATAGGTTGATAGAACCGAAATAAAACCTTCTATATTTGAGATATTACAATAAATGATTATATTACATGGTAAAAATTCACAGGAGTTTTGATGTCATTACAATGTTAACTTTTGTCTCTATGGATTCCTTGATGTTTTTCTAGATGATAACATTGGAATTTAGGTGGTTATTCCCAATTACACTGAGAATGATGCATAGAGGGTCACACACTATGTGTATCCACATTCTTAATTAAATTAAACAATTGCATTTAAAAAGTCAGAATAAATAATATTAATTTGGGTTTAGTTGATTGAAATAATTTATTCACATGTTATTAAAAATAATAACTTAGTTAAATAATATTAATAAATACTAATTTGAATGTTTATAAAATATATGTTTTCTTATACTTATCATAGAATAATCCAATGAAATTTCTTTATTAAATAGTAATTATTTGAGGATCAGTAAATATAAATGAGGAAATGTGGACTGAGCTTAATGGTTTGATTAGAAATAATATAAATTATATTTATTTATATATTTTTAACAAAATTTCACATGTCAATAAATTAATAATAATGATAATAGTATTGGATATGGGGTCAATTAATAATTATAAATATAGAAAGGGTTTGGTGTGAAATTTTACAACCCTAAAACTACCATCATAAATATCTAATTATATCATTTTATAAATATAATATATCACTTTACATATCGAACATGTTTTTTGAAAAACTAATAGAATGAGACTCTCTAAATACTTTGAGAGAGATCAAGATATATAGAGTCCTCTTACCCCTCGTTTCTCATGTAAATGAGATATTGTCAAGAGTTATTCCTATCTTGAGAATAATTCTACCATAATCAACCACTAACAACACAAGTGATTAGGATTATCCTGGCTAGAACTTGATGATTCTATAACATCATTCAGAGAAAATGGTGCATGTATGGATCACTACTAGAGATATTCTTCACTTGGATCTCATATTTAAATGATAGTGTGACAATATCTATTAAATTGAATCATTAACAAAGAGAGATTTATGAGTTAAGGTAATTCTATATCGGATTATATATTAATTATAAATTATTTAAGAAGATCCTTTACTTTTGGTTTCATCATTTTATTCTAGTGAAGTAATCTAATTTTTTCATTTGATATGAAATTTTGATCAGGTAAATAAATTATTACATATGATTCATGACTAAAATAAAAAACTTTCATACTAGAACATGACGCTTCCATTTTTCCAAGAACCTATATAAAGGATCCCTTGTACGTGATAGTAATGGTGCATTAATTATTTTATTATTATCCTCTTATAAAGATGGATCCTCCATCCATGTTGAATAAGTTTATAGTTTTACTAGTATTGGTCTTTGAAAAAATGGAAATGAATTTTTACTATTGGTTGAGTCAGATTTATCAATATTGGTTAAATTATTAAAGGATACCGTACAATGTTATTAAATCATTTTCAACAAAGTTTGTAACTCTTAGAGTATAATTAAACTAGAAGTCTAAATTTTTCATACTTGGCATGAGGAGAATATTGAGACTAATCCACTTTATTCAAAAGGTAACCCATATGTATCACTTATTACATATTTAAACATAGGCTTCCTCCCTTTGGATTCTAGTATCATCATTCAAGGGGATTCCCTTGGACTCCAATACTTTAAACCTCCATGAATTGTTATTTTTCCATATTCTCCTCCCTCTCTAATTTTCATAATAGTAAATTTCAACTGTCATTCATTCAGTATTTACTTTATAATTTCCTTTTACCGATTTAGTTTTTTATATATGAGAGCCATGATTTTTTATGACTCTCATAACTCTCATCATCTTCATATAAATAACTTGTATTATCAAAAGTTCGTTTTCCTTGATGTTCATCTTGTTTAATTAAATTTCTTATTTTTTTACCTCTTCATGAAAATTGGTGATTTTCTCATCTAAATATTATTGTGAAGATTTTGAAGCTCATCAAGATATATATCTTGAATTTCTTCTACCGATGAGATCTTTTTTTGAACCTCTATAGATGGTTCCTCCTTAATTGGGTGATGATAGTTGAATCAACCAACTTGTCTTCAAATCCTATGATATGATTATCTCATTTACCCTGGTGAAATATTCGTCAATATATTAATATCCACACATTATTATATATTTTAATTTTACCCTTTGTATATTAATATTATATTCCTTGATCATGATATCTCCTTCATATATATTATCCTATTAATGCAACACTTCATTATATTTCTGTAGCCCTGTTACTATTTCTACACTTTTTTATAAAGATATGTTAGTATAGTATTTATTACTTTACTATATATCTCAAAATTCTGGTTGGTTACACAATTCATGGCACCTTCTCATGCAATTGGTGGATATCCCATAATGACAACATCACGTTATTTCTATCCTAATGATGAGAAATATGGTATCATTCAATTATTCCACCCGTGATTTTTTTTTTCAATTGAAAAGGGAACACATCTAATTTCATAGATTTATTATTCTATATAATATAAATTAGAT
This sequence comes from Viscum album, assembly GCA_963277665.1. Lineage (NCBI taxonomy): Eukaryota > Viridiplantae > Streptophyta > Magnoliopsida > Santalales > Viscaceae > Viscum > Viscum album. The sequence goes on along the minus strand of OY728133.1, from coordinate 1,862,013,979 downwards.
AAATAGAAACTTTTGGAACATATTTATCTTTGACACAACTTATAGATATCATACCAATAAGTGTACTATTTAGTGGGGGGGGGGGTTAATAAATAGTATATAATTTTATTTTTACAAATTTTTTCCTTTAAATAAACCTCTTATGACTAATTGAAGTCTTGATTCACTCTTTATAATATCCTTCTCACCTAAATTTAATAAAATTAATGAAAGTTATCAATAAAAATATTTTTATAACATTCAAACTAAATAAGAGTGCCTACTTCTTGTCATGTTCAACTTCATTTGAGAAAGAGATTTTAATTGATGAATAGAACATTGTAATGATTAAAATTTTTGTGAAATTGAAACATAATGTTTCATGTACATATTATACATTTATCATAACATATTAAGGGTGTTATTTATAATAAAACCACTGGTTTTTCAAAAATTCTTCACACTCTTGATGATGAAAAAGATCTTCCATCATTTTCAGATGTCACTAAATCAAATTGAGTGATCTTATTCCAAGAATATATATAGTTTAGTAATTACATTAATTAAGTATCACAAAATTTGGTTTCCTACATTAACATTTTTGGATATTTTTCTCATGCATGAAATCATACATGGATATGAAAATTTTCCTTCATCCAAAAAGTGCACAAATTTTGGTGGTACCACTACAAAAAATGTGTTTAGTTCATATTGTCCAATGGAATATAAGGTATATATTTTCATGGTCTAATACTTGTTACTTAATGTGGTTCCTTATATTCAACTAGTATTTATTCACATATTAATATATGTATTTTGTACAAGAAGGTTATGTTGGTATTCTTCTTTTCTTCACACAAACTTACATAATACATTTTATACCACTTCCTAATATAAATATTTATGTAGGATATATACTTTCTATTAAATAATAGTGTCCTCAAAATATCATCATATAATGAATATTGGTGTTTTGTCAGTACTTATAGAATTTTTTTTTCACTTTTTTGATTAGAAAAAATATATCGAGTCAACCATTATTTAATATATATGAAACTAAAATTGTCTTCCTTTCATGTAGAATACACCATGCGACACCAAAATTCATGGTATCTTGCCTCTGTATAATCATCCTTATGAAATGATTATTTCTTATCCATAAAAATCCATCGATTCAAGATTCTCTCAGACATGAAGTTGAAACTGTATGCATATATCAAAATTACAGAACTCACAGAGTTATCCAAATGCATGGAATGTAAGGACCTGGAATTTTCCGTGTAATTTTTGTATTATATGGAAATATTACAAGTCTGCGAAAATTGGCGGTACATGATTTTGAGGCCTAGAGTGCTCGAAATGAATTTTCTGAACTTCTTTTAGGTATGTTCAATAAAAATGTGAGCGGTGGTTTGTAACTTTTGAACTGGTGCTAGGAATTAAAATACGAGGACACTGTTGAACTTGCAACGCTGACATTTGCTTAAGGGAGCTTTCACCTCGACTGCAGTAGGTCAAGGGTGGAATATGGATTCTCGATTTTTCATGGGAGAATTAAAAAAAATAACTTTTATTTTATTTCTTGAAACCTCTTTTTTGAATTTCTTTTGTGGGGACCACCCGAGGAGGTTGGGAATTTAATGCCATGCATTAAATTCTTAGTTACAAGAGGAGTAACACTTTCAAACCCTCCCATTAATGATATCAATTAAATGTTTAATTGACGATGTTATTAAACTTTTTAGGGGGGATTGGAACGTCACCTCTCGTTGTGGAGAATTGTGGAAAACCAATTTGGTGGAAGAACATCCTCCAACAAAAAACATCCTACAATGAAGAATGAACCTCTGGATCGAGAACGAGGAACCAACGCTCGATCTCGGACGAAAATCATGTTGCGGGTGCGACGAACGTTGGCGTCCTCATCATCTTCATCTTTTTCATCATGCCATCTCTAACGAGCGACCAAGGTAGGGTTTTCTATTAATTTTTCTTTGTTAATTTTTACATTGATTCAATCTTTTTGATCCACATGTTATCAAACTAACGCAAAGGGAACATGACAACCGAAAATGGATCGATCCATCTGCTACCTCATGGATTGATGTGTTATTTTCATGCAGATCATCGGTTTTAGTGGAACACGACCACATTAGGATAGATGCAAAGGTTACGTCCCGAGAAAAACATTGATCTCTTTGGATTGGAGGACGAGCCATCAAAGCTCACTCGGTGACCTGTAGAAGTCTGCAGGTGACCAATGCAGGCAGGGTACAGGTGGAAGTAGGCACACTGCCCAGCCGCGATGGAGGTGGTGACATAATCACACTACCGAAGGAGGCCGTGGCCTATTAGCCACAGTGGAGGAGGATGGCGGCCGTCACGCCGGCCGACTGCGTGGATGTTGGGGCGGCGTACGTCTGCGCCGCTGGAGATGGAGGTCGCGGCTGCTTAGCCGCGGTAGCACACCCGAAGTGTGGACGACAACTGAATGATAGCGGGTGGGAGCAGCGGCGCCATCGTGCCGATAGAAGAGGTGCCGGCCGGAATTCCAGCCGGTCGTGTCACGCCAAGCATGACTTGCTATAGAGGGTCCCACATTTCAGTAGGGGGCACCACATGGTGTCATCGGGTTGTCCATAAATGAATGTCCCATGGGCCGTTCGGGAATCCGGGGGGGGGGGGGGGGGGGGGCTCCCCAGGTAGGGCTAGGACAGACCTCGCCATAGAGAACCGCACCCAACCGCGGCCATGCTGAGCGGGCTGGGCCACCGTCTTTGCGGGATGGCCCGGACCGCGACCTAACAGGCTGAGCCCGCCGTGGTCCAGACTAGCTGGGCCAAACTCAGTCCAGGTCGGACCGGACCCGGGCCCATCTAGACCCATATACGCATTTTTGGCCATATCTTGAGATCTGGGTGTCCGATAGACTAACCATCCACGATGCCAAAATCCTTGAATCGAGATAGACCTTTTTACTTACTCCAATTTGGTTTCTAGGAAACATGGACTACGGCCAGGTTGGATCGCACATGAATCCAACCGGGCCCTCAGCATAGAAATTCTAATAATGCATAGACCAGGTGTCTGATTGACGTGTCTTCTATTGCATTGGAACCCTTATTAAATGGCAGATCATTAGGTTTCTTTATTGTGGGAATTCATGGCAGTTGACGTATCGACCGATAACTTGAGGATCAGTTCTCCCAAAATCAAGCGTCCTATGAGAGAGAAACCCTGTGGATGGCTGTGCTTGAAGAATCTTTAGATCCTATGTTGTTCATCTTCATATCCTTTGTGGGTCAGCATCTACGAATCCTGTGTTGGTCATCTACAAATCTTGTTTGGTTCATCTTCAGATCCTATGTGGGTCATCTTCAGATCCTTTGTGGGTCAACATCTTCAGATCCTATGTGGGTCATCTTCGATCATGTGTGGGTCAATTGTAGAGATTCTCGATGAAGTAAGTCAATCTAGCAATAAAGATAATCATCAATACTTCCAAACTTAAGTTATACCTAGTGTGAGATGAGTATTTACCATTGTGGTACACTTCTGTGTGGTGATACCTTCATGGTATTCTTCTGTGTGGCGTTACCTTTGTGGTACTTACCTTCGCGGTGTTACCATCATGGTATTCTTTCCTTTGTGGAAAAGTTGTGCTTTTGGCTAAAGAAGTTGGACCTTGTGTTTCCTCATGAACGAGATGGGTATACTTGATAACTTAAGTATATGTATGGGCATATACATAAGTAGGTTTGACTGTTGTTTTCATGTTATTTGATACGGTATTTCTTGTGGTTTATCCGTTGTAGAATCTGAGAGACCTTTGGGGGTATCGGGGTCCCTACCGAGTATTGTTATACTCACACCTACATGGGCTATGGCCGCACCTTGTTGTGTATTGTGCAGATGACAAACAACATGGATAAAGGCTGAGGGTGCTAGGATAGGAGGCTGCTCAGAGGTGGACCACTAGACGAGATGTACTGTAGATATGGATAATCTAGAGCTGTACCTACCCTTCAGGTAAGATCCTTGGTGGGTGTTCACAGGAGCTTCTTTCAGTTTTACTTGTACTTTCCAGCAGGGCTTGTATTCTGACCCCATTACTTACTGTACTCACTCTATTTACTATATAGTTTTCACTGTGGTTGTATCTTGCTGTGTGCTTGGATTTTGTGAGTTTGTAGGATAAAAGGCAATGCCTTCCCGGTTTCAGGGATTTGTCTTTCCGGAGCTAGTCTCTAGTCCCTAGTCTATGGAAGGCGGGCTTAGGGTAGTAATAGTATGGGCCCTGAGGGATGGGTCATGATAGATTGGTATCAGAGGAGTCAGTTCTACCGGAGAACTTGGACTCATATATTTTGATTCGGTAATAGTTTTTAGTGTAATGAGTGTGTTTTTCAGTTTAGGGAATCCAGTGTTGGTGCGGTGGCCGACATATCCATACAACAGGACCCTGACTTCTGACTTAGTGCAAGAAAACACTATTTTCATGTGTGTTTTTGAAAAGTTTTCTTTACAGTCTCTTTGAGTTAGCTCACTAGGTATAACTTATTGAATGTGGTGCACCTATTTCTTTTCTGGATGCCTCCATGCAGACAGCCAGCCAAGGTTCTAGGTAGAATATGGGATTATAGCCCATCGAGCGACGAGGCATCGGTGCAGGGTCACCTTTCGACAGTTGTACCATCAGGTGGTGTACCAGCAGCACCACTACCAGTTGGGAAACCAATGAAACCAGCCCCAGCAGTAGAGGGTGCATGCCAATTGAGCATGTTGCATGAGTTACAGCACTAAAGGCCACTGAGGTTCCGGGGAGAGATGGATGCACATGCAGATGAAGACTGGCTGGAGGTTGTGGTTAGATTTTTCCGACTGGTAGGGATGCCAGCTGATCTTATGGTCATCCATGTAGCCAGTATTCTTTAGAAAGAAGTGGGGATATAGTGGAGCTTGATGCTCCAGGTTCACGATGAGGTCACTGTCATCTGGGCATACTTCGAGAGCCTTTTCAGGGCAGAGTTAGTCCTAGTGACCTTATGCTCTGTGCATATACATGAGATTATCCACATGCATGAGGGAAGCATGACCATGGCTCAGTATTCAGTGAGGTTCACTGACCTCTCGTTCTACTCTACTAACATAGTGCGCGACCCTTTATTTAGGGCCTAGACCTTCGATCAGGGTTTCAGAAGGGAGATTTGAGATTCGATAATTTCTCTCAGAATCCCAACGCAAAAGGTGGTGTTAGAGTGAGTACTCTTAGTGGAGAGCTTCATTGCTGAGTAGTCACCGGTATCAAGACCCACCACCGGACGACACGTAGCAGAGTCATCTGTAGCTGGAAACCGATAGATGATCCTGAGGTCCAAGAGGACTAGACCTACAGGTGGACGACTACAGGATACACAGTTGGTTGTGATGGGATCTCAAGACAGAGCATGACATGAGAGGAGTACATAATGTCACTCGTGTGGCGGGCAGGTTCACATGGATCGTGACTTCCTGACCCGCCGTATGGACGAACAACAGAAATTTGAAGGACTACCTGGGATGAGGTGAAGATTCGATGAAGGAGGTCTGTAGGTAGTAAGTAGACATAGAAGAGGAGATGCTCGTGCAGTAGGCGGTGGGTGGTGATTTGAGGTTCTACCGCCACCACCTCCAGGTGGTCCACCCCGACCACTGGGGGTAGGTGGACTGGGATGAGCTCTACTCTAGGCAGCTGAGACCTACGACCACGACACTTCGGAGATGATATGAGGTATGATATGTGTCTACTTTACCTTAGCTGTATTACTTATAGACACAAGTGCTAGTCACTCTTTTATTTCCATGACCCTTGTTCGGAGCACGGAGATTCTGATGGAGCCGTTGGCTCGATCCTTATAGCTGGAGACTCCTATGGGAGAGGATTCAACGATTACACACTAGTTCCGGTAGTGTGAGATTACACTAGGAGGTGAGAGTTTCAGCTGGGATCTCTTAGTAGTGGCGTCGAGGCCTTACGATGTCATCATGGGTATGGACTGGTTATCCATTGTCCATGCTCATATTTACTGTATTAGATGAAAAGTGTGGTATGTACACATGGATGGGACCTGGTTTTCATTCACTGGATGGAAGGGAACCTTTGCAGCACATGATGGACTTACCCGAAGGAGGGTGAAACCGATCACACATCATTTGGAAAGCCTTACCCTTGGAGCATTTGATGTTGAGAGTCCGAGCTATCCTGTAGTGGTGGACCAGTACGCTGATGTTTTTTGTGATGATGTACCAGATCTACCTCCTCGCAGAGAGGTGGTCTTTTATATTGTCCTGTACTCTAAGATGACACTGATATCTACAACAACATATCGGATGGCTTCCGCAGAGCATCAAGAGCTGCGAGTACAGCTGGAGGACTTGCAGGGAAAGGGGTTCATTAGGCCCAGTGTTTCTCCTTAGGAATCCCCAATTATGTTTTCTAAGAAGGAAGGTGGGAGTTTGAGACTCGGTGTAGACTATCGTCACCTGAAACAAGTGACCATCAAGAACAAGTACTCACTCCCAATGATTGACGATATCTTTGATCTGATGAAGAGAGAACGATGGTTTTCAAAGATAGAACTCATATCAGGCTATCACTAGCTCAGGGTACGAGACGAGGACGTGTAGAAGATGGACTTCATATGTCGGTATGGCCATTATGAGTTCTTGGTTATGCCATTCAGCGTGACCAACGCCCCAACAGTGTTCGTGGGACTCATGAATAGGATATTCCAGCCATACCTTTATAACATTGTGTTAGTCTTCATCAACGACATCTTGGTATACTCAGCTACAGAGGAGAATCATACCTATCATCTGCAGAGAGTTCTCGACACACTCCGAGAGCACCAGATATATGGTAAGCTCTTGAATTTCCAGTTCTAGATCTGAGAGGTTCACTTCCTAGGACATGTCATCTCAGAGGTTGGATTTTTGGTGGATTCAACTATGATTGAGGCTATGATTTCTTGGGATCCACCCAGGAGTATGACGGAGGTGAGGAGTTTCTTGGGGTTGGCCGGTTACTACCGGAGGTTTGTGCCTGACTTTCCAGAGTTGCAGTACCCTTAACGGTGTTAACGAAGAAAGGGAAACCTTTCATATGGTTAGAGAGATGCTAATAGAGTTTCTAGGAGTTGAGGAAGAGACTGACGAGTGCCCCATCTTTAGGCTTTCAGAGTAGAAAGTTGGGTACGTAGTCTACTACGACGCATCAGGGACTGGGCTTGTATGTGTCATGATGCAAGAGGGAGTAGTGATCGCCTTTGGTTCTCGACAACTGAGATATCATGAGTAGAACCATGGTACCCATGACCGGGAGTTAGCAAAAGTGGTCTTTCCCTTGAATATTTTGAGACATTACTTGATGGAAGAACATTTTATAGTTTACACTTATCACAAGAGTCTCAGGTATATCTTCTCTCATAAGGACCTGAACCTGAGACAGTGGTGTTGTCTTGAGATCCTCGAGGACTATGACTTCAAGATAGTCTATAGTCCTGGGAAGGGGAACGTAGTAGCAGATGAACTCATCAATAGATCTGGTATACAGTTGATGAGTGAGGTGATGAAGCTGGTAGCCACTTTATAGATATCCTACGTGGATCGAGATAGAACAACTTATCTTCAGTCTCTAACAGTCACTCCCCCACTCTTTTAGTGAGTCAAGAAGGCACAACTTGGGGACGCTGACTATGAAGCTCGATATGCTCAGATATGCATAGGACAATCACCTGATAGATTTTCTAAAGGTGGGGAGGATGTCATCCTCTTCAGAGGGCATACTATGGTATCGATGGTTCTACAGGAGGATGTGTTGAGGAAGTTCCATAATCCCCCTCTAGTGGTACATCCAGGAGTGGTGAAGATATACCAAGACCTCCTGCATTAGCATTGGTGGATGAGAATGAATAAATTAGCAGCAAAGTTTGTCTCATGTTGCTCACTTGTCAGCAAGTGAAGGCAGAGCATCAGGTTCCAACAGGCTTAGTTCAGCCACTAGAGTTGGCAGAGTGGAAGTTGGATAGAATTTCCATGGACTTTGTGACAGGAATCTCACACACGTCCAAGGGTCATGATTCTATCTAGGTGATCATTGACCTACTCACCAAGTTGGCCCGCTTTTTACCTATCAGAGAGTAGGGTTAAATAGAGGGATTATGACATCTCTACATTCATAAGATTGTATAGATTAATGGAGTGACCTCAAAGATAGTCTCTGATCATAATGCACATTTTACTTCCTGGCTATATAAGGGGTTGCAGGAGGTGTTCGGGACTCAGCTTTGATTGACCACCGCCTTTCATCCCCAAACGGATGGTCAGACAGAGAATACCATTTAAACCCTCGAGTACATGTTGCGTGCTTGCGTCATTGATTTTTCCCGCAGCTGGGAGGATCAATTTCCATTGATAGAGTTCAGATACAACAACATTTATCACTCTAATATCGGTATGGAACCATTCAAGGCTTTGTACGATCGACCTTGCTGATCACCTCTATGCTAGACTGACCCATGGGAGTTAGAACTCATGGGACCAGCGATGGTACGTGCTACCATGGAGAAGGTGTAGATCAATCAGGAGTAGATGAAGACAACACAGAGTAGGCATAAGTCTTATGCTGACAGGAGACGAAGACCTCTGGAGTTTGAGGATAGTGACAATGTCTTCTTACGGGTCTCACCTCAACAAGGTTTGTAGAGATTTGGCCAGGGCATCAAGTTATCTCTGAGGTTAAATAGACCCTTTTAGGTCCTTAGAAGAGTTAGTGAGGTGGCATACCTCTTAGCCCTTCCCCCCCAATTTCACTGGGTGCACTAATTTTTCCATGTTTCCCATCTGAGCAGGTACATGCGTGATCCTTCGCACATCCTTGACTGGGGTGAGTTGGACATCGAGGACGGGGCGATATTTTCAGAGGTTCTAGTAGAGATTGATGATCGACGGGAGAGAGTCCTTCATGGGCGATTGATACCTTTGGTTCACATACATTGGCAGCATGGGAACCTCTAGAAGAGAACATGGGAGCGGGACGCTCGGATTCGTGTTCAGTACCGCCAATTTTTTCCCAAGTTTGTGTTGAGGATTTTGGGGACACAAATCCCTTAGGTGGGTAGAATGTAAAGACCCGTAATTCTCCATGTAATTTTTTTATTATCTAGAAATATTACGAGTCTGCAAAAATTGATGGCATGTGATTTCGAGGCCCAGAGTGCCTAGAATGAATTTTCCGAACTTTTTTAGGTACGTTCAGTAAACGTGTGAGCGTTGTTTTGTAACTTTTGAACTGGTGCTCAAAATTGAAATCCTTGGACACCTTGGAACTCACAGCACCGACATTTTCTTAAGGGAGCCTTCACCTTGACCACATTAGGTTGAGGGTGGAAGATATATTTTTGGTTTTTTTGTGGTAGAATTAAAAAAAATAAAGAAAATAACTTTTATTTTATTTCTTGAAAACTCTAATTTGATTTTTGGTGGTGGGGACCACCCGAGGAGGTAGGGAATTTAATGCCCCACATTAAATTCCTAGTCACAAAAGGTCTAACACTTGAAAACCCCCCATTAATGATATTAATTAAATGTTTAATTGATGAAGTGATTAAACTTCTTTAGGGGGGGATTGGCTCCTCACCTCTCGTGGTGAGAATTGTGGAAAACTAGTTTGGTGGAAGAACATCCTACATCAAAGAACATACTCCAATGAAGAACGAATATACAGATCGAGAATGAGGAACCAATGCTCGAGCTCAGATCAGAAGAATGTTATAGGAGCGATGAATGTCGGTGTCCACATCATCATCAACTTCTTCCTCAGGCCATCTCCAACGAGCGATCGAGGTAGGGTTTTCTCTTGATTTTTCTTAGTTAAATTTTATATTGATTCAATATTTTTGAGACTCTTGTTGTCAAACTAATGCGAAGGGTTCAAGACAAACGAACACAACACGATCCCTCTGCTACGTCATGGATTGATCTATTCTTCGCAGGCGAATTGTCAGATTGAGCAGAACCCGACCATGTTGGGATAGATGCAAAGGCAACATCCTGGGACAAACTTTAATCTCTTAGGATTGAAGAACGGGCCACCAAAGCTCACCCGGTGACCCATAGAAGTCCCTCAGTGACTGACGCTGGCAGGGTATAGGTGGTGGCCGACACACCAGCCGGCCGTGATGGCGGCATAGGCAAAATCGCATCACTGAAGGAGGCTGCGGCCCATCGGCCACGACAGAGGAGGATGGTGGCCGAGACGCCGGACAACTTCGTGGAAGCCGGGGTGGCACGCCTCTACGCCGTTGGAGATGGAGGCTGCAATTGTTGAGCAGTGACGGCACACCCGAAGGGTGGCTAACACCCAGCCGACCGTGGGTTGGAGCAGCGGTGTCGTTGCGCCACTGGAAGTGGAGCCAATTGGACTTCCAACTGGCCGAATCACACCGAGCCAGACCCGCTGCGGTGGGTCCTATGTTCCAGCATGTGGCACCACATGGCGCCGCCAGATTGACTAGAATTGAATGACACTTGGGTTGTTCAGGAATATGGGGGGGGGGGGATCCCCGGGTGGTGGCTAGGGCGGGCTTTTACAGAGCGGACCACACCCAGCCGTGGGCCAAGCCCACCGTGTTCGAACCCATCTGGGTTGGACCCAGGCCGGGTCAGGTTGGCCTGACCGGGTCGGACCGAACCCGGGCCTATCTAGACCCAAATACGCCTTTTTGGCCATATCTTGAGATCTGTGCATCTGATTCATGAACCGTATGTGGAACTGAAATCCTTGGATCGAGACTGACCTTTTTCCTTACTCCAATTTTGTTTTGGGGAAACTTGAAGTATGGCTGGGTTGGTTCATACCCGAATCCAACCAGGCCCTCGACACTGAAATGCCAATAACACCCAGACCGGGCATCCGATTGACATGCCGTCTGTTGTTTTCAAACCAAAATGGCATGGAGGATCATCAGGTTTCTTTATTATGGGAATTCGTGGTATTTGAAGTATCTACTGACGACTTGGGTAGTGTTTCTCCTAGAATCAAGCATCTTATGATTGGGAAACCCTATAGATGGCTGTGATTGAAGAATCTTTATTTCCTGTCTGGGTCATCTTTGGATCCTGTATGGGTCACCATCTACGGATCCTATGTGGGTCATCTACAGATCCGGTATGGGTCATATTTAGATACTGTTTTGGTCATCTTCTAATCCATTGTGTGTTATCTTTGATCCCATGTGTGTCAACAACAGAGGTTCTCGACGAAGTAAAATGATCTAGCAATACAGATAATCATCTATACTTTCGTACAAAAGTTATACCTGGTGTGAGCTGAATATTTACCATGGTGGTACACTTTTGTGTGGTGATACCTTCATGGTATTCTTCTATGTGGCATTACCTTTATGGTACTTACCTTCATGGTGTTACCATCATGGTATTCTTTCCTTCATGGAACATTAGTGCTTTTGGCTAAAGAAGTCGGGCCTTGTGTTTCCTCATGAACAAGATTGGTATACTTGATAACTTAGGTATATGTATGGGCATATACCTAAGTGGGGTTGACTGATGTTTTCATGTTTTGTGATTATGGTATTGCTTATAGTTTACCCTTGGTGGAATCTGAGAGACCATTGGGGGTCTTAGGGTCTCTACTTAGTATTGTTATACTCACCCCTGCATATGCTAAGCCCACAACTTATTGTGTCTTGTACAGACGACATACAACATTGATTAAGGATGAGGGTGCCAGGACTGGTGGCTGCTCGGAGGTGGACCACTAGACGAGACGTACGACATAGATGACTATTCGAGAGTTGTACCTGCCCTTCAAGTAGGATCTTTATGAGGTGTTCACATGAGCTGTTTTCAGTTTTACTTGTACTTTCTAGTTAGTCTTGTATTCCGAAACCATTACTTACTGTACTCACTATATTTACTATATAGTTTACCTTGTCCTTGTATCTTGCCATGTACTTGGATTGTGTGTGTTTTTAGGATAAAAGGTAATGCCTTCCCAGTTTCAGGGATATGCCTTTCTGGTGCTAGTCGCCAGCCCCTGGCCAATAGAATGCAAGCTTGGGGTAGTCACAGTATGGGCCTCGGGGGATGGTTTGGGACATGGAATCACTCAATCCCCTTTAATATAAAATTAGTCTCTCATATAAATACTCATCAACAATCTCATATCATCCCTCTTGGGCTTCTAATGAACTCACATAATGGTTCTAAAAATGGGTTTCTAGATCACAAGCGCATCGATGAGAGGTATATGGTGAGTTATCCTTTGCATGGTTGAGAAAACCTACCCTAAATGTTGAAGATGACATAAAAAAAACTGTATCATTAAAAAAATTCTTAAACATGAGATATGTATGATTCCTAAAATGGTTGAATAATATGTGTGTTTTAAATCCAATCACACATAAAATGTTAGTTGGAAGTCTCACTAATTAACAAGATAGAGAGAACCCTTTTTCACTTAATGAAATATAAATTGATTCTGTAGTCTCTTATAGTTGTCTGTTCGACCCTGCTCTGACAAGATAAACCACCAAACACCTCCTTATAACCGACCCACATATTCCATACATGATTTGTGCTTCATGCGAGAGTGATCTATATCACCTATACACTTCCATGGCTAAAAGCCTTCATGCTTGGCTCGTGTACACTTTTAAAAGGCTAGTTAGGTGGTGGAAGAGGTTGGAATATTTTTAACAAACACTTAGTAAAACAACTTTTCCTCCATAATATGAAAAACCATAAATCCCTTTCTATATCATATTAAAAAACTCATTCATGGGATATATATATTAAACATATTTCAAAAGGATGGATTATTCAATAAATATTCAATTACTAATTTCTATATCTCTACATTAACCTTAAAAATATTATAAACAATGTGATTGTAACAAGTAGCATAATCACATTACTATTAAATAAAGTCATGTTCTCTAATTTTTATAAGTGATATATCAAAAATATTCTTAAATATTATTAAAAAATGGTTTAAAAAAGGAAAAATACTTCAATAATTCCATTTAGAAATTAAAGGTATATTCATACCCACTAAAAAGTTCCAAAAACCATAAAGGATAAATAAGAAGACAAATCATATTTAAAACCCCAATAGTAAGAAGAATACCGAAATACCCTTTATAATTATAGAATTGAGAAATAAAGTAAATTCTTTCCCTTGATAACATGAGTATAAAAGAATCATAAACAATAAGAAAAATATGAATATGAGATACCCATATTAGTAACCCACATTACCTTCAAAAAATAATAATATGGAACACATGCACCACTAAAGTATACTTATCGGTTGGGGGAGTACAAAAGGTGCATGGAGTGTATTTTTTTCAAAGAGTTTCCCATATTATTTGAGGGGGTGATTAAATCCATTGATAGAGGATCCACACTCCAAATATATGGGGGGTAATGAATTCAATCAACTATGCCAGGTACCCTCACCTAATTTACCCCAATGTGGTACGGACCCCATACTGAATCTGGAGGACCACACCCAGAATATGTTGGTGAGTACTGAACACTAGAAAAAATAGAAGGGACCCACAAACATTTTTCAACTCTTCACCAAGAGATCTCTTAATACTATATCATCAATGGGAATTTCACCAAACCTAATCATTGACCCAACAAAATATAAGTAAACTAGTCTACTAAAATTTCATCGTGTTCCACCTCTAATTAAAAAATCAGTGGACCAATATGTTCTATATAGAAAAATTATCATGATGGAGTACTCACATGCCAAAATATGATGCCTAATTAAGAAGATATAAAATGACATATAGGTTGGAATAATACATGAATTTTTCTTAGAGGGCACATGTTTTTTCTCCCCTTTTCAAAATCATAGTCATGTACTGCTATCCAAATGGGATGTATGAGTCTACATGAATGATGTTTATACTAGTGTATATGGTTATGAGGACTAGTGGGGTTAATTTACTTGTAATAAATAATTTTGAGTAATCTTTGGGGACAAAGCAAAAGGATTTTCGTCGAGAGGGTACATGTAATGCGAGACCAGTTGGGTTACTTAGTGTATATCTCTGGAAGGCTGTGTCATGTATGAAAAAACAACTACCTAGAAATATAATCCTTCTATACATTGATTCATTCCTCCTAATATCGCATAGTTTTTTTTACCCAATTTACATTCAATTTGATTTTTAACTTGAAACAAAACCCTATCCATTATTTTCAATATGATATATAACATATGGATTTGAAGAACACGAAACAAGATCACATATTTAATATTTAAGTCCAAAAAATAATCATAAATTTAATTGTTTATGTAGGTTATTTCACTAATATAAGTCAAAACTTTTTCTATAACCTAAATATCCCCCATCACACCTATAAGTCTACCTTCCAAAGATTCTATTTTAGATATACACCATGAAATCACTTTTTATGAATTCGAAATGAAACATAAAAAACGTCTCCACTGAGTCTCACATCACCATGCCTCTAAAAAATCCTTCATCCACTACTAATCATTTCACATTCCTTTACCATCATTTTATTACTTTAATTTATCCATGTTAGGCTTGGATTCTAGTCATTCCCCAACCTAAACCAATTTTTTTCGAACTGCTGACCACAAAGAAGGTCAATGACATATTCACAAAGAAAGGAAGAATAATTATAAATAAAACAATTAATAAGAACTATTGTTTTCCAACAAAAGGGTTTGAACATTAATATTATAGCATAAATTCTTAAGAATTATGAAATTGGGGATAAATAGAATTTAACAACATGATAAATAATTAATATAACAGGGACATGGAATTATAGATAATTAATCAATGTTTGTATTCTATGATTATAAATAATGAAAAATGAATAAAAATAATTTAATTAAACGTTCCTACCTACTGATAATATAGTTCATTGGTGATGATTTCATTTTCTCTAGGTTTGGTTGAAAATTCCATAGAAAACGTTCTGGTTAAATTTGGATCACCCTGCCTCTCTCCCCCCTTTCAAACTCTAATTTAATGTTTATAAAGAATGTGAAAAAAATTATTAATTAGATAGGAAAATATTAATAAAGGGTTAGGGTTCCACTATTATACCTAATTAATTAATTAATAAAATTAAATTAAATTAAATTATTATACCCATGAAAGACCCAGCCCGGAGGTCCAGATGAGAACTGAAGTTACACAACCCCAAAGGTAAATACCTTATTAGAGACACACCCATGACTTTGACATTACTATTTGAGGATCTGTTTATGATGAATCACTATCTTTCCATGATCACACATAGAAAAAAAATATTTAACATAATACATTCGAGAATATATGATTTTCATTTCATGAAAATGGGTAAATGAAATATCTAAAAAATATATTTAAAATATAATAAATGATCTAGACACAAATATGGGAATTAAATAAAAATGTAATATTATATTATTTTTCTCATTATCTATGTATTTTAGATGGATTTTTATTTATTAATGATAGAATGATAGGATTTATCATCATCAGTAAGGGCAGTTTTTTTTGTCACACCTATAACTCCAAATAACATCATCATCAAGTAGTGTTGTATTCTATCAAGAAACCTTTTAAAGTATTATATCCAAAAGTTATATCATGACATTAATTATCTATAATTAATGAAATTTTAATTTAATCATATGATCCATAAAAATCTTACACTAATTTTTGACAGTAGTCTCTCTCCCATCAATACTAAATAAAACATTCTAATTCATTTACCCACTTCCTTATAACTGTGGTTGGTGTATAATAACTTTTTGTAAACTGTTATCACTTATTTATATATCATATTTCATGAAATAAATTTAGTCCAATAGTTTTCACTTTTATTTCTAAAGTGACTATAGAAAAAAACTATAAACCACTAGGGAGAATTTTTCACTATCATATCACTTATATATACAAATAATACTTAAGCACAAAGCCAACTGAGAACCCATACCTTCACCAATCAAAGAGAAAATCCATGATAGCCTCGATGACAACAAAATACCATTTATAGACCACAAGAAGGAACCCGAATGTGAAATAGGATCTAATTGAAAATAAATCAAATTATTTACAAAGTAAATCCGTCAATATGAAAATGTTCTATTGAATTTGATTATAAAAAACATCCACCCACATAAAATTTTTATTATTAGTTAAATATTTTATGAAATTTCAATCACACATAACTAAATAATATTTTTAATGAAAAACGTTATAATATATTGTGAACCGCCCACTATATAATGGCGTGTTAAAATTTGAAAATATTTCAGAGTGTATATATCAATATATGATTTTAAATAGAATTACCATTCACAAGTAGTCAATAATATTCACATTAATATATGTTCACTAAAAAAAATTAATATATACCCCATATAAATGATCTAAATCGAAAAAAATATTTTATATTATATTAAAGAAATCAATATGTAATATCATATTCTAATATCTTCAAGTAATATTTTCTTTTTTTGATGATTCCTTATAAGTCCATCACTTGAAACCTTGTAAAATACTTGAAACCTATCATAAAAAGGAAAGATATATACTTATAAGTAAATACAACAAAATTAAACAAATATAGAAACCTATACATCATAAAAATAACCACCGAACCTTTGATTAAAAAAACTTAAACCTCCATATATAGGTTAAGATATTGTTTTACTAATCCCAAATGATCTTCACCCATAACCTAACCTCCACACATAAATCAAAGTCATCATGAAAATAAGTATCAAAGATAAATATGTCTGTAATAGCAGAAAAATATGGCCAATTTCATTAAGATAAGGCTAGAGTGACTATAATCAGACTCACTTTACTATGCAAGTAATATTTAGAAATGAATATCTTATAATGCTTCATCAACATGAGATATATTTTCCTCTAATATAGGCTTCATATATATCATAATACATGTAATTTTATTAATAATAATACCATCATACATGGGTCACGAGATGATTTTCTTATCATCCTCCTGTTTAAAAATATGCGGAAATTAGGTAACTATCAAACTATTCATTCTTAGCTCATGAAATCATGTAGATGTTCCCACATTCTATTTTTACATAATAAAAATAATCCTTTAATATATTTTGGTAAATATAAAAATAAAGGGATAATTTTATAGTATATTATAGGAACATCCTAACTATTCAGCATAGATAAGTTTTTGTATTCTAAGAAACAATGTAAATAGAACCATTTTCTAATAATTAAAAAACAATTGTGATTGATCTCTTGTAATATCATATATATTTTGACTGAAATTGATAACCTTAATAGTCATAATATAAAAAATGACTTAAATAATTAACTCCTAACTAGAGTCATATTTACAAAATAATATGATGTTGTATTTTTTATGTATAAGAATACATGTAAAAAAGAATATATATAGTAACATAGATTGTAGGATACCCATCCACCTCTGTTACCTTTACCATTTAGAATTATACTCAAATATATGTTCTCAATCAAAATTTATAATGTGAACATCTTTTATTACTATGAAAATGTAATAGTGTGGGAAGATTACTATAACTACTAATGAACCGTATGAAATTTTCATAGCATAAATAGTCAAATGGGACACCAAGATAACATCTACTAAAATAGTTATGAATAAAAATATTTAAGTAAAATTTGATATAAGAATTTTTATCAGTTTTTATTTTATATAAAAAACTTTAGATACTTTGAATAAAAGTATTATAAATTTTATTAAAAACTAATACAATGTTATTATTGAAGATAATCTCTAAATCATCTCAAATATTGGAGTAATAATTTAAAAATATGATGAAGATAGATGTTATTTATAAATTTTATAAATCATGGATAATGACTTAAAAGTTTATTTAGAAGTGTAAAATAATTTTTTCCATAGTTTTATAGAATTAAACATTATAAAAAAAAAGAAATTATGGTATTAATACATTTAACATATTTTATATAATTAAAATAACAGTTTAAACTAAAAAATAAAAAGTATATAATGGAAAATGACAATTTATATTTTTGAGAACTATAATATATTATAGTTTCATTAGAAGAAGAGAGTTTTGTAAAATCATTGAATAAAAAACCTAATGAAATGGGGAATAAAAATACATGATAAATTGTTGTAGGTCTAGTAAAAAATGATATTAAATCTAAAATCATTTTCCCAAAAAGTTCAATAAAGATGGAAAAGTGAAAAAAACAATTAAATACTTTTGTTCAATAAATATTTAAAAATTAAAGTCATATATATTCATGTTTTATTTTCCCATATTTATATATTAAAATAAAAACAGATATTACTAGTTTATAATGTTTTTTTAAAATATTCTAAATAAATATGAAATTATCCATTCAAAATTTTAAGTTAGAAGAAAAAATATAAATTCAAAATCCATATAGATTTCAAAAAAATAAAAATTATATAAAGGTATTCAAAATGAACAATGTGAAATAAGGATATCAATAATGAAAAGTGCAATGATATTAAAATAATTAGCTTTTTTTGGGGAATCTCATATTTTCAAGAGGAGGATTTGATCAAAAAATAGATGTAACAAAAACACTAAATAATTAATAATAAATATTTTTTGATATTGATGATATAATATTTTAGTATTTTGATGAAATAAATTTTGAAATAGTTAATTGTACAAATAGATAATATACTTAATAAATCCTTAATTGGTGAAATAAAAATTTTCATTAGTTTACATGTTAATGAATGAACCATTGGAACAATTATTTAACCATAAAATATTCCAAATTAGTATTGAAATGTATTTACTTGGGGTTAAAAAACCTATGTTAAAATATGTTATAATAAAGACGAAGTTATCAGTGGCTGTGGTAAATAAATCAAAAAATGTAATGGAAAATTAATTAGTCATTGGAATACTAGATTATTTGATATCAACATGATCAAATATTGTTTATGAAAAATGATAATTATAGAGGTACCAATGTGAACCCTTGTAAAGATACTTGTACATTTTCAAGGAATAATAAACTATGTTTTATTATATGGAAGATAAAAGGAGAATAAATTTTTAATTATTTACCAATTTTTATTATTATGGTTTAGTGGATAATTAAAATTTAATATATGAACATGATTTCATTAATGGAAGAAAATTTATCACTTAATTTTTCATGTAATAAGAATATATTTCCAAATGTAATGTAGATGAAAAATATATAGTGAATACTAAAACATCTACTATATTTAAATTTTTGAATCAATAATTAGAAGATGTTGGATAAAAGATTTTTTACTAATATTGATTATGATTAAAAGTAAAATATATATTAAAATTATAAAACAAAATTAGTCCTTGAATAAAAATAACACTAATTTCAACCAATATTTCATTAATTAAAAGGTGGGAAAAGCAGTCATGATGTTATAATTATTACTAATTATATACAAACTTGTTGATATAATTACTGAAACACTCAATTAAGAGGTTTTTTAAAGTATAATTTGATACTAAAACATTAGTAATCACTTTACATTTAATGGTATGAGGTGATGATCCTTACTCCCCAATGTATGAAGTTAATTAAAAATTACTATGATGTGTAGGTTTCATTTAAAACAAATATACAATGAGTTATATCCCCATGTGATTCATTGAGAATGGTGGAGAAATAATGAAAAATAATATATTGCATTGATATAAAAAGAAGCATAATACATGAAAATATTTACGGATCCTTTTTATTTAATAATTGGAGGGTATAAAATCAATTATTATGGGGGATAACCATGGTTAATGGATGGAATAAATGTTCACAAAAATTGGTAAAGAACAGGTAGAAACTTTTATCATTATTGTTTATTGTTAAAATATGGTTTTTAAACAAAAACATTATAAATTTTAGTATAATAATCAATAAAAAACAATTCCAAATTTTCTTTTATAAGTGATTTATAAAAATTAGTAGAAAAATAAATAACACAAATTACTATGTTGAGTAACTTCTTCGTCAATAATTTCTTAGTGAATTGTTCTCAAATGTATCTAATTTTCTCATATATCAATAAGTGTCATTATATTATGTGAATATATAAATTACTTTTAAGGATATCTGATAAATATGTAATATTCTAGTATGTTAGGGTAAAAGAGAAAGGTTGAAATTGATTTCAACTAAGAATGATTAAATCATTTACACGTCCTCTTAGTTCATTACTATAGACATAGGAACCCATTAGAAACAATTATAGTTGTTTTAAAATATAAGAGTTTAATAAATTATCTATATTTAAGTATAGTTTTAATGTATAATATATAACATGAAATAATATGGACATGAATTATTATCAATCAATTTTTTTGGTGATATTTTACAAATATCATAAAAATAAATTAGTGATGATGCATTAAATAAAATATGATAACACAAAAAAGGTAAAGGGTTAGTGATATGTGATATCTAGAATAACATTTTACATTTAACCTTGTAAAATTATGTGATAAATCTTATCATATTTATTTTATTTATATTTATGTAAGAGATATATGTAAGTCACTATCTTACAACTCAAGTGT
The DNA here is from genome assembly GCA_963277665.1 of Viscum album. NCBI lineage: Eukaryota > Viridiplantae > Streptophyta > Magnoliopsida > Santalales > Viscaceae > Viscum > Viscum album. The sequence goes on along the minus strand of OY728133.1, from coordinate 1,861,993,350 downwards.
TATGGACATAATGTTGTTTCTGATAGGTCCTTTGGTAGGCATATAAATAATAATTTCCCACTACTACTAAATCCTTAAATAATTCATACACATTTATCCCCATGAAACATCATATGTGATAATGAGTGAAACCCTATGGAAAAATATTTTTTATATCCTACATAATACATTTATATATGTTTTAAAAAATAATAATAGTTTAATATTTTTTTTTGAAAAAAAATCATTTATAGAACCTTTTGTGCGAGAACATGGGAAATTGTATCAATGAAATTGATTATTAATTTGGAATTAAAAATGGTATAAAAATATTTTTATCTATAAAAAATGTTTTTTCTATTTAATCTATAAATGGATCTAGCATGATCTCTATAAAAAACATATGTCTCCATGTAAGTCATAACAATGAAAACATGTGTCATTGGCTTGTTTTTTTAATACAATATGGTTTTAACCCTCTAACATTAATTCCAAAAAATTATATAAACAACCAAATTTTTCTATGTATCATATTATTAGTGGTGGTTTTTTAAAACCATGCAGAACCTATTATTAGAAGTAGTTGTGAAACTGTCATAAAATGAATGCAGTAATTTATTTTTGAAAACTTTTTTTTTCAATTGAGAAATGATATAGTATATTATTGTACCTTTACTTAATATATATTACTTTATTAATGTATCTAATAACTTAAAAGTGGTTTATTAGTATATAACAATATTTTTTTTGATTAACAAAAGTTTTAATGATAAAAAAATGTATTGACAGTTTATTTAATTAGTGATGGTTTAATCCAAAACTGATTAAAAAAATAGAACATAACATTACACTTATGAGTATAATAACACATAAAATATAAAATACCAATATATTTACATGGTATAAAATTTTATAATTTTAGTACTCATATTAGTAAAACATTAAAAAAGAAAATATCTACATAAATTATAGCGCAATATTTTTTAAATATACAACATTTTTTTTAATTTATATGATAAAAAACATAATATATAAGTATTAATGAAAAATAAAAGACATGAAAAGTAAAATACAACATCATTACTACCACTCTATGGCTGGTTAGCTTCCCCTAATGATCCTTTGCATTTCCATAACTTTAGTTACCCAAAGTCATCGATTACTTTATTATGTTGGTAAAAAAATACAAGAATTTTATTAAAAAGGATTGAATATTTTATCAGTCTTGGGAGACCATATATATACATTATTTCAATATTACATTGAAACATAGAAATGTAGCATAAAAAATTCCTTGAAACATTATTCTTTATTTTAGTTTATACTAGAATTTATTCATTGATAATTTCTTGGTACCCTAGGAAAATGAAAAATAAGAAGGGGTATAAAAAATTCTAAGTAAGGGTATAAGTACAATTGAAGATATTATAACATGAATAAACATGATAGTGGAGTGGATAATCATTAAAAATTTACTATAATAAATATATTGAGTATAAAAATTTTTATAGAATTACAATTAAAATAATTACATAGATAACAATAACTGAATTCATTTTGTTGGAATTCATAATGTTAGACATATTGATATTTACCATCATGGAATCATCCATGAAATTATTAATGATATCAAAATCATATCCAAGACATAATTCTTTCCACCAATAGCATATACAAGACAACATTCTTGTATTGGGAAGTCATAAAAAATTACTCAATTTTGTTTTTCACATGAAACCAACCAATGCATCAAGGGGATATAAAATACTTGTCCAAACCAATTACTTATTTATGTAAAATGTTTTCATAATATATAAGATATAAAAAATAATATAATTAATAATCAAGTATCATTAGGAATAAATAAATATTTGTATTAAGATATAAACATATAGAACATAAATATTTTCCCAGTCAATAAGAGGGATAACAAAGGACATGATCCAAGAATAGAAAAAAGTGGATGATAAAACAATAAATAATAAATATATAAAATATGGGCTATTCTCATTGTATATGTAATTAACCCTTTCAAATAAACAATGAAAAGTTAGTTAAAAAGGGATCTGTAAAAGTGCTTGGTTGTTAATAACATATAATAGTTATATTCAATAGTTCTCACTAGTGTAAGACTATAACAATGGTAGGAGAATCCTTCATTATGGTTTGAAAAGAGGAAGTGAATTAAATAAATCATATCCTATGAGGTTGTCTAGACAGGTGAAAATTACTAGTCCCAATCATTGTGCATTAGAGTGAAGATTTATTTGAGACTCAACTATCATTTTTCTTGATGATTACCCTTAGGTTTATCTATTAAATAACCACATACACTTCATAGTATCTTGATAGGGATGTTAATAATTGAAAAACCAAAAACAATTTATTTCTAAAATTATGTATTTTTTTGGCAATATGAAAGCATAATAAAATTACTTAATTTAAGGAAATCACATTTCAAATATATCAAATGGGTAGAAATACCACAAAATTGCAAGCATTATGATATTATAGTAAATGTTTTTAATTTAATATTGAAGGGGAGGACTGAGAAACATTATGTTGGTATAATAATGGCATCATTAAAATTATATAATGATAGGGGATAAGTATTATATAATTAGAAAAAATATTAAATGGTAGATAATTCCATTAAATTAAAATCATATAAATATGTAAAAATTGTATTATAAATAAATAATTTCATTTTAAAATGAATGAGAAGGACTTGAAATCCTTACCCTGCTAATTATATTTTTAAATATTGAGAAAAATTATTAAAAACATAGAATCTTTTTGGGAGGTATTCAAATATAGAGAGGTATGTGAAATTTATTATTAGTGACTTTGGGGTGGAGAGGGATGAGATTATGATCGGGAGGGATCTCCTTTTATATGTTAAAAGGAGGGGATATTCCATGGAAACTAAATTTAAGTAAGTGGTAAGGATGGTGCCACCTGATAGGTAGGTTGATTTCGTGATTTAGGAGTGTTAGGTGGGAAAATATTGTTTATAAATGGTGGTATGACTTTACAACCTAAAAATGGTATTATAGAAGGTATAGGTTTCAAATTGATTTTTTAATACCAGATCCTTAATTGATTAATCATTTTAATAATAATTAATCTTGATTAAATAATAATCATGGTTATTTTTTATAACTAATACAATAAAATGGCCCTTATTACAAAATGTATATGTTTTGAATAAAAATGTGGTATCCATGTAACCTTATTAAATTTTTAAATAGGTTAACATTAACTTTAAATTAAAGCATATACTGTTTAGAAATACTATTATTGTAGAAATGTGATGTTTTAAATTTTAGGAATTAATATTCTTATTTAAAAATAATTCTAAATTAAAAGTGTAACTTTACTTGTATATATATAGAGTATAATATTAGTTTATTAATATTAAAATATATTGATTTCATAATACACAATATTTGGAAAATTATTATGCTTTGGAAAATAATAATTTTATAATTGTAACTAGTATTTACCTAAGTAAGTTATTTTTTATGCCTAAAACTAAAGTGGTATTTGATAAATAACTTGGAACTACTAATTAAAAAATATAAAATCTATTTTGTCAGATAAAATTTTAATTCATAAGAAATAACATTTTCTATATTAGGGCATGTAACAGGAAAAACACATTTTTTGAAAAGTCTATTTTTAAGATTAAAAATTATATATAGGGTGAAATAATCAATTCATTTGATTTTAAAGATATACATTGTTTTATTATAAAAAATAAAATTTATGTGTCTTTAAAAGAACTCCAAAAATAAATTTTACTAGGAAAATACCTTATGACTAAATATAGTATTTATTTGGAAATATTACTTTTTTCCTTTGATTTTTATTATAGGTGTTCTAAATAAAACATATAATTTTTTAAATATATAATTTTAATTATTAGAACATTGATAAATTAAATGGTATAATATATTTCAAGCTCTCGCTTAAATAAATTTTCAGTTTTGGTAAAAGTGTATTTTTCACTATTAACCTAAAATCAACTACTTAAGAAAATCAAAAAAATCACCATAATCTATTTTGAATCAATTAATCAATATAAGATAAAATTTTTTTATATAAAAATTATGGAATTTATGAATTTAAAATTTTAATATAATCATTAATGAAGTCTCTTTAGACTATGTGTTGTGTATTAGTTTTCAAGATGTAGTGTTTACCAACTAATGTAATGTCTCAGGTATTACATTCTCCCCTATTTAAATAATTTATTACCTAAAATTTGGATACATGTGAGTTACTAATAAATTTTGGTATTACTTCCTCATATATTATTTAGTATCCAATATTTCCTCAAGTTTTTTATTTCTCCAATGGTGTTTCACAAGTCAATTTGTATGTTTTTGAAAAAAGTTCACTCTAGTGTTGATTATTTTGAAAATCATTCTATTATATAAAAATTTAAGTTCCAAATCTATTGCCTCATATATGAGTACATGTGTTTAATCCTACATATACTTCATCAAAAAGAATACATGTAATATTTTTCATACATTATGATGATTAAGAGGCATATCCAAATGGTTAACTAAAAAGTTAATTATATTTATAATTTGAAGAGGCCAAATGTTCCATGATCTTGACTTCCCCTATACAAAATCTTATAACTCCCTTATATGGGGAAAATATTAGAAATATATGATCCCCCACTTGAAATTACATTTCATTCCCTAAATTATATGTATTACTATATTCTCTACTTAGAGGGGATTCGATATGATTTTGAATAGTTCATACATTCCTAATTGTCTCAGGAAAAAGTTCTAGTCACACTAGATTCCTTTATTAAACTTCTTCCCAAAAATTTCAAGCCCATCATCTATTCCCATAAAATTCCTCATTCATTTCCATTTGGATGTTCAAATGGAAACTATTATTTTATGCTAATTCCACCAGAGTTAGATACTAATACCATGCACCTTACAAGTAATGAGAACATGATCTCAATATTTCTTCTAATGTTTGACCACCCACCCAAAATGATTCATTTAAATCCCTACGGAAAATCAAATAAAAATTTATAAACTCTAAAAACCTCTAAATAAAAGTATAGTTAAGTGTATATTATGGTTGACCCTTATAGAATAGAGTTTAAATTAATTATAATGATTATGAAAAAAAAGGATAGATAACATTGCAGATTTTGTTTATTTATTGATAAGATGATTATTGCAAGAATTATAAATCTTGGTTCTTGCACTGGGTTTAGAAAATGTGTTTTAATTTACAATTTAGATGTTTTTGATATCTAACATTAGTGATCCTCTTATAAGAGTACTCACTCTCTACTTTATAAACACCCCTTCCCCCTCTTAGTTACTCAATTTTATTTATAGGTTGTTGTTGAATACCTTATTTAAACATATATACACCTAGATTATAAATGTTTTATTCGATAAATGTGATAACTGGTTGATTCATTTGAAAAAACATACCCTCCTCTAATAGCAATGATTGTTAAAGAGGGGGGAGGTAAGAATGGAATGAAATGAAATATTTACACAACCTATCATATATTTTAATCACACACAATTATCTACACAAAGAACATTAACATTTCATTAATTTGTTTGATATAAAAGGTTTACTCACTCATGTTATTCATGTGAGGATAAAAAAATAAAAATGAGAACTATTTCAAAAACACTCCACAATAGTAACAATACCAAGTTCATTCTCTAGTATCTAGGACTCTAATTGAGGTCCCCTACATAGCAGCAAAAGTCTATTTATAGAGAAAATTATCTCATGTGAAAAATTAGTTTTGAATTTTTTTATTCTCCCCCTATTTCCATGAGTTTGAATCAGAAAAAATGATCCCTTTTTTATTTTTAATTATCTATATTTTACTGTGTATTCAATTATTTAGGAGATAATGGTAGTACATGTTCAACCAACCATGAATATCTTTAATCTATTTAATTCTTTGACAATGTATCTCTCAACTGAAATCCTCATTTTCTAGAAGCTTTGAACTCCCTTAGTGTAACTGAGGCCTCCCATGAATTATCCCGACCAAAACCCCCCTGAGGATCAATCATATCATGTGAATATCTTTCGGAAGGTAGGATATTGAATTTGAAGGTAAAACAAACCCTATGGATTTGTAAATCGATTACATAACCACCCACCTTCATGTGGCTCAAATGATCAATGTATTGGTAAATGTTGTGTAATGGTTGTTATACAAGGGGAAATGATTTACCCTTATAAATATCATTGGTGTCACATAATGGTATGTATCTTTACCCTTATGTGGGTCTCGGATAACCCTTATGCATGTCCTTAATGAACCTTATGTAGATGGGAAGAACTTTATATAGAACAATGCATGGCTACATCGTAGCTTCTCAACCAAAACCACAAACACTTTATTAATCAAATGGATGATCCTATATTTTTGATAACCACTCTTATATAGTATCAAGAATAAAACACAACAATTCCTTGATAATTTTTTCTTCTCTACCCTTGAAAGCACCACTATGACTGGGTGAAACACTTATAGTGTAGCTATCCTCTATCATGTCACAAACTCTTATCAAGCATACCACCCATAACACAAAAATATCACTATGGAATTGCATAATTTATAATTACTCAGATTTATAGTGGTTATCTAACAATATCCATACCATGGTGTTGTTTCTCCTTCATCATATTGATCTCCATTGTCAACTATTCCACATAGACATACATGTAGTGTAGCTATTCTTAGATCTTCTGTTACAATAGAGATTCTCATACGATTTCCATGTAATTACCAAAATGTAGTGGTGATGAAATTAGTGTAGCACATGCGAAGCTTATGTCCGAGGAATACGATGCATGGTTGAAGTTTAAATGATTTCACCTTTATAAGTTCAGAATACTCAAGATAAGAGAATATCCCTATCTAGATTTGAGTTTGGCATAACCATACCATTTAAAAAATCCCATGGATAAAGCAGCCCATTATGTGAGGTGGGGGGTGGTGGACCCCCAATACTTCTATTTGTTTCCCTATATAGGTGATTCTATTCTTCCACCATAGCATGAATTTGATTCTCGTGCACCAATACATTCCTTTACTTAGGCATGCACGTGAATATCCACTCTTATACATGAGTATTACTTTCCCTATGGGATAGCTCGACCAGAAACCCCTCATAGGGATACTATATATATTTTTCACCTGAGGTCGAGGGATGTACCATGTTGTAAATTTTTTTCTAAGTGGTAAAACATTTACAATGTCATTACCAACCTACATAACATGGAAAAATACCTTTTAAAAATTTAAAAATTTAAAATTATTGTTTTCTTTTGAAAGATACAAAATACAAATGTTATTAACCAACATAAGAACAATTAAAATAAATTATTTCCAAGATTAATCATTTAAATTATAAATTATGTGTAATGAAATTTAAAATATATATGAAAATTTCGAACACATCAAACCCCCCACACTTAAAAAATAAATTTCCTCAAGAATTATCTCTACTAAGAATTAAAAAGGACACTACTATTCATCCAATATTTAAATTTCAAAATTAATGAATCCAAAAAAAATATCGATGGGAGAGATAGAGAGAAAGTTTACGTTTCACATGTGAAAAACGAATAAATCTCCCCACGAAAAAAATTTAAAATATTTTTCCCTGACCAATGATGGAAATTTTCATATATTCTATTTAATCCTCTTAATTCATTATTATTAACATGCTAATTTGAAATACATTAGTATTATTTTACTTCTATAAAAACTATAGGTAAAATAAATATGAACTTTTTCTCAAACCTTGAGTACATGTAACAAACATAGGAACTTAAATATGATGTATATTCTCTACATATTAGATTCAAAAACCACATAAAATCATGGGAACTTTAAAATTTTGGATCATATGACTCGAAGTTAAGGGATGGAAGTTAATAGATGTAAAAGTAGTTTATGTCTAGAAAAAGAGGGTTATATATATGTAAATTGAATTATAATCAATGTAAAGTCAAATATAATTCTTATTTTAAAAAAGTAACAACACAAACTTACCCAATCTCAAAGTAAGGTTCTAAAAAATAAATATAATTAATGATTTTCTATCTTGATTTTTTTCATTTTATTTTCTTTTTTAAATTTTTTAATTTTTTAAAAATTGAGCATGGAAAAGTCTCAAATACACTAACCAACACAAAATTATGAAAATAATTGGTCATGTGGTAGTGATTTTTAACCCTTCATAACTAACCCATTTCTTTATTTTCATATAGGGGTAAATTAAAACTACAATGAAAAATAACATGAAACTTTTCCTATAACAGATCATAATTACCAAAAAAAAGTTCCCCAAAAAAATCACTACACAATTTTACACAATTAATTACCTATCTCCTAACACTTGAACTTTGAACATCATGAAAAATATTAGATTAATGGTAGGAATGAATAAAATTCTATTTTAATGTGGCTCATTTATATTGGAGATAATTCATGACCTCTAAGGGATAAAAGTAAGGCCAATGTAGGTTATGTCTCAAGGATATTGGCTACATAAAAAAATTACTTAATCATTTTCATAGTCAATTTTTAATAATAATCTCTTTGACTTGATCAAATAAAAGTCATAGTAGGTAACATGAACATAGATCTCTATAAAAATTTAATAATAAAAATTTATAAATTTTGGTCTTGAAAACTCTTAGAAATGTTAGAATAATATATCAAATAAAATCAATAATGACATATGTAATGATAGAAGAATTAATTTTTATTAACCTATTAAAATAATATCATTAAAGATAGAATGAAAAATTCATCTAAATGCGGCTAATAAGAAAAATGATGATTCATTGAATTTCAAATTTATATGTTGTACTCTAACCATTAAATATCCCTATATTACTTATTAATTTTAAACAAATCTAAAATTAATACATGGTATTATAGAGTTTCTAAAAATACTAAGTATCATTGATCAAAACAAATCAAAATCCCTAGTTTGGGTATCAATATTTTCCCTAAATATTTAAATATATTATGAAAATAGGGGAGTGAATGTAATTAATAAAAATTAAATCTTAAACCACCTTTTCATTAATATATTATTTTTTTGATTTATTAATTCCCTATGTCATGAGAACCTTGGTTCGCAATGGGTGTAAAAATATAATACAAACTATGCAGGTTTAGGACCATTATCATGAAAGTTAAAAAATTAAAGGAATTGAAAACTAAACTAGTTAGGAAACATGATTGAAAATATATTAAATCCTAAATTCATAAAACATTTGGTTTAACTCTCAATTTTTTTTATTATGGTCATTAAGCTCTACTTCACCTCTTTATGTCATGTTACCAATGGTAGGAATAATGTTACCTGATTCAGATCCATAGATGTTAAAAGCTATGATTTTTCGTACAGATGTTCCCTCTCCAAATTTCAAAAAATGGATTTCACTCTTCTTATAATTAATAATTACTAAACCTACATGATCCTAATTTGGTAATGTTTGGGCCATAATGAAAAATCATAATGTTGTTAGATAATTTACTTAACCTATTGACCATAATTGGAATCTTTTAGGAAAATAGTCCCTCAACTATATTGGAATTTCTCTTGAAAACTCTTAAAAATAATGATTTATTTCTCACCTTCATTATTCTCTACAATAGCTTCATGACCTCTTTTTCCTAAGCCAATAGTGTCCTAAACTCATTACAATCCATCCTCTCTCATATCATGACCTTTTTATTAAATATTATTTATCACATAGTGTATTTTTACTTTCTCCTCTTATCCACTACTCTCAAGAATATCTCACCACTTTTTATATCAATTTGTTCCCTCATTGTTCTAGGAATTTTCTTCCCAAGATTATCGGGGTCTTCTCCTTATCCATGTCGATCATGATAAAGTGAATAAGGGAGTTGAATTATTAAAATATCACTATGAAACTTTCAGTTAATCCTTTGGTACATATCACTATTATATCTTCAAGTTGAAGTATAAATCATGTTGGATAAATATCTCTTAGTCATAGGCTTTTGAATATTGAGTATGGAAATATATTGATAGTTTCACCTAAATCACATAAATCACTACCAAAATAATTATACTCAATATCAATTGGGATTAAAAAACAATATTTATCACTTTTATTCTTTTGTATGATTCTTGATACCACATATGAACAACCCCCATTATTGGTATGGTTCCCAATTACTCTAGATTTATTTTTTTCAAGACAATTCCTTCAAAAGAAATTACATAGGTGGAAATGTTCCTTTTAAGCTTAGTAAATGTTACGTTGATATACTATCTGTTAAACATTTACCTAAAATTTGATATTTTTTTAATAAAACCACACACTGAAATCTTATTCTAAAAATGTTAGTGGTGGTTGGTATAGTGGTGGCGCTTCCTACCAAATGAACTACTTTTCTTTTTTTCCTTTTTTCTTACTTATTTTCACTTCTTTTATTCCTCATATATATTTTTCTTAAGATTTTTTTCTAGACACATTAAAAAATTATTGGGTCATCTTTCTACTTATTTGTGTAATTCCTTTCATCTTACCATGCCATTGGTCTTTAGCGTCACCCAACAAAGCTCCCCTTGATCTCTTGTTCAATTTTATATCACTCTATCCTACTTGGATTTCTAGGTTTCTCATTTATGATATTTTTTTTGAGTTGTATTTCAATTCCCAGTTGGATACAAATTTATCATTTGAGTAGGTTTCCAACTCCTTGAGTAAAAATCTTGTGGGTTTCCTAAATATTTATATGGTCACCTCTTGTGATTGTATTTTACAATTAAGAGATGGGAATTAGTGTTGAGGTTAAAACCCTGGAGGTCTTGGTTTAAATATGTGGACTTGAGGAAAAAAATTTCATTGATTCTATTATGGGTGTTGTTTGGGCGCCATACCTAGATATAATTTTTCTAATTCTAATATGAATAATTAACATATTCTATATAAAACCTTGTGTACTTTGAGTGGAAGTAATTAAATCTTATTTCCTTGACATTTTATTCATTTGGGTGGAAACCCAACTATTTTGTATCATATGTATTCTATGTACTTGACATATCATGGTTTTCTATTGAAAACTATTGTTGGAAGTTTCTCCCAACAACTTATATCTCTCTTCTAGTGAAATTATTATGATGAAACCTCATGCGAAAAAACATATGATCAAATGGTTACCTTGTGATTATCCTTTATAAAACACTTTAATCGAAAATCATGTTTCAATACTATGATGAGGAAATATTATAATTAGGATGTTGAACCTTACCCAGAATTTATACAAAGTCTCTTCATTAAATTGGTCAAAAATTAAGGGTACATACCATACAATACATATATTTTGAATGAGGGAAAACCCCCATTAATCAATTTCATAACAGATCTTACCACGTTGTGATTAACCATGAGGGAAGGATCTTGTTCCACACCCATTATTTTTCAAAAAGTAAGAATTTTAATTTGTGTAATCTTATTTTGTTACTTGTAATGTAATATAATTGTAATGTGTCACACAATACTAAGAAACTCCCAATGCGAGAATTGTGGAATTTATGATGTATCTCAATGAATTGTATGGAGTGAGACATCATATTTATGATTGATGAATCGATCTCAACTAACAAAAAAGTGATCAAAGGGATTAATATTAACAAAATGATCCCCATGTTTGAGGGTCTTCCATTGTTAATGAGAGCATTTAACCCCAGGTTCCTTCCCTGGTAAAATTTTCATGATCCTTTCATATATTCTCTATCATCCATTATGGATTCTTATTGTGTGTTATTATTTTGTTCTATGACAACAATTTCAATTTCAAGATTGAAAGTGCATTATCCTTATTTTTTTTTCTTGTACCTAGTTGAGTCTTAATGTGTCAAAGACATCCTTGAAAAATTTTCATGACAAGAAAAAGTATTAAAAGTTCCAAAAGAATTTTTTCTAGAAAATTTCAAAAAATTATAAGAAATAATTAACTCAAATCCTTTACAATGACACTACTTTTGACCCTCTTAAAAGGAAAATCTTAAATCTCTTGGGGAAATAAATGTACTAAATTTGTAATCCTGAATAAACAATAACTAAAAATGTAGTTAAGTATAATTTATGGTCTATCTACAATTAATGGGATTGAAATGAATTAGAATGTTTAATAAAACACAATGAAAACAAAATATTGAACATTGGTGTGAGTTTGGAATGCTGAGATGAGCATTCTAAGAAAATGACTTTAGTTTCAAGAACTTATTTATGAAAACGTATTTTGGTTTTTAATTCAGATTTTTTAGAATCATATTTTAGTATGCCTCCTCTCATAGTACCCACTCTTTACTTTATAAATCCCTTTTTACCTCTTAGTTACTTAGTTTATTTGTAGGCAGGAGTTGAAAACCTTATGTAAACATTGTTCCCCTTAATTAATGATTTCTTTGTTCCATGATATGGATATCTAGCTTAAATATCCTTAAATTACAACATTGTATATGCATGATATAGGGTGGTGGGGTGATTGAAATGAAATGAAAAAAACACAAACCATAAAATGTTTTAATCATAAACAATTCCCTGCACTAAGTACATCCCCTATTATTTACATTTATTGGTATAAAAGTTTTACCAACTCATTTTAGTCATGAATTTATATTAAAAAAAATGATACCTAATGTTACAATACTCTGCAAATATCAACTACACCAGGTTTAGGCCAAATTATCAAGGTCACTAATTGGGTTCCCCAATTTAACAGTACCATCCTTATTTTATAGAGAGAATTATCTTTTGTGAAACATTATTTTTAAATTTTTTTCTTATCCCTAAATTTCCATTTATTTTTAATCAGATAAAATATACCCTTTTAGATATAGATTTATCTTTATTTTATAGAGTCATAAAATATTTAGGAGATAGGGAGAGTATGGGATCATTTATCCTAGAATATCTACAATTGTTTTTAATTCTATACTATGTCTCTCTCAGCCACAATCCTTGTTTTGTGGATTCTTTGAACTCTATTACTATATGTGAGGCCTTCCATGCATGATACCTATTTGAATACCCCCTTCAATCATTTACAAAATTAATATTTCCAAAGGAATTTGTTTTTTTAATTCTTTTGGGAAATCGAACCCTATAACGTTGAGAATCCCTTGCGACACAACCTACCATCTTTTGGGTCAAATGATCTGCATAAGGGTGAACATTGCATAAGGTTTATCATGTAAGGGTAAATGTTTCAACCTTATGAATATTATAGGATTTACATTTTGGGAATTAGCTTTATCATTACAAAGGTCTTAGATGACCCTTTAATGGTCTTTAATGACCCATATGCAGGTGGGAAGGCCCATAAATAGGCTTATATATAAATATGGGTTAGCCATCAGACCATAGATAGAACCATTTTTTATTCAAACTAGAACTACTATCAATATGATAAACTACATGTTACAGTCCCTAGTCTACACTCTTTCCTCTCAGAGTACTTTATCATTCCTTAGTCTGTACTCCTTCACCGCACAACCTCTTCTCGAGCGCATAGGCTATGAGAAAGTACTCTCACTACAAAGTAAATTTATTTATCCTTCCTATGAGATATAGTGGATATATCCTAATTTTAGGACCATGATGCATCACCTAATTTATTATCTGGAGATCCTCTTTTGACTACACCACATATCCAAGGTTGTGGCATAGCTATACTTGGATATTTAGTGGCAGTGTGAATTATCCTTTGAATGACCCCTCATGGGGTTGGTATATTAGTTTCTCCCCTCAGGTTGAGGGATACACCATTTTGGCCATGTTTTTTTCTAGGTTTCAAAATATTTTTAACATTACCAACCTATACATAACATAAAATGACTATTAAAAAAATGAAAAAATAAAATCATTTTTTCCTTTTTGAAAACCCGAAATAAAAATTTTATTCACCCACATAAGAATAAGTAAAATACAAGTAGGGTGAAATGAATCAATTATATTAAAAATGAGTTAAAATTAAATTTAAATAATGTACTCAAAATATGAACACATCATACAAATAGTCCTATCATAATGATCATCGGCTTAGGGATAATAGAAAATACTTAAATTTATCACAGTGTTGACAACCTCCTAAATGTTCATCCTAAATTTCAATTAGAACTAATTGTCATGATCAGATACAATTGACAAGGGTTTATTATTAAGTATTAATAATTTATTTATATATATCCATGCAATAAATTTGAGATGTAAGTCATCACTTATTTCTAGGAAATGCAAAGACATGGCAAGGTGCTCCATAATAACCCATATAACATTATTATTTTTAGGTGTCTTAAAAAGTATAGTAAAACATTCCATTGTAAGATTGTATCATTTATACATGGGTATAGAGAGATATTGCAAGACTATTTTAAGATGTTTTATTTTAGCCTTTACCTACTATTATATCAAGAATCTATACAAATAGTCTCAAACTACCACTTCATACCATACCACAAGAAATGTTCTCTAAAATCCCTATACATATTTATGATACCATGGTGTATAGATAAGATTGATCTATGTTATACATATTTTAATTATCTTCATATATCATGTATGCATGGAACACATAGTCTCTATAAAAAAATTGAAAAACTATTTCTATAATATAAGTCCGTTAATCTCCCCTTGAATTAACTATCTTTCATAACCCCTTATCTTTATATTTTATTTTTTTAATATATTGTAGTAAGTATAGTTTGTAAATAATTTTGAAAAAGATTTTTTTCCATTCCTTAATTATCCCCATATCCAACATTAACAACTACAATATTATAGGATCCTTTTCTATCCACATATTGAACTCCATGATATTTCTTACATAATGCATAATCCAACATGTTTTCTTTGACAAGGTGGTTGTGTATTGAGCAGTCATAGTACTTGATTAATTTTTTATATATTATTTTTCTTATCATGAGTTCATTTTTATGAGAAAATATATTTAAAAATCATTTGATCCATATATACATCACATCTACCACCATCATATAGTGGCTCTATATCTTCACGATAGGGAATACAAATTCCAATTCAAGATCATGATTTGGATTGTTCTATTTAGGTATCATCAGTTTCCTCAATTCTAAATCCACCACTCTATCATTTTACATATAAATACAATTGAATCATTTATTTACTATATCATAAAATATTAAAAAATATTTCCTTTCCCAATGATAGATTAGAAAATAGTGCATCAAAAACCTCCTATTTCTAAAACATTCCTGAAATTCCTCATACGATTTTAATTTTACCCTCGTATGCATCAAATTGGTTAATAGGTTGACCAATAAATTAAAATTTTGAACAAATTTTTGATAGTAACAAGATACTATAGAAAAATATATATCTCATTCATATTCATTAGTGTTGGATATTTCTTTGGTACCTTAATCCTTGAAGGATCAACAGATATATTTTCATTAGAGACAACATTCCCGTTAATATAAATGTATTGGATCAAGATATCACACTTTCATAATTTCCCAAAAAATTAATTATGTTAAAGACTATCAAAAATGATTCAAAAATTATTCTCATACTCTCCATAGATATTAATGTATATCATGATATCATAAATGTAAACCACTATTAAATCATCAAGATAATCCTTGAATACTCTGTTCAATATATCCATAAACACAGAGGGTTAATTAGTCAATCAAAATGGTACCACTATAAAATAATGATGTGCATACCTTATATGAAATTTATTATTTAGTATATCATCCTTATTCACCCTCAATTCTTGATAACCAAAACAAAGATCAATCTTTGAAAAATATTGATATCCCTAAGGTTGATCATATAAGTCAACAATCATTGGGAGAATACTCATTCTCAATTACAATGGAATTGATGACCTTTTAATTTATGCACAAACAAAAAACCCATCCTTATTCGTAACAAAATGAAAATGGGCTCCCAAAGGTGAAAAACTAGGGAAGATGAATCCCTTATCACACAACTCCTACCGTTTCTTCATGATCTCCATTAATTTTATTGGGACTATTTTCTATAGAATCTTACATATAGGGTTTTCTTTCGAGATGTGCTCAATCAAAAACCCAACTTCTCACTTAGGTCTATTTCGATGTAACTCTATAGGAAATAAATTAATGCATTAATGCACAATAGGATCATAATCCATTATTATATTTTCATTTTCAACCATAGGTTGCATTAGATTTTCCTCTATAATGATTTCATTAAGGAGAAATAGTAGAGGAGGATCTAGGTGTGACTTGGATAATGAGACCTCACCTATAATTATAATGGTGTCTAACGCCTTCAAGAATTAAAAAATCCTTCTCTTAGAAATAAAATATTTCATTATACTTTGAAATCCAATCCATACCGAGGATTATGTCAAATTTAACCATAAGTATGACAATTACGATTTAAGGTAGTCTATGTATATACACCATAGTAAGGGAAAACATGACATACTCTCATTACAATAATATTACCATTTATAGTTTTTATTAAAAACTCATTTATCAAGGTTTTAAGAAATGATTTAATATTATCAGAAAACAAGTATGATACAAATTTGTGTGAAGATATAGAATTGAATAAGTCATTAAATAGATTTTACTTTATGATTATTGTAACTTCTATCGCATCTTTAGAAACTTTGACTTCAACTATGGTAATCAAATAAGTTTGGAATTCCACCCCAATACTCTTATAAGGTGGATTCCCTTGATGATTGGGGGATTGGATTGAATAAAACCCCTTATATATATCTATTCATCACTAGATATTATAGGCTTCCTTCTTTACCTTTCATTCATGAACCAGATGGCCTTTCTCACCACACTTTTAGAAAACTCATATTCCCTTTGAGTAAGTGACATGATGTTTTCTTCCATATAAATAAAACACTGGATGTCCCATTTTAACTTATCATCCATATTCATGTTTCATTATCCACAATTAAAAGCCTTCTTATTATTATTTATATATTCTATTAAAATTTAAGGATTGAAAAATTCATTTTATGTCTTGCTGTGAAATGCTACTATATGTTCATATGATGAAAAAGTTTTAAAGACTAGTTCCCTTCGGAGGATCATCTTAATCCCATCCAATAAACAGTCGATCCTATTTTTGGGTTTATGTATGTATTCCACAAAATACCTATAAAATATTGTAAAATGATCCTCATACTTGTAAACACACTTCTCTTCCTCCTGGTTCAAATTAAGTTAGTTTTTATATATATTACCACATTTCTCTCAAGGGATGTTTTTATCAAATAAAATCCCCTTAAAAGTTTTACATTCCATGTTATATATCTCCTCCAACTCCTTAGTATATTTAATCAATTGAAACTATTGATCACATCTCCCCTTAGATGATAATCCTTCATGAGAACATTTTTCCTTTCACTACTCCCCAATAAAGGAAATATCATTACTAGTTACTTGTTTATTTATTCATCCACTAGTGGATTAGTGGTCCCAATGAATTATCAAGGTTGTTATAGAATAAATTAGTTGAAATTTATTTCACAATAATGTGTAATAGTAAGATTCTTAATTAACTTAAGGTTATTCGTCATAACCGGAGTTAGAAACCAGAATATATCTATAATCAATTCAATTATAACACCAGTGATGTTTACTTGGCCTGGAAGGAAATCCCTAAATTGATTACATGTTCCATTATGATTTCATTTCCTCATATTTGGTTACATATCAAAACAATGTAATATACTTAATTATATCATAAAATTATGAATATTTAGCTATAAAAATCCTAATGAGAGTAAATGTTATTGGAAATCATATCATATTGTCACAATTCTTGTGAAAATAATGTTCTTATAAAATATAGCTCACAATGTTTCTACTAAAGTTCCTTTGATACCAATTGTAATGCCGTAGATGCAGTAACCAAGAATCAATGATTACTTTATTAAAATATTAAAAAATATAGGGATAATATTAAAAAGGGTTAAAGAGTTTAATTTTATTGGTTTAAAATAGACATACATGATTTACATATTACATAGGAACTTTAAAATACATTGTAAAAAACTTATTGAAACATTCTTACTCCTTTTAGTGCATCCATTAATTTATTTATAGATCTCTTATTTGTACCATGGGAAAATAGAATAATAAAAATGGGATATCAAATGATTAGTAAGGGTATAAATACAACA
The DNA here is from genome assembly GCA_963277665.1 of Viscum album. Lineage (NCBI taxonomy): Eukaryota > Viridiplantae > Streptophyta > Magnoliopsida > Santalales > Viscaceae > Viscum > Viscum album. Next base: position 1,861,975,109 of record OY728133.1, on the reverse strand, counting down.
ATAATATATCCTTACAGTCATACACACGTTTTAAGAGTGAGTAGAGAATAAAAATTCCATATAATCTGTATCTTGATCATGAAAAATATCCACGGATAATAGAGAATGAAAATAATCACATGGGTAATAATAACTAAATTGATGGTGATGAAATCCATAATTTCTAAAATATTGATCTTTATCATAAAGGCCTCATCCAAGACATTATTTTTTTATTTAATGCCCGCATTGAAGATATTATTATTGTCTTTAATTCCACATAGAAGACATCATTATTTCATTGGATATGTATACCCCAAATACCCAAAACTTTTTTCTCATGATACCAAATGATTTATCAAGGGGATAAATAAAACCAATACCCATATATCACTTATTTAATTTCAATTAATTGATAATAAAAAATATATTAATTTCAATAAATTACATAATCAACTTGCCGTAGAATAAATAAAAATCCACACTGAGACACAAACATATGGAATATCAATACTTTCCTTGTCAATAAGTGGGATCATATAACATACTCCATCTGGATAATGAATGTGAATGGTTAAATGATATATAATAAAATAATATGGGGTATTTTCAATTTAACATGAAGTAACTATATCATAGAAACTATGATATGGTAGTTGTGAAGGTTACCCCAAAATTATTGGGTTATCAATAGAAGATAGTAATTGCGTTTAATAGTTTTTACTTATTGAAGGTTGTAGTAATGGTATGAAAATCCTTAATTCTAGTTTGAAAATAGAATTTTAATTATCTAAAGCATATCATAGAGTTTTTCTATTTATGTGTGAAACCTTAGGCCCTCTCATCATGCACCAGAGTAAAGATTATGTTAAAACTCAACCATTATTTTTCGTAGTGATTACCCCTAGGTGGTTTTATTCTATAACTACCTGAACATACTAGTATCTATAGAAGGATTACAATGAAAAGAAACCCCCAACTCTTTACATTCCAAAATTTTGTATTTTTTCACCCTTATAAAATATTAGGCAATGAATTTAATGATAAGAAAAATCATTTTCAACCTATCAAATGAGTGGTAATGGATTCTAATTATAAGTATGATGACATTAAAATAAAGTATTTCAATTGAAAATGTAAGGTGTAGAATTAAAACCCTAATTTCAATATAATAATAGTATATAAAAAGGGTTATAATTATAGGTTATAAGTAGTATCTCATTAAAAACACATAAAATTAGAGATAATACAAAGAAATTAAAATCAAATAAATATGTAGATATATTATTATAATAATATAATTTTAATTTAAAAGGAATGATAAGGAATATATACCCATAATTTTCTAATTATCTTCCTAAATCATGGGAGGACTCCATAAAACCATAAGAATTCATTTATGGGGATTTAGAGAGGGAGAGGGAACAAAACATCATAGAGATTCCTTTAGGGTGTAGAAGGATGATAGAATGAGTGGGAGTAAAATCCTTTTGTATATTCAATATAGGGTCTTTTCTATAGATACTAAATTTATGTAAGGGGTTAGAATGATATCACATGGGGGGTTTAATTGGTTTTGTTGAGTTAGGTGAGTTAAGTGGTTAATTATTTTGGAGACATATTCGAATAAAATTTCAACCTTAAAAAGGTATTATAGAGGGTGTAAATATAACAATATGTAGGTGTGACTATCCAAAACACATAACATAAAATGAATAACTCATTATAATACAATCCCATGACCATTTATGTTTAGAGTTTCATATAATTGTAAAAAAACATTACTTAAAAAAACCATTTTCCTTGTATCTATAAATCGGCTTTCTCATTGAATATGAAACTATTAAATAGTTAATGTGTCCTAAATATCTTCCACAAATTATGCAGATAAGAAACTCTAATATACATTTCGTACATTCTTATCATCATAACTTGGGGAAATACAAACATAATAAAGGGTTGATATTAGATACCGAGTAAGGGTAAACATAAGTGTTAACACTTAAATATCAAAAGTGAGCATAAGATGAATATATAGGTATAATAAGGTTATATAAGAAACTTATATCCAACAAATAAAGGATCATAAATCATGGAATAAGGATTCATTTGGCATAAGAAATTAATTAGAAGAGTGTAGAAACATGGTCCACTAAACATTATCCCTGAGAGCATAACATAGTCATGAGCAAAAGAATAAAACTATGGACCATCATTTAAAAATGAAAAATAATAATATTGGGATGCATTACATTCTAAGAGACACCATCAATTCCTACACTTACTATAAAATAAAATTTAATCAAAAATAATTAACTCTTGAGATGTAAGCTTTCAACCAATTCATTGTGGGAAAACATAGGACCCCACCCATTATTCATCCATGCTTATGATTTCCAGTTTAAAATTATTCACTTATAACATTTTAAATAACACATGAAAAAAGATAATTTCATAAAACATTCAACTAAAAATCATTCACCATTTATATCATAAATAACCCATTAAAATAAATTGTGATAGATTCAACACATTATAAATAACCAATGGAAATAAAATTTGTTTTTATCCTTTTCAAGTGGATTCACAAAATGAAATCAATAATAATTATATCAGTACTCATAACATGATAAATGAATGTAAAATAAATGGATATACAATGAACTAAATTAAATTTATAGGTAATTAAACTACAATAAATATAATAATGCATATTTTATTCACCCCATATATATAACAGATATATATTTAAGAAAATAATATCCCCAATCAATCAATTTATAGAATCTGGGTGAATACCCACTAATCAAAGGATTCTAAAATAGGTTGTTCATAAGGGAAAGGAATTGTTTGAAAAGATGGAATTATATAGAGTTGAATACTAAGAAAGCCAACAACACTTATAGATCAATTAACTTATAGGGATTTCAAAACAACTTTAACACTATTATAAAATAAGGAAGTTATGGGTCACTTTGAAAAGTTACATTTATGAATAGTTGATTAAAAAATATTTGAAAATTTTTAATTTTTAAATGAAACCTAAAAAATAGAACCTTGAAAATAAGACATAATGGATTATAAAAATTGAAGTGAAAATATTGAAAATATTTACTTTTCAAAAAGAAACATCAATAAAAGATCCTTGAAAATCTATAAATGTTATCAAAAAAATTTGGGGTGGAATATATAAATTGGACTTTAAAGGATAAAAACCATTTTAATATTTTTAAATATCAGTAATGAAAACCCAAATTATATAAAAAGTATCATAAAAATGTTATTAAAATTGGAAAAAGTATATATTAAAGACACATGATATAATAAATAATCAATTATTTCATTATAAAAGAGAATAATGAAAGGAAAGAAAATATGGACAATGATGAAAATCATCGCTTAAGAGAATGCGAATTACTCATTAAAATGTTTTAATTTTTATGGGGAAGAAATTAATTATGGAGGAACATTTAGATTAAAAGTTTAGTTTTATTTAAATTTGATAAATAAGTTACCATTAAATGAAATATTAAGTTGGAAGAAACACATCTTAAAAGAAAAATGTTTTTGAAGATGCATTTTAACTCAACAAGGGGAGTTGAGTTACTAAAAAATATCAATATTCATATCTTTTGAATCAAAATCCATTTAAAAATATTTCATTATATGGATCCAAACAAACCACAAATTTTGTAAAACAAATTAGTATGGTATTAATCACACCATATTAAAGGTAAATGGTTTGCATTAAGAAATATATCACGTGAAATTATATTTGAGAAAAAACCCCTTAACTTAATTCCCTCTTAGTCAAAATTATCTTTAACCTCATATGAAACAAAAGTAACTATACTAATCATAAATTTTAGAATATTTTTAATAACAACAAACCTTTATAAACATCATTTTTAATTATTCTCAATGTGTATTTTATTTAGTTATTATCTATTTTTGTTATCGAGTTTTAGTAATATTGATCATTTTGAAATAGTTTAATAATCATAATGTTTATATTCATTATTATCCCATAGTTAATCATTACTATATTTGAAAAGGTATTGGATTTAATTCTTTATAGTTACTTATATTGTAATAATTTCATTCTATTTTAGTTTTTTTACATGATTTTGAAAAATGAATTTGGAGATGATCTTATTTCGATGATTCCAAGTGGATGAAGGGTTATTTCATAGATAATGAGTGAAATTTTTATATTACATTCCTAGATACAGAAATTGTTGTTTAATTACTTATATCATGTTTTACTAGAAATTAAATTCACATATCCATCCGTGATATAAATTTTTAGCATTGTTTAAGTTAGTGGTCAAACCACCCCAAACCAGAACATACCATAATGAATTGATGATTATGAGGTATTCAATTGGAATATCCTTATACTATAATTATGTTGAACTTATTTAGTATTTATTAGTTTTATATAGTATATTTGGATGTAATTAGAATAATAATATATCATATATGAAATTATTAAATAATATGGAAAAATTATTTTTTACCTAAAATGAATTTCTCGATACTTTAATTTACAATGTTTATTTCTCATATTATTTATAGGTTATATATTTTTTCTTTCTATTACCTTTACAATTTTATAAATATTATATTTATCCCTTAAAAAAATTCTCATGGCCATACATTTGAGGTAGTGATGAAAATAAAAATATAAATTGACCATTCTATGGAGGATGTAGTCAACATGTACATGTGGATGTCGATTTCATTTTCAATAAAACAAGGAAAAATATTAATACGGTTTATCATTTCATATTATAAAATATTTCATTAATATTATAATTATATGTTAAATTATCTATTAGTACCATCCTTATATGGAGGTGATGAAAAATGAAAAACATTTTTTCTATAGATGGTAGTCCATAAGTATATATTATTCATGTTTTTGTTTTTCTTAAAAGAAAATGGACATGTGGATAATAATTATTACATAATTTAAATAACATACTGGTATAATAATAGTATTATGTTATCATTTTAAGATGATGTAATATAATTTAAGGAATAATATGTTCACATAAATAAATAGAAATGAGAAAGGAGTAGCTCAAAATTTAAAACTCACTTCTTCGTTTATCTAATTTAAAAGGGGTTAATACTTAGAGGTACAGTCTTTTGAGAAGACTAGAACCTATTGAAAGTGTAAAAAAATGTTCATTATTATTTTTATTAGAGTTTGAGATAAACTAAGTGGGCTATGGTGTGAGGGTAAGTGGGGAGAGGAGTCCTCATTTTATAAGTGAAAAGGGATGACATTTTTGTAAATACCTTAATTTTTTTAATAATGGGAAGTCACTATCAAAGAAGGTAGATGAACAATTTGAAAATAATAGATATGGTAAGTGAAAAGGTCGATAAAGAAATATACCACCCATTTAAAAGCATTCTTTTAACATTTTTTTAAAATTATATTTTTCACTTTTACCATTTTAGTTTTTATGTGGAAACTAGTTTTTACTTATGGTAACTAATAATTTATGTCCAAAACTAAATTGGCCCTTATTAAATAATTTTTAACAATAGATTCTGTACATGAAATAAGTTTTATTTTATGGAATTTATAAAATTGATAAAAATTAATTATATAATAGTAAATGTATAATGTATTAAATTTTTTTTTAGAAAAATACTACTAATGTTATAAAAGTTTAATTAATGGTTTGTAAAAAAAACATTCATTTTTAAATTTGTAATTTAACACATAAAAAAATTCAATGAAAAATGATTTTTAAAAATTTTCATATCAAAACTTATAAACTAATAATTCTATAAAAGGCACATTATTTTTGAAAATGGTATATTGTACTATTCACCTCAAAATCAATCATTCTAAAAAAGATAAAAAATAACACTAAGTTAAAACTACTATACTGAATCCAAAAATAAATTGGAGTCTAGTCTTTTTTCTTAAGTCATTTTTAATCATAAATTCTAGTTTCCCTTTATGTTTGGCTGTATAGAAGATCCCAGAATTGAGGCTGCCTCTATAGAGCTTCTTATATTTATGGTTTTTTATATTTTATTTATTTTTCATGGGAAAATTTAACTGTTAAACTATGAATTAATCTATTAAAAAAACTAAATTACTGTAATAGAATAATTAAAATTATAGAATTGGAATCAATAAAATAAAAGCAGTGACCTATTCTTGTAATTTTCATGGATCATTATCTCTTCATCATTTAAAAATATTTTAACATTAATAAATCTCTCAATGTGTGATCTATGATCAATGTACATGCATCTATTCTAGTTAAAAATATTACAATCATCAACTAATATCATATAAGAAAATTTCTATTTAATTAACCAAAAAATAAATTGATAACCACTAACTATACTCACAATATTTGAAAGAGTATTTAGAAAACTAAATAGGAATAATCATCTTCATACTCTTAATTACCCGGAGTAGAAAAGCCACATCCTATGATAAAAAAACACCGAATAGAGAGAAATTGGTCAAAAAATTGAATAAAAAAGATAATATAAATTATAGGAAGATTTAATATCAAAATAAAATTGAATTTTAATATTAAACAATCCAAATAGTGCTATAGATAGAAATTGAACGAATGAAACTCGAAGATAATTCGCCATGATAATACACTAGATTTGACCATTGAGAAACATAACCTTACATCTTCTAGGTGTTAGAGTGAAATATAGTTATCATCTTTATTAAAGTTAGATATAATAATCTCTTCCTCAATCTCTCTTGAAGACCCCCTAATTATGATCCCTATTCTAGATGTGTGTTTTTGATAATAAATTCGAAAATAAAATATATAGTAATCACTAACTCACAACCTAATTTACTAGGTGGAAACCACTGTTTATTTCATATTATTTTTTTCATATGAAAAACAAGTGAAAATATTTTCCCCATTCAATAAAATATAAATATTTCATCTGAATCCAGCTCATCTCCAACTCAGCTGGTATGAGGACACTCTCACAACTAAGTACACTCCTCATTGACTATGAAAACAAACTCTAGGAACTTCTCATTACTAATGAATGATACCCAAAATACTAACTTAAATTTAATTGATCTACTCTGGAAAAATTCCATTTTGTGAATGAATGGATTCATTCAAATCTTAGTTTAAATCCTTCATGACCTTGATGATAATTAAAAATCACTTTAATAAAATCATCAATGAAATCCTTATGTAATTGTTCACTAATAAACCTTAAAAATAATTCTAATATTTAGATAGAGTTAATATAATAAAAGAGCCCATTTTGAAAACATGACATCAATCGATGCATTGGATGAGGTCAAATTCATCAATAAGGGGATACTTAGTTTAGCACAACCCAAAATTGGGACTCTAAATTCACTCAACAACATATTCACATGGGAATTTCGATAAAAAACATTCATGAAACTCTATTCACTCTCAAAATACAAGGATTTAGGATGTTTATAACCTATAATCTTAAATGGAACACTTGTAAATAGAGAAATCCAATAAGAGAAACTCTAAAAACATCATATTGGGTTTCAAAATTATCAACAATGTTAGTGATGAATTCTAAGACTGGTTATCCTATTTTGCATGGACCATCTTCTTCATATAATTTGATCTATATTAATCAAATATAATATTAATATCTAGGATTAAAGCTAACCAACTCCTATATACTAATTATTATATCTCATCCCTTCATCCTTAGCTTCGTTCAAACTTCAATTCGTATCGAAAAACATGTTTTGAAAATCAAATTCTTCAGTCAGTATGTGAATTGTAGTTTGGTCTTCCATAGTGAAATTCATTAAATTACTTGATGATATCATGGGTCCCTTCTTCAATATAATGTCTATGTTACCATTTGATTCAAATTAATCCTTAGAAAAAATATCCTAGGTTCGTCTTTGAGATCAAATCATTTGGCCTTGGATTTCATCTAACCTAACTCATCTTCAAGCTTCCTCAATAAATTGTATTTTTCACTTCATAGTTATTTCCCCCATATGAATAGTAGGATAAATAACTTTAATGTGGTTTATTTAATTCCTTAGGTATGGAATGTCAGTCTTCTATGTGGTGGGTTGAATAAGATGGACACATAGTCTCTTAAGTGACCACATATTTTTCATCTCATGGTAGGTTCTTCTTTGGTGTAACATCTTTTATAAAATTCATGGTATCTTCTAATTATTACTCATGGTAAGAACCCATGTATAGTTGAGAATAGTTAATTAATTTATTTCCTCAGGTTTATTAACTTAATTTTCCATGGGTGATTCATGGTAACTTCAATTCTGTCAGCTTGTAGTCCCCTGGTAATTCAACGATGATCACTTCTGCATGGTTAAACTTCACAAATCTGGATTAAAGTCACTTAGGTTGAGTCATGTAGTCAATTATAAATTTAGGGTGTGGGTAGTTATCCGAGATTCAAGAATTGGTTATTAAGTGACCTTGGATGCCAAACATAATTACTTCATGACTTTGACATATTCATGGACATGATCAGTTAATATTAAATCTTTCGGTACCATGACCAACAACACCTGAAAAATAAATTCAATCAAACTATAAATTAAATTCAAAATTAAGAATAATTAAAAATGATAAATTAAATTAAAATAAAAAATAAAAAATAAATTCTTTATAAAAACAAGGTAAAAACGGATTAAATTAATTAAAAGAAAAAAATCATGATAATTTTTTTTAAAATTTTACATAAAATAAAAACTAAAACATTAAATACTTAATTTATATAAATAAGAATAAAAATTATGGTTTATAATAATTACTCATTCAATTAAAAAACTTATCGATAATTTAAAGTTCAATAATTAATCAAATATTTTAATATAATAATAATATTTTAAATAATTAGACAACAAGTTAACAATATTTATACATTATTAAATAAAAAAAAATTTATAATAAAAAAAATCGAATAAAATATTTAATATGTGAAAATAAAAAAAAATTATAGAACACATCAAATTTCTTAACACAGAGCATATTTCTTTTCCTAAAGAAATTATTTAGTCACATTTAATGGTAGATAATACATCTCATAATGAAAAACTAGAATTACACTAAGAATGGATTATCTAAATGATTTTCCCACGCTGATTATTTCAATTTGAAGTTGTGAATATCCTCTTGAATTAAATTTCATCAGCGAAAAATTTGTTAATGTTTTAAAAAAAAATTTAAATTAAAAAAATTTAAAAAAATATAACAGACATAAATTTGCATCCAACTAAAATTACAAACACCTCTTTACCTCTAGAAAAATAGACACACATAATTTAGGAACTCATAAAAATTATAAATACTCTTGAATGGGGTGGAGTGATAATTCATTGGTTGAATAAATGAACCATCCTTGAGTTATTGAATAAATAATGACAAGAATAAAATCATAAGGAGTTAAAATTTGATAAGGATTTTCATTTCATAACCTATTTGGATGCATATATTATGAGTTAAATTCTAATAAAATATTCAAAGTGAATGATTATTGTATAAAAGTTTTATGAGATTGTCCAAAAACAATTTTTACAAGAGTATAATAATTTTTTTCCAATTAAATCCATGATATAATAAATATTAGTCACCTCAATGTGGCATCAATGACTTCAAAATGAAGAAAAGTTATCACCCACTTAAAAATATTAAGTTATGTTTAAATCTTAATTTTTTTTGAAAATAATTATGTGGTTTTTGATGGCTCAATATTAAATCATAGTATATTTGAATTTATATTACACCCCCACTCATAAAATCCAATAATGTTCCAATTATTTAATCTAATGTAAGAGATACTACTAAACCATTTTGGTTCAAAATGACTGTAAAAAATAAATATTATAAATACAGTTTTGAAGGGTGATAAAAAAGTCTAAAAGGGGTTTTCCATCGAAAAAATCATGCAAAAATTTCTAAGACATGAATAATATTCCTTCTATCCACTAAATAATAAAAAGAGAACAAAAAATGAAATTGAATAATTATAAAAGATTTAAATTATTTCATGAATTATTTTCAATTATTTTGAAAACAAATCATAAAATTAAACTATAAACATAGGAAATTAAAATATTGAGAGTGACTAACAAGGATTCAACGCATATTTCAATATGAAAGGAAAAAATTCAGTAATTAATTTTAAGTAGTGACTTTATTTGAAATCAAAAGAATAATTAAGAAATAATAATAAATTAATAAAACAATCTCTCTACATAAATGTTGAATATTTTATCATTATTGTAAAAAAAAATTAACATTTATTTTGACCATTTAATGACTTCTCTGGTTTTATGTCAAAGCTCATAAAAAATTAACCAATAACAACGATTTGCCAAAATTATAACCATATTTTTTAAAAAATAAGTGGCTGATCTATGTTTCTTCATTGTGTAACCCTTATTCATATTAAAATATTAAATTTTTTACTCTAATTATTATCAAACACCTCAACAACTATTTTTCTAGATTCTTCATGGTGAATCGATAAGAAAAACAATATCCTAAAAACTGAACTACTTTATTCATTGAGAAAAACCAATGAAACAAACAAAAAACCTATCAATACCAGTGGTTATTTCCTACAATCATAAATATTCTATATGATGAAAATTATAAAATGGAAGATAAAAACTATAAAAAAACTGTATTCATTTTCCATTTGAATAATCCACTACAATGGTGGTTCTTTATCCTCTTCTCTAAACATCCTTACCGAAATCTTTGATTTGTACCGCATAAAATTATAAACCTTGAGTTACAATAAAAGTATCATCCCATTTTAAATTAAATTCACTTGGGAATAACTTGATCATGGATCCGTACAATAATATTTTATCTGCAATCAAGAATAATGTTTTTTTAAAAAAATGCCGATGAACAATATTAACATTCTATTTAAAAATTATTTTATTTTTAGAGGCATTATTGATAATTTCTTATAATTCCCATATAAAACTTCATATATTTTATAGCTTTAAGGAGATTAAAATTATAAAATTAATAACCCATAACTACATATAATCTAAAACTACTTGAAAATGAATGGTTCTAAAAAAATTATATTGTATTGTGACATACCTATTAGAGTATTATAGGTTGTCTTGTATGCCCACAAAGAATCCTAAAACATTAAACTAAAATACATCATGTTTGGGTTAACTAATTTCTCAAGAATATTCTTGATATATCTATTTGAAACCTCATCCATAAAATTTGATTGAGGATGATAGGGAATATAAACATTATTATTAACCCCCCATATTTTCAACATGGTTTCCAATGCTGAAGTCTAAAAATGTGATCCTTGGTCTTTATGAACACACATGGGTAGTACAAATATAGAAAATAGATTAATCTTGAAAAACCTAGACACTTATCTATAAACATCAGTTCTAGTTGGTACAATATCAATATACTTTAACACATAGTCTAAAATAAGTGGGATATAATAATATCCAAAGGAATTTGGAAAGTGGAACATAAAATCCATCAACCAAATATCAAAGTCATTACAAAAGAAAAAAATTTATATGGAATCTCATTTATTTGAGAAATATTTCCTTGGAATCGATAAACATTACATGTCCTATATATAATACCCCATAATTCCATGATTTTTTTAAATTAAATGAGATTATTTCAAGACCAGGGGATGAGACAACATGAGATTATGAGAACCGGAGTTCTTGAAATGACCCGTTAAAAAATGTTAAGTTTTAATTAGCAGATGTGATCGGTTTTACTAAAAAAGTGGAATAACTCTTAAATGGTTACCCTGATAAAAAATCGGAGGGTGTCGTTGCATTCAGGATGGTGGGTTTACCCTGTGCATGACTTAAGTTTTATCGGTGCAAGCCTCTAGTGGGAAAACCCAAAAATGGAATAATGGTAAATAAAATAATTAAATTAAAATTAATTTATTTTTCAAATGCTTATAACTAACGAATTGTGACTCAAATTGAAAATCTGATACCAAACTTGAGCTCGTGAGGGTATGCCTTCCTTAGGCAGAGAATAACGTGGGTCGGTGCAAGCCAACAATGGAAGTTAGTTTTTTGCTATAAATAAAATAATTATGTAACAATTATTTTATTATAAAATAATTATAATTTATAAATGGTAACTGATATTGGAAATCTGAGAGTATCATGGAGCTCATGATGACGTGTTACCCTTAACTGGAACTTAAGCTCGACCGATGTGGGTGGAGGGTGAAAGATAATTTTTGAACTATTTTTAAGCGAATAAAAATGTGTGAGTGATTTTGGAAACTTCAAAACGAGTGACCAAATTAAAAATATGAGGGAACCATTGCATCCGAAATGACGACATTATTTAAGAATGAACCAATCCTTGACCAACACAGTCCGAGAGAAAAAGATAATTTTTGGAATTTTTGGAAGAGAAATAAAATAAACAAAAAAGTTATTTTCTTTTCTTTTTCTAACCATTGAGCGGAGGCATGCTAGCACTGTGGTAAGGTGACGAGGAAGTGAAAAACTACTTTAATGAGACTCTTTAATTTAATTTAAATTAATATGTTGTATCATTAATGAAATAATGTAACGATGCGGTGACACAACATAACAAAATTGTTGCGATGTGTTTCTCTATTAATTAGATAACATGATGTAGAATTAGGGGATGGGATTTATCTAATAGATAGTTAATGTTTTTCTCTCCAATGAAGAACTCCGATGATTTTATAGTGACATCCATACACCTCAAAGAATGGGACCGGTGCACCACAAATGCCTATGACTTTGAAGAACCAAATGTGGATTCTTGCAGACGGATCGCTGTAGTGATGAAATTGATCATAGGTAGGGGTTGTTTTTATTTGAATTCCTTTTCCAAGGTATTCATTCTAAAATGAAACACATCGACCAACCTATGAATAGGTTGATCCACAAATCAATCATTCATACGAGAGGGTGCCTTTTTCTTGGGATTCTTGTATCAGGATTAATTATTTGTCTGATAAAACTTAAATCCTAAAACTCCCAATGATTAATCTCTAATGTAGAGGACGTAGGCCAACACCAAAAAGGCCCAAGCCCCCCCCGACTGGTGCGTTCTTAATGGACAAACCTTCTAAATGACCGTAAGAAGGGTTTGGGGCCTTAGTAGAGAAGGGAGCACCCCATAGAGGCCTGAGTCGTAGATGACACAACAAACGGGACATCGGAGTGGACCTGGTAGTCTGTAGAAGTGGCCAATGGTGGGTGGCGGCGCACCAAGGGACACGTCATGGCCGGATCGGGCCACGATGATGCGGCAAGAGCCGCTGGCATCGACTTGTAGATTAGACGTGACCAATTTTCCTCATCAGGCAGAGTGGCCCCGCACCACCTATTCCACAGTCCCTCACTGGCACACGGTCAAGAAAACACATGTGAGAACTTCAGGGTCGGCCAGCTTCATTCGGCAGAGGCATGCTGAACCGGATGCCATTAGGCATCTGGGATGAGGGATGTTGGACTGTAGGTTGTGGGATGGATCGGGGTGCACAAGCAGGGCTGCTACACGGCCCAGTTATAATCAAAGTCAGTCCGCATTTGTGGGTCGGGATAGTGATATAACACCAGACCAATGAGAAAACCAGTCTAGGAACAAATTGAACTTCCAGTTGTAGGCCAGTCTAGATGAGACTGGGTCATCGGGTGACCTGGCGGGCTGGACCCCCAGTTGAACCGGGCCGAGTCTAGTATGGCCCAATAGGCCTGGCGTAGTGGCCAGGCCAGACCAGGCCCAGTGTCTAGGCCTTCCCAAAACCGAACTGGTTTGGGTTGGGTTCATCAAACCAAACCGGAGCATGTGGTACCCCTGGTCTAGGACACAGCCGACCCCTATTTACTAAAATGAAAATATCTCTCAAACCAGGCACCTGATTGACAATCTGTTTACATCTTTGGAACCCTCGTGACGAGGTAGATATTTTGGAATACTATAAGAAGGGTTTCATATAATTTTCAATATGGTAAATCACTTGAGGATTGGTTTCTCCATGAAGTAATCACACTATGTGCGGAGATCCTACGATAGAATTAGACCCGAAGACTTCAAACAAGAGACCCTGTGTGGATCAACTATGATGACCCAGTGGAAAGAAGATCTATGTGACCTGGAAGGACCTCAGTGGGGAGCAGCTCTATTTTACTTGACAAACCCACGATACTCAACAGGGAGAAGTCCCTCAGTATGAAGGAAAGGGTGGGTAGTGGCTATGTGTGACCTGACATGACCACGGTGGGAAGGAGATCTGTGTGACACGGTACTCATCAGGGTTGAGTACAAAAACAGTCCAAAATTAAGGGGAAGTGAATCTGTGTGACCCAGAAGACCCACAGTGGGGAGAAAATTTGTTTAACCCAGCATACCCAGGATAATCATTAGGGAGAAGTACTCTAGAATCCCAATATGTCCAGTGATATGAATGATAGTCTTACTTTCTATACTCTGGATTATACCTATGTGAAATGACTCTTGGTATACTCCCCATAGTGGTGTACTTAGTTTACTTGGCATAATCTCTTCACGAATTTACTTAGTGTACATGGTGTACTCTCCCTAGTGGTGTAATTAGTGTACATAGATTACTCTCCTCATTAGTTTACTTAGTGTACTCTCCTTAGTGGTGTACTTAGTGTTCCTGTCGTACTCTCTTTGGTTGTGTACTTAGTGTACTTGGTGTACTCACCTCAGTGGTGTAGTGACAATACCTTGTGCATACCCTCTTTTATGGTATTTACTTTGTGGTTTGGGGTCCCAACTGAGTATTTTGTTACTCACCCCTGAATAGGCTTTGCCCACACATGTCATGTCCTGTGATGGTGATTGACGCTTCAACAGAGATCTCAGTGGTCTAGGACCATGTGGTGCTTAGTGAGACCGGACGAACCAATTCTTTGATGGAGACCTTGGTGGTTTGGGACAAGGTGGTGCTTAGTGAGACAGGATGTACTGGCATACTACTATGGCTAAAGGCAGCTACCCTTCACCTACCATTTTGGTAGGGTCTCGAGTGGATGAACTAAGGTAGTTGTACTTTTCTTTCTTTTTTTTTGTTTTGGGCTAGTATTCTAGACCCTTTGTACTTTTTTTGTGGTTTTGGGCTCATATTCTGGCCCCTTTGTATATTTAGTTTGTATTGTGTGCGTGAATACATGTTTAAAGGAAAATGCCTCTCCTTTTTGGGGTATTCCTTCTTAGTGTTTGTTTCTATCCCCTGGCCTATGGAAGGAGGGATGGGGGTTAGTCATGTCACATGCACTGGGGGGATGAGTTGTGAAAAAGTGGTATCAGAGGCAGTCAGTTCTACCAGAAGAACTAAGAGTCTAAAAAATTTTAATGATTTAATAGTGTTAAGTGTTTTGAGTTTGGAATTTAGGTTAGGGATTCTAGTGTTGGTGCGACGGCCGATTTATCCATTCACTAGGGCTGAGAATTATTCTTTCCGACTCGGTACATGTAAAATTCAGTTGCATACATCTCCAAATGTTTTCTCTTGACCTTTATGAGTCAGAGTCAGCTCACTGGGTATAATATATTAATCATGATTCATATTGATCTTTTTTAAGATGCCTTCATACAGACAACCACATATCTCCAAAAATTTAGGTAATCCAACTTTCCTAAATTTTCAATGTGGGATAATTTGTAAACAAAACTCCATCTACATACTGTTAGCCTCCACCACATACTACATTAACTTGAACTTCAAGCCTTTATCACGTACCATTAAACTTCAACATACTGTATGGATTTCGGTCTACGGACTACAACTCATCACCGTATACCATCACTGTGAACCATTTTTGGAAGCATTTCACATACCGCACGCCTTCACTGTGTACCATCACTGTGAACTATTTTTAGTTATGTGCACCGTTCCGCATACTGAATACCTTTACCATGTACCGCGTGCCTTCACCACGTACCACGTTACGAACTATTTTCAACAAAATTCCATGTACCTCATGCCTTAACCATATATAGTTTTGTGTACCACATGCCTTCACCGCTTACTGTTCTGCATAACCAGCCCCTTGTTTACTAACACACCTGTATCCTGCAAACCGCAGGTTCGATTAATGAGTCGTTAGTGGCATTGGGACCCTCTCGTTGAGGCAGATCTTTTGGTATAATTTCTGATGGATTTCATAAAAGTTGTGATGTGATGAATAACTTGTGGAGCGGTGGCCTTCAATACTTCTTTTAGTCTCAAAAATATGACCCCATTCTTTACAAACTCCTTAGTCATCCATGTGAATATTAACAAAAAACATAAAAAATCCATGTGCAGATTAAAAAAAACACAAACCAAACTCCAATATTATCAACAAAAAACCTTGGTTCCAACAATCTTTCCCTTTGGGTTTGTTGGAAATCTGTAGATAAATTCAATGATGTGCCTACCATAATCAAAACCTAAACTATCAAGAAACAACTCTACCATCACTCTGAGTCTACGTGAGCATTGCTCGATGTAGAAAACAAGAGAGAGGACATGAATTGAGTTCTCATCATTTTCTTTTCTCCCTCATAATTTCATTGCTAGATTTTTCTATTCTCTATCATTTTTTTAACTAGAAAGAAGAAAATACCCCATTTAATTTATCCATTCTCCCCTATTGGAAATAAACCTAATGAACCTAATCTTGACATGTGGAGTTAAAAAAACATGCTCACCCGGATCATATCTCCCCCATAAACCTACATCATTTCCACAAATAGATTAATAATTGTTAAAAAATTGAGGATTGGGGAATCTCATAACCTCTTTATGAACTAGGAGGTGGTTGAACACCAGGGTTCAACCAATGTTTCTCAAACACAACCACTGATAGTGGATTATTCATAATGTCAGCCACTCGATCATCAGTTTCCTCAGGGTCCATTTTGATCACGCCTTGTTCAAATTTTTCCTTGATGAAGTGATATCTGATCTCAATATGTTTCATACAAGAATTATGGACATGATTCTTTGTAAGATTGATTGCACTCTTGTAATCATAGTAAATCAGCATTGGTTGTTTCACCTCATCACCCATGTCACTTTGTTGTTGCTTCATCCAATGTAACCATGTGCATGCCTTGGTAGTAGATATATATTCAGCTTCAACATTACTAAGTGAAGTACTTTCTTATTTTTTTCGTAACCATCCTACACATTTCTTCCCAATATAGAATTCCCCACCACTAGTAGAATTCCTTTCCACTACATCTTCAGCCCAGTCAGTATTAGAAAATGAGGATAATTCACTATCTCTTCCAATAACAAATTATATCCCATAATCATGTGTACCTTGAATGTATCTCATGATCCTTTTCACTATTGACATATGTTCTTCATTTGGATTACTCTGAAATAAGGCAACAAGGAAAGTTGTAAAGACAATATCCATCCATGTTTCCATCAGGTATAGTAGGCTTCCAATGAACTTCTATACATGGTGAGATCTGTAAAAGTCCCTTCCTCTTGATTTCCAAGTAGTGATCCAACTAAAATCAGAGTTGAAATTGATTTTGAATCATTAATATTGAATTTATTCAGTAGATCTCTTTCATACTTTTCTGGAGAAAATAAAGTGTAATCCTTCATCTGAAGTACCTGCAACCCTAAAAAGTATGCGAGTTCACTAATCATGGACATTTCAAATTCTGATTTCATGTGATTAGCAAATTAATCCACTAATCCATTTCTTCTTCCGCAAAAAATAATATCATCCATGTATACCAATACCATTAAATGATCATGTTTAGAGTTATTCACATAGAGATTGTGATCCACTCCTCCTCTTTTATACTCAATCTTTCTTAGATAAGAGTCCAACTGAGTGTACCATGCCCGTGGTACATGTTTTAGGACATAAAGAGATTTATTTTAATTTTCAAACATTTAGTTCATCATTTCCAACTAAGAACCATATGGGTTTTTCAATGTAGACTTCTTCTTCCAATACTCCATTTATGAATTCTGTCTTGAAATCCATTTGATACACTTAACCTCTTTGGATTTCCATGGAACGAAATAGCCTGATTGACTCCAGTCTCACTATAAGAGAAAAATTCTCCTTAACATCAATGCCTTTGATTTGTGAATATCATTTACAGACCAAGAACACCTTATTTCTAATCACATTTCCATGTTCTTCAATAATTTTCTTGAAAATTCACTTTTTAACAATCACATTATGATCTTCAGGTATTTTAACAAGATCCCATGTATGATTTTTTTCAATCTAATCTAACTCATCATTCATTTATTTTACACATGACTCATCCTTTGCAACCTCTTCAAATATGGATGGTTTCACAATTGATAGAAATTCCTAATCTACATTATTACTCATTCTCTTTGTCTCTGTAGGTGCATTTTGATATCCGATAATGTTGGACTCATCAACCTCTGATCTTCGATTTCTCTTTTGTGGTTCAACCAAATTCTATCCATCTATGGCTTCCTATTCCGATTCTTCTTCAGAGTTAAAATCATGATGTGACTCCTGAGAGTTTTTCACACCTTCCTCTACCTCTATATTAGCATTTGTTCCATGTTCACATTCTTCCTTATCTTCTATCACATCAGCATAATAATTCATTGAAGAATTTGGGTTTTCTTTTCAATGATATTTACATCAATGATTTCCACAATTCATCCCAAGAGCTTATTTAAATACTTCTAGGCTTTTCTATTCAATGATTATCTGAGAAGTATTCTTTTTTCTTCATTGTATTCATACTTCACTTGATTTCCCTCTTTGTTTTGGATAAAACATTTGCTTCCAAAAACATGAAAATATTTCAAAGAGAGCTTCCTTCCATTCCACAATTCATATGGTGTCTTTGTTTCACCCATGTAGATCCCGATTTGATTTTGAATATACATTGCATCTTGTACTTCCTTCTTCCAGTAATGTCGAGGAATATGATTCTCAATCAGCATTGTTCTGGCCATGTTGTTTACCTATCGATTCCTATGCTCAACAACTCCATTTTGATGCGGAGTTCTCACAACATCCACCTCATGTTGCATCCCATTCTTTTCTAGGTAATTTTCAAATTCAATGGATATGTATTCCCCTAAATTGTCAGACTACATGAATTTGATCTTCCTCCCAGTATCATTCCCTGTGATTCATCGATAGTTTTGCATGCAATCAAGCACTTGTTGCTTCCTATCATTAACAATCACACATTCCATTCTACTGTAATCATATATGAAAAGAACAAAGTACCTCTCTCCATGTGTTCCAGCCACATTTATCAGGCCACATACACTTGTATGGATAAGGTCAAGGAGATTTGATGATCTTTTCTTCATTGGCTGGTAGGAAGTGCAAACCAATTTCCCTCACATGAAGAATTAGAGGTCTTTTATCGTTCATGATTTAAATTAGAGATATCCATTACTATCTTCAAATTATATATATTTTCCATGTCTTTCTGATTGATGTTCCCTATTATCCAATGTGATAATTTGTTTTCCCCTCCAACTATTAGGTTGAAAATTTTCTCTTTGCTGTCAGCCTGATATAATTTGCCTTCCGTTCTACAACCTTTCATGAGAGAACTCCCATAATTTCATATTATAGTACATCCATTCTGAATGAACGTCACAATAATACTTGCATCAAAGAGTTAACTCACACTAAGAATATTGGGACATAGACCATCCATATACATGAATTCAGTTTTATTTATCTCTCCATTATCTAGATCAGGACTTTCACTACCTTTTAACTTCAAATCACCATCATTAACTAGACTCACTATTCCATAGACCTTTTTCTAGAAATTCATTAATAGGTTTTCATTACCCATCATGTGGGATGAACATCTTCTATCAAGAATCCAGGTGCTATTATTCTTTGTAGCTTTGAGGGTTACTTTTGGAAAATTGGTTTTTTCAATTTTTCTCTTTTATTTCCAAGAGATATTGGATAGAGTTTATGAAACTAATAGCCTTTGAATTCTCTATTTTGTTTACATGGGTTCTTCATATTAAAATTATTTTTATAGAGGAGAAAACCTATTGGAAATAGCGATACTTTCTATTTGACGTGTATTGAATCGTCTCTAAACATTGAAAGAATTTCTCATTTCATACCTCTGCCTGCAATACACAGCTTTATGGCCAATGTAAGAACAATGAAAACAATATCCGTAGAAATTATTTATTATATTAGAAGTTTGATATGAATATTCTATCCTTTTTTGAACTCTTAACTCTTCCTCATTCATACAGCTCCTTTCCTCTTCATAGTATGACATGGTATGGCCCAGATAGCCACAAAACTGACACTTTATGAAAGGAAATGTCTTCTCACTTATATTTCTCCTCATGCCTTCTTCCTTGGGAAAATAGTTTGACTGCCTTTCATTTCTAGAAACTCAAGGATAATCTTCAATTTTCCTTTCAGTTTGATTTAAGGGTTTCATTTTTAGCACTTCTGGTGGCTTTTCAATATGATCAACCTTCATCTTTCCTTTATTCTAGATCACTTTATTTATAGCAGTTGAAATTTTAGCATCACAACCAATCTCACTATTTCCCATGCATATGGGTATTTTATCACTCAAGATATTTTCATCTCCATTAGAACCAAATTTTTCTATCTCTAGTAGCTCAACAACCGAGAACCTTCCATATTGTATTTTCTTATTTTCTTCTTTTAAAATTGATTCACTTTCGAGATTACTTCTCAGAGTCACAACATCTTATTTGAGTCCCTCAACATTCTTGGAATTCTCCTATCGTCTCAAGGTAAGGTCATTAATGACCTTTTATTGTTCTTCAATTCTGAGGTTTAGTTCCATAACATCATAAGTTCCTTCAAGTATAGATGATTATAATTTCACCAATTATTTCATTCGATCAATTTCAGCATCTAGCTGATCAATATATTCTGATAATTCATCCACCATTACTTTACACTTATTACATCTATTAAATTTAATATCTAGCTTACCAAAATCATCCTTAAGTTTCCACTTGGGATCCACATTTGCAGTAAACTAGTTATCTTTAGCATTATCTATCAATGGTTTTGATTTTTCAATGGTATCCATCCTGGAGGCATGTCTTTCAGTCTTAAATTCGGGTTCTTCTTCCTCATAGAATTCTTTATCATTATCTTTATCTTCATAGAATAAAATCTTCTTATGTAATCTCTTTTAAAATTTTAAGTTTCCCTTTTTGAAGAATCTTTTCTAAGGCTTTTCAATGTTTTAAACTTCTCTGTCATCATTATAAAATTGTCTTCAACACTGAGAGGTAATGTGCCCAACTCTTCCAGAATGAAAACAGGACAGAGGTTACATGACTTCAAATTTATCTATTCCCTTCTTGAGCTTCTTTTAAATGAGAGAAAGAGTTTAATTTTCCTTATAATATTCATCATCGCTATCTCCTAAAACCAGTAGTTTGGCTTTGTATTTTAATTCCATTTCCTTTATCACATGATTATTCGCTTCTTTTGGTTTGATTCTCATTTCATAATCTAATAGATTTCTCAGAAGATCATCCACTCATAGTTTGGAGAGATCTATTTTCTCAAGGGCTGACACCTTTTCATTGTAAAGGGGTGGATGTCTTCTCAATATTTTCTTCACCATGTCAATGAATTTGATTTCTTCCCCCAGACCTTGGATTTCAACTATAACTTCAGTAATTAGATTGAAAAAGGTGTCTGCATTCTCATCAGGGTACATCTTTATATCATCAAACCTGTTGTGTATTACTTGAAGTTTTCCCCCTTCACTTTGATATATCCTTTATAAATATTCTCTAGTTTATTCCACATTAACTTGGAGGATGTGAAACTCATTACCTTTAGATAAATTTGATCAAAAAGGCCTACAATGAGATAATTAGGTGATTTCGCATCAGCATCAAGAAATTTTCTAGTTGTATCTATCATCAACAATCCTATAGGATTAGTGACTTGTATTCCTCGTGTAGTAGAAAATAAGACTTCCATTCCAAGAGATTTTATGTTATATGTCATCATGTTTTTCAATATTTTAAAATCACTTCTATCGAAGAGGGGAACTCCCCTTACATTGACTGGATTCTCCATGATAGAAAGATTGAAAACCATCAAACTTTACCCTTTGATACCACTTGAAGGACCCCAGAACACCCTAAGAGAGGAGGAGTGAATCAGGGTTTCAGATTTTTCATTTAAACTAATGGATCTTGTTCCCACATTTGTAGAAACCTGTTAAACCTATCTAAAGAGGATGTTCAGAAAATAAACAATCACATGAAAAGAAATGGCACAACAAATTTACTTGGTTCACCACTAAGGGTTACTTCTAAAGATCATATGCCGACAGTGTGTTGATCATACCAAAAAGAACTAATATTTATAAGTTGTGGATTACCTAATTTGAGCACAGTAACTTTGTTTTAGGTGTACTCCCTTTACAAGGTTCAAGGATTGCACACTGCATCCCTCATATCACTTCCACTAACTCCCCCTTGCTCACTACGTTGGAAGAATATTCACTCAGTTTATCGACTTGAAGGTAGATTCAATGGTTTGAAATTAGATCATTCATTCTCAAAATTAAATGTATTCTTTATTGATGTACCATAAACACCCACATATGTAATTTATTTTCCCGTACACTGATATGTTATGGAAATTAATTTCACAAACTGGTTTGGTAAATTTTCAGGCTTCCTTGGGTGTTCTACATACTGCTTGATGTTTCCACATACTATTGTTGTTTCTGCATACTACTATAGTTTCCACATACCAAGAAGCTATTTACGCGTATTGTTGCTGTTTCCGATTACCGTGCTTCTCTTTCGTGTATTGCCCTGATCCTCATACTGCCCTACTCCATGTATTGATCCACTCCTCCACGTACCATCCTACTCTATGTACTAATTTTATCCACCATGTACTGCTCCACTCCTCTATGTACTGTCCTGCTATGCATACTTCCTTTCTCATCCATGTACCTTGAGAGCTTCCTATGCGAACCACGCTCTCTTCTGTGAAAATTTTTCCTTACACAGATGGTTCTCTCTGTGTATCGTCTTCTCCTATACTTACCACTTCGTACTTAACTGAATTTCTTCCTGAAAATTTAAACTTGAATATCATCCCTTAACAAATGGGATTACTTCTCCTTAAATAAGCACATATCTCTGAAAATTTCGGTAATCCGATTTACCCAAATTTTCAATGTGAGACAATCTGTAAACTGAACTCCATCTATATATTGATGGCCTCCACCGTGTACTTAAATCCTATGAACTACGAACCTTTATCGCGTACCATTAACCTTCCACATACCATATGGCTATCGGTCTACGTACTGCAACTCATCACTGCATACAATCAATGCGAACCATTTTCAGCAGCATTTCGCATACCACATACCTTCACCGCGTACCATCGCTGCGAATTATTTTCAGTTATGCGCACCATTCCGCATACCGCATGCCTTCACCATGTACCACATACCTTCACCGTGTACCACATTGAGAACATTTCTTGACAACATTACGTGTACCACATGCCTTCACCACGTACTGTTTTGCGTACCACATGCCTTCACCAAATACCATTCTACATAACCGTCCCCATGTTTACCAAAACGCTCGTATCTTGCAAACCGAGGTCCGATTGAAAAGCCATTTGTGGAATTGGGACCCTCTTGATGTGATAGATCTTTTGGTATGATTTTTGATGAATTTAATTAAAGTTGTGATGTGACGAATAAATTGAGTAGTGGTGACATTCAATACTAATTTCAATATCAAATGTATGACCCCATTCTTTGCAAACTCTCTAGTCATCCATGTGCATATTGACAAAAAACATGAAAAATCCATGTGCAGATTGAAAACAAACTCAAAACAAACACCAATATTATCAACGAGAAACCATGGATTCAACATGCTACTGGTATAGAATGCATGTAGGCTCAATGCCTTACACGAGTTTCAGTGATAGAGACCCCTCAAGTTCCAAGGCGATCATGAACCACAGGCAGCTAAGGAATGTCTTGTGGTGGTGAGTGAGTTTTCCATCTAGTCAGGGAACTATTAGATCAGTTGGTAGTCCTTCAAGAGAGCCTTCTACGTTGCTCATCATGGTGATGATGGTGTTTATATTACCATATATTATGATGAGGTGACTTTTCCTAGGAAATATCTTGAGAACCTCTCTCTAAAAAGGGGATATTTACATAAAATCTATGGTCTATGTGTGGCCAAGAGGTTATAAAGCTTTGGTAGGAAAACATGTTGGTAGCTTAGTATTCATCCTGGCATACTGATTTTCTGGCTACTTGATGAATACGATACAATCTGTGCTTTAGGGATCAGACCTCTAAGCGAGATGTGTTTCGGGACATCCGATACAAATCTATTCCTCTATACATTCCTACTTATTCTAGGATTCTAGAGAGAACCATTATGGTTGAAAGTTATTTGGCTGAGTAGATACAACTAGTGGATGTCATTAGTAGGAAAGTAGGAAACCAACGTCCATCTTAGAGTCTTGGATGATTATGAGGAAGTCTTCCCAGAGGATGTTCCAAGACTACCTCCTCATAGAGAGATAAATTTAGGCTTTGATCTATAACCTAGGATGACATCGATATCTACACCTGCTTTTCTGATGGATCCTGCCAAGCTCTAGGAGATGCGGGTATAGTTATAGGACATTCATAGTAATGGGTTCAGAAGGCCCATCGTTTTTCCATTGGAAACCCCAGTGTTGTGTGCCAATAAGGAAGAAGGAATCTTGAGGATATGCGCGGACTTCAAATGCCTGAACCTGGTGACCATGAAGAAAAAGTATCCATTACCAAGTATTGATGACATTTTAGTGTATTCATCATTAAAGGAGGAGCACAAAAGACACCTAAAGATGATTCGGGACACACTCTGAGAGCACCATCTATATGGTAAGCTATTGAAGTGTGAGTTATGGATACAAAAGGTCCACTTCCTGGGACATGTCAACTTAGAAGATGGAGTTATGGTCGATCCAACAAATCTAGAGGAATTTCTTACTTGAGATCCACCCAAGAGAGTTAACAAGGTACATAATTTACTTGGGTTGGATGAGTACTATAGAAGGTTTTTATCTGACTTTTCTAGAGTAGCAGCACCCATGAAGGCATTGAAAAAGAAGGAAAAACCCTTCGTATGGACAAAAAGATTCCAGTAAAGCTTTTAGCTACTGAGGCAGAGCTTGAAAAGTGCTCCTAGCACGAGGCTGTAGAGGAGGGCATCAATTACATGGTGTTCTGTGACACATCAAGAACCAAGATTTGTTGTATCCTAATATAGGGGAAAGTAGTGATTGCTTAGGGATCAGTACATTTGAAACCACCTGAGAAGAACTATTCAACTCATCACCTTGAGTTGGAAGTGATAGTCTTTGCACTAAAGATGTAGAGACACTACCTTATGGGTGAACGATTCATCATCTACTATGACCACAAGAGTCTCACGTATATTTTTTATCAAAAGTATTTGAATTTGAGATAGAAATGTTGGATAGTGTTTTTCCTGGACTATGACTTTGAGATAATATATAATTCTTGGAAGGGGAATGTGGGGGTAAATTCTCTCAACTGAAGATTGAGTTTACACCTACTAAACGATGCCTCAAAGCAGTTTTCCTCACTTTAGATATCCTTTGTGGATAGAGATTAGGCATCTTATCTTTAGTCAATTGTGGCTTCCCATCTACTTTTATAGTGAGTCAGGGAGGCACAACTCAGAGATGCTAGTTTTGAGATCACATGTGCCAAGACGTCCATAGGGCATGCCCCTAATGGAGATTTGAAATGTGTGGATCTCATCATCCTTTTCAGAGGGCTGAATAGTACCAATGGAATTGTGATAGGAGGTGTTGAGGGAGTTCTATACATCCCCTTTGGTGGTGCATCCAGGTGAGGCGATGACGTACACGGACCTCTAGCATCCGTATTGGTGGTAGAGGATGAAGAAGGCAGTGACAGAGTTTGTTTCCAGATGCCTCACTTGTCAGGAAGTGAAGGATGGGAACCAGTTTCTAGAAGATTTGACACAAGCCCTTGGGTATCATAGTGGATGTGGGATGGAATATCAATGGACTTCATGAAAGGTTTACCACGAATGTCTAGGAGACACAATACGATATGGGTTATCATTGACTAAATTATCGAGTCGACCCACTTCCTAACTACCCAGGATCAGAGTTTTGTAGAGGGATCTAGATGCCACTATATTATAGAGTTTTGATGATGGGGAAAATTTTTAGGAGGTTCCGATAGAGATCGAGTATCGATAGGGGAGGATCTTTCATGGATATTTGATTCCTCTGGTGCATGTTCGTTTGTAGGATAGGAATATCTAGGAGATAACATGGGAGTGGGAGGATCAAATTCATTCCTAGTAACCCATTTTGTTTGTTTAGACCTTGTTTTGGCTTATGATGATGTAAATCCCTAAATGGGGGAGTAATTTAGTACCCCACAATTCCATGATTTCTTTAAAAAATTAAATGGGATTATTTTGAGACCATGCGCTAAGATGACATGTGATTTTGAGGCCAAGAGTGTCTGGAGTGATTCGTTGAAAAAATGTTAACTTTTAAATAGTGTACATGAGAGGGTATCCTGAAAAAGTGGAATAACTATTTAATAGGTGTCTAGATTATAAATCAGAGGGCTCCATTGAATTTAAAATGACATTTTTACCCAAGGTAGGACTTAAGTGTAGTCAGCGCATGCCTCAAGTGAGAAAACCCAAAAATGGAATTACCATAAATAAAATTATTAAATAAAACTATTTTATTTATCAAATGCTTGAAACTAACTAATGGTGACTCGGAATGAGAATCTAAGACCACCGTTGAGCTCGTGAGGGTATGATTTCCTTAGGAAGAGACTAAAGATGACCGGAATAAGCCAATAGTGGAAGTTAATTTTTGGCCATAAATAAAATAATTTAGTAACAATTATTTTATTGTCAAATCCTTATAACTTCTAAAAGGAAACTCGAATTGGAAATCTATGAGTATTGTTGAGCTCATGAGGGTGTGTTACCCTTAGGTAGAGCTTAACCTTGACTAGCGTTGGTCAAGGGTGAAAGATAGTTTTTTAACATTTTTTAAGCGAATTAAAATGGCGCATATGCGCAGTTTTGGAAACTTCTAAACGGGTACCCATATTGAATGTCTAAGGGAACTGTTGCATCCGGAATGGTGACATTACCTAGGAATGGAACCAACCTTTTCCGGCGCATTCGAGTGAAAAAGTTAATTTTCAGACATTTAAGAGGAGAAATAAAATCAATAAAAAAGTTATTTTATTTTATTTTCCTCACTGTTGAGCGGTGGTACATCAGAATTGTGGTGTGTCAATGAGGAAGTGACAAAAATATTTAATGAGACACTTTAACTGATGAAAAATTGCGTAATGATGTAGCGATATGTCATAACATAAAGGCTACGACACATTTCTCTATTAATGAGATAACTGGTTGGAGAATTAGGGGGTGGTATTTCTCTGATGGGTGGTGATGTTTTTCCTCTCCAATGAATAATGTTGTCAAATCGCTAGTGACATCGACACACCTTGAATAATGGGACCAGTGCATGACAAATGCCAACAGCTTCGAAGAACAGAACATGGATTCCTGCGGATGGATCACTCTAGTGAAGAACATGATCATAGGTAGGGGTTGTTTTTATATGAATTCATATTCCCTGTTCTTTATTCTAAAATGAAGAATGCAGATCAACCCAGGAATAGGCTGATCCATGGATCGCTCATTCTTACGGGAGGGTGCCTTTTTCATGGGATTATTGTATCGGGATAAATTATTTGTCTCGTAGAACTTCAATCCTAAACCACCCCATGATTAAACTCTAATGCGGGAAGTGCATTCTTACATGAACAATTTCTGAGCCCCTCCGACTTCTGTTATTCATGGACAAACCTTTGAAATGGAGGTATGATAGTTTTGAGGCCTTAACATGGAAGGATGAACCCCATAGTGGCTAGAGGTGCATATGACATGATGAAAAGACCACCAGAGTGGTCCTAGTGGTCTGCGAAAGGCATACCTAGTGTGCCGACACCAGCGGAAACACCTGTGACTACCTGTGGTAGCCAAGGGTGGGGGCAGCGCACCACGAAGGCGTGCCGAGGGAGACGCCACGACTGGAGGATGAGACGCGAACAATTGGTCGCTTCGGGAAGAGTGGCCCGGACTGCGTGGTTGCAGTCCCTGGCTGGTATGTGGTCCAGTGACTGTGTGTGGGACCACTATGGGAAGCCAACTTTAGTCGGCCATGGCACTCCAAACCGGAAACCATTAGGCCTCTGGGTTGAGGGAGGTCGGTCTGCCGGTTGGGGGATGGACCAGGTTTTGGAAGCCAGGCCACTGTGTGGCCTAGGATGGAATCAAAGCAGGGCCGATTCTATGGACTGGGTTAAAGATATAACACAAATCCACTGAGCAGCCCAGGCTAGGAACAAACCAGCCTGCCGGTTGTGGGCCGGGCCAGATGATACCGAGTCACTGGGCAACCTAGAGAGCTGCACCCCCAGCCGATCCAGGCCTGGACCAGTGGCCAGGTTAGACTAGGCTGGTCCAGTCCCGAACTGGGTTGGTTCGGGTTGGCCGAACCAAAATGAGGCATGTGGTGTCCCCGGATGGGTTGGTTGGGTTGGTCTGACCAGGTCGGACCATTCCCAGACGGAAGTAACCCTAGTTTACTAAAACGACAATATATCTTAATCCAAGCATCCGATTGATGAGTCGTTTGTGGTGTTGGATCCCTCACGAAGAGTCGGATCTTTTGATGTAATATAAGGAGGATTTAATGGAAGTTGTAATATGATGAGTGACTTGAGGATCAGTTTCACCCATAGATAAACGCACTACGTATGGAGATCCTACGGTTGACTGAGACCCAAAGAATGCTGACAAGAGACCCTGTGTAGATCATCTACGATGGACAGTGGGAAGTGTATATGTGTGATATTGTAGTACCATTTTGGAGAGTGGCTCTGTGTGACATGAAAGACCCATGCTACTCGCTAGGGAGGAGTACCTCAATTTGATGGCCAAGGTGGGAAGCAGCTCTGTGTGACCTAGCAATCCCACAGTGGGGAGCAGCTCTATGTGACTTATCATACCCACTATACTCATCATAGATGAGTACCAAAATATTCCTAGGTTATAAGGAAGTGGCTCTATGTGACCCAGCATGCTCACGGTGGGGAGCAGCTCTGTGTGACCCAACATACCAACAACACTCATTGGGAAGGAATACTCTAGTAGCTCAATGTGTTCAGTGGTGTGAATTATAGTATTACATTATATACTATAGATTATACCTAAGTGAGATGAATCTTAGTGTATTCATCTCAATGGTTTACTTAGTTTACTTGGAATACTCTCCTCAGTGATGTACTTGGTGTACTTGGTATAATATCATCAGTGTTGTACTTAGTGTACATAGAATACTCTCCTTAGTAGTGCACTTAGTTTACATGGTGTACTCTCCTCAGTGGTGTACTTTGTGTACCTGGCTTAATATTTTTAGTGGTTTACTTTGTGTACTTGGTGTACTATCCTTAGTGGTGTATTGACAGTACCTTGTGCATACTATCCTTTTTTTCTTTCCTTTGTGGTTGGGAGTCCCTACTGAGTATTGTGTTACTCACCCCTACATGGGCTTCACTCGCATGTGTTGTATCCCGTGAAGGTGATCGATGCTTCAACAGTGACCTCGATGGTCCAGGACTAGGTGGTTCTTAATGAGATGAGATGGAAGGATGCTTTGATAAAGACCTTGGTGGTCCAGGACTAGGTGGTTCTCAGTGAGATAGGACAGATGGGCGTACAACTACGGCTACAGGGAGCTACCCTTCATGTAGGGTCTTGAGCAGATGGTTCGGGACAGTTATAATTTTCTTTGTGGGTTTGAGCATGAATTCTAGACCCTTTTTACTTTCCCTTTTGGGCTAGGGATTATATTATAACCCCTTTGTACTTTTAGTTTTTTTTGTGTGTGTGGGTACTAGTTTAAAGGAAAATGCCTTCCCTTTTTGGGACATGCATTCTCGATGCTAGTCACCAGCCCCTAGAATATGGATGGTAGTCATGGGGTTAGTCACGACACAGGACCTAGGGGGACAGGTCGTGACACTATAGAAGTCATTCGAATCCATTAAAATGGTAATAAAATTAATCAGGAATCCAAAAACATCCTAATTATTCTATATGACCCAAAGTGTCATCCAAAACTCAAACTATGGAATAATTTTAATGATAAAAAAATAATATAATTTTTGATGAACCTCTTAATTATATAATTATTTCACTTATGAGACAAGTAAGGATCAACCTCGAATTTTTTTGGACTAAGTAAACACTTTTTTAAACTTTAGTTTGGAAAACTATTGAGGAATAAGATTAGAAGATAAGTAATTAAATATTTATGAAAACCATACTCTATTGTAAATTATAGTAGAATACAACCTATTTATAGGGGAAAAAATCTATAATTGGTTAAAAAGATGAGTTTTTTAGAAAAAAATACACTAAGTATCCTACTCAATTCACAATCAACAACATTCTAAATTCCATTTCTATCATGGATCTCTATTTGAATTCATATGAAATAATATCCATATAACCATCCATGGTTTTGATTCTTTATTCTTCATGATATATATAAAATCTAAATGGTCAACGTAAATAATATCCATAGACTCTAAAAAACAGAATCTAAACTTATCAAAGTAAAAACAATGGGTAGAAACTACTTATATATTTTAGAGTAATTGTACTGGGTAACATCTATAGTTCTAAAAGCATAATCAATGATATGTTACTTACCTTACTCTCACCACCCAAGAGTATATCCTAAATAAAACTATGAGGAAAGAGTAATCAATGAAATGCATGTCCCAATTAGGTGGCTAAAATATTGGCTGGGTCACTAGATTTTATTTTATTTTATTAAAGGTTACCTTTCACTTCATATCAATGACCAAAGAAACTATTTTCTAAAGAATTACTGTCAAAGGAAATGTAATTTGGCCTAAATATTTTATAATACTTGAATTAAATATAGTGTGAACAAGAAGACAATGAATATACTTTATAATCTCTAACAAAGGTAGTGAAGAGATAATGATAAAATTGTACTTTTCCACTACAATTCCATTTCTTTACACATCAGGCCCAATAAAAATTACACTTTTTACAAATAAATGGAATCTAAAAAAGTAAAAAACTAGCTTCTTTTCAATTCACACTCTAATCACAAACCTTAAACTTATGTGATATCTCTCAAATGATTTTCTATAAACTATACAATAATCAATAAATACCTTCATAATTTATTCAAAAAACTCATAAAAAATGAAATGTATGTATATTTGGAATGTGGTAGGGAATTGATATAGTCCAAATTAAATTAATATATATGAAAAAGTACCAAAATAGTATATAAATGATTCTTATCCTAGTATTTTGGAGGAATGTGAATATATAAATAACTAGAAAAAACCTCTACAAAGAAATTATGGGATTGAATGGAAAACCTTTGAAGGATTTAGTCATGAAAAGGAAAGGTAAAGTGGTCCTTCCTTATCACTATTTTTAGAATTCTATAATCAATTAATTCCTTTTAATTATTGGGAAACCTAGTAGGAACAAATTCACTAAATTCATTCTTAACAATGATTAATCCCCCCTTTAGAAAAAATATATATTGGGCTAACCCACTATTTATCATAAATGAGTTTAAATATTCCAATATCCAACAATTTATTCTACTACTTTTTAACCACTTCAAGAAGGGTTGATTCAATTTCCCATGGAATTGTCAAATAGGTTTGAATTATCCCTTAGAAGTATCCTATTCATACACACTAAAGTAATAATCCATGGTAAGCAATATAAAGACTAGAATATGGAATTATGATTCTCACAAAGGACCTCTAAGAGTTTATTATATTATTCACTAGACAACACAATAATAACTATGAAATGAAATATATCTTCATCTCCAGTTTTTCAATTCTTTAAATTATTTAGGTAAGGTTTTATGATCAACTGTAGATGTGATTTTATCTTTAAATATAATAGTTTATATGGGTAACTTGAGTTTATTTTCATCTTTAAAATCATTCTCTGTCATTGTGGTTTTCACCACACTCTATAACAAATGTAAAATTATTTTATGATAATTTACACGTGTCAACCTCAAAAGAATGATTAGATTTATGTGAAAAATGAGGTGAATATTAAATGAAAATTTAAAAAGATTCCAAATTCAAAATAGTATAATCACATGAAACACTTTCATAAAAATAATAATTTTCTATAGTTCTATTATGTAGAATATAATTGAAATCATTTCATCCTTTTTTTTCAATTTGACATAGTAATTCAGAATTTCTGAAAACATTAAATGTACCAAAATTCCCAAAAAAAATAATCATCCATATCATTATCATATCTAGTATAAAATTTATATATTTAAACGTTTTAATGTTAATTATTGAAAAAAAACATTAAGTTTATTAAAAAATAAATATTTGTCCAAATCATAACCGTTTTAAAATATTCTAATTTTAGTAGTCTTAGTATCTCAAAAGGGTTCATTTTTTTAAATAATAAAAGATTTGTTTATTTTTAATAAAATCAAAATAAAAATCTATCGAAAACCAATCAATAATATCAAACTTTTGTGAATACATGGAATTCCCCAAGTTGTTTTCTTGAATTAAGGATATAAAAATTAACTATTAGGCATAAAAAACTAATGAAAATGTTCCTTTGTGAACATTAATTATAAGATTAATAATTTTCAAAAATTACATCCCTAATATCAATGGTTTATGTGTGCTAAATATTCCATATCAAACACTTAAAAACTAGTAGAGAAAACAATATCCTTTACCCTTTAAAATATATCCTATTTGAACCAGATGGATTAGCTAAACATCTATTATCCAATTTTATAATAATTAGAAACTATTTAATCTCTCCAACCATTATAGATGAAAAAAATAAGGATTAAAATTTATAGAGGCTATTAAATCTATCATAAAATACATAAATTTATGTTCCCCAATAAAAAAATAATTGAAATTATGACAAGATCATAGAATTTAATAGGGTGGAAGTTTTGGATCATAGAGGAAACATTCATCCCCAAATTTAATTCCTTACCTACCAGGAACTTAATTTTGCAAGTAAAAAATTTATTAATAAAATTAGAATATCTAGGTATTTGTTTCACAACATCTAAAAATTTAATATTAATATTTAATTTCTTAAATGTTTCAAGAACTTATTATTATATTTTAATTTCAACATTTGTTTTGAATATAGGACTTCCTAGAGGGTATGGTATATGCTCTTTATTTATTAGGAGGCCATCATCAACTTTTTTATCACATTTTTTGTTTTAAATAAACTAAAATTCCCATATGTTAATTCAACATTTATTTATCACGTTATATTTTTTTCTTGTTTTACAAGATTATGAACCATAAGTTCATGAATAAATTTAGTAAGGTCATGAAATGGTTAATCGTGCGATTTTTTAAATTATTCACATGGTTTAACATTTTATTCAAAAGTGGGACAATCCTTTTTTGGGTTTTTTTCCTCAAGTTTATATTATAGATTTTAAATTTCGGTTCCTTTTCTTAAAAATGTGGCACTACCATTCTCTCTTCCTCATAGATTCACTTATTCTTGTGATGGAAAACTGTAATTTCTTTGTTTTTTAATACCACTAATTTAATTATCCATTTGAACCATCTATGTTACCATATTTCTTAACAATACATTTTCTTGTTAATAAATGCATTTTTCTTCATAACCTTTTCATAAATATGTGAATTATTATTATTATTCTGTAGTGTTTGATTATCTTCATTTTGAATGGATGTGAAATTCATTCAAATTTGATCACCAAATTAGTCCTGATTGTACTATGAATTTGTATATATGTTTTTGGGTTGAAAATAACTATTATTTTGATTAATATTCCAAAAAATATTGTTTGGTTACTAATTCCATCCATGATTGATATTATTGTATGGTAAAAAAGGATTAGATTGGATGTTTTTATTAAACAATTGATTATTTATGTTATTCTAGAAAATATTTCTTGAGAATATTTGATTACTGGATTAATAAGTTTTATTCAGTTGTCGAAATTGATCATTGAAATGATATTGTGTTGAAAAAATTCCACAGTGTATTTGGATAGGAAAAACTAGTTTAGGTTATGTTTATGAAGGGACAAACCTAAATAACATATGTCCCATCATATTGGTAATATCACTCAACTGGGTTTTAATTCGGCCCTTATAATAATTATTAGTAGATACTTCCATGGATGTTCTAATATGAATTAATCACAAAAATACTAAACTTATATGAATTTTGGTCCCTATAAGAAATGATATTTCTAGTATCAATGGGTGACTTATCAACTAAAGATTACCCAACAACAACATCTATCATACTCAAATCCATCAATACTAATATTATTGGTCAAAAATATCTCAAGGTATCATTGTAGCATTTTTTAGGTGATTATGTTTGTTGAAAAAGTGGACATCCATGTTGTGTTTGATCAAAAAGTAGACCACGATGCCCAATTTGTTAAAAAATGGGGTTTAATTGGTGATTTGTCCGATTTAAGAGATTTTGTTGGGAATCTATGTTTAACAGAAGAACTTCAATAATGGAATGAATGATTTGGAGGCTGTAAAAAAAGGGAAGATACAAGGAGGCACTATTTTCCAGTGTGCAAAGTTTTTGGGCCTGAAAATCAGAAAATGTAGAGATGTGTTTTTGGAAAAGGGAGGTGCGCTCAAAATTAGAGTTGTGTGTGAAAAGGAACGTGGTGTGTGAAATATTTATGTGGTGTGCTAAATATTGAAGGGAAGTTTTTCTCACAAGAAGTGTTTCAAGATCAGAAGCTCAAAAATTGTCAAAGGCAAGAGGTGTACGAAATATTGTATTAGTGCAGAAAAAACAATGTTGTGCGGAAGATGTGTTTTTGTGCTCAAAGAGGATTACATGCAGAAGCAAGGTTTTTCATGTAGGGTCAATTTTTCCTATAAATATGAAGTCATACCCTCATTCAGGGAATATCAATACTTAGATATTATCCAAGCTCTGGCATGCGGAATTCGAGTACATAAGGGAGTTGTGCGTAAATGGAAAGTTTGCGTGTAAAAGAATTGTTTGCGCGCAAACTGAAGGATGAACGCAAAATAATACAATTGCGCATAAAAATGGTTTTGATTGAAAAGTGTACTTTTCAAAAAATAAGAAAATTATACACAATGTACTGTAGAGGCTACATTTAAAAATTGGGGTTTCCCCGTACACTCAGTGCAAAGTGATATTCATCTGCGGGAAAAAGTGGGATGTCAACAGAGCATCTATCAACAATTAAGGATGAAAATTTCATAACATATAATGAAGAGACCTAGAGGTCTATAAATAGTGAGTAGATCTTATTAAGAATATGTGAGCACAATTTAGTTGAGTGAGTAGTAATATTTCATATTGTGATTGGTTTTAAACCATAAGAGACAATGAGTCTGCTTAGAACATTGTAAACAACAGTGCACTTTTAGTGAATTTGGTACATCAACACATCACCAGTGTAAGCTCCTAGGAAATATCCCAGTGATGGTGAACAAAGGAAAAATTGATATTCTATGCATGATTTAATTTATGCTTATACTTTTCTACATGAAAGAGATAAAAGAGTGTTTTTCTTAATAACGAAACCAGATCAATAAGGGAAATTTTTTTAATCTATCATACCCTGATTCAGCCTCCTCTCCAGGTATCTAACCTAGTGGACCTAAAAATTGGTTTTGGAGGGAGAGTTTAATATCAATGTTTCTCTCTCAAATAGAGGTCATCAATCACAA
Organism: Viscum album; assembly: GCA_963277665.1. Classification (NCBI taxonomy): domain Eukaryota; kingdom Viridiplantae; phylum Streptophyta; class Magnoliopsida; order Santalales; family Viscaceae; genus Viscum; species Viscum album. The sequence goes on along the minus strand of OY728133.1, from coordinate 1,861,939,131 downwards.
AGGGATTCCAATATTCAATGGGAAAAAATTTTATTTATGGAAGAATCAAATGCAACACTACTTCCGATCTTTGGGAATGGATGTGTTTATAGTAGCGATTCATGGTATCTCAGCCGACATAAATAGTGGTGCGCTATCATGGGCTGAAATAATGGAATTAGATATTGATTCCAAAGGAATCAATGCTTTATGGGGAGCCTTATCCAATTCTATATATACGATGGTGATGTCATTAAAAACATTACATGCTATGTAGGAAAATCTATTGAATATATATGAAAGAGATACAAAGGATAGAGAATCAAAGATGCAAGTGTTGTGGAAAAAGTATGAAGATCCCAGAATGAGCCCAAATGAGTCTGTTGATGCATTTTTTGATAGGGTAAATGTGGTAGTGGAAGACAAGAGTGGTCTTGGTGAATTCATTGAAGGCATAAATATTGTGAAGCACATCATGAGAAAACATCCACCTCACTTCAATAATATGGTTTTAGTGTTAGAAGACAAGGATTTGAAAGAGATGACACTAGATAACTTGTACAATACCCTTGTAGAATATGAAATGAGAAATGATGAAATTGATGTTTTGGAAATGGGGAAATCCAAATAGGTGGAATTCAAGCCCCTAAAGAAGATCACCATTGAAGATTACCAGAAGTATGATGAGACAGTTGAGGTGATATCACTTCTATATTCAAATTTGGAAAGAAGAAAATGGAAGTTCAAGGAGAAACTTCCACTAGATTTTTTTCGATGCAGAAAGGTTGGTCATCTTGTAGCATGGTGTCCCAAAATGTTCCAAGAAGATGTTGGTGTCGATGAAGTCGAAATTACTAGGAAGAAGTTTTTAACCTATGAGAAAGGCAAGAAATAGTTCAAGAGAAATTTATTTAAGAATAAGAATCTCCTTTCAAAAGAATGTGACAGTTCAGATGAGTCTGAGGTTGAGGAGGTTGAAGAGATAGAGGACTACAAAGATCATGAAGAATATTCTATGGTGGCAGTTGTCAGTAGTACTTAGAAAAATTAAGAAACCGACGTTGATGAAGAAGAAGAAGTTGGAGGAAGTGTCGATATGCAAGATGATTTAGAGGATTCTCTTGAAGAGATAGATGTTTGGAGATCTAAAACATAAAATCCAACAAATTTGTTCGTGATGCCAAACTCTATATGTAGTAATAAGAAGAAGAGAAGTCTGGGTTGATGGAATAAATTGAAAAACTCAAGTCATCAACACCAGAGGACTCAGAATCGGTTTGTGAGTATAAAATCAAGGCTGAATAATAGAAAAGGGAGATCAATGGATTGAATAACATAATGAAAGATTATATCAAGTGTATCGGTGAACTTGAAGGAGAAGTTGTCAGTATGCAACAAAAAATTAAGGACCAAGAAAAAAATTGATTCCCAACACGTTATAGGAAAAGTAGATCTTTTAGAAGACTAAAATTATGAAAGATGATAGTCGTAGTTCTGTAAGAAAGAAGCAGCAACCGAGTTCCGATGTTAAGTCTGATTTGGGGCTCGATTAGAAACAAAAAGATGTCAGGTTTGAAGTCATACCAAAATCACCCATTCCAAGAATGAAAATTGATGTGGGTACAAATCATAATCAGAAAATTAATGGAATTGAAGTAACTACTAGTAGTGTAGAAGTAACACATAGGAATGTTCCTTTCATTAGGTGTTATTACAGTGGAAAGATGGGACACTCAAAAAATGTGCGTTCTATAGATATAAGATATCGAAGGGCACAAGAATAGAGGTGGAAGCCAAATGGAGAACAATTCTCTAGAATGTATTTTTAAGGACACTATTTTTGGTGCAGAGGATTTAGGCCCATAGCTAGATACCCTGCATCTACTATACAGAGGAGTGTACCATAGCAGAATCAAAATGTTAGCAAGAAGAAAGTCAATGAACCAACAAGTGAGTTTAAAATACAAAATAGATTTGAAGCCTTTCAAAATGATGTTGGTACACAGTAATCTGTGAAAGATCAGAAGTCTTAATCTATAGTGAGTGTGAAATTAAATATGGTCCAAGAAAAAGAGAGCAGAGAAGGAAGTGGTTGCTGAAATTTCCCTTCAAGCATCAGACTGTTCTGGTGTGTGGATCCTTAACACTGGTTGTATATATCACATGGCAGGAAAAAATGATATGGTTACAGGAATAAAATATAAAAAATGAGTTGTCAAGTTTGGGAACGATGAAGTTCTGAAGATAATTGTATCAGGAAAGGCCAGGTTTGGGGGCAAAGAAATAAGATGGGCTGATGTCTTGGTTGTAGAAGGTCTCAGTCACAATTTTCTCAGCATTAGTCAACTGTGTGACTCATGGGATTCAATACGGTTTACCAAGAAGACATGTGTCTTAAAGGGAAGAGATGGTACATTTATCCTACAGAGAAAAATAAAAGAGGAATCTCTACCTTGTAAGTGGAGAAAAAGAAATGTGTTTTTTATCCAGAGAAGAAGAAAAAAAATTGTGGCATAAATGACTTGGTCATCTATGTCAACCATATCTGGAAGATATGGTAAAGTGTGAAGTAGCAAGAGACCTTCCTAATATATCACGTGATCATACACATATGTGTGATTCCTATCAATAAGGGAATATTATCAGAAATATGTACAAAGAAAAGTAAAACAATTTAACAAAAATTCTTGAATTGGTGCATGATGATGTTCATGGACCAATTTCACCAAGATACACTGATGAAAAAATGTATTACTTTTTTTTTTCATTTATAACTATAGTATAATGGCATGGTTATTTATCATTTCCCATAAGTCGGATATTTTCAGTTTCCTAAAACAATATCGGAGGGAATCTGAAAGGATTCTTGGGCCGAAAATTCTGAAGTTTTGTACTAAAAATGGTATGAAATTCTAAAATAGTTAGGTGGAATATTATCTCAAGAAACACGGGATAATGCATCAAGTTTTTTAAGTAAGAAATCCTCAATAGAATTATTTTTCGAAAGGAGAAATAGGATCATCAACAACATGGTCAAAACGATGCTTATAGAAAAAGACATACTAGAGAAATTTTGGAAGGAAGCAGTATTGACAGCGATCTACATTGCTAATAAGGATCTGTTGTTTCCAAAGGAAGGAAACACTCCATATGAGATGTGGTATGGAAATAAGCCAATAGTAAAATACTTTCAAATCATTGGAAGTATGTGCTTCCTCCTTAATAAAGAAAAACATAGGAAATATGAGTCACGTGGAGATGAGGGGATATTCCTTGGATACATAGGAAAAAGAAAATCATACAAATGATTTAATAAAAGGATAGTAGTTGAAGTGAAGTATCCGGTCTAAATCCAATGTGATAAATCAAGTGCTATAAATCTCAGAAAAAATCCTATCCCTCATTCAAGGACAAAGCACATTGAGAAATAATATCATTTTATCAAGGAGAAAGTTGAGAAGGGAATCATGATGTTGGAGTATGTTCCTAATGAGCTAAAGGTTGCAGAAATTTTAATAACTACCTTACCCAAGGAACCTTTGGAGAGGCATCGATTGGCTCTGAGAATTTGTTTTAATCCCCGCACTTGAAAAAGTGTGGATGCGGCCCCCCTCTCCCTGAGGTTTGGTGTGTTTTTCTCTATTGTGCTAATTTGTGTTCTTTCCAATGTCTCAGACCACAGAGGAGTAACCTTTTGGTTTGTTGACAAAGGGGGATAAATAGTAACTCCTCAAGGGGGAGAAACTGTTGCTAAGTAAGGAAGAAAATGTCTTAGTCAAAGACATGGGTAGAAGTTGACAAGTGGAGCATCAAGATAGGGGGAGAGCAATGAGATAGGGGGAGAGTTTTTAAATCTGATGATGCAATAAGTGATCGATCAAAGAGTAGATATCATGAAAACTAGGGATCGTGATAAAAGGATAAGATTTGATTTGGAATGATGTAAGAAGGTTTCCAGTTATCACCAATTAGTATCAGTGTGGTCTCAACAATTGGTATCAGTTTAGAAATTGGTATCAGTTTTGTGTCAACAGTCAGTGTCTGAAATGAAGTGATCCATTGATGAACTTTTCATTTAATCTTGTTTCTCATAATGATCATTACTCATGTGGGATTAGAGTATTTTTTGAGTCAATCCTTGATCGCTATCTGAATCGTAAGAGTCGAATGGTGGTAACGGTTGGAAGAATATTTAATGAGGCATCAAAGTGCAGAGAATTTTTATGAGAAGAGTTTTCAACAAACCCAATGGGGGATATTGTTGGAAAAAATACCTCAAGGTATCATTGAATCATTTTTGATGTGATTTTTTTTATTGACAAAGCGGGCCTCCATGAAGTGTTTGTTCACAAAACACACCCCGATGTCCAATTTGTTAACAAATAGGGTTTATATGGTGATTTTTCGGGTTTAAGAGATGTTGTTGGCTATCCAAATTTAACAAAATAACCTCAACAAAATAATGGATGATCAGTAGGTGGTACAAAAAGAGTATATACAAGGAGGTGTTGTATTCTAGTGTGCCATGTTTTTGGGACCGAGAATCGGTTAATGGAGAGATGTGTTTTTGGAAATGGGTGATGCGTGCAAAATTAAAGTGGTGGACGAAAAAGAAAGTGGTGTGCGAAATATTGATGTGGTGTGCGAAATAGTGAAGGAATTTTTTTTTCGCAATAAGTGTTTCGAGATCATAAGCTTGAAAATTGGAAAAGGAATGAGGTGCGCATAATATTAGAGTAGTGCGTGAAAAATGGTTTTGTGAGGAAGATGTGTTTTTTACGCTCAAAGTGGATTACACGCAGAAGGAGGGTTTTTTGTGCATGGTCAATTTTTCCTATAAATATGAAGTGACCCCCCTCATTCAGGTAATCTCAATATATAGAGAGTATCCGAGATCTGGTGCACAAAATTGGAGTACATAATGGAGTTGCGCGTAAACGACAAGTTTGTGCCTAAAAGAATTGTTTGCATGCAAAGAAAAGGTTGTGTATGAAAGAATATGGTTACGCATAAAATGGGTGTTGTGAGAAAAGTGTATTTCATGAAAAATAATAAAATTACGCGCAAGGTAGTGTAGAGGATGCGCGTAAAAATCGGTGTTTCCCGGTACACCTGGTGCAAAGTGAGATTCATCTACGGGTGAAAGTGGTACATGAACAAAGCATCTATCAACAGTTAATGATGCATATTTTATTAGAGATAATGAATAGACCTACAAGTCTATAAATTGTGAGTGGATTTTCTAAAGAAGTAGTGAGAAAACTTCAGTTAAGAGAGCAATGAGCTTTCATATCTTGATTGGTTGTAAACCAGAAGGGAAAGTGAGTCCTCTTCGAACATTGTAAACAGTAGTGCACTTTTAGTGAATTTTTTACATCATCACATCACCGGTGTATGCTCTTTAGATGTAGCCTAGTGAGGGTGAACCAATTAAAAATTTGATGTGTCCTGTGCATGATTTAATTTCTGTTTATAATTTTCTATGGGAAAGAGAGAGAAGAGAGTTTTTCTTAACAACGAACCAAGATCTATAGGGTCAGTTGTTTTAATATGTCATACCCTGATTTACCCCCCTCTTAGGATATCTAACCTAGTGAACCTAAAAAATAGCTTATAAAAATACTTAATTTGGATTTTTTTCCTGAAATCTAGTGTTGGGAACAAAAAAAGAATGGTTTATTGAATATCTTGTAGTAATCATGTAGAGTCTCCCCTTGAAACTTCATAATTTCACAAATTATTATCCAAATAGAGTATATCTTAGATTCCTAGAGAGATTTCATTTAGAAAATATTTATTGAGTATATTTCTACTCCCCATGGAAGTCTTAATGAACCAAGATTTTAATATAGGTACAATACATAGTTTTGGATGAATATTAATTTCATTACACCAGCGCAAACACGAGGACCATAATAGTTTAGTGTATTTGGAAACATGGAACACAATCATCTTAATTCAATAATGATCTTTAATGTTTCCCATAAATATATTCCCCTTTTGTACTCTAACTTGAATAATTTATTTACAAATTGGGGAAAGGAAACATAAGAAAGGGTTTTATCAGATTCTCATTAATAGTAAACAAATGTTATATGTAGTCATAACATGAGAATAAGGGAATGATAACAAAAACGTAACATCTGAAAACAATACCATACAAATCATGGAACACAATATTGATCCTAGAAGAAATATTGGTTGTTCATGAGGAATGAATCAAAAGGAAATAAAATAACCTATGCCATAAGAGTGTAACATTAGCATAATACATAGATTTTTGGCATACATATTAGTATATAATACTGTGAACATGTATAAATAGACATAGGTTTACTCAGTAAGGATATTGAATTTGGCCCACACATATACTTATGGACATGCAAATAGGTTCACACATAACATTATCGACATGAAGTATAAGTTCATTCATAACATTTTGAACATGTAATTTGGTTCACACATAATATTTTGAATATGTAACAAGGTTCATTCATAACATTATAAACATGTAATCTAGTTCAGAAATATCATTGTGAACATATAACCTGGTTTACACATAACATTATGAACGCACAATCAGTTTCATAAAAAACAATTTACTCTCTATTTATCCATATTAACTTAATGAATTGGATGGTTATATAGTTACCTCTTATTAAATATTTTATATCAAATATATATGTTCTATAAGATTATAAACATTCACTATATCATAACCCATGAATTAAAATGGGTTTCATAAACATTTCATTATATCATAACATATGGAAAAGAGATAGGATTGATAATAATTTCATCATTTCATCATTTCATCATAGCATAAACCATTGAAAATGAAGATGGTTTCATTAGAATTTTATCATTTTAAAACTCATGGAATAGAAATGGGATTCATTAACTTCTAGTCAAGATAACCCATTTATAGAAAGAATTAAAATGGTTTCCTTGTTTCATATCCCAAGCAAAAAAAAGTTACATAAAAGAATATCTTCTCAGATGGAATTTTTTTTGAAATATAATTTTAAACATTTATTAATTAAAATATAATTTCCAATTGAAAAAAATGTATTAAAAAATAAAAAATTTTGAATTTTTTTAGAAAACATGGTTTTAAAAGAAAAAGTAGGTTTGAGCATAAATAATTTTTTTTAATTTTTTTTTAAAATCATGAGTGTATAAAGAGAGTAAATTGAATAGAAAACATTTAATATAATTAAATAACCATAGGAGAACAAAAATTATGAGTTACTTAATAGGTAGATTATAAAATTTCATCATCAGAAGCATAATATTAAACAATCACGATAAATGATGAGATTGTATCATAAAAGTTTACCACTTTAGAAACATTAAGATGTAAGAAAATTGAAGGAGTAACATAAAATGGAATATAAAATATCTTTAGGATAAATAAAATTCATGTTATTTTATTTCCAAGGGGCTTTATTTATTCCTCATAAATAAATATAGTTGCATAACATGACATGTGCTGAAAGAAAAAAAATCGAGAGCAAAATCCCATACCGCTTGAGTGACCTTTGAATTATAAGTGGAATGAAATAATTACATCAATATACATTTTAATAATCATTAAATGACTTATATTCATTATATAACATTTCATTTGTAATCATATACCCCACTCAAAAAAAAACAAGTGGTTAATGTGGCATAAGTCTCCCAGAAATAAAAATGAGTCTAGAAATCCCATTACCTTAAGCCGTAATTTCCATTATATTGATCATAAATATTATGTAATACATATATTTTTAATATAAATATATTTCAGAACCATATTTTTATATATCATACCATATATTATTTTATTATGATCTTTTAATACCCATTTATAAACAATTCTACGTTTTTAATTATGTTTCGGGTAATAACCACTTTGTTTTTAATGTATGTTTTGGTTTTTTATTTTTAGTCTTATTAAATAGATAAATAATTAATAATCAATATAATTTGAACCAGGATATTAATTTCATATATATTCACTGTATATTTATTTTAATAATTTCATAAATTTTAGTGATTGAAAATGAAATCCACCGTTCATGCAGACGATAGGCCGTATGTATGCTTCAAAGCTATTTCCATTTTCATGTAGAATTGAATAAACGAAAATTAAATGATATATTATAATTAAATAATAATATTTATGTTAAATATATAATATTTTTTAATTAAATACATCCTTTATACAATCCATGTAATGTGTGAATGAATCACATCGCTTTGCGAGGTGGTAGTACACCGTACACACTTGTGGCGTTTTTGTCTTCACAAAAAATGGAGAGTATGAAGTTATGTGTGATATAATAATTCAATAATCATAATAAAATCATAAATATTGTATATAAAAGATAAATTAATCATTATTTCCATCCTTGATAGATGGTAATGGAAAAAAGGATTGACATTGGTTTGCGAGGAAGTAGTCTACTGTACACACAAATGATGATTTTGTAACCCATTTGATAAAAGTGGATATGGGAATTGGTCATGAAAATAACATAAAAAATCTTATTATATGGATTATACTTAGTTTATTATATAATATTCATACAGTAATAATTTAAGGGGGTTGAAAAAAAAAATAAAACAAAAATACTCTTTGATGAACGATGCCTCTTCTTTTGGTATCCTCCTTAGGTTTTCACTAAGAGAATTACATGGTTGGATTTATGACCCAAAAATGTCTTCAAACATGATATTAGGTAAGTGGGGAAGTTATTTGGGTAGGTAGTTTTGGAAACAAATAATTTTTACGGTGTGAAGAAGACAGGATATGAGAATGACTTTAATAAGTGGGGGGTGAGGACACTGTTTCTATTTTTGAAAAGAATTGAGTGATACCATGTTTTTTATATTACAAAAGGGTCAAATATGTACCATTACCAAATATTAGTGGTTTTATGGTCTAAATATTTCCACAAAATAGTTTTTAGATATTTTTATTGTTCATTTCACCCTTATCTTCTTAGTTTATCTTCCCACTAAATCAATTTTTCAATACCCATGTTAATTAATTTTTATTGTTTTCACTATTCATTTTGGTCTAAGATCAAGTTGAACATATTAGAAATTATAAATTATGGTGATTAAAAATATAAAATTATTTTTATTGAATTTAATTTATTAAAGTGTAGAATTTAAATTTAAAATTACACCCATATATGAGATGATAAAGAAGGCCTTTAAAGAGAAAATGTCAAATGTTTAAGAAGATTCTATATATAAATTAAATATAAAAATTAATCTAATGACCTAAATTATATTAATTGATATAAAATTTAACTAATTTTACTTTAAAACCAATTTAAATTATAATTTAAAATTATAAACTAATTAAATGAAATTTCAATTTTAAATTAAAATTTTGTATTTTTCATTATTCATCGACAAATTAAATATTTCACAAAATTCCAAATATTAACCCTAATATAATTATTATATTATGATTTTAAAAATTAATTTTATTTTGTAAAATAAATTTTCAATGAGTTTTAAAAATTAATTTTATTATTATGAAGAAAAACAAATAAAAATATTTTTTTTGATAAAATAGTATTTTTGAAATGTATGAATACTTTCTTAAAAAATAAGTGTATTTTAATCAAAATGTTTTACTTATATAAAAAAATTTATAATTAATATTTTATTTATTTATATACATATCTTTATGTTTAAAAAATTGTTTATATTGGTTGTATTCAAATGACTATATTAATAATATGTTGTGGTTTTGTCAAAACTCATTGTCGTGTGTAATGAAATCTATCCCATTGTTGCATTTTGAACAATTTCAACTTGGTGTTTAATTTAATATAAATTAACTTAAAGTTACATGTAATGGAAGTTAAAATCAATATTTCATTTAATGAAAAATATAAAAAAGATTAAATTTAAATGAAAAAAATACACAAAATCTTAAGGTGTTACATTCTACACCCCATAAAATGAATTTCCCCCTCAAATGTTTTCACTTTGTTACAAAAAACTAAGGATAATTCTTCCAAATCACATCATTAGGGTACCATGTAGGTTTTTCAATTTTGTAGTTTCACTATAAATCACTGACTAGGTGAGTGGTCTTATTTTTTATAACTTTCTATATTCTATCAAGAATCTATACCTGTGTTCCTAAAATGAAATTTCATGCTCTAGTGGTATGACCAATGAGTTAAATAAAGGTTATGGTTCAAGTATGTACTTATGAGTGGTACATGGAACACATCATGAACCTTTTAGAGTTTCAATGGAAGTTCCAAATGATAAGTTATTATCCCGACACAATAAATTATTTTAATGTGATTGATATAACTAGGGATATGTTTTTCATTCTTTATTACATGGGAAAATTCATATAAATATCTCTTTTCCTAATTCAAATTCCAAATTATTTCGATAATTGTAAACATAAAATTTCTATAAAATTTGTGCTATTTTAATAGGTCTATAGTTTGAAATTAACCTTTTCTACCCTCTCACCATCTTTCTCAGGTCTTAATATATTTTTTTCTGCATCTTCATTCCAGTATTTTGAGTTCTACACTTCTTTCCATTAAGGGATTCTTAATGATCCATATGAATTCTTTAGTGAAAGATATTTTTTTGAAAACTCAACATAGAGGAAGGTGTTGATCCCAACCACATTTGAAGTCCATAGAACGAGATCTTAGCTTATACTATAGGGTTTGAACTATTCTATTAGATTAACTATCTATCTAAGGATGAAACATAGTTTTGAAACTCAATTCTTTGTCAAGATCTTGTAAAATAACAACAAATTTTATTGAATTTTTAAGATGATCGAATAAAATCCCCTAATTATATCAACATCAATGATAAGATAAACCGTAATATTTACTAGTTACTTTAGTTATTTGTCTGCAATGTGTAATAACATTTTAACTTAAACATATAAAAAACTGAAGGGTTGTATTAGAATAAATTTCTCTTAAAATAACTGCAATATTGATAAAATCGCATCACATGAACCCTAAAAGTGAGGTCTATGACTTTGAACTTATGATCAAACTATAACTCTTAACATAATGATGTTACCCAAAAATATTAATTTAATATTACATGGATATATATAAAAATACAAAATTTAATTCACCCTTTAACCCCTATATAAGATATTATGTTATACAAAAACATTTTCATTAGAATCTTGGGTTCATCTACGTACCGATATAATATGAAATGTGATTGAATTATTCCGTAATCCATGTAGAGGGAGAAAATCACATGAAATTTCACAATAAAATATTCATTTGAATCATTCATATAAATTGAAACATGATATTCCCAACTAAGGAGGGGCCAATAAGCATGTCCTTAGTTATGATGATTCTATTCATCCATTACTATTTTATAAGATTTCCACTTTCTTCAACTACTTTTGGGGATTATCATATTAGTTATCCCTTTTATTGGAGGTATTGATTCACATAATAAGCATTCTCTATGAAATTAAAACACTGGATATTGGGTGGTATATTCTATTGAGCTCTCTCTCCAATCATTTCAATAGTTCTACTCTTCACATCACTTATACATTTATTTTCTCAATGGACAAGCATTACACACTTGAAAACCCTTTTTGGTTTTTTCAAGCACTCACCTATGCGATCCTTCCCATAGTTTTGGAAAGTCAGATTTTGAAGAATTTTCTTCCATCCATGTTACATATCATTGAAATTCCCATGGAACCCCATATTCCTTCTATTCTCACCATAACCAAGAGGGATTCCATATTCCATTTCAAATTTTAGTGCACATCGAATGAATTATTTATAGAATTCAATGTCTAATATGTATATAATCCTTCAGATATTTGGTTTTACACCACTGAACAATTAGTAAACCTTACTTTTTGGATGGATGATAATACCTGAAGAGTACCTCACAAGTCTTGTAAAATTCTCTTCATAGATACCAACTGATTCATCATCCTTTTTCTTAATCTCAAGGAATTACTTCTCCATTTTCCTATAAAGAATCCTGTAAAGTACAAAATGGAAAATAATCTTATAAACTCATCCCACTTCATAGATTCAATTTTGTCTCTTTGCCTCATATTTTTAATAAGATACCACTACTGATCTACCTCACCTACAAAATGGTAAATAACCATTTTTTCATGGTATGAGGACTCAAGAATGGAAAATATATTTTCAATGGTACTAATCCATTATTCAATAACTAGTGGATTTTTAGAACCATATAAAGAAGGATCTTGTTTCCTTATAAAAGACTCAACATAACATTGTTTCCACCTTTTCTCGTTAGAAATTTCAACAAGATTCATATCTTGATAATGATGTGTGATCAGATTAATGAGGATTTTCAGATCATCTCCCAAAAAATTTATTTTCTCAGGAGGAAAATCATTTCATTTTCCATTTTATTTAGTAATAATATTATTCCTTCTAGTTCTATCCATTAACTAAAACGAAAAATCATAGTGTAATAAACAATAATCATAGCAGGGAACCACACAATAATGATTAACCACTTATAGGTTGTATAAATCATGACACCATATTTTTAATATATTAAATCATAGGTTTATACTAGGTAATTCATAATCATAATCTCTTTGAATTATTCATGATGGCTCATAAATATTTTGTGAATTTCCAAATCATATCCCCTAAGAGTGTCAAATTTGGTTTGCAAAAAGGTCCATTTTAATGCACTAGGTGATTATTGATTCCATCTCAATGTCCCATTTCCAGAGTTATTACCCCTAGGTACATATTTTCTAGAGCCACATCCACCTGTAGTATCCATAAAGAGATTTAATTTTACAGAAACCACTCAATCCATCCTTTAACAAAATTACATGAAATTTTCATATACTTTAAATCATCAATAGATTTAACTTTAGTCATATGCCTAATCATATACTTATAAATAACCCTAGGGATCTCATTAAAGTTTTATCATCATAGTTCCCAGGATTTAAATAAATATTTCCTATGATACAAACTATAACAAACCATGATTTTCATACATGGATATTATATGTTTTTAGAATAATATTCATTACATTACACAAACACACGTATGAGGACAATAATAGTTTAGTGCCTTTGGAGACATGTAACATAATATTCTTAATTCATGAAATATTATAAATGTGTCCCATAAATATCTTCCCTTGTGTACTACAACATAAATGTTTTTTCTTAATCTAGGGGAGGAAACATAAGAAAGGGTGAGATCTCAAATAGCTATAAGGCCTTATTTTTTATTGATTTTTGATAACCCCTCTTTCAAGGGATGAGGGGGAACCCTTACAAGGCTCGTAGGCATAGAGATTACATGACCCATAGTTATTAGGAAATATATAGGCTATATATATATGGAACTGCTCCTCCCCATCTTATTCATTGTGATTTCAGCTCTCCACCTTTTCTTGGCTAGTTCGGCTAGGCTTCCCATGGAATCATATGCTAGTCCTGATGGAAAATGCCATTCCCTTTCTTTCTGACAAATATGAATTAGCTTCTGCTATGGTGAATGTGTCTACTCTGAATCCTCATATGGAGTCTGCTCCTCGTAGAGTCTGTCTAGTCATTAAGCACAGTTTTAGGAGTCCTTAAGACCTTGAAGTGGCCCGAAGGCCTTGAGGTGGCCCAAAGGTCTGGAGGTGGCCTAAAGACCTTGAAGGACGTAAGGCCCAAACTAGTGACCCGAAATCCCAAATAGTGGAATAGTTCCGGCTACTACAGTACTAAATAGTGCCTATTATAGTGCCTATTACAGTACTACTACAATACCTTCTATAGTACTGCCATAGTAACCTAGAAATTATGTCTCTATCCAGTTTTGAACTCGGGTCTCTTGAATGCACTTGCCGAGTCGTCACCAACTGGCTGAGTCTCTTGTGCCGAAAGGGTGAGATCATATGACTAGTAAGGGTAAATAAGAGAGATACATAAGAATAACATGAACATAAGGGTATGAGAACATAAGTGTAACATTTAAAAACTATACCCTACAAATCAAAGATTATAATCTTCAGTAATTTCATAAATATTGGAAGTTCATAAGATATGAATCCTAATGAAATAAAATAACATGTTCCATGAAAGAATAAAATTGTAATAAGACATATATTTGTGTCTTACAGATTATATTATAATATTGTGAACATGTATAAATAAGGAAAAGTTTACTCATTAAGTTAAGGACATAAAATCCATCCCTAGTGTAAACTTATATACATGAAAAACGGTCCAAAAATAAGATTATGGAGATGAAATAAAATTACTCATATAATAGTATGACCATGTAATTAGGTTCATGCATAACATTGTGAACATGTAATTAGTATCATGAATGACATATTTACTTAGGAGTTATCCACCAATACCCAATTCATTTGAGGTAGATATAGGTTATACCCTTTACATAGTGAAAATCATATATATGTGTGCCATAATATCATAAAAAATTTATTATATCATAAACCATGAAATGAAAGGAGTTACATTAAATTTTCATCATATTATACATCATGGAAAATAGATAGGTTTCATAATCATTTTATCATTTACTCATATAATAAACCATGGAAAAAGAAGAAGGTTTTATAAAATTGTTTTCACGGTATAACATGTGGAAGAAAAATAGTATAGAGACCCATTTCTCACTCTATAAGACATTGGAATATTTCTACGTATATTTGCAGAGTTGGCACTGAGACGGTGTGCAATTCCGAGGCCCGATGTACCTGAAATAAATTATAAAAATATATGAAGTGTTTTTGTACTATTCACACAATGGAAACATGATATCTCTTAAAAGATTGATTAGATCAGATATCTGAGACCATAGTTGGGTCTGAAGCGCAGTGTTTACCCTTGGTGTGACATAAAATATGTCGGCTTGGGAAGTTTGGACCGCTCTCTCATTAGTGGTACATTAAATGGATGCATTAATTTATTAATTAATTCATTTAATAGATCAAACCCAAATAACACTAAAATCGTAACTCAGATTGGAAATTTGAGGCTACAGTTGAGTCCAGAGCATGTCGTTTACCATAAGAGGGGTATAACTTTTGCTGGAGTGGGACATCTGTGAAAAACACCACCTAGGGGAAAAATGGAAATTAAAATAGTTAAACTTAATTATTTTATCTCAGATACCAAACTCAATAAATTTAGAATACAAAATCATATTGTAAAACCGAGACTTCCATTGAGTTCGGAATGAGATGTTTTTCCAAGGCACAATATTAAATGAGAGTGCGCGATAGGTTCAAATTTCCACACCGAGCGGGACAACTATAAATAGAGAGTTAAGTTTTAGGTTAGAATTAAAACCCTAATATATCTATATATCTATATATATAACTAATTTATATATCCCTCTCTCTACGGTGTTATTCATCATACTTTTGTGGATCAAAGGTGAATTGATGATCGACCTTTGTTAGATCACAACGAAGTCGCAGCGGATGTGTCGCCCACGACAGAACAACAATTCGAGGTAGGATCTTTCTTGTTTGGAGTTCCAATTCAATTTATTCTTAGAATATTAGTTTCATTACTTTGTTATTAATTGTTTAATTGAAAATTTATCGATGACCACACGAACATGGCCATCGATCCCTTTCTTGAAATCCATTCTTCGCATGTTCTTCATGTTCTCGGATGCTTATATTTAAACGCATCAAATATTTAATGGATTGTTGAGAGAAGCCCGTAAATGTGAAGATATTATCTCGAGCATCCCACAAACGAGTCTAAAATAATTTTCAGACATTCGGTGTGATCGTAGTGGCCCTCAGAAGGGGCCATTAGAGATAAACCGCTGACTGCTTCTGGTGGTGGCGTAAGGCAGCGACGGGCCGTAGAGGCCGGGCAGGAGCCGACGAGGTGGCGTGGTCAAAACACAGATGTAACGACCCAAATATTTATCAGTGGAATTCCATTATTATAATTATGCCTTATAGTATAATCCCATTATGAAGCACAATGACATATTATGATACTAAATAATATGTGATCATTAAACATAATTTTTCCTCTTCTATGCTTTGAATTTCAAAAATCTGACATACACTGTTGTGATCAGTAAGATGTTTGGTGTCCGATAGGAGAATCATAATTATTTGTGAATAATATCCAACCCTTATGAATATTAAACTACCATTTTGAATACTAATATGACCCTTATGAATTGTAAATCATCTAAAATAATAGTAACCTTACCCATGAATAATTAAATAAAATTTAGGCACCCTATAGGTAAGAATTTGACCATAGTAAAAGTATTGGTATTATTTTTAAGTCATAAATAATTATTTATAATTAATTAATTAATTTAAATGAAAATTTATATTCTTAAAATGTGTTCATAAATTAAAAAATATATGTATTCTAGTTTTAAGATATGTTTATAAGAACTTACGAAATTTTTGAACGCATTTTAAAATCAGGTTTAATTTTAAAAAATGTATTTTTCAAGTAAATTAAGATTTTAATTAAATATTAAATTAATCACATTTCAAAAATTATTTTTGAAAAATGGAATTAATTTTTGGATTCTACACAACAAAAAATGGTTGGGGTGAATTTTTGTTATTTTTATGAAATACTTGAATTTTTTATGAATATTGAGATACCATAATTTACAAAATAAGCTAAATAAGATAATTATAGAGTCATGCATGATGTTATGATTATGTAAGCACAATATTTTTGGTTTCACATGAAATTTTACTATTCTTGGTCATGGAAGACTCACTATTCGTTTTCTTTTGGGGAAATAATAAATTAATGAATTTTATATTGAGTCACCCCCTCTCCCCACCACTATAAATACCACCATTCACAACCTCATTTCCTTACACCTATAAAGCTTCAAGAATTGTATAAAATATACCCAAAAATCTTCCCTAGCCCCTCCCCCACGTCCTAGAGCTCATGTTCTCATCAAAAGTCCAATCCTAGCTTCTTTAAGGAGGATCTAAAGAGGAGGATTCAAGGGGTAATTCCTTTCTCTCTCCTTTTCCTTTAAATTCATTTCATTTTCAAGTTCTTTTTTAATCTCTCTCAACCTATCTTCATGAACATGGTATGATAACTCCATTATTAAACATATAATTGAATTTTATGATACTAATGGGATATTATATCATCTAACACCCTTCTCCTCTTCTTTTTATTTTATAAAAGAGAACGTTGTTCGTGAGGTGTTAATTTATCACCTTCAAGAACAACATGCTTTCAATTTCCATTACAGCTTTAATATCTGCTGATGAAACCATTTTTATGGTTAAAATAGATTATATTATATGTATAATATCCTACTTCATGTTCTAGTACTAACATAGGTACATATTACTAAATTATTAAGCAAAACTAGTTCGTTGTGGTCAAAAAACCGTCCAAATTAACCCAACAAGCGTCACTTAATTCTTATCTAATGATTCATACACATGGTATATTATATAATTCATTATAAGATAGTATAAACTTATTTAATATCATTAAGAACAAGAAATATCAGTTCTAAATGTATACCCATGTTCTACATGAACTTCAATTTATGAATACATGTGAGCTGCTCAAGAAAACCATAAAAATGAACATTCCCGAACAAATTTTTTAAACTATATAACTCAGCCAAAAGACCATAAAATAACTTAATTAAACCATTATAAAACATATTCATGTAAAAAAGTTTCTTTAATTGTTAATTAATTAATGTAATGTGGTTATATAGGACACTAAGGTGAAGAAAACGTTCAAATACAAGGTATGGGGAAATTCTCAAACCCATCATTCTTTCTTTTTTTTCTCCATCTTTGAATATATTTTTGGTATGGTGTCTCATTATAAGCCATGTTCCAAAATTATATTACCTTTTAGGAGACATACATGTTTCCCACAAGAGTTTATATCAAACAAATGCTTTTCAAAAGAACTCTTCATTCAAAAGCATACCTTTTACTTCTCACTCAAGGTTGATGGTTCTTGTATCAAGTATGTTATTCCCCATTTCATTTAGGAATCCCATGTTTATGAATGTTTTCTTACGTGATGAAACCCATTCATTTACATGGTTTATTTATTTTCATTTTTGATATATTTTTGATGTGGCATGCATGATAATGATAATGTTATGATGTGATGGGTGCACCCAGAATTATATAGCGCAAAAAGAAAGTTGTGATGTGACGGGTGTGCCCGAAATTATATATCGCTCCAATGAATTAGGTAATGTGAGAGAAAATGGAAATTATGTGTAGACATGATGATATAATTTTTCACATGTATGTGTTTCATTTAACCACTAATATATGATGTTTCATAATTTATGCATTGCCACATTTCAAGTCTCTTATTAATGCTTCCTCTAATGTTCATGATCCTTTAACTATGTTATGGTTATGCTCACCCATTTTTATATTTTTATTCTCTATCCTCTTAATGAGATTTTAGATCACACATTTTGATGTATATCCTCAGGTTACTACATGTGCTAAGGGATGTCAAGTGCCAATAAAAATCTAGAGAGGAAGGAATTAAATAAATGTTCCTACTTGATGATGTAATTGTTATGTATGGTCTTAGTTTTCCAAAGACTCTAAACCTTTCGATCCTCTATGTGTAATATTATTATGTTTTTTTTCTTTAAAATACTTTAATAGTAATTTAATAAAAGTATTGGTGACTATAGTTGGTATCAAAGGCAAGGTTTTTTTTTAATTTGGGAATTAGGATTAGTGAACCCTAAAGAAAACCTCTATCATGAGACTAAGTACAAATATGACCAGAATAATATTTTCAAAGGGATCCCATATATTATGATTTTAATATAAATATTAAAAATGATTAATTTATTCATGAATTTTTTGACTTATGTTTTGTTCAAACCTTTTCTATTTTAGAAAATGGTGGGAACTAGGAGAAACCAGGCCAACAAATCATGCGAGGGCCAATGCAATGATTGCCCGAACGACATACCCAATGATTTGGGAGGTGGAATTAAAAACATCATGACAATGCTTACCCAACTATGTCTGGTTATTAACAATAACCACAATAATTTGGAACGTCATCCTTCACCAAATATGGAGCAACTGGTTATCGACTATTTTATGAGGCAATGACCACCGATGATTAGTGGATCTTCTAATCGACTAGTTCTGTAACAATGTGTCAAATCCAAGGAGAAGATTTTTTCTATTATCCACGGTTCTGAGATAGAGAAGGTGACTCTAGATATTTATTTTCTATATGGAGAGGTCCATCAATGGAGGGATTTGATTAAGAACACCAAAGCATGTGAAGAAATTGAAGAGATGGAATGGGAAGATTTTAAGATCATGTTTCTTGACAAGTATTTCCCATGAAATCTTTGTAAAAATATGGAGAGATAATTCTTAGAGCATAATAAAAAAGAAGTATAATCTATCAAAACCTACGAAGTGAATTTAGTAAGTGTTGAAAGGTACCATTCGGGTTTTCCTACCAACAATGATAGAAAAATTGATAGATTCATTAGTGGATTAAAAAAACCTTAAAAAGGCTCTTTCAATTTGATACTTTGGGAGTTATGAAGAAGTTGTTTGATTTTCTTCCAAATTAGAGATGGAGTTTGGAGATTTTTCACATGAATATGGTGATAAGAAATGAAAGATGGAGTTTCAAGCCAGTGGATCTAATTACAAAGGGGGGAAGAAAACTCAGCGACCCACATGCCAAAAAATGTGCGAAGTTTCACCATGGGAACTACCTCAAATGAATAGGGAAGTTCTTCAAGTGTGGGAAAGAAGGACACCATGCTCCAGAGTGTCAAAAATACAGAAAAAGGTGGATAATTTGGTGGAAGAAAAGAGAGAACCACCCATGGTTCAATGCTACAACTGTATGGAGAAGGGGAACTATGAAAGCCGGTGTACTAAACCTGAGGTGCTCAAGGGTAATAAGCATCAACAGCCACCAATGACAAAGGAAAAGAGGAAGGCTTATGTCATCACTACTGTGGATGTAATGAAAGATAATTAAGTCATACAATGTACACTTCCTATTCAATAAATAATGGAAAAAGTCTTATTTGATTCTAGTTCAACGCATTCCTTTATATATTGCATGTTTTCTAGAATTATAGAATCAAATCCCCAAAACCTTGAAGTAGATATATCTGTAAAAACACCAAGTGGTACAATCATTTCAACCCATGTGTTTGAATCTTCTCCTATTGGCGTATGTGGGAACATTCTTCTAGTGAATATCATAATACTTCCCTTGGTGGAATTCGACGCTATAATGGGAATGGATTGGTACTCATTATATAGAGCACATATAAACTATCAAGAAAAATAAATATCCTTTAATATTCCAAACTATCACATGCTTCTCTAAAAATTCAAGGAAGATCATGAATATCCTTTAAAAAATCCTTCAATGGTGTGGGCGTTGATTCCCTATGAGGAAGCATACATTTCCCAAATGGTTGAGTCAAATGACAGTACCAACCATGCTGGAATTCCCATTGTGAATAGAATGATTTATTTCCCAAAGAGTTAACCAGAATTCCCCCAGATTTTGAAGTAGAGTTCTAAATAGAACTCATACCCAGAGCTACTCTTATCTCAATGTGTCCTAATAGGATATATCCTATAGAACTGGAAGAGTTAAATACGGAGATGTAAGAGCATCTGGACAAAGGGTTCGTACACCCTAGTGTATCACCTTGGGGTGCACCAATGCTCATTGTGAAGAAGAAGGATAGAACAATGCGGCTATGTATTGATTATTAGGAACTAAACAAGATCACCATAAAGAAAAAGTATCCTCTTCCTAGGATTTTCAACTTGTTCGATCAGTTAAGAGGAGCTCAATACTTCTCAAAGGAGGATATTTGTTTTGGAGATCGTCAGATAAAGTTGAAGAAGGAAGATATTAAAAAGTATGCCTTCTGTACAAGGTATGGGGACTAATAGTTTATAGTGATTCCCTTATGACAAACTAATGCCCCTTAAATCTTCATGGATTTGATGAATAGTGTCTTTAGACATTTCCTCAACAAATCTGTGGTAGTGTTTCTTGATGATATTCTAATCTACTCCAAGATTAAGTAGGAACATGAAGAAAATCTAAGACTTTTGTTGGAAACATTGAGAAAGGATAAGTTGTACGCCGAGTTCATAAAGTGTGAGTTTTTGATAAATAAAGTCACATGCATGGGACATGTGATCACAAGTGAGGGATTTTATGTGGAACCTTCAACAACAATGGCGATTGAGGAATGGCACAGGCTCTCCAATGTCACCGAAATCCGTATTTTTCATGGATTAGCTGGGTAGTACCAAATTTTTATGAGAAATTTCTCACGATTTTTAATCCCACTAACTAAGTTAACAAGGAAAGGGGTAAATTATATCTGTATTGTAGAATGGGAGGGAATATTCAAGATATAAAGACAAGGATGATCACTACACGTGTACTCACACTACCAAAAAGTGGATAATGTTTTGTGATATACAATGATGATTCAAAGAAAGGATTGGGTTTCATACTCATTAAAAATGATAATGTGATATGCTACGCCTCACAAGATTTGAAGATCTATGAGAATAACTACCCAACACATGATTTAGAGCCGGAAGCCGTGATTTTTCCCTTGAAAATCTGGCGGCACTACCTTTATGGTGAGAAGTGTGACATATAAACAAACCACAAGAGCCTAAAGTATATATTCACACAAAAAGAGATCATCATGAATCAATGGAGATGGTTATAGATAATCAAGGATTACAATTTTCTTTTTCATTGTCATCCTTGAATGGAGAACTAGGTAGATGATGCTCTAAGAAGAAAAGAACCTGCTACTCTATCCATGTTATAGATTAAGAAAGACCCTAACATCTTGGATATGAAATGGTTGGATTTGGAAATCATAAAGGAAGGGGATACATCCTACCTTTACCAAATGATTGTGCAACCATCAATCCAACAGATGATTAAGAAGGCACAAATGGATGATCTGGAGTTATAGAAGAAGGTGAATGCAGTAAAAGAAGGGAATCTGTAAGAGTTCTATATCGACGATGAAGGTGTGCTTTGGTTCGGAATGTGGATTTGTGTGCCTTCATCACCCAGGATAATGAATGAGAATTTGGACAATGAAAATAGCTAAAAATTCTCTTTCCATCCTAGTAGCACCAAGATTTACTGATATCTCCATGAACACTTAAGGTGGGATAACATGAAAAAGGATATTGCATAATATATCTCAAGGTGGTTGGTATGTCAGAAAGTTAAAGTAGAGTGAAAAACGTTCAAAGGGTTGATGTAGCGATTGCCTATACCCATGTGGAATTGGGAGAACATCACTACAGACTTTTTCATAGGTCTCTCAAATATGTAGAAGGGAAATAATGGAATATGGGTTGTGGTTTAATGACTCTCCAAAACTGCCCATTTTATCGCTATTCAGGAAGATCTATCGCTTGAAAAACTTGCAATGATATATGTGAATGAAGTGGTGAGACTGCATGGTGTTCCACTCGATTTTCTCAGACCGTGATCCAAGGTTCACATCTAAATTTTGGAGGAGTCTTCTGTAATTCCCCGACCCCAGTTACCTAGAGTCGGTGCATTATTACATAACATTGGCATGATCACAAAAGATCATGTCTAGAAATACTAATTAGTTTAGTAGCCTGGGAATCACTAGATACATTCATAAATTTTACATTTAGATCATAACGTGAACACTAGAACAACATCTTGTCTCCACACTCATATCCCCTTATACTATCCCCGCAGGTCATTTATAAAATACTTCTTCACATCCTGGGAAAAAATGAAACATAGAAAGGGGTGAGCTAAAATTCAAAGTAAAAATAAAAATATATTGGAAACATTCATAAATAAACATAATCATTTAAGGCAATGTATAACTAAAACAAAAGCCTTATAAACTTAAACTTCAGCATAATATGGGAAAGATAAAATGAAATAATACCATTTACTTATTCACATGGATATTCTACTAGTCGAATAATCACATGAAATATCAATAACAACTTTCATAATGATGGAATGCATAATGACAGACTATCATAACCACATAGTCAAGGCCTTATGCCAAGACTAAAAATAAGATTTTCTCAAGGCCTTGTTACAATATACTAGTTTGTCTCATGAGACCTACTGATGCATCGAGGATCAATAGCGGGCTCCACACATCACTTATTAAGTCTAATGCATTCCTCATTTGAATAGGTTTAAACATAACATAAAAATTCGTATTAAAACTAGCATATAAAATGTCAATACTTTCTCCATAAAACATGAATGGTATAAATATAACACAACCATAGTCAAACATATCAAAAAACCTTCAATATAATATGGAAGTTTTGTATCATAACAAATAAACTTCAAATAAGCTTAAAATCCATCAAAGGATGTTGATCTAGATGAAATCAAAACTATTTGAGAGAAATATCTATTTTTTTTAAATCATTTAAAAGTCACATAATTATAAAATAAAAAATTTAGTTTGAAAATATTCTTATAAGCTTGTAAGGGAAGCTTCGATGATTTTATAACGGCGGAAAATAGCCACACCTGCCGTATAAGTTAAAAAAGACATTCTTACCTTAATTCTGTCGAAAAGGTTAAAAAGGTCCTTGTTTGGAAAATGATGGAAATATTTCTTTATAAACATCTTATAAAAATTAAACAAGGGTATAAATTACTTTAATCCATAGTCTATAAAATGGTAATAATGACTTGAAATAAATTTTTAAGAAACATGGATGTGGATGATAAAGAGGTCCCAGTAGATAATTACGTATAAACAATCTCGGATAATAAAGAGATTGTGAAATAAACCCTTAACTTGTACTTTTACTTGGTTAAGGGTTGTTTAACCTCCTGTATAATGGTTTAAATTGTTATTAGATTATACAATAATCATATACATTAATATGATATCATATATGATCTTTTAATATTGATTTGTTAATAATATCTTAGTATTATCATCGTTTCGGGTGTCAACAGATTCATTTTACTTTATATTGTTTGTTATGTGAGCCATATTTGTTATAGATGGGATGTATATTATTCATATACAGAATTATATCATGTCTCCAAAAATTATTTTTAATCATCAAATAAAATTTAGTCATAAATGGATACGATGGGGAATGAATCTCATCACGTTCGTGGAGACGGTAATCCGTACGTACGCACGAGCAACAATATCATTCTTTTGATGTTAAAATAATATATAATTAGATAGTATATCATATATAAAGAATAATTATCATGTTATATTTATTATTTACATGAATTACACATCATTATTGTACCCATCCGTAGAATAATGTATTGAATAACAATTACAACACGACGTGGAGACGGTAGGCCGTACGTATGCACGTATGGTGACATGTCATTCAAAGGATGGATAGAATACTGAATATGGTTGTACCATATTTATAATAACATCACATTATATAAAAGATACTAGAGTTATTATTTTATAATGAAAATAATAAGGAAAGAAGAAGTTGAAGAAGAAAGGAACTTGAAAGAGGGTGGTGAAAACATTACCTCTTCTTCGGGTTCTTCCTTTTGATTCGATCAAAAGGGATATTTAGGTTGGATGTCTGATCAAACTAATTGAGAGAATATTTGGGCAGGTTTTGGCCGATCAAAAAGGCTTTGAAGGTGTAAATTAGAGATAATGGGGAGTTCCCTTTTATAAGAGGGGTGAGGGGGACCTTTGGAAAAGTTAGAAATATTATTTTATAATAAATTCATATTCGATTTCTAATGGATCCCAAGAGGATTATTTAAAGGTTATGATGGGGATGGGTCTAAAACCTTTCAACTAATATATTTTAGAAAGGTTTGGGACACTATATTAACCTTATCATTTATATTTAACTCTTAGTTAAATAGTTTGACATTTACAATGTCTCTTTGTATTTTTATATTATATAGTTAATAAACTTACTATATACCTCCAAGAGACCCCCAAGTAGTCCATTAATGACACACCTATCATTATATAATACCATTTCCCTAACCTTATATTTTTTGGAATATATTATCAATTAATAATATAATATATTTTTTTTAAAAACTCTTTTATGTCAATTTTGACACTATTGGGTATTTTGTTTTTGATAATTTTATAACAACATTATTACTTCGAAATAAATTTATATAACCAGTACTAATATGTCATATTAACTTATAAAATAAGTATAATTCATAAAAATCCTCAAATTACATTTATTTTGATATTTATATTATCAATTATTTTAATATTTCATTAATTAGGTAGTTACTACATCACCATTGTGTCATAAATAAATTAAATTATTTAATTTCTAAAATTTATAAATAAAATACCATTATGTAGGAAATCTTTTTATATTTATAATTATTATTTATAATCAAATTTATATTACGTATAACCCCATATTAAAAAAAATTTAGTTATTAAACTTTGATTTTAACTCTTTTAACTCTTCATTGAATTAAATAATAATAAATGTTCTAATCTAATACAAGCGGAAAAAATGAAAATATTTTATCCCTAAGGTTGTTTTTTGGTCGAGATACACTTGTTCAATAGAATTAGGACATGTTTTAGGGTAATATTAATATCATTTTTACCCTTAATTACCCTATTTCCTTTTAACCGTGGTAAATAAAAGTAAATGTTCCTAATCACCAAAAATTATTTTTATCTTATTGACCCACATTTTACTCCTTGATATTAACCGTGTCTCTGGAATTTTTGAAATTCCACTCACATAAGCGGTAAAATTATGTTTTATGTGAATTTCCAAATTCTCCTAGGAGGTGGGTAAAAGACGGTGAAATGTTCAATAAATTATATATATATATATATATATATAATTATTCTAAACTAACTCCAATGAATTACATTGAACTTATATAGGTATTATATATCTATTTTTACCTTAATTAAATTTAAATAAAATAAATAATTATTTAAATAAAAATTCTGTTTTAAACTATAACTCAGTATTTTTTCACTATTCATCAAAAATTGAATGTTTTCAGAAAAATACCAAAAATTCATCCTGAGCTAATTTCGATATTCCAAATCCAAAAATGAAGTCCATTTTGAAAGATAAAATTTATAAAATTTTAAAAATGTGTATTATTATTCATAACCGCTAGTTTGATTGGTTGTGGTGTGTGTTAGAACTCAAAGTTGCGTACAAGACACACTACTGTATTATTCAAAAGGAAGCATACCATGGAAGCTTGGGGTGTTACATCATCAACATGCTTTGAGAACTAAATTGAAATTCAGCACGACTTATCACCCCCAAACTGATAGCCAACATGAAAGGACTATTCATATGCTTGAAGATATGCTAAGAGCTTGCTCTATAGAATTCGAGGGTTGATGTGATCAGTATCTCCCATTGGTCGAGTTCTCATACAAAAATAACTTACACTAGAGTATTAAGATGGCTCCATATGATGCTCTGTATTGAAATCAATGTAGAACTTCAACCTGTTGGGATGAAGTTGGAGAAAGATAGCTACTTGGACTCAATATTGTGCAAGAGATGATTGAGAAGGTTCAAGTCATCCAGAAACACATAAAAGTTACTCAGAGTCGGAAAAAGTGCTATGATGACAATAATCGAAAGGACTTGGAGTTCGACATTGGAGATAAATTCATCCTTATAATATCACCATAGAAGAGAGTCATGTGATTTAGAATAAAAGGGAAGCTAAGCCCAAGGTACACTGGCCCCTTTGAGATCCTTGACTGCATATGATCCATGGTCAATCAGCTTGCACTTCTACCAAATATGGCTCAAGTTCATGATGTGTTTCACGTATCACTCACCAGGAAGTACATACCTGATCCCTCACATGTAATGAACTCTGAAGTAGTGTAGCTGGAAGACGATCTCCCTAATGAGGATAAACCAGTACATATTTTAGACCAGAGATTTAAGGTTCAAAACAACAATATAACCCACCTTGTAAAAGTGCTTTGGAGGAACCATAAGTTTGAATAAGGAAATTGGGAACCAGAAGAGGCTATGAAAGAGAAGTACCCTCACCTGTCAATGTAAAGTGAAATTTCGACTGCGAAATTTCATAAGGGGGAAGATGTAGTGACCCAATGTTTTATCAATGGAATTACCTTCTTATAAATATGAATTATAGTATAATACCAATAAGAAGCACAATGAAATATTATGTTACTAAATACTATGTGAGCATTAAACATAATTTTGTTATTTCTATGTTTTGAATTTCGAAAATCTGACATACGCAGTTGTGATCAGTAAGATTTTTGGAGTCCGATAGGAAAACATAATTTTTTGTTGAATAGTAACCTACCCATATGAATAGTAACCTAACCTTACGAATAGTAATATAACCCTTATGAATAGTAAATATCCCATAATAATAGTAACCTTACCAATGAATAATTAAATAAAATTTAGGCATCCTATAAGTAACAATTTGACCATAGTAAAAGTATTGGTATTTTTGTAAGTCATAAATAATTATTTAATTTAAAAGAAAATGCATTTTCTTATTTTTTTTATAAATTAACAAATATATGTCTTCTATTTTTAGAATAATTTTATAAGACTTTACATATTTTTTGAAAGCATTTTAAAATCAATTTTAATTTTAAAAACTGTATTTTTCAAGTAAATTATGAGTTTAATTAAATATTAAATTAATCATACATAAAAAATTATTTTTGAAAAATGTAATTAATTTTTTTATTCTACACGTCAAAAAAAGGTCGGGGTGAATTTTTGGGATTTTTCTGAAATACTTCAATTATTGATGAATAGTCAAATACCATAATTTACAAAATAAGTTAAATAAGCTAATTATAGAGTCATGCATGATGTTCTTCTAATGTAATACCAATTGGTTCGGGTTCACATGATAAAATTATTATTCTTGGTCATGGAAGACACACTATTCCTTGCCTTTGGGGGAAATAATATATTAATAAATTTTATATTAAGAAATCCCTTCTCCCCTAAACTATAAATACCATCGTTCACACCCTCATTTCCTCACACATCTCAAGATTCAAGCCTTGCCTACAGTCTTCCCAGATATATTCCCTATCCCCTCCCCCACTTCCTATAGCTCTTGGTCTCATCAAAATACTATTCCTATCTTCCATAACGAGGATCTCAAGTGGAGGATTCAAGATGTAATTCCTCTCTCTTTCCTTTAAATTCCTTTCAATTTAATGTTCTTTTCTTAAAATCTCCTCACCTATATTCATATAAATTTTATGTACACTCAATTATTAAACATATAATTGAATTTTATGATACTAATAGGATATTATATCATAAAACTACCTTCTCCTCTTCTTTTTATTTTATAAAATAGAACGTTGTTCATGAGGTGTTAATTTATCACCTTCAAGAATAACATGTTTTCAATTTCTTTTACAGCTTTCAGATCTAATAATGAAACCATTTTTATGGTTGAAACATATTATATTATATGTATTATATCCTATTTTATGTTCTGTAAATAACTTAGGTTCATATTACTAAATGATTAAACAAAACAAGTTCGCTGTGGTCGAAAAACCGCTCAAATTAACCCACCAATCATCACTTAATTCTTATATAATGATTCTCTAAAGACCCGTAAAATTCAAGGGAAATTTTTTCTTAATTTTATTTGGAATTTTACAAGAACGCGGTTTCTGACGGAACCTGATTCTGAGGCCTGGTGTGCCCGGAATCAATTTCTGATGTTTGGCTCGGGTACGTTCAGTGAACGAACGAGCGGGAAATTCTAACTTTTGAACCTGTACCCGGAATCGAATTCCGAGGGCATCGATGGAACCACAGCGCCGGTAATTGCTTAGGAACTCCGGTTTTGGAGTTGCTTTTACACGAGGGGAGTTATTAATTTTTGTGGAAGTTAAAAATAAAAATTTAACGATTTTTATTTTTCCCACTTGGTAGTTTTATCCTAAGTAAGGATGTTGGGGGTGGGACCCACTTGTGATAACCAACCTTGAGAGGATAAGGTTGGGTGGGACCCACACGAGCCCAACCCCTCACTTTCCTAACCGCTCTAAACCCCCCCATTTAAGTTTTGTTAACTTATCACCTCATTAATTTTATAACATCTTATGTTAATAACTTAAGTGAGTTAAATGTGGGTTTTGAATTTTCAAACTCTTGAAATTCAAAACCTATGTTGGGTTAATAAAATAAGTTGGAGGATTATTTTATTTTGGGGTTAGTTGTGCTTGTGGTGGAGACTTTGGAGAGAAAGGGCTAAGTTTGAGGAAGTCTTGTTCTTCTTCAACATCGACGAAGAATGTGAAGAACACCATTCTTCAACGAAGAAAACCTCCGACGAAGAACACCGTTATTCAATGAAGAACATCTCCGCCGAAGAATGCGACGTCTTCTTCCAACGACATTTCCTATTTGAACGCACCACGACGACAACGGAATCGACGTTCGTTTCCCGCGATGCCTGACCTCCGCGACGCTCATCTTCTGCGGCTCGATTGACGTGCACCGTTTCTGAACCGATGTAGAGGTTTGTTTAGTTATTTTGTTGTGAATATCAACTTGGTGATCCTTGTGGTTTAAAACCAATTGTTATAAAATAACGCGAGGGGGTCCGTCCGCACAAACACGACCGACCCTCCTCATTTTTTATGATTGATTTCTTTGTGGATTGGTTCGGGAAGGCGTGGTGTCGTCGCACCACACAGAATCATGCGAAAGGAAACGTGCGACACCGTCTCGCTGCGCCGTGGAAGGAAGTTTAAGAACACGACGCCGTCACGCCGCGTTGAAGAAAATTGAAGGTGCCACAGCCGGAGTGGGGCCACAGCGGAGGGGCGTGGTGCCGTCGCACCACGCCGGACGACAGGGGCCGCGACCGGTTCTGGGCCGCGGCGGAGCAGGGTGACCGATGACTAGTACCCAGCCGCCGGCAACGGAGCTGGAAGGGGACCGACCATCGTCGGTCCTGGTGAGCAGAAACCGGCCGGCCAGGTCGGTCCGGCTGGACAAGGGGGAGCCGGTGGAATTAATTCCCCCGGCTGTATTTCAAGCGGACCCAATTAAGGGGCCGCCATTTTCATAATGGAGGGGCAACGCCCCTCCCTTGGCACATGTGCGGCGTAAAGGCCGCGCTGGCCGCCCGTGCTGGCAGCGCGCCGCACACCTCGCCGCCGCGCTGGCCGCGCCGCCGCGCCGTCGTCCGGGCCGGGTCGACCTGGTTCGGACAACCCAGGGGGTACTGGGTCGGGCCGGGCTGGGCCCAGACCCCCTCTTTTCATACTGAGTTGGTTCAAATGCCCATATCTTGGGCTACGGACCTCCGATCGACGCGCCGTCAGCAGCGAAACGATCCTTAGAACGAGTCGGTCGTTGTGGTATATCTCACTCAAGGTTTCGGATTACTTTGAGTTCGTCCGGGTTGGTTCGTACACAAAACCAACCATGCCCTCGGAGCGGAAACGCTCATATCTTGAGCTACGGACGTCTGATTGACGTGCCGTCATCTTTGTTGAGTTCCTCTTAGTGAGAAGGATCTTTTGGCATACTCCACCCGAGGTTTGGACGCAGGTGGAGTACGGTCGGGTTGGTTTTGCTTTAAAAACCAACCGGGCCCCTGGAACGAAAAAGCCAATAACTCTCAGACCGGGCGTCCGATTGACGCACCGTCTGTTGTGTTGAGTTCCTGTTGTTGATACGGAACTTTTGGATACATAAACTTCGGACTATGTGTCAATTGATGTATCAGCTTCTCGGCTCATGGAGCGGACCCTCCCGAACGAGCTTGCTGTGTGCGGGAACCTTAGTGCTTGCTGCGACTGCTACTGTGACGACGACGACGACTGTACAGAGATCCTCAGTGGATTCGACGGCGAAGTCTACAGCACTCAGCGATCCTATGTGGATCAGTGCTACCAATCCTATGTGGGTCCGATCCTGTGTGGGTCAGCGCTTAGCGGTTCTGTGTGAGCCAGCGCCTACAGATCCTGTGTGGGTCCGATCCTGTGTGGGTCTTTACAGGGGTTAGTTTCCTACCGATCCTGTGTGGGTCTTTGCGGGGGTTAGTACCTATCGATCCTTTGTGGGTCCGACGAATTAGATGGATCAGTGATCATCTCTATCGTCTTCAAAGAAGTATACCTGTGTGAGCTGAATCCTGTTTGCTTTCCTGTGTGGATTGTGTTGTGCTATCCTGTGTGGATTACATTTTGCTTTCCTGTGTGGAATACGAATACTTTCCTGTGTGGACTGGGTTGTACTTGGGCTCGGAGGTTGGAGCGTATTGGAATTGATGACTTAGGTATATGTATGGGCATATACCTAAGCAATGTCGGTTGTTACTTCGTGATTGTATCTTTCCTTTGTGGATTTTGGGAGACCTTCGGGGGTCTCGGGGTCCCTACTGAGTAGCTTATACTCACCCCTGCATGGGCTATGCCTGCACTACGTTGTGTTGGTTGCAGACGATGAACAACGTTGATCGTGGTTGAGGCTTGCAGAGCAGGATGGTACCTGGAGGTGGACCACTGGGCGGGACGTACTCGGAGTAGACGGCGGGAGCCGAGGAGTAGTGGAGCTATCTGTACCCACCCTTCATGTGGTATTTCCAGTGGACATCTCGGTGTATCAGCTTTACTTTACTGTTGCTGTTTTCCCTTTCGGGTTGTACTTTACAGTTGGACTTGTATTTCCGGCCCCTTTTACTTTTCGCACTTTCTGTTGTACTCAATTTTTACTTTGTGCTTACTTCTTTCGCTTGTACTCTGTGGTGCTTATTTACTTTACAAAGGCAATGCCTTCTCTTTTTATCGGGATTTACGCCTTGGTGCTAGTCGCCAGCCCCTGGCCTATGGAAGGCGGGCTTGGGGTAGTCACGACACGGGCCCCGAGGACGGGTCGTGACAAATTGGTATCAGAGGAGTTCGGTTCTACCATAGACTCTGATCTTTCTTCTATGTGAAGCAATAGTGTTTAGCGTATTGAGTGTTGTTATCAGTCCAGGGAGTCCAGTGTTGGTGCGGCGGTCGACGTATCCGTACACCAGGACCCTGACTTCTGATTTCCGACTTAATGCACGAAAACATTGATTGTGTGTGTGTTTCAAGTTTTCTTTCTGACTACTTTGTATCAGCTCACCAGGTATACTGTTCTGACCATGGCACACCTCTTTCTTTTTCAGGATAGCCCCACGATGGCAGCCAGCTAGGGTTCCAAGAGTCGAGTGTGACGACAGCCCATCGAGCGACGAGGACTCGGTGCAGGGCCCTTTGTCAGCAGTGGCACCGGCGGTAGCTCTACCCGCCGAGCCACCGATACTTCCAGCACCAGCCGCTGACGATGCAAGTCGCCTCATTGCACTGCATGAGTTCCAGCGCCAGCGACCACCCAGTTTCCGTGGGGAGAGGGAGCCCCAGGAAGCCGAGAACTGGCTGGAGGCAGTCATATGAGTTTTCAGGCTAGTGAGGACACCAGCAGACCTCATGGTGATCCTCGCTATGAGCCTACGGCACGCAGTAGCGGGCCGATGGTGGAGCTTTATGCTCTAGGTTCATGATGAGGCATCTCTACTTTGGACAGACTTTGAGAGCCTCTTCCGCTCAGAGTTCGTCCCAGGCACCCTCCGTGCGGTGCGCATTTAGGAGCATCTTCAGCTGCGGCAGGGCAGCATGACGGTCGCCCAGTACTTGGCGAGATTTACCGATCTCTCGTGCTACTCAACCGACATGGTACGGGACCCATTCTTCTGGGCCCGGACCTTTGAGCAGGGATTGAGACATGATATCAGGGCATCACTGATCTCCCTCAGAATTCCAACTCAGACAAGAGTACGGGAGCGAGCCCTTTTGATCGAGAGTTTTCTTGCTGAGTCTACACCAGCACCGAGACCCACCGCAGGGTGGCACATAGCAGAGTCTTCCGTAGCAGGCAGTCAACGGATGACTCATGGGTCCAGGAAGACCAGAATCTCAGGCAGATGACCTCAGGACACTGGCTCAGCAGTGCGGGGCACACAACGCGGAGCCAGTCTATCGAGAGGCAGAAAGTGTTACTCGTGCGGCGGGCAGAGCCACATGGCTCGTGACTGCCCGACCCACCGTGCCGAGTAGCAGAAGACGATTGAGGGACCACCGAGGCCGAGGCAGACGGTCAACCGTGGCGGTCTGCAGGGAGGAGGCGGACAAGGCAGAGGATCTGGCCGAGCAGCAGGTGGTGGGCGATGCTTTGAGGCTCTACCACCACCACCACCAGGAGGTCCACCCCGACCACAGGGAGCTGGCGGGCAGAGACAATCACAACTCCAGGCAGCAGAGGCCTACGACCACGACACTCCCGAGATAATTCGAGGTACTATCTGTGTCTATTCCACCCTTGTTGTAGTACTTATAGACACAAGAGAGAGTCACTCTTGCATAGCCGCTGCCCTTTTTCGGAGCTCGTAGATTCCGATAGAGCCGTTGGCTCGATCCTTACGGCTAGAGACTCTTACAGGAGAAGACTCGACGATTACGCACTGGTGCTGGCAGTGTGATCTTACTCTAGGAGGTGAGAGTTTCGGCTAGGATCTTCTTGTAGTGGTGTCGGGGCGTTACGACGTCATCTTGGGCATGGATTGGTTATCTACGGTCCATGCAAAGATTGATTGTTTTAGGCGCAAGGTGCGATGTGTACGCACCAACAGGAGCAGGTTCACCTTCACCAGTGAGAAGGGAGCCTTTGTAGCACATGATGGACTTCCATGGAGGAGAGGACATCCCATCAATCATCAGTTGGCTAGCCTCATCATAAGAGCAGTTGACGTGTGGAGTCATGGTTTTCCTGCAGTGGTGGATCAGTTTGCGGATGTTTTTCCCGATGACGTTCCAGGACTACCTCCTCGCAGAGAGGTAGACTTTTATATTGACCTGTACCCCAGGACAGCCCCGATATCCACCCCAGCGTTTCAGATGGCCCCCGCAGAGCTTCGAGAGCTATGGGTACAGTTGGAGGATTTGCAGGGCAAGGGGTTCATCCGACCCAGTGTTTCACCTTGGGCTTCCCCGATATTGTTTTCCAAGAAGGAGGATAGGAGCTTGCGACTTTGTGTCGACTATCGTCGCCTGAACTAGGTGACAGTGAGGAACAAGTATCCGCTACCGAGGATTGAGGAACTCTTCAACCAGCTCAAGGGAGCACGGTGGTTCTCGAAGATAGACCTCAGGCCAGGCTATCTTCAGCTCAGAGTTAGAGACTAGGACGTACAGAAGACGGCCTTCAGATGTCGGTACGACCACTATGAGTTCTTGGTTATTCCCTTTGGCATAACCAATACTCTAGTAGTGCTCATGGACCTCATGAAAAGGATCTTTCAGCCATACCTCGATCGATTTGTCATGGTCTTCATCAATGACATTCTGATTTACTTGACGAATGGGGAGGAGCATGCCTACCACTTACGGGTTGTACTAGACACACTCCGAGAGAACCAGCTTTATGGTAAGCTCTCGAAGTGTCAGTTATGGATACGTGAGGTCCACTTCTTGGGACACGTAATCTCTGAGGCGGGAGTTGCAGTGGATCCTGCGAAGATCGAGGCAGTGTTAGCTTGGGAACCACCCAGGAGCGTGACGGAGGTGCGGAGTTTCTTGGGACTAGCTGGATACTACCGGAGATTCGTGCCAGACTTCTCTAGAGTTGTGGAACCACTCTCAGCTATGAAAAAAAGGGGAAACCCTTCGTGTGGTCAGACAGATGTCAGTAGAGCTTCCAGGAGCTGAGACAGAGATTGACCAGCGCACCTATCTTGAGGTTGCCTGAGGAGGGAGTAGGGTACGTAGTTTACTGCGATGCATCCGGGATAGGACTCGGATGTGTCTTGATGCAGGAGCGGGTAGTGATCGCCTATGGATCACGTCAGTTGAGGCCGCATGAGCAGAACTATGCTACCCATGACCTGGAGTTAGCAGTAGTGGTCTTCGCTCTGAAGACATGGAGACACTACCTAATGGGAGAGCGCTTTACAGTCTTTTTTTACCATCAGAGTCTCAGGTACATCTTCTCTCAGAAGGACCTGAACCTGAGACAGCGGCGACGGCTCGAGTTCCTCCAGGACTATGACTTTGAGATAGTCTATACTCCTGGTAAGGGGAACGTAGTAGCCGATGCCCTCAGCAGGAGGACGAGCATTCAGATACTTGAGGAGGCAACATAGCAGCTAGCCACTTTGTAGATATCCTTCGTGGATAGAGATGGGGCAGCCTTCCTTCAGTCTCTCATAGTCACTCCTCCACTACTGCAGCGAGTCAGAGAGGCACAGAGTGGGGACACTGACTATGAGACGCGGCGTGCACAGATATCCTCAGGACAGGCACCTGATGGTTTATCCTTTGGAGCAGAGCATGATATCATTTTCAGAGGACGTGCCATGGTACCAGTCGCTTTACGGGAGGAGGTGCTGAGAGAGTTTCACACATCTCCTTTGGCGGTACATCCCGAAGTGGCGAAGATGTACCAGGATCTCAGACGACAGCACTGGTGGCCAGGCATGAAGAAGGCTGTGGCAGAGTTCGTTTCTCGATGCCTCACCTTCCAGTAGGTGAAGGCTGAGCACCAGGTACCAGCAGGCTTGGTACAACCCTTGGAGGTTCTGGAGTGGAAGTGGGACGACATATATATGGACTTCGTGACTGGAATTCCACATACTTCCATAGGTCATGACTCCATTTGGGTGATTGTTGACCGACTCACCAAGTCGGCACACTTCTTACCCATCAGAGAATAGGGCTTAGTGGAGAGCTTGGGACGACTTTAGGTTCAAGAGATTGTGCGGCTTCACGGTGTACCATCATCTATCATCTCCGATTGAGATACTCGTTTTACTTCCCGAATATGGAAGGGATTGCAGGAGGCGTTTGGGATGCAGCTACATCTGAGCACAGCCTTTCACCCTCAGACGGATGGTCAGACGGAGAGGACCATTCAGACTCTCGAGGACATGCTCCGCGCATGTCTCCTCGACTTTGGTCGTAGCTGGGAGGACCACCTAACCTTGGTGGAGTTTGCGTACAACAACAGCTACCACTCCACCATCGGGATGGCACCGTACGAGGCGTTGAACGACCGACCTTGTAGATATCCTTTGTGCTGGACAGACCCTGGGGAGTCAGCACTTGTGGGACCGGAGATGGTCCAGGCCACGACAGAGAAGGTCCAGGTCATCCAGGAGTGGATGAGGACAGCTCAGACCCGGCAGAAGTCATACGCTGACAGGAGACGGAGGCCACTAGAGTTCGAGGATGGCGACCACGTCTTTTTGCGTGTCTCACCTCGACGTGGATTACGGAGATTTGGCCGAGGCGGCAAGTTGTCTCCATGCTTTATCGGACCATTCCAGGTCCTTAGCAGGATTGGCGAGGTGGCTTATCGTCTGGCTCTACCACCTCAGTTGCACCGGGTACACGACGTCTTCCACGTATCTCAGCTGAGGAGATACGTGCATGACCCGACACACATCATTGACCATGGGAAGCTTGACGTTGATGATGGGGATACTTTTACAGAGGTCCCGGTGGAGATCGAGGATCGATAGAAGTGGGTCCTACGTGGACTGTTGATTCCTCTAGTGCGCATCAGATGGAAGCACGGGAACCTCCAGGAGAGCACTTGGGAGAGAGAGTCTCAGATGCGTGCTCAGTACCCTCATTTGTTTCCCTAGTTTTGATGTATCTTTATGGGGACGTAAAGCCCTGAGGTGGGAGTAATGTAAAGACCCATAAAATTCAAGGGAAATTTTTTCTTAATTTTCTTTGGAATTTTACAAGAACGCGGTTTCTGACGGCACCTGATTCCAAGTCCCAGTGTGCCCGGAATCAATTTCCAAAGTTTGGCTCGGGTACATTCAGTTAACGAACGAGCGGGAAATTCTAACTTTTGAACCGGTACCTGGAATCAGATTCCGAGGGCACCGATGGAACCGCAACGCCGGTAATTGCTTAGGAACTCCTGTTTCGGAGTTGCATTTACACGAGGGGAGTTATTAATTTTTTTGGTAGTTAAAAATAAAAATTTAACGATTTTTATTTTTCCCACTTGGTAGTTTTATCCTAAGAAAGGATGTTGGGGGTGGGACCCAGTTGTGATAACCAACCTTGAGAGGATAAGGTTGGATGGGACCCACACGAGCCCAACCCCTCACTTTCCTAACCCCTCTAACCCCCCCCCCCCATTTATGTTTTGTTAACTTATCACCTCATTAATTTTATAACATCTTTTGTTAATAACTTAAGTGAGTTAAATCTGGGTTTTGAATTTTCAAACTCTTGAAATTCAAAACCTATGTTGGGTTAATAAAATAAGTGGGAGGATTATTTTATTTTGGGTTATTTGTTCTTGTGGTGGAGACTTTGGAGAGAAAGGGCTAAGTCTGAGAAAGTCTTCTTCTTCTTCAACATCGACGGAGAACGTGAAGAACACCGTTCTTCAACAAAGAGCACCTACAACGAAGAACACCATTCTTCAACGAAGAACATCTCCACCGAAGAACGCGACATCTTATTTCAACGATGTTTCCTCTTTGAACTCACCACGACGACAACGGAATCGACGTTCGTTTCCCGCGACGCCCGACCTCCGCGACGCTTGTGTTCCGCGGCTCGATTGACGTGCACTGTTTCTGAACAGAGGTAGGGGTTTGTTTAGTTATTTTTTTTGTGAATATCAACTTGGGGATCTTTGTGGTTTAAAACCAATTTTTATCAAATAACGCAAGGGGGTCGGTCCACACAAACATGGCCGACCCTCCTCTTTTTTTTATGATTGATTCCTTTGTGGATTGGTTCGGGAAGGTGTGGTGTCGTCGCACCACACGGAATCGTGCGAAAGGAAACGCGCGGCGCCGTCACACCGTGCCATGGAAAGTAGTTTAAGAATGCGACACCGTCGCGCCACGTTGAAGAAAATCGAATGTGTCGCGGCCGGAGCGGGGCCGCGGCGGAGGGGAGCGGTTCCGTCGCATCGCGCTGGACGACATGGGCTGCAGCCGGTTTCAGGCCGCGACGGAGCAGGGTGACCGGCGGCCGGTACCGGGCCGCCGGAAATGGAGCTGGAAGGGGACCGACCATCACCGATCCCGTTGAGCAGAAACCGGCCGGCCAGACAAGGGGGAGCCGGGGGAATTAATTCCTCCGGCTGGATTTCAAGCGTCCCCAATTAAGGGGCCGCCGTTTTCATAAAGGAGGGGCAACGCCCCTCCCTTGGCAAATGCGCGACGCAAAGGCCACGCTGGCCGCGCCGCCGGCCGGGCCGAGCTCTCGGGTCGGGCCGGGTCGTCGGGCCGGGTCACCGCCCGGGCCAGATCGACCTGGTTCGGACAACCCCGGGGGTACTGGGTCGGGCCAGGCCGGGCCCAGACCCCCTCTTTTCAGACTAAGTTGGTTCAAACGACAATATCTTGGGCTACGGACCTTCGATCGACGTGCCTTCAGCTGCGACACGAACCTTAGAATGAGACGGCCATTTCGGTATATCGCACTCAAGG
Source organism: Viscum album (assembly GCA_963277665.1). Lineage (NCBI taxonomy): Eukaryota > Viridiplantae > Streptophyta > Magnoliopsida > Santalales > Viscaceae > Viscum > Viscum album. The sequence goes on along the minus strand of OY728133.1, from coordinate 1,861,900,549 downwards.
TTTCGGATTACTTTGAGTTCGGCCGGGTTGGTTCGTACACGAAACCAACCGGGCCCTCGGAGCAGAAACGCTCATATCTTGAGCTACGGACGTCCGATTGACGTGTCATCATCTTTGTTGAGTTCCTCTTAGTGAGACAGATCTTTTGACATACTCCGCCTGAGGTTTGGACGCAGGTGGAGTACGACCGGGTTGGTTTTGCCTTAAAAACCAACCGGGCCCCTGGAACGAAAAAGCCAATAACTCTCAGACCGGGTGTCCGATTGACACGCCGTCTGTTGTGTTGAGTTCCTGTTGTCGATACAGAACTTTTGGATACATCAACTTCGGACTATGTGTCAGTCGATTTATCCGCTTCTCGGCTCGTGGAGTGGACCCTCCCGAACGAGTTTGCTGTGTGCGGGAACCCTAGTGCTTGCTGCGACTGCTACTGTGATGATGACGACTGTACAGAGATCCTCAGTGGATTCGACGATGATGACTACAGCACTCAGCGATCCTATGTGGATCAGTGCTACCGATCCTGTGTGGGTCCGATCCTGTGTGGGTCAGTGCTCAGCGGTTCTGTGTGAGCCAGCGCCTACAGATCCTGTGTGGGTCCGATCCTGTGTGGGTCTTTGCGGGGGTTAGTTTCCTACCGATCCTTTGTGGGTCTTTGCGGGGGTTAGTACCTATTGATCCTTTGTGGGTCTGACGACTTAGATGGATCAGTGATCATCTCTATCGTCTTCGAAGAAGTATACCTATGTGAGCTGAATCCTGTTTGCTTTCCTGTGTGGATTGTGTTGTGCTATCCTGTGTGGATTACATTTTGCTTTCCTGTGTGGAATACGAATACTTTCCTGTGTGGACTGGGTTGTACTTGGGCTCAGAGGTTGGAGCGTATTGGAAGTGATGACTTAGGTATATGTATGGGCATATACCTAAGAAGTGTCGGTTGTTACTTCGTGATTGTATCTTTCCTTTGTGGTTTATCCTTTGTGGATTTTGGGAGACCTTTGGGGGTCTCGGGGTCCCTACTGAGTAGCTTATACTCACCCCTGCACGGGCTATGCCCGCACTACGTTGTGTTGGTTGCAGACGACGGACATTGTTGATCGTGGTTGAGGCTTGCAGAGCAGGATAGTACCTGGAGGTGGACCACTGGGCGGGACGTACTCGGAGTAGACGGAGGGACCCGAGGAGTAGTGGAGCTATCTGTACCCACCCTTAAGGTGGGATTTCCAGTGGACAACTCGGTGTAGCGGCTTTACTTTATAGTTGCTGTTTTCCCTTTCGAGTTGTACTTTACAGTTGGGCTTGTATTTCCGGCCCCTTTTACTTTCCACACTTTCTGTTGTACTCAGTTTTTACATAGTGTTTACTTCTTCCGCTTGTACTCTGTGGTTCTTGTTTACATTACAAAGGCAATTCCTTCCCTTTTTACCGGGATTTACGCCTTGGTGCTAGTCGCCAGCCCCTGGCCTATGCAAGGCGGGCTTGGGGTAGTCACGGCACGGGCCCCGAGGACGGGTCGTGACAGATTCATCCACATGTTATATGATGTAATTAATTATAATATAATTTAAAATTCTATAATATAACTAATAATATGAAATTTCAGTTCTGTATGTTTACCCATGTTCTACACGGACTTCCATTTATGAATACATGTGAACTTCTCAAGAAAACCATAAAAAAGAAACATTCCCGAACAATATTTTTAAACTCTATAACTCATCCAAAGACCCATAAAATAAATTAATGATACCATAATGAACCATATTAATGTACATAATGTTTTTTAATTGTTAATTAACGAATCTATTGTGGTTATACAGTACGTTAAACTGAAGAAAGTGTTCGGATACAAGGTAAGGGGAAATTCTCGAACCCAACATTATTTCATTGGTTTCTCCCTCTTTCACTCCATTTTTTCTACTGTCGCTCCTTAAAAAACATTTTTTCATCATTATCTTAACTTTTCTAGGATATACATGTTTTACAACATAGTTTATTTTAAACAAATATTTTCCCAAAGAACTCTTCTTCCAAAAGTACACCTTTTACTTCTAAGTCATGGTTGATGATTCTTGTATCAAGTATGTTATTCCCTCTTTGTTTTGGGAATCCCAAGTTTATGAATGTTTTCTTATGTGATGAAACCCATTACATTCCATGTGATGTTTATGTTCATTTTTGATATATTTTCTATGTGGCATTCATGATAATGATAATTTTATGATGTGATGGGTGTGCTTGAAATTATATAACGCAAAAAGATTATTATAATGTGACAGGTGATTCAAGAACTATACAGACTTCCAATGCATTGGGTAAAGTGATTAATCTCATAAGTAAAAGGGAAATTATGTGTTAACATGATGCTATAATTTTTCACAAGTATGTGTGGAAGTTAACCACTAAGACATGATGTTTCATTTTTTATGCATTACCACATTACAAGTATCTTATTATTGCTTCCTCTCATGTTCATGATCATTTGCCTATGTTATGGTTATGCTCAACCATTTTTATATTGTTTTTCTCTATCCCTATTACTGGAATTTTAGATGACCCTTTTTATGTATATCCTCAGGTGACTACATGTACTAAGGAGAGGTCAAGTGCCAATAAGAAGCTATAGAAGAATAAATTAAATAAATGTTCATGCTTGATGTTGTAATTGTTATGTATGGTCCTAGTTTTCCCAAGAAACTAAACCCTTGGATCCTATATGTTTAATAATATTATGTTTTTTATCTTTAAAATAATGTAATATTAATGTATGAAAAGCTGGGTCGCTATAGCAGAGGTCGGACGGGTGCTAGCTGGGGTAGCAAGGTGTTCAATGGTGTGAGCTGGAGCACTGGGGTGCAACAAGCCAGAGCAACGGGAAGGTGAGGCTGGGGGTACTGGGCTCAGGGAAGTGAAGAAGTTCAGGGTTCAGGAGGCAGAAAATAGGAATTAGGCGGGGGACCAATAGGTAGTGACCTTGGGAGGTAGGACCCATGCGTCATGGGTCTACATTGATAGGGTGTGCGATAGGGGACCAGCCATCCCAACCAATTGGGGTTGCACAGGCTGACAGCGTGATGCATGCAAAGAAAGTGGTGCACAATCTGGGCTGTAGAGAACTGGCTGGGCCGGCAAGGTGGAACTGGTCTGGCTGGAGTGGTTCAGCCTAGGCAGAGGGGTTCGACATGTTTTTTCTAGACTATCCCATTTTGGGCCCATTTTTTTTAAACACCTGTATATTTTGACACATGGCTCCAAATCAGGTGTCGTCTATGGCTGCATGATCCTTGGGTGGAGTTAAACTTTTTGAAATGGTTTTGGAAATTTTATTTTTCTATAACCGAAGTCGGGTGACCCAAAACACTCAATAATAATAATAATAATAATATTATTATTATTATTATTATTTTGCAGAAATTTTTTAAGACCGTACGTCTACACACGACGTCCGTTTGACGTTCCGTCAGTGGCGATGAGACCTTGATGTCGAGATGAAACTTCTAGGATTGGTTCATGACTTTTGTTATTTGGTTTCATTTCCATGTGGCATGAAACGTCTAATGTCTAATAATAATAAATTAATTTTTTTTATTGTTGCATCGAAGATAACTCTTGAATGGGACATCTGATTGATACATCGTTAGAGGTAGCATAGAATTGATAATTGTCTAAATTTTTTTGAGACGATTCTTCGATTTTTTCTAAATAAAGACAAAATGTGGGCCCCACATGGCTGGATTCGCATGTTTTATGGTGCATTGTCACTTTTTCATTAGGAATATGTTTGGGGAAAGTGAATAGTCAATCTTGTGTGTTTTTCTACAAGGATCATAACAAAATGATTTGTTTGAACTTACAAAGTATTTCTTGTGATATATTTAAATGTGGAAAAATGAAAGTAATATTGGTGGAAGATCATTTTGACGAATTTGAAGAGAACCCATTACTTGGTCATCCACGACTCTTGTGAGAGTGGAAAAGATGTATGAAAAGATACAGTCAATGGTTATTGAGACATTTTAGGTGGTGTTCTAGTGTAATTATTCTTTTACCCCTCTAGATCATTAACATGTAACAGGAGCTCATCAGACTTTTGGCGAGAGGTGTCATTTAATCTTGGAGTACACTGACACGTCTTATGGGTACTTTATCATAGTTTAGTACCCAAGTATGGCTAGGTACATAGCCAGATGATGAGGTGGGGTCACATGACATGTGGGCCCCACATGTGTTGTGTACCACTTTATGGATCTTTTAATTCTCATACCTCTTTCTTATGAACTCAGATTTTTGCCTGTGAGTAGCATATCCGAAGTGTTTTTCCCAATGGAATGTGATGGATCCCACTATAGTGGATTTCGAGGTATGATGTGAGATGTTTCGAATGATATGCCTATTTGAGGTGATTCTCAATGTGTCGAGTGTGATTTATTCCCAAGGCAACACTCGATGATGGAAGTGATGTTTTCAGAATCACCAGAGTAGTACTGTCTTACCCTCTTGTGCATTAGGACAGTGAGGTTCACTAGTTACTCTTTTAGGGATTACCCTCTAGCATGTATGGGCAGTGAGGTTCAATTACAAATTTAGGAATTACCCTCTAGCATGTTTGGGCAGTGAACTTCATCATTTACTCTTTCAAACTTACTCTCCAGCTGGGATATGTAGTGGGTTCACTGATGACTCTTTTGAGAATACCCTCCAGCGGGGCTGGGCATGGGGTTCACAACTTTGTGACATGATATATTAGCTGTGTGGTATAGTGACGAGATGTTCTTGATGTGAATTTGGACTCTCAAGAAAGAGGGGCGCTTTTCCGACCAAGATGAATCCTTGTGATGCGACCTAAAATCGTGCAAGCGAGATAGACCCACCTAAAGCGGATAGTATCAAGGTGGAGTGATTGAGCCCCTTTGACTTGAAATTCAGTGAAAATGTATGGGATGATGGGCATCGATGGTGGTTACTTCTAGGATTATTGGTGACTCTTTTCGAGGGCTGAGCTAGTGATATGGATATCCCCTTACTCTCTTGTTTGGGATTCTTTGGTTGAGAAAATATGTATATCATATTTCCGTACCCACTCCATGATATTTAGTTACTCCCCTTATAAGAGAGGTAAAGATGTGCGTGGTATGCCACGTGCTTTCTGTGTCTAGATTCTCAAGGCGAAACAAGTCTACTCAACTACTATAGGTAGCAAAGACTTGATGAGAAGTTCATCTTCTCACCATTTCTAGATCCTCATGTTTGGATGAGCTTACTTGACTCCTTTGTTGGGTTGAGATGTACTCTTTTACTGTAACTTGTCCTATCTACTGCTTCCCTCTTTATTATCTTGCTTATTTCTCCCTTTATCCTTAAGGGAATCCTACTGAGTATGTTTATACTCACCCATACATAGGCTTTTCCAACACTCGATGAGCCCTTGCAGAAAAAAATAGGTTGATCTCTATTTTAGAGGATCATAAGGATACGAGGTGTTTGGACCGCGTGCAGTGGTCATTTCTTGGGATCTAGAAGCAAGGATCTCTCAACTATTTTACGTTTCCTCTTGTTTCAAGGTTGTGGAACTTTTTTGGTTGGGCATGTATTTTTCTCCTTTTCCTTTCAGTTTACATTTTTGTACTTGTACTACTTAGAACAAGATTCATGTTTTTGGTTTATATATATATATATATCAGTGTTGTATCTTTTTTTCCTTTGCCTCTTCTCTTTTGTATTAAGTTGGATGCATGTGTGTGTACAATTAATTAGTAAAAGGCTCCCAGAGTTTGTTACGCCTTCGGTTCTAGTCTTCATCCCGTTGCCAATAGAGGCAGTATTGGGGTAGTTGCGGCTCGAACCCCAACACGGGTCAGGCTGTGAGAAAGTGGTATCAGAGGTGGTTCAATCCTTGGGAAATAGTTCACATGATCCCTAAAAATGAATTGGACGGGTTTTAGGGAAATAGTGTCGACATATTTAGAGAGTGGCTCTCAATCCATAGAGTCATGTGATGGTGTGGCGGTCGACATAACCATTCACCAGGACCCTAATTACCCGCTTGTTGACTTGGCATGCTGAGACATTTGTTGCTAGGAAAATTAAAACATGAATCATATAGTTTTGAGTCTCTGAAACTCCTTCTTGAGTCATATTCACATCATTGTTGATATATATATATATATATTATCATTTGACTATTTTACTCCATGATCAGGTTCAGGATGCCTCCAAGACGACAACCAACAAGGATACTAGCTCCAGTTCGTGACGATGATTTTGTGAGTGAAGATGCCTATGTTGAGGATCCATCATACTATTTACCTTCTCTAGGAGGGCATGTAGCTTCACCTCCACTTGTGGATCAATAGTTATTATTGACAGTGTAGGCCGAGGATGTGCGCAGGTTGAGTGCACTTTGTGAGGTCCGACATCAGAGACCATTGATGTTTCAGGGTAATAAAAAACCTTAGGAAGTTAAGGGTCGGGTAGAGTCAGTGGTTTTCCACTTTAGGATTTTTTGGACATCGACATATTAGATGGTGTCTTTGATCGTGAGTCTTCTTTTCAAGGAGCAGATTGGTGTTGCTAGATCCGGGTTACTCCGATGCACAATGAGTTAGTACTCTTGTGGGATGACTTCCATCTGCTATTTTATGGGGAGTAATACCCCTTTGGATTATGTTCCATATGGTTTCAAGAACTACTGGAGCTTCTGTGGGGAGGGATTATAATGGTTGCGTATGTGACTAGGTTAACAGACCTTACTCGGTACTCTTTGGATGTGGCCCAGGATGGAAACTTCCATGCACGAAAGTTTTTTCACGGTCTCCATAGAGGAGATTCCTAGTAGTGTAGTTTTTCTCTTCAACCTCACCTATCTCAAGGTGCTGTAACATGCACTGGTGATAGAGTGATTTCTTTCAGAGGGGCACTAGTTGGCCTATTTTTTCAATGGACACAATAATGTTGAGATGTCTGCTGTAGCTAGCAGACGTCAACTGGTAGGCCCTCGATGTTGGAGGCCTCCCCTTTATAGAACTTATGCACATGGTCCGGGATAGAGTAGAGCACTGGGGAATTCTCTGGATTGGCTGGTGCTATGATTGTGATGGGTGAGGTAACGTGTCATGAGACTACCCGACTAGATGTGTTGAGCTTTCTAGGCAGTTGGTAGATGCATCACCATGGCAGAGGCAGTGTTGTGATCGAGGAAATCCTAGGTGAGGATAGGGAGGTCCCTAGAGAAGCTGTGTTTTAAGAAAATCAGTAAGAACTATTGTTAGTGTATGACATTGTGAGGCCCTTCCACCACCACTAGGTGGCCTACTTCAAGCTCGAGGTGCTGGGGGCCGGGGCCGCAGGTAGCTGAATGCTATGGATGTCTAGATTCCCGTAGTGTGTGAGATGATAAGAGGTATATTCTATATATTTTCAACCTTTTTCATTAGAACTTGTTAGACACTAAATGAGGTATTATTTTCATCCAACTACATTCTTGAGGAGTTACCAAAGGCGATGTAGGGTGTCGGTGTAACCCTGTGTCAGTGTTGATTGACATAGCTTTGAATTCACAAGAAATAGGGGTTCTTACCCATTGAGACACGTTTTTGTGATGCGATAAAAACCATGATGGAGAGTCATTGCCTCCCCAAGAGGATAGTATAGAGGTGTGGTGGTTGAGTCCCTCTGACTTGTGTGTTCATGGAAGGTTTGTATAATAGAGTGTCTGAGTAGATCATGGTTTTTCTAACGGGTCTTTTCTGTTTGATATCCCTTTGCTTGAGGTTCCACTAGTTGGTTTGGAAGAGCGACTTTGTTTGGGATTACTCTTCATCCAAGAGGGGAAAAGACGTGCGGGGTATGCCACATTTTTTCTATGTCTATCCTCTTACGGTTGGGTGAGTTTTCTCACAAACCCTATTTATTGGTACAATGTGTGATCAATGTCCATATTGATACTATTATCAAGTATAGGTCGAGGTTATGAACACCCCATAAATATACTGTGTGACTCACTATGTGGTGTTGGAAGCGGTAGTCTTATCCCTAAGAATGTAGAGATGCTATCTTCTAGGGGAGCACTTTGTTGTTTACTCAGAGCACCAGAGTCTGAGGTACGTCTTCACCCAGAGATAATTGAACATGAGATGGTGGTACTGGTTGAAATTCTTATAAGACATTGATTTTGAGGTAATCTATGCTCCAGAAAGTGGAAACATTGTAGCATATTTCCTTTGCAGAAAGTCCCAAGCTCGCCAGGTGCGGGAAGTTTTGTAGTAGTTTGCTTCCCTGTGGATGAACCTGGTGGAGTAGGAGAGTGAAAATTTTCTTCAGTCGATGATGTTGATTCATTCACTTCTAAAGTGTGTTAAACAATCTCGATTGTGATGTATCGAATATGAAATATTGCATGACCATATATCCTTGGGTATTTCACCAAATGGGTATTCAGAAGGAGAGAATTCTGAGACCCTCTTCTAGGGAAAAACCATGATTCTAGTTGCGATATGGGATGTAGAGGGTCATCCAGGAAATTAAACTATTTTCTCTTAAATTTCTTTGGGTCGTTCATGACTATGAAAAGAGATGGAGAGGTTTCCTACCGCATTATCCTACCCCTGATAGGTGCAGTGGGCGCAGAGTGTCTTCCACGTGTCGTAGCTGAGTAGATATGTGCATGTTCCTATACAGGTCATCGAATTGAGAAGACCATATGATGATGGACCATCCCTTTGGTTCGTGTTTGGTGTCGAAATGGGAATGTGTAGGTTTTACTAGGAGCGGGAGAGCTATGTGTGATCTCAGTATCCTGAGTTGTTTTTCATAGTTTTTCTTTTCAGGGATAAAAATATTGAAGTAAGGAATTATGTTGAGATATGATTTTATCCCATGAAGAATTTGGAATAGTTTTACATATATTTCCATTTCTAGGCATTGAGACGACATTAAATTCCGGGGCCTTGTGTGCCTGGAATAAATTATACAAAAATATTAATTGTTTTTTGTACTATCCACGCAACGAAAACATGATATATCTTAAAAGGTTGACCATATTAGAAATCTGAGACCACAGTTGGGTACAAAATTCATTTCATACCCTATGTAAAACATAAAATATGTTGGCATGGTACATTCAGACCCCTCGCTCATTAGAGGTATGTTAAATGGGTGAATTAATTTATTAATTCGTTCATTTAACAACTCAAACCTGAATGAGTCTCAAATGGTAACTAGGATTGGAAATACAAGGTGACAGTTGAGTCCAGAACATTCCATTTACCCTAGGAGGGGTATTAATTATGTTTTCTAGAGACTTCTAAGAAACATTCCACCCAGGTGCAAAATGGTAATTAAAATAATTACACTTAATTATTTTATCTCGGATGCCAAACCCAATAAATTTTGAATGGGGAGTCAGATTGGAAAACCAATACTGCCATTGAGTTTGGATTGGGGTGTTTTTCCTAGGCATGATATAAAATGAGTGGGTACAAAGGGTTCAATTTTTCACACCGAGCGGGACAACTATAAATAGAGAGTTATGTTTCACGTTAGAATTAAAACCCTAACATCTCTCTCTACAAATAATATCTCTCTCCCTCTCTCTATGATGTTCTTTATAATTATTCATTGGATCTAAAGAAAATTGAAGAAGGATCACTGGTGGATCACAATGGAGTGACAGCGGATGCATCACCATTGACAAAACACCGATTCGAGGTTGGATCAATTACATTTTGAGATTCGATTCAATTTCTACTTTTAATATTAATTTTGTTTCATTTTTCATCATTTTTTAGTTACAAAATCGTTGATGGACATACAGACATAGCCATCAATCTCTGTCTTGGACCCCATTCTTCCCCTATTATTCTGGTTCTCTAACACCTATATTTAAATGCATCAAATCTTCAATGGATTGTTCAGTGAATCCCATGACTGTGAAGATCTAATCCTGAAATTCCCTAAACCAAGTCCGAAATAACATTCTTACCTCTAATGTGATCCTAGTGTTCCTTAGAGGGGGCCACTAGAGACGAACCACCGATGGCAGTGGTAGACTGTGGAGGTCATGAAGGAGCTGGCGAGGTGGCGTGATCGTAGAGCGGAGGCTGGGTGGGTGCAAGTTGAGGTAGTTGGGTGTGCGGTGGTGTGAGCCAGAGAACCGTAGCATGGAGAGCCGATGTGTAACGCCCCGACCCCAGCTACCCAGAGCCGGTGCATTACTTCGTAACATAGGCATGATCACAAAAGATCAAGTCTCGAAAGACCGATTAGTTTAGTAGCCTTGGAAACACTAGATACATTCATAAGTCTTTCATTACATCAAAAAGTGAAAAACTACAATAACATGGTCTTCATAGTCCACACTCATATCCTCTTCTGACTATCCCTGCAGGTCATTCATAAAATACTTCTTCACATCCTGGAAAATATTAAAACATTGAAAGGGGTGAGCTCAGATGCTCAGTAAGGATAACAATATTGCGGAAGCTTTCATAAATAAACATAAACATTTAAGGCAATGTATAAATAAAACAAAAGCCTTTTAAACATGAACTTCAACATAATATGGCAAGAGTAAAATGAGATAATGCCATTCACTTCTTCACATGGATATTCTACTGGTCGAATAATCACATGCAATAACAATAACCACTTTCATAATGAGGGAATGTATAATGCCGGACATTCTGAAACATTTTGTCAAGGCCTCGGCCAAGACGTCTAAAATGATTAAGGCCTCGGCCAAAACCATAAATCAAATTGGGAAAGGGCCTCGGCCAATTCCACGTCTAGTTGTCTCATGAGACCTGCCGATGCATCGAGGAGCTATAGCGGGCTCCACCCGTCACTTATTAAGTCCAATACATTCCTCATATGAATAGGTTTAAACATATCATAAACCATAACATAATCATATCACATAAAACATGCATAAAGGAAACATAACATTTCCACATTTCAATCACAAGATATCAATAAGACATATTGATATAATAAAAACTCTTTCAAAACCATTTTCAATACCAAAATAAAAGAAAGTTAAAACTTTGTATTTATTTTTCATTAAAAAAAATGATGGCTTGTAGAGGAAGCCGAAACTCAAATAATGGTCACGGCGGCGGAGAAGTCATTGTCGCCGCATACGTACGACAAAAACATTCCCTTTTGTCGTTTAGTAAACGCTTCGTATAAAAAAGATTCCTTTTGAATAAACTTAAAAGTCAAAGGGGTTTATACACCGTATAAAAGAAAGTTGTGTATAAAACCAAATATGCCTCAATGAAAGGAGATTGAGACGAAGTCCTTAAAAAGATCATTTTTAAAATAAAATAGATATATTATGTGTATTCACTATAGGTACACATAAAGAAAGTAAAAATACAAAATAGGACATAATAACATCATGACATAATTTGAAAGTAGTAGATTAACCCAAAGAATGGAAGTTGGGTTAAGAAGTTCCCTTACAAAGATCATTTATAAATAAAATATATCTATTATGTGTATTAACAATAAGTACACATAAATAAAGTACAAATACAAGATAATACATAACAATATCATGACATAATTTGAAAGTAGGAGATTAACCCAAAGAATGGAAGTTGGGTTAAGAAATTCCCTTACAAGATCATTTATAAATAAAATAGATCTATTATGTGTATTAACTATAAGTACACATAAAGAAAGTACAAATACAAGATAATACATAACAATATCATGACAGAATTTGAAAGTAGGAGATTAACCCAAAGAACAGAAATTGGGTTAAGAATTTCCCTTACCTCGTGTCTGACTTGACTCAACCGTTCTTTAACCTCCTGAATAATAAACTAGAGTTAATATATACCTTATTAAGAACCATTTTCAACTTCATTATCCTTATTATATCACTTATTACAATGATATGAACATTATGTAATTATTTAAGTTAATAATGTTCATTTTGTCGGTATTTGGTTCTTAAGTCAAAAATAGGCTTCTTACACTTACATGTTGTTAATTTGGTCAAAGGTTCATTATATCCAGAATGGTATTCATGATGTAGATATCATATATGTCATATATATCCAGTACATACATTCATTTATAATATTACATCACATTTAGAGGTAAGAAATGAAATGCACCGTTCATGGAGACGGTAAGCCGTACGTACGCATGAACGCTACTTCCATTTCTATTTCATATTTTCTGGAATGGAATCATAATGATATGAGAGTATATTATAATTCCAGTATAATAACATATATAATATCATTAACTTTATCCTTCACACATCCCACATATGGTATTAACGAATCAAATCACTTTCAGGGGGCGGTAGTCCGCGCTTCCTAAAATGAAGATATCGTGTTTTACCCATAATGGAAACCATAAAGGTATGCCCAAAATGAAAAAAACAGAAGCTTAAGGAAAACATAAACATATTATATATCATATATAAAAATAGTGACATCATAATGGCCACCTTTGAAGGTGTTAAATGAGTGTTGAACAATCATCGTTTCGGGAGGCAGAATTTCGCCATCCACGGAAACCTTATGTTCTTTAACCATTTGATGTAGTTGTGTGGAAGTGTAGCTCAAATAAATCTTATAACAACATCCTAGTATATTTAAGATACTGGTGTTGTTACAAAAGAAGTAAATAAAAAGAGTTTAGGGGGTTGGAGAAGCAAAATAAAACAAAAGAACATGAGAGAATGAATTACCTTAAAAAGTGTAACTCCTTTTGAGTTGAGCCTAAAGGCTTCCTTTGAAAGGATTCTGCCCAAAGGGAATCCTCTAGGATGAGGAGAGGGATGTGGAGAGAGCAAATGGGCAGGGTTTGGCCGAGCCAATGGCTTGAAGAGTGTGTGAAATGAGGTAGAGGTGGGGGCCTTTTATAAGAGGAGAGGAGGGGCACTTTTGGAAAGATTGAAATGTTACATTATTTCACAATGCTTTTTCGGATTCTAAAGGTCCCACACTTATATGATTCGAGCCTAAGTTGATAAGGTTTCGAAATCTCTTCATCCAATAGGCTTTGGACAAGTGTAAGCCTTGGATTTTGCATTATCTTCTCATTTTATTTAAATCGTTAAATAATGAGGTCATCGCCACATCATAATGATGTCATAAATAATTTAATTTATTTAATGTCTAAAAATTATAAAACAAATACTATGATGTAGGAAATCTTTTTATCTTTCTAATGAATATTTATAGTCAAAATTTGGACTTGTGTAACCCTACTTAAAAATTGTTTTAGTAAAACACTTTATGTTAGTGTCATTTTCACTTTAACATTAAATAAAAAGTAATTTATGTTATTTCCCAACAAAAGTGGATCCATGGGGTCCCCAAGTTAGGCCATGGCTTGTCTTGGTCGGCCATGACTCAACCAATGAGGTTGGGACATGTGTCTAGGTCATTTCATATTATTAAAGTATTATTTATACCTTAAACTACACTAATTACCACTAATCGCGATTAAGAACTTAAAAGTTACTATTCACCAAAAATTATTTTGATCTCATTGAACCACATTTTACTTCTTAATGACAACCATGTATGTCGGATTTTTGAAAATCAAATCACAGAAGTGGTAATATTTCATTTAAACGAAAAATCAGTTATTTAACTACCACTTAGTGGTTTCACTATTCATCAAAAATTGAAGTTTTTCAGAATAAGGCCAAAATTTCACCCTAAGCTATAATTGATATTACGAATTCAAAAATGATGTCTATTTTACAAAATTCCAAACATATTAGTTGCATTAATTAATTTTATAATTAATTCCCGCTGTCACAACAAATAGCGTGTTTTTAAGAAACAATTTATATCAAAAGATTGGCAATTGTTTATGTCCAATTTCAATGTTAAATTAATTCTAATGACCGCCATTGGATAAAATGGTAAAAATATATTCTAATTATACTCTAAAACCACTCAATATTATACTTTATCACTATGAATTATTTTGATTAAAAAGGTTGTTTTAAGTATTTTTCACTATTCATAAAAATTTTGAAGTTCTCAGAAAATTACAAAAAATCCAACATAGGCTAATTTCAATATTAGGAATACAAAAATGAAGTCCATTTTGAAATATAAAATTTCTATAATTTTAAAAAGTGGTTATTACTATTCATAACGGCTACTTTGATTTGTCGCGATGTTTTAGAACTCGAAGTTGCGTACAATGCAAGCTATTGTATTATTGAATGAGAAGCGTATCGTGGAAGCTCGGGGTGTTACACGATGCAACTAGAAGGAGAGGCCAGGGGTGCATGGATCAGGGCGATGAAGTAGGCCGGTGATCTGCCAGTGGATGGGAGGCGTCATGAAGGGAGCACCATGTCACAAACTTGGGAGGCAGGACCTGCGTGGCACAGGTTCGTGTTGATGTAGCGTGCGAGGGGGGACCACCCAGCCTGGTCAGTTGGTGTAGCATGGCCCAGCCACAAGATGTGGGCCAAACCAATGGCACATGAGGCAATCCATGGAGAAAGGGCTAGACATTGGCGAACGGGCTAGGCCAGCGAGGTGGAACCGGGCCATGCAAAGAGGAACAACCCAGGCGGAGGTGTCCAGCCAGTTTTGGCCAGAAAGGCCCATATTGGGTCTTTTTTTATTTAGACCCCCATATATTTTGACCCGGGGCTCCAAATCACATGTTGTTTGTGGAAGTATGTTACTTGGGTTGTGCCATACTTTTTGAAATTTTTTTTGAAAATTTTATTTTCCTTATCTAAAGGAGGGTGACCTAGAACACTCAATTATAATAATAATATAATAATAATAATAATTATTTGGTGGACCTTTCTTTCGGACTGTATGTTTGCAAATGATGTCCATTTGACATGCCGTTAGAGGTAGTGGGACCCTCAATTTGAGAAGAATCTTCTAATATGGGTTTGGGACTTTTGAGATTTGGTTTTATTACTTAGTAGAAGGAAATGTCTGATGTCTATTAATAATTAATTAATTATTATTTTTTTGGATCCTTGCATCATACATAACTCATGAATGGGATGTCCGATTAATGCACCGTCAGTGCCAGCGTGACCCTGATCTTTGTGAATGCATTTTGAGATAGTTATACAAGTGTTTAAAATAAAGAAAAAGTATGATCCTCATAGGGACCGGTTTACATGTTTTATGATGAAATTTCAATTTCATCTGGAATTCGTTTGGGCAAGTGAATAGTTGAACTTGCATGTGTTTCAGCAAGGATCATAACTACCTGATCCATTTGAACTTACGGAGTCTTGTTCAAGATATATTTAAATGTGGAAACATGAAAGGAATATATGTGGAAGATAATTTTCATGTGTTTGAAGAGAACCCATGACTTGGGTTAACCTAAACTCTTGTGAGAGTGGAGAAGATGTATGAAGAGATACAATCAAAGGTTCATGAGTTGTTGGAGGATGTGTGCTAGAATAATTACACTTTTTGACCCTCCATATCAGTTACGAGAAATGTAAACTCATATTCCTTTTGGCTAGAGGTTTCGTGTACTCTAGGAGTACACTGGAAAGGCTTATGGTTACTTGATCACATTTTAGTACCCATGTATGGTTAGGTAAACGACTAGATGATGAGGAGGTGTCACAAATTGTGTGGATACCACACATGCCACGTACCACATTACAAATCTTCTACCTCTCTTATATCTCTATTCTAAACATAGATTTTGGCTTGTTAGTATCCTATCCTAAAGGTTTTTTACCATGGAATGCGATGGTACCCTCGGTAGTGTATTTCAAGGTATGATGTGAGATGATTTGAGTGTAATTCCTATATTAGGTTGTAATAGATGTGTCGAGTGTATTGCCTACCCGAGGAGACAATCGACGATGGCCGTGATGTTTTTAGAATCACTAGAGTAGTATTGACTGACCCTCCAGTGCGGATGGGCAATGTGGTTCACTGTTTATTCTTTGAGGGCTTACCTTCCAGCACAACTGGGTAGTGCGGTTCACTGGTTACACTTTCATAGAATATCCTCTAGCCCGAATGTGTGGTGAGGTTCACTAGTTACTCATTCAGAATTTACCATCCAATGGGGATGGGTAGTGAGGTTCGCCGTTTTCTCTTTCGGGCTTACCCACTAGCAGGGCTGGGCAGTTGGTTTGCCGATGACTCTTCTGAGCATACCCTCTAGTAGGGTTGGGTGGTGGGTTAATGACTTCATGACATGATCTCTCGGCTGTGTATCATAGAAAAGAGACATACTTGACATGAATTTGGATTCTCAAGAAATAGGGGGAACTTTTACCACCAAGAAATGTCCTTGTGATGCGACCTAAAACAATGTGGGAGATACAGACCTACCCAAATCTGATAGTATCAAGGTGCAGTGATTGAGCCCCTTTGACTTGTAGTTTTGGTAATATGTATGTGATACTAGGAATCAATGGTGGTTACATTTGGGGATTGTTGGAGACTATTTTCCTAGGTAGAGCTAGTGATGAAGAGATCCCCATACCCTCCTGTTTGAGATTATT
The DNA here is from genome assembly GCA_963277665.1 of Viscum album. Taxonomy (NCBI): domain Eukaryota; kingdom Viridiplantae; phylum Streptophyta; class Magnoliopsida; order Santalales; family Viscaceae; genus Viscum; species Viscum album. The sequence continues at coordinate 1,861,884,057 of OY728133.1, read as the reverse complement.
TAATTGAGAATATATGTATATCGTATTGGAATACCCACTCCTTGGTCTTTGGATACTCCCCTTCTAGGAGAGGCAAAGATGCACGGGTATTCCACATGCTTTTTGTGTCTATATTATTAGGGTTGGATGAGTCCAATATCCTAATATAGGTATCGAAGACTCGATGAAAAGTTAATCTTCTCACCATTTGTAGCTCTTCATGTTTGGAAAAGCTTACTTCACTTTTTTTTGGGGTTGAGTTGTACTCTTTTACTGCACCTTGTCTTATCTAATGCTTCCCTCTTCAGTACCTCACTTGTTTCTCCCTTTAGCCTTTGGGGAATCCTACTAAGTATTTTTATAATCAACATTGTATGGAATTTACCCACACTAAGTGTTCCCTTGAAGATGACATACAAGTTGATCGTGATTTTAGAGGAGCATAGGGATATGAGGTGTTTGAACCATGTGTGGTGGCCATTGCTTGGGATCCAGGAGTGGGGTTCTCTCAACTGTTTTACTCTTCCACCTATTGATGGGTTGTTAATTTTACTTTTCTATACTAGTACTGTTCAAATTATAATTCATATTTGGGGTTTATATATATATATATATTATAGTGTTGTATCTTGTTTTCCTTTCCCTCTTAACTTCTTAATTTAATTGGCTGCGTGTGTGTGTACAAGCACTAAGTAAAAGGCCTCCCTGAGTTGGTTATGCCTTCTATGATGGTCACCATCCCCTCCTTTATAGAGGTGAGATTGGGGTAGTTGTGGCTTGAGCCCCATTATGGGTCAGGTCATTACAATTTTTTTTTCATAAACATCTTTTCATGATAAACTATTCAGATAAATAATGAAAATGGTATCCTTGATTCATATATACAATAATGTATAAGTTTCATCAAAGAATATCATGATAGATGAAATATAATTTTTAAGGATCACATAAAAATTTTTTGAGGAAAAAATCCATTCCACTAGAAAAACACTTTTTATGATATAAAACATTTTTTAAAAATAAGGTTTTGGAAGAAAAGATGTTTTCAAATAAGAAGAAGATTTTTCCTAAGAACATTAATTTTTTAACTCTTAAGTAATTATGGAGAATAAATTTAGTGGATAATATTTATTATGTTGACATAACAAGAGGATAATAAACTTAATGAATTTATTGAGATATAGATCGTAATATTTCATCATTGGAATCATAATCATAAATAATCTTTATTAATGACGAGATTCAAAGATAAAATCTCCACCACTTTGGTAAATTTGAAATATAAGAACCATGGAGGGTTAACATAAAATGGAACTCAAAATATAATTATGATAATTAAATACATGATATTTCATTACAAAATGGTTTTATTTACATCTTGTAAAATAATATAGGTGCATAACATAACATGTATCTCAAAGAAGTCAAATTGAGACAAAAATCCTTTACTACTTGAGTATCTTTTGAATCCTCAGACCTGTGAAATAATAAAATCAAAAGAAACATTAATTATCATGAAATTAAGTAATGTTATTATATATCATGTTATAGGTAATTATATAAACCACTCAAAATAAATGAGTGGTGAATATGGCACAAGTTTCTCAGAAATAAAAATGGGACTAGATATCCACTTACCTTAAGTCTTGGATTCCTTAATACTCATTCAAACATCCTGTATAATAAATATAAATTTATTATAAATATATTAAAGGAACATATTTATATATATCACATTATATATGATTTTATTATGTCATTTCATTATTAGTTTATTAACAATTCCATGTTAATATTACATTTCAGGAACTCACTGTTTTGTTTTTCAATTATGTTTTGACTTTTTATTTTTTTCCTCTTACATAGATAATTATTTCATCATATATAGAATTAAAAAGATTATATAATTATCATATCTATACATTAATTATTTATTTAGATTATTTTATAAAATTTAGTGATGGAAACTAAAAGACACCGTTCATAGAGACGGTAGAACGTATGTACTTATGAAAACTATTTCCATTTTCATGTTGGATTGAAAGAAAGAAAAGAAAATTATATATTATTATTAATAAATAATATTTATGTCCAATATATCAAATTTTTTCATTAAAATCATCCTTGTTTCATTCCATGTACTTTTTCAATTAATCACATTACTTCACACAACAGTAGTACACCGTACACACGAGCGATGTTGTCGTATTCCCATAAAATAAAGAGTATAAATGTGTGTATGATATACTAATTTTATAATAATAATAACATAATAAATATCATAAATACCATATTTGAACTATAAATCCACCATTATAACCATATTTGGTTGTGGTAATGGAAAAACAAATGACATTGGTTCATGAGGCGATAGTCTGTCGTACACATGAACAATGATTTTGTAAACCATTTGATGAAAGTGAAGATGGTTATAGTTTATAAACGTAACCTAAATAAATATAATTATAAATAAAATACTAATTTTATTATTTAACAATTTTATAATAACAATTTATGTGGATGGAGGAAGAAATAAAACAAAAATGATTGTTGATGATTGTTACCACTTCTTTGGGTGTCCTATTGTGGTTTACACTAAAATCCTTCCTTCATTGGAATTATATCTAAAATAAGGCTTATAGGATGATATAAGGGAAACTGGGAAGTGATTTGGTAAGCTATTTTAAAAACAAAATAGTTTTTAATGTGTGAATAAGAGATCATGGGGGGGATTTTATAAGGAGGAAGAGGACACGCTTTGTTTGTTTGAAAATAATTGAGTGCTCCCACATTTTTTTTTCATATTCTAAAAGGGTAAAAAATTGACAATTATTTATAAATATAGATGTAATGGTCTAAATATGAAAATAAAATAGTTTTATACATGTTTATATGTCATTTTGACCCTTATATTTCAGTTTAATACATGGTAAACCCATTTTTTCCTTAACCGTAATTAGGGGTGTCCAAACCCGACCCAACCTGACCAACCTGACTCGACCCGATCGTGTTGTGTCGAGTTGGTTTGGGTTAAAAAATTTCTACAACGGGTTGGTTTGGGTTATATCATGGTCGGGATGGGTCGGGTCACGGGTTGGGAAAAAATTGACCCAACCCGACCCAACCAACCCGACTACTGTGAGCCGCCTCTTCGGACTATGTCCTCTCCCCTGCCTCTTGACACAATTTCCCCTCACCCTCACCCCATGCTGTTGTATTTTTCCTTTCCTAGACCATCCATTTAGTCCATGACATTTCCCACCATTACATGAATACTCTATTAATCACATAGATGATTGAATCTTCCATGACATTTCTAAGACAAACATAAAATAAACTCTAAGGAATCAAGACATGTGAAATCAGTGGAAAAACAATGCCCGATCAACAAACAAAAATATGAATATAACTGAATTTCATTCGATTTTTCTATGAAAACTAAAGAACAAGCAAAAAAACAAAGGAATATAGAACAATTTTAAAGATTCAAAGATTCGACGGTGGATGATTGACTAAGAAAACAATCATTGAACATCTCCCTCGCCCTCCCTAGCCCAGTGCTTCCACCATGCCGCTCCTGCATGTACCACCTACCTCTGCCCCCACCTATATCTCCATCGAAATTGTGTGTGGTTCCAAATCAATCGGGGTCAGAAACTACCCCATTCTCATCACCCTCTTGGCCTCAACTTAAACCACCTCAAACCTTGATAACTACTAGCAGGAAATCTAATCACACCACACCATCAAGTCACAGACTGAAGTTTTTTGGGGTCGATTTATTACAGGGTGGAGGATGCGAGTGTTCCCTAGTGTGGGGAAGAAGATGAAGTTTAGGAATACATAACCCGATCAACCCACAGGGCGATAGCCAAAAAAATAACTGAACACTTTTTTTGTCGTAACCCAGTCAAACTACGGGTTGGGATCATAAAAAAATACCAAACAATTATTTTCCTTAACCCGATCAACCCGACCCAACCCAACCTGATTTGAGGCGGATTGGGTTAGGTTAGGTCTGAATCCAAAAAAAACTCTGACCCAACCCAACCCGACCTGACATATTTTTCTTGGGCCGGGTCCAAAATAGCCCTCAACCTGACCCAACCCGACCCATGGACACCCCTAACCGCGGTAATTAATTTTTACTCTTTTTCACAATTCACATTGGGCAAAAATAAATTATACCTTATTAGAAATTATAAATTTTGATGATTCAAAAAATGGAATCTGTTTCTCAAAATTCATTTCAAATAATTCTTAAATTTTAATTTAAAATTAATCCCGTATACTTGATGAGAAAACACGTTTTTAAAGAGATAATGATCAAAAGTTTTCAAAGATTTTTAATAAAAATTCCTAATAAAAAGTATTAGAAAGAAAAATAGTATTATTGGATTTAAAATTTAAATAATATTAATTTAGGGCTAATTAATAATATAATTTAACATTATAAATTATTTAAATGAAAAATCAATTTTCAATTAAAATTCATTATTTTTCTTGTATTCATCAAAACATGAAATATTTTAGAAAAATTTAAAAAATTCACCCAAAGATAATTTTTATATTATGATTTAAGAAAGGAATTTAATTTTATCTAATTAATTTTCTATGAGTTTGAAAAAAATAATATTACAGTAATTCACAAAAAGAAATTAAAATCATTTTTTTGAGAAAATATTATTTTCAAAATTCATAAATACTTTTCTGAAAATTAATTATATTTTTATAAATATGATTCATTTATATAAAAAACTATACATAATATTTTAAAATTAATTTTTACAATTATTTTCACAATTTTTAATGGATAAGTTATAAAGATTGTGTAAAAATAACTATATTGATAATATATCATGGTTTTTTTAAAACTCCGTGTCCTGTGTAATGAAATATAACCTAGTGTTACATGTATCAAAATATTAACTTTATGTTTAATGTAATTATTCATAAATTTTTATTACATGTAATGAAAGTATACTCCAAATTTCATTTCATGAAAATTATAGAAAATAATATATTTAATTGAAAAAAATATATTTCCCAAAATCTCACGGTGTTACAGTTGTAGATAGCGAGTAGTAAAACCACTACTTTTCCAAACCATATAAGGATAAAGGGAATGAACTCATTTTAATTTGGTCCTCTTTAAAACCCTAGATATTCAGGGTAATGTATACCATGTGAAACACTTATTTTTTATTTTATGGGATCTTATGAGGGGATCCAGGAAATTTCAGAAAATCATGAATAAATCTAGATTAATGATCACATCCTATTAATTTTTTTGGGTATCAAAGATAGTTCTTTTTATTTTAAAAAATAATAGAATCTAGATCCATTAGGGTTATTTGTTAAACTATACTCCTAAATTTTTTAATGTTTTTTATTTTTGGTGAATATGTTTTTAGTGATTTTGGGTTTTAGGTTTTATTTAAAAAAAATTGATTTCAAGGACTCTTTAATATTTTTTTTTGTTTTTACATTCCCTATGACCTAATATTGTACGGAATATTTATTTCAAAAATTTCAAGCTTATTATGAGATATAAAATCGAATTTTATTTCTTCTTATTTTTAAATTTTTATAAATCTATTTTAGTAAAAAGATTATGGATTTTTTAATTTAAAATACACCTTGGAAACCTCTATAGTAGTGGAATTAATTGATATTTAGTTTGTTTTATAGAGAATATTTAAAACCTAAATTCATGTTTTTCAATAAGATCTATAATATAATTGGTCTGGAATATTTTTCTAATGATACTAAATCAATAGAGTTTATCGCTATAATGAATTTTGTTTTAATATTTTATATATTTTATTAGGAGAAATTTAGTGTGGAAACTAAGAACTACTCAATTATGTAAAAAAATCAATGATAATAATAAAAAAATTAAAACTAATGAAGAATAATAAAAAGAGTTTATGTAGTGACTTATTTTTAAAATCCTCATGAATCATCCACTATTATTATTTTAAAAATATTTTTACATTAGTAACTGTCTCAACACATGATCTGTGATCAAAGTACATGCATATCAACCAGTTCAAAATGTTAAAATCAAAAACTAAAATCTCATTAGTTGATTTCCTTTTAGTAGGAGTTTATAAATGTACTAAAAGATCATTTACAATAAAAACATAGATAACCACTAAATATAATCATAATCCTCAATTAAATATTTTGAAATTTATTAAAAAAGAACAATATTCAAACTTCTATTTAGCCTCAATTGAGAAGCCACATCCTAGGATCGAAGCACACCGATCAGAGAGAAATTGATCAAATAATGGAAAAAATATCAACCAAATGACATGAATATTGAATATCAAAATTCATCTGAATTTCAATATTTTAAACTCTGGATAGAGTAATAGTTTAAAATTTAAGGAATAAAACTCAAAGAGAAATCACTATGAGAATGCACTAGATTTATCCACTAAGAAACGTACATAACATATTCCCAGTATATGAGTGAACTATAATATTTATCTTCCTAAAATTAATCTATATTAATATCTTAATTAAGCTATGCTGATGATCCTTTAGCTATATGTTCTGTTTTAAAAGTGATTTTCCAATAATATATTCCTGAATAAAATCTCCATTAATCACCAACTCACATCCTAATTTTTATGGTTTATACCACAAGTTGGTCTATATTAATTGTTTATTATAACTAAAATGTGATGATAATTTTCCTTTTTAATGAACTATTAATGTTTCATGTGAATCCAAATCATCTCCAACTGAACAGGTATATGGATTCTCTCCAAAAAACTAGAACTTCATATTGGCCATGGAAACAAATTCCAAGAACTTCTCATAAATCATTGTCAATCTGATAAAGAATTTATTCAATTGACTCAAGCTCCTCTTGATGTATTCTATTTCATGAATTCAGCGATTTTTATAGAGATAAATTTTAGTCATTCATTACATTTTAACTAATTAAAAATCAATTTTCAAAAAATTCAATGATATCCTCACACATGATTTCACTGATAAACCATAATTAGAATTATCATATTCAGATGGTTTTCATTTAATTAATGACACCATGTTGAAAAAACATTATCAATTCACGATAGACCAGGATTCAATTGACCAACAAGGGGATCTTTAGTTCATCTCAACATAGACATTGGACTCCCAACTCACTTAACTACATCTTAACATAGGATTTTCAAGAGAACCCTTCATATAACTCTAATCACCCTCATAAAAATTGGATTGTTGATTATCACACCCCAATATATTCAATAGGAAAAATGATAATAGTGAAATGAATCATGAAAAACTCTGAAAGCTTCATGTTTGTTTTGACAATCGTTAATAATTATTCCATCGAATTCTATGATAAGTCAACCTATTCATTGTGGACCATCTTTTTGTCAACTTCCATGTAGCTTCAAATTAAATCAGATTGATCTATATGCCTCAAATCACCTTCACCTAAATATGAATTAGTTCGGATATTCCCTTTGGACTAAACTTCATTCAAAACTCAATCTAGATCGACAACCTAGGTTCTTAATAAACTTCTTCAATCATTAGTAGAAACACCTTTCAGTGTTCCTTGGTCGAAGACATTCACTGAACTAACTAGCTTATGGACACCTTCTTCATGATCAGGTCTAATTTCCCATTATATTTGAGTTAGGACAAATAAAAAATCCAATGGTTATCTTTCAGATCAACTCAATTAGCTTTGGAATTCATCTTGTATATCTCAGATTCAATCTTCCTCATTCGATTATATTTTCAACTTTATGTTCATTTATCAAATAGGCACAATAAGTTGAATAATTCTAATGTGGCATTATTATTTTCTAATGTGTGGTAGGTTAATCTTATGCATGGTTAGTTGAATAAGATGTCTTCACAGTTACTTAAGTGACCATATATTATTCATCTTGTTGTAGCTTCTTCTTTGGGATGATAGGTTGGATAACATTCAAGGTATGTTTAAACGATTAAGCATGTTGGGTACCCACGACTAGTTGAAAAGAGTGTGTTAGTTTATTTCCATAAGTGTGCTAACTTAATTGACCATGGGTTCTTCATGATAAATTCAAGTATCTTATCTTTTTATCACTTGGAAAATCGATCATGGTTGCTTGGGATTATGGTAACATCATAAACCTTTCTCAATGTCACTTGGGATGATTCATGTAATTCCTTCTAAATTTTGGGTGATGTCAGTTGTCCCTTATTCACACATTGATAATTATGTAACCATGGATTCCAAACATGGGTATTTCATTCTATTTCTGTATTCATGGACATAACTACCTTATATTATCTCTTGTGGTTCCATGAACTTCTGCACCTAAAAGATAAATTCAATCATACTATAAATTGAATAAAAATAAAAGATTTAAAAAATTAGAAATTAAATAAAAATAAAAATAATGTTCATTATTTTAAAAAAATTAAATAAGGATTAAATTATTAAAAAAAATTAATTTAATACGTTTAAATTTTTTATTTTTAAAAATATAAAGTAAATAAACAATTAAAAGAAAAAGGGTTCACAATTTATACATACAAAAAAATCATGGCTTACAATAATTACTCATTCAAATAAAAAACTATATAGTAAATTAAAATTAAACAATGAAACAAATATTTTAACATAATATTACTAGTTTAAGTAATTATACAAAAAAATCAACAATACATCAAAATTATTAAACAAAAACAAAATTGTTACTATTAAAACACAACTAATTAAAATAAATGATGTGAAAAATATAATAATCATAGTCCATATCATGATGAATATTTTTTTATTTTAATATTCTAAAATATATAAATTTTACTTTTAAATATAATTATAAATCAAATAAAAAATCTATTTTTAGGGGAATATAACTATTTAAAATACTCGTTGTTCTTATTCTTAATTTATATAAAACCATAATAAATCTATAATTAGTTAATAAATATTATATTTTCTTAAAATAATCATTTATCAAAAATATACTTAGTTTTCATTAATAATAGTACCTTCACATAAAGAAGATAATTTTTAAACAAAATAATGGATTAAGTAAATTTTTATAAAATAAACATTATATATATATACATGTATATATATAAATATATATATACATATATTTCATAATAAAATTACCCCTACCCATATCTAATAATTCAATGACATGTTTTATCAACCATATTTATTTTTATATGTATATTCCATTGTTTCATCTGTGTTCGTTCTTGCATATGGAGAAAGCTATAAAACATATATGAGTTAATTTGAGGAAAATGTATATTATAATATAGATTCATTATAGTAAGTGTTAAAATGACTTAGTTAAATTCATGCCACATTAGATTACCCATTTTAAGACTTATTAGTCTTTATTAAATATTAAACATGGTTATTATAATATCACTAAAATTATGAGGTTAATGTTCATACCAAATTTTAATGCAATGAATCTAAATTTGGGCTAAATTTAACACAATTTATTTTCTATATATAATAAAAGTAACCTTTAAAAACATTTATGGTGTAGAAAATCTATTTTTTTGGAAGTTTAAATTTTATTTATTAGGTGTTCGTATTCTTATTTAACATAAATTATCAATTAAAAGAGTCTTAATTTATGGGAACATATTTCTAAACAAAAAATTATTTTCTTAATTTTTTATATTATCTTTTAAAAAATACACAATATTTAGAAAAGTATTATTCTTTAAAAATTAACTATTTTACCATGATAACTAATATTTACCTAAGTAAATCATTTTTTATGCATATAAAAAAATTGGATTAAAAAAATAATTTTGACCTAATTATACATAATAAGAAATCTATTTTATTAGATTAAATTTTTATATAGGAAAAATCAAATTTAAAATTAGCTTGTGTAACGCCTCAAAACTCATTTTTAGAAAAAGTTAATTTTTAAGATTAAAATTTACGTGTAGGGTAAAATTATCCAAATATTTTATTTTAATGATATAAATTGGATTATTATAAAATGATTATTATTTTTTTCCTTTCAAAAAAATTCCAAACCAAAATTTACCAAAAATAATATATAATTAAAATAAATATGTTAAAATAGTTTTTATTGTTAAATATTACTTACGTCATTAAAATTTTCAAAATAAGTTTTCTAAATTTAATATAGTATTTTGATCTGAGAGAGATGGATGAAAGTGAGACAACAGGCAAGATGAAACCCTCGATGCCTGGCGACTGGGTAGGCCTATCCCACCCGATAGGTTTGAACCTCTTCTCTTATGATTCTCTACATCTATACTCTCATCATATCTCTAAGTCACGAAGAAATTTCAGACTCTTGATGAGCAGCTACGCGTTATCTCTCCTTCGAGATTTCTTACTTGCTCTTTAATTTTCCCAGAAAATCACATTGCACAACGTATTGTCAGAAAGGGTTCTACAACGCATGTCTGTGCTTCGGATGGGGTGATCTCGCAAAGGTTAGAACTCTGCAAGAACTCGTTCATCACCCAAATCTCCTTATCCAAGGGTATTCATCCCTGGAAAATTTCCGAACGTATTGTTTGTCTGTATGAGATATGGGGTTTTAGTGATTTTAAATGTGTCTCATAGGGGAGGGGATTTTTTCAGTTGCTTTTCCCTTCTGCTAAACTGAAAGGCCGATCATGGGGTTTTTGATCGGTAAAACTTAAACCAGGAACGCTTAGGATTTATGAATAGAGCCCAAATTTCAGCCCTAATGGTTTTAAGGACACTTTTTCTCAAGTCTAGATCAAGATTTATGGATTAAATTGGGTTTTGTGGCACTCTGAGATTCTATTTGACATTGCATCCAGAATAGGCATTCCAATCCGAATGGACCTAGCCACTGAGAATGCTAATTTTGGCCATTTTGACAGAATTTTATTTGAAATTGACATAGGATCTACATTGATTGATAAAGTGATTCTTTCTACTTATCAATATGAAATAAAATTGAAAATCTTCTATGAAAAACTTCATCCATTTTGTGAAATGTGCTGCATGATAGGACACTCCAGGTCTATTTGCCGATCAAACATGAAGTGCGCCAAATGTATGATGAAAGGCCACGATGAGTCTCAGTGTAGAATAAATGAGAGACCCAAACCCTCCAAAGGGAATACTAAAGATATGGAATAGCACCCAGGTGAACCCCTGGATCCTTCTTTCAAAATTTATCCCTCTAAAAATGTACAAGTTGGGGTGTCTTAGTCTGAGTTGTAGACCCAAGGACATACTGTAGCTCGTACTTTACTAGAGGATAAAGGATTGCCTTCTGCTACTCAAATGTATGAACCAAGAAAAGTGAGCTGGGCTCATATTTCTGAATTTAATAACCTATATGAAAGATTCCTTTATTTTAGGGATGCTTAGGTTATGTGCATAACAGGTGAAGGGAAAGAATCTAACTCGAAGGATAGTCAAATGGAGAGAGAGCTCTCAGGCCAAACAATGTCCGATAATAGGGTTAAGAAAGAGATGAATGCCCTAAAATGGAGAAAGGTTAAGATAGTGCTAGATGTTGCGACCTCAGATAAAGTTAAATTTAATGATTGGTGTTGATCCAAAGCAGATGAAGAAACTGTTTCTACAGTCCCTTTTTGTATTGCTAAGGACACATGCTGCAATGACAACCCTCCTTCACTGCAAATTATGACATTGCTGTCCAGACACCCTACAGGAATACCAGATGAATGTAGTATGAGTCCACATTCAAATAAGGCCCACGCCAACATGACAACCTCAAGTAACTTCAACATAGAAGAGGTGGCACAGAAGAAGACAGACAAGGCTGAAGCTGCCATGGAAAAAGAAGGACTGATTTACATACAGAACTTGATATCTTCTCATGAGAAGGTACTTTGTAATGTTAACATTTCTAACCCATTTGATATTCTCTCTGCCTACAGTAATGAAGTTGTATGAAATGATGATCCCTCTGCATCTATCATGCCTTTTATTGCTGTGGAAGAACCTTCAGAAGATAAAGGTGAGGTGTGGATATACGCAAGGACAGGAAGAAGGGGTCGACACCCCCGTGGAAAAGGTGGGCGCCTTCCTTGCCACTGTATGAGCACCCTCTTTAGAATAGGGTAACATTTATTGTTCTGTCTTTCTTAGGTACCTCATGGTCCTGTATTGTAATATCCTCTCGATGAATTTTTTCTTCAATAAAGAGGTCACTGCACCTCAATCTTTACCAAAAAAATATAATATTTTTTTAAAATATATATTTTTTACCTATTCAAGATTTGATTAATTAAAATACATTATAAAAATTTATTTATTTCTTATATAAATTTCCAGTTGTGGTAAAAATTGTATTTTTTAATATTCACATAAAAATAAACTATTTGATAAAAATAAAAAAAAATTCACCCGAAGATTATTTTTAAATAATTATTCTAAATATGACATAATTTTTATAAAAAATAAATTCTTTAATTTTTTAATTTATCTTCTAAATATAATAATTAATAAAGGAACTTTAGTTTGGACAATGTGTAATAGTTTTTTAGATGTATTGTTTACCTATTAGAGTGAGGTCACATGCCTTTAATTTGTACTAATTATTCTCCTATGAGATACCAAAATATAGTTCATATACTATCTACATAAAAATTAATTTAGAATATAAATTAGTTTTAATTATATATGGTATATAAAATATATTTATAACAAAAGTCATAATAATATAAACATATTAAAATAAATTGACCTCATTTATCACCGATGTAATTTATTGTATCAATGATGCAATGTATACTATAACACTCCCCGTCATGCCCGAAAATAGAGTACCGAATAATGATATTTAATTTTTTTGGATATATAAGAAAAAAAACTATACATATTTTTTTTAACTATATTGTAGGTATTTATTAAAAATATCATTCTTTCAATTAATGGTAATATTTATCCAACCACGATACATGATGGGAATTGATTCCAACTCATAAAATAACTGGCCGATGATCTATCCATATAAACCTTTATAATCATCTGTAAGCTCCCAAAAAATGTAAAATAGAATAAATACATCAAAATTTCCAATCCTATAAACATTTGATGTATTCATGTTCACTTATGTCATGTTATTACCTAAATATATTCAATAAATATTTTTAATAATCAGTACACATATGTAATACATTATTTTTTAACTTTTGAAATTATATACCAATCATGGTCACCCTCTAGTACCCTAGTAATGGTGATTGTGGCCCTATATTTTTAGTCTATGACTACATGTTAGATACTCTATATGATCCCTCTAACATCCTTGGAGTATAAAGTGATACAATGAAAGTATAAAGAATAAATGATGAATATGAGAGTATATAATATGACAATAAATGATATAAATTAGTTCATATCAAAGTTTGGGAGTGTACTTGATATAAGTGGGAGATTATCAGATGGGTGATCCAATATCATAAAATCTGTAGGAGATCAAATTAAATCAATAAATATTTTTTATTGACATTACTATATACAAAAAAAATAAAAAATAAGTTTGAAGATGTTGTAGTATATAAATTAATAAAACATTTTTAAAATTTTGTACGTAAATTAATTAAATTGAATTATTCTAAAAAAAACATATAAAAGATAAGTTAAAGGTGTATTGAAAATATAATTAATCAAATTTTAATTGACCATATTATTATTATCCTATAATGTAAACATTATTTAATAATTTTTACCCTCTATTTAAAGCCTTAGTATTTCAATATCTTTATGTATAGATAAATCAATCTATTTTTTATGGATGGAGTTCGACAGCAGAAAATATTTTTTCCAATTTAACTTAAATATCATTTATGTCTGTCAATTTTACAATGACTACCCCACTCCTCCCTTCATCGACTCCTTCAACCAAAAAATATAAAATTTTATATTGTGAATAAAAAATATAGAGATCATTATCTTCATAGTGAATAGTATCATTCATCCGAGATATGTCCACATATGTAAATTCTAACAATTCATTTATTATCCCCAGGTAAATATCGACCCATTTTAATTTGAATAATATAACTAAAAATATCCTTGATAATTTAATTATATAATTTCAACCATATTTTCATAGTATCCCATGTTTATGAATTTTTTATTGATTCCACTATTTTAGGTTTACAAACCTTCTTCATAAAAAACTATATTAATCAGAAGACATTAATATTATTATCATGAAATCTCCAAGAATACATTAATGGCCCTCAAGAAAAATATTTTAAATCATATAACACTCAATATTTATTTTCAACATTCATGATCTATATATTAAAAAAATCATGTTATTATTTTAATAAGATAATTATATCAATATATTAGTAATATGAAATTGATTATGATTTTGAGTGATGTGAAAACCAATCAATAATGAAATTATTGATAGATATTTGTTATCTCTTTTACATTTAGTTTTAAACATTAATGTTATATTTTTGGTTTCATATTCAATTATTAAATTGAAGTATTTAAAATATCACTCTTGAGTACAACATATCTATGTGCTTGTATGAACATTTTGTGTGTTAAGGAAATTGATGATTTCTTCCCAACAAGGCGACCTAGTATTGGAATGTTTATTGTTTTACTATATTACTTAAATTGATTTTATTTATCATAAATATGTATAACTCAATTAAATAATATCTCAATATTATCTAAATACCTTTAAAAAAATGATTTACTATTATTGTATATATCCTTTATTGAAAAATCCTTTTTGTTGATATTTATTGATCAAAAAATACTTCAAATAACCAAGATAATTAATTGAAGAATATAAGGAAGTAGAAGAAACAAAATATGTAACAGTTTTGGAAATTTTTAATATATTAATCATAAATATGTTAGATGAAAATGCATATATATGGTATACATCCATCAATAATTTTTATCCCCCCCACATTAACTTCCTTGGTGGAATTAAAAATTACATGAATCATCATAGTGAAAAATAATAGGGGAAATAAATTTTATTCAAAAAAAATTATCATTAAAATTATCTTCTAAAGTTTTCTAACCTTAATGGGGCTTATGTTTTTCAAATAAATATGTATAATTAATGTAAAAAACACAATTACAACTACTATAATATTGTTAGTTAATATTTTATTCAAATATAAAGATATAATTTTCTCCCTAAAAATATGAGACTTATTTATTTTAATTGAATTTAACATGTTGTGTTTCTATTCAAAAAGCATTAAATGTTACTTAAATATCCACAAGGTACTTTCACCTTTTTCAGTAATAAAATGAAAATATTTTTTTTATAATTTTTAATGAAAAAAACCATAGAATTATTTTCATTATAATTTTCCAATAGATCATGATTTATATTCATTTATTTTATATCCTTATGAGCATTAGGATGATAATTCAATTTTCCCTTCTCATTTAAAATTTAAACAACCAAACTTCTACATAAATTATTTTCAATGTGTGAAACGTTAAGACCATGTCATCACAGTTGAAACTCCCTATAATGAAGTTGGTAAAAAATACATTATTTATTCCAATATTAGATATCTAATGTCTCTATTGTGTTTTGAAATATTATTCCAAAATCCATCAACTAACTGACTTTCCCAAAATAGGCACCAATAGTTGATAACTCTGACCTGATTTCTGAACATGATAATACTTTTTGTAGTGGAATCATCTAATTTTTTCCATAGAATAATTACTTGTTAATTCGATATATTTGAGATGCATATGATTATAAACTATGAAACATGAAATACAACTTTTTACTATATGAAATTCTTCTAGTCACAATTTTCAGGCTACAAACTGGACATTCATAGCAAGTGTGGGTGTTCAAGATAGAAATATTTCCTAATATATGAAAATCATTAATAGATTACATTATATAAACATGTATTTTGAATATTTTTATTATGGATAGTTCATATGTATCTACACCATTACCCTATAAATCATAAAATTATTCTACAAGATACTAAAGGTATCTATATATGATATTTTTTAAAGTCTAATTTCCTTGAATGATCAATGAAATAATATAAGAAGTTTTCTACCCACACATACTTTTAGGTCAATATAAAGGAAATACAATAATCATCTATATGATATAGGTTATACTAAGAG
Organism: Viscum album; assembly: GCA_963277665.1. NCBI lineage: Eukaryota > Viridiplantae > Streptophyta > Magnoliopsida > Santalales > Viscaceae > Viscum > Viscum album. The sequence continues at coordinate 1,861,867,940 of OY728133.1, read as the reverse complement.
TCCCGAATGGATTAAATCAATTATTAGAGAAACCAAAACTCACATTCCAAGGATCTGAATAGAAATTTGAATATAAAGAGTCAATTTATTTCTAGTATTCAATATCTCATGGATTTCATAAGAAAACCAGCATTGTTGTTTTATATAGTATGAAAATTAATTTTCTCTACCATTTTAGAAGAAATAAACTATCTTTTAAATTGTTATTTTAATGTAAGGTAACCTAAAAACATTATTTTTTTTACTTATCTCCTTATTTGTAGAACATTAATTTATAATTTCATCATGATTCACTAATTTCCATTTAGAAGTTAAAATTATTTACAAAATTCTCTATCTGAATATTTTCCCCTATACAGGATGCAGTCATTAGGACATTTACATTTCACCTTACAATTGTGATTGAGTTTGTTCAAGACTTTATTCTTTAAAAAAACGATTGATGGATCTTTCCAAAAATAAAATTTATAATAAAAAACTCAAATTTAATTGAAATTCAATTTTATATAATTCTACATGAGCACCTGTCATGGTAAAATATCAGTACGAAGGAAAATTTTATATATTTGATAAATCCTTTATATAACTACTGATTTATGTGTTCCACTAACTCATAAAACCCATTTAATTGATCAATTGTCCCATATATTCAATTAATATCTGTATAATTAGAATAAGACTCCAATAATATGTTACAATATTAATTATATGAGTAGCATGGTAAAAATTTATTATCTGGTTTTGAATTTCATTCTCCCATATTAGGGTAGTAGGTTGATCTTTCTAATAATTCTCACATATCACACATTCTACAATGTCTAATTCCCCATTCAAAATAAATTTCATATACAGTGTAGGAAATTATTTCAACATTAAGTTCTCATAAACATAATATATTTTCTATAAAAATTGGAAATTATAATCTAGCCATAGATATTATATTCTTCCATATGTGGATTAATTTTCAGTATCAAAATATAAAAATGTCTTCAACCCTATAACATATTATGGTTTATTTTGGTGGGAATTAATCTTAATTTTATTCATTTCAATGATATTGATTAATATATAATTAAGCCATCATTCTTATAAATTTAAAAAAATTATGTTAAAAATAAAATATAAGCATTATTGAAAAATAAAACATTGATTCCAAAATAAATATTTGAATTTATAAAGTTTTACCAAGAAAAAAACATCAAATAAAACATAATTAAAATAAAATAACATTATCATTACTTATTTTATGATATTAATATATCATATTACATATTGAAAAAAATAACTCTCAAATATAAATTGTGATAGAATATCAATATAATCAATGGAGTAAATCTTTCAGACCACTTGTGACACTTTTAGCCACTCTGTAAAGGGAGCCTCATACTTTGATAATAATAAAAGTAAATCTCATTAAGAGTAAATAATTAATGAAAGTCGTTATTTGTTGATACTAATTGATGGGAAACTATTTTATGATCATTTGGAGGGGGAAGGGTAAATATATTTTCAATTTAAAACATATTCTTATTTTTATGATTTTTCAGGAAACTAAAAATATGCCACCTATTTGGATATCCTTTGATTAATTTATATTTACATCTAATACTCATCAATATTTATTAAATTAAATTTTAAAAAATAATTTTGTAATATTTTTACTAGAAAGACCTATGTTTGTATGACTATATTGTTTGTATGATATTAACATCCAATTGGTTTAAACCTACTTTTATTGTGTTGAATTTTGTTTTAAAATATTTTAATGTAAAATAAAATGGTGATGAAGATATTCAAATATGATTACATATATATATATATATATTTATATAATTGATTAAAATAATATTTGAATATACACATAATAAGTCAAAATTGTACATAAGCAGTTGACAATGTCATGAAACATCAATACATATATGTAAGCAATTCTCTTAAAATAGGCATATAAAATAGGATGTGATTATTATTATAAATAGAATCAATATCTTAGGAAATAAATTTATATATTAGAAATATATAAAAAATGGAAGATAATATTTCCACATAATGAATTTATATCATAAATATATACACAAAATATGAAACAAAATATATGAAGCCAAGTAATGAATATATACGCAATTGCTAGGATCAAGGGGAGGTGATGGTATCATTGTGACCTAGAGAATGTATTGAGGAGAGGTGAGGGAATAATCATGAGCTTGGGTGGGGGCTGAGGGGAGTGTAGGGTGTCATCATAGGCTGAGGATGGAAATTATTGGAGAGGAGGGAAACATTAAGGCTAGGATTGAGGGGAGGGAAGGGTGATGCTGGGGCTATGATTGATGGGAGGGGAGGGTGATTCTAGGGATGGGATTGATGGGAGGGAAATTAATTATCAAGGGGGTATGTGGTTCATATGAGATTGAGGGGAGATGGAAGAAGGGGCTAGAATGGGTGAAATAAGGTTTTTGTGGTAGTTCTTAATAAACACTGCTAAATGTTGATCTAATGGCTCGTTTATTAAGAAATATCCCTAAAACATAAATAAGAGGAAATTTTATGAGATATTACATTAATAAGATGATATATAAATAGGTTTTGGTAATTAACAATGGTTATTTATAACAGCCAAAAATAACTAGTATTGTTTTTGTGTGTGTCCAACACATGTATCCTATACATCATGATTAATCATAAATTTTATTTATAAAAGACTACAAGTAAAACCCATAGATATGGAATTCATTATCATCTTATAGGAAAACTCATACATTCTTGACTATTCGAGTATATAATAATCTAGATTGATGATTACATCTCAAATAATTCATCTATATGAATATATCACATTTTTCTAATTTAAGTAGATAAGTACCTCACCTGAGACATAACTATATGTGGATTTACACTTTATCTGTCATTTGATCATGGTTATAGAATTAATACTTCACATTTAAGTAGAACAATTCTATCTCAATTAACCAACACCCACTATATGATTAAAAAAACATATTAAAACACTATATGTGTTTCTTAGCCTCGATATTGAAATAATATATTTGTATATGAATAATGGTTCACATGTAGGGTTTATTTTTAATATCACAAAATAAGTATGATAATTTATCATGTACCAAAATCATACCAATGAATCTATATATGTCATTCCATATGGTATACTCAAGTGCATTAATCAAGATAATAAGTTAGTCTTTTTTTCATGAGTGAACTATATATATTTATATGAGTCCTTAATCACATTGATATTAACATAAAACTAGGAAAAATTCTTTTAAATGGTGATAAAAATAATGTAAAACTTATAGATTTATCTAAAGGTTGTTAACTATTATAAAAATCTCGTGATTCATATATTATACATGAATGACTGATAAAGGTGAAATTCATTTTCCTAAAATGAATAATATTTACCTGCATAATTTTTTTAGATTATATAAACAAATCCATATATATAAATATCATTTCGACAATATCCTAACACTTAGTGACCTTATAGGACCTTATTTTTATCATATTTTATTGTTTCTATGAAAAAAATGTTACATTATCATGTAATAACTGCTACAGTACTATGTATCTTTCAAATAAATCAATCCTATCACTAAAAATACAAGATAGATGACATACCCAAAGAACTTAAATTTTAATATTATTGTGATTCATGATTTTTATTCCTCATATTCAATACATTGAATTCATATTTAAATATATTTTTTATATTAATATCTAATATTATTATGTGTTTTTAATTTTATGTTTCAAAATTTTTACACGAAGAACCCTTCTAGAAATAATAATAAATCAAAACCTTCTATGTGATCATTAATAATAAAAAATAATGAAATTAATACATTATGTTCTTTAAATTAAAATATATATCTATCATTTTTTAGGTACATATGATATAATTTTATTAAATTTCATTGAGATGAAATTTCCATCATCGAAATAGATATTTATTTTTTCCTTTTGAATTTCATCTTCCCCAAGATCAATATTAACTACCAGTAGTTCATTATAATATATATTTTCTCAAAATAAATAATTGTAAAATAATTTTTTTTGAAATTAAAATAAAAACCATTTTTATTTTTTGGATTTCAAATAAAAAAACTTAAATCATATCTACAATGTCACACCTAGGGGGTTTAATAAATTCCTACAGATTGTGTGTATAAGGGCCTTAGGGATGTCAATTTATTCCCATATTGATTTGAGGAGTTACAAGGGTTTATCATATTTATTAGGGAAAGGTACACCATCTTGATATAATATAAATAATTGAATAAAAAATAGATAAGAAAATTCCCATGTATAACTACTAATACAATACAATCCGTCACAATTGTTATCAAATAATGATAACTAATTAATTTCATATAAAAGATACATATATAAAGATAAGAAGTCTCATGGAATTTATGATAAATAATAAATAAAAAAATTCAAGGAGAATATTAGTAATCCCCAAACAAACCTTATATTGTAACAACTCATGATTTTATGAATGTTTTTTAAATAAATATAATTCCATCAATATCTAGTATTAGATGAAACTCCATGTTTTAATGAACTATGATATAATGTTAATATTATTATTTAAACGTGAATGTTATAACTTAAGCACTAAACATAGACATATGAATAGTAATTAGCTCCTTTTAAATATTAAATATAATGGTTTCATAGAAATAGAATACATTTATTAAAACATACCTAATTTTTAGTAAATTCTTCATATGTTTCAAAAATTATATTTTTTAAAATTATATTTTTTATTTAATTTTATGAAAAAATAGTAAAAGTTATTTTTTCAATTTTAGAAAAATTATTTGAAACAGTTAAATTCATTTTTTAAATTTACATGCTAAAATTATCTTTGAGTGAATATTTGAAAATGTTTTAATGAATAGTAAATAATACTATTTAAAAAAATATATATTTTTGTTAAAAGAATTTATAAGATAAATTTTATTTTAATATTGTTTTAAAATTAATGTTAGTTTAGTAATATATTATTTAATCCAGTTTAATTCATTGGATTCAATTTCATGTTGAATTGTTTTATAAAAACTTTATGTACTTATGAAAATATCACTTTATAAAACTATCTATTTATTATTTTTATGAGTTCAATTTTATACTAGAATTTTAAAATTCTTTTAATGGAATTTATAAAAATTAATTCCATATTTGGAATCATCATAATTAATATTATATAATAATTAAAACTTAATTTTTGGTCATAATGAATTGTAAAATCGGTAAAAATTAATTATTGTGATTAAGTTTAAAATACGTTTACCTGGGGTTAAACTAAAAATATAAGTGTTAAAATGAACTATAAACATATAGAAATCCACTTTTATGGCCTTGAAATACCTTATATAATGTTAGGATCTATAATACATTTCTGATCCTTGTGATATGTGAAAAATGTGGGTATACTTTATTATTTTAAAAGTCCCATGTGTGTCCTCCCCTAATTATAAAAGGCCACCCCTATCCTCTCCTTTAAAAAATTCCAAAATCCTCTTTTTCAAAAAATATATACCCAAATATATTATTTAATTTAATCCTCCCATCATATAGGGCTTATTTTTGTTAGGAAACCCTTTTAAGAAGGCTTTAGGTATAAACATAATGAGGTTCTACAAAGATGTAAAATTGATAAACTATTTTTATTTTATTTTATTTATTAATTTAACTCCTTAAAATTTTATTAATTAATGATAATATATTAACATATATATCTAAAATATAATTTTATTTTATTTTGTTAATGATATTTCCTACATCTATCTCCTCTTCCATAAAATGGGAAACAAAACAGTTGACTGTTTGTACGGTGGACTACCGCCTCGCGAACTGATGTATTTATTTCTCCATAACCACCTATCATAGATGATATAATTATTAAATTAAAATGTGCCTTTTATATATATTATATAATTATATGTATTGAAATATAATATCCCATATTCCATTTTACATTCTATTCTTTGGGAATATGATAACGTTACTCATTTGTATGACAGACTTCCACCTCATGAAGGAATGTTATTCATTATTTACTTACCCTTTACATGAAAGGTAATAAAGAAAGGTTTAATAAAAATATGTGATATATATGAAATAAAAATTATTCTTTAAATTTAATATATTATCTACTGTTCATTCTTTTCATATGTTGAGATAATTGAAACAGAGTTCATGCGTACGTATAACCTACTGTCTCCCTAAACAATGTAATTCATTTTCAATCTATAAATTTATTGTATTAATATAGATACATATAAATTGAATATATATGATATTAATCTCATGTTTAATATTTTGTATTTTATTGAACCATGATAAAAGTAAAAGTTCCAAAAATACCAATCCAAAATATACATGAAAAACAATGTTGTTATTACGCAAAACATGTTTTTGACAAGGAATTGTTAATAAACAACAAAGAAAGGTCATAATTAAATAATATATGTAATGGAACATATGATTATGTTTATGTAATATATTTATAAAAAACTTGGATTTATTTTATAGGATATTTTAACTTATAAAAATTATGTGAAGACTTAGGGTAAAAGATTTTTATAATCTGTTTTATGGGAGATATATCCTATATTCACAACTCATTTATTTTATGTGGATGATATACTAAAAAATTGAAATTTTATATCATTAATATCCTTATTTTCATTATATTTAAGGTTTAATTTCATGTTATTCTTTAATGGCGGATTAAGATTCAAAAGTCTCCCAACTGGTAGGGGATTTTCATCTCACATTTATTTCAATAGGACACATTACTTATAATTTTTTTTATGTTGTATATGTGGGGAAAAAATCCCGAAATGTGTCCTCTTGGTATGTTTTGGGAGTGGTTGTGTTTTTTTGAAAAGTCCAGATATCCACAAATTAGTATGGTTGGTTTTTACCGAGGACATGTTTTTATGGTAGTGCAGTTTCCCAGTGTTTGCCAAATTTTTGGGCCTGAAAATCAAGAGTTTAATTTTGGAAATGGAAGGAATTATTCATAGGAGTTAATGGTATGAAGAATGTTGAAGAAAATTGGAAAAGGACGAGAAACACATACCACAATTCATGGACTACGTACCATGTTCCGGGAGAGGACACAGAGCGGCGGGAATGATACGGTTGAATGGTTCACAAAACCAAAAACGGTTTGTGGTGGGAGGAAGTGCGGTACGCGGACAGATTAATGTTGATGGAGGAGATCAACCACTTTGGAAGAAAGACAGTATGTGGAACAGATATGAAAAATGGTTCATGAGTGGCTTGCGGTTCACGATGGCAGGAGGATCAGTATGCGGTAAAAGATGAATTCGAGATTTGGTAAATCAAATATTAGGGGATTTTGTGGGTATCATTGCCTATAAAAGAATTTCTCATCCCACTGATTACTATCAATACTGAATATAATTATAGAACTGTTTTTGGTCTGGGATTTCGGTAAAGTATGAAAGAGGATCACGAGGAAGAATTTCACAAAAGCTAAAGTAGTTCGTGCGGAAGATATTCCACTGAAGGATTCAAGAAAAAAATTATAACCCACATAAGACTCAGTATGTGGAGAAGGAATCTCTGATAAGAGAGAGAGAATTTCGTAAGCATTATTCAAAGGTGGAGCTTCGGTATGTGGGGGCAAAGAAAATATGTAAACAGAGAACAATTCATGAATATTGGGCAGTTCGCAGAGGCAGAATGAAGGCAACAGTACATGGGTGTTTAGTGAAGGTAGTCTGTGGATGAAGGAGATTATTAGAAGAGATAGCAGTACATGGAGGAGGTGATCCACGTACCAAAAATGGTACTTATTACACGGTATTGGAAGGTGGTTCACGATTTTCACAAGGAATCTTGTTAAATCTTCAAATCAGTTTGCGAAAGTATTTCCCGGTACCTAACAGTACTCAGGAAGGCGGACATCATCTATATGTGAAAAAATAACATCAATAGAGAATCTACTTATATTTTAGGATGCAAGAATTCATGCCAATTAGGGGACCAAAATTTCCATAATCTTTTATTGACCTATAAGTCTACAAACTATGTGTGGATTTCTTTCCAAGCCCAGTGAGTGAAGGAAGTAGAAGTCGGTGAACCATTCCACTAACAGTGATCTAAAGAAAGTGGTAGAGGGATTGACCCTTGGTAACATAGTGAGAATACCATAAACATTTTAAATGCAATGAGCCTGGGCATAGAGGATATAGCCTGAACATTTTACTGATTATTGGCAGTAATCCTTAGTGAATTTGGTACATCGAAGTGTTGCCATTGTATGCTCCTTGGATGTATCCCAATGAGGGTGAACTGAGTAAAAATTTATGTCTCATGTGCATGATTTCATATCTATTTGTATATTACTATGGGAGGAAGAGAGAATTGATTTTTTTCTAACAACGAAACAAGATCCTAACAGGAGAATGTTTTAATCTATCATACCCTAATTCAGCCCCCTCTCAGGGTATTCGACCTAGTAGACCTAAGAGTTTATAATTACCATTAATATATTTTATGATACATATCATGATAATTACTGGTTATACATATCCATATAATGTGATTTCTCTCATAGGGATTACGATTTAAAAGACACCAAAGTGGTAAGGTTTAATTTTACAATCTCATGGTTTAACATGATGGTTTATGATATAAATCCAATGATGATATGTTATGATCAACACTAAAAAAATGCATTTAGTTTATTATACAATAGTTATTTTTAGAAAATACATTATTTCCTTCAGTTATCCTCTCTTAGAGGATTAAATAGGCCAAAATAATTTTTTTTAATTCTAAAAATCTTCTTTATTTCTCTCATTGTTAAAAAATGCTTTTTATTATGTATCTATGTTTTCTGAAAATGTTTTAAAGATTTTTTTTTTACAATAATCTAATAATTTTTAAAATAAATGTTTACCCATATTTGAGTTTTTACAAAATTGTTTAGAAGGATTCTTCAAACATTTTTCCAAGAAAGTCCCTTTTTTATTTTACCGAAATTTAAATGGAATATTTGTTTTAATGTGTACGAATTGAACCTAATTTTAATCCTTTATGATTGATCAAGGATGTGAATATTCCATTATAACTTTCCAATGTTATTTTTAAATCAATGGATTTTGAAATTTTCTTGTCAAATTTTATTTTTATAATGAGGTTTTCAAAGTAGAAAGGATATTTTCTTCAAGAAATGTTTCAAGAGATCTTTCAAAACCATTTTACATCTATAATGATATCAATTGATGTAACTTATGATTTACTAGGGATATGATCTAATTTTACCATCCTTATTCGTCTTCTATATGGATTATGGTTATTATAAAGATATTATTTTGAAACCTTGTCCAGGGGATATTCTATAGTGAATTAATGAGATGATTATGAGGCCCATTTCCATTCTATGGGTTATAGTAAGATGTAATGTTTAGGAGACCCTTTTCTTTTCAGGGGAAATGATATGATGACTTTTTTATAATATTATGGAATAATTATTCATGGTTTCTATTTTGTGATAGTGTATATGTTATAACTATGTGTGACAATGACATTATAACCAAGTATGGTGGTTATGATATAACCAATGAAGGTGGACAGGTTATAACAAAGGATGGGAGGGACCCATATCTCCCTCAAATGAATTTATTAAATCATTATATATCATTTAAAACAATGGGAAAAATGTTGACAAGTTTGATCTACATTGGTAAATAAGCCGATGGGATTGATCCACAAAGTTATATAGGCCAACAAGATTGATCTAGAATGGAAAACAAGCCTTTGGTATTGATACACATTGATAAAATGGTGATGAGTATTGATATTCTAGGCGTAGTATACTTGGAAGTTAACCATTAAAAATTAAATGGATTCTGTACCTATTTTGGTGCTTTAATTTTATGAAATCAGAAGATGGTTCATGAATTATAATGATTTCACACTATTATGGATCATATATTTTTGGAATGATAATTTATTATGCCATGAATAATTCTTATGATCTATGAATGTTTGTGTAAAAAAATTGGAATTTAGGCTCATAATATCACACACTTATGATTATATAATGATTTCATATGATCATAGAATGTTATATACCATGTATAGCTTGACCTAGAATTTTATCTGACCCTTACTTATGATTAATTTCTCCTTATTATGGAGTATGATTTTATATAGTATATGTTTAGGAAGAGTACAAAATGTGAAGATATTTGGGAGATTTTGAAGATAAATAATTAAATAAGAATATTTTGTATCTAATATTAAAATACAATAAACCATTATGATTATTAGTTCTGTATTTGTTAAATTTATTGAATATTCATATAAAAATATGTGGTATTTATGTATGGGAATAATTATTCATTTTAGTTGGTATCAGAGAAAAGGTTTAGTTATCATTTGGAAACTAGGATGAGAATACATTAGGAATATCCCCAGGGAAATGTCAAAGGATAAGTATAACAATAAGTCAATGTAAAATTAATGTCATGGAGCATTGGAGGAGGATAGAGATATTGGTTTCAAAGAAATTACATCTATTTATGGATAATATATGTGCTGTGGATTTGAAAAAATAACACATTGGGGTGATAAATTTGAAATGTTTATAAAATGATAGACTAGATCACCCTCTTATGCAAAACAACATGACCTACTTCACTCCTAGTTTGACACATATAGGGGACATTATTTATAAAATAAAAAACTCTTTATGAACCATAATAAAGGATTTTAACAAATTATGACCATGAATAACAATGGTTAAACCGAAGGATTCAAATATTGAAAATAATTTTTCATGGTTTAGACATCTTAAAAATTATTTTTCATGATTATGTCATTCCCCACTATGATTTTTGTTACTCTCACTATATTTTTTGGTTTTAGTCAATACTTAGAACCAAAAAAAATTGGTTAAAATTTAATGTAATATAAAATTTATTAATGATATACCATATTGTGTGAGTACTATAGTGAATTATATTAATATTATTTCTAATAATTTATCATGATATATGAATAACCCCTTGCACCTCAACAAAAATCATGGGCTCCCCTATGAAGAGAAGGATAGAGTTTGCTGATAGATCAGTTGGTGGAGATCATATAGGAAATATTTTTTAGTTTACCATATCTTTAGAATGTATGAAAAATCACTAATTGAAATTTCTCAAAGGGATTACAATATGTTTTATGTGTGGATAATAGGGGAATATAGTAAGTGATCACCAATGGAAAATGAAGATTTTAGTGAACACAATGATTATGAATAATGGTTTCTCTAATTAATCATCAATTGTTGAATATTTTATATACGGAAAGTATATGTATTATAAAAATAAATTTTGAAGGCGGAAATATCTATAATGGGATTAACAAGTCTACTTGATTAAAGGTTATTATATTTGATGATGGAGAGACTATAAGTTTCATATGAAAGGATGGAGGTATTAAGGAATAAGATGATGAAACCTAGTTAATGGTTTATGAATTAAGTGGAATAACTGTAAGTATTTATGTATTGGGATTCACAAATTATAATTTAGAAGTATTTTTACAAATTGAATTTTGGTTTTAAGAGTAATTAAACACCAAAGTGTTGTGTTAGTTTTAGAATCATATATGTCATCACATAAGATTAACCTAAGAGTTTTGGATACATCACAAGTTTATGAATTTAAGGTTCATCATAATCTGAAAGTCATTGTCACCGCCTTTTCAGTTATATATTATAGTATTTTAATGTGACTAATGATATTTTGGGGACATTTTATAAGAATAAGGTATATGTAACTATTAGGTTCAAGATAAAGCTTTATTTGAGGAATACAGTTATTTTCATAAGTTTAAAGGTATTTATAATCATCAGGTATTATATAAAATCATTTGATTGACTTTATTTTGAAGGGTGTTTAGAATATTTCATGGTATATTTTAATAATTATGTTAATATTGTTTACTAAAAAGAAAAATCTATCACATTGATAAAGGTTGATGTACTTGAACATACAACTGAAGAGTGATAAGTGTGAAATTACTACCACGGCCCTAGGTTATATATTGTTTAATATAAATAATTCAATAGATAAAGATTAATTTGATTTTTGAAACACATGTTTAATAATATAAATAACAATGGGATTTAAAAATTATGTGGTTATAACTTATGCTTCATGATAATTGAAGTTTCGTGAGAAAAATTAAACAAATCATCATTTGGGGTTAACTGTGGTATTTTTTTTTATTAAAAATATAGAGGTATTACCATTATAGGTAAATGTGTGATATATGTAATAATAAAAAAATTTGAAGGTATATATTCATATATAAGGAGTTGAATATGTACTAAAGAATATGGTTAGATTTGATTACAAATTATGACTACTCGTTATATTCCGAATTGGGAATAGTGAACAATGTTGAAGATGATTTGAGATTAAAGGATCATGATAGATTATCCATGACGATGATCTAGAAAGATTAAATATTTTTGTATTGAAAAGGATGGATATTGAAACACTAAAAGAAGGGGAGAGAACTTATCTTTCCCAAAATAGTGTGTAAACATCAATCCAATTGAAGATTAAAGAATAATAAAGGGATGATGCGAAGTAAAAGAATAAGGTGGGAAATTTTCTTGATTTCAACATTGATTATGATGAAATAATATTCTTCAAGATCCATGTCTATTTTCCCTTTATACCAAATTTGAATTAGGAGCTGTTATAAGAGGCTCATAGTTCTTTATTCCCTATTTAGCTAGGATGTACAAAGAGTTATAGAGATTTGAAAGATTATCTTTAGTGGAATTCAATAAATATATAGATCACAAATTTTGTATCTGAATTTCTTGTATGTTTTAAATTTATGTTTGAAAGAAAAAATTATACATGTATTTTACACCATTACCCTAACAGAATAGAAATGGGAAAAAATCACCATTGATTTTGTCATTAGAATCCCCAAAATAAGAAAGGTGTAGCAAATTATTGGCAAAAAACTTATGTTGACAATAACCAGTGTAATATAGAACTTGATGTTTATGAAAATGTGTTTCTATAAATTTATACATAGAAGAAGGTAATTAGATTTGGAAAGAAGGGAAAAATAATAATTCTGTATATTGGTCCCATGGAAATTCTTGATCCCATCGAGATTATAGTTTATTGATTGACACTTACAACAAACCATTATTAATTCCATGAAGTGTTACATCTATATATCTTGAATAAGTACATAACTAATCCTTCACATATACCAAAATTATCGGTTATACCAATATAAGTATATCTTTCTTATGAATAAAATCCTAAGGAGATTTGATATCGTACAAAGAAAGTGCAACAAAATAAGAACACCCTCTTGGTAAATATTTTTCGGCAAAACCTCTAGCATGAGAAAGGTACATGGGAATTTGAGGATGTAATGTGATATAATTATCCTCATCTACTTTTACCAAAATGCCATAATTTCATAGAAAAATTTTATTTTAACGGGGGTTGAATTTTAGACCTTGAAATTTTATGTTTTTTCCCTAAATACAGTTAATTAATTTGACAGATTGCATCACACACAATACCTATTTTATGATAACTACATTATAAGGGTTGTATATAATGAAAAGACATAGATAAAAAGAACTTATTTTTATTAAATTGATTATGTGCATCAAAAAAACTATTTTATTAGAAAATATTTTTATTCCATTTTATAAACAAATAGTAATACATTTTTTCCCAATTCCAGAAAATATATTGTGAAAAATTTACTTAATCATTGAAAACTAATTGTAAATATTATATTTGAGTGATTTTTTTGATTTTATTAAAACATTAATTTTTTAATGATTAATAAAAATACCAATTTTTATTAAAAATTGTCTTTTCATTTACAAAATTTAGAAGATAAATTTTATTTTAAGATGGATTAAACAATAATAGTAATTAAATTATATATTTTTAAATCAAATATAGGTTATTTTAATTTATTTCATATTTATTTTTTATATTAAAACATTATATACTTATAAAAATTTCCTTTTTGGAGAACTTCTTATTTATCACGTCTCCGGGTATAATTTTAAATTAAATATTTCTAATTATATGAATGGGATTTTAAAAATAATTTAAAATATGTAATATTTATAATTAATAATATATAACATGGTCAACATAATTTTATTTCAAAATGAATTGTTAAAACTAAATAAATTAATTACTGTGGTTAAAGTTAAAACAGGTTTACCGTGTTGGTAAACTAAAATGATAAGAGGTAAAATGGAATATAAACTATTAAAAATCATTTTTTATTGACATATTTTAAACATATAACATATTATATTTGAGAATAATATATTTTTTATCCTTCTAGAATGTGGAAAATTGGGGTACACATTATTCATTGAAAATTTCCATCTCTGTCCTCTCCCCAACTAATAAAAGGCCAGCCCCTATCCTCTCCTATTCACACTTCAAACACCATTTAGTTAATCCATGACAAGAGAAAATATATTTATTACATCCCCAGAAACATCTTATATGGAATATTTTGATTTTGAAGTCATCCTATAAAGGCTTTAGGTAAATACCTAAAGAAGTTCTTTAAAGAAGAGGTAAAATTCCTAAACTTGTGTTTTTATTTTATTTATTACTCTAGGACATTCAAATATTATTCAAACATAATCGTATAATAAAAATAAGATATAAAATATTCTAATATTTTGTTATGTTAATGTAATTTCTTAGATTTATCTCCTCTTCAATCAATTGGGAAACTAAATAGTTGATCATGTGTACAGCGAACTACCACCTCACAAACCATTGTCATTTGTTTTCTATCACGACCTATCATAGATTGTTATAATGATAGATTTAAAAAATTTATATGATATTTATAAGAATATTATACTTATTTAATTATAATATCTCATATACCCTCTTAAGTTTCATTCCATGGTAATATGATATCATCGCTCCTGTGTACGACGTACTATCACCTCACGAAGTGATGTGAATCGTTCTATACGTATGATTTACATGGAAGGAAATAAAGAATGGTTTAATAATAATAAGTGAAATAAGTTTCATAAAAATTATTCTGTAATCTTAATATATTATTTACTTTTATTTCTTTTCATCCATTGAAAAATGATAACAACAATCATGCATATATATGGTTCATCATCTCCATGAAGAGTGTAATTCATTTTATATCTCTAAACTTATTAGATTACAATAAATACATATATAATGAATATATATGATATTTATTTCATTTAAAAAATTTATTATATTATGGAACCATGATCTAAGTAAATGATACAAAAGTTACCATATTAAAGCATACATGGAAAACTAGGCAGTTATTACCCGAAAAATGATTTTAACAAGGAATATTTAATAAATGGGTAATAAAAGGTCATAAGAAAATAAAACAAGGAATGATACATACGATTTCGGTTATATAATATATTTATAATATATATATATAATATAAGGTATATTCAAATGTGTAAAAATGGCGTTGATACTTAATTTAAGGGATTTCTAGTC
The DNA here is from genome assembly GCA_963277665.1 of Viscum album. Taxonomy (NCBI): domain Eukaryota; kingdom Viridiplantae; phylum Streptophyta; class Magnoliopsida; order Santalales; family Viscaceae; genus Viscum; species Viscum album. The sequence goes on along the minus strand of OY728133.1, from coordinate 1,861,852,344 downwards.
TCACGTTTATTTTTGGGGGACATATGCCATATTCACTACTATTTTCTTTTATATTGAATATAAAATTTTCTGTAATATGTTATATATTTAATATCCTTATTTTAATTATATATAATATTATATTTGAAGTTAATCTTTAATTATTCTTACGATTCAATAGTTTCCAAAGTGGTAAGGTATTTTCATCTCGCTTTTATTTCAGTGGGACACATGCCTTATACACCACTTGATTATTTTATGTGGTGTATATACTTCCAATTAATATATTTTTTGAAAATTATCATGAGAATTATGGAATATAAATATACATATAATTATAATTCTGTTTTGGGGATCATAATCAAAATTATACCAAAGAGGTAATGGTTTAAGGTTATAATCTCATTGTTAAATGAGATTCTTTGTTATATACTTCCAATGATGAGATCTAATGGTATATGACTCAAAAAACATGTATTTTCTTCTCAAATATTTATTTATTGAAAATAAATGTTTTCATTTATTTTTTTCTCTTAAATTATTAAATAGACCAAAATAATATTTTTTATAAAAATCTTCTTTATTTCCCTCTTCGCCCGAAAACCCTTTTTTCCATAACCTTAATTTATAATTTTTTAAATGAAATTATTTACTATTATAAAATTATTATCTAATGAAATTTTTACCCATGCTTTACTTTTTAAAAAATAGGTTGAAATTAATAAACATGTTATTTCCAAACAAGGACCTTCGGGGTTTTATCGAAATTTGAAGGAAATCATTATTTTAAGATGAACAACATGAAAATGTTTTTACACCTTCTTTACAAATAAAATATTTAAGGATTAAATTATTTATTTCAATAGATAATTTCAAGGAAAATTATTTCAATTTTTTTTGGAATATTATTTTTGAAATGTGATTTTCAAAGTGGAAAGGCTATTTTCCTGAATAATTATTCTAGGTGACCTTTCAAAATAATTTTCCATTGATGATAACATATATTTATGTTACTTATTATTTACTTGTGATATGATCTAATTGTTCTAAACTTAATATTTTTCTATATGTTTTATGCTTATGATGAAGATATGTTTTTGAAACCTATTCATTTTCATTGGGCTAAGCAATGATGAATTAATGAGATGATTATGAGACACATTTACTTTCTATGGATTTTGCTATAATGAAATTTCTATGAGAACCTTTTCTTTTTATTAGTCATGGTGAAATTAATGTTTTATGATATTATATATTACATTATTATGAATTTCATTTTTTGATAGTGGTCATGTCATAACCAAGGAGGTTGAGAATGCAATTACGAAAGAAGGTGGTAACATTATAACCAAGGAAAATGATCATTTTATAACCAAGGGTGGGAAGGAACCATATCTATATGAAATCCATTGGGTGAATATTTTTATCTCATGAGATAACAATGTAAACCAAGTTAGTATGATTAATACACAATAAGAAATATACAGATGGTCCTGATATAACATGGGAAATAGTTGAATGGCATGGATCTACAATGGGAAACAAGTCGATAATCTTAATCCATTGTATAAAATAGGCGATGAGGAATAATCTACTATGTTTAGCGTCCTTGGTAGTTAACCTTGAAAAATAAAATGTTTCCTATACATCTGTTTTTTCCACACATTTATGACATGAGTATATAGTTTATGAATTAGGATGATTTTACATTCTTATGGATCATGTATTTTTGAATGATAATCAAATATGACACGACTCACATTAATGACCTATGATAGGTTGGGTATGGACCTTGTATGTTATTCCAATGATATCATACCATTTTTATTATATTTTTCTTTTATATGGTCATAAAATGATATATCTCATGCTTACCCTAACAAAGCATCTTAGATCACCCTTTCTTATGTTTCCTTTATCTAGGTTATGAAGAAAGGTTTTTTGTAGGGTATGTTTATTAATAGTTTAAAAGGAGAAGATAATTATAGGAGATGCTGAAGATTATTCATTAAATATGAATATTAGGTATCTAGTCTCCAAAACCACCAAACTATTATATTCCTCAAGCATGTATTTATTAAATTTATTAATTATTTACTTAAAAAGATGTTATATTTTTTTATGAAAATTATGGGTCATTATATTTATCATTATTTCATTGACACTACCATTGTCACATGGGCCCCATACCCCTATTATATTACATTAATAAACATTTCTAATTTATAAAACAATATTGTGATGACTGCATGTGCACTATGGCGTACATTCATGATAAGACAACTCAACAATGTTTGCATAACAAAAAAACCATAATATAATATTAAATATGTATAATTTATGCATGTGATAGTTTTTTGAGGCCACAGTCTATAATAAACCCTCATATAACCCTAAAAAGAAGTCTATCAAGAAGGAAAAAAACATTTATGGTAATAAATGTAATTATAAAGAGTCAATGTTAGTGTCCCAAGGGTTTAATAGTAAAATATTATCTTTAAAAATACCTATATAATCTCTTGGTAATATATCTTACATACTGCATTATGGAAAATAATCTATCTCTTCCATTTAAAATGGGATAGAATTGGTAACCTATATATACTTACCCAATTACAACTATATCCTTACAAACATAATAAATCTATAATATGTAAGATTTAGTATATGTTTATATCCCTTGATTATATGAAATTAGAACTCCTTAGGACATATATATACATCCAGACTATATTTCCATAGGTTATATTGACCCATATTATCATTTAGTCCTCTTATCCATTTTCATATATCTTACCTTAAACTATATTCATTTATGGTCCCTAGATTTATATTGCAGTCTCAATACTTGGCATAAATTTTAATATCATCTGATAATTATATTTTACATATATTCCCATAACATAAATCCACATTGGTCCCAAAACCCACATTTATATTTAATTCTATATGCCACATTCAAATCCCATCCCCCAAATAAATAACCATATCTGGTCCCCTAACAACATTCATATATTATACCCTCAACTTGGTTTATATTTAATAACCAAACCAATATTCTAATTTTTCCCCATGGAAAATATTTATATATTTATTATAAATCTCAAGTAAAATCACTCACAACTATATAAAATCAAGCATCAAGAACAATGGTCATTAGTTTAATATTGTCAAATATGAATTAAACAAAAACCTCCACTATAACGAATAAAAAATATATACAAACATGAATTTAAATATAATTAAAGGAAACAACCACAAAATATTAGGTCCTTATATTAGTATATTTTCCATATACTTAATTTGAGACACCATTTACAAATTACCAATGGACAATTATTCTCATTCCATAATATCTATTTTTTTAATTTAAATGTATATAATTTAGAAAATACAATTTTTAGATAACTAGAGTGCCCATTTTGATCCAATATCCATTATTTCCATACATACACCATATGAAATTATTATTCTAGAAACTTTTATAACAAAACATTTATGAAAATATTAACACATTGATCCTCTAAAAGTATGAAATTTTCAATATAAAAATGTGACTCTCATTATATTAAATTAGATCCCCTATACATGTTATAATTCAAAAACATGAATAAATAATAAATTTCATAATAAAACATGAAAAAACATTAGGCCCACTTAACTTAGATGATTAATGTATCCTATAAATCACATATATTTTTTATAATTCACTCAACTGAGTGTAATTAGATTGAGAATTCTAGAAGCCTTCAAAATAAATTAGTAACATTCCAATTTCTAGGACTAAGAATAAATACTCTATGTAGTTACAAGTATTAAATTTGAATTGATGATATGAACTAGTTTTTATAGATGGATTACACATAAAATTATAGAATAATCCTTGATGGAATAAAAGAGGATAATGAAATAATGGGAGATAAAATACCCTCACCCCTATATTCACTACAATATAGAGGCCCCATGACCCTTTAAAACAATTCAATGTGTAAAATCACCCCTTAGATAAATTTTTTAAATACATATTTGGATGGTATTAGAACAATAGGTAAAACCACTAAATTTTAAGGACCAAATTAATAATTAGTGCCTAACCATCAAATATATTAAAAAATGAGAGTATCAACTTATCATTGTATACCACTAATACAACTCGTACGGTACCATAATATAATTTCAGTTGTTGTATATTTATAAAATATAATCCTAGTGACATAAAATACCCTCCAAATATCTTCATTCTCTAATTTTATATCTCATTTATATAACTAACATAAAATTAATATACTTCTATAAATTAATTGAAATTAGTAACATTAAATATCTACATGTTCTGGATCCTCATTCCCCTTAATCTACAGTTCGCATCTCTAGTGACACACACATCTATAATACCTTATTTACACATAAAATATTCAATACTCTCAATTAAATGGTAATAGTTTAATGGTTTAAAATTAGAAGTTATCTCATTGACACCCATCTAAATAATATAATTCACTCTTAATTCAACATGGCATCCTTTATAAGGAAATTTAGAAAGGCCCCTTGGAGGGTTTTTATAAAATCTTTTTTGATTTAATTATATCATATATAATATATATTTACATAAAAAGTGAAAATAATTTTTAAATTATAATTATTTAACATAATATAATATTTAGGTAGATTATATTTATTATAGTTCTGTGTAAAAATGTAATAATTTAATCTGTATTTTAATTTTTACGTAATTTTATAGACTCCATAATAATACTATAATCCTTATTTATGAATATAAACATTTTTTCATTATAAAAATAACTATTTAACTTATTATTATTATTTTTTTTCAAAAAAATAAAATAAAATAAACTATATATAATTTTAATTCACAAATAATTTACTTTAACTAGATCCTACATATATTCTTTTTAAAAACAATATCTAGAATAATCCCATTAAGAAGGACCTTTAAAATCCTTCAACATTTCATTATTGCTTTTAACTATTATATATATGTATAAAATTATATACTGTATAAGGGGTATCATGTACAATTCCAAAATAAAATATTTTTTCTATAACAAAAACAACTAATGAATAATGTCCATGAAATTTATTAAACACTTTTATGTGTTTTAGATAGTTATATTTCGAATGGGAATCCATTCTACAATTGAAACATTAACTCTCCATATTGATACAACATTTCAATTTCATATAAGTAGTTATAGGATCTCCATTTCCTTTCCTATTATTCATATAAATAAACATTTTACTTTTACTTATTTTTACCATAATTATAGAACATGATATTGGAAATCCCATGTCATTAATATATACTATTAATGTATTGAGAATATTGGGTATCATTTTATTGTACTCAATCAGGTTAGATTTATTTATATATAGATAAAACCTATTAGAATATGATTATACAGTTATGTTTTTAAACAAATACAACATATATGATGACTCCTTACGTTCCAAATATTAAATTTACCTAATCATATCAATTGGGTGATATAAAACCAAAGTCTATATAACAATTTTATATTAAAACAATGATTTTGAAGCTTCATTTACATAACGTTTCTAATAGATCTTGTTGATATTGTTTATCATCAGATTTTTATCCATGTAATATTATTTATTTTACAATATATGGAAAATGTAAAAAATTACTATGAATAAGAAGTTTATATAATGATTCTTATGTGTTTATTAAAAAAATTAAATTTGTTGTTTGGGGTTTTTATTTGAAAACTTGTAAATAAATGTTTCATATTTTGATTAAATCTGATTTAAAAGTGTTATGGGGTTTTAAATATGGTTATGGTTGATTGCTAAAATGGATTAAGAATATATCATCGTGGATAATATTATTTTGACACCATTCACAAAAACACTCCATGGTACATGAGAAATGGGTTTGGCCTAATGTAGTGTCATAGAAGAAAAACCCCAGTTTTTTTAGAATCCACTAATAGGAAGGGTACACCTTATTGTGGTAAAATTCATGTTAAAATATTTAAGTTTTAACACACTTAGTTTCCACAATAAGGTAAATATAACCAATCCATGGTGGTTTATTTATAAAAAAATATTAGTTATGGTTTTTTGGTAGTTAATAACTAATGATAAAGGACCACATCATATTATTGGTGTTCATTTTATTAAAGAAAAATGTATATCTCATTGTTTTATTTGAAATTATTATAGTTAATTAATATAGATACATTTTGAAAAAAGAAAATTGGAGAAGAATAATAGATTTTTTGATTTATAATTATAGATTTACGAAGGACTCTATACTAGTAAGAAATTTTTTAATCAATTTTAACATCATATTTTGGTTTTTTGCTAACTCAAAAAATTATTACATCATATCTCATTATGATATGAAATGGATGGATATTTATTAGGATGATTCCGTCTATTTTTAATGATTAAAATTAATATTATATATATAAATTCTATAATATAGATATGGTTTTAGAATGAATAAGAAATATTTGTGAATATTTTGACACTTTTATTACTTTAGATAGATTTAGAGAAGAATACTAGTAACCATATAAGTGGGTGTGGGTACTTTAATGAAAAATAAACTATTGTTTAGAGTATATATTGAAGAAGATAGTCATTTTTTACAATACAAAGGAACAATCCTACCCTGAAGAATAAATATGAAGTAGTACCTGGTTTCACCATTTTATAAAAGGTGTATTTTTTTTTATTTTTTATAGAGAAGTATTATAATATATGTGAGCTAAAAAATTATGAGTGATGAAAATTTTAAGTGATAGTGTGTTCACTCAAAATAATTTTAATTCAATTAATGATTATAGTGATTTGGGTATGAAAAATGTGACTAAAAATTTATCCTTATATTAATCTAAAAATCATGGGAGAAATAAATAACTCACATGTGTTATGATTTGTTTATATACTTTAATGTGAATAGGGGATTGATTAAAATTAGATATTGATATGGATCTATATTTATTTAATAAAGAATAAGATCAAGATAATAATTTAAAATACATAAGAAAATACTCATTGATAATAAACTAAATTATTTCCTTTCTATATGTATTCATTTATAGTCCCCAATATTAGTAGCATAGATATAGAATTTAATTTTTTGTCCATTTTAAAAAAAGAAATTAGTTAATGATAAATATATTAAATAATAAATTTGTTTTAATCATTGATTGAAAATATATTAAATTATATAATAATAATATGTGACACTATTTTTGATTTCAAATAATTGATGTTTATTCTAAAATAATGATTGGAATCAATGTGAATGACATGTCTAGTTGAAAAATGTTTAAGTTCAGGTCATTATAGTGGGTATTAAAGAATGATTTAGATAACATTAGAGGTTATGATGATGTCAATAGAATACCATAAATAATTTTTACCTTATTTTTATATTGAAATGATATAGTTTTTAAATATTACCATTGTCATTCTTCTAAGATATGTATGTTCAGAATGGGTTTCAACAGAATAAGTATGGAAACTAAAGTAGGAAGGCACCAAGAGGATGATATCATTCCAAATCCACAACCTATAATGTTGGGAATTTGAACTAAATAATTTGTGACATTAATGGATCGATTGACATAGTATATAAATAGTAGTGGTATCGATTCTAGAAAACTTCTAGAGCTACCACAATGGAACATGAAGATATTGGAACATTTTACGAGGAAACACCATCCTACTTTCAATGGATCTTTTGACCCAATGGTGTATCAAGAAGGGATTAAATTAATTGATAGGATATTTTATTTCATGGGGATTTTAGATAATCAAATGGTTAGTCATCCTATTTACTATTTTTAGGGGGAATTCAACCACTGGTGGAAAATGGTCATGAATGTTAGAGATAACTAGGAGAGTGATGCCTTAGAATGGGTGGAATTTATGGATAATTTCCTTGAAAAGTATTTTCCTATGGTAGTTTGAATTAGGATAGAAAAAAATAATGGAATTAAAATAAAGGGAAGAATATTTAGTGGATGTGTATGATGAAAAATTCACTCAATTGTAAATGAATGATCCAAATATTAATCAAGATCATGGTTTAAAAATAAATCATTTTTACATAGGGTTAAAGAAAATAAATCAAAGGGCATTGGACTCCCATGAATTCAAAATTTATGAGAAATTTTTCCATTGTGCCGTGAGGTTAGAAATAGAGTTTGCTGATGATAATATATACATTCAAAAAAACATTAGAAAAATTCTATATGGAAATAAATGTGTAAGAATGAATTAAAAAATATGAAAGAAAAAAAATACAAGTTCTAGTTCATGTAAATTGTTACAAAAAGAATCATGCAGAATGAACTAACAAATATAGGCAGTGTTCCTAATGTGGTAAGTTTAGACACATGGACTGAGATTTCAATGAAAAATAACTTGGTAATGGTATGTTTAATTTTGATAATAAAACCATAGGGTGTTTTAAATGTGGTGAGATGGGTCCTTGTGCAAATAGATTCCAAAAGAAAGATCCAAATTATAGGAAACATCAAAATTATACATATAAATGTTTAGAAAAATCCTATCCAATTACTTCAGAAGATACTGGGCCATCCAATGAGGTGGTATTGGAAATATTTTTTTACTCATATTTCACCAATGTTTAATTTGATACAAGGTTTACATATTCCTTTATTTCTGAAGATTTCTTTCAGTAAATTGAAAATTTCACATCAAAAAATGGAACAACAGGTTTTGGTTAAAAGAAAATGGGGATATATTAAGGTAAAAAGAAATTAATAAAATCTTCCCATTATTGTTGTGGAAAGACATTTCCTAAAAACCATGTTGTTTTTACCTTATTATAGTTTGATGTTATTCTGGATATGGACTGGTTTCTGATTATCTTGCTATGATTGATTATAGGGTTAAAGAAGTTGTTTTTTATTATAGGGGTTATGTTAAAATACAAGAATGAACCCATACCATTGATAACATATCAAGAAGCTGAGAAATGATTAGAAGATGGAAATAAAGGTTATCTAGTACAAATTATTGATGACAAATAACTATTCAGATTAATTATGTGTCAGTGGTAAATGAATACCTGAATGTTTTTCCCATGATTTTTCTAGTGTTATACCTGATTATCATGTTTAATTTACTATCGACTTAGTTCCCAATTCTAATATAATTTCAAAACCCCTTACTTAATGGCTCAAGTGGAACTTATATAATTGAAAAAATATTTAAAATAGTTTCTTGATAAAGGATTCATTCATCCTATAACTTCACCATATGGTGATCCAATTTTTTTTAGTTTAAAATAATGATGGTTCTATGAGACATTGAATTTATTATAGATATTTTACTAACATTACTATTAAGAATACATATCAATTTCCTCATATTGAAGATTTTTTTGATCATCTTTAGAGATCTTAGTATTTTTCCATGATTGACATGAGATCAAGGTACCATCAGTAAGAGGTGAAGAGGGATGACATTCCGAAAACAATATTCCAACTAGATATGGACATTAATAGATTTTTGTTATTTCCTTTGGCTTGAAAAATCCCCTTGCTATATTTATGGATCCCAAGAATATAATATTCCATGAAAATTTGAATACTCTGGTTATTGTTTTAAATGATGATATTTTTATGTTTTGAAAATGTAATGAGGATCATGAAAAAAAATCTAGGGATTGTTTTTCAAACACTTAATTAAAAGAAGTTATAAGGTAAATTTAGAAAATGTGATTTTTGGTTGCAAATTATTTCTTTTCTTGGTCGAATTGTTAATAAGGATGGAATAATAGTTGATAATGAAAAAAAAGTGGTCAATGAATGGTGAAGACCTATAAATGTTACAGAGATTCATAGTCTTTCTGTATTAGAAGGTTATTACAAAAATTTTATTAAAAAAATTCACAGTCATTTTTCCTGCAAACTAGGTTAACATGAAAAGGGTTAAATTTTATTTAGATAGAATACAACGATGTTTGTTTCTAGGAACTGAAGAGGTGATATGTGAATTATCTAGTTTTGTCTCAGCCTTCTAGAAATGATGATTTTTTCATCTACAGAGATGATTCATTGAGTGGAATTGGATGTGTTCTGATGAATAATTATGAGGTAATTTCTTATGATTTAAGGAAACTAAAACATCTGGAGTAAAATTATCCCACACATGATATGGAATTAACAGCTACTATTTTCACTTTAAAAATTTAAGGGCATCATGTATATAGAGCCTAATGTAACATATATTATGACCATTAATGTTTGAAGTATATATTTACTTAGAAGGAGTTGATGTTGAGGGAAACAAGATAGATGGAACTAATAAAGGAATATGATTGCATAATCAATTACCATCCTGAAAAAAAGTGTAGGATGGCTTGGGTCAAAAACATCATGCTACATTGAACATGTTTTTTGCAACCTACCAACTTTATTAATTATTTGATGTATTTTGGGTTGGAAGTTTTTGGTTTAGGAAAGTACTATGTTTTGTTTTAGGTGTCTGTGTAGTCATCTCTCTCAGAATGAATTCAGAAAGCACAGAAGGAAGACCGTGAGTAAAAAAAGGTAGAATTGGTTAAGGAAGGTAAGTTGAAAAAATTTAATCTTTATAAATATTTTTTCTTGAGATTTTTAAAGATATTAGGAGTGAATTGTGATTCCATGATATGGAATTAATTGTTTTGTGAACCTCATAGTTCTCCATTTTCAGTTCATCCTGGAAGCTATAAAATTTATAGAGACCTTCAAGAGTATAATTGGTGGAATGGAATAAAACAAATATTGATGATTTTACTAAGAATTTTTTGAAATTTGAACAGTTTAAAGAAGAGAGACAACTACCAAAGGGGATTATTCAACCAATTTTTGTCCTAGAGTATAAATAAGAAAATATATCCATGGAATTCATGGGTGGACTACCAATGACTTCTCAATATAATAATGTTATTTGGGTAATTATTGACCGACATACTAAATCTACACATTTCCTTTCGATTTAAGATACAATTTATTTAAATCATATTTCTCGACTATACCTCAAAGTTATTTTCATGTTATATAGAGTTTCTCATTATAATGTATCTGAATGTGTTCCCAGGTTCACTTCTAACTTTTTGAAAAGTATTTAAAAGTCATTGGTAACTGAATTAAATTTCTACAGAGCCTTTTAACCTCAATATTATCGATAGAATCAGAGAACAATTTAAAACATGGATTACATGTCACACACTTATTTAATGGATTTCTAGATAATGTCAGATACAAATCTTTCTTTAGTATATTTTTCTTATAATAACAGTATTTATTCATGTATATAGTAGAAACTTTTGAGGAATTATATAGAATGTTGTGTAAAACTCCAAAATTTTGGAATGAAGCCAGGGAAAGAATGTTAGTGGGACTAGAATTAGTAGAGCATGTAATTGAGAAGGTGACGATGATCCAGAAACACATGAGGACAACTCAGAGTTGAAAAAATGTTATGCAGATAATATGAGGAAATATTTTTCTTTCAAGGTAGGTGATTATGATTTCTATAAAATATATCCATATAAATGTGTTATTAATCTTGGAAAGAAAGAAAAGATATGTCTACACTTCACAAGACCTTATGAAATCCTGGATAATGTTGGACCAGTTGTGTACTTTGTATCATTGCCTGTGAGTTTATCTCAGGTACAATTTTTTTTTCATTTCTTGCTGTTATAAAATTATTTTCCAGATTTATCTCATTATCTGAGCCCAGATGCATTTCCCATGTAAGAAAACATTTCTTATGTTTAAAAGCCTATTCAAGTTCTTGATTTTAGAATAAGGTAATTCACTATGTTAAAGTTTTGTGGAGAAACCACATGGTTAAAGAATAAAAATGGGAATCTGAAAATGCATTGAGGGAAAGGTAACAGAACATTTTTAAAAATTAAATAAAAATTGTGAAGACATTGTTTCTAGAAGGTGTTGTGAATATAACAACCCAGGTAATTGTAAAATAATTAGTTTTCATTATATAATTAAATAGTTATATTCATTATAAATTTATAACTAAATATGTGGTATTTACATAAATTAAGAAAACCATACAAATATAATAGTAACCTCACATATGAAAGTATAAATAACATTTTTTACCTTATAAGTGAAAATATGATATATTTATATTATAAAATAATTAAATAAATGGTTTCAAAATGATAAATCACATGTTGGTATTTTTGTGACACCTGAATTGTTATTTACAATTTCATAATTAATTGAATGATGTAAAAGAAAATTTATTTTCATAAACAATATTAATAAATTATGATTTTTTTCTTATGATTATAAAATAATTTAATTAGACTTTAATTAATTTTTTGAAATGTCATAAAATTAGTTATAACTTTAAAATATGTATTTTAGAATAAATGATTATTTTAAATTAAATTTAAAATTTTAATATTTATAAAATTATTTTTATAAAATGGTGTTAATTATTGAATTCTTGAAAAAATGGTTAGGTAGTTTTTTATTTTTTCTAGTATACTATATTTTTTAGTGAATAATAAGATAGATTAATTTACGATATTTATAAATTATAAATTAAATACACTATTCCTTGAGTCATTAGTGATGTAATAACCATAATGGTGAACTCCCCTTCATTATTAGAATATATTTAGTGATACGTCATGAAGTATTTATAGTCTTTATCCAAATAATAAACTAATGAATAAAATAATAAAAAATACCCCTCTCCTTCACTATAACTACCACCCCACACCACCGCTTCTCCTCACACCTTAATGCTTTATCAATTTTTTAATTTCAGCCCAATGACATTTACAATCCTATTCCCCACACCCATGACCTCTTGTCTCACAAAAAATCCAAACCAATTTTCTTAAGGAGGTTCTCATGGAGATGAATTCAAGAGGTAAAATCTTCTTTCATTTTCTTTTCAATTTATTTTATTTTATTATCCTCTACTAAAATACCCTATCCAATGTATTATGATAAATCTAGTATCATACATATAATGTAATTTTATTTTTTTAATTTAATATCCATCATCAAACCTCTCATCCTCTACTCTTATTCTAAAAAATAACAACATTATACGTGATGTATCGATTTACCATCATCGAGGATGATGTGTTTTCATTTTATTTTTCTCTGTTTAAGGATGGCCATAAAACAATTATTATGGAAAAAATAGAGTTTATTATACTTATTATATGTAAAGACCCAGATTTTCCATGTAATATTTTTTAATTATATGGAATGATTTCAAGTTTGTGAAAATTGACGACACGTAATTCCGAGGCCTAGTGTGCCCGAAATGAATTTCTAAACATTTTTTCGGGTACGTTTAGTAAATGCGTGAGCCATGTTTTCTAACTTTTGAACAATTTCTCAGATTAAAAATATAAGGGAACCATTGAATCCGCATCACCTAGATTCGCTTAATGGAGGCTTTAATTTGACCGTAGTAGGTATGGAGAAGAAGTTAATTTTTGTCGATTTTAAAAGAAATGAAATAAAATAATCTCATTATTTTATTTCTCTTCCACCAATGGACAAGCGGAGTGTAGGACCTGTAGTGAGTCATGCCAATGAATTTCCTGACTTTCCAAATCCTAAGTAACGATGTCATTGGGGGATTATAAATCCTCCTAATTTATGATCCTCATTAACTCCCCACATCATTACTTACAATCCCCCTCTCTTATAAATATAGAGCATGGGGGAGGGGTATCAGAGATGTTTTTCCAAGAAACGATGTTCTATTGGAGTGCCATAACACCGAGCTCTTAGAGGATATAGCCGTTCCTAATAGGAGGTGACGTGCGACACCGAATCCCTAAACCTGAGTTTGACGTTCGAGCGGCGGTGAGGGCAGCTTGTTGTGGTGACGGCCAACAACGAGACTGCCTAAATTGTGAGCGTTCTCCATTGTTTCAAGGTAGGGGTTATTTAGTTTGTCTGTTGTTGATTCCATCTTCCCCATTATTGAAATTATATGAAGAACGCGGGTTAACTGAAAAATGGGTTGACCCACAATTCATTCGTCTTTTCGGGAGGTTGGTTGTGTGAAATATTTGTGGTGTTTATCTTGTTGTTTAATTCAATTGATTATTTAACCACTTAATATCCTCCATAATATGAGCTAACGCGGAGGGCGTAGGCCTAACGAACAAAGCCCAAACCCTCCGCTATTTATCTAATCTTGCGCCACATTAGAATACCATGAGAACATAGATGCATTCCATAAGAGGAAGGTTGTGGATCATTATCCATGAAGTACGAAGGAGGCGACTGACATGAAGGCTGATCATGGGAAGGGAGGTGGCACGACCGCTGCATCGTTGGTGAATGAAAGCTATAGCCAAAGCCGCAACAGAGGCCGAATCCAACTCTGGCGGGTTCTGCAGCGACCAAGCGGTGCCCACGCTGCGCCACCACCTCTCCAACCGAACAAACTTTAGGCCAGTTGGGGATCCAAGAGACAGGGGGGGTTACACCCCCAACATCGGACCGAATCGGGCCACTGCCCGTAGATCGGGCCACAGCCCTCGGAGCGGGCCTTCATCCTCAAGCGAGGCTGCCACCCTCATGCCAAGATGCCGTCCTCGGACCTGGACACCACCCTCAGAGTAGTTCACTGCCCTCACACTTGGCCGCCACCCTCGGACTAGGCTACAACCCTTAGTGTAGTCCTCCACCATCGATCTGGGCACCACCCTCACACCTGGCCACCATCCTTGGACCAGGCCACTGTCCCCAGACCTGGATGCCACCCTACCAGGCCGCCGCCCTCAAACTGCATCGCCGCCCAGTGGGCCTCTACCCACAGACTAGGCCGCCAACCTAGAAGGCCACCACCATCATACTGGGTCACCTCCCTCAGAACGGGCTACCCCCCTCAGACCGAGCTATCGCCCCCAAACCGGGCCGCTGCCCTAGAAAGCCGCCACCCCATGCTGGCCGGACCACCCCTTTGCAGGCTGCCCTATTCAGTCCGGGCCACCCCTTTACAGGCTGCCCTATTTGGTCCAAGATGCCCTTTTAGGCCACCCCTCTTGTGGTCCAGACCAAACATCGGCCTAGGCCAGATCGGGTCGGGCCGTGTCGGTCTGACCGGGTCGGACCGGACCTGGGACCAACCGGGCTCCGAATCACTCAAAGGACCTTATCATGAGAACCAGATTCCCTTTTGATGAACCGTCTTCGGTGTTGGTACCCTTGGAGTGATATAATACTTTTCAACTACTCTATTAGAGTTTCGAATAAACCTGTAGTTCGGCCGGGTTAGATCTCACCCGAATCCAACCGAGCCCTCGACACTGAAATGTCAATAACACACAGATTGGGCATTCGACTGACGCACCCTATGATGATTTGTTACCCTTTTAACATTGAATATCATCAGGTTACTACTTTTTGAGACTTCATGCTAGTTGAGATATAACTGATGGATTGGGGAGTGGTTCTCCAAAGCACACTACGTACAGAACCCTACGAATGGATGAGACTTGACGCATGCTGTCTTTTTGACTCAGAGAGACTCGATGGCCGTGGTACATGATGGGGAGGAGTACCTTAGTATACCATGATGGGTGTGGTTGGTTCTGTATGGCTTGGAATACCACAATGGGGAGAAACCGCAATATGTGATGGAGAAGAGTACCTTAGAAGACCACAATGGGGGTGTGGTGGCTCTGTGTGACCCGAAAAACCCACAGTTTTCTCTGGGGAGGAGTACCTCAGTAGTTCAAGGTTATTGGGAAGCTACCCGGAGTGACCCAGCAGACCTATTGTACTCGATAGAGGAGGAGTTCTCTGCTAGATTAGGCATTTGATGTTATGATTGGGGATGATACTTGTTACTACCCCTAGAATAAATCATGGTGTGAGATGTTTTTACCTTTTTCTTATGTTTGAGGTTATGCTATATGGTAATTTACCTGTGTGGTAATATTCTTTCGTGTTGTTACCCTGTGGGTTTTCTTTGTGGAACTCTAGGAGACCTTTGAGGTCTCGGGGTCCCTAATGAGTATTATTATAATTACCACTGCACGGGATTCGCCCGCACCTTGTGGTGTCTTGTGCTGATGTCATGAAACATTGATCAAGGCTGAGGGAGCCCAGACTGGACAGTGCTCGGAGGTGGACCATTTTGCGTGATGTGACATAGAGGAGACGAGTGGACGTGGAGTGTAGTGGAAGTGATCTGTTCCTACCCTTCAGGCAGGAACCTCAAAGGATGACCCAATAGTTGTTTTCCTTTTTTCCTTTCCGTTGTACTGTACTTTCAGTCATACTTGTACTTTTATAGTCAGGCTTGTATTTCAGCCCCTTTTACATTCAACACTCTTTTACTACAGTAGTTTATGTCACAATTTATTCTTGTTGTGTTCTCAGACCTGGTGTTTTTATAGGTTTAAATGCAATTCCTTCCCATTTTAGGGAATATTCCTTTCGCTGCAAGTTGTCAGCCCCTAGCCTATGGAAGGAGGGCTTGGGGTAGTCACAACCCAGGCCCTAGGGGATGGGTCGTGACAAAGTGGTATCAGAGGTGGGAGGTTCTATTGAAGAACTAGAACTCTAATATATTCTATTTGGAAGTAGTGTTATGTGTTTTGAGTGTGGTTTTAGTTCGTGGAGTACAGTGTTGGTGCGACATTCAATGTATCCATACACTAGGACCCTAAATTATGATTTCTGAATCAGAGCATGAAAACACTGATTGCGTATGTTTTGAAAAGTCTTTCTTGTGACTACCTGAGTTAGCTCACTAGGTATTAATTTTAACCGTGGAACACCTATTTATTTTCTAGATTCCACCACGAATACAGCCACCTAGGTTTCCGGAGAGAGTATGAAATGATGACCCACTAAGAGATGAGGCCTCGGTGCAGGGCCCTTTCATAGCATTATCATCTTCGGTTAGTGTACCAGCAGCACCACTTCCGGTTGGGCAGCCGTTGCCACCAGCCCCACCAGCAGAGGATGCATGCTGGCTGAGCACATTGAATGAGTTCCAGTGGCATAGGCCTCTGAGGTTTCGAGGTGAGACAGACCCCCAGGCCGCTAATGAATGGCTGGAGGCTATGGCCAAAGTTTTTCATTTAGTTGGGACACAAGCTGAATTTATGGTGATCCTGGTAGCCAACATTTTTTAGGCAGAAGGAGGGAGATGATGGAGCCTGATGCTCTAGATACATGATGAGGTAACCCTCATCTGGGAAAACTTCAAGGGCCTTTTTAGGGTAGATTTTATCCCAGCGAGCTTATGCTCTGTGTGTATACAGGAGCTGCTGCACTTACAGCAGGGCAACATGATATTGGCCCAGTACTCGATGAGGTTCACTGATTTCTCCCGCTACTCCATCGACACAGTAAGAGACCCTTTCTTTAGGTCCCATACCTTTGAGCAGGATTTCTGACATAATATCATAGCATCGATGGTATCCCTTAGCATTCCGGCATAGGCTAGGGTGCTTGAGTTAGCACTTTTGGTGGAGAGCTTCCTAGCTTTGTAAACACCGACAACGAGAGATACCACCAGACGAAAGGTAGTCGAGTCATCTTCATGAGGAATTAGGCATATGAAACAGTGGTCCAAGGGGATTAGACCTTCTATTGGATGAACCTAGGACACAAGGTCAGAGGTTCAGGGCTCACAAGGCAGAGGGAGACAGGCGAGGGGTATGCAGTGTTACACGTGCAACAGGTAGGGTCATGTGGCTTGTGATTTCCCTACCTGATGTACCGATGACTAGAAGATGGTTAAGGGACCTTTAAGGCCGAGGAATAGGTTAAAGTGGGGAGGTCCGTAGGGCGGTAGACATGGAAGAGGAGCTGGCTGTGCAAGAGGTGGTGGGCAACGTTTAGAGATTCTATCGCCACCACCGCCAGGTTGTCCAACCTGACCACAAGAAGCAAGAGGATATGGATGAGCTCAGGTCCAGGGAGCTGAGGCCAAATACCACGACGCTCCAAAGATGATTAGAGGTACAATATGTGTCTACTCCACCTTAGTTGTATTACTTATATACACAAGTTCCAATAACTCTTTTATTACCACAACCCTTGTTTGGTCTTCGGAGATTCTGGTGGAGCCGCTGGCTCGATCCTTACGGCTAGAGACACATACGGGAGTAGATTCGATGATTATGCACTAGTCCTAGTAGTGTGAACTTACTCTAGGAGGTGAGATATTCAGCTGTGATATCTTAGTAGCAACGTCATGTCCTTACGACATCATCTTGGGTATGGACTGGTTATCCACATTCTATACTTAGATTGATTGTATTAGGTGAAAAGTGCGGTGTGTCCACATGGACAATACTAGTTTTTCCATCATCGGAGAGAAGGGAACCTTTGTAGCACATGATGGACTTACCCATGGGAGGGTGCAGCAGATTACTCATCAGTTTCATAGCCTTACCCTTAGAGCAGTTGATGTTGAGAGTTCGAGATATCCTGTATTATAGGACCAGTATGCAGATGTCTTTCCTGATGATGTTCCAGGACTACCTTCATGCAGAGAGGTAGACTTTTATATCGACTTGTACCCCAGGAAGACACCGATATCTACACCAGCATATCAGATGGATCCTGGGAAGCTTCATGAGTTATGAGTATAGTTGGAGGACTTGCAGGGAAAGGGCTTCATAAGACATAGTGTTTCTCCATTGGCAGCCCCAATTTTGTTCGCCAAGAAGGAATATGAGAGTTTGAGACTCTAAGTGGACTACCGGTGCCTGAACTAGGTGACTTTTAAGAAAAAGTATCCACTCCCTAGGATGGATGATATATTCGATCAGCTAAAAAGATCTCACTGGTTTTCAAAGATAGACCTCTGATCAGGATATCATCAGCTTAGGATACGAGATGGGGATGTGTAGAAGACAACCTTCAGATGTCAGTATGTCCATTATGAGTTCCTGGTTATGACTTTCGGCGTGACCAATGCCCCATCAGTGTTCATGGGACTCCTGAACATGATCTTTCATTCATACCTTGAATGCTTCATGGTGGTGTTCATCGATGACATCTTGATATACTCGAAGACAGAGGAGGAGAATTCCTATTATCTATCGATGGTTCTGGATACAAATTGAGAGCACCATATTTATGGTAAACTCTCGAAGTACCAGTTGTGGATACGAGAGGTCCACTTTTTGGGACATGTTATCTCATAGGATAGTGTTTCAGGGGATCTAGAGATGATAGAGGTTGTGCTAGCTTGGGATCCACCCAAGAGTGAGATGGAGGTGCAGAGTTTCCTTGGGATGGATGGATACTACTGAAGATTCATGCCTTACTTTTAGAGAGTTGCAACACCCTTTTCAGCTTTGGAAAAGAAGGGGAAACCATTCCTTCGGATGGAGAGATGCCAACGGAGTTTCCAGGAGCTGAGGTAGAGACTAACGAGAGCCCCCATCTTGAGGCTGCTAGAAGAGGGCGTGGGGTATGTAGTCTACTATGAAACATCAGGGACCGAACTTGGGTTTATCCTAATGCAGAAGTGAGCAATGATCGCTTATGGTTCTCAGAAGCTGAAGTTGTATGAGTAGAACTACACTACCAATGACCTGGAGTTAGAAGATGTGGTCTTTTCCTTGAACATGTGGTGGCATTACATGATGGGAGAACGTTTTATAGTCTACACTAATCACAAGAGTTTCATGTATATCTTATCTCAGAAGGACCTGAACATGAGACAATGAAGATGGATAGAGTTCCTCCAGGACTATGAAATTGAGATAATCTATACTTCTGTTAAGGGGAATTTGGTAGCAGATGCACTCAGTAGGAGGTCTGGTCTGCATTTGCTGAGTGAGACGACATAGTAGTAATCCTCGTTGCAGATATCCTTCATGGATATAGATGGAGCAACATACCTCCAGTCTATGAAAATCACACCCCATTCCCTCAGTGATATAAGGTGGTGCATCTTGGGGACACTGACTATGAGGATCAACGTGCTTAGATATTCTCATGGCAGGAACAAGATGTATTTTCTGAAGGTAGGGAGCATATCATCCTCTTCAAAGGATGTACCATGGTACTAGTGGTGCTATGGGGGGAGGGGTTGAGGGAGTTCCATACGTCCCCTCTGGGGGTACATCCTGGTGTGGCGAATATATACAGGACCTCTGGTGTCAACACTAGTGGCCAGGGATGAAGAAGGAAATGGAAGAGTTTGTTTCATTATGACTCACATGTCAGCAAGTAAAGACAAGACATCGGGTTCCAGTAGGCTTATCTCAGCCACTAGAGCTACCTAAGTGGAAGTGGGATGGGATCTCCATTGACATTATAATAGGGTTTCCATGTATGTCTAGTGTACATGATTCCATGTGGGTGATCATTGACCAACTCACCAAGTCGTCCCACTTCCTACCTATATGAGAGAAGGGATTAGTAGAGGTCTTGGGATTCCTCTATGTACAAGAGATCGTGCGACTTCATGGGGTGACATCAACTATCTTCTATGACCATGAAACATGTTTTACGTCCCGGTTTTTGAAGGGATTTCAAGAGGTGTTCAAGATTCAGCTGCGTTTGAGCACTACCTTTCATCCCTAAACAAATGGTTAGACGGACCAGACCTTTCAGACACTTGAGGAAATGCTTCAAGCATGCATCCTAGATTTTTGCCACAGTTTGGAGGATCACATGCCCTTGGTAGAGTTCGTATACCACAATAGTTATCACTCCACCGTTGGTATGGAACTATTCAAGGCCCTATACGGCCAACCCTTCCAATATCCTCTATGCTGGACAGTCTCAGGGGAGTCAGCACTTATGGGTCTAGAGTTGGTATGGGCTTCCACTGAGAAGGTGCAGATCATCCAGGAGTGGATAAATGATACACAGAGCAAGAAAAAAGTTATATGATGACAGAAGATGGAGACCCTTGGAGTTCTAGGAGGGAGACCATGTTTTCCTAAGAGTCTCTCCTTGACAGGGACTTCAGTGATTTGGCCAAGGCGACAAGTTATTACTAAGGTTTATCAGGCAATTTCTGATACATCCGCTGATAGCCAAGGTGGCATACTTCTTGGAACTTCCACCGCAGTTGGAGAAGGTGCACGACGGCTTCTATGTATCCCAGTTGAAGAGATACATGCAAGACCCATCTCATGTCATCAACCACAGAAAGCTGGACATAGACGATGGGGTGACGTTTATGGAGGTTCCAGTAGAGATTTAGGATCGACATGAGCGAGTCCTTTGTGGATGGTCGATACCTCTTGTGTGTGTTTGCTGGAAACTAGGGAACCTCTAAGAGAGCACATGGGAGCGGGATGCTCAAATTCATGCTTAGTACCCCCATTTGTTTCTTTAGTCTATATTGTGGCTTCCAGGGACGTAAATCCGTAAGGTGGGGAGAATGTAAAACCTAAATTTTCCAGGTAGTTTTTTTAATTATATTGAATTATTATGAGTTTGCAAAAATTGAAAGCATGTTATTCTGAGGCCTGGTATGCCCGAAATGAATTTCTGAATTATTTTTGGGTACGTTTGTTAAACGCGTGAGCAGTGTTTTCTAACTTTTGAACTATTGCTCGAATTAAGAATATGAGGGCAATTTTGAATCTACAGCGCTGAGATTCACATAAGGGAGGCTTTACTTTGATGGGAGTAGGTACGAAGAAAAATTTAAATTTTGTGTCTTTTAAAAGAAATGAAATAAAACAATATCATTATTTTATTTTACTTCCACCAATGGACAAGGAGAGTGTGGGACCCATGGTGAGTCGGGCCAATGAATGGCTTGACATTCCAAATCCTATGTAATGACGTCATTGGGGGATTATGAAGCATCCTAATTTATGAGCCCCATTAACTCCCCGCATCATTACTTACTCTCCCCCTATCTTATAAATATAGATCTTGGGGGAGGGGTATCAGACATGATTCAACAAGAAACGATGTTTTTTTGGAGTACCATAATGCCAAGCCCTTATAGGATGGATACGACCCCATCAGGAGGTGACGTGCGACACAGAAACCCTGAACCGAAGTTTGAAGTTTGAGTGGCGGCGAGGATAACTTATTGCGGGGATGGAGAACAATGAGACTCCCTCAACGACGAGCGCTTTACTACATTTCAAGGTAAGGGGTTATTTTGTTTGTTTGTTTTTTATACCCTCTTCCCCATTATTGAAATTATACAAAGAACCCGGGTCAACCGACTAATGGGTTGACCCATGATTCATTCTCCTTTGAGGGAGGTCTATTGAGGGGAATATTTTTGGGGGTTATCTTTTTGTTTAATTCCATTAATTATTAAAACCCCTAATATCCTCCATAATACGGGTTGACGCGGAGGGTGAGGGCCTCACGAACCCAGTCTAAACCCTCTACTATCTTTCTATCCTTATGCCACCTTGGAAGACCGCGAGCACATCGACGCAGGCTACAAGAGGAATGCCATTACACATCATCTGCAAAGAATGGAGGAGGAGGCCAGTATGACAGTCAATCGTGGGATGGGAGGCGGCGTGATCGATGTGCTGCCGGTGAACAGAAGCTATGGACGAAGCCCTGGTAGAAGACGAACCTGCCTTCAGTGGGTTCTGTGATGACTGAATGGTGCCCATGCGGTGCCACCACCTTGCCAACTGTATGGACTTCAGGCCAGTCAAGGATCTAGGAGACTCGGGGGGGTTACACCCCTTGCGTCAGACTGGGCTGCCGCCCTCGGAGCAGGTCACCACCCTCAAGACGGGACACCGCCCTCACGCCGGGTTGCTTCCATCAGATGGGGCCACCGCACTCGGAGCATGATACCGCCCCCATGCCGTGCTGCTGCCCTCGGACCAGGCTGCCACCCTTTGAAGAGGCTGCCACCCTCGAGTCGGGCCACTTCCCTCATGCCAGGCTACCACCCTTGGACTGGGGCACCTCCGTCGGACCGGGTCACCGCCCTCGGACTGAGCAGCATTCCTCGGACCGGGCTGCCACCCTAGCGGGCCACCGCCCCCGGACCGGGAAGCCGCCTGAGTAGGCCACCGCCCCACGCGGGCCGTTCCACCCCTTTATGGGCCGCCATATTTGGGTTGAGACCCCTAATTCGGGCCATGCCACCCTTGCAGGTCATCCCTCTTGTGGTCCAGACTAGACATCAGCCCATTTGTCCATGTTTGCCTCGTCCCAGCCAAGACCAGGTCAGGCCAGGTCGGTCCAACCGGGTGGGACCGGACTCGAGCCCAACCGGGCCTAGAAACACTAAAAGGACCTTATCTTAAGAACCAACAGTCTATTTGACAAACCGTCTATGACATTGGGACCTTTGGAGTGAGATGATCCTTTTTACCTACTCTATTAGAATTTTGGAGAAACTTGGAGTTCAGCCGGGTAGGATCGCACTCGAATCCAACCGGGCCCTCAGCACTAAAATGCTAATAATGCTCTGACCATACGTCCGACTGATGCACTATCTATAGAGTTGGAACCCTTTTTAACTTGGGAGATCATAAGGATACTTCATTTGTGAGACTTTATGTTGGATGAGATAAGACTTATGACATGGGGAGAGGTTCTCTCAAGTGCACTACGTACGGAACCTTGCGACTGGCTGGGACTTGACGACCGCTGACTTTTCAACTCGGAGTTACTCGACGACCGTGGTAAGCAATGGGGAGGAGTACGTTAACAGAACACAATGGGCATGGGTGGTTCTATGTGACATGGAAAGCCATGGTGGGGAGCGGCCATAGTACATGATGGGGAAGATGAACTTAACAGACCATGATGGGGGTGGGTGGCTCTGTGCAACCAGACAGACCCACAATATGCGGTAGGAAGAAGTACCTCAGCAGTTCAAGGTTAGTGGGAAGCGGCTCGGAGTGACTCGAAAGGGCCACTGTACTTAATAGAGGAT
This sequence comes from Viscum album, assembly GCA_963277665.1. Lineage (NCBI taxonomy): Eukaryota > Viridiplantae > Streptophyta > Magnoliopsida > Santalales > Viscaceae > Viscum > Viscum album. The sequence goes on along the minus strand of OY728133.1, from coordinate 1,861,828,473 downwards.
GAGTTTTCCAACAGCCAGGGCATTCGACATTGTGACTGGGGATGTTACATATTACTCCCCTTAGAATAAATCTTTGTGTGAGTTGTCTATACCTTGTGCTTGTGTTTGATGTTATTATTTGTGGTACTTTACCTTTGTGGTAATCTACCTTCATTTTTTAACCCTATGGTTTTTTATTTTGTAACTCTGGGAGAGATTCAGGGTCTCGGGGTCCCTACTGAGTATCGTTATACTCACCCTTGCATGGGCTCCGCTCGGACCTTTTTGTGTCTTGTGCGGACGATGTGTAGCATTGATCGAGCCTGAGGGAGCCCAGACTAGATGGTGCTAAGAGGTGTACCGTTTGGCGTGACGTGACGCAGAAGAGATGAGTGGACGTGGAGTACTGTGAAGGTGATCTGTACCTACTCTTCAGGTAGGAACCTCGGAGGATGACCCAATAGTTGTTTTCCTTTTTTCTTTTCAGTTGAACTGTACTTTCATTAATACTTTTACTTTTACAATTGCGCTTGTATTTCAGCCCCTTTTACTTTTAGCACTATTTTACTATTGAATTTTATTGCATAGTTGCTTCTTGTTGTGTTCTCAGACCATGTGTTTGTACAGGTTTAAAGGAAATGTCTTCCAGTTTTAGGGAATATGCCTTTTGGTGCTAGTTTCCAGCCCCTGGCCTATGGAAGGCGGGCTTGGGGTAGTCACGGAACATGCCCTGGAGGATGGATCATGACATTATAGTTCATATAATATTCTAGAACCAATATATAAACATGATATGAAATAAAATGATATATGTTCACGATGGTTGTAAAAACTACAAAAAAATTTAATCATTTTCATTTACTGTTTTATCTAATGAATATTCTTTATACCATAAAAAGATTATATATTGTATCATTTAAAATTATATAGACATATTAATACAATTTATTTCCAATTATAGAGTTTTTCGTCCATTCGATAAGAAAATCTATAATGAACCAAACATGGAAACCTAGAAATAAATGTACCTATAACAATGAAAATAACAAAATATTATTATCAAATAGGTGGGGAGATGTTATAAAAAAACAAAATATATAATCATAAATATAAATATAGTTCTATATTAAATTAATAACACACTTTAAACCATTATATGGGAGTTTTGAATAGTTTTTAAGGAAGTCGAACCAGCGGTAAGGGACATTTATTTAAAAATCATCTTTTAAATTTCTATTTTTAAAAAAATAAAAAGGTCTGTTTATATGATGAAAGTAGTCTTATTTTATGATTATGTTATGGTTCCTGGGATTTTTTATGTTGAATAATAGGACCTATATATCTCTCTAATTCATTATGTAATGACCCAAACTTTTATTAATGGAAATTCCTCTTGATCTAATTAGATGTCTTATTATGTAAAATTGTTATATAACATATGCACTTCCTTGGATTTATGTTTTTGGATTTAAAAATACCATTAATAAATTTTACCACTGCTAATATATCTATTGAACAATGATCACATTATTAGTATAAATATAGCGATTTTACAAATCCATTTTACTCAGACAATGGAAGCGATAACCTCATCCAGTAGAATTTATCCATACGAAGCCCATTTGTCAGAGCTCAAAAAGGAGGTGGTATCACTAAGCTTCAGTCTTGGCCAATACCAATCTGATATTGAAAACTTTAATCTCAAATAGAACTATCTACGAGAGAAGTAGAAGTTGATAAAGATTACCACCCGAGCGATGTTATCTAAACCACCCCAAGTGTCTGTCACCATCGCACACCTTACCGTTAGGTCAAATTCAGGTGTTACAAGGGGTTATGTAACAATACCTTAACACTATTTTTGGGTGGATTTTTTTTTATATAATAAAGAATATACATTCATTTTATTATTGTTACTTTGTAAATAGTTTTTAAAGCACAAATCATATTTTTAGTTAATATTTAATTAAAAAATATATTTTGATGAATTAATGGATTTTTTAATAAAATAATATTTAAAAAAAAATATTATTAGTAAATTAATTTTTATTCAATATAAATGATCGTATAATTTTTATGAATAAAAATGTGATTTTTACTATGGTTTGAAAGTTGTTTTTGTCAAAACCCATGAGTTTTTGATAAATGCCAGTTTTTATTTTAAAAGTCATAAATCTCATATTTATAAAATTATTTAGATAAAATGAATATTATTTTTGGAATCAACACATTGAAATTATCAAATGGTGAATTTTTAAAAAATTTCTGAGACAGTCAAATTTTTGTGTAAAAATTAAATACAGTTTAATTATATAATTTGTTTTATGACATCTTGATGACCCAATAGCGATGTAATAAAATACCATAAATGATATTTTTGAAAATATATGTTTTAACTTTAAAATAATTCTATTTTAGGTTTATTTAATTTATTTTATAGATCCTCAGTGGACCCTCCAATAATTTAAATCATTTTATATTTTTAAACAGAATTCCTTGAGAGTGTGACTCACCTCCACCTAAGCAGGCCTATAATTTTTTTAAGTACTACCATCGGACTTATAAAATATTTTTATACACTAAACTTTGGAAAACAACATGGAAAAAACCTTGGTATGGTTTTTGGTTTTGATTATTTTAATGTGTAAGGTCCAAAAGCTAAATAATAAAAAATTGCCTCCCTTTTCCTATATAAAGTCATCCAAGACCCCACTTCCTCTTCACTAAATGTCATTGTATCTTGACCAACCCCTAACCTCTTCTATCTAGAATCCTACCAAGGTGACCCAAGCTTCCAAGAATCTTCTATCATGCCTATCCCTAGCCTTTGGTATCACACTTCCAAGTAAGGGATTTTCCTCCTTTCTCATTTTTTCCAAATTTAATTATGTTGTAATGTCCTTTTATTTTAAATTAAAAATGCTGGGGTATGATTAAGAACCTCCCCATACTACATTATTTAGGTTTTAATGATGTGATACCCCTTTATCTCTCATTAATGCCTCCCATGTACGCCCGTTACCATGCTGAAATTCCATAAAGAATTTCTCTCTCATCATTTACATTCAAACAATTCTTTTGTTTTATGAATCCAAATTCAATTACTTATGTTGGGAAATTTATCAATATGACCCCATTGAATTAAATTTCTTGTACACATGATGATACACCCATTTTTCTATCATCATCCATTTTTATGAATTTTTATGTCATTCCATTATGCTGTCGAAATTGCAGCGCGATTTTCTATGCGAAAGTCATTGTGTAGTGAATACCATAACCATTTCTCTTTGAAGGGTATTCACCTTTATTAAAATTTACTTATTGATTATAGGGTTTCATGTATTATTTATACATTACTTTATTGTGTAATAAATTATTTTTTAATGAGTCCATGTTTTATGATCTATGTGCCTAGATAGCACTCCAATTCATTAGGTATAGATTAGTATCAAGATAAGTCAAGTGAAATGAGGGTTTAATATTGATAATTGAATTGAAATGTGGTTTACTCATTCTCCATGTGCAATGAGACTTAATCCCTGATAATTCCAAGTTTAGTGTTTTTTCCACATTTCCATGTAATGATAATATTGATTTATCATTCCTTTATGTTCATGTTTCTCTTATGTTCCATTGATATTATTATTGCCTAAAATGTATTGTATTTTTCATGTTATGAATTTTTTACTCCCTTACTAGGATTTATATATCACACTTTTATTATTCATTTCCTTAGGTTATCCCATGAAATGCTAAGTATGAAATAATGTCGTGGTCATGTAGAAGAAGTTTTCAATAAGATGTTGTGTTTTATGTTCTAAGTTGTTATGAAATGTTCCTAAGACCCAAATACCCTATAAATATCTATCTTATATCTTGTATTAAGTGAATAGTGTATGAAATAAATCATGTTTAAGTGTTTAATAAAGACCAGGGTTTTTATAGTTGGTATCTGAGGATATGTTTAGTTAATTTGGGATTAGGATTAGAAAAACGTAGTAAAAAACCTAGGGATAAGAATATGTATAATAAAAACATCCCTATGTTTTGGTGAGTATTCAGTATGTTGTTTTTCAAGAAAATACATTCTTGTCTGGATACGAGAAGGTAGAGCCGGGTCTGGAACAGATGTACCTAGGAGTGAAAACTCTGAGAAGGAGTTTTAGGCTTGACTTAGGGTATCCTGGTACACAACAACAGGCCCTGATGCACTCTTGGTTACGAAACCCTTGTGGAATATGCTTTGGTAAGTTCGTAATCTTTGTAAGAACCATTATTACGGGAATAAAAAAATGCTTCTAAGAATATATATTGGGAAGTAGATCATGGATAACATAGATTGAAGCCTATAGATTCATAAGTTAAAAAAATAAAATTTATTTATAAGTCATCTGTTTTTATCCATGGATTACCCTTTATGTGTTAATCCTAACATTCCTTTTATTCCATAAAATTGCGATTAATAGGAGGACTCGTGTTAACAACTGATGGAATGATCAATAAAATGACTTTTCTAATGATATGCCCAATCCGATGGGAATGGGAATCATTAACTTTGTCACAATACTATCTGAGTTAACTCATGTATTGAATAGAAACATGGGTCAAGGGAAAAATTCAACCCCCCCTAAGAAAGAATAAGCCACAATCGAGAGCTTAATGAGAGAAAGGCCTCCCACTTTAAATGGATAATTCGATCCCTTGATTAGCGAACAATGAAGCAAATTCATTAAAATGATCTTCTCCATCCATCAATGTTCTCAAAAAGAGATGGTTTCTTTTGCTGCTTACTGTATGGAGGGTGAATCTGATCAATGGTGGACATTGATAAAAAATATGAAGCTTAAGGAGGAGATCGAGGCATTGGAATGGAAGGATTACAGAAGATGTTTTTTGATAAATATTTTTTTTATACCCTCTGACATAAGATGGAAAGGGACTTACGTGCCCTCATGAAAAAAGACGATGAATCTATCAGAGTGTATGGGGGAAAACGTCACAAGTCTTTTACGATATGCCTCCGCCTTTTCCATTACCCTCTAATTCAAGGTTGACCGCTTCTTTGGTGGGCTAAAACCTAGCCTACGGAAAGCCCTAGAGATCCATGACTTCGATAAATATGAGGAAATTGTCTGATGTGCCCTCAAAGTCGAAATAGAGATCGATGAATATTAGGTGTATCATTGGGATAAGAATCATAAGGTGGAATTAAAGTCTGTATGTCCAATGGATAAATCCAACGGTTCTAAGAAAATCCCTCACCCAACTTTCCAAAGGTACAAAGAGAAGCACCCCAGAAATTGCCTAAAGGGGACGAGGAAATGCTTTAGGTGTAGAAGAGAAGGGAACCTAGGTATTAAATGTTGACAAAAGAAACCTGCGGCTATAACATAGGAGAGGAACACTATATTCGACCATCAATGCATTGTTCATTACTTCAACTGTAAAGAACAAGAGCACTTTTTATACCAGTTCCCTACGCTAAGGGTTTTCAGAGGCAATCAACAACCTCAGAGGCAGTGAGGGTGAGCCTTTTCCATCACTATCCCCGAAAAGAACCCCTAAAACATAGTGGTGAAAGGTAAGGTAGTTATTTATTCAATAATAGTGAATGTAATTTTTTATTATTTTTCTACACATTCTTTTATATCCCTAAAGTTTATTAGAACAATCCAAACACCACAAAAAATTATGGAAGTAATAATGTCAGTGACTTCAAAAAATTGGGTAATCATTGATTCTCCTGAATATAACACCTCCCCTATCATTTTTTTGGATTTATCTTCCCTAAGAACCTCATCATACTCTCTTTGGTGGAATTTGATGCAATTTTTGGCATGTATTGGCTTTCCTTACATAGAGACAACATAAATCACCATGAGAAGAAAATCACTCTCCATATAGAAAATCAACCCCTGATTCTGTACAAGTGCAGAAGGAGGATGCATATTTATCAGTACCATCATCTCATGTGTGGAAATTACTAACCTATGAGAATGAATATGTGTATCAGATGATTTATTCTATGTAAGCAACTATCCTTGAAGTCATTCTTATTCTAAGGGAATTCACTAAAGTGTTTCTCGAAGAATTTCCTAGTGTTTCTATAAGAAGAAATGTTTAATTCTAAATGTATCTTATACCTGGGGAATTTCCAATATCCAAGACTCCATATAGAATGGATTTTGTGTATCTTGAGGATTAGAAGAAAAAACTATAGGGTAATCTAGGTAAAGGGTTTATACGCCCAAGTGCTTCACCATGGGGTGCTCTAGTACACTTCGTCAAAAAGAAGGATAGGTCAATGCGCCTTTGCATTGTTAATCGTGAGCTCAAAAAAATCACAATAAAGAAAAATTATCCTCTCCCACGAATTGATGACATGTTCGATCAACTACATGGAGCACAATACTTCTCTAATGTGAATTATTGGTCGAGATATTACCAAGTAAGGGTGAAGAAGGAGAATATACCCAAGGCTGCTTTTCGTACAAGGTAAGAGTATTATAAATTCATAGTAATGCCTTTAGGACTCATTAATTCTCCAGAAATCTTCATGGAATTGATGAATAGAGTCTTCAGAGATTACCATGAAAAATTTGTGGTAGTATTTATAAACTATATTTTAATATACTACAAATCCAAGTAGGAGCATGAGGAGTATATAAGAAATTTACTAGAGACCTTATGAAATGGGAAGTTCTACGAAAAGTATAGAAAGTGTGAGTTATGGTAAAAAGAAGTCTCATTCGGGGGTTATATCAACACAAGGAATGGGATATATGTGGATCCCTCCAAGAAAACTATAATTAATGGATGGCCAAGACCAGCATCAGTGAAGGATATCCATAGTTTCTTGAGGTTAGCTGGATATTATCGCTGATTTGTGAGAAATGTTTCACAATTTTCAAACCCTCTAACAAAGATAACTTGGAAGGGCATCATGTTTTCTTGGATTAATGATTGAGAAGAAATATTCATGGAGTTGAAAAAGAGTCTTATCTATATGACCATCCTCACACTACCCTAAAGTAGATAAATGTTTGTGATATTTAGTGATGCTTTGAAGAAGGGGATGGGCTGTGTGTCGATGAAAAATGACAAAGACATTGCCTATGATTCAAGGAAATTAAAAGTTCATGAATATAACTATCCAACACCTGATCTGGAGTTAGCAGTAGTAATATTTTCTTTATAAAGTTGGTGGCATTATCTCTTTGGGTAGATGTGTGAAATATACACGGATCACAAAAGCCTCATGTATATATTCACACAGAAAGAGTTAAATGTGTGACAATGAATATGGTTAGAGATGATCAAAGACTATGACTTCTCAATCCATTAACACCCTTGAAAATCGAACAAGCTGGAAGATCCTCTATTTATAAAGGACCAAGACATTCTATAATTGATGAGAATTGAAAAGGATACAATCTTTTTAGATTTGATGAAGATAAACATGTGAATCATAAATAAAGTAACATCATCAATCGTTTCACAAATTATTTCTCAACCATCTCTTTTAGAAAGGTTAAAGGATGCTCAAAAGGATGATGTGGGAATTTAGAAGATGGTGGAGACTATAAGAAAAGGAAAATCCTTAGAGTTCAATGTCAATGAAGAATGAATTGTGATATTTGGGTCAGGTCTATGTGTTTCATCGAATCCAGAGTTAAAGAATGATCTTTTGAATGACGTACAAAATTCAAATTTGTCCATTCACCCAGGAAACACAAATATGTATCATGATCTATGAGAGATTTATTGGTAGGATAACATGAAGAAGGAGATCGCTGAATATACATCAAAGTGCCTCGTATGCCAGCATGTGAAGTCTAAGAGGCAGAAGTCTAAGGGGGTGATACAACCATTATGCATACCAGCCTGGAAATGGGATAACATCAACCTAGAATTTATCACAGGACTGTTGAAGACATCCAAAGGAAACAATGTTATCTAGGTTATTATGGATCTTCTTATAAGACTATACCCATGATTTTAATTCAGGAGGATTTCTCACTAGATCAACAAGCATTGATATACATCAGAGATGTGGTAAGTCTATATGAAGTACCACTATATATTTTATTTGATAGAGAAACAAGATTCACCATTATGTTTTGGAAGATTCTTCTACATGCTCTAGATACTGATTTGAACTTCATTACGACTTATCCTCCTTAAATATATGGAAAATCTGAGAAGACTCTCCAAACAACTGAGGATAGGTTGAGAGCATGATCAATTGACTTCAACGGAGGATGTGATCAAATTCTTCTTCTGGTTGAGTTCTCTTACAATAAATTTTTTTTCTCAATCATCCAAATAGCTCCTTATGAAGCCATTTTTTGGAAGAGGTGAAGAACACCAACATGTTGGGATGATGTTGGGGATAGAAAACTCCTAGGTCTAGAAATGGTTGAGGAAATGGTTGAGAAGGTTTAAACCATCCAGCAGCACATTAAGGCTCCTCCGAGTCGAAAAAGGGCTACACTGATAATTTTTTATAAGACCAAGATTTTGATGTCAGATACATGGTATTCGTCCATATATCCCCATGGAAGAGAGTTATGAGTTTTTTGAAGAATGGAAAGCTTAGTCCAAGGTATATTGGCCCTTTTGTGATCCTTGACCACATTGGAGTAGTGGCCTATCGACTATAACTCCCACCAAACCTATCTCAAGTACATGATGTATTCCATGTATCACTCTTGAGGAAGTACATACCTAAACCCTCACTTGTACTCAATCTATAGGTGGTACCATTAGAAAATGACCTATCTTATGAAGAGAATCTGATAAAGATATTAAATCTTAGAGAAAAAGTTCTACGAAATAAGACAATGCCCTTATTCTAGGTGTTGTGGTGAAACCACAAGTTTGAAGAAGAAATGTGGGAATCATGGGAAGTAATGAATTGGAGTTACCCTCTACTTTTTAGTGTGGGAAAATAAAACATCGAGGGAAAAATTTCTTAAGGGGGGATATTGTAATGACCCAAAATTTTATTAATGAAAATTCCTCTTGATCTAATTAAATGTATTATTATGTAAAATGACTATATAATGTATGAAGTTCCTTGGTTTTATGTTTTAGGATTTCAAAATACCATTAAAAATTGTTACTGTTGCTAATATAGATGTTGAATAGTGATCACATGATTAATATAAATACAGGGATTTAACAAATCCATTTTACTCAGACAAAGGAACAGACAACCTCATCCAGTAGAATTTATCTATATAAATCCCATTTGTCTGAGCTTGGAAATGAGGTTGTGTTATAGGTATTCTCTCTTGACCAAGCCCAAGATGAGCTTCAACACATTATGCTTGAATGGAACCACATACGATAGAATTATAAGTTGATAGAGATTACCACTCGAGCGATGTTATCTGAGCCACCCAAAGAGTCTGTCACCATCACACACCATACCCTTAAGTCATATACAGGTGTTATAAGGTGTTATGTAACAATAAATTAGGACTATTTTTGTGTGTATTATTTTTTTGGTATAGAATAAAGAATATACGTTCATTTTATTATTGTCCTTTTTTAAATAGTTTTTTAAGCACACATAGTTTTATAGTTAATATTGAATTAAGAAATATTTTTTGATGAATTAATGTATTTTTGAATTAAATAATATTTTAATAAAATATTATTATTAAATTAATTTTTCTTTAATATAAATGATAGTATAATTTTTATGAATACAATTGTGATTTTCACTAATGTATGAAAGTCGTTTTTGTCAAAACCCATGAATTTTCTATAAATGTCAGTTTTTTTAAAAGTAAAAATTACAATATTTAGAAAATTATATAGATAAAATGAATATTATTTTTGGAATCAGGAAGTTGAAATTATCCAATGTTGAATTTTTCATAATTTTTTGAGACTGTAGATTTTTTGGGTAAAAATTAAATACCATTTAATTATATAATGTGTTTTATGACATCATAATGACCCAATAATGGTGTTATAAAATAAAATAAAAGAGATTTTAGTCCAATATATGTTTTTTACCTATACAATAATGTGATTTTAGGTTTATTTTATTTATTTTACAAAGCCTTAGTGGACCCTCAAAGACATTAAAACAATTTATCTTTTTAAGATGATTTCCTTGAGAGTGTGACTCACCTCCACATAAAAAAGACTAATATTTTAATAAATTATGAACTTAGCCTCATTAAATATTGTTTTTCACTTCCCTTTGGAAAAAAACATTGGAAAAAACAATGGTATGGTTTGTGGTTTGGATTTTATTAATGTGTAGGGTCCCAAACCTAAATAATAAAGAATTCCCTCCCTTTACCTATATATGCCCACCCAAGCTCCCACTTCCTCTTCACTAAAAGCCATTATATCACGACCAAACCATGAACTACTTTCTATATAATCATCCAATGGTGACCCAAGCTTTCAATAAGCCTCGGTCAAGTCTCTCCCCAGCCTTTGGGATCACACTTCCAAGTAAAGGATTTTCCTCCTTTTTTCATTTTTGTCCAAATTTTATTTTGTTGTAATTATATTTTATTTTCAATTAAAAATAATGGGGTATGATTTATCACCTCCCCGATAATTCTCTATTTATATTTGAATGATGATATACCCCTTTCTCTCTCATCAATTCCTCCCATGTACACCCGTTACTATGCTGAAATTTCGTAAGAAATTTCTCTCTCCTCATTTATATTCAAGAAATTCTTTTGTATTATGAATCTAAATTACATTGATTATGTTGGTAAATGAACTTATATGACCCCCTTTCTGTTAATTTCATGTACACATGAATATACACCACTTTATCTCTCAAAAACCAATTGTTTTCAATTCTTCTGTCAGGTCGTTATGCTGCCGAAATTGCACCGCGATTTAACAAGCCAAAGTCACTGTGTAGTGAATACCATGCCCATTTTTCTATCAAGGGTATTCACCATTATGCACATTTAAATATTTATTATATAGTTTTAGGTATTAATTCCACATTCCTTTATCATGTAATAAATGATAATGTTTAATGAATCCATGTTTTAGGATCTATGTGGCACACTTATGCATGAAATGAAATGATTAAGAAAGGTGTGGCCTGATAGTGCTCCAATGCATTGGGTAAAGATTTGTATCATGATACATCAAGTTAAATGAGGGTTAATCATGATAATTCAAGTGAAATGAGGGTTTACTAATTCTCCATCTGCAATGAGCCTTGGATCATGCTAAAACCATGTTAAGTGTTATTCCTACATTTCTGGGTTATGATAATCATGATATATCATGCCTTTATGTTCGTGTTTCTCTTATGCTTCATTTACATGACTGTTACCTAAAAAGTATTCTATTATTCATGTTATGTCTTTTTTACTACCTTACTAGGATTTATAGTGCACCCATCTATTATTCATGTATTCTTAAAGGTTGGGGCCGAAGCCTCATTAATTATTAAAGTAAAGAAAATACTTCTTTAATTGGTAGAGGGAGACCAATTAAATAGCCCGAAGGCCCAGTGGGAATTTAGCCCATTACAAGGCCCATAGGCCCAATTTTTTTTGCCTAAAGCCCATTCTGTGAATAGTACTACTACAGTACCTACGCTGATACAATACTGTATAGTACCCGCCGCTGCTACAATACTCTGCCACCACTACGGTGACCTGCCGCCCCCACAGTGCCCGCCATTGCTACAGTGCCACCACTGCTATAGTACACTATAGTACTAATATAGTACCTACGCACAATGGGGTTTGAACCCTCATTTTTCATGTAGAATTAATGAGTGCTTACCACTAAGAAAAACCCCCACTACAATTTTTTATTATTCATGTCCTCAGGTAATCCCATGAAATGCTATGTACAAAGGAATGATGTGGTCATGAAGAATAAGTTTAAAATAATATGTTGTGTTTTATGTTATAAGAATTTATATAATGTTCCTAGGATTCAAATACACTACACCACTTGATATTATATCTTCTATCAAGTGAATGTTTTATGAAATAAATCATGTTTAAGTCTGTAATAAAGAGAAGGGTTGTTATACATTAGGTATGTATATGTTGGAAGTTGACTGTAATGGTTATTAGTAGTGTAACTATGATGGATACACTATAAGGTAGCCATGAGAAAGACATTATAAGGTAATCGTGGGGGTTAAATTTTATGGTATCCATGAGGGTTACAAATCATATAGTATTTTTGAGGGTAACAATTATAATAATTTTATCCTTGAAGTAAACAATGTAGTTTTATTTATGTTTTCTTTGTTTTATAGAAATATCATGTTTACAAAAAGTAAGAAAATGATAAATTATGGGTGAGAATTATGTTTGTGAAAATTATTTCAAATGTTTATAAGTATTCATTAACTATTAGTTTCATTTATTTTTCTTATGTCCCTTACTGAGTTTTTTGTGCTCATCCAAAATTTGAAAACGTTTTTAACTGGATTAAGGATGAGAAACAGAAAAGAAGAATGAAAAGAAGAATGTTGTGAAGATTTTTGTTAAAAACATTTCATGTTTTGTTTAAAACTGTTTCATTATAGAATAAATGGATACTATTTTAGTAGTACCCACATTGTATACTTAAGGATTTATATGTATGAATTATGTCTTAATTATATAAAGATCTAGACTGAAAATATCTTTGGGAATGTAAAAATGTAAATTCTATTTGAATTTACTATTATATTAAATAATTAAGGGTATGAACTTTTATTCCAATTAGAATACATAAGGAGGAACTAATCTACACTTTCTTGATTAGGAAATATCATGAACATGTCCCCAGACTAAAGCCTAATTGCTCAGTTGGTCAATGAAAAATGAGTTAACACTAGAACACGAACATCATGACCTGAAATCAAGATATTAGATATATTTTTCCATGATATAATCCTATAGTTTTACAAGATGAAACATTTTAATTAAATCTTATCTAAGGAGTTGAATCAAGGACATGAAAATGAACCATTGATCCTTATATGATGTACACAACATTTATTTATTTTAACTATAAGAGGCACATCAGATATCTAAATACACATGTATGACATTATAGAGTTAGTAAATGGATACTTTTTTCCACACCGACACATTATTTACATGACTGAAAGTCAATCTCACCCCCCTAAAACCACTACCCTATGTTCCTAAACAATCCTCATAATAAATTTAAATGCAAACACCTCCCATAATACAAAACCTCTATAATATTAGTATAATAAAAAATAATCCAATGAGATAACCCTAAGTCTATTTTCAAATTTGAGTGAACCACCCAAAAATCACCATTAATGGGCCAGGAGGTGGTGATGAGCACCAAGTAGGAACATCAAACAGGATAGGAAGCCTTAGCCTAATGAACATGAAATAAAAAACATATGTCCACCTAGTATATAACCATATGGGATAGAAAATAAAACATAACACATAAAAAAATGAATATCAACATAAAAGGAAAATAGTATAACTTATACAGTAAAATAAAGAAAATACGCTCCCAAAAAACCGATAAAGAAAGTAATTTAATTTAATAGGGGTAGAGGGATCTCCATAGTGAACTGGATCCAAAAGCAATAAACATATACTAATTTCATATATGAGAACCACTATGCCCCCACTATTATTACAAAATATCAATATAAGTATCTAATAAACATCTCATCACTTGTATAACACCAGATATATTTGATCTGAATGGCTATGTAGGGGTGAGTATATATATACCACGTATGATTCCCCAAAAAGCACAAAGGTAAAAGTTAAGGTACAATTGAGTTGGAACTGAAAAGGTATGAGATAACCCTCATAGAGAAGAAGAACAAAAAAACTAAAAACATATATGTTATTTAATTTTATATAACTCAAGAAAATAACCCCCACATCAACATCCAAGATAAATATATAAATTAGTTAGCCAAAACAACCCAATAATCAATGAAAAATAGATAAACTAAAACCACATTATCTCACTAATGATATTCATAAACGTGAACCTCACCAAGATATGTTTACATTGAGGGAGTACTAATTCCTTTATGTAGGAACCCTCCTCTTCAAACAAGTTCATGAAATCAAGGAGTATCTTACTTTATAGATAGAGGGATCATGAACCAATTATTTATGTATTATCGATCAAGGGAGTAAAAAAAATATATTCACACTATGGAGGACACATGATTTGTTAATTTTAATTGGGTATATTATCCATGACCAAACTGTAGAGGACCCAAAACATGTGATCATGATGGAGTACCAAACCATACCACCTGTTGCGGGTCCCATTACCTATCATTAACGTACAATAATGGGATAATTGAACCCTTGGGCACACTCTACTCATTATCCCGAAACACATTCTTCAATATTATAGAGATAAAGCACAAACCTACCCAAACCATGATATAAATGGCATCAGGTGGTCTAAATAATCAATAAAAATTAGTATATAGGGTAAATTCTCAAGATAGGATATCTCCTCTCCTAAATTTGACATATGAATGAATGGAGATGTAATCACCCACAAAGGGATCATGTCGGGTCATTCTCTATTGGGATTAACATATTCACAGTGTGGGATATACACCCATGCTATAACACCTAACCCGGTAGTTTCATGTTACAATAAGAACCAAATCTCAGCTAATATGTGTTACAATCCACACATTCATTCCATAACCATCACCTTCAAGTCATAACCAAAATAACCAAGATGTTTTACAATCTAAAAAAATAATATCATGAATTTCACAAATGTTATGTAAGATTAGAGTAATTATTCCCTCAGGTACCATTGGTAAGAGAGTTTTCCATAATAAAATAAGTAGTTTTATGTTGTGAACCTATAATAAAATTTCTAAAAACATCACATAATAAAAGGTCATATTATCCCAAATGCTAAAAACATGTCCTTGAAACATTTCATAACATTGTAATTCAATACCTCAAAGGAAATATTTATCTAATAGAACATGATAATTCAAACTAAAACCAATAACATGATGACAAAACTACCTAAGTAAAATCATATAATTTAAGACCATTCCATGAAGGGACCTTCCAACATAAAATATTCCAAATTATTCAACAAAACCATGGCTTCTAAATGATGACGATAATGTTATTCATTTTCTATAAATTTTATTAATCATAAATGTTAATATAGTAGTTGATTTTACATATTATAATGATTTAAATATGGATACATATACCAAATTTCTATAAAAATAAATAATAAATATTATAATTTTTATAGGTGACATTTTTGGTGATAAATCCATAATAATTCTAAAAATAAAATTAATAAAAAAACATAAAATAATCACTTTTTAAACCAAGAAAATTTTATGAAACTTATAAATGAATTAATTAGGTAAAAAATATAAATTAATAACATGTGAAACTCATCATAAATGAAATTTAGTAAATTATTTTGGGGACATTGAAAAATATTGTTATCATATCCAAATAGGGTTTCTGAAATAATGTAAATAATAATAGAAATTTTACATACAATAAAACATAACTTGAGTACAAGGGGTATTCCAAAATTAATGGCTTTTATGTTGATGGAATATGCCATTTAATGGGTTGTTTGGAAGAAATAATGATTTTGTTATCTATTTATATCTAATTGAAATTAAAATTACTTCAAATGGATGTAAAATAATATATTTTTAAGCTGTTTCAAGAATATTAATTTTTCACTGAGAAACCTAATGGTTTTATAAAAAATAATGGTAGAATAATATATGTTAAAGAAAACTTTTATGGATTATAAAAAAATAAAAGGTAATGAAACTCAATGATTTTCTAATTTTTAAAAAAGTTGAGTAACAGATGATTTAAAATTGATCAATACTTATATGTAAAATAGATAAGTACTGACTGTCTTATGGTATTAGTCGATGTGGATGGAAAACTTTCTCTGAAAAAAAGAATAATGCTATATGTAGTTTATAGGATTATTAAAGAAATGAAATTAAAATGTTTATAAATAGTTAGATTATATTTTTCATTATCTTTTAAATTAATTAAATGAATTTTACACTGATTATTTTCTAATAAAAATATCACAATGATTAATTTTAATGATTCACATGGACTATTGGAAATTGATGTTAACAAATATTTGAACATGGATAATGTTATAAAACAATTAATGTGGAAAATAGTTTAATGTTATAAAATATTTAAAAATTATTTAAAGTATACTCTAATTAAAAAAGAAAAGAAATTATATCATTTATTGAACATGTAAAAAAATAATTCAAAATGAGACCAAAAAATTAAATTTTTTAATCCAATGATTACATTTACACATCAATGGTATAGTTCACTTAGAAATATTTTATATTGAATTAATAGATCATTATTTTTTTGTTTTTACTTATGTGACTTCAGACTGTTCAACATATAATAAAAAAATATATATTTAAAGTTTATTTAAATTTTTAAATAAAATATCTCACTTGAAATATTAATAAAAAATACATTATTTTTTAATACAATAGATTCAATGTACATTGGAGACATTCATGTGTAAATAAAATTTATTTTGGTGAAATAAATTAGAGGTTTTTGGAAAATATTTTTGTAAACTATTTCGATTATATATGGTAATTTATTATTTTTTCAGAGTAAAAAATATCTTTAGTACCTGAGAACAAAATATATTAAGAATATGTATCATTATATTTAACAAAGGCAGTGAAATATGTTCTAATGTTAGTGTTCATATACCCATTATAGAGTAAAAGGAACAGGTGATCATAAAATCAATTACATCAGATGATATTGAGAAGTCTATAGTGAAACTCAGATTCTAACCCTTTCTCTATGTCCGGTACTGCCATGCAATGATTCTTGTCCTCTATTTTTGATCTTCCCCTCCACTCATGACCCTATGATGGTTATGTTTAAAATAATCTCGATTGATTTGGGATGTTTTCAGTGGTTCTGATGGTGGCGATGAGGAACAGGGTGTGGTTCCTGATGATTGTTGGTGTAGTGGTACTGGCCTAGGATGAACATCCATTGTGATTGTTCCAGCTTCTTTGGGTTTCGATGATAGTGGGTCGGTGAAGGGATGGTTGGCACTACTGTGTCCAGCCCAAGGCATATTTGCGTATGACATGTGGGATTCTCTGATGCAATGGGCCACTTGAGGAAGTGCAGGGCAACATTGGTGATGTTGCGGGATGCTGTGGTTGTTTTTTTGGGTAGTTTGGTCATGAATCATGTGGTTGTTTTTTGGGAAAGTTGTTACTAGATAGGGTTTCGTAGATGGACCATTTATGGGTTTTTCATTTGGGTGTTTTGTTTTGGTTTTTGGGTCGGTCTTAACCTGTACTAGGTTCCTTGGTCGACCCATTTATGGATCCTTGATGGAGGTGTTTATTGGTCATCACTTATCCTTAAAGTGATTTTATTTTGTAAAATCAAAAAAAAAATGTTACCTGAATTGATGGAATGTAGAAAAAGAATATTTATTCCCCAATTTAATATTTTTAAGATATAACGGAGTATTGTTGATTCAATGAATCTAATTATCTATGGTTTTAAAAATTAAAAAAAAATTCATTTAAGATTTATTTCTATCTTTTTCATGGATGTTTAAGTTCTAGTTAAGAGATATTTTAATATATAATGCACTGAACAAAATTATTATGTACATATGTTATATATTAGTTTTCCTTAATGGTTCACTTCATTGAACACATCAGATAATGAAGTCTTAAGCTTCATATATTAGAGAATGGAAAGATGTATTTGTTTTCACTGAAACAGAAAAAAAAAATTTGAAGTTTGGAGCTGATTTTGTGATCATCTATAAATAGGACCCAAGTCTTAAGAGATCAGAAGTGATTAAAAATAATTATACAAGTGATGAAAATTTGATTCTCATAAAATAAATGAATATAATCACTACTTCTCATTGTTATACCTTTTCAGTATCTTTTAATGTATGATAAGTACTTTAATTTATGTGAAATGATTATAAAGATATTATTTTTCTTATGGTAATCATTATTATTTTGATCATTAAGATCGACAAGACTTTCAGATGAAAGATGGTTTGTTCAATTTTCTTGATTGAGTGATTTCATGGTTTGCAATAAATTTACATTCTAATAGGGTTACAGTTGATAAATATTATATCCTAGAGATTCTATCTGATATGATTTATCAAGGGATTAAATGGATTCGAGTATAAGGTTATTATATAATATTTGTTTTTAGGAACTTTTAGGTTTAAAATTGGGGTATCTAGGATCAAGTTAAAGTTAGTCCTTCAAAATTGGGTAAAAGTGATTACTTTTTATAAATTAGACATGGTGTTTGGTAGTAATATTATTTTTTTGGGTTTTTGATTGTTTACTAAATACCCCATTAACTATTTTTAACATTTTTGTGATTAAATTTCCTCTATTATTGTTAGTTTAATTAGATTTTAAATATTTCCCAACAAGCCTTTCATATTCTAAATTTTCTTGGTTTACATCGATTAAGTGTTTTAACTACAAATTAATTTAATTTCGAATGATTTAAGGTTCTATAAATTATGTTTATATTATGATATTATTTAATTTTATCAAAATATCATATTTTATGATAAACTTAAACTTGGGAGGGATAATAAATTGTTAGTTTATATTTTGACAATAATTCATACCCTCTTATAATGTCACAACATGTCATACTTTAGGGATATGACTTGGTATCAGATCTTATCAATTCATTATATCTTATCACGTATATTATTTATTTTCTGTTTTATATGATATTATGAAACTTTACTTATACAAATTAGTGAAAGAGGAAATTTTGTTTAACATGGCGGGACATCAGAAGATATCATTGGAGAATCATAATCCTAACCATCCACAAATCCCAGATGGTGATTACTCTGAATATTGGTGTGACTAGATAATTAATTTTTTGTGTTAATATGGGAGTTGATCATTTTCTCAAGATGACAAGAAATTATTGGATTCTGGAGAAACAAAAATTTTATTTTTCTTATGATTAAATGTTTCAGTATCAAGTGAATTTTAATTTTCATAATACTTAAATTTCATTAAAGAACAAAAACATTTACTTTCAAATTTTATTGTGTTACTATGAATGGAATTTTGAAGAAATTATATAATACTCATTTTATAAATTCTAAATCTCATGCAACTCATAAATATATATTGAGAGCTTGTTTTCATGTTTTTTATTCTTTTCGAGAAAATAGTTCAAAAACCCTATATGATTTTTTTCCTTTTAAATAGACTTCAATATTTGGTATAGAGAGAAACAATACACGAAAATATTATTGAAAAAATTATTGATTTTTACCCACATAATAGTTATATAAACAAATGACTATAGGTGACACCAAACATTTTATGAAGTTGAGTATCAGTGATCTCATTGGTACTCTAATGCAATATGATAATTATTTTGAAATATATGATGAGAAGGTGAAATGAAAAAATGGTGTTTATTTTTCATCTACCTCTAGTGTTTTTACTTTTAGCTCTCAAACATATAAATCTATTAATAGGGATAAGAAATTTAAACATCAATAAAAAAAATTGTATTTTTGATGATTTTGGTGGAAAAATCACTCAAATTGCGGGGATAATGAACATGATTATTAGATAGAATAAATTTTGATATGATAAAATGAAGAAAGAAATCTAAATATGAAGATAAGGAGTCTAAGAATACAATATTATTTCTATTCAAGTAACATGATAATATTATATATAATTTTCTATGATGGAAAAAATAAGATCGATTTTAAATATATAAAGTATGAAGAAAGAAAGACCTTAAATGAAAGAAATGATACATGAAATTTTGGTGAGGATCCATCATCTAATAACAACATTGTTTTAGATGACGATGATCATAATATCATTGGTTCATCATCTAATATTTATTATATTAACCTAATATTGATAGGTAATGTAACACCTAACAAACATTCCCAAATAATATAGGAATTATAATATATCATATTCACTGTATGATTAATCTCATTTTACTTAAATGGAAGATGAATATGGTAGTCCCCCAGTTGAATAAATTATTTGATATATGAAATTTATTGAAACGAAAAATAAAAAATTTACTATTTACATAAAATATACTAAGGATAAAAATATATAAAGATAACGATAAGATTTTTAGGCATACTTATGAACTTTCTAGTTTTCCATATAATATAATCATTAATGAATTTAAAATTTATAATTTAAATAAGTTTAAATTGAAACTATTTAATATTTAAATGAATCCTAAATAGAAATATATGAGTAAAATATTTAGTTGGAAGCAATTTAAGTCTCAGTAATATATTTTAAATTTTAAATTTAATTTATTTCCAAGAATTCACTTTGGGTTACGTGGTAACCAATTAATACTAGTTCAAGGATAAAATATAAAAAAAACAGAGAGTAGAAAAAATAAATGTTAATTAAGAATCATACAAGATAGGGATCTCCATTATTTTAATTATATATTTATATTGTTATGGATGGGATAATATTGAATATTTTATTTAATATTGGAGGAGATATGGTCCATGCCCATTAAATAATGATAAAAAATGGATTGTTCAGATTAGAGATTAAGAAATGTGCATATAAAATTATTATCAAACCAATTTCTATGGAATTTCAATGGACCTCAAAGTATTCACTTTAAGAGAGTCCATGGAAGTCAATTCAAGGAAACATTATCTTCATAATTAGGAGACATAGAAATATAGTTATTATTCATATTAAACATTTGTTAACAAAATTATTTGAAAAACATATCATAGATAATCATAATTGTTTTAGTAAAATGTTGAGGTAATGTGAAGAACCTTGAATGCAAAGCTCATAGGGTCTTGATGTATTCCTAAATGGTAGGAATATCCTAGTTCCCCTTCAATCATTAGTTCTACTAAATCATATTGAACAGGTTTAACATGAGGTTTGGTTCATACGTTTTATAATTTTCAAGTTGTTTCCCTTCTCCTACCTCAAGATTCATAGTTGTTGGTTCTTTACCTTCCCCTTCCTCATGCTACTTTAGAAAAAGTATGCAGTATTTAACATAATCTGTTATGATCATTGGTTTTAGAAGGTTCAAGTAATCATTAATCTATCTAGTCTTATTCCATTTATTGATTGAATACCCTCAAATCAAAACCCGTCTTCATTTCTATCTTCATACTAGAGATAAATATATGACCGACTAGACGATCATATACATATTCCTAAAAATAAAAGAAATCACCTCCTATATTAATATTAGTAGGGTCCATATATCATACTTAATGAATACATAGATCCATATACTATACACTATTAACATGATTCTTTTTTCACCTTGGTATAATAGCTTCCCAACATTTAGAATTAGTGTTACCTATAGAATCGACATCTAAAAGATTTAATGGATTCTGTAATTAATTATAAGAATAGGGAACCAACACCTCCGATCCGATAGAAGATAAGATCCATAATTTTTTTTATCTGTAGTAGAATACATATAATTCATTAACAAATCCATCTTGTATTTAACATCCACATCACTATTAACAAAATCCATTATATCCTGAGATGGAATGAGTATGGAAGAATCTTGATTTTTAACTAGGTAATATGTATCAAGATTGAAAAATGCTTCATATCATGGGGTAGTAATATTAAAATGCGTGTAATGGTGGTCCATACTGAAAAATAGATCATCCACATAATAACTTTCAACATAAAAAATTGATGGAAGGATCCTCCTATCATTTGGAACATGTTCCCATGAAGGGGATGCAACATCATAATCTTAGGAGGAAATTCCAATCATGAGATTAAGGGGAGGAAAATTATGTCTATTATACATATAGACATGAGTTCCGTCAGGAATAAAATCCAAATAATAAAGTGAGACATATTATATCTAAACCATATTGCTTTTTGGACCTCGACAAAAAACCTATTGAGATCATCTGAACAAATGTAATAATGGGAATAAACCACACTATGAATCATAATTCACTTGTCTAGTACACCTAAATTCCTCGAAAACCTCAACACAGAGGGCTTCCATTGGTGGAATCAAAAAACATACATCAATAAAAATCTACGGTGCGATGGGGTTGGCATAGTTCCATGAAAATACTATCAAAACTCAGTAAATATCATATAATATTCCCACCATTTGTAGGATCATTGGGATTTGGAAGGGGATTGGATGGACTAGGAATATTACCCAAAGTGTTTTGTTAAAGGGGCCACAATTCAAATGGAATTCATAAAATCTTCTAAATAAGGATAATCACATGCCATAAACTATCTTATATGCTTTTGAATTAGTGAAATATGATTTTTACTTTATAATGATGAAAATGAGGTTAGGTTGTGAATCAAATAATGCTACTAACTTGTGAACATACAAACCTGAGTATATATTAATGAACCTATCAAAGTGATTAAATATTGTCCACTATAGGATAAATCAAGCCACAAAAAATAGGGTATAGAGGCCCCATGATTCATAGAACTTTGAGAGGGATAATGGAAGGATTTATTGAGAATGTAAATGTAGGAATAGAATTAGTAACTATGAATGGGATGAACACACTGGTGTGAGATGAGGTCAAGCTAAAGGATCTCCCCCCATGAGGATGGTTTGATGAGAGTGGTGACAATCACTACTAAAGAATAAACTAGCGATGCTCAGAGCTCTAGTTTCCAATGCTTAACTCTATTAAAAAGGATATTATTTGTTTACACAATCTTAATAATATCATCAAAATATAAAAAATGAAAATTTTACTATATAATTTGAAATTGAATTCTTAATGAATCTTTTTTACTGATAATAAAATTAGGATAAATTCAATTGAAAATTTATATATAATTAATATATAAAATAACATTATTAAGAATTGGTTATAAATTATTTAGAATATTTTATCAAAATTACTATTTTTCACCTAGTAAGGAACCCTTTTTTACTAAATAATAGGTTGATGAAATTGGAGAATGTAATATTCTTTGTATAAGGTCCAATATCTTAGACATCATTAGAATTATCTTACTAAAGAGATCAATATTTTTTAACTTAAGAAATTTAGACATATATGGCTTCCAAAGTGATTGTTTACTAACATTAATGGGTCTAAAAATGCTTTAGTATCAAATTATTAGCCCTATTATTTTGGAAAAATGGTTGAGTATCATTAACTGAAAAATATAGTTCATCAAAATTGATTAGTCATGGCATATGAGTGAAGAAAAATCTATTTTTTTTGTAATTTAAAAAGGTTAATGGAGGATGTGTCACTTTTATAGACAATGGGAATTTTAAAATATATGGTATGGGTAATGTATCATTCCTTGGTAAGACATTAATTTAAGTTATTATTTATGTTTTAAGTCATAAGTATAACCAAATAAACATAATTCAACTACATGAAGAATGATACTCTATGAAAATTTTGAAGGAGAGTTATTTTATTAAAATTTCAGATGGAGTATAAACTTTATGTTTCAAAGGGTGCGATTTTTTTTCAAATTGAACATAAAATAAAATTTTAATATGAATTTTCATTATCCTTGTGTAGTAGAAAATTCTTCTTAGATTTATTATAGAATATAAGGTCACTATGACAATCAAAAATTATATAATATATCTTGTAAAGTATTATTTTGAGATTTACCATTACATAAATTCAATTCCTTTATAGCCATTGATCCTTTCCAATATGATAAGTAACAAAAATTATGATTAAAATTTATTATATAAGTATCAATATTTATTTATTTATAATTTGTACACATGAATCTTTTTGATCCTAGAAAATCTATAGGTATCAGTGGAAAACATTATCTATATGTTTTTTTAATAACTATAGTAAATATACATGGAATTATTTTCTAATAATTAAATAAAAAATTGATCTCTTTTTTTTATTAGTTTTATTTTTCATGTAAAAAAAAGAAAATTATACATATATTCATTATATAAATTTATAGAAGTGGATAGTTTTTAAAATTATTATTTTTAAATATTCATTATTTAAAAAGGTATAACTAATAATTTTTTCACCATATAGGATTCCATAAAAAGTACTATAGTTAAATGAAGGAGTGAAACCCTTTATGAAATTAATCGAATGGTGTAGTGTGAATACTTGGAAGCTAAATATTTTGGGTGAAAAGACATTAGTATAGAGTAATACATTATAAAACATGTTTTATATTATTAGGTATTTAAAAGAACCACTTCTATGTTATAAAGAACAAGAAAACAAAAACATAGATAATTAAATATTATTGTATGTAATGTATTCATTTTGAATAATAAGTATAATATTCATAAATTTTATCCAAATGAGGATGAAGGAATATTTTTTTCATATTAAATAAGTAGTAATTCATATAATTATTTGAACAAACATACAATTTTTTTATAAAAGTATAAATTTGAAGTCTAATAAAGTTGATCCATATTCAAATTTAAAAAACCAAAAGTTACACTACTTAATTGTGTTTTTGAAACCACTCCTATTATATAAAAAGAATTTGTATCCTGAAAACTATATACTAACATACCAAAAAATATAATAAATGAATTAGAACACCTTGATGTTATATTATTTAAGGTTAGTCTATCAATTGAAATGGATCAATGTTCATTTATACCTAGAAATTAAATAGTCCAAAGGAATAATCCCACAGAGAATATCATTTTTGACATAATAAAACATCTAAAAACTATAAATTCTTTATGAAATTATTTCCCCTATATTCTATTCTTATCAAATATTTCACATGATATATAATATGATACCATGGGGATAAAAGTTGGATTATTATTATGGAAGAATATCTTAATCTGGTTGAACATAATAAGGTTTGGACTTCAATAGAGAATTTGGAGGGTTCTTAGATTATTAGAGTAAATTTTCCCTTTGATATTGAATGTGATGAAAATAGAATCATTTATAAGAATAATGAAATATTGGTTTCTAATTTCTTTTTAGTAAGAGGTAATATACTATAAAGAATATTATTTAGTTTAATATTGGCTATAATAAATATGTATTCTAATAGATTTTTCTATAAAATTAAATTTTACACTATATAAAATGGATGTTAAGAGTGAGTTTCTAAGTTTATATGTTTATAAGTATGATTATATAGAGAAACATCGTGATTTTAAAATGTTAAATTTCTCAGAACATGTTTTTAGACTCAAAAAATCTATTTATGAACTTAAATAATATTCAACTGACTGATATGATTGATTGTCTAGTTTATTTTTTTTTAATGTAATGGATAATCCCACTGTATTTTTTAATGGAGTATTTAATGAACGTTTCATTGTTTAATTTTTTGTTTTCAATTTCATTATATTTGTTCAACTCAAAAACAAAAACTTATATATTATGGAATCTCATGTAGAGTGAGTTCAAAATGTGCATAATGGGAGAACCTAATTTATTTGATGGCATCTAAATAATTAAAATATTTAAATGAATGGATTTTTTTCAAAATACTTATTTAATATATTATATTAAAATATTTAGGATTAAAAATTCATGTATTATGAATACATTGTTAGGCACCTCTTATAAATAAGATATTGAAAAATCCAGAATTTATTTTAATAAAAAAATAATTAGTCGGATTTTTATCAGTTTTATATATTTAATGAATAGTTTTATTGATATTATGTTTTTATATTTATGAATGAAATTAAAAAAAATAATAAATCACATCCTAAATTAGTAAATAACCTTTTCTACAACTATAAATTTACTTTAAAATGCGAATAATTTAATTTTTTGGGAAATAAATTTTAACTTATTTTTATTATAACACTGATTTTGGAACATGTAAGATATAGATAAGAGAACCTATGGAAATTTTCATTTTTTAGGTGAGTTATTAGTTTCATGGTCTAGTAAGAAATAATAACTTGTTTCACTTTCCATTACTAAACATTCAAATATGGTAGATATAAGTTATTGTGATCACTGGTTGTGGATGTAGTACACACTATATCATTGTATAGAAACCTATAAAATCATTTAGGTGTGAAAAATATAAACTAAAAACATCACTTTCTATAAGATCACATATACAAAAGAGATATTATTTTTAATTTTATAATAACTAAAAATTAAATTTGTAAAATTTTCATAAAACCATTATATTTTTATCAACATGAATATATTAGATTATAGTTTTGAATGATTAATTAATAGTGTTAATTATTCATCTTTTAAATTTATTATTATTTGATATTTTTTATTATGAATATGATTTAGTGTTTTATTTGGTTACTCTAATATTGTTGTGAAAATATATTATGCATGAATAGTGTATCTGATGTTAATCCCTCTGTGTAAATTTTAAAAAATCTAATGTTTTAATTAATATGTTTGAATTTTTAATATATCACTTATTCTCATATATTCTAGAATTAATCCTTATAATCTTGTTCATTTATGTATCATGTCAACTAATTTCTATTAAAATGTAGAGTAATAATTATGTTTTTCATAAGAGTTTATCCTTAGCTCTATGGAAGGTATGAAATTTTTTTATGAGCATTCTAGAGAACCATCTTCAACATAAGATAATCTTCCATCAGTATCAATGGACTACATACAGATGGTTTATTCTCTTTAATATTATCATCAATTTATTATATCTTCTTATTTTGATCTTTATAATTGACTACTCTAATTTTTATCATTCATTTTCACATCTCATGGTAATGTTAGAACAATTTTCCATCCCTTTTTTATTATAAAAAATGTGGTGAAATGTATTAGTATTTTGGGGGGTTATATTTGGGGAGAAATTTGTTTTTCCAACAATGGAGATATTATTTAAAAAATTTCATTATTTTTTATAGAAAGGGTATTTTTTTAATTTGAGAGTAAATTATTCTCTCTGTTGTTTAAAATTAGTATGAATTTTATTGTTCTTAGATATAACATCCTGGAGTAGGTTAATCATCCATGATGTAGTACATGTGTTTTACTTTAAATAATATTGTAAAATTTTATATTTACTTGTTTTTTATTTAGGTAAAATTACTATCAAAATCGGCGTGATTTTTGCGTAAATAACTCTTACTATCCATTTTTTAAAAATTAATAATACATTTCATTTTTAGGTTTATACCTAAATTTTGGTGGATAATGATGTTTCGGTTAATTTAAAATTTAATAGAAGATGTGATGAATGAAATTATTTCCAAATCTTTTGAAAATTAGTTCAATATAATGGAACACTACATTGAACACATCAGATGACATTGTATGGAGCTATAAAAATAAAGTTAGTGAAAGGATTCCCCCAATGTCATTACAATAGAACTTGAATATCTATATATCCACCCATTAGAGTCTGTTATCCAATCGTCTTCAAATAAAACCAACGCTTTAAATATTATAAATGATTATCATGGTTTGAAAATTTATATATTTATAATTACTAGTGTTTCCATGGAAACTCTCATTTCCCTTGAGTGTTATCACTTTGTAAACATTTTTCATGAGTGTTAGAAGATATATTCAATGCGGTGTACTTGTAAATATCTAATTTTTCCTTTTGTAACCATTATTTGTATGATCATTGAGATCTAGGAGATTCTAGGATGAAATCTATTTTTTTGATCTTCATGATTATGGGATTTTAATAATTGGATGATAGTGCCCCTATTAATGTATTACAATCAATTAAATTCATGGGGCTTGATCTTTTGTCATATCTTCTTCATCAAGGGATTTTGTGTACAAGATGTTAGAGTTATTATATGATGTTTATATTAATAAAAATTATTATTTGAAAGTATGATATCGAGGATTCAGTCAAATATAATACTACTACATTAGATAAAAGAAAATACATCTCATGAAACAAAATTTATTTTTGGTAATAATATCATTTTTTGGTATTTGAGATTTCACTAAATACTATTCACACTATTTTTAACATTGTATTTTTTTTAAATTTATGTTGTGATTATTATTTTTATGCGATATTAAATATTTTATAAATATATTTCTAATTGATATATTCATTTCCATAAATATATTGTGTTTTTTAAATTATGATAGAATTAATTTTCAATGCATAATATTTTTTACTTTATTTTTTTCAACATTGATATACATTGATTTAGTTAGAAGACCATATTATCTGATCTAATCACACCTAAATGGGATGATAATATATTTCTCATATATTTAATATAATTCAACACCAATTATTATGTTGTACCCCCAAATCCTTTGGGATAAACAAATATTTATGAATATTGAGTTTGCATCATCAAAACAAGAGAATATTAATCATATGGGTTCATTATATAATGGGTTGAAATTAAATAAATTAAAAGCTATTGAAATATTGAAAAGTATAAAATGTATAAAGGTGGAGATATTTTCATGAATTACATAGGATAAAAGGATAATTTATTAAGTCTTAAAAAATAAAACTGAAGTAAGAAGGTCATTTTTGACTAAAAATCAAAATCAATAGGAAAAAATGGGGATCATATCATAATTTGTATAGATCATTAAGGGATGTGGTTTTTATAATTTAATTAAAATAATTAATTTTATCTTGTTTTTCTTGATTATTTTATTTCATGAGGTATTGGAGTAATTAAATCTTACTTTGTATTAGACGATTTCATAGAAATCACAATAGAAAACTAAATTATGATGTGAGGTTATACATAAAATGTTTTAATTCCAAACAACATAAAAAAGGTTATTTTTTTCTCATAATATAAATTTGAAATTGGGGTTTATTTTTTGGAATAAAAGGGTAAGTAGGTGAAATTTATTTTTGTTCTAGATGATTTGGATATTAGTGAAAAATTTCTACAAGATAATAGAGGGTATTTTGTGAAAAAGATAAAAATTATGGTATGATGGATTACCTTACCTTATTGTGGTTCACTAAGATATTCCATGGTACTTAGGATGATGTGTAACAACTGGTCCCACTTGACAGTATAGCAACCCAACCATTTAAATATGGTTATCAAGTATTTGACCACCATACATTATCAGATACCCCACATACATGTGTTTTTCCCAATTTAGCCCCACCCACATGCCTAAATGGATCATCAGACTAATTAAGGTCCCCAAATAAAAATATGTTATTTTATTTTGATTATTCTATATTAAAACACACGGTGGGTAAACTTCAAGGATTTTACCCATCCTAAAACAACTCAAGAAAAATCTCTCCTAACTATAGAGTTCTAATAAGATAGGATCACAAAAATAAAGGTGCACCTTGTTGAAATGGGTAGTAACATTTAGGCATTGAACACTTTAAAATTATGTGATGTCACATTCACTTATCCTTTTGGTCAAATCATCCTTAATTTGGATGCCACATTTTAACCCAGGAAGCACCACCACACTTTTTAATTGGTACCCCTTTGACACCACTATAATAATAGGTATTAACTGATAGTACAATAAATGTACCTTTTTAACTTGGTCATCTTTTTTCATCTTACCAACCCCCACCATTTTCCCCACATACATGTGGTGTTCAATATAGGGCCTAACGTTGTTCCATAATGGTTAATTAGACTAATGAATATCCCCATAGACCAACACATGTTACTCTCATTTTCTTTGTCCTCAATCACACACACACCCTAGAAAATATATCAGGAGGTTACCCACCAAGATAGTACTCTAGGAAAATCTCACCATATAGTGGTTTTATAATATGGTAGGCAGTGAAAAGGATTGGTGTACTTTTTTTACATGAGGAGTAACCTTTATCCTTTAAAACCATTACATTTTTATGGTGTAAGATACTGGTTTTAACCTAAAAAATGAAATAGAAAAAAATGATTAATGTTCTAGATTCTATTCATGAGGATTAACCATGCTGTAATATATGAAATATTGAAGGAGTTATTTTATAAATATATCAACATCCATTACATATAGGATAAAATAGGGATATGTTAGTTTCTAATATAGATGTGATTATCTAATATGTAATTCCCAGGGACGAAGTGTCACACTATAGTATAGGTGTCCATTTTGTTGAGGATTAATAGACTACTAAATGTTATGTTTGATATATAGGCTCAAAGTTGATTAGGTTAAATTAAAATTAATAAAATAAGAATATAATTAGGGTATTTATGAATTATAACTACTCATTTAATGGGGAAAGTATGATTGAATGTAAAAAATAGGTGTGATCCAAATAACATAATGATTTTATCAATATATAATACAATTATTATTTCTTATCTCATTTATTTATGATTATGTTGGTTTATCAATAGTATTACTAAACACTTTGTTAATTATTAATATTAGGGGTATGTGGAATCAATTTTTAAATAAAGTTATATAAGAAAATCAAGTAAAAATAAAAATAAAAATATGAAGGTATCTATTAATATAGATTTGAATTTTCCAAGAAGATGAGTATAGAAACATTAAGAGGGACAATTTTATTCATGTAAAAAAAGTATTTGTGAGAGATTTTCATAAGGATTAATGTATTTTTTGGGTGATTATATGGAGTTGACAATAAAAAAGGCTAATAAAGACTATTTTTATTTATAATCATTTTTACCAAAGGTGTAATATTTCAATGTGTTTTTTAAGAGAAAGATTATAATTTTAGTGATCTATAACATGGTTAGGGGAGTGTCTATTAAGGTAAAATGTGTATACATACACATTTTTTTAATAAAGTATGTATCATAGTGATTCATGTTCTTACTAATGATTTATCTGGTTTCAAAAAAATGTAATGTGCATATATTTCTACAAAGTCCATGGGATTATCCTCACTAAGATTACATGATTTGAGATTAACCTGAAGGAATAACTCACACTATCAAGATGATACACATATGATCTATATTTATCATATTATTTACCATACACTAAGGAAGGAATATTATTTAAAAACATTTACCTATATAGGTGAATTTTTGTGTGAGCCTATTATTAAGAGTATGATACAAATTGAATCAATTAAAATTAATTGATTTCTAAGGATTTCAGAAACTTGATATTTTTATAAAACATTTAATATATTTATATTAGTATTTAGGTTAAACAAATTAAATTTTTCTTATGAATAGACACTTCAATTACCCTATTCAGACACACGTAGGTACATAATGATGAAAGGATGAACGAAAGAGGATAAAATATATAGGGTTAGTATAAAATAATATTTGAAAATTTATAGGTTATTAATAGATCAAAACCCAATTAAGATTATTTAAGATGAGTGAATTTGGTTTATGTGATATTTTCTTGCACGATACTGTCATGAAATTAAACTTAACTTAGTTATAAAATTTAGACTTTTTGAAAGTGTAACATTTCAAAAAAAAATTATATAGGAAAAGTGAATGTTTTTAAATTCAAAACACCTATAATTCAACGACATTTTAAAAATAAAAAACAAATAAAAAGGTGAAGACACATTTTATAGACCCCTCCCTTGAATAATTCATTTCACTTTTCCAATTTTCCCCTCTTAGCATTAATGGATCAATTTATCCTATGTCAATTCCCAAAAATGTAGAACTATATAACCCTTTTTCTCTAAATACATACTTTCATTATTGTTTTATTTTTATAATGAATATTTCTTATATGATTATATCCCCATTTTATCATGGTAATCTCACATCAGGTAAAATATTTCACCCTTGCAATTCCTCTTCATACGAAGGATCATTTTAGTGTTATTAGTTGTGTACACAATTTGATAAGAAATATAATTTATATTAAATAGCCTATGTAATTGACCCCATATATAAATATCTACATGGATATTGAGGTAAAAATTTACATAAATGATCTATCTCTTTAGTGCAATCCCCACACTTTTTCTCAATATATATATATATATATTGATTCCACTTTATATCTTTGTAAAAGTTGGTCCCTTCCTTAGTGTAACTTTTTAATTTTTCCACCATTAGTTTCTTTTCAAAATCACATATTTAGTTATTCCCTCATATAAGTCTCACACTCATGTGAATCCAAGGTATACTTAATCTGGAGGTCCTAATTTTATAACACAAAAATAACATTCCAAATTTTTCCTTTCCACCAACTCTAAAAAGGTATTAAACATTGTTACCTATCACATGACCAAAAATAGTATTATCCATTAGTCACTGTGATAATATATAAAAAATAAAAGCACATTGGTCTTATTTTATGACCTACATACACATTAAAAATGGTATTATCTAAAGAACCTTAAAATGAATTACATTTCATCCTTACCATATGGTGTTAATCACAATGTAAATCCTTTATCATATATATTTGAATTTTATTTTTTTCCTACATGATATATCTATAATTTTAGTCCTATATTTAAATATTATGATTATAAACTAGTAAATGAGTTTAAACTATGATCTTTAATTATATATGTTTTATTTTCTCAAACCAATATATGTATTAGTCCTTTATGGGCCCAATCACTATTCTATATTACCTTGAGACTATTTATGGAATATTATTCCTTCCTAGGTTATGTCAAACTCTAAAGTTACTTTCTATGTGTATATACAAATTAACCTAAATCAGAATTATCATAACTATATATACTGAATTTAGGATAATTAAATTTATTGTGATGTGTTATTTTAATTGAGTCATCATCAATCAATCATTTTAATTAAATTATAATTGATAGTTTGTTAGGAAATATTTTAAAATTATGATTAAATTTATAAGAGGTTCCTTGAATGAAATTATTTTTTGTTATGTTTCAACATCAAATCCTCTCGATTTTGATAAATTGGCACCTCTGTAATTCTAAACAAAAGGGTTGGTTATTTCTCCACAACTATAGTATCCACATTAGGGAAAATCAATGAAATTCATATGTTTATTAGTTTCATTATATACTTTCATGTGAAATGAGATATTGATAGGTATCCAAATGTTATAACATATCATTTTAAATAGATAAAACAATTTATGAATAGAGTCAATAAAAAATACATAATTCAACAACTATATTGATATCTCTTTTATAGAAAGAAGTATTACTTTAGCAACAATTCATTCAATAAATATGATCCTTAATTGGATTCTCTATAACAAATAACATAGCCTATTATTTGAGAAATTTTTATTTTTTTTGATATCGATCAATCCAATTTCAACAATATGAAATTAAATTTTCTCTAATTGATCAAAATGGAATGATTGAGTTTGTATATATTTTAATTTAATCGGAAAAAATTAATTTTCAACTATTTTTATGATTTTAAAGTATCTAATAATTCTTTTTATTGAATATACTTATACTATAAGTATAACCCCTTACATAATATATAATAATGGGAAAAGATCTGTATTTAGCATACTTTTTGTCCTCCATAGTGTTTTTTCTGATTTGATAGATATTTATATATACCATCATATCAATTATATCATATATATACAAGTCCAGGATAGTTGAGAAGACAATTGCATTACATAATCTATGTTACTTAATATATAACTTCCATTTCTATGGTTATATAACTATTAGGTTTATCCTATAAAGTATAACAAAATTATATGTCATATATATAAACCTCACTATTTCAGTTATCCATATTTTTTATTCAATGTACAATATAATCTAAGGGAACCTAATCAGATTATTGTAACCATTATTGAAATATCATAGTATAGAAAAGTGTTTACATTGGAAGAAATATAAGACAATAAAACTATGAGTTTTCTTATATTTTATCACCATATAAGTACATATCTTACATAATATATTCCTTGATTTTGTTAATTATTTACATTACCATATTTTATATTATGTAAAAACATCATGTTTATCAACCAACTAAATGTGTAAACATCATATTAATTTATAACACATTATACAATCAATGATTATAGGTGTATAATAACAATATAATCATTGAAACGATATTTCACATATATCAATATGCATCTTAAGAGAATTGTACATAAAAAACTCTCCTATTATTGATTAAAATAATAAGTATTTTAATCCAACTCAATATAATTAATTGTATGATATCCAGATAAGCCCACTAATTTAGAGAGTACCGAAATTCCTTGTCAAATGGAAGACCATAAAAATCTCACAATCCATTGATATTTCTTCCACACCGATTAAATGTTCCATGATTATTTTAATGAAAAAATGTAAGAATAATTAAAATATAATATTTACTTTGGAATTATAGCCATCAACCAACTAGACATGGTAAAAATAAATTAGTCTTATATTATATATCAGTATTAAAATCCAAAAAAAATAATTACATAACATGAAATAAATATAATTTAAATAAAATACATAACCGATAATAATATTATTAATATAATAATTTTTATTCATTAATATTTGAATAAATAAATAAATACCGTAATAATTCTATAATTTAAATAAGATAATTATTATTATTTTAAAATATATCATGCAATGATATTTATAATAATATTATTATAAATATTCCCAAGATTCATATTGTACCATCTAAAATAAATAATAATTATAAAATATTGGAAAATATTCTTTAAAATACAGCAAATTTGAACATTATCATGTTTTAAATTAACAAATTTTTTATATATTTCAAGACAAACACATGAAAGAACATGAAAAATCAGGATCTTATTATAATAAATATTGTATGGTGATATGTACATGTTTTTAATTAGGTTGGGGTGACCCAATGTTTTAGTTTCATAATGGCCTGAGCATCATTTCACAATCCCCAATAAAGGCCAAAACACCTTTCTTGGACAGTTGATAATGGGTTTTTTTCATGGAACCGAAAATACCTAAGGGTTCCCACATTCGGGTTGAGGTACAAGCCAACTATCCAAATGAAGGATTTCATTAGGGTCCCATACTAATGATGCTTATAAAATCACATTGGCCAAGATGATACGATGTCGGGCTCATCAAAACTATTGAGTGGAATTATTCCCTACTCCAAGAATATATAATAGATTTAATACATGATCATTAATCTATCCCAAATCCCAATATTGGGATGATTCTCATTATATGTAAAATAATCTATTTAAAATAGATGTGAGTATCTGTTGAAATTTGATTTCCCCAATTGACATGAAATTACTTTTGCAAGAAGTTTTCCATCATCATACACATTATATCTCAGTGACACTGATTTGGCAATTTTTATTTATTAAATGAATTCATCCAGGATCTCTAGAGTTTATCACTTTCGTGGAACATGTTAAAATTTTATGGTGTCATGATTTAGCACATGAAGTGTCTTCTAATATATCGATTTGAATGGAATCATAAATTTCATAATATAATTATACTTAATGGGGAAGGTTGTAGGTTTTAAAGAAGTTTACATGAAAATGACTTATCCATCTATTTTAACATCTTGTAGTGAGGATGAATAGATGAATATTTCATAGAAAGGGATGGTGTGGGACTTATTCATTAGAGTCTCTTTATGGGTGGCCTCATAGAGAATAAAACCCTATGAGTATGGATTCATATCACAAGTAGTATGGTCCATGTAGTTAAACCCCATCAAGAATATATCCTAGTGAACATGGATTGTTATCACATGAAACATGGCCTCATAAAGATGATCCACGTGGGGAATCTGGTCCAATGAGTATAACACAGTAGGACCTAAAGTAAATATATCCCTCCTAGTGGGGGTATAATTCTTCTCTGGAATGTGGTTTTATAGATGATGATTTATATGGAGTATGGCCCAATGAGATAAAGAATCCAGACTCATGATAATATAACTGAGCAGGGGGAGGAAATAAGTAAACCCATGAGAAATTTTCCTAGTTGAGACTAATGGTGAAAGGTTAATGACATTGGGTTTGAACATCTTGGAGTGATACTTTGTATCTCATTGATATAGATATCAAATCCCATGTAGTTTTAGTGAATTTTTTTAAGGTTGTATGATAGGACCATACCATGTAGTTTAATGTCATGTAGCGAGGACTTATGTGGGAAAACATTTATAAGAGATATGGGTACTTGAGGCATGGAAAGGAATCCTATATATTTTATATTAAAAATTACTAGAGTCAACATAGTTCTGATATTGGAGGCATCTATGTCATGAATGATATGACAATAGAAGCTTTAGAGGGACTTATTCATATATGAATATTTTGTGAGATATTTTATGGGGAGTGTAGCCCTTTAAATGAATGGAATATATACTCAGGACTTATGAATATGGAGTAATACCATGTTAGAGATATTTGTATAATTCTAAAGTCATGATCATCATATATATCTAAGATCATGTTAGTCATTCAATGTTTGAGAAAAAAGATATGGAAATAGATTATACCCATTTAATGAGAGAATTCAATTGAACCTTTCTAGGGATAACATAGTAAGTATTCCATGGAATTCTTCACTGTGATTATGTAACTTCTATGAAAAAGAAAGGATATAGTTGGGGATACATCTTAAGAGGATTTCTATATTAGAGGAATTTTTATACTAGTCTTACTCAATAGGGATCCCCTAAGAGAAGTATGGTTATGAGTCTCATGGAGGGTATCACTTCCTGAGAGAATACATGAGCATTCATATAGGGATTTGAAATGTGAAAATATAATTGGTGAAATTTGAAATTGGTTTTATGAAAATTTATTGTCCTTTATGAGGGATTTGGCCACATTGGAGTACCAATAGAAGTATATCATATATGGAGGTCTGGCCAAAAAAATGATTCCAATATATCAAAATTATACTAGGAATTAGAGTCCCTATTTTTTATATATATCCCCCAAAAAACTCAAGGTTAAGGAATGTTGGATGAAATTATAGGGATATTTTCAATAATATATGAAATATTGGAATATTATGGGGGATGAACTTACGAGAAAATAAAATAAAAGCGTGGGATGTTTGACACTTATGAGAGCTTAATTATCTCATAATGACCATAAGGATACAAGATTCACATGAATGAAGTATAATAATGTGATAATTTAATGTTTAAGAGGTATAAATATCACTTAAAATAATGGTAAGTCATGAGATAACATAAATTCACGTGAGTATTCTAGTTTTATAATATTCATTGGGTTACATGGTCACTTGGAATTGTCATTTGATGAAGAGGTGATCTCGTCATTGCATGACCATGAAGTAAACATGGGCCTGCATGAACAAGGGTTCATCATGTGATCAGATCTCACATTGATGGTCTTTTTTCATGATCTAACATGAATTATATAAGTGACTGTCAATCCATCCATTAAAAATACATATAAACTTTTCAAATGGCAGTCACCGGTCTCTCTTTAGCCCTGGTAATTTTACTCTATCAATGTATCCAAAATATTAACTATATTACATCCCCTAGAAATTAATTCCTCCAATCACCCACCATTTTTTATTAGTTGAAAGGGGGTTTTATAGATTTTTTCACCCATAATAGTGCGACTTTTCATGGAAGGTGAGACATGCACACTGGTTAATTCTATGTATGATCACCAATATATGGTTACTTATGCACATGAATCATGCGTAAATCATTTTCATGTCACTAATGATGTCACGTAGGTGAATCAAATTAATAAAAATGATCATGTGATAGGATATACATGGATATCCTTGCCTTGGTTATGATATTATTCAGTAGTTGTTGTGGGGGTGGTCGCTTGAATCCAGGGGTTCTATGTAAAAACAATGAATACAATAATTCCCCATATCACAAATGTTTTTCCTCTAGATCCTCCAAGGGTTAGTTAATCATATAAATCTGGGGTATTGCATAAAAAATACTGATAATTTGATAAATTCATCATGGATATCCCCCTTCACTGGTCTTCTATGAATCACATTAAAAGATATAGATCACACAATTTTGTGTCCATTGGAATATTATTTAATAATGATACCTGATCTATAAAGACCCTAACTGTAGTAGCCTATATTTAGTTCCATACATTATTACATTAGTATAAAAAAAAAGGAAGTCACATATTGAAGGACCAAACAGTTTATAATATTTAGAAAAAATATATAAAAATCTATTTTACATTACAAATTGAAAGGAAAAAATAAAATTGAAGCTCTATAGGAATCACCTATAAACTCTAAGATTATCCATGCTCGTCATTCATTATATACATAATCACATCATAGGTAAAAGTAAAACATAAGAAAGGGGTGAGCACAGATTCACAATAAGGGAATGAAATACAATGTAATCTATCATAAATAAACATAAATAATATGGAATGGTGAATATCTAAAAAGTCATTCCATAAAAACAAAATCATAAGAATAATATGTTAGGAATAAAATATGATCAAATAATGGAACATAAATAATCACATGAGAATAAAACTTAACCATGTATTTTATAATTGTTGAATAATAACAAGGAATATAAATAATAATATCATAATCAGGGAATACAAAATTTAGTACATCATAAACACACCATCAAGGACTCGACCATGACACTATACATAAATGGGTAAAACACGTACTAGTTTGTCTCATGAGACCTATAGAGGTATAAAGGGGATATAGAGGGCCCTGACCATCAATTAATAAGTCCAATACATTCCACATATGGAATGGGAGGAATATAATCAATATATATATATATATATATATATTCATATTCATACTAGAATATGAAATAATAATAACATTCTATAAAAAATAAACATAATAAAAAACTATCCAGAGTAATTTGGAGACTGGTATCAAGATAATACAACCTCGAAAATAATCATCACCCATTCAATAAAATATAGTGGATGGTAACATAATAGATCCACCTAAATTATGTATATTATTATAAAGAGGGTGTTGACCTAGATGAAAATAATCTAACAAAATAATTGAAAAAATCTTTAGATAAATACACTTTTTACCTTGGAATCATTTATTTTAGATGACGTACAATTATAAAAGGAAAAAGTTAATTTGGGAATAACCTTATCAACTTGTAAAGGATTCTTAAAAAAATATGGTGTCATGAAATAATGAAAATAAACTCCTTTTTAATAATATTACAAAGAACTTTTCTATTAATATTTGAAAAAAAGAATCAATTAAATGGGTATTTTTAAAAGATATTTGGAACACTAGCCTAAATAATAAATTATGTGTATAAGCTGTAAATCCATAAAAAACATGTTTTAATAAAACATAAGATAATAAAAATTAATTTTAAATATAACATAATAATTGGAGTATATTTTGAAGCAAAATAATAGAAATTACATTAAAATATAATTAAGAACATTTTTGGGTAAGATAATCTTTAAACATTCCAAAGTGTCCCATACCACTTTGAAACAGTTAAATCATAATCCCCATGAAGGATTAAAAAAATTAAATAATAAGAGAATAAATAAATTCATGATACTATATATCAAATAGATGTATACATATACCACATACAAGAAATAAGTGTTGAATAAGGCATATCCCACAGAAATTAAAGTGAGATGGAAAAAACACTTACCTTATATTTGAAAGAATTCTGAACCATTACTTAATTTGTAGGATAATGAAAATAAATTCATTAATAATTTAATTTATAACCTCTTAAATAATTATTTTATTTATTATAATTTTATTATGTTCATTTATATCCCTCTTTATGGGTTATAAGATTCTATTTCTTTATTCGAGGAGGGTTTTTTTTCTTGGGATTTCATGATCAGTCCGTTTGTATACACATATGGAAGTTCATATAAAAATTCGAATAGTTCTCTAAAATTGAAATTATATGTTATTAATGAAATTAAATAAGTTTAAATGATATTATATATCATTTTTATATTATATCATGATTATTCATGAGAAAAAACATTGATGAAAATGTTTTAATTTATTTTGGTGGTATTATGACCATCTCGTACTTATATCATCTTATTTGATATCATGTTTACATACTTGTTCAAGAATAATATATAAATTATTATATTTAAAATAAAATATGTTTTATCCATAATAATGGTTTTATCACCAGCCTTAAAGTTGGTAACTAGAAACAAAAACTCATTATCCATGAAGGTGGTGCATCGACACCTCATTGACAATGTTTTCATTTTTATAATAAAAGGAGAAGAGAACATAAATGGGGAAAAATATTCCATTAAAATAATATAATTATAGTATATATTTAATTCTTGACATACCATTACACTTTTTATAGTGGATGGGATGAGTGTATAAGAAAATGAATGAAATTTAAAGTGGAATATGGAGGGTTTTACCCTTTGAATCTCATCTCCTTAAGAATCTCCTTAAGGAAACTAGAAATTGTCTTATTGTGAGACCATAAACACTAGATTGTTTCTATGGATGATTATAATGGAATATATAAGAAGATGGTAGAGCAACAAGGCTCAATGGGGTAAAATTTTATGATGTAAAGAGTATCATTTTTTAATTGAGGCGAGGGGCAACATATGAATTTCATAAAATAATAAAATATAATAAGGCTAAAATAGGGTTAAAGACATAAAGAAGGAATAAAAATATAAATGT
Source organism: Viscum album (assembly GCA_963277665.1). Taxonomy (NCBI): domain Eukaryota; kingdom Viridiplantae; phylum Streptophyta; class Magnoliopsida; order Santalales; family Viscaceae; genus Viscum; species Viscum album. Next base: position 1,861,787,915 of record OY728133.1, on the reverse strand, counting down.
GATTATATTTTAGACATAATATTACAATATTTTGAATTATTCCTGAATTTTGTGATTTTTAACTAATTTTAAAAAATATAATATTTATGAAAAATAACATTTGTCAAATTAAACAATATTCATAAATATGACATTAAAAACATAAAAAAGTGTAAAATTAGAAAACTATATTTTATTATACTCTACAGATATAATATGAATCTAAATAATTAGTTTATTTCCTTAAAAATTTTAAATTATAATTATTTTTTTATTTTTAATATCAATTATTTGATATATTCATGATCTAAATAATTATTGCATCATCATTGTGAAAGAATCTAATGTAATTATTTATTCTCTAAAAATTAAAAATAAATTTCCATGAAAAATATAAATTTTATATATTTAAAATAACTATATATGGTACAATATCTTTTTAGGAAAATGATATATTAATATATATATAAAATGAAACTATATGGTGAACAGTTTGACTTTCATTTAAATAATATTCTATAGAGGTCATAATTATACACATGTGGATCCAAATGGCCATGAATTAGACCCTTAGACAAAAATAACTAAGATATAATCAACCAATATTATTTTTCCACGTTCTTTTGTCATTTAATGGCTCTTATTTTTTTCATTAAAATCATTTTATTGTTTTTTCTTCTACTTTCCCAAGAACTACATCAGCATCACATAAAAATTAATGTAAAATATTTCATATATAAAAATTGAAAATATATTAATATAATAAAATTATGTCAATTAACTTCATTATAATCATTTACAATCATTAATTATTTATATTTACTCAAATCCCTGTTAGGACAACTTCATTAATTTGTTAGTTTCTCTTCTCTTGCCTTACACAATCATTCCACATGCATTTGGATAGTATTAATATAATATAACCCTAAAATAAGAAAATATAATCAAAAAAATATAAATTATACATAATAATTCATAAAATATCAAGAAAGTTTTTCTTAGAAAGCAATAATTACCTATAAGAAGTCAAATTTGACTTTTCCAATGTTGCACATGCATTGTATCAACAGTGACAATGATTTTTATACTTATTACGAAGAAAATTATAATCCACCTGTCATGAATTATTTCTATTTTATATATTATAATATAATAATTTAGTAATTTCATAATTTTTATGAATTTTATACCACAATTATTTCTTGACGATGTCACAAAAATATATTATTTAAAAAATTGAATTTTTTACTATTCACATAAAATTTATCTTTTTCATAAAATTATCATAATTTCAACATATCCATTTTGATATGTATATATTTCAAAAATGGAATTCATTTTATAAAAATAATTTTATAAATATGATAAATTTAATTTATAAATAAAATTATCATATATTCGAAAGATACTGATTTTAATGTAATAAATGATTATATGACACATTGAAAAAATTATTATGGCCACATAAAATTATTTTATAATTAATATAAAACAAAATATTAATTCATGATCCTATTTTATGAAAATAAGGTTACTTTTAAATTTTTAAATTGATTATATAATTGTAAATAAGTATTTACATTTCCCAAAAATACCAACACTTAATTTATCATTTTTAAAATAATTATTTACTTATTCCATGTTATAAATATATCATATTTTCATTAATTTGATAAATAAATTTTATTTATACTTTAATAGGTTAGGTTATTATCCCAATGGATACATTACTATTTCTAACAGTCAAATTATTATACTAAATGTTTTGTTAATATTTAATAGTATATCGAAGTTCATTTAAGATATAAGATATAGAATAAATTGAAATGATTTAAGGATATATATAACATAAAATATTGGGGTGTTAAATGATCACAAGATATTAAAGTGGTAATTTGATCAATACTAAATCCTACCTTCTCTTCTAAATTATTTTTTGAATTGAAGTTTGACTTGTCTTTTAGATATTTTACCAACTCCAATTTTCTAAATTTTTATAGAAAACATCAAAAAATTCAAAGCTCTAAAAATTTTTCATTTGAAGAAGGAAGGATATTGTTATGGGGAAGTAAATTCTTACTTATTTCCTTTGGGATTCTATAGTTCTTATGGTTTTCTATGAATCTATTAGTATTCTTCTAGATTTATTATAAATAGGAGAGTGGAATCTAATAGACTTAACATGATTTATATTTCTGGACATCTTAATTTTTTTTCTCCCATTTTATATCTTCAAAATATATATTTTTGTGAATTCCTCACATAATCATATCACAGAAACCTTTCACATGATCTTGATTTCACAACCAATCCATATAAATTTTTTAAACAAACCACATAGTCTCATAAGGTGAGAAATCATGAAAATATCATATATAAGGGAGGTTAGTTGATTACGTTTCTCTTATAAATCCAATAAATCAGATATTACATGGGAATTAAAAGGGAATTATGATATCTTAATCCTTGAATGGTTAGTTGTTTGTGTGACCCTTAGGCAGTCACATGATCATGCGACATTGAATCATATATGCGAACAAGTGACTCAAATTAAGTTTCATAGCCCCTTAAAATTTTAAATATGAATTCTTCTAATGTATGAGTCTCATATTTTGGTAAAATGGATATAATATCACAGAAATATTTTAATGTTAAATGATATAGAGGTTTTATTATTGGGAACCCCAACACTGATATGTGGTATTGGGTTTAATATGATAATGAGATTCTCAAGGGCCTTATTCTGGTCAATATTTTATACTATCGTATGGCTTAGATTCTACCTTTATATATCATGACTCTTCGGGATGATTCTTACATTACGTTACCAAACCATAATATTCTATTATAATTATAGAGGCCCAAATCTTGACGTACATGGAAATTACATTACTTTTGCGGAATACTTAGTACAAAAAAACACACACACAAGGACCGTAATAGTTTAGTGTCTTTGGAAACTCGGAACGTAATCTTCTAATCATGGTGAAAGATCTTCAACATATCCCATAAAGATATTCCCTTTTTTTTCTTTACTAAAACATTTCTTTATATCCTGGGGAAAAGAAAACATAAAAGGGTGAGCTCAAATGCTCAGTAAGGGTAAAAAAAAATATATCAATCACATCATATTCAAAAGAACATAATATTTTGGAAATCTTAACCTGCAAAAGAGATCATAATATCATAACCTGGGATAAATAATAGTACTGAAATGTAATCCCAATAATCATAACTTTAAACATGAAACTTTGTTGCATACACACATAATCATATAGAATCATTTCTTATTAGTCAAGACTCATTGCCAAGACTATCTTAGTGGAAAAAGTCCATTTCTGAACCGAGTCCATTCCTCGTTTCAGTCCTGTTTCACTGAACCGGTTTAACCTACCATTCCAGCCATGTCTATCTCATGAGATATAAAATATTTACCCAATTAATTGGAGGGAGATATAGGTCCCACCCATCTCATAATGATACCATTCTTATGTGTGCCACAAAATCATAAACCATACATCATAGCATAACCCAAATAAAAATGGGATTCTTAAACAACATGACATCATAAAACAATTCATATAAGATAAAGAATTTCATAAAAATAATTCCATCACAAAATAATCAAATCAATGTAATAATAGGGATATAAACAGAACCCTTTATTATCTTAGATGGAAAATAATTTTGATAAAACACTTGAACTCCATTCTTGAGGAAAATATCCTTTCTACTTCAAAATTTTTTTCCTTTATTAACATGTCATACAATTTTAAAATAAAATAAGTTTATTAAAAAAAACTTGAATACCTATAAAGTAAGCTTCTTGGAAATAATTTTTTAAATATCCATTCATGCCGTATAAGTTTTAAAAAAACATTCTTCTCGTACTTTTGTCGGAAAAGTCTAAAAGTACCTCGTACGAAAAACAATAAAAGATTCCTTTCATATCTTTTACTGAAAACTAACCGAAGGGTAAAATTGGATATAAAATATTGTAGAATGATTTAAATATTACATATTGAGGAAACATGGATGTGGATGATAAAATTCAACCCAGTAAATTCCAAAGTATAAACAATCTCGGATAAAAATGAGATTGTTATATTTCTCTTACCTTAGGTCCGATTTGCTTCGTAAGCATCCGAACCTCCTCTATAATGATTTAAATAATTTCATTGACTTATTCTAGAATCATAATCATTGTTATGATATCATATATGGTTCACTTATGACTTTATATTACCCGTTCTTTTGTAAATTCCATGTTAAAGAGCATTTTGGGTAAAATTGTTTCATTTGTCGTCCGTGTTTTGACTTGTAATTATTCATATGATTACTTAGATTATGATTACATAATTCCAGAATATAAAACATGATTTATATATAATATATATTCAGAATATACATATATATAATAAATCAGAAAATGGAAATAAATACACCGTTCATGGAGACGGTAGGCCGTACGTACGCATGAACACTGTTTTCGTTTCCTTATTGAGTTGAATGGAATTAAGTAGATGAAATACATATATATATACACATAAATACAGTATCATTATTATGTCATATATTTCATTATTACTTATTTTATATACTTTATAATCATTCATGAATGGTTAACGTGGAGAATGAATCTCATCATGTCGTGGAGACGGTAGTCCTTACGTACGCACGAGCGATGATATCATTCTCATGATCGTGGGACTATATTGGAGTGTTTGTATACTATTTCAGAATCAATATCACTTTAAAATAATCATATATATTTATTATTTACACCATTATACCAATCCAAGTAGGGTGGTGGTTGAAAATAGATTACACCACGGCGTTGAGACGGTATTCCGTACGTACACACGCGCAGTGATTTCGTTTTCCGTAGGATGGATAGATGGTGAAATAGGGTTGTTTCATAATTATAATAACATATCAGTGTATGAGTGATACTGATGTTATTACTTCACAATGAAACAACTAAAGAAGAAGAAGTGGAATAAGAAATAAAGTTAAAAGAATCGGTAATGGACATTACCTCTTCTTTGAAGCGCTTCTTTGAGACCTCATTTTAGGGCACTAAAATTTGACTTTGAAGAAGACCAGGACCTCTAGGATGTTTTTAGGTAAGTGGAAAAGGGAATTTGGTAGGGTTTTTCCGATCTTGAAGGCACAAAGTGGTGTGAGGAAGAGGGGGGGGGGGGGGGAGGTGCCCTTTTATAAGGGAGGAGAGGGGCACCTTTGGAATAACTACAAATATTATTTTATTATAAAGCCAAATTCGGTTTTAAATAGCTCCAAATTGATTTATTTCTAAGATAAGGTGGGTATGGGTCGAAAGCCTCTCATCCAATAGAATTTAAACAAGTTTAGGTCATTATACTAACCTTATCTTTTAGTTTTAACTCTTAGTTAATTAGATTGACATTTACCATGTCACTTTGTATTTTTCTATTATATAGTTAATAAACATACCATATACATCCAAGAGACCCCCAAGTGGTCCATTAATGATACAAATATCTTTATATAAGTATCTTGGCCGAACATTAGATTTTTAGGAATAAAATAACAATCAATAATATAATATTTGTTTAAAAAACTATTTTATGTCAATTTAGACACTATTCAATAGTTGATTTTTGTGAAACTCATAACAGAATGATTACTTCGACAAATGTTAATTAAATCAATCCAAACATGTCATATTAACCTATAAAATTATTTTAATTCATAAAAAGTCTCAAATTATATTTATTTAGGTATTTATAATATCAATTATTCTAATTTTTCACTATTATGGTAATTATTGCACCATCGTTTTGTCATAAATAAATTAAATTATTTAATGTCTAAAAATTATAAATAAACTATAATTATGTAGAAAATATTATTATATTTCTAATGAATATTTACAATCTAATTTATCTTATGTATAACCCTATATTAAAAATGTTTTCATAAATAAACTTTGATTTTAACTCTTTTAACTCTTCATTGAATTAAATAATAATAAATGTCTTAATCTAATCCAGGTGGGCCTAAATGGTCATATTTTATCCCTAAGGTTGTTTTTGGCCGAATTAAACTTATCCAATAAAATTAGGACATGTGTTAGGGTAATAATAATATCATTTTTACCCTTAATTACCCTATTTACTTTTAACCGTGGTAAAAAAAAGTAAAAAGCTACTATTCACCAAATATTATTTTCATCTCATTGAACCACATTTTACTTACTGACATAAACCATGTCTCTTGGATTTTATAAATTCAACTCACATAAGTGGTATAATTATGTTGTATGAAAAATTCAATTTTTTTCAAACTACCACTTAGTGATTTCACTATTCATCAGAAAATGAAAGTTATCCGAAAAGTACCAAAATTTCACCCTAAGCTAATTTCGATATTCCGAATCCAAAAATGAATTCCATTTTGAAAAAAAAAAATTACAAAATTTCAAAAAGTGGTTATTACTATTCATAATGGCTAGTTTTAATAATATTTTAACAGTATATCGGTGTTTAGTGAAACTCGGTATTGCATACTATACATGCTATCGAGGAAGGTCGCTATTGCGTGTAACGCAAGGCAAGTTAAGGATGCGTGTTGTGCAAGATCCTTTTGGTGTAGCGTACAACACAAGACATTAATGAAATTAAAAAGAATATTTTTCATAAAATCTCGGGGTGTTACATTCTACCCCCCTTAAAATGAATTTCTCCCTCGAAATTGGTCGGGGTTATAATTGGTTTACTATTTGAAAGTTTCTTTAATAGAAACCCACATCGTAAAAAGGAATACCAAAACCAATCATTAAAAACAAAAGTATGAAACATAACGGTTACCATAATAAACTAATCACTGGGTTTCCACATAGGTGAAAATATGGACATGGAAGAGAAATCTAACCATCATGTTACAATGGCGAGTGGTAGAGAACATAGCTATGGAAAATCCAGCAATCACAAAGCCATAAATTTGTGACAATCAATGGTACCATCTGATTCATCAGATATAAGAGCACTAGGACAACATTTTTGGTTTTCAAGATCATTTCCCTAAAGTTGATGAAATTGGAATTAAAAGAAATAGTTTCGTGATTTTGGTATAGTCTCACCGTTGGTCATTCTTTGAACAATTTCCACTTCATCTCTTAAAGAAAGGAAGTTTAATTTGTCATTCATGATGAGTTAGCAGATCATGTGATGGAATTATGGGTCATTCCATCTGTCTCAAACAAAAGGTTAGAAAAGTTATCAAAAAAATACATAAGTCCATCTATAGTGAGATTAATCATATATGGTTCCTAAAATGGACTTATACTTCATATATCATAATTCTTAATATAATAAAACTAGTTTCTACTAAACATGGACTTCCTTTAGGCCAGTAGTAGGCGATAAAGGCTAGTCACACTTCGGTTGTGGGTTCGATTCCCACAGCCTTGTCCGACGCAATGGGCTTTCGCCCATCCTGCAGGTTTTCCTTTTTCTAAAACTACATTACTATAACATGCCATAAATAATATCGAAAAAACTTCTATCCTTAAACAATACTAACTTATGTCCAACAAAATCCATTCCAATCTTTAGGCTTATCCAAAATAATGCTGTCTAATCTCATATTATAGTGAAAATGATTACCAAAGTGTTCATACAACTAGCATGTTAATACCATTGTTGATCCCCATATATCATGAGATATGTCTTGTTGGTCACATTCCAAACATTCAAAGGCCTTAATCATGTATTCTCTTGAAACAAAATGAATACCCATTGAAGCTTATTGAAAACATGAATGCTGTTAAAAGTTAACACTTTCCACATACCAAAATCCTCAAAATTATATATACTCAAACCATGATATCACTTAGTCCTTATATCAATCATGATCTCATGAATACTGTCAGAAATTTCATTTTTTCCATATCCCTTCATCATGCGCATATCATCTTTTTTCCAAAAATATCTCAATCACATTCCATGGTTAGCAGTACCATAAAATTATTGAAAACCATAATAGACCAATACATAAATATTCCAATATTCCAAGATACTATATAGAACTTTATTCTGGAATCCCATTACATAAAAACGTAATCAGTCTACCACATCGTTTTCATATTCAACATCGCCAATGGTGATCGCATGTGACTTCCCTTTGTCCTTTGCCTTGAGTGGTTGCTCATGTCAATCATCACTAACCCTTGGATTAGGGCATTTATTAGCATAATGACCCATTTCCTTGCACTTGAAGCATTGAAGTGTAGTAGGTTCATTCTGTGTATCCCTTCCTTTGTTTGCATCATTAGACATCTTCTTCCCATCATTGTGGTATTCAAATGCCCGATGACCTTCCTTTCCACATTTGAAACATTTACTTATCCCTTTAAGACAATATCCACCATGCTTCTCTCCACACTTTGATCATAAGGAAACATTCATCTTCTTTTCATCATTATTCTGAGATTTCTCCTTGAACTCCATCTTTCGTTTCTTGTAAAAACTATGAGATGGATAAGTAACACCAACTTCCATTTCTACCTTGATATCCCAACGCACAATTTCTTCATAGCTACTGATGTCTCTTATAGCTAATGCCCTTCCAAGATTTGGTTTTAAGCCACTGAAGAATCGATCAACTTTACTTTCAGGTTGGATGATAAATCTAGATGCATTCCTTGCAAGCCTTGAAAAATTTTCTTCGTATATACCAACAGATTCATCATCCTTTTTCTTCAGTTCAAGAAACTCGTTCTCCATCTTTGTTCGAAGAATACGAGGGAGTACTTATTGAAAAATAAGTTCTTGAACTCGTCCCATTCCATGGACTCAATTTCATATCTTGGCTTCATATTTTTGATAAGATTCCACCATTGATCAGCATCATCTTCAAAACGATACACTGCTAAGATGACTTTATCATGTTCAGAAAATTGAAGAACTGAAAATATTTTTTTAGTAGTACTGATCCATTTTTCAGCAACAAGTGGATCAGAAGACCCATGGAAAGAAGGTAGAAGTTTCCTCATGAATGACTCAATAGAGTGTGAGATGCAAAAATCATTGCATTGTCCATTACATTGATCAACACGGTTCCTTTGGGTTCCAGTAATCGTCTAAAACCCAAAAAGAATAGTGTGAGATGCAAAAATCATGCAATGAAAAACAACACAATAAAGGAAGAGTACCTTCAATATCTATCATCTTGGGTTACCATAATTCTAGTACTATAAACTATACTTATACTTAACCTTAGGGACATCCCTAGACATACCTTAGAAATATCTCTAGGGATCTCACTAAAGTTCTCATATCCTAGTTTCCAAAGGTTAACTAAACCTTTCCTTTGATACCAACTGTAGAGGCCCAAAGCTTGACATACATGGACATTACATTAATTTTGCGGAATACATAGTACAAAAAACAAACAAACACACAAGGACCGTAATAGTTTAGTGTATTTGGAAACACAGAATGTAATATTCTAATCATGGTGAAAGATCTTCAACATCTCCCATAAATATCTTTCCTTTTTTTCGTACCTAAAACCTTTATTTATATCCTGGGGAAAATAAAACATAAAAGGGTGAGCTCAAATGCTCAGTAAAAGTAAACAAAAAAATGTATCAATCACATCATATTCATAAGAACATAATATTTTAGAAATATTAACCTGCAAAAGAGATCATAATATCATAACATGGGATAAATCATAGTAGTGAAATGTAATCGCAATAATCATAACATAAAACATGAAACTTTGTGGCGTACACAGAAAATCATATAGAATCATTTCTTATTATTCAAGACTCATTGAGAAGACTATCTTAGTGGACAAAGTCCATTTCTGAACTGAGTTCATTCCTAATTTCAGTCCTGTTTCACTAAACCGGTTTAACCTACCATTCCAGCCATGTCTATCTCATGAGATATAAAATCTTTACCCAATGCATTGGAGGGAGATATAGGTCCCACCCATCTCATAATGATACCATTCTTATGTGTGCCACAAAATCATAAACCATACATCGTAGAATAACCCAAATAAAAATGGGATTCTTAAACAACATGACATCATAAAACAATTCATATAAGATAAAGGATTTCATAAAAATAATTCCATCACAACATAATCAAATCAATGTAATAATAGGGATAAAAATAGAACCCTGTATTATCTTAGATGGAAAATAATTTTGATAAAACACTTGAACTCCATTCTTGAGGAAAATATCCTTTCTACTTCAACAAAAATTTCCTTTATTAACATGTCATACAATTTTAAACTAAAATAAGTTGATTAAAAATAAACTTGAAAACTTGTAAAGTAAGATTCTTGGAAATAATTTTTTAAAAATCCATTCATGCCGTATATGTTTAAAAAAACATTCTTCTCGTACTTTTGTCGGAAAAGTCTAAAAGTACCTCGTACGAAAAATGACAAAAGATTACTTTCATATCTTTTACTAAAAACTCACCGAAGGGTAAAATTGGATATAAAATATTGTAGAATGATGTAAATATTACATATTGAGGAAACATGGATGTGGATGATAAAATGCACCCCAGTAAATTCCAAAGTATAAACAATCTCGGATAAAAATGAGATTGTGATATTTCCCTTACCATAGGTCCGATTTGCTTCGTAAGTGTATAATCCTCTTGTCTAATGATTTAAATAATGTCATTGACTTATTCCAGAATCATACACATTGTTATGATATCATATATGGTTCACTTATGCCTTTATATTACCCGTTCTTTTGTAAATTCCATGTTAAAGAGCGTTTTGGGTAAAATTGTTTCATTTGTCATCCGTGTTTTGACTTGTAATTATTCATATGATTACTTAGATCATGATTGCTTAATTCCAGAATAAAAAACTTGATTTATATATAATATATATTCATAATATACATATATATAATAAATCAGTAAATGGAAAGAAATACACCGTTCATGGAGACGGTAGGCCGTACGTACGCATGAACGCTGTTTTCGTTTCCTTATTGAGTTGAATGGAATTAAGTAGATGAAATACATATATATACACATAAATACAGTATCATTATTATTTCATATATTTCATGATTAGTTATTATATATACTTTATAATCATTCATGAATGGTTAATGTGGATAATGAATCTCATCGCGTCGTGGAGACAGTAGTCGTACGTACGCACGAGCGATGATATCGTTCTAATGATCGTGGGACTGTATTGGAGTTTATGTATAATATTTCAGAATCAATATAACTTTAAAATAATCATATATAGTTATTATTTACACCATTATACCCATCCAAGTAAAGTGGTGGTGGAAAATAGATTACACCACGGTATGGAGACGGTATTCCGTACGTACGCACGCACGATGATTTTGTTTTTCGTAGGATGGATAGATGGTGAAATAGGGTTGTTTCATACTTATAATAACATATCCGTATATGAGTGATACTGATTTTATTACTTCATAATGAAACAACTAAAGAAGAAGAAGTGGAAGAAGAAATAAAGATAAAAGAATTGGTAACGGGCATTTCCTCTTCTTTGAAGCGCTTCTTTGAGACCTCCTTTTAGGGCACTAAAATTGGTGTTTGAAGAAGAACAGGACCTCTAGGATGTTTCTATGGAAGTGGAGAAGATAATTTTTCAGGGTTTGGCCGAGCTTGAAGGATAAATGTGGTGAGAGGAAGAGGGGGAGGAGGTTCCCTTTTATAAGGGAGGAGAGGGGCACCTTTGGAAAAACTAAAAATATTATTTTATTATAAAGCCAAATTCGGTTTTAAATTGCTCCAAATTGATTTATTTATAATATAAGATGGGTATGGGTCAAAATACTCTCATACAATATAATTTAGACAAGTTTAGGTCATTATACTAACCTTATCTTTTAGTTTTAACTCTTAGTTAATTAGATTGACATTTGCCATGTCACTTTGTATTTTTACATTATATAGTTAATAAACTTACCATATACATTCAATATACCCCCAAGTGGTCCATTAAGGATACAACGATATTGATATAAGTATCTTGGCCGAACCTTAGATTTTTAGGAATAAAATAACAATCAATAATATAATATTTGTTTTAAAAACTATTTTACGTCAATTTTAACACTATTCAATAGTTGATTTTTCGAAACTCATAACAGAATTATTACTTCAACAAAAGTTAATTACATCAATCCTAACATGTCATATTAACCTATAAAATTAGTTTAATTCATAAAAAGTCTCAAATTATATTTATTTGGGTATTTATAATATCAATTATTCTAATTTTTCACTATTATGGTAATTACTACACCATCATTGTGTCATAAATAAATTAAATTATTTAATGTCTAAAAATTATAAATTAAATATATTTATGTATAAATCTTATTATATTTCTAATGAATATTTAAAATCGAATTTATCTTATGTATAACCCTATATTAAAAATGTTTTAGTAAATAAACTTTGATTTTAACTCTTTTAACTCTTCTTTGAATTAAATAATAATTAATGTCCTAATCTAATCCAAGTGGGCCTAAATGGTCATATTTTATTCCTAAGGTTGTTTTTGGTAGAATTACACTTATCTAATAAAATTAGGACATGTTTTAGGGTAATAATAATATCATTTTTACCCTTAATTACCCTATTTACTTTTAACCGTGGTAAAAAAGTAAAAAGATACTATTCAACAAAAATTATTTTCATCTCATTGAACCACATTTTACTTACTGACATCAACCGTGTCCCTCGGATTTTTGAAATTCCACTCACAGAAGCGGTAAAATTATGTTTTATGAAAAATTCAGTTTTTCTAAACTACCACCTAGTGGTTTCACTATTCATCAGAAAATGAAAGTTATCCGAAAAGTACCAAAATTTCACCCTAAGCTAATTTCGATATTACGAATCCAAAATTGAAGTCCATTTTGAAAAATAAAATTTACAAAATTTCAAAAAGTGGTTATTACTATTCATAACGACTAGTTTTAATAATATTTTAATAGAATATTGTTGTTTAGTGAAACTCGGTATTGCGTACTACACATGCTATTGAGGAAGGTCGCAACTGCGTGTAATGAAAGAAAAGTAAAGGATGCGTGTTGTGCAAGTTCCTTTTGGTGTAGCGTACAACACAAGACATTAATGAAATTAAAAAGAATATTTTTCATAAAATCATGGGGTGTTACAATAATGGTATTTATCCCATTATGGCTAATATTAGAAAAATATCTCTATGTGTGACCAATTGGTCATCGTGATATTCCAAGTGTTATCCTATATAATAAAAAACTCCCCTATGAGCCTGTACCTGAATGATCTTACTCATAAACTACTATGCTAGATTTTTTAAACTTTAATTTGTTTTATTTGAATAACATTAAGGGGGATAGAGATCTATGTTAGACTTGTACCCCAATGGAATTAGCTTTGATGAATGGGCATGTCCAATCTAGGTTAATCAAAGATACAAACAATTTTTTGATCAACTTCATGTCATTATTATCTATTTGGAATCACAGATCTCATTGTTGAATAAGTTATTATCAATGAATCTCCTTCGATAATTAATCATGCACTAGTATCCTAGTACCAAAACACTACACCTACCTCATGACATGGTTGGGATCAGCCTAAAATATTTATAATAGATCATTTAGATACCTATTATAAATTATTCATGTGATTATTTTCTATTAGACATAAATAATCATAATCCTGAGAAGACTCCCTACTTATATTGGGATATTCTAGTTAGTATAAGGGAGAGGCTTCAGATGGTGTTGATTTTATATGCAAATATTTATTTCAAATAATTGATTAGAATTTTCTTCTATTAGTGTGGGTCATGACCAAATGTGTTATTCCCTCATCCATATCCCTCTTGATATATTTTTGATAGTGAGGGTTCTTATTGAGTCATTATAGAGGTTGGGTAGTACACACTATAAGTATATAGTGCAAATCCAAGTGTGTCCCCAGGTATTTAGTTTTCTATATTACTAGGCATGTTTCAAAATGGACGGATCTTCAATGTTTGGAATGTATGTTTGGGTGTCTAGGTTGGTAGAATAGTGATGATAGATCAATTATAAGAATTATTAACTCTCAAACTAGTCATCCCAACAATTTCCCATCATTATCAACTCCTTGGAAACATTTAACAAGTTAACATCCATTACTATATTAACAGTTAACTCTAGTTTATATTTTGATACATTGGTGATAATTTCTCATGTTACAAGTTTTAAAACACAATTATCATTTCTTATTCAGTACTTCTCCACTGAAAACTGAACTTTTCTTGGGTTAAGGTGATTCATATAATGATTTATTATGTTCACGTTATGTTATGAAATTCCACATTTTAAATTCATTCCATGTACTACACCATTGGGGAATATTATTGATGATGGTTTTGGTTGCCTTATGGATATGCCATACATAATTTTTATTTAGGATGGGGGTCAGGCATCTCTCTATAATGAATTAATCATTGGTGATCCATATGAACCTTATAGATTTTATTTCCAGTTTTATTGTTATTAGATGGTTTAATTCATTCCCTTCAATAGAGTAAGAAGAAAATGACACCATGAACTCATTCATGAGTTTTGGCTAATGTTGACATGTGGGGATATGAACAGTAGAATTTCCTTTACACCTAACAATACTCCCATTCACTTATATTAATATTATTCCCAATCTTGGTTGGAATCAAACCCAACAAGAATGTTGTGGAAACTAGTTCGGTGAGTAAAAAATCCTCATGATTCTCTAAACCCATTTTCCATGTAGAAATTGAAATAAATTCAATATTTTAGAATCCTCTAAGAAAGTTTCCCCGTTATGAAAAATAATCTTCTAATGAAAAGGTACAACATGTTAGGGAACCTAGACCTTCTGCGCTAACAACGGGGGATGCACCGATAAGAGGAGTTTCAGATCAAATTTTTAGAATAGGGAAAGTAAACCAATATTTTAATGAATTATATTTTCATAGATTTATTTTTAAAATATTTCGGGGAACATTCCAAGACCAAGTGATAAGAAAACCTATGATTTCGATGCCTGGTGTGATGATAATGGTCCATAGAAAAATTTTATGTTTTTAAATAGTGGGTGTGAGTGGTTTTCCTATGAAAGTTTAATATCACTTAAATGTATGCCCAAATCATAAATACGAGAGCATTGTTTTGTTTTGGATTATGGATTTACCTTAAGCATGACTTAACATTAGTCAGCATGGGGTTCCATTGAGAAAATCCAAAAATTGCATAAGCATAAATGAAATAAATAAATATATTTTCTAAAATAATTATTACTCATGAACGGTGACTCAGATTGAAAATAAGAGACCACTTTTGAGTTCATAATGTGGTGTTTTCCTTATGGAAAGCCTAACATCAGCTGACCCGGGTCAACTATGGAAAATATTTTTTTTGACGTGACTGTAAATAAAATAATTAAACATATATTATTTTATTTTCAAATCCTATAACTCATAAATGATAACATAGATTGGAAATACTAGACTACCAGTGAGCTCTGGTGGATGCGATTTCTTAGGTGGGGTCTAGCCTTGACCGAAATAGGTCTAGGGTAAGATCTAATTCATGTTTGTTTAAAATATAATAAAATAAACTTTGAAAAGTATATTTTATTTATTTTAATGTTTCACAGTGATGTAGAGACAATGTGATGCCACAAAAAAGCAATTGTTTCCTTTCATAAATCATATAGTGTGTCGACACAACAACATAGTGAAATAGAGATGATGAAATGCATTTCTTTACTTGATAGCTTGATAGGTATATGAGATCTGATTGAAAAGCCTGGAGAAATTCCCTGGGAGCTTAGGAAAATAAAAGGCATTAGTGAAGCATCTCAGCAGCGAACGAAAAGAGGCGATGAGCACCGATGGATAGCATATCATGAATCACTGATCAAGGATCAACGTACGAAAATGGTGAAACATTATTCTTCACCAATGACTAATCCGATCCCTTAATTAAGAGGTTTTTATTTTTGTGTGGTAACCCTTACCCCAATCTTCTGCTCTAAATGAAGAATGTGGATCAACACACTAAAAAGTTGACCCGAGGATCGGTAATTCATGTGGGATTGGAATTTTCATGTGGGGATTAATGAAATGGGATTATATCTTAGTGGTTGTTTAAACTTATCCTTTTTTTAAATGAGATGAAAAATGTCCAAACAAACATGTCTGACATTCGTTGTTTTGGGTGTTCTTTGTGATCTCTCTCTCTCCCTGCGTTCCTCACCGACGAACCCCCGTGGTTGCGTTAGATTCTTTCCAGGGGGTTCCGAACATGGTCAGACCCTTGGATCGACAAAGATATGGATTAGAGTATAGGAATGTAGAGGCGGTGACCTAGGGATCATGACGTTTCTCCCAAATTAGAATATAGAATACTAGAACGAGTCTAGTGGCCCAATGAAGAAACTGTCGGTGCACTAACGACAAGAGTCAGTGACTGTGTGCGGGAGGTAGCACATCACGGAAGTTCCGCTGGTGGAGGGCTGCGACTGACATGGTAGGTGTGCCCCATCATGCGGCTGGAGGCAGCGGTCTAGTTGGACCATAAAGCTGACCTGTGACATTGGTCGCGGGTGGGAGGCATTGCCCGTCACATCCTGGGTGGAGCAGAACAACCCACTCTAGTGGGATGGGTTTAAAAGGTAGATTAGCCCCAGGCCAGGCCAAGCCAATTCTGGCTTGGTCGGTGGACCCTGGGCAGGGTCAGGTCAGACCAGACTTGGACCCGACCCACCTATTTTCACTAAAAGGATCATAAATTTTGAACCGTATGTTTTATTGAAGATCTATTTGCGGTGTTGTGACCCTAGAGACGAGGTAGTAATTTTGATATACTTTATAAGGGTTTTTGTGGATGTTTAGATATGACTGATGGATTCAGGATTAGATTCTCCGAGAATAATGTATGCAATGAGAGAGAATCTGATGGGTAGTTATGATGGGAAGACTGTGAAGTGTAGTTATAGATGACCTAGATGGCCTAAGTGATGAGTAAGTCTATGTAACCCAGCATGCCTAAGTGAAGAGTGAGTATAGGTAACCTAGGAGGCGTAAGTGATGAGCTGGTCTAGGTGACCCAACAGGCCTAAGTGACTCATCGAGGGTGAGTGTGTCAACAATTCAAGGTGTTCAATGTTGACGAATGATAGTATTGATTTTCATACATTAGTTTATACCTGTGTTAGATGACTCTAGTGACTCTCTTGACTATACTTTTTAAATTCTACATTTCACTAATCTCTTGGATAGTCTACATTGTGTATTGATTTGTTGTATACCTTTGTGGTTTGAGTTCCCAAGTGAGTATAGTTTTACTCAACCCTATAAGGGATTTTCCCACACATGTTGTTTCTTGGGAATATGATTGATGCTTTGATGTTGTCCTTGGTGGATTGGGTCTAGGTGGTTCTTAGAGTAACCCAACAGATGATATGTGCTGCAACAGCTTAAGACAACTATTTCTATACCTAACCTTCAAGTAGGTTTTTCTGCGGAGGAGTTCCAGAAACTTTTACTTTTACTTTTTTGTTTTTGTTGGGTTTGTATTCTCACCCTGTTTACCTTTAATTTTCTACTGTCGTACCTTTTGTTGGTTTACATAGTGTTTTAACCTTCTAGTATCTGTGGCTTGGAGTTGTGTGCGTGTGTATAGGTACTTAGGAAAATGCCTCCCATTTATTGGGAATATCCTTACGAGGTGCTATTCGCCAGCCCCTGTTGTATGGTAGGTGTTCTTGGCTTATTCACATCATGGGTCCTGAGGGACGGGTCATGATATATTCGTATCATAAGAGTTCAGTTCTACCTTAAGAACCCAGAGTCTATGAGTTTGGTTTGGGGAAACAATGTTAAGTGTTTCAAATTCAGATTTCAGGATAGGGAATCTAGTGTTGGTGCGGTATCTAACGTATCCATACACCATAAACCTAAATTCTAATTTTTATCTCGGTACATAAAAATAGTAGATACAGGAAAAAATTATGGTACATGCATCATATAGAAATAGATTGAGTTTTCAATTTCCTTCTTAAGTCAGCTCACCAAGTATACTCTTTTGATCATGGAACTCCTTATTTTGTTTCAAGATGCTTCTACATTGACAGCTATACATGATTCCATTGCGCTATCATGAGGATGATCCATTGGGTGATGATATGGGCACATGGGTTTGAATAGATATAGAACCTTCGGGTGGTGTACCAGCTATACCACTACCTGTGGAGTAGCAAATGGTTCTCATAGTACTAGGGGATGAGAGGCACGAGATGATCATACTTCACAATTTTAAGCGACAGCGACCCCAAAAGTCCCAAGGTGAACTTGATTCAAAGGTCTCTGATTACTGGCTTGAGAAGGTGACAGAGTTTTTTGTCTAGTTAGGACACCATTAGATTAGATGGTGATCTTAGTGGTGAGCCTTCTATGAGGATCATCTTGGTGATGGAGGGGTTTAGATTACCTGATCTTATGATGAGGTGACTTCTCCATATATATATCTTAAGAAACTTTCACAGAGAAGGGGATATCACTATAAAAGCTAAGGAATATACAAGGAAGAGTGCTTCTATAGCTTCCACATAACAACAAGTCAGTAGATGAGTATTCATCGAGTCATACAGACCATTCTAGCTACTCGATTATTATGATACGACTAGGGCTTCAGGGACCAGACATTTGAGCAATGTATGTTTAGGGGAAATCGATCTAGCACCACTCCTCTATTCATTCCTACTTATGATGGGGTTCTAGAGAGAACCTTTATGGTTAAAAGTCCTTTGGTTGAGAAGATAGAGCCAGTGGATGTCACCAGTGGGAAAGTAGGATCATAGACCTCAGTAGTAAGAGGCCAACGTCAATCTGTAGGACTTGGATGTGTGAGAAGTTCTGAGAGTAGCTCCCAAGATAGGGGATCTACAACTCATGGCTCATAGGCAGAGTTATACAACATAGAAATATGTATTTATTTTCAAAATATAGTAGGGAAAATTTTTCTAGAGATTGTCTAGTCTGTCATAATGATAATAAAATGGTGGATGGGCCATTGGGGCTAAGACAGTGACAGAAATAGATGAATCTGTAGGGTGGAAGACGTGGTAGAGGAGTTGGGAGAGTAGCAGGAGGTGGTATACATTTCGACATGTTACCACCCAACCCCCAAATGATCCACACCAGGCTCAAGGAGTTGGAGGATTGGGGAAGGGGTAGCTACATGCGGTTAAAGATTATGACCTAAGGGATCCAAGAAAGATTCAAGGAATAGTCTATGTCTATTTTTAGATTCCATATTAACAAACACGTGCTATAATCATTCCTCCTTGTCATGAATCTTGTTTGAGGCCAATAGTTTTTGGTTAAACCATTGACCTGACCCTTATGTCTAAAGATACCTATGGGTGGAGATTCAATAATCACACTTATGAAGACAATGTGATCTAACCCTTGATGTAAGAGTTTCGGTTGGAACCTCTTGGTGGCAGCACGAGGCCTTACAACGTCATTATTGGTGTGGATTGGTTGTTGATAGTCCATGCCCATATTGACTATATTACGAAAAAGAGTGCAGTATGTTCGTAGTGATATAATTTTTCATTCCTTAGTCTACGAAAAAGGACACCCAAGAAATATGATATAGACTCATGTATAGGATGGTGCAACTAATCACACTTTATTTGGATAACATGACCCTTAGTGTTGTGGATGAGACGAGTCCTTAGTTTCCTACTATGGTGGATAAGTATGAGGAAATATTTCCTAAATATGTCCTAGGACTACATCTTCGTATGGAGGTGGACTTATTCATTAACCTACACTCAAAAAAGACATAGATATCCACACCGTCATATCAGTTGGCCCCGACATAGCTTCATGAACTGAGGGTATAGTTGGATGAATTGAAATGTAAGGGATCTATGATACCCAATGTATCACCATGTGTAGCCCCAATATTGTTTACCAAGAAGTCGGACTGGATCTTGAGGTTATGTGAAGAATTTTGGTTCCTAAATTAGGTGACCATGAATAATAAGTATCAGCTACTGAGGATCAATGATCTATTTAATCAGCTGAATGGAGTGAGATAGTTCTTGGAAATTGAGACCAAATGAGTAGAACTATGTGACCCACGACCTTGAGTTGTCATTGGTAGTCTTCACGTTGAAGATGAGGTGACACTAACTTATGTGAGAATGGTTTATCATCTACTATAACCACAAGAGTATCATGTATATCTTCTCTCTAGAGGATTCTAACATGATACATATATGATGGATGAAGTTCCTCTTGGACTATGACATTAAAATAGTATATACTCATGGTATGGGAAACATGGTAGGTGATGCTCTCAACAGAAGATCTAGATCATAGTTACTGAATGAGGAAATGGATAGGTTGTCCTAATTATAATTATCCTTCACGGATATCGGTGATATAGCTTACCTATAGTTGATGGTTATTACCCCTCCACTCTTAAAGAGAGTCAGAGAGGCACAGTTCGATGATACCGACTGTGACCCTTTAGGTGCTCATTTGTCCAGAGGGAATACCCCTGATAAATATTCAAATGGTGGGGAGCATGCCATTTTTTTCAGAGGAAACAAAGTATTATAAGTGGTTTCCTATAGTGATGAGATGCATTGAGATATGCATGTGGGTGTCAAGGAAGACACTGAGGATGATAAAACAGGTTGAAGTTGGTATTACCTTTTGATATAAAAGTTCAGTGCTTGTTTAATCAGTTTCATTGTTTGTCAACACACCATGTCATGTCACTATGTTTGGAAGGGGGTTTCTCTTTTCTTTAATGGGGTTACAAGAAGGGAGTGAGAAAGGATATCGACAGACTTCATGATGGTATTATCATGTATAACCAAGGGATACCATACCACCTGGGTGATCTATAACCAACTCACCATGTTGGTCACTTCATATCTTTTAAGTAGTAGATTCCTGTAGAGATATATGGTTGAATCTACATGAAAGAGATAGTTTGACTCCATGGAGTCCCATCGACGAATAGTCTCAGATCGATATGAACACTTTACATCCCGGTTTTGGAATAAATTTCAGGATGAATTGGGGACTTAGCTACACTTGAGCACAACTTTCCACTCACAGACAAATGAACAAATGAAACAGACTATTCAAGTACTAGAAGACATGCTATATACTTGAATCCTGGATTTTGGATGTAGTTTAGAGGATCAACTACATCTGGTTTAGTTCATGTACAACAACATCTACCACTCCACCATCAGAATGTCACCATTTGAGGCCTTGAAAGGGTGACCCTACAAGTCTCCACTTTTCTGAGCCGACCTCATAGAGTCAGTGCTCGTGGGCATAAATTTGGTGCATGTTTCTATTGATAAGTTACATGTTATCTAGGAGTAGAATAAGATTTCACAAAGTGGTTATATGTCCTATGTTGATAGGAAAAAGAGTCCCTTGGTGTTCGAGGAGGGATATCATGTCTTCCTTTCAGTCTCTCCTTGATGTGGGATATATATATTTGTTCTGGGAAACAAGTTATCACCGAGGTTCATCAGACCTTTTCTCATACTGCATAGAGTGGGTGAGGTGGCATATATTTTGGCTCTACATCCACATTTTGAGAAAGTGAACGACGTCTTCAACATATCCCAATTGAGGAGATAGATAAATGAACCATCACATATCATTGACTAGGGAGTGATGGAAATTGAAGACAACGTGATGTTTTTGGAGTTTCCATTGGAGATTGAGGATTGATAGGAGATGACCCTCTGTGGTTGATCAATTCCTCTAGTGCACATTCAGTGTCAACATAGAAATTTCTAGGAGAGAATGTGGGATTGATAGTTTTAGGTTCATGGTCATACCCTCTTCAATTTGGGAATCCATTGGTTTGGATTTCAGGGATGTAAATCTTTAAGGTGGTTAGAATGTAATGGCTCATATTTTCTAGGCTTTATTTTTAGAAAATTTCAAGGAAAATTATGAGACCAGGCGCTGAGACAAAATGCGATTTTGAGGCCCGATGTTCCCGGAATGGTCCATATAAAAATTTTATGTTTGTTAATAGTGTGTGTGAGCGGTTGTTTTCTGAAAAGTGGAATAACTATTAAATAGGTACATGGATAAAAAACCCCAGGGCACTATTTCATCTCAGATGACAATTTTACCCTATGTGTGACTTAATGATAGTCAACGCATGACTCCAGTGAGAAAAACTGAAAATGGAATAAACATAAATAAAAGAATTAAATAAAAATATATTATTTTCCAAGTCCTTATAACTCATGAATGGTCACTCAGATTTAAAATTCGAGAAAGCATTTGAGTTTGTAATGGGGTGTTTTCCTTAGGGTGAGCCTAACATTGGCCGGCGCAAGTCAACTGTGGAAAGTAGATTTTGGGATATGATTGTAAGTAAAATAATTATATAAATATTATTTTATTTTCAAATCCTATAACTCATAAACGATATATCAGATTGAAAACTAGAGGGTACCTTTGAGATCATGAGGGTGTGATTTCCATAGGCGGGGCCTATCCTTAGCCGGTGTGGGTCGTGGGTAAAACTTAATTTATGGACATTTTAAAAGACAATAAAAAAACTTCAGAAAAAGTATATTTTTATTTTTTAACATTTAACAGCGATGCAATGACACTGTGATGCCCAAAAAAAGTAGATGGTTTCTTTTATAAATGAAATAGCATGTCGATGCTGCAATATAGATAAATGGATACACTAAAATGGATTTCTTCACGTAACAACTTGACTAAGATACATGATCAGATTGAAAATTCTGTTGAAATTATTTGGAAGCTCTGTAAAATAATAGGCATTGTCTATGAAACTTGGTTGGGAATAACAAGAAACGACGAACACAAATGGATCAAAGATCACAAATCACAGATCAATGACCGAGGATCAGTGATCAATGAAAGACAGAGGTGCAACTCCATTCTTCACCAATGAATGATATGGTCCTCGAGGTAAGTGGTTTTGATTTCTATGTGGTTAACCTTCCCCCATTATTCTTTTTTAAATGATGAACGCAGATAAACCCACTAATAAGTTGAATCGCAGATCGATTGTTCATGCGGGATGAGAATTTTCAAAATGGGACTAATTAATGGGGATTATATCCTAGTGATTGTTCGAATGTATCCCTTTTTCTAATGTGAAGAAAAAGTTCCAAATGAACAAATTCTGATATTCATTTATTTGTGTGTTCTTTGTGATCTCTTTATCTCTCCCTATGTTATTCACCTATGGAACCCCGTGGTTGCATCAGATTCTTACTGGGAGGTTCCAAACATGGCCGGACCCCCAGATTGATGGTGAAATGTCTTGGAGTGCAAGGAAGCAGAGGTGATTACCCGGGGATCCTAATGGTTCTCCTGGACCAGAACATAAACCACCATAGTGAGTCTAGTGACCCATGGAAGAAACCGTCGACGCGTGACAACGACTAGCCATAGTGAACGTGATAAGTGAGCCACATCACATGGATAGAGTCCATGATCTAGTTGGACCAAAGAGGTAACCCATGACATCAGTTGACAGCGGGATGACGTACCCACCGTGTCCCAGTTAGAGCAGACCTGCCCACTCCAACGTGCTGGGTTAGACAAGCGGGCTAGGTCCAGCGGGCTAGGTCAGACCCAGGTCAGGTTAGGTCAGTCCAACCATGTTGGACTAGACCTATACCCAACCAGACCATTAGACTAAAAGGATCATAACTTCCCAACCGTATGTCCTATTGATGAGCCATTTGAATCATTGGGACCCTCGTGATGAGGTGGCCCTTTTGATATACTCTACATGAGTTTTAGTGGAAGTTGAGATATGACCAATGGCTTGAGGATTAAATTATACTAGAATAAAGAACACTACAAGAGAGAATCCAACAACTATCTATGATGAGAAGACCATAACGATCTGATATAGGTGACCCTGTAGGACAAAGTGATGATATAATACAGGTGACCTTGTAGGCCTATGTGACAAGAAAGTATAGGTAACACAACATGCCTAAGTGATGTGTGGGTCTAGGTGACCCAACAGTCCTAAGTGACTCATTGGGGATGAGTGACTCAGCAGTGTAAGGTGTTCATTGCTTATGAATGATAGTCTTGATTTTTATAGATTATTTTATACCTATGTGAGATGACTTTAGTGACTCTCTTGACTTTACTTATTTGAGGCTCCACTTTTTATACCTCTTTGGTAGTCTTATTTTTGTATTTCTTTGTGGTATACCTTTTTGGTATGAGGTCCCTACTGAGTATTGTCTTACTCACCCCTACATGGGATTTTCCCACACGTTTTGCGTCTTATACAGATGATCAACACTTTGATGAAGTCCTTGGTGGATCGAGGCCAGGTGGTACTTATACTGACCCGATAGGTGAGATGTGCTTCTGTAGCTTCAGACAAATATTTATATACCTACCCTCCAGGTAGGGTTTTCTGTGGAGGAGTTTCAAATAATTGTAATTAAACTTTTCTATTTTAGTTGGGAATTTATTATGGCCCCATTTACCTTCAGTTTTCTACTATAATACCTTGTGTTGGTTTACTTAGTGTTTTCACTATCTAGCATCTATGGCTTGGAGTTGTATACATGAGTACATATACTTAAGAAAATTCATCCCATTTGTTTGGAATATGCCTACTCAGTGATGATTAGTGGACCTTAGCCTACGAGAGGCAGGCTTGTGGTAGTTACCACACGGGCCTTAGGGTAAATGTCATGACAAAGATACTTCATTCACTACCTCATCATCTGGGCTAAAAATACTATAGAAATCTTAATAAACGAATATATATCGGTCTTATTTAATAAGTAAATATTGAACACTGAAATGAATATCAAATACAAGGTGACACAAAAATGTGACTAGAAAAAAATTATGTTTTAATTTCTATGAATCCTTTATTAGAAATTAATATCCAAAGGTATTGACTTGGATAACTATTTCACAACATGAGGACAATTGAATTTGATTATAAGAGACTATAAACAATGAAACATATCCTCTGAACCCGATAATAACTATCTATACACAAGAGATATCTATGTATGTTTTATTATAAATATTTTCTACTCCAATCCATGAGGTCAAAATGAAAGGAATCAGAATGAAAATATTCTAAAGGCTCCATGTTTCATGATTAGAGGAGAAATTTAGTTGAAAATATATCACAATATAATGTGTATGTTGCTCAAAAAAAGGATGATATTTGATAGAAAATTAGTTTCGTTGAGGCCACATAAAAATAGGTCCATGATTTATCCTCTAAAATCAGGTATTTCTTAATGAAAGTGACAATGGTGGAAATATAGTGAGTAATATTGTCATCGAAATGATTCCTACTGCTATGATATTTTGATCCAGAAAACTTAATAGATCAATAATTTTAATGATATTTTTGTGTGGGTTTTCCATAAATAAGGATCTGATATTAGGATGTCTCTTATTATATGGGGGATTACTGTAGAGTCTCTAAGATATGTATATTCCTTCCTCTTTTTTCATTTGAAAAAATTTATATTTTTTGAATACCATGAGTTATTATTTATATCTTCTCTCTTGATTCTTATTACAAATAACATCTTGATGGACCAATGTATCATAGATCATCATAAAACATTATGTTATCCTTATTCTAAATAAATATAGTTAATCTATATGAAATTCATCAATAACATTCCTTAACAATGGATATTAGTGTAAATACCATGATAGGGCTAGGTTAATGGGAATTGGGAAAGATTAGTTGAAAGAGGTGAATCAGGTGAGTATGTCACCAAGAGGATGTGCTCTAAATTGTTTCTAGGATAGGGTCGTAGAGAGCATACCATAGCTGTTGATAGGGCCATATTATGGGCCACAAAATCATTATGCATATTTTCTATTATACTCCTTATTTTTATCCCAATATTCATATAAGGAAGGATTAGTGAACATGGACAAGGATTTTATTCTATAAACCCTTTATAGGTTTTCATCCTTAATTTTTGAATCCTATATATTTTTTCATTTAACACCAAATTATATATAGATCACATGAGGTCTATGTATCAGGAGTCGAGAATATACTTTTATCC
Organism: Viscum album; assembly: GCA_963277665.1. Lineage (NCBI taxonomy): Eukaryota > Viridiplantae > Streptophyta > Magnoliopsida > Santalales > Viscaceae > Viscum > Viscum album. The sequence goes on along the minus strand of OY728133.1, from coordinate 1,861,761,765 downwards.
ATACCACACTTTTTAGGTTTTTTCCTAACAATTATTTTTCCACTTTCCTTAGATAATCTGAGGTCATGAAAGTTGGGCCAATGAGTTGATGTTATTTTAGGTTGAGTAGCTTTAACCTAGGAATGATAAATGTTTAAGGTCTAATATATTGGACCATATATTTTTACTATTGATTAATGTTTAATATCTTGAACCATATGTTTTTTATAGTTTAAGGTTATATATATTGGACCATATGTTTTGAGAAAAATAACATAGATATTGAATTCTATACTTATAGAAAATTGGGAATCATGTCTCAATATTCTTGAATTGGGGTAATAAAGTGGGATAGACATGATGAGTATGATCAAAAATCACATTGGGGTGATGAGTTACACTAATTTTTTTTCAAGGATAATGGATATCAAAGGAAATTTTCACAAGTTTATATGCCTTTGGATGAAAATAGGGGGATCAAATACAAGAGCTATGGGAGGACATTCCTAACAAAAATTTAACAACCCCTAACTCTAGTTTCCCACAGTTATTGGTCACATTAATAAGTTGGAACTAGATATGTGGAATTATATTGTGAAGGAAAATATATTTTAATTGTCTTGGAAAATTAGATACATAACTGAATCTCACAATTCATCTAAAAACATAAAATACAAACCATAGGAAATGAAAATGTTCTTTACTCTTGAACTCATTCAAAGATTCATTCTTCATATCTCGAGGAAAGGGAAGAAAATAAGGGTGAGTTTAGATTCTCATTAAGGGTTAAGTATAAGAAAATAAATCATGACTCAATAAGGAATAATAAATATTTAATGGTATATAACTAAATAAACATTTCATTTTGTTAATAAATTTTCCCCAAAATTCATCCATCGATAATATCAGTACAGTATTCACATGGATGGTAATAATTTAATTCTCAATGATATAAATGATTAGCATTTAATATCATCTACTGAAAGATAATGGTATATCTACCATAAATTCGATGTGCCAAAATATGTTAAAATATGGGTAGGCATATAGTTACAAATTTTTCTCATGGGATATGTCAATGCATCAAGTGACTATATAATTTCACCGCCCACCAATCACTACATGTCTGATTCATTCCTCATATGTTAAATGATAAATTTTGTAACAAAAAAATATTGTAAAATAGTAACAACAAGTTAGATAGTGAATATGAAATGAAAAATCAATCTTATAATATAATTTAACACCTTTGGTGTTGAAAATATTTTTATTTTTAAATAAATCCAATCTTTATGATATCATGCAGAAGATATAACCCAAAATCAAAATGAACTATAATATACTATACCATTATAACATAGTCACTAAATTAAAGGGTATTGATATTATTAAAAAAATAATGAAATATATATTTTTATTGGTATAAAATAAAGTCAATGGTTTTCAACTGATTAGAAAAAAATAATAACCATTAAAAAAAGAGACATTTTTTGAAAAATGTATTTTTATAGAAGGTGGATTAGTATCTCTTTACACACGTAATTTAAAAATTATTTTATAAAATTTTAGAAAATTTATTTTTTTTAAAAATAAAATCTTAATATCTATATAGAATTTGGATGAGAATTTGGGTGTTTTCAGAAAATAATTTTTTTATGAATAGTGAAAACACCAATTTTAATAAAATTGACATTTCTTATTAATAAATGATGTGTAATTAATATTTTAATTTTATTTAAAATTTAAAAATTATTAATTTATTTATATTAAATACAATTAATTACATTTATATCGTGCATATTCTAGATTTTAATATAATTCTATTTATTAGGCTTTAAGACACTTTATTCCTAAAAACTGCTTTAATGTGGCTAATGTTTATCCATTTGAAGTAAATAAAATAACCCCTAATGATTAATGATTTATGTTATATATTATAAATATATAAATATTAATTTAAATTAATCTAATTATTTTTACTTGTCATATAGTTAATATGAGATCACCTTTTACGTAAAAAATGAATTTCGTGAAAACCCATTTTTTCACATGTATGTGGGTACAATTTTTAATAAATCATATCACTTATGTCATTTTATTTTGGAGAAATTAATTCCATATTAGGAATTATCATAATTTATATTATAAATAATGTCTAATTAATTTTTGACCATAATTAATAGTGAAAACAGTAAAAAGTATTTATTGTGGTTAAGGTAAAAAATGAGTTTATGAGGGGTTAAAGATAAATTAAAATGGTTAAAAATGATCTAAAACATTTAATATTCATATATTATGCTTATAGTTTTATTTTTGGTCTTATATGGTTGGAAAATTTTCCATTATGGATCCTTTTTTCTTTTAAAAAACATGGGTGTAATTATTTATTTAAAAAAATCCAAGTGTGTTATCTCAACCACTTATAAATTGATACCCTTATCTTATCCTTTACATACATCCAAAACACATTGGTTTGGAGAAAACCTTCCTAAATATTTCTTTACTTATCTCCCATCATCTTATAATTCTTTGTTTTATTATAGATCCAACCTAGAAAGTCTTTTCATGCTATCCTGAATTAATTATTAGATGGAGAGGAAACATCATTAAAAAAGTTAATTAATTTATTATTTCTCCTCCATTAAAAATTATTAAATCATTCTCATATAATTAACCCACTATCTTACATGTACTATGATATTTTTATTTCAAGTCAATTTTTTGGATCATATAATCTTCTCAAATTAAAATAATTATAAGATGAGGGGTGGAATATAGTATCAAAACATGGTTTGAGAAGTTTAATGTAAAAAACAAATGCATCTTAAATTAGGTCATCCGACATGATCCTCAGTCTAATTAAAAAATTTAAAAAATCAGAATCACAATATGCTTTGATTATATTAGAGTGAATATCAAAATCACTATGGATTTGATTAATATGATAGTAATTTTTGGGATCATAAATAATACGATAAAACAAATAAAATATAAATATGAATACGATGACTCAATTTCTATTAGATGTGAATTGGAATATAAAACTTGTAAACAACAAGTAATACAATATCTAACAAATGTAATAATTAATTACAATCTATTTAATATATAATCCTATTTTAACCTTAAGATTAAGGTATTAAATAAACCTAACTAAATCTATCCACTATTTTATACATATAGTAAATCTTCTATTTCATTTCTAGGAAAGCCCTCAAAATGATGATAAAATGTAACTTCCCAAACATTCATTAATATAAAATCCTCTGGGTCTAATTAAATTTCTTATTATGGTTATATAAAATGTGAACTTCATTGGTTTTATGTTTTCGGATTTTAAAATACTATTAAAAATTGTGACTGTTGCTAATATAGCCATTGAATAGTGATCACATGATTAGTATAAATATAGGTCTTTAACAAATCCCATTTACTCAAACAAAGGAAGCGATGGACTCATCCAGTAGACTTTACCTGTATGAAGCCCATTTGTCAAAACTCAGAAAGGAGGTGGTGTAATTGGGATTCACTCTTGACCAAGCCCAAGATGAGCTTGAACACATTAATCTTGAGCGAAACCGACTATGAGAGAAGTGGAAGTTAATAGAGATTACCACCCAATTGATGTTATCCGATCCACCACAAGAGTCTGTCACCATCGAACACATTACCCTTCGGTCTTATGAGGGTGTAATAAGGGGTTACGTAAGAAGACCCTATCACTATGACTATGTACATTAGTTTTGTATAAATAATTTTCATTCATTTTATTATTGTTACTTTGTAAATAGTTTTTAAAACACAAATAGTAATGTTAGTTAATATTCAACTAAGAAATCTATTTTGATGAATTAATGGGTTTTTGAATTAAATAATATATTAATAAATTATTATTATTATTATTAAATTATTTTATTAAATATAAATTATAGTATGATTTTATGAATGCAATTGTAATTTTTATTATGGTTTGAAAGTTGTTTATTTGTCAAAATCACTGAATTCTCAGTAAATGTCGATTTTTATTTTAAAAGTAAAAATTAACATATTTAGTAAATTATATAGAGAAATTGAATATTTATTTGGAATCAGGATGTCAAAATTGTCCAATGGTGAATTTTTCATAATTTTCTAAGACAATTGAATTTTTTTGTAAAACTTAAATATTGTTTAAATATATAATGTGTTTTATGACATCATAATGACCCAATAGTGATGTAATAAAATTCTATAAACATTATATTCATTCAATATATGTTTAAACATTAAAATAATTTTATTTTGGTTTTGTTTGATTTATTTTACAAAGCATTAGTGGACCCTTCAAGGCTAATAAAACATTTTGCCTTTTTAAATTGTTCTCCTTGAGAGTGTGACTCACCTTCACATAAGCAAACCTATTATTTTAGGAAGTCTGTACATTAGACATATAAAATATTTTTTTCCACTCCCCTTTGGAAAAAATCATGGGCAAAATCCATGGGCTGGATTGTGATTTTGATTAGTTTAAGGTGAGGTGTCCCAAACCTAAATAACAAAGAATTCCCTCTCATTTCCTATATAATCCCACCCAAGATCCCACTTCCTCTTCACTCAAAGCCTTTGGATTTAGACTAAACCCAGACCTCCTTTATCAAGAATCCTCCCAAGGTTCCCAAATATCCCAAGAACCCTCTTTCAATACTCTCCCAAGATTTTGGGATCACACTTTCATGTAATGGATTTCTTCCTTTCCCATTTTTGACCAATTTTAATTAAGTTGTTATGACCTTTTGTTTTCATTTAAAAATGTTGAGGTATAATTTAGATCCTCCCCAATACTTCCCTATTTTTGTTTGGATTATGGGAGACCCCTTTCTCTCTCATTAATTCCTACCATGTACACCCATTACGATGTTGAAAATCCGAGAGGGAATTCTCTCTCCTCTTTTACATCCAAGTAATTATTTTGTATTATGCATCTAAATTCCATTATGTTTTTTGGGAAATGTATCTATATGACCCCATTACTATAAATTTTATTTAAATATTATGATACACCCTTATCTATCTCATCAACCAATTTTATGAATCCTTATGTCATGACGTTATGCTACCGAAATTGCACCATGTTTTTCCAAGGCAAGATCATTTTATAGTGAATAACATACCCATGTCTCTATCAAGGGTATTAAACTTTATGCACATATAAATATTGAATGGTGATTTCATTTATTTATTCCACATTACTTAATCATGGAATAACTTATCATGTAGATTTATTCTATTTTATATGATCCATGTGGCACACTTATGCATGAAATGAAATGTTTAAGAAGGGTGTGCCCTGATATCACTCCTTTGAATTGGGTAATGTATAGTATCATGAAAATTTACGTGAAATGGGTGTTGACTCATTCTAATTCAAGTTCAATGAGGTTTTACTCATGCTTCATTTTCAATAAGGGTTTACTCATGCTCCATGTGCAACGAGACTTAGCTCATGCTAATTCCATGTTAAGTGTTGTTGCCACATTTCCATGTTATGATTATCATGATTTATAATGCATTTATGTTCATGTTTATCTTGTTCTCAATTGATATAGCTATTGTATAACATGTATTGTTTTACTCATTTAATTCCATGTTTATTTCTTTATAGGGATTTATAGCTCACACTTTTTTATGCATGTCCTCAGGTAATCCCATGCAATGCTAAGTACAATGGATTGTAGTGGTTATGTAAATGAATTTTTCAATAAATATGTTGTGTGTTTTATGTTCTAAGATGTTATTTAATTTTCCTAATCCCGAAAGACACTATACCTCTTGATCTTCTATGTTTTATCAAGTTAAGATTTTATGTAATAAATCATGTTTAAGTGTGTAATAAAAATCAAGGTTGTTATAGTTGGTATTAGAGGATAGGTTTAATTATTTTTGGGAATAGTATTAGTAAACTCTAGTGAAGAATTATAGACAAGAATAAATATAATAAAAACATCCCTATGATTTGGTGAGTATAGAGTAAGTGGTTTATCATTATAATACATCCCTCTCTGGATACGAGCAGGTAGAGGTGGCTCTGGCACAGATGTATCCTAAGGGTAAAACCAGAAAACACCGCTTTGAGCGAGACTCTAATGGGAATTGGTTCAAGATAATGGTACATACTACACTCTTGGTTAAGACACTCATGGGGGATATTTTTTGGTAAATTTACGAGCTTAGTATGAACTCTAATTAAGGGAATTAAAAAAAATTCTCCTATGAATATATGATTGAAATTAGATCATGAATAGCATAGATTAAAGCCTATGGATTAATAAGTTAAAGAAATAAAAGTTATTTATAAGTCATAAGTTTTGTCCTTGGATTACCCTTTATGTGTTACCCCTAACATTCCTTTTCTTCTAGAAAATGGTTGTTAATATGAGGACTCAGGCAAAAAATTTATGTGAGGATCAATGTGATGACTGTAATAATGAGATTCCCTATCCAATGGGAGTGAGAATCATGAACTTTGTCACGCTTCTCTCTTAGTTAACTCAAGAATTGAATAGAAACATGGGTCAAGAGGAACGTTAAACCCCCCCCCCCCCAAGAATGAACAATTCACTACCGAGAGATTCATGAGACAAATGCCCCATACTTTTATTGGATCTTCTAATCCCTCAATCGTTGAACAATGGATCAAATCCATTGAAAAGATCTTATCAATCCTTAAATTTTTTGAACAAGAGAAGTTTCTCATGGATACTTATCAATTGGTGGGTTAATCTGATCAATGGCGGATGTTTATTAAAAATACGAAGCCTGAGGAGGAGATCAAGGAGTTGGAATGGAAGGATTTTTGGAAGATGTTATTTGATAAATATTTTCCATGAATCCTCCAACTTAAGATGGTATGGGAATTGCTTTCCCTCAAGCTAAAAGATGACTGATCTGTAAGAAAATATGAGAAAAAATTCACAAAGATTGCATGATACACCTCTAGCTTTATCATTAACCTCTAATGCAAGGTTGACCGCTTCATTGGTGGGATGAAACCTAGCCTACAGAAAGCACTGGTGATCCGTGACTTCGACAGCTATGAATAAATTTGTCCGATGTTCCCTTAAGGTAAAAATGGAGATCAGAAAATCTTAGGAGTATCATGGGGAAAAGAATTGTAAGGAGGACTTCATTACTGGTGGTCCGATAGATAAATACAATGGTGTTAAGAAGATCCAGCACCCCACTTTCCCAAGGTGAAGAAAGAATCACCCTAGAAATTGATTGAAGGGGACGAGGAAATGCTTTAGATGTTGAAGAGAAGGGAACCTAACTGTTAACTACCAAAAAGAAAAACTCGTGGCTGTAATAGAGGAGAGGAACACTCTGTTCGAACGTCGATGTGTTTTTTATTGTTACAACTGCAAAGAACTAGGGGATCTTGCAAATCAGTGCCCTAAGACAAGGGTTTTTGGAGGAAACCAACAACCTCCAAGGAAGCAAGGGAGAGATTTTTCCATCACTACAACTGATGTGAACCTCGACAACGAAGTTGTGATAGGTACACTAGTTATTCATTCAACAATAGAGAATTTAATTTTTGATTCTGGTTCTACACATTATTTTATATCCTGAAAGTTTAGCAGAACAATACCAACACCCCCACAAATCAAGGAAGTAAGAATTTCGGTGAGTATGAAAAATGGGGAAATCATTTCATCCCATGAATATAACTCATCTCCTATAATAATATGTGGATTGAATTTCTTGATGAAACTCGTAATACTACCTCTAGTGGAATTTGATGTAATTATTGGTATCAATTGTATTTCCTTATATAAAGCCAACATAAATTACCATGAGAGGGGAATCACTCTCCATGGGGATAATTGACCCCTGATTCTATACAAGTGCAAGGAGGAAGATGAATATTCATTAGCTCCATCATCTCACGTGTGGATATTACTTCCCTATGAGAACGCATATCTGGCTTAGATGATTGAGTCTAAGGAGGATACCATCCTTGAAGATATGCCTATTGTGAGGGAATTTTCTGAAGTGTTTCTAGAGGAATTTCTTGGCCTTCCTCATAGAAGAGATGTCAGATTCTCAATTGATCTTATACTTGGGGCACTGCCAATATCCAAGACACCATATAGAATGGCTGTTGTAGATCTTGAGGAGCTAAAGAAACAACTACAGAAGAATATGGATAAAAGGTTTATACATCCAAGTTCTTCACCATGGGGTCCACCAGTCCTCTTCGTCAAGAATAAAGATGGGTCAATGCGTGTTTTCATCGATTATCATGATCTTAAAAAAATCACTATAAAAAACAAATATCCTCTCACACAAATTGATGAATTGTTTGATCAATTGTGTGGATCACAATACTTCTCCAATGTGGATTTTTTGTCGGGATATTATCAAGTAAGGGTGAAGAAGGAAGATACCCCTAAGACTGCTTTTCGTACAAGATACAAGCACTACGAATTTATAGTAATTCCTTTCAGACTCACTAATGCTTCATAAATTTTCATGGACATGATGAATATAGTATTTTGGGATTACCTAGACAAATTTGTGGTAGTATTTATAGATGATATTATGATATACTCCAAAACCAGGGTGGATCATGAGGAGCATCTAAGAACTGTACTAGAGACCTTGCAGAAGGATAATCTCTATGAAAAGTACAACAAGTGAGAGTTCTGGTTGAAGGAGGTCTCATTCGTGGCCCATATCATCACATGCATTTGGATATTAGTGGATCCCTCCAAAGTAGATTCAATTGAGGTATGTCTAAGTAAAACATCAGTAACAAATATCTGTATTTTCTTAGGGTTAGCTAGATATTATCGACAATTTGTGAGAAATTTCTCATGATTTCCCAACCCTCTTACCAAGCTAACTCGGATGGTTGTAAAGTTTTCTTAGAGTGATGAATGCAAAGAAAGTCTCAAGGAGTTAAAAAGGAGTCTTATCACAGCGTATGTTCTCACTTTACCAAAAAGTGGAGAAATTTTGTGGTATTCAGTGATTCTTCGAAGAAGGGACTAGGATGTGTGTTAATGAAAAATGAAAAAGTCATTGCTTATGCTTCAAGACAATTGAATGTTAATGAGAAGAATTATCTAACACATGATTTAGAGTTGAATGTGCTGATCTTCGCATTAAAAATTTGGCGGTATTATCTATTTGGGGAGAAGTGTGAAATATATACAGACCAAAAATGTCTCAAGTATATTTTCATATAGAAAGAGTTGAACATGCGCCAACGAAGATTTTTAGAGCTGATCAATGACTGTGAATACTCAATCCATTACCACCCATAGAAAGAGAACAAGGTGGAGATTCTCTAGGTAGAAATGACCTAAAACTTCTATCATTGATGAGAATTGAGAAGGATCCAATCTTCTTAGACCTGATGAAGATAGACATAGGAATCCTAAAGAAGGGAAAATCATCAATCCTTTCACAAATGATTTCTCAACCGTCTCTTTCAGAAATGTTAATGGATGCTTAAAAAAATGGTGTGGGAATTTAAGAGAAAGTGGAAGCTATTAGAAAATGGAAATCCTAGGAGTTCAATATTAATGAAGAAGGAATTGTGAGATTTGGGAAAAGACTATGTGTTTAATCAAGTCCAGAGATGAAGAAAGAACCTTTGGATGATGCACATAGTTCAAGTTTTTCTATTCACCCAGGAAACACAAATGTGTATCGAGATCTCTGAGAGTATTATTGGTGGTATAACATAAAGAAGGAGATCTTTAAGAATATATCAAAGTTCCTGGTCTGTTATAAATTGATGGAAGAGAGGCAAATTTCTAAGGGGATGATGAAACAATTGCACATACAAGCATGGAAATGGGAGAACATCACCATGGACTTTGTAACCAGACATCCGAAGACATCCAAAGGAAACAATGAAATCTAGGTTGTTGTGGATCATCTTACAAAGTCTACACACTTTATTTCAATTTAAGAGGATTTCTCAATGGATCAATGAGCACAGATATATATCTAGGAAGTGGTAAGGTTGCATGGAGTACCACTATCTATTGTATCCGATTGAGATCCAAGATTCACCTCTTTGTTTTGGAAGAGTCTTCAGTATTCTATGGATACTAAACTGAACATTAGTACAACCTATCATCCTAAAACTGATGTCAAATCTGAGTGAACTATTAAGACACTAGAGGATATGTTAAGATCATGTTAAATGGAATTAAAATGAGGGTGTGACCAACATCTTCCACTAGTTGAAGTCTCCTATAATAACCGTTTTAACTCGAGCATCTGAATGGCAGCTTATGAAGACCTCTATGGGAAGAGGTGTAGAACACTAGAATGTTGGGATAAAGTTATTGAGCATAAGCTGCTAGGACCATAAATGGTCAATGAAATGGTGGAGAAGGTGAAAACCATTCAGCAACATATGAAGGAATCCCATAGTTTATAGAGGGGTTATGTAGACAACCGTCAACATGACCTTGAGTTTAAAGTTGGAGACATGGTATTTCTATGCATATCTCCATTAAATAAGGTCATGAGGTTTGTAAAGAAAGGGATGTTATTTCATAGGTACATCGGCCCCTTCGAGATTCTTGATCATGTTGGGCCTGTGGCCTATCTACTAGAACTTCAACCTACCATGGAAAAAATACATGATCTACTTCATGTATAACTCTTAAGGAAGTACATACCAAACCCTTCGCATGTTCTCTCTTCAGAGGTAGTACAACTAGAGGATGATATTTCTTATGAGGATCAACCAGTGAAGATATTAGATCATAGATAAAAATTTCTACTAAATAAGACAATGAACCTCATCAAGGTGTTGTGGAAAAACTACAAATTTGAAGAACCGATGTGGGAATCAGAGGAAGTGATGAAGAAAAGTTACCCCCATCAATTTTAGTATGGCAAAAAGAAATTTCAAGGGGGAAATTTCTTAAGAGGGGAAGATTGTAATGACCCAAACTTTAATTAATGGAAATTACTCTTGATATAATTAAATGTATAATTATGGTTACATAAAATGTAAAATTCATTGGTTTTATGTTTTTGGATCTTGAAATACTGTTAATAGTTTTGACCGTTGCTAATATTTCCATTTAATAGTGATCACATGATTAGTGTAAATATACTGATTTAACAAATCCAATTTACTCAGACAACGAATGAAATGTCCTCATCCAGTAGACTTTCCATGTACGAATCCCATTTGTTGGAGCTCAAAAAGGAGGTGGCATCATTGGGATTTTATCTTGACCAATCCCAATCCAAGTTTGAGCAAAACCGATAATGGGAGAAGTAGAAGTTAATAGAGATTACCACCCAAGCGATGTTATCCAAGCCACCCCAAGAGTCTGTAATCATCACACACCTTACCCTTCAGGCTTATGCTAGTGTTATAAGGGGTTATGTAACAATACGATAGAACTATGACTATGTATATTATTTTTGTATAAAAAATGTGCCTTCATTTTATTATTGTTACTTTGTAAATAGTTTCTAAGACACAAATAATATTTTTAGTTAATATTCAACAAAGAAATATATTTTTATGAATTAATGGAATATTTATATAAAAAATATTTTTTAAAAATCTTATTAGTATTAAATTAACTTTTATTAAATATAAATTATCGTATAATTTTATGCATACAATTGTAATTTTTATTAATGTTTGAAAGCTATTTTTGCCAAAAACCATGTATTTTCCCTAAATGTCGGTTTTTATTTTAAAAGTAAAAATTCACATATATAGAAAATTATTTAGATAAAATGAATATTATTTTTAGAATGAGGATGTCAAAATTATCCAATGGTGACTTTTTCATAATTTTCTGAGACAGTCGAATATCTGGGTACAAATTAAATACCCTTCAAATATATAATGTGTCTTATGACATCATAATGACCCAATAGTGATATAATAAAATACTATAAACATTATATTCGAACAATATATGTTTTTACATTAAAATAATTTTATTTTAGGTTTGTTTGATTTATTTTACAAAGCTTTAGTGGACCCTTCAAGGCTTATAAAAGATTTTGTCTTTTTAAATTATTTTTCTTGAGAGTGTGAATCACCTCCACAAAAGAAACCCTATTATTTTAAGATTTTAGGACATTTTAATTATAAAATATTTTTTCTACCCCCCTTTGGAAAAAATGGGCAAAAACCATGGGCTGGTTTGTGGTTTTGATTAGTTTAATGTGAGATGTCCCAAACCTAAATAATAATAAATTCCTTATCCTTTCCTATATAAACTTACCTTAGATATCGGTTACTATTCACTAAAACCCATTGGCATTCGACCATACCCTGAATTACTCTCTCTATAATCCTCCCAAAGAGCCACATTCTCCCAAGACGCCTTTTTCAAGCCTCTCCCTAGCCTTTGGGATCACACTTCCAAGTAAAGGATTTCTTCATTTCTCATTTTTGTCCAATTTTATTTAAGTTGTTATGCCCTTTTCTTTTCAATTAAAAATGTTTGGGTATTATTTAAGACATCCCAAATACTTACCTCATTATGTTTGGATGATGTTATACTCCTTTATCCCCCATTAATTCCTCCCATATACACCCATTACCATGGTGAAATTACGTGAGGGTTTTCTCTCTCCTCTTTTACATCCAAGTAATTCTTTTGTATTGTGCAACAATATTACATTAAATTGGTTGGGAAATTTATTTATATTAACATTTTACTTTCCATTTCATGTAAATATGATGAGACACCCATTTCTCTCTCATCAACCATTTTCATGAATCCTTATTTCACGTTGTTATGCTGTCAAAATTACACCAAGTTTTTCCAAGCCAAGATCATTGTGTAGTGAATACCATAACCATGTATCTATCAAGAGTATTCACCATTATGAATATATATATATATATATTGAATGGTACTTTTATGTATTTATTCCATATTACATAATCTAGGAATAACTTATAATGTTGATTGATTCCGTGTTTTATGATCCATAAGAAGGGTGTGCACTGATAGCTCTCCAATGCATTGGGTAAAGTATAGTATCACAATACATTATGTGTAGTGAGTGCTGACTCATACTAATTCAAGTACAATGATGGTTTACTCGTGATTCATGTGCAATGAGGATTTACTCATTCTTCATGTGCAATGATACTTGAATCATGCTAATTCCATGTTAAGTGTTGTTGCCACATTTCCATGTTATGATTATCATGATTTATCATGCCATTATGTTTATGTTTCTCTTATGCTACATTGATATTCTTATTTACTAAAATTTATTGTATTAATCATGTTATTCCGTGTTTATTTACTTACTAGGATTTATATATCACCATTTTCTTATGCATGTCCTCATGTTATCCCATGCAATGCTAAGTACGAGGGAATGTAGTTGACATATAAAGAACGTTTTCATTAAATATGTTGTATTTCATGTTTTAAGTTGTTATATAATGATCCTAATCCGCAAAGACACTATACCTCTCAATATTCTATGTCGTATCAAGTGAAGTTTATGTAATAAATAATGTTTAAGTGTGTAATAAAATTCATGGTTATTATACAAAATGAATATGTCTTTCTATCATTAGATGACCAAGATATGATTATTTAATTTGTCTTATTATCCTTATAAGACCTCGATCTAATGGATCCGAATCTCCATCTTCCTATCCCCAAAAGGCCTCGATAGTAACAGTGATTGGATTCATGTTACAATTACAAGAGTTACTAAAGTGTCAACCCAAAAATTATTTATTAGGACAAGTCTCTCCAAATAATTACAAAATAATAAGAAACATATATTCACCCAAATCAAACGTGATAAAATTTGATAGAGAATATAATCAAATATCTTTCACTAATGAAATATGCTCCATAGTCTTCAAATGACATAGTATTTATAAGCATACTCCCAATGGTTATATTTTCTGAGTTTGTTGTAATGAACTTAGAGATATGGAACTTAAAAAAACCAACCCAACCGATTTTCAGATGTCTTATTGATAAACACCACCATAATGTTAAGGAAATTCCATACATTAGAAATTAGTCTTCATATTATGATTATAAACATAGTTAGTCTGATGTAATTCCTTAATAATTTCAATATGATAATCACAATGAGTATTAGTATGATATTATTAGTACCAGTAACTCTCTAATATTTAATACTTTTGTCAACATGAAGGATATGGAAAAAAGTGAAATTTATGGTTTTGATCAAGGTGGGTCTGATTAATATGACCTATACACATTATAATAATCTTAATGAATAATGTAATGTTTATGTCCACAATAATTTAGAATATATTCTAACTAAATTAAAATATAATGTTTTATAGAAAAATTCTTAATCACATAGGACATAAAATATTAGTAAATAAGTTTTATGAATGTGTTTGTGATTTTAAAAAGAAAAGGATTGGAGAAGTAAGAAGTAAAACACATAACTCAACAATATCCCCCTTTATGGAAAGTAAAAACCCAAAACTCAAATAAAAAAGACCATGAAAAACTTACATTCCATGTTCTTATAAGTAATTTTTTTTCATATTTAATCATTAATCATTGACAACCCATGAGATTAGAACTCTTCTAAATATGATTATGAATATAATAGAGTATTAGAATAGTTTTTCCTTTGAGAAAACTACCCCCCTTAGGAATATAACTCCCCCTAATGATTATATTCTCCCCCTTAGTGAAATATATTACCATTTTAATCACAAAATCCCTTTTATAAAATATTTTCCTCATTTATGAATTTATCCTCATAATGAATCACACCTTTATGATTTTAAAATATAATAGGGAATAGTTTTGAGTTTCCTGAAATGTTAGATTAGGAAAACAATTATAGGAAGAAATAAAATGAATTAAATAATCATCTAAAAAATATATGAAATAACATTAAACTATTAAAAAAAATGAAAATATCTAGAAAAATAGAATCTAAGAAAAAAATCAATTCATTCAAAAATAAGGTTGATAAATATTATTACAAAGAAAAAAACAATCAAGATTTCAAAATAAAAATTATTCATTCTTTATTAGGGACTTGATTATATATTTTAGTTTCTTAAAATATTTCTGGTCTCTCTCTAGTTGCTTAACCTTTTATTACAAAGATCTTAGCTTCTTGACTACTTATAAAAGCTTATTATTCACATATTTGAAAAGGAAATGTTCATCTTCTCTAGATCAGAGTATAGTAATCTCAATAGCCATTTCTAAGACTTTTTCATCAAAATATTAATGTCCTCAGTTCTTTCAATGGTTGAATATTTATAATTCTCCATAAACATTACTCTTTCATCCATGTGTAAAGTGAATTCATTTATAGAACATGTTTATTCTACCCAAAGATTCTCAACCTAATTAAATTGTTCATCATTAATTTTCATATCACTTCATCTTTATGAGACCATTTAATCATCAAATTTCATGCCTTTTTATAAGTCTAAAAACATTCATCGAAAACATTTTAGTATACCTCAGTCTGAATTACTTTCTCTTTTAAAAACTATAGATATTACAATTTATGATCAAGAGTTACCTGAATTATCTTTAACCTTGCTTTTAGTATAGGAAAATAATGAATTTATCTATCTAATATCTTCAACACATGATCAATATAATCAATTACTTCTAGAGAAATGGTTTAATCTCAATCCCTCTAATCATGCTGAACCTTAGGAGATGTTATTCGACTGGTTATAACTTCCAAAACTTTTTCTTTCTTCTTATATTTCCTTGAATCTTATTTATCAAATTCCTTGGATAATTTATTACAATAAAATAATTCAAAAATGTAAAACATCAACGATGTTGGAATTGTAAAAAACATTGGTTTTTGAATTTTTATCATCTTCCTATTTCTTTGATGATGGTTGATCTTATTATTCTAATGATGATTCTTCTTAAGAAATACCATCATTAATCTTCTTATTAGTTTTGGATGGTAGATTAAATTATGATTATGAAGATTAATCCAATGAATTATTATTGGATTGATTTTCTTATTTATCATATGTTTCTTCATTCTCATAATTTTCTTAATCATATTCATATTGAACTTCTTTATAAATGTATTATTCAATTTCATTGTATTTAAATCATTATTATTCATAGTGACCCCTTATTTTTCTTTATTTTTCAAATCCTTAATGTTATTTATATATTTTCTTATCTAGATCATCCTGAAGTGGTCTTTGAGTTCAAAGATATCCCTTTACTACTAGTTTTGGTTCCAAGGAATTTTCTTGAAATAAATTAAATGATTCTAATTCAACAACCTTTCATTTTCATTTGTAAGCTACAAATGGAATATTAACATGTAAAAAAATTGTTTCTTCAAAGGATAACCCAGCACCGGGATTCGCCTAATCAGAAAGAGAAGTTTGTATATCATTCTTCATAGATTCCATTTCTACTCCTTCCAAATGATTCTCACACAACAAAGATTATAGTAACTTATTTTTCTATTTATTTTTATTCACTTACTCATCATGAGTTTTGGAAATATGAATTTTTAAGTTCTTATCCAATATAAGATAGATTAGGGTCTCTATATGCCCAGATGTATTATCCGTACTATTTTTCATACAATCAAAAAAATAATAATTAGGATGTTTATTTTCATTTCTTTTGATTCTTTGGCGGGGTGACCTCAACCTTACTATTCTTTTTCCTATCCTCCTTTTTTAAATTTCTTTATGGCTCCTCCTCTGATGTAGTTCCACCATCATTCTCATAAAAGTTCTTTCATTTACTATCAAATAAATATCTCATTTTATTAATCATATCATAACTTATAAAATAGAACATCTCTCTTATCAAATACAATTTCTTTACAACCCTAAAAACCTTCATACATTAAAAATACATTTTTATTATAAAATCTGGAAACATAATAATCATGGATATGATTTTGTTGGTTTTGAATTTTTCTACTTTGAGAAGGAAGAATATTATGGTGTAAATCTCATTAATATTTATTAAAAAATACAATGTAAATACATTATGGAAATTTATAGTATTTGAATACCATTCCTTGGTACTAAAAATACTTGTATATGTAAAGAAACTACATTATTATCTTGGGTGAGATGTGAATCCTTCCTAACCATTTTATATTCATAAAAAATAGAATCCTCAAATTTTTTTCCAATTAAACATATCATTGTTATTTACAATCAAGTGAATGGGATAATACACTTAATAATTAAAAGGTATTTTATATAAATCAGTATGTTTTTAATCGTAAAACTTATATGTCTTACCGTACATCAGAAATGAAATTATATATTTCCCATACTTTTATAAAAACATAACAGATGCATAAAATTTATATACAACATCAGGATAATATAAATAAAATTAATTTTTTAGTATATAAACACATACAGAATCTTAGACATGAAAAGAGATAATGATTTTCACAATAGAATCCTTATTATCATAAAAGTATCTTTCAATTAATATTTCATTAAAACTTACCACTTTTGAAAAAAAACTAATTTGTATATATCAAATCTGGAACTAAATTTGGTGAATCATATGGAAATGAAAATATTTTGACTGAGAAACTTGTAGGGTGAAGAAATATTGATCGAAAAGTCTGGGAAAATGATGTGTGGCATTGGGGGGGGGGTCCTTCATTTATATAGCACTCGGGGTGATAGTTCATCTTTTATAAGAAATACAATGGTTAGAATAAAAATAGGGTTAATTTGAGGGTCAAGATTACATTGAAGAAATTTTAAAAGAAATTTTTAACTCTCAATGTTTTAAAACAATCATTGGATCAAAAATAAATTTTATTAGAAAAACATTTCAATTTTTTAAAAACTATGAAATGTTTTTTTTATAAAAAATAAATGTATTAAAATAATAATTAGAATCCAACATAATGTGATAGCGTAAAAACTAAAAGAAAATAAATGTAACTTTCATAGTGGAAAGATCAATCATTATGAATAAAATGTTCTTCATTGTATTTTATATAAAAAATATTGAAAAAGTTTTGAATTTAAAGAATGAATATGATAATTCCAGTATGAAAAAATTAAAATAGTTTCATTTGGAAAGCTATTTATGTATTTTTTTGAATCCAAATATTTTCTTAAAATATTTGAGTTTAGAAATATTTATTATTTTTTATATGAGGAGAAATTTTTTTGAATTATTACTAAGAAAAATATATAATGAAACATTACTCTAGAAAACACATTATGATCAAATAATTTATGAAAATACAATTTTTTAAAAATGAAATTTTTAATAAAAATTAAATTTGTGTTGATAAAAATTCATATTTACTCCCCTAATGAAAATGAGTAAATTAATATAAGGAGATAAGTTAAATATATATATATATATAAATGATTACTTTATAATGATCATTCATAGATTCTATTTGATGTATTCAAATCTATCAGAACAAAGAGGTTTTTTAAAAAGTTTAGAATATTGATATTGCATTGTGATGAATGTTAAAAGTATATATTATACGAGTGTATGATCCTGAATGAAATGGTGTCTTATATATATTTTCATATTATTACAGTGATGATATGAGTTTTTACTTAATTATATGGAACTTGTGTTATCAAAAACATTTTGAGTTTTAGTAAAACTCATGCCACAGTTAGTGAGTGTTAGTTGCATCCACAACACATGAGAAAAACAACTTCCACCTACCAGATATTAAGATTTAACTGTGTAAAGTGATAATGAGTTCTATTTTCTATAAAACCTTGAAACTAATTAATGAACTAAGAAATTAATATTCTAAATGTATTTTTCTTATCCATTCTACAACCACTAGTGTCTACATCTAGAGAACTTTTTAGTTCAAAATCATTTCCATAAGAATAAAAAATTCCTAAATCTATAGTTTCCTTATGATAAAAAAATAATAATTTTTACATATTTTAAATAAGATTACATTTTATTTAGTTTTTATCTTCTACATAAACATACTAAAAAATTAAATATAGATGATTATCCCTTAAGTAATGTAAACTTCCAATCATACCTCTAAAAATATTTTGATCAAATGGTTTTCCAACCTCATCAAGATCTAATGTATTTGAGGTACGAGTGGGATTAATAATACTTTAATTATTGTTATATCCAAATTTCATAAGAAGATATTTTATATACTTACATTGGGTTATATAGGATTCTACTATTTTTTGTGAGATTCGAGAAATAAGAAAAAATGTTAACTCACCCATCGTACTCTTTTGCAACTCTAATTTTACAATATCCGTAAAGTAATCTATTAAATATTTTTGATTTCACCCAAATATAATGTCATAAACACAAATTCTTATAATCATAATGTTTTATTAACTTCTTTTATAAAATAAAATAGATCCTTAGCTCCCCGAATAATTTTTTTTGTATCAAAAATCACATTATCAAGTCATTCAATGATCTATGGGCCTTTTTAGGCCTGTATAAATATTTTCTAAGATTATAAAATTAGTCATGATGTTTTTTATTTTTAATCGTAGGATTATTTTCATCATATGCTTCTTCCGGAATATATCCATTAAGAAAATCATGCTTCACATCCATTTAAGAAAGTTTTAAATTAAAGAATGATTTAAAGGATATAAGTTTTTATAAGGAATCAAGTCTTTCAACCAGTGCTTAATTTTCTTCAAAATATATAACTTATCATAGGTTATAAACCTTAGAATAAATTATAGCTTTATTTCTAAAAATTATACCATTCTCATCACATTTATTCTAAAAAACACATTTTACTCCAATTATAAAAGATTTTGAAGGTCGTTCAACTAATGTTCAAACTTTGTTCCTCTCAAATACACTAAATTTATCTTGCATTGACTTAATCAAATAATCATCAACAAAATTCCCTAGAATATTATTAGGTTAATATTGCAAAAAGAAATATTGATGTTTAATTTCATTCATTAAGGAACTTCTAGTCCAAACTGGTCAACCTGCATCCCCTATGATACTCTCACAAGGATGATTCCTATGAAACAACTGACTTCTTGGGTTTTAAAAAGAATGTTCTTTAATAATAGCTAGAAAATATTACTAAGGAAAAAAACATAGAAACTATTTCTTTATTTTTTTCTTATGAGAAAAAAATTCTAAAAAAATAGAAAATCATTCTTTGAAATAACTTCAAAAGATGTTGGTTGGGGATGATTTAAAACAAAGGGCTTTATTTCATCAAACTTAACATGAAATATTTATTAAAAAGTACGTATAATTTTATTAAAAACACTAGAAGCATTAGAATATGTAGAATAACCTAAAAATATCCCTTCATTGGATTTGGGTTTATATTTATGTATGTTATCTTTCATATTCAAGATGAATAATATGAAACAAATAACATAAAAGTATGAAAATTTTGGTTTTATTCCAATCCATAACTTATAATGATGTTTTATTAAAAAAATATCTCATTAAAACACAATTTATAGTATAAAAATCAGTACTAACCCTATATTCAAAAAATGAATAACAATTGAGTATTCACTCAACATAGTTTTAATTATTTCTTTAGGAATACTATTTATTCTTTCAACTAAAACATTTTTCCGAGGGGTTCTCGCTGCTGAAAATTTATGTTCAATACCTTTCACACTATAAGAAGTTTCAAAAACATAATTTACAAATAATACACCATGATATCTATGAATATGTATCAAGGAAAGGTTTTTCTCATTTTTAACTTTGGATAAAAATGTTTTCAAATAAAAAAAGGCTTCAGATTTATTTGTGACAAAATAAACCCATGTATATCTAGTGTAATCATCAAGTAAGATATATAAATAGTATTTTCCACCAATACATCCAATTTGTGTAGGACGAAATACATCAATGTGCACTAACTGGAAATAATTATAATATGAGACTTCACTAAAAGATTTAAAACATGAATTTTTCCTTTCCATATTGACAAGGGTCAAATTATTATGATGAATCAAACCAATGTTCTAGTAGAACCCTAATAAGTCATTTCACAGTAAACATAAATAAGTTTCTAAGGTTAAAATTTCCAATTCTTCTACACTATAACCATGATTGATCTTCCATTATTTCAAGACAACTTATATCTTAGCTCATATGGTCTTTAAAGTTAAGTGAATAAAAATTATCATACTCATTTGAAGATAGAAAAAATTGAACCTTAAAACAATGTAATAACAATTTATGATTCATAAATATAAAAATTAAACATTCATCACATAATTTACTAATTCATATATAGTTGTTCTTAAGACCTTTAATAAACATAAATTTTGAAACAAAATATTTTACAGGATAAACAATATTACATATTTTGGTAGTATATCCTTGAGCATTATCTTGAAATGTTTCTTTTCCACATTTAAACTTGAATGTATTATTGAAAAAGTATTTATTACCTGTCATGTTTCCAAACAACCCTATCCATGTACCATGTATTTTTGTTTTTGTTAACATCGTTATATTATTGAAAACAAAAGGATTAGAATTTCAGTACTCATAACTTCTTGGGCTGAGTAATGATAGTAAATAAAACATTAGGAATAAATATATTTTTATAAAAATAAAATTGTGAAAAACCTATGTATTGAACATTATTTAATGATTTTTTTACATTAGACACTACTTTGACACTTAGTAAAAAAGGGGCTCCTTTTGTAACAATGAAAGTGTTACTAAAAATTAGGGTTTTATATGAAATACCCATTCTAGAACTACTCCCATGAGAACGAATTTGTTTATACATTTTATCAACGTTTTCATTACCAGTGGTAAAGTTTGATAATTGTTTTAAGGAATAAATTTCAGATTTTCGTTTTATAACTAAATATGTTTCCTCCTTAGTATTAGTTTTGAGAATCATGTTTTATTTCTAATTTTTTTCCCAGATACTACTTTTTCTAAATATTTAGAATGAAATTACATCTTAGGATTAGCCTTATCAATATATTTAGAATGATATGATATTTCATTAGTGAAAAACATTTTCCCAAAATCAGTACTATAAAGTTTCACCTTAACACTATTAGTTTTGTTTTTAAATTTTATAACTTTCTTTCTCAATAAATTTTTTAAAATAAAAAACTTCATTGGATGGAAGAGTAATATCTTATTCTGAGGAATATTATCCATTAAAATATATAGAATTCTTATTAAATAGATAAATAGTATTTAGAAGAAACACCTCCACTGAAAATACATGTTTCTAAGGCTTTTAAAATTTTTTTTCCATTATATTTATAATAATTTTTGGAACTCCTTTCTGAATTATTTTATTTTATATATTTCTTATTTATCATTGGGAAATATAGTATGATGTTTCTATATTTCTTACATTAATAACGAGTGACTTTAGATTTATTATCCCTTCTATCATTAAGAACTTTTTTGTATCAATATTGAAAATATTTCTTTCGGCCTATCCTATTCATTCATCTGGCCATGAATTCTAACTCATTGTAAAAATGTTCTGACGTACTAGAATTTGATTGAGCAACTACTTTATTCTTTATTTAATTTTTTATAACTTTCTCTATATATTGAACAATATAAGTTAAGGTAGATGTTTTAGAAAAAGAAACACAAAAAATTTTCTGCTTGGATTTTTGACTATCTCTCTTGAGTTAACTCTCATACTCTTTAAGGGTACAAATATGATCATCCGAGTTAAGAATATTTATTTTTATTTTCTCATAAACTATTTTTCACCTATATTTCCTCTCATTGGGCATAATATCAATTATACTTTCAATAGGAGTCTCATCATCAAGACCTTTCTTTCCAATGGATTATAGAATATTAATAATTATCATTATTATATTATGTGTCTTTGCAATAGATTCTCCATGTATGAAATCAAAGGATTGTTAGTCCTCTCTAATCATTTCTCTAGGACTCTCAACAAATTTATATGTTCCAAAATGTGTTAATTAAAGCATTTTACACATACTATTAGAATCTTGACAAGGTAATATATGACTATATATTATTCTTATCATAGAACATAACAAAGTATTACTAACTCTATAATTTTGTTTATATTCTTATTTTTCATGATGAGTAAATACATTAACTTAATTACCGAGAATCTTATAATATCCAATAAGCATAAAAAATAGTTCAACTCTGATATTTTTAAAATGTATTCATTCTATTTTCCCATTGCTCATAATAAACACCATCATAGATTGGTGGCCCATTTGGATTCAAATTTTCTATTGAACCAACATTAATACCATCCATCATAGGAAAAAAATGAAATTATTTTCCCCAAGTACACATTAATGTAACAAATAATCATGAAAAAAACATTTATAAAACAATTTTAATAGTAAAGAACTAAAAAATTAGAATGTATTTTAGCTATAGAAACCTTCTCTAATACCAATTGTTGGTTCGTAAGACCTACTCAAATGAAAATAATTACAAGAGTGGGGGAGGGGGTGAATGTTAGCTTTAAAACTTAGTTTAAGAATCTTAAAATAAAACAAAAACCCAATCCATATTAAAGTATTTTATCTGACTCGACCCTCAGTATAATTAATAAATCTAAAAAATCACAATCACAATAAATTTCTACCATATCAGAGTGAATATCAAAATCAATAGAGATATTTTTTATATCTGATTAATTATAATAACCATAAATAAAAAATAAAAAATAAATTATAAATAATATAAATTTGAATACGATGTATTTATTTCTATTAAATTTAAACTAGGATATAACACATGTAAAAAACATGTAAAAAAAAGATAAAAAATGTAAGAATGACTTATACAATATTTAAAAAATAAAAATATTTTAACATTCAGAGTAAGTTAGTAAATAACCCCTATTAATGGAATCGATTATTTCATACTTATAGTAAAGTTTTTCTTTCCTTACTCGAAAATCCCTCCATATAATAATCAGAATGAATTTATCTTCCAATCCTTAGAAGCCCATGATATGATGATTGGATCTATCTTACTATCCTTATATTTCATCGATACGATGTATCATATCATATATATTAATATTCCTAGAATCCCTCAATCGTAATAATGATCAGATTTCATTTACAATTACAATAGTCCTTAAAGAGAGATCCTGACAATGTTTCCTTATAATGAATCACTCCTAATAATTACAAAAGTCTATGAACGAGCTGTACATACTATATAATATTCATATAATTCAATAGAAAATTTAATCAACCTTATTTCACTAGTATAAACTTATCCTAACT
This sequence comes from Viscum album, assembly GCA_963277665.1. Classification (NCBI taxonomy): domain Eukaryota; kingdom Viridiplantae; phylum Streptophyta; class Magnoliopsida; order Santalales; family Viscaceae; genus Viscum; species Viscum album. The sequence continues at coordinate 1,861,737,539 of OY728133.1, read as the reverse complement.
CTTTAAAATACATTTTATATATGGGAATCCTACCACCAATAATATTTTATATGTTTGTTGCAACGATATCAAACACTTGGCACTCAATGGCTCTATTGTAACTAATTGTCTGATGTCATATTGATTAACACCATCAATGTGTGAAAAGGATTAATTAATTTCAAAATATGTATTTTTATTTGGATTATAAACATACCAAGTCTAATAGAATTCCTAAACAATTTCATTACGATAATATTAATGAGTATTAGTTTATGTTATTGGTACCAGTATCAGTCTGACAGTTATTAAATTTATCAGTAAAAATGACAAGTAAAATATCCTAACATATGGATCTAATAAATATAATTCTAACAAATAATATACATACTCATTATTATAATTTTAATTAAAAATGTAAATTTTATATCTGTAATGATTTAGAATATATTCTACATATGGTAAAATATAATATTTTCTAAAAAAACATTATAAAAAACATCAGACATTAAAGGTTAGTAAATATGTTTTACAAAATTTTTTGTGATTTTGAAATCTAAAGGAATGGAAAATTATGAATTAAAATTTCTATGTCATCATGAATGACCTAAAACTGTCTCCTCCTCTTGGAAATTGGCAATGAAACCATCCACCATGTGTACGGTGGAATAACACCTCATAAACCAACAAAACATATTTTCCATCACCGATTCTCACACAAATATATATATATATAATGATTTATCTAATATTTATATAAGAAATATATGATATAATTATACTTTTCAAATTATAAAATCACGTATAACATCTTACATTATATTTTTTATAGAATATGATAATGTCACTTGGGTGTTTGGTGGACTGACACCTCATGAAGTGATGTGAATCATTTATCACTTATCATTTACATGAAAGGTAATAAATATTAATTTAGTTTTTATATATGATAATAATTACATAATAAAAATTATTGAAATTTAATATATCATATAATTTCTTATTTTACCTTCTATTGAAAATGATAACGTCGTTCCTATATACAACTGACTATCACCTCATGAAACAATGTGATACATATTTTACTAAATGTCCTAGATGATATATATAAGGGTATTTAAAGAAATAATATGATATTTATGATATAATTATCATCCTATAAATATAAAATAATGCTTAACTTCTTTCTATAATGATTTTCGAAAAATGAAAACGTTACTCATGTGTACATATGACTGGGCGTCTTTATGATTGTAATATAATTAGCTTTTCCTAATCGTATCTCATGGTTGGTTCTAAACGTATAATTTAGGTATAAAAATGATAATTATTTGATTATTAACATTATATATATGATAAAATAATAATCTATCCTACCGTTTCCAGCTTACCAAATTGATTTTGGATATATGAGCCTCTTATCGTTAAAACAATGGGCGTGAAATTGTTTAGTTGTGTAATTGAAAATAACATGGTAAAAAATAATTTAAAAGGAATAATAACCATGGAAAAAATTATTAATTAATTAATTAATTAACATAACATTATTATTTTGGAACATAAGGAACAAATGTGATGATCAGGCTTGAGGTAAGGGTTTCCTTTCAAAACATCAATCTTTGAGACAAATGTTTTTAATGAAAATAATATATTTTTAATGATGCATCTAATATTTTTTTAGATTATACTATGAATCCAACATACATCATGATATTTTATGATTCATTTCATCTACTTAATTTATGAGAAGTTTTTATTTAAAATTTACTAAAGATGTATCAGTTTATTTTTCAATATCATTTTAATCAGGATTGTTTATACTTGAATTTACATTATAAGAAATTATTTAATAATTTTATTAGAAAACAAATTTAATGTATTTATCCTATAATTATTCATGAATTTTTCATTTAATAGTTCCTATTTACTCTCTATTTTACACAATATGATGGATTTTTTAAAAAAATGACGACATCATCTCTCTATTCAGTCGAAAATCCCTTCTATACCTTATCTATGTTATAATTTGTTTTCAAAAATATTTTTATTAATAAACCATGATTTTTAAAATAATTTTTCCTATGATTTGTTTTAAAACATTTTAAAATGAATCTTCCTATAATTTTCCAAAGAAGAAACATTTCAACCAATACTAAAACTGTGAAATTAATATTCATTTTAACATGTTCTACATGAACTATAATTTCCACCACCATGACTATTATTTGACATGAAAATTACTTTATTAATTTATAAGGATATTTTAAAACAAAATAATTTACACAATATTTTAGGAATTTTTAGTTTTTCAAATTTTATTTTCAATTTTCAAATGTTATTTTCCTTAAGAATTTGTTTAATTTTTTGAATGGTATTTATATTCATTAATAAACAAACTATTAATGTTATAGAATGATTCAATATTATTTATATATAACTCTTATATATATATACCACGCTCATTATCCATCAATTTTATGGGATAATAAATACCATATGATAATTTATTAATTCCCCCTTTAATAAATCTCTTTTGATTATATTATTACACAAGATTATTAAATCCATTTATTTCCACGTGTAATTATTATTTTTATGCCTTATGATCATTTTCCTTATATGGAATACATATGAATGTATATAGAAGGACTTTTATAGGTGGTACCCAAATTATATATCCCTCGAATACATTGGGTAATGTTTTAGCCTCATTAGACTGCATGTATGGGATTAGGGAGGGAATATAATACATTATGGGTCTCTACCCAAGATATGATGTTGTTTAGGAAGTTATACCTGATGTATGTTTGTGTCATATTTGAAGTTATTACCACATTTCAAATGATTTCATGTTCTTATGATACCATGATATTTTTTGTCCCATGTGACTACTCATGTTCTCTCTCTCTTATGAAATCATATTTTTCCTTTGGCTAACATGTTATGATTCCATATCATATTTATTATCCTACTGAGAATTATATATCACCCACTTTTTATGTGCTTCCCAAAATATCTTATAATTTTTATTATATAAAATGGATTTTATATCCCAGTAAGGAAAAATGAAAGAGCACGGATTCCATGTTTTTTTATTTCAATTACTATGATCCCATTATTTAAAAGACAATAGACCTCATGATCTTTTGGTTGAAATTGATGGATGATTATATTAAAAATCATGTAATAATATGTGTAAAAGTTATGTGTCACTATAGTTGGTATCACATAGAAGGTTTTGTTATCCTCTGGAAACTAGGATAATAAAACTTTAGTGAGAACCCTAATGATATTTCCAAGGATAGGTATGGGGATAATTAAAATGATAAGTTTATGTATAAGAAAATATCTTGGAATTTTGGTGAGGTTCTGAGAAAGTGGTTTAAAAAACACATTCATGATTGTATAACAAAAGTGGATGTGGAACTAGAATAGTTGTACCTTAGGGTAGTAATAATAAATATGGAATATTAAGATGGACTTGATCATCATCTGGTGTATGAAAACGGGGCTTACTACACACATATTTTGACACTCCTAAGGAATTTCTGTGGTAAATTTATCAACTCTTTACAAACCATCATAAAGGACTTTAATAAATAATTATCATGGATAAGATAATATAAACCAAATATTTATTAGTTTGTTATGTATAAGGTTTATAATACATATAAATGTATAAATACCCATTTTGAGTATTTTCGTTCTTGAACTCTATAATGATTTGGAATATTTTGGGAGATAATTATGGTTATGTAACCATTGGTTTTATTATAGGTTATAGAAAAAATGTTATATTAGGAATAATGCATTATAATTTTTGTAAATATGTTTCATACAATTTATAACCATTAGGTTTTATCGTTTCTTTTATGTCATGGTAATAATATTAAATTATGATTAATATATATTATGGAAAAAATAAATCGTATTGAAATCATTAGTGGTTTCAAACTAATTTGATGATTAATATTTTTTGAGGCTGTTTTTCATATTTTATGAGAACATTTTGTTGGGTTACAATATGTATATATATATATAATATTTAGGTTTAATATAAATCATTATTTGGGAATAATAATATTATGTTTTTTGGGATGTTTTTTAAAGGGTATAAGATAAAATTTGATGATAAAACCTTCTTTCTTGTTGATGTTATTGAGTTTATTTGGGATATATGGTAAATAATTTATGCAATTATTTATGATAAACTATTGGGTTTTTTATTAATTTTTTGAAATTAATATTTTTTTATTCAATTTGGGTATTCTCTTACGTTGTGATGTAAATTTTTGGTTTTGGTTAACTCTAAAGATAAGAGAAATATCTTTATTTATTTTTTTTGGAGTCATTTTATTCATTAAAAGTTATTTTTATTTATTCTAGAATAAGTAATATTCATATCAGATATACATTTCATTATATTAAGTGGTAATGAGGAAATTTATATAAGAACAATTAATGTTTGAAATTGTGTTTATGAGAAAAAATATATCAAGTAAGTACATTTTCCAAATCTCTCTATCTTGATAGAAAACGAATACCTAATATCTGGGAAAAGGAATTTTAAAGACAAATGTCATACCATTACCATCATATCCAACAAATTAATGGCATTTTAATTAATCAAATATTTATGGGTTTTTTGGATATTGACATTCTCATGATCATTCAATTTCTGTGATCAGTAACCAATATCAGTCTCTATAATTATTTATTCTTTTTTCCATGTTGATATTTTTCATTCTAACTAATTTTCTTCAAAATGGAACTCCAGTAATATGTTATTCCTAATTTCCTTCATATTTCTCTTTTCCTCTGTTATGTGGATGTTTAATAACCCTTTTTGTGATGTGGTTTTTCTAAAATAAAAATTTTAAATGTCAACCCATTTCTTTCTAAGAACATGATTAAATTACGAGGATGCATTTATTTAAGTTGGGTAGAATGTGAATCTTTGATATTTTTAAAGAGGAAAATATTGTTGGTGTAACATCCAAGTTAAATGAAGAATAAGAAATATTTCATATTCATTAATATTTTTGAATTAAATATTAATTTTATGTTAAAGGGGTTTCTATGTTCGATAGCGTACCCGATACGCAATAACGAGTTTCTTTGGAATCTTACGTTGCACATTAATAATATAATATTGTTATTTTAAATGGTAGTTAACTCCTAGCCGTTGTATTGGCGGGAATGAATGAAACTAACTAAAATATTATTATACATGTTTGTTAAATGTATTTACATTTTCCAATAAAAATTGAGAGGCTTAAAATGTGAATGAATCTATTTTTAAGCATAATTTACATTAAAAGGCCGATTTATCGCCTTTTAATGGATAATCCTTTTTAAATATAGTTTTTGTCACTTTAATACATTCTAATTGAACAAATAAAATTCTTATTTATAATGGGGACATAAAATTTTACTTTGGGTAATTTTTTTGGTATTTTTATGAAAATGTTAATTTTTTTAATGAATAGTGAAAAATATCTCATTTTAATTCAAAAGTTCCTTTTAATATAATTTATTTATATGGATAGATTATCTTTTTAGTTGGTTTTAATGTGAAATTAAAATATATTTTCACCATTTAATCCAATTTCAGTTATTGGAATTAATTTCACTTTGAAATTGGACATAAACAAGTATCAAACTTTTGATAGTTATTGTTTCTTAAAAAACACGCTATTTGTTTTAACATTGGGAATTAAATTTAAATTAATTTCCTCTACTTATATCTTTATAATATGGAAAAATGTATTCCATATTTGGAATTAGGAGGCCCAAATTGGGTAAATATGTAACTTTTATTTTTAGACATTTTAAATATTTACTTCAGTAAATATTCTATTTACCATGGTTAAAGGGTAAATTATGTAAATAAGGGTAATGAAATATTATTATAATAATATAAAATTAACATGAAACATGTCTTAATCTTATTGGATGAGTCATGAACGACCATGGGTGTACTTGGGTCGATTTTGGGACCCCATTGAGCCACTTGGGAGTGATAATGACAATTTAGATTAATTAACTAAATGTGAAGACAAAAATGAAAAAAGAAAATATCTTTTAGTAAATTAATTTTTATAAGGGGTTATATAAATTATATTTTAGACTATAAATATTAATTGTAAATATAAAAATATTTCTTATATCATGGTATTTTTTTTATAATTTTTAGACATCAAATAATCAAAATTATTTATTACACAATAATGATGCAGTGTTTACCTGATTAATAAATCAATTAAATAAATAAGCTTATAATGATTATAATATTATCCAAAACCTTTCCAATTCCTATTTGATGATTTTATTTCTACCATGAGTCATCTTATATTTTACTATAATGATTTTTTTACTTTTATAAACCGAATATAATTTTATAATAAAATAATATTTTCACGCTTTCCTAAAGAGCCCCTCCCCGCCCATATAAAAGGAGACCACTTCTAACCAATTACACACACTTCTCAAGACATTTAGCTCGTCCAAACTCTGCCTAATTAATCTCTATATATCCCTCTCCTAACCCAAGAATCCTTAACTTAGGCAGAATGCACTTCAACAAGTCCTTTTGGTTCCAACCAAAAGAAGTTACCAAAATTAAATGTAATGATTTCTCTTAAATTGTTTTCCTTTATTTTATTTCTCAAACTCCTAAAACCATTTTCATTACTTTATATTGTAAAAAAATGTATAATAAATATACTAGTATGTTGTTATGATAATTATTTTAACTACACTTACACACACCTCCATCTAATGGATGACGAACATAATGTTTTTGTGCATGGAAAAATAAGGCCTCACGAAATGATGATTGTTCAATTACATCTTACTGCCTCTCATGATGGCCATTATTATGGAACTGTATTTATATATGATATATATTATGTCTATAATTTCCTTATACTTATATACTTCCCATTTATAGCATGCCTTTATTGTTTCCATAGTGGGTAGATACGATAATCTCACTTGAGGAAGTGTGGACTATCGCCCCATCAAAGTGATTTGATTCGTTAATGCCTTATGTGGGATTTATAAAGGATGGAGTTAATGATATTATATATGATTTTATAGTGGAATTATAACATACTTATGTATCTTTATGTTTTATTTCCATTAAAATAAGAAATAGAAATGAAATTAGCGTTCATGCATATGTACGGCTTACAGTCTCCATGAACTGGGTATTTCATTTCTTACATCTAAATGTTATGTACTATTATAAAAACATGTGTATACTGGATATATATGATATATATGATATCCAAATCATTAATATCATTCTTGATATAATTAACCTTTGACCACATGGACAACTTGTAAATATAAGGTGTTCATTTTTTACTCAAGTACCAAATATCGACAAAATGAACGTTATTAACATAAATGATTGCATAATATTTATAACAAGGAAAAAAGTGATATAAATGGAATAATAAACCTGAAAAATAGGTTTTTAAGAAAGTAGAAATTAAATTTAGTTTATTTTTCAGGAGATTAAAGAACGACCGAGTCAAGTCGGACACGAGGTAAGGGAACTTCTTAACCCAATTTTCAGTTCTTTGGGTTGATCTTCTCTTTCTTGATTATGTCATTCTTTGATTATGTGAGAAATTAATTTTTTTGTATTTATAATTTATTTTTATGTGATTATATAGAATACCCATAATAGATCTATTTTATTTACAAAATGATCTTTGTAAGGGACTTCTTCTCAATATCCTTTCATTGAGACATTTTTAGTTTTATACACGAATTTATTTTATACGGTGTATAAACCCCTTTGACTTTACATTTTATTCAAAGGGAATCTTTTTATAAGAAGAGTTTTACTAAACAAAAAAAAGGAATGTTTTCTTAACATAAGTGGTGACACAACCTTTCCTCCACTGCGAGTATTAATTTGATCTTTGGATTCCTTAACAAGCCGGAATGTTTTTAAAAGGAAAAATAAATACCATATACTATTTTTACTTATCTTGGTATTGTAAATGATTTTGAGATTGGATTTATTATTTAAATATCTTGAAATTATATTTTATTATTTCAATGTGGAAATGTTATCTTTCCATTATGCTTATGTTATGTGTTATGATCATGTTATGGTTCTTGGGAATTATTTATGTATATGGGTGGTTCCGTGATAAACCTAGGGCGGGTGAGCCCGAGATAGCTCTCCAATGCATTGGGTAACGTGACAGAGGTAAACGTGAATGTTTCTCCAAAGATATTTAGGGAATATACTGTGATGGGTATTCCAAAGTAACTCCCTATGTAGCTGTCAGAGCTACAATGTATGTATGATATGGATACCACAAGTTACATTTTTGATTAATGATTTCTATGTGTCTTTCATAAATCTTATGATTTCATGAGGTAAGTAAAGGAATTCATGTTTTGTATGTATTTATGAACAAATGATTTCATTCTTTGTTTTATAACCCTTACTGAGCCTTTTATTCTCATTGCAAGTTTTGAAATGTTTTCACAGGACTTAAAGATTAATAGGGTCATGGATGGGTTCAAGGAAAAGTCATGCTGTCTTTAACATGGAACTAGACATAACTCTTTTTTTCAAGAGTTTATGTTTTTTAAAGAAAAAAAAGAAACTGTGTAGAAGTGTCTACTTTGTAATATTTTGAGAGGTAATAGTTACGGCCTAATTCACTAAAACTCTAAACATGAAAATATCCTCAGTGTGAATTATTCAATTAATTCAATTTTATGTAAGGTTTAAGGCCGGGTCCTTATAGTTGGTATCAGAGGTCGATTTAGATTACTTTAGGCGTTTGGGTATTGTTAAAGTAATATCAATAAAGTAATTTATGTTAATAAGGACATCATATAGCATTTAAAGATTACCATGTTGCTTCGACTAAGATATTATTGTGTTCAAAATGGTTTTCCACAGAGGAAATAGGGCAATTGTGTTGGGATGGAATCAGGAGGAAGACAACCTTCCAAATCAGCAACTTGGGATGGTCGGAATTGGAAATGAATAGTTTGTTGCAGCGATGACACAGTTGACCCAGACTATAAATGGTGGTGGTATCCATGTACGAGATCAACCAGATCAACCAAAAAGGAACATGTTAGTAGTGGAGCATTTCATGAGGCAACATCCCCCATCATTTTGAGGATAATCTGATCCAGTGCTAGAAAAAGGGTGGATTAAAGCACTGGAAAATATTTTCTATGCCATGGGTTGTTCAGAACATCAAAAGGCTAGACTTTCTGTTTATCGTTTTGAAGGTGAAGCTGATCAGTGGTGGTCGATGGTGAAAAATATTAGGGATAGTGAGGAGATTGATGCTCTTGATTGGGATGAGTTCAAAGGTATGTTTCTTGAGAAATATTTTCCTATGGTGGTTCTTCTTAGGATGGAAAAACAATTCCTATAATTGAGGTAGGAGGATGACTCAGTGGCTACATAGGAATAAAAATTCACCCAACTGGAAAGGTATGCTCAAAATTTCATACAACATCTTGATAGTAAAATCAACCGTTTTTACTTAGGATTAAAGCCATATTATCTAAGGGCTTTATCTTCTCGTGAGTTCAAACATTATGAAAAACTGGTTCATTGTGCAGAGAAGGTGGAAATGGAGTTTGCCGATGATCAATTGTTCTTTGACAAACAACAGAATAAGAAGTCCAGTTTGTAGAAAAAGGGGAAGAATTCATCAAAAAAGCCTGGAGGTAAGAAAACTAAATATCAATCTTTTCAGAAGTGTGGTAAAAAGAATCCCGGAGAATGTTTATCAAAGTCCGGAAAGTGCTTCCGGTGTGGTAATTCTAGTCATATTGCTCGTAATTGTAAATAAGATGATCAAGAAGGCAATGAAAAGGTATCGGTATGATGTTTCAAGTGTAATGAAATGGGTCATTATGCAAATGAGTGCCCAGAGAAGAACTCAAATGAAGGAAAGCAGCCAGACTACAAGTGGAAAGGGGTGTTGAAATCCTTTGAAACTACTTCAGCTGATTTTGGGCCATCAAATGAAGTTGTATTAGGTACACTATTTTTTTGTTCAGATTATACCAATGTGTTGATTGATTCAGGGTCTACACACACTTTCATTTTTGAGAAGTGTTCTAGTAAATTGGGAATTCCATATCAAGATATGAATACATAACTTACGGTAAAAACACCTGGAGGAAATGTAGAGACAAAAAGAAAACATAAAAACAATCATGTCCTTGTGTGCGGAAAGAATTTACCTGAAAACCTTATTGTTTTGCCTCTAGTAGAGTTTGATGTTATTTTGGGCATGGATTGGCTTTCTATTTATCATGATAAGGTTTACTGTAGAGATAAAGAGGTTTCTTTTTAGAATGATTTTCAGTTTGTATACAAAAATGAACCCTTGCTGTTGATAACGTATCAAGATGCTGAGAAACGTTAAAAAGATGGAAGATAATGTTACCTTGCACTTATTATTGAAAAAAAGTAATTGTTCAGATTAATGATTTTCTAGTGGTAAATGAGTACCTTGATGTTTTTCCTGATGAGTTTTCTGGTATTATACCTGATTGGGAAGTTGAATTTAATGTTGACTTAGTTCCTGATGCTAAGCCAATTTCAAAACCCCCTTTATCGAATGGCTCATATTGAACTTTTAGTGTTAAAGAAGTAATTTCATGAGTTATTAGATAAAGGTTTAATTCAACCGAGCACATCACCATGGGGGGCTCCTGTCTTGTTTGTTAAAAAAAATATGGTTCAATAAGACATTGCATTGATTATAGATCATTGAATAACATCACCGTTAAAAATAAGTATCCTTTTCCTCATATCAATGATTTGTTTGATCAGATTCAGGGAGATCAGTATTTTTCAAATATTTACTTGAGGTCAGGGTACCATCAGTTGAAAGTAAAAGAAGCAGACATTCCAAAGACAACATTTCAGACTAGATATGGCCATTATGAATTTGTAGTTATGCCTTTTGGGTTAACCAATGCAACTGTTGTATTCATGGATCTTATGAATAGAATTTTCTGTGAGTTCTTGGATATGTTTCTGGTTGTGTTCATTGATGTTTTTTTGGTTTATTCCAAAATTAAAGTGGAACATGAAATTAATTTAGTGGTTGTCTTACAAACATTAAATGAAATGATACTTTATGGGAAATTCAGAAAGTGTGAGTTTTGGTTACAATAGATTTCATTCCTTGGTCACATTATTTCAAAAAATGGCATAACTGTTGATCCTGCTAAAACAAAAGTTGTTGAAGAATGGCCAGGAACCACAAATATAACTAAGATTCGTAGTTTTCTTGGTTTGGAAGGTTATTAACGGAGGTTTGTTGGAATGTTTTCACGGTTATCATGTCTAATGACTAAGTTAACTCAAAAAGGAGATAAGTTCACCTGGACAAAATAATGTGATTATTGTTTTCAGGAATTGAAAAGAAGATTGGTGAATGCTCCAGTTTTGGCATTGCCTTCCAGAAATGGTGAGTTTGTTATCTATAGTGATGATTTGTTGAAAGGACTGGGTTGTGTCCTAATGCAGAATGATCAGATAATTGATTATGCTTCACGTCTATTGAAATCACATGAGTTAAATTACCCTACACATGATTTGGAATTAGCTGTTGTTGTTTTTTCTTTAAAAATTTGGAGGCATCATTTTTATGGAGTGAAATGTGAAATATATATTGACCAAAAAAGTTTAAAGTATATATTCACTCAAAAAAATTGAACATGAGATAGAGGAGATGGTTGGAATTAATCAAGGATTATGATTTCACGATCCATTACCATCCAGGAAAAGCAAATAAAGTGGCTGATGCTTTGAGTCGAAAAAGTAGTGCTTCATTAACCATGTCACATTTTGAACGAGATCCTTTGGTTTTTGATTTAATTTATTATGGCATAGAAGTTGTTGGTGCAAGAAATTATTCTGTTTTGTTTCCGGTGTCACTGAAATCATCTCTATCAGACAGAATTAAGAAAGCGCAGAAGGAAGACAGTGAGTTGCAGAAAAAGGTTTTGTTGGTTCAGAAGGGTAAGTTTCCTAATTTTAACATTGATAATTATTGTGTTTTGAGATTTTTAAAGAGATTATGTGTGCATTGTGATTCACAGTTGAAGAATGGGTTGTTATGTGAATCTCATAGTTCTCCGTTTTCAGTTCATCCTAGCAGTACTAAGATGTACAGAGATCTTCGGGAGTATTACTGGTGGGATGGAATGAAAAGAGATATTTCTGGTTTTCCTGTGAAGTGTTTGACTTGTCGGCATGTTAAAGCAGACTGATAGTTACCTAAAGGAATGCTTCAGCCTTTATCGGTGCCATAGTGGAAATGAGAAAATATATCCATGGACTTTGATGTGGGATTATCAAAGACATCGCAAGGTAATAATGAAATCTGGGTTATAGTTGGACGATTGAATAAATATACTCATTTCCTTCCTATTAGAGATACTTTGTCTCTAGATCAACTTGCACGGTTTAATTTTAAAGAGATAGTCAGGTTGCATGGAGTTCCCCTCTCCATTGTATCTGATTGCGATCCTAGGTTCACTTCTAACTTTTGGAAAGTCCTTCAGAAGTCGTTGGGTACTGAATTAAATTTTAGTACAGCTTTTCATCCTCAATCAGATGGGCAGTCAGAACGAACAATTCAGACCTTGGAGGATATGTTACATGCTTCCTCGATTGATTACCAGGGAAGTTGGGACCAACTTCTTTGGTTGAAATTTATTATAATAACAACATGAATTAAAGTATACAAATTGCTCTATTTGAGGGATTATATGGTAAACATTGTCGAACTCCAGCATTCTCGGATGAAGTAGGTGAAAGGAAGCTGATGGGACCAGAATTGGTAGAAGAGATGGCATAGAAAGTTCAGTTGATTTAGAAGAACATGATAACAGCTCAGAGTAGACAGAAAAGTTATGCAGATAACCGGAGGAAGGATCTTTCCTTTGAGGTAGGTGATCATGTATATCTCAAAGTGTCTCCATGGAAATGTGTGATATTTTGGTAAGAAGAGAAAGTTGAGTCCAAGGTTCATTGGACCTTATGAAATTCTGGAGAAAGCCGGATCAGTTGTATATAGTGTGGCTTTACCTCCATGTTTATCCCAGGTACACAATTTTTTTTTCATGTTTCGATGTTGAGAAAGTATATTCCAGATCCATCTCATGTTTTGATCCCAGAGGTAGTTAAGTTGGAAGAGAATATCTCTTATGAAGAACAACCAGTACAGATTTTTGACCGTAGAGAGCAAGTTTTGCAGAATAAGGTAATTTATCTCGTAAAGGTTTTGTGGAAAAACCATATAGTTGGAGAGGCAACGTGGGAATCTAAAAATTCTATGAGGGATAAATACCCCCACTTATTTTGATAAGTGAATAAAAATTGCCGGGATGCAATTCCCAAAAGGGGGGAAGGATGTAACATCCCAGGTAAATGAAGAATAAGACATATTTCATATTTATTAATTTTTGTGAATTAAATATTAATTTTACTTTAAATGGGTTTCTATGTTCGATAGCGTACCCGATACGCAACAATGAGTTTCTTTGGAATATTACGTTGCACACTAATAATATAATACTATTATTTTAAATGGTAGTAAACTCCTAGTTGTTGTATTGGTGGGAATGAATGATAAAAACTAAAATATGATTATACATGTTTGTTAAATGTATTTACACAATCCAATAAAAAGTTAGAGGTTTAAAATGGGAATGAATCTAATTTTAAGCATAATTTACATTAAAAGGCCGATTTATCACCTTTTAATGGTGAACCCTCTTTAAAAATATTTTTGGTCACATTAATACATTCTAATTTACAAAATAAAATCCTTATTTAGAATGGGGACATCAAATTTTACTTTGGGTAAATTTTTTTGTATTTTTCTGATAAATTTAATTTTTTAATGAATAGTGAAAAATATTGCATTTTAATTCAAAAGTGCCTTTTAATCTAATTTATTTATATGGAAAGATTATCTTTTTAGTTGGTTTTAAAGAGAAATTAAGATATATTTTTACCATTTAATCCAATGTTGGCCATTGGAATTAATTTCACTTTGAAATTTGACATAAACAAGTATCAATCTTTTGATAGTTATTGTTTCTTAAAAAACACGCTATTTGTTTTAATAGTGGGAATTAATTTTAAATTAATTTCTGCCACTTACGTGTTTTGAATTATGAAGAATTGATTCCATATTTGGAATCATGAGGCCCAAATTGTGTAAATAGGTAACTTTTATTTTATACATTTTAAATATTTACTTCAGTAAATATTTTATTTACCGTGGTTAAAGAGTAAATCAGGTAAATAAGGGTAAGAAATAATATTATAATATTATAAAATTACCCTTAAATGTGTCATAATCCTATTTTATGAGTCATGCCCATCCATGGGCATCTTTCGGTCGATTTTGGAACCCCATTGAGCCACTTCGGAGTGATAATGACAATTTAGATTAATTAACTTAAAGTAAAGACAAAAATGACAAAAGAAAATATCTTTTAGTAAATTAATATTTAGAAGGAGTTATATAAATTATCATTTCGACTATAAATATTCATTGTAAATATAAAAATATTTGATATATCATGGTATTTTTTTTATAATTTTAAGACATCAAATAATTTAAATTATTTTGACACAATAATGATGAAGTGTTTACCACATTAATAAATCATTTAAATAAATAAAATTATAATGATTAAAATATTATTCAAAACATGTCCAATTACAATTTGATTATTTTATTTCTACCATGAGTCACCATATCTTCGACAATATTTATTTTTTGACCTTTAGAAACCGAATATCATTATACAATAAAATAACATTTTCACACTTTCCTAAAGAGCCCCTCCTCACCCTTATAAAAGGAGACCAATTATAACCAATTCCACACACTTCTCAAGACATTTGGGGCATCCTAACTCTGCCCAATTAATCTCCCCACAACACTCTCCTCACCCTAGAAGCCTTACCTTAAGAAGAAGGAACTTCAAGAAGTCCCTTTGGTTTAAACCAAAAGAAGGTACCTAAATTAAAGGTAACAATTTCTCTTAAATTGTTTTCATTTATTTTACTTCTCCAACTCCTAAAACCTTTTTCATTCCATTATTTTGTAACAAAAATAGTATCCTCAATATACTAGGAGGTTTTTATGGTAATTATTTGATCTAAAGTTACACACACCTCCATCTAATTGATGAATAACATAATGTTTCTGTGGATGGAAAACTAAGGCCTCACGAAACGATGATAGTTCAATTACATCTTACCGCCTCTCATGGTGGCTATTATGATGGCACTGTATTTATATATGATATATATTATGTTTATTATTTCCATTTTCTTCTGTAATTCCCATTTATATCATGACTTTATGGTTTCCATAGTGGGTAAATACGATAATCTCATTTGAGGAAGTGCGGACTACCGCCCCCTCAATGTGATTTGATTCGTTAATGCGTTATGTGGGATGTATAAAGGATGGAGTTAATGATATTATATATGATATTATAATGGAATTATAATATACCTATGAATCATTATGTTTTATTTCCATTAAAATATTAAAAATAAATGAATGTAGAGTTCATGCGTACGTACAACTTACCGTCTCCAAGAACGGTGCATTTGATTTCTTACCTTTAAATGTTATGTACTATTATAAAAACATGTATATACTGGATATATATGATTTATATGATATCAAAATCATGAATATAATTCTGGATATAATTAACCTTTGACCACATGGACAACTTGTAAATATATGGTGTTCATTTTTTACTCAAGTACCAAATATCGACAAAATCAACATTATTAACTTAAATGATTGCATAATGATTATAACAAGGAAACAAGTGATATTAGATGAATAATAAACTTGAAAAATGTTCTTAAGAAAATATAAATTACCTTTAGTTTATTATTCAGTAGATTAAAGAACGATCGAGTCAAGTCGGACACGAGGTAAGGGAACTTCTTAACCAAATTTCCGTTCTTTGGGTTGATCTTATCTTTCTTGTATATGTCATTCTTTGATTATGTGAGAAATTAATTTTTATGTATTTATACTTGATTTATGTGTTCTTATATTTAATACACATAATAGATCTATTTTATTTAAAAAATTATCTTTGTAAGGGACTTCCTCTTAATCTCCTTTCATTGAGGTATTTTTAGTTTTATATAGGATTTTATTTTATACGTTGTATAAACCCCTTTGAATTTTCATTTTATTCAAAGGGAATATTTTTATAAGAAGAATTTTACTAAACTAAAAAAAGGAATGTTTTTTTAACGTAAGCGGTGACAATGACCTTTCCACCGCCGTAAGCATTAATTTGATCTTTGGCTTCCTTAACAAAACAGAATGTTTTTAAAAGAAAAAATAAATACCATATACTCTTTTTACGTATTTGGGTCTTGTAAAAAATTTTGAGAATGGATTTATTATTTCAATATCTTGAAATGATATTTTATTATTGAAATGTAGAAATGTTATCTTTCTTTTATGATTCTGTTATGTATTATGATCATGTTATGGTTCTTGGGAATTATTTACGTATACCGGTGGTTCCGTGATAAACCTGGGGCGGGTGAGCCCGAGATAGCTATAAAATGCATTGGGTAACGTGATAGAGGTAAATGTGAATGTTTCTCCTAAGAGATTTAGGGAATATATTCTGATGGGTATTCTAATGTAACTCCCTATGTAGCTGTGCTAGCTACTATGTAAGTATGATATTTATGTCACAAGTTACCTTAATTATTAATGATTTCTATGTGTATTTCATAAATCATATGATTTCATGAGATAAGTAAAGGATTTCATGTTTTGTATGTATTTATGAACAAATGTTTTCATTCCTTGTTTTGATAACCCTTACTGAGATTTTTATGCTCATTCCATGTTTTGAAATGTTTTCACAGGACTTAAAGATGAATAGGGTCAAGGATGGGATCAAGGAAAAGTCGTTCTATCTTTAACATGGAACTAGACATTACTCTTTTTTTCAAGAGTTCATGTTTAAAAAAAACAAACTTTGTAGAAGTGTCTACTTTGTAATCTTTTAAGATGTAATAGTTATGTCCTAATTCTCCAAAACTCTAAACCTGAAAAGATTCTCAATGTAAACCATTCATTTAATTAAATTTTATGTAAGGTTTAAGGCCGGGTCCTTATAGTTGGATATAGTATATAAAAGGAATCATTAAGATTAGAAGATAAGGTAACACCTAGAGACGATACAATATTTTTATTTTTAAATAAATTCAATCTCTTTGGTCTCTTGAGGATCCTGAATCCCCAAATTTAAATGAATTTTAATTTAGTATACCATTATAATATAGAAATTAAATTCATAGGTATGAATATGAAATAAATTATGAAAATTATACTGGTTTCACATGTACAAAACAAGTTAATTTTTTTATTTACTAATTAGAAATAAAATATAACAATTTTAATGGAAAAGAAATATTTTCTAAAAAAGTGTCTTTTTTTAAAAAAGTGGTTCATTCACTCATTGAGAACGTAAATTTAAATTATTTTTTAAAACTTTTGGAATTTTTTTACAAAATTAACACAATTTTTTAAATCCAAATATTTATATTAACATAGTGTGATATTTTAGGATTCTTTAGAAAATATAATTTTTTTCAATAAATAGTGAAAAATATCATTTTTTAAAAAATTGTCATTTATTATAGATAAATTAAGTAACATTATTATTTTATTTTATTTTTGTTATATTGAATAAAATTAATTACCTTTAAATCATCCCTATACTAGATTTTAGTAGATGTTTATTTTTATGTTTTAAAATAATTTATTACTAATAAATATGCAAAATGTTTCACCATTTAAAGTATTTAAAATAACCTATAATGAGGGTTTATTAAAATGAAATTTATATATTTAATGTCTAAAACTATGAATTTAAATTCATATAATAATTTTAACTTGTTATATATTTATTACGATATCTTTTTTTTGTGAAACATATATTCCATTAAAAACCATTTTTGACATGTTTGTGAGTTTAATTTTAAATTAAATTCTTCCAAATACGTGAGTAAAATTTAAATGAATGGATGATATATTTGGAATCAGAATAATATTTATTAACTAATAATGTTATCTTAATTTTTGACCATATTGAAAATTGAAAATGGTATAAATTACTTTTTGTGGTTAAGGTAACAAAGAGTCTATTATGGGTTAAACTAAAATGATAAGGAGAAAAAATGACCCAAAACATATATATTTCTTATCTTTTTTTCATCTATTGACCATAAATATTTTAAGGTTCAACAATGTTCAATTTTTTTATGCATTGTCTTGCAAAAAATTTAGGTGTAATTCTTTCCTCTGAAAATTCAATTGTTGTCCTCTCCCCAAATTATAAAGGCCTCCAACTATCCTAAAACATAAACACATCAAAAATCTATTATTTTTGGACAAGATCTATAGAAATATCTTCCTTAATTACATACCATAATCCTTTAATCCATTGTTTTAATATAAATCTATCCTAAAATGGATTTTTTTTCCATCTTATAGAAGTTATTGAAAGAAGTGGTAATATCCTTAACCAAGCATTATAATTTCTTTATTATTTTACCTCTTTTAAATATTATCTCACCATATTGATATAATTACTTAATTAACATCCTTATATAGATATGTTTTTATTTTTATTTCATGAAAAAAATCTCTACCTCCCACAAATTAGAAACAAAATCGATGATTATGTGTACAATGGACTACCACCTTAGGAACTGACGTAATTAATTTTCCATCCCTAATTCTTATGAATGTATATAATGATATATATAATATTCATATATAATATTTACGATATAATTATAGTTATTCAATTATAATATCTCATATACCATCTCTCATTCCATTTTATAGAGAATATGATAATGTCACTCATGTGTACGGCAGACCACCGTCATAGGAAGTGATGTGATTTATTTTTCACTTACTCTTAAATGAAATTTTTTAAGGATTAATTTAATATTTATATAATATAGTTATAAAATGTTAAAAATTGTGTAAAATTAATAAATCATACACTTTATTAATTTACCATCCATTGAATACGATAATGTCATTTATGTGTATGTCATACTACCACCTCACAAAGTGATTTGATTCATTTTATTATTAGCACATCACCTGGATGGTACTTATAAGGGAATTTGAATAAATAATATGATATTTATGATATAATAATAATAAATTTAATATTAAATAACACTTAACTTATTTAGGTTATGATCATTAAAAAATGGAAATGTTACTCAGGTGTACGTACTGCCTACCATCTCCATGATTATCCAATAGTTCATTTTTCATAACCATATTTTAGTATTATTTTAAAATTGTAATTTTTTTATTAAAATGATAACTATTTAATTATTAAAATTTTAGATATGATATAATAGTAATATCTTTGACATTATTCAACGTAATAAAGTGACAGTGGAAATATGATCCATTTATCCTTAAAACATCACATGTGAATTTTTTTTGGGATGTAAATGAATATAAATTGGTAAAAAATAATTTTTTTTAATAAACATGAAAATTTTCATAAATTGGTAAATAATTAGCATAATTTTATTATTCAGGATGATAAGGTACATACATTATTTTTCAGGCTCGAGGAATGGGTTTCACCTCAAAAATTCATTCTTTAAGACATATGTTCTTTTATGAAACTAATTTGTTTTGAATTGTTTATATACTACACCGTTTCACATTATATTAGAATCCATTTTAATTTATGATATTTTATGTTGTGACTCATTTAAATCATTCATGGTAATTTTTTATTCAATAGTTTGCAAACTAGTAAAGGTTTCTGTTTTAATCTCATTTTAATAAGGAATTTTTATGTTTGAATTTACATTATACTCAATTATTTGATCATTATATTATAATACCCTTTAATTTTATTATCATATATTTATTCAAGAAATTTTCATATTAAATATCCCTTTTCAACTTTTTGGAACATAATTTGACTGAGAAAATGTATTTTGGAAAATAAGACTTCATTTCAATATTCGGTCGGAAATAGGTTTTCTTCAATATCCATGCTTTCTAAAAATGTTTTAAAAATGATGTTTAATATTAAAATATGCTTATTAAAATCATTTTTTACCCATGATTGGATTTTTTTTAAAATGGATTGAAAATTACGTTTCTTGTTTTTCAATTAAGTTACTTTTTATCTTTTACCAAAAATATGAAAAGAATATTTGTTATAATGGGTATGAAATGAATGGTATGTTCCACCACTATGACCATATTTTCCTTGAAACATACTTTATATTTTTACAAGGATATTTTCAATGAAAAATATTTCCACAACATAGTCTGAGTTTTTAGTTTTTCAAAAGTGATTGTAAAAGTGGAAAGGTTATTTTCCTAAAGAATATTTTTAATCCATTTAAATGTATTTTTATTTATCATCAATAACAACATATAATGTTATATAATATATTTAAATTATATATATATCCAAAATATATATACATAGAACATTATGCATATATTTTATGTTGTAATCCTTACATTATAAGCATATCTAAAATGTTATCGTGAAAAAATATATTTGGATTATATTACGAGGAAAGATTATAAATTACATTTCTTTACTTGGGTTATTATTATGTTTATGCCTTTCAATTATATTTATTATGTGGAACACATACGCATGTACATGAAACGACAGTGATGACAAAGCTCAGAATTATATATCCCTATAAAGTGTTTGGTAATGTTTTTATCTCATGAGACATCATGAAAGGGATTAAATAGTGAACTTAATCTCATATGGGACTCCATCGACCCTGTGATGTTATATTGGAAGTTATCCGTGAATTATTTTTATGTCATGTTTTATTTTTGTTCTACATTTACTATGATTCTATTGTCTTATGATACAATGATAATTATGTTATGCCCCCACCTGTTTACTCATATGCCTTCTATTTTATGATATCATGCTATATTTTGACTCAAAGGTTATGATTCCTTATCATGTTTATTTACCTACTAAGGATTTTATCTCACCCCTATAATTATGTATTTTCTCGGGTATACTTTTAATTTAAGAAGAGCAAATGGATTTTAGATTTCAAAAAAGGAAAGGGGAAAAAATAAAGAGGCAATGTTTTAGTTTCCTTTTTTATAGTATAATCGTTGAATTAAAAATAAACCATGAATCAACATATTTGTTTTTTAATTAATGACTTATTTTGTTAAAAATCATGTATTAATATCTGAAAATGTTTTAGGCCTCTACCGACTTAATTCAAGAACAATTGTTTTTATAAATAAAAATCTGTATTTAGTAAGGAACTCAAAATATCAATATTTCCATAATTAATAAAATATCATTCCTAGAAAAACACTATATATATAAATGATATATGGTTTATGAAATAATTATATACATGAAAAATAATATGTAAATTTAACGGAAATTTAACTTCCATTAGTCACAAGAATGTGATAGTTTTGATGGAAAGTTAATTAAAAAATGATTAATTGGGAAAGTGAATTTCAATACTTTCCACTTCCCAAATTATCATAAAACATCAAATAAAAATATAAGGATGATATTATTAGAAAATACACCCAGAGAAGTATATATAACATAATGGTATTTTTTCATTGGTGAATAAAAATACCATAAAAAAGATCATTAACAACATTCATGATGAGAATACTAACTTCATTTTGAAAATCAATTTAAAAAACGAACGATTTAAAAAAATTTATGGAAAAAGTTTTATTTGAAAATAAAAATGTAAATTTATAAGGAATTCCTTAATGATATGAGTGGTCATGATAGTGGGGAAATTATTTTCATGCCATGTATGTTAAAATAAAGACTCCTTACCTATTTTTGGTAAATATCATAAAGTAACTTATTCAGAAAACAAAGAGACGAATCCATTTAAATTGTTTATTAAAATTAAAAATTTGGGTAAAAGATTATTCAATAAATCTTTACGTAATACTTAAAATATTATTCAAAACATTTTATGGAAAATATGGATATTGAAGAAAAATATTCCCGACTGAGTAGAAAAATAGTGTCATTTTTCCTTCAAAAATCATATTTTAGTCTCTTGAGTATTTAAAAGAAGAAAATACATGGAAAAATTATAATTTTTATAGATAAACCATGGAGAAAAAAGTTTTTTTTGGTTTAATATGGGAATATAAAATAATTCTCGTAGTACAAAATTAAATATAAAAAATCCGAAATAATGATGAGATTGTGAAATAAAACCTTACCACTTTTTTAAATTTAGAGTTATAAACCCTATGAAATAAATAACATAAAATGAAATAATAAATACCATGAATATAAGATGATTAATTATATAACACATTAAAGGTTTATTAAACACAAATAATATAAGTAAATATGTGCATATTACCAAATACATTTCAAGGGAGTGTAAATTGAGATGAAATTTCATAGAAAGATCATACCATTAAAGTGATAATTAATAATTGAATTGATGATGTGTATAAAATGAAAATTAACATTAAAAAGTGGAAATATAAAATAAAATATTCAATGTTAATTAGACGTGTAATCTTTTCCTGACATTTTCAAATGAAGTAGATGATTAACCCAATGAATGAAAACTAAGTTAGGAAAACCCCTTACCTCAGTTATGAATTTTTTTGTACATGTTCAAAAATCATGTATAATGAATATAGGTTTATTACAAATTTATCCCTGAAGAATAATATTTTATATAATACCATATATTATTTACTAATAACATTTTTTCACAATTTGATAAAAAATTATTTTTTAAATTCATTTTTCTATATGGAAAATTCTTTATTTTCTTATATGTTTTCATGATTAGTTTTAGTCCATATACATTGATTATGGTCCCATGATCTACAGAATTTTAAAAATGGTATAAAAAAAATATATTTATTACTTCCATATTTATAACCATACTACTATAATTTTCTTGAAAAATAAATTACATAGCTACATTAAAATGGTAAGTCATAAGAACACACACGCGATGCTTTTTCTTTTCATAGAATGAGTAAGTGATGGAATTGGATTTTTCCATAATAATAATTCTATAGAAGTTTATTTATGATAAAATTTTTATTATTTTAGTGTATGTAACGATCCAAACTTTCATTAATGTAAATTCCTCATGATCTAATTAAATTTATTATAATGGTTATTTAAAATGTGAAATTCATTGGTTTTACATTTATGGATTTTAAAATACCATTATGAATTGTGACCCTAGCTAATATAGTCGTTGAATAGTGATCACATGATTAGTATAAATACATGGCTTCAACAAATCCAATTTACCCAGACAATGGAAGCGATGGCCTCATCTAGTATACTTGCCCCATTTAAAGCCCATTTTTCGGAGCTCACAAATAAGGTAGCATCATTAGGATTCGCTCTTGACCAAGCCCAAGCTGAGCTTGAACATGTTAAGATTGAGCGGAACTGACTATGGGAGACGTGGAAGTTAATAGAGATTACCATTCGAGTGATGTTAACCGAGCCACCCAAGAGTCTGTCACCATCTAACACCTTACCCTTCAGTCTTATGTGGATTTTATAAGGGGTTATGTAACAAGACTTAAGCAATATGACTATGTACATTATTATTGTATAATGAATGTGAATTCATTTTATTATTGTTACTTTATAAATAGTTTTTAAACCACAAAAAGTATTTTTAGTTAATATTCAACTAAGAAATCTATTTTGTTGAATTAATGGATTTTTGAATTAAATAATATTTTAATAAAATATTATTATAATTTAATTAATTTTTATTAAATATAAATGATCGTATAATTTTATGAATGCAATTTTAATTTTTATAAAGGTTTGAAAACTATTTTTGTCAGAACCCATGAATTTTTGGTAAATATCAGGTTTTATTTTTAAAGTAAAAATTGAAATATTTATAAAATTAATTAGATAAAATGAATATTTTTTGGAATCAGGACGTCAAAATTATTCAACGATGAGTTTTTCATAATTTTCTGAGACAGTCGAATTTTTGGGTAAAAATTAAATATTGTTTAAATATATAATGTGTATTATGACATCATAATGACCAAATAGTGAAGTAATAAAATACTATAAACATTATTTTCGTCCAAAATATGTTTTATAATTAATATAATGTGATTTTAGATTTTCTTTATTTATTTTACAAATTCATTGTGGACCCTCCAAGACATAAAAACATTTTGTCTTTTTAAATTGCTTTCATTGAGAGTGTGACTCACCTCTACATAATCTACTCTATAATTTTAAAAAGATAGGAAATTTTACATATATAATATTGTTTTCCACTCCCATTTGAAAAAAACCATGGGAAAAAATGTGCTGGTTTGTGGTATTGATTAGTTTAATGTGAGGTGTCCCAAACCTAAATAATAAAGAATTCCCTCTCTTTTCCTATATAAAGCCACCCAATATCCCACTTTCTCTTCACTCTAAGACTTTGGAGTTCAGCCAAACACTTCCCTCCTTTCTCTAGAATCCTTCCAATGTGCCCAATCTCCCAAAAAGCCTCTCTCAAGCCTCTCCCAAGCTTTTGGTATCACACTTCCAAGTAAGAGATTTCTTCTTTTCTCGTTTTTGTCCAATTTTTTTAAGTTGTTATAACTTTTTGTTTTCAATTATAAATGTTGGAGTATGATTTCTAACCTCCCGAATACATCCCTTTTTATGTTTGGATGTTGTGATACCCCTTTCTCTCTCATTGATGCCTCCCATGTACACCCGTTGCAATGCCGAAATTCCAAGAGGGATTTCTCTATCATCTTTTACATCCAAGAAATTTGTTGGTATTATGCTTCTAAATTACATTACGTTTGTTGGGACATGTATCTATATGACCCCCTTAATTTACATTTCATGTAAATATGAAGAGACACCCTTTTCTATATCATCAACCATTTTTATTAATCCTTATGTCACGCTGTTATGCTGCCGAAATTGTATCGTGTTTTTCCAAGCTGAGATCATTGTGTAGTGAATATCATACACATGTCTCTATCAAGGTTATTAAAAATTATGCATATATACATATTTAATGTTACATTAATGCATTTATTCCACATTACTCAATCGTGGAATAACTTATGATGTTGAATGATCCATGTTAGATGATCCCTATGGCACACTTATCCATGAAATGAAATGTTTAAGGAGGGTACACCTTAATAGATCTCCAATGCATTGGGTAAAGTATAGTATCATGATACGTCATGTGAAATGGGTTTTTACTCATTCTAATTCAAGTTAAATGAGGTTTTACTCATGCTTTATATTCAATGAGGGTTTACTCATGCTCCATGTGCAATGAGCCTTGGCTCATACTAATTCCATGTTAAGTGTTGTTGCCACATTTCCATGTTATGATTATTAGGATTTATCATGAATTTATGTTCATATTTCTCTTAATATCCATTGATATTACTATTGTATAAAATTTATTGTTTTACTCATGTTATTCCATGTTTATTTCCTTTCTGGGATTTATAGCTCACCCTTTTCTTTTGAATGTCCTCACGTTATCCCATGAAATTCTAAGTACGAGGGAATGTAGTGGTCATGTAAAGTAATTTTTCAATAAAGATATATTTTTTATTATGTTCTAAGCTGTTAGGTAATTTTATTAATCCCCAAAGTCACTAGACCTTTTTACCTTCGATGTTGTATCAAGTTGTGATTTTATGTAATAAATTTGGTTTAAGTGTGTAATAAAAAGAAAGTTTGTTATAGTTAGTATCAGAGGTTAGGTTTAGTTATTTTTGGGATTAGGATTAGGAAACCCTAGTGAAGACTTAGAGAAAAGAATAAGTTTAATTAAAACATCCCTAAATTTTGGTGAGTATTGAGTAAGTGGTTTATCAAGAAAATATATCCCTGTCTGGATACGAGCAGGTAAAGGCAGATCTGGAACAGATTTATCCTAAGGGTAAAACCCAAAAACACCTCTTTGAGCTAGACTCGAACTGGAAATGATGCATGACAATTGGCCTTGATTCATTCATGGTTACGAGACTCCCGAGGGATATGGTTCGGTAAATTCACAAGCTTAGTATGAACCCCTATTAAGGGAATGAAAAAATTTACCCAATGAATATATGTTAGGAAGTAGATCAGGAATATCATAGATTGAATCATATGGATTAATAAGTTAAGGAAATAAAAGTTATTTATAAGTAATTAGTTTTTCACTTGGATTACCCTTTTTGTGTTACTTATGACTTTCCTTTTATTCTATCCAGTGGCTGGTAATAGGAGGAGTCAGGCAAACAACTGAAGTGAAGATCAATGTGATGACTGTGTTAATGAGATGCCCAATCTAATGGGAGCAGGAATCATGAACTTTGTCATGATTCTCTCTTAGTTAACTAAATATTTTAATAGAAACATGGGTCAAGAGGAACATTCAACCCTCTTAAGAAAGACCAAGTCACTATTGAGTGCTTCATGAGACAAAGGCCTGATACTTTTAATGGATCATGTGATCCCACATTCACCGAACAATGGATCAACTCCATTGAAAATATCTTCTATGTCCTTCAATGTTCTGAACAAGAGAAGATTCTCCTAGCTACTTACCGTATGTTGGGTGAAGCTGATCAATGGTGGATATTGATAAAAAATATGATTCCTGAGGAGGAGATCAAGGTGTTGGAATGGAAGGATTTTCAAACGATGTTTTTTGATGAATATTTTCCGCACACCCTCCGAATCAAGATGGAAAAGGTCTTCCTTGCCCTCATGAAAAATAAAAAACGAATATTTCAGTGAATATCAGGAAAAATTTACAAGGCTTGCACGATATGCCTCCGGCTTTGTCGTTACCCCCGATTGCATGGTTCAAGACTTCTTTGTTGGGATGAAACGTAGCTTACAGAAAGCACTGTTGATCCATGACTTTGGAATCAATATGGAAATTGTCAGATGTGCTCTCATGGTCAAAATTGAGATTAGAGAATCTCAGGGGTATCATGGGGATATGAAGCATAAGGTGGACATCAATTCTAGTGGTCAGATGGATAAATCCAGTGGTGCTAGGAAGATCCAGCACCTCACTTACCAAAGGTGTGGAAAGAAATACCCCATAAATTTCTTGAATGGGACTTGGTAATGCTTTAGGTGTGGAAGAGAAGGGAACCTAAATGTTTACTACTGACAAGAAAAACCCACAACTACAACAGAGTAGAGGAATGCTCCGTTCGAACCTCAATGCGTTGTTCATTGCTACAACTGCAATGAACTAGTGCATCTTGTAAATCAGTGCCCTAAGCCAAGGGTGTTCGAAGACAACCAACAACTTCATAGGTAGCAAGGGAGAGCTTTTTCCATCACTACTAACGAAGTGAACCCCAACAACGAAGTGGTGATTGGTACACTAGTTATTCATTCAAGAATAGAGAACATAGTTTTTTATTCAGGTTATACATATTCTCTTATATCCCAAACTTTTAGTAGAACAATCCTAGCACCATCACAAATCATGGAAGTAAATATGTCGGTGAGTACAAAAAATGGGGAAATCATTGAATCCCATTAATATAACTCCTCCTATGACATAATATGTGGATTTAATTTCCTATAGAACCTCGTCAGACTCTCTCTGGTGTAATTTTTTGAAATTATTGGCATGGATTGGCTTTCCTTATATAGAGCCAACATAAATTTTCATGAGAGGGAAATCACTCTCCATGTGGAGAATTGACCCCCGATTATGTACAAGTTCAAGGAGGAGGATGAATATTCTTTAGCTCCATCCTCTGAATCATGGATATTACTACTCTATGAGAACACATATCTAGCTCAAATTATTGAATCCAAGGAAAAAACCATCCTTGAAGACATGCCTATTCTGATGGAATTCACTGAAGTGTTTCCCAAGGAAATACTTGGTCTTCCTCCTTAAAGAGTTGTTGAATTGTCAATTGATCTTATACCTGGGGCATTGCCAATATAAAACACTCCATATAGAATGGCTGTTGTGGATATTGAGGAGAAGAAGAAAAAAATATAGGAGAATCTCTATTAGGGGTTTATATGCCCAAGTTCTTCACCGTGGGGTAAACCAGTCCTCTTTATCATGAAGAAAGGTGGGTCCATGCACCTTTGCATTGATTATCATGAGCTTAACAAAATCATGACAAATAACATGTATCCTCTCCCATGAATTGATGACTTGCTCAATCAGCTTTGTGGAGCACAATACTTCTTGAAGGTGTATTTGCGGTCAAGATATTATCAATTAAGGGTGATGAAAGAAGATATCCCCAAGATTTCTTTTCGTACAAGATACATGCACTATGAATTCATAGTAATTACTTTTAGACTCACTAATGATCCAAAAATCTTTATGGACTTGATGAAAAGAGTCTTTAGGGATTACGTCGACAAATTTGTGGTAGTCTTTATAGATGATATTCTGATATACTACAAAACAAAGGAGGATCATGAGGAGCATCCAAGAACTATACTAGAGACCTTATGGAATGAGAAGCTCTATGAAATGTAAAACAAGTGTGAGTTCTAGTTAAATGAGGTCTCATTCATGTGCCATATCATCACAAACAATGGGATATCTGTGGATCCCTCCAAAATTGATACAATTGAGGGATGGATGAGGCCAACATTAGTAAAGGATATCTGAACCTTCTTGGGGTTAGCAGTATATTATCGACGATTTGTTTGAAATTTTTCAAGATTGTACCACCCTCTTACCATGATAACTCGGAAGGGTGTAAGGTTTTCTTGGAGTGATTAATGAGAAGAAATCTTCATGGAGTTAAAAAGGAGGCTTATCACTATGCCCGTGATCACATCACCCACAAGTGGAGAAATTTTTGTGGTATTTAGTGATCCTTAAAAGAAAGGAATGGGATGTGTGTTGATGAAAAATGACAAAGTCACTGCCTATGCTTCAAGGCAATTGAATGTTCATGAGAAAAATTATCCAACACATGATTTGGAGTTTTCTACGGTGATCTTTGCTTTAAAAAATTTTCGGCATTATCTCTTTGGGGATAAGTAAGAAATATATATAGACCAAAAAAGCCTCAAGTGTATATACACACAGAAAGAGTTGAACAAGCACCAATAATGATGGTTAGATCTGATCAAAGAAAATGACTGATCAATCCATTACCACCCTTGGAAAGCGAACAATGTGGAAAATTTTCTAAATAGAAAGGATACACCGATTCTATCATTGATGAAAATTGTGAAGGATCTAATATTATTAGACATAATGAAGATGGAAATGGGAATCATAAAAAATGGAACACCATCAATCCTTTGACAGATTATTGCTCAACTGTCACTTTTGGAAAGGCTAAAGGATGCTCAAAAAGATGATGTGGGAATTCAGATGAAAGTGGAAGCTATTAGAAAAGGCAAACCCCTAGAGTTCAATGTTAATAAATAAATAATTATGATATTTCAGAAAATAATATGTGATCCATAAAGTCCAGAGCTGATGAAGGAACTTTTAGATGATGAAAATAGTTCAAATTTCACTATTCAACTAGGAAACACAAAGATGTATTGATATCTCTGAGAGCATTATTGGTGGGATAATATAAAGTGGGAGATCACAGAGTATACATCATAGTTCCTAGTTTGTTAGTAAGTGAAGGTAGAGAGGTAGAAGTCTAAGGGGATGATGCCACCATTTCCCATACCAGCATGGAAATGGGAGAACATCACCATGGACTTTTTGACTGGGCTTCTGAAGACATCCAAAGGAAACAATGCAATCTGGGTTGTTGTTTATTGTCTTACAAAGTCTTCACACTTCATTAAAATTCAGGAGGATTTCTCATTGGATCAACTGGCATAGATATAGATGAGATAAGTGGTATGGCTACATGGAGTTCCACTATCTATTATATCTGATATAGATCAAAGATTCACCTCTTAGTCTTGGAAGAGTCCTCGACATGCTCTGGATACTGAACTAAACTTCAGTACGGTCTATCATCCTCAAACTTCTGTCCAATCTGAGTGAACTATTCAGACACTGGACTATATGTTAAGATCATGTTCTATGGATATCAAAGGAGGGTGGGACCAACATCTTCAACTGGTTCAATTCTCCTACAATAGAAGTTTGCAATCAAGAATCTGAATGGCACATTATAAAGCCTTGTAAGGGAAGAGGTGGAGAACACTGACATTTTGGGATGAAGTTGGTGAGCGTAAGCTTCTAGGACCAGAAATGGTCGAAGAAATAGTGGAGAAGGTGAAAACCATTCAGCAGCATATCAAGACAGCCCAGAGTCGACCGAAGAGTTATGTAGATAACCATCGATGAGACATTGAGATTAAAGTTGGAGACAAGGTATTTATACACATATCTCTATAGAAGAAGGTAATGAGGTTTGGACATATATGTATGTTAAGTCCGAGGTACATTGGCCCCATAGAGATTCTTGATCATGTTGGGGCTAATGAATATCGACTAGCACTTTCACCTACTATGGCCGAAGTACATGATGTCTTTGATGTATCCCTCTTGAAGAAGTACTTACCAGACTATTCACATGTACTCTCTTCATCGGTAGTAAAGTTATAGGGTGATATTCCTTATAAGGATCAACCAGTGAAGATCTTAGATGGTAGAGAAAACGTTCTATGAAATAATAAAATGCCCCTCATCATTGTGTTGTGGTGAAACCACAAGCTTGAAAAAGAGATGTGGGAATCAGAGGAAGTGATGAAGTAAAGTTACCTGCATCTGTTTTAGTGTGGGAAAAGGATATTTTAAGGGTGATATTTCTTAAGGGGGGAAGATTATAATGACCCAAACATTCATTAATGAAAATTCATCTTGATATAATTAAATGTCTAATTATGGTTATATGAAATGTGAACTTCATTGGTTTTATGTTTCCGTATTTTAAAATACCATTATAAATTGGGTCCATTGCTAATATATCTATTGAACAGTGATAACATGATTAGTATAAATATAGGGCTTTAAAAAAATCAAATTTACTCAAACAAAGGAAAGGACGACCTCATCCAGTAGACTTTCCCGTACAAAGCCCATTTGTTAGAGCATGGAAACGAGGTGGTGTCATTGGGATTCTCTCTTGACCAAGCCCAATCTGAGCTTGAACGCGTAAATCTTGAGCGGAACCGACTATGGGAGACGTGGAAGTTAATATAGATTACCACCCGAGCGATGTTATCTGATCCACCCCAAGAGTCTGCCACTAATGCACACCATACCCTTTGGTCTTATGAGGGAGTTATAAGGGGTTATGTAACAATACCCTAGAACTATGACTAAATACATTATTTTTTTATAAATAATGTGCATATATTTTATTATTGTTACATTGTACATAGTTTTTAAAGCAGAAATAGTATTTTTAGTTAATATTCAACTAAAAATCTATTATGATGAATTAATGGATTTTTGAATTAAATAATGTCTAAAAAATATTATAATAATTAAATTACCGTTTATTAAATATAAAAAATTATATAATTTTATGAATGCAATTGAAATTTTTATTAAGGTTTGAAAACTATTTTTGTTAGAACCCATTAATTTTCAGTAAATATCGGTTTTTATTTTAAAAGTAAAAATTATAATATTTATAAATTTTTTTAGATAAAATTAATATTATTATTGGAATCTGGATGTTGAAATTATACTACAGTTAATTTTTCATAATTTTTTGGTACAGTAGAATTTTTAGGTAAAAATTAAATACCGTTTAAATATATAATCTGTCTTATGACATCATAATCAACCAAAAGATATGTAATAAAATACTAGAAACCTAATTTTCTGCCAATATATGTTTTATCATTAAAATAGTGTGATTTTATATTTTTTTGATTTATTTTACAAATATTTTTTGGACCCTCCAAAACATATAAATCATTTTGCCTTTTTAAATTGTTTTCCATGAGATTGTGACTCACCTCTACATAATCAGCCCTATTATTTTAAGAAGTTAGGACATTGTAATTATAAATTATTGTTTTCAAATCCCCATTTTCAAAAACCATGGGCAAAAACCATGGGCTGGTTTGTGGTACTGATTAGTTTAATATGAGGTCTCCCAAACCTAAATAATAATGAATCACTTCTCCTTTCCTATATAAACCCACCCAATCTCCCACTTCCTCTTCAATAAAATCATTTAGAGTTCAGCCAAACTCTAACTTACTCTCTCTATAATCCTCCCAAGGTTCCATAAGCTCCCAAGATTCCTATCTCAAGACTCTCCCAAGCTTTTGGGATCACACTTCGAAGTAATGGATTTCTTCCTTTCTCATTTTTTCCAATTTTTATTAAGTTTTTATACCATTTTTTTCAATTAAAAATGTTGGGGTATGATTTCAAACCTCCCCCATACATCCATATTTATGTTTGGATGATGGGGGACCCCTTTACCTCTCATTAATTTCCCTCATGTACACCTGTTACTATTCATAAATCCCGAGAGGGATTTCTCTCTCCCCTTTTAAATCCAAGTAATTCTTTTGTATTATGAAGCTAAATTCTAATAAGTTTTTTGGTACATGTATCTATTTAACCCCCTTACATTAAATTTCATGTAAATATGATGAGAAACCATTTTATATATCATCACCATTTTCATGAATCCTTATGTCACGCCATTATGCGGCAGAAATTGCACCACATTTTTCCAAGCCAAGATCATTGTGTAGTGAATACCATACCCATGTCTCTATCTAAGGTATTCACCACTATGCATATATACATATTGAATTTTAATTCATGTATTTATTCCACATTACTTAATTGTGAAACAACTTATGATGTTGATTGATTACATGTTATATGATACATGTGGCACACTTATGCATGAAATGTAATGTTTAAGAAGGGTGCATCCTAATAGAGATCAAATGCATTAAGTAAAGTATAATATCATGATACGTCATGTGAAATGGGTGTTTACTCATGATAATTCACGTAAAACGAGGTTTTACTCATGTTTCATGTACAATGATGGTTTACTGATGATTTTTGTGCAATGAGCCCTGGCTCATGCCAATTTCATGTTAAGTGTTGTTGCCACATTTCCATGTTATGATTATCATGCTTTATCATGCCTTTATGTTCTTGTTTCTCTTATGCTCCATTGATATTTCTATTGTCTAACATTTATTTTATTCCTCATGTAATTCGATGGTTATTCTCTTACTGGGCTATATAACTCACCCTTTTCTTATGCATGTCCTCGGGTTATCCCATGCAATTCTAAGTATGAGGGAATGTAGTTGTCATGTAAAGGAAGTTTTCAACAATTTTGTTGTGTGTTTTATGTTCTAAGTTATTATGTAATGTTCCTAATCCCCAAAGACACTATACCTTTTGATATTCTATGTTGTATCATGTGAAGATTTTATGTAATAAATCAGGTTCAAGTGAGTAATAAAAAGTAGGGTTATTATAGTATATTTCTGAAAAACATAGAGTATGTTGAATAATAACTATATATAAATGAGTCCATAAATCATGTCACCTATTCTTGAATATGATTTCTTAGGATATCCCCTAATTGGGATTTGGGATTGTTTTTTGGGAAGACTAGAACCTCTATAATGTGCATAAGGATACATAGAAGATAAGGTTTCATGGGTGTTGTGATCTTGGTTTCTCAAATTGGTGTAAAGTAAAGAGAGAAGGGTTGTCGTTTTATAATATTGAGGAGGGGAATTCATATAATTTCATTAATTATTAAAATAATATAAGCTATTTATCAATCCAAAATTTCTACAAATTTATAATATTGAAATAAAATATGATGATAATTAAAAATTAACTCATCAAATTAAATTTGGAATTTTTTTTGATATGTTTTCTCCCATAACATTTACTTTTAACCCACATTAAATCTTTTAAAAATTACCACAATATAAATGTTTGCTATAATTTAAGGGATAAAAATTTGTCCGTAAATAGAAAATAGACCCATAAATGGAAAAGGGATGATATTCTAGACCATATTTTATCCCCATTTTACTATTTAAATATTTTTATGATTGTTAAATAATTTAATAAAATATTATTTTGATAAAAGTTAATTAATGCAATTTTCAACACAATTCATTTAATTTTACTTTTAATACATCATGAAATAGATTAAATTTGATCATAATACTTTAAAAAATACATAAATATTCATATTTATATATTGAATATTTGTAATAGAATAATTAAATCAAATTAAATAATTTTAGGTATTCTTAAATCATTTATTTAATTTTTCTATTAATTGAATAAATGATTCATCGGTGTTGCAGAAGAAATTAAGGTAATTATATAATCACTAAAAATTAGAAATAAATTACAATGATAAAAATTAAATTAAATTTATTATTAATTTATTAACTTAAAATATCCACTATTTATCCTTATGGAAAATATAATTATAATAAAACAAAGAGAATGACATTTTTGACTTTTCTTAAAATAAAAGAACACAAAGGTCAAAGTCATAGCCAAATGGAATCCAAACATCATATATTTGAATATTGGATGATTATGGACAAAATAAGATCATAAAATGAAATTAATTCAAGTTTTCATGTCATTTCATAGTTCATATTATATTATTTTTAACCACAATTACCCGATTTACCCTCACCATGGTGGCAATTGTTTACTATGGTTACTATTCATAATGACAAAAAATAATAGAGGTTTATCTTACAATTTTTTACCTCATAGTTCAAAATAATGATTCTATTTATAATGATTGAACTTCTATAAGAGGTATAAATTAATTTTAATTCCAAACAGAAAACATAATGGAAGCCGTTATTTTTCTAGAAAAAATCATTCTTTGAATAAATTTTTTTCATAACAAATTAAATCATAAAAAACTATTCCATTTTTTAATTATATTATTAATAAGATAAAAGAAGTAATTTTGTTTTTAAATAATTTTTGAACAACATGAATTTTTTTAAATTTTGTAAACAAAAATACAGTTTTGAAAAAAATAATATTTTTTCACTATTCACTAGACAATCAATATTTTTTAAAAAAATCAAAAGATTAACCCTAAAATAATTACGATATATTGATTGAAAAAATGATATTATTTTTATAAAATAAAATATATATATGTTTGAGAAATTAAATATAATATTTTCTCACAATAATAAATAAAAATATTTTTTAAGAAAACATATCCCTACAATATAGAATCACTTCACTAAAAATTGAGTACTTATTTCCTAATAATTAATCAATAAGTATTTATTGAGTATATAATTTATATATATTCATAATTAGGTTAATCTTATTTTTTCCTTCCCAATTCTATGCCTTGGTTATGAAAATGAGCTTCAGCCCAGTTGGTGAGGTATCATTAAGTGCATTCACAAGACCCAGGTTCAAAACCAGGTAGAGGCATATTTCTGGGTTACTGTAGTAGTACAGTAGTAGGCACTGTAGAATGAACTATAGCAGTTCTATACATGGTGCGGTACTATAGCGGAACTGTACACTATACAGGTACTGGAGCAGAAATGTACACTGTGCAGCTACTGCAGTAGGTACTGTAGCGGGTACTATAACAAGTAATATTTGGTACTATAGCAGCTAGAACTGTTCACCTTGGGCCACCGGTTTGGGCTTGAAGTCCTTAAGGCTTTCAGGACACCTAGGACTTTGGGTCAGTAGGGCTTTCAGGCCATATATAGGGCCCTCGGGCCACCTCAAGGCGTTCAGGACACATGCAGTTTCCCCAGACACACTACAAAAAAAGGAGCATCCCCAGAAAAGGATTTAGAGTAGGTGCACTCACCAGAGCAGAACCAAATGGATTGTCAGAATAAGAAGTTATGGCTATGCCATCAGTACCATCATGTTATTGCATGCGATGCCTAGCAAGACAACCTTGAAAAGGTGGAGAGATGTTATCATGACGTAGATGCTGGGGAGGGGCAGTTCCTTATAGATAGTCTAGATGAATTCCCTAAGACCTTCGGGTCATGTAATCTCCTATGCCTACTTGTCTTGTAATCTCTGAGCCTACGAGCCTTTTAAGGGTTCCCCCTCATCCCTTGAAAGTAGGGTTATCAAAAATCAATAAAAATGAAGACCTTCGGGCTATGTCTAGCTTATAATGGATGTATTTAAATAACTATATTTAATAGTTTGTTTAAGCTCAGTGTTTTATGTTGTATATACTATCAAACATAGTATCATTTTGAAACATTAAGGTTTTACATTATAAACCCCTTAAATAATTTTCATCCTCACAACATAAACTTGTGATTTATAATAATGGGGTTGGCATTTGAAATTACATAATGGAAAAACCACATCATGAAAAGGGTGAATAAAAAAACTATTAAAAATAGGTAAAGAAAAATAATAAGGTTATAAAAATTAACCCAAAACTATGTTTCTAAAGAGGAAAACATTGGTGGGAAGTGAAAATATGGAAATGATAGAGAAAAATAATTCTCAAATATTATTAAAGAGATATAGACAATCGTCCTAATAAAGTTAACCATAAAAAACATAATCTATGATTGGTTAAAAGACCATTTATTCATCAAAATGAAAGTAAAAAAATATTGTTTTCATTTCAAGGTCATTTTCCAAATTTTTAGGAATTAATTATCCATATATACTAATAATATATGGAAATATACTTACATGATACTATAATTTCATTTTTTAATAAATTTCTACCACAATATCGCACTTTCTCCAAACGATGAGTATTTGATATGACTTTTTAATGACTAAAGTAGAAAAATAAACTTATAAAGGATCACATATTACACATAAGGATAAATATTTATTCATAAGATCTTGAAATTTTAACCCAAACTGAAATTTTTACCTCGAAGTGAGATAATGTCCAAAATTTAAAATCATTCATATGGAGAAGTAATACGGTTTACTTAAAATTTCCACAATTACACAAGAGTTTTAACTTAAATTATTCCAAAAACAAATGACCTTAAATCCAAATTAACATTAATAAACCTGACATTAAATAATCTTTTACCCTTAATGGATATCTCAAACAAAATTTCTTATATTCTAAAATTTTAATTGTATTATTGCCAAATAATATTTTAGGTTAAAAAAATTGTTAAACATGAAGGTTATATATAATTAAAACCAATGAATAATCCCAATAATATCATTAATCACCATGATATCTTAATATATAATCTTAATATATAGTGAAATTAACCTTAATATAATGATTTTTTTTGATACTATCCTAAAATGGAATCCTTATCTTGACTATAGATATTTATTAAAATATAAATTTTTAAATAATTAATTATTTAGGAATCAAGAGTATATATATCGTATTATCAAATAGACCATAAAAAATAATATAATAACCTAATGTGTTATTTAAACCTCGATAGTTTATTCTTAATAATCCTAGTAAATGTTTAAAATCACATCAAAATCTAATCACTTAATATATAAAAAGTGGTATCAATGGATTCAAACTTATGGAAACCTTAAACATATAAAACCATGATTCTATCCATAACTCTTAAGTTAAAATCACAATAAAAAATGCATTCTTCCAAAAATTAACAAAATTATTATTCCTCAAATAAAATCACATAATATTGAATACCTTCCATAAATTATGAAATAAAATAACATTAATAAAATATATCCATAATCACTTAGTCATCTAATCACTAACGAATTTAAAGGATACTAATAATATTCCATTCAATTCATCAATGTCAATAATTTATTATGATTTATATTTCCATTAATAATTTTCCCCAAAAAATATTACCTTACCACTAGATCAGTTTTGTTGGGTTATCAGTACCATTCAATATATGCCTCCATATCAATAAAAAACTACTATAGAAGAAGACATAGTTGTTTTGTGGTTCTTATAACAAAAATACCATTAATGTAACACTTCTAAGATATTTTTATCATGCTCCAATAGAAAAGATCATCATTAATTGCACTAAAATGATTATTAGAGAATATTTCCTTCGTTGGTTAAAGAGGTAACCCATAGATTAGGGAATGGACTCAGATAGTTACAAAGTTCTCCACCCATAATCCCTTGAACTATAGTTAGTACCTTTAGATGAAATTCATATCCGCCAATGGAACTCTTCATTTTACCAAAGAAATTAATTGATATGTTTACATATTTTCTTTATAGAAAAAATTTTATTATTATTTTTGGAAATTATCTGTTGTTTCTATTTCCACATTTCATATATGAAATAAATTGATCATTCCTTCCACTTAGGTCTCTTCCACCTGATCTCTCAGCAATATCTATTATTCCTTGATTTGGCGAGTCATTGATTTTTAAGGTATACATTGTCAATTATATATCATGATAACTAATTTAGTACGATCACAATATCTCTATCTCAAATCATCATCAAACTTTGTTTCTCACAATCATTACATTTCCTATCTCAATCGATGTTAACATGATTCCTCCATGTTTCATCCATTGATGAAAATAAAAAATCATAGTATGATAAAAAAATCATTGTAAGAAACCACATATTCAATACCTTAAAAATTTATGATTTTATCCTAAACATATACTTATCCTAAAATTGAATTATATGGTTATGCACCCAAAAATATGTTTTCATAAATGTATGGCCCAACATTTCTACCAAATATCCTATGATTCCTAAAATATAATCCCTAAAATAAGTAGCCCATAGTCAATTATTACATTATTATATTAAAACTAGGAAATAATAATTGTATCCTAAAGGATCCAATAGTTTGGTAGTGTTGGAAAACTATTTACATACTAGAATCTTACATTATCTTAGAAAACATAAAATAGAAAAAACAGTGATAATAAATAAAACCCATCATTAAACTTATTAAAATATTATTTATTCATATTATTTGGAATGGAAAAAATTATTATGTTCTCAAATACGTAGGAATTTTTATGTACATTATAATCAAGCATGAATTAATACGATATAATCTATATTTAATGTTAAATAACTTAAAACACTTATCATATAATCAATATCTTTAGAAAAAATACATCCATGGGTAATAGTATTGTAGTATTATCATTGAAAATAATTACTAAATTCTAAATAAATTATATTATTAATATTGGATGTCACGATCTCATTCATCATGATATCTCTACCATGAAATCCATGTGGTGTGTATATATAATTTATAAGTAGGCATACCCCAAAACCACATTTAATGACAGCTTACTGATTTGTCTCACGAGACCCATCAATGCATTAAAGGGATATATAATTCCCCCCATCACTATACGTATAATGGTTTCATCATATATAGAATTATTTATTTTAATCAAGGACCATATTTTTTATCAACAAATATATCTTTTTATTAAATAATATATTATATTAATATTTTCTTAGTCAATCATAATAAATTTCATAGAAAATGGCCATATTTATAAATTATACACATTTCAAAAAATAACAACATCCATGATAAATAATATCAATATTTAAGGTATATTAAATATCCAATGATCACAAGAAAGTTAAAGGATCAAGGGACTCATAATGAATATAAAATTAATCAAGAAAGTTAATGTTAATACTTTCCCCAGTCAAACTGATCATAAACCATCCAGATAAATAATAAGGATGATATCATTAATATATATCCCTAGTGGAGTAAAATTAGAATAAATATTTGTTTTCAATGGACAATATGAATACCATAAAAATATAATTGAAAATATTCTTGGGGAAAATACACTTTTCACTTTGAAAATCAATTTAAAAAACTAATAATATACAAAATATTAAGAAATTTTTTTTTTTGAATATGAAATTATAAAATTATAATGGAATATTCAAATAAATTAGTATCAATGATGTTGAAAAAACTATTATCTTGTCGAGTTTGTTGAAACAAATTCTTATTTTAAATTTACAGAAAAAGGAAAAACTACCTTGTTCCGAAAACGAAAAGAATATTCCTTTTCAACAAATTTATTAAAATTAAAACATGGTTAAAAATTACTTCAATGAATCATTGGATAATATTAAAAATATTTTTTATTTTTTTATGTGGAAAATATGGATATTAAAGAAAAAGATCCCCGACCGAGGTGAAAAACAAAGGCGATTGTAGTTGGAAGACGTTATTTTTGAATAGTGAATATTTAAAAGAGTAAAATGTAATTAAAAATTATAATATTTCTAAATATATATAAGAGAATAAAATTTATTAGGATTAATATATAAATATTAAATAATTCTCATACTATATACTTATTCATAAACAATCTTGAATAATGATGAGATTACAAAATATAACACTACCCCATTAATATCTTTTGAATCATAACCCCTTGAAAAAAATAAATTCAACTAAAACATTATATATCATTAATATAAAAAGATTCATAATATAAAATAAAAAATGGTCTGTAGATAGACCTCATATATATGAATTTCTAAATAATACCAAATATGTCTTAATGGAGTGGAAATTGAGACAAAATATCTCAATAATATCATATGACTAAGGTGAGAATTAATCAACGAATTGATTATGTGAATAAAATGAAAATACAAATAAACAGTTTAAATAAAACATAAAATATTAAAATTCTACTAAAAATTATCTTTTGATAACATAGTCAAATGAATAATAAGTTTAACCAAATAAATTGAAACTAAGTTAAGAAACCCCCCTACCATAGGTATGTAATATCTTGAAACATGTTCAAAAATATTATATAAATAATTTTGGATTATTATAAATTTATCTGAGAACCATAGTAATATATATCATACTATATATGATTTTTTATTACCTTTAATCGTCTATTTATTAATAAATTATTTATTAAAATCACTGTTATGTGTGATATCTGCTTTGTTTTTTGTAAGTTTTGGTTTGATAAATTTGGTGCCACTAATATTATTATTTTCACATAAACCCAATAATTTTAATAATTAAATAATAATAATATATATTCATTAGTTCCATATTTATAACCATCCATGTAAAATGGTGAAGAAAAACAAATTATACTGCTACGTGGAGATGGTAAGCCGTATGTACGCATGAATGATGTTATTTATTTTTATAGGATGAATATGAGATTGAATTTGGATTCAAAATAACAGTAATAAAATATAAGTATATTTATGTTGCTATTTATCATTATAGTCTACGTGTGTCATATATAGGGCAAGTAGAAGAGGAAATATATTCGAATAAGTTGTTATAGGAGTGTATCTCTTCTTCTATAGGATTCCTCTTGATATCTTCTCAAGGGAAATGGGGTTGGACTTTTTTACATACAAGAACCTATGGAATATGGATATTTATTTTGAGAATATAATTTGGAAGGGTTTTTTGAGTTATTTTTCTCAAGTTGGTGTAAAATAATGTGATAATGGGTGTCTTTTACAATTGAGGGGAGAAAAATTCTTATAATTTTATTAGGTATTATATTAATATAAATTACTTCTCAAGTAAAAATGGTTAAAAATTGATCTATTTATAATCCAAGATGATGATAAGAATAAATCATGTAACAAAATAAAATTTTAACATGTTTGGACATGTTTCACCCTTGTCATTTATTTTTTATGCCCATTACCCTTCAAAAAACTAGAACAATATTAATGTTTTCAACCGTTCAAGGGTAAAAATTATTACAATAAAAAATTGGCCCATTTTTGAACATGCGATGAT
Source organism: Viscum album (assembly GCA_963277665.1). Classification (NCBI taxonomy): domain Eukaryota; kingdom Viridiplantae; phylum Streptophyta; class Magnoliopsida; order Santalales; family Viscaceae; genus Viscum; species Viscum album. The sequence continues at coordinate 1,861,695,727 of OY728133.1, read as the reverse complement.
AATTTAATACATAAATCATCCCAATTTTATATTTTCAATAATTTTATGATTTTAAATAATTTTAACAAAATATTATATTCTTTAAATATAATTAATGATATTTTTGAAAATATTAATATAATTTGACTTTTAATACATCAATAAAAGAATAAATATGAATATAATAATTTAAAACTGCCATTTCATGCCATATGTATCTAAAACATTGATGAAATAAAAAAATTATTTCAAATTATATTAGTTTTAGTATTTTTAATATCATTTTTTTAATTTTATGTTAATTAAACAAATTTTGTGTGAGCATTACATAAGAATTTAAGATAATTAATTCATTACTAAATATTACAAATAAATTGACATAAATAAATTATCTTTAAAATGAATATTTATAGGTGAACATATCATTTTTTATCATTATGAAAATATTTAAAGATAATTTAAAAAAATAATTCTATTTTTGACTTATCTTTGCATAAAATAATATAAAGCTCAAAATCACATCTATATAGTAAAAAAAGTTTATATATTCGAATATTTTATGTGTATAAAATAAATAAGTCCATAAAATTTAATTAAGTAATGTTTTAAGATCATTTTACTATCTTTAATATTTTATTTTTTACATTAATTACCAAATTAACCATTACTGTGGTGGCACTTATTTACTATGGTTACTATTTAAAAAGACAAAAAATTATCATATTTACCAAAATTTTACCTCTTTATTACATATAAATAATCAATTTTTAAATATTAAATTGCTATAATTGAAATTAATTAAATTAAAATCACCATACAAAAAGAAATGAAAAATAGTTTTTTTTGATAAAAATGTTTTTAATGTAAAAAAATATTTTTATATAAAATTTAATCATCAAATTGATTACAATGAACTCATTTGAATTATTCATACTATAAGAGAAAATTTTATTGTTTTAAATCTATTTATAATAAAATGGATCATTGTATATACTTTAAATTGAAATACATTTGTCAATAAAAATTGGTATTTTACCTTATGCACTAAAAAATAAAACTTTTCGAAAAAATATAAAACATTCACCCATTTTTTTAATATTTTTACTTAAAAAATAATATTAATTTTTAAAATAAAAAATATATATAAATTATGTAAATTAATTATAATTTTTTCTCACAAAAATTAGTAAAATTTATTTTTTAAGAAAACACATTTTTGAATCCTAAAAATGCTTTACAAATAATTGAGTACTTATTTCCTACGAAATTGTATATGAATTTTTATTGGGTTGGGACTTTATATTCATATTTAATAATATGATTAAAACTACTTATAACCTCAAACTTAATGACTAGATTATAATGTCTATATTTAAATAAGGTTATTTCATGTTTTATTTATGCTTAGTTTTCCATGATGTATACGATATCTAACAGTGTTAATTTTGAATATCAGAGTGTTAAATTATCCACTCATAAATAAATTTATACCCAGTAACAAGATAATTTTCTCAATAATCAAGGTTTTTATTTTTCAATTTCCATTATAAAAAACATAAATAGTAAAAAGGGTTAATAAAATATCCTATTAAACAAGAGGGAAAGAGAAATTTTGAAGGTAATCACAAATAACACAAAACTAGGTTTCCAAATAGGATAAAATTAATGGGAAGTGTAAATATGGACATGGAAGGTAATACTAATTCTTGAAGATTAATAGAGATTAATAATGAACATGGTTATGGTAATGTTTACCACCCCAAAAATATCTTCTATAATGGGTTAGAAGATAATTGATTCATTATAAATTAAAGTAACCATATAAATTTTTTATTTTAAAGTCATTTTTTAAATGTTTAGGCCTTAAATTAGCATCTAGACTAACAAGATAAAGAAATATTCATACATTAAATGCATAATATCATTGATTATCCAATTTTAAAATTTTTTCATCATTTATCATACAATGAGTATACATGATGAAATATTTCATGCCTAAAGGAGAAAAATAAATGTAAAATCGATCACATAATTTATATAAGAATTAAAATATATTCCTCATGTCACAAAATTTTAATGGAAAAAGAAAATTTTAACACATGGTGACAAAATAAAAAAAATGCATAATATTTCATATGAAAAAATAATAAATTTTACTTTAAAATTTCCACAATAAAACAAATGGTTTGACATAGATTATTCCAAAAAATTACTATATATCACAATTATAATAAATAACCTATAAATCGATAAATTTTTTATCCTCATCGGTGACCTCATAACATGTAATTTATTTCAAAAATTTACTTACATTTATCTAAAACAATATTTTATTTCAAACCACATGTTAAATTTAAAGGTTACATATACACCTACCCCAATTATGAATCCAAAAATAATCATTAATTAATATGATCAATCAATATATAATCATATAATGTATATAATTTCATAAAAAATTCCTGAAACAAATTTAGATACTAACATGAAATGTAATCATTAGCTTTACTATAAATATCTCTGAACATATTTCATTTTCAAAGAATGACTTTTTATCCATCATTATTTTCTTTCTCCCATTATCAAATATATCCTAAAAAGTAATATACTAACCCAAATGGTTATTTAAACTTCAATAGATTATTCTTACTAAAACCGTGTAAAGGCTTCAATTAACTTCAAAATCTAATTACATAAAACCTCAAAATGAGAATCTATAATGTTGAAGTTATGGAATCAAAAAACATATAAACACATAAAGAGATACATAAATATTAAGATAACCCACTAATAAAATATAGATGATTCCATAAATTAACACAACTATTATTCCTATAATAAAATCAAAGACTATTGAATATATTCAACAAATTGAAAAAAAATCATCTATGATTACCCAAATCACTTTTCCATCAACTCACTAACCTATTTCATGGTTACCATTAAAATTCAAATTTTATTCAGAAATTTATATAATTTAGTAAGGTTTATCTTTCCCTTAATATTTCTTTCTCAAAAAAATGTCACCATACCACTAGATCAGTTTTCTTGTTTATTAGTACCATTTAATTAATGATTTTGTATCTATAAAGAAAAAATATTTTAGAAGAAAATTTAGATGTGTTATGATTCTTATAACCATAATATATTTTATATATAATTTTTATTATATAATTATAAAGTACCAATACATAAGGACATCATTCATTCAACTTTAAATATTGAAATAACATATGTACTTCCTTGGTTAAGGAGTTAAACCTATAACTAGTGGATTGAATCAGATATATCCTACACTCTCAATATAGAAGATAATGAACTATACATTGTACCATTTGATGAAATTATTATCCCTCCATAAAACTACTGATTTTATTTGGAAATTATTCAATATATTCCCTTATTTTACACACATAAAACATTTTATTGTTCCTTTGAGAAATTATCTGTGGTGTCTCTTTTCACATTTCTAATATAATGGTAATTGAGATTTTCTTTCCTATATGGTATTTAACACATGATATCTAAAATATATCTATCCTTATTTTATTTAGTGAGACTAATATTTAGTTATATAATATTTCATGAATCATATATCATGATGACTAATTATAAATTATCATAAAATATTTCACTTTAGTCATTATCCAATATGGTCACTCAAAATCACTTCATTTACCATCACATTCAGTGTTAACATAATTACCCATGTTTACAACCACTTAATAAAAAATATTATGGGGGAAGATAATCTTATTTTGAATCTAGATAGTATATACTTTATAAAAATTATTAGGAATTAATCCTACACTTAGACTTATGAATTTAGTTAGATGTAGTTTTATGTTCCCTAATATATTTTTTCTTAAATCTAATTTCAAATTGTTTTACTAAAATCCCTATGATACCAAATATAAATACCCATAATTAAGTAAATTAGAGCTAGTGGATATTTTATTACATTATCACTAGATACAAGGAATCATATCCCAAATGACAAAATAGTTTATTATTCTTGTTAAATCAGTTTTAAACTGGAATCTCACATTACATAAGAAAACATAAATTATAAAACACAGTGAATGTAAATATTCTATATCCTTAAACTCATTCAGAGATTCTTTCTTCATACCCATTAGTAAGGAAAAAAATAAGGGTAATATAATATTCTCAGTAATTGTTACTTATAATAGAATATGTCATGAATCAATAAGGAATAATCAATATTTCAAAGTAAACAACAAAAAAGACATGCCACTTAATCAAAAACATTAGCAATATATTAATCCATGGAAAATATCAATGGAATAATATAATGGATAATAATAAATATATTCATAATTAAACAAATTATTAATATTGTATTTCATGATCTATAACATCGTGATATCTCTACTATCAAATCCTTATTCCATAACAATTTTATCTATGGGTAAATATAAAATAAAACAATTTAATGATAGATTACTTATTTGTAACATGATACATTTCAATGAATCGAGTTGCTATATAATTCTGGCCCAACCATCACTATATTTACAATGAATTACTCATATATATAATGATAGATTTAATTCATGATCAATATTCCTTATAAACAAATATCAGTATATAATAAATAATAGAGAATGTACATATTTTTATATTCAATCAAATAACTATTAGTGAAACTCACAATATGTAGTAAGGTCATAAATTTTAATAAATCATAATATGCATGATAAATATTATGTATATATAATGGAAATGTATTTTCCAATGATTATAAGAAAGTGAATTTATCCAGTGAAAGTTGATGACTACCTAATTATTCAAGACAGTGAATGTTAATACTTTTCCCGATCAAAATGATCATAAACCATCCATAAAAAGAATAAAGATTATATCATTACAACATATCCTTAGTAGAGTATATTTAATATTATTTTTTTCATTGCCGAATAGAAATACCTTTAAATGGTCATTAAAAACATTTTTGTCAAAAATTCACTTTTCACTTTGAAAATTTAATTTAAGTTTTTTTTTAAAAATAATATGAAAAAATATTTTAGTTTTCAAAAATATTTAAAAATATTATGGATTATTAATAAAAATTATCAATCATGATATGGGAAAATTTCATCTATTTCAAGTATAGAAACAAAAATACTCTTAACACATTTTTAGTAAAATCCTAAAAGTAATTTTTTTTGAAAAATTAATGATGATTACTTTAAAACAAAGTTTTTAAAAGTAAAACATGGGTATAAGTTTATTTAATCAATCATGGAATATTACTAAAAATATTATTTAATTTTTTTTGATGAAAATATTGATATAGAAGAAAAATATTACAGACTGAGTTTAAAATAATGTAATTTTTTCATAAGAAACATTCTTTTAATGTAATTAGTATTTAAAAGTAGAAAACGAGAGTAAAAAATATAATTTTCTGAGATAACTCAAGAAGAATAAAATTGATTTATTATTATATAAAAATATAAAATAATTATCCTTGTGGATACTTAAATGTAAGTAATCTTGAATAATGGTGAGATCATGAACAAAACCCTTACCACTTTGGTAAAATTTGAATCATAAAACACATAAAATAAATAACATCAAATGAAACAATAAATAACATGAATATAAAATTATTCATGATATAAAACAAAAAATGGTTATTATATAAACCTCATATAAATAAATAGGTTAATAATACAAAATATTTATTATTGAAGTCGAAATTGAGATGAAATATCTCAAAAAGATCATACAATTGATGTGGGTATTAATCTATGAATTAATTATATGTGATAAATTAAAATAAAAATTAAACATGTTGAAATAAAAGATTAAATATTCAAAATTAATTACATAAAAAATATTTTTATAACCCAATCAAATTAATTATAAGTTTATCCTAATAAATGGGAATTGAGTTAGTAAACCCCCTTAACTAATGTTCAAATCATCTTCATTCGAGTTAGAAAATATAGTAAAATGAATATGTGTTTATTATAAATTTATTATAGAACCATAATACTATAGTTATCATACCATATATTATTTACTTATAACCTTTTATCACTTTTTTTAACAATTAGTTGTTAAAATCATTGTTTCAGTTGATAACTACAATGTTTTATTACATGTTTTGGTTCAGTATTTTTAGTTCTTTTACATTGATTATGTTTTCTATGATACCTAGAATGTTAATAATGTCATAAATACAATATATATTCATTATTTATAGTATTATAATAGTAAATGTAAATGGGTAAGGAAACAAATTACACTTTTATGTGGAGATAGTAAGCTATACGTATACATGAGGGATGTTTTTTCTTTTAATTGGATAGAAAAGAGATAGAATTCAATTTTAAAATAATAATAATAATTTATCAGTATATTTACGATACTGGATTTATTATTTTATTATGGTAACATTTTATGTATAGATAGTATAAGATAAAATAAACATGAATGGGCTAGTGAAGAATGTCACGTCTTCTTCGGTGAGATTCCTCTAGATCTCCCCTTAAGGGACTTAAGGTTGATATTTTTGGAATACCAAAACCAAATAAATGTGGATATATATTTATAATATATATTTTTTAGTCTAGATTGCAAAAAATTGTTTAATGAAAAGGGATATGGAGTGTCCTTTTATAAATACGGGAGGGGAATTCTTTGAATTTGTTAAATTATTAAATTAATGTAAATTATTTTTCATGTTAAAATTGATATAAAGAAATTATAATATGTGGATAATTTGAGATCCCATCATAAAATAAAATTTAGAAATGATTTAGATATCTTTTCACCCTTATAATTATAGTTTAACCCCCTTTAATCATTTAAACAATTATCACAATATTAATGTTTTCTCCCATTTTTTGGCCAATAATATTACAATAAATGGACAATTGGCACATAAATGGAAAAATTATTGTGGGGTAGACTATATAATATCCCACTTATACTAGTTAAGTATTTTTAATTTTTTTATATAATTTAATAAAATAGTATTTTCATAATGTTTCGTTATTATCATTATGACACTATTGATTTAATTTGACCAAAAATAACCGAGGAAAAAGAGTAAATTATAATATAATCCTTGAAAACATCCCTAAAATTTTATACTTATTGAAACAATTTCTCGATCAAGATAAAATTTCAAATTATATCTGTTTCATTTTTTGTAAAATCATATATATTTTTATATTAATTAAATAAATGTTTTATTGGCATTAAAAAATAATTTAATGTATTTATTTGATCAATAACAATTATAAATAGATTAAAATGATAAAAAAATAATTTATAGTCAAAGTTAACATTTAATTTTGAAAATATAATCTTTTTATACTTATTAAAAAATATAAATACAATAAAACAATGAGAATGACATTTTTGGGGTTTCTTTAAATATACAAATATAAATGGTAAAAAAAATAAATACGTGAAAAAAAGACCACATATTATTTTATTCAATGATAATATATTAAATAATTTCATCCAATTAAATTATTTAAAGTTTTAGCATCATTTTATAGTTCTTATTATATCATTTTTAAGGATAAATACTTGATTTATCCATACTATGGTGACAATTTTTTAGTATGGTTACTAATCATAGTGAAAAAAATAAAAGGGCTTTATTTTAAAAATATTGATCTCTTTATTCCAAATATGTAAAATATTATTCAATATTTTATTTATTTAATTGTTAGTATTTAATATATATTTAAAACACCAAACATAGTAAAAAACAGATATATTCTTCATATTATGCCTTTTAAAAATACAGTTTTTTCACATCAGATTAAATAATAAAATATATTAAAAAAAGAAATTGTATTATTAAAAATATTATAAGAATAATTTTATTTTTAAAACATTTGAAAACAATATTTATCATAGAAAATTTATAAAAAAATGTATTTTCTATGGAAATCCGTTTTTCCCTATTTAGTAGGAAATCAATATTTTCTAAAAAATCCAAATTTATTAACCTCTGAAAATTATGATATGATAATTTCATAAATGATAATTTTTTGTTAAATAAATTTTTTAGTGTCCCTTTAAATTAATTATATAATTTTATCATAAAATAAATTAAAATTATTTTTGAAGAAAATTTATTTTTGAAGCGTAAAAAACTTTTCTCAAAATTCAGTACATATTTTATAAGAATAAATTAGTGAATTTGTATTGAGTACATCCATTATATATATAATTCATAATATGTTTATTCATATTGATACCCTCTAAATCAACAATTATTTTACAATATTCATATTTAAATAATAATATTTCATGGTTCGTTTATGCTCAATGTGGCATATTTTTTATGCTATATATCATAGTGTTATTTTAAAATATATGGGTGTTATAAAAATAGAAATTAACTTTAATATATATGATCCATTCATTAGAATATATAATTTTTTTTAATGAATTTAGGTCTTCAAGACATGAAGAGGGTTATAGATGATGAATTTTCAAGAAGGTTCCTAACACACTACATCCTTGCTTCAAATAAGAGTATTAAAGTAGGGTTCTTAAAACCTAAAACCTTGATTCATATAATTTTTATGGTATGTGGTAACATATAATCAATAATGTGGAATCCTCTTAGATATTTGGATTATAGGTTATGTAAATATCCACTCAAAGCATATTAACTGAGGATGGTGAGATGGGGGAAACTCATTGTGGTTAGTCATGAATCTCTATAAAGTGATGAGTATTATTAAATTGTTTTCAGGGATCACATTGATTATATAACCATTATAAATGGAAAATATAAATATATATTACAATAAAGGGGCTTATTTAAAATTTACAGGGGCTTATATGCATGTTTCATAAGCTTATATACATAGTCCAATATAGAGTTCATTAATGATGGATGCAAATTCAGTAGGGATATAAAATACTTTCAAATATTCAAAAAATTTATCAATGAATTATGAAATAGATAAATGATATATCAAATAAGTTTTATGGCATCATAGACATAGTTCATATGATAATGGCTAAAAGAAACAAGATGAGAATGAAGGCATGATTTCTTATATAGACTATCTAAAAAACATTTAGTTTATGGTTGTGAATCGTAGAGAATACATTATGCTGTTTAGGATCACATTATGAGGACCAAAAAACATTTCAAGAATTAGGTACCACATCATTTCGTTAAGAATGGGTACAATATCTAGTGTTGTGATGTTCAGGTTGTTGGATCCACTTGAATACAAAGATTTATGGATTGTGTAATTCAATACTCTATGATTTTGAACATAGTGACATGAGATAAGGATTAAATGATGAGAAAAATCATGAATAACTATGTGGTGATGAGTTCCAGTATAATTAATATAGATATCACAATGATTAGAGGTCCTTTTTTCAAGGTAATAATGGATATGGTTAATATTCCATGGGATCCTTTGAATATTCAAGGGGATTATATTAATAGTCAATCTTAGGATCCCTTGAAGCCAAAAATTCCCATCAAATAATTACATAGATTATGCTTTGAGGTTAAAAAACATGAGCAATGAAGAAGGCTATGATGAATGGTCTATTCAAGGATTGTTAGAGCATAAAAAATATTTTTTTTACAATTTACTGACCATGTTATGAAGGTGAAGGGGTGTGATAATTCATTAATTTATCATATCGTCTAATTGAAATGGTCTAGTGAGCATTTATTGTCTATTTTTAGGGGTATAATACATGACATACATAGTTTTTTATTTATGCTTGAACTTTTTCTGAAGCGTTAGAGTTGAAGAGAATAGTGAACATATGCTTGATGTTTTCTTATACCCATCCCCTTTGAATGTATTTTATATGAAAAGTTTTAATTATATGACACTATTATTATAAGGTATTGTGATATAGAACATATGGGGTTATATTTTATGGTCATACAAATTTGACCAATGTTCATACAGTTTAAGTCCATGATACATGGACTTATTATAATGGTGATGAGAGACACAATAAACAATTTTGGGTTCTAGAGGTTAAAAATACCCTAACATCCTCTTTAATTCAGGGGGGGGGGGTTGGGGTTTGTAATTCTATAAATCATAGAATAATGTTCATAGATCAAAAAGGAAAACATGGTTAAAACAAGAAATGGATGACTACCTCCGGTCAAAATAGGGTGACCACCCCTATTTGTGACGTTTTAAAGTCACATTAGGATGGGAGTACCGATTTTAAAGTTGAGGATGACTATGATTTCCTAGCTATGGGATCATATTCAGGATCTTTTGTCAGATATTATTAGTCATAAAGGTGGCCAATTGATGATGTATATGTCCCTTTCTAAGGGTTATGGATAATTTCTGGATATCTAAGACACTCAAGATTATAAGTATGGTTTAATGACTTAGGTGATCCAAAAAGTTTGTAGAAGTATCTTTATACTTTTTCAATCATGTTTAATAGATCATATACCTTTGATAAGGATTTATAATGGATGATGATAAATATATTATAATGTTTTTCAATGAGGATTCAACAATTGTTTTATTTAACATCATGTGAAAATGACTCGGCTATTGTGTATATTGAAATCATGCATAAACGACACAACAATGACGTGGTTTAAAATCATATGGAATTGAATTATTTATTCTAGAGTTTATGGAAATGAAAAAATGACATTTTTCTATATAGCTTGACGTTGTACAACTAAGACTTGATGTGGGGAATTTTTACTTCATATCGTATTATGGATAAATAGAAAGATGTTATGGCCATTATATGGATCATAATATTAAGTAATCGAAGTGGGTATCTATTTCCAGATCAATCTTAAATATTTTAGGGTCAAGAAAGGTGGACCACTAATTTATCATATACTGGTATTGGATTCTCCCATATAGGTAATCACCAAAAACTTCTAAAATCATGTGATTCATGATCATTATGAAAAATAATAGGTGGTCAGAGAATAACCCATAATGTAATGAGTATGGGTACATTAAAAGTAGGGGAATGAAATATTATGAAATTAATACCATATAAATGGTCTGAGAACCCATTCTATAGAATCCCTTATAGACTTGGATTATATACGGGAGGAGGCTATTTTCTAGTTTTTGATTTTTGAAACTTGATTTCTATACAAGATAAAAGAATATTACCTTGATTCTATGGAATGAAATGCATTGATACAAATTACGGATGATTTAATCATGTTCCAAGATTTGTATTAGGTATATAAGATTTATATGGATAGGACTGTATAGTTATTTCTATAAATACAATTATGATAGGATCCCTGCCATTATTATATTTTTACATAAAATACCTATGTATAGATATAATGTGTACGTTGAGTGGGGGGGGGGGGTGGATTTTTTTTTGAAATTATGGCAGGGCCTCAGTTAAGGTAATTAGAGAATCACTATATATCCTAAAGGTAAAAAATCCATCCACATTTAGTTCACATATAATCTTTTAGATATATAAAATACATGGGTATTTATGGTGTGTGGGGGGTGGGAGGAATTTATCCATCCATACAAAATATTTTTAAGGATTCCACTAAAAAGACTTTACTCATGTTTATATAAAAATATAATTTCTACCTTACTATAAGGACATCGTGGGAGTGAAGTATCATAATATAATTTGAAAGACTACGGTAGGAGGGGAATGATTATAAAATGAAGGACTGAATGAGTGATAATACATAGAAGAATCCCTATGTTTCCTGCAGTAATAGGAATAATAAAAAACAAATTTCTTAAGGTAAGATTTCCCCTCTATAGAATAGGATTATATATAAGGGTAATGAAAATTGGTTTCACTATAGAATATATCCATTCAATAAAGCGATGAGGCCGACATATCAAAGTGAAATGGGGAAATTACATAATTTTTTCTCCTGATGATGACATATGTGGTTAGAAGAATTGAGCCATGATCCCCCATACAGATCCATCTCACATGAATTTAAAAAACGAATACAATTGTCTTAAGGATTGTGTCTCGGGCTAGGATTTATACAGATGAAGAAACTATATAACTTGTATACATATTAATCAATAAATATTTAGTTCTTATAAATGAAAGTTCCCCTACATTGATCTAACTCATTTGTAAGGGAAAAGGGAATATTACTCATAAAAGTAGAATTTATCCACTATAATATTGTAATATGATCACTAACTATTGAATATCATGGATATGAATGGATATCATATTAAGAGATACTTTCACATATAGGGGAATCATAGAAGATTTATATCCCAACAAGGGTGACTAATTCTTCTACTAATGAAGATCTTGGGAAGGTTATGATAGTATAGAACTTGGGGTTTATGACAACCCTGATTTTTATTACAACTTAAACATGATTCATTACATACAACATCACTTGATACAACAAAGAAGATCAAGAGGTTTAGTGTCTTTGGGGCTTAGGATCATTACATAAAAACTTAAAACATGAAATACAACATCTTTATTGAAAGCTTCCTTTTCATGACCACTACATTCCTTCGTACTTAGCATTGCATGGGATAACCTGAGGACATGCATAAGAAAAGGGTGAGCTATAAATCCCAGTAAGGGAGTACACATGGAATAACAGGAGGATTAAAATAAATGTTAGAAAATAGGCATATCAATAGAGCATAAGAAAAACATGAATATAAAGGCATGATAAAGCGTTATAATCATAACATGGAAATGTGGCAACAACACTAAACATGGAATTAGCATGAGCCAAGGCTCATTGCACATAAATCATGAGTAAACCCTCATTGCACATGAAGCACGAGTAAACCCTCATTGCACTTGAATTATCATGAGTCAACACTCATTTCACATGATGTATCATGATAATATACTTTACCCAATGCATTGGAGTGCTATAAGGGCGCACCCTTCTTGAACATTTCATTTCATGCATAAGTGTGCCACATGGATCATAAGACATGGATTCATAAAACATAAGCATTTGTTCCACGATAAAGGAATGTGGAATTAATACATGAAACTTTGTAATCAATAAGTAAAGGTGCATAAAGTTGGATACCCTTGATGGAGAAATGGGCATGTTATCCACTACACAATGGCATTGGCTTAGAAAATCAGTGTGATTTCGGCAGCGTAACGGCGTGACATAAGAATTCATAAAAATGGTTGATGAGAGAGACAATGGTTCCTCATCATATTTAAATGTAATGGACAGTAAGGAGGTCATATGAATACATGTACCAACAATTTTAATGGAATTTAGATTCATAATACAAGAGCATTTCATGAATGTAAAAAAGAGAGAGAAGTTCCTTTCGGAATTTCGGCATAGTAACGGGTGTACATGGGAGGCATTTAATGAGAGGGAAAGGGGTCTCCCATCATTCAAACAATAATAGGGAAGTATGGGAGAGGTGAAAAACCATACCCCGACATTCATAATTTATATTAAAAGGGAAATACAACTTAAATAAAATTGAAAAAAATGAGAAAGGAAGAAAAAACCCTTACTTGGAAGTGTGCGTCCAAAGGCTAGAGAGAGGCTCGTGAGAGGATTCTTGGGAGCTCGGGGCACCTTGGGAGGATTTTAGAGAGAGTAGGGAAGAGTTTGGACGAACTCTAAAGGATTTTAGTGAGGAGGAAGTGGGATCTTGTGTGGGTTTATATAAGAAAGGTGAGGGAATTCTTTATTATTTAGGTTTGGGTCCCCTTACATAAAATTAATCCAAACCACAAACCATACCATGGTTTTTGCCCATGGTTTCTGCCAAAGGGAAGAGGAAAAAAATATTTTATAAGGCCCAAGTCCGATATTCATAAAATATTAGGGTTGCTTATGGGAGGTGATTCACACTCCCATGGAAATTAATTTAAAAAGGCAAAGTGTTGAATAAGTCTTGAGGGGTCCATTAATGCTTTGAAAAATAAGTCAAACAAACTCAAAATCACTTTATTTTAATTATAAAACATATATTGGTCGAACATAAGGATTATAGTATTTTATTACATCATCATTGGGTCATTATGATGTAATAAAACACATTATATATTTAAATGGTATTTAATTTTAACCCAAAAATTTAACGGTCTCATAAAATTATGGAAAATTCACCGTTGGATTATTTCGACGTCTTGATTCCAGAAATAACATTTATTTTATCTAAATAATTTTCTAAATATGTTAATTTTCACCTTTAAAATAAAAATCGACATTTATCGAAAATTCACCAGTTTTGACAAAAATGGCTTTCAAACCTTAATAAAAAAATTTAATTGCATTCATAAAATTATAAGATCATTTATATTTAATAAAAAATTAATTTATTAATAACAATAATATTTTATTAAAATATTAATTAATTCTAAAATCCCTTAATTTAATAAAATAGATTTCTTAATTAAATAATAACTAAAAACACATTTGTACATTAAAAACTATTTACAATGTATCAGAAATGACTAGAAATTATATTCATTATTATATAAAAAAATAATGTACATGAACATAGTACTACTTATTTGTTACATAACCACTTAAAACAGCCACATAAGACCTAAGGGTAAGGTGTGCGATGGTGACAGACTCTTGGGGCGGCTCAGATAACATCACTCGAGTCATAATCTCTATCAACTTCCACTTTTCCCATAGACGGTCCCGTTTGAGCTTGACATGGTGAAGCTCAGCTTGGGCTTGGTCAAGGGAGAAGCACAAGGATGCCACCTCTTTTCTGAGCTCCAACAAATGGGCTTCGTATGGGGTAATTCTACTGGATGAGGCCATTGCTTCTTTTCTCTAAGTAAATTGGATTTTTTAAGGTCCTATATTTATACTAATCATGTGGTCACTATTGAACGACTATATTAACAACGGTCAAAATTCATAACATAAAAACAAAGAAGTTGACATCTTATAAAAACATTTTTCAAAAAGAGACATTTAACTAGATCAAGAGGGATTTCCATTAATGAAACTTTGGGTCGTTACGGGGTTGGGACATGGATTACATAACTAAGTGTCACTAAATATCCTATAATAATAGGAATCAAGAAATACATAATTTTTTAATAGAAGTTCCCTATATAGATCATGATCAAGTAAAGGGAGGGAGAATTATTATAATATAATTATTTTTTTACTTGATGGTTTGTTCAATAATAATGGAATATGTATCATAATGTATATTATATAGAAGTGGTTAAAGAAGCATTTAGATATTATAGAAGAAAATTGTTACAATCATAGATATAGCTCATGTTTGGGGGAAATACAAAAAGGTGATTTATTATCCTAGACAATGATTTTGGGATAAGGATTTGGGATATGGGCATCACTAATTATAATATATATATAGGAAATAATCAATATATAGATCTTGAAAATAAGTCTCCCTAAATAGATCTAACTCATATGTAGGTAGATGTAATTTTTAATATTTTAACTAGGCCTATGAAATAAAATCTCTTTGTCAATATATATCCTGTATAGACATCAATCAAGCCACACAGAGTTATTTAAAAATAAATTGGTATCCTATATAGATCAAAATCATATGTAGTGAAATGGGAATTTTATTCTTTCATTTGTCAATAAATGATAGAATCTATATCGAAATCTCCTTTACAAACCCAAATCATATACAAAAGGGGGTAATTTGGAAATTTTGATTAAGGGGATAGCCGCTGGGTTAGTGGTAGAGTACCTGGATGTCATTATATATCCAATAGTGATGGGAATCAATCATACACATTGTTCTTAAAAATAATTACCCCTCACATAGATTTATCTATTATGTAAGGGATGGGGGAATTTATTATCTATGGAGTAGTCCAGATACATGCTAATGAATTCTACATGGATATAGTTCCCATGTAGGGGGAATTATGACATAATAAATGATCCAAGCTAGGTTATTTAGAGTCATAAAATATGGACTTGACCTCAAAATTTTACATTATGAATCATGGAAATTGACTATAATGTTTAATGTCATACAATAATGAAGTTGTCGCACAATTTTATGCCATGTGACTTGGATGTGTGACTGATTTCACATGGTTCTAATCAACATGTGAAGCATTAGGCCCTTGGATTTTTTTATGATTATGAAAAGACCAAACATAAATTATTTAATGGAAAAAAATGACACATGGTGAGGGAATTTCAAAATTTGGGGTGGAAAATGTAAAATGTATCCATTTGAGAGTATGTGGTTGGGACTAGATTTGAAAATATAGAAATAAATAAATATCCCAATAGAATGGGGATCATTCCATGAACATTTCATTGGAGGAAAAGTCTTTATATTATCCTGGTCCACATATATGAGGATATTTTTTTTTTCATTTGACCCATTAGGAACAAACCCCCTCTAATATTTTTAAGGATGAGTCAGGCGGATGATGGTTTCACTATATTTTAATGTCTTATAGCTCGGAAATTTGTGGAACATTCTACTATTCCTATTAACATAATGTAGTTTTATTCAAACCCTATGCAAGATTAAAATTCCTTGTAATGAAATATAACATATGTTTTTTTCTAGTATAGGCGATCCTTAACATCACAAAGTGTTATGATTTTGAGGAATCAAGCCAAATTTAGTTCTCATAATTCATCAGTCTCTATGTAGAACATGTTGGAAGGTAGGGGGTATTATTTCTTTATGGAAAGTGTAGATGGGCCTAGGATAAGGATCCAATTGTCACTACACATCCAATAGAATTGGGAATCATGCCACATGTTGTTATTATATGTAATTCATGCATTGATCAAACTCATATATATGCAAGGGGAATTTTTTTTCATTACCTTGGTGAAATTTGACATTTAGTTAGCTTGGGATCCCATATAAAGATCGAACTCTCACATATGGGATGGAAGCCTACATTATATACTCTTTTATGTCGATATAATATTTAAGCATATCAAAAATTTATGAATAGGATCAAATCTAGATATCCTTGAATGGATATAGATATCATGTTGCTAAAAATAATCACAGTATGACCCAATCTATGTATTTTAGGGTGGTACATGATAGACCAAATTTTTAGCAGTTTAATGTCATGTGATAAATATGTGGTTTCTAAGTAGTTTAATATATTTTCACCAAGACAAGGGTGTTTTATATTTGGAATACTTTTAATTAGGACTTGGGTGATCATGAGAAAATTATGAAATGTATTTTTTTAGAAACCTTGCATTGGTGGGGGTGTGATGTGTTCCCCATCTATAATAGCTAAGGAATATAATCTTTTGAAATAGTATTTGTGTATGATGCAAGGTCCCTCCCATGTTTGTTTTATCTTGAGAGGCTTGTTCCCTAGTATCATCAGTGTTTTGGGAACCAATAAAAATTCTCCTGGGATAAATGAATTGAGGTGGACTATATTATTTAAGTCTCATTTAATTATATTTGGATGGACATACAAATTGTCAAATGTATTCAACTTCTTCTAATTAAGTAATTATTACTCATCATGTTGCTTCTATGACTATCTATATTCTGAGTATTGACCGTATATATAGATTCATTGTGAGGGTAGATATAATTTTTTGGGTTGAATAACCTTTTTTCATTATACAAGATAACATGGGGTCACTTGTGTGGTAGTATGGGTTGTGGTATGATATGTCCAAAAGTCATTATTGAGTTTTTATAGAAAATATTTCTTAACCCTCCAACCATTTTTCATTATATATATTATAGTGTATTACTGAAAATATATATACCCACGTTTCACTTTTTGATAGTGGAATGAATTTTATATTGAATATTGTACCCCTGATATAGAATTTTCAACTCATAAAAATAGAAGTTAGTTTCATTTTCCTTCAATATTGTATAGGGGACACAAAATTTTGTGATGATAGTTGACTTCATGAAGTTGTTAATTTTTTTTGTCTTGACTTCATTGAGGTGAAAGGAATCAGAACATTAAGAGAATAATTCAGTGGTAGTAATATTGTACTTGAACATCTTGGCTATATATGGGGGACAAGGACCCATGACATCCATTTTCCATACATTAAAAAATTCAGAGTATTTGGAAGTATGAAACATCTCTTGGGGATAATGGATAAATATTTCTTATATTTAACAGGTGGGACACTTCTTGTGGGATCCCTATAATTCAAGTATCATTGTCATCTTGAAACAACTTAGCTTCATAATTTGGTTGGAGAGCCAAGTTCATGACTGGTGGGCACTACATTAGCCTGTATGGACTTCTAGCATTTCGGTGAGCATCCCTCATTCCATGATGAATCTGAGGGTGAATCCATCAAAGACCCGTTTATATATGAAGTTATATTCATTTATAACACCAATATGTGTGATATTTTTCATCTCGACATTAATGTTTATCATTTTTGGATTAGTACAAGAGATGGTTCACCATTTGGCGGTATTACATTATGGGGTTCATCCATCCACTAACAGATGTTGGTAGACCATGTATCAAGTTATCTCTAATCTAATTGATCTCATACATTACATAGATGATGATTGGGGAAACCACCCATTGTTTTGTGACATAGAATATTGAATCATCCCAGTTAGGATCTTCTTGGGTTATAGTGGCGTAGGCCATTTTATCATGACATGAATTCTATGAATAGGATATGTGATGAAACATTCATTCAAAGTGTAATTCCTCTATTAGAACCCTCACATAACTGATGATAGGGGTCAATTATTCCTTCATGGTGGTGTATTCACCATTGATATGATTAATCACTAACTTTGAGTCAACATTATCGTTAATAAAGGATATCTATAGCTGTTGGGCTAGTGTCAAGGCTATAATGAGGCCTTGGTATTCTAACTCATTATTGGCGTTTTCTTCGAATATTAAGAAGTAGAACATAATTTCCTTTGTTGCGGAATAAAAGGAAATCCCTATTACAACTCAATCAAACTGGGGGATATCCATTATTTTCTCATTCATACATTGATAGGTCTCATCAAAGAACATCTCCCTTGTATGGGGAGTTCTAGGGGTATAAAAACCACTTCAGCCGAGAGACCAGTGAATGATAACATGATTTATAGGGAAGGATGTGCTATAAAGAATTCATCTAGAATATACCGTTTGATTTATTTTTTTAAATGAATTAAATATCATGTTATTATAATATGACATCCAATTGGTCTAGCCATCCATTAAACATAGGGATTCTAAGGAGATACATGAACGAATAAATTTGAGAGACCAAGTGGACTTTATGGTGCAATATATAGTGCCTCAAATTTTTCATTATCGAGGTGATTTCATGATAGTTGTTGTACATATCTTAATATTAGTTTATAGTATATATCATTATTCTCCTAAGATAACAGAATATATTTATGTTCCCTATTTATTATTATATGTGAGAAGTGTGTTGAGTCAGCACTAAATATTATCCTCATATAGGATGAATTGTATCCCCTAAAAAAGTATCATTATGACTGATTGGTGAAATAGAAATTTCTTATTATCCACAAATTATTCCTAGAAATATTCATCCCAACATATGGGGAATCCCTTTTTCATTAAATTTAGGATGTGGAGTAATTTTCTAGCTAG
This sequence comes from Viscum album, assembly GCA_963277665.1. NCBI lineage: Eukaryota > Viridiplantae > Streptophyta > Magnoliopsida > Santalales > Viscaceae > Viscum > Viscum album. The sequence goes on along the minus strand of OY728133.1, from coordinate 1,861,676,182 downwards.
AATTGCTATGAAATTCCTGATATAAGATAACAATCCTTGAATCCCACTCAAATCTTGTAGGTTTATGGAAGGAAACAATTTAATAACCACAATTATGTTTTCTAGTTTAACCATTATCCCACAATGGCATACCAAATTTTTATGGAATTTCCATTGTGTGATATTGAATGAAAATTTCATAAGGTTAATCATCAAGACATGTTTCTAAAACATTCCATAGATTGTTAATTTTTTGGAATAATGGCCACAATGTAACTAGTTATTGACCCATAGTTTATCAATGTATCACTATGTTTTTCTTATTAGGAGGGACTTAAAGACGTGATGCATAACACATTAGAATGTGTCTCTTTCATTATATATATTTAAGGGCATGACCTGGTTTTAGAATATTAGTTGAGGAACTCTCAATGTGGTTGATTTTTCATATTTAGGAGGCATCTTGATCAATTTGTACCATGAATACTCCTCCATAAAGGAACTCCATGTAAACCAATTTTTGAATTTATTAGGAGTTTTGTGATTTAAATTGGGATATCATCCTTTAGAAAATTCCTATTAGGATCCATAAAATCAATATTGACCCTGATCTTCTCATTATATTTTTTAATAGGGAAAATGTTAGCCCAACATTTTGGGTATTTAATATCACGAATGATAGTGTCATTGATAAGTTTATAAACTCGAGATTCTAATTTGGAATCATGCAAGGGGTGAATTCTCTTGGATTCCTGTTTGAAACCTCAATGGCCATCTAACATGCCTAGATGAGTGCTAGAAATATAGTGATCCACCCATGGAATTTCTTTGTATTTATATAAAAACACAAATCGATACTAATATAGGAATGAAATTTATATATCCTAATCTTCAAGATGCATGGAAACACATATAAATGTGGGTAATGGGTCCCCATATGTTTCTTGATTTACTTGAAGGAGCTTACTGATGGTGGAGAATAAACCATCCTTAAATACTAGAGGGGAATTTTTGAGTTCATCCTCCTATTCAACCATCTAAATTTCAACAAATATTCTTTAAGGATAGTAGATAATATGAAGGGATATCTATCATTAATTAGGGATAAGAGGCTATCAAGTGTCCATATGACATCAAAGGAATAGTATTCATGAGTATAAACATTTCATAGATTCTTTCTTTTCATTATTATCTTATCAAGGGCTGAAGGAAGATAGAAATCATGTGATTTAAAAGATTTGATGGGGTAATTTTTTATTCAAATTGACGTGAAAAATAAAACTCTCTAATTTCAATGGGGAATTAATTTTATTATTTTTTGATTAGACAATTTCTGCAAGAAAAACTAGTTTTACATAGGCATTTTCCCATGAATATTGTTGTTTTTTGTGGTTGATTAGACCTGAGTCTTTCACATTGAACAATTTTATAGGAATCATATAATCAATACTAAGAAATATTTAGGGTATTTTAGGGGTTTTTCCCAATCTATTTTAAGTAGAAACCTACATATCTCCCTCTTCCATTTATTTAGTACCATACATCTTGTAGAAACCCACCATGTATTACTAGGGTTAAGATGACTCATAAGTTGTGTTATCTCTTTACAATATACAAGACTTTTTGCTGATGTGGCATTATAGACATTGATGAAATTATTATGGTACTATTTTATATCAATGAATCAAAGGTATCTTATGTAGGATATGGTATTTAGTGTGTTTCTGGATGAACTTGGATATAATTGTAGACACTAGGTCCCCAAATTAGTCCTTCAGATTGATCCTTCTAAGGGGATTATTCTCATTTTTTTCATACCCATTAAAAATCATATTTTTTTGAGATAAATAATCCTCAATGTATCCCAAACATTAGAGATTTTGTACCCAAAGAGGATTTATCCTAGAGATATTGTCAACAAGATATATTCATATGTCGATATTATCTATCTTTCTTAAAACATATACGGGTTTGAGATGCCTATGAATGTATTCCTTCTAATATTATTTTATGATCAAAATTATGGAATGAAATTCTACAAGATTAGTTTCAACGAGATAAATATTATAACCAATGAATTGTATATAAAAATCCTGTTGAATATAAGGGCCTTTAAAAGTAACTCCATTCTCTATTTTGAAAGGTGGACAGAATACAAGTATCAAATCGAGGTTGGTACAACCACTATCTATTTGAAGATATCACACTTCTATAACAGTGTTCTGTGATTCCAAATATGGGGTTGCTCTTTAGAATATGACTTATGGAATGTGGCACATTATTTTGAATGATATATCATTTGAATAAAATATTATGGAACATAAATTATGAATAGAGTATATTGAATTAGTTTACCCACTCATATGGATTAATCTGAATATTTTCTACCAGCCATCTGGTCATAAAAAAATTGGGTTTAGATGGATCTTAGGGGAATCTGGAATGTTTCCATTTTCTTAAAAGACTCAATGATAATATTTCCAATGATATGAAACTATATATACATCCTTAGCGGGGATGTTTCTATGATATTAGTCCCAAATAAGAATGTGTCTAACATTGTTTCCATAGTTTCAATGGACTCAACCACCAGCTCTTCAATTAGGTATGGAGAGCTCTGACTCATATTCAGATTCATCATTGGATAGGGGGTATACTATGTGAATGAAGGCAATGTTAATGATTAATAGTTCTTCATCAAAAGAGGAATTTTTTTGGTTGGGTTGTTCTCATGCTTCAGATTATGAGGGGAAGGAGTTTGTAAGAATTATATCCCGTTATGGGAGTCAGATGAAACTCTTCTTCCAATTCTCAATTTTTCTTCAAATGGTTATCAGTGCCTGTAGGAGACAAATCTGATTGTACCACCTTAGATAAAGAGGTAGGTGTTGGGATCCTAGATGTTTGGTGAAGTTATGCTCTAAGGACAATGTGAGATTAGTCAACTTATTTTCAGGTCATCTAGTTATCAATAATTTGTTCATTCTTAAGTGAAGAATATTTTTAGTGACCTTATTCTTCTAATTGGGTGGTGGGAACATGGGCCACTTGTTCTTGGACATTTACTAGTATCAACTATTTAGTGTCTCCCATAACATCAGAGATTTACTTAAAGATAAATAATTAGTACATTGTGTGTTCTAACCTGTGATGAAAATTGAAATAGTTGGGATGATCATTGAGTCAAACCTCACTAGGTTTCCTTGGCTGAGGCATATTAAGGACACTGTTTTACATGGTTGTGAATGATTACAAAGAAACAATTAATTTCAGAAAGAATCTACCTTTTTCTATAATTTTAAAAATTGCTGGTGACCCTGATACCTTTTTACCTTTAGAAGAGGATAGTTTTTATTTTTTCCAGTCAGTAGAAGGCACTTTGTGATGCATATCCCACATGGGTGCACAAATGGGAACTAAAACTAGTTTTAGTGTGATAAATGAAATTTATATGTTGAAAAGAATTTTTATTTATACCATGGGCATGGGTGTACATTTTTTCTTGGTTTATCAGATAATTTTATCCATATGATATTTTGTTCCTATAAATTCTCATAATCAACTTGTATATTTCAATGATAATATTAGTGTCTTCATTTCATCACAAAGATTTTCTATATAGTATTCTAAAAATTTCTCTTCTGAGAGAAAAATTCCTAGTGAATATGTCAGGATTTTGAATATGGAAATAATGTGTGTAAACCTTTAATTTTCATTGTTTTATGGGTTATTTAAGTTGATGACCATGGTTTACCTCAGTATGGAGAAAACTAATAGAGGAAAAACAGGTGGAGATCTTCTCAACATATGGTAGACCTTAATGGGAGGTTACCACACCTAATAAAAGATTTCCCATAAAGGTTATTCAAAAATAACCACAAAATCACCTCCACTTACAAGTCCTGGGGGCTAATCATGGGGGCCCCATTGGGACATGAAATATGAGATATTTTTTTTTGATCTCACATTACAACAAATTTTTATAAAATATGGTACCAAAAATATGGTAGAGGATGAGTAGCATCCAACCATTTAGTATGTGGATTTCTTTAAGGAAACATGGTGTTGCCCCGCCCTTCCATATCCTCCATTGATACATTAAGAGACTTGATGTTGTTGTGGAGTTTTAGTAGTACCTAAATTGGAACTACATACTGGGCATGACAATAGATAATTCTTAATTTGGTCACCCTACATTCATTGGTTACTAATTTTGAGTTCATGTTTGGATAAGATTATCATTATTTTTCAAGGTATCTAGTGAAAACCTGATGTTCAAATTCCATTTTTGTGGTAAAATAACTCCCTTGTGATGGGTGAGAGGATATGTTTTTTCTTCTACTGAGAGGTGATATTTAGTGGGAAGGTTTCCACTGAGAAATTCCTTACTGAAATGTATGGGGTTTTATATTTTAGCCTCATAATATGTAAGAATCTTTTACAATAAATGGAATTTAGACTTTCATAGATGTTATTAGGATGTTTCTACACCTTTCATTTTATCCAGGTAAGAATGGTTTCAATGAGGTGTAAAATGTTCATTTATAAGTATAATGTTCTAGCTTCTCCTTAGATTTCAATTGTGTAATGCCTAAGTCTATGAATTAATGAAACATGCCTCTTGGGTGCTATTATCATATTAATACCATCATATATAACATCTAATTCTACATCATACATCTAATTGAGAGTAATAACATTTATGGATGCATATTGACATGGAAGAATCATCTCAACATTATCTGTTTAATAGAGCAAGTCTATGTTTCCCACTTCCCCTTTTAGAGTGCTGTTGAGGGTTTACCTTCCAACTATTATCTGACTTAGGAAATCTAGATTACAACCATTCTAGTGTAATATCTTCTTTGTTGTATGTTCCCATGGTTGTGGCCAATAAAAGTAAACCGTAAGTTATTTTTTAATCATGATGTATGAGAATTCTGTGAATTAAAGGGGTGTATAATGCGATGTGAAGAGAATATGTTGTTATGAATATATGTAGCCATATCCTAGTATAGAAAGGGATAATTTTCTTAATGTATATGGTAATAATACGCTAACCATAAGGTCTGGGGATTATGTGGGGGTTTTTACATGTATTTTTGATCCTTTTGAGGATTTCATGACTCATGGAGTGGTAGTTATGGTAAAACTGAACCCTAAACTATGGGATGGGGTACATTTGGTGCCACTAATATCTTTTTCTACACCTTCCTGGGATTTGATGATCATGTGGGGTTAAGGTAGTGGTGAACATTTCTCCAACTCGATAGGATGAGATTTATCTTGAATGGATATCATGGTATTTTCAAGTGAAAAAAATCCTTATTTGAATTATTTTCACTCTTGCATGAATAAAGAGTATCACCTACTTAGGATGGGACTTACATTCTTCGAGGAGCTATAGAGAAGCTTGATACTTTGGTTTAATCATTAGAGACGTGTTCATGTTCTATCGAGGAGATGAGATCAACGACCTAATAGTAACCCACTCTCCCATCATTATAAATTTTCATCTTATATACAAGAATATGTTTATGGATTTACCAACTAGATCTCATGTTTCTTAGTCCTATGATAACTAAAGTAGAAATGAAATTAAAAAATTCCTTCATCAGGAACTTTTTAGTCCCATGTATGTGGTTAAGTGAAATTTTACATACTCACCCCATCATTTAATGGGTACATTCTATGAGAATTCAATTAATAATTTCTGAAGGGTGATTATGTTGTGGAGGAAATCAGGTTGTATTCTCTTTAAATTATTTTATGATCTTAGGTACCTAGACATAGAGAAAGGAACAAGGTCTATCTCAAGGTAGAGAATATTCACAGGATAAATATGATCCTTATATCATTGATAAGTAAGGTTTCTAACCTTTATCGATTTAATGTTTTCCCCAGAGGTTTTTGGAATATATAAGGCATTAACTCATCCTTAAGATCCTTTGGGATTTTCTATCTAACATTGAAGATGGGTTAAAACATAGTTGGGAGGTTTTCCATGAATAACTATTTCCATATGTCCATTATATCTTCTACGTCATCGTTAGAGTATTACATGACCTCATCAGAACACATATGTCACTTTTCTATAGACTAAAACTCATGATCTTTAGAAGGAAAGTATGGTGGTCTATGATCTAGGACATCTGTTGAATGAGGTTTGGTTTTCATGGTTCTTAATGGGGAACTATATATAGTTGAACATGTTTTATTGATAAATTTTCTATATAATGGTTGGTTTATAATGGGAGGCTTTCATTTAATGGGTGTTATTTTACCATTGGTGGGCCTCATAAGATGGATGCTAGGGATTGGATCCCCATAATCCATCTCCACTCTATCTTTATGAGGTCTATCATAATATATATTACATTATTATTTTGAAGAGGAGTTATAATATCCTTGATATGATTCATATATGAGTTTTATAGTCTTAACAATATTAATATTGAGAATGGTGGGAATATAATACCAATCCTTTATTATGGTTGGGATATACAAACCTATGAGTTGGGGTTGCATAAGAATATAAGCCTACTACTATGTAGTCTTCATAATATAAGTATGACTATAATTTACTACATAATTGTTGGTCTAATTCTAGGATTATACTGTAGTATGTCAGTAAGATTACATATTGTCAAAAGGATTATGCACGTGAACTTAGGTGGATTTCAAAATACGCCGAGAAACTTTGTTTAAACTGTGTATATTCACCTGATTCAAATGAAAATTTCCTTCCATAATATGCTAAAATCCATCTATAAAGGGATAATAGATACGATCCTTCTCCTATATGACCTCTAAAGGAATATGGGATAGTCTTTTATAGATAAGAGTATGTATATATGACTTAATCCTATTGGCTTCTAGAATATGCAGAGTATCGATTGAACATCAATATGGGGTATGTGTCTTCATTGAGATGACATCTATAGTATGCTAATGAAAATTGGTTGGAGTGGGATGATGGGCCTGATACGAGGTTACCTTTAAAATGATCCTATATCATTTTCAAATAAGAATATTCACCTTTCATATAGTAATTGTCACGATGGGTTGATGAATCCTATTCCGATCGGGTATATGAGCTATGTCTTGGGCCTCTACTATTAACAGAATATATATAATCCTTCTGGATGTGGGGAAAATATGGTATTTCTATAGGGTATCTGTTTTATAATGTTGGGAATGTTGTAATGCTTCTCTATAAATTGTAATAGGAGTATCTTCCTATTTCTGTATCATTTCTAAAATATTTTTGTGAAGATCCTCTACCAATTTATGAATATACTAGAACATTAGATGGGTATGTGTAGAAATATATAGCTGTATGTTTTTGATAACTAGGAAATGTTTTAATATGTATTCAATTGAATTGGGAATATGTAGCCACTATTTTCCATCTTTTTTCAGTGGGATATGTTGAAGTGAATCTTTTGAGGGGAAATAAATATGCACCCCCTGCTTGCTATAAGGATATGCTTGATGACTAACTGTTCCCATGCAATGATTTGAACATTCTTGGTGGGTGCCATTTCAGTATACTAATTGAATTGATATGGGCCATCAAAGGTCTATGTATTCTCATTAGTGTCAACTAGAATATAATGATATAATTATCTATTAGAAGTGGAGATAAGTATTCTCCCTATGATCCTCTTCTCACCACATCTTGAGGGATCAACATAATGTCTAGTTCTATGTGTCTATGGAGATGACATATCTGTAAGTGATCTCAGAAGGCGAATGGGGAACTATTTTTAATGAATTTTCTTAAAACGGTTGATAGAGGAACTCTTAGTTGATTCCTAAAATTCTATGGATCTTTTTTCAACTCTTGGATGCACCTTATTGATGTAAGGAAAGTATTGATTATTGTGATCTTGTGATAGACTCTTGAATCAGCTTGCAGTGGTTCCTTACATCAATGGATTCTATATAGATCTCCTCAACTAAGGTGGGAATGAATGTTTTCGAACATGTAGACCCTTATGTGTAGCCACTATTGTTGGGATGGTTTTGTACTGGGAATATTCCTTGACTATAGAGTTATTAACCTTGTACCTGAGAAACTGGGAAGGTGAAGCCATCCTTTGATTCACATAGGAAAAACCTATTTTGGTAGCTGTAGTATCAAAATTCATTCGGATTAATGATGGTATTTCCATGGAATTGAAGTGAGTTTGTGGATAATGGTATTTTTTATAAAAAACTAAAACATGTTCTAAGGACACCGATTAATGTAATATCACCAGTAAGCATCATGATAAATAAAATATGCCTGGGAAACTCATATGTATATTCTTTTTTATGAAATATTCATGTTGATTTCAAATTATTTGGTTTATCACAGGGCATGGTGGCTAGAAATTTCTATTTAATTAGGGAATGAGGGTAAATGTATAGTTTTTGTTATGGAAAAAAAGTTTTACATCCTTCATTTTCTAATTTGGTTATTCATGGAACATAAACACCCAATGGTTCCCACATCTTCGTCATGCTACATGTCTTCATTACAATGTGAGGAGACCATAGGGTTCCTTACAAATGATTCTTAGGAATGAAATTTAGTTAAGAGGATGGGAGGTTAGACTCTTCACTTCTTATTGGGGATGATTATTACCTCATACGAGGAACTCTTATTGAATTATTCCATGTTTATGAGTCTTTCCCAACTATTGAGATGACTCTCATTACCAAAAACTGTTAAATAGTTTTGACCGTTGATGTGATTATTTTTATATTTCATAGGTTTCCTATCAGTTTGGAAATCATTATTTATCATAAGTTATCCATCCTTTTACCCATTATCACTTAAAAACTCTAGTTTGGGGAATGATTTTCTTTAAATACATTCAGTTGGGTGCTCTAGAGTTTCGCCTAGCCTAGGAAGGTGGTAGATGATTATAGAGCTATGATCAAGCCTATGAATGGGATTCCAATTTAACCTTGCAAAAGAAATCATAATCAATATAGTTATGTGACACTTAATTAGGAACAATGTTTGTTTTCAGAAAGGACATCTGAAAAGGACCGATCCATCCTATTTAATGTAATAGGGGTAAGGAAGACTAGGTGAATGGTGCCTAAAAATGGTCATTATGGGAATTATGAATGTTCTGATCATTCTAATTTTCCTTATAATTAATATTACTATAATTTTATGGTTTGATGTCACAAGGAATATTGACCATAGATACGACTCCCATTGGGAATATTTACCAATGTGATTTTATTGAATTCACAAGAAGAATAGCCTTATTCATATGATACCCACCTAGAAAATATCCAAATAAAGATTACATAGATAAAACAAGAAGTAATATATCCATTTTTATGGGGGATTGATTTTTTATAGGTATATAGCCTTATAGAGTATAGTCTGTAGGGGGTATATCAAAATTGTTTAGAGCCTCTAGATTCTTATGAGTATGTACAGGAGAGGGAATGATATAAGTAATTCAATGAGGAATATGGAACAATGAGACTTATGATGGAAGGTTAATGATGTTGGGTTTAAACCTATTAGAGGAACCTTATGTTTCCCATCAAGATTGAAATAAAATCTATCATAGATCGAGTTCCATAGTTTAAGGTAATATGATAGGTCTATATAGTGCAGTTTAATATCATACGGTGAGTACATGCATTGGGGAATTTATATATGTGATATGGGTTCTATATCCTTTTATAGGTATCCGATGTTTCCTAATTTTTATAATAATCAATATCTATTTTAATATAATATTTGTGAAATCTGTTCCATGAATGATATGAAAATAGAATCCATAGTGGGACATATTCTTATGAATATTCCTAGAGATATTTCATTGGGAGTATACATATTTTAAAATAGGATTATATTATTAGGACATACACCTATATAGAAGGACCATGTTAGGTAAATTTGTATCACAGTAATGGAATGATCATCGTAGATCCCTAATACCACATGATTCATGATCGGTGTGAGAAAACATAGATATAAAAAGACAAGACTCATTGCATGTGAGGGTGAAATATAGTCTAAAAAGGGATTACACATAGAGGATTAATTAATATGATCAATTGGAAGTATATAACATTAAAAAATATGGATTTAGTATGGGACTTTACATAATAAGAATTCTAATGTTTGTTGTATTTAAATATGGGGCTTACACACTGAGGCTGTTTGAAGAGAAGTGTGATTATGTGTATCATGGAGTATATGGATACATGATGGAGGAAATGGGCTTTCACAAGGAGAAATATTATGTGAAATATTAAATGGGGGAATTTAGAAATGTTTTCATGAAATCTTCATTGACATTACATTGGAAATGGCCTTAAAAATTTACCAATGGATTTATACTTCATATGCAACATAGGCCTTAAAATGCATCCTACGTATCCTAATTATAATGGAAATCATTTTCATTATAGTTTATAAATGTTATTTTATCATTGGTGAGTAATTAATCATGGATGAAATAATAGGTATATTTCCCATGAGTTTGGGAATATTGAAATATTAGGGGCAATGACCTTTTGGGAGATGAAAATATAAGGTTATGAAGTTTGGAACTCTTTGTAGCTAGACGATTGTATGAAATCCATGGGGTCAAGCAATTCATGAAAAGGAGATAGTATCATGTGATATCATAAAGGCCATGAGGTCTTTTAATTTTAATATGTTTGGGGAAGGAAATTGAGCATGAAAAGTCATGCAAGTTGTTCAACCCTATAAATAGTATTGGGTAGTCGACCACATGGCATGACGACATGAGTGAAAGTCATCTCGTGATCTTATGAACAAGAACTCATCATGAGATTATGTAATAAAGGGATCATCACTTGATTGGTTATTGTATTGGAAGTATCATGGCATGGAATTACTAGAATAGTTTTCATAATTCCCAAACCATTCATTCAAATTACTTATAGAATTTTCAAACATTAATCACAAAGATCCCATTAGCTATACAAATTGCATCCTATTTGGGTATGAAAAATCACAAATACCTATGATTATCCAAAAATTAATTTATCTAATTATCCTCTCTATTTTTAGGTTGTAGGTGGGGGGGAGGGGTTATAGAAAATAGGACCACAATATCTACGGAATTTTGAAAGGAAGTAAATCCACATTTGTTGGTTATGTTAGAGGATGATCTTCTGTATAAGTCAGATCAAGCCCTTGCATCACACATGAATAAGTCCCATGTCGACAATGATGTATCCCTAGTGTATAACTTGAAGAACACTGATTGCGAAATAAGGATGTCAAAGACATAATTTTTCTAAATTCCATTTCATGAACTAGTTTTCATGGTTATGTCACATGACTTAAATAGAGTCACATAAAAAATAGTGACAACATTAATGGAATGTCATGTAAAACCTTGGTCACGTTATCCTTATATATTTAGTTGATCATATTAATCTAGGGTATCACATAATAAAAAATGGTCACATGATATCCTCATCTCATACATTTCCCATCACTATCATGTAGGAATTTCATGAACAACTAATGATCAGGAACTAATGTATCCCATGGAGGGTTACCTGATTACAAGACCCGATCGTTTGGACCTCAAGTTGTCACGTGATCAACCAGAAATCATGATTTCGCATATAAACACTTTTTTTATTGAAGTGGAGATTATGTTTTGGGTATTTTTAGCGATCCAATTTATCAAATTTGTTTAGTGGGCATCAATATTATATAACATGATTATATAAATATTGATTTAAAATATGAATAAAATTGTCCATCAATTTTCTCCAAAATTAATGTTATATGATATAGTCAACAACCATAATTTGTTTCAACTCTTCCAAAAAATGATGATTTATTTTTAATACTACATTTTCTATACTATTGTATGGAACTCTATATTATCATTGAAATACATGCTTCCCCTAGTGTGCTTCAAATATAACCCTAATTTATTCAACTCTAATATCTAATCTGAATATCTATAAGTAAAAAACATATTTTCTTTAATACTTCATCTTGAACTCTTAAATATGTTGGGAAAATAAAACTTTTATTTCATAAATATAATACATTTAAATAAATTAAATTAAAAAAATGATAAATTAACTACTTCGGTGAATTAATTACATATATTAATTAATTAGATTTATTTTAATTTTGCAAAATATTCTATAATGAATAAGCTTCAACAATTTATAGGTTTTATTAATAAAATGAAGTTATAGATGTTGTAAAACAGATGTTATGTTCTATTACATATGTTACAGACTAACAAAAATTATAACAAACCAAAACATTTTCTAAGAACATTATTAATAATGATATAATGAACACTATAATGTTAAACGATTAGATGATTTTACCTTTTTAAGATAAATAATTAATATGAATTAAAATTACCTTTCATTCTATTATATATTTTCCTATACAGAATTAAATTTATAAATTATATAATTTTAATTTAATAAAATATTTTTATTTTTCAAATTCCTCAATTAAAAATTACCTTAGTAATAATTTTTGAGTAATTTTATTCTTAAAATTGTGATTTTTAGAAAAAAAAATATGGTTTTTGGGAGATCTTTTTTTTATTTTATAATAATTTACGATTATAATAAGAGATTAGAAAACTATTATGTTAAAAAAATATATTTCTAAGGAATAAAAATATTAATTTTAAAATATTTTATGATATTAAAAATCCATTTTCTATCATTTATAGATGTAAATTAAAATGTTAAATTATTATTTTTTGTCAATTTTATTCTAATTAAGTGTTTTGATTGTGAAATTTGGTTTTAGATTTCATTTAATGGAAACAAAAATTTATTTTCTTTATATTGAACCATTTAATATCAAGGAAATCAATATTAATGATTTTATTATCTTGTTCATAAGTTTAAAAACATAAAAAACACTTTTTATGACAAAATATTTTTATATGTTACATATGTTTATTTTAAAATTAAATTTTCAAACCCATTTAAATATGAATTTTTAAAACAATATAAAAAATAAAATTAGTATTTTCATATTATATAATAGGTATAATATTATTTTTTTCCCATTAATTTTAGTTACAAAGTATAAAAATTAATTACCAAGATAAAAGTAAATTTTGGTAAATTTTAAATGATAAAATAAAAATCCTAAAGCTCCCTAAGTTTTATTGAAAATGATTTTATGAGGATAAATATGAACCAAACACAATTACACTCCACATTTTCTTATATTGGTTCTATTTAACTTTTAATAGTAACTTTACATTATATAAAATGTAATTTTTACTTCAAAAACAACCCTTCTCATTCCTTGTAAAAAGGCCATAATTCTACCACTTTAAAACTCACATATCCTTAGAAATTTTTTCATGATCGACTTCCAAATTTATTATAAAATATCAATTACCAATATATATATGATTATGGAACCATTTTATTTTTTATGGCCCCAATTTACAAATATTGTTCCATGAGAAAACTCAAGCTTCCAACATTAGTATTAAATTCACTTACCATATTCATTTAATATACTAATTCATAAATCACCTCTAAAATTATTAATATTTTTAAACCAGTATCATTATTTTATTTAATATATATTATACATATTTATATAAAATATTCATTACTTTCTAACCAATATGCAAGACCAAAACATCAATCGTGCAAACATGTGGACAACCTCCTCCAAGACAAGACATGGTTCATATTTTATCACCAAGCATAAAGTTTGGTATCAAGGATGAATTCAATGTATAATTTTTTTATATATATCGTACATAGAATTATGAAATTATCATTTTTCACGTACAATCATTTCACCCAATTAATTTGAAATGAAATTTTTAATCTTACGTACGATAGACTACACCCTTCATGAATGATAGTTTTTATTTTCCATCAACATCCATAATTAATGGTTAGTATAATGCATAGAGAAAGTTTATATGATTATTATGACATGATTAAGATTATCTATATATCAAAATACCAATATCTAAATACATTCACTTACACATTAAATCATTATAACAAGTTTGAATTTTGGCCAATTTAACCACGTGTGTAAACGAAGTTAAAATGATTATTTCGTAAATGATTAAGGGATTTAATATAATTTATATATATTGTAATAATTATATATTTAAAATTTATAAATTATTTTTGAATGGTTTTATTAATATTTAAAATATTTATTATTATATCATCATTCGATGGTTAAACACATCAAAACTAGTTCATCACAATTTACATTTCCATAATCCATATACATGTCATTTACATAATGGAAATGAGATATTAGTAATTATTAAAAAATAATGATTATTATTTCTTGAATGATTTTGGAATGATTAAAAAGAATCCACTTAGTGATAAATGTCGGTGTTGAAATATGTTATCCCAGATAATTCGAGGAGGAAAATGACTATTTGGGTTGTGATAAAAGCACCAAGGAACCCAAAATAATCAAAAGGGTCTTACTAGTGTAGAAACATAATAGAGGTGACTTTCTACCTTGACTGTATGAGGAACTGATGAGACTCCTATGAGTCTGATTCCCTCTGTGACCATGATAAGGTGTTGACAAGACTCATATGATTTCTACGTAGCCATGGAAATATATGGAGTCTATATTTTCTCCACAACACACTTCCAAGGACCATGATACCCTAGAAAATATAAATACCTAGCTCCCTCCACATTAAAAGGATGACTACCCCAACCTTTTGACATCCAAAATCCCATTTTGTGAATCACATGAGCACAGTGAATTTGAGTGATAAAATGAATTGTTAAATATACTCACACCCCGTGAAATATAATTTCCCTTATTCCTAATTACCTCTACCTAATGTGGGGATTCTTTTCTTGGAGGAATATCACCTTCAAAGAGGAAGAATTACCTCCATGGTTCTTAAGGGTTTTAGGAATATTCAAACTCCCCAAAGCACTTCTCTCCAACATAGGGACCTCATGCTACGACAGGGTCTCCATGTCTAATGAAGCCTATTCCTTCGCAAAGCACTTTTCCAGAAAAAAGAACCAGATATCCAGGAACCATCTCTCATATAGGCCCCCTTCTTCACAAAACCCTTCCCATAGGCATCATCATGAGACATCCCTTCATATTACACCTTATCGTTAATGTCGAGTGCCTCAAACATCCACAACCATCCAAGATTGGATCAACATCTCTTCACGTCCCCAGGTGACATTTTCTATAAATTCTTATGGCCTAATCCAATTCATGTGTGGCCCAGGATTCTCACCTTCCTTTTTCTTTTCAGCATAAGTATGCTAATGGATTTTAATTTTCTGCATAACTATGCTATCATGGACCCCATGAGTAACCACTCCTCCACACCCTCACCTTCACACATTGATGATGTATTCCCTTCCCTAAGGTATTTTGATAGTTAGTTATGTATGCCCAATGGGTGAGGGGATGTAAAACTACCTAGAGACAACATCCCGAGAAAATGACATTAACTATGATACAACCCTATGCGGAAAGTACTAGATGTAACCGTGTATGTGTGACAAGAAATGAAACCCACCTTATATGGAGTGACGTCCTCCACATAATATTAGAGAAGGGATGGTAACTAGAGCTCTCTCACCTCTCTCTCCCTTGGGCTTTGTCTCCATGTGCACCTCTGGGTGTCTCGACACGTAAGCCCCAACACACCTATGATATAATGATCTATATATGAATCAAATGGAATGAGATATTTATATTATGGAATGAGATACTACTCATATAGAATGAAATCCTCCTCAAAAATATTTTATTCATAATCCCCATACTAGCTCTCACTGAATCATCTTTCATTATTAGACTGTTCGGTCCACTCTTCCTCATTTTTATCACACTAAGCATGAAGCCCATGGTCTTATAGGTTAATAAAAACCATGAAATACACATTTAAATGGGAATATCATGAGTTTAATCCCCAAAAACCTTCCATTCTACATCCATGAGATGTTCCTACACATAAGACCCAATCACATGTCCCCCAAAATGGGAAGCTTCCATGGGTAAGTCCCAACTAGAAAAGCATCCTCCTTAGGTGTAATCCCTAATGTACCGTCTGAAACTATGTAGAAATTGATTCCCAATCACTTCTGTTATGTAGGTATACATCTTTTTTTTCGATCCTAGCACACCCCAAACATCCAATTCAATAATTCCATCCTCCTAATTCACCCAATCAACCATAACCATCCTTGTATTTACCTGAGCTTCCAGATGACGATGAGAATATGACACTACTCCCACACTATTGATGCTCTGAGTATATCCCAAGTAGCTAACCATGAATATGACCCACCTCATTCTTCATCTAACAGAGTGCAATCCTCTTGTGAAGGATAGCTAACCATGTGTATTCCCTACACCATCCTACTAAATTATGTGGGTTTTAATCTCTTTCTTCTAAAAGGGATAGGTATGATTCCTCATAGAGTTTTAATATTGACCCATGAAAAACCCTGGTTCCCCCCTCCTAGGGGTGAACCTCCTTGATCCATCCATAGTGTTGTCCATATTAGCCTTCACAGGGTGAAATATTCCTTTTATGGGACATACTACAATGGGTCCTCTCTCATAGAGAATTTTGATCTCACCAATGGTAAACCATAGTGGCCCCCTTTTAAGGGTGAAACTACTTGATCCTCCCCTTGTGGTGTTCAGATCATCCTTCATGGTGTGACATCTTCCATTTATGGGAAACACCACCCCGACTCTCCTCTCATATGCCATTCTGATCCGACCAACAGTAAACCTTAGTGGCCTCATCCTATGGGTTCACATCTCTAATAAACAATTATAAGTGTCTAGACCAGTATTCATAGCGTAAAAAAAATCACATTAAGGGGAACACAACAATGATTCTACTCTCATAGAGTGTTTTGACCCATCCATATGGTACAACGTGGTTCCCTCATTATAGGGTTTCACCTCCCCGATCAACCCTCAGTGGTGTCTAGATCATCTTTCACAGTGTGACGTCATCCCTTAATGAAAAAAACTCCCTAGTTCCACCTTCGTAGGTTTTTTGATCCACCCATATAGTAAAATTTCCACATGTACCTCCCACAGATGTACCTCATCAATCTACCTCAAGGGGGGGTTCTGTTCATTCCACTCAATCCCCACAAGACTTTAAACTCATGACCTGTCCCATTGCAACAAAATTATAAATATGAGATGCATGACAAAAAAGGTGGAAGAAATTCATCTCTCCGAAGATAACCAATTATCAATAAGAGATTCCATGGGTTTCGTGCCTAAGAATCCCTCTTATAAGGGAGAATACAAGGTACCAATTTTCCAGCGTTTAGAGATGCCAGCAATGCCTAATGTGACTAGTCTCCTAACTAAAGGTTACATACCTATTAAGTCCTTTTACAATGTCTAGATAGAATCAATGTAATTAATTAGAGTCTACAAAGAGATGACACTAGGAAAAGTTCCATGAACATACTCAAATCAAGGAGGGAGACACGGACAATGTGACATGTTGTGAGGATGGACATGTAAGGAGGAACCAACACCCCATTATCCCATTTTTATATAGGAGAATATATCAAAATTAAAAGTGATGAATGTGTACCACCGTTGGAAAGTAGTAATGCTGGTAAAAAATGTGCACCATCATATGATAACACTCGATGTGGGGTACCAAGGGGAAACCTGATGTGAAACTTTTCTCTTCATCATGGGGTCTAGTATCATTAAATTAATTAGTTGATAATCAGGTTACTAGATCTAGATATCTAGCATTGGGTCCCACCAAAAAAATATTGGTTCTGGTGTGGAATTCACCAAAAATAGAGGAAGTTTAACATTAGGCATTCTGTTCTATATGATTGTTAGCATGGATCTATCTATCCATCCACGGAAGGTTGGACAAAGACGGGACTATGAGTATTTCATTCCTTATATTCATACAAATGGATGAATCCTCCCACTCTATAGGGACTCAACTATAGTAAATAAGTAGCCCCACCCACATATGTAGGTCAAGGAGGACCAATAATGTGGAAATCCAACAAGGCTCCATTCCCGCTACGACTGCATCCACAACTAGGGATACTAGGCACCCACACCCCATATCACCCTTATAAATAATTTATAGGTGGGTGATAGATACACTCATTTGTCTGTACAAGTAGAATTGGGTAATTACCATGAGGGACATGAACCACCAAGACTTGGAGGCTTCTATGCCTCATTGACAATGCCATGCAAAGGTCCTTAAAGGGATCCACTTCTCCCCACTCCCACATCAAACCACCTCGAGAGAATCTCCCTATAGAGATCCTATGACTCGCTCCTCTACACTAAAAAGGTAGAGAATGTGACAGTCACCCTAGATACGACTACTTCCCAAGAGCTTATAAGGAGGGCCCCACTAAGCTATATCAACACCCACAATGCCCAGTCCTTCATGCTAAATAACTAGTGGTTTATACCTTTTAAGCCCTGGCCTTAGTTTGAATAACATGGAACTAACATCGGGTGTACATTCATGAGGATTACAATTATGGGGAATAATCTTGCATGGATTTAGTGGCCCATTCTACCACCTTCTCACTCTACCAAACCTTTTCTACTATGAAGTAGGGTTCTATCAATGACTAACTAGATTTGAGACCCCATCCACCTCACAGGAAGTCCAGGTTGACTCTTTAAGTCTCTAACATAACCAAAAACCATCACAAGAAGACCTGTGATGATGAGATCTATTGCATAGTTCCTCACCATACCATCACTAGTCAGTGTGGAGTACATCCCTGTTCTCACATCTAACATGAAGGTCCACCCCATGTATCTAGCATCGATCTAAGAGGGGGTCTTCCTCGCTTCATTGACATCCAGCACATAGGTTCTCCCCATGCCCATGGTCCCTGATAAAGAGGCCCCCTTTATTTCATAATCCATCAACACAATGTTACTTCTCTTGTCATTCCCATATCAGATGGAGGTCCTCACCACATCAATATCAACCAAGGTGAATTCCCTCCACAATTTATCATAGGGCAGTATGTAGGTCATCCACGTATCACAGCCAACCAGAGTAGAGGTTCTTCCCACTCCCTCAACGATCAACATAGAGGTTATCAAAATGTCTCCACAAGCTCAAGAGGATGTACTAACCACTCTAGAAACAAACAGAGCAGAGGTCCTCCATACTCCATCGATATCCAACATGGATGCCTTACCAATGTATAGTTTGACCAGTGATATCTTCCTACTCACACTTTCACCTACCAGTACGGAGGCCATTACTATGATATTTCCACAAGTCATCATGGATGACCTAACCATGTTCACATCAACCAAAGAGAGGTCAGCCCTGATATTTCAACAACCTAAGTGGAGGTCCTCCCCACTCCCACAGCAGTTCAAGTAGATTCCCTTCTTCTTCAACAACATCTGATATTTTGGTTCTCCCTGTATCCCAACTAGCTCAAGAATAGGTTCTCCCAGCTTCACCACCAACCCACATAGAGCTCCTCCCCTGGATGAAGCTTTACCCTACCATAAAGAACCATATATGGTAGAAGGTTAAACCATAACCATTGAATATAGAACTTTAGAAAGCACCAATTTATTGTCAATCTTGTTTTCTTCTTAGACATCAAAGCTGAATTTGACTCAGAAATGGAACCATAACCCCATTCATCTGCATAAGAGTCATGGGAAAGAGCTTAACTGGTGATATTATCCTTCCTGGAAGGAAAGATACATCAGATCCCTAAATCCCATCACATGTACATGCATGTGGGGGAAGATTTGGATCCCTAACAGGGTCTAATGATACATTCATCTCTATCATCTTCAGTTTCATTCTCTGCATCTACTAAAGATCATAGAGAACTATTATAGGATTCTATATATAGTGAGCACCCTCTAGACCCACCAATGAAATTTGTTTCTCTTTCACATGAGGAAATAATGATTACTCAATACTATAATAAAATAATCATGTGGTTGGGGTCGCCTCTGAGAGAAGACCCAATGTGCATCAAACATTTTTCACTCATAGTGGATTATCATCCAGTTTTTTCGACTACTACATCAATCCAAATTAGCGTGGCTACCAGTTTCTCATCCAGAAACAAATGAGGCATCGAAAAACAAATATTCATACATCTCTTCCTTACATGGAAGCATGTGGGACACATTGGATACCAATTAGTTATTAGTGGTCTTTTGGCCGATTGAAATACCCAACTTCTACATTCTTGAGTAACTCAACCCATACAAGGTTATGTGTTTTATCCAAATGATATGTGTGACACACATTCATCTCTATAATAGTCAGTTGGTCTATCAAAAGAGAAAGGATTATTATGAAAACATAGACTTGTAGTAACGAATGGTCGAGTTGGTCGTGCTTCCAATGACTTAGAATCCTACTTCACCTGGTTACCACTAGGCCCTTATGCAAAGATGCATTTAGATATTTAATGATCTTTTTAGAATTCTAGAAGAGGAGTCCGCACACATGCAGATCTATGTTTGGGGGTAAAATACTTCTCTTCATTTCAGTCCCATCCGGTTGTATCCTGACGTACCTGGTGACATTAAGGATATGCTATCATGTTTTATCATAGTGATTAGTGATGATGTTAATGAACTCAAGTATATGGACACCAAATTAGGGATTTATGTAGAGGAATCTACTCTTAGGGAACTACAATATCCGGTTGATGATCAAATGGGTATCCTATCTCACCATAAAAAGAAGGTGCATGACCTTGAAGGGCCCTCTACATCACTTCCCATGGGTAAATATTTCAATAATGGTAAAGATAATATCAGGACCACTTAGATTTCCGACCAATATGATATTATACATAGGATAAGGGTACACCACTCTGTGTCCCCTTGCTCCATCAAATTTAAAATCATGGGATGATCATCGTTGAGATCCTCATTGAGCACCCTATGGAATGATGTATAGATTATGGTGACCATTTAAATAATATTGTCACTCCTCCATTAGGGAATTATGGGTAGCCTCAGTTCCTTCTATTCCATCTTACGTCCATTCAATATTTTCAATCCCATGAATCCGGACATGGTAGATGAACAATTTTATAGAAAATGACCATGGTACGCATCACATAATCTACCTGAGTAATGGGATAATCTTCTTGAGGATTCAAGTTGAGAAGTTCCATAGGATAGTCCTCAGGCCTCTCCTTAGGCTACTCCACCATCTTCTCAATGGTTTTCTAAGCCTTCTTATCGTATTGATGACCCTGTCAGTACATTTTTTTAGGAGTCATCACCAAGAGAGGAACCCCACCTGGGCAATCTAATAGCCTGTATGATTACTCGCCTTAAATACATTTAGAAATCATAGGTGGAAATAGAAACCGATGGAATGTCGTATCTGGTGTCAGTGTATGATATGAACACACCCATTTTATTTTCAAATCCAACCTTTAACCCCTTCAATGGGATGGGAAACCCACTACAACATCTAAACCACTTCGTTTCAATGTGTGAGGGCCATATTGGGAACTCTAGAGTAGAATGATTATATCATTATTTTGTGTTTTTATAGACATTTGAAGGACAAACATTCAACTCGTATAGCCAGTTACAAATTTAGTGTATCATTAGTTGGAAATAGCTTCAAATGTAGTTTCTCTATCAGTTTGGCTCCACCACACACAAGACGAGTATTGCTGACCGCTTAAAGTGCAAAAAATAGCCAGATGAGCGTGTTGTGGAATTTGATTCCATGTGAAAGGGCCTCACAGATTGTCTCTACATGCCACTGACTCAATATAATTTATTGATGATGTGAGTGGGGAACAAAAAAACAATATTGAACCATCCCTCATCACTGAGAATTACTCCAGTAGATTTTAATATTTATCTGAAAAGGGCTTGTTACTAGATGAATACTTGTAGACATACAAGCATGAATGTCTGTTTCCTCCTTTAGCTCCTATATGCGGAACCTACAAGGATGAAACTACTGGTGTCACTCCGATAGAAGCCCCCGAACTTCTAGATTTGTCACTAATAAAGGCTCAACGACTGCTACCTTGCTGAGTGTAAGAACCCCAGGCTCATCCATAGTTTCAAAAAAACCTACTGAAACATTGGAATGAACCGCACCACAATGAACCCCTACATAAATGATATAATGATTCTCCTACCTCCTTCAGGCTTCAGACTCATGTTAGGGCTAGGCTCCCAGATCTATCTTCTTAGACAATAGAATCTGAACATACTCAAT
Source organism: Viscum album (assembly GCA_963277665.1). Classification (NCBI taxonomy): domain Eukaryota; kingdom Viridiplantae; phylum Streptophyta; class Magnoliopsida; order Santalales; family Viscaceae; genus Viscum; species Viscum album. The sequence continues at coordinate 1,861,653,938 of OY728133.1, read as the reverse complement.
GAATCTCATATCACTAATTATTTCTACAGTGCCTTGGATCATGGGGGCTTGATGTTTCCAAAGTGAAAGAAACATCACAAGGCTGATCTCACACTCTCCCTAACTATTTAACTTACCATATAATCCTTGGATATACCATCAAGTAATGATATGACTTCAAGGAATAGCTCCAGGACCAAGTAAAAAATGGAATAGTTAGATTATGTTATGTACCAGAACAATTGGATTGTTTATTTACTGATATCGACAAGGAAAATGACGGTTTAATTGAATAGAATTATGTATCCAGTCACATGAACCAGATGTATGATGACTGGTCAGCTCATAAGGTAATCTCTTGCACCCATGGTGTCATCTGTGCCCATCCGAGTCATCCCGATCCTCTTGAATATTCTTCCCCTCCTATAGTCACCACTTCTACATCTACATTGTAGCCTTCTATGTGTTAGAAGAGTAGGTGAAAAAGGCATATGGGAATGAAATGTCACCCCCAATAGCACTAATGATATCCCACACACTTGGTGATTTTATGCCTCCCGAATAGGAGTAACCCCCAGAGTCAACCCAACTTTGGAATACTCATCTAATAATGTACATGAGTATTTCTCCGTGAATACCACTCATTTGGTGGATCCTTATACGTTTCACAATGTTTAAGAATATAAGGATATCCCTCCATGTTTTTTTAGTTAACACCATAATGAAAGGAACAATGGTTATGTGAATCATCAGAATGTCGAGGATTGCACTTCAAGCCAAGCCAGGCCTGAAACCTAGACCAGAAAGCATGTTCCATGAAGACATCATCATGAAAATTCCTGTCATCCTATTTTTTCTGATTCACTACCGCTACCTTTTGTGCTAATCGACCAGGTAGAACAACCATGACTGCATCATGATTGATATCATCCTACTATAGTTATGTGTCAGATAGTTGATAGTCAGCCACTAGTGATTCTGGATAGGCTATCCAGTGAGTTGTAGGACAATTCTAGAACCAACCAGAATCCAATGGTTCAACCAGTAGTTCCCATCATGACCCCTACCATATATGAACCTATAGACGATAGGAATGTGTATTTGGAATAGAATTATGAAATTATTAAGCATATCATCATCATTCTAGAAAATATCCAGATACTTGATTGCATCAACATGTCAGTAGATTTGCGTGAGGCTATTTGTAGAATCCTTGAAGATACCCCTCCAGTTTGAAATAGAGGTCCTGGTAGAAGATATTTTCTATGCTAAGGATGTTGAGCGACTAGAATCCCAAGCCATCATCACTGTCTCCGGAGAAGATGAGGGCACTATCATGTAGGGGCATATTCTACAAAACTACATCACTAGCCTATTCAATGACATGAAGGTCCACTGCCATCTGGTTTTCATAGTATCTAGGATCAACCTCATCCTGACCTAGACACTATGCACATTGGGACTGAATAAATTATATATGAGTCCCTCTGACATGAAGATACAAGATTATGACATGAATGAGAATAGGCTATGGGATAGAATCCATCAGATGACCCAGTTCATTGGATTGGTAGAAAATAAAATGTTCACAGTTTTCTTGTAAGATAACACATAGAATGAAATGATGAAGAGACCTTGACATAATATGTATATATCATTTCCCTTCTCATATCACTAATGCTTCATGTAATCCCTCAGTGGTCAAGTGGGCATGATCCAATGTGTTGCATCACTGTTTAACTCCTGTGAATCATTATATATAGATTCCTAAAATTAAAAGATACTGTTAAAATAGTTTCATACTAATGAATTTGGGCATGTCACAATTGTAGCTTTCCCTATGGACATACCTAGAAAATGATTTCATCCTCCCAATTCATAGGTTGGTATCCATGATACTAAACCTGGGAAATTTCTTTGTCATTCCTAGGATATGAGGATGACCTATATCTAGTTATAAATAATTATAGAATATTACCTCATATTATACCATTGGTCAGGATTGGGTGGTACTAGATCCCATACCCCTGCGAGGTACAAATATCTTCACACCACGACTAAGACTCTGCATAAAAATAACATATTCTGCCAAATTGAGTTAAACTAACACAAGATGACCCAACACTATTGCTTTGAAATCTTTCATTGACCCTACAGTTAAAGGTGTGATGGGATTTGAATGATAACCTCTATTTCCATGCTCTTAATAGAGTAGTATTTCTCCTGTGAGGATTCCATATTCTCCGAAATAGGAACTGGTGTACCACTATGATTAGTCAATTTGGACGATCCATCTCATCCCATGTTCCTCACTACCTTAGATGATGAAGTAGATATGGTAGATTCTCCACCCATAGTTGAAGAGGGAGTCTCCGCCACTTTTGAATAGTTTGTTCAGGTGAATCTTAGAAGAGATATAGATCAATGGTCTACATTGATCAGTGTATCCATTCCTACTGAGGAACATCAGTAGTACATAAGTTTCCTGATGCATCATATTGATGCATTTTCTTGATCTATGATGAGATTCCATGAATATACTGTCACGTCATTGTCTACTATCTCATTCTCTAAGTGATCCATTACAGGTTCAAGAAGCCACCTAGAAAAATTCACCCTTCTCATAATGCAATGGTTGAGGAAAAATTTGATAATATTATCAAGGAAAGATTCCTCAAGGAAGTTCATTAACCCATTTCTCTATCCAACGTTGTTCACTATAGGAAGAAGAATAGGCAGAAAAGAGTCTATATCGACTTTTGGGATCTCAACTTCTATTTCTGAAAGGATGATTTTTCCCTTCCAGTAATTAATCTATTGATAGATTCCACCCCTGAGATTCAAATAATCTCCTTTATGGATGGTTACATTAGATATAATTATATCAAAATGGCCGCTGAATATGAATATTCTACCACCTTCAGTGCGCCACAAAAAACCTTCAACTATCAGGTAATTATCATTGGTTTGAAGAATGTTGGAGACACATATTAGCAATCTATGTCCCACATTTTCAAACTGATCCCTAGGATCGTACCAAAATTCTATTTGGACGGTCTGATGGTCAAATCCTCCAAACATCGACACTATCTCAGATATCTTCAGAAAGTGTTCGACTTCCTGCTATCCTAAAAACTAATGATAAACCCCTAAATGTGTTCCTTCAGGGTTACCTCTGGGATCTTTCTTGACATTTTCATCACATAAAGAGGCATTGAGATTGACTAGGAGAAGCTCAAGGCCATCTGTCAGATGCCTCTTCCGAATAACCTTTGGGAGCTCCAAGGTCCCTAGGACCACATATCCTTCATATTCCAAATTATTTAAAATATTTAATGGAAATTTTAAGACCTTTTTAGACTCATGAAGAAAGCCTCTATCTAATAGTGGTATTAGGAGTGTTGTATCACCATCATGGAAATAAAGTAGTATTTTCTACAGCATTCAGTTCTGATTCTAACCATTTTCGTGAAACCTCTAATCATCCATGTTACCTCCCTAGAGAGATCCCTCATTTCCCTGATATCCTAGAAGAATAAATAATGGAAAATGAAAATTTTGTACAATATGAGTGACATTTTACTCAACATGGAGTCTAGAGACTCTACTATTGAGAAGAGCGAACTCATGATGGATTTTTTTTTGAAGACTTTGTGGAACTATCTACAACATAATGTGATTTAGGTGTTATCTCGTAAGGACCCGTTAAAGTATATATTGAACCAAAACATGTTCAAATGATAGATAACATGCTGGGTAGTGATCATTCCACAATTCATCATCTGATTCATCCTATAGAAGGTTGTAAAGGGTTAGGAATTGGAAGAATTTCTAGTTGACCTCATGACTCTTGAAGAATATCCCTTGAATGTCTATTTCACAGATAGTGCCAACTATTAGTGGAACATGATATTCCATGTTAGAAAATTAATTTTTTTGGGGCCTATTAAAGCCCAACCAGTGGAAGGCTCAAGTATACCAAGCTCAAAAGGGCCGGCTTTGAGATTATATTCATCTTTCCTTCCTAGACTATTCATCCCTATTCATTCATACAATCATAAGTTTCACCAATAATGAGAAATACTATTAGGATATCATTAATTATCTCATGCTTCCTCTTGAGATTAATGTACCCTACATTCATGTAAAAGGGAACTCCTTTCTAGTCATCAATAAAATCATGTATGACTACACCATGAGGAATCCAAAACATGTGCCATGTTGGAGCTTACTCTCCAGCTAATGGCCTAGTTCTCTTATTTGCCAGAGGCGACTCACATCCCCCTGTCATAGAATAGTCAAGCCAATTCCCTGACCAGTTTATCCATGTCTCTTGAATAGATTTATTAGGATAACCTATTCACCAATGTGTCTCATTTATGGGTTATCATAAAAGTTATTCCAGATAATAATGATAACCATTAGACGAACCACTTCACTACTGAGGCTTCCACATCAGGAACTTTGGATCCTCCTACAATAGAAGAGGACCCTAATTGGACAACCCCTTTCATTGAGTATCTCCAACACAACATTATCTCATTAGATCAAGGGAAAAACGAGTGTAAATATTGATCTATAGATTAGATCACCCTCTAGAGTGGTCCCATCCTTGAAAAAACTCTCTACAAATGGGGGCTTGATGGAATCCTCCTTCATTGTATCAAAGGTGACAATATTATCCAGGTTATTCAGGAAGTCCATGCCGGGTCCTGTGGTGACCATTATGCATTCTTGAAGCTTTTCCATCAGATTTGAAAGTTGGGATACTTCTAGCAAAGCATGTTCCATGAATGTATCAAATTCTCCAAGACTTTACATGCTATCATATCCATGCCAACATTGTGAATCGACTACTAGGTTGACTTCATACTACCATATATTGTTGGACCATTATGGTAGGGAGAATCGACGTCATTGGACCCTATCCACCAGAAACATCTCACTAGTGTAGGTTCATTTAGACAGAATTAGAATTATTTTCCAAGTGTACAGAATAAATTCTGCTCAAAGAAGAAAGGACCAATCAGATATTGAATTCATGAGATTCAATATCATCCATCAATTCAAAGTTACTCACAATGTTCTCACCAGAAATGATAGAAACGACCAAGAATGTGAGATGAAGAAGTTTTATGCTAAGTAAATCATAGGGTTAAACCATAATTCTCAATACAATTCATAAGAAATTCGACATATCAAGGCATTCAACAAGACCCTCTCCAACATTCTTTTGAAAATTTTGTGCAAGAATAAGGATATTTGGCTGGAAAATCTCCCCAATGATATTTGGGATTATCAAAAAACAACCCCAAAATTATTGCCACGAACCACCATATTCCATGTCATACCAAAAGAAGGAGGTATTTCCCACCAAGATTATGTTACCATTGCTGAAAATGGCCGTATATGATCTAAAAATGTCATAATGATTAGCAGGAGTCCATCTAGCTAAGATGGAATCCTTCAATGAGAACATGCTCTAGGCCATGCTCATTTAGAGAGTAACCATACAAAAATATCATGGGAATTCAACAAGAATGTTCACCTTCACTCCTTCCTCCATGGTTATATAGTACTGGGTCTCCGAATGATGATGATATCGAGTAAGAAGTTTCCCAAGATGGATCCCATGTGGAAGGAACTATACATCATTTACAAGGTTTACTCCAATGGTATATACTATTTAGCCACCATCAATGGGGAGCACATCACACCTCCGACCAATTCCATATTATTTATGAATTACATGACATTATGGTTGGTCACATCCTAGGAACATAACATTAAATTGGGTACCTAAGTCTAAACATCATGAATTTAAATAGTGTGTGGGTTCTCCTTAGAATTGTGCTAGGTGGCATAGACCCCTTGGGTCCTCATTCAATATTGGATATAGCTTCCCCATCATAAAATTCCTCTCAAAACACCTCTCATTCTTTCCTCCCTTCAACATGATTCTTAAGTGTGCTACATCGTCCTAGTTTTATAAGGAAAAACTGCATAACATTTCTATTCCCATCAATATGATGAAAATCTGGGTTCCCCATCTAGGTGAAATGATCTTAAACTATATGTAGAAGGCCCAAGAATTATAACCTTAAACTATTTGAATCCCATATTGTATAAATATTTAAATTTTAAACTATGCCTATTTTCCCCTTAGTAAGGTGTGGTTTGAGTTCACCCTAAGTCCTCATTCATGATGGGTTATAGTTGCCACACCATACAAACCAACCTTTGAAAACTTTCTCCCTTTTGTCTAGGCCACAGAAATGATAAACTGAATACCATCCATGTCCCAATTCAATGGATTTAAACTGTGAAATGATTACCATCCTGGTCGGATGATGAAAAAATGCTCAACACCTCGATATCCTCTCTTAAGAGGACACCATCTTTGGCACCAGCCAGAATCCATCCTATGTCCCAAGAACTATTTTTTTCATGATTCTTATCCATACATGATACATATTGATTCATATGATTCCATCCCTAGCCCATCCCCATTACATTCCCCCTTTTTATGTCAGTTCTTATCCATCCTTACAACATGATTTTAGATTGCATTGGAATTCTAAAACTTCTTGGGTCTTGATTCCTCTATATATATGATACATAGTGATGCCCATAAAATTTTTTCTTCGAGTTCATCCCTATGTTTTCCAAACCTTCATCACTTTGGAATCAACAGAATCCATGCTACAAGACATTAAACTACATGCGAGCATCCTCTAGAATACATATGTGGTGTGTGGGCCTCCTCGGTCCTCATTCATGTCTGGTTTGTTATTCCACCACATTACGAATATCCCTCATAAAGAACCTTTTACTATGAGCTAAACTCTATGAGATTAAACTATGATTTAACTTCCACAATGTAAGATATTAAACTGTGATCTCACACTGAACATGTTCAGGATGTCCCATGATAATCGTGGGCAGCTTCATCTTTCTCTCTATAGAGGATTGCACCCATCAGCATTGGTCTCTCACCACACTATGTTTACAGAGCTATGAATGGAATCATTCACATCTTTATGATATATTTAGTGACACCAGAGCATGTCATCTTCAGGAAGCCATAGGTTCATCCCCGCTATTTTCCCCTTGGGCCTCATTTACTGTCTATATTGTATGACCTTATACTATTTTCACACAATGATTTTAATCCCACTCTCCCATTGCATACATCGAGTCCTTATCGGTTTTGGATATCCATTATACTTCAAATCTATAAGGATCCCCTAATAGTGATGGTAACACACCACATTTTCTCACCTCCCTTACTAAGCCAACACCCTAATGGATCTTCAGCAGTTAATGACAGATCCTGTTTTTCGAACCTGGTTTGTAGTTGATCCTGCATTTTCTCACTCCACTCTTAACTATTAAGTTTATGAACTATGTGTTTCGAAGATGGTCCACATTAGATTGTTACTCAGAAGTATCCTTTTACTAAGCCCCTAAAAGCCCCGACTTACCTTCTTTCCATGCTTTCATGTGATGGTGGAATTTCATTCTTGGTATCTCCCAAAATGTTCAGTCAAACATGTCAGGTAAAATCCTTATGTCATTCTTTATTTCCTTCACCATTCATTACTCACAATGGCTTAGTAGTTCTGTTAGGTCGTATCAATTTGAGCTAGTTGTACATGACTTATTAGGTATGAACTCAATGACCTTAAACTAAGAACCACACAGGGAAAATTTGGTGTTCCATTAGGCCCCATGGGCTCTCATTCACATCGGGTTTTCCTCCACTAAATCAGATGTGTTTATTTTGGGAAGCCTCCTTGCCTTTTGTTTCCCAATACTTCTATTTTATGTAGTCCTCTTTGAATAATCCATGTTGTTTTTATTAACTCTATGCATTAAAAATATTCTAGGAATATACATTCTTAGTTCGTGCAACATGAATTCAAGATGATTCCCAGAGCCAAGGAAGTAAGACTTTAAACTATATTAAACATCTCGATCACGTGATGTTAAACTATGGTACGCATCCTGATGATTCGATGATAAAATTTTCCATGCATGACCCTCACCATCTGAGATTAAAATTTGTGTTCATCATCCTCAATAACGCGACGTAAAACACCAAGGAATCCCCAGGGCCTCACCGGAGGGGTCCTCTCCCTCAATGTTAGTTATCTTCTGAATTGTTTTTATCTTATTATTTCACATGGAAGTGGAGATAGTTATACATTGGAAGATATGTTTGATCATTTTTCAGACCAGTACACATATTCCAATGTGTTCTAAATCAAAATTGTAATAATTATCATGTTGTTGGAATCTATTTGAATAGTCCCTCACTCCATCTCCAAGATTTTCATGCCACTTATTTGGATCCCCATCCTCCTCCATGTATGAAGGTATGCTCTAATGACCTATTCACATGCCTCTTTGGATCACCTACCATCTTGATCCAATAGTCCCAAATACTTTGGATGACATATTGAGACAATTCCCATGTTATCAAACATGGTCATAGGTTGAACCTCGTTTGTTTTCCACCACCGCAGGATAAAAGTACGTATTTTATATCCTAAATATGGTCAAAAATTGTCTTATATCGTGATGAAACTATGATTATATTCTTAATTTTGGGTATCGTTATTCACACATCCAATTACCCTTTGTTCAAGTCAACTGCAATTCCCCTAGCATTATCCCTTTTGTGCACTAGTGCATATTGGGAGATGCGATTTTGGATACTATAAGAGAGATATTATCCATCCCTAGCATCTATTTGCCCAAAAAACTCTAAATGGCCAGTCAAAAGTGGTAGAACCCTATGTTCAATGATTTTATGAAACTCTCAAATAATGTGAATAATTATTTTTTCATCCCTTTTTTCTCAAACCGGGCATGACCCACATGAGCATAGGAATTTTTCATTAGTTGTTTCATAAATATTATTAATGTAAAATAATTAAATAAAGAAGAAGGATTTTTTACATGAACAAAGAATGAATATCAATGAGCTATAAAGACTGTGGTAGTAGTAGGGACATCCACATTTTTGGGCCTCTCATGAGTTCTGGAGGGATCACCCTATGGATCTAGAGATTCGATTGAGCACATCAACTTAGCCAGCTTCTAGTACATGGTCTCTAGTGTATTCTATCCCCTTATGAGCTCCCTTTTCTTATCTTCAGTCGAAGGGTGAATCTCATCAGCCCTGATTTATATCCTCCCCCAGTTAGCTCAGATATTATAACTTGACTTGTTTCATGCCTTATCTTATCCAAGGACTCTATGAGTTGGGACATTAATCGTATGATGAGTTATGATTGAGTGGAAATGAAGGAGGATTACTAATTTTTTCCCTTCAAGATTCTGGATATTCATCTCATCCTCCTAGAATTTTTTAATGCTTTCATATTTCTCATATAACAAGGAAAATTCAAGATAATGTATGCAATGCCGCATCATGTTGGAAAGGTAGTCATAGATCAGGACATGAAGACCTTGAGTAGAAACCCATCCAGTATACACACTGTGGAAACAGTGGAAAGGTAACCCCATCTATCTGAATCACAGTTTATCTAAGGTATTTTTAATAAATAGTTTGATGCGCTTCCACACCCAATGTTGAATGATGCATCTTTCTCCAGCTGCATCAGATGTAGAGTCATATAGCTCCCCAAGATCTATAGGCACATACTTCAAAAATGTAGGCCAGAGGTAAGTGGTAGGATCCTACACAATAATTATATCCAATAGATTGGAATTCATTTCATGAGGTTGGTAAACATAACTTTACCCCACCTTGATAATGTTATCTATGTAATCCCCAGTTACCTCCCCACCAGTGGCGTCACCCATAATAGCAGCTGACTGTTCACCAAAGGCCACAACTTGATCAGATTGAATGTTTTGATCTACATGGCTTGGCTCTTCCTTCACGAAAGAGATCTTAGATCACCCAATCATTTCCTATAGTATTGTACATGCTGCTCCCGACGCTGTTCAAACAAGAAACACATCATCCAACCTGATCAAGAAATAACATATGTAGCTATATAGGACATGAAAATATGGAAGCTATGTGGTGAATGATCATTATCTAAGTTTTCCATTTTTTGGATGCCAGGTTGTAACCCCCCATATATGATTGAGGATTTTGGGAGTCTGGGATTGTTAACCTGATCTCCAGAACTTCGGTCAGCCCATAGGTTCTTTCTACTCTAAGCATGGGATTTGAGACATCCACCTGCATACATGTTGTTGAACCTCTATCCCCATCATCAGGGGTCTCTTGAAAAATATCCACCTATAAGAGATATATCATATTTGAGTAATCTTTATAGTCATGGGAAAAGTAAAACGTGGTAAAGAGAGTTAAGGACTACCTCAAGGGATTCGTTATAGTCCCCAAGGAGGATCTTATCTCACCATTCTCTAGAGGACTTCCTTTGTTAGATTATTTTATATAGGATCCATCCAATTATTTTGAAAAGGGATAAAACACTACTAGATCAGCAACCAATAGTAATCTGTGAAAGGATAGATCTATCAGTACTTTCAAACAGATCTTTCATTGGATTTTAAATACCTCAAGAGTGCACTATGTTCTCCTGCTCCACCACATAATGTTCCCCTACATGCTAGGACATGAGATACCTAGTTTTGGAATAACTGATCCTCAAAAGTTCCATCTTGTAGAGGTTGAGGTGATTGTAAATATTATCAGGGTCATGGATCTTTCTGTTGATATCCTAGATTTCCAAAGCCTCGGGGTAGATGATGTCTCCAGGGATATCTAATTAGAACAACCGCTTTCCAGGATCAGAGAAATATTTCCTTCAAAACCCTTTGAGGGTTCTCCTTACTCCAGAGTCTTCCAAATTTGGAGCATTGGGCCGGAAGCTACTTATCTTACATCACCTCTTGTTGGTGTATGTATTTGAACTATTGGATCTGCTAGTTTGGATTCCCCACCAAGATGTGTTCTTTCCATGCTGCTATGATGCCCTCTCTTCATTGTTCATACATAGCCTTGATATATAGAGACCAGTCCTTCATTGTCCTGAATTGTCTGTAGCCTTAATGTTTCTCCTTGGTATTCATCTTCCCATCTATTTATATACAAAAGAACAATCCTGCATACGACAATGAATGGAGGAAGGTCATTCTGCATCTTTCCATATTCATGTGTGAACAAGAGCTAGATATTCCTTAGCACACATGGGTGGGTTTGATGACGTAATCCTAGGTATACCTTCTAATTCATCTTCTATAGACACCTAAACTACCTTGCAAATCAATGTGGGTTGTGTGGTTTGTATATTGGTCTCAAATCCTCCATTTCCACTAGCACTCCACCAAAAAATTCTTTAGGATGTTACTACTGCTCTTCAATTCCCATTATTTCATATGTTATATCTCCAATCAGTAAAGGGAATGAGTGAAAAGTGAATTGATTTTCCTGTCTGAATTTTCTTAGCACTTCCGTCAAGACCATATTGAGTGGGAATCTCCCCGTGATGTATATAATTGCTAGATGAATGTTCATTTCAAGAGGAGAGATTGGATTGGGATACTTATAGCCTCACATTTTCATGAACACCCAACAATTCAGGAAGTGGAGAAGTCCGCACACACACAACAACTTATTTCCCTCACTAATATGCTAGTGCACTTTATATAGCTTCAGCAATACTGGGATCTCAATGTTGACATATTTATCTATTTCCAATAATTCCACTTTTATGAATGTTCTCAACCACACCCCCATGTGCACATTTGTCACTGGCATCATCCACCCATAGATAAGTGTCGCAATGAACTTATCCAACCTAACCATGGGTTGAGGCTCGATCTTGATGTTGTACCCCCATAACTACCACTATATATCCTCCAGGATCCAAAACTAGGTGCTGTAATTTCCACACTGGTTTCTCTTGGGTAGGTTCAAGGCCTTGTGGGTAGATTCATGGACTAATTTTCCCTCCTCAAAAGGTTACTCCATTGGGATTTTTAGAAAATAAGTGAACCAATTCTTAAAGTGGACATCACTCATCCCATTATTTTCCATGGCTGTACCCAACACCAGATCCAGCAACACCATTGAATGACGTGGAAGCTACTCCAGGTCCTCTCACACATTATCTGCAGGCAGGATATCATCAAAAATATCTCCTCAAATTGGGATTCTAGAAATATGATGGAGTTACAAGAGGATGATGTCGACCTACCTGTGACTGAAATGGAGTGTGTTGGTCCCCAATGTCCATATTCACAACAAATGCAACATTATCTCCAATAGTTGGTCGACATGGAACTTAGAATCCCATTCCACTTCATATAGGCCTACCCGCCATAGTTCTTCACAATCCTTATCATAATAAGTGCATAACCAATAGGCCTAGGGCCACTATTTATTGATTTGTATACCCTAGATCACATCCCAATCATCATTACAACATTTCTCACCATTTCCTAGGCCTGTATTGATGATTTTTTTATATTGAGACATAGATTCATTAGCCTATATTTCCCTTCCATCAACATTGATGGCATTTTTATTGAGGTAGTCAACTATGAAAGGAGTGTGATATTTTCGTTGTTTCCATCAACAACCCTCTACCACTGATACTTCCCTACTATACCTCTGAACCAATAAGCAATTTCTACCCAAATTTTCAGCTTTATGAATACATAATCCATCAAACCAAATATAAATTATGGAATTATTTTGTATAAAGGGTATTGTATATGAGCTTCTGGCTGTAGCTTAAGAAGCAATTCGTGATCTGAGTGGCTCTGGACTTACTCCACAATCAAGATTTTATTCTCTATTTCATCACATCAGTAAGCATCTTCAAGGAAATCCCAAGTAGCTTCGTGAGTGGAAATAAGATATAATACTTGAGGTGAATTTAAAATGTTTCTCATGAATATCATTCATGAAGGGTGTTCATGAAGCACCAGATTGGGGATCCCTGTTGGAATTCACACGGTTCACAAAGAACAAGTAGATCGTAATGGACGATTCACTAAAAAGTGTTTAGAGAAAAAGGATACCAGAAACATGGTTTGAAAGTATTCTTTCACAAGGTGAAAGATATTTTCAAAAAGAGTGATTAGGCATGTCGAGTGTGTAGATACATTATGGATATCTCCCTTGAGTTCTATTTATAGGAATGCATTCGACTGAGCTTCACTGTGACCACTGAACCCGCGTGCATCATGAGCTATTCATCGAGAGCCTTCTTTATTATAGAATATGTTTTTTAGTGATTTTTCATAATAATTCAACCCTACTTTTCTATCATCTCCCATTCTAAGGGGGGGGGGGGTGGATCTGATGCCGCAAAAATATGTGGCCCGAGATAAACTAAAGAGGTACACAAATATTCAAGATTGAATCCAAGCTAAAATGACCCCAAAATCATCCAAAGGGTCTATATAAAGATGAAAATTCATAAGGATATGTTCCCACCATGAGATCACGAGTAGCTACTAATACATCCACAAGTATATCACCCTCATCCATCACTCTAAGGCACTGAAAGAACTCCAACTAGTCCAATGGAACCATGACCATTCATGGAGCCTATCTTTGATCCATGGTGCATTTTAGAGCACCGAGAGACCCATGAGCCTATAAATACCAGTCTCTATCCATATGAAATTGATGACATCCCCATCCATTCAACTTTTGATCTCCCATTTCATGATACACACAAAGACTATTGAAAAATGAATCGTTTAAGGTACTAGAGAACCATAAATCACCCTTTTACTTGTCCTGGATTACCAACACCTATGGTGGGATGCCTCTAACGAAGGCCCATTCCCTTCATGGAGAAAGAATCCCCTCCAGGGTTCAAGAGACATCATAGATCATTCAGCCTCTAAAAAGAACTTTTATCCTACATATTGACATCATGCCAAGGTAGGGCCTCAATAATTCATGAATCTCATTCCTTCACAAATCTCTTATATTCCACTAAGCTCCTAAGATCCATGAACCATCCCTAAATGATGCCCCCTTTTTGTGAAACCCTTCTTTTGGGCCTCAACAAGTGGCCTCCCTTCTGCTGACACCACTTTGTGATGGTCTGGTGACCAAAACCTACAAACCCTTCCAAGATTGGATCTTCTGCACTTCACATCCCCATGTAACATGTGTTGTTAATTTTTGAGGAATACTCTAATTCATGTGTGTCCTGAGAATCCCTCCTTCCATTTACTTTTCATCAAAGGTATACAATGGTTTTTTGTTTTCATAATAGATATGCTAACATAGACCCAATGTGTGAAAACTCTAGAACAACCTCTCCTTTTGAGTCAACTATTTCCTTCCCTTCCCCACGGGGTTGATGAGAAATAGTTATGTAATCCCAATGCCTGAGGAGAGAGCCCCCCCATGTTCAAGCTACAAGATGTAAAATCTCCTAGCACCAACGTCCTCAACACATGATGTTAAACTATGATCCAACCATAGGTGGAAAGGTCGAGATGTCTTTGTGTATGCATGACATAGAATGATATCCTCCTTACCTATAGTGTCATCCTCCACATAAGATCAATGACGATATGGGCACCAGAAATCTATCACTGCTGTCTCCCTTTGGGATTTTTCTCCATGTAATACTCAGGCAGTATCCACACATAATCATCAACACACATATGATAGGATTATTGGTGAATAAATCAAAAGGAATTTGATATTCCCCACATGGAATGATATCCTTTTCATTCATAATGACAACCTCATCAAGAATATTTGATGCATAATCCCCATACCATATCTCACTAAGTAATATTTCATGGAAAACTATCTAGTCTACTACTTCCTATTATTTCTCACACCAAGAATGACTCACACGGGATTAGGGGTTAGTAAATATCATGAAATTCACCCCTGAATGGTAATATATTCAGCGTAAGCTCTGAGAACAACTTATACTCCATCCATGGGCTATTACTACATGTAATCATGAAACACATGACCTGTAAATTTCCAAACAGTTACAAATGAAATTTACCTTTTGATTTAATTAAATTTATTATTATGTAAACTAAATATTGAAAATAATACACTCCTTTTTTCCAAAATACCATTATGTATCATTACCGTAAAGAATATTTCCATTGAATAAAGATCACATGACTAGTATAATTATAGGGTCTTAAAAAATCTGTTCAAAATAGACAAAGGATGTAATGACCATGACAAGTAGGATCATTACCCATAAATCCCATTTATCGGAGCTCCTAATGGAGATAACAATCTGAGAATTTATCAAGACCGTTCCCAAGATAATATCAAACAATTTAAGCATGAGCGAAACTTTTTATGGGAGAGGTTAAAGATCATTAAGATCATAACCCAAATCATGTTCACCGAACGACCCCAAGAAATCCCCACTATCACAAACCTTACACTTAGGGTGTATGATTATATAATAAATGGATATGTATCAAGACCCAAGCATTATGATTTTTATGATATATTTTTATAGAATAATGAATATACTCTCAATCAATTATTGTTACTTTGTAAATTTTTTTTAATGAAAAAACAATATTTTTGGTTAATATTCGAATTCAATTAAGAAATATATTTTGATAAATTATTATATTTTTGAAATAAATAATATTTTAATAAAATATTATTATCTAATTACTTTTATCAAATATAAATGACCTCATAATTTTTTTGAAGTCAAATGTAATTTTCATTATGGTTTGAACACAACTTTTTTTCAAAATCCATGAATTTTCAGTAAATATAAGTTTTCATTTTAAAAGATAAAATTCACATTTTTTAAATATTATTTATATAAAATGATTATTATTTTTGGATTCAAGATGTCAAAATTATCCGATGGTGAATTTTTCATATTTTTTTGAGGCATTCGAATTTTGGGGTAAAAAGTAAATACCATATAAATAAAATATGTGTTTTATGACATCATAATGACCCCATAATGGTGTAATAAATATAATAAAAGGTATATTAGAACAAATTATGTTTTAAATTTAATATAATGTAATTTTGGATCTATTTTACTTATTTTATAATGACTAAGTGAATCCTCCAAAATATAAAAAATATTTTATTTTTTAAAATTCATTTCATTGATAATGCGACACACCTCCACTTAATGTAGGATAATATTTTAATATTTTATTCCATTTTAATTATAAACTACTATTTTCTACTCCGCTTGGTCAGAAAAAATGGGCAAATACAATAAGTAGATTTGTGGTTTTGAATATTTTAGTATATAGGGTGGAAAAAGTAAATAATAAACAATTCCCCATCCTTTCCTATATAACCCCACCCAAGAACCCATTACGCTTCACTCAATATACATTAATATTTCCTCCACTATTCTCCCTACTCTCTAGAGTCATCCCAAAGTGCCCTAAGCTTCCAATAAGCCTCTACTAAGCCTTTGGGATCACACATCCAAGTAAGGGATCCTCACCTTTTTCTCTTTCTTTCAATTCAAGAACGTTGTTTGAAGTTAGCCTTTTTAATTTCAATTGTATGTATTTTAATTATTTTTTAATAACATAAATATAGTCAATTTTTTTTAATTTGAATGATGGATCATTTATCCTCTCTTATTTGGACCATTACCAAAGCCATTACTATACAAAAATTCTGTAAGGTATTTATCTCTTCTCATTTCCATTCCAGAACCTATTTTATATTATGCTTCTTAAATCACATTTTTAGATATTGGGTTATGATGTTACATGAACCCCCTAATATAAATTATTATATATTCCTTTCAATATCATTAATCCCCTTATTATCCTTTAAGAACATCCATTACTATACCGATATTCTGTAAGTGTTTACTTCCTTTCACAATTTTCCACGTTTACTTTTATTGTTACACCATTTTATTTTCAATTAATAATGATCAGTTATGTTTTAAAAACTCTCCCATAATTACCTTATTATTTTTTTAATATGGGAGACCTTTTTCCCTCTCATTAATCCCTCCCATGTACACCTTTTACCATACCGAAATTTTGTTAGAATTATTCAATTTCTCCTACTTCTTCATGTTTTTTTATTATGTTATGCCTTCTATTTCCAAATTAATTATGTTGAAACATGTTTTTATTTGACTCCATTACTTTATATTTTAGGTATATATTACCAAATAACCCTTTCTCTATCATCAACCATGTTTATAAATTTTTATGTCATGCCGTTAGGCTTCCAAAATTGCACCGTGATTTTCCATTCCAAAATCATAATGTAATGAATACAATGACCATTTATCTATGAAGTGTATTCACATTTATTCACATATACTTATTGATTATAGAAATTAATTAATTTAGTCCACATTACTTTATTGAGAAATAAATGGTTATGTTGAATGAATCCATGTTATATGATCTATGTGGTACACTTAAGCACGAGATTGAAAGGATTATGAAGGGTGTACCGTGATAGAACTCCAATGCATTGGGTAATGTTTAGTATCATGATACATCTTGTTAGTACAAGGGTTTAAATAATTTACTTTTAAGAGAAAATTTCCACCAGGATGAGATATGGGTTTTACGTGATTTATTTATGTTAATCATGTAGTGTTTTTAGTTGTTTTCACATTTCCATGTTATGATAATCATGATATATCAAGACTTTGTGTTCATGTTTTATCATGTACCCATTGATATGGAGATTTCTTAACATGTATTTTATTATTCATGTTATGCCATTTTTACTCCCTTACCAGGCTTTATAACAAACCATTTTATTATATATTCCCTCAGGTTATCCCATGCAATGCTATGTACAATGGAATGTTGTGGTCCTATAAAAAATGTTTTCCATAAAGATGTTGTATTTCATATCTTAAGTTTTCTTCTAATGATCCTAATCCCCAAAGAAACTATATACCTATTGTTTTTTTGGGTTGTATTAAGTTCAATTTTATGCAATAAATCATGTTTAAATTTGTAATAAAGACCCATGGTTGTTATAGTTGGTATCATATGATATGATTAGTTATTATTGGGATTAGGATTTGAAAAATCTAGTGAAATCCGTAGGGATAAGTCAAAGTATGAGGAAAACATATTTAAATGTTGGTAAGTATAGAAATAGTGGTTTTTCAAGAAAATACATCCCTATCTGGATATTAACATGTAGAGGTTACTCTAGTACAAATGTATCTAGGGGTAACACCCAACAACAATGATTTGAAGTAGACTTGAATGAGAACTGGTGCACAAAAACAGGCCTTGCTACACTCTTGGTTCAACACTTTTGTGGGATATTCATTAGTAAATTTATAATCTTAGTACAAACCATTAGTAAGTGAACTAAAAAAATTCTTATAAGAATATATGTTATGAAATAGATAATGGATAACCTATATTGGAACCTAGGGAATCACAAGTTAGGATATACCATTCCAATACAAGTTTATCTCTTTGTGGTTAAATTTTAATTTAATTTCCTTATTATCTATTTAGTCAAATGCTCAGATTTTTTCACCATAGAGTGTAAAATGAAATTTTGACATTGAAATTTTATAAGGGTAGAAAATTTTAATAACCCAAACTATTATAAATGAAATTTTCTTTTTAATTTAATTAAATGTATTATTTTGTACAATGAATACAGAAAACTCATGAACTCATTTTTTCCAAATGACCATATTATATCATTACCATCAATAATATATCCATTGATTAGTTATCACATTACTAGTATAAATATATGGTCTTAACAAATCCTTTTGACATTGACAAAAGAAGTCATGGTATTGATCAGTAGGATCATTCACCATGAATCCCATTTACCGGAGTTCCTGGGGGAGATAAAATTTCCAGGCTTCTCCCTGGACAAATACCAAACTGAAATTCAACAACATAATCATGATCTAAACCATTTATAGGAAAATTTAAGATCATCATGATCACGGCCCAAACCATGTTCACCGAATGACCCTAAGAATGACCCACCACCACACACCTTACTCTTAGGGTGTCTTCTAGTTTAATAAAGGTATATATTTCAAAAACCTATAATTAATATTTTTTAAATTAATTTTGTATATAATAATGAATAAACATTCAATCAATTATTGTTACCTTGTAAATGATTGTTAAAGAAAGAATAATATTTTTGGATAATTTTCGAATTAAATTAAGAAATCTCTTTTTATAAATTAATTTACATTTGAAAAAAAAAATATTTTAAAAAAATATTATTATTTAATAATTTTATCAAATATAAATTATGTAATATTTTTTATGAAGTCTAATGTAACATTTATTATGGTTTAAAAACAATATTTGTCAAAACCTATAAATTTTCAATAAATGTCGGTTTTCATTTTAAATGTTAAAATTTACATATTGAGAAAATTTTTTATATAAAATTAATTTTTAATTCTGAATCAAGATATTGAAATTATCCAATGGTTATTTTTTCATAATTTTCAGATTTAGTCAAATTTTTGGGTAAAAATTAAATGTTGTATATATAAAATATGTGTTTGATGACATCATAATGACCAATAGTGATCCAATAAATACCATAAAAGGTATTTTCGACCCAATATATGTTTTAAATTTAATATTATTTGATTTTTTATTTATTTTATTTATTTTATAATATCTTAGTAAAGCCTCCAAAATGTGTAATATATTTTATTATTTTAAATTCATTTGTTTAATAATGTGAATCACCACTACATAAGAAATGATAATATTTTAATATTGTAGGAAACCAAGATTAAAAAATTATGTTTTACACTCCCCTTTCCAGAAATCATGGGCAAATACCATGATCTGATATGTGGTTTTGATTATTTTTCTGTGTAGGGTCCAAAACCTAAATAATAAATAATTCCTCTTTATTTTCCTTATACACCCACCCAAGTACACATTATTCTTCACCAAAACTCATTTAATATCATCTTCACACTTCTATACACTCCCTATAATCCTAAAAATCCTCCACAATATCCTAATAATCCTCTCCCAAGCCTTTGGGATCACACATCCAAGTAAGGGATCCTCATCTTTCTATCTTCCTTTCAATTCTGGAACCATTTATAAAATTAGCCTTTTTAATTTCAATTGGATATATTTTAATTTTTTTAATCACTTAACTACTGTAAATTTGATGTTATGTCAATTAGGGATCATTTATCCTCCATTATTTGAACCGTCACCTAAGCCGCTACTATGCTGACATTTTGTTAGGGATTTCTCTCTCCTCATTCCCATTCAAAAACCACTTTTATATTATGCTTCTTAAATTCCATTTTTATATGTTGGGTTATGATGTTACATGATACCTATACTATAAATTTTATCTATAATTGATGATATCTTCCTTTCAATATAATTAATTTCCCATATGATTTTTAAGCACACCAACTACTATGCCGATATTCCGTAAGGGTTTCCTTCCTTTCACATTTTTATCCAAGTTTACTTATATTTTTTCACTATTTTAATTTAAATTATTAATTATATGGGTATTTTCTTTGTACCACCCCATATATCCCTTATTATGTTTATACAATGGGAGACCACTTTATCTCTCATTAATCCCTCCCATGTACACCTGTTAGCATGCCAAAATTATGTAAGAGTTATTTTATTTCTACTCTTACTTCAAGTTTCTTTATTATGTTACACATTATATTTCCAAATTCCATGTGTTGGGAAATTTATTTATATGCCCCCATTTTTTTAAATTTTATTTATATATTCTGAGATACCCCTTTCTCTATTATCAAGCATTTTTATGGATTTGTATGTCACACCATTAGGCTATTGAAATCGCACTGTGATTTTTCAAGGACAAAATCATAGTGTAGTAAATACCATGCCAAATTTCTCTATAAAGGGTATTCACATTTATGAACATGTAATTATTGATTATATAATTTCATTTATTTAGTATAAATTCTGTTATTGTGGAATAAATGATGATGTTTAATGAATCAATGTCATATGATTTGTGTAGCACATTTAAGCATGAGATTAAAATGATTATGATGGGTGCACCCTGATAGCACTGCCATGCATTTTGAAATGTTTAGTATCATGTAATCACATGTTGGGATAGGTGTTTAACTAATTCTTTTTAGTAAATTTTTCCACCATTTTGGGACATGTGTTTACATGATTTTTTAGGTTAATGGGGTATTGTTTCAGGTTGTTGGCACATTTCCATGTTATGATAATCATGATATATCATGCCTTTATGTTCATGTTTTATTAGGCTCCATTTATATGACTATTGCACTATATTTACTGTATTTTTCATGTTATTCATTGTTTACTCCCTTAATGGGATTTATATCTCACCGTTTTCTCATGTATATCTTTAGGTTATCCCATGAAATTTTAAGTATGAAAGAATGTTATGGTCATGTAAAAAACGTTTTCAATAAAGATTTTGTATTTTATGTCTTAAGTTGTCATGTAATGATCCTAATCACCAAATAAATAAGACCTATCAATATTATGGGTTATTTTAAGTTCATGTTTATGTAATAAAGCATCATCAAATGTGTAATAAAGACTCATGGTTGTTATAGTTGGTATCATAAAATATGTTTAGTTATTTTTGAATTTGGATTATAAAAATCTAGTGAAAGCCTTAGGACAAAGACTAAGTATAAGAAAAACATCCTTAAATGTTTTAAGTATATAGTTAGTGGTTTATCGAAAAAATACATCCCTATATGAATACAAAAAAGTAGAGGTGGCTTGGGCCCAAATGTATCTAGGGGTAAAATCCAAAAATCAAACTTTGAGTTAGACTCAAAAGAGAAATGGTGCATAAAAATGGGCCTTGCTGCACTATTGGTTTGACACTGTCATGGTATATTCTTTGGTAAATTCATAATCCTAGAATGAACCATTATTAAGGGAACCAGAAATAAATTCCGATAAGAATATATGTTATAAAATGGATCAAGGATAACCAAGATTCAATCCTAAGGAATCACAAGTCAGGATATAATTTCCAATTACAAGTTTATCCTTTTATGGTTAATGATTCCTTTTAAATCCATTATTATCTATATATTCAAACCCTAAATTTATTTCACCATAGTTTGTAAAACAAAATTTCATTGGTGAAATTTAATAAAGGGGGAATATTGTAATGACCCGAACTATTATAAATGAAATTTTACTTTTGATTTAATTAAATGTATTATTTTGTAAAATGAATATATAAAAAACATGAACTCCTTATGTCCAAATGAACAACATGTATCATTACCATCAATTATATTTCCATTGAATAGTGATAACATGACTAGTATACAAATATGCTCTTAACAAATCCTTTTCACACAGACAAAGGATGTAACTACCTTGAACAGTAAGATTGTTCCCCATGAAGCCCATTTATTGGATCTCCCAATGGATATAACATTTCTGGGATTCTCCCTATAGCAAAAACAATATGATATCCAACAATATAAGCATGAGTGACACCATTTACTAGAATAGTTTCAGATCATCCTGATCACGCCCCAAACTATGTACACCGAATGACCCTAAGAATTCCCCACCGTCACACACCTTACTCTTAGGGTGTATGATGGTGTAATAAAGGGAAATGTATCAAGACCCTAGAATTATGACATTTTTTACATTGTCAATGTATAGAATAATTAGTATACTTTCAATAAATTATTGTTACTCTGTAAATGATTTTTAAATCACAAATAATATTTTTAGTTAATATTTGAATTCAATTATGAAATATATTTTGTTAAGTTAATTTATTTTTTAAATAAATAATATTTTATTAAAATATTATTATTTAATTACTTCTATCAAATATAAATGATCACATAATTTTTATGAAGTCAAATTTAATATTTATTTAGGTTCGAAAACTGTTTTTTTTCAAAACATATGACTTTTCAATAAAAGTACATTTTTATTTTTAAAGAGAAAATTAACATATTTGGAATTTGTTTATATAAAATGAATATTATTTTTGGAATTAGGATGTCATAATTATCCAACAGTGAATTTTTCAGAATTTTGTGAGACAGTCGAATTTTTGGGTAAAAATTAAATGTCTTATAAATAAAATATGTGTTTTGTAACATCATAATGACCCTATAGTGATGTAATAAATACCATAAAAGGTATATTATACCAAATATATGTTATAAATTAAACAATATTTTATTTTTTTATTTGAATAATTTTATAATGCCTTAGTGAATCCTAAAAAATGTGTAATATATTTTATGATTTTAAATTCATTTCTTTAATAATGTGAATCACCTACAAATAAGAAATGCCAATAGTTTAATATTTTCGGCCATTTAAATTATAAAATTATGTTTTAAACTCACCTTGTACATAAATCATGAGAAAATACCATGGTATGATTTGTGGTTCTGAATGTTTTATTACATAGGATCCAAAACATAAATAATAAATAATTTCACCACATTTCTTATATAAATTTACCCAATCACCCATACATATTCAGTTAAAACTCTTCAAGATCAGACTAACTCTTCTATGAACTCTCTAGAGTCCTCTGAAGTCACCCCATGCTCCCACGAATCCTCACCCAAGCCTTTGGTGTCACACATCCTAGTAAGGGACACTCATCTTACTCTCTTCCTTTGAATTCACAAACCTTATTTGAAATGATCCTTTTTAATTTCAATTGGATTCATTTTAATTGTTTTTAATCACTTAATTATAGTCCATTAAATTTCATGTGATTTATGGATCATTTATGCTCCCTCATTTAGACCATTACCTAAGCCGTTCTATGCTGACATTCCGTAAGGGATTTCTCTCTTCTCATTTCCATTCAAGCACCACTTTTATATTATGCTTCTTAAATTCCATTTTTATATATTGGAGTATGATGTTACATTATCCCTATACTATCCATTTTATGTATAAATTATGATATCTTCATTTTTCTCTCATTAATTCCACATATTATCCATTAAGTACACCCATTACTATGTCGATATTCCGTAAGGGTTTCCTTCCTTTCTCATATTTATACAAGTTTCCTTATATTGTTGAACCATTTTATTTTCAATTAGTAATTATGGGGGTATGTTTTATAACCTCCCACATACTAAACTTATTATGTTTGTATAATGGTGTTCCTCTTTCTCTTTTATTAATCCCTCCCATGTTCACCTGTTACCATGCCGAAATTTTGTAAGATTTATTCCATTTCTCCCATTTCTTCAAGTTTCATTATTATGTTATGCCTTTTGTTTCCAAATTACTTGTGTTGGGAAATTTATTCATATGATCCAATTATTATCAATTTCAGGTATATATGATGAGATACCCCTTTATCCATTATCAATTATTTTGATTCATTTTTATGTCACGCCATTAGGTTGCTGAAATTGAAACATGATTTTCCATGCCAAATTCATCATGCAATGAATACCATGCCAAATTTATATTTCAAATGTATTAAACATTATGAACATATAATAATTTATTATATAATTTCATTTATTTATTACACATTCCTTTATTTTGGAATAAATTGTTATGTTTAATGAATACATGTTATATGATCTATGTTCCACATTTAAGCATTCGATAGAAATGATTATGAAGGGTGTGCCTTGATAGTTCTCAAATGAATTGTTTAGTGTTTAGTATCATGATATTTCATGTTGAGACAAGGGTTTATCTAATTAATTTTCATAAAATTTTTCATCACATTGGGATAGGGGTTCACTTTATTCCATTATGTTAATTATGTAGTGGATCATATTGATTCCACATTTCCATGTTATGATAATCATTCTATATCATGCCTTTATGTTCATCTATATATTGTTCTCTATTGATATGAAAATTTCCTAACATGTATTGTATTATTCATGTTATTTATTCTTTACTCCCTTAATGGGATTTATATCTCACCCTTTTCTTATGTAGGTCCTCAAGTTATCCCATACAATGCTTAGTACTAAAGAATGTTGTGGGCATGAAAAAGAAGTTTTCAATAATGATGTTGTAGCTTATGTCTCAAGTTTTCATGTAATGATCCTAATAGCCAAAGACACCAGAACTCTAGATATTATGGGTCATATTAAGGGAATGTTTATATAATAAAGCATGTTTAAATGAGTAATAAAGAGCAGGGTTGTTATATGTCCCCACAAATGGGAAGCTTCCATTTGTAAGCCCCCACTAGAGGGGAATCCTCCCTAGGTATAAGTACTAATGCCCCATAAAGAATTATGCAGACATTGACTCCCAATCACATGAGGTATATTGGAAACCTCTTTGAGGTTCAATCCCATAACATGAAAAACATCCATTTAATTCACGTCATTCACCCCTATCACATATAATCATTCGAGTCTTTAGACATGTCGTCACATCCCAATGAGATCCTAAACAACACCCACACAATTTATACTCCCAATATAACTTGGGATGTTAACCATTAATAAGATCCACATCATTCATCATCCAACCAAGATAAATCCTCTTAGTAAGGGTAGCTAACCAAGTGTAATACCTACACAATCCTCCTAATGTACATGGGTTTTGAACCTTTTCTTCCCAATAGGGTACATAGAAAACCTCATTGAAGATAAATCCCAACCAAAAGGTAAAACTTGGTTCCCCTTCCTATGGGTTTACCTCCTTGATGCACCCCTAGAGATGTATAGATAAACCTTCATGCTTTTACATCTTCTCATTATGGGACACAACACCCCTGGTCTGATCTCATAGGGAATTCTATTCCGACCAATGGAAAATTTGGTTTCCCTGTCCCATGGGTTCACCTACCCAATCCACCCCCAGTTGAGTCATGATCTTCCTTCAAGGAGTGACATATTCCATTAATGGGACAAACCACCATAGGTCCATTCTAATAGGATATTCTGATCTGAACATTGGTAAACCATGGTGTCCTCATCCTAGGTGTGTACCTCCCTGATCCAACATTATCGGTTACCAGACCAGCCTTCATGGTGTGAAATATTCCCATTATGGGACACTCCACCCTTGGTCCTCTCTCATAGGTCATTATGACCCATCCATATTGTAAACCTTGGTTCCAACCTCCTGGGGTGCATCTCACTGATCCACCCCCAGTGTTTCCTAGATCAACCTTTATGGTGCGACATCATCCATTTATGGGACATGCCTCCCTGGGTTCACCTCCGTAGGCATTCTGATCCACCAATATGTTAAAATTTACAATTTCTCTCTCATAGATATGGACCTTGTTAATCCACCTCCATGGTGAATTCTGATCTTTTGACTCCATCACTCAAAGATGTTAATCTCTGACCTGTCACATTGGTACCCTATGTTAGACATGGGATTCTTGAGGAAAACCTCAGAAGAAATGCCTCTGGAATAAGATACACTATGATAGAAATGATATTACATAGGTTATATGGAAAAGAATACCTCTAATGTGGAATAATACAAGTGACTAATGTTCCAGTGTCTATACATGTCAGTGATTCCCAATTGGATTACTCTCTCGACCGAATTTTGCTGCCCTATCAAAACCCCTTGGAATTTCCAGAAATAAGCAGTGTAATTAATCAGAATCCTAAATGATATGGAACTAAGAATGAGTTATTCAAACACACTCAAATTTATGAGGGAGTCCCATATAGTGGAACTAATTCCAATGAGGAATCTTGGGAAGGAGGAAATGACATCCCTTTATCCTATTTCAAACAAAGAGCATAAATCAATATTGAATGTGATGAAAGCCGACAACCTTCGGAAAGTAGTAATATAGCACAAAAGACACACTAAAGAGTGATAAAACATGAATTGGGGAACCACTATGATTGAATCATACACAATAATCAACCCTGTTTTCATGATGTTTGTACAAAACAAACAAATTAATGTTTTAACACTGGATAATGAAACAAAACTATATTTCCTTAATAAAATAATTAAATATTGTTATAATATAATTATTAAAAGGGTCTCATATTAATATTAAGGTTCTATTAATAGTGAGTAAGATAGTTATATTTATTATACAAGAATTTAGAGTTTTTTTCTTAGAGGAAATAAAGGTAAGTGTTTTAGACTCAAATATCTCTCACTAAGTCTTGTTTTTTATTATGGTATTAGTTTTTTATGTAGTGTAAATGATGAAAAATTGAGATTTAAAATAATTAAATAAAATATATTTATGGTAATGAATGTTTAATTTAAATATTAATTTCTTTCATGAGATTTTGAGTTAAATGTTACTCAAATCCTATGGGGTTATTTGTCTCAAATTGGGAATATGTGACATATGTTTATGTTATTCACCGTGTTTTATTTTTCAGGGAGAAAACATATCCCCACTATCTATTTGAATCATGATTAACTTATATTTCATGATTTTATATTTTATATTTATAGTTATAATGTGACAACTGAATATTTTAAAATAATAAAATTAGGTTTAATAGAATACATGACATGAAACACCGAGCATAAATGAACCACAAAATACAATTATTTAAATATGGATGTTTTAACCAAGCTATTTAATTAGGGGGCATGAATAATATTTTTAAAATTATGAATCATATATATATTAAATACTCAATAAAAATTCACTTATTAATTCTTAGGAAATATGAACATAAGTTTTTGTAAAGATATCTTATGCGCAAGATATACATTTTCTTTAAAAACATTTTTTGTGTATTTTTGTGATAAATTATTCTAATTAATTTATAGAAAACCGATACAATATATTTTATAAAAAATATCATTTTTCTAAAACATCATATCATGTTTATCTTATGATAAACATCTTTTTGAAAATATTGGATTTCTAGTGAATATTGAAAAATTAAGATTGTTGCTAAAAACAATATTTTATTAAATCATTTAAAAAGTTCCATTTTGTTTTAAAAATATTTAAAATAAAAATTATTTATACTATATTATTCATTGTATAATTATTATTATTTAAATAAATATAATTATTTAATTTAATAAATTTTTTTCATACATAAATAAGTATTATTCAAAAAAAACACTTTTTTATTCGGATTTTTACTTTTATTTTAAAATTAATTTCTCCCCATTATAACTTATGATTTCAGAAAAATGTGTTAAATATTTGGAATCATGATTTTAAAATTTGATATATATTCTCCTTTTATTTTTTCATAAATATTAATAGTAGTTGTTGTATAATTTATCACCAAAGTAAAGGGTAAATCAGGTTAATCTAGGTTAAAACTTAGTGACAAGGTCATAATATTTCATCCTAATTATTAATGGATGATCAAAATATGAACATTATCACCATAATCTAAAGAATATATGTTTAATATATTAAATTCCTTAAAAAGACTAAAATAATATTAACTTCAATGAATTTTACAAAATAGAGACTTTCGTAGTTTTAAATATCTATTATATGTTCTCACATGGGTACCTGAAAGTTATGAATTAATATAAATTTAAACATTATTTATCATGAAATTACACTCATTACTATAATTTATTTATATTTTTTAGTGATTATATAATTACTATAAATTCTTGGGAAATAATAATATAGTATTTAATAAATTAAAAGAAAAATAAAATAAATGGTATTAATTATATTAAACATGATATAATTTGAGTGATTTATAGCAGTACACTGAATTATTTTATTAATAAGAAACATTAGTCCTATTTAAATAAATTATATTGTAAATAAATATTTTTATTGATGTATTTGATATAAAATTAAATGACTAGTGTCAAAATTGACATTAATAATTATTTATCCAAATAATATTTTCTTGAATTAATTTAAAATTATTATAATTATGAAAGTGGAAAATGTGGTAAGATATGGTATAAAAGGTAAAAAAAATTCCCATTTATGAGTCAATAGTTTTCCTATATGTACAATTATAACACTTTATTTGTGAAAAATATGTTACCATAGTTAATGTTAAAATGGGTTGACTATAGGGTTAAACCAAAATATAAGGTTAAAAACATCACATTAACCTAACCAATTTTTATTGGAATGATAAATTTCACCCATATAATACCCTAATATCATATAACTAGTCTTTTTATGCTTTTTAATCAAAAAACATTATAAAAAATTAATCATTATTGGAATTCAAAAAGTGCATCTCATCTCATTTATAAGAGGGCTCCTCATTCATCACTTACTTACAACAAAATGAGCCTTAAATCTAAAAAAAGTTACCCAAATCGATTCTAAACATCCTTATACATATTCAAGAGGTTACGGTCATCCTAGAAGGCCCACTAGGTGACCCTTAGAAGCATATTTAATGGATTTATTTAAAAGGGGTGATTATTAACTTAAGAGATCAGTATACTTTTACTTAATATTTACCTAATATAAATTTATGATAACAATATTAAAATAATAAATTTAGTAAAAAAAATATATTATATTTTTTTAGGATCCTGAAATCACCATTATTTACTCTCATTCATATCAAATGTAATGTAAAGTTATCGCGGGTGCATACATACGACTTACCATATCCACATAGTGATATAAATCATTTTCCACCACCATATTTCATGGATTGTTATTATGAAGAGTTTAATACTTATATAAGATAATTTTAATATAATTATACCATTGTAATTATAATTTCACCTCCACTATCTTACCTTATAATAGGTTGGAATACAATAACATCGTCCGTGTGTACGTGTGGATTCCCAACTCCATGAGGTGATGTGTTTTTCTTTTAATTTACATTTTACACTGATGATAGTAAAGAAACAATTTTTTAATATATATTATTTAGAATATATAATAATTATTATGAATATAGATTTATTATTTAACTTTATTTCTTTCTATTCATCAAAATATCGAAATATCATTCATTCGTACATATGACTTAATATCTCCATAAAAGATGTCATTCATTTTTATATCTATAAATTTTTATTGATAAACCTAAATATTTTTATAATTAATATACACAATAATAATATCATGATTGAAATATTGGATATTATATAACCATGATCAAAGTATAAAGACCAAAACTGCTAAAGAAAAACAAACATGAAAATCAAAGTAGTTGTCACCAAGAACATTGATTTTAACAATGAATTATTAATAAATGCATGATAAAAGGTTATAGGTAAATAATATATAGTTATATATATATATTAATATGTTTAAATAAAATATTTATAATAAATTAATATTTATAATGGAGGAGGTTCAAATTCATACAAACGATGTTGAACCTAAGGTAAGGGTTTTTCATCTCATATTTACTTTCGCGGGTCATATTTTATATCAACCAATTATTTCATTTGTGTGGTTTATATATTTTCCCATATGTATGTTATATTATGAACCCTATTTATCTTAATTATATTTTAAGTTTCATTTGATGTTATGTCTCTCATGGTAGGGGGTATTGAATTAAAAGTTACCAAAGTGGTAAGGTTTTTTTTTCAAATATCATCATTATTCTATAATGTATATGATTAAGTAAATTTGGGGTAATGGTTTGATATTAACTTATTAAAAAAATATTTTTCTATCCTATTGTTATTCATGATATTTTATTGTAATAGTATAATTTTTCTCTCATTGGTACTTAAAGAGATTGAGAATTTTTTTAATAAATGCTAACATTATTTATCTTTTTGGTAAAAAATCCATTTGCATCCATATCTGGGTTTTATAAAAATATTTTTAGACAATTCTGTAAAAAGTATTTAAATTATTTATTAAAGTCATTTTCAACCCTATTTTTCTATTTTAAGATTTTTTAAAAAATTAATCATTTTATTGTATTACATTCAAGGTTCTTCTTTTGTTTAAAAGATAATGGGAAAATAATAATTATTTTAACATATAATATAGGAAATATTATCTTATATAATGTACATTAATAATTTTAATGCTTCATCTAAAAATTTTAATGACTATTTTTAATTATTTTACCTAATATTTTTATAAATTTATAATTTTTAGAAGTGATTTTCAAAATGAAAATGGTATTTTACATCATAATGTTTTAAATTACATTTTTATGTCATTTTCATTTATAAATGACATCAACCCTTTATTGACATATTTTCCACTAAGGACATGTTATAATGATATCATTCTAATCAATTATATATATGGTTTATGATTAGTTTCATTGGAGATATACAATTTTCACACCATTCACCATATTTATATGGATGGTTTATGGTTATTGATAGGGGGAATCATTAATATTTGACATTGTAGTATTAAGATATAAAATTTAACATTAATTGTGTTTTTTACATTTCATTTTAGGAATTCATTATACTTAGTATGTGATGGGAATTTCCCATGATTTCCCTTCGATGCATTAGCCAGTCTCATGTGATAAACTAGATTGTGTTTTGTCTTAGATATTTCCCATTTCTTTCCAAATTTCTTTGAATAAGGCCTCAATGATGTCTCTAAATTTCATAGTAAATGCCTTGATGAAAATAATTTAAATTTACTTAATTAGGTATTCTAACATTTGAATTTTTTTATTAATGTCCATGTAATTATTTGTTTTTTTATGATATCCATGGACGAGTTTTATGTTCTTAAGATTAATTATCTAGAATTATTTTGACCATTTTTACTATTTCCATATTTTTATGACATACTATATTTTTTTATATGTATACCCCTACCAAAAATATGATCACACTCCTTTATTATATTTACTTTTATCTAAGATATAATGATGGGTATTATGTATAACATCATGGTTGAAAGAATTCTATTATTTTATGAATTTTATATTTTATTGGGAATAAGGGAATCATTTTTGTATCTGGTTCTTCAAGATAGATAAAATATTCAGTACATGGGATTTAAATTACCTATTTATAAATCCAATATAATAAGGTAACCATTGGATCTGGGTTGCAAGATTTGGTTTCATTAAATATGGTATCAATGAATGTTTTTTTACAATCCTTGTTAACTGGATTTAGGAAAATATAGATTAGGAAATTTAGCCTTGTGTCTGACTTGGAGAATATTATTTTGAGATTATTTATACAAAAAAGATTAATTTATGTTACGTGTTCAAATAGTATTGTAATTATATATTATTATTCATAATTTTTTATCTAATCTAGTGCATTCCATTTTTAGAAATAGTCTATAGAGGAAGGAATAAAAGACATATCAATGTGCATAATCCATACATGGATTTCCATCCAATTCAAGATAATTAAGTGGTCGATATAGATTTTGTTATACATAGATAAATTATAACTATATATTGAAATTTCATTGATGTTATGAAAAATAATTAGCTCATATGGATTATCCTTGAGGTCTACAACATGGTGTAATAATTCTTGACCACTTAAGGAGTCAACAACCTTCATCATTATATGGGACAACAAATCCATTTGTAGATGAGAAATGGAGAAATTTTAAAGAGAATATATTTCTCAAATTGTGATGAATGAAGTGGAAAATGTTTTTATGACTTTTTATTATCTCTCATGGTATGTAGATAAATGGTTGTCATTGATTCAAAACACTACATATGAGGAGGAAATAGATAGCATAGAATAGTAGAATGTTAAAGAGTATTCATGGCATAATATTTTTATCATAAACAAAAAGAGCATATGAAGAGAAAATATGGTATTATCATAATATTTTTCTCATGAGGAATATGTTTCTATGTATAAATCTAACATTACACTCTTATTAAGGTATGATATGGGCTACACAAATAATCCCAAGAGTAATATTGAGTATTTAATTAGTTGGATAAATCCAATCCTTTTAAGGGAAACATTATCTACAAAATTATTATCATATGAGTATATAAAATCATATTATATCAATACAAGTAATGATTTCTCTATGTCTTATGGATATAAAGGAATGGAAGGGAACAAGAGAAAAAAAGGATAAATAGAAGAAGACAATGAAGGCTTTTCCCACATTTTATAATTATAGAAAATGAAAACCAAGTACATGATTTAATGAAATGCGACTTTGATTAAATTATATTGAAAAAGGTCAAAAAACATTTAAATGAAATGTTAATAAAATATTCTCTAATTTTCAGTGTTTAAACTATATGTATATGGGGAACTATGCAAATTAATTCCAAAATTGCAAGGGAATATAACTTAGATGAAGTTAAGAGATCATCTTCAATATTATTCTATTAATAATGTGGAAGTGAAATGATTGATCTATTTGTGTTTTTTGATTAATTAATTATGTTATAGAATTATTTTACCAATGATATTCTGGTTATAAGAATCAGAAAACCTCAAAGAATTGATCTATAGAGGTTTCCCTTTAAATATTTAATATCATATATTGAATGGTATTAGCAACCATGAATGGGATTTATTGTAAAGGGGATATATTTTGAAAATAATTGAATAAGATAAATACAAACCTTAATATGTTATTTATTTTAGTTAATAAATTTTATTTTAGATAAATAGAATATTGACATTGATGGAACAAATGGGATAATATTAGTGACCGTGGAAATGGTTTGTGATTTTATCGCAAAGCAATTCATGATGAAGTTCATTGAATTTTTTAATTTATGTTAATTAATAAGAGATTTTAATTATGGAATAAGGAAAGAGTTAATTCATGGAATACAAAATGTTTTCATCATGGTTTTTTGGTCATTCAACTTATTACCATGTGATTAAGGTACATGCAAGTGACATTCAGAGTCACTTTATAGGGGATAAATGATAAGATGATTTTGAAAACATCACAACCTTAATCTTATTTTTGTGGTATTTTAAAATTTTTATACATATTGTAGAGTATCGTTATGGTTTACTACTAATTAAATTGAGTAAAGTGGTCTTTGGATATTATTCATTGAGGATAAATTAAAATTTTTGGCATTGGATAACATGTTCAAACAAATTTGTTATTGGTAAATGTTCTTGCCCGAAGGAAAGACTTATAGATCCTATTATTTGTTAAATTATTATTTTAGTTCATCAGGGATAAAAAAGTAATCATTAATATACATTTATTGGCTTAAAATATAAAGTGGATGTTGATCGAAGCACAATAAAAGAATGAGATTTTGATTATGAAAAGGAAAGAAATTAAAAATGTTTATTTTATCAAGTGATTTTTTTGTTAGTAAAATAATACCCTTAATTTAGGATATTTACCTTGAAATAAAAAAAATGATCCTTTTAATTTTCTTACCAATAAATTAGTTCTCTTTTAAACCATCATATATTTACAATTTTAAGATCATTAAATTTCCCGCGACTTGTTCTTTATCACTATCTATAAGTAATTTGTTGTTATATTTCTCTTCCATGTTTATATTTTTTAATTCACACTAATTGTAACAATTTTGGAAGACTAATTATATTTTATACTATATTAAATTATTATTTCAATTTCCCTTATTTGAAGAAAAAGTTTTATAATCGATTTTTATGATATAAGCCTTCAACAAAATAATTTCCAAATATCAAACCCTTGACTACTATGAAAAAGTCCCTATTATGAGGATTAAATTTATTAAAGGCTGGGGGGAGAATATAACACCCTATTATTTTTATAAATTAAAATTATGTTCGATAACATACACTACATGCAACATTGAGCTTAAGTGAACCGTAAAATATTTATATTTGAAAATGACTTCTATAACCCAATAATTGAATTGGTAGGTATGAATAGAAATAATTATTTTTTGAAATATTTTTAAACTACCTAATAAATTAAAATTCATTGATTAATGAGATATAAATAAGTACTCAATTTTTTGAAATGATATATTAATCTTCCGAAATATGTTTTCATGAAAAATTATTTTATTTTTTTCTGAGAATATTTTCTAATTAAGTTTTGGTACTTATATAAATCATATTCTATAAATACAATATAAGTTTTTTAAATCATAATTTTAAAATTAACATAATATAATTTTTTTAATTTTTTTTGAAAATTTTGATTTTCATGTGAATAAAGAAAAATACAAATTTTCTATTTAATACCATATTTCTTTCAAGAATTTAAAAATTTAAATTTTTTTGAGTGATTTAAAAATAATATTTTTTATATTATATTATTTATACGAAATTTAAAATAATTGGAATCAATTTCAATATTGAAATTATTATAAACAATTTTTTTATACATAAAAATGCATTTTTCCGTTTAACATTTTTTCATCTTATTTTTCATTATTATTATCAATTTAATTCATTCTATTTATAGTTACTAAATTTAATAAAATAGATTAAATTATTTTAATTAATATGATAAAATTTGATAAGTAGACTATTTTATATATTGGTTAATATGGATAGTACGCATGGTAAACTTTACCACCACACTGAAAGGTAAATTATGTTATTCAAGGATAAAACTACGTGACAAGGTCATACTATTTAATTTTAATTATTCTTGGTTGACTAAAATTGGACCCTAATAATATTTTTCACTTTATTTATATGTTTAATATAAACATGATGGTTAAAATGACCAATATAATATTTTAATCAAATAATGTTACAAAATGTCACCCTCTGAGTTTTTAATATCTATTATATGTCTACCTATGGAAAAATATTTATGAATGAATAAAAATTTAAATTTTTTATTTAATGATATTATATTCATTAATATAATTAATTTATAATATTTGTGACAACATAATTTACATGAATTCTTTCTTAACACTAATTCAATATTTATTCAATTAATAGTGAAATAAAATAAGTGATATTAAGAATATTTATAGTGATATAATTTGACTGATTTATAGAGTTACATGAAATTTTTAAATGAATATGAAATATTAGTGACATTAAAATTAATAAGATTCTAAATAGACCATTTTCCTAAAGTATTAGATGTCAAATTAAATAATTTTTTTTAAAATTTTAATTAATGATAATTTATCAAAATACAATTTTATTAATTTTGTTATAAATAATTAGAATCTTGAGAGATGATAAGGGGGTATTATAATGGTCAAAATTTCCCTCCATCTCCATTTATGAGTCAAAAATTACATTTTATGTAATTTTATTAACCATTATGAGTGACTAATAGTTTCTATAGATAATGTAAAAATAGTTAACCTAAGGGTTTAAACTAAAATAAAATTTCGAAAACACCACATTAAAGTATAAAAAATATATTTTTAATGATATTTAAACTATATAATACCATGTATTCTAATTC
This sequence comes from Viscum album, assembly GCA_963277665.1. Classification (NCBI taxonomy): domain Eukaryota; kingdom Viridiplantae; phylum Streptophyta; class Magnoliopsida; order Santalales; family Viscaceae; genus Viscum; species Viscum album. The sequence goes on along the minus strand of OY728133.1, from coordinate 1,861,617,760 downwards.
CTATAATTTTTTATTCATTTGGATTTATAATTAATTTATTAATATTTAATATTTCTTGAAATTATAATGAGACCATCACCTCAATTATAAAATGGAACATCATCCCTCACTTATTTATTACACATTTAGATTTTTATTTTGACCAAAAAAACTACAAAAATACTTTATAAACTACTTTATAACCAATATAGAGGTTTTTTAAGCCCAAATGTCCAATCATAGTACTGTTAGTAGGATTTTTATATGAGTTTTTTCAAAGGATGAGTAATCACCCTAACCAGACACTTTCTTTTTTACTCCTTATTTAACTTCTCTAAATATATGGAATTTATGATAAAATATGAACTTATGTATCATAAATATAAAGATATTTTCTTATTATCATGAAATAAAAATTATCCATTCTATTTTTTATTAATTAGGAACGAATGTATCACTCGTGCGTATGTACGGTTTACTATCTCCACTTAGCGATACAATTGATTTTCCACCACTATATTTCATGGATAGTAATTGTTAGGGGTTTAATGTTTATATATAATACATATGAAAAAAATTATAACCATATAATTATAACACCACATCTTCCTTCTTAACATAAAATCATTTTGAATATAATAATGTCACCCATTCATACATGTGGACTACCACCACCATGAAGCGATACAATTTTTTTCAATTAAGTTTTACTTTCATGGTAATAGGTATGTCTAACACTATGAGATTTTTATGTGATAGTTTTTTTTATAATTTGATTTATTTGATGTCTTGTGTTTTACACTACACCAAGATATGATTTTTCTATAAGAAACACCATATTTTATTGTGGTATACACAACACTAAGCTTTTCTTAGGTTACACAAAATGTCCAGATCCTTGAATTGATTGTATTTCACGCAAGACTGTGTTTTACCGAGAAAATATATATGATTAAAAGATGAATATTTAATATAATAAGATATAAACTAGAAGTTAAATTAGAGGTTATGAATAATATAAACTAATATATGAAAATATAGGTTTTATAAGATAAATTTATTTTTTACCAATTACCTAGAAATGAAGATATATAACAATTAAATATAAATAAATATTTTTATTTATATATTCTAAAATTCATATTGTATTTATAAAAAAATTAATTAAAATTACATAAAGATAATATTGAAATAAATATTTTATATATTAGATCAAATAATTTTGATATTCATCTAATATATTTTATAGTCATTAGATAAGAATCAATAAAATTCTATGAATAAAATGATATATTTTTCACAATGGTAATTCTAACACATTTTAATGTAGAAGCAATATTAAATCCATTTTTTACACATTTATAATTTTTATATCAAAAATTAAAATTATTATTTAAAAGGGGGGAATCAGAATTTACTCTGGTTATTTTTTTTAATTTTTCAACAAAGTTTCTTGTTTTTATGAATAATGAATGTACTGATTTTTATTGAAAAATACATTTTCTTGTTAAAGTACTTATAATGTAAAATTAAATTTTGGATTAGTTTTAAATTTATTATTTGTTAATTTTGTTTTAAAACAATCCTATTATGGGTTTTTAATTTATGATTTTAAACATTCTTTTATTATAAATTCCTTTAATGTTTTAAAAGGGTATATTTCTGAAAAACTATCTCTCAGGGAATTTTATCCGTTTTATTTTAAATTAAATTCCAAAAATTATATGTTTTGAATTTTGAAAAATAGATTCTAGATTTAGACTTAGAAGGTCCCAATTTGTTAAATAAGTCCCTTTTATTTTTTTGGCTATAAGAACATTATCTTTGGTAAATTTTGTAACAATGATAATGAGTAAATTAGGTAATTTAGGTTAAAATTAAAATTATAATGACTATAAAATGACCCTAACACAAGATTTTTTTGGATGAATAAAATTCTACCATCAACAGTAAAGGATTGAAGTTATTTAATTTAATTTTCCCTTGTCCAGAAAATGACTTATATAATATTTTAATCAATTAAATCCCCAAAATGTGACTTTTTTTCTCTATAATCTTCCTTATGTTTTTGCATGGGAAAAAATGAATGATATGACTGAATAAAATCGATACTTTTTACCTTAATAAAAAAATTTTCTTGATATAAATTCATTTATTTTTACCTTTTTGGATACTTGAATGAAATTATGTTTTTTATAATATTTTATTTAATAATAATTTAATGTTGTCACATTCATGTTTTAAAAAATATATCATTTTTAATATAGGGTTAGATAGTAGATAAATTCAACTATAAATATTATTATTAATTCTATAATATTTATATTCATCATGTTTTTTTATTTTTAATTTTTACTAATGCAATGATTATATTAAAAAATTAACCAAAGATGATGTAGTAATTGTTATTAAATGTAGGATGAGTTCCTTCCCAAAGAGTAGGATTCTTTTATTAACAAAATAAATTTCATATCAATAGAATTATAAAAAAGGGACCCTACATTTTTTTAATTGAAATGAATAGATCATATCTAAAGGAATAAACATAAAATAAACGAGATTGATACCTTCCACACCTCTGTTGGAAAGGCCATCTTCCAGATCATTGGACTCCCTATAAACACGAGTAATGATGTAATCAGTAGAATATTGGAATGTCAAACAATTGATCGACTAGTTAGTAAGCCTCTATATTATATGAGGATATCCTATTCTGATTTCCTGCTCCATAATTATAAGGTCACACCCCAACTAGATATTTTACCAACCTATCTTCTTGAAATACTCAATAGTAACAATGACCCTGATCATCTTCGCTTCATTAGAATAATTAATTTTCACAAGATTTGTATAGACATCCAAAAACATAACCCTGATTATTTTGATAAATTTTATTAGAAATATTAAAATAAACATATTTTGAGATAATTAATGTGATAAAAAAAATTTCATGATAATATTGACCTCTTTAAAATATAATAAAGAATATATTTTTTTAAGCTAATTTTTTTGACATTTTTAACAAGACCAAGTAAAGAATAATGTCAAAATTAGCACTAATGATATTTTATCAAAATAAAATTTCCTTAATTTTTTAATAAATCAGAGAACATCTTAAAAAATTTAAATAATTATATTATAGTCAAAATTTTTATAAATGGATCATTTATGATTTAATTGACATTAAATAAGTAAAAAATTAAATCTTTTTAATATTAAAAGAGGTTTTACATTTTTAAAATTAAAATAGGTTAATTAAGGATTAATAAAACTAATAAGGTTTACAATTACATAAATAATGGTCAAAAATTTGATTTATTATGTCATTAAAAACCTTTATAATCTTAAATTTTATTTTTATTTCATTTTGGTGGTATATGGAAGGAAATTTAATTTATTATTGATTAATATTTTTTTAGAAATTCCAAACGTGCACCCAACCTCAATAATAAAAGGGAACGTTGTATATCATTTCTTCACAACTTATTGATCCTTCAAGAAAAGTCATACATCAATAAATTATCTTCTCACCATACCTTGACTCATTATAGATTTTATTGTAATATTAAAAGACTAATTCTAGTGTCCATAAGAGTAGATCTAGAGTGAGATCATCAAAGAAGAGGCAATCTCTTTTACCGACCCTCCCAATATCATTTCTTCTTCTAATTTTTATTTATATAATTTTTACATTAGAAACTAATAAATCCATAATAAACTATATGATGATATTTTATTATGATTATATAACAACCATATTTTACCATCTATCCATCCTATAAAAAATGAAATCACCACTCGTACGTACATATGACCTACCATATCCATGTCGTGGTGTAATATGTTTTCCCTCACTTTTTTTATGGGTATAATTATCGAAATAATAGTCATATATAGTTATTATTACATGATATTTATTTTGGAATAATAAATATGTAATCTAATTTCATACTTTTTATTATTAAAGAAATGATTATATATCTTGTGCACATGTACGACCTACCATCTACAAGACGCGATGCTATTCATTTTCCTTATTTACAATTCATGAATGATTATATTAATTTTTATAATTAGTAAATGAGGTATAAAATACAAAAATACCATTATGTAAATGATATAACTATAATGTAGGAAGAATTATTAAGACTTATATTATAAAACATGCAACAAAAATGATGCAATTAATACAAAAAATAAGCGTAATTATGAAATATTATTAAATGTGTGATAAAATGATCATATATGATATAATAAATATATATATGATTCTAAAATAACACAATAAAATTCAAAAATCCATTATACATTATTTTATGATAAGTACGAAGGATCCCAGACCTAAGGTAAAGATTAATTTCACAATCTCATTATTATATGAGATTTTTTATATGTAAGCATTTTATGGGGAATATTTATCTTTCATGTCTATGTTTTATAATATTTTCCAACATATTTTACAACTCTTATAAAATTTGTTAAAGTTATTTATACCTGTGTATGATTTCTTATCAAACGGTTTTAATGAAATATTTTTTCATTTTTTTAAAGAGTCACTATTTGGCTTTTTTCGAAAAAGATCAAGAAAAATGTTTATTTTATATTATACAGAATAAACCGATATTTATGATTCCATGACTACATAACGTTTTGAATATTATATTAAAATATTATAAGATTATTTTCAAATAAAATTATTTCTTTCAAAAATACATTACATTTTAAGAAAAGAAAATATTTTTAAAGAATAAATAAAGTTTTCCTCATGAATTGTGTTCATTTTATATCTAAAATATTACTTACCTATCAATGAGTATATTTATCAAGGATGATATCACTGTTATTATATGGTTGGTTATTTTTTATGATGGTATGATATTTTAGAAACCCATTTCATTCCCTGGGTAATGTTATTATTGAATTATTTTTATGAAAAACATTTCTTTCCATGGGTTCCGATAAGATAAGTGATTTATATTCTTGTGGAACTGATATGTTTAGTTTTCATTATGTGATGGGTTATACCTATATCTTACTCAAATTAACTAGTTAATGATTTATATATAATAATATAGAAAATAATGGAATGAGAGTAATATTGTTTTTTAGTAATATAGGATTTAAACAAGAGTAATTTTGGTTCCGTAATATGAGACTGGAGTGAGAGTAATACTTGTTTAGTAAAACCTGAATATAATAGGGAGAGAAATCAGTTTAGTAAATGAATTTGTCCACTTTTACCATCTTGGAAATGGTCTTTAACTTATATGGAAATTATTTCTTATGATTATTTTTCCACAATTACATGTTTTATAAAAATTTTGATATCTTATGATTCATGTCTTATGAATTTATATGACTTATTCTATGACTATATATTATAATCATTGATATGTATGGTATAAATATTATATGTTATGATCATATATTTATACCCTTATTTCATGATTCATATCTCCATCATTTACCCTTAATGTGTATCTAAGATCACCATTTTCTTATATTTTCTCTTCCCAATGTTATAAAGATTATTTTAGGCATGGGTACTAAAGAGGATGATATTTATGGAAAATATTGAAGACCTTGAACCATATTATAATTTTTTGGTCCATTTTTCCTATATCACTAAACTAATAAAAACTTTTACCAAGTGTTTGTGTAATATACGAAATGTTTCTAAAAATTAAGTAATATCCATGTAAATCACACCTGGGTTGTTGTAATTGATATAAGAGTGAAATATTAGTCAATATTAAGAATCTAGGATGAGAAAAAATTAATGATATCCCTAGAGATATTTCTAAGGATATTTTTAGGGATGTTACTAGAGAGAAGATTAGTTATATGTTACGATCCTAAAATTTTAGAAATGATCATGGATAACCTAGTATTAAACCTAAGATGATAGATAATTAAAGAAATTCCTCTTAATAATGTGGTTTTACTAGTATGATTCTTTTTCTGGTAAAGCTATTTATCTTGGGATTTAGAAAATGGTTGGAACCCGAAGGATTCATGTTAGTAGATAATATGATGGACAATGTAATGATCTTCCTATTGGGAAACCGATTGAAAGGATAGTTTGAAGGAAAAATATTTTCGTTATCTATAATCATAAATCCCAAAATATGATTAAAAATCTAAATTTTTTTGAGTTTCTTAACACACCTAATATATAATAGGATGAGTTTCATGGTTACCAAAAATGAAGGAAAGTTCAATTTTCCTCATGTAAATAATGTGGGAAGAGGCATCAAGGAGAATGCTTCAATAGAACTGGAACATACTTCAGGGGTGGAAAAGAAAGAAAAATGAATGTAATAGCAATGTAAAAGGTTAAGTTAACATAATGGACAAGGATAATGGTATTTATTAGGCATAAATGATAGTTAAATGTTCTAAATGTGGAATTTATGGGAATTGTGTAAATCAATATCATTGGTGGAAAAATCATGAAGTGTATCTGAAAGGTCATATAAGAAATTGTTATACATCTGATGAAAAAGAGACTATAAGAAACATATTAGAAAAATGAAGTGTGATCGAATAAAAAAATAAATCTTAGATAATGGTTTGAGAATATATTGCAATGATTTAATGTTTATGAGTTGTAATTCAAGAATAATTTTATGATATTATCGATTATTGAAACATCTAAGGATTGTTAAACTATAGTTTTTTCATAATTATTTGAAAGTATATGTTGAATGGAATTAGTAAAAATGAATAGTTAGTGTGTTTATAATGGGATTAAGGGAAGGATAACCCTCAATATTTTTATAATGATGGGATAGTGAAATAAGGTGATGTTTGATAATATTAATGACCTTGGGACTGAAATGATAAAAATGTGGGAAGTGTTAATTTTTTGAAGAATTAATTTTTTCACTAATTTTTTACGATAATATATTTTATTACCATTTTTCAATATAAAACAGTTTTAAAATGTTTGGAATGTGACAATCAAGAGGTACATTATGATATTCAGAAGATCAATTGTGAACTGATTTTGAGAAATTATTATCCTTCATTCTAGTGCTCAGAATTTGAATATTTTAGAAGCGTTATAAGGTTAAACATTTATATAATGTTTAAATTTATATTATTATATAGTTTTTGAGTTTAAATTTTTATTTTTCCATATGAGTTTTTATGAATTTTAAATAACATATGCTAACTATTTCTTTCTATGATGACAACTAAAGATAAATGGAATGACTTTTCAACCGTGGTATGGATATCATGATCAATTAGTACTTTAGGATTTAAAAAGTATACTTTATTTCTTGAAATAATATATAAATTGTAAATTTATCAAGTCACAATGAAACAATGAGTCTATGATTAATCAAGTAAGTATTTATTAGCATAAAAAATTATTCAAAAATATAGAAAGGATCTTGAATCCAAAAATTTTATCTTAGTACATTATTTTCCAATGAATAAAATCTTCCCATATATCATAAAAGATTCATGGATTAGTGATGGTTAAATTTATCCTGACCACTTTGTATATAATTATCCTCCATAATATGATAGTTATATTTCTCTTCAATGTCTATGTTTTTACATTCTACCTATGTTATCCTATGTGGAAACACAACAATGAGTTACATTGGGTAACTATTATGTATCCAACATTCCTTTTAAAATGGAAGTTATAATATTAATTTTTATGATGAAATAAACTTTCAAGTATTAATTCTTTAATAACCTAGACAAATTTTGAGGATGAAATTCATTTTAAGAGGGTTGAATGCAACACCTTGAAATTTTTATGGGAAAGATTTGTTAAATAATTTTATTTCTTTGATATCTTATGTTGTACACTACACTAAGATTATATTGTACTATAAAAAACACCATAATAACTTATGATATATAAACAACTATGCTTGGATTGTGTTACACAAAATTTTTATTTTCTTTGATAGCTTGTGTTTCCCTCAAGACCGAGTTTTACGAAATAATAGTATATTATTAAAATATTAACATTTAATATAATAAGGTATAACCTAGTTGTTAAATTAGAGGTTATGAATTGTAATGACTAAATTATGAATATATTGGGCTTATAAGCTGAATTTATAATTTATAAAATAATTAGAAATGAAAATACATACCAATTTAATATAATGAAATAATTTTATTTTTATGCTCCAAATGTCATATTGTCATTATAAATTAAATTAATTAAAAATAGTTACTAATAATAATAAAATATATATGTTATAAATTCAACATAATATCTTTTAAATTCATCTAATATATTTTACAGGAAGAAAATAAGTATAAATCTAATCCTATTAATAAAATGATATATTTTTCTAGAAGGGAAATTTTACCACATTTTAATATATAAAAAATATTAATTTTTTTCCACTTATAATTTTTATATGAAAAATTAATCTCTTTATTTTAATTAATTATATAAAAATTTACTTTGGTTAAGTATTTTGTTTTTTTTCTTGAAAAGTTTAATGTTTTGATGAATAATAAAAATACTAATTTTTGTTGAAAACTTTATATTCTTTTAAAGTCTTTAAAAGGTAAAATTATGTTTTGGATTAGTTTTAAATTATATTGAGTTATTTTTTGTTTTATTTTTTTTCAATTTTAATTGAATTTATTATTTTAAACATGATTTTGTTATAAAAACATGTTATCTTTTAAAAGGGAATTTTTCTAAAAAACTGTTTTGATGCCATTTTACCAGTATTATATTAAATTATATTCTTCAAAATCTGTGTTTTAAATTTTTAGAATTGGATGAAAAGTTTTTATTCATAAGGATGAAATTTGGAAAATAATTTCCTTCTATTTTTGGCCAATATAAATATTAGATTTGGTAAATTATGTTACTAACGTAATAGGTAAATTAAAAAATTTAGGATAAAAAGAAAATTATAAAGGATATAAAATGACTATAACAGATGATTTTTTTTTGGATAAATGAAATTCAACAATTAAAACTAACTGATTTAAGATATTTTGTTTAATTTAAAATGTTCCATTAAAATGAATTATATAATATTTAAATCAATAAAAAGCAAAAAATGTCACTTTCTACGTCTTTAATATCTCTTATGTGTCCACATGGGAAAAAAATTAATGATATGAAAGAATATAAATGTTAATTATTACATTAATAAAAATATTTCCATTGTATAAATTCATTATTGACGTTTTGGGCTACTTGGATGAAATTTTCGTATTTATAATATTTTATTTAATAAAAATTTAATGATGTATAATTTAGGTTTTAAACAATATATCATTTTAATATAGGATGATACAATATATAAATTCAAATATAAATAAGATTCTGTAATATTTAATATTTATATATATATCAATGTATTTTATTTTTAATATTTATTGAAGAAATTGTTATATTAAAATATTACAGGCTGATGATATAGTAATTATGTTATTAACGGAATTGTAATATAAATGTTATTAAAAAAATTCAAATAAATATAATATGAGATAATTAATGTGATAAATGAATTTTATAGATTAACATGGACTCTTTTGGATATAATGAAATATTTTTTTGAGGTTTTCTTTCTATCTAGATAATTTTGAATGTTCGGGTAATGAATCGTGTCAAAATTGACAGTAATGATATTTTATTAATTTATTCAAAAAAACCTATTTAAAAATAAAAAATATATAATACAGTCAAAAATGTTATAAATTTGTCATTTATTATTTAATTTAAATTATATAAGAAAAATTTCAAACTTTTACGCATTAAAATAGATGTTACCTTTGTTAAAATTAAAATATGTAAACAATGGGTTAATAAAAAAGATAAGGTTTAAAATTACATCAAAACCAATCTATAATTTATTGGATGGTGATATTAAATGAATATATCTAACTATATTATAATTATTTACATTTTTTGGGTATTTTTAATGTGATTTAATTTATTATAAAATAAAAGTTTTAGAAATTCCAAAGGTGCCCCCAAATCAATTATAAAATTGTACCTCCTCCATTATTTTTTCACAACGCATTGAGTATTCATGATTGGTAATAACTAGATAATTTACCTTCAAATTATAATCAGATTCATTCTATAGGTTATTTTATTCCCAAAGCACCACCTCTAGTGTCTCTCATAGGAGATCTAGAGGGAGATTTCTGAAGAAGAGGTAATATCCTTTATTGACTCTCTTAAGATAATTTATTGTTATACTTCATTTTTATGCATTGTTTCTATAATAATGTAATAAATCCAATACAAAAATTATTGTGGGATGTTATTATGATTATGTAACAACCATATTGCACCTTCTATCTATAATATGAAAAATAATATCACCACACACAATTATGTATGGCCAACTGTCTCTATGCCATGGTGTAATCTATTTTCACCATTTTATCGTGATGGGTATAATGAAAGAAATAATAATAATATATTTTTATTATAACATGATATTTATTATTTAATAATAAATATACTTATCCACTTCCATACATATTACTATTAAAGAAATGATACCATCGTTCGTGCGTACGTACGGCCTACCGACTCCATGATGTGATGCGGTTCATTTTCCATATTCTACATTAATGAATGATTATATAAATGTATAAAAGAATAAATATGATATATAAAACATTAATAACATTATTTAAATGGTATAAATATAAACTATGATCTCTAACTGGGAATTATACTATAAAACATGTATTTAAAAATGAAGCAATTAAGGCCCGAAAGAAGCTTAATAAAGAAATATTATTGAACGAGTGACAATATGATAATATATAAAATAATAAATACAATTATGGTTCATAATTAAATTAATAAAATTATTTAATCAATTAAATGATAGTTTTAAATATGTACTATGGAACCCATGCCTAATATAAGAGTTAATTTCACAATATCAATATAATCCGAGATTTTTTATACGTAAGTATTTACTGGAGAATATTTATCACCCTTATCCACATTTTTAATGATTTAAAAAAAATTATAACTCTTATAAAATTTGATAAATTCATTTTTACCCTTGTATGAAATCTTATTTAACGGATGGAAAATATTTTTTTTGTTTTCTTAAAGAGGTAATTCATAAATTTTCTTAAAAAAGTACATGAAGAATCTTTTTCCATATAAGGAATAAATGATATTTATGCTTTCATGAAGCCTAAATTACATGAATATTACCTTAAAATATTACAAGGTTATTTTCGAAGAATATGTTTTCTTTTAAATTTCCTGGGCATTTTAAGATAAGAAAATATTGTCAAAGAAGAAAGTTTATTTTTTCTTAAATTATTCTAAAGTGATATTTCAAATGTTTCTTGTGTTTTAATGTGGATATTTTTAAAGGATGATATCCCTATTATTTCCATGGATGTTTTATAATTATTATGGAATGATATTTATGAAACCCATTTATTTACATGGGTCTTGTTATGATTTAATGATGTTTATGAAACCCATTTCTTTTCATTGGTTTTGAAAAGATGAATGATTTATGTTCTTGCTGAATGCATGTGTATGGTTTTATTAATGTGATGGGTGGGACCTGTATCTTCATGTAATTCATTGGGTAAGGATTTTTATCTCATGAGATAAGCAAGACTGGAATGAGAGTAAACATTGTTCAATAATACATTACTAGAATGAGAGTAATGGTGGTTTAGTAATACAAGACTGGAACATGAGTAATCTTGGTTCAATAATACATTATTTGAATGGGGAGTGAATTTAGTTCTATAAAAGAGTCTTTCTTCTATGATGGTCTTGGAAATTAAAATTGAAAATTATGGAAATGATTTCTTATGCTTATGTTTTTTTCCATAAATAAATGTTTTATGAAAAAAAATCCTTCTGTAATTCATATCTTCTGAATTTATAGGATTTATTCTATGAATAAATATTTATGAAATTTTACATATCGGGTAAAATTTTAAGATTTTATTTTCATATTTTATACCCTTATGTCATGATTCATATCTCCTATGTTTATGCTCACTGAGCATCGGATCCCACCCTTTTCTTATGAATTCTCTTGCTTATGTTATAAATAATGGTTTTAGGTAGGTGTACTATAGGGTAAGATCATTATAGTAAAAATTTAAGATCTTACACAATATCATATTATTTTATTCAATGTTACCAATGACAGTAATCTAATACAGTATTTGGGCATTTGTTTGTGTGATGTAGTAAATGTTCTTCAAAAACGATGTAATATCCATGTACGTCAAGCCTGGTTCATTATATTGTGTATTTTATGAATATATATGATGTATATGATATAATAAGGATTATTTAAATTATAATTACAACTTACCTTTCAATCATTCCATATAATGAAAAATGAAAAGAGCATTTATGTATATACTTGGCCTAGGCTCTCCATAGACAGTTTATTTCATATTTCCATATATATTTTATTTCAAATGACAATGAATATGAATATAATTAATATAAATGATAAATATATGATTATAAATATTTTTTAAATGATATAACCAAGATCCAATTACAAGAACCAACACTATAGAATGAAAAGATACATGAAAAATGAAGTAGTTCTCACCCCGAAAAATGATTTCAAAAAATAATTATTAATAAATTGGTGTTATATATTTATCAATAAAACACATATATAATTCTATATATGAATATTATTTTTGAATAATGTTATAAAAAATAAATATTTATATTAGAGGCGGACTGAATAGATATGATGGAAGTCGAACCTTAATTAAGTGTTTCTTGTCACTTTTTTACTTCTGTGACACATATTTCATATTCACCAATTCTTTCTTCTATATGGTGTATATATTTACACATCAACATGTTATATTATTAATATCATTTTAAATGGTGTTTAATTTATCAATTTTTTTATTTCTCCCATGTAGTGTTACGATACAAAAGTTCCCATGACAAAAAGTGTTTATTCCACAATCTCATTATTATTAATGATTTTTTATTTTTAATTCTATATTTTGGGAACTATATGATATTACAATATTGAAATCATTATATTTTATTGTCCAATATTTATTCATTAGCATTTCATTCAATAATTCATTTTTACTCTATTTGGTACTTAAAATGATTGAGGAAGTGTTTTTATGAAATTGCGATGTTATTTATCTCTATGATAGAAAAGCCTATTTCATACAAATCCATGTTTTATAAAACTATTTTCAAATAAAATTTTAAAATTTACCCAAATGATTTATTAAATAAAATTTTACCGATGATTTACTTTTTAAAAATTTAGATAAAAAGGAATTTTCTTGTCAATTTCTGAATGAGGTACCTGTTTCATTTTACTTAAAATTTTAAAATAATAATTTTTATTGTATAAAAATGAACATAATTTATTGATTTCCTAACCATTACTTTCTATGAAGATTCTACAAAATTTTTTAATGACTATTTTTAAATATTTTCCCAAATATTTTATAACTTAATTATTCGAAAATGTTATTTTCAAAGTAAAAAGAGAATTTTCCATAGAAATATTTTGAATGAAATTTTATAGAATTTTTATTCATCAATGAAAAAAACCCTTTTCTTATATATTCTAAAATGGGAATATGTTGTAATGATACTATTCTTATGTAAAAGCTAGATGGTTTTTGAACATTCTGATTGTGGATGTACTATTTTGACAACATTTAAAATATTACTTTGGATGTGTTATAATAATTTATTGAGGAATGTATTAAAATGTATCATGCATATTTTTAATTAATAATTTTATATTAATTATGATTCAAAACATTCATATGAGGAATTAATTTGACATAGTACAAGAGGATATGGTCCCACTATATCCCCTCAATACATTGGTAGGTTTTTTTAGACAAATAATATTTTTTTGGAAGATGCATTACCCGTTTATTTATTATTATCCTGGAAGTAGGAGTCATTTTTTAGATGTATTGGCCATATATTTGATTTTATGTTTTAGATACCCAACATTATATATTTTATCATTATGAAATTAGTTATCAATTTTTATATTGTTATTTTATTTTTTAATGATACCCATGGTTGATTTTTAGTTAATGTGATTAATAAAATGGCATTATTTTTACAACTTTTTATACCTTACATATTATTTGTGCCTTTTTAGTTTACAATATATGAATACCCTTATTGAGATTATAAGATCACAATTTTCTCTTGTTTCACTTCTCCTATGATATGAATAAGGGTATTATTAATTACATCAAGGATAAAATAATTATTTTATACTATTTATTATATATTTCTAAGGTAATATGGGAATAAATTTTTATCTAGTTCTTCTTCTATACTAAACTATTATACCTATTGAGATGAAATTACTTGTATCTATTAACAATATAATAATGTAACCACTAGATCTGGTATACTAGAGATAAATTCTTTGTATATAATATATTATTATTAAAATAATTATACTTTTTTTATCTCACCAAAAAGTCCAATATTCGAAAGAATAAAAATGTATCTCTTAATAAGATCATTATTTTTAAATTATATTTTATTTCTCTGCAATGTTCAATTATATATTTTTTGGAATGCTAATATGTAATATTATTTAGGATAATAATAATTCTCTCTACCCTATTTTAATTGTAAAATGTAGTACCCTATTTATTATAAGGTTTTTCAAAAAACGAGTTTAATGATCATTCTTACTATAATTTTTTATAATATTTATGATTTTCACAGAATAATTTATTAATGTTTAGTTTTAAAAGGTAAATGTTTTCTATATTTTTTTTTCACCATTTGTAAAAAAAATTTGAAGGTTACTTGAAACTTCATTATTTTATAAAATATATTGAAAATTATCTCTTTTAACATTTCATACTAGAACACATCTTTATATTACCTTTCAAATTTTATTTGATACTTTATCTAAAAACATTCATGGTCACTAAAAGAAAAATTAATTTCTTCATTTATTTAAAAAATTTCCCTATTTTAAATTATTTCAAAAGATCAAAGACATTTCTCTCTCCAATGTTTGCCTTTGAACTACATTATAGTATTTTTCATCTAAGTCATTGTCCATTGACATAAAATATTCATAATAGAGGATATTTTTTTAAATTTAACCAGCCACATTCTATCTTTGGAAGGCTTATGTAATGACCTCCTCTATTAGAAAAATGATCAATCTATGCCTTTTTCATACCTAATATTCTTTTGTGTATAACAATATTTATTTTTACAATGCCTTTACTATGTGAACACACTATTTTTTTTATTTTTGATTGATTACTGTTCAAAAATATTTTATAAATTGATTGATTGGGAGAAATTATAAACATAAAAATACACCCTTTCTTTATAAGGTAAAAATACCATATTCATTATTATCTTTATTGAAATATATTTAATTATAAAGTTACTGAATACCTTTTTCCACTTTTTTATTTTCCATGGTTATATCATGTTATGATTATTAATGGAATTATAAATGTATTCTTTATATGATTCCATTTGAAAGGAATATGAATACCATTTACATTCCATGGGTTCTTTATAATACGATATAATGATTTTTATGTAACACATTGGTATGGATGATGATGGGTGGGGTCTTATTTCACCATAAAATACAATGGTAATGGTTTTATGACTCATGTGATAAAGATTATGACTATCAACACAATGTAGATTATATACTTCCATAATATTTGCCCTGAACATGATGAAAATTACCTACATTTACTAGATTGATCATGAACATGATGTCGATTAGTTACCACTAGTGAAAATGTATTTTTTTTACATTAGGTATTTAAAGTTTTAACATTTGTTTTCTTGTGTTGTTATTTAAAGATATGTTTAAATATGTTTTTTACATTGGTTTTTTAACCCCTCTACTAATGTCTTTTTAATGCTGGTAATTTTAAAACCAATATGGATAGAAGAGAAAAACCATAGATATGGATTGATTTATCTTGTTGATTATATAAAAAATTATATTATAAATAAATACATAAAATAAATCAAATCATGTATAAAATAAACTATTTGAGAAATGTTATTTTAATTTAGTTAAAATAAATTTTTCCTATTGTGAATCAGTATCATAAGAAATAAAAAAATGAATTACAAGTAACCAAAAAATATAATCACTCATCAATAGAAAAAAAATAAGATTCATAGATTCAAATAATTTTTACATTAATGTTTTTTTCAATATTTGAAATATATATTTCAAATAATCAAAAATAGTAATTATTTTATTAAGTATCCTATAACTTCTATTTTAATGTGATTTAAATCTTATTAAATATAATGGTGAGAGTCATCAAAAGGCTAAAAATTAAAAACAAATAATGTAACATTTACTATAATTACAATTTTATTATATATCGAAGGATATTTAACAATACAATCTAACAATTGGAATTTAGTAATAGTCCTGATTGCTATAGTTTCAAACATAAATCAATGAATGTAATATTGACAATAATTTACTCCTAATTGACGATGACCATTTTTATCCGAAGAATTATTCAACTCAAAATAACATTTTATGAAATTTCTTCCAAAATATAGTAATTATAAAAGATAATTCACCATTGGATTTACATATTTGATCATTTTTTGCCTATTTCATATTGCCTCTATGAAGTAATCCCATTCAGTTCTTTAAAATGATATATATAAAATAAAATAAAATTTCACTATAATATAAAATTATTAAATTATCAAACATACATGATAAATAATATGTTAATAGTTTGTCACAATTCACGATGCACATAACCGATAGTGCGTTTTATAACTTAAAAACACAAAACATTAAATGAGCACTAATATAAAAATATATAACTGTAGTGGTAATTCAGATATGTGAAATAACATTTTAGGTAATATATTTTCAATAAATTTCATTTTAAGGAATCATCTACAAATTAATTTTTTTATTTTAAAATCATTCAATAGTATATATATATATATATATATATATATTTATTTATCATATTTCATTGTCAATGAAAATAGTGAAGTAAATTGAGGGTTGAAAAATTAATACACTAATGTCATATCATACTGAATATAGAGAATATATAAAGATACATAATAAAAAAACAAAATTATTATGTTGTAGTAAATTTTAATAACTGAAATATTTATGATAATTGAATTACATGGAAAAGACTTGCATCATTTTAATTCCCAACATATATCTGTTTACAAGATATATGATATCTCTCATTAATATCATATCATTCTATTCATGCCCACAAATTTCAATATCCATTAGAATATCATAAACATCTAAAAAAGAGGAATACCCTGATAATCGATCATGTCTAGAAGAGGTTGATTATAAGGTCACAATTGAATGAAATTGTTGGTGTATATACAATATTCAATTAAAACTAAATTATTCATGTAATGAAAATACAGATTTTTAATTGATAAAAAAATTCATCACCAACATGAAATAAATTATATATTCTACACATATATAAGTGGATAATTTTTTGAACATTCTATATGGACATACTAAAAATGACAAATTCATTGTCTAACTATTGAGACCTTATATCTAAAAAATAATACTCTTTACGATCAATTTATAACATCCTCTATAGTTATCCTAAGATGGTTTGTATCTATTTTTTTATGATGAACAATATCATAAATATAATATATTACTTCATATTTGAAAATATTATCTTGGGGATATTCACTTTTAAAATTTGGAAACCTATAAAAGAGGACCTATATAAGTTGGACAAGTAGGTCGAGGTAGAGGGGTGGAATTAGAAGGCAGATAGGGAGTGGGATTTGTAGGTAGACATGGAGGACTGGGATCTAAAACATGAAACTATGTTTTCATGTCTATAAAAACCAACTCCATTGATGCTCTAATCATTTCCCCCAACTTCTCCTTAATCTATATAACTTTTGCTTCTAAAGCATCAATTTACCTTTAATATACATCCTCATTTAAAGAATCTCTCTAATGACCAAACACTTTTAGAACAATATAGCTACAATATATCCTAATACGAGACCCAAGTGTTCAAGATTTCCCATTGAAGTAGCTAAAATATCCTTCGTATCCCTAGGTTTGAGGGTCCCATGTGTGATGTTCTCTTCAAGGGATTATTTTAATGATTTTTTTGAAAAATTCCGTAGTTATACAAATTATTTAAATATTTAAATGAACTTAAATATCATAAATCAATTAAATAAATTATTTCAATCCTCTCACATACAACCCTCAAATCATCTGTATGATTTTTCCCTTTTTTCTCATTTGGGACCTCTTTTATTATTTATGTCTAGCTTGATGTGAATGAGGGTTAACCTATATGAAACCCAACGATTTAGATCTCATTTTTTAAAAAATTTAAGTCATTATTTATTATTCTAATAACATAAACCCTCTATGTTATAATGTGTGATGGTATATGTTTTTGGATTGGATATCCTCATTTTGTTCAAAAAAAGAATAATACAATCTTGAATATAATCATTAATATAACAAATACATCTAAAATTTAACATTTCACTTACAAAAGATGATTGTTTTTGTATACCCTAAAAATAATTATCTATGCATATTAATCTATAAAACTATATAGATCCCATGAAATTTAATTTTTTCATTCCCTACAAATGAAAAATGATTTAATGGTTGATTTATAATACACATATCATCTACCAATTGATGCTAAAAATCTATTGTTAGATGATCTAGTATCATTTAAATCATATTTAATAAAGTTAGGAGGGAGAACCATATATTAGTCAACAAATTTCATGACAAATAAAAAAATGAAAAATGAGCTTACGAATATTATTTCCCATAATTGAGATAACGCCACATTATTGAAATTTATTTAATGAAGAATTGAAATAATAATTTTTCTGTGATATTTTAGTGCAACAAAATCATAAATTGTTAATTTATAGGGACACCTAGGAATATTATTATCATCAAAATCATGTGGTATCATTTACACTCTGCAATGGTAAACTAAAAATTTTGGTAAATGTGTCCAACTAACCCTGGACTTCTTTTATTCCATTATGAAAGTTGTTGGATTCTCTTAAGAAAGACGAGGAGGTTCCCCTATTGATGTATATATAAATTCAACTCCAAAAGAGTAATGTGACGTCGATGTTCGATCTGAAAATATTCTACAAATCAAAGTAACAAACAATTGGTACACAAATATAATAACCAAACTATTTCATATTAACATAAACAAAAAATGAAAAAATGATAGAGTAAAATGTAAAGTAATATAAATAGATTTTTATTTATATTTTTTTGAAATTGTTTAATAAAATATTAAAAATATTAATGATATATAAAATGACATAAAAAATAAAAAAAATACAAAAATACATAAATATGTGAATAACCATTTTAAAATGATATAAAAAACACTATTTATCATATTAATTAGAGTAATTAACAATAATGTAAAAAATAATATATATTTCATTCATTATCTTATTTGTTAGAATGTAAAAATGTTAAAAGAATATATATATTGTTAATTAAACATAAAATATTAATGAAAAATGAAAACAATTAAAAAGTAAAAACTAATTAAAATCAAGTTGTTATATAAAAAGTTTAGAAATTGAAAAATAATAAAAATAAAACTAAAATAATAAAAAATTATCATATTACTTATAGTACAAGTTTAGAGTAAAACAATGAATAAAATTTAACTAGAATTTTATGAAATTTTAAAAATTAATCAAGAACTTAATATTTGTAACATGTAAAATTAGTAAATAATTAAAGGTCTTTCTTCATATATTCATTCCTCGAGACTATTCCATATAGAAAGAACCATGTCTGTGATGAAGCCATAAATTTTATTTGTTAATATTTATATTGAAGTAGTGATATCACATAAATTAGAATCATCATTATTTTTATCATCAATAAATGCATTTTTTCATAGAAATATGGTAGACCAGTACATATTTGATGGATCAAGAACATTGATTTTTTTAGTGGTTCCTTGATAAAATGATCCTATTTGTATGATAATCTATTAATATTAACTAGTGTCATTCCAAATTCATCATTTATAAATATATTTTTACAGATAACCCATTTTTATATAAACACCAGATATCAACATTTAATGTAATAAACCTCACATATTTATTCACTGACTACATAATAATCACTAGACATAGTGATTGGGTTATTTTCATTGATACATAAAAAATAAATTGATTCGGTGAATACCAATTCACTATTATTATAAATTTAAAATATATTTTCTAATATCTGGTATGTAATGTATATCCACTAATGTCATTACCAAACCATGTTAACATATTTAAACATGGTAAAATTTCTAATAGTCTCAGGGTTTTTGATGCATCTGAACTACCATTCACATTCTCTTTAAAATATATATTTTTTATAATCATTGAAAATAAATTTTAATGTTTTCTTTGGATAATATTTATTTAACAAAAAATAATGAAAGTATATAAATATATTTGCAACTTATATTGTATTCAATATGTATAAGTTTAATTGTTTATCTTATCACTAATAAATGATTTTAATTTCAATCCATAGATCCCCTTTACACTATAATTTCCTCATTTATATAGATACGTGAGAACAAAAATGTGCTATATTTCAAAATAATTGATGGTGAAAAATTTTACCGCTCTCTCATAAATATACATATCAATAATAGATGATTCAAATTGATATGAATTATAAACTAAACCCTTAAATATATTCATATTGCATTCTAATGGATACATCCTTCAAATATATACTTGTCATGGAAAATTTATTTCTAGAAATAAAGGAACTATTAAATGCACCAAGATATCTAAAAAATATGGAAGGAAATAAATTTCCAATTGAAGATTTTAAATACCACAATATTCACCAAATTATTCAATGAATTTGGATAAATACATATCTCAAAAATTAAATTATAAAAACAACACAACTTCATGATAGTCATTATGATGTGGATATGAAACACTCCATGTAAAGAAACAACACATACCTATTACATCTTGATGTGATAATTAAGATAATTCATGCATAACATATTCAAATAATTTAGTGATTTTTTATAAATTTGATGAATAACACTGCCGAACATAGACACCATCGAAACAATGAAATAACTAATTTTCATCCTCTTGGATAATGTATGAAAAAATGGATCATGGTATGTTTTTTTTCCATTATGATTTGTAGCTAAGTAAAATCCTTTTCCCATTATAAGTAAGGCCAATATTGGACTCAACCCATCTTTAGTATTTCCTTCAATATCTAACAATGTTTTAATCAATGTAATGAATGTTTTATTTTTTTACTTGTATGAAATCAATGATTTTTTGACCATATTATATCCCCATTATGGTATATCAAAAAATATTTATCATTTTCTCTAGATAATTATAACATTACATGATTTTTGGGTCTATCCAAATGTGACAGAAATGGGTTTTACCCTCTCCAAACACTGATAATCATATGAAACAAATCGGAGTAATATGCGATTCATGTCAGCCATTTAATTCATTTTATAGTCTTTGATATGATTGAACTATAGAAAAAATCCTCTAAATACCCATGTATAATATTATTCGACCATTTTAAAACTTATAATATGAAGTTATTTGTTCAAAAAGTAAATATTATTTATTTTCCATAACTGTAATTATAGAAAATATCTATATAAAAGAAGTAATTTACTATGAACATAATAATTAAATGTAGTTGAAAATTTTCAATTTTATAAGAATCATGTACTCTAATACCTTCCTCCCATATAATCATCAAATCATCAATTAATAGTGATAGTAAAACATCAATATCATCTCCATGCTACTATAGTCTAGAAATAATTAAACTTGACATGATATATTTCCACCTCATACAAAATGTTGGGGAAAAGTTATAAATTAACTAAAAAAAGACATTAACTATGTTTTCCACTTATTCAATAATATAGATTTGTTATATATATTTATATTCTATGTTTGATATTTATAACATCATTTTTGAAAGTAGAATTTTTTTATCAATTTTATTCTATTGTGTAATATTTTTTTGATGAAAATAAATTTCCATCACTTATACACTCATCTAAACGACATATTATAATTTTTGAATCATTTTAATTGGAAAATAAATATTCAAATAAACAATTATAGATAGATACAAAATTTCTATAACATGATTATATATGTTTAACTACTAAACTGGTATGTGATTTTTATTTCAACTTATGCCAAGATGTCTCAAATTTTTTACACTCTAATAGAAATTCAAATTATTTCCTGTATAGAACATAATCATTTCTGTAATAATTTATTTTTTAGTGCCCCAAACCTAATGAGAATAATATTTGCTTTACATTATAATGCTAATCTCGAAGATCATTTTCTTTTAGAAGTATGTCCTTAAATAATTATAGTAAATTTATAAAAATATTGTCACTCCATAAATTTTTTTACATTTAAGTTAATAAATAATATAATAATTGATAAAATATTAAATTAAACATAAACTAGATACAATTGTTTTCCAGTATCACCTTATAGATGCTCAATTATCTATTATTTCACAATTTCTTCTACATTAACATCATGAAAAAATATTTCATTTTGATCATACTTATCATCTTAAAATAAATCATTGTCCATAAATTTGAAATTTTATCATGTTTCACCATACCAAATCTAAGGGTTTTAAGTCAAATTAAAATCCTGAAAAATTAAATTACCTTGGATTTATCATTATTTTAATATCTTTATATTTAAAAATTTTAAACATGGAATGAAAAAAGTTCATTTTCAAGACATTTCTTTTATAAAATTTTAAAAAATCATTAAATAATTCCTCATATTAATTAGTTGTACATAGTTTTGTATTCTAAATTTAGTTTGTTTTTATCTAAAACAAATATAATTAATTAAAAATGAGTTATTTTATATTGAATTTATTTTCATGTTTAATGATATAAGTAACAATAAAAAATAAATAAATATTTTCACAAATAAAATAAAGAAAAAATATATGATAAATAATTATAACTTTGAACGTATTTAATTATCATTATTTCATAAAAAATCAATATATATCAAGAAATAAACATGATATTCTAAATATAAATTATTTATACACTGTATTCAAACTCAATAACCCAATATACATTCAAAACACACATTCATAACGTAAAAGAAATAATATATTAGACACACATTAATCAATAAAAAAACATTATATATATAATGACTTAATAAATTGTAATTAAATCTAATCATTTAAAAAAAATATTCATTAATTAAAAAGAAATTTATATGTGTGAATAATCATAAATGGAAACATAAATAGTGAATAGATGGTGTCAGTAATAGAAAACTGGAACTGAAAATACAAATACACATACCATTGATGAATGAATAATACAAACAAAAAACAAAAATCATATATTGATATATAATGGTGGAGGATTAAAAATGAAACACCAATGTGAGAAAGGAAAATATAGAGTGAAATTTGTAAGAAATGATGAGTGATAGTTGATACTGGTTGTAAATACCAACAAAAAGAGATTAAATACAACTAAAATGAATATTGAAGAGATTCGGGGCCACCAGATCAAATATAAGAGTGTCATTGTTTGGCGTATGAGATAAACCATAAGATGGTATAAAAAACAATGAATCCAAAATGACTAGACTTAGTGCTTGATTAATTTTTTTTCATCTTTGTTATTTAAAAAATGATGTGAAAACTTATTCAATATATTTTCTCAAATAATCAATGTAAAAAAGATACACCTTTTCTTATTCACATTGGTTATTTGACAACCAGTGTGAAAAATCATTTTTTCCAATCATTTATAGATAAATGATATAAAAAATGTGTTATATTAAATGAATTTTATATTATTATATATTCATAGGAATGAGTGTGAACAAAATGTAGATTATTACAATTATATGATTTATCATGATCATTTTGTGGATTAGATATAGTAAACAAATTGAGATTAAACATGATTTGGATGAGCCATATTCACAATGATATGAATACATATTGTTATGTGAAGGTCATAACTATATTTCATAAACTTATGATATTATCCATGGATCATGTTTCAAATATCGTGTTTCCATACTCCTTCTCCATGTTATATGTTGTTCTTTTGATATTACATGAACTACTATTATAACCCATGGACATAAAATCTTATTCTATTTTTTAATAATACATTTCTCCCATGACCACATTCTCTCATTTTCATATAATATAACACTTGATTATAGAATCATTAGTCTTATTTTACCAAGTGTTTTACCATACCTCGTTCTTAGGGTTTTTTCTATAAGTCATAATGATGAGTATAACCTAAGAGATGTCTAGAAGTCTATATAATATGAATTAATATATAGATAAATGTTCAAAATTATTTTAAAATAAGATTCTTTTGTATCCTAAAATCGAAGATACTAATCCTCCCATCATCAGGATTGTGAGATGTTTTATGAGTTTTAATGCTTATCCTATGGTAATGTTTTAAACTAAAGGTAGACTCATATAACCTTTTATCATTGTTAGAGTTTAAAGAATGTGTTTTAGAACTAGATCTGGGAGTGAGGGAATGCAGATTTATAGTTTGAATCTCTATAATACTATATTAAAAATAATTTATATAACTATTTTAATATGTGGAAAACTATGACTTTTATTTATTATTTTAATATACAAAAATCCTTGAAATTATCTTATTAAGTTAAAATTTCATTTTTTTGGAATATGTGATGAATTTTTTGATGATATAGGTTATTATCATTATATAAAATAAAAAAATCAATATTTTTTTAATCCACCCAAAATAAATGTTTTTTTCACAATTATTTTATCCCAACATTATTATATTTAATATGATTTAAAAAATTATTTACTCTTATTGAGAACTTAATTTCCTTCATTATAATTTTTTGTAAAATTAAGTTCATTATATTTTAATTCAATTTTAAATTATGTACCTTTTGAATTCATTATTATACAACCAATTTTAATCCAACCAAAAAATTATATTTTGAGGGATATATTATCAGAAAATTATACATTTTAGAATTTTACCTTTTAAAAAACATTTAAATTTTTTATATCACTTGTCATTTGAAATTATTAGCATTTGTACAATATATTTGGTTTTTTACCTTCATAATGAATCAAAATATACTTCTCAAATAGATGATATATCCATTTAAATTTATTTTAAAATATATAATGGAAATTTTTATCATAATGACATGGTAATACCATCCGTATGACTCTTTTAATAATGAAAATTAATTATACACATTAAATTATGATAATTTTATTCTTATAAACTTTTCTTCAAAATCAATTATATAAATAATAATATATTCCATTAAAATATAAAATAAACATTAGACAATAAAATCAATAATATTAATCAGAATATATATAAAAATAAAATAATTATGAAAAAATATATCTCATTCAAATATTTTACAATTTTTTCTTTATCATTTTTTACCATTGTACTTATATTCAATTTTTGAAAGAAATAATTATTTTTTATACTACCAATGTACTTCATACATATTTTCAATAATTTTCTATGTATTATTTTTCAAATATTACATGACATTGTTAATGTTAAATGATGTTATAGATTTCAAGAATTGTTTTTTCGATTCTTATAAATTCAATTAATTTTTATATAATTTATATCAAAAAATCTATTTAGGTATTCCAAGTATTTTTTACTCATTAAATTACATGTCTTTAATAAATTAATAAATATTATTATATTCTTTATGACTTTGTTTTCACACTTTTAACATTCCCCTTTAATATGAAGGAATTTTTTTCATTTATAATTATGCATTTCATTACTTTTCACTCATTTGAAAACAACCATTTTGATATTATTTCCGTTTTCTTTACTATTTTTATAATAAAAATTTATATATCATAATGTATTCTCTCCTCAATATATTACATTTTTAGACATTCTATTTCTTTCAATAACATTGATTCCTTTCTATTGTTGACAAAATCACTATTATTTAATTTTTCAAGATCATTCTTAAACATTTAATTATCCTTATCCAATATAGATATCATTATTATACATGATTTAAAATCCTATTTAAACATGAATTTGATATATGATTCTCCATCATATTCCTTATTAATTATACACTCTTTATTAAAGAACTCTAAAAAAATTACTTTTTCAATTATTAATTTCTCACCGGGTTCATATTATAAGGTTTCATATATATAATATCCTTTAATATAATGGTTTTTTTAATTTTCAAAAGAAATATCAATTCATTAACATTAAAAATTTTATTTAATTATATTTAAATTGAATTTTATAATTTTTAATTTTTAATTTTGGAAAATAATATTGAATAAAAAACTTCAATAAAACAATAATAATATTTAGCTTTGTAAAATGTAGTGTAAAATGGATAATATCTCATTAATTTAAATTTTTCAATGAAACCTTACCATGAATATTATATTCTCATGTTAATATAGTATTTGAGAAAAATAATATATGTTTATGAAATATTATTTCATTACGCTTATATAATTATAATTTTTATTCCTTTTATTTTCTTTCTATACAACTCTTCACATTATTTAAGGCTTTAAAAGATGTTCCTTTAATATCCTTGCACTTTTTATTCATGTTAGTTATAATACTCATATTTTTATAAATGATATTATTTCAGAAGTATTCATAGTAAATGAAATGAAATAACAGTATTTAGGTGATGAATATTTAGAATCAAATCCCTTAACAAATGTTAGAAGTGTCTTTATTACCATTATAACATCTTATAAAGTCTATCTAAAACCTCTCATAAATAATAAAACATCATTAGAAATTATAGATAATTAATAAATCAATACATCCTCAAGAATATTAATTTATTTTAAATTTTCTCTTGAAAATTATAGATTTACCGATTTTAATTTAATGTTTTATTCGTTAATGTTTTATCTTACCCATCTTACCTTTAACAATATTTTTTATCACTAATGTAGTTATTTTTTTCTTCTAAAATTTTGATATTGGGTAAATTATTTATAAGACCATATTTTTCATTATTGTTTCTATCAATAAATATAGTCATATGGTTTTCTAGAATATAAATTTATATACAAATGAAGACATCAAAAAAATATATGAAAAAATTGTAAATACATAATCATAACCATTCCCAAACAAGGAAATTCATCCCACCAAATATCATAATTCCATTTATGTTAAAAAAAAATTTGAACTTTTATTTTTAATATTTAATTAAAATGTATCTCTTATTATATATTAAATTTGGGAATTTCTATTTTAGTAAAGATAACTCAAAATATACTATGATACTATTTATAGTGACCCCAAAATAAGTTTATCAAGATAGGGGTAAATAAATGATCTTTTTACTTTATGGTATTTATAAAATATTATCCAATGAGTGATTATCGATTATACAACATTAAAACCTATATTCTATCATCAATGTAATGAGTAATAAAAAAATCTAACAAATATTTATGTACAAATTTTCAAGTATCTAATAAAAAATGATTGGATAAATACTTAGTTTGTGATGGAATAACAAAATAACTTATAATACTCTTTTATCATAACATGGTTAAGACAAGAAAGGTATATCCATATAACCATTACAAATAATGTCTCCAAACAAGATGTCGGATCCCACAAAATAATGATAGCATTAAAATTTTAACAAATAATTAGAGAACATTCCAACACTAATTTAAAAAATAAAATTTTTAGAACAATTATAAATAAATCTTAATTATAATTTATAATATTTATTTCTTGAATTTAGACAACATATTCATCTTTATTACATGGAATTTTAGAATTCAGGTAACCTTCACCTAATAAAAAAACTAAATAACTTCATCATTCATACTCTAATAATTCTTTATATTTAAATAGTGTCATTTTTAAATAATATAAACCAAATTTGAATAACCATGTCTTAACTATAACAAATTTAAATACCATTTATGATGGTTTTATACTTTCAAATGAAATTAATAAAACATTATAAAATGAATCAATGATGTTGATCAATGAATTATACCTTAAATTTGGTTTCAATACATAATATTATTAATTATTATCACTCTTGGGTTATGGAATCTCTCAAATTCCACATCAAGAACTACACCATGTAAGAATTTATTAATATGTCATCTTCCTTTAATAAAAATTGATATAACATGAAATTTGAGCCCTCTATTTTCTATAATCCCTAGATATCTTTACAAATCATAAAACATTGATTCAAATAATTTCATTTAAGTCATTTGAATAGTTGATCAATGTTTATCATGATTTTACAAAATAACCATAACCGTGAATACCATAAAATCAAATTTAATAGGTTTTAAAATACCATATCAACTCCATCAACATATTTGAAATTTTTATCTTCATTAACATGGCCATAAAATTTGAAATATATCCAAAATTTTAATAAATAAAATATTATCATGATTAAATTGATTAAGAATAAAATTATGAAATTTTTTATTATAAGTACTTTTCTTATAAAATGGATAAAAATGAAGATTTGAGATTTATAGGTAGGATTATATTAAAATTTATTGGTACACCATTAGGTATTTACAATAATTATAGAAAAAATGAAAAATTATTTTTTTAAACCAATTGTTTAAATGTAAATAAAAAATTAGGACATTATGATTAATTACATGGTCATGTGATATTTTATTAAAGATTATATTGTTTTTTGAGAGTAACAATGGTCTAATAAATCTAACAAAAAATAAGAAATAATAGAGTTTCATTATTTATATTTGAATTATAATGAGTATAGTGTGGTGAAGATTAAATTGGATATCAGATAAAAATATTGGAATAATAATACAAATAACACTATTAAGGGAACTGGGAAGCGATTCACATGTTAAAGGCACACCATACTATAAAAAAATTAATCAATGTGACACAAACCAAAAACTAGGTATACAAATTTATTTTAAGGGATATTACACTCACTGAAGTATATATCACATGCTGTGATATAAAATTTTTACTGTATAAAATATATCTATTTTATATAAAATATACATTTTAATTTGAGTGGTATAAGATTTCAGTGATTTTTTATTATAATGAAAAATTCTTATTAATCAAGGAATTTCAACCTCACAGTATCCGCTCACCATTCTATATCACTTGATGTCTCATTAGGTGGTAAAAAGGACATTGCCAAACTGAATAACATATTTATTTGTCAAACCATCACTGATCAGGCGGATACCATATGGGACGCTCCTCTATCTCAAATGGAAATATATCATTATTCATCTAGGATTCTCCGGATGAAATTTTCATTGGGAGGGGGGTTTCTAGGTGTAGAGGGTTTAAAAATTCCTGTCTAGGTGATTCCCTTAAAAAAGTTAATAATACCTACCTTTATGACATTGATGATGCCATCCCTACTTTTTGTGTGAATTGAAAAATAATTGTAATCAATACAACATTATTTTGATAATAAAATCTATATAATTACTAAATTTGTATACGATAAAGAGTTATATCCCACTTTAAGCCATACCATGTAATTTTTTTATTGTTGTTCATGTAATTTTTTCACATTTTATACTATGGTGTGAATTTACTACAGATTAATTGATCTATATATCTT
The DNA here is from genome assembly GCA_963277665.1 of Viscum album. Classification (NCBI taxonomy): domain Eukaryota; kingdom Viridiplantae; phylum Streptophyta; class Magnoliopsida; order Santalales; family Viscaceae; genus Viscum; species Viscum album. The sequence goes on along the minus strand of OY728133.1, from coordinate 1,861,588,035 downwards.
AACTGAGGTAAAAGATCAGTCATAAAATGGAATTATTGAAGGAATGTAACAATATTGTAAGAATTGGGTACACTGATTTAGCACCAACTCTTTGTGTCCCCATATGATCATATGGTCACTTTAAGGGGTATTAGTGATAGTTTTTTCATTTATCAGATCTATTTTTTTACCTAGTTTGTATAACCATCTATATTAAGTGAAGATTTTGGGAAATAAATGAAATTATTAAAATTTAGAAAAAGGGAGTAACATATTTTTATTAAAGCATGGAAATATCATCTAAAATTTTAAAACGTGTTTTATGGAAAAGAAGAACCAACCACTACATCAATCCAATCATAGTTTTAAGTTTACATCATTGAAATATATGAAATGTGATCTTCTTGAAGAAATAAATTCATGGTATGGAGTGTATAATGAATATGAGTCTATCCAAACAATTGAATACATATAATTTCATGTTGAAAGGTATGTAAATATTTTTTCTATTCATGTATTCAATTATAAAATTAATTTTATTAGGGGACTTATTAATTAAAAAGCACAGTTTGAAAATGAAGTTGAAGAACTGAAATTTTATTTGGCTAAGATATTCATAAATTTTAGAACTCACATAAAACTTATAGATTCTAAATAATAATAAGTCTCATTTTATAATGAAATGATTTTATTTTTTGGAAAAAATGTTTTAAAGAAGATATTATGATAACCTTTTTATACATTTTTTTGAGAAGTGATCTGTGCATTTATTTTTGTAAAAAAATCCCAATCAATATTTGAGATGATCATCATCGAGTCAATTAAATAAAAATCAAATAGATTTATAAGCACATGTAATGTAATACCAATGTTGATGATTATTATATTCAAAAAATCAAAAATAAGGGAAAATATATACTTATGATTTTGGAGGACAATAAAACCATTTTTATTATGTTGTACTTGAATATTTGATTAAAGTGGAAAATATTGAAACTATTCAAGCTATATCTTCATAAGAAGTCAAGGGAAGACATATTACATCCACAAAATTAATAATGGAATATTAATTTTCTAAATGAACTCTAATCTATGGAAAAAATACATTGAGACCCACTAATATTTATTCCATAGTAAATTCTATGGATAAGGCATTATCCATCTCAAAATCTGATGTTTGTAATAAATCTATCTAAATAGGCAGTGAGTATTGAAATCACATATATATATGGATTATAAAAAATGATGATAATATAACCAACATGTAAATTAAGGATAAAATAATGTGTAAAAGTGTTGGATCTTTAAAATAAGAAGAATAAGTTGAGAAAAATTACCCCGAATTACAAGCATTCAATTCTAAAAGTTTTGGATAGATTTTTTCCTAAAAAAATATCAAGATTTGTAAGGACTTTTTTGTGTTGTAATCAGTTTGGGAAAAATTTATTCAAATTTTTAAATAATATAAAATTTTCAAAAAGTTCAAATAAGACCTACGTTGTAGGGAAGAAAGCCATTGATAATGAAATACCCATAGACTAAAGAGAAAATATGTATTCTTCAATCATATTTTAAAATTTTAAGAATTCATGGGGAATATTTAATCAATTTGGTCAATTTGAAGGGTAATGATTGTGAAAATAAACCATGTATTCATCTAGAAAACATAAATAGATAGGATGAAAAAATTGATGAATAATGTTAAGACATCCCATAAAAATATTATGTTGGATGGTGGTTACTGTAATACACGCAAGAACGTTTCAAAAAAGTTTAGTGAGATATATTTAGATAATAAGCAATGGGTTTTTCTAGTAAAATAGAATATCAAGATGCCAAATATGGGAGATAAAAAAAATAAATAGTTTTTTCTATTATTGTAAAAACAGACACACTATGGATTCATTCCTTCAATCCATATATATATATATATATATATATTTATTTATTTATTAATGGAAGAAAGAAAAATAATAATGCCTGATAAATCTATGGAAGATACAAAATTATTGACTTGGTAAAAATAAATCCCATATTGATATGTCTAAATTCTCAAAATGATGATCTAATTTATGAGGAATGTTTTATTATCTGGATAATTATATTTTAAAAAAATGTAGTATGGATGAAGAAAAATTGAAAGAAATTGAAAAAATAAAAATATTAATTCAATATAAAAGAGTCATATTTCATGAGGCAGTATCAACAAATAATTATAAAAAAATATAGTAGAGTTGTCAGGATTGAGAAATATGGCTGAGCATACTACTAGAGATTTCATAAAAAATTTCCCAACCCAAGATGATTCCTTATAGAATATAATGATTAAACCTAGTTATTCATGTGCCTTAATGGTTTATAAAAATAGTAACATCCTAGAAAAAGGAGTTCATGTATTGAAGTAATCTATACTACCTAGAGTAAAAAATGACTAGGAAAGAAGATTAGATACCACATTCAAGGCTAAAAGAAAATAAGTTACCAGGTTTTAATGAAATATTAAAACTTCATGACCATATTAATTGAAATGTAATTAAAACTTTTCCCATTAACATTGTTTTTGTGAAATCAAATTTTAGAATTAATTATAATTTTTATTCTCTATAATAGAAAAAAAGAAAATTTATAAGAATTTAGACCAGTAAAGTAGAATTGTGTTATGAAGGATCTGATAAATATTATAGAGTAGATAAAAGTTTCAATTTTTTATTTTAGTTTACTCTAAACCTAGGATATCATTGATTTTATCTAATGAATAAATCCAACATGAGGAGAATAAGACATACCAAATATTTGAGGGGGGATATTAGAGATGATCTTTGTGAAGATTCTATAACTTATATAATACTTGATATTTATATTTTTGGATGCATTTTGGAACTGTTTCATGAAAATGGTATGATATTATATTCTATAATTATTTTATTAAAGAATAAAATATTAATAATATGGGTGGAAATTTAGTTTAATCAATGTAATGACAATTAAATTTTGTGGAAGGTTTTTAGCTTATTTTTGATTTAATAACCTACCATGTTATAGTTGGGTGTTTTGACCTATGTGTTTATGTGATTACAAGTCGTAAGGTTGAAAAGTATCATGAGAATGATTATAATATTTTGTATCTATCACTCATTTTATCAATTAAATTGTTTAAACATCAATTGAGTAATTTTATTAGTAGTTTCATTTTAGTTTTTATTATATTTTTTTGTTATAAATATTGTTTTTTTCTAAATCAAAACCATTGTTTTTCTAAACCGATCATGTCTCATATCATGTTAGAGTTGAAGGATTGAAGAAACATTGCTTTATTGATGTAATAAAAACATATCTATTATATTTTGTATTTGTAATAAATAAATGGGAGAGTAGAGAAAAAATTATAAGCCAGATGGAAGATATGTGGACATGTGAGGAATGGTGAAAGACATAATGACATATTATAGTAAGTTGGTGTTGAAAAAAAATTGGGGGATTTTTGGGACCAAATTGTGTTTTTATTGTATTTTTTAAATAAACATATTGTATCAATGAGATTGATATCCATATTGATTGAAGGATACATAAATATGGCTCTGTTCTCACCCAGTCAGCTCCCCCAAGCCGTTTCCTCCTCACCAAGGGTTTTTTCCTCTCGCAATGTAGCACCGCCTCAGGACCCCTACATTCTCCTTCCATTCCCGTGATTCTGTCTCCTTTCCATCATCAGTTCTATCTCAGACTCATTCTCAATGGTGGATTTATCTTGTTCAACGACTTTAGATTCAGGTGTACTTCGATGGTGAGTGGTTGATGGTGCATTGGCTCTTTCTTGGCTACCTTTTCTGTGCTATGAACTCGTGGTCAGCTGTTCCCTTCCAGGTTGGACTGGGAGCATCCAATTCAAGGAGTTTTTTGGCTTCGCAGTCTGGCGACCATGGATCTCCAAGCGTCTCCCTCTTATTTTAGCGTTTTGATCCCCTTTCCACTTCAATCTCTGTTTTTTCTCGTTTCCCCTAGGGTTTTAATCCCCGGTTCTATTCCGTATTCAGTTCCATGCATCGATGCAGCATTCAGTCTTTTCAGATGTTTTTGTGTTTTTGGGTTTTTGCAATGGGTTTGGTCCGATTTTACACTGGTTGTTCACTGCGGGTGTGGTTCATCGGAAAAAAGGCTTCAGTGTGAGTTTCTCGAGCCGCTTGCCAGTTATGGATCTTGTTCAGTAGTTGGGTGGTTTCCAGTGGTGTCTTAGATGGCACAGGGTATTGTGGTTTGGGCTGATGTGAATGGTGCATCATGGTGTTCTGCTCGGGTGGCTCCTGTTCGAAGTCTGATGGTCATCAACAATGGTGGTGTGACGTCTCTATCAGTGCATTTGTTATTCGAGGTTGACTGTTATGGTGGAGAAGGTGATTGGTTTCTTCTGCGTCAATAGTCCCAGGGGTTCTTGCTGTTGTTTCAGCCTAGAATCGCCCATTTAATTCTCTACACTGGATCTAGAATTCCCCTACTATCTCCGAGGTGGGGCTACACAGAGGAGTTCATGGGTCATTAGGATGTGAGTTTGAGTGGTCGACAACGGGATGAAGACGGTGAAGTCGACTCGTTTCTCAACGGTGTGGATGTGTTTGGCTCCGTCATTGAAGATGGTGGTGGTTGTTAGTGTGTGATCGATAGTGATAGCAGGACGTGGGCTGGCTCGTGGTATGATCATGGTGGTGTTTGATGGGTTTTCATTTTGAGTTTTGTAAGTTTTCTCGTGGTTCTTTGAAATTTTAATATTCAATGGGTGGATTTTACAGTGGTTGAATTTGTAATGTTTGGGTTTGTTTTGGTTCACACTTACCCTTTAAAAGTTTCTTTTAAAAATAAAAATATAAATTGTGGATTGATGGATACATTATAGGTTAATAAAATAATTCACGACAAATGATAAAAAGATTGGTTCTAGGAATGAAGTACATTAATGACAGCCCATGGATGTTTTTTTGGAATTTATTATGAAGACACTACCATTAGAGTCATAGGTATTCGTTCACATGTAGGAAATAATAATTTTTGTACTTAGAAAATTTATTTCACATGGAAAAATTGAATGATGAATCTGTAGAAATTAAAAATTGTTTCAGAGAGCTGAGTCTGGAATTTTTAACAGTAAAAAATCTATTATTTAGGTTGTTGTTATTTAAAAAAAATCAAGAATGAGGAATTGAAGTTAAAATTTTTTGTGTCCCCAAAATAAAATACACAACCTCAAAACCAAGAAATTATTGGGAAACCAAGTCTATCCTGACCCGACCCCTGGGGCCCATGCCGTGACTACCCCAAGCCCGCCATCCATAGGCCAGGGGCTGGCGACAAGCACCGAAAGGCGTATTCCCAAAAAACGGGAAGGCGTTTCCATTATAAACTGTAAACTCACAAAAACCAAGAACAAAAAAAGATATAAACATAAAGTAAAATACATAGTAAACACCATGTATACAGAGAGTAATGGAGATGGAATACAAGACAAACTGGAAAGTACCTATAAAATTGGGAAGTACAAGTAAAATTGTGAACAGCTCATGTGAACACCCATAAAGGATCCTATCTGAAGGGTAGGTACAGCTCTGAAATGGTCATCTCTATGGTTCGCCTCATATAAGGTCCACCTCAGAGAAGTCTCCAGTCCATGTACCCTTGTCCCCACTCAGTAGTTTATATCATCTACACCAAACAGAACAAGGTGTGGGCATAGCCCCTGATGGTATGAGTATAACAATACTCAGTAGGTACCCCGAGACCCCGAATGTGTCCTAGAGTTACACAAAAATAATCACAGGGTAACACCATGAAGGTAGATTACCACAAAGTCAAAGTACCACATAACATAACATCAATCACAAGAACAAGTTAAAGACTGCTCACACCGGGATTTATTCTAGGAGTAGTAACCAGTAACCTCCCCTGTCACAACGTCGAACACCTTGGCTGCTAGATAACTCCTCCTCTATCAACTATAGTGGTCCAGCCGCATCACACAAAGGTGCTTCCCACTAACCTTAGACTACTGAGGTACTCCTCCTGTCATGTACCGTGGGTCTGCTACATCACACAGAGGCGCTCTCCACCGTGGGTCTTCCACGTCACCTAGAGGCGCTCCCCATTGTGAAATACTGAGGTACTCCTCCTATTTAGAACTGTGAGTCTTCCATGTCAAATAGAGGCACTCCCCACTTTGGGTCAGCTGCATCACACAGTGGTGCTCCCCACTAGGCCTTTCGAGTCACTTCGAGTCGAAATGGTCAGCAGTCGTCAAGTCTCATCCAGTCATAGGGTTATGTACATAGCGTTCTTGGGAAGACCACTCCCTAATCCATCATTCATACCTCAATCACCCCTAAGTCCCAAGAAGATGTATCTCAATGGTCTGTCATGTCATAAGGGTTCCAATGCAACAGACGACGCGTCAATTGGACGCCCGGTATGTAAGTTATTAGCATTTCCGCTCTGAGGGCCCGGTTGGATTCGGGGATCAATCCAACCTGGCCATACTCTAAAATTATAAAATAATCAAGTGTAGTATAGAAAATGGACCGTCTTGATCCATGGATTCTGATTCCATAGAAGATTCGTCAAACGGATGCTAGGTTTCAAGTTACAGCCAAAAAGGCGAAACTGGGTTCAGATGAGCCCAGGTCCGGTCTAACCCTGTCAGTCCGACCCAGCCTAGGCCGACCCAACCCGATTCGGGTTGACCGTTTATGAATAGGGTCCGGCCCAGAAGGCCTGGGCTATGGCGAGCCCGACCCACTGGGCCATGGTCCAGCCTAACCTACATAGGGGGCGGCCCAGCCTATCCCACTAGGAACGACTCACTGGGTGCGGCCCACTGCGGCGCGGCCCACAGCAGCACAACCCGTAGGGCGCGGCCCACTATGGCATGGCCCACTCGGCTGGTGGTCTACCGTGGAAGGTCTTACCTAAAAGATACCTTGGGGGAGGCTCCCCCAGGTCGTCCCGAATGGTCTGTGGACCATTTGGCTACTGGTACACGGGACCCGCTGGGGGGCCCCTTCCCAGTGTGGTGTGGGCGACCAGACTTCTTCTCAGCGGTGCGATCGCATGTAACTGCTCCAACATGGCCAAATGAATGTCGGACACTCTTCGGCATCCACCGTGGCTAAGCGTCCATGATCTCCTACTCCACTGGTTGCACGAATGCGCGCCGCCGCTCCACTACGTGGTCGGCCGGCATGCCGGCCACCACCCCTTGCATTGATGCGGCCAATGAGCCATGACCTTCAGCTCATACAGCAGTTCAAATGCATGCCGCCCTTCCTTCATGCGGTCTTCTGGGTGCCAGCTACTGCCTTCTTCAGTTAGACATTGTGGTTTCATTCCACGCCTGAAAAATAAAACGATCGCATATTCGCGATCCTAGGGTTGAGGGCTCCGCATCCATATGTCTTGCTCAAAAAAATATTTTGTTTCCAATTTAAATAAATATTTGGCATTTAAGAACGTATGAATAATTCATGAAGAACAAAAGATAAGAGGCATGGATAAAGTGCAGGACGATGGCTATGTTAGTTTTCCCATCGTCGTTGTGAAACCAGAATATAAAGAATTAGTAAATAAATTCCATCATATAAAAATATCCTACCTCGATTTTCCAATAGAGGTGGCATGAGGATGAAGATGTTGAATGTTGAAAAGAAATGTATTGTTCATAAACCCTATGTTTGTAGTCAAACTTATGTTTGATGGATGCGACATCAACCCTACGTTTTTATTAAACCTTACATTTGAAAGATGGATGCTATAAAGTTCAACATTACCTTTGGCGTCAGAAAATTAAAGACGATATTATTATGCAACTGTCTGCAAGCAGATTATTAGGCTGATTTCATGCTAGATTACAATATGACTTTAAAGCACATATTTGACTGATTCAAAGTCGTTTTATCTATAATTCAAAGGATCAATTTAGAAGGAGATTTTTATGTCGAATCTTTAGGGAAGTTACGACTACTGTATTATTTCTAATTTTTGAATATCGCAAGTCAGAAGAGAACTTTTTTTATCTAAATTTGCAGTAAAAGTGCTCGTTGTTATTTTATATATATAGATGTCGTATTTACATTGAGAATATATACATGATATTCCAAACAACAATGAAAAATATAAAAAGGAGAAAAATAGAGACTATCAAGAACGGAGATCTGTTGATTACGAAGAGTGAAAACGCTCTGTTTATTGAAGAAGAAGAATCACGATAAAAGATTCACTCATTCGGCATCGAAGATCAACTATGAATCTAAAACTTGTGAAGTTGCAAATTATATTTCAATATCTATTGCAACCAGATTCACTCAGAATGACTCTTCTTGAAAGATAATTATTTTTGAAGGTGACAATCCATCTATTGTCAATTACATTATTTTGAAATGGTGAAGAACAAAGGGAAAGTATTTTCAAAGTAAAAATAACTTTAATTTTTTTTTGGGTGACCAGTTTCTCATACTAAGCTTTGAATGTTATGTTATTGAACTAGAAGGCTCTGTTTTGCCTTAGACTATAAAGGTGTCAACTACTTGTACTCAGTTGTGGAAAGGGTTGTTGATAAGAGGACCATATATTGAGAATCCCCAAGCTCATGGAGTAGAGCGTTAGTGGAGTAGACTAGGGCCCTCCTGTTCCCCGTACCACTATACATCGTGGGTTTCTGCTATTTAAATTTCCACTGAATTAATCCATCTGACTATAGTTAAAGCATAGAGCACGACCTTGGGAATAAATTATAATAGACACAATTTACCCCCCTCTTATGTATATTTGGTATAACCCGATCCAGCAATTGGTATTAGAGGTGGATCTTTCTGTTAAATCCTTAACAAGCTGAATTTGATTAAAGTTTATACACATAGTAAGATGACTGATATAGGAGAAGGAATGTATATGGTCCGAGCACCGTACATCAATGGAATAAATTATGGATGCTGGAAATCAAGAATGATAATATAATTGAAAAACCTTGGATACATAGTTTATTCTATGATTTTGAATCCATATGAAATACCAGAGGATCCTGAAATAAGGAGTGCAGCCACGGAAGAAGATTATGATATGAATTCGAAGGAAATGAATGCAATTATATATGGTCTAGGACCTAATGAATTCAATAGATTATCTCAATGCCTGAAAACATATGAGATGTGGAAAAATATTGTTTTTTATGAAGTAATTGACAATGTCATGAAAATGAGATATGAAACTACTATGCTTAAATTTGACACATTCAAGAAAGTTTTAAGGTGAAATCGTTACTCAAATGAATGGATGATTGATAGAAATTGTCAAAAATATAACTACCTTGGGAGAACCAACCAAACAAGATGATCAAGATTTAAAAGTACTGAGAGTACTAACTTCTAAATGAAATGGAATCTTTGTTTCAATCAAAAATTCAAAACATGTCAAAGAAATAACGATGAGGGAGCTGATTGGAACACTTATGATGTATGAATCCGAGATGCAAGATGAATAAAATGAGCATAAGGTTCTGATCAAGAGAGATGAAACTTCCTTAAATGTTTCATCTCAAGGGAAAAGAAAAAAATCTAAAGAAAAAAGATTTAGAGGTGAAATCAGAAAGATCTGTTTCATCATGTTCTGATACAGAACTAGATCAGCTAGCCAGAATGTTTAGAAAATTCTACAAAACTAAAAAAAGTTTCAGAGAAACCATAAAAAAGGATGAAAAGGAAGTCAGATGTTATGAGTTTAAGAAGATGGGACATATCAGACTTGACTTTCCTCAGTTAAAAGAAGACAAGAAGAAAAAATTCCTCAAAAGAAAAGGTGAAATCAGCGTTAGTCACTCCCGCAACATGTCTCTGATCCGGTTCGAGCATCGTTTTCGTTCTTCATTGGAGAATCTCCTCTATTAGAGAATGAGCTCTCAAAATCTCTCCCTCTAAGTGCTCTCTTTTCCACAATTCCCCCAACCCAGAGAAATTTGAGGAGCCAACATATAAATTAAACTAATTTAGTTGGCTAAAAAATTATGTTTAATTTGGAACAAGTAATTCGAGGGAGAAACCAAGAGTCACCTCCAAAAATAACGTTCACCATTAACCTACTATGTTCGAGGTGAAGGTATATTTAAGTGAATATCAGTTTTGTGAGTTCAACAATGTCCTTAGATTTTAATTCATAGGAACAGTTGAAAAGTAACAAAACACCGCTCGTGCGTTTACTAAACGTACCCAAAAAAAGTTCATAAATTTATTCTGGGCACAATGAGCCTCAGAATCACGCACCATCAATTTTTGTGGAATCATAATATTTATATTCAATAAATAAAATTACAGAGAAAAATATGGGTCTTTACATTCTCCCCACCTCAGGGATTTACGTCCTCGAAAGTCACACCACAAATTAGGGAAACAAGTGGGGGTACTGAGCACGGATCCGAGCCTCCCACTCCCACGTGCTCTTCTAGAGGTTCCCATTATACCAATGAACGCACACTAGAGGTATTGACTGCCCATGAAGGACCCACTACTGTCGATCCTCATTCTCCACTGGAACCTTCAAAAATGTCGCCCCATCATCGATGTCCAGCTTTCCCCAGTCATTGACGTGTGATGGTTCATGAACGTATCTTCTCAGTTGGGATATGTGGAAAATTTCGTGCACCCGATTCAATAGAGGTGGAAGAGCTTAGAGTAAGACACTTCACCAACTCTGCTTAGTACCTGAAAGGGTCCGATGAATCTCAGAGGTAACATTCCACCCCAGCCAAATCTCCACAAACCTCGTCGAGGTTAGACCCATAGAAAAACATGATCACCATCATTGAACTCAAGAGGTCTCCTTATCTTATCCGCATAGGACCTATGCCTACTCTGTGTAGTCATCATCCACTCATGGATGATCTGTACTTTCTTTGGGTAACTCGTACCATCTCTGGCCCAACAAGTGATGACTTCCCTAGGTCAGTCCATCATAGAGGTGATATGATCGGTTGACCGTACAATTCCCCGAATGGTGCCATACCAATAGTGGAGTGAAAACTATTTCTATATGTGAACTCCACCAAAGTTAAGTGATCCCTCCAACTGCAGATGAAATATAGGACACAAGCATGTAGTATGTCCTTAAGGGTCTGAATGGTCCACTTTTTCTGACCATCCATCAGAGGATGGGAGTTGTTGCTAACCGAAGCTATGTCCCAAATGCCTCCTGCAACCCCTTTAATAACTGGGAAGTAAAACATGCATCACGATAGGAGGAAATCATAGATGGAACACCATGAAGTCATATAATCTCATGTTTTTATAGGCATCCCAAGCTCTCTACCGATCTGTGGTCTCTGATAAGTAGGAAGTAGGTTGACTTGGTGAGTCGGTCAACGGTCATCCAGATAGAATCATGACCCATGGAAGTTTGGGGAAGCCTTATCAAAAATTCCATGGAAACCATCCCACTTACTCTTTGGCACCTCTGATGGCTGAAACAAGCCTATTGGATCCTGGTGCTCTTCATTAAATTGCTGACAAGTGAGGTAGTGAGGGACAAAATATGCCAATTCTTTCTTCATTCCCGACCACCTGTGTTGACGCCGAAGGTCCTGGTACATCATCACCACTCGTGGATGTACCACTATAGGGGACGTATGAAACTCCCTTAACAATTACTCCATAAATTCCACCAGCATCATATTATGCCCTCTGAAGAGAATGACATGCTCCACACCTTCAGAAAATCTATCAGGTGCCTGCCCTATGGATATCTGAGCACTTAGAGCCTCGCAGTCAATGTCTCCAAGATGAACCTCCCTAAATCGTTGAAATAGTGGGGGAGTGACTATCAGAGACAAAATAAAAGCTTCTCCATCTCGATCCACGTAGGATATCCACAAAACAGCTCACTGCTATGTCGCCTCACTCAGAAACTCTATAATAGATCTTCTACTGAGTGAAACTGTGACTACTTTCCCCTTCCCAAGAGTATAGAATATCTCGAAATCATAGTCCTCGAGGAAATATTTCCTACACCGTTGTCTCTGGTTCAGTTCCTTCTAAGAGAAGATATACATGAGACTCTAGTTATCAGAGTATATTGTAAAACATTTGCCCATCAAGTAATGCCACCACATCTTTAAGGAGAAGACCACTGCTACTAATTCAAGGTTATGTGTAGCGTAGTTATTCTCATGCATCTCAGCTCTTGAGAAACATACACGATCACTTCTCACTCCGGCATCAGGACAAATCTGAGCCTAGTCCCTGATGTGTCACAGTAGACTACATAGCCAACGCCCTCCTCCAGTAACCTCAAGATGGGGGCACTCGTCAGTCTCTACCTCAAATATTGGAAAACACACAGGATTTTCTCTGACTACACGAAGGGTTTCCCCTTCTTATTTAACATTGATAAGGGTGCCACAAATCTCGAAAATTTAGGAACAATCCTCCAGTAGTGACCAGACAAACCTAGGAAACTCCGCATCTCCGTGACACACCGGGGTGGCTCGCAAGACAGCACAACCTCAATATTCACTGGATCCACCACAACTCCAGCTTCAGAGATAACTTGTCCCAGAATGTGGGCCTCTCGTATCCAGAATAGGAACTTCAAGAGCTTTCCATAAAACTGGTTCTCTCGAGGGTGTCCAGAACTATCTACAGATGATAAGAATGCTCCTCCAATATCGCTGAGTATATCTGGATTTCGTCGATGAAGAATACTACAATGTGATTGAGATATGGCTGAAATATATTGTTCATGAGTCCCATGAACACTACTGGGGCGTTGGTTACACCTAATGGCATAACCAAAACTCATAGTGGTCATAACGACATCTAAAGGCCATCTTCGACACATCTGCATCTCATACCTTGAGCTCGTGATAGCCTGATCTAAGGTCTATCTTCGAAACTATCGTTCTCCCTTCATCTAATCAAATATATTTTCAATTCTCAAGAGTTGTATATTTTTCTTCATGATCACCATGTTCAGGTGCTAATAGTACACACAAAGTCTCAAACTCCCATCCACCTTCTTGGCGATCAAAAATGTGGATGGAAAAGGAGAAACACTGGGCCTAATCATCCACTTTCTCTACAAGTCCTCAAGATGTACCAGCAGCTCTCGAAGCTCCATGGGAGCCATCTGATATGATGGAGTAGATATCAATGCCATCTCGGGGTAAAAGTCGATATAAATGTTTACCTCTCTATAAGGAGGTAGATTCAAAACATCATCAGTGGAAACATCAGGGTACTTGTCCACCAATACCAGATAGATCAGACTCTAAAAACTGAACACTCTAAGCGTGAGTCTTGCCAACAGATGCGTGATCGGCCGCACCCTCCTCCGGGTAAGTCTGTCTTGGGATTCAAAGGTTCCCTTCTCGCTAGTAAAGTAAAACCTAGTTTTATTCGTTCATACACACCACACTTTGCGCCTAATATAATCAATCTGAGGATGGGTTGTGGATAACCAGTCCATACCCAAGATGACATTGTATGGCCTCGATGCCGCTACTAGAAGATCCCAACTGAAGCTCTCACCTCCTAGAGTAAGCTCACAATGCCGTCACGAGTGTGTAATCGTCAAATATACTCCCTTAAGAGTCTCTAACACTAAAAATAGAGCCAAAAACTCCACAGAAATCTCCATGCTCCGAATGAGGGATGTGGTAATAAATGAGAGATTGGAACCTGGAGCTATAAGTACTGCAGCTAGGGTGGAGTAGACACTGATCACACCTCGTATCATCTCCCGAGTGCCATGGTCATAGGCCTCAGATTCCTGGAGCCAAGATCGTCCCTGTCAACCTACTCCATGTGGTTGGGGTGGACCTCCTAGTGGTGGTGGTGGTAGAACCTCAAATCGCTTCCCACCACCTTACGCATGGCCTTCTCCTCTGCCACGTCCGCCTCCTGCATACAGACCTCCTCGATCGAATATTCACCTCTACCTAGGCGGTCCTATGATTGTCTGCTAGTCTTCTATATAGGGGGTTGAGAAGTAGCGATCCATGTGACCCTACCCGCCACAGGAGTAACACTGCATGATCATCACATTTCACGATCAACCTCAATATCCCCACACCACTGAACCTGTATCCTGTGGTCATCTGAATGTTGGTATGGTCCTCTTGGACCTCTACGTCATCTTTTTAATACCAGCCACCGATGACTCTGCTATGTGTCATTCGGTGGTGGGTCTCGATGCCGGTGACTACTCCGCAAAGAAAATATCCACTAAGAGTGCTCGCTCTAACACCCCCGCCTACGTCAGGATGCTGATGGAAACCATCGAAGATCAAATCTTTCATCAGAACCCCTGCTCGAAGGTTTGGGCCCTGAAGAAAGGGTCCCACACCATATCAGTGGAGTAGCATGAGAGGTCGGTGAGCCTCTATGAATACTGATCCATGGTCATGCTACCCTACTTTATGTGGAGATGCTCTTGTATACACACTTAGCATAAGGTTGTTGGAACAAACTATTCCCTAAAAGGCACTCAAAGCCCACCCAAATGAGTGTCACCTCATCGTGAACCTGGAGCATCAAGCTCCACCATCTGCATGCTGATGTCTGAAAAAGGATGGTGGCAATGTTCACCATGAGATCAGCTGGGGTCCTTACCAGTCGGAAACCTCTAACTACGACCTCCAACCAGTCCTCAGCAGCTTGTGGATTTGTCTCACCCTGGAACCTTGGTGGACTCTAGCGCTGGAACTCATGCAATGTGCTTAAGCGACGTCAACCATCTACTGCTAGTGTTGGTGGCATCAGCTTCCCAATGGGCAGTGGTGCTGTTGGTACACCACCAGACTATACTACTACCGTAAGGGGGCCCTACACTTAAGCCTCATCTCTCAGTGGGATTTCATCAAGTACTCTAACTGGAATCCTAGCATGATCTCTACATAGAGGAATCCTAATAAGAAATATGTGTTCCATATTCAATAAGTTATACCTGGTGAGATGATTAAAATATTTCTCAAGAAAACTTTTCAAAGACACACATGCAATTAGTGTTTTCATGCATTGAGTCAGAAACCAGAAGTCAGGGTCCTGGAGTATGGATACGTGATCCACCACACCAACACTGGACTACCTGAACTAAAAACCAAACTCATAACACTTAACACTTTTTCTTCATTGAAAAGATCTGAGTCCTAGTTCTTTAGTAGAATCAAACTCCTCTAATAAGAATTCCTCATGACCCGACCCCTGGGGCCCATGCCGTGTCTACCCCAAGCCTGCCTTCCATAGGCCAGGGGATGACAACAAGCACCGAAAGGTGTATTCCCTAAAACTGGAAGGCGTTGCATTTATATACTGTAAACTCACACAAAACAAGCACACAACATGAAAAAAGAACAAAGTAAACTATATAGTAATTAGGGTGTGTATAGAGTGTATAGGGGTTGGAATACAAGACCAAATGGAAAGTACATGTAAAACTGGAAAGTACTAGTACAATTGTTAATAGAACCTATGAACACCTGTCAAGGATCCTACCTGAAGGATAGGTATAGATCTCAAACAGTTGTCTTTGCGGTTCACCTCATTTAAGGTCTACCTATGAGTAGTCTCTAGTCCAGGTAACCTCGTCCTCAGTTAGCGTAGTCCGTCATCAGCAACAGACACAATAATGTGTGGGCATAGCCCATGCAGGGCTGAGTATAACAATACTTAGTAGAGGCCTCATGAACCCGAAGGTATCCTCGATTTATACAAAGAAAAATCTCAGGGTAACACCTTGAAGGTAGATTACCACATAGGTAAAATACCACATTGCATAACCTCAATCACAATCACATGGTAATGACAACTCACACAATGATTTATTCTAGGGCTAGTAATTAATTAACTTCCCCAGTCACAATGTTAAATTACTCGGCTAATAGAGAACTCTTCCTCTATTGAGTACAGTTGGCCTGCCACGTCACATAGAGGAACTTCCCACTAACCTTGGACTGCTAAGGTACTTCTCATGTTGAGTACCACGGGTTTGCTGCATCACACAGAGGCACACCCCACTGTGGGTTTGCCGCGTCACACAGAGACGGTCCCCCTCGTGGCCAGCTGAGGTACTCTTCCTGTCAAGTACTATGGGTGTGCCGCATCATAAAGAGGCTCTCCCCACCATGGGCCTACCACATCATATATAGGTGCTCCCCACTGGGACTATCGAGTCACTCCGAGACGAAATGGTCAGCAGTCGTCAAGTTTCTTCCAGTCAAAGTGTTCCATACGAAGCGTGCTTGAGAGAACCAATACCCAAGCCATATATCATTCCTCAATCAACCAAAGTCCCAAGAAGATGTTCCCAAAGGTCTTTCACGTCTTAAGGGTTCCAACGTAATAGATGACACGTCAATTGGATGCACAGTCTGTAAGTTATTAGCATTTCTACTCCGAGGGCCTAGTTGGATTCATGGGTCAATGCAACGCGGACATACTCTACCTTTTTCCAAAACTCAAGTGGATATTACCTAATATACCATTTCTATCCAAAAATTCCAGTTCCATAGAATGTTCATCAAACAGACGCTCGATCGTCATGTTTTGGCCAGAAAGGCGAAATTCGTTTCAAATTGGCCCAGATTCGGTTCGACCACGTCGGACCGACCCAGCCCGACCCGGCCTGGGCCCACCTGACCTGGTCTGACCGGGGTCCAGCCTAGATGGCCTTGGACTTAATGGGCCTGGCCTGCTGGTCCATGGTCCAGTCCGCGTAGGGGGAGTCCCAACCTAGCCCACTTGGCGTGGCGCGCTGGGCATTGCCCGCTGCTGCATGACACGCTGTGCATGACATACTGTGATGGGACCCTCATTTTTATTGGTCCTTCGTGGTGGGTATGCCCTGATTGACAACCAGGGGGAGGAAACCCCGATCTTCATGAATGGTCCAGGGACCATTCGGCTACTAGCACGTGGGACCCACTGGATGGGTCCCATAGGGTGTGGCGTGGCCTGCTGGAAGGATGGACTGAAGGCCAACCAAACTTCTTCCCAACATCATGGTCACACGCTGCTGCTCCACCGCGGCGGGCCAGAGTTCGGCCGCCCTTCGGCCTCCGCAACGGCCCAGCGGCCGTGACCACCTACTCCACCAGTAGTGCAGATGTGCGCTGCCCCTCTACTACTTGGCCGGCTGGCGTGCCAGCCGCTAACCCTAGCTTTACTGCGGTCGACAGGTCATAGTCTCCAGCTCATCTAACCGCGCGGATGCGCGCCTCCCTTTCTTCATGCGGCCAGTCGGGTTCCTTCCACTGCCTTCTTCCACGATCCATTGAGGTTTCGTTCCATGCCCAAAAAACTAAAACAATGGCATATTTTTTATCCGTAGGTCGAGGGCTCCATGTCCATATGTCGCGCTCAACAAAATATTGTTTTTCCAGCGAAGATAAATGTTTGTCTTTGAAGAACGCACAAAGAAAAAAAGATAAGAGGCATGGTTTAAGTGTGGGATTATGACTATGTTAGTTTGGCCATCACCATTGTGAACCCAGAATATGTTGAATCAATAAATAAATTCAATCATATAAAAAAACATACCTTGGTTTTTTATAGAGGTGGCACAAGGAAGAAGAAAAAGTCGTTGAACATCGACGTTTGTCACTCCCACAACACATCTTCGATCCAGCTCGAGCGTCATCATCGTTCTTCGTTGGAGAATATCCTTTGTTGGAGAATGTGTTCTCCAATGCTCTCCCTCCAATTTCTCTCCTTTCCAAAAAATCCCCCAACCCAGAGAAAGGTGAGAAGCCAACATAAAAATTAAAGTAATTGAGTTGGAACAACAATTATGTTTATGTTGGCACAATTAATTCGGGGGAGAAACCAAGAGTCACCACCCTCATTAAAGAGGGAGTTCAAGGATCTGGTGGTCCCCCCCATTAATTTTAAAATGGGTGGTTTCATGCTCAGGTGGTCCCCACCCCCGAATTAAAATGGGAGGATTCACAAAGTAAAATAAAATAAAATAAGTTTTTTTTCTATTAACATACCCATGAAATTTCCGAAAAATAAATTTCACCCTCGAACTACAGCGGTCGAGGTGAAGGTCTCCTTTAGGGAATATTGTCACTGCGATTTCAATAGTGTCCTCGTATTTAAATTTTGAGAACCGGTCAAAAGTTACAAAATTTCACTCGCGCGTTTAATGAATGTACCAGAAAAAAAGTTCAGAAATTCATTCCAGGCACACTGGGCCTTAGAATCACATACCTTTAATTTTCACGGACTTGTAATATTTCCATTTAATTAAATAAAAATTACATGAAAAAACCAGGTCTTTACAATGTCAATATAAAAGGTTTGAACAATCCTAGAGTGGTTAGAGAAGGAGAAAAGATCAAAGAGAGGTCAAAGACAAGCAAGATGATCCTAGGGAAATGAACAAGGTAGGGTCACAATTTGGGGTGGTACACTAAATGTGGTCATGGAACGAGTTCATAAATTTGGGGTTTTACTTCTCAACGATACTATTTTTCATTAAGAAAACAATCATTCCCAACACATTTATGATGTTGGAATCCTATAAAATTCATGTACTACACATTTAATTGAAACATGGGTGCACTGCAATACAATTTAATTTGTAATCATATTTCTCACACAAGTTCTCTTAGTCCAAGATTTTTTTGGTTTCGCCATAAAAAATGAAATACCATAAAGAAAATATACACCATAACTTAGATAATAACTTCCCGATCATTGTGTTTTTGAAATAATAATATATTCCTTACTAGGTTGTGGAAGTAATAAGAAGTTTGTGATATAACTTACATTCCACTATAAAAGTTATGAGATGAAAATAGTTGAGATAACCTAATATAAACACTATAAAATAATCATTCGTGGAAAATTTATTACTATAATATAACACAAATAAATAGATACCTGATATCAGAATAATATTAAATGAACACATGAATGAGGAAAGAGAGACACAGTAGATTTTATTGTGAAAAAAGAATGTGATATTTTACATTACAAAGATATTTCAAAAGTTAAATTTTCTCATTTTATTAATGAGTTTTTAATTATTATCAATGTTTTCAAGGATGAGGAAAATAAATAATAAGAAAGAGATCATTGGTTGGTAATAATATGAGATGAATACCAGAAGAAGATGTGGACACTAGAAGCGGTATACTGAGTGAAGAAAGAGACTTAAGCCTATGAAATATTGAATACATTCATAACGATTATTTACCATTATTATTGATGAAGTCTTGAGAGTTAGTAAAGATATGGTAAAACATTATAAATATGAATTCCCATATTTATATGGATTAATTTTATGTACATAGGTATTATACAAAAAATGAAAGGATCATATGTTTTTTTCATAATAGTAATCCATCAATTTTTTTTGTATTCATAATGAGGGATTATAATATGTGTAAGGGTGAACTCAACCATGAATTTGTTATTTCATGATTCACATGAATAAATGGATTCAATAATAAGTGGATTTGGTGAATAAATTAATGATAATGAAAAATATTTAATACAAAATCATGACGGGATTTATATTATATGTCTTCAAATAAATTAAGTGGAGAATTTAAATATAATGTATACTAAAATAGTGTGTTTTGGATATAGTTAAAAATGTGGGAATCTAACTACCATATAACATGAGTTTTTTTAGTAAAAATTAGATAATAATATAAGTTAATGTTTTGAGTAAATAATTATATATATGTATATATATATATATATCATATTATGGAGAAAAGGGGTGGAAAAATATAGACCCCTTGAAAAAGGTACGACATAAATGAAACAATACTATTGATGTTGAAAAATGTGAGATACTCAATACAAAAGATTTAATGAACACCTTTTGGTATCAATTAATAATAAGAAGGTCATAAGATATATTTACATCACAGATGGACATTGAGAAGAAAGTAGAACAAAATTACAACCATTGTTGATAATCCTTGTGTTGTGAAACTCGATGAATGAAGAATCCACTATAATGAAAATATATAGTGGGATTGAGTTGATTCAATAATGTGAATTAGAATGATTTTATACTTTCATTATCTTGTATGTTGAATAACAATGTCATGAGGAATGATATATTATTCATGTTGATGGAATGGAAACCAAAGTCGAAAGTGGAGATCTTTTTCTAGAGTTCAAGGAACATTTAAGAACTTATTATTAAAGTATATAATTCACCATTAATAATTAGAAGGATTTATATGATACAGACCTTTAGAACATGTTTAATTGCATCCAAAAACTTGTGTGTGACTTGAATTGAACTTTAAAATCATTCTAACGTTATAGAAGTAAAATAATCTATGTATCATCACTAGTTGAATATGGAAAAGAGTAGGATCTCACAAAATGATTATCATTACAAAAATCATGAGTATTTTTATTCATTATTATTTTTGTAATTCGTGCTACGGTAAGGTTTTTCCACACATTCATTTATCCACATCACATAGTAGTGGTAGAGGTTAAATCATAATAGGGGATATGAAAAATAAAGGTAAAAACTTGGTTAAAATTTGGTATGCAAAATCACCTCAACCCTCCCTCGATGCCCTTATATGATCATCTTAGTATTTGAGATAATAATATATAGTTCTTATCATTTGGGGTGATATATCAAAAATAACATGGTATTTTGTGCATATGATAGGTGATATCATTTTTTAGGGTTTTCCCTTTAAGGATTTTAAATGTAGAAATAATAATAATTACAATATATTTTATGTGATTTTAATATAATATAATTTATTTTTAATTATTAATACATCATTAATTTATGGTTAAGTTAATACCAAAGGTAATAAATATTGAAATGTTATAATCATTTGTGAAATTATATAATTTTTCATTAGACCTCGTCAAACAGTTAAGTAGATAATGCATTAAAAAGGATAAACCATTTATGATGGATCAAATACAATATTTTATATCAATGATTCTTGAATGCTAAATCTATCACTTATTTCTCTTTTTATACTTTACTACAATGTTCTATATGGTAATATATTGAAGTAAATCAATTCAAAAATTATTCTCGGATATATAAATAATTTTTGTATATGTATATATAAAATATAATTTTTTTCTGATAGAAAATTATCAACAATGTGTTTTTTTATTTTTTATGTTATAAATCATTAGGTAAATGGTTGTAATTTCAAGCTTGAGGGGTACACATGTAATTAACAATGCCTCACCTTTTTTAATGTATTCACTGATATGAGAATTATTTTTTATTCTATATTTACAATTCAACATGAATTGTTAGTAATTTAAATAGTGGTGCATTCAATATTTAAATAATTAATTATTCAGAAGGATGCACAAACATTTTCTTGTCTTAGAGAAAAAATATTATTACAATTTATCGAACATTTGAATTTTTTTATATACATACCATTGATCATAAATCATAATATTATAATTAGTATGGACTTTTTAGGTGACTCTATATACCTTGTTTTTTAATATATTTATAAACCAAATAAATAAATAATTATTTAATTGTGGTGTCGCTTGTTTATATTGAATTATCTGAAAACATAGATTGAAATATAAATCTATTTCAGTTTTAATGATTTTGGAAATGGATTCACATTAATGGGGATTTTTGTTTTAATCGTGATCCCCACCATAATCTAGACGATTTTCATGGTTTAAATAGTAGTAAAATTAATAAATTATGTTATTTCATGTTTATATATGAGCAGAATAAAGAATAAACTATAAAAAAGAAGAGCTGACTTCTAAAGAGTCCGGGCTTTATAAACATCCAATTATTTTTTTTTCATTTATTCTGATTTTGTACATGAAATCACTAAAATAGATTTAATCCCACTAATTACATATGTGACTATTTAATATGTTATGAATATAGTATTTTCTAAAACATTAAAACTAGAACTATTGATTATAATTGAATTTTGTATTGACCAACGATAGAGTCTTATAACAATAGTTTATCATCAACAAAATTACTAATAGTGTTCTCAATGGTAATAATGGTGTCTTTCATGAGTATGTCTACTAAGGGAGACTGGTAAATCCCCATTGAGAGATAGTGGTCAATATAAATGAAGGTAGCTAATATGTTAGTAAAGAGACAAAATCGAGTATCCTTTGAGATCCAATCCTGATGAAAATATGGTAAACTATAAAGTTTATGTTGATCAAAGTGGTTCAAATAAATGGTGTGATGATCTATTTTGTATCCTATCCAATATAGAATGGGATAAGGTTTGATGATCATAATGTAAATTTATAATGATTGTCTTTTAGGGAAAAAACTATTCACGATATATATCTAAGGGATGAATATTGTATGTGGTGGGGAGTAGTGGCCTATATGAAGATGGTGGGGATCATTAAGGGTGATGTCAGCCCCAGAACCATAGTTGAAGATGTGTTATACACACATGAGTCAATGTGGATAGTAGGGGAATGGTTGTTCGATGGATCTCATATAGATCTTAAGAAAATACTGTAATTTTTATTAATATTACATTTATAAATTCATCTATATAATCATGGTTGTATATATGGGTATTAAATATATATATATATATATATATAATATTCCATGAGATATTTCGAAATTTATATAATGGGAAAAAGAAATTTAAATCAAGTTAAATAAAATATGTTTGGACATTTAACGTACTAAAATTTAAAAAATTCCATAATATATGTATTAATCCATTAATGTTGATAATGTGATGACAATTTTAATGGTAAATTTTTTGAGTGAAATTATAGTAATATAAAAAAAATTGGAATTCTGAATAGTGATAACCCATCCTAAATAAAATCCGTGGGAATAAAATAATTTTTTCAGGTGAGGATTATGTCGGTTCCCTCCTTTTATTAATTTAAATCCCTGATGTTAACAAAATGGAAAATTATTATTATTTAAGTAGATATATGTGAGGATGGTCTAATGATTTTTTTGATGACTATGATAAACTAGTAATAATATTTAGACATCCAAATATGGTTATACATACAGAGATTACATGGGGTTATGGTTTTCTAAACAATATTAGTTTTTGATTAGTTTTTAAGATTACAATGTCAAGATTCAATCATACACTTTATTAAGAAGGAAAGTTTGTAGGAGATATAATTTGAAAATTAATATCAAGAATATTTTGTTATATGATATTTTATCTTAATAGAAATACTAATAAGAGGATGAAAATTGTTGAAATTTTATCAATAAAAGGATTATTATTGATGAATAACCTGTTCAGGAATGAAAAACCCCAACATGTTAATCATTAATGGTTGAACATTTATGTTTGATTTAATAAATTCAATATATTAACTCTCCTCTTGATAATAGAGATATGGAAAATAAAATAAAAATTTCATAAAAGTTTTTTTATAACTCCATTTTGGAAACAAATATGACAATAATAGTGATTGTACTAATAATATGATGATCTAATAGATGATTACATCTAATTAAATTATGGATTTATATAAAATATAATGAGAAATAAATGAAGATTATTGTTATAGAATGGGATTTTTATCGATAATAGTGATGATTAAATTGACGGTTATGGTGAAAATAGTGCTATTGTGATGGTCACATGGATTATTTGATGATATCATTGCATAAAAGGTCATTAATTTAATTAACTCCCACATAAAAACTATTTTTGTTAAATTAAGAACATTATCCTAATAGATATGTCTATGATATGATATATTGACATAGAATGACTATAAGGGTTTCTTAGGATGAGGGTTGTGTGGATATTTTTTAGTTTTTATGAATCATTTGATATGAATATTATAATGCACTAACTCTTGGGTTCCAAATTGGGGCATTCATTTTGTAATATAATTTTACTACACATGATCTCAATAATATTATAACTATAATCCTAACCACAAAATAATATTCCAACACTTATTCAATATGAGTTATGGTACTACTATATATAATGTCATCATGGGTATGACAATGTTTTTATTCATACCACATGCTTACAACTTATAATGGATACTATGATGTGAGAGTTACACAAGTGATGTAAGTGGGAGTAAAACTAATGTTTATGGTTGACCATGATATATATTTTGTATGTGATACATTGTGTTTAATTTTATTTCATATGTTGGGTGAATCAAATGATACAAAACCACCACTCTTGGGTGGTTTTGTTGGGAATGACCTGGCATAAATTGATCATGTGGATAATGTGGATACCAACTATTATACCTAGTAATCTCTCCACTTATGGATGTGGATTTAGGTTTGGGATAGTCATGAGGATGAGGGGCTGAGATTTATTCCATTTATGACTGTAAAATGACTTGATAGGTGGAACTATTAGTGAGGGTAGATAATGGATGTTAATCTATAGAAATGGTTTGTAGAAGGTTTGTGGGAGTGGTTTTTGAGGGAATTTATAAAGGGTTTTATACGGGAAAACTCATTCCAAAATAGTGTAAAAAGTATAATATAAAATCAAGTATTCCACATAATTTATCCATACATTTGGAAGGAGTAAAATTAATAAATAACTAAAAAATTTCTATATTTATTTTTCTAATCTAACACCCATTACATTATCTAGATATGTATCATTATGAACTAGATAATATAATCCTTCTTTGAATGGTCCCCAAGGGTTGTATGAATCACTTAATTATTGAAAATGTTATCCTTTAAAACGTGGATTGTTAATCAATTTCATTAAATATATAAAATAAAAAAAGATATATCCTTAGTTTAAAAGAGTTTCACGATAGTTATATAAAAAACTGATGCAATAGCCCCAAACCTCATGTCACTTTATATATCCATGTAAGGAAACACTATGGAATATGAACGTGTCTAAAACATCTAACTATTGATTATATGATTCATGAATTTTAGATGATTTTTCTAGGATTTTCAATATTATATATGTATATATATTAACTCTTTATTGTTTAAAAAAATTCAATTAAAATATTTTGACGCTTAAAGTCATCATCACCTAAAAATCAAACTGAATAATATATCTTATAGTATGAGAAATAAGAAATCTTTATTAATTATTTCATACCATATATGAAACCATGGAGTAGAATCCCACACAAAATTGTAGTCTCTACTATCATACACGATGATGTTGTTTATTCAAACAAAATATGAATTTATATTTATTAAAATTTCAATAACTCACATATTTTTAGTAAATCCTTATAAACTGTTTGTTGGACTCACCTATTTTGATAATCCCATATCATGTTTCATTTATATAAATCATTTTGTTTCTCATAAAAGATAGTCAGTTATGTGAAAATCATGTTTATATCAAAGTTAAAACTATGTACTTTGAATGTCACCACTCACTTGTTTAAGCTCACGGTGAGAAATTTTTCTAAGTGCAAAGTTCACCGATTCAAAGGTCACCAATGTAAAGGTCATAATTTCAAAGGTCACCGATTCAAAATTCACTGATTCAAGGTCATCGATGCAAAGTTCATCGATGGAAAGGTCACCGATACAATGGTCATAGATGCAAAGGTCACTGATGTAAGGTCACCGATGCAAGGTTGCCGATGCAAGGTCACCGATGCAAGGTCACCGATGCATGGCCACCAATGCAAGGTCACTGATGCAAGGTCACTGATGTATGTTTACCAATTCAATGTCATCGATGTAAGGCTAATATTGTGAAGGTTACTTCTAAAGGCTACCAATGAAGGTTTCTGTTGAAGGCTACTGATGAAGGCTGCCGATGTGAACCTATTTTTGATGCCTACCATTGTGAAGGGTATCATTACCAGTCTACCATACTATATTAATCTATACTTATTAAAATTATTAAAATTATTCTAATGGTCATATTTGGTAAATTTTATGCTTCTTCCATTAATTAATGCTGATTGTAGACATATCAAGAAAATATATCTAGACAGTACAAGGTCAGAGAATGATAACATGAGATGTACTTGTTCCATTTTTCTTACCACAAATATAAAAGATAAGACTGATGAAGAAAACAAAAAGGGGTGTGTCATGAGATGAGTGTCTGTGCATGTGAAAAAGAATACATTCTATATCAAATAGAACAAGGAAAAACTATTCGAGCACTTACACTGTGATCCCAAGAACAACAAGAATATCATTTGAGGAGAAAAATTTCAAGGCTGCATTCTGTGCTTCATTAAATCTCGATAAACAAAAGAAGTAGAACACTCAACTCCTGAAAGCTAGAACCTGGAGTTGCTACACTTCTTTTTGATGACAACATTCATAGAAAGACTTGAACAACAAATTCATCACTCCAAGGATTCAAGAGCTGAACTACAAACACACAAAGCTTTCAAAACTCAAGATTATAATCTTAGCTCTATTGTGTTCCTTCATTTTACATTTTTGAGAAGTGTGTGTGTCTGTCTGTTACACACACTGTCTCCGTTGATAGAACTAGAGGATACTAAATATCCTCACATCAAACTTCACTTAAATATTTTTCCCACAAATATATATGGACAAGACCATTTGTGGTGTGTATTTTTTGTTTTTACCATGATGAACTATGGTAGAGGGTGTAAACCCTAGACAGTTTGTGAAAACTATTATAAATCCCAATATAGGTTGTGTATCAAGTTTATTATTAATATAAACTACTTTGTGGTAGGTTATCACCTTGTGGAGAGGATTAAGTCTTGGAATGAGGCTGAACCTCTTGTTTAACATCACTGTGCCCTATATTTTTTGTTATACTCTGTTTTATCTATTTTCCACTACTTATAATTTCTAAAACATAAAACTATTTTTATTTACTTTGATAGTCAGTTTCGGTTTGTGTGTGTATGAATTTAATTCAGTAAACTTGTTTCAAAATTTGAAGAAGTGTTTTACACTAATTCAACTGAGGACTAATCACCAATTGAGAAACCAGTTGTCCAACTAGGTATTTACATCTCTGCTGCCTTAATTAACTGGGCTATTTCAAAATTTGAGGTATCTTAATAATACTGTTTTTAACAAAAAATTTATGTAGGAACTCAATTCACCCTTACCCTCTTGAGATTCCACTCCGACCAAAATTTGGTATCAGAGGGACTTAAATTGTTATTGTTGTTATCAGAACTATTATGCAAGTTGTAAAATTCATTTCAACTATGATTTTTGTTATATCTTAATGATCTTAAAATTTTTGTCATATCTAAATTTTCAGTGCTTCAAAATTCTAGTTAACAAAATATAATAGAGTTTAGGGTTCTTCTACTAAAAGGAAACCTTTCTTTAATGGTAATAACTATGCTCAGTGGAAATTAAAAATAAAAATGTTTCTAGAGAGCACGGGTCCAAAAATCTATGACACAATTGAAGAACAACATGAATTACCTGTTACTACTAGGGACACATGGTCTCAGTTTACTAAAGCCTCATATATCAATAAATGTAATGCAACGAATACATTTTATGATTCTTTAGGTGATGAAGAATTCAATAAAATATCTTCTTATAAAACAACTTCTGAAATCTAGGATAAAGTAGCTATTTATCATGAGGGAACAACCAATGTTAGAGAAATGAGATTAAATACCTATACTACTAAATATGATAATTTTAAAATGAAGCCTGATGAACCTATCTCTGAAATGTATCTCAGGTTCAATGAAATAGTGAATACCATGAGTCTTCTTGGGAAACTAGTGGATAAAAAGGACCATATTATGATATTGCTTCAATGACTACTTGATAGATGGAGAAAATATTCTGTTTCTATCTGAGAATCTTGTGACATAGGCAAGCTACCAGTAAAGAAACTAATTAGAAAACTTATGATGTACAAAGAAGAGCTTATTGTAAATCAAGAAGAAGATAAAGAACCAAGAAATAAATTTTTAGCAACATAGACTGCTTCCTCAAAGAGAAAATATAAAGAAAAAGTTCATGCTTCTATAGACACTTCCACCAGTGAAAACTCATATTCTGACAGTGATGATGAGATGTCTTATCAATATAGAAGATTCAAGAAGTTATACTGAAGGAAAAAGTTATTTAGAAAATAAAAAAATAATTGAAGGTATTATAATAAAGGAAAATGGAAAAAGGATAGAAAATGGAAGGAAAACACATATGAGATTTTTTGCTAAGAGTGTAAATAAAAAATCCAGGTGAAGGCTAATTTGTTGAGTAAATAAGGTTTTCCTTAGGACTTTTCCATTCCTTCATGTAAGGGAGAGATTATTGAGTCATTAATGTCTCCTTATGACTTTACCATTCCTCTTGTTTTGAAAATCAAAAACACCTTATCTAAAGTAAAAACTCATTTTACCCATGTTTTAATTCTATAAGGAAAATTTCCTTCCCTAAGGAAATTTTCCCTTACCTAGATTTCATTGTTCATATCAATATTTTTCTTAAGTGTAAAAATCAGATTGTAACCAAAAACCTTGGAATCATAAAATACTTAGATATGAAGTATTCTATTTAAGAATCCAAATTCTGGTTACAAAATCTCATGAAGTTAAACTCTGAATTCCAGATATGAACTCTCCTGAAGTTCAACTCCAAATTCTAGTTACGAACTCTCATGAAGTTAAACTCCGAATTCTGGTTACGAACTCTCATGAAGATTAACTCCGAAGTCTTGATACGAATGTTGTGAAGTTCAAATCCCAATTTTGGATATGAACATTCAGGATGTACGACTCCATATTCTGATTACAAACTTATGAAAAGTTAGACTACTAATTTGGATTAAGAATTCTGGTTACAAACTTTTCTAAATTCTGACTCCGAATTCTGATTAAAAATTCTAGTGACAAATTTCTCTAATTTATGAGTCCAATTTCTCCGAATTAAGACTCTTATCTCTTATGAGTTCGGACTCCGAATTCTCATGAACCCTGACTCTGATCATTGTAAGTTCAGGTTCCGAATTCTAATGAATCCAGAATCCGAATTTCCATAACATTCAGACTCTGAAATTCTATAGAATTCTGGTTCTGAATTCCTACAAAACAGAATCCAAATATCATTATATTGTAGAATCCAAACTCTCATTTCCTTACATTCTGAATATCAGATTTTAGTTATACTTACACTTTTTTAGTAATAAAATGATGTCGTGCTTTCAGTTATCAACTAACCATTGTTTGAGTGACACGTGTACAGGTCGCTTCAAAATTCAAGGAAGAATATGACAGTTGGAGGAGAGAGCCGACCATTGAAGATGTGCCTACAAATATGAGGTCATTTAAAAGTGCTCATGACTTTTTCGACACTTTTTAAAAAGTGCTGTTGAAGTGATTTTTAGAGTGAGAGGCTCTTACAAACTCTCAGGCTTCGTGTAGAATGTTTTGAACTACTTGTTCAAACATTGATTCATGCGGATTTTCTTAGTGCAGAGGTTCGATTTCCTTGAAATTAGAGACTTAAGGTTGTGAAGTTAGAGGTGCCGAATTACTTATAAATCGAGGGCTTACGGGGATAGCAAGACAGATATACATCTTCGGATTGAGGTCTTACCTGGGTTTGGGTAAGACATACTTTCTTGAAAGTATAAATCAAGTGACCTTTTATCCATGAAATATGATCCATTTTGGTCCACATGGATTATATTAGGACATTTTTTATTATTTTATTTCAAGAAGTGTTAAAAGAGTTAAATTGAGCATTTAATAAATAAACCATTTTGAATATAGGGTTATACATAAGATATATTTGACTAAAAATATTCATTAGAATGAAAAAAATATTTCTTAAATAATGGTATTTTATTTATAATTTTTAGAATATAAATAATTAAATTTGTTTATGACACAATGATGATGCAGTAATTACCTTATTAATGAAAGATTATAGTAATTGATATTATAAATATAAAATAAATGTAATTTGAGACTTTTGATGAATTACACTAATTTTCTAGGTTAATATGATATGTTATGGTTGATTAAATAATTTTTTTCGAAGTAATCATGCTTTTATAATTCTCACACAAACCAAATACTCAATAATGTCAAAATTGACATAAATGAGTTTTTGAAACAAATACTATATTACTGGTTGATATAATATTCTTAAAAATTGAATGATCAGATAAAGGTATTAAATAATATTATATATGTCATTAAGGAATCACTTGAGGTTATCTTGGAAGTTTAGAGTAATTTTATTAACCATATAGTATAACAATACAAGAAGACACAGTAAAAGGTAATCTATTTATCTAATATTTAAATCTAAAAAATATGGTTAATATGGTAACCTAAACATGTCTAAACCCTACTGGTTGAGAGGTTTTTGACCCATCCCCAACTTATTACAGAAATAAATTATTTTTGAGACATTATAAAACCAAAATAATTTTATTATAAAATAATAATTCAATGTTTTCCTAAAGTGACCTTCACCCCTCTTATAAAAGGGCACTTACCCTTCTGTCAAAATCACACCTCGAAATCCATTTGGCTCAGCCAATCCATGGACAAATATCCACACAACATCCCTGAAATCATCCTTGAGTCATTACATGGATTTTAAATCCAACCTATGGATCCCATTTGACCAACTCAAAAGAAAACACCCGAAGAAGAGGTAATAATTTCACCACCCTCTTTCAAGTTATTTTTTCTTACACTTCCTCTTTATATTTTGTTTGCATAAAAAAAATAAAGTTCCTACTACATACTATTATGTTATTATAAATATGGTTCAACCAAATTCATTATGATATCCATAATATAAATGAGAAAGTCACCATACGTGCGTATATACGGCTTACCGTCTCCCCGTCGTGGTGTAGTTTGTTATTCAAACAATACATTATTGGGATGGGTATAATGATGAGTATAATTGATGTAAATAATAAATATTACATTTTAATGATTCTTTAGATATTATATAACATCCAATTACATATGATTCCACCATCAATATATTAATATCACCACTCGTTCATACATACGGATTACCGTCTCTACGACGCGATGAGATTCATTCCCATGTTCACCATTCAACAATTATTGTAAAAATATATATTATTAATAAGTATGTAATATATGAAATAATAAGTCTACTTGAGATATATATATATATATATAGTTCTGTACTTACATATATTTTATTCACTTACATCCGTTCAACACGATATGAAAAGAGAAACATCGTTCATACGTACGTACGACCTACTATCTCGATAAACAGTGCCTTCCATTTCATATATCTATCTATTATAAATATATATATTATTAATATATATGATATATAAATCATGATATATATTCTGGAAGTATTTATATCATTATATAAATGATACGATCAAGAATAAAAGTTAAAACACATACGATAAAGAAAGCGATTATTACCCAAAATGATAAATTAACAATGAAATAATTATTAAATTGGTGGTATAATGTCATAAATGAATCTCTCATGATATAATAAATATGAATATGGTTATGGTAAAATTTTATAACATACTATGGTAATTATACTTGACGTTAAATGTACCCTCGACCAAAGGAAAGTGGAAGGTAAGGGGTTTCTTATATAACTTTTAATTCCCTGAGACTCCCATTGTTCGCAACTTATTTATTGCATGTGGTGTACAGTGTACTTCCATTTGATATATATTATCATGATTATATTTATATTCATGTTATTATAGGATTCATTTTGTGGTTGTTAACTTTTGGTTATACGATTGATTGATTACAACATGGTAAGTGATTTTTATCTCACTTCTTATTTCTATGAGATTCATGCTATATTCCCACGATTTCGTTTTGTGTGGTGTATGTGCTACCGATGATGGTATTATTTGTGTAAAAAAAATTTAATTTATTATTGTCTACATATTCATTGTATGATAATTCTTTCTTGGGGTGTATTTTTCATAAGTTACCAAATCGGTAAAATAATTCCAAATTTTAATTTCTACTAATTGGGAATTACGCATACTTCATTGATTATTTTACTCCATGATTATGTGTGCAATTAATATTTATTATTTATAGAGTAACTTCCTCTTACCTTTCTGTGGATATAATTTGGATACACCTAATCTCTCCATTGATAAATTTTCAGGTCATCGATATAAATGTGACAAGAGTAATATTTACTCAATTTCATTTCATTGAGTTAAACATCCAAGTCATCGGTGTTGTTTTTACAAGAATATGTGTGCATGTAATCAGATTTATTTACACTAAATATCCAAAAATATTTAGTGTATTTTTATTTTTTTACACATAATTATGTCCTTGATTTATCCTTAACCAAAAGGATACAATCTTTATAATGGAATTCATCTCAACTTACATTCTATTGAGGTTCTTTTGTTGTTTTGCGCCAATTCACCTTTATTTGGTTTATATACTATACTTTGACATAGTATATCATGAATCCTTTTATTCTCATGATATTATAATGTTTTTATTACATTAATTATTTGTATTGATGTGTCTCTCATTTGGTTATGAACTCTAACTAAAATATCATTTTAAATGTTTTAAAAATTATTTCTTCTAAATATATCTCATTAATGTCCATGTTTTAAAAAATGTTTTTAAGGTTCTATTTATATTGAAATTATTGTTTTAAAATTAAAATTTCTTTTAAAAGTTTCAATGTGGTATGGGAAACGTTGACTGAAAAATCTATTTTAAACAGCTTCTTGATAAATAGTAAGACCTTTAAATGGTTTCCTGAAAAATGGATATTTATCTAAAATATTTTTACTGATCATTTTCAAATATGTCAACATCCTTTGTGAGATATTATTCTTAATCGAGGTAGATTTATTATGATACAAATCTTACCTACTTTATTGAAGGTTTTTTTATTTCTTTGACTGTGGATGCGTTATTTTTGTACCATTCATGGTCTATAGATAAAGTATTAAGATTTATTATGCTAGTTTTTATATGAATGTTTTTGTTATGTTTAAACCTTTTAATATTGGGAATGCATTGGACTTAGTAATTGACAGGTGGATCCCATTATAGATCCCTGATGCATCGGTAGGTCTCATGAGACAATCTAGTGTCTTGGCATAAGGCTTGGAAAAAATCTTATTTGTAGTCATGGAACAAGGACTTAACTATGTGGTTATGAAGTCTGGCATTATGAATTACATCATTATGAAAGTGGATATTGATATTACTTGTGATTATTTGAGTAGTATAATATCCATGTGAATAAGTAAATGGAGTTATTTGATTTATCTTTTCCATATTATGTTGATGTTTAAGATTAAAACGCTTGTGTTCTAGTCTTATACATTGCCTTAAATGTTTGTTCATATTTATGATAGTTTCTTCTATATTGTTATCCTTTCTGAGCATCTGAGCTAAACCCCTTCTTATGTTTTATTATTTACGGGATGAAAAACGTATATTATGATTGATCTATTGGAATATGCTAAGGCATATAATAGTGTTTAAAGGGGACGCAATGTTTTTTATTTTATGATGTAATGTAAAACTTATGTATATATATAGTACTTCCAAGGCTACTAAACTTATCGGTCATTTGGGACATGATTTCTTATATCATTACAATGTTATATAATAATGCACTGATTCTAGGTAATTGGGGTCGGGGCTATACAGTTGGTATTAGAAGAAGTTTAGTACAAACCTTGGAAGCTAGATTTATAAAAATAAACTCTGATTAGAAAACAATATACTAAGATAGAAATTGAGGATTAGTAAAGAAGTACATCCCATAATTTTGTTAATGAAAATATTATGGGGGTTTCCATGCAATACATCCCTATCTAGATACGCGCACATAGAGGCAGCTCTAGCACAGATGTACATAGGAGGGAAAACTCCAACAAGGATTTTTGGGCAAGACCCAGGTATTTTGGTGCATGACAACAGGCCTTGCTACACTCTTGGTTACAACACTCCCATGGGATATGATTAGGATAATTCACATTTTCTTTAAAAACCAATTTGAATGATTTTAATATAAGATGAGAATAAATAAACTTGGTTAATCCTAAGGTGTTTTAGACTGAAAATAATGTGTTACGATATTCTCCAAATGATTTTATGACTCACATTATGCTTTCTTGTGTTAGTCAAGGGATGGATTCCAAGGAAGACATAATAACATTGAACATAATGTACAAGGTGGGATCAATGATGGAAATGTAAAAAAAATTGATTTTTGATAGTTTTAAAATATATCATGTTCATCCCAAATCAGTTTTCCAAAAATATGATCAACAACATATATATTAACCAACTCCTGGACTCTACAAAGAGGGGAAAGGTGGTGAATAATAAGAGCTTCACGTATAGAGACCATGAAGAAAAGAAATATCAATTTCCATCATGTAGGAAATGTGGAAAGAGAAACCTAGGAATGTGTCTCAATGGAACA
This sequence comes from Viscum album, assembly GCA_963277665.1. Classification (NCBI taxonomy): domain Eukaryota; kingdom Viridiplantae; phylum Streptophyta; class Magnoliopsida; order Santalales; family Viscaceae; genus Viscum; species Viscum album. Next base: position 1,861,553,676 of record OY728133.1, on the reverse strand, counting down.
AAGAAATGCTTTATGTGTGGGAAATAATGACATAATGTAATGAATTTCGGGGAAAAATTATGAGTATTATAGAAGAAAATAAAAATGATCCCAATAATCCATCTATATAAATTTTCCATAAATGTAGGGGACCTGGGCATTACCCGAGTGAATGCCGTATTCTTTAAGATAACCTCTTGGTCAAGGAAGAACCTATGTTGAAATAAATGGATCGATAAATGTTTAAAAGTATTAGTGCTCTTTATTGATGGGATTACTTTGCATGACTTTTCTCTTATATGTGTAACCTTGTAGTTTGTTATTTGAATATGATATTTTTGGAAGATTTGTATTTTATCTTATAGTTATAAATAACCATTTGGGTTAATATAATCCTTGAGTTTGAGGAAATTACATGTTATTAATTTTTGGGATGAAAATTCGTGGTATGAGATAACATTTGTTGTGAAATTATGTTATGGTTATTTTGAATAATTTTTCTCATTTTTGAATGTCATAAAATATAGTTTTTGAAAAAGTCCAGTACACATACCATGTGACAACCCGTTGTTTCGGACAATGCTTCAGGAATCCAACCCACAACCAGAGTGCGATTGGGATTTTTCGCCAACCACTTGACTACATGAAGTCCCTGATTAGTGTGACTAAATTTTTTAGTTAAATGATATGATTGATTAATAATAAGTTGATTTGGGATCTTATATATTATCAAATTGATATCATTAGTATAGGAAAATGATTTGGTGATTAATTTCTAAATGTTATTTTGGAATACATTCAATTTATTTGGAAAACTATATGCCTAAGGAAAATAGAATACTATGAGATTTAATTTGAGGAGTAATGGTGGATTTTTAGTTATTTTTTTATTATGGATTTATAGTTATTTGGTTTATTAATGGAAATGATTAACCTATCATCGAGAATATGTGATTAGGTTAATTACATTATGTATGTGACATTAAGAGTAATCAATATTATTTGGAGATACAATTTAACATGGAAGACTACTTAATAAATTTATTCTATCTTTTGGGTTTCAATATAATTTTGGTTTATATTGAATGATTATAAAGAAAATTGTTTATTGAATTGTATTTATTGAACTTTGGGTATTGTTGGTTTAATTTTATAAATTATGATTAGTATTTATTTCTATAAAATATTATCCTTTTGGGGATCATGTGATCTTGTACTAACCATTTTTGTTTTGGTTAATCTATAAAGACAAAGAGAATATGTAGTTTATCCTCTGTGGATCATGTTATTCTCTAGAAGTTGATTCTAGCGCTTTAGGTGAGACCAAGCCATCTTGAATACTCATTATTTGAAAAAACGATGAGTTAGTGGTATAAATTTTTTAAAGGATGAAACTCTACTTTAAAAGTAATTATATCTCTTTATGTTCTTAGTCAATCTCATAAATAAATTCCTCAAATTTATGAAATGGAACTTAAAACAAAAAAACGTTGTGCATTTAATTTTACTACTAGGAAACCGATGACAATTTATCCCATCACAAGTTTGTGGTTTTATTATTTTTAAATTTCTCCTGCTCAAGTTTTGCATCACTCTACATAAGAACTTTACACATAGTTTATCTACCATATCAATGTTTACCTACATGGAATCCTAGTATGGGTTATATCGGGTGACCATTGTACTTCTATTTCTTTCTTTGAAAGTGATATTTTTATTGACTATTTTCTCAATGTGGGATATTCAATGAAGATCCCAAAACCAATTTTAAAATTTTGAGGACACAATTTCAAAAATGGGGGAAAATGTAACACCCCAAGATTTTATAGTATGTAATTTTCTTTAATGTAATTCAATAGCTTTCACTACACGCAACACCAAGTTTGTGCACACCACATCTAACCAAACTAGTTGTTAAAAAGTAATTATGAATAATACTAACTTAATTTTGAATTTTATATACTCAATATAGTTTTATAATCCATATTATGTGTTTCTTAGACATAATACAAGAAGAAATTCATATTTTTAGATAAAAGAAGTAATTTTCAAAAAAATTAAATTTTACCACCTTATCAAGGAAAAAACTTTTTAAAAATAATATTTTAAACATTTAAAAATTTAATTAAATTAAATTAAATTATTATTTAGAATTGGGAAAAAAAATTTGGTTTAAATAAATTTTTGAAACTTTTCTGATAACTTTTATATTTTGATTATTACAGAAAAATACCAAATTTTTATTGAAAACAGTTTTTTTAATCGAAATAATTTAGAGGGTTAGATTATAAATTGTAATGGATTTTAAGTAGAAATAGATTATATTTTTATCATTTAATACAATTTAGGTCATTATAAGTAATTTTACATTTAAATTTTATATAAACACATGTTAATCATTTGATAGTTTTAACTTTAAAAAACCCGCTTTTCGGCTTGGACAATGGGAATTGACTTTATATTAATTAATGAAACTACTATTTTTTGAATTTAGTAAAATAGAATTTATTTTTGATTTCAGAATATCAAAATTATCTCAGGGTGAATTTTTGGAATTTTTATGAAAACATTCATTTTATGATAAATAGTGAAAAAGTATGTTATAGTTTAAAATAGACATTTTATATAAATAATTATTTCTTTTATTTAAATTTATTTTAAGTCAAAATTGATATATAATACCTATTTTAGTTCAATATAATTCATTGGAGTCATTTTATAATAAAATTACATGTATAAAAGATTATTGAACTTTTTACCGTCTATTACCCACCTTCTAGGAGCATTTGCAAATTTGAATAAAACACAATTTTACTATTTTTTGAGTTGAATTTAAAAAATCTTAGAGACACGGTTGAAATTAGTATGTAAATTTTGGTTCAATAAGATGAATATAATTGCTGGTGAATAGTTACTTTTGACTTTTATTTACCACTGTTAAAAGTAAATAGGGTAATTAAGGGTAAAAATGACATTATAATTACCTAAAAACATGTTCTAATTTTACTGGATAAGTGTAATTCAACAAAAAACAACATTAGGAATAAAAAATATCCTCTTTGGTCCACTTGGATTAGATTAAGACATTTATTAATATTTTATTTAAAGAAAAATTAAAATAGTTAAATTATTAGATTAATTACTAAACCATTTTTAATATAGGGTTATAAATAAGATAAATTTGACTATTAATATTTATTAGAAATATAAAAATATTTCCTACATAATGATATTTTATTTAAAAAATTTAGACATTAAATAATTAAATTTTTTATGACACAATGATGTTGTAGTAATTATCTTATTAATGAATGATTAAAATAATTGATATTATAAATACCTAAATAAATTTAATTTGAGGCTTTTGAGGAATTCCACTAATTTTATAGGTAAATATGTCCTGATAGGGTTGATTAAATAATTTCTTGATGTAATCAAGCGGTTAGGATTTTCACAAAAACCAAATACTAAATAATGTCAAAATTGTCATAAATGAGTTTTTAAAACAAATACTATATTATTGGTTGATATAATATTATTAAAAATATATGGTTTGGACAAAGGGCTTAAATAATATTATAAATGTCATTAATGAACCACTTGAGGTTCTCTTGGATGTTCAGAGTATTTTTATTAACCATAAATCATAACAATACAAGAAGATACGGTAAAAGTTAAACTATTTAACTAAGAGTTAAATCTAAAATATAAGGTTACAATGGTTACCTAAACTTGTCTAAAACCTATTGGTTTAGAGTTTTTTGACCCATAACCATCTTAGATTTGAAATAAATTATTTTGGACCCAATATAAACCGAAAATGATTTTATTATAAAATAATATTTCAAGGTTTTCCTAAAGTGACCCTCACCCCTCTTATAAAATGGAACTTCCCCTTCTCTCAAAATCACACCTCCAAATCCATTTGGCTCATCCAACCCCTACCCAAATAGCCTCGTAACATTCTTCACATAATCATAGATTCCTTATTTTGATCAGAAATCTAACCTATGGAGCCCATTTGATCAACTCAAAAGGAAACACCCGAAGAATAGGTAATAATTTCCCCACCATCTTTCAAGTTATTTTCCTCTCCCACTTCCTATTTCTTTGTTGTTTCCATTCCAAAATAATAAATATAGTGCCTCCTACATACTGTGATGTTATTAAAAATATGGTTCAACAATATTCATTATTCTATCCATCATATAGATGACAAAGTCACCATACGTGTGTATGTACGACTTACCTACTCCAGTCGTGGTGTAGTTTTTCATTCAAACACATCATTTTATGGATGGGTATAATAATGAGTATAACTTATGTAAATAATATATATAAAATGTTAATGATTCTTTATATATGATATAAAATCCAATTACATATTATTCCACTATCAATATAATTATATTATCGCTCGTGCGTACAAACGGATTACCGTCTCCCCGACACAATGAGATTCATTATCGTGGTCACCATTTAATAATGATTTTAAAAATATATATTTCAAATAAGTATTTAATATATGAAAAAATATTTCTATTGGAGAGATATATATATATGTACTTACATATATCTTTTTCACTTACTTTCTTTCAATACGATATGAAAACAGAAACAACGTTAATGCGTACGTACGACCTACCGTCTCCATAAACAGTGTATTTAATTTCATATATCTATATATTATAAATATTTATATTCTAAATATATATGATATATAATTCAATCTTTATATTCTGGAATTATTTAAATCACAATCTAAATGATACGATCGAGCGTAACAAGTTAAAACAAGTACGATAAAGAAGGAGATTATTAGCCAAAATGTTAATTTAACATGGAAATCATTATAAATGGGTAGTATAGATTCATTAATAAATCAAGAATGATATAATAAATATGAATATGGTTATGGTATAATTTAATAACATAATACAGTCATTATACATGAGGTTAAACGTACCTTCCTCCAACGAGAGGTGCAAGGTAAAGGGTTTCTTATCTCACTTTTAATTCCGTGATATTTCCATTGTTCGCCACTTATTTATTGCATGTGTTGTATCGTGTACTAAAATTTGATATATATTATCATTATAATATTTATATTCATGGAATTATATAATTTATTTGGTGGTTATTAACTTTTCATTATACGACTTGATTAATTACAATGTGCTAAGGGATTTCCATCTCACATCTTATTTCCGTGAGATTCATGCTATATTTCCACTATTTCCTTTTGTGTGGTGTATGTACTTCCATGACTGTATTATTTGTGAAATAAATTTTAATTTTTGGGAATTTACATCTTCATCGTATGATAATTCTTTCTTGGGGTGTATGTTTCCTATGTTTCCAAATCGTTAAGGGAATTCCAAATTTCAATTTCCACTCATTGGGATTTATGCATACTTGATTGATTATTTTACTCCAAGATTATGTGTGGAATCAATATTTATTATTTATGTAGTAATTTGCAAACCCATTTCTATGGACATAATTTTTAAACACAAAATCACTCCGTTGATAATTTCTCAGGTCATCGATATAAACATGATAAGAGTAATTTTAACTCAATTTCTTTTCATTGAGGTAAACATCGAAGTCATTGGTGTTGTTTTTACAAGAGTATGTGTTAATGTCCTCTGATTTATTGACACTGAATATACAATTATATTTAGTGTATTTATATTTTCCAGACATAATTATGTCATGATTTATCCTTAACCAAAGGATACTTTGTTTATAAAGGAATTCATCTCAACTTACATTCCATTGATACTTCCTTGTTGTTAGGCACCAATTCAATTTTATTTGGTGCATATAATATACTTTGACATAGTATATCATGAATCCTTTTATTCTCATGACATTATAAATTATTTATTACCATAATTATTTGTATTCAAGCGTCTCTGATTTGGTTAGGAACTCTAACTAAAATATCATTTTAAATGCCTTAAAAATTTATTCTTCTAAATATTTCACATTAATGTCCATGTTTTAAAAATGATTTTAAGGTTTTATTTATTTGTAAATTAATGTTTTGAAATTGAAATTACTTTTAAAATTTTCAATTTGATTTCAGAAACTTTGATTCAAAAATCTATTTTAAGCAGCTTCTTGAAAAACAGTGAGACTCTCAAATGTTTTCATGAAAAACGGATATTTATCTCAAAGATTTTTACTGATCATTTTCAACTATGTCAACATCCTTTATGGGATATTATTATTGATTGAGGTTGATTTATTATGATACAAATAATCGATACTTTATTGATGGTTTTGTGATATATTTGACTGTGGATGTGTTATTTTTATACCTTTCATGGTTTATGGATAAAGTATTGACATTTTGTATGGAAGTTTTAATAAAATGTTTATGGTATGTTTAATTATTTTCATATGAGGAATGCCTTGGACTTAGTTAGTGATGGCTGGATCCCACTATAGCTCCTCAATGCATCGGTAGGTCTCATTAGAAAAACTAGTTTCTTGGAATAAGGCCTTGACAAACTCTTATTTGTAGTCTTGGCATAAGGCCTTGACTGTGTGGTTATAAAGTCTAGAATTATGAATTCCAAGATTATAAACTCTGATATTGATATTACATATTTTTATTTGACTATTATAATATCCATGTGAATAATTAAATGGAATTATTTGATTTATCTTTGCCATATTATATTGAAGTTTATGTTTAAAAGTCTTCTGTTCTAGTCTTATACATTGCCTTAAATGGTTGTTCTTATTTATGAAAGTTTCCTCTATATTATTATCCATACTGAGAATCTAAGATCACCCCTTTCTTATGTTTTTTCCTAGATGAAAAAAATTATATTATTATTAACCTGAATAAATATGATAAGGGATATAAGAGTGATCAAAAGGGACACAATGTTTTTTTGTTTTATGAAGTAATGTAAAAATTATGTATGTATCTAATACATCCAAGTCAACTAAACTGATCGATATTTTGGGAAATGATTCCTTGTATCATGCCAATGTTATATAATAATGCACCAATTAAAGGTAACTGGGGATGCAACATTACACATTCAGATCCGTTTTCAGAGAAGAAGTGGATAAGTTCTCTAGTGCCAGTACCTCAGACCCTCATTATAAGACTCAAGTCATTTATACTACCAAAGAAATTCACAACCCTGTGGGAAATTATTTATGGGAAGCTTTTTAGGATCAGAAATCCATCAAAGGGAAAGTATATTTCTTCTACAAAAGTGTGTATACTAAGAATTAGATGGATAGTCACTTCAAGTTGTTGTTGGAGAAGTTGTGGATTCCATCTGTCACTCAAGAATTTAAGGCTCAGGTAATCAGGTTCGAAGAGTTGACCCCTTCTATAGAAATATTCATGGAGAATATGGATGAATTTATCTCAGTTATGGACAGATGAGAAAGTCATATTATAGATTTCAGAAATCTTTATTTTCCCTTCCTCTATATGGACTGCACTCCCATCATTGTTCTTCTATCTGTTCCTTCTACCTCGACTACTTCAGGATCTACTATCGCTACACCAATGATGACTCCAATATAGGGCATTGGTAGTATGACCCCTATGATTCCTCAGATATCTACACACTAAAGGTCTACTGATTCTTATAATGTAGCTCCTCCAACTCTCCTGAATTCCATACCTAATCCCATCCATCCATCTTCATAGCCTTCCTCCTCAACTTCCAATGACAAACCTCCCTTAGACATATCTGATATGGATTGAATGCAGGATTTCTTTATTGATAGGGATCATTGTGACATTTTTTACATATTTTACCATTGATTCATTAATGGATAATCCTATTCTATTTATTTTTTACTTTCATTCATTTTTTAGTCACAAAGGTAGATAAATCAGTCAGGTGACAAGTTAGGATTAAGTTTTAAGTTGTATTAAGCTGCTTAAACTAAAAGGATGAGAAGTTTTTAAGTTGAACTTTCATATATATACTATCTATATATTTCCATAATAATCATTTTTCAAATGTTATTATACAAACTTCGAATGATATTAGAAAATGTGATTAATTCTAATTCAGAAAATACTGACAGAATTTGTGATAGTTAAATGGAGGAGATGGTTGGACTCTCTTGTTTGGATAATCCCAAATCATGTTTCATTTATATAATGCATCTTTTTTCTCTTAAAAGATAATTAGTTAAGTGAAAATAATGTTTATATCAAAGTAATAACTATGTACTTTTAATATCAGTACTCCATTGTTTAAGCTCAAAGTGAAAAATTTCTCTAAGTGAAATGGTCACCGATGAAAAGGTCACCAATACCAAGTTCACTGTTGCAAAGGTCATAGATGAAAAGGTCACCGATGAAAAGGTCACCGATGCTAGGTCACCAATGCAAGGTCACTGATGCACAATGACCAATGCAAGGTCACTGATGCAAGGTCTCCAATTCAAGGTCACTGATGAAAGGTAACCGATTCAAGGTCACCGATGAAAGGTTACCAATGCAAGGTCACTGATGAAAGGCTATTATTGGGAAGGTTAAAGTTGAAGGCTACCGATGAAGTTTATTGATGGAAGGATACCGTTGAAGGTTACTGATGGAGGATGCCGATGTGCACCTACTATTGAAGCCTACCATTGCGAAGGCTATAGTTAACAATATACCATACTAATCTACTCTATAATTTTTCAAATTACTAAGATTATTATAACGGTTATATTTGGAAAATTTAATTCTTTTTACATTAATTAATGTTGATTGTATACATATCAAGAGACCTCATCTGGATATTACAAGGTACTAAAATGATCACACGTGATGTACTTACTCTTATTGTTTGACCTAAAATATAAAAGAGAAGACTAAGGATGAAATGAAAAAGGGTTGTGGCATGATAAGCATGTCTGTGCATGTGAAAGATCTTACTTTCTAGTTCAAAGAGAACAAGGATGAACCATTCGAGCACTTACACTACGAACCCAATAACTTCAAGAAGATTAGTTCGTGAGAAAAATTTCATGGCTGCCTTCTATCTATCATCAACTCTCAATAAACACAAGAAGTAGAACACTCAACTCTTGAAATTTAGAACATGGAGTTTCGACATTCTATTTTGATGAAAACTTCTAGAGAAAGACTCAAATAACAGATTATTTACTCCATGGAGTCAAGAGGTGAACTGCAAACACACAGAGCTTTCTAATCTCAAGCTTATAATCTTAGCTCTATTGTGTTCCTTCATTTTACATTTCTGAGAATTACGTGTGTATATCTATTACACACATTGTATTCTATGCTTGAACTAGAGGATACTGAATATCCCCATATCAAACTTGATTTATATCTTGTTTTCCAATTATAACTGTTGAAGAGACCGTGTGTGTTATGTATTTTTTGTTTTTTTGGTGAAGAATGGTGGTAGAGGGTGTGGACCCTTGATAGTTTGTGAAAAATATTGTAAATCCTGATATAGACTATGTATTATGTTTATTGTTAATATAAATTTTTTGGTGGTAGGTGATCAGCAAGTAGAGAGGATTAAGTCTCGGCTTGAGACTGAACCTATTGTTTAACTTCACTGTGCTCTATATTTTTTTTATTATACTCTATTTTAACGATTTTAGCTACTTATAATTTCTAAAACAGAAAACAATTTTTTCATTGACATTGATAGTTAGTTTTGGTTGGTGTGTGTATGTGTTTAAATCAGTAAACTTGTTTCAAAAGTTGAAGAAGTGTTTTACACTAATTCAACTGAGGAATAATCACCCTTTGAGAAACCAGTTGACCAACTAGATATTTACATATCTACTCATCTAATTAACAACACCATTTAAATGTTGGTTTTTTAAATAGAAATTTTATGTAGGAAATCAATTCATCCCCCCTCTTGAGATTCTAATCCGACCAACACTGAACACAATTTAACATTATGTCAAATCATATATAGAAACTTGGGAAACGATTAATAAAAATAATCATGGAAAACTTCAAAAAATAATTTAAAAATAATCTATCATTTGATTTCAAAACATAATTTTGGGGTTTTAATAATAAAAAGACACTCAATAAATAAAGAACATGATATGAGAAACCATAGATAATGATTGAATATGTATAAAGATGTGAAATTTAATTAATAAAAAATGATGATAATGTCTATATTACACTGTAGATTTACAAGCACCTTTTTTTAATGTGGTTAATTAATACACCTTAGATTAATATAATGTGATCAAATATTTTTGTTGTATCATTGGGTTGATATTAAGCACCTAATTCCAAGTTACTATTCCTATAACACAGATGGAATTACAATACCTTTCAGTGGAAATGGTCGATGGAAATAGAGAGAATATGGGGAGAAAAAGTTTAGGATGGAATCTTATTAGGCAAGAATAAACCCATTTCAATATATTATCCAAGTTTTTTAGTCTTTATTCATTCTAATATTGTCTTTATTAATTTTCTGAAATTTATATTAACATTTGAGTAATGGATTAAATTTCTATTTGTGTATCCATTTTTGAAATAAATCATAACAGTTTCATTACATGATACTCATAATTAATGAAAACCAATCAATTATTAAATAACACTTAATTAGTAACACTTAACATTCATCTATGTCTTATAACATAATATGTATGTAATTTTGTGGTATAATTATTATAGTGAACCATCCTGAGTCGACATGACCCATATCCCAAGCCAGCACACCACATAGCCTGAATATAAATTTTTATCACCATGGGATAGGGAAAAGTAGTGGGGAATCATATAAAACCATTTTTAATGGTTTCTTCCCTAAAAATAAAACATCACTAATCCATGAAGTGGACCACAATTCCAACCAATAAGAAATGAAAACTAGATAAAAAATCTAAATGAGAGTATCCCAAACAATGAATAAAAGAAGATATCTCTACATCATTACATCACTAGTCCTAATCTAGACTTATAAATATGATTTCTATTGTAAAAACACAAAATATGGAATAAGGACAAAATGGAAAATACATAATATCCCAAAAACCAAAATCCAAAAATTAGTTGACATGATAAAATTAGACAAGAACACATGTCAACCAACACAAACAATCAGGGATGTCATTAATAAATAAGGGCCCCTGAAAAAAAGGTTCTTGTAATCATTCTAATGTCATGGAAAAAATTCTAAAAACACCCAAATGCATATGAATGGTGTAAGATAAAAATACTAATATGATATCACCATGAATATATATAAGAACATTACCCATATAACCATTATGTAAAGTTTTTAAACTAATTTTCAAATCCAATATCACTTTTAAATTGAAATTTTACTTAAAAAAATATTTAAATATGGTTTTATTTTTTTCAAACAAAACAACTTTTAAAAAACATGTGAAATAAGGATCAAATAAATAAAGGAATCCACTGAATATAAACATTCTCAATACACCCCAAACATGGAATATACATGGGTATATGTATAAAAACCATTATATAACCAAATAATCAGAATGGAATAAGCATATAATATCAAAACCAAATAATGATCTGGTATTATGTATAAAGTATATAAAAACCAACCGGGACTAAGTAGTACACACTATTTGATCCATCTAATATTTTATAGTATAATTTAGTCAAACATATTGTTTTTATAGTCTACTAAAAAAGGTGTACCAACACTGGAAGCTCTCTTGGTCTTTCACGAGCCCAATAATACTTTCATGTTCACACTTAATCTGTGAGGAAATGTTTTCAATTCCCCATCATTCATCCCCAAAAAGGCTTCCTCTATATATAAGAAAAACTCCTTGTCGAGTCTATGTAATAGGATAAGGTTCCATTTTTGTAATTAATTCACACACACACTCATGGTCTGCCATGTAAAACATAATTCCAAGCACTTATATAGCAAAAAGTTCCAATCACATAAAGATTTTAAAATCTATGTTCATAATCTATCCATGCCTATAATAATTAATGCATTTGACTACATTAATTAAAATTTTAAAATCCTTTTCAAAAACTCATTTCATGTCATAAAATTCATTTCATCCAATTTAAAAAACACATATAATGAATTATATCAAACCCCTTTAAAATTAAACCTTAAAACATTAAATTGACAACCCATTCCTTGATACATAAAAATAATGGATACATGATCAATACTTATTCAATTTAAGAGAAATTAATAACCAACTAAAAAAGGGAATCAATAATTTAATTAAATAAAAAATAAATGTTCTTAATAATAAATACACCTACTTTGGAGCCGAACTATTACTTGTATCCTTAACAAAAAAACATATATTAAGGAGGTGGTGTCCTAAAACACTGAAACCATAAGGAAACAATACAAAAAACCCAACATTAGAAACGCTATATTCATCCAAATTAGAATATTGGGATTCCAGCTTCCATGGAAAATGATGAACATGGTTATATAGGGGAAAATATGAAGGAATCATGATTTCAACATGAATATTTCTAACTAGAACACCAAAGATTCCATGTGAATCCACTAAAATCAATGGGATGTAACTCCAAGGTGTTATGGAGAAGTCATACATGAGTGAGGGAATAAATGAGGGAGAATACATTAAAACGTTTTAAGATAAAAATATTCGGAATACATTTTTTTAAAATATTCGGGAAAACTAAATGGTTCTGCTATACCATTATGAAAACCATGTTATAACCATTAAATAGAAACTATCTAAAAAAAAGATTTTTCAGTTTCTTTAAAGCACCGTATGGATAGAAAAACTATGCTCGAGTTGTGTAATATAAAGCATTACACCGGTCACTCCACTTATATGGTTATCTTCAACATTTCTACTTTCCATGTTCCAACCTTTTTCTCGGTACTATTTCCCTAAAAAACAAGGTTATAAACCTATAACTTCTAGAAATTCCAAGATTAAATAAATTAATAATTCAAAAATTATGGAATACCAGTGACTAAGAATTGGTCACAATTCAACAAATATTTCTACTTTCCCCCCAAAAATTCCTCAAGGATATCTAGAGGAATGAATGTGAGGAGATTGATACCTCACAAAAACATCTAGTTCCAAATTTTCAAGGATATAATCCCTAAACTACAAATTAATGTGTACCAATGATATTAAATGTAAAGTGAGCACATTGTTTTTATAGTCCAGGATATAAACATGATTCTTCACAACATTGGTATCGAGATCTAACACTAATTATTCCTAATATATTTTTTGATATGGGAAGGGATAGTACTTATTGAACTATTATTAGTGGAAAAATCATAGAATAACGTCATACGTGGTATAATGTCCAGCCTATAGTACACATAACAAATATGATCCATAATCTTAAATGGCCAGACATAATAGAATACTAACTTCACCTATATTCCCAAGAGATGATTCCCCAGTCGAATAAATACCCATAAAAGGACCATATCACCAATCTAAAACTCTAGTAGGTTATTAATGTTATTTACATCTAATTTGTGGTGACTTGGAGATATCACTAACCTGTTTTGGATCCAATGAGCTTCTCTATCACTTATGCATGAGACTCGATACTAATAAATAATTATCTCAAATATTATCTCAATAGAATGTGGGCATAAATAGACATCCATGGAATGACACAAAATGGTATACCTTGAAATAGGTCTGTTAAAATATGTTGTATTATTAATCATCCCCTGATATATACCTCTCCCATTAACCACTGAATTCAGGAGAATATGCATGAATCAAATCCCTAAGAATCTGGATGGCCTTCTCAATCTAACCACTAGATTGTAGTTGATAATCTATTCTCAACGGACACTGGGTTGTCATGTATTTTAATAGACTCATACAAAATTAAGATGTCAAATTTGTATCCTACTCAAAATATATATCAAAATGAACATCTCTAATAATAATGATCAATTACACACATAAAGGCTAAATATCCTCTACTTTCCTCAAATTCCTAATCGGATGAAAGTGTGATGACTCTATAAACTAATAAATAATCTCTCAAATAGAATATTTCCCACTAGGGTTATTAGTGAGACCAAGAACAAATCCCATGAATATCTCAACCCACTTCCACATTGAAATGGAATGTTTCTGTGGCAATCCAGTTTTCCTATGATTCTTCACAATGATGCCATCATTGGTAAAACATTGGAATAGAATATCCATAACTGTCTGCCTTATTTTGGGACAAAATTACTTACTTTTTAGAGTATAAAAAATATTGGTAACCCCCGAGTAAACTAACCTATATCAAAAATTCCTTTCAAGTAACACCTCTTACCTCAGGGTTAAAAGAACAACCAAATGATTCTTGAAAAGAACGATACCATTAGAACACTTTAACTATTAACTATATTATAACCACTATTTAGAACTCTAATAATCTACTAGAATATTGGGTCAAATGTATACTCATAATGAATTTGATTATTAATAGAGGAAATGGATTGAAATCCTTTCAAGGACACCCACTCTCTTGCATACAATATCTCAAGACATATATCTAAAAATTAAAACATCTAACTCCACTAATCTATTTAATATTTAACTATCCAGATTATTAAAATTATTCTCATGGAACTAATAAACTTTTTCTCATTATCGAGGGTATAAAAAAAATAAAAATTGTAACTTCTTAAAATACTATACCTAAAAAATAGATTTGGTATTTATATCCATATGACTAAAGATATAACATAGGCTCTAATTATCTTATTAAACTATAATCCGCTCCATGAAAAAGTAAGGAAACCCTGTTTTAACACATGTATCACATATTCCATCTCTAGTTAATGGATGTGGTATGTATTATATTATGGGAAAAGATGGAAGGATACATATTCCAATTGATGATCATCTTGCATTAGCACACACCATAATCCCACACCTAAGGCATCACATTACACTGCATATCCCTTCCCATGAAAAAGGATAATCAAAATTGAAGCAGATTATAAAGAAAAATACATATTATTAACATGACATGTGAACATCTCACTCCACTCAAACATCACCACATTCCAATTCAACTCTATAGAGGAAGAAGTGGGATTAATAATTTCTAAATAAAATTCATATATTATTTAACTAAAATGAATAAAATCCAAATCTCAAAAATGTTCCCAGCCTACACCCATGATATAACCTTTTATATATTCTAGGATCGATTGAAATACCTTTCTTGGATATCACATGGAACATAAACATTACATGTTAGATCCAAAATTGAAATTTTTATATATTAGAATACATTCAATGATCCATTAATATTCCCAAAACAACAATTAAATAGTTTTATGGTTCTCTTTTTTCTTTGAATCACACAATAAAATCATCAAAGTACATGAATAAGAATGATTTCAATAAGATATTATTGAATGTATTCATCAATTTCATAAATATTTGAACAATATTGGTAAGGGAAATGAAATAACCAGATACTCATAGATCCCATAATTATTTCTGAAGGTACTATTAGAAAAATTCATTTCTCATACCATCATATAGTGATATCTCAACCTTAGGTGGATTTTTGAATACCACATGGCCTAATTAGGTTGATAAAATCGATAATTAATTCAAGGAAATGGGTATATTTTATTAATGGTCACATGATTCAACTTATGATATCCTATGTTAATTTGAAGAATATAATCATAAATATATAAAAACACAACTGAATATTAAGATGGATATATGATAGGATAAATAAACACCCTTTTTTCATGGTCTTCCAATGAATCCTCCAACTCGTTCATCTCATGAGGATCCATCTAGTACATTGATAAGAATATAAGGATAATCACAGGGAGTATATTTATAGTTAACCCAAACTATAATTAGTGGTGTGAATTATAAAAAATCACCCTGAAAAACATAGGGGTACTAGTCTGTAACCTATAGACGAAGACTATCTGAACCTACCTCTAAAGAATAAATTCAAATCATGGATAAAAAAAACTGATACCACATCTAGAGAAAACTGGTCCAACAATCATTGACCATGGATTCCACTCATCCTGGAAGATGAGAGTTCTCCCATTAGGAGAAAAAAACAAACCCAATAATGAAAATTTACTATATGTGATTTGAAACTAATCATTAAATATATGTTGATAATGAGATATAAAATTTCTACTTCCAACAAGAGGAATTCCCGCTCCACATCCACATCAGAAATCAAAATATTAAACTCCATTAATATAAATCCTTTCTCTTTCATCCTTACCAATGGGGTATGTAGATCTATTGTAAATGGAATCTACTCTACACACATATACAAAGAATCAAGAAACATTAATGATATAATAAAACTATAAGAACCCGTATCAAATTTGGCTAAATCTATAGAATATGTGATAAAAAACATACCAATCATAATGGGTGGATTATATTCAGATACCATAGGTGTCTTATATTCTATATAGAGATGTAATGACTTGGTCCATATTTAGTCTTATTAGTTGATTGATATTCAATTCATGACTAAGGGTATTATCCCAAACATTAGAGAAGCACTTAATCACACTTTTAAATTTGTAAAAAAATAAATAAATACACTCCCATAAAGGGATATATTGTATAAATGATGAAGGAAACCTAAAGGCCCACACCGATGAAACATACTCAAAGCATATAAAAATCATTTCTTGTATATATATAATTTTAACAATGATATAATTTCACTAACAAACTCCATAATGAAGCCACTAGATTCGAAAATTATGATTGACGAGCAAACCTTCCACTGCTCTGACGAGGGTCATCAAGACTTCTCTTCTAACTAGGAGATGAAATTTGTCAACAAAATATATTCATATACTTCAAAGGAAACATATTAAACATCACATCATAAACTAAATGGTACTGATTTGGAATTCCAAGTGACTCCAAATACCCTTTATCACACTAGATTATATTCACATGCCCCAAGAAAATGCCATGATCACATATGTTTTATTCAATGCCTATGAATAATATAAATGGTTATGAATTCCTCCGATAAAGTATATGATAAACCATATAATAGTAATCCTATATATAATGAAAATTTCTCTATCATATTATAAGTTTATTTTAATTATGATCCACTATAATAATAAGGCTTCTTTTAATGGAGGATTCACAATGTTATTTTCAAGACAACACTCTTGTATTTCTGGTGAGACTGTAAGTTGCTCACTAAGGTTGTTTTTTAGGAATAAAATATCTACCTATCTTCGTATCTTAATTTAATGTCTTATGAAACACTTTTTGGGGAATTCCCAATTTTTTAATCTGTAGGAAGTGTAGTGCTCTGCACTCTTCTTGGAAACACATCTGGCATAAGCCGACCCATTATCATACCACTTTTCACCATTTTGGGTTAAAGTATCTATCACTTATTACCTTGAAAATATTAAGGGGAGTTAACATATATTAGATATAATTTATGATATATATCTTTATACCCATACTGTAATATTTTAATTTGTACGAGATATCATGAGCCTCAAAAATTGTGTAATCTCTAACATATATTGACCTGAGTGATTTTTAAGGATAACATAGAAAGGTTAGTTCATGAAAAATCACCCCACAAAATATTGAAACATACACTTGAATAGTAATATGAATGGAAATTAATTTAATCATATTTAAAACATATCTAGAAAAATGATCATAAAATTTCTGACATAATGGTTCTTGATGAACAACAATAAATAGAACACCATCAGTCTTGGTTTTATGACCATAAAATGATCAACAATAGGCCTTAACACATGAATGTTAAATATATGACATCTAAACATATGTTTTATTTTACTACATGAGTTTTTATTACCTTAATATGGATACCTAGGTAACCACTCTTATAGGCTAAGGTCATCCTTAAAAAAATCATACCCCTTTTAGTAAACATTCATGTCATCAAAAGATAACTTAAATCAGAGAATAACACATATAATTTCTATGATAATTTAAAATTATAACATTGATTTATTTACTCCACAGGAAGATTAAATCCAATTATATATATAAATCATTATATTTAAGAAAAAAACTATATTCGGTATCATATATGACATGCAACACAAAGCCCAAATGTACCATGGAATATGATTAGTCAAATTTTATTGCTAAAAACAAGTAATGGAATTATAGGGTATATAATGAATTAACAAAATTAGAAAAAATATACACATTAAAAACTTTATAAAAAAATATATTACCTCATAAGAAATAAACACTCAATTTTTACCACAGTTATTTTTTTCAAAAATATGTTTCATAAAAAATGGTTTGAATTTCATTTTGTATAAGAATATTAAAATTAATTATTGGAAATTTTTGAAATATAATTAAAAATAATGTTATAAATTTTAAAATATTCACATAAAACATATTTTATAATGATTTTTATATTTTTCTAGAATGATTGATTTTCCAAGGAATATTAAAAATACAGATTTTTATTGAAAAATGCATTTTTTATTTACAAATTTAAAATTGTTGCATATTTGGTTTAAAATGGTTTCAAAGTAACATTAGTTATATTATATTATGAATAATATAACATAGTTTACTGAAATTAATTATATGAATGAAATTGGTTTGAGAATATTTTTTTACATAAAAGGAATTTTTCTAAAATAACTATTTCTCATTTCGTTTTGTATTTTTTTATAAATAAAATTTCCCCAAACATATAAATACAATAATGAAAAATTTCATCCCTATTACAAGAGTTAAAAATTTGGTATTTGGGTCCCTTTTATTTTTGGTTACTATTAATAGTAACTGTAGTAAAGTTTTTGCACCTTGTAAAAGGATAAATCAGGTTAACAAAGTTCAAAACATGTTTTAAGGTATAATTTTCAATATTAATTCTTATTGTTTAAAGTGAGTTAGAAACTTCTAACCATTTTATCAATATATAGTTATATAATGTACATTTTCTTTGAAATGACCTATATAATATTTTATGCATATAAAAGTACAAAATGTCCCCCTCTAACATTTAAATATCTGTTATGTTTTTAAGAAGGGAAAAAGAATGTTTTGAATGAATATTAGGATTTATTTTGAGAATAATATAATTATTTTTTGTGATATTAATTTATATTGAATTTTTAATATTTATATTATAATATTAATTTCTTATAAAACCCTGATATAATTTTTTTTTGAATTAACAGAAAAAAAATAAATGATATTAATAATATTAAAGGTAACATAATTTCATTTATTTATATTCTTTCATATATTTTCTAGATGAATAGGACATTTTAGTGATGTTTCAAAGGACTATTTTTCTTCTTCTTCTTTTTTATGATATTTTAAATTCAAATTATAAGAATAGTCAAAAAATTACATTAATGAAATTTTATAGAAATAATATTTTATTAAATTATTTAAAAATCAATATAATATGGAACTATGAAAAGTGGTATAATATATTATTGAAAATTTTATTAATTTCTCATTTATGGGTTAATTTTCATCAATAATATCCTTCATAAATCCTATAATGTAAAAAAAGTTCAATTACTATAATTATATTAAGGGTTAAAGGGGGTTGAAACAATTTGATAAGAGTAAACAAATTGCCTAAAATTTTCCAATTTTTATAGAATGTGATAATTTATTCTCAGACACAGCTTATATTTTAACTAATTCAAAATTTATCCATCTGAAAATGAACAATAATATATATTTATTTAATACTCTAAATAATTATAAGAATTCCCATCCCATCAATTTTAGAAGGACACATGTTCTCTCTTTTATTCAAACCAATTCGAGCAATATATATAATAGAGTTTCTACAAAATTCTATTCTAGAAACTATAAGACACATTATTGGGGTAATTTTACTCTCAAAATAAAAACTCTAGGGTCTTTAAGAGGATAAACCAAATAGTTTTTTCAAAGAATATGTAATCAACTTAACCAATCACTTTCTTTTTACTGATTCTTGTACCTCATATAAATCAATTGTATTTGTAATATAATAATATATTAAGTAACCTAAGTATACCTAAATGTTATTATTATTAATAAACCACCATTATATACCCTATTATCCATTAAATTGGATGTGAATATATCAGTCATGTGTACGTACAACTTACTATCTCCAAGTCGTGATACAATTCATTTTTCAACACAATATTTTATGGATTGGAATAATGATGTGTATAAAATTTATATATAATATTTATAAAACAATTATTAAAATGTATTAATAATTTAATATCTACCTTATTACCATCCAAGCAGCAAGAAAATGATTTTTTAACTTGTGTGTACTTGTGGACTACCACCATAAAAAAGCATTGTGATCGATTTTTCATTTCCACATTACATTTTTGGTTATAAGGATTTATTTGTTGAATATTTATTGTTTATATGATTTAATAATATCATATAAAATGTTAATTTATGTTTACCTTAGTTTTGTTTCATTTATCCAAAAGTAAAAATATCATTCTTGTGTACGCCTACTATATCCATGAATAGTGTAATTCATTTTGCAATATATACTTTTTATATATGTTTAAAAGTATGTAAATAATTTATATATATAATAGTTATATCATGATAAAAATTATAGAGATGGTGTAAACATGATCATATTATAGTGAAAAAAATCTATGAACCCAAACATATATGAATAATGAAGCAGTTATTGCCAAGAACATATATGGGTGACAACAGATTATAAATAAATCACATATGGAATGTTATATATGAGTATGGTTCAGTAATATATGTATAATATATCTATATTTATTATATATGAGGTTCTTTTAAAGACCCTCACTTCTCATTCAAAGACATATCATCTTAATAGATGCATATTCATTATATAAAAAAATTATACACACCCTAATTGTTTGAGTCTAGTGCCTTTGGAAACATGGTGTATAAAAAATAGATTCATATGTAAAATACATCATGTACCAATAATATCATTAACATTAGATCCAATATTACATATAAAAAAATACAACATTCTTCATAACTATTGTACATGAATCATAAGAATAGATGAGCTTAGATTCTCAATAAGGCTAAACAAATGAGATTTCAATCGATGATCATATAAACGAATAAGATAATAATGGGGGCAGGAAATCATGAATATAAGTTAAAACGTTTATACCCAATATTCGTGGATTATAAACATAAACCATGGAATAAAACATTATCAATTAAAATACATTAATAAAAAGAGTGAAAAATCATTATATCTCAATCATGAACTGTGTGTTAAGGTCATAAAAGTATGGAAGTCATATAAATATATATACTATTTTATATGTAAATGTTAAATACTAAAAATTTTAAATCATAGTGGTTCGAGACACAAAAACTACATCCTATATCATAATAGATCATGTGTCATCATATGATTACCATCATGGATCAAGCACATAAACTTTTTTCCCATAGTAAATCAATCACATTGACCAGTTTCCCATTACATATCAATAAAATCAGCCTATTTATCATAACTATCTCATGAGATTTAAAAATTTATCAAATTAATTATAGGGACATATAATTACCATCCTAAAAGTAAAATAATTAATATCATATATATATTTTCCATCAACTCAATAAATATTAATCATATCATCGTATTATAAAGAATAAAAGGAATGAGGTTTCATAAACAAGTCAATAATACATTTTAACATAACCCATAAGAAAAATATAGGTTTCATAAACATCTCATTAACATAATAATCATAAAAAAAAGGTAACGATTAAGTATATAACCATTGGATCATATCCATAGTAATAAATAAGAAATAGTAATGTTTTTTTGTAATTGATGAATAAAAATTCTATCAAAAGGCCACTGAATAATTATTGATGAAAATTAATTTTTTCTTTACAAATAACATCCTTAAAATAATAATAATTTCACAAATATTAATGAAAAAAATTTATTTTCAAATATCCTTGAAAACATTTAAATAATTTTTTAAATAATTTAGTGGTTATAATAGTATGAAATATGTTTTATGATGTGCATGTTGAAATAGATATTACTTTCACTTTTTACGTAAAAAGATAAAATAACCTCATTCTCTAAACTTTTAGATTATTAATTTTAAATAAATTTATAAAAATTAAAATATGAGTAAAAATTTATATATTGTATCATAAGATGATACTCATAAATTCCTTTAAAACATTTTTATAAAATAAGGGCATGTAATAGAAATTATTTTCGACCAAAGAGTGAAATTAATTCATTATTTATTAATGAAATTCTTTTGTTCCAATATGTTTTTTAAGAGTGGAAAATCGAAGGAAATAATTTATTTTATTCAAATAACTATAAGAGATTAAAATTCATGCGTTTATTGATAGATTCATCATACTTTTTTTTCATTATAAATGTTATCATATATAACCATTATAAATAATTGGATGGTAACATAAACTATTTACCACTTTAGTAACTTTTTCCCCAGAAGCCTCATAACAAGGAGAAATTTATATGATATGTAAATAAAAATATATTTTATACCACATAAAATAAACAAGTCATGAATAAGATATGTAGCTCAATCAAATAAAAGGGAGACGAAAATCCCTTACATAAAATATCAACTTCCATCATACATATTTAAATATCATATAAAATAAATAAAAGTTTATTATGATTTTATTATATAAAAATAATCATAAATATCATACCATATAGGATTTACTTATAACCTTTTAACACCCATTTATCAAAAATTCATTGTAAAAATCGTAATTGCATGCGAGAACTTCTATGGTTTTCATGTATGTTTTGGTTCAGTGGTTTTTGTCCTTGTACATTAATTATGGATAAATAATATTCAAAATAAAAATATTATTTATATATATCTTATATATTTATAATAAAATTTTTTTAGTCATCCATAAAGTTTATATATTGGAAAAAGAATTACAATATTCATGGAGAAAGCAGGTCGTACGTATGAATGAATGTTGTTTCCATTTTTCTGACTAATTGAATGAATGAAAGGTAAATATTAATTAAACATTAAAGTATAAATATAATATATTTTACATAATTTATATTCATTAAATATATCCTAATTACTATCCATGATAAAATAAAATGAAAATGGCTCACATCTCTTGTCGAGGAAGTAGTCCACACACACACAGACACGATGTTACCATTTTCTAAAGGATTGGGAGGTAAGATGTGATATGTGATATTATAATTATAAGAGTATAAATATTTCATAAATATCATATTTATACATTTAATACATCATTATATCCACTTAACAGAGGTTGTTATGGAGAAGAAATTACATCGATTCGCGAGGCAGTAGTTCCCCGTAAACACGATCAGTGGTTTCACTTCTATATTTAGAATAATAGGAGATGAATAAAGGACATGAAACTAAAATAATAAAATATAACTTTATGGGAGACAATTATCTTTTTATATCACTATATTTTAATAATATTTTTAGGATGTGGATAGTGAAATTAAAAAAATTTCGGTTAAAAACAATACATCTTCTATGGAAAAACCTTTCTAGGTTTTCAACAAAAAAACGTTATGGAAGTGTTTTATAAAAGAAAAAATGCGTCTATATCCATTACAATATAATTAAGTAAGATATTTCGGTATTTTTTTTGAAATAAATTTTTTAGGTGTGAGGAGGATAGGAGAGTGGGTACCCTATGATAAATGGGAGAGATGACACACTTGAATTTGTTTTCAAAGAAAATCGTGTTCCCATGTTTTATAAATTAAAAAAGTATAAAAAGGGATAATTCCATAACATTAGTTAATATAATGTGTAATTACACATATAAAATTGGGTGTGGACTAGTTTTAGGGTATTTTTAAATTTATCTATTTATATTAACCTTGGGTTAACCCATTTAATCCTTAAATGTGGTATTTCATTTTTTCTATTTTTACCATTCATTAAGACCAAAAATTATGTTGAACATATTATATAATAGTAATTTTTGGTTTAAAAATATGAAATACATATTTTCAAATTAAAAACATAGAATTTTTAGAATTAAAATTAAAATTAAACCTGCATAGGTGATGAAAATGATTATCCAAAGAAAAAGATTTCAAATTTGTAAGAAGTTTGTATATCCAAATTCAACATGGAATTGAATTAAATGACCTATGTTGGATTAATAAAAATATTATTGTAATAAATTTTATTTAAAATTAATTTCAATTTTTGAAACATTCTAAATACACAAATGAAGAAAAAATATTTTATATGAATAAGTATTTTTTACTATTCGTCAAAAAATTAATCCTTTGAGATAATTATGAAAAATTAAACAAAATATAATTTTGAAATATTGATTCTTAAAATTAATAACATTTTTAATAAAAATTTATTAAAATTTTAAAATATTAATGTTACCATTTGTTCCAAATAATCATTGGAAATCATATTTTGGCAGAAGAAACACATTTTCAATGTATTTATTGATTTTACTAAAAAAGAATAAATTATTTATCAACATATTTTTGTTATATAAATCTAGTATTCAAAATTTTCAATATGTGGTTATTACTATTAAAATTTATATGTTTAGAAACTATTTTATAATAGTTTATTTAATAATAATATTAATAGTATATTGTGTTTAATTAATACTTTGTGTTTTTATGTAAGATAAAATATCCCAGAAATAAAATTTATTTGAAAACATAATACATAAAATATAAGGGTGTAATATTCTTTAAACTAAAATGATTTTATCCTTTGATATTATTTACTCTGATACCAAAAAATGAAGTTACAATTACCTCATCATATTATCAGGCTTCGATGTATCCTTTTTAAATTAGTTATTTCTCTATAAAACACTAACCAGATGTGTGGTATTATTTCACATCAAATTCTATAAACAATAAAAAATATCCATTTATTGTTCCTCATATGAAATATATTTCTCATGTGGTATGAAAGCTATCAAAATTTAATGTGAATGGTCATGTATTTAATACCTCATATGAGATACATAGAACACATCGTGAACATGAGAATGGTTTGGTAGATGAACCAAGTGGTAAGCTACCATCCCTACGTGATCAAGAATTTAAAAAGCAATAGTATATGTAGTGATCAAATTAACCATCTTTTTAAATCTCGAAATTTTCATACATTGAGAAATTCAGAGGAAAGTATTACTATTAAGTCGATATTATAGATCATTCTAACAATTTTCATCAAAATGTCTCGGTCAATATTTTACATCCCTTATGGGTTGATAAAAAGAAACAACTTCTCGGTAATTTATTCAAATAGCATAGATACTAATAACTTTTTTTCTCAAAATTCATCTCACTTTATGTAGTACAACACTCAAACCATTAAATGTTTTTATAAAAATCTATATGAATTCTCATGAGAAATATATTATTGGATGAAAAATCTACTAGATAAAGGTATTAATCCCAACTACCCTTTAAAATCTATAAAATAAGATCGAATTATGTCATATATGATTTTAATGACATGGATTGATTGGACATCTATTTGATAATGATAATATTTGTTGAAACATAACACCACGTCCAATACCCATTGAAGACATCATAACAAAATTAATGTAAATCTAGTATCCTAAACAAATAAAATATACTTTTTTCACTCCATGCTACCTTAACACTTCATTAATGTATATAATTGAAAGAAGATCATGATAGAAATATTCTCTAATAGAAATAGATTGTCATAAATTTATAAGGTGATCAACTGTATCCACAATATAGTTAGGAAATTTAGATGTTTTTCAGTTTTTTTGATGAAAAAATACATGGTGAGGTTTGCCCATTTGCATTTTGGTATAGGTAAAGGTGGGAACATCCCATTAGAATTTTGTCTCTCATCTTTAACTAACAGACCTACACAACAACGATACAGAAAAAATATTTTCATGCCATCAAACTAGAATACAGTTTTCAATCTTTATACATCATTGTACTTCCTACATGAATAGAGTATGAATAATTCTAAGCATCCTATAACCACACATTTAATAAATTATGTATGAAAAATACACATACATTGTTCCTAAAAATTATCATTCCATCACTGTCAAGGTTAAAATCAAGAACATTTTTCACCTTCTTATGTAGCTCAATATCTTCCCTCAACACTTCTTTAATAATCACATGGATATATAGTTGAAAAATTATTTGAGCAAGGTAATATTTTCTCAATTCAATTAAAATTTCAATATCTATACTCCATAAATAAAAAAATAGTGTATTTGTTGTGATTCAAAAAATATAAAATCTCATAATATTATTTTGACCCAAAACATTGACCACGTAGTTTTATTTCCTAGGGTGGTAATGTATTGAGTAAGTATAATCAATAGTCAGTTGTAGACATCTTCTCAGGAGTATATATAACTAATTCTTTAGGAATATATATTTTAATATTTTATGATAAGTATTCATTTAATCCTCTCTCAGTAATGTTATTACCTACCTATTTTGAACAATAAAATAAAAGAAGCTAACATAAATCATTAGTTGGGAAGTTTTTCTCATGAATCATAAATATTCATTTTTAAAAAGATATCACCATATAATTCTTAATAATATTGAATCTCAATTCCTTCTTCAATGCATTACTACATATAAAAAACAATTCTCCACTATAGGGTAATATAAGAAGAACTTTAATGGATAAAATTATCTTTAGTTCCTTAGATTATATTTACATTCCTCTATAAAAAAGAAATGGGTTTATTTCAAAGTTTACACAGTGTGTGGTTTGTATAACTATGAGAAATTTTCCCAATTCATAAAAAATATCCATCCAAAATAAAAAAAACTAAGATCTTAGTTATAGTGTTTTTTCGCAAAAAAATTTCAGCCAATGTTGACTACTAAAGATCCATAAATTTACATTCTCCTAATATTATATAACCAAAAAAATGAAAATTTTATAGTCAAAATTTTAATTTTTCATGTTTTCATATAAATTATCTTTATCATGGTATGTAGTATAATTATAATGTTATATTTTGGATCTTCTTTTCTCTTAGAATATATATGAATAACATCTATAAGGAATACCAAAAATTGATCAAGGTAATATCTAAAGACTATATTCATTAAATCATTGAAGAGAGGAATAGTTATTACTATGACAAAACAACATCACTATATATTCATAGTGACCTTACATTATATGAAATTTCGTATTAGGAATATAATCCTTCTTGAAATATAATGAATTGTATCTAAGATAAAGTTAAAACATGGAAAAGTATTGAGATCCATGTAATTGACCAAATAATATATCAATTCATGGTAGAGGGTTCATTTTCATAATTGTGATCTTTTTCAGTTCTTGGTAATCAATTTATAGTCGCATCAATCCATCAATCTTTTTAACAAAAATAATTAGTGCACCCCACAGTGACACAAATGGGAGAATGGATCTATTATTAAGATTCTATGGTATTGGCTTTATCAATTTAGAAAACATAATCATGGATATTCTACAAGGAGAATAAGAAATACGTGTATCATGAGTTTTGAGTTAAATTGAGAACTCGAAAGAAATAATTTATGGGGATTCTAGAAAACTATTATATAAAGACACAAAAAAATCACAAAAATTTTTCATATCATTGATGTTGAGTTTATTTGCAATCATTCTGGATAAACAACCCTTTAGAATAGTAATTAAGTCCAATAAAAGTTATGTGATCTCTATCTAATGTTCATTTATATTATTTTAATGATATATGATCATAAGTTGGGTTGGAATATAGAACATGAGTTCACATCCATGGAATTTTATGTCGTATTTATGTAGAGAAAACCAATACCCGCCTAATATAATATCAAATTAAACACGAGGGATAATATATAGATTTTATGGAAGAAAATTCTCAGGAACATCAACTAAAGAATAATTATAGATGTGAGATTAGATAATCAAAACATTAGGGGTATTAAATCCTAATTTAAAATATAATAGCTGGGTTAGAATTTTTATACTCGTATAAAATTACTTATATATAAATGGGTGGGAACATCTATACTTAAATAAGGCATACAAATCTCTAGAGTGGATGTTATGTACATCGTTCCCAATGCTGTTATCACACCCTCATCAGAAATAGTGATAACATGTTATTTCACTTAATCACTTGTATTAAGTGGTTTCTAATTCTGATCATCACCATTTAACTTTGGTTCTAATAATTGGTTATAATAATTCCCATTTTGTATGTATTTAATGATTTGGAGCATGGTTGGTGTATTAGTGTGAAGCTTCTTAACATTCATTGTGTTAACCAGAACATTCATTGTCCTTTGATATGTGATTTATGACCTACTCCACTACATTTAATGAACCCACTAGTTCCATTTAAATTGTTCTTTGATGTTTCGATATAAATTTATGGCATATAATATCTATTAAATACCATTCCACCACATGATTTATTCTAATTTTCATGGTAAAAGATTTTTCATATTCGAGAAAAAACCATAACCATGGTGAGAATTTCAATTTTAAATGTCAAAAATTAGTGCACATTGAATTATTTCCTCATAGATACTAAATTATATTATAGATAAAACCTTTTTTATACATAGTTTTTTTCCACCAAAAATATCTACCAATATTAATTTTAGTCAAGATGATAATAATATAAGCATACCCAGTTCTTCTTGAAAAATGTTCCTCATGTGTTCTAATAAATTCATCATCCTTCTTCTATATCTCATGAAATTTATTCTATATTTTTTACAAATAATATTTGGAAAATACATATATAAAAATAATATATTATGTTAATCCCACTATATAGATTCAATTTCTTCATATTACCCCAAGTTTTTTATTAGATTCCACTACTATTCTTCTCCACCTTCCAAATAATTAACAACTAAAAATTACTTTTTCATGCTCTAAGCAATGGAGAATATAAATAATTTTTTTAGTGGTATTGATCCATTTAGTTGAATATAGTTTATCTGTAGAACCATTTAATAATTATAGTCATTTCAATATTATGAAATAAAAAGAATTTAGTTCATGAATTAAATATATGGTAGTTAGATATAATTTAGAGTTTGAAGAAGTTATCAGATATTAATTTTTTTTTTCATCTAGATCCAGTTACTTTTTGTTTATTAGGAGGACAATAATTTCTTATTTACATCAAATTTATCATTAACATTGTACTTAAGGATTCTATTAATTAAATGAAACATACAATCATAGTGTGATAAATAATAATAACAGTGGGAAACCACATAATCATGAAATGAAAATTTATAAGAAATACTAAATACTAATACATTATTTTAAATATATGACACATTAGTGTTATCCTAGTCCATTAATAATGATAATATATTAAAATAATTCATGATGGTTTGTAAAGATTTTGTTAATTTCCAAAACATATCCCCTGAGACTGTCAAACCAGGTAGTAACAAGGGCTATTTTCATGAACTAGGTGTTGATCAAGTCCAATACCAAAGCTATTTTTTGGATTTATTACCCCTATGAGAAACTATATTAGAGTCACATCCAATTGTATTATCTATAAAAGGATAAAATTTCTTGGAAACCATTAACTATTTCCGTTACCAAATGCCAGGATATCTTTCTACACATTAAGAGATCCTTAGTGTTCTCACTAATGTTTTATGATTCTAGTTTCCAAAGGATTACTAAACCTAACTCTTATACCAACTATAGAGGCCCTAACATATCATAAAATTATATCACTTACTAATAGATGAATATTCATTATGTAACAAAATTATCGATGCCTAAATAATAATTTTCTAGTGCTATTTGAAACAAAGATACATAAACATTGGGTTCATAAGGGAACTATTTCATCTCGCACTGTGTAGTTCATAACTATCCCCCTTATTTGACATATCATATAAAATAATATTATTAATTACATGGGGAAAATAAACATAATAAAGGGTTATAGAAGATTTCCAGTAAGGGTAAACATGGGAGCTATGAATTTAAAATCATATAAAAGAAAAAGTGAAGAATATGTTTATGATATGGTGAATATAATTTAAAAATATCATAGCCAATATAAAATATTTCATAAACATTATCCTTTTAATAAAACAATATCATATAAATATAATGAATCATAAAATTGATAAATCATCATAAATCAATCATGAACCATAACTTTATGTCATATTAGTGTTTCACAATCATAAATATAGAAACCATTTAATATTTCTTTGTTATCATCTGAGACTATCAAATCATTATGGATTAGGCATAACCACATATTTTCCATTTTATAATAGATCATATATAATCAACCATTTCCTATAATAGATCAATCAAATATTATTTTTTCCTATAGTGTATCAAGAAAATAAAATTGTTTCCCATAACACACTAATCACATCATCTTGTTTCCCTGAGCTATCTCACAAGATATGAAGCATTACACAATTCCCTATAGGGAAATAAAAATTCGTTCCCAACCATTGCATAATGAATCACATACATGTGAATGCCAAAAAATAATTAAATTTTAATCATACGATCATATCATAACCCATGAAAAGAAACATGGTTTAAAAAACAATTCATCAATTCATCATAACATCATCCATGCAAATAAAAAATGGTTAAAATATTTTATTTAATCATTCATATCATAAACAATAAAATGGTCTCTTTAAATTGATGAGTAAGAATTTTATAAAAATATAATTAAAAACTTGTGAAGGAAAATGTACATTCCAATATGAAATCAATTATTTAAAATATAAAAATATAAAATATATTAAGCAAAATAATTAATTTTAAAATAAAAATGAAAACACATAAAAAATGTTTCAAATCATTTAGCTTTCATCAAGATGGGAAATATTATTCATGTAATCCAAGTTGAAAAAGAGATTCTGTTTACATTTTTGGTAAAAGTCAAAAGTACCTCACTAAAAAAAATAAAATGGTGACTCCTTTTTAAAAAAATTAGAAAAATCATATAATGGTTATAAAATATTTATGTTTTCATTAGAGAATAATAACACTAGTTATTTTTTATAAAACATGTAAATGGAAGAGAAATGATTTTAGTCTGCAGAGAGAAAAATATTCAATTTTTCTTAAAGGCATTCTTTTGGTATATTTTTTTTCTTAGAAAATAATATAAGGAAAACAAGTGTTCTCTATAAATAAATAGAGTCGAATAAAAATTATTATTTTAATGAGAGATATTTCAACAAATTTTTTCATTGGAAACTTTTTCATAAAGAAGCCAAAAAAATAAAGGGATTATAACATATAACATTTACCAGATTTGTATATTTTGAATTATAACCCCATATAAAAATAAAAAATAGATTTATATTGAAATTAAAATATCATTTATATGAATCATATTAAAAAATCATGGGTATAGTATAAAATAAACAAAATAAACAAGTGATAAACATAACATGTGTCTCAAAAAAATAAATGTGAGATAAAAACCATTTACCTAATGTTTCAACATCAATTTTATGTGTTTGAAACCCCTGTATAATAATTATAGTTTTATTCTAAATATAGTATAAGACCATACTCATACATATAATAGCATAAATAATGAACGTTAAACATTTTACCATATGTTTATTGACAACTCTTCTTTTAAAATCACTGTTCTGGGTGATAATTACTTCATATTTCATGTTTGTTTTATTTTAGTTATTTTGGTCCTTGTACTTTTATAACAATTCTATCAAATAATTTATTTAATAATGATATAAATATAATATATATTCATTATATAAATATTTATAGTCATCAAAAAATTTAATAGATATGAAAATTCCATACAATTTTTGTTGACACGGTAGGTCATAAACACACATGAACAATGTTCCCATTATATTAAAGTCTGGAATGAAAGAAAGGTAAATATTAATTCACATTTAAAGAATAATTTTTTATATCATAGGTATCATATTTATTCCTTAAATATATCATTATAACCATAATTTTCTAAATAAAATTAAAATATATCTCATCACATTGTGGTAACGCCCCGACCCTAGTTACCCAGAGTCGGTGCATTATTACATAACATTGGCATGATCACAAGAAAGATCAAATCCCGAAGGACCGATTGGTTTAGTAGCCTTGGAAACACTAGATATATTCATAAGTTTTACATTACATCATAAGATGAAAAACTACTACAACAACATAATGTCTCCATAATCCACACTACTATCCCCTCATAATATCCCTGCAGGTCATTCATAATTTACTTCTTCACATCCTAGGGAAAATAAAACATAGAAAAGGGGTGAGCTCAAATGCCCAGTAAGGATAACAATATAGCGGAAACTTTCATAAATAAGAATAAATATTTAAGGCAATGTATAACTAAAACAAAAGCCTTTTAAACTTGAACTTCAACATAGTATGGCAAAGTAAAATGAAATAATGCCATTTACTTGTTCACATGGATATTCTACTAATCGAATAATCACATGCAAAATCAATAACCACTTTCATAATGTTGGAATTCATAATGCCAGACTATCATAACCACATATTCAAGGACTCGTGCCAAGACTACAAATAAGATTTTGTCAAGGCCTTGTGCCAAGACACTAGTTTTTCTCATGAGACCTACCGATGCATCGAGGAGCTATAGCGGGCTCCACCCGTCACATATTAAGTCCAATGCATTCCCATATGAAAAGGTTTAAACATAACATAAACATTCGTATTAAAACTAGCATACGAAATGTCAATACTTTCACCATAAACTATGAATGGTATAAAAATAGCACATCCAAAGTCAAACATATCACAAAACCTTCAATACAATATAGAAGTTTTGTATCAACTTCAAATAATCTTAAAAACCATCAAAGGATGTTGACATAGATGAAATCAAAATTCTTTTTAAAGAAATATCTCCTTTTATTTTGAAATAATTTAAGATCCATATAAAATAAAACATTTTCTTTGAAAATATTCTTATAAGCATGTAAGGGAAGATTTGAAGATTTTATAACGGCGGAAAATAGCCGCACCCGCCTTATAAGTTAAAAAACATTCTTACCTGAATTCTGTCGAAAAGGTTAAAAAGGACCTTGTTTTGAAAATGACGGAAATATTCCTTTATAAACCTCTTATAAAAAGTCAAACAAGGGTATAAATGACATTAACCCATATTCTTGTAAATAATAAATATGTTTTGAAATACATTTCGAAGAAACATGGATGTGGATTATAAAGAAATCCCAGTAGATTATTACGTATAAACAACCTCGGATAATGAAGAGATTGTGAAGTAAACCCTTACCTTGTCCTTTTACTTGGTTGGGGTTGGTTAACCTCCTGTATAATGGTGAAATAATTGTTATTAAATTATACAAGAATCATATATATTAATATGATATCATATTTGATCTTTTAACATTGATTTGTTAATAATATCTTAGAATTATCGTCGTTTCGGGTGTTAACTTACTCATTTTCTTTTATATGTTTTGTTACATAAGCCATGTTTGTTGTATCTTATTCATATCCAGAATGATATCAAGTCCTGAAACATCATTTTTAAATCATCAAATGATAATTATACTTGAATGGATACGATGGAGAATGAATCTCATCGCGTTCGTGGAGACGGTAGTCCGTACGTACGCACGAGCGACAATATCATTCTTTTGATATTAAAATAATATATAAATGGATTGTATATCATATATACAGAATCATTAACATGTTATATTTATTATTTACATGAGTTACGCATCATTATTATACCCATCCAAATAATATTATATTGAATAACAATTACACCACGACGTGGAGACGGTAAGCCGTACGTACGCACGTATGGTGACATGTTATTCAAAGGGTGGATAGAATACTGAATATGGTTGTACCATATTTATAATAACATCACAGTATATGTGAGATACTGGAGTTATTATTTTAGAATGGTAAGAACAAAGGAAGAAGAGGTGGAAGAAGAAATGAACTTGGAGAAGGGTGGTGAAATCATTACCTCTTCTTCGGGTTCTTCCTTTTGATTTGATCAAAAGGGCTCCTTAGGTTGGCTTTCGGATCTAACTAAGGCCTCTAGGTTGTAGTGAGGGATGTTGGGAGAGTATTTGGGCAGAGTTTGGCCGAACCAAAAGGCTTTGAAGGTGTGAAGAAATGAGAAGGAGGAGTTCCCTTTTATAAGAGGGGTGAGGGGCACCTTTGGAAAAGCTAGAAATATTAATTTATATTAAATTCATATTCGGTTTCTAAAGGCTCCAAAGTTGATTATTCAAAGGTTAAGGTGGGGATAGATCGCAAACCACTCAACCAATAGAATTTAGACAGGTTTGGGTACTTATATTAACCTTATCTTTAAGTATTAACTCTAAGTTAATTAGTTTCACTTTTACAATGTCTCTTTGTATTTTTATATAATATGGTTAATAAACTTACTATATACATCCAAGCGACCCCCAAGTGGTCCATTAATGATGAACCTATCCTGATATAAGTCTCTTGGCCGAACCTTAGATTTTTAAGAATTTAATATCAATTAATAATATAATATTTGTTTTAAGAACTCTTTTATGTCAATTTTGACACTATTCAATAGTTGATTTTTGTGAAACTCATAACAGATTTATTACTTCGAAAAAAGTCAATTAAATCAATCCTAATATATCATATTATCCTAGAAAATTAGTTTAATTCATTAAAAGTTTCATATTATATATTTTTGGGTATTTATAATATCAATTATTTTAATTTTTCACTATTATAGTAATTACTGCATCATCATTGTGTCATAAATAAAATAAATTATTTAATGTCTAAAAATTATAAATAAACTATCATTATGTAGGAAATCTTTTTATCTTTCTAATGAATATTTATAATCTAAAATCCAACTTATATAACCCTATGTAACAATTGTTTTTCTAAAAGATATATGCTTATGTCATTTTTGTATTCATTTTGACTTAATTAAAATAAAGTGTCATTATCACTTACAAGTGGATCCATGGGGTCCAAAATTGACACAAAGATGCACATGGTCGACCATGTATCAACCAATAGGGTTAAGACACGTTTTAGGGTAATTTAGTATTATTATAATATTATTTTTTTAACCCTTATTTACCGGATTTACCCTTAACCGTGGTAAATAAAATATTTACCACAGTAATTATTCAAAATGTCTAAAAATAAAAGTTACCTATTTACACAATTTGAACATCCTGATTCCAAATATGGAATCCATTTTCCTAAATTCTAAACACAGAAGTGGCAGAAATTAATTTAAAATTAATTCCCGCTGTTAAAACAAATAGCGTGTTTTAAGAGATAATAACTATCAAAAGATTGACACTTGTTTATGTTTGGTTTAATTGTAAAATTATGTCCAATGACCAAAATTATATTAAATGGTAAAAATATATTCTAAATATACTTTAAAACCACTCAAATTCATAATTTATCAATATTAATTATTTTGATTAAAAAAGTTGTTTTTAATTAAAATTTAGTAATTTTCACTATTCATCAAAATATAAAATTTATCCGAAAAGTACCAAAATTTTACCCTAGGCAATTTTTGATATTCTGAATCCAAAAATGAAGCCCATTTTGAAATATAAAATATATATAATTTCAAAAAGTAGTTATTACTATTCATAACGGCTTGTTTAATTGGTTGTGGTGTGTGTTAGAACTCGAGGTTGCGTACAACACACGCTATCGCATTATTCGAAGGGAAACGTACCATGGAAGCTTGGGGTGTTTCATTTTAAATTTTTGATGTCCCCATTTAGTCAAAAAGTTTAAAATATTGTATTTACAAAGGTTTCACTATTAGAAGTTGATAAAAGTGAAATACTGAAAATGAATCTGTTCTTGCATTATGACTAAGAAACTCATAATATGGATTCTAAAATTATAAGGATTATATAAAGTTCAAAATGTAGTTAATACTATTCATGACCTCTTTTAATGGTGTGATTGAACTCGGTGTTGCGTGTAGTGAAAGTTATTGAATTATTTTTAAGAAATAACACACTCTGAAATCCTGGGGTGTTACATTCTCTCCTCCTTCAATAAATTGCGTCCTCACAATTTGAAATTGTTCTTCGAAAATAAAAGGTTGAAAGTAGAAAATATATTTGTGGGAAAACCCACATCGGAAATTGGGTTACTAAAATTTAGTCTTAATATGAGGAAAAGAGAAATGAAAGGGTCACCACCAAATTATGATCTCGATTAGGAGAACATTGGTGGCAATTAGAGACATATAATTGGAGGAAAAACGTAAATATTTATAGGTAGTGATTGAGGTCATCAATCAAAAACAAGTATAAAATTGAGGTCCTTAAACTCATCAATCTATGATGATTTGAAGTACCATCGGTTCAACAAAATATAGGGTATTGGGACAACACATTTTTGACATTTCAAAATATCTTAGTTGAAATCCCACATCGAAAAATGAATTAATGAGGCCTCTATTTAAAATAAAGAGTGGAAAGTATGAAGATTACCGAAAATAACACATACTAGGGTTCCATGTAGGAAAATATGGATATGGAAGAGAAATCTAACCATCAATTATCTGATGGAGAGTGGTAGAGAACATGGCTATGAAAAGGAAAACAATCCCAAAGCCATAAATTTGTGATGATTTAAGGTACCATCTAGGACAACATTTTTGTTCTAAGTTTCTATTATTAATGTTGAGGAATTTAATTATGAGATTGGCCAAGATAATAAGGAGATATACTTACTTTATAATTAGAATTTTACCCATTAATAAATTTCTACCACAAACTCATCTTTCACTCTAGAACGTAATTTTTTTTTCTATTTATACTATTCGTACAGGGTTCCAAAATAAATGAATTTATAATTCATCTACCAGATCTTTTAAAAAAAACTACATTATTTAATCCAGGACATCTCATGGGCCAGTGGTAGGTGATACACCCTTGTCTCCCTTCGATTGCGGGTTCAAGTCTCGCAGCCTTGCCGGACGCGACAGATTGCCGCCCGACCTCCGGGTTGTTCTTTTATGGCAATCCAAAATAATCCAAACTAGAACTATCCAAAATACTTCTGTCTAAACTCACAGTCCAACATTTATAAGGAAGGTAAACATAATATAGATCCTTTTTACCCCGTAATAGAATATGAATACCTTCATCATGTATTACCATATTCCTTATTGATTACATTCATGATCCCTTATTCCATATAGAATGCTGGATATACATCATTAATCCAAAAATGTTTTAAACCCCAACAATGACGGAATATACAAATCATTAATCAGCTTCAAGGTAGTCAATAATATCCAATATAATTTATCCAAATCAATCATGTATTATTCTAAAATCACCACCTCGGTATCTGAACCATATTATGGTTTATCTTTCTCTCAACCATATATTTTCCAAACATTTAACCTGCTACTGAGTCACTTTTCTTTGTTCCACACCATCTCAAGTCCTTAATGAAATAGTACTGCAGTACAATCCTTATATACTCCATAATTATTATAACAAGTACATTGGTGATACAACACTCAATTGAAATAATCAACATAAGAACTCTAATCATTCCTCTTCATCTGTGGTAGTATCATAACTTGATTATTATCCAATAGCATCATTTGTGTCATAGTCTGATGAATGGGACATAGGTTCGCGTAGTGTCCAAACTCCTTGCAAATGAAGCATTGTACATTTGAAACCATTTTCTTACCCTTGCAGTCACGTACTTTGTGCCCTTTTCCCCCACACTTATAACAAACTCCCATTCCTTTCAGGCAAGTTCCAGGGTGTTTCTTTCCACAGTTACCACATATGGGAAAATTCTTCTTTTCCCTCTTCCCTTTATCCATCTTTCTCTCTTCTGTCCTTTTCTTCTCTTACTTCCCTTCAAAGCCATAGGACTCAGTAAACTCTTTACTTATCTTATCAACAAATGATATTATTTCTTCATATGATGATAATACATGGGAGACTATTTCTCTTGTAAATTTTGGCTTAAGACCATAAAATATATGATCCTTCTTTCTCTTTGTATCATGTGCATTGATAGAGTTCTCATTCCTTCTACTAGGCGCCATTTCTAAACAATGGCATTCACTAGATCAGTTTATGAATCAAAATACAAAATCCCATACTTATAAAACACATAACATAAATTGAACTATTTATGGATATAATCCATAATCATAAGAATGTTTTCTTTGAGGAAGTATATACTCATAATCCCTTCAAAATTATTTGTAAATAAAATGAGAGTTATCCTAAGCATATCCCCCGGGAGTGTCGTAACCAAGAGTGCAGTAAGGCCCGTTGTCGTGCACCAGTTCCCGTTCGAGTCTAGCTCAAAGCGGTGTTTTCGGGTTTTACCCCTAGGTACATCTGTGCCAGAGCCGCCTCTACCTGCTCGTATCCAGACAGGGATGTATTGCTTGGAAAACTCACAAAATCTCTACAATACCAAAATTCTAGGAAGTTCTTCTATACTAATGCTCAAAGTTCATCTTAGGTCTACGTGCTATAATCAGAGTTTATCTAAATCTAGTTTCCAAGGTTTGTACTAAACTTCCTCTGATACCAACTGTAACGCCCCGACCCTAGTTACCCAGAGTCGGTGCATTATTACATAACATTGGCATGATCACAAGAAAGATCAAATCCCGAAGGACCGATTGGTTTAGTAGCCTTGGAAACACTAGATATATTCATAAGTTTTACATTACATCATAAGATGAAAAACTACTACAAAAACATAATGTCTCCATAATCCACACTACTATCCCCTCATAATATCCCTGCAGGTCATTCATAATTTACTTCTTCACATCCTGGGGAAAATAAAACATAGAAAAGGTGTGAGCTCAAATGCCCAGTAAGGATAACAATATAGCGGAAACTTTCATAAATAAGAATAAATATTTAAGGCAATGTATAACTAAAACAAAAGCCTTTTAAACTTGAACTTCAACATAGTATGGCAAAATTAAAATGAAATAATTCCATTTACTTGTTCACATGGATATTCTACTAATCGAATAATAACATGCAAAATCAATAACCACTTTCATAATGTTGGAATGCATAATGCCAGACTATCATAACCACGTAGTCAAGGCCTCGTGCCAAGACTACAAATAAGATTTTGTCAAGGCCTTGTGCCAAGACACTAGTTTGTCTCATGAGACCTACCGATGCATCGAGGAGCTATAGCGGGCTCCACCCGTCACATATTAAGTCCAATGCATTCCCATATGAAAAGGTTTAAACATAACATAAACATTCGTATTAAAACTAGCATACGAAATGTCAATACTTTGACCATAAACTATGAATGGTATAAAAATAGCACATCCAAAGTCAAACATATCACAAAACCTTCAATACAATATATATGTTTTGTATCAACTTCAAATAATCTTAAAATCCATCAAAGGATGTTGACATAGATGAAATCAAAATTCTTTTTAAAGAAATATCTCCTTTTATTTTGAAATCATTTAAGATCCATATAAAATAAAACATTTTCTTTGAAAATATTCTTATAAGCTTTTAAGGGAAGATTTGAAGATTTTATAACAGTGGAAAATAGCCGCACCCGCCGTATAAGATAAAAAACATTCTTACCTGAATTCTGTCGAAAAGGTTAAAAAGGACCTTGTTTTGAAAACGACGGAAAGATTCCTTTATAAACCTCTTATAAAAATTCAAACAAGGGTATAAATGACTTTAACCCATATTCTTGTAAATAATAAATATGTTTTGAAATACATTTCGAAGAAACATGGATGTGGATTATAAAGAAATCCCAATAGATTATTACGTATAAACAACCTCGGATAATGAAGAGATTGTGAAGTAAACCCTTACCTTGTACTTTTCCTTGGTTGGGGTAGGTTAACCTCCTGTATAATGGTGAAATAATTGTTATTAAATTATACAAGAATCATATATATTAATATGATATCATATATGATCTTTTAACATTGATTTGTTAATAATATCTTAGAATTATCGTCGTTTCGGGTGTTAACTTACTCATTTTCTTTTATATGTTTTGTTACATAAGCCATGTTTGTTGTATCTTATTCATATCCAGAATGATATCAAGTCCTTAAACATCATTTTTAAATCATCAAATGATAATTATACTTGAATGGATACGATGGAGAATGAATCTCATCGCGTTCGTGGAGACGGTAGTCCGTACGTACGCACGAGCGATAATATCATTATTTTGATATTAAAATAATATATAAATGGATGGTATATCATATATACAGAATCATTAACATGTTATATTTATTATTTACATGAGTTACACATCATTATTATACCCATCCAAATAATATTATATTGAATAACAATTACACCACGACGTGGAGACGGTAAGCCGTACGTACGCACGTATGGTGACATGTTATTCAAAGGGTGGATAGAATACTGAATATGGTTGTACCATATTTATAATAACATCACAGTATATGTGAGATACTGGAGTTATTATTTTGTAATGGTAAGAACAAAGGAAGAAGAAGTGGAAGAAGAAATGAACTTGGAGAAGGGTGGTGAAATCATTACCTCTTCTTCGGGTTCTTCCTTTTGATTTGATCAAAAGGGCTCCTTAGGTTGGCTTTATGATCAAACTAAGGACTCTAGGTTGTAGTGAGGGATGTTGGGAGAGTATTTGGGCAGAGTTTGGCCGAACCAAAAGGCTTTGAAGGTTTGAAGAAATGAGAAGGAGGAGTGCCCTTTTATAAGAGGGGTGAGGGGCACCTTTGGAAAAGCTAGAAATATTAATTTATATTAAATTCATATTCGGTTTCTAAAGGCTCCAAAGTTGATTATTCAAAGGTTAAGGTGGGGATAGATCGAAAAC
The DNA here is from genome assembly GCA_963277665.1 of Viscum album. Classification (NCBI taxonomy): domain Eukaryota; kingdom Viridiplantae; phylum Streptophyta; class Magnoliopsida; order Santalales; family Viscaceae; genus Viscum; species Viscum album. Next base: position 1,861,512,760 of record OY728133.1, on the reverse strand, counting down.
CACTCAACCAATAGAATTTAGACAGGTTTGGGTACTTATATTAACCTTATCTTTAAGTATTAACACTAAGTTAATTAGTTTCACTTTTACAATGTCTCTTTGTATTTTTATATAATATGGTTAATAAACATACTATATACATGCAAGAGACCCCCAAGTGGTCCATTAATGATGAACCTATCTTGATATAAGTCTCTTGGCCGAACCTTAGATTTTTAAGAATTTAATATCAATTAATAATATAATATTTGTTTTAAGAACTCTTTTATGTCAATTTTGACACTATTCAATAGTTGATTTTTGTGAAACTCATAACAGATTGATTACTTCGAAAAAAGTCAATTATATCAATCCTAATATATCATATTATCCTAGAAAATTATTTTAATTCATTAAAAGTTTCATATTATATTTTTTTGGGTATTTATAATATCAATTATTTTAATTTTTCACTATTATAGTAATTACTGCATCATCACTGTGTCATAAATAAAATAAATTATTTAATGTCTAAAAATTATAAATAAAATATCATTATGTAGGAAATCTTTTTATCTTTCTAATGAATATTTATAATCTAAAATACAACTTATATAACCCTATGTAACAATTGTTTTGCTAAAAGATATATGCTTATGTCATTTTTGTATTCATTTTGACTTAATTAAAATAAAGTGTCATTATCACTTACAAGTATATCCATGGGGTCCAAAATTGACACAATGATGCCCATGGTCGACCATGTATCAACCAATAGGGTTAAGACACGTTTTAGGGTAATTTAGTATTATTATAATATTATTTGTTTAACCCTTATTTACCGGATTTACCCTTAACCATGGAAAATAAAATATTTACCGCAGTAATTATTCAAAATGTCTAAAAATAAAAGTTACCTATTTACACAATTTGAAAATCCTGATTCCAAATATGGAATCAATTTTCCTAAATTCTAAACACAGAAGTGGCAGAAATTAATTTAAAATTAATTCCCGCTGTCAAAACAAAAAGCGTGTTTTAAGAGATAATAACTATCAAAAGATTGAAACTTGTTTATGTTTGGTTTAATTGTAAAATTATGTCCAATGACCAAAATTATATTAAATGGTAAAAATATATTCTAAATATACTTTAAAACCACTCAAATTCATAATTTATCAATATTAATTATTTTGATTAAAAAAGTTGTTTTTAATTAAAATTTAGTAATTTTCACTATTCATCAAAATATAAAATTTATCCGAAAAGTACCAAAATTTCACCCTAGGCTAATTTTGATATTCTGAATCCAAAAATGAAGCCCATTTTGAAATATAAAATATATATAATTTCAAAAAGTAGTTATTACTATTCATAACAACTAGTTTAATTGGTTGTGGTGTGTGTTAGAACTCGAGGTTGCGTACAACACACGCTATCGCATTATTCGAAGGGAAACGTACCGTGGAAGCTTGGGGTGTTTCATTTTAAATTTTTGATGTCCCCATTTAGTCAAAAAGTTTAAAATATTGTATTTACAAAGGTTTCACTATTAGAAGTTGATAAAATTGAAATACTGAAAATGAATCTGTTCTTGCATTATGACTAAGAAACTCATAATAGGGATTCTAAAATTATAAGGATTATATAAAGTTCAAAATGTAGTTAATACTATTCATGGCCTCTTTTAATGGTGTGATTGAACTCGGTGTTGCGTGTAGTGCAAGTTATTGAATTATTTTTAAGAAATAACACACTCTGAAATCCTGGGGTGTTACATTGTGGTAGTGGTGGTCCATAAGTATCCACGAGTGATGTGATCATTTTCCAAAAGATTGGTAGAAAATTAGATATATTTGATATTATAATAAAAATAGAATCATAATTCCATAAATACTATATATAATATTTAATTCAATCATCATATCAACCCATGACATACAGATATGGATAATGAATTTCATCGTTCTGTGAGGTAGTAGTCCACCAAAAACACAGTCAATGGATTAATTTTGTAATTGATGAAATAAGAGATGGATATAATGTATGAAAATAATATTATAAAATATAATTATATAAGAGAAAATTATGTTACTATATCCGAATAGTTGAATAAAATTTTGTGGATTTTGGAAGAAGAAATAAATTAAAAATTCTCAGTTAAGGATGGTAACTTATCTCTATATTTACACATTAGGTTTTCTCAAAAAAAATAATGAAGAGGTAGTCCTGATGAATATATAACATAGGATGTAAGGGTAGATGTCTGGATGGTTTTAGGGTGGGTCTTGTCTGATTTAAAACTCTTTAGAGGTGTGAATATGAGATTGGGGGGGGGGGGGTGACTTTTTATAAGGGGGGGAGAGGACACAATTGTATTTTTTAAATGAAAAAATGTGTACCCGCAATTTTCACAAGAAAAAAGGATAAAAATGGATAATTATACAAAATAATATGATTAATGTTCTAAATATGACCTACAATAAGAATTAGAAATGTTTTTTAGTCATTTAAATCATTATATTTTTTGTTTGATTCTTGTAAACCCATTTAGACCTTAACCACATCAATTGGTTTTTACTATTTTACTATTAATTAAAAAAAAATTAATTTAAACATATTATATAATATTATTTATGTTGATTCAAAATATGGTGTCCATTTTTCCTAATTATATGTAATGTAGTGGAAGAAAATAATTTAAAATTAAACCTGTAGACTCTATGAATTTTTTTTTCAAAAGTAAAAACATTCAAAAGATAAAAATGAATTTTATAAAAAAATTATATATTGAAATGAATGAAATGAACTAAAATAGAATAATAATAATATAATTGAACCAATTTTACATTTAAACCATTTTAAAAATATATGTGACATTGTAAATACATTATTCAAAAAGGTGGTTTTTAGTAAATTTTTCTTTTTTTATTTATTCATGTAAAAAAATAGCTTTATTAAAAATTCTCAAACAATAACCAGATGCTAATTTGGATATATTGATTCCAAAAATAAATCTGAACATTTAGAAGCAATTTTCAACAAGTGGAATAAAGTAATTTTATTTTTGATGATAAAAAAACAACAAAAATTATTTTTTGATAAAAATGTATTTTGAATTATATAATTATTTCAAGAAAATTAAATAATTATTTATCAACCTATTTATATTATATAATATAATGATTATAAATTTTCAATCAAAATTATATTCCTATTCATATGACCAAGATTAACTACTATGTGATAATGGCTGTGTTTGAATAATAATATTAATAATATATCACATTCCTTTAAAACTATGTTTTTTATGTAACATAAAATATAAAAAAATTAAATTTATTCAGGGAAAATATGTCATGAAATCTTAGTTCTGTTATATTTCAATAATCAATGAATGATTTCTGACCTCATTAAGGAGTTAATTTCTCAATCTGATCATTATAAGATGATTTTTTAATTATAAGTATCCAAAGGGGGTATTATTTTATTTTTTATCTTAAGCAAAATATATTTTTATATAATCTGGTTACTTATATAAATTGCATTTTTTCCTTCCATTTCCCATTTTTTACTTACTGAAGATATGGAAATAATTATTTTACTTAAAAAATCAAATTATTTTGTCTACTCGGTAATGAATTATTTATTCCTATCACACATTTTCTGTAAATTTTTATTAATATTTTTTTACATTTCCTCGATGATTTGGTTATGGAATTTTTACCATGTGTCACTTTTTACCAAAAGGATTAAAAGGAATCCTCATATTTATTTAGAATGAGGTACTTTTTAAACCTTTTAAAAAAGTATGAAAGATATGTTTCTTCAACTTATACGACAAGAATGAAATTTAAAAATATTATTACTACTTATTTATTTGAAGTTTCATTTACATGTTGACAAAGTTATTTTTTAATAACATGTTTTTTAATATTTGTTAAAATTTAAAAGTTTAAATAAGTAATTTCATAGTGACGAAAGTGTATTTTTTAGAAGAATATTATAAATGATATCTTGAAATTATTTTAGTATATTTCAATTTAATCTTTTATAATTTTATGATTTATGGATGAAAAAATATATGGATAACATCTGATATATTTCATAGGATGTTTTATGATCATTTTGATTATGTAAAGGGCGGAAGTTTGTGTATTTTTGTTCTTCTGATATCGAAATGTATTGATTTAATGGGAATGATGATTATATTGTGTTTTTTTCATATAATGAATTAATAAAACTAATTAAGTGGTGGTAGGGTCCAAAAATTTCATATCCCCTTAATTCATTAGTTTTCTCATGTGAAAAAATAGAATGGTTATTTGGATTTGTATCTAACTATTTAAGTAATATTTCATAGCTTGAGGCCTTGAAAATATGTTTTAGATATCTAGACACAAGGCCCCAACGATATGTTTTATATGTCCAAGATTATGAATTCCTTTATTATAAAACTATATATTGATGTTTCTAAGAGTATTTGATTAGTTATGATACCCCTGGATATGTTTCAAGATTACATTCTTATAAATATATAATTTTTTATCATCATTTTTTCCTTCCATGTTATCCATTCTTTATTTATTCAATATTTTCTTCTATCATTGGCATACCCATACTAAGAATCTAATCACACTCCTTATGTTTATTTTCCCATAGATTTTAAGAAGTGTATTAGGAATCATATATAGGGATATAGTGGAGAGAATAAGGGGTTCTCCAAGAAAATAATATGTTTTATTTATTTTTTTGAAGAAAATAAATATTTTCGAATGTATATAGTTTTCTATTGTTAACAAACTATTCATTCTATTGGGATATGATAGCTTGTAGTTTAGACCAAATTAATAAAGTATCCACCAACTATGTGTTACTAGGGTTGGGGTCTTAACCATTAGAATCAACGATGTTTATTATAATCCTTGGGAATTAGATTTATGAAAACATAAATTCAGTAGCATAACCCTATATATGATGATATGGAAACCTATAATTATAGGATAACAACATAATGTTTTGGTAAGTTTATGATTATTTGGTTGTCCTAGAAATACATCCCTATCTAGATACTAAAAATGGATATCATTTTGGAAAATTTTCATCCCGGGGTACTAACATTGAAATGTGTTTCATGAGTATATCTCAGCAATTATTCATTTTCATAGTGTGTATTTTCTTACTCTTCACTTATTTTTAATCTCCCAGTGGATATTCATGGGTTTATTCTCATTTTAATCATGTACAATTATGTAGGATTTTAATAGATGAAGAAAATGAATGAAATATATTAAACATAAGGTGTATTATATCGAAAAGAAGGTGCCATGATATGGATATCAAATACATAATTTTCATGATTATTTGGTTTCCCACAATGATTATTGATGTCAATATAATGTTTTTTTTGTTTTAGTGAATGCCTATATCTGTGATTAATAATGTTAATAATAAATGTGAGAGACAATTTGGTGACTATGAGATACCAAATGGGTTGATGACTATAGTAGATGATATATTGATTATTCTAAATTATTTATAATGATATATTATTAACAACACATAACATTATGAATTCAATAAATCACTAAAGAATAGAAGGATAAATTTTATTGAGACATCATGAGGTGTATACCATGGAGGAACGATGCCTGGATTTCCATCATGTAAAAAAATGAAGAAAGGGAGCCTAGAGAATATTTAAAAGGAAGAGTAAAATGATTTAAGAGTGTAAAAGTAGGAAATATATGAATAAATTTTAAATGAAAAATGAATAGTTCTATGGAAAGATATGAGGCACATCTCAATTTAAAATTTGTAGTTCAATGTATTTAGTGTAGGGAATATGTAAACTATATAGACTAATTCCCTAATCCATGGTTAACTCCTAGACTAAGTGATAACATAGGATATTCCAAAAATTGAAGTGTTTATGTATTGGGACTTGATAACTATGCTTTTAAAGTGTTAAATCAGTGCTATTATGTACATAAGAATCATGATACATATAAGGATTATTTGTTAGTGTATTTTCTTGTGGGATTTAAAACATTACGTTGAAAGGTACTGATAAGAAATAATATTTATTTAGTGGTATATTGATAATGATTAGTTAGGATCAAGAGATGGCTTATATTTTTGAATTAAAAGATATAGTATTTTTTTAAGTTATTCATTGATAAATTTATTTTTGTCAACATCGATGTTGTTTATTTCATTTTTGGATTTATGAAAATAATATGTGAATTCCTTTAAAATATAAGGATTTTGTCTATTTGTGGAAGCATATATATTTTAATATGAGGCTAGATTAAGAGTTATCGAGACAATCAAGAGTTGATAATTTTAATATTGATTATAATTTGAATAGAAGAATTATAACTTTTGAGGTTTTAAGTTATGATATTTTGTGATTATTTGAAAATTTTATTGCATTTCATGAAGAATACTCTACTAATGTTTAAATACCCATTGTCATAGTATATTATTACATGATAATTTAATTATGGTCTATTGGATAGTTGGATACAGATAATCTTTATTTTTATGAATTTATTAATTAAAAAGGTAAATTTTTAGAGATATTTATAGTTAAGAAAAGGATTACCTTTTAGGTTAATATATAATTTTGATTCATAATATTTAGGTGTGAAGTTTACAATGTTATAATATTATATATTAATTTATCAGTGTGATTAATGATATTTTTGGGGATTTATTTTAAAAAGAAATGAGATCACCTTTTAGGTTAAATCATTCTTTAATGTTGAGGTAATTTATGCTAGTTGAGTTAAAGGGAAATATATTTGTGGAATTATCTAAGTTTAACCTTTGGTATAATTATAGAGTTTTTATGTAAAATTTATTAATTCTTCATATAATGGATTACACAATTTAGATACTATCATACCTTGTGGTACCCATTTTAATTTTGTTTACTATTTAAACATTATATTAATAAGTAGTTATTATTTTGGGGATTATGGGATTTGTTGAAAGCTATGTTTATTTCTTTAGGAATGAAAAAAATATCTTGAATACTCATTGTTTGAAGAAAAGATGATATCCTATTGTTAATTGATTAAAGGATGAAATTATAATTTTCATATAAGTATATTTCTTTCATTTCTAATTCTATATGGTAATGGAATTCTGTAACTCTTTTAAAATGATGTTGAAATAAAATTTATATCATATTATTTTCATTTTCAATGAATTGATGGCATTTTTAACTGTTCATTGATTGGTTGTTTTGTTGTCATTAACCTTATCAGGATCTTTCAATTTATTATCACACTCCATAAATATTGGGAAATTTCTTTTTTCCTTCATCTTTATATTTTACATTCCCACTGTGGTTATCCTATATGAAAACCTGGTTATCTATTATTCCCAATGACATTTAAACTTCCCTATACATCTTTTAAGAAAATGTTTTATTAACCTGTTTTATGTTGTGGTCTTTCAAAAATGCTATTTTTAAATATCATACTATTGATTACTAATTGCAAGTTTAAATTTCATGGATTAAATTTATTAGGGGGAAGATTTAAAACCCCATTATTTTAAAAGAAAAATATGTTCAATAGTGTATAGACATGATACCATAATCCTAAATAAACTTCAAAAAAAATTATAATTTAAATGTTGTAATTATAAACTAGTCATTTAAATTGATAGTATGAAAAATATTCACTAAATTATAAAATATATATACATGTCATTTTTTTAAAAAATTTATTAATTAATACATTGGATATATGTAATGAATTTTAAGTAAATTGATTTTATTATTTAAAAAATACATTTTATGAAAATGGGGTTTATTTCTTTATGAAAGATAGTATTATAATTAATTTACATATATTTTCTAATATTTTTAAAAAACAAGAACATTTCTTAAATCATCTTATAAAAAATATCATTGGGTTATTTCTTTTTTATATTTCATAATTTTGAGTGAATAGTAAAATATACTGATTTTTATTGAAAACAAAATTTTTGCTTCATGAATTTAAAAAGATTGATTTGGTTTTAAAATTGTTTAAAATTAAAATTAGTACTCTTAAATTGGGAATAATAAAATTATGTTTTTTATAATGAATTTTATGGTTGAATTTGGAATTAAAAACATTTATTTATATATATTGTATTTTTCTACAAATAAAAAAAAATCACAGTGTTCTGCATTATTATCATAATATACATAATGTTACATATAAAAATTAAATATTTGAAAATATATGGTATATTTGGATTTTTAAGTCCAAATTGTGTAAATATTTCCCATTTAGTTTTTTTCAATATGAATATTAACCATAATAAATTTTTGAAACCTTAGTAATGGATAAATAAGGTTAACCTAGGTTATAACTAAGTGATAAGGACACCATTTTTCAACTTAGTTGTAATTATATGAACGTAATATGAATCTTATCATGAAAATAAATAAATTTATTTTTTAATGGTTGTGTTTCAATGAAAATGATCTATATAATATTTATGAAAAAATAGAAAAATATAAATCTATTACATTTAGTTACATCTTATATGTTTATAAATGGACAAAAAAAGTTGTTAAAAAAATTAGTGGTTATTTTGAGCATAAATATATATAAATATATAAATATATTATTATTATTAATTATATATTTATCGTAAATAATTACACAACATCGACACAATATTTATTAAAATAAAAATGAAACAAAATGAATGATTTTAATAACATTTAGAGTAATAATATTTATGTTTTTTGTTATATTATTTTAATTTTATATATGAATATAACATATTATTCATATATAATAGATTATATTATAATTATATATTATTTTAAATGTTTTAAAATCAAATTGAAAAAATAGTGAAAAATTAAATTAGTGATATTTTATGATAATAATATTTTATTAAATTGTTTAGAAACCACCAAAATATTGAACTAGGACAAAGGTGATATGATATGCTCTAAAATTTCATCACTTAGAAATTTATGTTCAAATTTTTCTTTTATAGAAACCATCCTAGCTATTATAGTGTCAAAAACATTATTATCACGATAATTATAAAAAGGATTAATAGTTGGTTAAAACAAAGAGGTAAATGTGAAAACATTATATAAACTTTCCCAATCATTATTTAATGAGATTATTTAATATCTTAATCATATATATTTTAATTATATATATTTGGTTTCATTTATACCAGAAAATTAATTTATATTATTTTAATATTTTAAGGAAGTCCATAAATTCCCCCCACATATATAAGGAATCCAATTATCTATTTCATTCAAACCACATTGATTCATCTAGTCAGACCAAACCATACCCAAATGACATGACCCCCTCCACACAAAGTGTACCCCTCCTTGTCCAATAATGTGAGAAGGGATATATTGTCACTACAGTCCCACCCCTAGTAGGCATCAGGTTGGTGATTAACACCGAGGGTATAATAATCACACATATGGGAGGAATCACCCTCTCAAAGAACACATGGAAAAGAGATAGAGAATACATACAACAACCAAATACATCTCATACTTCCATATAAAAATAAACCCAAGTACACATTGTAATGTCATGCAAATACTACTACGACTGAAAAGGGAGAACAGTAAGTACCAAATGGATAGAAAACAACAGTGACCACGAAGCCCAAACAACTCCTGCAACCCCAAGATAGTTGTATCCATCCTGATCTCCAATCTACTCCAAGTGACAAGAAAAACAGTTGAATATACATAACATGAGTATGATAGTATACTTCGTAGGATCCTACCAAGAGCCTCTGGTTCAAATGTAATGAAAACATGCAAAAGCACAGTGAAAGAAAAGTGAAACTAACCTTCCAAAAAAACACGTATACTATGATCAAGGCTCACCATGGATTCTCTCACGAAGTTTTTCTTAAAAGCGTATATAATATAATAAATAATATCATGGGTACCCCTCTACCACGTCCCCACTTATTTAATACTTTTCCCCAAAAACGCACATCCTAAAAATCTATCTCCAAAAAGGCTTGTCCACAGACACTTGGAAGTAATACCACAACATGCACCTCATGCAGCCCCACCACTACATCCACATAACCAATGTAACTCGGTTTTTTTTGAGAGACAACAGATCTCACATAACGTGAGTCATAGGTCAGGAATTATAATTCAATCCATTACAACCCATATGTTGAGTAACGACCCTCAAGACATCACAACCTATAGACATTACACCTATAATAATACATATGAAACAATATCTAGAATATATTTGTTTTAATAAACAAAAGACATTACATCCCTCTACAAAAATATATAGGGAAAACTAACCAAGTGCCCACCAGCACCAGTAACTACCTAGATTAGAGAGAGAGAAAAAATGGGTAGTCAGCCATCTATCATCCCATCGATATATTATGGAAAACACCCCCTAGGGCATAGAATCCATTGGGTGTCAGTTTCCCTAACTAAAAATGTGAAGTAGCATATATAAGAAGAAAATAAAATAAAATAAAATAATATAGATCACAACCACACTAAGGGAAGAATCTAGTCTTATACTCAAGCAAATCTAACGTGTCTCGGACTCCCAACTTCCACTGCTAAGACTAGATATCCTATAAGCATATAAAACATTAAAGAGAGATATTATGTTACTTATCCCTTTCTATCAGTTTAAATTTGAATAATTAATTATTTAACTATTAATTAATTATTATCAATTTCACATTACATTTCATTAGCATCACACCAAGTTCCATTCCCTCCAGGCATAACAAAACCAAGTCCATGGATTTTTAGAAATATTACCTAAGCATTGCGTCCTAGTAAGCTCCCACCCCATGGGTTAAAATAATTTATTCAATAATTTATTAATAACATTATTACTTTACTATAATTCCTAGGATTCTAGAAAGAAACACTTTGCTACCAAACATAAGGGGATGAACACGGTGAGTATATGGACTACAAGTCGAGCCTTTCCCACTTATAACAAGAGCATATTCTCATCCATCCTTGAGAATCTAAACACAGAAAGACCATGGCATACCCCGCATGTCTTCACCACCTTTGTAAGGATGGTTAGAATGACTAGCTGGCTTAAACACTAGGTAAAGTAAAGAAATAAAAAACCAACAAGATTCAACAAGGATCCAACATTCATAACCGACCCATGTCATCATCTCTGGTGTCCTCCCCAACACCCACATGCATAAAAGAAGGAATCTCACCACTCTTGGCGTCAACGTATACCCCTAAACGTGGGTTTCCTTACTCCACATACCACAACAGCCTCCTAGGATCATCCATCCCAGTCTCACACCATAACAAAAGATGCAAGGAAACAATCAACAAGCAACGGGGATCCCGACCCCAAAAAGGCATATAGCCATCACACACAATGATTACTCACTACTCCAAGCATAAGTCGGTTGACCTTTATAAGAAAAAGGGTAACTCAAAACCCATCTAGGTATTATCATTTATAAAAAATAAGGGTATTTAATCAATCATGATTTAGTTGGTTCATTTAAACATGCATAACAACATCCATTCGATTATCAATAGTTTACAATGGTATCAACCAAATTAAAAAAAATCCCCTTTATCTTTAGACAATAAATTTACAATTAATGCCAGATTTATGTTCTTTACCAATTTCTATCAGGAAAAACATACTATACACTGAAATTATAGATATCACACTTTACAGAAAAAACAAGAGGCAACAATATATGATTGATAGTCATTTATTTATATGGTTCAAATATTTATTATATCTATTATATTGTGATCTAGCAGGATAAAACATGATACCTATACATTTTAATGCATAATAATATAGAATCCATGAATATCATACCTCAAAAGGTTTCAGATGTTCTTTGTATGTGAACGACCAACACAACAGATCACGATCACCTCTCATAGAAGACTGCATCCACCCGAGGATGTAGAGGCACCACCACAACAACCAACACCCAAGAAAACTCCATTATAAACATAGAAGTCACATGGAATAACATAGAAATGAGGAACAGAAGGTGAGTAACTTAGAAGAATAGTGGTAAAACATACCTTATATCGAATATGGATCGACACATCCTAGTTGCAATGTCACATAAAAGACATATTGTAAAGGTATTTTTCATTTAATTTACATCCTTTCTTTGTTTTGTGGGTTTCCCTAGGTTTTATGGAGGAATAGATGAGTATTCATGAATTGGGCCAAACCGTGAGCCCAATTTCAGATTAAAAAATAAATTTTGTATCTTTTATAACTTTTTCATTTTTCAACATTTTTCATCCATTAAAATTACTAATTGACATACCCTGACCTATTAACACCACCATTGAAATTTGGAGCTTTTATAAATCCATAACCAGGGCTTTATTGGATTTTTATCTAAGGGGTTGGGCCTGCCCGAAAGCCCAATTCCTGTTTTAAAAATAAAATTGGATTTTGTTATAACTTATTCATTTTTTGGTATTTTTCGGTGATTCAAAGTGGATCCCAAGCCCAATTAACCCGGTCCCGCGTCTGAGCTCTCCCCCCTTCTTTGGAGCTCTGGTTAATCGCGATGTTGTGCCGAACTTCATAGGCTTCCTCAAATCGCTCATATTTGAAGTGGTAAAGTCTTTATTTCATAAATCTCTTAATTATAAAGATTTTTCCTCCATTTTAGTTCCTAATTGACCTAATATATCTTTTTAAAACAAAAATTAAATTTGGTCTCTTTTAAATTTCAGCTACTAGTGTTTTGGAGTGATTACTTCAAGATACTTCACGTAAATGAGCCCTTTTTCTTTCCTCTTCCAAACTACTTAGGATTTCATTATTTTTTCTTAGGGTTTATTTGGTTTTTATTGAGTTCCATAGTGTCCGGAAACTAGTTATTCTAACCTAGGGTTTAATATTGGGCTTTATTGGCTATTGTTTTCTGGTTTTAGGTTTGGTTTACCTTCCTTGAGGTGCGGTGGTGGTGCGTTTGAGTTTTTGCAAAAAGGATTCAATGGTTTCCTTGGTTTTGGTAGGTGATTTTATTGTGTGTAAAATTTTTGTGAATTAGCTTGATGTGTTCATGGTACCTTAATGTTTATTTCACTTGAATGTTTCTGTAAAAATTGGTTTTAGTTTCATTTATAATGCAAATGAATTTTAAGTTCCAATTTTTGGTGAAATTGGGGGTTTTCCATTCAAATATTTTATTGGTTCATTTTGGACTGACCTATAAGTAATTAGTTGATTTTAATGAACTGTAATAGGACTTAAAATACTGTTTTGATGATTTCCCCATGTGTTTGATGATGTGAAAGTTGTTTGTAATGGTGTTTGTGAAACACATGAATTTCTAAGAGCCGTGTTGTGTAAAAATGGAGGTTTTACAATGATGTCACTTATTGAACCATATGAGGCTTCCCTAAAAATGATTTTTTGTTTTAATTTAAATGTATTGGGATTCCATTTATGTTTTGTAAATTCATAAATGTGCACATAGTGTGCAGTTGGTGTTCTCAAGATGTTTTTTTGTGCAAAACACTACGTGATTTTGAGGAATTATTTTATTACAAAAGAAAGTGTTTTATTGTGTGTTTTAAGTGGTATAGAAATGTGATAGATACTGTATTTATTGTGTGTGACCGGTAGTGGTGTTTTATTTGAAAATGGATTTATGTTTCATGCTGAAATTGTTTGAGCACAAAAGGGGAAGCCTGGGTACTTAGGTAGGCGGATTTGTACTAGTACGGCTAGTGGAACGGATGGGTGTTGTCCCTATTTCACTTAGCATTTGGATAATGAAAACTCTAGACAAACTATTTGGATGATGATTGGAAACCACTATGTTTTGGGTATGTTCCCTACTAGTGGCTTGTGCACGAGAGTGGATTTTACTATGGTTGCTTTACACCGAGGTACGAGGTACATAGGGCCCGAGAAAAGCTAGTGCCTAGGGCTATTCCTGGTTTGTTTCTCATTGGATTTTTAGTATTTACCCTTGTATTTGAGTGTTTTTTTCAGTAATTTACAGTATCTACCATTTCTATTTAGATATGTTGACATTCCGGAAATTCTAGTTTGAAAACCTTTTTTTAAATGAAAGTTTCATTTCTTGGAATTTCATCGTCATTTTTCATTACAAATTAAAACTATTTACTTCTTCACCTTATATTGCATGCACTTTGGAATAATTGGGTGGTATCCTATTGGGCATAGGCTCACACCCTACTTACACCCCTTGGGTGTAAGTAGACTTTGTTATGCTTGACTCAGGTAAAGGGAAGGCTATGGGTGATGGCGGTTCAGGGTGTTAGTCCTCATCTTTGGGGCGGAGTTGCGGAGAAGGTTTGTGGGTGACAACCCCCTTGTCATGTGGAGTCCATGGGGATGTCATTATGTTGTCATTATTTGTTTTTAGACCACTTTTATTGTCTTTAGACATATATATTCAGTTCTGGTTTTTGTGTAAACATCATTTGGTTTACATTTTTCAGATTCAGTTTACTGATTGTTTTTAATGTTTTATGCCATTATATTCGGGTAAATCGTTCCAAAAAAAATAAATGATACCTGGGCACTTTTTCCAGCCCATGGGGATAGGGAACGCCCTTCAGCTCATGTCACGGGCTGGGTTTGGTGCCAGTTTTGGTGGCTACCAGATTCGGTTCGTGACAAAATGGTATCAGAGCAGGTTCGCTCCTTGGGTCCTGCTATTTGGGGAAGAGTCAGGATAGTCTGGAGCTTAGATTGTCGGGACTTGACATTTCAGTCATGGGTAGTGTGCCTGGACAACACACCTCATGACAGGATTCAAGTCACCATGGGTAGTATGGATTTATCTATGTCCTTTGGTTTTCTTGGTTTAATGATGACTATGGGAAATGAAAAGAGAGTTGGGCGAATAATCTCAATTAGCTCGCAGGGCCTGGAAAGCCATGTGGAGCCATGGATATTTCCCTAGAATACTCTCTGTGACGGTGAAGTGATTATAATATGGCTGCCAACCATATGTCCAAGTCACCCACCGAAACTAGTTAACTCTCACATTTTCTTGTGTCTCTTTGTTTTGGAATCTTGGAAACTTGGTTTTTTTAAGAAAAAAAATTACTTCACTTTAAGAAGTGTGAATTTTTGTGAAGTTATTTTCTAGTAAAATGAAAATGGTTTTATTTTTTTAATGCCTATAAATGAAATTTCAGAATTTTTTTCAAAAGGGTAAATTATGTGTTTACACCTCTTTTGAAAGTATGAACTATGTTAATTGGGGTTTTGAAAATATGTTTCTAATGGATTTTTTTAAACCGTGGAAAAGTGTTTTGGATTGAATTAAGTGTTCTAGAATTTTTGTGTGGGGGTTGATGATGGATTTTGGTTTTGGTGACTACTGAACAAAAAAAACTTATGAACTTTTAGAACCTTTTCTTTAAATGAGAAGAGTTTAGTTCTTAATTAAATGGAGATTTATGAAATGGTGTTTTTAATGAAATTATATTTGTTTTGAAATGGGTTGAAATGTTCTGAAACAATTGTGAAAGGCATGAATATGTGCTTTTATTGAATTATAGATTCTTTTCTAAATTGGTTTGTGAGATGAAAAATTTGGTTTTGATATTATGGTTATTGTTTTTGAGAAAGGGAAAGTGTGGTTAAAAGTTTTGATTTTAAAAAGAGGAAAGGTTTGATTTTTGGTAATTGGTGCTCTCAAGGGTGACCACATGCATAGGTTTATTTGGGAATATAGATGGATATGAGGTGGGTTCCCAGTGTGGCATGTAAACATGCATGTGTGAGGCTCATGAGATACCATCGGTAAATGCACAACCGACCAACACTGTTTTTTTAAATAGTGTTTTTGAAGGAAAGTGTTGTGTTTTGATAATGTATGGTTAGGAGGTATGGATTATGTGTTTTTAGGATTATTGTTGTGGGATGTTTCGAGTTCAATGAACCCTCTTGTTTGAATGATGTTTTGGGTTTGTGTTTCATTGATAAGTTGGAATAAAGTGTTGGTCAGTGGTTTCTTTTGAGGAAAAGTTTGGGAGGCCAATGTGGTGGCTTTTGTCATGTGTTCGGTTCAGGTTTGTGGTCTGTTGTAACCAAATAACCAGATTGGTTGGGTCCTTCAGTTTTTCTGTAGGCTGGGGTACACCCCCATAAAGTGTTAATGTATGATTCATGTGTGGCCTATGGTGATTCACCGTTGGATGATCCTCTAGTTGGTCAACATAAGGAATTTATTCTTGAGGATTGAAGATTGTGTTTACCCCCCCTTATTTTTCAATTATGTGGATCCCCCTATAGTGGGAGAGTGTTTGTGGTAGGTTGAAATAGACCTTAGTTTCTTATGTTTCCTACGTTTTCTAAGGTCAATGATGTTCATGGTTTTCAGAGTAGAATGATATCTTAAAGGGCCTATGAGTCTTTCTTCGGTCTCATTGAAGCAAGAGTTCATGTTAGGCCACCAGTGTGCAAGATCTGGCCAAGAGTGGCTATTATAGACACTTACTGGAATCATGTGCCATTTGGGACTCAGTACAAGGTCCCTCTCCTTGTGTTTTCTTTTATCCACAATGGTCATGTTTAGTGATGCCTTGCGATGTCATGTGTTCATTTGACTATAAGGGTGAAGATTATGCAATCTAATGAGAGTCACTATTTTTTTTTGTTGGATGTGTGTCTCCCTATAGGAAATTCTAAATTCTATGTTCTAGAGGAATGTGTTTCTATATGTCCTTTCATTCCGCTATTTAGAATCTGAAGAAAAAAAGGGGCGATGTGTGTGCATCCTCTAAGTTCTTGTTTTGGTAAAATTATGGGTTGGGGAAAAGCAGGTTTGAAGTGTGTCATGTCTCAATGAGACCATATGAGATTACAGTATAATTGTTTTTGGAACTAGAAGAAGATGTTCAGTTTAAGGGTTTCCAAATCCTAACTGCGAGGCCGAAGATGCTTCAATCCATTGAGCGCCAGCCATAGGCCCCGGAGAGAAGCTGGCGCGTAGTAAGGGGAAATCCTAGAGTCATTCAAACTTTTGGTCAAGGTCATATCCTCAATATGAAAGATAAGAATAGTTTAAACCTCTGGTGTCATAGTATTGTTCCAATTTGTCACATTTTTTGGATAGAGGTGTGAGTACCTTGTTACCATGTCATACCCTGAGATGATTTTTCCCCTTTGGGTTCCCTTCTATTTTGGAGAAATGGTTAAAATTTGGGTTAGGCAGGTTGAAGTGCATGGTTTGTGCGCGGTTAGTAGTAATCATGTGCCAACCTAGGGGACCATGTGATAAGAGACAGTAGCTACCGCATGGTCTCTGCACGTCCATGATCCTTGGAAAAGGAAACTGTGTGAATTTTCTTCTTTGGAGAGAATTATCTGCACAGTTAACTCGCGGTTTCCCAAACCGTGTGAACCAACCGTGCGGCCATGCCAGCTCCTTAAAATTCTGTCGGGTTTTTGTTGTTATCCCATACTATTTAGTTATGATGGTTGGTTTTTGTTTGAGGTATACCCACAATGGGACTCATGTAAGTTTCATTGGAAGAATTCTGATATTAATCTACCCCTAATGTTGGGAAGTCTGTTCGAGGCCCCCTGTTAGCGTCTTGATTTTGTCTTAAGGAAAGTTGTGTTCATTATTATGGTGGGGAGACCCATCATGGGTATCATGTATGTTCTCTTGGAAAAGGAATAGTGTTAGTTTACCCCTTATGATGGGGAGACCGTTCGTTCCTTCCCTAATTGTTATCCTTATTCTGTCTTTGAAATTGAGTTGTCCCTGGTGGTGGGATGTCCAGATTGGGTCACCCCGTACTAGTGACTCAGTTTTCTCCTTGGTGTATTCTAGGTAGGAGGTAGTATTGTTCAAGTCTATCTATCTACAAATTTGTTACTTGGGGGTAAATTTGGGGTTGGAGAACAACCAATGGTTTTGTTTACGTAATTTTGTGGTAGCGTTATTCGAGTTCGTTGTTCGTTTCATGTGGATTGCTTGAGCGTCGTCTTGTAGTGTTTGAGGTGTTTTGTTTTGGGATGTGTTTTGAAAGTGTTTCATAATTTTAAGTAATTTGGGTTATTTTTGGTTGGCGAGAGAATTATGTTCTTTATTTGATCTACTGGAGATGTTCGTCCTTTTTGAAGCTGGTAAAAACGTGGCAAGGAAGTCTGTCTTGGTCTATCGTTTGGGCTTTGCTTTTGCATCTGGTCTTGTTGTCGCATTACGGGGGAGGAATGCTTTTTGGTGGAAATAATTGTCAAATAAAAGACATATTTTAATGTTATTTTTCATTTAATTTACATCCTTTATTTGTTTTGGGGGTTTCCCTAGGTTTTAAGGAGGAATAGATGAGTATTCATGAATTGAGCCAAACCGTGAGCCCAATTTCAAATTAAAAAATAATTTTTGTATCTTTTATAACTTTTTAATTTTTCAACATTTTTCAACCATTAAAATTCTTAATTGACCTACCCTGACCTATTAACACCAGCATTTAAATTTGGAGCTTTTAGAAATCCATAACCAGGGTTTCATTGGATTTTTATCTAAGGGGTTGGGCCTGCCCGAAAGCCCAATTCCTGTTTTAAAAATAAAATTTGATTTTGTTATAACGTATTCATTTTTTGGTATTTTCGGTGATTCCAAGTGGAGCCCAATCCCAATTAACAAAGCCCCGCGTCTGATCTCTCCCCCCCTTCTTTGTTGCTCTGGTTAGTCGCGAGTTTGTGCTAAACGTCATAGGCTTCCTCAAATCTCCCATATTTGAAGAGGTAAAGTCTTTATTTCATAACTCTCTCAATTCTAATGGTTTTTCCTCCATTCTAGTTCCTAATTGACCTAATATATCTTGTTCGAACGAACCCTAAATTTGGTCTCTTTTAAATTTCAGATACTAGTGTTTTGGAGTGATTACTTCAAGATACTTCAAGTAAATGAGCCCTTTTATTTCCTCTTCCAAACTACTTAGGGTTTCATTATTTTTTATTAGGGTTTATCTGGTTATCATTGAGTTTAATAATGTCCAGAAACTAGTTATTCTAACCTAGGGTTTAATATTGGGCTTTATTGGCCATTTTTTTCTTGTTTTAGGTCTGGTTTACCTTCTTTGAGGTGCGGTGGTGGTGCGTTTGAGTTTTCGCACAAAAGATTCAAGGGTTTCCTTGGTTTTGGTAGGTGATTCCATTGTGTGTGAAATTTTTGTGAATTAGGTTTCTGTGTTCAAGGTACCTTAATGTTCATTTCACTTGAATGTTTCTATAAAAATTGGTTTTAGTTGCATTTATAATGCAAATGAATTTTAAGTTCCAATTTTTGGTGAAATTGGGGGTTTTTCATTCAAATATTTTATTGGTTCATTTTGGGCTGACCTATAAGTAATTAGTTGATTTTAATGAACTGTAATAGGACTGAAAATATTGTTTTGATGATTGTCCCATGTGTTTGATGCTGTGAAAGTTGGTTTTAATGGTGTTTGTGAAAGACATGAATTTCTAAGAGTCGTGTTGTGTAAAAATGGAGGTTTTACAATGATGTCACTTCTTGAACCATATGAGGCTTCCCTAAAAATGATTTGTTGTTTTAATTTAAATGTATTGGGATTACATTTATGTTTTTGAAATTCATAAATGTGCACATAGTGTGCAGTTGGTGTTCTCAAGGTGTTTTTTTTGCAAAACACTATGTGATTCTGAGGAATTGTTTTATTAAAAATCAAAGTGTTTTATTGCGTATTTTAAGTGGTATATAAATGTGATAGATACTATATTGATTGTGTGTGACCATTAGTGGTGTTTTATTTGATAATGGATTTATGTTTCATGCTGAAATTGTTTGAGCACAAAAGGGGAAGCCCGGGTACTTAGGTGGGCGGATTTGTACTAGTACGGCTAGTGGACCGGATGGGTGTTGTCCCTGTTTCACTTAGCATTTGGATAACAACAAATCAAACTAAACTATGTGGATGATGATTGGAAACCACTATGTTGTGGGTATGTTCCCTACTAGTGGCTCGTGCACGAGAGTGGATTTTACTATGGTTGCTTTACACCGAGGTATGAGGTACATAGGGCACGCGACAACCTAGTGCCTAGGGCTGTTCCTGGTTTGTTGCTCACTGGATTTTTAGTATTTACCCTTGTATTTGAGTGTTTTTTTTCAGTACATTACAGTATCTACCATTTCCATTTAGATATGTTAACATTCTGGAAATTCTAGTTTGAAAACTTTTTTAAATGAAAGTTGCATTTCTTGGAATTTCATCGTCATTTTTCATTACAAATTAAAACTATTTGCTTCCTCACCTTATATTGCATGCAATTTGGAATCATTGGGTGGTATCCTATTGGGATTAGGATCACACCCTACTTACACCCCTTGGGTGTAAGTAGACTTTGTTATGCTGGACTCTGGTAAAGGGAAAGCTATAGGTGATGGTGGTTCAGGGTGTTAGTCCTCATCGTTGGGGCGGAGTTGCGGAGAAGGTTTGTGGGTGATAACCCCCTTGTCATGTGGAGTCCATGGGGATGTCATTATGTTGTCATTTTTTGTTTTTAGACCACTTTTAGTGTCTTTAAACATATGTATTCAGTTCTGGTTTTTGTGTAAACATCGTTTGGTTTACATTTTTCAGATTCAGTTTATTGATTGTTTTTAATGTTTTATGCCTTCATATTCGGGTAAATCATTCCCAAACAAAAATAAATGATACCCGGGCACTTGTGCCAGCCCATGGGGATTGGGAACGCCCTTTGGGTCATGTCACAGGCTGGGTTTGGTGCCAGTTTTGGTGGCGACCAGATTCGGTTCGTGACATGCAACAAAATCGGGGGTGCGCATGCAATTGGATGAAACTCCAGGGAAGTCATGATCAAAGGCTACATCAATATGCATGAATCCTATGTGAAGTAAGAGAAATCATCGGGGTTATCTAAATAGGGAACAATATGAAAGAATATTTGAAGAAGATATCTCTCCCTTTAAGAAGATTTAATGCCGCAGTAATTCAGGATATGATAGATTTTCCATTTAGACCAGATCTATCAATGATCATGAATTTTTACTGAGTAAAGGGTTCCCAACTATTATTAGAAATCAATATTGGAGTTAAGGACATTAAATTGGCATTAAATCCATTAAAAAAAATTCATTGAACACATTTTTGGTCAAATATAATGTCAAACAGTAAAAATTTTAGGACGTCTAGAAAATTATGAAAATTTGAACTAGTAAATTACACAGTTCCAGAAACACATTCCATAATACCATTTTGGTCCCATAGTTTCTATGACAATATCTTTTTCCACCGTTTCTATGCCACCATTTTTGTGCCACTATTTCTGTGCCCACATTTGGGTTCCACCATTTTGGTTCCACCATTTCTATGCCACTGTTTATGTGCAACCATTTTTGTGCCACCATATTGGTACCACAGTTTCCGTGCCACCATTTTAGTTCCTCTATTTTGGTTCCACCATTTTGGTGCCACAGTTTCAATGCCACCAATTTGGTAATTTGTAAAAGGAAAAGACACATTTTTGGAAAAACAATTTAGAGAACTAAAATTTTTGTAAAGTGTTGGGGATAAGTAATACTAACATCCCTGAACATATCCAACACATAATTCTAGGAATGGAATGTATCGATGAGGTCTGAGTTATTACATCATATACATATCAAAACAATCTTGACCCCAAGAATCCAAAACCAACCCAAATAAGAAACAGAAATAGTGGTTCAAGACACCACTCTTCGAGATACCTCTCATGGATATAACCACCAAATGAGCTCATCATCTTCAAAAAGGAATACATGAGAGAACATAACACCCACAACATGCTTCCAAAAACTCTCTCGATGGAGATACCTCTTAAAAAAGAGCTATCCAAACCAAAAAAAGTGAAACACATATTGTAACCAAGAATTGTCTTCAACCATGAATAAAAAATCATTAAAAACTAAGAGTTAAAAATAAAATAGCTCAGGTTACCAAGCCTTTATTAGAGGATCATGTTCCCAAGAACTCTCCTACATACCACCATGCTACTACAAGATACGAACCAAGGGAATAACATGCCTGCAGAATACATTCTCTTTGCGTTCTAGGATCTCTATAGTCTGCTCGTTGAAGGTCACGTCATTATCAACACCAGTCTCACCTAATTGATGACATGAGAGTCACCATGAAGATAACTACAGTTGCACGACACATGAAAATATTATCTAGTTGGATCATTTGTGGGGGAAGTGCTACCCGATACTCCACAGCTCCAACATGATATAACACCCCTAAAGGCCTAAGAAACCAGCGAGAATTCTTACTCCCCACAACAAAAAATTTGTTGTGCATGATGGAGAGTCACATTCAAGAAAACGTGATCCCTAATGTCATAATCTATAGGTCTCCACCTATAATCGTCATAGAATTTATAACATCCTTGCGCCGCCTTAATCATCTGAAAAATTACATGAACCATCTCTATCGTATTCTATACTAGCTCCAGCTTGAGAATTTCTGAATCTTTGACCCTAATAAAAACACAACGGAGAAGAACTACATTATCCATACAAGGTTTAAAATGGAGCTATACAGATGATGGAGTGGAAACTATTGTAGTAAGAGAACTCTACCAAGGGAAAGTGCATCATCCACGATCTTTTAAAATCTAGGACATAAGATAACAATATGTCTGCAAGAGTATGTATGGTCCACTCTGTCTGACTGTATATCTATGGATAAAATTCATTTCTAAGGAATAATAGAGAACTAAAATCATGATGAAGTCCTCTCCACATGTTGGATGTAAAATGGGTGTCTCGATCAGAAATTATCATCTTTTGGACTCTATGGAGTCTCACAACCTCCTCCAGATACTGCCTTGAAAAACCAGCACTATACTCAACTCCACGATCACTATGAATTTGGCTGATTGCATCATGCAATCCACTACCACCCATATAACATCATAACCACCATGAGCTCGAGGTACACCAGTAACAAAGTCCATCAAGATGTTCTCCCACATCCACTGAGGAACATCCAATGGATGGGGAAGACCACCAGGAATATGGTGCTCAGCCTTTACCTTCTGGAAGACCAAACATTGAGATGGAAACTCTACAACTACATGCATAAACATATGACACAATAGCTAACTCCTTATGTCATGGAACATTTTTGTCAAACCAGGATGTATCAATAAGGGAGAACCATAGAAATCCCTGAGAACCATCTCACACATTTCCAAAGGAATGAAAATCCTTCCCAAAATTAATACTCAGTGTTGTTCAACCTCAGAAAACCATCAAGGGATTCACAAAAAAAAACAGTCCCTCTAGACCTCTAACTCAAAATCCCCTAACTGTGAATCTTCTACCAACTACAACAGATATGACTGCACTGTTATCTACAAAGGGCATCCTCTACCGCCAAATTCCCCAAATTCAGCTGCAATGCTGAAAGCTCTTCGGTCACTCTCTAAGAATCACCAGATTTATGAACTGCATCACTACACTACCGCCTACTCAACAAACCAGCTACAATTTTCTATTTACTAGGTGTATATGAAATTTTAATGTCATAATTCTGTAAGAACACCATCTACTGATGCTAATGCAAGTTGAAGGCACACATGGAGAAAACATACCTCAAGATCTTATGATCAGTGAAAACCAAATAACACTCTCTAATGATATAATGTCTCCACAAATTTAGATAGAACACCACTTCCACCAACTCGAGATCATGGGAAGAATATTTATGTTCACGGGGAAGTAACTACTGATACCCATATAAAATGAATGATCTTTATTTCATCAGAACATATCCTAACCCAAGATATAAATCATCATAGGAAAGGTCAAAATCAAATCCCTCTATAGGAAGAAAATGAACCAGAGCACTGAATAAATTCTAATTTAAATAATCAAAATCTTCCTGGACCTGAGCAGTCCACATGAACTCCTGATCCTTCTTAGTCAATACTATTAGAGGGGTCACAACATAAGAAAAATCAGTCAAGAACCTCTTGTAATATCTTTCCATACCCAAGAAAATTTTCACCTCTGCAACTGAGTTGGGGGTTTTCTAAGACCAAACTAATTCTATCATCGATGGATCTAGAGCTACTTACTATTGGGATACAACATGTCCTATGAAATGGAATTCTTGTGCCCAAAACTCACACTTCAACAACTTCCCAAAAAACTGTTGTCGACAAAGAACCCCCAAAATCTAATATAGATGCTATGTATTTTTCCCCTCAAATGTAGAGTACAAATGGATGTCATCGATGAAAACCACCACATAATTATATAGAAACTCACAGATCACATCATTCATTAACCCCCTAAACACACCTACAACATTTTTCACACTGAATGACATCACCAAGAACTCGTAATGCCCATGAAAACAACGAAAAGCAGTCCTAGGAATATCCTCACCCTTCACTAGCATTTGATGACACTCGGAATGAAAATCGATCATCAAGATCCAAGTTCCATCCTTTATTTGAGAGAATAAATCATCAATTCATGGAAGTGGATAGAGACTATTCACTATCACTTTGTTTAAGAGACAATAATCGATACACAACCACAAACTAGCGTCAGATTTCTTCCCAAACAAAACTGCTTCTCCCCATGGTGACACACTCAGAGGAAGAAAACCACACAACAATATACCATAAAGTTGTATACACATATCTCATAACATCGAATAGGCCATCCTATACAGATACATAGAGATAAGAGACACTCCTTGTTGTAGCTCGATCATGAAATTGATATCTCGTCGAGGGGGTAATGCTACAACCTCTTAGGGAAAAACATTAGGGTAATCTTAAACAACCCTAGGAAGCACCAAATACTGAATCTCTGATGAAATAAATGTCATTTTTTCATTAAGGATGAAAAATAAAGAACATGCCTTTGACCTATTAGAGGGTATTTCTCGCCAAAAAACACTATAGGATCTACATTAGCATCGAAGAACACCACCTTCTTCTGAAATAAATCAAAAAATAGGCTGAAATGAATTCAATATATCCATGCCAAGGTTGATATCATATGGTTTTATTAGTAATCATAAGTAATCTCCCCAAGAGAAGTGCTACTCCATCACTAGCTCACAGTGTCAACAAACATCAAACAAGTCAGCCTAACCTCAAACGGACATAGTTAATGCCAAGGGAACTAGATGCCTCCCTACCTGAAGTCCCAAAGCATGGACAAGGGTAGGTGATATGAAAGTGTGTTTGGAATTTGAGTCAAACAAGGCAAACACCCAAGTTGAAAACAAGAAAAGGGTACCACAAATGAAATCAGGCTTGCCTAAAAATGGCAATACTAAAGTATGAAGATGATCATGACATACTTAACAAACTCTATGACCCTGATTATGCCCACCACCATGGCCGCACTCTGCTCTCAGAGGAAAGGGATCATCCCAGGGCTGTCCTCTACTTTCCCCATCTACTCTCTGCTGTTTTAAAGCTGTTGCAACCTACTAATGTCGCCTTGGCTCGAACTACCTCAATAGAGGAACATAGAGTGAAAAACTTGGTTCATTCTGACTGCTTTGAAAGGACAAGAACTCTTGATACTAATGAGATCAACCTCTATAATAAAAATAAGAGTCTTATCCATTGGAATTGTCCTGACATCCTTTCCTAAGGAAATGAGATACTGAGCGCTGGGACCTACCCTTTGATGAACAAAAACACTTCTTCCCTGAAAACTAGGTACTATGGACCAAAAATCAATGTCATGAAGATTCTCTAAGACTCCCCTCTCATGAAGATATAGTTCTATATAACATTATCTTCAGGACCACATCCCTCTCCAGCACCTCAATATATTTCTTCAGCATAAATAGGGTGACCTGGCACTAGATCTCTGGATGTAGAGCCTTCTCGAAATGCTGCACCCTGGCCTTCTCATCTAAAAAAATATCCACAACATATCGTAAAAGGTTTCTAAAATTGATTACAAACTCTCTCACACTAGAGATCCACAGTCGAAGGATAATTAGCTGCTGTAAACTATTATCCTTCACAGTCAAAGCAAGAAACATGACTCTGAGCATATCTCGGAACTCCTCCCATGAGATCTCCGACTCCTAGTGATCTCTGAGGAACAAGAACCACCACTGCCTCGCTGACCAACACAAAATCATCACAACCAATGATACTTTGTTCTCCCTATGATAATGGATTGAGTTGAAAGCTATCTCAACATTCTCCATCTAGTCATTCATGAATTCATCTGAAATAGATACCTCAAACTATTGTACACTCTGGCTCTAAAATCTCGTAAAGTCATTATCTAAGCATCGTCGTCATCGACCTCTACTCTATACTGATCTGTTGGAAAAGCCTACTAGTCATATTCTTCACGAAACTGATGAGTACGTTGAACTAGAGACATTTTATAAAAAAATAGTTATAGATCCAAAACCTAGAACATGGAAGAATCAATATTAATTAATTGTTTTATTTTATTCATTTCAGGTTAAACTATTCCATGGTCTCCCCATTCAACCATAGGTGCAAAGAATAATGAGGAATCATCCTCTCCTAGGTCTCTAACCTATAAAAAGTATCACCCGGTTTAGTATCCATTGTAAACATACAGGTCTATGTGTCAGCCCACATGGTTCCCTAAATACCCATGTATCAACTAGTCTTCAGTATTTACAGCAATTGCTAAACATGACTGACATTATTTCCCTACCAAACCATGAAACCTCACACATTCCTATCTCCAAACACCATAATATACCTCATCAAGACCTCTTATAACACTCTGTCATGACCCCCTCAACACAAATTATACCCCTCTTGGGATGGCAATGTGAGAAAGGAGATAATGACACTCGAGTGTGGCATCCAGCAGGCCCCAAGTTGGTGACTAGCACTGAGGATATAATAATCACACAAATGGGAGGCATTACCCTCTAAAAGAACACATGTGAAATAAAGATATAAGACATACACAAACCAAATCTATCTCATTTTTGAATATAAAAACAATACCAATTACACATATGTAATTTCATGCAAATACTACTAAAACTAAAAAGGGAAAACTACAGGTACAAAAACAATGTAAAACAACAGCGACCACAAAACCGGAATAGCTCCTCCAACCCCAAGCTAGTAGTAACCAGACAGATCTCCAACCTTCTAATGTTGACCTTAAAATTGGTGTATATACATAGGGTGAGTATAACAATATACTTAGTAGGATCCTCCTCGGAGCCTCTCATGAACAAATAATGAAAGCATGCTATTGCATAGTGAACATCAAGTGAAACCAACTCGCTACCAAAACATGTTTACTATGTTCCCAACCTCACCATGGATACTCTATCCAAGTATCTAATACATTATTATATAATATAATAGATAATATGAAGGTAACCCCACTACCACTTTACGACTAGTTTTCCTCTTTTCTCAAATGTCGTATGTCCTATGTATCTTTCACCAAAAAGGTTTTCCAATAGACACCTAGGCATAGCTCCATAACATTCACCTCATGAAACACCACATCTATTTCCACGTAACCAAAGTAACCATGTATTTTAGAGGAAACACCACAACATGAATAATTTCTATGATACATCACGCATTATACCTCAATCCATTACAACCCATACGCCATGTAAGGATCATCAAGCCATCAAAAACTATACACAATAAACCTACAAATGTCCTTAGGAAACTATATATGTAATATATGTCTATGAGTAACCACAAGACATTATATACATCTACATACATATATGGTGAAAACTAATCATCGTGACTACCAGCACAAGTAACTACCAAGAGAAGAGAGTGGGGCTAAATGGGGTAGTCAGCCATCCATCCTCACACCAGAATATTAGAGAAAACACCCCTGGGGAAAAAATTCCTCGGGGTGTAAGTTACCCTAATAGAAATTGTGGATTAGTGTATAGAAACAAAAAAAAGTATAGAATATAATACATCTCAAATCCACACTCTGGGTAAAACCTAGTTTTAGACTGAATGGTAGCTAAAATCTGTTAGACTCCCAACTTCCACTACAAAGACAAGATATCCTATAATAATATATCCATTTAAAGAGCGATATTACATTACATATCCTTTTTTATCAGTTTAAATTTCCATAATTAATTATTTAACCATTAATTAACCATTATTAATTCCACATTAAATTTCATTAGCATCACACCATGTTCCTTTCCTTATAGGCATAACCAAACCATGTCCCTAGCTACTCAGAAATATTACCTCAACATTACATTTGGAAATGTACAATCACATGGGTTAACATCATGTATTCAATTATTTAATTAATTTTCCATAATTCTAGAAATTCAAGAAATGAAAAAATATGCTACCAAACAAACGGGGCTCAACATGGTGAGTAAATGTACTACCTATCGAGCCATTTCTAGCTATAGCATGAGCATAGACTTGTCTATCCTCGAGAAGATAAACACGGAATGAACATGGAATACCCCATACGTATTTTCATCCTTCATATGGATGGTAGGAAAGACCAACTACCTTAAGAATTGTGGAACGTAAAGAAGATAAATAACCAACAAGATTAAAAAAGACTCTAACATTCATAATTGACCCGTTTCATCATCTTTGATATCCTCTTTGACACCCAAATGCATTAACCAATTCATCTCACCACTCTAGGATTCAACTGATGCACCAAACACTAGTCCTTTGTGCACCACATACCACAATAGCCTCAGAAGAGGAGCTATCCTAGCTTTACAACACAACACAAGGAGTAGGAAAAAAATCAACAAGCAAATGGGCTCTTAGCCCCAAGCAAGGAATCTATCCTTCACACACAACGAGAACTTACATATATAATCATCAAGAGAATGGCCTTTACAAGAAGGAGGGTAACTCAGAATCTTACCAGGAATTATCTTTTATCAAACAACCGGTTATGTAATTCATCTAAAATTAGTTAGTTTATTTAAACATGCATAACTGTATCCATTCGATTATCAATAATTTACCACAATGACAACCATATTAAAAAACATTCCTCTTTATCTTTATCTAATTAATTTTTAATTAATCATTGATATAAGTTCTTTACCATTTTACATCTAGAAAAATATACTAAACAAAGAAAGCATTTATATCACACTATCTAGAAAAAATAAGAGGTAACAACATACGATCAATACAAATTTATTTATCTGGATAAAATAATTATAATGTCAATTAGATTATGAAAAAACGGGCTAAAACATGATAAATCTACAATTTCACATAAAAGAATAGAGAATCCACGAATCCTTGACCTCAAATGGTTTCAAATATTCTTTGCATGAGAACGACCAACACAACAGATCATGATCACCTCTCCTGGATCATTGCATCTATCCCAGGACGTAGAGAGACCACCACACCAACAAAAACTCAATAAATTTTCATTAGAAACATGGAGATCACATTACATAACATTTCAAGGAGGGAAATAAGAAGAGGAACCTATAAGAATAGTTGTAGATCACACTTTATATGGAAGATGGATCAATACTTCATGGTTGAACCAAAATAGGGGGTGCTCATTTAATAGGATGAAACTCCCAGGAAGATAGGATCCATGGATACAAAACCATATATAACTCCCATGGGATGGATAAAAAGGATTGAAAATCTATCACTTTGAATAATAATAAAGAATAAGGGAGGAGGAAATCTTGTCTCTTTAGAATATTTAATGGAGCATCAGTTTAAGATATTCTGAATTTTCCATTAAGATAAAATCTCTTAAAGATCATATGTTTTGACTGATTAAAGGCTTCCCAAGTATTAGGAAAAATTAATATAGGTGTTATAGAATTTAAATCTATCTTAAATACCTTAAAAAATTTATTGAATTCATTTTAAATCAATGGAAATGTCAAACATGCAAAATTGTAGGAAACCGAGAAAAATATAGAAAATGGACAAAGGAAATGAAAAAATTCTACAAACAATATTCGTGAAATAATTTTGGTGCCACTATTTTTGAGCCACAGATTTGGTGCCGTTGTTTTGGTGCCACCGTTTCTGTATTTCCATTTTGGTGCCACCGTTTTGGTGCCACCATTTCTGTGCCACCATTTATGTGACAATGTTTCAGAACCACTCTTTCTATTCCACCATTTATGTTCCACTATTTCGGTAATTTGGAAATGAAAAAGACAAAGTTCTAGAAACACTATTCACAGAACTGATATTTTGGAAAATTGTTGGGGATAAGTCATCTTGACATCCCCAAACACCTCTAACACTAAATTTTAGGAAATTAATGGATTGAAGATGTCTTTTCCCTTATACCAAATATCTTATAAAAATCGTTATTCATAGTCTATAGGTTTTTTTATTCCTAAATTGTAGCATCCCATTATTGATCTCACAGTTATGCCTTTAATGTTTTCTTTAATTTTCAATTTCACTAGTGAGTTATGGTCAAGTATGAATGGGGAGGATACCTATAATGGTTATGTTAGATATTTTTTGGACTTTCACCTTTAACCGGTCTTTTTTCAATGGTTTTAGGAGGGTTACACATCATATAATAAGGTTACATTTCTTGTAATGCGTTTGCATGAATGTTTTTAAAGTATTCACAC
The DNA here is from genome assembly GCA_963277665.1 of Viscum album. Classification (NCBI taxonomy): domain Eukaryota; kingdom Viridiplantae; phylum Streptophyta; class Magnoliopsida; order Santalales; family Viscaceae; genus Viscum; species Viscum album. The sequence continues at coordinate 1,861,482,141 of OY728133.1, read as the reverse complement.
TTTAAATGGTATATATCATGAAGATCCATTAAACATCATGAATGATTTACATATTAGTTTTTAATTTTTTGTGTTGAGGTTTAAGTTATAGTGACTTGTTTTACGGAGGTTATGAGAATCAACTATGTCACAATGTGTATTGATACTACATGTCATGTAATACCTTGAATGTGGACTCTAAATAGGGAGTGTGGCTGGTATTTTATTTCTGGATCTTCTCCAATTTCATCTCCCATGACCGAATGTTTTTCTATGAGATCTGGAAGATCTCAAACCATTTTGGATCCATTTTCTGGTGTTCGATCATTTTTATCTTGCAGTGTGATTCCCGGGTAAGTGTTCTCCATTATTCATCATTTATCTCTTTTTCTCATCCTTATATATTTCAATAGATCATTCTATAATTGATGGATCTATGTCATGTTGTGTTATATCGCACCTCTATGTTGTGTATCGAGGTCTTATAGACCTTCAATCTCATTGAAATGTGTTGTTGTGTGTGTTGTTTTCTGAAAAAAGATAGGTGGTTCTGTCCAAATTAGCAATTTTTTTCACATCAAATTGTGTGATTTTTTTTTAATTTTTTATATAGATTTAATTAGTCAATATTTTATTATGTTTATTTGATAAATTCAAAATACATTGAATTGGGAGATTTAGAGTGGTTTTGGCCTGGAAATTTGAAAAAATCCCAATTCAATTGAATTGGGGTGTGTTAATGGAAATTGGTTGATTTAAATTGGATCATTTAAATTATGTATTTGATGGAAATGAATTAAATTAAATTATTGAATTTAATTGGTAAAATAATTTGATTAATTTATGGAACTTGTTTTTAATGGATTTCAAACTTTTGAAAATGGATTAAAGAAGATTTAATAGAAACCCAGTGGTTGTATCTTGTGAAACATGAATGTTTTTTTATTAAATCATTTTTTGGTTTTAAATGGAAAAATTTTCATTTTAAAATGGAAGAATATTTTTTAATTATATTTTAATAAGTATTAAAATTAATTTCCCCTCATTGATTGTGTAAGATCGCATAAAATATTTAGGTAGATGGTGATTTATCTGTACACACTCTATGCTATTACAAAATTCAAAAATATACATGCAGTGGGTGACATCACCGATGTGAGGGCGACGAGTCACCTCTAGCTAGTTTCAGGGTGATATATGTATACACATATTGTTGAGTTCACTTAGATATTGATGATTCATATGGATGGAAATACTATTGTACCTATTTGGTAGATAAACATTTTTTCCAATTGTTATTTATATTTTAGATATAAATATATTCCAATTTTGTAAAACATCTTTATGTGACTTCCAAATTTGTATAAAATATTTTGTAAAAATTTTTATTTTAACAATTGATTTAGAAACATTCTAACATTTTTAAATAAATTTTTTAAATTTCATTACATCATTTGAAATCTATAGAACGATTTGATTAAATATTCATTAAAATGACAAACTTGTTTATTTTTAAAATTGAAAGGATTATTTTGGTTAATCCATTTTTGGAAGATGTTATGGAATTCATAGTTAGAACATACTGGGTTTTTCATCTCACACCCAACTAGATCCTTCATGTGTTTGTAGATTGTCTCCTTCAAGGTTTAAGAAAAGGGAATGAATCACTTTTAGGTGGATCCAACTATTAAATTTTGAACTTGGTGAGTTATGTCCTTAGAGAATTAGGGCGCTATCATCTGTTTTGGTACATTGGTTGTAGTAATTAGGGATTTAAATTCTCTGTGACTTCTAGTACATTAATCCCTGTGGAGTTTCTTTTTTATGAATATTTCATTCTATCTCTTTCTACAACTATGTTTTATGGAATATTAGTTCATAAATTAATGTTGAATGATTCCAGGTGATAGTCACTGACCCATGGGGACTAGGAAAACCATTTGGGAAATTTTATGGCCACCTTGGTTATCAAGTTACCAAAGTACCCAGGCTATTTCATGAGAAATTAGTATCAGAAGATTCTTTGAGTTATTATTTTAATGTCACTATGCATTATTGAAATCTTATTGGGACACATGAGGTAGTCGAAATTGAGTTCCTGACCAACTCTCACTGTAATTTACCATAATTCTCTATGGGTGGTTAGGGAAAGTATTCTTGAAGATTATCTCTAGTATTTTACCAATTGTTATTTGGGTAGAGTGGAGTCCAAATTTTATCGTTCTATCTTTTGTAAATAATTTTCCATTGTTCGTCAGTTTTAGTGTTAGTCTGATGTCTTCTTTCTTTTGGATGATATTCTGTAATATCATGCCTACGAAAATAAGTGAAAATATGATCTATCAGTAATATGATGTTGATCAAATATTAGAGAAACCCCCAGTGGACCCAAATTTAGTCGAGGTGATTGTGCACACTGTCCAAGCTCTAGAACAGGCACCACCTCCAGTTTCCAGTTTAGTCTCCAGTAGTGGTTCATTTGGGGGATGTTATATGAAATAATTCACATGAGTTATTTCACCATAAGACACCACTTTTCAAAGAATCCACTGATACCTAACATATTGGGGAATGGTTGGTAATGACAAAACATACACTTCAGTTCTTGGAGACAAAATATGTGATCAAGGTGAAGTGTGCCATCTTTTTGATGGAAGGAACAAGTAGGAGTTGGTGGGACATGATGGTCATAGTGAAGAATCCTGAAGGATTAGCGTGGAAATACTTCAAGGTTTATTTCACCAACAGGTTATATCTATATTCAATGGTGTTGGCTAGGGATATTAAGTTTTTAAAGCTTAAGAAGTTTGAAAAAACCATGATCGAGTATTCGAATCACTTTGATGAGATCGTACAATTTTCACATGAGAAGTTTTCTAATGAATGGATTAATGATCAATGGATAGATTTGGGAATTCGATCATATATTTGTAATTAGGTTTAATTTATAAATATTCTCTCTTATATTGATATACTGGATAAAGAATTGATGGTCAAGATGGACATAGATAGTGAGTTAGGGTTATCATGATTTTTATTTTTCTCTTAGTGACAATGTCAGTTACGTCATGGGAAAGAGGAAACATGATGATCCCCATGGTAGTTATCAATGGTAGTGTCATTTTTGGCCTCCTAAAATTCAAGCAGTAAGTCCTCTAATTGTTTGTTGTGTGGAAATCCAAGACATTCTTAGAGGGTCTTCATTGAAGCACCAAAGTACAGTTGCTTATGCGGACATTCAGAACACTTACTTAGCTTCTCCCATAAGTTTTCTACTCCATGTATTGGGAAAATATTAGTATATCTTCCTAAAACGAAGGGTAAATCATATAAATCATTCATAAAATGGTTCCATCCAGAAGAATTTGGAATGAAGCTACTTTAGGTAGGGTAAAAATTTCTAGAGAAGGCATATGTGGGCTCAACGACTCTGAGAGGTACCATTAGTATAGCTTCATTAGTTGTGACTTCTCTATTTTGAATAGGTTCATATAATTCATTTATTTCAATCCGTATTGATAATATAATAAATCTTTATATTGATCTTTCATCTTGTGCAATATATATTAAAACTTCCCTTGGAAAAAAGAGAGGGAAGGGTCTCCGTAGTCCTCCTTGTGTATTCTGACTATACATTTTCGATATAGATTTTACTTCTTAGGTCCCGACAATAAATATCTTGATGTCATATTCGGGATGGATTGGATCATCGACAATAATTTTAGGATTGATTTTTATCCCCAGCAGGTCTACTTTACTATACCCAATGGTGTGTCTATGGTCTTTCAAGGAGAATGAGACATATAGTCAAGCCATGAAGGACATTCTTATCCTATGATGGGGAAAATAATATAAGTGTTTTATTTTAATTTTGTGCTGGAATATTTAATTAGTGATCTCCCTTCAGTTGTCATCATGTTTCTAGACATTTTTCATTTTGATAAATCTAGTCCACCATTGGTAATGGAAAGTTATTTTTTCCATTAACTTAGTGCATATTACTCAACTAGTTTCAATTTCCTCTTACCACATGGAACCCTATGAATTGAAAGACCTAAATTACTAATTTTATAATCTTATTGATAATGTATTTATACACCCTAGCGTGTCACCTTAGGCAGCACCAGTTCACTTCGCTAAAAAGGATATTGGATCTCATCGCTTATGTGTTGATTATTGAATGCTCAACTGAGTTACGATAATGAAAAAGATGATGTTTCCACAGATTAATGATAGGTTTAATCAGTTGAGAGTGGTTGATTGGTTTCCAAAGGTTGACCTCTACTATGGTTATGATATATTTATGATAAAATAATACTGTCACGACCCGTCCTCGGGGCCCATGTCGTGACTACCCCAAGCCCGCCTTCCACAGGCCAGGGGCTGGCAACTAGCACCAAAGGCGTAAATCCCGATAACTGGGGAGGTATTGCCTTTATAAAAGAAAACAAGCACCACAGAGTAAGCAAACAGAAAAAGTAAACACTAAGTACAAGAGAAGTGCTGAAAAGTAAATGGGCCAGAATACAAACCCAAAAGGAAGTAAAACTACAACTGAACAAAGTACAACAGAAAATGACAAACAGCTGGAGGAAGGAAGCAGCTCCTGGGTCGTCCTCCTCGGATCCTACATGAAGGGTAGGTACAGAGAGCGCAGCTCCTGGATCGTCCGCCACAGATCCTACCTGAAGGGTAGGTATAGATAGCCTCCTCAATGCTCTCATCCGTCAACCTCCTCTATGTGTCGTCTCGTTGTGTGGTCCACCTCCGGGTACTGACACATCGTGTAGTCCACCTCCGGGTACTGACACGTCATGTAGTCCACCTATGGGTACCGTCCAGTCCTCGAACACTCGGCCTCCGTCAGCACTGCCTGTCGTCTGCAACCAACACAACGAGGTGCGGGCATAGCCCGTGCAGGGGTGAGTATAATGATACTCAGTAGGGACCCCATGACCCTCAAGGTCTCACTAAACAAACAAGGATAACCACAAAGAATATCTCAACAGATAACCTCTACTTAGGTATATGCCCATACATATGCCTAAGTTATCAAGTAACCCATCTCAATCATGAGGAAACACAAGGATTATGAAATCAACAGATAACCACTGCCCAGGTATATGCCCATACATATACCTAAGTTATCAAGTAACCCATCTCAATCATGAGGTAAACACAAAGGTCAAAAGATTCAGCTCAAACCAGGATTTTCATTATCGAAACCGTAACTGCTGAAGAGCTCCGTCTCTAGAGTGTACAGTGGTCCTGTCAAGACTCCAAGGTACTGCTCACTAACCTAAGACTGCTGAGGTACTCCTCTTGTAGAGTACCGCAGGTCAGCCACCCAAACACAGTAGTGCTTCCCGCCGAGGTATGTCACCCAAACATAGTAGTGCACACCCCCTAGTAGCCTGCTGAGGTACTCTCCGGACGAGTACCACGGGTCTGCACTGTCACATAGGTAGTGCTCCGTCTTCCATGGGTCTGCACCTCACAAGTAGTGCTCCGTCCACTGGGCTAGTCGACTCACTCCAAGTCGAGTCGGTCAAGCAGTCGTCAGGTCTCAGTCGGCTACACAGTCTCCGTACTCTGCACGCTCTTCTCCGGGAGGGTCCTCTCCACGAGCTACAGGTCGATACACCAATTATCTCAAAGTCCCACGAAGAAGTATCTCAAAGGACCGCCTCGTCGTATGGGTCTCAACGCAACAGACGGCGCGTCAATCGGACGCCCGGTCAGTGAGTTACTAGCCTTTTCGTCCCAGGGGCCCGGTTGGTTTCGTGTGCGAACCAATCCGGCCGTAACTCAACTATACCCCGAACACTCATAGGGTATACTCATAGGGACCGTTCTCAACGAGATCACCAACGCCGCTGACGGTTCGTCAAACGGACGTTCTGTCAGAAAGGTATCAGCTTTTCCGTCCGAGGGGCCCGATTGGATTTCGGGTACAACCCAACCCGGCTACTATCCATCTGCATCCAAAACTCGGGCGGATGACGCCAAAAGTTCCGAATCATCAAGAGGAAAGAAACGAGACAGACGACGCGTCAATCGGACGCCCGGTCTGTGAGTTATTGGCTTTTTCGTTCCAGTGACCCGGTTGGTTTCGTGAGCGAACCAACCCGACCGCACTCCGATGACATCCAAACCTCGAGCGGAGTAAGACAAAAGATCCGTCTCAATTAGAGGAATTCAACGAAGCTGAAGCCACGTCAATCGGACGTCCGTAGCTCAAGATATGAGCGTTTCTGCTCCGAGGGCCCGGTTGGTTTCGTGTACGAACCAACTCGGCCAAACCCAAGGTATTTCTAAACCTTGGGTGCGATATACCAAAACGATCGTCTCAATCCAAGGATCGGTTTGCCGCTGACGGTGAGTCTTTTGGATGCTCATAGCTCATGTTACAACCATTTGAACAAAAACCGTCCGAAGAAGGGGGGTCCGGGCCCGGGCCGACCCGGGCCGACCCCCCCTGGGTCGGCCGAACCCGGTCTGACCTGGTCCGACCCGGTCGGACCGGTATGGCTCGGCTAGCCCGGCTCGGCTCGGCCGAGCGGCCAAGCGGCCGACGCGGGGGGAGCCGTCGCCCCGCGTGACACCCCCGCGACACCCGCAGGGTGTCGGCCAGATAGCCGGACGCGGCTGAAGCCGCGTCCCGAGTGACGCGGGGGGGGGGGGGGGGGAGCCGCCGCCCCCGCGTGACACACCCGCGACACCCGCGGGGTGTCTCCCTGGCGACCGGACACAGCTTCAGCCGCGTCCCACGCACGCCGGACCCACGTGGCTGGGGGTCCACGAGGGCCGGTGCCGCGGCGGTCTCGTCCGGCGGCGCGCCGGGCGCCGCCGACGTCTTCCGCGGGCCACCGGAGTCGCTCCGGTGGTCCGTTTTCCTTCCCGTCTGCGCCGTTGTTCCTCTGGGGGTTCGTTCTTCACTGAGGGATCATCAAACATCCGTTTCGGCACGTTCCATCGTCGCCCATCAAATTCGCACAACCACGAAGAACAATGAAGGGTTGTCGGGCCGTGTTCATTTGGCCCGCACCCTCCGCGTTCGATAAAAACAACGGGAGAATTTTTATTCCACACGGGAATCATCAATTTTAATAAATTGACAATTATTCACAAATCTGGTTCTTTAACTTTTTAAAGAATCATTTACGGGAATATAAAAAGGGGTAATTCCAAAAAGTAAAATTCCTACCTCGTCGTCGCAGTCGGATGCGAGGTCGTCGCGGAAAGAGGTGATCGTCGCACCGTGGAAGGGCATCGCGTCGACGATCTCCGAGGATCAAGAACAAACGGATTTAATTAATAATAACTAAATCCATATTGTTGATGAAATCAAAAAGAAAATAAAAAGAAGCGCAACCCCCTACCTTGTCGTTGTCGATCGAAGGCTGTCGCGGGGTTGGATCGTCGCGGAAGAAGCGTCGTGAAGGGAGATCCGCTGGCGTCGCGGTATAAGGCTTCGCGTCGTCGATCTACGCAGGTTCGGCGTTCTTCGCGTTCTTCGCATTCTTCACATTCTTCGCGTTCTTTGCCGAAGAAGACCTCTTTCCTCCAAATCCTCTCCACGCCACAAGTTTCAACCCAAAATAAAATAAGAGTTATCTTATTTTATTAACGCACAAGACACGTATGAATTTCAAAAGAAAAGAAACGAAAAATTAATTCATATAATTAATTCAACGAAATAAACCGCCCAATTAATTCAACGAAGAAAACCGCCCAATTAATTGGTGCGTTAAGAAATTAAGAAAATGCATCAGTTGACTTTCATAATGAAGGGTTTTTGCGGGTGCGTTATTTAGCGGAAAATAAACGGTGGGGCTCGTGCGGGTCCCACCTCACAAATATCCTACCAAGAGGGTAGGATATTTTTGGATAGAACCATATCCGCAACAACTCAGCTTAAGCTACTTTAAGTGGCTTTCAAGCGGCTTCAACTGAAATGAAAATAAAATTGTCGCACAATTTTATTTTATTTCATAACTTAAAACCCAAAAAAATAAAAACCACACCAGGGAAAACGCAACTCTGGAAGAGGTGTTTCTAAGCAAATACCGGCGCTACGATTCCATCGGTGCCCTCAGAATTCGATTCCGGGCACTGGTTCAAAAGTTAGAAAAACTCACTCGTCCGTTCACTGCACGTACCCGAGCCAAACTTCGGCAAATGATTCCGGGCACACCGGGCCTCGGAATCAGGTGCCGTCAGAAGCTGCACTCTTGTAAAATTCCAAAGAAAATTAATAAAAAAAAATTCCTTGAAATTTACTGGACTTTACATTACTCCCACCATAGGGCTTTACGTCCCCGTAAAGCTCCAACACAAACTTAGGGATACAAAGGCGGTACTGAACACGCATCCGAGCCTTCCGCTCCCAAGTGCTCTCCTGGAGGTCCCCGAGCTGCCATCTAAAGTGCACTGGAGGAATCGATCGTCCACGTAGGACCACTCTTGTCGATCCTCGATCCCCACTGGGACCTCCGCAAAAGTTTCCCCATCACCAAAGACCAGCTCCCCATGGTCAAAGATTTGTGTCGGGTCGTGCACATATCTCCTCCGCTGAGATACGTGGAAACGTCGTGCACCTCGTGCAACTGAGGTGGATGGGCCAAGCGGTAAACCATCCCGCCTACCCAGCCGAGGACCTAGAAAGGTCTATTGAACCTCGGGGATAACTTGTCGCCTTGGCCACATCTCCGTAAACCTCATCGAGGTGAGACCCGTATAAGGACGTGATCGTCATCCTCGAACTGCAGAGGTCTCCATTTTCTGTTAGAACTGAAACTCAAAAGACTGCTTCCACGAGGGTATGGTTGAATGACTCAAGAGTGATCGGTCGCACCCTCCTGTGAAAGAGTTTATCTCGTGATGCCTGGGGTTTCCTTTTCACTGACCAAGGAAAACCCATCCCGACGTTTGCCTAAAACCGTCAATTTGAGTATGAACAGTTATTGCCCATTCCATACTTAAACTAACGTCGTAAGGCCTCGACTCTGCCACCAAGATATTCCAACCGAAACTCTCATCTCGAGGGTCTGACCACACCGTCGGTGTAAGTGTGATCATCGAGTCTCCTCCCAAGGTATCTCCAGACGTAAGGGTCAAGTCCATGGATTACCGGAAACTCTAGGACTGGAACAAGATTTTTGAAAGCAAGGAATGATTCATATCGACGTCCGTTACTAAAGCAGCTAGTAGTGGACACAGACTGTCCCTTGAATCATTTTTAGAGCCATTGGGTCACACTCCTTGACCGCATGCAGCCGTACTCTTCCTCCGCCCTCCAGCTCCCTGAGCCTGGCGGGGATAACAAGGGCGGGTGGTTGTAGCATGTTAAGATTTACACCACCTCATACTGCTCTCCTAGCTCTGCATCCACGTCTGCCACTTCACAGACTCAACTCTATTCAAATCATCCTCTTCTTGAAACATTTAACATGCCCGAGTCTCTAAGACTGGCACCGGTCTTCTGTCTCTTACTGCACTGTGCAGTCTTCATCCACTCCTGGGTGAACTGCACCTCCTTTGCATACGATCTGGAAGAGCTGCTAAAATTTCTCCTTTTCCGAAAAGAGAAACCTGGTCTCATCCCCTAGATGAACCACATTCGTTGCCTAATAAAGTCAATCCCAATTAATTGGTGCGTTAAGAAATTAAGAAAATGCGTCAGTTGACTTTCATAATGACGGGTTTTCACGGGTGCGTTATTTAGCGGAAAAGAAATGGTGGGGCTCGTGCGAGTCCCACCTCAAAAATATCCTACCAAGAGGGTAGGATATTTTTTGGATAGCACCCTGTCCACAACAACTCATCTTTATCTGCTTTAAGTGGCTTTCAAGCGGCTTCAACTGAAATGAAAATAAAATTGTCGCAAAATTTTATTTTATTTCATAACTTAAAACCCAAAAAATTGAAAACCACAATAGGGCAAACGCAACACTGGAAGAGGCGTTTATAAGCAAATACCGGCGCTGCGATTCCATCGGTGCCCTCGGAATTCGAATCCGGGCACCGGTTCAAAAGTTAGAAAAACCCGCTCATCCGTTCACTGAACGTACCCAAGCCAAACTTTGGCAAATGATTCCGGGCACACCGGGCCTCGGAATCAGGTGCCGTCAGAAGCTGCGCTCTTGTAAAATTCCAAAGAAAATTAAGAAAAAAAATTTCCTTGAAATTTACGGGTCTTTACAAATACCACTTTTAGAAAACCACCATCCAGAGTAGGTATAACCATTATGAGTACCTTTTTATACCATTTGGGATGACAAATGATCCTATACATTTGATAGATCTAATGAAAATTATTTTAAAACAGTATCTAGAAACATTTGTGGTAATATTTGTAGATTAACTACTCATTTATTCTAAATACAAGGAGGATCATGCGCACTGTCTGAGAAAAATTCTGAGTCTGTTGAAAAATCGTCATCTATAGTTGATTATGACACCAAGGTACTTCGTGTGAGAATGATACCTTTGGTCTATGTGTTATGTAATAATGGTTATGATATTCACGAGACATGAGAATGAAGGATACTGATGAATGATTTGTGGTATCATCTGTTTTCCATGGAACCTTCTTCATGGGCTTTTTAGGGATAAAAGGTTTCTATGGTGGGTAGGTTCTTAAATCCCATTTCCGATATGACAATTAGGACATTAAAATTGTCATGGATTATCATTTTCCCTGATGCGGTAGGGTCAAGATTGAATTTTCACGACACCAAAAATGGCGATGTGAAATGTATTTTTTAATTTCACCTTTAACTGTCCTTTTTTCCATAGGTTTTAGTATGGTTACAAATCACGTAACAAGGTTATAGATCATGTAATGGTTTTGTGTGCAAGGCATGAATGGCTTCACAATGTGAAAGGTACACATCATGAATAGGATTTACACATCGTGAATGATTTATATATTAGGTTTTAATTCAAAACATCAACTTTTATATCTGTAAGACACATTTTATGGTGGTTACAAGAAAAAACATTTTTATGATATGAATTAGGATTACACATCATGTAAAACCCCGACTCTAGTTTTTGAAAAGGTAGTACGACGGGCCTTTTCTTTTTGTATCCTCTCTATTTTAAACTCCCTCTTCCATAATCCTTACCTAAGAGACCATGATGCTCCCCAAACCTTCTGGATCTATTTGATTGGAATTTGATCATTTTTGTGCTTACAATGTGATTCCCATGTAAGTGTTCTTTTCCATTCAACATATTTTTTTATTTCTCCTCCTTAAGTATTCCAATATATCAACCTAGAATTGATGGATATATATCTTGTTGTGTTAGATCTCGCCTCTAGGTTGTTCATCGAGGTCTACTACACTGTTATTCTCATTGACAGGTTCTATTGAGAGTGTTGATTTTAGGAAAAGGTAGTTTATTCCATCCCGATTATCCAACGTTGTTAACCTTGAATTTCTAGATTTATTACAATTTTTTATTTAAATTAAATTTATAAAACTTTATTTCAATTATTTTGAAATAAACCAAGTAAATTGAATTGGAAATTTTGAAATAGTTTTGGAATGGAAATTTAAAAAACCCCTGATTCCATTGAATTTTGTTGTGTTTATAAACACTAGATGATTTCAATTTCTGAATTTAAATTTTTTATTTGATTACCATGATTTCAATTATATTTTTTAATATAATTTTGAAATTAAATATGTAAATTTATGGAATTGGTTTTGAATGGATTTAAATCTTATGAAAATGTATTAATATGTTTTGATAGAAACCTAGTGGGTTTATTTGGTGAAATAGTAATGTTTTCTTATTAAAACTCATTTTGGTTATAAATTGAAATATTAGAAATTTGAAATAGGAGAGTGGAATTTAATTGTATTTTAAGTACCCTTAAAATAAATTTCCCATAATTGATTGTGTGAGATTTCACGAAATCCTTATATTGTTGTTTAGTTATTTGGACACACTCTGCCCTATTACAATATTCAAAAACATAGAAGCAGTAGGTCACATCCTCAATGGGAGGTTGATGGGTCACCTCCAGCTAGTGTGAGGGGGATGTGTGTACACACAAACTGGGGAGATAAATTTGAGAGTGTGGAGTCTTATTGAAGGAAATAATATCATACCTATTTAATAGATGAACATGTTTATCTCTTGTTATTTATATTTGATATATAGATGTCTTATAATGTTGTAAAAATGGTTTATGTGACTTTTGAATTTATATAAATTATTTATGTAAATGTTTTATTTAATAAATTATTTTAGAAATATTCCATTATTTTTAAACAATTTTCTTAAAGTAAATTCTATCATTTGAACTATGTAGAATGATTTTTTTAAATATGTTTTAAAATGACAAACATATTAAATTTTAAAATTGAAATCATTATATTAGTTAATATATTTTTTGAAATTATAATTGAATCCTTGATGAGACCGTACAGTCCTTTTTAGCCCACACCCTACTTGTGCATTCACGTGTTTGTATATTATCTCCTTCTCGTTTTGAGCAAGAAGAATGGTTCACTTAGGGGTGGATCTAGCTATCGAAATTTTGACTCGGTGAGTTATGTCCAAAGCAACTAGGGGTGTTTTCCTCTTTTTGGGTAATTAGGATGTAATATATTTCGGTTTAATTCCTTGTTATATTTTGTTATAGTACTCCCAGTGGATTTTATTTTCTTATTCATAATACCTTGTTTCTTTTTCTTCCACTGTGTTTTGTGGAAAATTTGTTCCCACATGCATGTTGTATAATGCCGGGTTCTAGTCACTGACCCATTGGGATCTAGATGGACCTTTAGACTATTTCTAAGACTACTAGGTTTTTGGTTTTCTAGGGTAACCAGGATGGATTTTGACATAAATTACTAAACCTAGGGCCTATTAAAGGAGATATAAATGAGTTCTTACCAATAAAAGTTAATTTCTTTAACAGATCACTTTATTTTTTTTACTTAATGTTTTACCTCCTTTAAATATATCTTTTTTCATAAAATTAAAAAAATTTCATATGAAATATATGTAAATGATATTATAATTATGAGACCACAATTATCCACCATCTTTTTCATCTAACTATAAGTGAAAGTATCACTTGTTATTATGTACAAAATACAGTCTCAACATAATGATGCAATTTATTTTCAATATCCATATTTTATGGATGGTTATTATGATGTGTTTAATGTTTATATAATTTATATATGAAATAATTATGATTTTAAATTCTAGTATCATATATAAATTTTTACCTTCCAATCTGTTGGAAAATGAAATATCGCTCGAGGGTACATGTGGACCGCCACCTCCACAAATTGATGTTGTTTGTTTTTAAATTATATTTTAAATTTAGGGAATTAATGAATTCTTTTATGTTTATATATGATGTATATTATATAATAATTATTCTTTAAAAGTTAATTTTTTTCTTCCCAACTATTGAAATGTGGAATTAGAGTTCATGAATAATTACATCATATTGTCTACATGAATGGGGTAAATAAATTTTCTATCCATAAATTTTATGAATGCCTATAAATATATATATAAGGATTATATATAATATATATGTTATGTTGAAAATTTTGGATATTATGGAACCATGATCAAAGTACAAATAAAAATAATACCAAACTAAAACATACAAAAAAATGAAGCAGTTAAGACACATAATAGTGACTTTTGAAATATAATTTTACTATTTGAGTGATAAAAGAATATATGTAAATCATATATGGTAATATATTTATGATTGTAGTTTTAGAATATATTTACAACAAAATTAATTTTATAATATATGACATTCAAAAGCGTATTAAATAAGTCTTTCTTTAGGTAAAGGTTTATTTCATAATATCTTCGTTAATCAGGATTTTTTATGATTAAGTTTATATTGTAGGAAATATTTTGACCATGTAATATTAAAAAAATTATTTTCTTATTATCTAGAAACTTAAATAATTCAAAATTTTCTATTTATTTTCCTCTGTTTACATACTCAAGAAAATGAAATAATGTTTTTATGGAAAAATGTATTTTTTATACTTAGACAGAAATCATTTTCTTCTAAGTCATATTTTTCATGAAAATTTATTAAACTATTTTTTATAAATAAATGATTTATTAATGAAATTTTTAATCAATTATTATTTTTAAAACGGATTAAAATGAATCTTCTTGTTATTTTCCAAAAAAATAAATACTTTTCACCTTTTTTAAAAATGGTGAAATGAAAGTTTATTAATTTATAAAACATGAATAGAATTTACTACCATCATGAATACTCATTTCATTGATGTTTACTTCCAAATTTTACAAGTTATGTTTTATAAAAAATGTTTTTTTTATTATTTAGGAAATATTTAGATTTTAAATTTGTTATTTCAATGTGAAAAAATGGTATTTTCTTCAAAGAAATATTCAGTGATATTTTGAATGTATTTTCATCTATGTCAATGTACATTATTTGATATTATGATAATCTATGGTTGTACTCTAATGATACCATCCAATATATTCCCTATAATAGTATATAATATGTTTGAAAGGGGAAGGTGTTGATATACCATATCCTAGTTCTTACAATATAGATAGTTATTGATTTCAAGTTTATATTGATTATTTTGTGTTGTTTATTCATATGGTTAATAAATTAGAATTATTTTTTTGTAGGTGGTTCCTATAATTACATTCCCCCTCAATGCATTTTTGGGGGTAATGAGACAAAGTATGTTCTATTAACAACTATAATTTTATCCATTTTTGTATGATGTGTTGGCACATATCCTTGACGAAATGTTTTATATGTCTTGATTCCAGGCCTCGATAATAAGTTTCAAATGTACGGAATTTGACTTCCTATATTATGAAAATATTTTTTTATATTCATATGATTATTTTAATAGTTATGATATCCATGGATGTGTTTCAAGTAAATTTCATTATTTATATAAAATTATTTCATAATTATATCTCCCCTCTATATTATTCATGACTTATTATTTCTATATTAGAATCGTATATACATAAACCCTTACTGAGAATTTAATATCACCCATTTTTTATGTTTCCTTTCCCTAGGATTCCTTGATGTTTATTATGATTGACATGTGGTGATATTCAAGATTAAATAATGGTATTTTCAAAGAAAATACTATGTTTTTTATTATGTTTTAATTTGTAATTTTGGATTTATCTATGTATCTAGATTTCTACTACTAATAAACTATTCAGTCCTTTTGGATGAAATTTATTATATTTTGTAAAAATGTAAAAAAATTAACCAATGAATCTAAGATACTTTGGTTTGTGTCTTCACAGTACTCTTTATTCCATTTTAGTGGCAAGGAAACAACTGCATACCATTTAGTCCGGTTGAGAGACCTCAAATCCTATTTTAACCTTGATGATTTCTTGGATGAATTGAAAAAACAACATACAAATAATTATTCTTGGGGAAATTGAACCTGAGTGTAATATTTAATATTTAGTAGATGATATGAAACTCTATCATACACCACTATTAAATTTTACATTACCTTAACCAAAATAGACTCTTTCACATACTTTCTTGGATGAAATTAAATTCCAAATTTAATTATCACAATTTTTTAAGATATATAATAACCATTAACTTCATGCTAACTATATATAACTCATCTTTATTGGAATATGTTTATTAAATCCATATCAGCACAATTGAACAGAAGATTACTCAAGTACAATTTAATGGGTATTTTATTCAGTGTATTGGCATGAAATGAATAAAAAGATCTATTGTTTCCAGGAAGGATTTCATGAACATATGCTTAAATATGTTCAATCATCCAAAAATAGAAAATAGTATCCATAATGAGAATAATAGACCTCCCATCATCTAATTTGTAGCATCTTAACATTGATTTGTTGTTAATAACTTGAGTGACCACTTAGTTTTGGAATTTTCATCCCTAATAAAAATGATGCAAATATAACCCAAAAAAGTTGGGAAATCAATGTGAAATACCTATCCTATAAAAGATACTAGTTTATTATGAATGTTTAATTATTATTCCTTAAATTGTTTTTATTTTTTGTGATTAATGTAGATCAAAAAAGTCACATGTAGGTAGTTGTTGAGTAACCACTACCATAAATACAAATTAAGTGATGTAAATGGTGGTCATGCCCCTAGAAATCATAATTCATATATGATTGTCTCATATAGGTGCACTTATACAACCAAAAGTTATACAAAAACAATATCTTAAATATTGACATTTTCCCAGATGGATCTTCTCTACTACTAGATGGTAGGAATTATAGTAAAGGGGTATAAAAAAAGGAGTGATCATATAAATCATATAGAATAGAAAATATCATGATCCTAGGCCTAGAGAGTTTAATTCCTTGTTTTAGGACTTATAAGTGATGGAAAAACATATTCACAAATACAAAGAAAGGAATTAAAGAAGTTATTGCTATAGTAGCCAAAACTAGAGAACTAATAAGATCTTGTTAGGGATAACTGAAGACAACTAACAATCAAAGGGTTTCTTTATATACATCCATATATCTCGAGTTCCATCCCCTAGTTAAAGTATTGATAATAGAAAACATACATGTTATCCTTAGACCGATGCCACAATAGTCTATGAGGAACATAGATGATGTCCTCTATGATAACCATATACTTTTAGAGGATTATAATATCCTTGTAAATACACTATATAGGTATAAATCCACCCATCTAAAAAACAACCCTTATATATTTAAAGGAAACTAAATTAAAAGTGCTCATCCAAAAATAGAAGGTATATTGTAATAGGTAGAAAAAATCAATGAATAAATTTCACATAAAATTCTTGTAAGACCCTGAAATGATCATTGATATTAGCTATATTACCTCATCCATCATAGATTATAGCTTGTGATTTTTGAGGTAGGTAACACCTAATTTAGATATGTATATGATTGTTGAGTCCATTGGAAATTTAATTCATATATTGATTGATATTGTAATGTTTTATATAAAAATATTTATATTGACAAGTATGAATCTATGTTATTTTTTCCTGAATCATGTAAATAGGGAGATGGATCATATATACTCAACGTTCCATCATATTCAAAAATCCTACTATTTCGTGAGACAAATTAGTTGAATATTCCCATTTCATCCAAAAGGGTCAGCACTTTAATGATGGTTACCTACCATATTTTCACTAAGACAACATAATTTCCAAAAAAACATATGGTCCTTTAGACTAAATAACTATAGGAGGATCAATAAGAAATATTAAACTATAGTTGTGGAAAATTAGGAAGAATGTTATGGTTGATCAGTTAGATGAATAGAATTACCATGGAAAGATCAATATTGATGCCATGTGGAGGGAGTTAGAATCTTATGTGATGTCGATCATGTTTTAGACTCTAGTGACCCTATAATTTACCATACCATATTAATTTAATGAGGTGTATATACCTATTATATAAAACAATTTGTGTATAATTTTAAAATACATCATAAGTAATCAAATTAAATATTATTTGACTATAGAGTAAATAAGGATTCTTTATGAACAATGCTTATGGATATACATAACATTAATTTTAGTTTCTCGGACTATTATATATTTTAATTAGATGGCGTTCCTTGAACACGCCAACACCTATTGGCTTCTAGTCCCTCAGTGACTGAATGATGAATCACCTAAACATATATTCATAAAAAGGTGGAGAAAATATTATTTACTACAACTTTCCCCTTATTTGGACAAATATATAATATTTTTTATTCTAATATATACATTTACATACCAAAAATATTTCATGGAGGCTTATATTGATGCTAAATTTGGTGATAACTTGAACCAGCTTCTTGATGAAACTATGTGGTTTTCTTATCCCCATCATAATGTATACACGGAATATTGAAGATAAGATCATAAATATAAATCTATAAACAACATTATCTGTTAAGTTTCACAGGGGTTAAGGTTAGAGAATGATTGAAAGAAAAAGTTACTTTAGCGAAAATCATCCTCTGTGGTGTCTCCCCCTTAGAAAACATTGATCATGGTTGAGAAAATCCGAATATAAGGAAACCTTAATTTGATGATCATTAGATAATAGACCCCAAATGTAAATATAGTCAATTCATCTAAAACCAATATTTAAGGGAACTCCCAACAAAATTTTCTAGGGTAATTTATATTCAATCCACCATCACTGACCCCTAGATTATGTTAATGATGGATTTATACCATGATTTAGATCCTCTACTTAAAAAATATTTAATGGTTTGGAAGGTTCCCCTATAGTTGAAAATAAATCATCCATTTTTGAACCACAATCAATGGGGGCCTAGACCGACTCCCTCCGAATCAACCATCATAAAAAATCATCTTATAACTTGAGAAAACCTATTAATTATAGAGAAGAAAGAAACATTTGGGTTATGTAGCAACACGTCTCACTTGAAATCTAGTCAATTGAACTTATGATAATGAAATCAATTGTGGGTTTACATATTCCGATGAATTCCCCAAGTAAAATTACATACATAAAAAATTAATTCCATAAGATCATGCTTATATATATGTTTTTGTACCAACAAATTTTTCAAACCAATGCATGGTGTAGGAAAAGAATCAAGAGGAAATTCTATTTGAATTGATAATTTCTATCATATAAATAGAATTAATTAAGGTGAACACACCCATTTTCAAAGGTATAGTCAAGATTTGGGACACACTTTTTATCTCTCAAGGTCAAATGGATGACGATTCACTGAAATGGAAAAGGGTTATGGTGCCATATCAGCATGAGTTCCCCCGTTATCTATAAATAATAATTCCATATCATTTGAATTAAAAATGACTATGTTATGATAAGAATATGGATATTAATAGTACCATAATAATGAAATTTTACAAAGAAGTGTTCTAGATGACAAATGTATTATTTTTGAATATAAACACTTACCAACAATTATTGAAAAGCACATTCTAGTAATTAATATATTATAATATAACGTCCCTATAAACTTGGTCTGAAGAGACATGATCCTTTTTAGTAAAGTAGTTTTCCAACACAACATCAAGAGTTTACTTCACCTATCAGTCACCAAATTTTGGATTAAGGGGTCCACCTCAGTCACACTCCAATTTAATGGATAATAATATGAACATTTGTTTTTGAGGAAATCCCTATTAAAATAGATTAAATCAAAACAATCATGCACCAATTTATCCATAAATAATCCATATCTTGAATGGGTTGACTTCACATCTCCACCTCTAAATTCTCAAAACCCATGTTTTCTATCCTGTAATAGTAATATGGACCCATAAAATCATATATTCCACTTAATGACCTAATTCAGATCAATTTTTGGAACCCATGGTAGTAGAAGTATGAAAAATGAAGGTATTTGTTAAAAAACTAGATGGTTTGAGAATTTTATGGAATAAAAGACTTGATACTTATAAATATCAAGAATTTTCATAATAAAATATAAAATTTCTTAAATTAATATTAATTATATTTCCTAAATACATTATTTAGAACTATAATAGTTATTTATTTGGATATAAGAAACAAAATCTTCTTATTTCATGAAATATCATTGGTATCTCTCATATACATCTGCTCACAACACACACCTCTTCAGCATACCCTACATAAAATATTCCTTATAACATGGGGAAGGGAACATAAGAAGGGCGATCTTAGAGGGTTAGTAAGGGTAAATATAAAGGATACCACTCTATGATCATATGAAAGAATGTGATTATAATAAGGTTATGTGATTATGAAAATTACATAATATGTTCATACCCAACCTGTCATATATCATAAACAACAGTTGTGGAAAAAAATTATCACTTTAGAATATATGGCCTATAGGAGTTAGAAATCATCATAAATCAATAATAAACCATAATATCATGTCATAATAGTGTGGAAAAATTTTAAATACATAAAACCATTTCATATTTCAAGGTTAACTACGAATATCATCAATATAGTTGATAAATAATTATCACATATTTCCAATTGTAGATCAGGAAACACTTATTTCCTATAGGTGATCATGATTCACCTGTTTTCCATTTTGGATCAAGTCTATGGAATTGATTCCCATTTTTATCTCATGAGATACGAATCGTTACACAATTCATTAAAGGGATATATATATCCCTCACATATCATAATGAAAACCATACTAGTTTTTTCCACAATAACAAAATCATTTTTCATATCATCACATCATAATCAATATAAATTAAACAGGTATTTTAAAATTTTCATCAAAAAACCATTGGGAAAACCCAGAAAAATAAACGGGATTCATAAAATTTTCATCAATATACACATTAATCTTCTAGATAAATACTAAGGATTTTATCATTCATTCTTATCTTTAATAATGCATAATTATCCTGGAAGGATGAAATCATAGATAGAAAATTATTTTGAATGATTCCATGGAACACTTATTAAGGAAAATATTATTACCATATTTCAAAACAATTTTTTAGAATAAAATATTTTCATAATCCATTTCTTTTAATGTAACATTAGAAACTTATAAAGGAAGCATTAAAAATGATTTAAAAAATTTCTTGATGAAAATTTCCTTTCCAATTTAAAAATAAATAAAAATTCATAAAATATTTTGGGAAATCCTTTTATTGGAAAATTATCATTGATAATTATAAATTAATATCTAAAAAGTGATGTGGTTAAAATGGTGGAAAACCCCTCCCATTTAGTACACATGAATACAATTATTCATTTCATATTTTTGATAACAACCATATAGGATTTTTTTGTAATTAAACAATATGATTGTTTTTTAAATTTTTTAAATTAAATAATGGGTATGATTTTAATTAATATATCCTTTAAATAGTTTTAAAATATTTTTTTAAATGATTTCTTAAAACATTTATATCAATGAAAACTGGTTTCAATTTATGAGTGAAATAAAAGGTATTTTTCATAAAAACAATCATTCAAACTAATGATTACAAAAAGAATGTAAAATGAATGAAAACATGTATGATCATTAAATAACCATTTTAGATTAAAAATAATTTTTATCCTAAGTGATTTATCAATAAATTTCATTATTTGGAGTGTAAATACAAATAATCTTGATTAACGATGATATTGTATCATCAAACCCATACGACATTGGTAATAGTTATTCATAATAACCATGAAATAATAACATTAAACCAAACATAAAAATATAATGAGAATAAATAATTTTATAACATTAAATTTCATAGGGGATTTATGTGCACCGTATAAAAGTATATAGGCCCATAACATAACATTTTTCCGAAAGAAGAAAAATTTAGAAAAATAATCCCTTACCCTTAGTTTTGAATTCAATAATACATGTTCAACCATCATGTATAATATATATAATATTATTATACATATATTAAATAACCATTCGTATAAATTTTATACAATAATACATTTATATATGACCTTTAATTACTTTTTATTATCAATTCTATGTTAAAATAACTTTTCACGGAATAACTACTTTATATTTCATGTATGTTTTAATTTTTTATTTTTGTTCCTCTTAATTTGGTCATAGTTCCATATTTTAAAGAAGTTTAAACCTAATATAAAGAATATATATATATATATATAATGGAATCCATAATATTTATATAAATATAATGAATACACCATTCATGGAGATAGTAGGCCATACATATGCATGAACGCAATTTTCTTTTTCTCAATAGATTAAATAAAAAATGTTAAATACTATATTACAATTGAATAATAATTTTTATGTTATATATATCTCATATATATTCTATAAAATTACACTAATTACTATCCATGCAAATATTTAGTTGAAAAATAATTACATTACTTCAAAAGGTGGTAGTCCTTCGTACACACGAATGATGTTATCGCATACCCTATGGAATAGTTAGTAAAAAGGTATATGTGATATCATAACTATATACAAATATTTTTTTTTAAAATAATATATATATATATACTAATTTAATATATCCTTGTTACTATTTATGTAATATATAAATGAGATACACATTAAATTGGTTCGTGAGGCGGTTGTCTGCCGTAAACCTGAGCAACATTATAATTTTCCAATGAGTTTAGAGGTAAAATGTTAAAAGTGATATTATAATTCCATAGGTAAAATAGTATCATAAATATAATTTATATCCATAAAATCTATCATTATTTCCTTCTGTAGTCAGTGGTTATATAAAACAAAAAACATCACTTCACAAGGCACTAGTCCACCGTACACATGATTGCTGATTTCTTTCTTTATTAGATATAATAAAAAATGTATATTAGTGATTAAATTAAATAATTAACATTTTTTTTTGAGAAACTATTTTTTTAAAATAATTGTTTTTATATTTGAATGAGATAGATTAAGATGTAAAATATAAATGAATATTTTAAAGCATTACATCTTCTTTGAATAAACTTTTTAGGATTAACCTTAAGCCTTACATTATTGGACTTATGATACCACCATGTAATATATGATGTGGGGTAGGGATTTTAGGAATTTATTTTGGTATGGTATGGAATAATCAAATGTTTTTTGAAGTGTAAAGAGGATTGGAGAGGTGGGGGAGGGGATTTATAAGTGAGGTGTGTGTAACCCATCTAATTTAGGAAAAACAATATAGTGTACCCAAATTATTCACATGGAAAAAAGAACCAAAATAAAAACAATTATGAAACATAAAAGTTTATAATGTATATTTGTGTCTATAGAATAGATTGTGGACACGTTTATAGGGCATTTTACATCTTTTTATTTTAGTTTAACCCTTGGTAAACCCATTTTAACCGTAACTACTATAATTTATTTTTAATATTTTATCTATTAATTATGGAAAATAAATATTTTTACCTTATTATATAATATAAATTATATTTATTCTATGTATTGAAAAAAATTCTCCATATTCTATGAATATATGTAGAAAAACTTATCTTAAAAGTAATCTCACAAATGTGACGAGAAAGTGTTTTTTAAAGAGAAAATGATCAAATGTTTAAAATGTTTTTATATAAAAAATAATTATGCAAAATAAATTACCTAAATTATATAAATAGATATATCATTGAAATATTTTTTCCTTTAAATAAGTATTAAAATATTCTGGATTTTTTAAAATATTTTAATATAAAGGATTATTCTTAATAAAACCCCTCATTTTCACAATTTTACTAAAAAATTATATTTTTAAAAAATTCTCAAAAAATGACTCAATTTTTATTTTTTACATATTTATTTCAAAAGTTAATTTAATATTCTAAAATAAATTTTCTAAAATTATCAAAAAAATTAAAATATGTGCCTGAAATGTGAATAAAATATTATTTTTAGAAAAATACATTTCTAATCAAAAAATGGATATATTATTATATAATGACTATAAAATATATGGTGAATGTAAAATAGTTTATTAAATTATATATAATAATATTTTATTCAAATAAATCAAAAAATAAGATTTATTTGAATAATTAATACAAAAAAATCAATTCATAAAAATATTTTTTTGTAAAATAATTTCTGTTATGTTCAAATGGTTTTTAAATTGAATTTCTAAAACTTTGGTCACAAAGTAATCAATTTTATATACATGTATACACCAAATATTTTCATAATATAGTTTATCCTTTTTATATTCTCACTTCAAATGGTTATGATTTAATTAGCATATTATATTAGAATATTTTATTAATGAGTTGGGTTTCATTAAAACACTGTGTTTTTCATGTAATGCATGCTATTGAAGAATTTAAATTTAATAAAAAATTTATAATTCATAAAATAAAAAGGTGTTACACTATCTTGTTATTTAAAATTGGGAATGCCTATATCATATGCTTCTATATCGGTTCAATTTAACATTGAGGAAGAAAAGATTACACAACCTCTCTAATTATATATAGTGAGATAATGAGAGAGTCACTGATTTTATTACCTTATAGAAGGTCCTGTCATATTCAATGGATATTGATATTCTATATGACAATTGTTTATTTTTTATAGTGGAAAGAATATAGATTTGTTTTTCAACCATATTGATTCCATAATGATATCCTGGTATATTTTTTGAGTTTTTATAAATACAAGAATTTATAGAGGACAGACTTTATCGATCGAATGTGAAATCTTGACATGAATCATTCTTATAAAATATAATGTATGAGAATTAGTAGACAACTAATATTTCTTTCTTTTATATGCTTGTTCAATCCCCAAATCTTATACTAGTTTTAATCATAGAGCCACCACCACCTAGGCTACAATATCTTTTGAAACACGCACAATATAATGAAAATAAAAAATATTCATAGATAAAAAATAGGAATAATGATTTTAGGGAAAAAGAACATTATTTAATCCTTCAATTCAAAATATTTCCTTATTTACTTAATTTTTTCCCTCGAGAAGGACTGGAGAACCATACCTATATTGATGAAAACCCATGAGGTGGGATTTTAAGATCTTCTCAAAATTATTATTATAAATGTATATTGGGGTCTAATATCTGGGATTTTATAACATTCATGTACCTTTTACTGAATATGGGTGATTAATGCTTATGAGAGTTTGATGATGATGGTGTATACATGAACCATATGACTTATACCCTCTCAAGATAGGAATTGGGGAAGAAATAAGTAATAAAGAAAGGGGCATGGACGATTATTGTACAAATTGACACAAACGACAAATTTTATCATACTTTCTACTATCATTACGTTATAAATGAATCAACTGATCCTTTCCCCATTCACCCTAGAAAATTATTCAATGAATAATCCACCAGGAAGACCTCTAAAATTAAGTGAAATATTTTTTAGAACAAAAAACACATAAAATAGGAGTCTTAAAAGTACCTCAAAGCAATTTCAATACTTATAAATTTTATGAAAATGGTATTAACAACAAAATAACGACATTGCAAAATGGAATCCCTTACTAATTATAAAATAAAGTTTTATATTATCAATGTAATATGACTAAAAGATTTTTATATTGGGTTAATGGATGAATAATATTCAAATACATCTAATCACTCAAGGAAAGGGGTTGTTTTGGAACAAGGAAATAGTATGACACAACTAAGAGTCAAGTATATATCTTTGATCAGATAATAAATGAAATTTATATAAGTATGATAAAAATATTGATAAATAAACGAGAGAAACACCATTATCAAGGGACCATAAATTTTTTCCCACCCTAATATCTTTATTTAATCATTTGGAAAAGGCAAAAACACTCATTAAATCTCAAGGATATCAGAGAAAAATCTCTGTCAATCCCCCCACCTCAAAGGAACCCACACATAATCATCTATTACTATAAACACACCAGTATTCTCGACTATATACAACCATAAATTTAGATCCGGTCCATATTCTAATGTCCAGACCATTAGAAAAATATTTTAATTTGTACTAAAGTATATTTTACATATGTTAACATTTTTCTAGATCCAGGATTCATTTCAATTTTTTCAATTAGTAATGAGAAAACATATTTCTAGTACTAATAGTTCTATAGAAATTTTAGATTATAGTCTCTACCTCTGATGGATTAATATCTAAGAATGAACTAATATGATTTCATTCCATGATATTTTTTTACAAATATGATCATAGGGTAGTGGTACAATGACATAATCTCATAACTTCATGGATCCCTCATTTACGTTGTTTTAGGGAATCTTTTTTAATCCCAATGGGATTAACTATTTCACCATATGAAAAATGGAAACAGAATCCACTGGGGAAGATTAAACTGAAAAAACTATTCAATGACCTATATCAAAATATTTAATTCATTATTATCTTTCATGACATTTCATTGAATTGATTTTTCCACAAACCACAGTAGCACTGACATTGAATTATTGTTTACTGTTACCATCAGTTCTTAAAATACCTTATCAATGGTAAAGTGTGAGTCATTAATGGTTATGAATACCCTTTTGTTATATGTGATTCTATGTATATGAAAATTTGGCACTAAAAATTTAGAGAAATAAATATTGAATGATAATCCCCCTTTATGTAGATAAATATAATGGGTTGGGTGTTACACTAGTTAGCCTTTGAGATGATATGACTAAATGATTCACCCTACCCATTATAAATATTGAAATTCATGGCTTCAAGTCCCCTATTATAACTCACATGATCTATATATAGAAATAATATAATTCATACAATGCTATGGTTGAAGATCAATCATCTTCCTCCCATATTTCATAACTAGTATAATAATATCCTTATAAGACCCAATGATTTTATTCATGGAGTTTCTCATAAATGAAATTATTAAACCCTCAAGATATCATTCACTATAAAAGTCTAATATCTAATCATCATGGTAAAAAAATAATCCCGTTGACCAATGAATCCATGCTATTGTTATCTGACAAAAGAAAATATGGATTGTTTGATCAAGGATTTCTTTATCTAAGAGGTTCAATATCATAATTTCATGGAAAATATGATCCCTATAAGGTATACCAATAGATAGTTTAGAGTTTAATTGATATTCTAAACTAATCCATCAATGTATAAACATTGGATTCCCTTTCCTCATCATTTATTTGCTATTTGGAACAAATATGGGATATTAAGTAATATTTTTCCTGGATGGATAAACTTAATACAATCAAATTTTTAAGAAAATAGATGATGAAGATGCCATAATTTTTGTGTACATCATAGAGTGTACTATTTACAACTGATTCCATTTCTTCTATAAAATTATGGGGATACCATTCAAAATTATATTCACAACTCTTATATTCATTTTCATGACAACGTGGTGTAATTTTATATTAATAATTGATTATTATAATACATAAATTGTTGTTACGATTTCATTTATTTTGATGTAGATTTCATGAAACTATAACAACATAGGTTAAAGATAAACAAGATCAAATTTTCATTTAGATTCACATTAATAGATATTTGAAGTTTTTTTTCTCCATAAATACATTGATTTTATTCTAATAAATTCATTGTCAGTCCATGAAATACAACCCCTATTAAAAATTCATGAGATCTTAGAGGCCTCTAAATATTCCTTTATTAAATTAGGTATTTTATCACTAATATATTTGCTACATTTTTTCCAGTTTCATCAACCTATCTTCGTAATGTATTTTTATTTGGATTTCATGAAATTAAATTTCCCAAAACACTACATTGGACATTGACCTAACCAAGAAGTTCAATTCTAAGAAAAGGCCCTCAGATCTCAGTATCTCTAAATGATTATAAATGATAAACATGTTCTCATATTATTTGTAAGTACAATATCAGTCCTTATGCTCCCAAAGTATTCTACCTCGTTATGAGCATAGTTTGTCAGAGTTTTTATAAAATTACATAACTTAGGATATGTTTGAATAATAAAATAAAATTATAAGGATCATTACACCTATCCATTGATTAGAAGATCAAACAAAAAATATGAATTTTGATTTAAAATTAGGATTTCATGTTCTCATAATCTTATGTGTGGAAGATTATGGAGGTATTACACCATGATAATGGGTCTCAGTGTACAATGAGTATCCTCCCATGATATCTTATATCATTTATGTCATATTAAATAATATCATTCATCTTTAAAACATAAATTTCAATGTACCACCAAGGAAATTTTCAGTTCTTATCTTAGTGGGTAACTACAATGAAATTTTAGTATGATATATACCATTTGGGAATTATCATATACTATTCCACATTTAATAAAAATCCTGACATGATAAAAAACATATATTAACTTTTTATAAATTAATACATGTAATTAGAAAGTACATAGATGATTGGTTTATAGAACCAACTCAAACTGACATCTGCATTCACTAGATCTAAATTCTAATAACATTTTATCCACTAGTTATAAAACTATTTTGAAGTTTTGTTAGGTGTAATTCTTTATGAAACGTGTATAATATGTTTTCCTCCAATGAAATTTTTTTTCACAACTTCATCATTTTGAGAGATATTCTTGAATAGTTTATATTTCTGAGTATTTGTTTTGTCCATTAATTTGACCATGGATCCATTGTAATATACATAATTGCAATATTTTCACAACACAATCTGATATTATATCTTATAATAAGAACAAAGTAATGATCATAGATGAATTTTTGAAGTCATAATATGTATTTGGATATATTAAAATGAACTATATATGTGGGATTTAGTATATAATTAATGAAAACTAGTTTCTTTGAATAATTCCGTATCATGAATCCTCCATTGAGAAGGAACATGTATCCTTATTTTGACTTCAAATATTTATATTCTATTTGGATCCTGGTATGAGTATGTCCTCTGATTACTAGTTCTTCATCTCCTCCATATATCGAGAAAATATCATATGTACTCCAGATATACTTTATAATATCCTTAACAATAGAACTATGATATTCTCATAGACCTATTTGATATATACTTACCATGATTAAATCACACCCAACATCAACCCTAGTATATAATAGGAATTGAAGATAGCTCCAATCCAAAATTCATATGCGATCCCACATATTCTCTCTATATATCTATCATTTTGTATATAAATAATTAGTTTCTTAAAGAGATGTATACCATGTGACATAAGAATTAATACCCTCTCAGATACTTTCATAATAATTATATTTAGTATAAGTTTATTTTATGAAAATTGAAACAATAGAGGGTTTATTTTTGATCTATCATGAATTATATTTATTCCCAGGATATATGTTTCTTCAAACATGTTCATAAAATAGAATCATTTTTTAAATAATTACTTAACTAACTTTATGAAAATTATTTTATTTACTATATGTAATATGTCATCAACATATAACATTAGGAATGAAAACAAACTCCCAGTAAAAATATTGTAAACACAAAGCTAAAATTCCTTCTCAAGGAGGCCATAATACATTATAGATTCATGAAATTGAATTTTCCATAACCTAGATTATTACTTTGATCCATATATGGTTATTTTTTTCTTGATTATATTATTAGTATTTCATGGAGATACAAACTCATTAGTTACTATCATATAGAAATCATAGAGAAGATTTCTATAAAAAAATGTTGTCTCGACATCCATATATTAAATCTCATATTACTATAAAGAAGACATGGAATGTCAAATGAAAATGAATTAAAATCTGGAATATAGAGAAAATCTGTCATTATAGTCAATTCCTTAATGTTTTTTAAATCCTTTAACCAGTATCAATGATTTTTTGGTTACCTATATTACATAGAAAGAATAGTTTTTTCTTGAATACCCATTTCCATCATGAAATATTTATATCATCTAAAAAATAGAATATACATGGTTATGATATATGAAGTCTATCTAAAGAATATCTACCATGTAGAATTTATGATCTCTACTATATCCTTATAGGAAGAAGTGTAATTATTTAAAAATAATTACAAGTTACAATATTTGGTGACTACAAAACCATATATTTATAGTTTTATAACCTCTTTAGACATTCTATATAATACATGTGTCTTTGGAACAACATGTTTCACTGTGACCTAAATAATATATTCCTATAAAAACAGTTGTGTGTCTTGAGAATTAGCCACGTCAAAGTCAATCTTTATACAACAATAATTCTTGAGGATGTTCCCACCATAAATAAATATATAATTTATTGTGACATTTATATTCTTTTTTTATGTGTTGTATAGACAGTATTCACTGGATTCCGTAAAATACCCTCAAAAACATACATTATGTCCTAGGGTGCTAGTTTATTACAAGATATATCCTCAAAAAATTTATTCAAACCATACATGTAAGATTGAGAACTCGGATTTAGTTTTATTACATAATTGAAATAATATTTTTTTTATTTATTTAGAACCTACATTAGTGTTTTTAAAATAGTGTATAATAAGTATTGAAAAAACAATATTGGAAGACATGCATGACTCATCGTCAAACATATAATGTCAATAATGGTATGATTCTACCATTCAGTAAACTATTACACAGTCTTGTATAATGAGGACTCTGTAAGGATGTAATCCCACAATCATGTAGAAATTTGATTAATTCTTGGAAAAGATACTCATGAACTCAATCATATTGATGATTCATTATCTTCGTACCATGTTTAATCTCTAACAAATTGTTTATTTCCCTGATTTTTTTAAAGGATTCAGACTTAAAAATTATCATGTACACTTGTCCATTTTTTCTCAGGACATCAGTAAAAGTAAATAAGTAATAAAAAAAACATATAGCCTTAACTGGAAATGGTCAATATTCATTAGTGTGTACTAATTTTTGAAGCCCTATATCTCTTTCACCTTGGACACTAAATTGTGTCCGTGATATTTTTTCTTATAAACTAGCATGAACTCTATCATGTGTTTGTAGCTCAAAAGTGCCTAAGTGATCATCATGAAAGATAATTGTCAATGAAATTATCCTTTATATGACTAAAAATTTTGATTCCACAACTGACTGTAAAATAAATATTGTGAACCTGATTCATTATCAATTTCCAATACATGGTTTTATAATTTAATAAATTAAAATAGTTATTAAAAAGTGTCATACCATAATAAATTTTTTATCAATAATATAAATATTTTATTACTTTTATAAATAAAAATAAAACCATATATATCTATATAAGATATATAAATTATGTTCTCAGAAGTAGTTGGTTCATAATAAAAAAAATATAAGAGAAAGACTATCGTAGTTTGAAATGAATGGTGGTAGTCTGAAATGGCTAGATCAGCCGACCTTCCACCATTGGGAACCCGTAATTCCACCTATTATATATATATATATGTTTGAAATATACCTATTTTATTCATTTCAATACATATGCGATCACCATAAGAAGTATCTAATTCATAGTGTGTAGATATAGAGACATGAACATAGTAATGAACATAACTGCAGCTTCCCCATGGTTCTTTAACTAGGCTAAATTCTTTTTCCAGTGGCACAAAATTACATAAGAGAAACATACTATATAATTTTCCATTTCTAGTCCTTGGATCTTTCTTTTCATAGATGTAAAAGGATTGTGACCCTTTGATTTGGAATATTCATTGGCCACCTTTTCATTCTTCTTCTTTTTCTTACTCACTAAAAGGACAAGAGTCATTCCATAGAAAATGTATTTATCATCATGGAAAATTAATATAAGGAGTTATGAGAGACAATTATCACTATTTCAAATATAATATATATCATTGATGCCAAATAAATTTTTAATTATGGAGGATAAAATGAGATTTTTGTGCAACACAATAGGAATAATAAACTCCAAGATATCTATATGCCCAATATATTTAATCATCTTGAATGCAACATGTCTAGCTATTGTGGACTACAAAATATTACCTTTGAATGTTTAATTAATGTTCCCATATATTTCTTATCTTTTATTCTCTTGATAGTGATCCTGATAGTGTGATAGGATGTTATACACATACATAAGCTCTTATAGATTTAAAAATATAATAATTCATAGATGGTAAAATGAAATGTTAGATATTTATTTCATTATCTATATTTTTAAATAGAATAATTTTTTCATCACTAACCTATTTTCCATGTTACTTAGTAATATGTTTATCTAGAATATATAATTTATTTTTAATGAATTTTATATGTTGTGAATTACTATACAAGTTTGTGAAATTAGAGTCAGTGGGTAGGTTATCCTTATTTAAAATTAACCACAATGATATAGTAAATGTCTTGTGGGTTTCTATTTATATTGTAAATTAGAGTATAATTTTAGTACATTATCTATTATATAACTGTATAAGAAAATTTTATTTAATTTTTTAATATCCAACTATTTTATTGAAAATAAATATACATCAACACTAAGAATACCACATTTTATATATATTCTTGTTGAATGTATCAATTTTTCTATTCTCGTAATCCATGTTGATTATTGGTACGTTACATTAAGGTATTTCGGTAGGTTTTACTTTCCAAAGTCATTGGATCACATCTCTTGGATCTATTGATTAGAATCCCCAATTCTAAAATACTAAATTTTTTATTTCCACAAAACGATGCCTTCAAATTTACAAAAATGTCAAGAGAAGGATAATCTCCTTGTGGCGAAATTAGTTAATTCAACCAAAAAAACATTTTTACTCCCAATTAAATGATAATGTTCAAATGAGTGTTGGATGAGACACTACGATCTGTTATATTTTTCTAAAATAACTCATGGGTGATTATTCCATGTTAATGTTTTTTGAGGTATTTTTATAATTTTGTGTAGACTACACATTTTATCTTATTTCATGGTTGTTAATATTATGTGTATTTTTAATTAAGTGATTATCAATTTATAGATTATGTTTACACATATTATAATATTTATTTTAATTTCTTCTTGGATTCATGTTAATTAATTAATATAATTATTTAAATATCCAAATTATACTATCCATTAAACCGATAAAAATAATGTATATAAATTGGAATGAAAATGATATTATAAAATGGTTCTGTTATATATCTGATGTAGAAAAAACCATTGAATGTTGGGAATTAACACATTAAAAAAGAATAGTTTGGGTTGAATTAGTCTACATGTGATTATGTGTACATCCATAATTGGTTCCATCTTAGATGTAAATGTGAACCACCTACACTCACCAGGGTGATCCATACATTACATTATCTTACTCACAGACAGATGATGGGAGAAAATATATTTGTTAAAGAGGATTTACATGAATAAAACTATAGTAACATAGGCCATTGCATAATGATAGTAGATGAATGAATCAGAGGATATTATTTAAATTAATAAATTATTGAAAAAATATTGAAGAAATAATAAATTAAGTAAAAAAATCACAACCAAAGAATAGTTTTATAATATGGTCATCAACATGCATACAACATATAAAAAAAGTAAAATAGTTAGAATTCACTTCAATGTATTCATTATTATTAAGATAAATGTTTTTTAATTAATTAAATTTATTATCGAATTATTTCCATGTATCTTAATGAGCACATGATGTCTCTTAGAGATACCCATCATAAATAGTACATGGGAAAAAAATGACAAATATTTATATTTAATTATATCGAATGAATTGAGAATTTATGAATTTTATAAAACCTATTCAATAGTAAACGAATAATATTCCAATAATTTAATTAGGTTTTTAGGGATGAAATTTATTAATCTTTCTATAATTTAATTATATTATTTGTAGTAAGACTACTCTTCTTGAATTAATGAGCTAAAGAACATATTTTTCACTTTTTATGCATCTGATATATAAGAAAAGGGATCCAATTTCTAGATTGTCATAGTTTCATGGAATATAATAATGTGTTATAAACCATGTATTCTACTTTCCACGTCTCCACATAAACTCTTATGAACTCAATGTGTTTTCCAAATATAGGGATTAATGAGTCACATGGAATCTATGCCAGCTATAATCCATGTATGTAATTAATGATATAACCTATAAATATCACACTATATATGAAACTTATTTGACCACATTATTTGTATTAATTTCACTATTAAACAATGTAGACTGCATGACTTTCACACATGATTTACGATCTAACTGAACACATGTTTATTTTTCCTATTTAACACATGGTGTATGTTAAATGAACCATGGTTTATTACTAATTTCTGCATGATGTATCCCATGAAACATATAGTTTTAGTAAACTTGGGTACATGGATTATACCTTTGATCATAATTCGTGTATCTATCACAATTGGCTAGAATCCCGAGGACCTCTCGATGACATCTTTAATAATTCTTCATATAGCCTTAATTTACATAAGACGATATAAAATAAGAATGAAGATAAATAATAAGTTAAAAATATTTTATTTAAACTCCGTATTAAATACCAAATAAAATATAAGAATTAATACCAATAATTTGTTTATAATTTTTCAATAATAAATAATTATAAATTATTATGCGACCATAAGGATATTATTTTATGATTATTGGCATAGTAGGGCACTAGCAGAATAATAAGAAATAAAGAATTTTTTATAATTCATGAACAATCAATGATGTACATGGTGAATAAATTTCATTAATAATGGAATCGATGTAAATATTATTTAACAATAACATATAGGAATGAATAAATTATATTTTCACATATAATTTAAAAATTATTTATTTAATTATGGAATTAACTTTTGTTGGATTATTTTTCAATTTTCAATTATCAGATGAATAAATCTTATTATACCTTCATTTCATTTGAGTAATCAGGTGTATATTTAAATTAAAATTTATCCACACATACTTCAAGAACCCCTGATTTTCCTTGTAGAATTCTCTGGGTGGCAGTGTGGATGGTTTTAATGCTTGTGATTATCTTCATTGATTAAATATTAATGCTTTAAGTGGGAATATATTTTAATTTGGGGGTGGGATGAGAAAATATCTTCATTCTTCAATGTGTTATATGGGTGAGAACTATTGGGATTTAAGGAATCCATTATATAATTTTTTGTTCATAGTGAAAGAATTTATCTCACTACCATCAACAAATGGAACAACATGGTTTAAATAGTGTTATAGTTTCAAAATTTTAATTGAAAAGAGTACCTTAATATATCCATAATCTATGGAAAATCCCATGTCAAAGTAATTATAATATTATATTATTATTTAATTGAGATACTCTAAACACACAGATAAAATAAATATTCTTTTTCTGGAATAAATATATTAATATCTATTCAAATAATATTTGGCATGAAATTTCTCACTGGACCAATAATATAGGTCCACATATCCTCTTCAATATTTTTCAGGACATGAATAATGAATAATTTTTAAATAAATTTCTATGCATTTTTCACTAATTTTTAGATTAATATTTTTTTTATCTAATTAGTAAAAAAATACTTAGTAATAATTCACATAATGAAATAAATTAATATTTTGTTACATTGTGAATGAACTATAATTAAATAATATTATGTATTCACATAATTTATAAAACAAATTATTAGTGAATTGATATTTATGAAATATTCCAAAAAACATATATATTTAATTTAATAATTGGTGTTTGAATGTTTGGGATCAAATTTACATGAATAATTATTAAACCACACATGAGAATAATTTGTATCCAACACGTCAAATACATATAAAATTTAACTGAGGTTCCAAAAAAGGTAATGTGTGACCCTCTATGCCCATTTATTAAGGGAATTTGGATACATTGCCCCATCCCTTTATCTTGATATCTCTAATCATGCATGTTTCTTTCTAGTTTCACCAACCTATATACATGATGAAATTTTCACTTAAATTGTTGAAATGAAACTTGTTATAACCCCACCATGTCTATGTAAATAATTAATAAGTTCAATTATCAATAATGATAGTTAGATATTTGATTATATTAATGAACATTTGGATAAATGAATTCATTAATTATTCATTTACACAACATCACTCACAGGACACCCAATGTATATCATCTTGATACGATGACATATCATCATAGTTTTGATAAATAAGTCAATGTATGTGACTAACGAAATGAATATATTGTAATACTAAAGTATAAGGATCATTACTAAAAATTTTAGATCTGAGTATCCATTGATACATAAAAATATGGATTTCCTATTAGTAGGTAATGTTATTAAAATCTATTACGCTAAAGATTTATAGTGGAATACACAATGAGAAATTGTTTTAAAGACTAATGATTCTCCAACATAGATATCATGTTTCATTTACATTTTATAAAATGATTTTATCCATCTATTGGAATTTTATTTAAGGATACCAATCTTTCCCTTCTAGGTTCTCATCATAGAGGAAAATTTATTTGACCATTCTGCGCAACATATAGACGTTGGAAATTATCACAAGAATTGTCAAGAAGATGAAATATAATGATGTGATAAATATATTATATTTATATTCAAGATAATGAATACATATATTCATAGTGTATATGGAATTTAGTTAGAGGAAATCAAATCCACTAATGTACATGTGACCCATTTGACTAATTCTAACTCCAAAAAGGAAAGAATGAAACGAGTAGTAATAGGCTAAGGAACATGGAATATTATTCAAAGTATCATTAAATAATATATATACTGTATGTATTCAATCATTAATGAATGATTAAATCAACTAATAATTTTTCTAATTACAATATTAAACATGTTTTGGGATCTGTAATTTGGAAACCCTCCAATGGTATGTACAATAGAAGCATGAAACATAAGGAGAAATATTAGGAATCTATATATCCTCTCAATAATTTTATAACTATTATAGAATTAATGGCATCAGTAGTAGTTACATAGTCACTACTCCATCAAAATGACCATTCTCGGATGAAAAAATAAAAAATAATTTTCTCAATTTTAAATTATTAAGAGATATTTATGATCGTGTAAGAGTATCATATGAGTCAAATACATCTTATCACACTCAATTAAGGGGCCTCCAAGGAAGAAGTTATCCCAAGAAATGACTAAGAGATAGATATACATATCAGAACATGTTATAAATGACATTTAAATAATGGGGATATCATCATAGAGAATTCAATAGAAGTAGAACCTTAATTGGGGGCCCTATGATTTTTAACACACATTGATCTAGTTAGTGGATCATTTGGGTAGATGAGAACCACTCATTCAATATTGGAGTCACATGGGAAAAATCTCTTTCAATAATCCCATACCAATGTTTCCCACATACAAAATTCAATTCTATCATCACCATAGCCATCTCGAAAGTATACCCCCTTGAATTCAGAGCATAAAAAATCTGAAAACACCTAACCCGGGAATAAATATAAGTACCAAGGTATCTATTCATTTTTATATCATGTATCTCTATCATGGATTCACTAATTTTTTTCATGGAGATATGAGTATCCATATTTATGGAATTATCATGTCTATAAGAACTTAAACTTTTTCTGTCAACCTCTATGGATTACTATGCTGAGCATGGGCTCAAAAATACCATTCCCTCATATTTTTTTACAGTACAGGATAATAGAGTAGCATTCAAATGACCTACTTAACCATATATGTTCTTGGAAATATCATTGATTCCTGGATTCGTTGATTATTTTTGTGTGATTATTATATAACTAACTATATCGATTCATAGACACTCCATTTATTGTTTTAGAGACTATTTTTTTCCACATAGGATTGAATATTACTACCAACAGAAAAAGAAAATATAATACATTCGGGAAGAAAAAATTGATGGCACTATTAAATAAAATTTATTGAAATTATGAATTAATAATTTTAAACCAATAAACCGTGTTGAATGAATTACTTGTCCAACAATGGATGCACACACATTTGGATGTGCCCTCTTATTTCAATAATTTATTGAATACCCTATCAATTTGAAAGTAAGAGTTATTTATGGTTATATTTCTCATTTTGATCTATGTAATTACCAATATATGAACATTATTTATAACAACATACATGGAATGAAAATATAGATTGTGGTTAATCTAAACTAAGTCTCACAAATTGGGTTTGGTGCTATGCCATCCAACTATTGGGACATTTTAGTGGACTTTTTCTGGATCACAATTATATGTATTAAAATACATATATTGGAATCCTATATTATAATACACATTCTCTATAAGGATAAATAATAGTATTTATATAATTATCTAAATGTAGATTAATAAAATTCAACCCTTTGTATTAATGAAGAAGATAGTAGTAATACTCTACTGACCCTTGGAGAATGAATTTAAATCTCCATTAATAAACTCATCCAAAATATGCTTAGAAATTAGGATGATCCAAAAATCATATTTATTTGTATGTTCATTCCCCCAATGTGGAATTAAATTACATCAAAATCAATAAAAAGATCAAGGATGGTTTTTTGAGGAGTTACTTGGGAATGTAATTTTCTAAAACCCAAAATATCATTAACTACATTGGTCTTATATATAATCTTAATTGTCATAACTATGAAACTATTATAATGAACCCATATTATGGTTCTAAAATATATTTGTAGTTCACACTTTATCCTGGAGGTTCAACATCCAAATTGGAACAACAATATTGTCCATGATAAAAGAATAATAGATAGATTAGAATCTATATCAAATATAGATGACCTCAACCATGAATGGATGATCAATGAATTCATATTCATTATCAAAGATTTTTTAATTGGAATAAAAATTCTATTTGAAAAAATACACTTCATTGATTAATAACCTTGATAAAATAAAATAAAAATGGAACTTTATTAAGTTGACGAAAGAAATTGTTGAGAACCATATGTAGTGTATTATTATCAAATATGTCTGATTGTAATATATAATTTTAGGGCTACATGTCAGTATTTTATTCACAAAATTTTTATATCTATTCATGGGATGATGGTGGAATTTTACACAGATAACATGGCTATAAAATCCCACCAAAGTTATGATAATTTCATTAAGTTCAAGGGATTTTTCTTGAAACAATGACCACATATGTTGGATATGACCCAACTCGAATTTTTATTTAGAGTATCTTTATGAATGATTTATTATTTTTTTCACCATTGATACATTTAGGTTGAAATAAAAAATTCATGGTCAATCCATTAAACCCCTCCAATTAGAAATATTTTTGAGATGAAAAGTTGCTAAGTATACATCACATACATCAAGAAATTTATCATGAATCTCCCATGAATGTGTTTTCAATTTAATAAACTAATTAATAAGGGAAATCCAACAAATAAGATAGAGATTTACAATAATCATTCTACAACCCAATATAATATATTCCCCTCTATCCAATATTTATGTAATCCATGGGAGGAATACCACTTAAAATTTACATGGGTGATTTGGAGAAATCACCAGGTCTATTAATGAATAGAATAATGATGAACAGAATTAAAATAACATACACTAACTCACTTGAAATACATTATAGGATAATAAAATTTATGATATGGTTTAGTAAATGTTCCTATCCAGGATATTTTGACTCTAAATTCAATATCATTTCATACATCACCACTATATTCACCTTGTTTTCCTTGTGAATCACCTTGATTAATTCTACAATCATTTCATGATAAATTGAAATTTATCTAAACTTGATATCTTAATAAAAAAAATTTAATATCTGGTTCGTCTTCTATAATTCATCTAAAGGAAAATTGATTCCTAAAATCATCAAAACACATCCAATTCCGGAGGAATTAACTCTTAATGTGGACCTTCCTAATAGAAAGGTATTATCCAGTAGTGAAATGACCCATAAATTTTCAATTTATTTTTTATAGAGTATCCAAGAGTATAACTGGTGTGAAGATAAAATACCCTATTATAAAAACTAATATCTTGGGGATTTTCGTTTTTATTCAATATTATGGTATTTATTCCATAAATGTTCTATATCTCATAGGGTTATACCAACAATGAGTTACAATACCAAACCTTAATATCAATATTATAGTTAGATATTGAAATCTCAATTTCCCACCACAACATAAAGTTATATTATGAATTATTTATTAGGATAATCAGTGGATAATATGAAATATAGACTGAGAAACTTGTAGTAATACCTGATTAATCACGAGATTTGATGAAAAAATTTGGCATATAGCTAATAATATATTATGTATATAGTATCATAATACACTCATGGATGTACATGATAATTTAGAAGTCACCCTTACCATCTTAAATAATGATGAAAGGGCCATCTATATTTGGCATCATATAGTAGTCAACCCCATTACTAAAACAAAGATAAAAAAGTAGATGCAATTTTCCACACTATAGATAAAGATGAAACCCTATTATTGAAAAAGGAGGACAATGTTTCTTGGATAACCTCAACCATGGATTATATATAGTATTAAACATTTATTCAATATCAAACTAAAAAATAATATAATTTCAGATGATCATAAATTTTTTTCTATGTAATATCAAAAATTCCATAAGAATTTTCTAAGATCATAGCCCTAATGTGATTCGCCTCTGTTGAGTTTATGGGGTTGAAAACCGTAAATTCATGATATATATTAATTTAGAAACATTTAGGGCTCAAAAAATATTATCCTTGATCTCCCAACATATTAAGATTATTGGGTAGTTACTTACCTCTATAAATCATAACTTATTGGATATCACTATGAAATTACATGTGTTTCAAATATAAAAAAACAGGGTTTCAAAAACTCCCAAGTCTACCACTTGGAAAAAAGAACTATTAATACATTTCAATATAGGGAAAAGATATTATATACCTATATAATCACTTGAAGGATCACTATTTTATCTTAATCCCACCTTATTCATTCTAACTACCAAAAATTTATTTATTAAATTGGATAAAGTGATACCATTGATGGAAATAAGGAAAAAATTCAACATTAACTTCATTAAGTCAAACATAATATAAATATTCACAGTCCCCCATACCATCATCATAGAAAAGGGTATTTACTTAATTTCACAAGGGAGTTAGTAGATCTACAAGAAACTCAAGATTCATTCTAACCATTCTACTAGTTATTATGCAACTTGTAATGAGAAGAGAGTGGATTTAAAAAAATATTTTTAATACTTTTATAGAAGAAATTGTGAGAAATTAAGGGAACCTAGACCAAAAAGATTTTTTAATTTTGTTGGATTATCATAAAACCACACATACTTCCACTTAGGTGACCTCATATTCCGAAATGTATGAGAAGGAAGTAGTGTTGTCCACAAAGACACATCTTCACATGTTCTAGAAAAATATTAGTAATTATTCAACTAAGGATACACGATAAAAAATAAATCTAGATTAATTAGAGAGGAATTAAGGGATGATCATGTAATCTGTACATATTCAAGAGGTTCACTATAGTTGGATGGCTTGGGAATTAAAAAAAGGAAAACCACCTTCCATCATTTTTCAAGATGAT
Source organism: Viscum album (assembly GCA_963277665.1). Taxonomy (NCBI): domain Eukaryota; kingdom Viridiplantae; phylum Streptophyta; class Magnoliopsida; order Santalales; family Viscaceae; genus Viscum; species Viscum album. The sequence goes on along the minus strand of OY728133.1, from coordinate 1,861,441,110 downwards.
ATGATTCTATGTATTTATATTCAAATGATTCTGTAGAAGGATTTATTTATACAATAATAAAAATGGGATGGAAAATACATCATTCATAAGGTATTAAAAAATTATACCATTTATGTAGTTGACATTGATGAAGAGTGCATCACCCTTACATCCAATGAATGTTTTTTTGAAGAAGTACATCATGTCAGTCCACAAAAGTATAAATGTATGTTTTTTAAGATGCTCTAAAATATTACATGAACTACCTAAAAATGAAATTTAACATTCCATAAATGGTCTAAGTCGTATTAACTTAAACTATATTGTATTAAGGGGCTCATAAAAACATATTTTACTACCATAAAATAGCATACCTATCACAAGATAGAAAACTACATCACATTAATATAATCACTAAAAATTCTTTAATCTTTTGGGAGGTATTTTTTAATGTCAACAAATATCATTACATTAGATCATGATCAATTTATGAGCACATATTGTTTTTTTTCTATCCACAATCCTATACTAGGAAAAAATTAACTGTAATATTCAATTAATATATATGGATTGATTCATATAAAAGAGTGATACCTAGTGAGAAGCATATCAAATATATTGGGACCAATAAAATATTCAATATGTATTAAATTTAAAGCTCAAACAAGTGTATGAGTCATAATTTCTCTATTTTTAGTTCCCTCTAATGACATGTAATTATGAAAAAATAATTTCATTTCCCCCTTTTGCATGAGCAAGATCTACATAGAGCCCTTTCCTCTAGATTCCTTAGTAGATTAATTTAATCTCTATTTCATATCTTCTTAGTCTTATGATATAAGATTCCCAAAAATGAACCTAAACATGATATGACCGATAAATTTCATGAAGTGGTCAATTAATGCAACAAGTTTTCCTTACATTATTGATAGATCATTCTAAATGTTTTACTGTATAGTTTCTCCATTACTAAGGATACAATGGGAAAAAATAACCATATAAGTATGATCTATATTTGGACTAATTATTATTATTAACTGATATGTCATGATTCACATATGATTAATCTTAGATGAAATTATTAATCACTTTAATCCTCCATCCCATTATGGCATGTGGAACCTTCCTATTCATAACAATTTTTCCTCAATAGACAAAAACTAGGACGTGATCACTTATTTTACATCTACTTGTGGTACAAATATATAGAGGAGGTTCATTAATAACTATATGTGTTTTGGTTTATGATACCATGATCTATATAGTGGAACCCCAATTTTTTTGTGTTAGGCCCAGAATAAAATTTCACCCACATTAAATTCCCAGTCAATCAGGGTGATTGTGACAATAATAATTCATATAGGTATTATTTTAATGACTCAACAATATACAGAAACCATTTTATCGTCAAATTTGCATGAAATAGATCTGTTTAGTAACCTTTTTTCTAAAAATCATGATCTCATGACTATAAATGGCATAGAAGTTGGTTAAAACTACATGAACAATGATAGAACAAGGAGTGGTCCATCCGAGGTGACAAAATTTTTATCCTTCTATATATGACCTTGAACAATAAAAAACTATATGATAACTATGTGTGGTACCATTTATATTACAATGGGATATGCAATGATGACTAGATCACTTATTCGAGGCCTAACAATAATAATTCACTCATAATACATCCTATATTTTATACTTATAACTATACCACCATTAATTCATTTCTAGATGATTCCTCCTCATTTTATTACATAATTTGGTCAAATATGTATAACCTTCTAAAATTATTAACATCTTATTAATGGAACATTTACTTTAAAATTGTCAATATTATGTGTAATTCCCCGACCCCAATTACCCGAAGTCAGTGTGTTATTACATAACTTTGGCATGACATAAGGAATCATGTCCTGAAAGACTGATCAGTTTAGTATCCTTGGAAGTACTAGATACACTCATAATATTTACATTACATAATGAAATAAAAACATCAACAACATTTTTCCCCCTTTTTAAACACACTTATATCCTTAGTCTATCTCTACAGGTCAACCAATAAATACTTCTTCACATCCAAGGAAAAAAACAATGAAATTGGTAAGCTCAGATACTCTATAAGGATAACAATATAGCAGAAACAATCCTAAATAAGAATAATCCTTTAAGGAAATGAATAAGACTAAAAAAATCCTTTTAAATATAAAGTTCTGCATAATATGGAAAGGATAAAAATCAAATAATGTCATTTACTTATTCACATGGATATTCAACTAGTCTAATAATCACATGCAATATCAATAACTACTTTCATAATGATGGAATGAATAATGCCAGACATCATAACCACATAGTCAAGGCCTTGTGCCAAGACTACAAATAATATTTTGTCACGACCTTTTTCAAAGAAAATAGTTTGTCTCATGAGACCTACCAATGCATTGAGGATATATAGCTGGATCCACTCATCACTTAATAATTCCAATTCATTCCACATATGAAAAGGTTTAAAGATAACATAAACATTTGTTTTAAAACTATCATACGAAATGTCAATACATTATCCATAAACAATTAATGGTATAAAAACAGAAAATCAACATTCAAACATGTCACAAAACATTCAATACAGTATGTAAGATTTTTTTCATAATAAATCAACATCGATCAAGAATAATATCCCATAAAATATGTCAACATAGTTGAAAATGATTAGTAAAAATCTTTTAGGGAAATATTCCTTTTTCATGAAAACATTTAAAAGTATCCCTATTTATCAAGAATTTGTTTCCAATAGATTTTTGAATCAAAATGTCCCAAACCACATTGAAAATTTTAAAATTAATTTCAATTTTAAAACATTAATTTCCTTATAAATAAAACCATAAAACCATTTTTAAAACATTGACATTAATGATAACGATTTAAAAGAATAATGTTTTAATACATTTAAAAGAATATTTTAGTTAGAGTTCCTAACAAAATGAGAGATGCTTGAATAAAAATAATTGAAGTAATCAAAACGTTATAATATCATGATAATAAAGGGATTCATGATATTCTATGTCAAAGTACAGTATATACACCAAATAAAAGTGAATTGGTGCATAACAACAAAGATGTATCAATGGAATGTAAGGTGAGACAAACTCCTTTATAAAGACCATATCATTAGGTTAAGGATAAATCAATGACATAATTATATATGAAAAATATAAATACACTCAATATGATTTGATATTATGTTTAAATAAATCAGAGGGAATTCACACATATTCTTGTAAAAACAATAACAATGACTTTAATTCTTTACTCAATGAATATTAATTGAGTTAAAATTACCTTTATAAATTTTATATCGATGACTTGAGAATTATTCAATGGATTGATTATGTGAATAAAAATTTTATCCACATAAAGGGGAGTGGAAATTACTACATAATTAAATAAATTATGATTTCACCCATAATTTATGTGTAATGTAATCAATGATGTTTGTGTAAAACTGAATGAGTGGAAATTGAAATTTAAAATATCCTTACCAATATGGAAACTTACAAAAAATACACACCATGAAAGAAGGATCATCCAAGGATGATTTAAATACCCATAAATTAATGTATATTATGAAAACAATACAATCATGGGCAGTACATAAACAACACAAAAGGTAGTAGTGGAAAATATGGCAAGAATCTCATCGGAATAAAAGTGAGATGATAACCCCTTACATTATAATTATCCTTGGTCGAGGGTATGTTAACATACTGTATAATAGATAAATCAATGTTATTAAATTATACAAGAACTATATACATAAATATGATATCATATATGGTCCTCTAATATTGCTTTGTTAATAATATATTAGTAATATCATTGTTTCGGGTGTTAACTAATCCGTCTTCCTTTATATACTCGGGTACATAAGCAGTGTTGTTTATGGATATGATGTATTTTATTCATATAGAGAATGATATTAAGTTCATAAACATAATTTTTAATGATAAAATGAATATTATTATTGAATTATTATGATGGGGAATGAATCTCATTGCGTTCGTGAAGACGATAACCCGTAGGTATGCAGGAGCAACAATATCATTATATGGATGGTGAAAACATGTGTAATTGGATGTTATAACATATATAAAAATAATTAACATTTATTATTTATTATTTACATTATTTATAGTCATTATTATAGCCATCCAAATAATAAAGTGTTTGAAAAACAAATTACACGATGACGTGGAGACGGTAATCCATACATATGCACGTCTGGCGACATTGTCATTTATTGGATGGATAGAATAATGAATATGGTTGTAATATTTTTATTATAAAATAAATTTATATAGAAGACATCATATTTATTATTTTATAATGGAATCAACAAAGAAATATGATGTGGAAGATGAAAATAACATGAAATATGTGATTAAAATATTTACCTCTTCTTCTGGTTCTTCCTTTTAATTTGATCAAAAGGGCTCATTAAGATGGCTTTCTGACCATAGGATGGCCTCTAGGATTAAGGTAATAATGTTTTGAGGATATTTGGGCAGGGGGTGGCCGATAAAAAAAGGCTTTGTAGGAGTGAAATTAAGATAAGGGGAAGTTCCCTTTTATAAGAGGGGTGACGATCACATTAAGAATATCTTGAAATATTATTTTATAATAAAATAATTTTCCATTTCTAATAGCTCAAAAATGAATTATTTAGTGGATAAGGTGGGGATGGTTCTAAAACATATCAACCAATATTTTTGAGAAATGTTTAGGTTTTCATATTAAAATTATCTTTTAGATTTAACTCTTAGTTAAATAGTTTGACATTTACAATGTCTATTTGTATTTTTATAATATATGGTTAATAAACATACAATAACAAGGAAATATAACCCCATGTGGATCATTATTAATATTTATAAAATTATCTAGGCCTTTTTTCTGAACCTTATATTTTTAAGAATATTATATCAATTACTAATATAATATTTTTTAAATACTCAATTATGTCAATTTTGACACTATTTAGTATTTTATTTCTTTGAAAGCCTTAACAACATTAACACATCATTGAAAATTTATTTAATAAACCCTAAAATTTCATATTAACCTAGAATAATTGTGGAATTCATCAGAAGTCTCAATTTACATTTATTTTGATATTTATAATATCAATTATTTTATTATTTCATAAATAAGGTAATTAACACATCATCATTGTGTCAAAAATAATTTAAATTATGTAATGTCTAAAATTTATAAATAAAATAAAAATTTTCAGGAAATATTTATATCTTTTTAATGAATATTTATTGTCAAATTTATATTGTGTGAACCCATATATTAAAAACTCTTTAGTAAATAATTTTTGAATTTAACCCTTTTACCTCTTTTTTAAATTAAATAATAATATTTGTCCTAATCGAATCCAAGTGGACCAAAGAGGATTATATAATGTTTCTAAGTTTGTTTTTGGTCGAATTATACTTATCCAATAGAATTAGGACAAGTTTTAGGGTAATTATAATATCATTTTTACCCTTAATTAGCCAATTTACCTTTAACCACAGTAAATAAAAGTAAAAAATTACAATTCACCAAAAATTATTTTCTTCTCATTGAACCACATTTTAAATACTGATATTAACCGTGTCTATTGTATTTTTTAAATTCTACTTACTGAGGCGGTAAAATTATGTTTTATGCAAATTTGCAAATGCTCCTAGGAGGTGGGTAAAAGAGGATAAAAAGATCAATAAAATTTTATACATCTAATTTTATTATAAAATGAATCCAATGAATTAAATTGAACATATATAAGTATTATATATCTATTTTGACTAAAAATAAATTTAAATAAAATAAAAAATTATTTAAATAAAAGATCGGTTTTAAACTATAACATAATATTTTTCATTTTTTCATCAAAAATTGAATGTTTTCAGAAAAATACCAAAAATTTATTCTAAGATAATTTTGATATTAAAAATTAAAAAATGAATTCTAATTCACAAAATTCAAAACATAGAAGTTGCATTAATTAACTTAAAATTAATTCTCATTGTCAAAACTGAAAAGAAGGTTTTTAAAAAGTGAAAGCTAACAAAAGATTGACATGTGTTTATGTAAAATTTAAATGTGAAATTATTTATAATGACCTAAATTGTATTAAATGAGAAAAATATAATATAAGTATACTTACAAAAAATTCAAATACTTTGTTTAACACTATAAATTATTTTGATTAAAATAGTTATTTTCAATTAAAATTTACTATTTTTCTGTATTTATGAAAATATGAAAGTTATCATAAAAGTACAAAAATTTATCCAAAATAAAATTTTATGTCATGATTCTAAATAAGAATTTAATTTAATTAAATTTAATATATAAAACTGTCAAATATAGGATTTAAAAATGGTTTTCCATTAAAAAGTGGTAAAATTGAATATTTTGAAAAATACTTTATTATCTGGAAAAATGAATTATTCTAATATTATGTCTAAGAAAAACATAATTTGGATTATAAAATTATATGGAGTATATAAAATTGAAAATTCAGTTAATAATATTCATAACAGCTTTTTAATGGTTTGTTTGGTATGTCGTGGTGCGCTCGAACTCGGTGTTGCGGGTAGTGCAATATATTGAATTATTTTAAAGAAAATAACTTATTATGAAATCTTGGTGTGTTATATTCTTACCCCCATTTGGAAATTGCATCCTCACAATTTTAAAATTGGGCTTGGGAACTTAATTGAATGTACCACATCAGAAAAAGAGTCAATAAAACAATCTCTTTAAAATAAAGAAAGAGACGTACAAAGGCCACTCGAGATAACCCATACTAGGATTCCATGTAAGAAAAATGGATATAGAGGATAAAAAATGTGTCATGTTCTTGTGAAGAGTGATAGACAAAATGATCAGGAGAAAGTTAAAAACAATAAAATCACAAAATTGTGATGGGATAAATAGTCATTAGTTTCTTAGTATGAAAAGTAAATGAATAATGTTTTTTTTGATTCAAGTTCCATTTCATAAAGTTGAGGAATTTATTTATGAGATTTAATAAGAAGATAAAGATATATAACTACTTTTTAAATGGATTTTCATACTTTAATAAATTTATACCACTAACTCATCATTTTTTTTCAAATGATGAGAATTTAAGATGACATGGTCGCACCTGAAGCACTAGAATCAACATCTAGAGATTCACATAATCCACAAATGATAAAATATATATGTTTACCTTTCCTTTAGAGATTAAACAAAACCAAAATGGTTAGTACAAGATCAGATGATCGCCAAAAAGGATAATCCTTTAGAGAAATAAATAGTAATCTCAATTTCTAAAATTAAACCATCGATACCCAAATTTCAATAAATACCATTCAATAAACAATTGTCCTTTAAATCCTTCAATATAATCTAAAATATTATTATAACCCAAAACATAAAATAATTTCATTACATAGTATTACGCATCAAATTGTATCTCCAAATAACATCGACTGATCTTAAAGTCAGATACTTAAAAGTAATTAACCTAATCAAATATTCTCTATGATAGTTTTATCATTTTCTTTAGATAACCCAAATCACTATAAATCAACAATAAAAACGAAGAAAAGAATAGACTATTACTCCTAAAATGATATTCCATATTATTATATTTTCCTTAGGCATATAGTGTTCCCAACAGAGCGAACATCTTCCAAAATATCATTTATCACTTAATCACCAAATCATTTTCCTATACTAAGGATATCTATTTGATAATACATAAGATCCAAAATCAACTTATTATTGATCAAAAAATCATTTAAGAAAAAATAACTAGCCATACTAACTAAGGACATCATGTATTCCAATGGAAAGAGATAAATCCCAATCAAACTCTAGTTGTGGGTTCGATTCCCATAGCTTTGTCTGACGCGACGGGTTGTCACGCGGTATTCATGTTGTCCTTTTTCAAAAACCATATTTTATAACGTTTCCAAAATGAGATAAATTCCTCAAAATAACTATAACATAATTTCACCAGAAATGTTATCTCATACCTATCTTTTTCATCCCAAAATATAATAACCTGTAATTTCCTCAAATTTAGGAATTAAATAAACCCAAATGGTTATATATAACCATATTAAAAATAGAAAATACAATTCTTCCTAAAATAGAATTTTCACATAACAAACTGTAGTGTTACACATACAAGAGAAAATTCATCTAATGTAATCCCATCAACAAAGAGCACAAATACTTTTAAATAGTTCACCATCCTTTTATTTCAATAATAATTATTCCTTGACGAAGAGGTTATGCTATAGAATAGGTCATTCAGTCAGGTAATGACCAGGTCCCCTAAATTTACAACAAATTCCTGTAAATGGATTCGTGGGATCATTTTTTTCTTCCAGAGTACTCTTCATTTTTCCTTAGAAATTATTTACTTTTTGTTCTTCTTTCCCACACACAAAGAATTTATTTGTTTCATTGAGACACTTCCCTAGGTGTCTCATTTAACATTTTCCAAATGATGGGAATCGATCTATATTTCCTCCATGGTCTCCACTGCTGAAGATTTTATCATTCACTACTTTTCTCTTCTATGTTGAGTCTGACAGTTAGTTAATATTTATGATTTCGATCATATTTTTGGAAAACTGTTTCAGCATGAACACAATATATTTCACTTCTATCAACATTCCATTTAATTTCTCATGCCCACCATCCTTCCCACCATGTACATCATGTTCAATGTTACAATGAATTCCATGGAATCCAGCAATTATCTAATACACGAAATCATAGTTTGAGTCATAAAAGCATTTATAGAATATCATAACACCTTATTTTCAATCTAAAAAAACTTAGGATTAACTAAGGATATTTACTATCATCTTATATTAATAACTTTAAAATTATTTTGTAAAGAAAATCTGGATTATCCTAAGCATATCCCCCGATAGTGTCATAACCAATTGTGAATAAAGGCCCATTGTCGTGTACCAAGATACCCCAAGTCAAGACCAAAACTCCTTGTCAGAGCTTTCACTTCTAGGTACCTTTGTTCCAGATCCACCACTACCTTCTCATATCCAGATAGGTATGTATTTCTTGGAAAAAACACATAATATTTACATTACAAACATTGTTGGAGGTTCTTGTATACTATTCCTCAATCTCTATCTTAGGGTAGTGTTTTCTAATCAGGGTTTTTCTAAATTAATCTTCCAAGGTTTGTACTAAACATCCTCTGATTCAAACTATAATTACCTGACCCTAGTTCCACATATTCGGTGCATTATTACATAAAATTTTCATGATAAAAGGAATCATGTCCTGAATGACCGATCAATTTAGTATCCTTGTAAGTACAAGATACAATCATAAGTTTTACATTACATCATGAAATAAAAATAGCACCATCTTTTTGTACTCTTTTTAAACAAATTTATATCCTTATCATATCTCTATAGTTCAACCATAAAATAATTCTCCACATCCTGGAAAAAATAAAATACAGAAGGGGGTGAGCTCAGATTCTCATTAAGGATAACAATATAGTGGAAAATTTCCTAAATATGCATAAACCTTTAAGGAAATGTATAAGACTAAAAGAATCCTTTTAAACCTAAACTTTAGAATAATATGGAAAAGATAAAATCAAATAATTCCATTTACATATTCACATGGTTATTCTACAAGTAAAATAATCAAATAAAATATCAATAGCTACTTTCATAATGATGGAATGCATAATGCAAGACTTCATAACCACATAGTAAATGCCTTGTTCCAAGAATACAAATAAGATTTTCGCAAGGTCTTATGCCAATACACTAGTTTGTCTCATGAGACCTACCGATGCATCTAGGAGCTATATCAGGATCCACCCATCACATACTATGTCCAATTCATTCCCCAAATTAAAATTTATAAACAATACATAAACATTCGTATTAAAACAATATACGAAATGTCAATACATTATGCATAAACCATGAATGGTATAAAAATAACACATCCACAGACAAACTTATCTATAAACCTTCAATACAATATGGAATATTTGTATCATAATAAATCAACATCGATCAAGTATAATATCCCATAAAAGATTTTGACAAAGTAGAAAATGATCAGTAAAAATATTTGAGGGAAATATCCCTTTATCATGGAAACATTTACAAGTCTCACTATTTATCAAGAAGTTGATAAAATAGATTTTTGAATCAAATATTCCCATACCACATTGATATTTTTAAAATTATTTTAAATTTTAAAACATTAATTTTTATATAAATAAAACCATAATCCCATTTTTAAAACATTGAAATTAATGAGAATGATTTAGAGGAATAATGTTTTAAAACATTTAATATGATATTTTAGTTAGAGTTACTAATAAAATGAGAGATACTTGAATAAAAATAATTCAGGTAATTAAAATTTTATAATATCATGTGAATGAAGGGATTCCTAATATACTATGTAAAAGTACAATATATATATAGAAAAAAGTGAATTGGCGCATAACAACAAATAAGTCTCAATGGAATGTAAGTTGATATGAATTCATTTATAATGACCATATCATTAGGTTAAGGATAAATCAATGACACAATTTTGTGTGAAAAATATTATAACACTAAATATTATTGGATATTCAGTTTAAATCAATTAGTGGACATTCACACATATTCTTGAAAAAACAACACCAATGACATGGATGTTTAACTCAATGAATAGAAATTGAGTTAAAATTACTCTTATCAAGTTTATATTTATGACATGAGAGTTTTTAAATGGAGTAATTATGTTTATAAAAAGTATATCCACACAAAGGGGAGTGGAAATTACTACATTAGTATATAAATAATAATTTCACACATAATCTTTGAGTAATGTAATTAAGGAAGTTTGCATAAAACTGAATGATGGGAAATGGAATTTTGAAATTTCCTTAATGATTTAGTAACTTACAAAACATAAACTCCATGAAAGAATGATCATCCAATTATGAATTAAATAACCATAAATTAAATGATATTACTCAAATAATAAAATCATGGACATCACATACAACACACAATAATTAGTAGTGGAAAATATAGCAGGAATCTCACGGGAATGAATGTGGGATGAAAACCCCTTACCTTGTAATTTTTCATGGTCTGGGGTACATTAACCTAAACTATAATATTAAAATATTTTTTATTAAATTATAAAAGAACTATATAAATAAATATGATATCATATATGATCCTCTAATATTTCTTTGTAAATAATATTTTAGTAGCATCACCATTTCAGGTGTTAACTGATCGGTTTTACTTCATATACTCGGTTACGTAAGCCAGGTATTTTAAATATCTGATGTATTTTATTCATAGAAATAATGATTTTAGTTTCTAATTTTTTTTAATAATAAAATAAATATTATTCTTGAATGATTATGATGGCTAATTAATCTCATTGAATTTTTGGAGAGGGTAATTCGTACTTACACATGAGCGACAACATTATTATATTGATAGTGAAATTGTTTTTCATTGGATGGTATATCATATATACAGAATCATTAACATGTTATATTTATTATTTAAATCAGTTATACTCATTATTATATCTATCCAAAAAATGATGTGTTTTAATAACAAACTACACCACGATGTGGAGACGGTAATCCGTACGTACACACGTATGGTGACTTTGTCATTTATTGGATGGATTGAATAATGAATATGGTTGTACCATTTTTATAATAACATAAAATTATATAAAAGATACTGGATTTATTATTTTAGAGTGGGAACAAAAATGAATGTGTAAGTGAAAGAAGAAAATAACTTGAAAGAGGTGATGAAATATTTACCTCTTCTTCGGGTTTTTCTTTTGATTTGATCAAAAGGGCTCCATAGGTTGGCTTTCTAAAAAAAGGAAGGCCACAATGATGAAGGGATAAATGTTGGTTGGATATTTAAGATGGGGTTCTCCAACCCAAAAGGCTTTGGATGAGTGAAATTAAGATAAGGGGAAGTGCCCTTTTATAAGAGATGTGAGGGTCACTTTAGGAAAACCATGAATTATTTTTTTTATAATAAAATAATATTCGGTTTTTAATGGATCAAAAATAAATTTTTTATAGTATAAGGTGGGGATGGGTCTAAAACCTCTCAACCAATAGGTTTTAGATGCATTTAGGTCATCATATTAGCCTTATCTTTATATTTAACTATTAGTTAAATAGTTTGACATTTACCACGACTCTTTGTATTTTTATATTATATGGTTAATAAAAATACTATAATAATCCAAGAGAGCCCCATGTGTCAAATTATTAATATATATAACCTTATTAAGTCATTTGTGCAATAATTATATTTTTAGGAATATTATATCAATTAATAATATAATATTTGATTTAAAAACTAAATTATGTCTATTTTGACACTATTTAGTATTTTTTGAAAGCCATAAACACTTTATCAATTACAATACAATTTATCTAACCTACCCTAACATGTCATATTTTCCTATAAAATTAGTTTAATTAATTATAAGTATTGATTTACATTTATTTGGATATTTATAATATCAATTATTTTAATATTTCATTAATAAAGTAATTACTTCATCATCATTGCGTCAAAAATAAAATAAATTATATAATGTCTAAAGAATATTAATAAAATACCATTATTTAGGAAATATTTTTTTTAATTTCTAATGAATATTTATAGTTTAATTTATATTGTGTTTAACCCTATATTAAAAATGGTTTAGTTATTAAACATTGAATTAAACTCTTTTAAATATTCTTTAAATAAAATAATAATAAATGGACTAATATACTCTATGTGAACCAAATAGGATCATATTTAATTCCTATTGTTGTTATTGGTCGAAATATACCTATCCAATAGAATTAGGACATGTGTTAGGGTGATTATAATATAATTTTTACCCTTAATTACCCTATTTACTTTTAACTTTGGTAAATAAAAGTAAAAAGTTACTATTTAAACAAAATTATTTTCATATTGTTTTTCCAAATATTACTTATTGATATTAGACACGTCTGTTGGGTTTTTGAAATTCAACTCAAAGAAGTGGTAAAATTATGTTTAATGCAAATTTTCAAATTCTCGTAGGAGGTGGGTTAAAGACGGTAAAAAGTTCAATATAATTTTATAGATCTAATTTTATTATAAAATAACTCCAATAAATTAAATTGAACTTAAATAGGTATTATATATCTATTTTTACTTACAAATAATTTAAATATAATAAATATTTATTTAAATAAAAAATCAGTTTTAAACTATAAAACAATTTTTTTCACTATTCAACAAAAATTGAATTTTTTGAGAAAAATACCAAAAATATCCTCTAAGTTAATTTTGATATTATGTATTAACAACTGAATTATACCTTAACAAATTAAAAACATATATTTTTCATTAATTAATTAAAAATTAATCCCCGTTGTCAAAACTGAAAAGAGAGTTTTTAAAAATTAAAAACTATCAAAAGATTGACAGGTGTTTATGTCAAATTTAAATGTGAAATTACTTATAATGGCCTAAATTGTATTAAATGATAAAAATATAATCTATTTATACATACAAAACAATCAAATACTTAATCTAATGCTATAATTTATTTCTATTATAAAATTTGTTTTCAATTAAATTTTAGTATTTTTTAGTATTCATCAAAATATGAATGTTATTGGAAAAGTACCAAAAATTTATCCAAAATATATTTTTATGTCCAGATTATAAAGAAGAATTGAAATTCATTGAATTGAATATATATAAGTATCAAATTATAGTTTTAAAAAGGTTTTTCTATTAAAAGGTGGTAAAATTGCAATTTCTTGAAAAATACTTCTTTTATCAGAAAAAATTAATTTGTTCTTATATTATGTATATTAACAACATAATATGGATTCTCAAATTATATGGAGTATATAAAATTCAAAATTCAGTTAATATTATTCATAACCTCTTTTTAAAGGCTAGTTTGGTAAGACATGGTGTGCTCAAACATGGTGTTGCGTGTTGTGCAAGATATTAAATTACTTTAAAGAAAATTATGAAATCTTGCAGTGTTACGTTTTTTCTAGTATTCAAGAGATTAAATTAAGAGGTTACATCAGTCCTAAAATAAATGAAATTGAAATGTGTGATAACTTGATTAAAATCATGTATGGTTTAGAACCCATAATTGGAGGCATAAAAAATTATACATCTTACCAACTATCCTAATTCAATTGTACTATGAAATGTTTGACGCATACAGAAAAAACATAAAGCTCATATGGTTGGAATTCACCTAATTAAAAGTCAATCAATTTTCAACTAAACCACTTGTTTTATAATAAATTGGAAACTCAGTATTCCATTGGAGATTCTTATTTAATGTATTATGAGTATGGAACTAATGATTTTACACTACGGTACCTAGGAAACTATTGATAAATCCATAATTTTTATTAACTATAATAAAAGAGTTCAATAAACTAGAGTGATTGAGATTTTCTATCCAATGTGTTGATCTATGTTATAGATACGGTACATAAATCCCATATAAGAACTTATTATGGTCAACATGATTAATTATACCGGTGGAAGATCATTTTACCTCATAAACATGTAATCCAATATTTTATTATAGTGACAATAAATGCACACCATATTTATCCCAACTATAACCATCCATATAAACACCTTTGGGAGAAAATTGAGCCTCATTCTTTTATTAAGGAATCCAACCTCATCATATGGTGTTGACACATAGATCCTATATACAAGTTACTTATACTGATCTGTGTTATTATGTTTTAAGGATCATTCACTCACTATATGTATTCACCCAATAAAGCATGTTGTATCATGACATTCATAACCAATCTCTACACAATCATGAGAGTTTCATATGCTACTAAAATTAATTCTATGGTACAATTTAGGATCCATTAAATTAAACCAATATGTTGATAAAAGAAAATCCATTAAAAGAAAAGAGATATATGAAAATTGGGTACATGATAATTTCCTCTTATTTTATAAAATATAGAACATCAAATTTCTCAAGAACATCGTAATGAATATGCTAGTGGTTTGTAGTGTTATGAGAGGAAATTGATTAAAATTATGGTCATTTTTATTTTTTTGTTAATAAAATAAATTGAATTAATTTCCCAAAGATTATTCAAAAAGGGAGTCTCCACCATATCAAGGATGGAAAATAAGTATCCTTAAAGGATTAATGAATAAATTTTCACTAGGAAAAGTTTTATATTCACTACACATCAATGTTTTGAGTTAAATTTTTATTTGAGATTATTAAGCCTTTTAAACTCAGTGTTATCCAATTTCTCTAACCTAGTACATATGGATTAAATGTTATCATCTTCCTTCAAAAAACATTTCACTGTAAGGGTGGCCTCTCTCAGTGTATCCATCATCCAACTAATACTCTATATATATCACAATAAATTCACTCTTAGAGGCAATTGGTCCATGTTGAGATATCTCTTCCATATTATGATCAATCAATTAGATAATGGATTTCATGGAATACTAGAAATTATATTCCACTTTCTCCATTGAAAAATTATATTTTAATGTCTATTCCAATTCATATGCATCATATATGCCTCTTATAGCCTCAATAAAAGGTTGATGATTGAAATTCACAATAACTAGAAACTAAAATTATTGGTGAGGGATTTATTTTAATACCACCAAGTCTAAAAACAACATATCCATTATTAGAGGAGAAATGTTGAGCCTTGACTTATAACATGTCTCTCGAAAAATAGATTTTATCTCTTTGTCCAAATCATACATTTTTTTAAGCATCACATCAAAATTTTGGATAAACTATTTAATGGTTTAATATCTTAAATGGGCTCTTCCATGTAAAGTTTCTAACTCATATATGCTGATGGTTCCTCAAGTATTTTGTTCATATGTTGTCATTGAGGATGTCAGAAACATTGTTGAACCTGATGTCTTTTATGTTGATAACATTCCCAAAGAATGAGTTTGGCTATCTCTTAGTCCATACGTGTTTGTATGTGTCCGATGATGTAAGTGGGTAATCATACCCAATACTAAATTTTCCCTATTTATGGACATGAAAAACTGTATGGTGCTATGTGAATGTCAAATGTTCTACTTTTTCCTTGTCATTACACATAAGATACATGTACAACTATGTCACTAATGTTAATGCATATATAAGTATGATTAATTTCAATAAATAATAAAATCATTTGTTAAAAAAAATACATATTTTAAGAGTATAATCAGGGAGGTAAATTATAATTTCTTTCTATACATGGGTCCCTTTTTCATTTCAGGTACTGATATATGACCCATGATTACTATAACAAGAAATCACATAAGGGTATAAGTGGTTCCCACCTCAATAGTTTAGGCATTTTTTGATGATATAAAATATTAATAAGTTAAAACCATCCATTCACAAGGATTCTAATGGATATAATCCATAATAAATTCTTTTTTACTTTCTATTTATATTGTTGTAAAATTCCTCAATATGATAGTGACATTATAATTCATCAAATATGGTAGAATTTTTGGGGTCCTTCTATACTAGAGAAAGAAATTATCTGAGGGGGTTAGCTGTGAGATCTTTTATTCTACTTACATGGATTGGGGTACATATGATCTACATATTGTTATTAAAATCATATTCAAAACAGTGAATTTTCCTCTTTATTTAATATTATAGCCACTTTACCTTCTTCTCACTTGTTTCTTACTATTAAAAAGTGTAACAATATTTAATAGTGATTAATATTTATATTACAGTGAAAGGGTTAGAAGAATTAATCCACCACTTTTTTTGTTTCAAAACACCCTTCTTTATTGGGGACACTCCCTTATATATGATTAATAAATTTCATTAAGTCACTTTCATGGTCTGAGCTCGAATATTCTAAGGCCAAATCCATTAAACATAAATCCATAAAACCCAAATATAATGAATATAAAGATAGAGAGCCTCATGTTACCGAGTATAAAAATATTGCGAGGTATAAGCTATATATATTTTATAAGTGTGTCGAGAAGGTATTGTTCAAGTTATATTTTCCCTAAAATGAGTGAGATACAATAATTAGTTCCCAAAAATTTTCATTAACCATAGACTTATTACATTTGAGTATGAAGTCCACATGTGTCATTATACGATGATGCCTAGGGATATCATCCACCATTTATAAATATTCATAGATAACAAAAAAGGAAATAGTTTCATCCCATATTCTCCACATGACCCAATCCATGATATGAGCATCATTAGTTAGAACATCAGGAACATCTTCTGTTACACTTGAATGGGAACTCAACTCATGAATTTATAAAATCCTTTGTTGGCGACCACCTCCAATTATAATAATAGTATTTTCCTCAATATGGTAGGTCTCAAATGTTATGATTTTATAATTTTTTTTGTTAATATATGGGATTCCCCTACCATCAACTCACACTAGGACATTTTTGTTGGGGTGTCGTCAATATTTCACAGGGACATGCTTGTTTGAGATCACTTGGTGAGAGGTTTGATTTGAGGACTCATTGAATCATTAATAACTATTGAAGCCTTGGACACAATTTTTGGATTATCAATTTTAGTTGAATAATCTTACTCCACCATCGAATCAAAATAGTAACTAATTTTTCAGGATGTTTTCATTAGAGATCGAGGGAACATATCATTTATCATGGATTCTGGTTAAGAGTTAGACAATGATCTAATATATTTTTTCTTCAACCAAATCACATAATCCATTAATGGAATGGAAATTCATGCCTCTTTATCCTCTTGTAACATAATAATGTATTCCTAAAAGAGATCCATGGGATGCCACTCAACTCAATAGTCAAAAGCTGGTACAAAATACATCCATTAAATATTTCTATATTTTTATATTAAACCATTTGGTTTATAAGACTCACAACTTACTTAATTTTCAATCTATTCCACTGTGATTCTATCATAGGGGGAAATCAAGTATGATCTATCATAAATGATACCCTAAAAATAATCCACAATCATCCAAGCTAGTGACATAATGTAAAGTAAAATATTGGACCTCAAAAGATGGTCATAGAGATGAACAAAATTAAATCCAATCCATAAATGGGGTTCAAATCCCACTTATATCAAATATAGTATTCATGAATGAGGATTTAGGGATAATGGTGGGATTATTTAATTAATATAAATTATTTTTCTCTATAATAAAAACATAATAAAATTAAAACAACCACATTATTTATAGAAGACAATTTTCTTCATAAATAATTCTCACAATTTGGTATAACTTCACATAAAAAAGAATCACTAGTTTAGATAACATATTTTTTTTCACAGAGGATGTGATTAAAATGTGGTCTACATTCCAAGGATGGAATCATGAATTGGAAATAGATACCCAATCCTCCACATTTATCAAAAACCTCAAAAAAAACTCATTATTGATTACTTCTAAATTGAATTTTTAATTTTACAAAATGATGACATTAATTTTCTAAATAACAACACACTTACTTAAATAATTTATTTTAATAACTATGTACGTACAATGTTTTCAGAATATTTTTTTAGAAATTCTATCTTACTTAACATAGAATAATTTTTTTAGTGGGAATTTTTTTTGTGATTGAATATATATATATATATGAATGATTACAAATCATCATTTGATGAAGATGTATAAAATCCTAAAATTAGTAGAATAATTAAGTATACTTGATGATGTTCAACCAATACAAATAGAAAATAATTATATAATGTAGGTAAACATGATTTTAGGATCAATATCCCTAAAATATATACGATGAGGAATTTCATTCTTAGAGATAAAAAATGTTTATTCCAATAAACAGAAAAAATAATTTTAATGATTATATGATGTAAAAAATAAAAATAAAAAATGATAAAAAAAATTGAAAAAGAAAATTTATTGCATTTGAATCCATTTCTACGAACTTTGAAGAACATATATTTTGACCACTAGTGAAATTTCTATAAATAGAAGCAAAATTTGTTGAGGTGGAATCTTTTACATCATTGAATATCAAATTTTGTTATTAAGAGTTTTTGATATCATTTCATACTGATCGAACATCATTTTAGTCATTAGAGTTTTATCTTTTTACGGTATGTGTGTTTGGATTTATTTTATATTATTTATGAAATTATATGATTTTAATAGTTTTGTGTTTATTCTTTGTGATTGAGGGTTATCAAGGTTTTGTGTTTTTATGATATTTCCTACTAATCCTTTTGGTGGAAGGGAAAATATTATCCTCATCCAATATGCTGATCAAATAAATACTTGTGTTGAATGAAAACCTAACTATAAGGAGATATGTAATTGATATCTTTATTGTTATTAAAAATCTATTTACATTGAAGGTTAAACTATATATCTATATTTTATAAAAAATATGTAATTTATAATAAGAATTTTCATTATATATTGTTTTTACATGTTATATATTTTATATGGGAATCTTTAAAGAATGTTTTGTGCATTTATTATAAATATTTCATAAACTATGGTATTATAATGTATTGGAACATAAATTTTCACAATTATTTATATGTATACTAATAATTTATTTATTTTTGAATTACCATCTTAAGAGGATAGTAAAGTTAGTTATTTTTATTTTATAAACTATATTTCACTCTCCCACTTGTAGTAATTGATAAGTATAATGTACATAAAATGATGGATTTTTATTTATATCCCTTGGTCTCATATACCCTATTTTATATTCTAGATAATAGGTACTTCCAATAATATGTTTCCAATTTTTAAAAAATTTATTGTGTGTGAAGGCTATGAGACTATCACTATGAGGTTTTAAGAATATATTCCTATATTTACTAAAATTACTGTTGAAATGGGTGTTATATTACATCGATAATTTAATTTTTTTTGTATATATGAGTGGATTCCATGATATAGATGATGTTATCTTATCCTTATAACAAGTTGAAATTGGTTGAATAAAATCTTTATATAATTTTTCAGAAATTTGGATTCATTCAATTTTGTAAACCCCCTTGAAACTGATGTTTATCTATCCATGAAATAATTATAAGGTAATTTATATTGACACCAACTACTCAATAAGGTAATAAAGACCTCCAATAGTTTTTATATTTTTTTATTGAGAGATCTAAATGTCATTATAAATTAAATTTTCCGGTAATTTTAATTTAACTTCATAAAAAATATAGTGTAACTATTATTCCAAGGGCCATTGAAACATTCATTTGAGGTACAAATTTCAATCCAACTTCTTAACACAACAATGTACAAAAGATGAAGTATCATGGAATAATTTTTATCATTTGGATCATAAGAATAATATTATCCTTCCAATAACTATTTATTGTATTATTTTAGGTAAAATTGTTTGACATCATTCTCTATGATGATGTGAACATAGAATTTAACATCATATAATGATGAAATGGGAATTTCCATGAACTAATAGGCTTCTGAAACATTCCATAATAGTTTTTATTGGTATATTTACCATCGAAAAATCTATATATCCATATAAGTTAGTATGGTTCAATTTGTGTATTAATAAAAAATTGTATTTAATTTAGCTACCAATAATTGATGAAAAAAGATAAAAAGGTTATTGTCCTATGTAATGTCAAATACCTCAATTATTTTCTCCCAAAAAATATTCATATTTTAATCAAAATGGTATACTTGAATAAAATCCATTTTTCTTATATAAATAATAGAGTATCACAATATTGGAAAGTTTTCGATAGTTATAAAATTTTGAAAAGTCATGAGTATCAGTCCCCCTTTGTCTGGCACACAAATCATCTATATGGATCATGTGTCTTCAGAGTGGATCAAGATAGAAAAAATAAATAAAAACACAGTACCCACTTTTTTATAGTTATTATTATTCACCAATACTAAAAAACAAAACAAATGATATAAAAATAATATATAAAATGGTAAACATGTTTGACCCAAATGCTATTTATTTGGAAAACCAGGTGTTCGATGCATGATATTAACAAACCATAGTCCCAAAAAAATAATTTTCATCAATATTACATACATTTCATTTTATAATGAAATTTATAATTTTGGTAGGGGTGTAATTTATTGATCTTGAAGATGTATAGCCTTGGATATCATGGATACCATAAATAATTTTGGAGAATTACCCAAAAAAACAGGAATACTATTGAAATGGAAGGTATCACCTAAGTGAATTAGACATGTATACTAATCCACATTCAACGACTATATTAGGAGACAAGACAAACCTACGACCATGCACCTCCCTACTACAAATGTTTGAAAAATTAATTCTCATCCAGAAATTTATTGACACATATTACTACCCATATGTATATAAAAACAATATCACTAGGTAATTAGTCTAAATGTATTAGCGATTTCCACCAATTATAAGGTTTCAATGAATCATGTATCCCTTTGAAAATATTTATCATTGTCTTATAATGTAATTCCATTGGAGGAGTCTTGTTGAGGTGAGTAACATGAATCATGCATGAACTTTTTTCCTTAGCCTATGTGAATTATGGATCCCCATGAGTATCCCTACAACATTGAGGCTAACCGAGAATCTTGAATATGGAATAAAAATGTGAGAATAATGAATTTTCTATGACTATTTTATATGAAATTGAAGGATTCTTATATGGAGGAAAAATATTAAAAAAATAAATGCGCAATATCACATATAAAATGCTTATGTGAGATACCATGAACCGATTAGTAGTCCCATGAAGAACTACAAAACCATTATAGTTAAAATTTATTCCATAAACCCCTAAATTCTCATATGAGGGACTTACTAGACATTATCAATCACATGCATGGATATCATCCCCATAGAGGTTTCATTCATGAAATCCTTTCCTTTAGTGGTGAAATTTGTGACTAAACACTCCGTAACATACACATGCGTATCAAACAATCTATTATTTTAACATTCATGGACACATATAAATCAATAGAAACATCAAAAATAATTCAACCTAAAACATTGGTGAATTTTTAGCCCCTATGGATTTCAAATATCTATTTTTGTACTCATATGTACTTAAATTCCCCAAGAGTAGACCCTCTTTACAAGAATTATTTTTTAATCCCTAGAGTAAAAATTGTGATTAACCTCCCCCTATAGTAAATGAAACTCAAACACAAGGAATGGGTAGACCAAAATATTTCCATTTCACAATAGGGTTTTTATGTGTGGTAAATTTCAGACACCACTGGTAATGATTGACGTTTTATTTGAGGATTCATGGTAGGATTCACTAAATTCCACTCATTCATGGCTATTGAGGTAGTTAGTTTTTCACATATGGTGTTAATTAGATACAAACCATGTAATTATATTTGTGTCATGAGAAATTAGGCTATGGTAATCCATTAATTATGTAACATTATCTATTATGATCCATACAAATGTACTCTCTCTCTCTCTCTATCCTTATTAAGAATCTATAATAATCCCAACCTTACCTTCAATTTTTTTCACCTCATGTACATTTAATCACTACCCTTATATAGTTACAAACTATTGGGGGATATATAACTTAGATAGCATTCTAAATAAATCACTACAAACCCTTAATTAAGTTTTCAAAGAGCTTGAAATCAGATATTACTCCATTACTATGTAATCCCTAACTTACATTCACCAAAGACACTATTTATGTTAATATAGAAAGATATTCTCATGAATAATTACTAAGTTAACCATTAACTTGTATAGATCACATAGTTTTACATTATACTCATGTTTAAACTACTCAAAATAAATCCATGTTTAATGACATTAAAATTTAAAATTTATTGGTAAAATATGGATGAATTTTGAGTCAGTTTATTAGTCATGGATGAATTTACAAAAAATGTAACCATTATGGTCATTGTCACACTAACATGAATGTAATGAAATTCCATGTATAATAAAATAAAAAAACATAGGTTTTGATAACTTTATTTGGGATACATAGGTGTCCCTATCATATGTGCAATCTTAACTATAGTGTAACTGACATCGATTTCACAAAACCATTTTGTTCTCCTAGGAGGCCATGAATCTCGTCCTAACCCATAATCCTTCCTGTATGACACCAAACTCCAACATATATTTATTCCCTCTTACAATACCTTAATTCTCAATGTAACCCTTAAGACTTCTTGGATATCTGGAAACTACATCATAAATTCAAGTCTTTCCATGAGACCTTAAATATCAATGTAACTCTTTAGCCTTATTGGAGAACAAAAAAATTTATCAAACCTTTAAGTTACCATGTGAGATATAAAAATCCCAACACAATCATTATTACTTCATGGATGAAATGAAACTCCAAAATGGAATTAAGTCTTTATAGGAGAACATAATCCCAATGTAACCCATAATTCTTCTTTGATGAAATTAATCAATAGTGGACCTCCTTTGTATCATTTCTTCTAAACATAACCACATAAAACTATTTTACATTCCTTTAAATATGTTATTAAATAATGGATTTCCTTGGTATATTTAATCTATTGAGTAAACATTCAATTGATATGAAAAACATAATATCTAATAATATCCGATTATTTATAATAAGTTACAATATATAAAATTCCAAATAATATCAATGAATCTATACTTAATCATTATTTGGCCATGTATTATTGGAAGTGATGTAAAATAAATGGGTAATTCTTCTATGATTAATGTTAATAACATATAATTAAATATATATGGGAGTCTCCGAAATGAACATTATCTCCCTCAAGTGATGATTCAACCTCCCATCATCTCAATTTGGGTGTGCAAAAATTTAACCCTTTTTATATATCCACGATACGAACAACCATTGGAAATTGGTTCTTTATGAAATGAATGTTAAAATTCCTGGAAAATGAATAATATGTAGTAGTTATTCATCATACATCATTCTAAGATAATAATCCACAAAATTATACCAATGATTAGTTTTTTATGACCTTGTAATTTCCATGATTACCTAATAAGGATCATAAAATCATTCCAAGAATAAAGACACCTATAAAAATATTTTCTAAGCATTTATCCAATTTAAAAAAGAGGAATGATAATCGATAGCCATTAATTTCACACATAAGGTTTATAGGACCTATTAAGATCAAGATATACCATAATCAATACACTAGGGGCATTGAATCCCAAAGTAGCTCAAATTTGGGCCATTGTCACATGTAAACAAATGAATGTATCTCAACAAAACTATTCAATAATCCATCATGTATCCAACACCTTACCATAAATCAAGGTGAACATTAATTATAAGTACTACACCTCCCAGTGAAAATAGGATCACGACTCATTGCTGTACACCGTGAGTTGTTTTCTTTCCACTTTCAGTAAGAATCTCACATAGGTGACATATCCATCATATACTATAGGAGAACCACATAACACACAATATATTTCTTAGAGTAAAAAATGATTTTCCATTCATTATAATATATCAAAAAGTAAAAAATGAATATTTTATCATTAAGTATTAAGATTCATCATATCGGGAAAGATGGCAATAAATTTGTATATTCATTGTATAACGTGGTAAATGATACCTCTTTGTTAACAATTTTTTATATCCAGTCACATTGTTAAATGTTTGATTGATTTTTTAATAGGAAACAAAATGAATCCATTACATCAGGTGTCCATGATAATTTCTTATGTCTGTTATTCACCTTTCAATAGAAATTTATTTTTCAATCTAACATGAATCACTGACCACACCACACATAAGGGATACCCCACATAGAATAATATTATGTCACTCACACCGAATCACCCTTGTTTAACATACAAAAAATATAAATTTGACTCTATAAATTTGTATTATTATGTATTGGATTCCTATAAGGTGTTTATATAAAAATTTTAACTTATTCCTACTACACTTTATCTAAAATCACCTTAAATATCAATTATCATATCCAATATTAATTTTATCATGAGGCCCACATGATGTACCATGAAAAAGAATCACATTAAATAGATAGTAAAATACAAGACACCCAACCTGGATTTCTTAAACAACACATGAGTGGAGATGTTACAAGTCCTCATGAACAGATCCCCATATATAAGATGTTTTTGACAAGATGAGAGGGTTTAAATGATCATGGTTAGACTATAATATCAGTAATCATATCCATAATTGATTTGTAAAATATAACGATCATCCAAACAACAACATTAAATAATAATGACACAAATAAATGAAATAAAATATGTCATTCCACTGTATTAAAATTTAATGAACTGACCCCCAATATTATATGTAAAATTAAATATCAGGTATGGAAAATTAAATAAATTAACCAACAACATTTGAAATTGTATCTCAATATCACCTCCAACTCGAAGCCTCTATATCCTCACTTCCCTATCACATGACCCTTTACCTTTACTGGCTCATAAGTCAATAAATCTACATGTTCATCAAGACAACCATTCTTAGAGTGAGTATATGCCCCCAGGACACCGTCAATTCGTCCTTCACATACGTTCCCATGTATATAGAGGTGTATTCCAAGGTAGAAAAATAAATTTACACAAAAGAAAATAACTCCTTGTCAGGAATCTATTCTCTAACTAAGAATACATGAACCAAGACCATGTGCTCTGTATCTCCAAACCATAAGAATATATGAATGGTGTTGGGAACATAATAAGTGGGGGATCCAAACACAAATTTGATCAGTTGTAGTATAACCCTAATTCCATAGTTAATTAGAAATTAGGTTTTCACCCCCATCTCTAGTTATAATCCATAGTTCAAGCCACTAAAGTATATGTTTCTTTAATTCTACTATTACATATCATATTAGGTAATTAAAGACCATATGACACCCATGTGAGACCCTAAATGCCGATCACAACATTCCATCTAACATGGTATTTTCATTATGTCACATAAATCTTCTAAACACGATCCCCCTCTTTGTCCATTGAACGAGGACCAGACTACCTATCACATTGGTACCACAAAAAGAAAAAAAATAATATATCTTATACCAAATTAATCACTTCGAAGTATTTTAATCATATCAGTAACATATATCCAGAGTAATAAAAAAAATTATGGTTCTCACGGGTTACACACGCACACATAGGCACACTATATCACACAATGTGTCTCTATGATGCATCTATAGAAACTTATGATAAACATCAATTGTTATTTAGAAGCATATATGTAAGAAACATCATGTAAATAAAACAATAACATATAATGACTAAACATGGTATTGATCTTAATACCTCAATTGTGACAATATAATTATTAATAATATCCAAGATCTAATAACCAAATCATGATTTTGCACCAACACAATCAATAATTCACAAAAGGATCCTTTGATTCAATAAAAATTCATCCAATTATAGATTCAAAATCAATATCATAAAAGAAAATAATAATATAGGCCTTGATATGTGATTTAAACAAAGAGAATGAAAATAAAATAAGTATAATAGAAGTGAAACTCACCAATATATGAATAGATATTACTCTATCATCGGAAATAAATATGAGGCATCTTGAAATAAAAATGATCCTTAATAATCCTATTCATTTCTCAATGTTCTAGAGAAATTTTAGTAAGAAGGATGGGTTTAATGGGCCTTAGGAAAATATAGGCTTTCTGGATAAATACATTTCATGAAATAGAACATGGGGAAATGACATAATGGGACATAAAATGGAATGTACTATGATGTGTGGGAGTTAGCCACGGTGTAGTGGTTCCGATTCAAAAAAATGTTTGGAATCCATGTCATCATCAGTAGTTTTATTATATATGTTATGGAAAAGTTACATGTCGTAAATTACATAACAACTTAATTTCGTATGAATATTTATACGAAAACTATTTCATAGACATTGATCCATGATGTAGTGACCCCAAAGTTGGCAGTATCAACCGAACTCCACCTTCCACACTCCACATAGTAACCGACACACCACAATGTAGCTATACCAAAATAACCAAAACCATAGAAAAAACTAATGTGACACATTACCCCATCCAAACTATAGTCACAACCTCCATGGTGACCCCCCCCCCACACCATAGAAACATGTTATAAGCATAAAATTAGTTCATATTCCCTCATACTCCTCCAGAAAAAACCATTAGTTATTTTTAGATAATACGGTGTTAAAATATCCATCTATAATTAATTACCATCCTTTATTATTTTTATAATTTGTATTACTCAAATAACATAGGCCACATGGAATAAATATTTTACGTCAACTTACATGTTTCAAAATTGATCCACCCACATTATTGAAAAAGTTTAACCATATTCCCCTATGAAAATTATCCCTATATTATATAATACATGCTAGATATTCCAAAAATGATGATTCTACTTCTATGTCAAAATACCTTCAATCAATCATATACATAATATTGGGCTCGTACATTTGATGTTGAGAAACATTGAACTAATCATCAACACCTCAATAATTTATAGAAACATATTACCAGAAAGACACTAATGTGAGACATTAAAAAAGAATAAATATCCCAAAAAACATTAATTCCAACTTCCCTTACTCTTAAAAATGGATATTTTCCAACCAATATTAAACCCAAAATAAAACCCAATTGCCTACAAAGAACACCAAAGTTATTCTCCTACAGTCAACATATGGTCAATACCTACTCTAAGTGGTAACCTACAATTTCATAATAAAGTAAAATATCTTAAAGGTCTTCTATACCACACAAATCCACAAATTAGATATCTCAACCACCCAATTCTAATATAATTTCCATAGGAATGGCTTAACATAGAGGCCCTCAAGAGATCCCATCATTAATATAATCTTGGAAAAATATTTTTTTATGAAATCTATCATAGGGATTCTTTCTCATATCATTCTACTTTGAAGTTCAATATTCATACCTGAGGCATAACCTCAAGGATATAAACCATTATCTTCAAATATCTATCAGTATATAGAAGATATCATATAATTATGTTCAATTGAGTCCCTAAATCTATATATAATCCTTGAAAAAAGGGGATGTAAAACAATTTTCCATAGCTTAAAAATATTATAATTAAACCAATATAGCTATAAAAATATTTTGGATGTACCTATTTTCCATGTCATATATATAAAGACTCTCTAAAGTGTTCCACTTTTATCAGCCACTTGTCTATAAAACAAATGAAATCTTGAATCCTCCATGATCGGGGTAACCCCATTACATATTCCATTACCATGGTTGCCACATAAACTTAAACACAAGAAGTTCTTAATGATGTAAAACAATACAGTAAAACTCTACCTTTATCCTTTTATAGATAAGGAACTTTAAGAAAAAATTATTTATTTCTCTTTTCATACCAGACCACGAAAACAAATGTCAGATATTATGGTGAATAATCAAAACCTAGGATGCACTACCCACATAGAATCATGAGAGTCTCTCATCAGATAACGACTAATTGAATTTATTAAAAATACCATATAATGGGCATATATCATGCCATATTATCCCTAGGATCACCCTTTAATAGAATCATCTCCCTTTAAGTGTTCCTACATCACCACAAACTCAATACTTGACTGTTGATTTTTATTCAAATAGTTCACCAATGAAGACTTTATAACAAAAGGAACCCATGTAATCAAACAACTATCCTATAAAACATCTACTAGACACTACACTATCAAAATCATCGTACACCATTTCTCCTAAATATTTTTCTCTTCATTAAAATGTTTCTATTGAGTTTTTCATCTTAGAGATTTGGAAATTAGATTACAATTCAATGGATCATAAGATATATCAATAGTAAATGCCTCTAAGTACCCTAAACATCATCTCTACCTCATATTGAGATCCCCTAGATATGAGAAATGTAATAGAATCTTGTAGTCCATGTATATGAAAAAACACTCCCTAAATATATATTTCCTTTAACACATCAGTGCATAGACCACATCTGTAAACTCTAGGTCATGTGTCATGTTGTTCCACTCTTGTGGTATTTTTTGACGTAACCCATATGGGACAACCTAATCTCCATGCATCAAGATACCTCCTAAAACAATTCCTCTAGAATCCGTATAAACTTAATATATAGTCCTATGATCAAGTAGTCTTAAAACAAGTGCTATCATCATTATTATATTCAGATATAGGATGAATTATTCACACTAATCATTCCATGCTAACATCACTTGATTTTTGGCCATATTTATCATTAATGCATCCATATTGGAGAATACATTGATGAAGCATCAATAGTACTAAAAATCCCAATAAATATCATTATCTTAAACACATTCTTATTTTTTTACAATATATCACAACCTCAACCTTCTATAGTTCCACTATGATCACTACCATATAATTAATATGTCCATGGAAATGTTCTTCATAAATTGAAAAGTGACTATTCAATATTTTAGAAAATAACTAATTCAGTCAAAGTGAACATAATATAATCTCATGGATCCCAACATGCATGTATGATGTAATAGAGTATATCAAAATATCATCCATGAAAAAAATAAAGAGTGATTAATGATATAGACGTAAAATACGATACATGAGATCCATTATAAAAACTTTTTAAACCAAAATGGAATGAAAAGATATTCATACAGTAAATATATACTATTAAAAAATTAGTAATATCCACTTATTCTAACCATAAAAAATTATAGCCTAAATTATAATATATTAGGGAGAGCCACCTGTCTCCCTATAAGGGTCAAACATATCATTATTCATAGGTAATGATTATGTGCTTCACTATTAACTAGTTCAAATTATTTACTCTACATAGAGCCATATACTTCCATATTTCTTCATGGAAAAGAAAAATAAATCACCCTAATGGGATGTGATTGGTAGGATAAAGACTATTTCATCTAAATAATCTATATTCATCGTCAAATCTATCAACTCAATTAGCATGATACGTCAAGGATGGTTCGATGTCAGTTTATATCTAGGATAAATCTCAATATCAAAATCATTCCCTCTATTAGAAAAAAAAGATTGTTAAATCATCTAGGAATAAATATAAATGATAATAAAAAATTTTAGGGAAAGTATATAAATATTCTACAAACTCTACTACAAGAGTCAATAATGATATTTTTTAGGATAACTCTAAAATGGCTCAAACCTATCCCCACTCTATTGGATTTGGCATCCCAATCATTAGTCATTAGAATGTTATATCCCATATATGAAATAATGGATACCCACATCCTATAATAGTAAATAATTTCATGAATTATTATTATCTATTATATCTAATATAAATCCTCAGAGTTAGTCATCTCAAGGATCATGAAATACAATAGAGAAATATAGCTAGAAACAACTACTGGACAATCAGGGAACCTCTAGAGACAATCCTCATTATTTCCCAAGAGTTCATTGAGGAAAAAAAATTAGAATAAATTTTATTAAGTATGTAAAGTAATTTTTTTTGGAGAATATATAAAATATATGAAGAAAAATTATCCAAAAATAGTCATATAATGAGTAGAATTGATCTAGACGTTACCTCAGATGGATGATGGAGCCTCTACTCTATTACACAGAAACAATTCAAATTCATACACCAAACATGCCTTATCTTCCCAACCCTATCCCTAATATACATGAATCACCCATGTAATTTTCATTTGAGGGATTTGAACATATTTCAGATGAACCCAACCTGTTCCATGTATCGATGGTTATAAATGAATCTAACCCATGTGAGACCTCATTCACAAGTCCATCGAGAAAAAATTGTAGATGCCCTATATTATTATATCATTTGAAAATCCTATAGGGATATGGGACGTTTCTGCTATAATGTCAAATATACCAAGATTTTTAACATTTAACAACACTCCCTCTCCAAGAAGAAAATTAATAATATCTACTACATGCTATATACATATAACTATCCCCTAAAAAAACGTATCCCACAAATCCTATCCACTATAAGAACTAATCACAACAACACTAGGTAGTCTTTCTATCGATCCATTGTGAACAGGAATAATAATAGATGAAGTGGCCTCCTCCAAATACTTCTCGATGGTTAGTGCCTTGCATAACACATCATGGTATTCCATTAGGTCAATGATTCTAACCTAACATCTAAATCCCAAAAGAAGACCTAACTTAGGTTTACTAGTGTTTTACACTTCATTACTATCTAATATTGTTTTGAAATGACTCAACTCTATAAAACAGAATGAATATGAATATATCAACATCATCTCCTAGTAGAGCTCCATGAAATCCTATGATTTGAATTGAGTCAGGAATGATCTCCATAAATAATAAATCCATGAATTTATTCCATGTTTGAGCCTCGTGATTTTCATTCTAGTTTGTGAGACTCCACAATATCTTTGTGGATTAAGTACATATAAATGTATCCAACCGAAAACAAACATCATTTGGAGTATTTACCAAATTGAATATTCCGTCTTTGATGTAAGTCGAGTTCATGACATCCACGGGTGCATAGTGCCTGATAAATAAAGGGTGCGATTATGCATGAAATCATGGGTATAATTATCTATGGCCCTCTATGTTAGCCCACGTAGGGAATGTACAATTTGAAAAACACAATGTTAGACCTGATACACAACCTCGGTCAATATAAAATCGATAGAAGAATCACCATCAATAACTTCTAATAGATTTGGTATTTAGAGAAGGTAGTTCTCATTATATAGTGAATTCTAGTCCTCTAAATTAGGTGGTCCCATCATATTCCGTTGAGGTGGAATTTTATGAAATTTAAAATAGTTCTTTAGGGGCCCTGTAAGGGGTGGAATAAGAGAATATAATTAGTAATTTTATGTCACAAAAAATGGAATCCGATTTAAATAAGCATCCTAGTAAATAACGACCCATAAAGTACATCCCTCATAGTTCTACCCGAGCCTCAAACCTTGTTCTACATACCTTCATGTTAGTCACAATCATATATATATATATATATGAAACCGAACAAAATATTCAAGTTCATATAACTAATGAAAATAGTTATGTCACCATAATTATAAAAGATCAAGTAATTTTAAAAAATTGCTAATATCAATCATAGAACATGTATATATATGAAATATGATCCTACATTCATACTCATGATTCATGAACACAATAAAATCCATTAAAATTGTAAAATAATAATTTCAATGGTAACATAGAGGTATGATAAACATGATCTGTACAAGCATAAAGAGTATCTCTTACCCAAGTTCCATACAACCTAACTCATTTCAGTCATCAGAATAAAATAAAATTAATGAAAGGAATATCATGACATTGATAACATTTTATAACTTCCCAACAATGATTTTCAGAACAAAAAATAAAGGGTGATTCTATATGATCTCATACATGATTCCGAATACACAAAATCTTTTCATCTATTATTGGGGGTATAATGGAATGTGGGTAGAATATAACCTTGGTAATTACAAAAATAAAAATTTAGAATAATATAATCATAATCAAAAAAAATTCATAAATGAAGAATAATAGAAAAAAATCCTATAAGAATTATTATTCCAAGTCATAAAAAAGTAATCAATTCCCCCCATTTGTACTATTTGAAACCAAGTATAAAAAATGAAATAAAAAATAAATTCTTCTTAAATTTTTTAATGTATGTTTGGGAATCAACTTATACTCAAAGCCTCTATTTCATCAGCTTCATATCATAGAGAAATTTCCCTTCACTTGATCCCATGATGTGGAATCATCACACTCATTGAAATTCCTATGTAGTGTATGAGTATATCTTAGTATTACAATAAAAAATTAACATTAGGATATGTTGAAAAGTGTATATATATATATATATTTTCCTTATTAACGAAATATATGTGCACATATGAAAACAATTCCATACCAACAGTTTGTGGGATAAACAAGTTTCCGCAAAC
The DNA here is from genome assembly GCA_963277665.1 of Viscum album. NCBI lineage: Eukaryota > Viridiplantae > Streptophyta > Magnoliopsida > Santalales > Viscaceae > Viscum > Viscum album. The sequence continues at coordinate 1,861,408,035 of OY728133.1, read as the reverse complement.
TCTAATTATTCCTAGTTGGTCTCTATGCTAGATGAATATCTAAATGGTTTGGTGAACATCATAAGTTGCAGATTGATTCAAAATTATTATTAGTAAAAATAAAAGTCAAATCCATTAGTTTAATACATATATGGTTATCATTCCTTATATTTAGGCCAAAGCCAACAAGTCAAACAACACAATGATATCATAATATTTATCTGCTACATCCTCTAGAGTCATTTAACTAAAAACAATCATCCCCATAGTTCATAAATTACAATATAATCATGAACCATAATCTTTCTAGGTCCCTCCATCATTTCATATGCATTTTCTGGACATGATCACCCTCTGAGGCCACCAAGACTTGATAGGTCTACCTATCACCTTGGTAGAATTCATAGAACAAAATTAATATAGTAATTAAAAATTGATAACATGGAATCATTATCATCATATCAACCATAGATATATAGTACCATAACACAACATGAATCAATTTCATGGGGGACACAAAAACACACATGGAATACCATGTCACATAATGTGTCTCTATGCTACCTATACACACTCATGCGATGAAAGAAAAAGCATTTTCAAAAATCACATAAGAATGTAAAATCTTATAAATAAAATAAAATTACACATGGCCTCTACAATGTATAGATGTTATAACCTCATGAACTTAAATGCCAATATGATTATTTTCCCTGATCGGATAACTGAATGATGCTCCCACACTAAAATGATCAAGGCTTCTTGACATGGATCCAGAAAACCAATGAAAGGTCATTATAAAAGAGATTAAAGAAAAATATCATAGAATAAAATAGAAAAATATTCACATATATATGTGATTCAATATAATAGAAGGGATAAAAACTTATTAAAAAATAGGAATAATATCATAAAAATTCTATGGTTTGATAGTCTATCATCGACGATGAAGAAAAGATCATAGGGGAAACATTTTATCATGAAGGGCTCCAATTTTATAACATGATTTTGGAATGAATTATAAGAGATGTTTGTGTTTTTAGGATCTAGGGTATTTATAGAAAATCATGTTGAATGGGCATCATTAAGTAGCATATATTTTATCCCTTCATTTTCTACAATAACTATTGCATCATTTTGAAGATAAATAACATAATAGAGAATACAAAACTAGGATCCTAAGGATTAATTTATTGTATAAATTATTTCCATACATAAATTTCAAACAATAAAAGAAAAATAATTATTTAATATCCTCTTCTCCATATTTTTTTTGGACCCCATTTTCTCCATAGTACAAGTATTCACTTGTGGATATACATTAAAAGAAGGGGTGAGCTAAAAGCCGAGTAAGAGGTTAAATGAAGACATGAATCAATATAATATTGGTGAACATAATAATCATAGTCATAACATATGAAAATGATCATAATCATAATCATGATATGAAGTGTTATATAAGGTCATGGAATTTTTACAAACATAAAAAAGAAACATCATGTCTATGTGGTCAACCACCACACATAGTTGTGAATAAAGCTAGCATCATGTTCACGTATATTTCACTTTTCGAGATGAGATGTATCACATTACCCAATGCATTGTATTGCTACATAACATTAGGTGCACCAAATACATCATTACAATTACATGGGCTATATAATTCCAGGCATACCTGTCACATCACAACATTTATATTATCAGGCACACAACAAAGAACATATAATAATATTGAAAACAAAATAATGCATTGAAGGAAATAGATTTAATTTATTAAAGAATAAATTCATTGGAAAACATTGGGGTTCCCGAAATCAATAGTTAATAACTTTTATTTATAATAATCATCAATCTTCAGTGAAGAATAAACAATCTCAAAAGACATAAAAGATGTAGTTTTAGAAATAAGTTTTATTTTGGAAAAATATTTTTATTTTTCATAAAACCATATTAGAAACATGGATATACCAAATAAATGGAACTAAAATGAAATGATATTTATGGAAAATTAAAATAAAATCCATATATAAAATGTAGTGAAAGAGGGATGAACGAAAAAAGTGTGCTGGGTTAGAGAATTTCCCTTACCTTATGTATTAATGATTTATTCACAAAAATATCCTGGATAATAAAATCAAATTATTTAATTAGAAAATATATTACAATTTAAAAAATAATTTAATTAATTATTGTTTTGCTATGTTCATTTTTGTCCCTTTTTAGGAGTTATATAGTTTAATTTGAACGTCTAGTAGTGTTTGTTTTCTTGGTTTTTGTGATCAGTTTTCTTATATATGATTATGAAATATTGTGATAAATGGGTATAATTCTCCTGAGTTGAAATTTTATGTTATTAATAATTTAAAAAAATTTAAACTATATTATAAATAATTTGGTTATATGGTGTGGGGATGAATCATTTGATCAAAATTTATTGATAAATTTTCAGACTAATTTGACGGTTTTTTATCACGATGAACTACTTTTCTCATTACTTAATATTATATATATATATATGTTTGTTCTAGAAAAAAAAGAATATAACATACATTTTAAAATATTTTTGAAACATTATTATGGTTTTAAGACCATCCTATAGGTGGTAATGTAAAATGGAAGCTTTTTTGTCGGTAATGGCGATAAAACAACAGCTCATGGATGATGTTCTTATTTTTAGAATAAATAAGAGAGGAGAATAGGGATGCTGATGGATTATTAAATTATCACAATAAAATTATAATTTAAATACGTTACTGGATTTATCATTACATTTAGAAGAGGTTTGGTGAGGAGATAATAAAAAAATAAAGTAACATGCAAAAAAATTTAAAAGAAATGAATGTGGATTTTACCTCTTGAATTTATCCTCATTGAGAACCTCCTCAGGGAATGTTTTTGGTATTTTGTTGAGGAAAAATATCCCTTGGAATTGGTGTAGGTTCTAGGGAATAACATTTAGAATAAATTATAACAGGATCAAACCTTGGATGGTGTGGGGAGAAGAGGTGGAGAGGGGTGGTATTTATTGTGGGGGAGAGGGGTGTTTTATCATTAGTTTACTCATCAGTTTATTATTTTGGCTTAGGAAAATGAAAAGTTTAAATATTATAAATAAATATATTAAAATAATGAAAGATAGTAAAATATTTTGGTCTCAAATTATCCTTACATCATCTATGAATCAATAAATAATATTTATAGCATTTATCAAAAAATTTCATATTTCACAATTCAAAAAAAAATCATGTATTTTAAAAATATCCCAAAAATTCACCATAACCATATTTGGAGTTGTAAAATTTTAAAAAAGACACCATTTTATGAAAATAATTTTATAATTATGTGAAATTTAATTTTTTATGATGATCATCATTTACTAAAAAAATATAGATTTTTAAATTTTCATTGATTTTATAATAATTTGAAAATTTTAATAAGGATTCCGAAAATTATATTGAAATTACAATAAAAAAAATATTATTTCTTTAATACATTTTTTGAAAATAAATTTTATTTTAATTATTAATTATATCATTAAATTTTAATTAAATATTTCTGACTTACAAAAATACAAACACTTAATATATAAATTTAAAATAACTAATTGCCTATTATTATGATATAATTATATCATAATTTTATCTATAAGTTTCCTAAATTATATTTATACAATCATGGATGAGTTTAGTATTTCTTTCTCTAATTTACTACTCCTAATGGCCACATTATAATCCAAAAGGTCGTGTTATTTTTCAATTGTTAAAGTTTACTTAATTTCCGAAAAGACCATTTTTTTAAATTAATATTCATTTAAAATGATTGGAATGTTTTATCTATTTGATTTTATATGGTTTATAGTATATGACATAATTATAATAATTTAATTTTCATTGGTAAAATTTTGTTCCCCCCTTATTGAAATTTCTCCTTTGAAATTTCATTTTACATACTACCGCGTAACAAGTGAGGGTAATTATCCTTAATCACTTCCTTCAGTTCCCATGTTTCAACTTATTACATATAGTTCCACCTTATTATTTTGACCAAGTGAGTAGTTTTTTTGCATAGAAAATTTTCGTTACGATCCATGATCTTACTTTTTTTACCTTCTTAAGAGTGATAGTTTTTCAAATGTACCACCTTTGGATTTGGTACACGTGGGGGATACTGTATGTACTTCTTCAAGAGAGATACATGGAATAAATTTTGTACTTAATACAAGGTTTGTGGAAGTGTAAGTTGATAGGACACAACTCTAACTTGATCAAGAACATTGAACGAGGTGATGTACCAAGGACACGTCTTTCCTTTTTTACCAAATATCATCATCAAATTCAATGCAGATATACTGAGGAATAACATATATCCAACCATAAAATCATGGTCCCATCGATGATTATCTACATAACCCTTTTTTTTTGTCTTTGGGATGTCTTGATGTAAAGATGAATGTTTTTCACCTTTTCCACCAGTTCATTTAACATTTATAGTCCTAAAAACTTATTTTAACTAAATTCATCCAAGCACACTGATGTTATACATCTTTTCCCGTAACAGGATTCATAAGGATCCATTTGGATTATTTAGTGGAAACTGCTATTGATTGGGAAATCAACTAGAGTTAGATGTTGGTCTCAACCTCTTTTGATGTTGATAAAACATTCCCTCAATATATATTTCAGTTTCTGATTGGTTCATTCATATTGGACATTTTTTTGAGGTTGATAATCTATACTAATGTTTAGCTCCATGTTTAGATCATGTTGGATACTTGTCTAGAACTTTAATGAGAATCTAAAATCTTGATCAGATATAATCGATAGTGGTACTCCACGTAGCCTCACCACTTATTTGATCCATATCCGGGAATGTTGATCGAATTAAAATTCCACAAGAATTGAGATAAAGTATTATTTCTTGGCAAGATAATCCACAACAACCCTTATAGAATTGTTTCATATCGATGAATTCAGAAATATGATGATAAAGAACGGGGTTATGTTTTCCCATTTCCATGATGGTATGGGTAATGATTTCATCAACCCCTTAGAATTTTTCCTTTTAAACATCACATGCTAACATACCTGTCACTTTGATTTATATTTAGATATCTCCTTATTTATATTGTCCCACCAATAGTTCTCTTAGAGATCTTGACACATTATTGTGATCCCTCGGTGAATATAGAAGGGTGACCTATGTGAAAAATTCAAAAGGTCCATCATTATCTCTTGATTAGATGGTATACATTGTCATGAACCAAATATTAAAAATCATTCCTCATCAATTTTATACTATGAGGATTCCTCTATCTCAGAGCTTCCACCATCTTCTAGATTTCCACACCATTTCATTGGGAACACATTATTTTCTCTACGAGGGATGGTTATGGAATAATTTTAGAAATGATTTATGATGTTCCTTTATTAATGATTCCTATTTACAAACTTTGAAAATATAAGACTATTGGATCCTTACCAATTCTCATTATTGATAATGTTTCCTCCTATTTTCTACTTAGAGTATCCACAACATTATTTTCCTTACTAGGATGCATGTGGATTGATCAATCGTAATACATGACGATCTGTAACCATATTTTCTAGTTCATATTAACCTCATGTTTAGTGAATATTCATTTTAGAATCTTTTGATCAGTACATATCTGACACTTCTCCTCATAGATATAATGCCTCTAGATTTTCAATAAAAAGATCACATATGCCAACTCTAGATCATGTGTGGGATATGTATTCTCATGAAATTTTAACTACCCCAAGGAATAGGTTATAAATTCATCATTTTCATCATCACACACACTAATACACTCTTCGATGTATCACTATATACTACAAGAAGTTCACAACCTGTCATAAGTATGAGTACATGTGCATATATATGCTTTTTTTACTATTTGAAGCAATAATTACATTCACTAGTCTAGATGAACATTTTCCCCTTCTGAGTCATCTTGGTTAGTGGGTTTGAAAACCATGAAAAGTGCATCAAAAATCACTGGTAATACATATCTAGACAAAGCGAACTACATATATCTATTAAATAAGTATTTCTATGATGTAATTTGATTGCCTTAGTCTTGGAAGGGTCCAAAAATATTCCATTTTTGGTGAAAACATGGCCCAAGAATGATGCTTCATCCATCCAGATATCACTTTTATTATACTATGAATATGGTTTATCCTTTAAAATGTATTTAGGACAGTATTCAAATAACTCTCATGTTCCTCATTTCTCTTGAAATATGTGAAAATATCATCAATAATGACTACTAAAAATTAGTCAAGGTAATATTTAAATAATGTTTTATTTATCTCCTTGAATATATCTAGATAATTAGTTATTTTGAAGTGAATCACAATGAATTCATAATATCCATACCTCATTCAAAAGGAAGTCTTGGGAATATTTTCATCCCTCACATTTAATCAAGGATATCCCAACTATAGGTGTACCTTAGAGAAATACTTTTCCCTATATAGTTGACTTAAGAATTCATCTATCCATTAAAGGGGTTACTTGTTTTTATCTAGATTTTTTAGATCAATATAATTAACAGATAGGTGTGTTGATCAATCGTTCTTCTTAATGAAGAGGACTGGTGCACCCCATGTTTAGGTACTTGGGGGTATAAAATCCATATCCATATTCTCTTTTAACTGCTTATTCACTTCCTCCAACTCAATGGTGGCTACTATATATGGTGTCTTTGATATAATAATATATCCATGAATATGTAAAATTGTGAACTCAACCTCTCGATCGTGAGGAAGACTAGGCAATTATTCAGGTAACACATAAGTGTAGTCCCTTATAATAGGAATGTATTCATGAATGATTATCTCCTTTTTCAAAATAATTTGAGCTAGATATGGTTTCACATAGCAAATAATATCCACACTTGAGGCCATTTCTCTAAATTAGACTCATCCACATCATTACACTTGTAAAAAATTGATGGACGCCTTGAGATATGATGAGTGATATCCCTTTCTTGACAGATGATGTTGTCTTTGTATAATGATAGCCAATCAATGCCCAATATAGAATCAAACTGCACTAAATAAGTATAACACAATCATTTGGGAGGTTTAGTCGACAAACATTAAATGCGAGGATTTATATATATTAGATGCAAAAATTTCCCCATTTTCTATTCACATAGATAACTGAACCTATATATTTTGAGGTTGTGTTTGAATAGTTCAACTAAAAATTAAAGATAAGAAAAAAATTTAGTACTATAATCAAATAGTAAGTTCACTATTCATGAATTAATGACCTGTGTACCTATGACCACATCACTACCAGGATCTGCCTCAGTAGTAGTGACAACACCATGATTCCCTTACTCAATTTTCATTAGTGGATTTTAATACTAATTACCATTGAGAACTCATGGTTTAGTGAACTAGATTTTATAGTGACCTTGATCCCTTAATTTGAAGCATTGAACCGTGGATGGTTATCCCCTTTACTCAAACATATTTTCTTGATTCATCATGTTTTTTCGACATTCCAATGCCTGGTGGTCTTCTCTACCAAACTTATATCATATCCTCGTACGTTGGATTTAGTTCCCCTGATGACACTTCCCACATTATGACATGTTTATGGTTTAGTTTCCATTCCACCTTATCATTAGATTACCAAGTTTGAAACTAAATATATCATTTTATATGACCATATCCACTAGACCATTCACTTAAATCTATCATTACTTTGAGATCACATCTAACTAATTCTTCATGACTCCAAAAGTCTTCGATAGATAGACCATTTTGATTTTGTGGATTTAAACCACTAAATATTGAATAAAATTTCCTATCATTATTGATAACAAAAATCAAATCATACATTTAAAGATTTGGGAAACATTCTTGATAGGCCAAGATAGATACAACTTCCTATTTTTTTCTCTATGAATTATTTCTACATATTTTTATAAAGATTTTTAGTGATATACTTGTTAAGAAACATTGACTAAGAGTCTTCCAACTCAATCTCTTCAATTACATCCTTCAGTTTGGTGCTATTAATAAAATCCAACCATTGATAGGCCTCTCCATCTAAATGATAAAAAGCCAGAGTTACATTCTCCATCTTGAAAAGGTGAAGATCAAAAAAGATCTTCTCCATTGAGTTGACCCACTGGTTCAAAACAAGTGTAATATAAGATCCATAAAATGTCAGTTGTTGTTTCATTATAAAAGACTCGATAGATAGTTTCTCCATATTAGGTGAAGGAGGACATTCAACATTATTCAGGTCATTGTTCAAATCTTGAGATAGCAGTGTCGTCATCTCAATTAATTTTTTAACTCCATATCTCAAGGAATTGGGGATGTCATTCGGGAAATCACTACATTGTCCATCAAATGGGTTGTTGGCATGATAGGTCCTTATTCCAAATATTTTATAAACTAGAGAAGGTTAGATCAATAAAAAAGTCAAAAAGTCATAAATAAATAATTTATTCCTTTGTGAAAATAAATCTAAAGTCATGTCTTGTGTGATCACTATACTTATCATTTTTCTAAAATTATGCTTATTAGGTATATAATTAGTCTCATGCTAAATTTTTTCACTAACTTTTGGCAATATTAATCCCAAATAAACTAAAATATTATATCATACCAACTATTGTTACCCTTATTTTTCTTATATTATTATTATGTAATTTTAAATTTAAATATCATACTAAAGGATACAATACCAAAATCTAGAGTTTCAGTAACTTGGGAAAATTTGGAAAATACATATCTTTTACACAACAATAAATAACAATTTAATTAGTTCCTTTATCCCTAGATTCTTATTGGTGTCCATTTTATCTATAGTATAAGTACTAATATGAGGATATACATAAAAAAGGGGTAAAATAAATTCCTAATAAGTAAAAAATAAGAACATGAATCAAAATGATATGTCTGATCATAATCATTATCATCATAACATAATCAAAGGATCATAATCATAATCCAGAGAGGAATCATTAGATAAGGTCATGGATTATTTCAATGCATAAAAATGTAACATCATGTCTTGTTGGTTAACCACTACACATAGTTTTGAAAAATGATAGAATCATGTTCATGGATATTTCACATTATCTTTTGAGATTAATCACATTACCCAATGCATTGGAGTGATATATAATTTTTTGTGAACTCATCACATCATTATATTTACATACACTATATTGTTTCGGATACACCCATCACATAATAACATTTACATTATCTTCCATGTCATACAGAACATATATTTATATGGGACATAATAAAACCCATGTAATGAAATTGGATTCATTTATTAATAAATTTATTCCTGAAAAAACATTGGGTTCCTAAAATAAATATGGAATAAAATATTTGGTACAAGAATCATCATTCATTAGTGAATAAGAAAATATGTCACATGAAGTAAAATTTGTATTTTTTGGAAGGAAGAGTTATTTTGAAAATTTGATGCATTTGTCACAAAACCAGATCAGAAACATTTATATCCTAGAAAATTAGTGGAAAAAAATAAATGGTATTTATAGAACAATAAATGAAAATACAGAATTTAAAATGGAGTTATAGATGGATAACTCGAAGAAAGAGTGATGGGTTTGAGAATTTACCTTACCCTATGACTGAATAATTTCTTCACATTAATATCCTAGATAATCAAATTAAATTAATTATTTAAAAAATAAAAATCATTTTAAACATTCATTTTATTCATTATTGTTTAATTAAGTTATTATATGGTCTTGTACACGAGTTATAGTTTTTAATTTCATCATTTGGTAGTGTTTATTTTGTAGGATTTCATGATTAGTTTTCTAGTATATGATTATGGAACATTGTTTAAATTGAGTATAATTCACCAGTATTTTAATTATATGTTATTATTTAACATCCATAAGAAAAAATGATCTTATATATTATTTAGTTATATGGTATGAAGATGAATAATTAGATAAAACATTAATAATAAATTTTTATATTAATTTGGTGGGTTTTGATCACAACATACTCATTGTTTTATTACAAAATTTAATGTATATAGGTTACTTCAGAAACATAAAAAAGATTATAATGTATAATTTAAAATATTATTTTAAAAAAAAATGGTTTAATTACATACTAGATGGTGGTAATGTAAACTTAAATTTTTCCATCATTGAAGACGATAAAACAACACATCACAAATGACATTTCAATTTTAAACATAAATGGGAGGGAAAAGGAAGCTTAATGATGGATTATTCCATTATAATTATAACATTCCAGTATATTTAAGGTAATATATTTACCATACCATTTTTATGAGGCGTTTTGAGGAGGGAATAATAAAATAAACCAACTTGAAATTAAATTAAATAAAAAGAAAGTGGATTCAAGCCCTTAAATTTATACTCCTTGAGAACCTCCTTAGGAATATAGTTTTTGACTTTTTTTGAGACCAAAGGATCATTGACATGTGTTAGGGGATTTGGTATATGATTGGGTATAATTTATACATGTATAAATTCCTTAATGGTGTGAGGAGAAGATGTGTCGAGGGGTGGTATTTATAGTGGGGGAGAGGGGTGTTTCATCAATATTTTATTCATTAGTTTATTATTTTGGCCCAATAATATAAATACATTAAACCTGATCACTAAATATATTAAAATTATAATGTATAGTTCAATATGTTGATATTACATAAGTCTTACATCATCTATGAATCAGTAATTCTCATATTTAACATTTATCGTATATTATCATATTATATTATTTACCAAAAGTATAATTATTTTAGAAAATTCCTAGAAATCCACCCTAATAATTTTTAAACATTTATAATTCAAAAAAAAATCCATTTCATGAAAATAATATTCTAAATATGATAAATATAATTTTTAATTAAAATAATTATCTACTCAAAAAATAAATATTTTAAAATGATAACAGATTTTATAAAACAATGAAAATTTAACTAAGGGTTCCTAAAATTATCATAAACTCATATAAAAATAAAATAACAATTTATGAATAAAATTTATGAAAATATATTTTCTTTATTTTTGTAAATTAATCATAAAATTGTAATTAAATATTTATGACTTAAAAATTCCAAGGATTAATTAATACCATTTAAAGCATTTATGATAAATGTTATATACCATAATTATTGATTCATAGATGATGTAAGAATAATGTAAGATCAAAATATTTAAATATCAATTATAATTTTAATATATGTAGTGATCAGGTTCAATATATTTATATTCATGAATCAAAATAATAAACTAATGAATAAAATAATGACAAAACACCCCTCTTCCCCACTATAAACACCACCATCACCACCTCTTCTCTTCGCACCATCAAAAACTTTATACAAGTATAAATTGTAACCAATACTCTACCAAATCACATCCCACATGTCTAGGATCCTTTGTTCTAAAAAAACGTCCAAAACAATTTCTCTAAAGTCGTTCTCTAGGTGTGGAAATTCAAGAGGTGAAATGAGTGACCTTTTTAAACCTTGAACTGATTAAGTGAAGTATATTTTCAACATGAATCTTGGTTCATACCATGAACCCAATCCTCTCATATTGATAATTGGGTTTCCCCATTTTTAATTGATTCTATTTACCATTATTGTAATATCCAATTGTGAAAAATTGAACCTAAAAGTGTCTTATCTTGACCTGAACCCTTTCTCTTTTCATTTACGGTGATGTATTATTGGTTATTTATAACAAATAAATATTTTATTAATATTTTTTATAAATTAAATTAATATCATCCATATATTCTCTAGAACTCAACATTGAGTTTTAACGAACAATAATATATTATTAAAATATTATTATTTAATTCGATATTTATAAATGAGCCATTAAATTGGTTGGTATGAATATGAATAAGTAAATTATAAAAATTATATGGTTTACAAATCTTAAAATAAAGTCATTAGTAAATAATTGTTACGAAATTATATTAAAATCATTTGATACTGGTAGAAATGCTTTTCTGTAAACTATTTTTATGAACATGAAGTGTTTTTGTAATAATTAATTAAATTAATCACCATTGGTGATTTATTTTAATTTTCATTATTTATTATTTATTCAATCAAATTTATTATCAGTAATATAATATTTTTATAGGGATGGGATAATAATAAATATATTTTTATTATGAAAAATTGTATTTTTTTAAAAAAAATTATTGTGATTGGGTGAATTTTATTTAAAATTAATGTTTTTCAAATTTAGAAAATATATTTGAAAATGAATTTAATTATGGAAATAAATATTTCATAAATATCTAATAGTGATTTTCTTATTATTTTCTGAGAAGATTAATTTTTCAATAAATAGTTAAAACATCTGATTTTTATTAAATATTTACATATCATTTAAATCAATAATAAATTTATATTTTATTCTAAAAGAAAAATTAGTTCAAATAAATTATCAATAAACCAATTTAGTTCAATTTAATCAATTTCATGTTGATTTTTTTATATACAAATATGTAATATTTCGGAAATGTTTCTCATTCGAAAAGAGTTTTTTCATCGCATCTGTTGGTTTAATTTTAAATTAAATTCCTCCAAATATGTGAATTAATTTTTTTTAAAAATGATTCCATATTTAAAATTTGATTAATAAATATTACTTAATATTTTTATGTAAACTTTTTTTCATAATTAATATTAAAGTCAATAAAAACTCATTACCGTCTATAAGGTTGAAACAAGGTTTTGAATGTTACATGAGATTAATTTAAAAATAAATTTTTACACTTATTGGATTTTATTTTTTTAATGTGGGATTAATATTTATAGTTAGTGGGTAAAAATTTTATAATATATTCTATTTTTGAAATAGATAAATTGTATGAGTTAAAAAATAATAACAAATACCAATTTATGTGATTAAAAATAAAATTGTAAAAGAAAGTAAACATCGATGTTAAGGAATTACATATTAAAAAAATGTATACTATTTTTATGATGGTGGTTTTTATAAACCATATATTACTTCCAATAAATTATTTATCAATTTTGGAAGCACTTTGATTCAAAGTGACTTCCCCTTATGGTATTGTTTTGGGTCTTTAAAAAACTATCACACAACATCAATTATAAAAAGAAACCCCCCACCTATTAAAACCATATAATCTATTTGACATGAATAAAAAATACTCAAATACCTCCTCAATAACCTTATACATTTTATATAGATAAATTTATTCCCAAAATTCATACCATAGGTTCCATAATTATAGATCCAATGGAGGATTTTCTATGCGAAGGTAATTTTCATGTATAAGATCTTTCTTTTTTAATTTTTATATTAACACATAAATTCATGTCTTAATAAATAAAATAAAATAAAATATTATCTAATATATAATGTGATGTAATTATATTTATGTGACTATATAAATTGATATCCATACCATCAAATAGGAAATGAAACCACCGATTGTTTGTGTGACAGACTACCGTGTCCCAAACTGAGGTGATTTGTTTTCCATCAAAACCTCCCAAAGAGTGATAAAATGGTGTATTTTGAATATATATATATATATATATATTATTTTTAAAATAAATATACTTATTTAATGATAATATCTCCTCTATCTTCTTACCTTCTAAACTCTTGGTTGATGAAAACGTCACTTGTATGTACATATGAACTATCGCCTCCATCAAGAGACACAATTCATTATTTATTATATTTTAACATGGATGATAATAAATATGGATTAGAAGAAAATAAATTATTTATATAAAATTATTATTATTATTTAATGGTGAGTTGTTATTTACCTTTATTTATCTTCATCTATTAAAAAAATGGAAACATCATTCTTGTATATGTATGAACTATTGTCTCTATAAACGGTGTATTTTGTTTTCTATCCCTATATTTTATAGATTAATATAAATATGTACATAATTATTTTCTATTATTTTTATATAATTATAAAAATTATTCTTGTAATGGAATAATAATCTATATACATGGACCAAAGAATCATGTACGAACATAGAGGAAAAACGAAGCACTTGTCACCCAGAATATTGATTTAAATAAATAATTGTTATTAAATATGTGGTAAATGGATATAAATAAATCATTTATGTTATGATATATATGATTAATTTTCTTTAAAATATTTCTAACAAATATATATGTATCATATAGTATGTTCTGACATATATGATGAAAGTTGATACATCTGATAATAGATTTTTGTCTCAAATTGTTCTATTTGGGGTAAGTATAATGATAAAAACCTACATTATTTTATGAGGTATATATAAATAAAATATTAAATTTTATATTATTAAATATATAATTATCATGATATTAATTTTTTTTAGTTTATGTTATGATGTCATGAGGATTATGATTCTGAAGTTACCAATACAAGAAAGATATTTTCATCTCACTTTTATTTTTGTGGGAGACATTCCATATTCAAAACATGTGTCTTTTTTGGGGTATATTCTACCCATTAATTTATATTATTTTTATTATATTGAAAATTATTGAAAATAAAAATCTATGTATTGTTCATTTTTTCAAGGGCATTATAAATAAAAATTTAACAATGTGGTAAGGGTTTTATGATACAATATCATTATTTATCAAGATTTTTTATGTTAATTATTCTTTTGATGAAATTATATGATATATCTCTAAAAAAACTCATGATTTTTTTCTATTGTAGTTATTTTAACTTTATTATAATATTACTGATTTTTTTTCATTTGAAAATAAAATGGGTTTATTTATTTTTAGAAAAATTAATGTCTGTATGTGTCATTAACTTATGATTTATCAATACCATAAAGGATTTATCTGTTTATGGTTGATCATAAATTCAATTACCAATACACCACTTTTTAGGATTTCTATGATTTTATTTTATCACAATTGGGGATATTATTACGGACATTTATGAAAATAGAAACCTTTTTTTCTAGTATGTGATTAATAAATAAGTTGTATGAGACACCGAATCATTTAACTTTTAATGTAACTATATTTAATAGTATTAGTAACCATTAAGGGTAATATTATATTATATTTTGTGTTAAATATGAGTTATTTCAACATGGGACTTTTATAAGAATTATATTAATATAGTCTTGGATAAATGTCAACCCACATACCGGGTGACAACATGTTGCATTCAGAAAGACCATGGGGCATGAACCCATACCAAAAGAGTGAAAATGGTGCAATATATAATATAGGCCTATGTGATTTATATATTGTTATGAATTTTTTTTTAAAATATTTTTTTGATAATTAGTATGTTTATTTTTTGAAACACATTAAGAGATCTAATATTTTGATTTTTTTTTGATTTTGAGGGGAATCGTTATATTTTAAGAAGTTATTAACTGGTTTGAGGTATTTTTATCCCTCGGGTCTAACTTATGATTTAATATGAATGAATATATGGTAAGAACACAATTATATTTTTAAATGAGGAAGTTATTTTGGATATTGGGTAACATATTTAAGGAATTATTTTAGTTGAAATTTGGATTTGGAGAATAATAAAAAGGATTTTTCATTTTTAGAATTTTTATACCTTCTTATATCCAATTTATTATTTTACTACCTAATTATATGGGGAATATTTTTATCCTTTTTCAAAATTAAGTGATCTATTAGAATTTTTTAGTTCTTATGTCATGAAACAATTAGCTTAAAAACTCACTATTTTGAGTAAAGGATGTGATTGTGGTGGAAATTGATTAAATGACATGATTTTACATAAAACGTAAGTAAATTTACCAATTCCATTTTACTATATGGTGAAATAATACCACAACATTAGTAAAATGATCTTGAAGTGAAAATGTTATTCATTTTGAATAAATCGATGGTCAATCATCTCATAAAGAAATGGCATAATGTAATCTCTTAACTTTATTTTACTTCCAAATACTTGTTTTCAAATCTAAAAAATTTTCTCCTTAGGTAGAAACATAATTGTTTTATTCCATAAGACATTCATATTTCTTTTTAATAGTATTTTCAATTATCCATTTTCAAAATGTTGGATTTCGAAAATAGAATGTTTATGTGATGAACACATTATTAACATGAATAAGTTCAAAATGTGATTACGTAATTTATTTAATGGGATACATTTAAATATATCAATATTTTGTGAACATTCCTTTTTTAAATATATTTAATTTCGTTGATAGATTTCATTACACACAACTCCCACTTTAAAGGAATGGTGATATTATATTAAAATATTATTATTGAATGTGGTAGTTTTAACCAAGTTGTTAAAATGAATATTATGAATACTAATAAGATAATTATTATAATTATATGGTTTAAAAATGTATAAAATATAATTATTCTTTATAGATTGAATGAAAATTAAAATAAAAATCATTTGTGGTTAAAATAAATGTTTTTATGAAAACCATTTTTATATTAACAATGTGGTTTTTCAAAAATAAATTTAATTAAACACTTTTTTTAAATCTTTAATGAAATTAATATATTATAATTTCACTAACCTTTTTTATCATTCACTTAATATTTTTTCTCATTATGGGAGAAGAATACAAAATTTTGATGCTTAAAATTATTATTTGTCTAAAAAGAAATTTCGTCACGATTTGGTGTGGTTAAAATTAAAATTCTCCAATTATAGAACCAGTATTTGTGAAAATATAATTTATGTTTTAAATAAAAATGTCACAATTATATTATATTGTTTTTTTACAATTTTGTTAAAAGTTTAAATTTTCATGGAATCTTGAACAATACTAATTTTTATTAAAAAGGGTCATTTCATTTATAGAATTTTATAAGTCGAGTCAGTTTTAACAATATTTAAAGAGTAACTTTGGTATTAATATATTATGAACAATGAAATTTAGTTCATTGGAATAAATTTAATATCAAATTCCTTTATTAAACTCTTTTCACACATAAAAAAATTTCTTTGGAGAATTGTTTTTTAGTTGCATCTATGGGTTGGATTTTAAATTAAAATCATCAACATTTTTAATTGATTTTGGTAAAATTGATTATATATTGTTAATATAAATTACTAATATTTTTTAATGTGGTAAAATTATTTCTCAGTTAAAATACCTATTGAAGTTTAAAATTTAATTACCATGGATGAGGTTAAAATTCGGATTTGTGTGTTACATGTGTTCACAGAAAAGTTAATTTTACACAGACAACCAATTTTATTTTTAGATGTTTTATTACAAATTTATATTAAATTGGATCAAATTATCTAATAAATATTATTTTTTATTTTTCTAAGAGGATGAATTACCTAGGTAAACTAAATAAAAAACTAGTTACCATGGTGGAAACTAAAATAGTAAAAGTGAATAAACCATTTGGTTAAGGAGTACCAAGTTTATAATGTGTCTATATTTATTTATTAGAGGTTTTTCTTGAACATATATTTTATCCAATTAATTATTTATCAATTTATGTGGAATACGGGTTTAAGGTGACTTTCCATTATTGAATAGTTTTGGGTATTTATAAAAATAAAAATTTTACTCAATTATTAAAAAGCACCACTACCGTAACTTATTCACACCTCATAATCCATTTTGAATGAAAAATACATTATAAAACCACTTCAAAACATCATTACTCTAGTAATAAATCTTATTTTATCCCGACAACATGAACCCTACTATCCCTACTATGATATCAAAAGATTGTTTTTCAATGAGAATATAATTGCCTTCAGTAATGACATTTTTTCTCACTTCAAACCTTACCAACATAATTCATGTATTAATAATTACAATATAATAACACTCATTTCAACAATATATTAATATTTTATAATATTTTTGGTATAACCTACATCAATTTCTAGTTCTATCACTTGGGAAATGAAACCCTCGATCCTGTGTATGGAAGACTACTAACACATGAACAAATGTAATTGTTTTTCCATCACCACCTCTCACATATATATATAATGAAATATTTAATATATATATATATTGTATTTATTACATTATTATAAATCTGTAAGTTTAATATCCCATGTAACTACTAACTATCCAATCTATTGGAAAATAATTCCATCGGTCGAGTATATGTATAGACTACAGACTCCACGAAGCGATGTGATTATTTCATCTAATTTTTGGAATGGATGGTAATAAATATTAATTTTAGGAACATAAATTATATAAATTGCATAATAATGATTCTAAAATGGTGAATAATTATTTACCATTATATGGTTGCATCTGTTAAAAATTAAAATAGGGTTCATGCGTATGTACGATCTACTATCTCTAGAAATAGTGTAATTCATTTTCGAAATATAAATTTTATGGGTGAATATGAATATTTAAATAAGAAATTTATATGATATTTAGACCAATATTAAAATTTTGGATATTATAAATACATAATAAAATTAGACATACTGAAACAATCGAACCAAACTATACAAGAAAAAAGACATCGTTATCTTTTAGAAGAGTGATTTTAAATAATAGATCTTTAATTAATGGGTGGTTGACGGTTATAAGTAAATAATTTATGGAATGATGTATGTTATTTTGTTTCTATAATATATTTATAAAAAACTTATTTTTATTATATACGAGGTTCAAACATGTGTGAAGAAAGTCAAGGAATAAAGAAAAATATTTTTGTCTCAAATTATCTTCTTTCGGACATGTGTTACGTTATGAACCAATATTATTTTATGAGTTTTGTATAAATACTATTCAATATATATTATCATGAATTTACTTATTATAATTATATTAAATTTTTCATTTAAATTTATTCTTTCAAGGGTCTTCTGATTCAAAAGTTATCAAAAATGGTAAGGGATTTTCATCTCACTTTCCTTTCAATGGGAACCATTTCGTATTCACCAGTTGTATATTTTGTGTGAAGTATATAATAACCCAAAATTCAATTTATTATTTTGATAAAGAAAAATATGTAAAATATATATCCATATAAGTTTATTTATTTCAAGGGTCTAATGAGTGAAATGTTATTAAAGGGGTAAGGATTTTATGATACAATCCCATTATTTATCAGAATTTCTTTTGTTAATTATTTTGATGATGAAATATTATGATATGTCCCTAAAAAACCCATTATTTTTATTCTCCAATGGTTAGTTATATTGATTATTTCTTTTCGTTCCACTTTTCCAATTTTATTCAATCACGGGACTGAAAGAATTTTTTTAATACAAATGAACCATATTTTTCCCTTTGGTCAAGAATAATTTATCTTATATATCTATGATTCCTAAAAATTAATTCATGGGTGTTTTTATATTCTAAAAATATTTTTTAATTTCATTTTTCCATTTTTTATGTATATATAAAATTGTTTAATATGAACTTTATGGATATTTTTCAAGTGAGGTTCTTTTGAATTTTTTCAAAAAAATTAGATGAAATGTTTATTTTAATGACTATTCCATGAATGGTGTTTTCCAACAACATGGACACACATTGATTTAAAACATCATTTAAAAGAATGAATGTATTTTCTATAATAAAATATTTTCTTTAATTTTTTGTATATTTATATAATTTTAATATGTAATTACAAAGTGGGAAGTATATTTTCATTAATAAATATTCCATGGGATATTTCCAAATCATTTTATATTAAAGATGAAATCCATTGATCTTTCAAAATCATTACTCGGTATATGATTCATTGATTTCAACTATATAATATCTTCAAACGGTTTGTGATTATGATTCCAAGATATTTTTGGAACATGATTCTTTTCCAATGGTTATACTTTAGTGAAATGAGGAAATATTTATTAAAGCCATTCTTTTTTCCATGGGACTTGAAATGATGAAATTTTTATGAAACCTATTTCCATTCCATATGAAATTATATGATGAAATTTTAATATAACCCATTTTTTCATGGGTTCTGATATCATGAATGTTATATGATCTTTTAAAACACATATGTTTGATTTTAATTATTTGATGGATAGTATTGTTGTAAATAAAGAATGGTGGTTACATCATAATCAAGGATAATGGTTATGTTTTTATCAAGGATGGCTGGTAATATTTTTAATTGATATGGGTGGGACCTATATATCCCTCTAATACATTTTAAAAATATGGGATATTCAAGATTAAATATTTTATATCTAGTTATGATTTAATGTTCATAATTTCATATATGGAACTAGTTTTCATGACCATAAGATTAAGCGAGAACATGGTTTTCGTATCCATAAGATTATGTGAGGACCTAATTTCAGGTCAATAAATTTATGCATAAACCTAATTTCAGTTCCATAGTATTATTCATAAACCTGGATTTAATGTTTATATATTTATTTGAGGGCCATACTTTATGGATGTAACATAATGAGTGAGCCTATTTCTATTTATAAATGTTCACAATGTTATAGGCTTTTGTGTATTCCACATTTCCAGGTCTTATGGAATATTTATGCTCTCATGGATCATGTTCATTTATTTTATTATTATTTAGGTCTTATGAACTTCTAATATTTTAGAAATTAATCATGATTATGATATTTTATATGAAGGGTATGGGTTTCCAAAATATATTCTCATGTTCTCATACCCTAAGAATCATGTTATGCTATTATATCCCTTGTTTATCTTTACTGGGCTTATGATCTCCCAACTAATTATGTATATATTACCCAGGTCATAATGAATGATTTTAAATACTTTATATCAAGGAAGATAAATATTTTAGAATAAATATAAGGATTATATTAAGATCATTCATGATATAATAATATTATATATCTAGTCTCAAAATAGACTATTCATATATGGTCCGTATGTGTGTACTTTTGAATTGCATTGAATTTTATAATAAAAGGACATTATATATATGTTTTAAAAGCCTATATCTCTAGAGGATTATCTATCAAAATGTAATTTTATTTTCAGTATGTGGGTTCTCTCATCATTTATGATATTTTCCCTTATATTTTGTGTTTTTCTTCTACTATTGGTCTAAGTATGACTGCATGTTTTTGGATCCAAACACTGTTGTTGAGGGATATCTATTTATGGATTAATTTTTCCATTTTATAGTTTTACCTTCTACTAAATTATAGGGTATATTTTATTGAAGACTATCCCCAGTGTTTGATTTATGTGGTTCTACAAGGAAAATTTGTGATATGGTAATTTAGTACTTTCAAATGTTTAAATTTAGTTTCTAAATTTTTAAAATTATGGTTTTGAATTATAGAATTTATTTTCAGTTTTTGAAAATTAAATAATGTTTGAAAAATATTGGTAGGCATTTTAATGCCCTATAATGTGAGGTTTTGTATTTTTTTTATAATGGTGGATTTTTTATTGATGAAAACCCCTATTAAAATGAATTTTATTGAAATAATTATGTCCTTGTGAGAGGAGGATGACCCATGGAAGGTAATTAATTAGGTGGGTGGTATTGGATATGAATATATAATTATTTTTGTCCTCCATAGTATTGGATATATAATAAAATTAAAACTGAAATAGTTAACGCATGGAGACTTATAATGGTGATCTCTAATCCATATACCTGATTTTTAGGGATGTGAGTGTAAACCTAGTTATTTTTTCTTTTTTCTATAGTTGGTTTGTGGATCCTCACTATCCTTAACATGATATACATTTAGTGTTTTTTTAGGCTAATAATTGTTTTTATTTTTTTCCTGACTATCAATTCATATTTATGGATGGTTTTTTACATATGTTTGTTATATTTTTATTGAGTGGTTATTCTCCCTATTATATAAAAAAATGAAGAAAATAAAAAAATATAATTCATTATATTATTTTAGAAACATCATAATATATATTTTATCAATGTTGATTGAATTATCATAAATTAAAACAGTATACTATTCATCTTCTATTCAATGAGAACATTTCATTATCGAATAATGACTTATTATGGATCACATGGATATACTCTACTTCGATTTTTTGTTCAGACCATGAATACACACAATGGGTTTATATAGAAATTAATAAGACTTATGTATGAAAGTGAGTGGATCCTCTTGAAGGTAGTGGATTCTCATGCTAGGTGAGTTTGAGTTATAGTTATTTCAGGGTGGGATGTTAACCCACATGTCACGAATAGATGTGTTTTAATATTTCCATTTTCCTATTTATCCTTGGAATAGTGCATGTATTGTTTTTTTTGGAACTTTTATCTTTTCATGCTTTATGTATTGATTTTTCATGCTATGTTGGGTTTATATTTAGTGTTTTATTTGATTTTGTTATGTGTTGCGATATTATTTAAGTCATTCTACATGAATGATCATGGTTATTATGTATTGGTGTGAGAAATCATTCCAAATTATTATTCATGAATTCCTAGTTTATAAAAACACATTCCTCTATCGCATATTATTTTAGGATTATTTACCTAAATATGAAACAAACACAACTCAATGATCCAAAGGGCTACAATAATCCAAATGTAATTGAAATAAAACATTAACATGCAACTAAAATACAATATAATTATTTTAGTCTATATAATATTGTCAAAAATTACATTGATTTTCTAAAACTGTAATGGATAACATAGGGAATACATAATTAAAATGGTTGTTTAATAAATCCCCTTAGGAGAATAAGAATGATGCTGAAGCATAACATATGATATTAAAGGCATAAAATGACATCATAAAAGAAAAACAATTATGGATAATCATAAGGGAGAAAGAAATAATAAATATTTAATTATAGGATCATATAAATATATGATTTTGGTACCAACATAAAACATGATATAAGTATTATTCAAGTCTGTCCTCTATGATGACATAACATAGTGGGGAAAAGTACCCTGATGGATTTTGTTTACTGGATAATCCCATAAATGTCATCCAATGTTATATAATCATTACCTAATTACCTATATCCATATATGCTTGAATGCATTATAACATGTACATGCATATGTGTCCCACATAATGAAATCAAACATAATTCATAAGTATAGGAAATACCCATGGAACTAAATGGGTTACCTAATCATTCCTCAAATCATAATCAAAGGATATCTCACTAGGTTCCAAAGGAGAATATGGAATTACATAATTTGAGTGTTAATATTTAGATAGATAATCAATGTCAATTAATATATTGATTTAATAAAATTTATATTCCATGATTAATGGTAGAGAAATAATTTCTGAATTTATCTTCTTCGTTGAGGTTTTAAGTAAATGGTAAAGAATATTTAATTACGATAAGCACATCAGATTTTTTTTATAAATACAAAAGTGATGAAGGGGGATTATACAATAAATAATTATTAATTATATATATATATATATATATATCTATTTATGATTAAATAAATTCATTGGGTGTTTCATTACATGAAATATGAAATATGACATTCCTTTAATTTGGGTTGGCTATAAAAATGATTTAGTTTTTTGAACTCCAAAGGCCAACATATCCACATCAATGAGAAAATGGATAGTATTGGAATTTATATAAGAAATAAATATAAATTATATATATTTTATCAAAAAAAGTATTTAATTTGATAAATTTAATTAGAGTTTAACTCCATTATATTTTATTAAGTATTTTCATCAAAAATATAATTTCTATAGAAACATTTAATACATGAAAAACTAACTCTAAATGTGCTATATTATAGTTTAAAATTAAAATATAATAGTTAAATTTAAATTTATAATAGTAATAAAATAATTTTTTAAAATATTAATAATGATTTTAGATAAAGAATATATATTTATAAATATACTCAATTTTTAGTAGAGTATTTATATGCTTCAAGAATAATTGTTTCATAAAAAATGATATTTATTTGTTTCTATAATATTAAAATTAAAATTTTTCTGTTTTTTAAAATTTATTTTTAAAAAATGAACACCTTTTTTGAAATTGTTAGTTAAAAAATGTTTTACATTTTTTTTCAAATATTATGAAAAAATTGTTATTTTGAATAGTGAAAAATAAAGATTTTCAAAAAATATTTTTTTTCATTTGAAGCATTAAAATAGTTAAAATATTATAATAAATAGATATATAAGTAACATTATTTCATTTATATTATATATAATCCAATTTAAAAAAAGTTAATTAAATTAATTTTTACTTTTTATATAGAAATGTTTTATACTTAGGATGATATTTGTTAAGTAAAACTACATTTCATCCCATTTTAAATATTTAATATTCATTCATATTAATTTTCTTATGTGAAATAAATTTAAATAAATTGATTAAAAAATTTAATCCCAAAAATTAATATTTTTTAACAAGTTAAACTTTTATTTTGGTGACAGAGAATATTAAAACCATTTAAACATTCTTACCATGGTTAAAGTGAAAATGGGTTTTTCTTCGGTGGCGGGGGGGGGGGGGGGAGGGGTAAAACCAATAAATAAAGGTATTTTTTACAGTGAAAATTTTATAAAAGCTATTTTAGGACCATATTTATACCTCATAATATAAAAAAATTTAATATCTATCCATTTTGATAAATTTGCGTTCTGTATGACATTATTATATTCTAATAGTTTATGAAATTCCAAGTGTTTCCTCTCCCCCACTAATAAAAAGACACCACTATTCTCTCATATTGACACCACATTTAGACATTAATCTAAAAAAATAAGAAAATTACCCTCTATACTTTTATATCCATGATTTATAAGCTATTTTCTTCCTAAAAGATCATTCAGAGAGTATTTAAGAGGGGATCAAAAGGAGGACTACTGAAGAAAAGGTAATAGTCATACCTGCCATCATTTTAATTTATTTCATATAATACATACTATCAATATATTATATTAATAAAATAATATTAAATAATTTATCATAAATATATTGAAATGCAATTATTATTTTAAAAATACAAATATACACCCTCAATTCCATCAACTTATAGGTCAAAGTATCACTCATGTGTATATGCAGACTACCATATCCACATAGTGATACTAATCATTTTTCAACAAAATATTTCATGAAAGGTTATTGTGAGGGGATTAGTATTTATATATGATATTTATGAAATATTTATTCTTATTTATAATGATGTTATATATATATATATATTTCAATTTATTATGCAATGTAAAATTTTAATGTCGCTCGTACGTAAGTGTAGACTACCACCTCTACAATGCGATTTAATAAATTTCCCATTTCAAGTTTTATTTTTTTGGGAATAATGATATATTTTAGGAAAAATATAATATATATATCATATCAAAATTATTATATAAAATTGAATAATTATTTACCTTACTTTACTTTTATCCGTTAGGAATTTAAATCAGCGTTCATATATACATACATTCTATCATCTCCATGATCAATATAATTTTTTTCTAGATATTTATTTTATGGATGACTATAAATATATAAATAAATCATATATATTATATCTATATAATATTTGTTTCAATTATTTATACTATGTAACCACTTTAAAATTATAATTATTGAAAATACAGAATCAAAATTCACAATAAAAATGAATTAGTTAACTCTAAAAATGATGTTTTTTATATGTTATTAATCATAAATAGGAATTGAAATGTTATTAGTGGATAATATAATATTTTATAAATTTATAAATTACTCTATTATATAATTTAATTGAATTTAATGTTATTATATAGTAGGATAGACTAGTTTTGATGAATGTCAAACATGAGGTATGAAAATTTTGAAACAATTTTTTTTACATAGAGAAATATTCCTTATTAAAAACTTGTTTGTTTCATGTGGTGTATATACTTTCCACAAATTAATTTTATGATTAACATTAAAAATATAATATGGATTTACATATCCTTGTATGGTTCTATATTTCTAGTGGGTTTGATTGGAATGTTACGGGATTGGATAGGGATTAATATTAAAATCTCATTATTCATAAGAATTATTAAATGTAATGCTTCTGATGATTAAAATTTTTGACCTATATCTCATTAATCCTATGAAATTTATTATAATCTATTTAATTTTAGTGATTAATTTTTCCTCTAATTTTTCTCTATTTAATAACATAATGAACAGAAAATTATTTTAATAAATGCCATCATTATTTTTTTGTTCGGCCAAAAATAATTTTTCTTCATTGTATATATTTTTATAAAATATTTTCAAAATATTTTTATTAATTTCCTAAATTGATTTGTTAAAAAAACTATAGATATGATTGAGATTTAAAAAATGATTTAAAATATATCTTCTTTTCATTTTATGAATGAGAATATTTTTACTCTTTATCAAAAATATATAGGCAATCTATTTTATTATACAATGCATAAATATAATTTACCTCTTTCCTAGACACATAGTGATTTAAAGGGACCTTTACATGTTTTACTGTTTATTTAAAAAAAATTATCAATTATTATTTTGGAAATATTTTGTCTTTAATAAATTGATTTCAAATTGAAATTGTATTTTCTTCAAAAAAATAATCTAGTGATCTTTAATGTATTGTTTCAACTTTGATAAAAGCTTTATAAGTTAATTATATATTACAAGGGATATGATCCAATTATAAAAAACTCATTCTTTACATAAATGTTTTTTGATTATTATTATGAGAAACTTGTTATACCCATTTTTTTATAGGTTATCCTATGATGAATTGTTGGAATGTTTATGAATCCTATTTATTTACAATGAGTTATGATATATGATGAAATATTTTTTTGATATTTTCTCTCGCGTATTAATTTATTATGAATATGTGATGGGTGTCACCCAAATTCTATAACCCTCTAATGTATTGGATGAAGACGAATATATCTATAGATAATAAGGACAATAATTTGAAGTAAAATGAATTCGGTAAATGGTTGTATCCTCTAGGACAATCTTTTAAGTTATCCTTTAATAATAATATGATTGAATGGGTAGTAAAACCAATTTTATTTGATAGTTTTAGCACTGAAGCTTGAATAATGAAATAATTTTATATGCATATGTGTATAAAAAACATATGTATCATTTAAAAATTATTTGAACACCTTGATATTTTAAGAAACACATTTTCAAAGTAATTTCAATTTCTTCAATAGAAAGCATTACACACAACAATGAGTTTTATTGAAACAATAAAAACAATTAAAATATTGTTATATCATAGGATGGATATCACATAACTATTGGAATGATGGGTAAGAATATGATTATTTAAATAAGGAAAATATTTATCTTACACATCTATATAAAATGAATTTCAGTGTGACCAATTAATTAGAATTGAAAATAAGAAAACCTTTGAAATTATAGGAAGTATTTTTCTCAAAAAATAATTTTATGCATAAATAAATGTTTCATCAAAATAAATTAAATAAATATATCTTTTTGAAAAATTATAATAATAATTTTATAGTTTAAATTCAATAAATTTAGAGTATTCATTTTATGTATTTTTTATGTCTGAGATAATATTAAATTAAATTTTTCAATTTTATTCCCTTGTGTGTTTTCTTAAATTATTTATTAATGTTTTATAATATTTATTTTAAAAAACATACATAATTTTTAAAATAATTATGTAAAAATTTTATCTGAGATAATTTTTGATAATTTTTTTAAGGATAGAAATTTCATTGAATAGTTAAAAATAAAGGTTTTTATTTTAAAAATATATTTTTGTTAAAACAATTTAATAGATAAATTGAATTTTAATAAGGTTTTGAAACAATAACTAGTTCAATTATTTTTAAATTAATCCAATTTATTTCATTATAACAAATATAATATTGAAATTTGATATAATTTTTTTTTTCATCATTTGTAAATTTAATCATGAGAAAATAGATTTTTCATTACATATGTGGGGATAGTTTTGAATTAATATTTTAAAAAAATTGGGGTTTCATTTGAAAAAAATGGATACAATATTTTTAATAAAAAATAGAATTATCTAATAAGGTAAAATTATTATTTTTACCATTATGGATATAAGAATAGTAAAAATTAATTACCATGTCAAGATTAAAATGAGTTTAATGTGGGGGATAAACTAAATATATATAGTAAATATTTACATTAGAACTATAAAAAACCATATTGTGGATATATTTAGACCATATCACCTATAAGGTTTCCATATGTTCCATGTTTTAGTGTTTTTGTATGTGGATAGCATTGCTAAAAAAATTCTTATAAAAAATCAATGTGTGTCCTCTCCCATTCTCATAAAAGTCAATACCCTCTCATCTACTCTTGACACTTCCAAAACAATTTGGTTCACCCTTTCCCTAACAAAATATCTTCCTTAATTCCATCTCTAAATCTTAGGGGCCTTAGATTTATCAGTTTTCAGTCTTAGGAGAGATTTTTGTATAATACTATAGAGGCCCTCTGAAAAAAAGGATAAATAAATGTTTATGAAGGAAATAAATCCTAATTATAAGTGATTTATGTCCCACATTTTACTTTTGTGACACACATTCTTATTCACCATTGAATTATTGAATGGGGTGTATATACTACCCATGAATTAGTTTTGTGATTACTCTATTAAAAGCTATTGGTATTTACATATTAATTAGAGGATGGCTCTATCATGGGGTTTACGGTTCAAATTTTACTAATGAGATAAATGATTATCTATGTAAATTTATATTATTTTGAATATAAATTTATGTTACAACTGGATGAATATTAAATTGTTTATTATCCAAAAAATGTTGAGGAAAATGTAGGAAACCATAAAATACTTTTTAGGGAAAAGTGGTAACGCATACATAACTTCAGAACATACAATAGTAAAAATATCATGCATAAAAGGATAAAGAACAACCAAACAAATCATTCAACACACCAAATAAATCTAATCACGCATTAAACCTATCAAACATTCACACTAAGAGTCAGTATCAACATAGATAAGGTTGAGGAAACCACAAACCAAGAAAACACACACATCCAAAAAAGATTGAAAAAACCTCAGAACCAACCTCTTTGAAAGCCCACCAGTGAGACCATCGACACCATCTGAAAACCAAAAACCCACCGGTGAGCTCTAGTCAGAAAATGAACCACCCTAAAACAATATGATATAGCCTTTTAGAAATAAGATGGGATGAACACATCCACAGAAGGCCCATGAAGGAGACAGATCCAAGTTGAACAAATATGTTACGATGTCGCACCCTGCTTTAGAGTGCACCTTAGTGCAACCTTGTGTAGTGAAGACTCTACAAAAACCAAGAATAATTAGTAAATAAGAGAATTATAGGGGTCACAATATGATTGGGTGGTGGGAACCATGGAGAAAATAAAATTTTTTCACCTATATATCAAGAATGTGGCGAGAAGTACCCAAACGAATATCTCAGAGGAATGAGAGGTTATTATTATTGTAAAAAATGATGACATAAAGCATGTATATTATAAGGAAAATTTAAATATTTTGTTAATTTAAAATATGGGAATAATGGTTTCCCTAATGTATAATCAATGGTTTAATGTTTTATATTTTTAATGTATGAGAACTAATAAAATTAATATTCTAGGGGGAATGCTCATGATGAAACTTATAGAGGTTGTATGAGTAATGGTTATATTATAGATAATAAAGAGACTATGAATAATACATAAAAGTTATGGTATGTTCTAACTGTGCTTTTTAATTTTAAACATAAGAATCATTATATAATCTAGGTTGATGAATTTTAACACCTGATTCATATTTAACGTGTTTGGAAAGAGGTATTAAAGAATAAGATGATGAATCATATTTAATGGTAAAAAAATTATGGGGAATGATTATTGATTCTATATACAAGTATTCAAAAATTATTTTATATTAATCTTAAAATATATAAGTATTATTTAGTAGAAGCTATTCCTTACGTATTTTGAAAAATATGGTGATCGGTAATAATGAATTATAATATTGATTTAATAGAAAGGTGATATTTTATAAAAAACCCCATGATTAAGGGAATGATAACCTTTAATATATTCCCAGTACTGAGTTATTGATGTTCAGTGGGGATAAAGATATGATTGATATGGATAATTTAAATTGGATAGTATTTATGACCATGAAGTTGATTACTAATTTATTTACGCACTAGTTTAGGTTATCATTAATGCTGTTTCAAAATTATTTGATATAGGGAAATATATTTAGTCAACTATTTCATTATTTATGAAACTAAGAAGCATGTATGTTTAAACTGAGATTGTATGGTAATTTTATTTATTTCCATGATTTAAGAGAATATATTTATAAGTCATTAACATGTTTGGAATGTGACAATTATGATAAACTTAATGATATATGGGGGATTAAAGGTAAGTTTATTTTTTAAAATTTAGTTATATTGATTATAAGTATTTAATTTTCAATAGATTATAATGTTAACCATTTATGAATTGTTTTAAGTTGAACCTTGAATGATAATTTAGAGATTAATGTATAATTTACCCATATTATATTTTATCCATATATGAGGAAATTTCCTAACCATTTTTGTTTTGATAATAACTAGATCTATAACCTATTTTATTTAATTTTATTATAGATTAGGTGATTTGATAGTGATTTAGTCATGAAAAATCCATCTTCACTATATATAGTTAGAAATTAAGTGAAAATTGATTGAAGTAAACCTAATGGATGGAATTATTCATTTTATATAAATCAATCATGATCTCTTGAGATATCAACCCCTTTGGAATTCCTAATTTGATCGGGATGTTAGTTTATGATTTCACAGTTCCATCGAAACACTTTAAGGATTAGGATATGTTACATGTTTCTTGACAATGTAAATACATGGTCCATCCCATGTACTGACCCTTGAGGTAGTACCACTGGAGAATAATCCTTCTTATGAGGATTCTATGATCATAGATATAATTTTCTCCAATACAATACAACCCACTTGGTCAAAAATTTGTAGATTAATGGGTTGTGAGATAATTATATATTGGAAACTGAGGGTGTTATATGGAGGAAACATCATCATTTTTTTGATGTGATTAGTTTTGATGGATAAATTCATTTTTTGGGGTTTACAATGTTACACCCTGATCTTGAAGGAAATATATATTTGAAATAATTTTAATTACTTTGATATCTTGCATCTATATAAAAAATTTATTATTAACAAAATATGACATAAAAGTAAAATATTATTATTTACTATTATAGTTATTTCCTTGCTAATAAAATGGATGGTCTGAATATGAATAACTAAAATAAATGAATAAATTTTTTCACATGTATATAAATTAAATTCATTGGGGAAAAATTAATTAGAAATGAAAATTTAAAACCATTTGTATATAATGTAAATCTTTTTATGTAAACAATTTAAATTTATTAGATCATTTTTTATCTAAATAAAATAAAATAATTAATATAGGTGAGTAATTTTAATGTAATTTATATGTATATATATATTATGAATTTAATAAAAATTTTAATAGTAATATTTATTGTTTCATATGTATGAGATAAGAATAAATCCAATTTGATGCTTAACAACTATATTTTTTTCTAAAAAGTAGTTTTATATTATTTGTTACAATTATTTTAAAATAATTTTTTTTAATTTAAAAGATTTATTTGAATAAGATAAAATTATTTTTAAATACAAACTTTGAAATTATAATAGAGTGATATATTTTGAATTTTTAAAAATGATAAAATCTTCATTGAATAGTAGAAATTACAGGTTTTTATTAAAACAGTTCCTTTTCATTCAAAACATTCACAATATAAATTTTATTTTATTATGGTTTTAACATTTTTTATATTCAACTATATATTTATTAATCCAATTTTATTCATTGGAATTAATCTCTTCTTTTCCTGTGTTTTTAATTTTTTTTAACAGTGAAAATTTTCTCTTTCAAAAACCACCTATTATTCACATCAATGAGATTATTTTAAAATTAAAATATAGAGATTTAATTAATGGAATTTATAAAAATGGATCCATTATTTGGAATCATAAAAATTAATATTCTATAATATGTTTAGTATATTTTTTTCCATAATGAATAATGAAAAAAGTACAATTAAGTACTACGGTTATGGATAAAACTGGTTTACTGGGGGATAAAATAAAAAAGATAACATGTTAAATGTCCTAGAAACTATTCCAACAACCCTTTGATGGCCATATTTATACATTATCAAGTATAAGGTTCTAAATTTACACATTTTTTATTATAAAGGTATTTTGAAAACGTGGGTACACATTATTATTTTAAGACATTCTATATTTGTCCTCTTCCCCTCATAAAAGGCCACCCTCTCATCCCTTATTAACACTTCCAAAACCCTTTGGTTTGGCCAATACCTACAGAAATAACTTACATACATACCTATACATTTCATAAAGGACTAATATTTATTATAAATCTCTCCCAATAAGGGTTCAAGTACAAACATAACAAGGCTCTCCAATTAATGGGAGGTTCGAACATGTATGAAAGATATTGAGGCTTAAGGTATGGTATTTCTATCTCAATTTTTAAATGTAATCAAAACATTGAATATTTATCATCTATTTATTCTATGGGGTCTATATACTTCCCATTAATGTATTTTATGATTCTTATTCTAAATGTTATTGGAATTAACTAATCTATTGGAGGATATCTCTTTGATGGGGTTTATAGTTCAAATGTTACTGTAATGGTATGATATTTTTTAATCAAATTTTCATTTATTGGGTCTAAATTATTTTATAAAACTATATTCATTTATGATGGTTATATACAACAATTTGTAATTATAATATAATTAATTTATTTTATCTCATTAAATTTTATGATTCATTTAATGATATTCCTTTAAGAGGATTGTGATTAAATGTTACAAAAGTGATAAAGATTTTATGATATAATATCATCATTTTTCAATGTTTTTTGTATCTATTTTTCAAATAACAAAATATTATAACCAATATCTAATGAAAATAATTTATTTTATTTTAATCTGATTATTTTTTTAGAATAGTTGTTTTACCTTATTTTCCTCTCCTTATGTACTTATTTTTTTAAAATAATTTTATTAAAAATTAGTAAATTTATTTCAGTAATCAATGGAAACCACTTTTTAATTAATATTATTGTTTTCTGAATACGTATTCAAATATATTTTAATTTTCTTCTAGTATTTATTGAAGACATTTTTAACTATTTTTAAAAAAATTGAAACTATTTCATGTAATCTTCATGTTTTTTCAAAAAAATATATTTTTTGATTTTATAGAAATTATGGAATGAATCATTATTTTTAGATGTAAGAAATTTTCCCCATCATAACCACTTAATGATTTAAATATTCCATTATATGATTCAACATATATATTCAAATGAAATTTGGTTTTATAATGTTTTATTTTTTTAAAAAGTATTTTTTTAGAGTGGGAATGATGTTTTTTAAAAGAAATTTATTAAATTATTTTTTATAGATTCCATTGAGTTTTCAATGTAATTTACAAAGAAAAGGGTATTTTAAATCTTATTAATTTAAAATTAAAAACATTTTATTTTTAATGAAATGTTATTTTTCTTATAAAATGATAGAGGTGTCATTTTAAAATAATTCTCTATCAATGATGACATCATTTAATATAACTTATGATTTATGGGGGATATTTTCCTAAGATACCTATAATAATATTTATACAATGGTTTTATGTATATTGAAACAATATTTTTATGAAACCCATTCCTTATTACATGAGTTTTATATTGATAATATGATGTTATGTTTATGAAACACATCTGTTTTCACTAGTTATGATAATATGAATGTTTGATGATCTTATGGCACAAATATTTATGATTTTAAATATGTGACATGTCAGAATTATATCTACCTGTAATGAATTGTGTAATAATTAATGTATTTTGATTTTAGAAGGTACATGAGTGGTTATACTAATCTTAGAAGAGGGTACATGTGAGGTTATTCCATTAATGAATAAGGGTACTTGGGAGGATATACCCATACCATTGTAGGTACATAGGTGGTTTTCACATTCATAACATGTTATGATTGTCTGGGTGTATATATGTGACCCAGAATTTTATATGGTTATGTGTATTCCACAAATCTACGAAGTGCATGTTATAGTTTTCAAATGTTATTTATATATTCTCATACTAATAAGCTCATGTAACATTTATATAACCATTTTCAATCCTTTAATGGGAATATGATTTCACCCTTATTATCCCTCTTTTACATAGGATATAAATTAAGTAATTATGTATTTTAAATATAAGAGGGGTTATAATTTTGTTAAAATCATAGAAGATGAAATATTTCACTTATGATCCAGTGGATTATTTTTCTATTTTTTCAAAGGCACAAGAGCTAATTTTTTTTTACCTGGATTCTTATTTTAAGTAATTGATATTAAAATAATATGATACACTATTTATGTGTGAAATGATTTTGTCTTTATAGTTATGGTCTCATGGATTTTTATCTATGATTTATTTCTGTTTCTTATATTGAAATTTCTATTCATTATTCCATGAATCAAAATTATGGGATACGATATGTAGGGTATGGTTTTAAAATTATACTATCATGTTATAAAACCCTAATTTTTATGTTATCATACCCTTATTCTCGTGTCATGTTTAAGTGATCATCTATATCTATTTTGTTCACCCATAATAATAATTTGGGTGCACCCTTTCTAATATTTCCTTTCTATAGGTTATGAGGAAAGTCTTTATATGTGATATGTCTAAGAAGGGTGTTAGTTATAAATAATATTTTGACATATAATGTAGATATTTTATGGGAAATATTTTTATATATCCATATTTCCAATTTCAGTAATCAAATTTGATTATAGAATGGATAGTAATGTCACATATTTATTATTCATCTAACTAGAACTCATATTTAAATATGAAAAGTATGAGTTGATATAGTTGTAATCAAGTTAAGGTATTGTTACCTTTGGAAACTAGGATTAGAAATCATTTGTAATAATTATTAAGATAATTCAATTTATAGGATAACGTCTAATTTTATATTAAATAAAGGAGTGATGATTTCCTTAAAAACATCCCCATATAGATACTATACATGCATGGGGATTTAAAACAGATTATTCTAAGTGTAATTTCCTCAAAAAGAGTCTGTAAAATATATGTCGACCAAAATTGTTGTTCATTTGTATTTTACCCTTACATCACACCTAGTTTGATACTCCTGAAGATAAGATTGGGTAAAATGAAATACTCCTTGTTGATCATTATCATTGATTTGGAGAGTTGATGTTACTAGATGTTCTAGGATAAAAACATAACGTCTTATACTGAATATAAGTATCCAAGATGTATATGTTATGTGAATGAATTTTCCTGATTGATTTCTCTAATCAAATATTACTAACATTCATTCTAACCATATTTGTTTTACTAAGAGATTAAAAATAGAATTATTATTTTGAGATAGTTACATATATTCTCAAATATTGAATCACCATATTTTCGAATTGTTATTTTAATACATTATGTAATGAAAATACTCAATTAATGTTAGTTCATATCCTCAAGGACTATGGGATTCATTAGAAATGAAAATACATAACTGTACAACCATTAATTATCATGTTTATGAATATTCTCTGATTTTCTTTTGTGGGAATGTGTTTCTTGAAAATATTATTATTCATCATTTAGTTGTATTTTATGTTATATTATGCTTGTATTGGATTTATATATGTAAATTAAAATAAAATTTCCATGTAAGGGAAGATAAAATTGACGTTACAAACCAAACTACGATCATATTTCAATGTAATAATACATATAAATTTCTGAAGGAAATTAGACAATTATATGGGTCTTTGATCTTATTCATCATGGGGTTTTATATCAAACAGTCATGTAGAAACACTACATAAATTATATGAAAACTATAAGATATTTTTTCATTGTTTTATGGAATTTTTTCCTAGCCTTCCACAAAATTGTGAATATGAGTTTTAAAAAAACCCATGCTTATTTCTACACATATTTCAAAAAACCAATATAAATTTTCCTCTATAGAGTTATGGAAATTATTGAAGAAAATCATGGATAATAATGATAATAGATTCATTCAGTTATGTGTTTCACCCTAGGGATTATGTGTTCCTTTTATTAAGAATTTAAATGAATTAATATGACTCTATAATGATTATATAGAACAAAACATAATCATAATCAGGAATAAGTGTCCCTTACCCTATATTGATGGAATGTTTCATCAAATCTAGGATTCTCAATATTTTTCCAAGATTGAAATTTATTTTATATATAATCAATTGAGGGTAAGGAAGTAGCATATACACAAAAAAGTATTCTATACAAGGTATGGACATAGTGAATTTTTAGTGATACTATTTCTTATTAATATTCACCTTTAATCTATATGGATTTATTTAGTATATTATTTGTAGATTACCTTGAGTAGTTTTTTGTAGTATTTATAGAAGAAATTAACATATATTCAATGTGTATGGAAGAGCATGAAGATCATATGAAAATTGTACTGAAGACCCTAAGGAAGGGAGTATTTTCTGAAACATTTACCAATTTTCAATTTTTGTTATAGGGAGTTTCTTTTTTGGGTCCTATAATCTAAAGAGAGGGTATATCAATCGATCCTTCAGAGAAGTATTTTGTTGAACAATGGCCCATAACAACCATTGTGAATGAGTCCATAGTTTTATTAATTTAGAGGGATATTATAGATGATTTGGGGATAATTTTTCATGGATATTTAACCTACAATCCTTGTTAACATTAATGGAATACAGTTTCCTTTGGATAAATAAATCTGAGGAAAATTTCAAGGAACTAAAGGGAAGGTTAGTCAAAGAAACCATACGTATACTTCCTTGGAGTGGGGAAGGGGTTGTGATATATAGTGATTCATAAATTATGGGAATATGATGAATCCTCTTGTATATTGATGCAATGTTAACTTATCCATCATTATAACTGATGGTTATTGATAGAAATTGCTGAACTCATGATCTGAAGAAAGTTGCTGTAAAATTTTCAATAAATATATAGAGAAATTATATTTATAGATAAAAGTGTTATATATATACTAATAATATAGGTTTAAATTAAATATTAACTTAGATGGGGTAGAATAATCTCCTAATAATATTTTTGGGGATGATTTATGATTATGAATGGTCAATACATTACCACCATGGGAAAGTAAACAAGGAGGCCAATGGATTGACACAAAATGATCATGCCATATTATCTATGATGAGGATAAAATAATTTCCAATATTAGTGGATTTGAAAATTTTTCATATAGATATATTAATGAAAGGTAATATATTTTATCTTTCTAAAATTATTTTTCCACCGTATAGACATGTGATGATTAATGAGGAAAAAGAAAAATAAATAACGCTAAAAAATATTGTGAGAACTATTTTTGATGAATTTGTTTTGTATTGAGCTCATTGTACAACATTAACTATTCATCTATTAATTATGATGATTTATAGCGAAAATAAAGAGTATTTATAGTTTTACAACATGAAGGGAGATATTACAATGTATATATCTCAGTTATTGTTAAGTCAATAAGTTTATTTTGGGTTATATAAGTCCAAAGACATGTCAAAATCAGTTACAAATATAATAATTATAATGATAAACATCACAATGGTTTTTTTCATCAAACTACCCCAAATATCTAAAGGCCAATATTGTATTTGGGTCGTATTTGATCACCGTATGAGGTTATCCCAATTCATTACTATTCATGAAGATTTATCTCTTTTTATTATTTTGAAAATATATCTTAATGAAGTTGTGTGGTTTCATGGAGTACCTCATTTTATTATACATGATTGGGATCCAAAGTTTAACTCTAGGTTTTCGTAAAGTATTTAAAAAGATCTAGATTTAGAGTTGTGTTTTAGTACAACGTCTCTTCCTTAGATATATGTCCAATAAAAGAGAACCATTAAAACCATAAATGATATATTCAGGCCTTATGTTATGTATTTTGAAGGTGTATGGGATCAATACCAAGCTATATTTGAGTTTATTATAATAATTAGTTTTACTTGATCATTGAAATAGATTATTATGAATTACTATTATAAAATATGTATAAAACTACAATGTGATATGATGAATTTAGAAAAAAAAGCTATTGGGGCCAGGGGTAATTCATGAAAGGGAAGATAAATTCAAATCCATTCAGTATAACCTTAAGGTTTCTCAATGTAGATAGTGAATTTATGATTCTAATCTTCACTGAAATATGTAATTCAATGTTGTTTAGAAATTATTCTTGTGTATTTATTTGTGGAAATTTTTTTTGAGATTCATAAAGAAGGGAAATCTGATCTCAAGGTATATCTCACCCTTTGAGATTCTTCATTGAGTATGTATAATATATTTTTGTATTTTTATTCCACCGAACAAATATTAAGTTCATGATGTGTTCAATTTAACTCTCTTGAAGAAGTAAATACAAGATTATTTCAATTTACTAAAAATAGAGGTTTTACCATTGGATAATGATAATTACTTTGAAGTGTAATTAGTATAACTCGTGGATATTAGAGATTAAAGTGTTATGGAAGAGGACTACTCACAAGGTTAATGTTATCTATATGAATCAAGAAATCAATGAAGATACATTGGAATCCAAGGATATGATGAAATAATTAAATACTCGGTTGTTTGTATCTAGGTTTCTAAATTGAAATGTTGAAATAAATTTTAGGTGTGAGTAATGTAACACCCTGAAATTTTATGATATATTTCTTAAAAAATATTTAATTTCATTAAGAGTATGTGATACGCTAAACCATAAATCTAAATAATCTCTAAATTAGTATACTATTATATAATATATGAAAATTTTTTATATGAAGATGAATAACAACTATTGGAAAAATATATTTAATATTTTAAAAAAACAAAATATATTTATAAATATGTACTCATTTATTAGTAAATTTGTTATATAAATAACAAATATTTATAACCTAAAATATGTTTTTATATTTTTAAAAAATATAATTTTCTTTCATTTTGGAAGCATTATTCGAGAAAAAAGTAGAAATTTTTTTAAATCCTCACGTTAAAATTTTCTTAGAGTGATGTTTTTCAAAATTCCCTAAAATTATTTCTACTTTACTAAATTGTGAAAATATATATTTTTAGTGAAACTATATTTTCATTTAAATAATATAAAAAATTCTTTTTTGTGGTTTTATATTTAAAATTATTTTATATATATTAAAAATAATTAAATTTAGGGGATTATAAATTATTTTATTTTCTGTTTTCATATATATATATTTTTCTAAGGAATATTTTTTGATAAATTTTTTTATCAACTATATTACTTCAGATTTTAAACCTAATTCTTTCACTTATATGAATTGAAATAGATAAAAATAATTCTATATTTTCAATTTGGGAAATTAATTTTTTTTTATAAGTTCAACATAATTATGCCTTATAATTAAATTTTAAAATAATATAAATATGTTTCTACCATTAAAGTGATTTTTTTTACCTGGGAGGTCAAATCAACCAATAAGGTTATGTATTCCAATTCAAATTCTCTAAATCTTATTGGATAGACAAATTTTGATCACAAAGTCTCCATCCATCGAATATATGGCCCTTTAGAAGAATTTTTTTGAGTATGAATTTATTATATTTTATTATTTTAAGAAAAATCAACTGTATTTACACCCCCATTAATAGAAGTCTTGTAAAAGCCCAAAATTTTAAGAGGAAAACATTATTTAATATCATAAGAAACATGAACCCCCAATCATAAAAATCATAGGAAGTATTTTTCATTATATTTAACCTCATTGATAGCTTGTAGAACATGAATCCCAAATTCTAAAAGATCAGTAATTTAGTATAATGTTTTATAATAGTGGTAAACTTATTTTGTCTTTATATTCATAAGTAAATTATAAATAATATTAATATATTTAGGATAAATAAAATAATATCAATTCAATAGAAATAGATTTTTTACTGAAAAATTTATTTTTTTAAAAAACTATTTCATTACACTTAGCGCACAAAACATATAATAATTTTTTCTTAATTTTTTGAAATTTATATTACTTTGTGAAAATAATTTATTAAATCAGTATATAAAAATAATTCAATGGTGTATTCTTGAGATTTTTTTGAAACGTTTCATTTTTCGATGAATAGTAAAAAGTACTTATTATTATTGAAAGTTATATTTTTGATTAAAAAATTTAAAACATAATATTATATATTAACTTAATTTTAAGTTAATATTAGTTCAATTATATTACCATTTATATAAATTTGTTCACTTTAGTAAATTTAATTTTTTATTTTGATATTAAATCCTTTTATACTTTTGAGAATTTTCTCATTGGAAATCCACTTTTTCATCATGTCAGCACATATAATATTAAATTGGGTTCTATGACCTATTTGAAATTAATTTAGATAAATAGATTCCATATTTATAATCAGATTAAATTATATCATCTAATAAGGTCAATATAATTTTTTTCAAAAATGTGGGGTGAAAATAGTAAAATTTAATTACTATATTTAAGGTAATGTTTGGTTTACCAGGGTTTAAACTATGAAGAAAAGGGTTAAAATGACCCAATTATAGTCCAACACATATTTATGGATGTATTTTAGTGTTATTACCACTTATTTTATATCATGGAACGTTTAGAAGTATTTTTTCTGGATAAACATATGGGGGTATTTTATTTATTTTGAAAATTCGATGTGTATCCTCTCCACCACATATAAAATTACACCCCTTCTCCTCACCACTTCACACAGAAAAAATAATCATTTAGTAATAACTACCAAATATAATTCTTTAATCCCATAAAAACATCCAATATAACTTTTTTGATAAAAAAATCCAACAAAGGAAGTATTTCATTGAAGATCTAAATAAGTTTTCTGAAAAAGATGTAACGTTCCTAAATGATTGTTTTTTTCATATTATACCTACCATTATTACTATTAGACATTTATTATATAAAAAACATTATATTACTTATTACTATATGTTATTAATTCATGTTAATGAACTATATATATATCCTCTTCAATTAAATTGGAAAATAAACCACCGATCACGTGTATGATGGAATATTACCTCAAAAACTGATGTAATTTGTTTTCCATCACCACATTTAAATGATAAATATAATTTTATATTATAACATATATATATTATATTAATGATATTATTATAAATCTGAAATTATAAAATATCATACACTTCCTTTCATTTCATTTCGTTCACAATACGATAATGTTGCTCATGTGCACAACACACTATTATCTCGGGATGCCATGTGGTTAATTTTTCTATTATTATTTATATAAAAAATTATAATGATAAATTCAATGAATATATGAGAAATAATTAACATTATATTTATTATATTAGATTAAATTATCACCCACTTCATTTTAGGTTTCCTTGTTAATGGAATTATACAATTGATCATGTGTGCGTACGACATACCGTCTCCACAAAACGATGTTGTTCTTTTTCAATGTCCATCCTTAAATAATGATAATGAAAATTTTAATAATTATTCAACATTATATTTATAAAATTAATATAATTATTTATATTATGGATCTATATCCAATATCTGTGAATCAAAACATTGAAGGAAAACACACTTGAGAAAACAAGGCGATTAACATCCAAAATGATAAAAATATTGAAATGTTATGAAAAAAGGGTGGTAAAATGATATTATGAGATTATATTGGACATAATAAATAATAATATATTTCTATAATAAATGAATAAAATAATTAAAACCATTATATAGAATATAAATTCACATTGAATAAAAAATTAAGCGTTATATAAGGGACTTCGTCTCAATTTCTCTTCATCGATTCATATAGTAATTTTATAAGCCTAATTTATTTTATATTGCATATATAATGCCAAATTTTCAAATAATATCATGAATAATTCATACATCATGGTTTATTAAGTCAAAATTATAATTATTTTATATTAGGGGACATGAGTCAAAAATTAATATGTCATAAATAATTCTATAACTCCATTTCTATTCATTTTTTTTATTTCGTCTTCATTGTCCTTGAAATTATATGATTATGTGGGAAATGTTTTTCGAATATATTATTATTTAACTCCAATTTTATATGTGGATTTAAATTTAATCCAAATAATTTATTAATTTTTTATTTATCACTTCTATATTATTATTTTTATAAAGGCTTTTCCCAATCTCATTTTAATTAGGATTTTTATAATTGAATTCCAATTGAAATAAAAAAATAATGAATTATATACTAAACCCATTAATTTTATTCTACGATGGGTATTCATGATTTTTTATTATAATACTACTATATTTCATTTCTCTTGTACTTAAAATTATAGATAATGTTTTTCAATAAAATAAGTCATCATTTATCTTTTTAGACACAAATCATTTTTCTTTAAAGACCATGTTTTCGTAAAATGTTTTAAAAAATAATTTTCAAATATTCCAAATGATTTTTTAAATATATTTTCACCAATTTTTTACATTTTATATTTTTAAAATGGAATTTTTTCATCATTCATCATACATGTCCTGTTGGGATTTTATCGAAAATGTTAAAAAAATCATTTTTAACTAATATTAAATGTAATATGTTTCTCATATACATGGATAATTAATGATTTATAGATAATTTTACAAGTTCAAAATTTAAATTTTCATGTAATATTATTATCAAAATGTTTTTAGACTTTTAATTTTGGAATGTTATTTTTAAAATTGAATGGATATTTTACTCAAGAATGTTTTTAAACATATTTTTTTGGTATTTAAATTCCTCAATTATAAAAAACACATATTTTAAATAAATACTAAAATCGTGATATTTTTAATTGAACCCATCTATATTTATTATAGGGATGGTTTTTGATCATTTTGGACAAGGAATGTGGTGACATTGACTTTCCTAACTCAATTATGTAGTGATTAACTTTCCCTTAAAATATTCACTTTCTTGTGATCATTATACATAAATGTTCCCCTGAAAAGACATAATATCTATCATGTATATACTTATTAATTAAACTATTTATCATTTACTTATATGGTATTTTATTTTGAATGTTATTTGATTGTATCTAGAAATTATTGTTTATACATATTCCTTATTAGGTTCAACTTTTTTTGATAAGGAATAATGTCTATGAATTAAATCGGTCATTCAATATATGATGAATGAGTTAGAAATTATGTTTTAGGAGGACCCATATAATAGATTGGCCCATGATGCATTAGTAGTCTTATAAGATGAATTAGTTAGATGGCTATAGTTT
This sequence comes from Viscum album, assembly GCA_963277665.1. Taxonomy (NCBI): domain Eukaryota; kingdom Viridiplantae; phylum Streptophyta; class Magnoliopsida; order Santalales; family Viscaceae; genus Viscum; species Viscum album. The sequence goes on along the minus strand of OY728133.1, from coordinate 1,861,364,600 downwards.
AATGGGTTTTCTGTGTATACCTACCCAAAAATTTTAGACTATCTGTTAAAAAGTCCTTACAATAGTCATATCATGATGCTTGAGATCATAAAATCCAATAATTAATCATTTCTGTAATAAAAAAATATTATTATTATACAATATATTTTTCTCAATGTCGTTCCCTCTTGAATAATTTCATTATTATATTATTTATTAAATGGAATTTTGTTTAGTTATTTCCCTTTGAATATTGATTATGATGTATCCAATTATAATATTAACCATATAGATTAATAGGAATATTTGTTCAATTATTTTCCTTACAATATTGATTATTTCCTATTGATTCATGATAGCCTCTACTGTTTGTAAACCTTATTGAGATTTTAAACACACCCTTATTTTATTTCATTTCCCTCATATAAAAAGAGTAATTTATTTAATAAGATTCATGGATTCAGATAATTTTATTTTTAATTTATTATATTTTATTTGTATTCATAATATAAAACTTTTATCCAACATCTATCTAGTTTTCTAAGGATAATAAACTATATATTTATTCAGGATGCAATTAATAATATCTTATGATAAATTTTAATAAAACAGTGTCTTTAGGCTACTGGGGTCAGGGTTGTTATATTTTATATCAGATAATGTTTAATTGAGAAATTGTGAAATAGATTTGGAAAACATAGATAAGATAATATAACCCTATGATAAAATTTGAGTATTAATATAGGAAAACACCCTAATGTATTGATAATGTATAGACTAAGTGGTTTTTCTGGAAATTCATCCCTTTACGAATACTATATTTGAATACTGTTCCCAAAATGATTTAACTAGGGTTAATAATTATTAAAAAGGAATGTCAGGATTGGATCAATTGTTACCTAGTATATGATTAATGGGTTTACTATTCACCAAGTTTGATAATACTAGGGGATATGCTATTGATAATTCACATTTTATATAAAATTATTTTTATATTATTTTATTAGATGATTAAAATGAATGGACTATCTTATCCCTATGTTTTATTATATTTAAAAGAGGGTGTCGTTATATAGGTATCCTGTAAATGAATATCTAGTTTTCCTACTATAAATATTTCTCATTACATTATGGTTTTTAGTTTTATTCAATGGATGGAACCTGATGGAATCTTCTTGATTGTTCCTAATAAGTTATGCCAAAATATTATTAACAACATGTACCTTAAAAACCTCTTAGACTCAACAATAGAGAGATAAATGGAGTAAACTAAGAGATCAAGTGGTGGATACCATGGATGAAGGAAGTATATATTTCGTTCATGTTAGAAATATGGAAAGAGACACATATAAAATAGTCTTAATTTTACAATAAAATGTTTATGTGTCAAAATGAAGGGAATAATGTAATGAATTTCCAAGGAATAATTAAGAGTGTGGTGCATAGGAATATAATTCATCCTATGGATGTATTTATATTTATTTATCCAAAATATGGTAAACCTGGGAATCATTTTTGCACATTCCCCATTTTAAGGTTAAATCCTAGAAAATGTAATGACCTATGACAAAATAAAATGGTCAAAGTATATATTGGGATTCCAAAAAAAATTGATTAATTTTTAGCAGTGGTATTTTTTGTTATAAGAATCATGAAACATGTAATAATTGTGTTAATTTTGGAATAATATATATATTCAATTACATAGGAGGTTTGGATTCTATTATGGAAGTATGATTCAAATATTTATAGTAATTTCAACGTCATAAACTACACTTTTTATGCATTATGTGATGGAAGTCTATGATGACTAAAAATATTTTGGGATAAAAATAAGGCAATACAACCCATTTGTTTATTGTATAATTTCATGGAAATTTATTTAAGGGAGAATACCACAACGAATTGTGGTAATAGGTTTAATGTTATTGGAAATATTTTGGGTTTATTTAATCTCGATGTTGATGTAATTTTGTGATATTAAAATTTCTAAATATTAAAGGAATTATATTAATTTAGTTTCAGATAAAGGTAAACACATATATCAGGTGACAATCGATTGACTCAAACAAGGACATAGGGATTGAACCAACTACTGAAGGGTGATAATGGTATTATTCCTACCATTTTTCTATAATGAATTATAGTTAGAATATTATAAATTTTACTTAAATTAATTGTCTGATAAATATTATTGTCTAACCAATGGTGTAACTATTGAGTTTTAGAGATTAATTTATTATATTGGATAACTTGTGATAACCATATTGTAACATCCCGTTACTTATTTTAAGGTACACCTCAACACTTATTTTTATTAGGCTTGGTTGGGTATTTTATCTAGTATTTTTGGGTGATATATATAATTTGCCCGTGGTTTTCCTCATTGTGCATGTTTGGAACAGATTTTTCCCAAATAGTGTACTCATTAAGGAAAACCATGAATCACTGGATAGTGATGAATTTCATAGTTAGTGCACGGTTTAAAAACCCACGTTCTCACCTACTAGATTTTGTTAACATTAAATAATTAGACAATAGGGGCACCCATCTAGTCTAATAGTGTGGCCCTCCCAATCCAATTATACATAAAACATTTTATATTATAAAATATTATATAAAATTTCCAAACAAAACACTGTTTCAGTCCCCGATCAATCACAGTTTTACCTAACTCGGATTCCATGCCATAAAAAACTGTATGGGTGATTATTTTTCCTCCAAACCCATTTATTAGAGGAATTAAGGGTGGAAAATTTCATCCAATCCCCTGAGGTAACTAAATATTCTACCATTTTTCTCTTTATGGAATCCAATTATCTCCTTATTAGATGGTATTGGACCATCTTGATTTTTATTGATCTAAACTATATTTGCTGGGATATTGATTATATGACTAATTTATGGTTTTACAATTTCTTTTCCTTTTTCTTGGAAAATCTTATTGGGGTTTTTGATTTTTGATTCTCTGATTAAAGGGCGGTGGTTCTGTTTTAGTGATGAAATTGTTTAAAAAAATTTGATTTATTTATTTTAAATAGCATTAAATAAATATAGGACAACCCATGTTGATATTATTTTGAATTAGAATTGTAAAAGGCATGTATTAATGGGAAAATAGATGATTCCATTGGAATAGGAATTTGAGCCATATTTTGATGTTGAAGGAATTGAGTAATTGATATGAGAATTGATTTTATAAAAATGGATGTAATTTATTTGAAAAAAATATAAAGTTTGTTTTTTATTAAATCAATTAATTAATGAAAAAACCAATGTTTTGGTTTTGAAACTGAATTAGAATATACAAACTCCAAAAATTTGTAGTTTTTTTTAAATGATGATTTATTTGTAATGATATGATTTCTCATTAATTGATTGATGATTGAGAACATGTGATCCTTTTTAGTCAGTGGGTTATTTAGTATAGGACCAATAGTATGATAATTCCATGGAAATTGATTGACTGTGATAATGATAAGAGTAATCTAGTTTGAAATATCATATCCAAGATGATATGTTGAGGAATCTTATTCATCCAGATTGTGAAAGACATGTGTTTACGTATTTAAGAGATCACTGATAATAGATGAGTGAGTATCCTATGATTAAGAACTATTGTATCATAGGTAATAAGGCCATGATACTTATTAGGATTATTTGGTATATAATTTTTTCATTTATTATGAAATTTCATTACTTATAACTATTAATTTATTGAAATTATTATATATAAAAATGTTTATTTAATCCATAATTGAATTTTTTACTATCATTTTGAAATGAAATCATATTATAGTATTAAATATGAAATTTTATATCTGTGCCCATTTTAATTAATATTTAAAACATTATTTGGTTTTCTATAATTGAATATTTTTAGGGAGCACTTCATGAGAACCTACTAATCTTTATAGATCACACCCAACCTTTTCTTATTTGAATTTGTTGACTTCTTTTTACCGTGTTCATGAAAATGGAAAGAGCAACATGGAAGTGGTGGATGTTCATGATCTCCCAAGATTGGAGTGATGATTACATTGGGATGTTTTCCCTTCTACTAACTACATTGACGATTTACTGTATTAGGTTTTGGTTATACCTATTTGGTTTCTTGTACTGTCATCATTTGGAGTTTAGAGAATGATAACTTATAAAATTTTAAATTCCATTATTTAAATGAAAATAATTTCCCTATTGTTTTTATATTATGCAGTTTTATAGATTCCAACTCAAGAGAATCAAAGATTCTCATTGGGAAATTTCATTACTGGCTTGGGAATCAAGGTACTAGGGTATCTAGGATGGTTCATTAGAATGTGGTATTGGTGGTTCAACTTGAGTGTCTTTCCATTATGTTAATATGTTGTTTTGAAAATGTTTTCAGAACATAAAGGGTTGTTTTGACAGTGTTCTTGGGAAACTATCACTATAACGAGCCTTATGCCCCCACGGGTGGTTTGAGAAAGGTATCTTGAGGAATATATTTTTTATTTTAATAATTTTTTTTGGAAAATTAAAATTCTAAATCTTTTTTAAATTGATACGATTAATTTCCTCACATCACTTTTTCAGTTTTTGATCTATGTAATCCTATGATGTCTTAAATATTTTCTGATGATGTTTTATAGAATCAGGCATTTGAGAAGATTTTTGAATTGATCCCAAGTGAAAGCTGCTAGTGAGCCACAAATAGTAAATCCTATTAAAGACCAAAATCTAGTCGAGAAACACGGAGTGATGGATCTGGGAATCATACTCAACAGTTCCTATTCTAGAATCCACATGTGTTCCAAAGTTCTAATGATCATTAAAAGGCATGGATTTGTTGAATAATATTGATATTTTGTTTGAGTTCTTAGAAATTCATGATTCGATTAAGGTGAAATGTTCCACCTTCGTGTTAGAGGGAACTAGATAAAGATGGTGGGATTAAATGGTTATAGAATATAAAAATAGGGTTCCGAGTGGAAGGAGCATAAATTTATTTTCACTGATTATTTATATCTAGAGTCAATAGTGACAACTAAGGATATGATGTTTTTTAAACTCCATTAGGTTGACAGGACCATGATAGAGTATGAAAATTGATTTACAGATATTTTATTCTTTTCAGAAGAGATTTCATTGAATGAGAATATAAAGTCTCTATGGATTGATATGTGTCTTATATGTGATATTATTGACCAAGTTTTCTTATTAAAGCTCACTGATTTTTTTGATGTGATGGATAGGGAATTGATGGTTGAGTTTGACTTGGCTGATATGTTTGTGTTAACAGGGGTTCATTTTTCAGTCACTGGTATATATATGAGTTCTCTTAATGTAAATAGAAATCATGATGACTCTCATTGAAATTCTCAACTGTGCGGTTCGTCTAGAACACATGATGTGCCTAGAATATACCCTTTGTCTTTTTTGTATTGTAACAAGCTAGGGAATTCTAAATTCATTTTCAAAAATTCACCCAAGATATGTTATTCATATAGATGGTCAAGTCACTTTTAGAAGTTATTCTATATCTTTTGTTATTAAAAAAGTATAATAGTCTCATATTCACCTAAAACAAATGTAGTGTACTTATATTCTTCACAAACAAATGCTGTTTCATACATATTAATCTAGAATGAATCTTATTCACATAGAGGTAGAGTCTTTAGAGGAAGTTGATACATGTCCAACATTTATGATTGGAACCATCTCAATATCTTCATCTATTATCACTTATTTATTTGATACTAGTGTATCTCAATCATTTATATCAACTCATATTGTGATACTAATAAACATTTCTATAGTGATTTTATCTTATGTGATGGATATTACTATGCCCCTTAGAAAAAGATAGAGGGGAGTCTCCCTTATCCGCCTTATCCCTTATCATTATCTGATATCTAAATTACATGAGATTTTCTAGTTATTTAGATGAAACCATTTGATTTTATATTTGGGATAGATTAGTTCGTTTATAATTATAAATGAATAAAATACTATCTTGGTTGGGTCTCCTTTTTTGTACTCAATGGGGTGTGCCGTGTGTTTTAGGGATAATGTGAGGGGAGTTTGAGTAGAGTCAAACCATATTATATTGAGTTGGGGTAATTTAGATATGTGTTTTCCTTATCTATAGTGATAATGTTTGATCATAGATCTCTCTCCTATTTTCATCATGTTTCATGATGTTATTATTTCTTATTTCTCTAATTTTTTATTGGTTTGAGATGGTGTGTTTTCTATTGAATAAGTGTTTGGTACAAAAATAGCGTTGATAACTTATTATTGAATGGAACCATATGAAGTGAAAGAGTCAAAAACTCATTTGGATTATTTCTTAGAGAAATTATTTATATTCTTAAGTGTTTCAAATTTGGAAGTTCCATTACTAAGATATCAGATGGAACACATCACATTTGTGTTGCTTACCAAAAAAATCAATCATGTTATTGTGAAGAACTAGTATTCATTACCATGTATTGATGATTTTATTAACAAATTGAATGGAGATAATTGGATATTGAAGATTGACGATTTATTTCTTTATCAACATATGAGAATAAAATAGTATGAAATTTAGACAACAACATTTCAGAGAAGGTACGACTATTATTTGTATATTTACAATCCACTTGTTCTAACTAATTCTCCTGTACTATATATGGATTTGATTAAAATAATAATTGAATAGTATTTTTATAAATTCATTATGGTATTTGTGGATAGAGTCCCATATTAATAAATGTTCATGGAAAATCATGTGCATCATATGAGATTAATTCTATGATTGTTGAGAAATCCTGGAATCTACGAGAGGCTATTGAAATGTGATTTTTGGAACTATTATGTAATTTCATTGAGACGCCTTGTGTTGGAACAAGGCCTGTTATTTGGTCTTGAAAACATCAAATATATTATCACATGGGAGAATATATGTATTTTTTTAAGATTTAGAGCTTCTTGGGACCAACGGTATATTATCATTAGTTCGTAATGGATTTCAAAAAATTAGCTTCTCAGAATAACACACTCACTTGGAATGGAGGAGGGTTGTATTGGGATGATAAATGATGGAGTTAATTTTCTATATTGAATCATCATTTTATATACGTGATATTGTTGACTCTTTTAGAGTTTAGGTAGGTCAATGTATCTTTCATTGATGCATCACGTTCAGTGCTAGGTTTTATTCTTATGCAAGGTGATCAAGTGGTACTCTATGGTTCTTAGTATATTAGGACATAAAAGAAGAATTACATAACCCATAACCATGAACACACATATGTTATTGATTAATATAAGAGTTGGATGAATTAATTTATCATAGAATGGTTTACTATGTATTTTGAACATAAGATCAGGAGTAATATCTTCCCCCAAATTGATTTGAATATTTACCAGAGCAATTGGGTGGAGTATCTAATTTATTTTTATTTTAATATTTCCTATAACCTAATGAAATGGAATTTCATTTATAATTTGTTTTGTATGAGAGTATAGACCCAGGACAAGAATGAATCATCAGAAGAGTGGAACTTGATGGCTCTTTTTTTAGAGTTTCATTTAGGAGTTCATGAAATACGGGACGAGGTTTCCTTTATTAGTCTATAGTTCAAATACACTCTTCATATGATTATTTTTCAATATAATTATCTTAATGGTGATTTCCTTATCAATAGTGACTCTCATTGTGTTGTTGAGACCATTGGTGAGTTGGTTTTCTCCAGAGAGGGTATTCAATATTTCTATAATTAATATATTATAACCTTTTAAGGAGAAAATATTTGTTGGTTGATTAACTTAACTACCTAGGGGATGTTCTCCCTAGATCAACAAATATTTTCTATGTAATGATGCAATGATTATGGTACCCAGGTATGAGATGGGGAATCATTGACTTTTTTCACACTACTGCACTTTCCAAGCATTCAAGGAATAATACACATGTTCTTTTTGTTTTATTCAACCACTTCCCAATGATGATGTAAAAGTAAGATGATATTTTTATGTATATTTAGGTTGGGTTTACACATTCCCCTATAAATAAGAATTTGATATGGGTTTTGATTTATTTAAAGACCCAATTAGATCACTTTAAAAACATTTGTGACAAAACCGATGTTGGAGAGTCATGAATTATCTATGTAAAATATATTGTTTTGTTTCATGGAGTGCTATCTAATATAGTATCTAATAGAGATCACCATATTACATCACATTTTTTGTGAGTGCATTAGAAGGTGATGGGATCTTATTTTTTTTAGTGTGGCATACCACCCGTAGATGGATAGATAGACAAGAAGGGATATAAAAAATCTTGATTACAAGATTCATGCCTACGTCCTTGATTTTGGTAGAGCATGGGATGACAATTTTTGAATTTTTGAGTTTTCATATAACAATAGTTACAACTCCATTACTTGAATGGATCCTTTTAATTCCTTTTATGGCCGACCATGTCAATCTCTATTGTATAGGCTAGATCTTGGTGAGACTTCCATGGTTAGATTGATTTTTTCCAGGTGTCTATGACGAATATTAACATGATTCATTAGATATTTTTAATGATACATAACTAGAATAAATTTTATGATAATAATAATTTAATACCATTGGATTATTTAATTTTGCACCATGATTCCTTGAATGGTTCACACTGTTTGGGTCATCAATGGAATGGTAGGAAAGGGAATTTTGGTCCTAATTATTTGGAACCTTTTGTGGATTTTGAGATGGTAGGGATATTGGATTAATAATTAGAACACACACCACATTTGTTGTCGATACATTACATGTTCAATGTTTTTCATCTGTAGAGAAATATTTCTGACACATATCATGTATTGAGCTTGGAGGATATGGATGTCAAGAATAATATACCTCTGACTAGGCATCCAGTAAGGATAGCAGATTCAGAGGTAAAGGTACTTCTAGGAAAGATTAAGACATTGGTCTCTATGATATGGAAAAATTGTTCAGATTCTCATGATACCTAGGATAATGAGGAACTAATATGATTTTAATAGAACAATCTATTTATTATTTAAACACAAACCCACCCTTTCTTGGGATAGATTGTTTTTATGGTGGGATGGTTGTTACATCGCATTTTTGGTTTTTAGGTACTGCAAAACATTTATTTTTAACACAATTTTGGTGGGGCTTGTCTCGAATTCCTTATAGTGAAATATGATTTTTTGGAGTTTTTTTAGGGATGTGTATGAATTGTGTATGAATTTCCCAAACCATATGGCCCTATTTTGAAAATAATGTATCTGAGGAAAATAAGAATTTTTTTGGTTTTGTAATTGTTTGAAAAATGTTATTCCCATCTAGTAGAAACCATGTTCTTTAGATAGTAAGACGATAGAGGTTCATGGTTAGGGAATACTATCTCCCAATCCCAGAGGCACTGCCTAGCTAACAATGTTCAGGTGACATTATTAATCTGAATAAGAAATTAACTTTTGTGATCCCACATTTATGTCGTTACTATCCCAAATTTTACCTAATAAAATGTATTTCATTGCTATTAAATCCTTATAGGGGTGATATTGAAACCTCCAAACCTATTCACTGACAGATAAACGCATGAAAGATCTAGTTTGATCTCTTTTAAGTAAGTGAATATCCGCTAATAAGTCTCTTTCTGGTATCTTATTATCTCCTATAAAGAGGGTATAATATCATCATGTTTTCATGGATCTAAGATCTATTTTATAGAATCTAGATTCATAGTTTTATTTATTAATATCTGAGTTATTTGTTTTTCAATAGATAATCCCACTACTTGTGTTGATTTTTTATTATATTATTAAAGTAGGTGGTTCCATTTGAGATTATAAATTTAATTAAATCTATTAGTATCATGAATTATTTGATATTGAATTTAAATGATTTATGTAAAATAATTCATATTATTTGGAATTGGAATTTGTATAGACATGGATTTTGGGGAAACCCCCAAATTCTTATGGAATTAGAATTTTGGGTGTATTTTGATGATGACAATGATTAAATGATGTGAGAATCAAGTTTAGATAAATATATTAAATTGAATTGTATAAAGAATATGGTTAGTTTTTTATTTAAATAGGCATGAACTGATGAAACCCCATGTTTCAGTTCATGAAACTAGATTGTGATACTAAAACTGAAAAATTTGGAAGTTCAATTGTAACTGATTATTGATTTGAAATGAGATTATTTAACCATTATTGACTAATTTATTTAGAACAAGAAATATTGGGTAGTTACTGGTCAATTTAAGAATAAAATTTTGGGATTATAATTATTTATAAATGGTGTAAAGATGAAAACACTAACAAAACCCCAGTTCGACATATCTTATCCTTGATAGGATATTGATTAGTCTTTTTCAGCCTAAGCCTGAGAGAAGTGATTACACATATTTCAGAGATAAATAATTTTATATGTGTTAGGATCATCTAATAAGGAATGATCATACCATAGGCCATATATCCATGGTTCATTTTTCAATATTTAGATATATACACATTATATATATTATGAAAATATTTTAATTACGACTTGGGATTTATATAAATGATATTATATGAAACTTATCATTTAATACGTCTTTGAAATGTTTTCCACCATTTTTAAATGAATGTATTTTTATGTTGTAAGTATGAAATTATATCACCAGACCCTATTTGATTTAAAATTTAAATCATGATTAAGATTATGTGTATAATTTTATATTGGATTATGCCACATATTAAAATTGAATTTTGAAAAATGGACTCCATATTTTTCATTAGAAGGTCAACATAATTTGTTATCATAATGAATATACAAAATAATAAAAATTAAATAATGTGGTTAAGGTAATAACGTGTTTACCATTGGGTAAAATATAATGATAAGGGTTAAAAAGACCTATAATATGTAAAAAACCATTTTGAGGATGTAATTATACTTTATCACATCTAGGTTTCATGATTGATCAATTGGGGAGGCCATTTGTTTGATAAAAACACATGTTTAATTGATTACATTCAAACAAACCATTCATTTCCTCTCCCACATTTATAAAATGTCAACCAAACTTTTCTCCTTTTCCATATTTAAAAGCCTTTTAGTTAAACCAATTCCTTAAATTAAAACTATCATAATAACCTAAAAACATCACAGGTCCCCTTATTTTATTATAAATCCATTATGGGGTGGAATTTTGGTGCAAACCTAAAGTAGTTGTCCAAATAAGAGGTAATTTTCTTAAACATACATGTTTTTTCGTCCTGCACCAACATCAAATCATATTTAAACAAAATTATATAAAACTCACAGTATCTCCCATATACTGAGATTTTATTATGTTTTGGTAAAGTCCCATATCCTTCTCCCTTACTATCAAATGGGAAAGGAAAATTTTGATCGTGTGTACAGTGGACTACCACCCCAGGAACCAATATAATTCATTTTCCCTTACCAAATTTCATAGCTAGATATATTGATAGATTTAAAAATGTATATAAATTTTAATGATATTATTATGAATCTGGAATTATAATATCAAATATAACTTATTACTTTCTTTAGATTTTTAAAACATGAGACATCTGTTGCGTGTACGGTAGACTACCACCTCATTAGGCGATGAAATTCATTTTTCACTTAAACTATACCTGAAAATTAATAACGATATATAAATTGATAATATGTGATATATTTGAAATTATATTTTTTTATAATATTAATACATCACCAATGTCATTATCCTTTCACTTTTTAATGGAATACTTTCACAGCTAATGTCTACCTACAACCTATTATCTCCACGAAGCGATGCGATTCATTTTCCTGGTCAATAATTCAAGAATGACTATTAAATTAAATATAAATTTTGAACATGATATTTAAAAAATCAATATAATTCTAGATATAGTGTATAAATATAATTTACAAATGAACCAGTACATTCATGACACAACACACATGAGAAAACAAGGCAATTAACACCTGAAACAGTGAAAATAATGAACTATTAGTAAAAAAAGATGGTAAAATGTTATAAGATGATCATATATGATATTATAAATATTATTTTGGTTCATAAAAAATTATTAACATTATTTAAATCATTATAAATTAGATTTAATAGCATTCATCTCAAAGGAATCATAATGTAAGGGAGATCGTCTCAATTTATATTCATTAAAGATTATTGAAATTTGATGCACCTATTTTATTTTATATGTTGTATATACTACTCAATATTCATAAAATATCATGAATAATTCATAATTAATTTTATCATGATTATTAACTTGAATTATTTCATCTTAGGGTATTTCACTTTGAAATTACAAAGTGGAATTAATTTCGTAAATTTTTTAATTGGATTAAATTTGTTCTTTAGTATCCTTAAAATTCAATGATTATGTAGGTAATGTATTTTGAATATATTATGTTTCAATTAAAATTGTTTTATTTTTATTTACATTGGATACATAGAATAGATAAATTTTGTAATTCTCACATCAATGTTATGATTTTTGTAAAGGTATATTTCACAATATAGTTTTAATTTGAATTTGGTTATAATTGAATTTAAATTTAATGAAACTAGTTAAAAACCATTTAATAAACACATTTCATTTTATTATCCCATGAGTTTTAATAATAGTTTCAAGTAATAGTATGATATTCTATAATTTAGTGATTATAATTATTGAGAATATATTTTTAATAAAAAACGAAATTATTTACCTCTTCATTCCAAAATCATTTTCCATCCAAATCAGGCTTTCAAAAAATATTTTTTAAAAAGTTTTTAACATTTTCAAAACTATTTGTTAAAGTGATTTTCATTCAGTTTTGAATTGTTAACTTTTTTATAAAATATTCATGTCATTTTCAAAACAAGGTCCTTTTTTCTTTTTAAAAAAATGTGAACCGAATATTTTTTAATTTACAAAACATTTATGGAATTTTCTATCATCACAACTACACAATGTTTTAAAAAAAATTACTATGTCAAAATTTTTCATTAAAATAATGTTGTTTTAGAAATTGTTTTACCTCTATCTTTATGATTTTAGTTTCAATATGTAAAGGATATTTTCCTCGAGAATGATTTGAAATATTTTTTTAAAGTATTTCGATTCATCAATGAAAAAATGACAATATTTTATATATACTCCCCGAGGGATATTTTTTGTGGATACCATACATATTAATTATATGGATGGTTTATGATATTTTTTACCAATGGAATTAATGGAATTCCATTTATTGAATCATTTTTATATTCAATAACTTTTCGCTGAAATATTCACTTCTATATGATCATTTGACATTTAATTTACCCTAAATATAAATAATATTTATCATAGATATAAATAGTACTTAAAAAATACTTCATTTCTACAAATGGTATTTTACATTTAATTTTTATGAATCAATAGAGATATTATTTTCAATCTATATTCCTTACATGATAAATAATTTTATTTATATGGTATATTGTTACATGATCAAAATTTTCATTTTAAATATATATAATTTTTTAGAAATGAAGATACGGGTGCGGCCTAGTTGTTAATAGAACCAAATGAATTGGTAGTCTCATTAGATGAATCAGTTTTCTAGCCTAGGTCAAATTAGTTTTATGATATTACTTCCCTATCAATTTAAAACTATCTAGTAAATGGTTTTGATAGTAGTAGCATCATGATTCCCCATACCAGAATATCAAATAATTTATAATTTACATCATCAAGAATTAACTTATTACTATCTATTATATTTTCACAATGATATTAACAAGGGATGCATTTAAATATCATTTTATTGATTAAATGGTATGTGTTTTCATTTATTTACCATACCATATTGTTTATTCCTTATCCAATTGTGATTGTAAAGATTTTGATTAAATGGAATGTCTAATAAGTTATTAACACTTCTATATTTATTCTCACATATTGATTTATGATAGATTCTATTGTATTTAACCCTTTTTGAGCATTTGAAATCAAAATTATTTTTCATATATTCTATAGGAGATGAATAAGAAATATTTTAATGAGTTTTAGTAATGTAAATAATTTCTTTGTTACGTATTATGTTTATTATTTTTCCATTTTAAAATTGTTACAGTGTGTGTATTTATTTTATGAAGAATAATAAACTATTGGTTCCTTTGTGATGTGATTCATTTTATCTTATGTAAATATAATAATGCTGACATATGTTCTAGGGTACTATGGTTGTATTAGTTATAGTTGGTATCAAACAATGTTTAGTAGAAACATTTGGAATCATAATTAGAAAGACATATATTAGTGACCATAAACTTATTATATACATTAGAGATAAATTAAAAAAACTTAATGTTTTAGTATGGTAGTGATTGTATGGGATTTCAAAGATATAGATCCATGTAACAATACTATAAGTTCAAGTTGTTATTGTACAAATGTACCATGGAATAATAAATCCAAAAAAGAAAATATAGTATAGACTCGAGCATTACCTCATATATTATAATGTGACTTACTATTCCCCTTGTTTTACACTCATGGTAGATAATTTTTGGATAATTAACATTTTATTTAAAAAACACTATGAAGTATTTGAATTGGTGATGACAATGAATGAACTAGGTTAAACATAACGTGTCATAGATTGAAATGGAGGTGTAAATATTTTGTTACCCTATAAATTAATATGGTGTTCCCATCAATTTTTTTTATAGCTCGCACTATTCTTTATTTAGTGAACTATTGAAACCTAATGGAATAATTTTCAAATTGAATATTAATGAAAATGTAGTGACTATGGGAAATCAAATTGGATGATGATAGAATTGAAATACCTAATTATTATTCTTAATCATTTATCCTGAAATATGATTAACAACCTATACTATAACTAACTCACATACCCACGAAAGTAGTGGATAATGGTGTTTTCTAAGAGATCGAGAGGTGGATATCATGGTTGAAAGAATAATCTATTTAATTCATGTCATAAATGCAGAAAAGGACAGCTAGTAAAGTGCCTCAATAAAAAAAATTAATTGTTAATTTTTGTGGAAACGATTGGAATGATGTCATGAATTTTAATGAAAAAATCAAGGATACAATATAATGAAATAAATTTAATCATATGGAGCCATTTATATTTCATTATTTGAAATAGGGGAACCTATGAATTTTCAAGGTTAATTTCATATTTTGACTACTGTCCCCAGAACCATGTAGGGATATATTTTGAAATAAAATGGTTGAAATAGTTGTTTGGATTAAATAATAATATTGTAATGGAATTTTTAGTAATGTTAATTTGGTTCCATGAGTAATGAAACAACTAAGTATTATTTTAATTTTGAAATAATATATGTCTTTGTAATTATAAATATCATGGATACCATCATGGATATATTGTTTTAGTATTTATTATAATTTCAATGTATTAAATGCCCATTTTGGGATTTACATTATTATAGTTTACAATGATTAAGGATATTTTCCAAATAATTTATTGAAATAGAACTCATTGTTAATGTATTTGTTTTTGTGGAAATTTTACTTAATGAAGAGTGACCTTACATTTTGTGGACAACATTTTAAAGGTATCAGTAACATTCAAGGTATATCATATATTGACGTAAAGGTAATTATTTATTTTAACACCTTGGGAACATTATAGAAATTATGTTAATTCAGTATCAGAATAATTACACCCCACATGTAGGGTAATGACATATTGCATCTTTCATGGATATAGGGAATGAACCCACAATCGAAGAGTGAGAAGTGTGTTTTTCCTACCAATGGACTATGTGATTTTATGGTTAATATGTCATTGTTTTTACTTAAGTGATTTGATGGATAAATATTAATGGTGAACCAATGGTTTTAATATTTTTGTTTACATATTAATATATTATATTAGATAACTTATGTTAACTGTATTCGTTTTAGAAAAAGGGTCAAGAGAGACTGGAAGTGTAAAGACCCATAAATTTCAAGGAAATTTTTTTTCTTAAATTCTATGGAATTTTACGAGTACGCAGTTTCTGAAAGCACCTGATTCCGAGGCCCGGTGTGCCCGAAATAATTTTCTCAAGTTATGTTATGATTAAATTAATGTGGGTAAGAAGTTTTCCTAAAAAAGTGGAATAACTCTTAAATGGTTACTCGGATCAGAAATATGAGGGCATAATAATTCTTAGGATGGCGGGTTTACCCTAGGCGTGACTTAAGTTTAGTCGGTGTGGGCCTCCTGTGAGAAAACTCGAAAATGGCATTACCGTAAATAAAATAACTAAATAACGTTATTTTATTTTTAAAATTCTTATAACTCACAAACGGTAACTCTGATTAAAAATCTAATACCACCGCTGAACTCGTGAGGGTATGCTTTATCTAAAGAGATACTAACTTTGGCCGGTGCGTGCCACCTGAGAAAGTTAGTTTTTGGCAGTAAATAAAATAATTAAATGACAATTATTTTATTGTAAAATTCATAACATCTAAACGGTAAATCGAACTGAAAATCCGAGAGTACCGTTGAGTTCGTTGGGGTGTGTGTCTCCTAGGAAAAGCCTAACCTTGACCGTAGTGGGTCGAGGGTGATTGATAATAATTTTCCGAACTTTTTTTTCAGGTACATTCAATAAACATACGAGCGGATTTTTCTATCTTTTGAACCGGTGCTTGGAATTGAAATCTGAGGGCACCATTGAACCCATAATGCGGTTTTTTCGCTTAAGAAGACTTTCACCTCGACGATGGATGATCGTGTATGAACTTTAGTTTTTGGTGTTTTACGTGGGTTAATAATATAAAATAAGTGAATAATTTATTTTATTTTGTTAAACACTTTCCGTGAAGATAAAAGTGGTTAGAAGCTCCACTTGGTAGTTGGTGGTGGAACCGCCACACCCTAACCTCCTATTTAATGGGGAGGGAGAGGAAACATCTCAACCCCCCATCAATTAATTTTATGTGTCAACGTAAAATTAATTTCACTCAATTAATTTTATGAGTTGACATAAAATTAATTGATGCCACGTGGAATTAATTGATGTCAGTTAATTTTATGTGCCGATGTGAAATTAATTGCTGTCAATTAATTTTATGCATCAATATAAAATTAATTAGTGTCATATGTTTTGACGTAGGCTATGTGGGGGAAACTTCTTGGAGTCCTCCCCTCTTAAGTTGTGCCAACGTACCTCTTAAATTGCACGAACGCAATTTAATTCGCCCGACCCCCTTCTTAAATTAAGTAATAGCATCATTGGAACATAAGAAGGATCAAAATAAATGAACCATCATAAATTCCATGATGGTTACATACCTCTCCCCCTCTCCTATATATAGGGATCTTTGGAGAAGGTTTTGGGATGACTTCACCAAGTGATGAAGCGCTGGTAAAGTATCGCGACGCCCAACACTTCGGGAAATCATATCCTCTCCAACGAAGAACGCGAAAAACGCCATCGACGACCTTCCAGATGATTCTTCTCTAACCTTCCTTCCCTAGACACTTATCCATCACAACATTGTCAATGAACCGACGAAGCTCGGAATTGGGGATGTGTGGCGGACGCGATGAACGACTGTCTTCGTCGTCTTCCTTCCGCCACTCCGCCAACGAGCGACGAGCAAGAGGTAGGGGATTGTTTTTATGTTCGTGACTTATTTTGGCGTTCGTGGTTAATTTTCTTAGCCACCTATTATCAAAATAATGGGAGGAGGTCGGACCGCACAAACACGGCCGATCCTCCTCCCCTTTTGTTGATGCTCACCATCGGGGTTTGGAACGAAGGCGGCGCGGTGCAACGACACTGCACGAGATCGAAGAAAAAAAGCGGCGAAGGAGCGCTGCACCGTTGTGCCGTGCTATTTAGGCCAAAAGAAGCTACGGTTGGAGTCGGGCCGCGGAGGAGGGACTCGACGCCGTCACATTCAGGACCCGTCCTCGGGGCCCATGCCGTGACTACCCCAATCCCGCCATCCATAGGCCAGGGGCTAGCGACTAGCACCAACGAGTAAATCCCAGTAAAAAGGGAAGGCATTTCCTTTGTAAAGTAAACAAACACCACAGAGCAAGAAAGCAGCAGAAGTAAACACTAAGTAAAAATAGAGTACAACAGTAAGTGCAGAAATTATGTGGGCCAGTATACAAACCCAAACAGAAAGTAAAGTACAACTGGAAAGGGAAAACAAAAACTGTAAAGTAGAGCTGCAGCGTCATGCCGTCCACTGGAAGTCCCACATGTAGGGTGGGTACAGATAGCCTCCACAGCTCCTCGGGTCCAGCCGTCGGCTCCAAGTACGTCCCAACTAGTGGTCCATCTCCAGGTACCGTCCTACTCCGCATGCCTCAACCACGATCAACGTTGTCTGTCATCTGCAACCAACACAACGTAGTGCGGGCATAGCCCATGCAGGGGTGAGTATAAGCTTCTCAGTAGGGACCCCGAGACCCCTATAGGTCTCCCAGAATCCACACAGGATAATCCACAAAGGAAGGATACAATCACGAAGTAACATATGACACTACTTAGGTATATGCCCATACATATACATAAGTCATCAATTCTCGTTCGACTCCAATATCCGAGCCCAAGTACAACCCAGACCACATAGGAAAAAAAACGTAATCCACAGAGGATATCTCATCACAATCCACCCAAGGAAAGCAAAACGTAATCCAAACAGGATAGCACAACACAATCGACAAAGGAAAGAAAAACAGGATTCAGCTCACACAGGTATACTTTTCGTATGGCGATAGAGATGATTAGATATTTCCACTGATTCATCTAAGCCATCGGACACACAAAGGATCGATAGTTACTAACCCCCGCAAAGTCCGACAAAGGATCTGACCCACAAAGGATCGATAGGTAACTGACCCCTGCAAATACCAACACAGGATCAAACCCACACCGGATCTGTAGGCGCTGGCTCACACAGAACCGCTGAGCACTGACCCACACAAGATCGGACCCACACAGGATCAGTAGCACTGATCCACGTAGGATTGCTGAGTGCTGTAGTCGCCGTCGTCGAATCCATTGAGGATCTCTGTATAGTCGTCGTTGTCATAGTCGCAAACACAACCAACACTAGGGTCCCCGCACACAGCAAGCCCCATTCCGGAGGGTCCGCTCCACGAGCCAAGAGGCTAATACATCAACTGACACAATTTCCGGAGTTTACATATCCAAAAGTTCGGTATCGTCGACAGGAACTCAACGTCGCAGACGGCGCGTGAATCGGACGCCCGGTCAGAGAGTTATTGCCTTTTTCATCCCAGGGGCCCGGTTCGTTTTTAAGTCAAAACCAACCCGACCGTACTCCACCTGCATCCAAACCTTGGGTGGAGTAATCCAAAAGATCCGTCTTACTAAGCGGAATCCAATGAAGTCGACGGCACGTCAATCAGACGTCTGGAACTCAAGTTACAAGCGTTTCCGCTCCGAGGGCCCGGTTGGTTTCGTGTACGAACCATGCCGGCTGGACACAAAGTTCTCCGAAACTTTTAGTGTGATATACCTAAATGACCCGTCTCGATCCATGGATCGCATCTCCGTTGACAGTGCGTCGATCGGAGGTCTGTAGCCCGAGATATGGGGAAAAAGAACGAAAAGGGTCCGAAAATGGGGGGGTTTCGGGTCCGGACCGACCCGGCCTGAGACCCCTTGGGTCGGCCCGAATTGGGTGAACCCGACCCGGGTCTGGGTCAGACCGGTTGGCACGGCCCGGCGCGCGGCGCCAGCTTGCTCGGCCGAACGGCCGAGCCGTTCGGTTTGTGGGGGGGGGGGGGGCTGCCCCCGGGTTTTGTAACCACGACCCCCCTTAATGGGGGCCGCTAGCTGGCCAGCCAGGGGTTTAAACCCTCGGCTTCCCTCCTATCTGGCCAGTTTCTGCCGCTATGGGACCGGCGTCGGTCGGCCGGTTTCTGCCGCCATGGGACCGGCGTCGGCCGGTCCCTTCCCTGCTCCGACACCGGTAGCCCGGTTTCCGGCCGCCGATTCCCATGCTCCGCCATGGCCATCATTCATCTGGTGCGGCATGACGGCGCCACACCCCTCCGCCGCTGCCCCGCTCCGGCCGCAGTGCTTTTGGGGTTCTCTGGTGCGGTGCGACGGCGCCGCGACATGCTTCATATTTTTAAAAAAACGTGTCGTGTCAGCATCACACGTTCTTTCCGTTCGTTCCCACGCGGTGTGATGGCACCGTGTCACCTCACATCATACCGCAACAATAAGAAAATAAAAGGGAGGGGGGTTGGCTGTGTTTGTGTGGTTCGGCCTCCTTCCGTTAATTGATAGCATGCGGTCCAATTATACGTGGATAATGAATGGGAGTAAATCATGAAAAGAAATCGCATAAACCCCTACCTTGTGCGAGATTGAATGGAGGTTTTTCGAATGAGGATTTGTCACGTGAAGAGACATCGTGAAAGAAGACGTTGATGGCATCGCGGTACACGACGTTGCATAATTGGTTTCCGAGAACTCGACGTTCCTCATCGGAGACCGATGTGTTCTTCGTGTTCTTCTTCGAAAACGAAGAAGTTCCTCATGTTCCTTGGATTTTCTCCCAAAGTTCACACAACAAGGTTCCAACCAAAAATAAAATAAGTTCATCTATTATTTTATTAACATAACATAAACATTTGAATTTGAAGAGTTTGAATTAATTCCACTTAATTAATTCATGGAAAGTTTTCATCCATAATGGTGAGTTTAGGGGGTTTAAGAATGTGAAGGGGTAGGGTTCATGTGGGCCCCACCACCCTCATAACCTCCCTTTGGAAGTTGGGTAGTTACCCAACTTCCACCCAAAGCTTAAACAACTTAAAGTAAAAATAAAATTGTTGAAAAAATTTTATTTTACCTTCCCCATAAATTAACAACTTCTCTCATGTAAACGCAACTCTGGAAATGTCGTTCCTAAGAAATTACTGGCACTGCGGTTCCATTGGTACTCTCGAAATTTGATTCCGAGCACCAGTTCAAAAGTTAGAAATTCCCACTCATGTGTTCACTGAACGTACCCGAGCTAAACTTCGGATAGAAATTTCGGGCACACCGGTCCTCGGAATCAAGTGCTCTCAGAAACTGCGTTCATGTAAAATCCCAATTAAAATTAAGAAAAACATTTCCTTGAATTATACGGGTCTTTACATTACTCCCACCTCAGGGCTTTACGTCCCCGTAAAGATACTTCACAAACTAGGGAAACAAATGTGGGTACTGAGAACGCATCTGAGCCTCCCGCTCCCAAGTGCTCTCCGGGAGGTTCCCATACTGCCATCTGATGCGCACAAGAGAAATCGATCATCCACGCAGGACCTGCTCCTGTCGATCCTCGATCTCAAATAGGACCTCCGTAAAAGTCACCTCATCATCAATGTCTAACTCCCCATGGTCAATGATGTGCGTCGGGTCGTGCACGTATCTCCTTAGCTGAGATACGTGGAAGACGTCGTGCACCAGGTTCAGCTGAGGTGGTAGAGCCAGGCGATAAGCTACCTCGCCAATCATGCTGAGGACCAGGAACAGTCCGATGAAGCGTGGAGACAACTTTCCGCCTTGGCCAAATCTCTGTATTCCACGTTGAGGTGAAACACGCAAGAAGAAGTGGTCGCCATACTCAAACTCTAGTGGTCTCCGCATCCTGTCATCAAAGGACTTCTGTCGGCTCTGAGCTATCCTCATCCACTCCTAGATGACTTGGACCTTCTCTGTCTTGGCCTGGACCATCTCCGGTCCTACAAGTGCTGACTCCCTAGGGTCTATCCAGCACAAAGGAGATCTACAAGGTCTGTCGTACAACGCCTCATATGGTTCCATCCTGATAGTGGAGCGATAACTGTTGTTGTACGCGAACTCCACCAAGGGAAGGTGGTCCTCCCAGTAGCGACCAAAGTCGAGGACACATACGCGGAGCATGTCTTCGAGAGTCTAAATGGTCCTCTCTATCTGACCATCCGTCTGAGGGTGAAAGGCAGTGCTCAGACGTAGCTGCGTCCCGAACGCCTCCTGCAACCCCTTACAAAGCCGGGAAGTAAAGCGAACATCTCAATCGGAGACGAAAAATGATGGAACACCGTGAAGCCATACAATCTTCTGAACGTAGAGACATCCCAAGCTCTCCACTGAGCCCTGCTCTCTGATGGGTAAGAAGTGAGCCGACTTGGTGAGTCGGTCGACAATCACCCAAATGGAGTCGTGACCTCTGGAAGTGCGTGGAAGTCCGGTCACGAAGTCCATAGATATCCAGTCCCACTTCCACTCCGGGACCTCCAAGGGTTGTACCAAGCTTGCTAGTACCTGATGCTCTACCTTCACCTACTGGCAGGTGAGGCATCGAGAAACGAACTCTACCACAACTTTATTCATGCCCGGCCACCAGTGCTGTCGTCTGAGGTCCTGGTACATCTTCGCCACTCCAGGATGTACCGCCAAAGGATAAGTGTGAAACTCTCTCATCACCTCCCCCCGTAAAGCAACTGGTACCAAGGTACGTCCTCTGAAAAGGTTTTCGTGATCTACTCCAAAGGAGAAACCATCAGGTGCCTGTCCTGAGGATATCTATGCACGCCGCGTCTCACAGTCAGTGTCCCCACGCTATTCCTCTCTGACCCGCTGCAGTAGTGGAGGGGTGACTGTGAGAGACTGAAGGAAGGCTGCTCCATCTCTATCCACAAAGGATATCTACAAAGAGGCTAGCTACTTTATCGCCTCCTCAAGTAGCTGAATGCCCGTCCTCCTGCTGGGAGCATCGGCTACCACGTTCCCCTTCCCAGGAGTATAGACTATCTCAAAGTCATAATCCTGGAGGAACTCGAGCCATCACCGCTATCTGAGGTTCATGTCCTTCTGAGAGAAGATGTACCTGAGACTCTAATGGTCAGAAAAGACTATAAAGTGCTCGCCCATCAGGTAGTGTCACCATGTCATCAGAGCGAAGACCACTACTGCTAACTCCAGGTCGTGGGTAGCATAGTTATGCTCATGCGGCCTCAAATGACGTGATCTATAGGTGATCATGGAACGCTCCTGCATCAGGACACATCTGAGTCCAGTCCCTGATGCATCGTAGTAGACTACGTACCCTACTCCCTCCTCAGGCAACCTCAAGATAGGTGCGCTTGTCAATCTCTGTCTCAGCTCTTGGAAGCTCTGTTGACATTTTCCTGACCACACAAAGGGTTTTCCAAACTTCTTCAAAGCTGAGAGTGGGGCCGCAACTTTGGATAAATCTAGCACAAATCTCTGGTAGTATCCAGCTAGTCCCATGAAACTCCGCACCTCTGTCATGCTCCTGGGTGGCTCCCAATCCAGCACAGCCTCGATCTTTGTAGGATCCACTGCAACTCCCGCTTCAAAGATGACATGTCCCAAGAAGTGGACCTCACGTATCCAGAACTAGCACTTCGAGAGCTTACCATAAAGTTGGTGCTCTCGGAGTGTGTCTAGTACAACCCGCAAGTGGTAGGCATGCTCCTCCTCAGAGGTCGAGTAAATCAAAATGTCGTCGATGAAGACCACGAAAAATAGATCGAGGTATGGCTGAAAGATCCTGTTCATGAGGGCCATGAACACTTCTGGAGAGTTGGTTACGCCGAATGGAAAAACCAAGAACTCATAGTGGCCATACCGACACCTGAAGGCCGTCTTCTGCACTTCCTCATCCCGAACTCTGAGCTGATGATAGCCTGAACTGAGGTCTATCTTTGAGAACCACCATGCTCCCTTGAGCTGATCAAAGAGGTCATAAATCCTCTGTAGTGGATACTTGTTCCTCACAGTCACCTAGTTCAGGCGACGATAGTCGACACAAAGTCGCAATCTCCCGTCCGCCTTCTTGGCGAACAAAATCGGGGAAGCCCAGGGTGAAACACTGGGTCGGATGAACCCCATGCCTTGCAAGTCCTCCAACTGTACCCATATCTCTCGAAGCTCGGCAGGGGCCATCCGATATGCTGGAGTGGATATCGGGGATGTCCCGGGGTACATGTCAATATAAAAGTCTACCTCTCTGTGAGGAGGTAGCCCTAGAACGTCGTCGGGGAAAACATCTGCATACTGATCCACTACTGCAATAAAACCAGGACTCTGCACGTCAACTGCTCCTAGGATGATGCTAGCCAACTGATGAGTGATGGGTTGTCCTCTCTTATGCGAGAGTCCATCCTGTGCTGCGAAGGCTCCCTTCTCACCGGTGAAGGTGAACCTGCTCCCGTCGGTGGTTACACATCGCACCTTGAGCCTAATACAGTCAATCTGTGCATGGACTGTAGATAACCAATCCATTACCAAGATGACATCGTAAGGCCTCGACACCGCTACAAGAAGATCCAGCCGAAGCTCTCGCCTCAGAAGGGCTCGCTCCAGTACTCTTGTCTAGGTCGGAATGCTGAGGGAGATCAGCGATGCCCTGATCTCATGCCTCAATCCCTACTCAAAGGTCCAGGCCTGGAAGAATGGGTCTCATACCATGTCTGTCCAGTAGCGTGGGAGATCGGTAAATATTGCCGAGTACTGGGTGACCATCAAGCTTCCCTTCCGCAGCTGTAGAAGCTCCTGGATGCCTACCGCAAGGAGGGTGGCAGGGAAGAACTCCGAGAAGAAGAGGCTCTCAAAGTCCGTCAAGAGAAGAGATTCCTCAACGTGCACCTGGAGCATCTAGCTCCACCATCTGCCTACTGCCACGTGCAGTAGGCTCGCTGCGATGATCACCATGAGGTCTTCTGGTGTTCTCACTAACCTGAAAACTCTCACCACTGCCTCTAGCCAATCCTTGGCTGCCCGGAGGTCCGTCTCCCCGCGGAACCTGGGTGGTCACTGGTGCTGGAACTCGTGCAGTGCACTAAGGCGATGTCAATCGTCAGCGGCTAGGGTTGGAAGCATCAGTGGCTCGGCGGGTAGAGGTACTGCTAGTGCCTCATCTGTCAAAGGGCCTTGAACCAAGGCCTCATCGCTCGGTGGGCTGACGTCATACACAACTCTCGGAACACTAGCTGGCTGCCGTCGTGGGGCCATCTTGAAAAGGAAACAGGTGCGCCACAGTCAGAACAATATACTTGGTGAGCTGACACAAATTAATCACAAAGAAAACATGAATCACACATGCAATCAATGTTTTCGAGCATTAAGTCGGAAATCAGAAGTCAGGGTCCTGGTGTACGGATACGTTGGCCACCGCACCAACACTGGACTCCCTGGACTAATAACTACACCCAATACGCTTAACACTATTGATTCACATAGAAAAAGATCAGAGTCCCATGTTCTGTGGTAGAACCAAACTCCTCTAATACCAATTTGTCACGACCTGTCCTCGGGGCTCGTTCCGTGACTACCCCAAGCCCACCTTCCATAGGCCAGGGGTTGGCGACCATCACCAAGGCATAAATCCCGGTAAATAGGGAAGGCATTACCTTTGTAATGTAAATAAACACCACAGAGAAAGCAAGTAGTAAAAGTAAACACTAAGTAAAAACAGAGTACAACAGTAAGTGTGGAAAGTAAGTGGGAAAGTATACAAACACAAACTGAACGTAAAGTACAACTGGAAAGGGAAAACAACAACTGTAAAGTAGAGCCGCAACGTCAAGCCGTCCACTAAAGGTCCCACATGTAGGGTGGGTACAGATAGCCTCCACAGCTCCTCTGGTCCAGTCGTCCGCTCCCAGTACGTCCCGCCCAGTGGTCCACCTCCAGGTATCGTCCTGCTCCGCAAGCCTCAACCACGATCAACGTTGTCCGTCGTCTGCAACCAACACAACGTAGTGCAGGCATAGCCCGTGCATGGGTGAGTATAAGCTACTCAGTAGGGACCCCGAGACCCCCGTAGGTCTCCCAGAATCCAAAGAGGATAATCCACAAAGGAAGGATACAATCACGAAGTAACATTAGACACTACTTAGGTATATGCCCATACATATACCTAAGTCATCAATTCTCATTCGGCTCCAATATCCGAGACCAAGTACAACCCAGACCACATAGGAAAGAAAAACGTAATCCACATAGGATATCTCAACACAATCCACAAAGGAAATAAAAACGTAATCCATACAGGATAGCACAACACAATCCACAAAGGAAAGCAAAACATGATTCAGCTCACACATGTATACTTTTTCATATGACAATAGAGATGATCAGATATTTCCCCTGATTCATCTAAGCTGTCGGATCCACAAGGGATCGATAGTTACTAACCCCTGCAATGACCCACAAAGGATCTGACCCACAAAGGATCGATAGGTAACTAACCCCCGCAAAGACCCACACAGGATCGGACCCACACAGGATCTGTAGGCGCTGGCTCACATAGAACCGCTGAGCGCTAACCCACACATGATTGGACCCACACAAGATCGGTAGCACTGATCCACATAGGATCGTTGAGTGCTTTATTCATTGCCATCAAATCCACTGAGGATCTCTGTACAGTCGTCGTCGTCATAGTCGCAAACGCAGCCAGCACTAGGGTCCCCGCACACAACATGCTCGTTCGGGAGGGTCCACTCCACGAGCCCAGAAGCTGATACATCAACTAACACAATGTCCGAATTTGATGTATCCAAAAGTTCAGTATCATCAACAGTAACTGAACGTCACAGACAGTGCGTCAATCTGACACCCGATCTGAGAGTTATTGGCTTTTACGTCCCAGGGGCCCGGTTGGTTTTTAAGTCAAAACCAACCTGACCGTACTCCACCTATGTCCAAACCTCGGGCGGAGTAAGCCAAAAGATCTGTCTCACTAAGAGGAATCCAACCAAGTCGACGACAAATCAATCGGATGTCCGGAACTCAAGTTACAAGCATTTCCGCTCCGAGGGCCCGGTTGGTTTTGTTAGGTCGGAAAAAGCAAGGGAATGATGGCAAGAGGGGGGGTGAATTGCCTTTTAAAAAAAACAAATTAAAATCAAAGTGAAAGATGCAGCGGAAATAAAGAAGGCAAGACACACAAAATTGATAACGGAGTTCGGCCAAAACCCGGCCTACGTCTCCGCTCCCAACTCAACCGTTGAGAGATTCCTACCGCTTTCTTTTCAATGGTTTTAGCAAGAAACCCACTAGGCTTTGAGGTAGCACTAGGACCTATTACATCTTGCTTTTTGTGGTTTAGCAAGAACCCACTTGCTTTTGATGGTTTAGCAAGAACCCACTAGCCTTTTTAACGGGTGAAGGCTAGCTCACCGTGTCTCAAGCTTTTTAAAGGAAAAGCTTGTGAACCTCTTCACACCTTAGTGGTGGTGTGAGAACCCAAAGAAAAGGGGATGAGAAAAGAGTTTGGGGTTTGTAGGCACAAACCCAAATTTAAAGCTCAATAAAAAGTAAAACAATAAAACCCGTATTTGGGAAGACTTGGGCGCCTTTGATTGGATGGAGATGTTGAAGGCCGCTTCCAAGCTTCTTTGAAGGAGCTCCTTGGATGTGGAAGTTGTTGGAGCTTGGTGGGTTCCTTTGAGGAAGTCCGCCGGAGGTTGGCCAATTGATCCAAAATATCTCCGTTGGCTTCGTATATGTTCCGGTAGATGTCCGGGGCTTCCTTGGCCTTTATTTATAGGCATGGAACCCTTGGGGAGGCTTCGGAGCCGTTGGAGAGGCTAAAAGAGCCGTTGGGAGCCAAGTGGACAGGCTGGTCAACAGCTCAACGGCTAGTTTGACTGTGTCCACCGGCTGGCCGGTGCAGGGCCACCGGTTGGCCGGTGTTTGCAAAAAGTCATTGGATTCCTGTCCAGGGGCCACCGGTCGACCGGTGCCAGAGCCACCGGCTGGCCGGTGGTGAGGCAGTAGCTAATACTGTTTGGGCAGGGGGCCACCGGCTGGCCGGTGCAAGGCCACCGGTTGGCCGGTGCTGAGGCAGAAGCTCAGCCTTCTTCCCAGGTGCCACCGGCTGGCCGGTGGTGAAGCCACCGGTTGGCCGGTGGACTGCATTTCAGTCCAGTTTGGCCTTTTTGCCTTCTTGGCCTTCTTGGCCCAAATCCTTGGCACCTTAAATGAATGCCTATCATCCAAAAACACTTAAAACAAAATTAGATAAACATGAAAGTGATTGTGATCATGAAAATTAAACCACGAGGGGATACAAGAGGTACAACAATCTCCCCCTATTTTGATGATCACAATCACCAAAACAATTAATGTAAAATACTGAAATTGAAAGGAAATGCTAAGCATGATGAAAAGGATTCTCCCCCAATCAATCAAGAAATTTCTCCCCCTTTGTGATTATCAAAATAGAATGGGGCATAAAACTTGATTGAGGAAAATTTTGAAAAACAAGAGATGGGATTTGAAAATCAATTGAAATTTTGGAAATTGAAAGATTTGAATCAAAAATTGAATAACAGTTTGAATTGAAAGTTTTGAATCAAAAACCAATTGAATTTTGAAATTTGAAACCAAGAGTTGAAATTGAAAGTTTGAATAAAATTTGAAAATGAAAAGCTTAATCAATCCTAACTCCCCCTAAATAAAAACAATAAATCACCGGGGAAAGGAAATAAATTTTGGCCCGGAGAGACTTGCAAGAAGGGATTTTTCAATCCATACTTGTCTCATAGCGGGTCTTCTCCTTTAAAATTCATCGGAAAAGAAAATAGACTTTGGTTGGCCGTACCGGGCATTTTTGCAATTGCACTCATAAATAAGGTGCCCGAGTTTTTTACAATAATTGCAAAATTTAAAACTAGAGCTCCCCCTTACAAAAACAGTGGGTGCATGGGAGGAGGAGGCTTGGTTGGTATAGCCAAGTCCATTGGTGGTTCGGGAAACCCTTTGTGAACCAAGCAAATTGTTCAAATTTTGTTCACCTTGGGTGAACTTGGCTAGGGTCTCTCTAAGGTCTTTGATGGTTGATTCCATGGAATCAACATTTGGAAAATTTTGGATTTTAAGGGTGAGTTCCTCCTTCTCTTTGAGAAGTTGGTCTTTTTCGGAGGAAAGTTTTTTAAAAGACTTTTTCAACGCGACAAATTTAGAAGAGAGTTCATGAAAACCTTTTTCTAATTGGTCTCTAGCAAATGAGAGCTCTTCATAAGATAAATGATTTAAAGAATTTTAATTTGAAGAACAAGAGGAGGAGGAATCGGAAGAAGTTACCTCATGGAATGCCATTAGGCATTTGTTACCGTTGTCGCTCGAGGAGGAGGAGGAGGATGATGAGGAGTCACTCCATGTGGCCTTGAGGACCTTTTTCTTTCCTTTCTCCTTGGCCTGATTCTTGTTGAGTGGGCAATCGGGCTTGTAATGGCCCTTTTCGCCGCACCCGTAGCATTTTACCTTGGGCTCGGGTCTTGCGGTGGGTTCTTGCTTTCGATGCTTGCGGGATTTCTTCTTCTTGTGCTTCTTCATAAACTTGTGCATTTGGCGGGCGAGATTCTCCATTTCCGAATCGCCGCTTGATGAAGATGAAGATGAGGAAGATGAGGATGAGGAGGAGCTTACTTCTTTTTGTACCTTGAGGGCGATGTTCTTTGGTGTCTTGATTGGTGTGCCCTCCTTTTGAGCTTGCCTCCTCATTGTGATCTCATATGTCATTAGAGATCCGATGAGCTCCTCTACCGGCATATTTTTGATGTCTTTAGCTTCTTGGATCGCCGTCACTTAAGGTGCCCATGAGCTCGGAAGGACCCATAGGATCTTTTTGACCATTGTTTCTGCAGAAATGTTATCTCCAAGAGATTTTCTACCATTGCACACATCAGTAAAACGGGTAAACATTTCAGAAATTGATTCATTTGGGTGCATGGAGAATGACTCAAAATCCTGACGGTACATATCTAATCGGGTGTCTTTTACTTTGTTGGTCCCCTCATGGGTAACCTCCAAAAGTTTCCAGATTTCATGTGCGGAGGTGCAAGTAGACACTCGATTGAATTTATTTCTATCTAAGCCGCAATGGAGAGCATTCATGGCTTTGCCATCAAGCTCAAAATTTTTAATATCGGCGGGGGTCCATTTGGATTCGTCGGGAGTAGAAAGAGTGTAACCATGCATGACAATTTTATATATGGGATAACCTATGCTTCTAAGGAAGGTAGTCATGCGGGTTTTCCAATAATTATAGTCGGTTCCATCAAAAAATGGAGCCCGACCCAATGAGTAGCCCTCGGGGGCGAAAGAGGTAGATGCCATCACAATGGATCTTTGAATTTGAAACCTTTCAAGGTATTACTCAAATTACCGCTCTGATACCAAATGTTAGGTCGGAAAAAGCAAGGGAATGATGGCAAGAGGGGGGGGGGTGAATTGCCTTTTAAAAAAAACAAATTAAAATCAAAGTGAAAGATGCAGCGGAAATAAAGAAGGCAAGACACACAAAATTGATAACGGAGTTCGGCCAAAACCCGGCCTACGTCTCCGCTCCCAACTCAACCGTTGAGAGATTCCTACCGCTTGCTTTTCAATGGTTTTAGCAAGAAACCCACTAGGCTTTGAGGTAGCACTAGGACCTATTACAGCTTGCTTTTTGTGGTTTAGCAAGAACCCACTTGCTTTTGATGGTTTAGCAAGAACCCACTAGCCTTTTTAACGGGTGAAGGCTAGCTCACCGTGTCTCAAGCATTTTAAAGGAAAAGCTTGTGAACCTCTTCACACCTTAGTGGTGGTGTGAGAACCCAAAGAAAAGGGGATGAGAAAAGAGTTTGGGGTTTGTAGGCACAAACCCAAATTTAAAGCTCAATAAAAAGTAAAACAATAAAACCCGTATTTGGGAAGACTTGGGCGCCTTTGATTGGATGGAGATGTTGAAGGCCGCTTCCAAGCTTCTTTGAAGGAGCTCCTTGGATGTGGAAGTTGTTGGAGCTAGGTGGGTTCCTTTGAGGAAGTCCGCCGGAGGTTGGCCAATTGATCCAAAATATGTCCGTTGGCTTCGTATATGTTCCGGTAGATGTCCGGGGCTTCCTTGGCCTTTATTTATAGGCATGGAACCCTTGGGGAGGCTTCGGAGCCGTTGGAGAGGCTAAAAGAGCCGTTGGGAGCCAAGTGGACAGGCTGGTCAACAGCCCAACGGCTAGTTTGACTGTGTCCACCGGCTGGCCGGTGCAGGGCCACCGGTTGGCCGGTGTTTGCAAAAAGTCATTGGATTCCTGTCCAGGGGCCACCGGTCGACCGGTGCCAGAGCCACCGGCTGGCCGGTGGTGAGGCAGTAGCTAATACTGTTTGGGCAGGGGGCCACCGGCTGGCCGGTGCAAGGCCACCGGTTGGCCAGTGCTGAGGCAGAAGCTCAGCCTTCTTCCCAGGTGCCACCGGCTGGCCGGTGGTGAAGCCACCGGTTGGCCGGTGGACTGCATTTCAGTCCAGTTTGGCCTTTTTGCCTTCTTGGCCTTCTTGGCCCAAATCCTTGGCACCTTAAATGAATGCCTATCATCCAAAAACACTTAAAACAAAATTAGATAAACATGAAAGTGATTGTGATCATGAGAATTAAACCACGAGGGGATACGAGAGGTACAACAGGTTTCGTGTAAGAACCAACCCGGCCGGACCCAAAGTTCTCCAAAACCTTGAGTGCGCTATAGTGAAATGACCATCTCGATCCAAGGATGGCATCGCCGCTGACGGAGCATCGATCGGAGGTCCTTAGCCTGAGATATGGGAAATGACCGAAAGGGTCTGAAAACGGGGGTTTCGGGCCCAGACCGACCCGGCCCGAGTCCCCATTGGGTCAGCCCGAACTGGGTCGGCCCAGCTGGGCACGACGCCATCTGGCTTGGCCGAACGGCCGAGCTGTTTGGTTTACGGGGGGGGGGGGGGGGGGGGGCGCTGCCCCCCGGGTTTTGTAACCGCGGCCCCCTTAATGGGGGCCGCTAGCAGGCCGGCCGGGGGTTTGAACCCCCGGCTTCCCTCCTGTCCGGCCGGCCTACCCCTGAAGGCTGGTTTTTGCCGCCACGGGTCCGGCGTCATCCGGTCCCTTCACTGCTCTGACTCCGGCGGCCCGGTTTCCGGCCGCCGGTTCTCACGCTCCGCTGCGGCCCGGTACCGGCCGCGAATTTCATTCATCTGGTGCGGCGCGACGGCGCTGCACCCCTCTGCCGCAGACCCTCTCCGGCCGCGGTGCTTTTTCGGTTATCCGGCGCGGCGCGACGGCGTCGTGACTTGGTTCATATTTTTAAAAAATGCGACGTGACGGCATCGCACATTCTTGTCATTCATTCCCAAGCGGTGCGATGGCACCGCGTCACTTCACGTCGTATCGCAACAACAAGAAAATAAAAGGGAGGGGGGTCGACCGTGTTTGTGCGGTCCGGCCTCCTCCCATTGATTGATAGCATGTGGTCCAATTATACGTGGATAATGAGCGGGAGTAAATCACAAAAAGAAATCGCATAAACCCCTACCTCGTGTGAGCTTGAACGGAGGTTCGTCGAACGAGGATTCGTCGCAGGAAGAGAAGTCGTGAAAGAAGACGTTGACGGCATTACGGTACATGGCGTTACGTAATCGGTTTCCGATAACTCGGCGTTCTTCGTCGGAGACCGATGTGTTCTTTGCGTTCTTCGTCGAAGAAGAAGAAGTTCTTCATGTTCCTTGGCTTTTCTCCCAAAGGTCACACAACAAGGTTCCAACCACAAATAAAATAAGTTCATCTCTTATTTTATTAACATAACATAAACTTTTGAATTTCAAGAGTTTGAATTAATTCCACTTAATTAATTCATGACAAGTTTTCATCCATAATGGTGAGTTGAGGGGGTTTAAGAATGTTAAGTGGTAGGGTTCATGTGGGCCCCACCACCCTCATAAACTCTATTGGGAAGTTCGGTAGTTACCTAACTTCCACCCAAAGCTTAAACTACTTA
This sequence comes from Viscum album, assembly GCA_963277665.1. Lineage (NCBI taxonomy): Eukaryota > Viridiplantae > Streptophyta > Magnoliopsida > Santalales > Viscaceae > Viscum > Viscum album. The sequence continues at coordinate 1,861,331,801 of OY728133.1, read as the reverse complement.
AATTAAAAATAAAATTGTTGCATAAATTTTATTTTACCTTCCCCATAAATTAATAACTTCTATCGTGTAAACGCAACTCCAGAAATGGCGTTCCTAAGAAATTATCGGTGTTGCGGTTCCATCGGTGCCCTCGGAATTCGATTCCGAGCACCGGTTCAAAAGTTAGAAATTCCCGCTCGTTTGTTCACTGAATGTACCCGAGCTAAACTTCAGATAGAAATTTCAGGCACACTGGGCCTCGGAATTATGTGCCGTCAGAAACTGCGTTCATGTAAAATCTCAAAGAAAATTATGAAAAAATATTCCTCTAATTTTACAGGACTTTACAGTCACGCCGCACCGGTCGGACAAGGGCTGCGTCCTAATGTCGCGGTGGTGTAGTGGGCGGCGGCCAGAACCGCCAGCCGCCAGTGCTACATGAGGTGGGACCAACCAGTCCCGCGCGGCAAAACCGACCAGCCGTTATGGTTGGCCGGATCCGGGAAAACTGAGGGTTTGTACCCTCGGCCAACGTAGCAGGGTGGACCCCCCGCGGGTCCACCGTTCGGTTCGAAGGGGGCGGCGGCTCCCCCCCTTCAGCGTCCACTCAGCAAGCGGGCGCCCGGACCGAGCAAAAACCAGCCAGGTCGGGCCGGACCGCCCGCCCTAGGTCGGGCCGCCCATGCTGGCCCACTCCAGCCGGGCCTGGCCGCGCCCCACCAGGACGGCTTTGGACCCGGGTCGGTTTGACCAGGTTCGGGCCGACCTAGTGGGTATTGGGCCAGGTCTGACCCAGCCCAAACCCCCTGTTTTCGGACAGATCATTTCAAATGTCCATAACATGGGCTACAGACCACCGATCGACGCATTGTCAGTTACGATGTGATCCATTGATCGAGATAGTCATTTCGGTATATTACACTCAAGGTTTCGGAGAACTTTGGTAATGGCCGGGTTGGATCGAACACGAAACCAACCGGGCCCTCGGAGCATAAACTTTTATAACTTGAGCTCCGGACGTCTGATTGACATGTCGTCAACATTTTTGGTTCCTCTTAGTGAGAAGGTTCTTTTGGCTTACTCCGCTCAAGGTTTGGACGCAGCTGGAGTACGGTCGGTTTGGTTTTAGCTTAAAAACCAACAAGGCCCCTGGGACGAAAAAAGCCAATAACTCTCAGACCGGGCATCCGATTGACGCGCCATCTGTCGTGTTGAGTTTCTATTGACAAGACGGAACTTTGTGATACATCGACTCTGGACTTCGTGATAGTTAATGTATCGAACCCTTGGCTCATGGAGCAGACCCTCCCAGAATCGAGTATGCTGTGTGCGGAAACCCCAGAGCTGGCTATGACGATGTCCACTTTATGTGGATCCTCCACGGGTTCGGTAGCGAGGATGACTATACCTGGATCCTCCGTGGGTTCAGCAGTGAGGACGGCTGCACTGGGATCCTCCGTGGGTTCAGCAGCGAGGACGAATGTACTCGGATCCTCAATGGGTTCAGCAGTGACGACGACCGTACTGGAATCCTCCATGGGTTCGACGGCGATGAATACTGTTCTTGTATCCTATGTGGGTCCAACAGTATTTTACTCTGTACATGTATCATATGTTGGTCTGGCAATGTAGCTGGTTTGTATCCTTTGTTGGTCTGACAACTTACTTGGTCTTGTATCCTATGTGGGTCCGACAAATTAGATGAATCAGTGGCTACATCTGATCATCTCCATAAACTTACAATGTGTATACCTGTGTGAGATGAGTCTTGATTCTCAATTATTATCATTGATATGGTTTACTTGCTTTCCTTTGTGGACTGAGTTTTGTTTTTCATGTGTGGACTGGGTTGAGCTATCCTTTGTGGATTGGGTTGTGTTTTTCCTGTGTGGACTGAGTTGAGCTATCCTTTATGGACTGGGTTGTGCTTTCCTTTAGGACTGCGTGGTGCTTGGAATTCGAAGATGAACTGTAACTACGGACTTAGGTATATGTATGGAAATATACCTAAGTAGTGTTGTTGATAATTCGTTATTGTATCTTTCCTTTGTGGTTTATCCTTCATGGATTTTGAGAGACCTTCTAGGGACTCGGTGTCCCATCTGAGTATCGTATACTCAACCCTACACGGGCCATGCCCGCACTACATGGTGTTGGATGAAGACGACTGATATCACTGATCGAGGTAGATTCTTGTGGAGCTGGACGGTACTCGGAGGTGGACCACTTGGCGGGACGTACACGGAGTGGATGACCGGACCGAGGAGCTGTGGAGGATATCTGTACCCACCCTTCAGGTGGAAGTTCCGAAGGATGGCTTGGAGTTGCTGCTTTACTTCTCTGCTACTGTATTTTCTTTCAGTTGTACTTTACTTTCTGTTGGGTTTGTATTATGTCCCATTTAATTTCCAGCACTTACATTTGTAGTCAGTTTACTTAGAGTTTGCTTCATCTTTTGTACTCTGTGGTGTTTTTTTCATATATAAAGGAAATTCCTCCCCTTTTACTGGGATTTACGCCTTTGGTGCTAGTCGTCAGCCCCTGGCCTATGGGAGACGGGCTTGGGGTAGTCATGGCACGGGCCCCGAGGACGGGTCGTGACAAATTGGTATCAAAGGAGACAGTTCTACCACAGAACACAGGACTCTGATAATTTGTTCTCTATGAAGCAATAATGTTTAGTGTAATGAGTGTGGTCATTAGTTTAGGGAGTCCGGTGTTGGTGCGGCGGCCGACGTATCCATATACCAGGACCCTGTCTCCTGATTTCCGACTCAGTACATGAAAACATTGATTGCATGTTTGTTTCAAAAGTTTTCTTTGTGATTACTTTGTGTCAGCTCACCAGGTATACTATATTGACTATGGAACACCTCTTTCATTTCAGGACGGCCCCACGATGGCAGCCAGCTAGGGTTCCAAGCTTTGTGCTAGATGGCAGCCCAAGGAGAGATGAGGCCTCGGTATAGGGCCCCATTAAATTGGAGGCACCGAAGGTACCTCTACCAGCCGAGCCACCGATGCCACCAACCCCAGCAGCTGAGAGTGCACGTCGCCTTACTACGCTGCATGAGTTTTAGCGCCAGATACTGCCCAGGATCCACAGGGAGACGGACCCTCATGCAGCCGAGAATTGGCTGGAGGCTTTTGTTCGAGTCTTCATATTAATAGGGACACCAGCTGACCTCCTGGTGATCCTTGTGGCGAGTCTCCTGCACATGGGAGCAGGTAGATGGTGGAGCCTGATGCTCCAGGTGCACGACGAGGCATCTCTTCTATGGACGGACTTTGAGAGCCTCTTCCACTCAGATTTCGTTCCAGCCACCCTTCGTGCGGTGCACATTCAGGATATACTACAGCCGCGGAAGGGAAGCATTATAGTAGAACAGTACTCAGAAAGATTTACCGACCTATTGCGCGACACCACAGATATGGTAAGGGACCCGTTCTTCAGGGCCCAGACCTTTGAGCAGGGACTGAGGCATGAGATCCGGGCTTCGATGATCTCCCTCAACATCTCGACGCAGGCGGGGGTGCTAGAGAGAGCCCTTGTAGTGGAGAGTTTTCTCACTGAGAAGTCACCAGTGGAAAGACCCCTCGCAGGATGACCCGCAGCAGAGTCTTCTACAGCCGGCAGTAGACAGATGATGCAGAGGACCAAGCGGGCCAGGCCATCAGATAAGCAATCTCTGGAAAAAGGTTCGGTTGTGCGGGAAACACGAACCAAATCCAGCCACACAAGGAGCAAGAAGTGCTATGAATGCGGCGGGCAAGGTCACATGGCTCGAGACTGCCCGACCTGCCCTGTAGATGAGCCGTGGGCTGTAGAGGGACCTTCCAGGAAGAGGTTCGACCGTGGCGGACCACAGGGAACAGGCGAACGAGGCAGAGGAGATGGCCGAGTAGTGGGTGGTTGGAGACGCTTTGAGGCCCTACAACCACCACCACCAGGAAGACCAACCCGACCGTAGAGAACGAGTGGACGTGGGAGAGAACAACTTCAAGTAGCAGGAGCATACGACTATGGAACTCCGGAAGCTGGTGGACAGGAGCGGGACCAGTTCCAGGCATGAACGCCTTTGTTCTTGGTGCTTCTAGTTTCCATGTTTTTTTGTTTGTGGTTTTCATGTGTCTTTGTAAATTGAGCTGCAGTAATAAAATAAAATTTTCCTTGTGACATTTATTATCTTGTCCTTTTGTATGGTTGATACAGAGAGATTCTGATTAAGACTGTTGACTTGACCCTCACTTGTGATATTCCTACTAGAGGAGACCCAGTAACCACACACTGATGTCGACAGTGTGACTCATCCCTTGGATGCGAGAATAATGGTTGGATCTCTTGGTAGTAGCGTCGAGGCCTTATGATGTCATCCATGACATGGGTTGTACTATTCATGTCAGGATTGACTGTATTAGGCAAAAAATGTGGTTCATCCATGGGATGAGACCAGATTTCCCTTTTCGGCAAAGGAAAAATCTTAGAAGCTCTTTTAGAACGCAGGCAAGGTGGATTACCACATGGCCCTTCCACCTGATTTGAACCGGGTGCATGACGTCTTCCACGTATATCAGCAGATGGGATGTGTCCATGACTCGTCCCACATCATCGTCCACGGGGAGCTGAACATTGATGATGGGGAGACTTTCACGGAGGTTCCAGTGGAGATTGAGGATCGAAAGGAGCAGGTCCTGCATGGATGATCGATTCCCATAGTGTGCATTCACTGGCAGCATGGAAACATCCAAGAGAGAACTTAGGAGTGGGAGGCTCATATGTGTGCTCAGTACCTCCTTTAGTTTCCCTAGTTAGTGTTGTAGCTTTTCGAGGACGTAAATCCCTGAGGTGGGAGAAATTTAAAGACCAGTAAATTTCAAGTAAAATTTTTCCCCTAAATTATTAGGAATTTTACGATTATGCAATTTCTGGCAGCACCTGATTCCGAGGCCCAGTGTGCCCGGAATAATTTTCTGAAGTTTTGTTAAGCTTAAATTAACAGGTGTAAGAAGTTTTCTTGAAAAATTGGAATAACTCTTAAACGGTTACTCGGATCAAAAATATGAGGCCACCGTTATGCACAGGATGGTGGGTTTACCCTAGGTGTGACTTAAGTTTAGTCGGCACATGCCTCTAGTGAGAAAATAAGAAAATGGCATAACCGTAAATAAAATAATTATATAATGTTATTTTTTTAAATGCTTATAACTCACAAACGGTAACTCAGATTAAAAATCCACGACCACTGATAAACTTGTGAGGGTACGCTTTCTTTATGCAGATAATAACTTTGTCCGGCACGAGCCACATGAGAAAGTTAGTTTTTGGCCATAAATAAAATAATTAAGTGACAATTATTTTATTGTAAAATTCATAACTTCTAAACGGTAACTCGAATTGAAAATATGAGGGTACTGTTGATTTATTTGGGGCGTGATTCTCCTAGGAAGAGCCTAACCTTGACCGCAGTGGGTCGAGGGTGATTGATAATAATTTTCCAAACTTTTTTTTCGGGTATGTTCAATAAACGTACGAGGGGATTTTTCTATCTTTTGAACCGATGTTTGGAATTGAAATCTGAGGGCACCATTGAACTCACATTGCGAGTTTTCACTTAAAAAGATTTTCACCATGACGGCGGATGATCGGTTATGAATGTTAGTTTTTGGGGTTTTACGTGGGTAAATAAAATAAAATAAGTGAATAATTTATTTTATTTTGGTAAACACTTACCGTGCAGATAAAAGTGGATAGAAGGTCCACTTGGTAGTTGGTGGTGGAACCGACACACCCTAACCTCCCATTTAATGGGGAGGGAGAGGAAACCTCTCAACCCCCCATCAATTAATTTTATGTGTCGACGTAAAATTAATTTCACTCAATTAATTTTATTAATGGACATAAAATTATTTGCTGTCAGTTAATTTTATGTGTCGACGTGGAATTAATTGCTGTCAGTTAATTTTATGTGTCGACGTGAAATTAATTGTTTTCAATTAATTTTATGCGTCAACATAAAATTAATTCGTGTCATATGTTTTGACGCAGGATATGTGGGGGAAACTTCTTGGCATCCTCCCATCTTAAGTTGTGCCAACGTACCGCTTAAATTGTGCCAACACAATTTAATTCACCCGACCCCCTTCTTAAATTAAGTAACCGCATCGTTGGAATTTAGGAAGGATCCAAATAAATGAACCGTCATAAATTCCACGATGGTTACATACATATCCCCCTCTCCTATATATAGGGAGTTTGGGAGAAGGTTTGGGGTCGGCTTCACCAAGCGACAAAGCACTGGTAAAGTATCGTGATGCCCAACACTTGGGGAAATCATATCCTCTCCAACGAAGAACGTGAAGAACGCCAAGGACAATATTCCACATGATTCTTCATTGAAATGCCTTCCCCAGACACCTATCTTCCGCAACATCATCAATGAACCGACGAAACTCGGAATTGGGGACATGTGGCAGACGCGGCGAATGACAGTCTTCATCATCTTCCTTCCGCGACATCGCCTACAAGTGACGAGCAAGAGGTAGGGGATTGTTTTTATGTTCGTGACTTGTTTTGGCGTTCATGGTTAATTATCTAAGCCGCCTTTTATCTAATTACCGGGAGGAGGTCGGACCGAACAAACACGGCCGATCCTCATCCCCTTTTGTTGATGTTCACCATTGGGGTTTGGAACAAAGGTGGCGCGGGGAAACGACACCGTGCAGGATCGAGGAAAAATGCGGCGAAAGAGCGCGACGCCGTTGCACCGTCCAGTTGAGGCCGAAAAAAGCTGCGGCTGGAGTCAGGACGTGTCAGAGGGGCGCGGAACTGTCGCCCCATGCCAATCGGACAAGGGCCGAGGTCTAAGGTTGTGGCGGTGCAGAGTGCGGTGGCCGGAACCGCCGGTCGCCGGTGCTACAGGAGGTGGGACTAACCGGTCCTGCGTGGCACAACCGACGGGCTGTATCCGAGAAAACTGGGGGTTTGTACCACCGGCCAGCGTAGCAGGGCAGACCCCCTGTAGGTTCTTCATTCGGTTCAAAGGGGGCGGTGGCTCCCCCCTTCCGCGTCTGCTCAGCACGTGGGTTCCCAGACCGGGTCGGGCTAGACCGCCCGTGCTGGGTTGGGCTGACCACACCCGGCCGAACCCCTGGTTGGGCCAGGATGTGCCAGAAGGGCTGGGCCACACCCCAATGGGCTGGACCCAGACCCAGTTCGGGCTGACCCAGGGGGTATTGGGTCAGGTCGAACTGGGCCCAAACCCCTATTTTCAGACAGATCTGTTCAAACACCCATAACATGGGCTACAGACCTCCGATCGATGCACCATCAGTTGCGATGCGATCCTTGGATCAAGATGGTTATTTAGGTATATTACATTCAAGGTTTTGGAGAACTTTGGGTACGATCGGGTTGGTTCGAACACGAAACCAACCGGGCCCTTGGAGCGGAAACGATTATAAATTGAGCTCCGTACGTCCGATAGACGTTCCGTCGACTTTGTTGGTTTCTATTAGTGAGATGGTTCTTTTGGATTACTCCTCTCAAGGTTTGGACGCAGCTGGAGTATGGTCGAGTTGGTTTTATCTTAAAAACCAACCGGGCCCCTGGGACGAAAAAGCCAATAACTCTCAGACCTAACATCCGAGTGACGTGTGATCTGTCATGTTGAGTTACTATTGACGATATGGAACATTGTGATACATCGACTCTGGACATCGTGATAGTTGATGTATCGACCCCTTTGCTCGTGGAGCGGACCCTCCCAGAATTGAGCATGCTGTGTGCGGGAGCCCTAGAGCTGGATGCAACGATGACGACTGTACATGGATCCTCCATGGGTTCGACAGCGAGGACGACGGTACCTAGATCCTCTGTGGGTTCGGCAGTGAGGATGAATGCACTTGGATCCTTCGTGGGTTCGGCAGTGAGGATGACTGTACTTGGATCCTCCGTGGGTTTGACAGTGATGATGACTGTACTAGAATCCTCTGTGGGTTCGACGGCGAGGACTACTGTTCATGTATCCTATGTGGGTTTGACAGTATTTGACTATGTACTTGTATCCTATGTGGGTCTGGAAGATTAGATGGTTTGTATCTTTTTTGGGTCCAACAGCTTAGCTGGTCTTACATCCTATGTGGGACCAACAGCTTAGACGAATCAGTGGCTACATCTGGTCATCTCCATCACCTTACGAAGTGTATACCTGTGTGAGATGAATTTTGATTCTCAATCGTTATCATTGATATGGTTGACTTTATTTCCATTGTGGACTGAGCTATGTTTTTCGTGTGTGGACTGAGTTGAGTTGTCCTTTGTGGATTGGGTTGTTTTTTTTCCTATGTGGACTGAGTTGAGCTATCCTTTGTGGACTGGGTTGTGCTTTCCTTTGTGGACTGCGTGGTTCTTGGAAGTTGGAGAGGAACTGTTACTAAGGACTTTGGTATATGTATGGAATATACCTATGTAGTGTTGTTGATACTTTGTGATTTTATCTTTTCTTTGTGGTTTATCCTTTGTGGATTTTGAGAGTCCTTCGGGGGTCTCGGGGTCCCTACTGAGTATCGTATACTCACCCCTGCAGTGTCCATGCCGACACTTCATGGTGTTGGATGGAGACGACGGACATCATTGATCGAGGTGGAAGGTTGTGTAGTTGGACGGTACCCAAAGGTGGACCACTTGGCAGGACGTACATGGAGCGGACGACCGAACTGATGAGCTGTGGAGGCTATCTATACCCACCATTCAGGTGGTAGTTCTAGAGGACGGCATGGAGTTGCTGCTTTACTTTTCTGCTGCGGTATTTTCTTTCGGTTGTACTTTACTTTCAGTTCGGTTTATATTCTGGCCCATTTACTTTCTAGAACTTACTTTTGTACTCAGTTTACTTAGAGTTTGCTTCATCTTGTGTACTCTGTGGTGTTTTTTTCTTATATAATGGAAATACATCCCCTTTTACTGGGATTTACGCCTTTGGTGCTAGTCGCCAGCCCCTGGCCTATGGGAGGCGGGCTTGGGGTAGTCACGACATGGGCCCCAAGGAGCGGTCGTGACGGAAGGTATTTCACTCTTTTATGGATCTGATGGTCTATTAAAAATGAAATTTCGTGCATCAAGAAAATAAATTAATTTTCAGATATTCTTTTTTTAGTGTGAGAAATCAATTGGAAATTGATCAAGTCATAACCAAAGGATGAAATTGTTCTTACGAAATAGAAATATATCAAGTAACTATATTTACATAAATTTTAGATTGTAAAAGAATTTATAAATATTGGAAAAAGGATATTGAAAATAATTATTCTATTATCCTCATATCCAATAAACCACGTTGATATTTAATTCATCATAGATTTTATATTTTAAGGCCTTTAACATTCTATTTATCATTCAATTTCATGTGATCAATGACCCCTGTCATTCTCTATAATTATTTACGATTTTAATTATTCTCCACATATTCACTTCCATTGATGTTATATAACATAATATCATAGTTATGTGTTCATCCACATTAAAATAATACATTTATTTTTCACTTTTTAATAAGATATTTTATTAACCCTTTTTAAGATGTGTGTTTTCAACAACAAAATATTTAAACAATTGATTTTTGAGAAAAAGATCTAATTGAGATGATGAAATTTAGTTAAGGTCAGTAGAATTTAGAAAACATGAAATTTTTAAATAAGAACATTGTATCTGATATTTAACATATCAAATAACACTGATCTTAAACCACCATAATAATATATTCCATTTAATTCAACCTTCGTGATAGCATGTGGAACATACAACCCCTAGAACAAAATAACCATAATATATATATCATTATAATATAGAAAAAATTAGAGGGGATTAATTGTGGTAACATAATTATTAGAATTATTTTTATTTGTTGATTATAAATAAACAAAGAACAATTTAAAAAATGAAATGTTTTATTAAATATTTTTTTATAACAAATAGTTATGTCATTAATTAGGAAAATAATATAAAACTAATATTTATAACAGTTAGATTTATTTTTTCAAAAAACAAATAACTTTTGGTACAATTATATCAAAATTAGAGTAAGCTGGTTTTTTAGATTTTTTTTGAAAAGAATAATATCTCGATGAACAGTGGAAAACACTAATTTTTTTTACAATATGGATATTATTGTAATTAATTTATATGATTTAATTATATTTAAATTTTGGTTTAATATAAAATCTGCAAAATTATATTCAAATTTTATAATTATTCTCTTTTGAGTCAATCACATATTGAATTATTATATTAAAACCTTGAAGCTATTTTTTTCATCTCATCTATGAGAACAAGTTTAAATTAGATTATAATACATAATTCTATTGTATTTTAAAAAATGGATTTCATATTTTCAATCAGAATAATTTATACTATATAATAATGTCAAAATAATTTTTTACCAAAATGAATAGTGAAAATGTATAAATTAATTACTATATCTAAGGTAACAAATGGTTTAGGGGGAGGATAACTAAAAAGGAAAAGGTTAAAATGTCATAAAAAACTTCCATTACCCATTTTGGGACATATCCAATCTTATAACATCTGATGCTTATTAATAGCCCATTTTGGAGGCATCTGGACTGGATAAAACATGGGTTTTATTAATTATTTTTAAAAACTTCATACTTATAATCCTTCCACTTATAAATGGCCACACCGTATTCTCACATATTCACACTAAAATAGTAATTTGGATTAGGAATGACCTACCATAATCTTTTACGATCTCCCCTTTCAACATCCTAGATCCAATTTTTTATCAAAAATAAAACCTAAAATGTTTTTTTCTTTGGACCTCAAGTTGTTTTTCATTGAAGATGGAAGATTATAAAATGATCTTTATTATTATGTTTCTTCTTCCACTAATTAAAAATATTATTAAACTATGATTATATAATAAAATTTATATCATATATATACTAATATGTTATAATAATTTGTTCATGAGATATATCCATATCCTATTCCATCAAATGGGTAGTGAAACTTTCGATAATGTGTATTAAAGACTACCCACTAATGATAAAAACGTTGTTTCATTAGGTTTTTTAGGTTTTTCATATTGTTTTGTGGAAATGTTGTTGAAGACGATGTAAAAATCATATTTTTTACGATAGTTAATATAACTGATGTAAAAAATATTATTTCGGTTTATTTTTACAACAATTATTTAATAAGTAACATTAAAGATACTTTATTGAAGGGGTTTTACATTATTTATTAAATAACCAATGTTAAAACTGATTCGGTGAAGGTTTTTCATGTCGGTTATTAAATAATTGATGTAAAACATAGTCTACCACATTGGTTTTTATATAATTGATGTGGAAAACTCCAATCCTCACTAGTAGAATACTAACCTATACCAACGGTTTGGAACCGTTGGTATAGGCCTCCAAACCGTTGGTATAGCCTATACCAACGGTTTGGAGAACCGTTGCGAAGTAAGCCGTTGGGATAGGTCTATACCAACGGTTTTCCCAAAACCGTTGGTATAGACCTATCCCAACGGTTTACAAAACCGTAGGTATAAGTAATATGAAAATCTATTCCAACGGATATAAAACCGTTGGTAAATGTATTTCAAAAAAAAAACATGTGCTGGGATTTGATCCCACGACCCCTTCTTTATAATCGAACGACTTAACCACTAAGCTAACATCACTTTTGTAAACATAATTTCATAAATATATATATGTATTATCATAATTATTTAAAATTTAGATTTATATAATGTTCTCGGGTAGCAGACCTGGAAGAAATGAAAGAATCTATCCCAACGGTTCTCAAAACCGTTGGGATAGACCTATCCCAACGGTTCTCAAAACTGTTGGGATAGGTGGAGATTTCCTGGAGGCTGGAGGTTGGTTTTGGGGGTGAGTTTTCCCAATGGTTCTCTCAAACCGTTGGGAAAGGGGGGGTCTTTCCCAACGGTTTGGGAGAACCGTTGGGAAAGGGTCCTCAAAACCCACCTTTCCCAACGGTTCTCTCAAACCGTTGGGAAAGGGGGGGTCTTTCCCAACGGTTTGGGAGAACCGTTGGGAAAGGTGGGTTTTGAGGACCCTTTCCCAACGGTTCTCCCAAACCGTTGGGAAAGACCCCCCCTTTCCCAACGGTTTGAGAGAACCGTTGGGAAAGGTGGGTTTTGAGGACCCTTTCCCAACGGTTCTCCCAAACCGTTGGGAAAGACCCCCCTTTCCCAACGGTTTGGGAGAACCGTTGGGAAAGGGTATATATAAGTGTTGGGAAAGATCCGATTTCCAGTAGTGCCTGATGAATTTATTACATCAGAAAAATAATAACCAACGTAAAAAATTATTCAGTATAATGTTTTTTCATGTCAGTATTTAAATAAAAATAATAATAAACTATATACCATGTTAGTTATAAACAAAGATGTGGAAAACAAATATTATAATCATTTTTTATACCGATTATAAAATAACCGATGTCAAAAACTAACTGAAATGTATTTTTAACATCATATATTTTATTACCGATGTAAAAACAAATTTTTTTAAAAATAAACTATAATCCCTTCATCTCCACAGATGAACCAGACATGAAACAACCAAACCAGACCAGAAACTAGTGTCAAAACAAGAAAAAACATAACATAAATAATAAACATTAGTATAAAAATGATAAATTGAAATTCATAACATTAAAAAATATCAATATAAACTACAAAATAACCTATATCCATCTAAAAAACTACCAATTACACATTTAAAATTACAACCTTCAATATTAAAATATTCACTAATAACAATCTACAATCCAATCAAACCTGTAAAATAATTTTACTATTACACTTGTAAGTGTTTGAACTCTTCTGAACAATAAGGTTTAGAGTCATCAAATAATTATAAATTAAAAATATTGTAGTTAGCATTTATAATAAATAAAAAATTAAAATATTAAGGAATAATTTATAAGGAAATATTACGTGGATGAACTTCATAATTGTTCCCATTGTAATTATTTAATAGATAAATAATAACTTATGATCTCCGCATTTGATGACACATTTTTGTTTATGAAAATTATAATTAAATGATTTTTCCAATTCAAAATATCATTTTTATGTAAATAATCCAAAATGTATGAATTATAAAAGAGTATTCACCTTTACTTTTACATAATGGATCTTGGCACTCTTTTCTTGGTGGATTTTTGAAACAAATCCCATCCCCTATTAGAAAATAATATGAATGAAATAAATTTAAAAATCATTATAATGAAAAAAAATATTAATAAATTAAAACATACTTTTCTAACATGTTATTATAATTTCCTCACACATCTCCATGGACATAACATATCCAATAATGTGTTTTATCCCTTGAAAAAAACACCTAACTTCCAATTTTCACTGATATAAAAGAAAATATAATCTTAATGGTTATCATTTCAAAAGAAAAATAATTTTTTTGAGATATATGTTTCATATCCTTGAACATAAGGAAATTCCCAACACTCTGTAATTATATTCTATTGAAATATTTCGGCAATATAAAATATATTTGGTTACTCATACAATTTATAACCATTAATTGAACTAAACGGTTGGTCCATCAACCCATATATATCTATTTTCTCATTCTTCTCACACATTTTATAAAGATACCTAATAAAAAATAGATATAAGTATACATTTTCAATAAATTTAACACATGGAAATATTTTTGTTCATATATACATGGTAAAAATATGCACCCCATTGATTCGCAACTTATATCCAGTAAAAATCACCATGATATCATTTTTCAAAATCCCCACATAAATTTCACATCCACAAACATGTTATTCCATTGGAGATGTATAATAACTAGCCCACAAATTTGAATATCTTGAAAATCTTTCAAGACTAATATAATCTGAATCATAGGTCATAACTGATTTTCATTATTATTAGATATAAAATATTTATCTTCCTTTAAAGTATTCATGTAAATAAATAATTAATTATTTTTAATTTCAAATATTGAAATAATGTTAATACAAAAATAAAATAAAAGATATAATATACACATATCTTTATGGTAATGGGTTGAAGAAGTTTAGATGTACAAACTGAAATGTGGCCAATACTTGGACCAACTTGTCCACCTCATATGTAAGTAATGATACTCCAACTGATATATCTATAATATCCTATATAGTGACCCTATGCTGCTCTACCTATAACTGATGATTAATTTTATATCTTATATAATATATCAAGTTGTATGCAACTATATGATAATGAGGATCATCAACATACAAATCACAATAACAATGAATCTTTGGTTGTGGGTGTAGGATTAGGATCAAAATGGTGTTTACAGGAAGAGGAGGAGGATAAATAATGGGGTTTATTGGATGAGTTGGAAGATAAATAATGGAAACATTATGCAGAAGAGGGGAATAAGGAGATACAAGAGAAGTGGAGCGGGTGCTACAGTATGAAATTGTATTTGCATTTCTACATTCATAGACTGTACTAAAGTTCTGATCTTTTCATTTATCATCACATTAATATTATGAACATTAGTCTCCAAATAGACTATTTTTTGATATAAACCCACCATGGAAAATCTGAAGAAAATGGTAACACTTTTCTTATCGATACACCCATCAAGTATCCTCGTACATGATCAGGGTGTTTGGTCTTTCCTAATGCAGTAGATAAATTATCATCCCTCTCATTGGTAATAAATAGCACTTGTGTCTTATGCTCCTCAAGAGAATCCTAGATGATTTTTTTAAAAAAATTATTTAATGATTCAATGTATTTAAATAATTCAATTGATATAAATTAATAAAATAAACAACTTAAAATCCTCTCAGATACAGCCCTAGATTCATCTGTAATATATTTCCCATTTTTTTCTAATTTGATCCCTCTTCCATTTTTCATTTCTATATAGAAGACATTAAGGGGAAAGCATTCCAGATATTTTAGACTCAGCTCTACGTTATTGTAAACTTTTAGCTATCATTTTTTCTTCTAATAAAGTATAACCTCCCCAAGATAAAATATGATAGGGTACATTTCTAGATTGGATATCTTGGTGATATCTCTTTGTTTCCTATAAATTAATAATATTAAATCATTAATAAGTCATTAATATAAGAAACATTCTCAATATTTACATTGAACTTACCAAAAATGTGTATTTTCTTCAAAATTCGATAAATTATGTCCACATTTCTTTATCTATAAATGGATATATATGACATCTAATATCGTGTTTACTTTACAAAAAAATGGATGTTGATGTATGGATTGATTTAAAGTCCCTCTATCTCATAGCAGCCATTGAAAAAAATTTCCTCTTGACTCCTCCAGGGATAGGTATATCAAATTTCATATGATAAATAAGCGGGAAAACATATTATACAATAAAAATTTAATGAATAGTCAAACAATATAAAAATACCAAACAAAAATGGTCTCCCACAACTGAGCTAGTGTAGGTTTTTCAACATATCACCAATTATTAAACCAAATGCAGACTTATTTTTCCCCTGAGTTGATAATAATCTCTTGAAATATTTTGCATTAGGACCTCATGGAATATAATTATGATCAAAGTCTACAACTATCCTCAGGTCCTGGATACAAGGAAGTGATAATTTTGGTAAATGTGTTCTCCCACCTTTATCAACCCTCAAAATATTCTTTTTCATTGTCGGAGCATATGATGAAGATTGGGGAACATCAAGAGAAGAATGTTGATGTTCCTCCCCAATGGTATGACAAGGATGATCATCTCTAGAAGATTTTGGTAGATCAACTAATTGATCTATCATTATCCATAAAATTTGAGAAATAAACATTTGGTACACAAAATAAACAAATTCACATATTACAATACTAATTTAAATGTAAACAATAAAAATTATGAAACACAAATGTAAACTAAAACACAACACATTATTATTCATATTTTTTATAGTTATCTAAACATATAACAATAGTAATGATATATTAAATGTAATGTAAATTAATCGAATAAAATCCAAAATTAATGTTAGAATACTAAAAATAATCTAACCTAATAAATTTTTTTTACCAAAAACCAATAATTTTTAACATATAGATTAAAAAAAAATTATCATTCAATAAATTCAATGAATATAAGTAATGAAATGGTAAAAATGGTAAACTAAACAAAACTAAACTAAGATAAAAAAACATTTCTAATTACTATTTTTTATATTTGTTTTAACAAAGAACAAAACATAATATCTTACATTGTATGAAATTAATAAAATTAAATAACAAATAAACATATATTACCTATAAATCTAGGAATGTTTTAAAGTATTGTTTTCCCAAATTCTATCCCCATGATCATTCCTTATGGAACAAACGATGTCTAAAATGAGATCATCATTATTATCTGTTAATATTTCCATGTAAGTGTGGATCTCTCATAAATCACCATCTTCATCAAGTTTATCATCACCAATATATTGTTTTTCTCCTTGTAAAAAAATAAACCACTACATATATGATTTTTCAAGAACATAGATTTTTTTCCATTTGTTTCCATTATTAATGAATCATTTATGTCTTAGAATCAATGTAAATCAACAATTTTCATTCCAAATTCATCATGTCTGACACTATTGTTACCGATAAAGCATTTTCAGTTAAATATAAGAACATTAATTTTACTGTAATCAACCTCCCATGTCTTAAATGAGGCCACAATATGAATTTGTTGTAGAAATTGGGTTTTTTTCTTTAGAACTAGACAAATTTATTTCTTCTATGAACACCGATACACAACTATTCTGAACTACACTTCTGTTGTCCTGATATTTTGTACAAAATGTATAGCCATTAATTTGATAGACAGAATATGATATTACATTTAGACATGGACCACCCATTATCCATCTTAATGTCTATAATGCATCTTATCTACCAAACATGGTCTCTTTAAATGATAGAAAAATTGTTTGGTTATGCTCATTTAAAATCCACATTACTTTCTTTTTTGGAGGACATTGTTTCAAATCATTAATAGGAATTGTTATATATGGTTGAGCATAATCCATGTTATTCAATATATATAAATGTAACTTCTTTATATATTCATCTGACAATGATTTGAAATTCATGCCACAAATCCCCTTTCCCTCATTTTTAACTCGTTCATTGAACTATGGAGTCAAAAAAATGTTCTCTTCTGTAGAAAATTAGCACGTAAAAAACTACACAACAAACATAGAAATATAAATTTCAACAATGAAGGCTTCATGTCTATATGGATTCTTATCATACCCCATTAATATCTTCATATACCATTCAAAAGGATACATCCAATATAGATCTAGAGGTCCATAAATATTTTTATTGAACTATATGAACCATCAAATGCACGATTATATCAAAAAAATAGGGTGGAAAATAAATTTGTAATCGAAGAAGTATAAAGATTAAATCATTTACCCAAATAGTAAAAGTATCCAGATCAATAACATTATTACAAATAGAATTTAAAATTAAGCACACCTTCAGGATAGTCCTTCTGACATACATGTTTAATATTCAATGCAATTAATCTGGTAGAAGTTGTTGCATCATGTCGTGATAATCAGGATATTTCATACCTATCAATATAAAATCCATAAAATAGATTTTCATACATTTTATGAATAACCCTGCGGCATTTTGATATCATTAATACACTGAAAAAAGATAATTTTCTCCTCTTGGATAATGTATGACAAGATGGGGGAAGAAATGTTTGCCTTCCATTAAGAGTGGGAGAAAACTCCAAACATTTTACCATTGATAGTAAGTCTACTCTTTCATTAAACCCATCTTTATTCTTTCCTTTAATATCTATCAAGGTTACAATCAAACTATCACTGATATTATTTTCCACATGCATGAAATCAATATTATGATTCACTATATGAAATCACTAATACGGTAGTTCAACAAATATAGGGAGTTTATTCCAAATATATCTATCATTACCAGATTTATGTGCCTAACTAATGTCACATAATTATTTTTCACCCTATCAAAATACACATTAGTGGATAATGGTTTTGGAGCAATATCAAATTCTTGTGAGCCATTGAATACATTTTTTTTAATATTTGATAAGAGTGATCCATAACAGAAATCCATCGGTGAACCATGATTAGATTTTTCATCCCATAAGAAAATTTACAATATAAAGTCACTCGTTCCCCAATGTGACATGCTTTTTTCCCCTTAACAACATATAGAGACAAAATTCCATATGATGGGAAGTCATTTATAGTGAACCTAATCACTGAATGTAGTTGAAAATATTCCATTTTAAAAGAATCATACACCATAATACCATCCTCCCATAAGAGTTTAAAATCGTCAATTAATGGTGAAAAGAAGAAAACTATATCATTATCGAGTAGCTTTGGTCCAAATATAATTAATCTCAACAGGACATATTTATGCTTAAAAAAATCCAGGAGATATGTTGTAAATTACTAATAAAAAAAGCCATGAACTATGTGTTCTATTGTGGCTTAGATATGTATTAATTTCATCTATGCAAAAACCACATATGATATTTCTAACATCATTTTCAAATATAGGATAATGCTTATCAATTTTACTCCACTATGGAAAATCTACTGGATATCATATTTTCCTTCACATATCCGGTCAGTAGCCTAACATCTAAACCTTTTTGCATTATTTGATTTATAAAATAAATGAGTCAAATAAGGAATTATTGGAAGAAACCAAAATAACATATCAAGGACCTATGTAATATCAACCTCAGCCTATGATTTTTCTTCCAACTTATACCATGACGTCCCATTTTTATGAAATTCTGATAGAAATCAACATTCCTTCCTAAATATCACATAGTCAATAAAACCGTCATTTATTTTGTTGCACGTAACACCCTGACCCTAGATACCCAGAGTCGGTGAATTATTACATAACATTGGCATGATCACAAAGGATCATGTCTCGAAAGACTGATTAGTTTAGTTGTCTTGGAAACACTAGATATATTCATAAGCCTTACATTACATCATAAGATAAAAAAAATACAACAACATCTTGTCTTCATATCTTCTCATACTATCCCTGCAGGTCATTCATAAATTACTTCTTCATAATCCTGAGAAAAATAAAACATTGAAAGGGGTGAGCTCAGATGCTCAGTAAGGATAACATTATAGCAGAAGCATTCATAGATAATCATAAACACTTAAGGTAGTTTATAACTAAAATGAAAGCCTTTTAAACTCAAAATTCAGCATAAAATGGCAAAGATAAAATAAAATAATGACATTTACTTACTCACATGGATATTATAATAGTCGAATGATCACATGCAATATCAATAACCACTTTCATAATGATGGAATGCATAATGCCAGACTATCATAACCACATAGCCAAGGCCTCGTGCCAAGACAACAAATAAGATTTTTCCAAGGACTTGTGCCAAGACCGTAGTTTGTCTCATTAAACCTACCGATGCATTGAGGAGATATAGCGGGCTCCACCCGTCACATATTAATTTCAATTCATTCCCATATGAAAAGGTTTAAACATAACATAAACATTCGTATTAAAACTAGCATACGAAATGTCAATACTTTCACCGTAAACAATGAATAGCACATCCACAGTCAAACCTATCACAAAACCTTCAATAAAATATAGAAGTTTTGTATCATAATAAATCATCTTCACACAGGAATAAAATCCATCAATGGATGTTGAAATTGATGAAATCAACACTCTTTTTAGATAAATATCTCATTCTATTTTGAAATCATTTAAGAGTCATATATTTATGAAATAAAACATTTTTTTGAAAATATTCTTATAAGATTGTAAGGGAAGCTTCGATGATTTTATAACGGCGGAAAATAACCGCACTCGCCGTATAAGTTAAAAAAACATTCTTACCTTAATTCTGTCAAAAAGGTTAAAAAGCACCTTGTTTGGAAAACGACAGAAAGATTCCTTTATAAACCACTTATAAAAATTCAAACAAGGGTATAAATGACTTTAACCCATATTCTTGTAAATAGTAAAAATGTTTTGAAATAAATTTTGAAGAAACATGAATGTGGATGATAAGAGATCCCAGTAGATTATTACGTATAAAAAACCTCAGATAACGAAGAGATTGTGAAATAACCCTTACTTACCGGATTTACCCTTAACCATGGTTAATAAAATATTTACTACAAAAATTATTCAAAATGTATAAAAATAAATGTTACCTATTTACACAATTTGAACATCCTGATTCCAAATATGGAATCCATTTTTCCAAATTCAAAACACATAAGTGGCAGAAATTAATTTAAAATTAATTCCCATTGTTAAAACAAAAAGCCTGTTTTTAAGAGATAATAACTATGAAAAGACTGACACTTGTTTATGTCTGGTTTAATTGTAAAATTATGTCCAATGACCAACATTGTATTAAATGGTAAAAATATATTCTAAAAACAATTTAAAACAACTCAAATTCATAATTTATCACTATTAATTATTTTGATTAAAAAAGTTGTTTTTAATTAAAATTTAGTAATTTTCACTATTCATCAAAATATTAAAGTTATCCGAAAAGTACCAAAATCTTACCTTAGGATAAATTCGATATTCCAAATCCAAAAATGAAGTCCATTTTGAAATATAATATATATATAATTTCAAAAAGTAGGTATTACTATTCATAACGGCTAGTTTGATTGGTTATTGTGTGTTAGAACTCGGTGTTGCGTACAACACACGATATCACATTATTCAAAGAGAAGCGTACCGTAGAAGCATGGGGTGTTACATTCTCCCCTCCTTCAAATAATTTCGTCCTTGAAATTTCTAGAATACTTATCACATGAAATGACTCAGGTGGTTCTTCATCATAAGTTCCTCGGGTTCCCACGTTGCCTCTTCTATCTTATGGTTTCTCCACAAAACTTTTACCAGACGTGTCGTCCGGTTTCTCAATACATGTTCTCTCGTATCAAGAATCCTGACGGACTCTTCACAATAAGACAGATCGGGTTCCAATTCTAATTCCTCGTAGGTGAGTACATGCGTTGGGTCAGGCATGTATTTCCTCAACAAAGATACGTGAAACACATAGTAAACTTTGGAGAGACTTGGCGGCATTGCCAATCTGTAAGCTACAACCCCAATTCGTTCTAGAATTTCTAAAGGTCCGATGTACCTGGGACTAAATTTACCTTTCTTACCAAAACATATGACTCCCTTCCATGGAGATACCTTCAGGAAAACATGATCACCGACTTGAAATTCCAAATCCTTCCTTTGATTATCGGCAAAGCTCTTCTGCCTACTTTGAGTTTCTTTGACGTGATTTTGGATTAACTTCACCTTTTTTATCGTTTCCTCCACCATTTCTAGACCTACAAGTTTTCTTTCACCAACATCATCCCAACAGGTTGGTGTGTGACATCTCTTTCCATATAACTCTTCTTATGGTTCAATCTGAATACTCGAATGGAAGCTTTTGTTATATGAAAATTCTACCAGAGGTAAATAATGATCCCACATACCCTGAAAGTCAAGTGAGCAGGATCTCAACATGTCTTCTAAGGTTTGAATAGTTCGTTCTAATTGTCCATCTGTCTGAGGGTGGTAGGCAGTGCTCAAATGAAGTTCAGTATCCAGGGATTTCTGAAGACTCTTCTAGAATCTTGATGTAAAGCGGGGATTACGAGCAGAAACAATCGATAGGGGTACTCCATGAAGTCTAACAACTTCATTAGTATATAGTCTTGCTAGACGTTCCAGTGGTAGATCTTCTCTTATAGCAAGAAAATGAACTAACTTGGTAAGACGATCAATAATAACCCATATTGCATCGTTCCTTCTAGGAGTCTTTGGTAGCCCCATGACAAATTCCATCATAACGTTGTCCCATTTCCACTCCGGTATGGGAAGAGGTTGCATGACTCCTCCAGGGTGTTTCCTTCCAACTTTCCCTTGTTGACAAACCATACATCTTGACACAAAATCAGCAATCTCCCTCTTCATATTTTCCCACCAAAAATGTTCCCTCAAATCGCTATACATTTTGGTACTCCCAGGGTGTATAGAGAAATTGGAACTATGAGCATCATCCAACAATTTCCTTTTTATAACAGGTATATCAGGAACACAAAGCCTCTTCCCGAATTTCAAAATTCCATCTTCATACACAATGTCTCCCGGTCTCCCATCATTCACAGCTTTAATATTCTTTTGAAATTCCTCATCATCGGTCTTAGAACTCTTAATAATTTCTAGTAAAGACAGTTTGACAACCATTTGAAAAATCATTGATGTTTCACCTTCCCTGGTTATTCCCATGTCCATCTTCACTAGATCCATGAAAATTAGAACCCTTTCAATTCTCATATTGTTCAAAACTCCAAGATCTTTTCTATTCAAAGCAACTTCCAACTTGTTTGCCTTCCCCGGGTGGTATTTTATCGTAAAATCATAATCCTTGAGTAATTCAAGCCATCTCCATTGCCTCATGATGAGTTCTTTTTTTGAGAAAATATTCTACAAACTCTTGTGGTCAGTATAAATCTCACATTTTTCACCATAGAGGTAGTGCCTCCATATCTTCAAAGAAAAGATTACAGCTGCTAACTCGAGATCATGAGTAGGATAGTTTTGTTCATGAATTCTTAACTGTCGTGATGCATAGGAAATAACCCTATCATTCTGCATAAGGACACAACCATGTCCTTTCTTCGATGCATCACTATAAATAACGAACCCATCATTCCCCAATTGTAGAGTTAATATAGGAGCATTGACTAATCTTCTCTTCAGTTGTTCAAAACATTCTTCACACTCTTTTGTCCAAACAAATTTAACCCCTTTACATGTGAGCTTCGTTAATGGGTTAGCCAATCGGGAAAAATTCTGGACGAAACGTCGATAATAACCTGCCAAACCAATAATACTCCGTACCTCAGTTATACTCATAGGTGCTAGCCATTCCTGGATTTCTTTGGTCTTAGAATGAACAACAGAGATTCCATCTTTAGAGACAATCTGTCCAAGAAAAAAAATCTCATGAATCTAGAATTCACAGTTTCTAAACTTTCCATATAATTCAATCCTTCTCAGAGTCTTCAAGATAATGCGCAAGTGATTTTCATGATCTTCATAGCTTTTGGAGTATACCAAGATATCATCAATAAATACCACCAAAAATTCATCGAGATACTCCTTGAAAACTCTATTCATCAGATCCATGAATACAGAGGGTGCATTAGTCAATCCAAAAGGCATTACAGTAAACTCATAATGCCCATACCTGGTTTGAAATGCTGTCTTCGGAATGACTTCCTTCTTCACACACAACTGATGGTATCCAAATCGAAGGTCAATCTTTGAAAAGTATTGAGCTCCATGCAGTTGGTCAAATAAATCATCAATGCATGGTACGGGATACCTGTTCTTTATTTTTATAGCATTGATCTCCATGTAGTCGATACATAACCTCATAGATCCATCTTTTTTTTATCAAAAAGAATAGGGGCTCCCCATGGAGAAACACTAGGGCGAATAAATCCCTTATTACTCAATTCTTCTAGTTGTTTCTTTAGTTAGACTAATTCTACAGTGGACATTCTATAAGGGGTCTTTGATATAGGCCTTGATCCAGGAATTAAATCAATGGAAAACTCAACTTCTCTTTCTAAAGGATGTCCAGGTAAATCTTCCGGAAATACATCTACAAATTCATTCACAACAGGTACATCTTCTATTTGAACATTCCTTTTCTCACCCACAGTTATTTCATTCTCTTCCTCCCCAATAATTGAATTTAGTTGATCTACTGGGGGTGGATCTAGATAATAATTAGGTGGTGACGATTCTGCTCTAAAGATAAGGTGTTCTTTATAATCATCATCAAGAATCGTAACCTCTTTCTTCTTACAATAAATCTTCACATCATATTCCGAAAGCCAGTCCATACTGAGGATTATATCAAACTCAATCATAGGTATGACGATGAGATCAGAAGATAAAGAACATTTATGTGTCTAATGGGGACTGATTCACAAAACATTGTTGCAATGATACTTCCCTTAGGAGTTTTAACTGACAACTCCCTTGTTAAATAAATTGTAAATATCTAATTTTCTTAGCAAACTGGGAAGATATGAAACAATGAGATGATCCGGAATCAAATAATGCATTTTCTAATCTTGAGGAAACCATTAAATTACCTGCCACCACGTCTTTCGGAGCTTTTACCTCAGCAGTAGTGATAGCATAAGCTTGGCCTTGATCCCTTGGCCTTTTATGATGTATGTTCTCCTGATGATTAGGAAATTCATTTGCATAATACCCCATCTCCCTACAATTGTAGCACTGAACATTGGTAGCTTCCTTCTTCCCCTTGCAATCACAAGCTTGGTGGCCTTTTTCACCACACTTGTAACAGACTCCGATTCCCTTCAAGCAAGTACTGGGGTGTTTCTTACCACATTTACCACACGATGAATATTCAATCTTTCCCTTATTCCCCTTATTTCCATTCCCAGATTGATCAGTAGGTCTCTTATTCTCTTTCTTTGCTTTAAAGTCATAAGACATAGAGAATTCCTTTTCGGTCTTGGTATCACATAATACAATGTCTTCGTATGATGAAAAGGATTGTGATACTAATTCTCGACGGAGAAATGGTTTTAACCCATAAAAGAAACCGTCAATCTTACTTCTTGGGTTACATATATAATCTCCAGCATACCTTGCTAACCTTGTATAGTTAGCCTCATACATTGTGACATTCTCATCCTCCTTTTGTCTCAGACTCAGAAATTGCCTTTCCATATCAGCTCGATGGTCGTGAGGAAAGTATTTTTCTAAAACAGATCATTGAACTACCTCCATTCCATATTTGATTCTTCATCATCTTCCTTCATGTTTTGAATCAATGACCGCCATTGATCAGCATCTCCAGTGAGGCGGTAAACTGCCACGATAACTTTTTCCCTTTCACTACTCCCCAAAGCCTGAAATATTTTCTCTAGGGAATTTATCCATTGCTCAGCTACTAAGGGATTTTTACTCCCATTTTACATTGGTGGTTATTGCCTCATGAATCGATCTAACATTGATCCTCCACGTTGCGGATCAGGGTGCTCCATACGGATAAGGTTATTATTTCTAACCTGAGTGAGTTGTTCGAGTATGGTTATTAGCTGATAAGCACCAGTTGCATCACCATATCCACTATATTTATCTTCAGCAGGAGGGAAATCCCTACATGGAGTGCGTGCATTGAAACAGTTTCCATTTCTTCCACTAGACGCCATTTCTAAACAATGGAATAAACTGGATCAGTTTATGAATCAAAATACATAATCCAATACTTATAAAACACTTAACATAATTTGAACTATTTATGGATATAATCCATAATCATAAGAATATTTTCTTTGAGGAAGTATATACTCATAAACCCTTCATAATGATTTGTAAAGAAAACGAGAGTTATCCTAAGAATATCCCCCGGGAGTGTTGTAACCAAGAGTGCATCAAGGCTTGTTGTTGTGCACCAGTTCCCGTTCGAGTCTAGCTCAAAGCGGTGTTTTCGGGTTTTACCCCTATGTACATCTGTGCCAGAGCCGCCTCTACCTGCTCATATCCAGACAGGGATGTATTGCTCGGAAAAGTCACAAAATATCTACAATACCAAAATTCTAGGAAGTTCTTCTATACTAATCCTCAAAGTTCATCTTAGGTCTACGTGCTGTAATCAGAGTTTATCTAAATCTTGTTTCCAAGGTTTGTACTAAACTTCCACTGATACCAACTGTAACGCCCCGACCCTAGATACCTAGAGTTGGTGCATTATAACATAACATTGGCATGATCACAAAGGATCAAGTCTCGAAATACCGATTAGTTTAGTAGTCTCGGAAACACTAGATATATTCATAAGTCTTACATTACATCATAAGGTAAAAAAAACTACAACAACATCTTGTCTTCATATCCTCTTATACTATCCCTGCAGGTCATTCATAAATTACTTCTTCATAATCCTGGGAAAAATAAAACATTGAAATGGGTGAGCTTAGATGCTCAGTAACTAAAAAATTATAGCAGAAGCTTTCATAGATAAGCATAAACACTTAAGGCAGTTTATAACTAAAACAAAAGCCTTTTAAACTCGAACTTCAGCATAAAATGGAAAGGATAAAATAAAATAATGCCATTTACTTACTCACATGGATATTCTACTAGTCGAATGATCACATGCAAAATCAATAACCACATTCATAATGATTGAATACACAATGCCAGACTATCAAAACCACATAGCCAAGGCCTCGTTCCAAGACTAAAAATAAGATTTTGCCAAGGCCTTGTTCCAGGACACTAGTTTGTCTCCTGAGACCTACCGATGCATCGAAGATCTATAGCGGGATCCACCCGTCACATATTAAGTCCAATGAATTCCTATATGAAAAGGATTAAACATAAAATAAACATTCATATTAATACTAGAATATGAAATGTCAATACTTTCACCGTAATCTATGAATAGCACATCCACAGTCAGACCTATCACAAAACCTTCAATACAATATAGAAGTTTTTTATCATAATAAATCAACTTCAAACAAGCGTAAAATCCATCAAAGGATATTGACATAGATGAAATCAATGCTCTTTTTAGAGAAATATCTCTTTCTATTTTAAAATCATTTAAGAGTCATATATTTATGAAATAAAACATCTTCTTTGAAAATATTCTTATAAGCTTCTAAGGGAAGCTTCGACGATTTTATAACGGCAGAAAATAACTACACCCGCCGTATAAGTTACAAAAAACATTCTTACCTTAATTCTGTCAAAAAGGTTAAAAAGCACCTTGTTTGGAAAACGACGGAAATATTCCTTTATAAACCACTTATAAAGAGTCAAACAAGGGTATAAATGACTTTAACCCATATTCTTGTAAATAGTAAAAATGTTTTGAAATACATTTTGAAGAAACATGGATGTGGATGATAAGAGATCCCATTAGATTTTTACGTATAAACAACCTCGGATAACGAAGAGGTTGTGAAATAACCCTTACTTACCAGATTTACCCTTAACCATGGTAAATAAAATATTTACTGTAGTAATTATTCAAAATGTCTAAAAATAAAAGTTACCTATTTACACAATTTGAACATCCTGATTCCAAATATGGAATCCATTTTTCCAAATTCAAAACACAGAAGTGGCAGAAATTAATTTAAAATTAATTCCCGTTGTTAGAACAAAAAAGCGTGTTTTTAAGAGATAATAATTATCAAAAGATTGACACTTGTTTATGTCTGGTTTAATAGTAAAATTATGTCCAATGACCAACAATGTATTAAATGGTAAAAATATATTCTAAATATACTTTAAAACAACTCAAATTCATAATTTATCACTATTAATTATTTTGATTAAAAAAGTTGTTTTTAATTAAAATTTAGTAATTTTCATTATTCATCAAAATATTAAAGTTATCCGAAAAGTACCAAAATCTCACCTTAGGCTAAATTCGATATTCCAAATCCAAAAATGAAGTCCATTTTGAAATATAAAATATATATAATTTCAAAAAGTAGGCATTACTATTCATAATGGCTAGTTTTATTGGTTATGGTGTGTTAGAACACGGTGTTGCGTACAACACATGCTATCACATTATTCAATGAGAAGCGTACCGTAGAAGCTTGGGGTGTTACATTGTATCTCAATCACATTAAGCATAATATTTTCATGGCCTTATAATGTAAATATGGATGATCATTTTCTTTAGGAAGAATGCCTTTAAATAATTGTAAAAGCTCTATAAAACTCTTATCACTCCATCAATTCTTCATCATCAAGTTAATCAATATTAACATTGGTGATAAAAACATATAACCTATACAGTCAGGATACAATGTTTTTTCGGCATCCCTGTATAGACGCTCATCTGTCAGTTCATTATCAATTGGTTCTACTTCAATATCTTGAATCATTTGTTCAATTTCATCTGATTTTCCATCTTGCAAAGCAACATCATTAGTAAAGTTGAAATTTTTCCCAGTTTCACCATGACAAATCCAAAGGCCATAACTCGGATTAAAACATTGAAAAATTTAATAAAATTTGATCTATATAATTTTCATATTTTAAATATTTATACATTTTAGGAATGTATAAAAATATGTGTCATTGTTTTGATCATTTTGTTCATCATATTCTAAAAAAGCATCAATAACATCCTCATATTAATAATTAATTGGATGTGATGTAATCCAAATTTTACTCATTATTACTCATAAAAAATATCAAAAGTATACTTCTTGTTAACATAATACAATTTTATCTTTATACAAAATATGTTATAATTTGAAAGTAACACAATTTTGAAATATAAAACAAATATATGAATATTTGGAAAATATAATTACATATTCTACACAATAATGGGAGATAAGTTTATTTATAAATTATAAATCATAAAAATATAAGCATGTAAATATTTTGAAAAAGAAAATATAGTTAGATAATCCAATTTTATATTTATATTAAATATACGATAATTTCAATGTAACACAAATTTGAAATATAAAAGAGATATAAAGTTATTTGAAAATTTAAATGATATTATTTTTGAGAAATATGATTGAAAACCACTAAATTAAAAAAGCAACATCCACAAATATGATGTATTATAAACCCATCATAGAATGTGTTTTTTACTTTTTTTATCCTAATTTTCTAAAATATTAACCTAAAAGGTCATATGATTTTTTTAATTGAAATATTTTCATTATTTAAAATAATTTTTGTGGTCACAATTATGTGTTCCAATATTATTATTGATTTTTTCTGTAGAAAATGGTATTGTGGAACAAGGTATTGTGTACAGTCCTTGAGAAGAACCAAGATTGTCTTGGGAAGGTGGTGTTAAATCCCTTAAGAATAAGTAGTTCTAATGACTCCATAATCAAGATGTAAAGGTGATTTATAGTATCACAATGATCATATCATACATTTATAACACATTATGATGCATAAAAAATGTATATTGGATGACATGGTACACATATATAAATGATTATCCATATTTAAATTTATCACCCAAAAATACACATTGGATTTATTATAAAGACCCGGCATTAAAACATTACTTAATCTTGAATTAAATGAATAACTAAAATTGAGGATTTTATGGTTTATAGTATTAGAGAATTAGGATAGAACTATAACATCTCAAAGGATAACAAAGTCGACACTACTACTATAAATTATTTTTCACAAAAATAAAAAAAAATCCTTAAATAAAAAATGAGTTCTTTTCTTGATATAAATCTTCTAAAATACTTCCTTTATCTTACCCTTCCTTATAACCTGTGAAATTTTTTTTCAAAAACTTGTGATGAGCATAAAAATCTTATAAAGGGTTATAACATAATGAATGGAAACATTAACCCGCCAATAAATACAAATCAATGAAACCATAACTTTCAATCATAACATACCTTATGAAATCATAATTTTTATATATAACTCATAGAAATCATAAGACATAAAGGTAACTTGAGGCATTAATAACATTCTTACATAGGGAGTAACCCCCATGGTTACGTTTGGAATACCCATCATAGTATATTCCATAAATCTCTTCGGAGAAACCTTAGTGTTTAACTCCTTCGCGTTACCTAATGCATTTGAGAGCTATCTCGGGCTCACCCGCCCTTAATTTATCATGGATCCACCCGTCTTCATTTACAATTCCCAAGAACCATAATATAATCGTATTACATAAAACATGAATTAAGGAAACATAACATTTCCACATTGTAATGACAATATATCATTTTAATATATTGACATAATCAATTCTTTATCAAACCATTTTCAAAACCCTTTAAAACGTTTAGCAAAGAGATTTTTGAATTAAAGTATCCCATAACACTTTGAATATTTTATAGGAATTAATGTTTTAAAATAGTAATGTCTATATAAATAAATTCTTAAAACCATTTTGAAACATGGACATCGATATGAAATATTTAGAAAATTAAATCATTAAGATAATATTTTAATTAAGGAGTTCTTAACAAATATGAGATCCTTCAATACAAATAATTGAGGAATATCATTTAATCAAAACATTATAATTTCATGAGAATAAATGGATTCATGATATAATATTTCAAATTACATTATATACTCCATTTATGAGTGAATTGGTGCATAACAACAATGAAGTCTTAGTGGAAAAGTAAATTGTGATGAAATCCCTTTTAAAGATGGTATCCTTAAACTAAGGATAAATCTATCACATAATTATGTGTGAAAAATATAAATACACCCAATATATGTTTATATTAAGTGTAAAACAATCAGAGGTCATTGAAACATATTAATAGTATGACATATTTAGGAAGTACAAGTTGAACCCAAAGAATTGGAAGTGGGTTCAGAACTTCCCTTGTAAAAATTTGACAGCCTAACATCGTCACTTTAAAATTACGAAAATGAGTTGATAAGATTAAAAGGATATCTCATCACTGGGAAATAACATTTACATCAATAAGTATATATAAGAACATATCTAAACATAATAATATGTAAATTAAAAGACCTAACAAAAAAAGATGTCTTTTTAAAAAGAGGAGGGTGAAAGCTTCACTTACTGATTTGGGTAACTTTAGAAACGTACAACCCATGAAATAAGGGTCACACAATGAAGATATAAATACCCATAAATTAAATTATATTAAAGAAAGAAAACAATCATGGGCGGTACATACACCACACAAAAGGAAATAGTAGCAAAGGTAGCATGAATCTCACGGGAACAAAAAGTGAGATAAAACCCCTTACCTCATTGTAATAAATCGAGTTGTATGACCAAAAGATAATATAAACCAAATGAATATAAGATTAACATGAATATAAATAGAATCATGATAATATATATCAAATTTCAGTACACAATACACCACATGAAATAAATAAGTGGTGAAAAATGGAAATTTCACGGAATTAAATGTGAGATAAGAAATCCCCTTATGATAATTCAGCAGCCTAATAGCACCACTTAAATATATCAAAAAAGGATTGATGAGATCAAATAGGTTCTATAATCATATGAACATAAAAATTATAGTAAGAGTTATATACAAGAACATCGCCAAACATAATAAAGAGGAGCATAAAATAAGTGACATAAAAGAGAGTACTCAAAAAGAAAGAGAGAGGTAGGATCCCTTACCTCAAGTCCGACTTTTCGTTTTCGTTTCTTTATATTCCTGAATAATAAATGTTGGTAAATTTATAATTGTTTAAATAATTCCTTTAATGTTTATTATTCAATTCATATAACATATTATCATGTTATAATAATTAGTCAATTGTGTGAGTGTATATCAGACGTTTTTGTTGATGTTCGGTATATGAGTCAAGAATGAACTTGTTTGAAATGAATTGTCCATGTAGTTATAATTACACCATCTCAAGAATATTATTAAGGATTCAAATATCATATATATCCATTAAACATTTATTTAATACTATTCCATAACATTTGGAGATAAAAAATGAAATGCAACGTTTATGGAGACGGTAGGCTGTACGTACGCATGGACGGTACATTCATTTCTATTTCATACTTTAATGGAATGAAAACATAGTGATACATAGGTAAATTATAATTACAGTATAATATCATATATAATATCATTAACTCCATCCTTTATACATCCCACATATGGAATTAACAATTCAAATCACTTTGAGGGGGCAGCAGTCCGCACTTCCGAAAATTAAATTATCGTGTTTACCAATTATGGAAACCATAAAGGTATGGCATAAATGAAAAATACAGAATCAGAAGTAAAACATAAACTTATTATATATATCATATATAAATACAGTGACATCTTAATGGCCACCATGAGAGGTGTTAAAAGAAGATTGAACAATCATTGTTTCGTGAGGCAATAATTCACCACCAATAGAAATAGTATGTTCTTTAACAATTTGATGGAGGTGTGTATAAGTGTAGCTCTAATACATCTCATAAAAATATCCTAGTATATTTAAGATACTGGTTTTTTTAAAAAATAATGGAATAAAAATAGGTTATGAGGTTGGAGAAGAAAAATAAAAGAAAAGAACATAAGAGAAGACATTACCTTCAAATCAGGTAACTCTTTTTGATTTGAGCCCAAAGGCTTCCTTGGAAATA
Source organism: Viscum album (assembly GCA_963277665.1). Classification (NCBI taxonomy): domain Eukaryota; kingdom Viridiplantae; phylum Streptophyta; class Magnoliopsida; order Santalales; family Viscaceae; genus Viscum; species Viscum album. The sequence continues at coordinate 1,861,299,530 of OY728133.1, read as the reverse complement.
ATTATACCCAATGTGAGGCTTCTAGGATTAATATAGGGAACTGAAGATACAATATGAGTAGAGTTTGGAAGAGCCAAGGCCTTTAGAGGTGTGGGTAAGTGGGTAGAGGTGGGGGCCTTTTATAAGAGGGAGGAGGGGCACTCTTGGGAAGTCATGAAATGTTACTTTATTATAAAATAATTTTCTCATTTTAAAGGTCCCAAAATTATATATTTCTAGGATAAGGTTATAAGGGTTATAAATCCACCTATCCATTGGGTTTTTTACAGGTGTAATGATATGATTTTATCTTATCTTTTCAATTCATTTAAATCATTCATTAATGAGGTAATCACTACATCATCACACTGTCATAAATAAATTTATTTATTTAATGTCTAAAAATAATAAAAAATTACCATAATGTAGGAAATATTTTTATCATTCCAATTTCTATTTATAGTCCAAGATATAATTTATTTAAACAAAATTAAAATTGTTTTAATTAGGATATACAAACCTTTGTTATATTTCCTTTCTTTAAAAAAATATGATAAAAAGTCACTATCACACTAAAGTGATTACATGGGGCCCCAAAGTTGGAACAAAGCATCCCATCGTCGTCTATGACACCAAAGAAAGCATTAGGACACATTATGGGGTCATTTTATATTTTTATGATATTATTTTATTACCCTTAACCACCCGATTACTAATTAAACACGATAATTAAAGATAATTACCGTCGTTACAATTCATAATGTCCAAAAACAAAAGAGTCTTAATTACATAATTTGGAACTTTTCATTCCAAATATACAATCCATTTTATAAAATTTCAAAACACAGAAATTGCTATAATTAATTTAAAATAATTCATGTTGTCAAAACCAAAGATGGATTTTTAAGAAGTAAAATCTATCAAAAGATTGATTTCTTTTTACATCCATTTTAAAAGTGAAATTACATACAATGAAATTATTCTTCTTAAATGATAAAAACACAATTAAATTAAAACATAAAACCAATTAAAATTACAACTTAAATAAATAAATAAATTGGATTAAAATGCAGTTTTGAATTAAAATGCAGTATTTTTCACTATTCATTAAAAATGAAAATTTGTCAGAAAAATACCAAAAATTAACCCTAAGCTATATTTGATTTTCCAAATTTCAAAATGATATGAATTTTACCAAATTAAAAACAAAGAGGTTTCATTAATTAATTTTATAATCAATTCCCGCTGTCAAAACAAATAGCCTGTTCTTAAGAAACAATATCTATTAAAAGATTGACACTTGTTTATGTCCAATTTCAAAGTGAAATTAATTCAAATGACCACGATTGGATTAAATAGTAAAAATATATTTTAATTACACTTTAAAACCAATTAAAAATATAATATAACAATATAAATAAATTAGATTAAAAGTAGTTTTTGAATTAAAATACATCAATTTTCACTAAAGATGATCTTTATCGGAAAATAAAAAAATTTACACAAAGAAAATTTTGATGTATTGATTCTAAAAAAGGTTTCTAGTTTGTCAAATATAACATATAAAAGTGAAAAAAAGTATATTTAAAAAGGTTTCACCATCAAAAGGTGGTTAATTGGCCTTTTAAAGAATATTAGAATATTTATTCACAAAATTGGATTCATTTGCATTTTAAGCCTCTAACATTTATTGGATAAATGTAAAAATATTTAAAAAAAATATATAATCACATTTTTGTTAGTTATTTTCATTCCTGTTATTACACCAGATAGGATTTAACTACCACTTACAATAATATTATTTTATTATTAGTGTGTATCGTAAGATTTCAAAGAATCTCATTGGTTCCTATTGTATACGCCATCAAACATAGCATTACCTTTAATGTAATATTTACATTTTATTCGCAAATATTAATAAACATAGAAATGTAATATTCTTTATTTACCCGGGATGTTACATCCTTACCCCCTTTTGGGAATTGTGTCCTTGCAATTTTAAAATTGGGCATGGAAACTTCATTGGAAGCCCCACATCGGAAAAAGAGTCAGCAAAACTGTCACTTTAAATGAAAGAAATAGAAGTACAGAGGTCACCCAAGTTAACCCATACTAGGATTTCATGTAAGAACAAATTGATATGGAAGAAAAAAAAGGGTCATGTTCTGATGGAGAGTGATAGAAAACATGTTTTGGAGAAAGTTAACCATAAGAAAATCACAAACTTATAATGGGTTAAACGATATTTGATTCCCCAGTAGGAAAAATTAAGAGACGCCATTTTTGTTTTAAGTTACATTTAATTGAGTAATTTATTTATGATCTTAACTAAAACATAAGGAAACATACTTACTTGTCATGTATACTTTCAACTTTTACTAGATTTCTAACACCAACTCATATTTTCTCTAAATGATGAGTATTTCAAGATGACTTGTTCACATTAAGGGCGTTATAATCAACTTTTAGAGAATCACCTAATCCATAAAAGAGAACTATATATTTCCCATGTCTTTAGACCAAAAAAACCAAAACAATGTTAGTACTAGATTAGATAAACCCCAAAAACGATAATCCTTTATAAAAAGAAAATCTATTCTTGATCTCAAAAATTTGTCCATAAAAAACCAAAGTTCCACAGAGACCTTTTGATAAACAATTATCCATAAATTTATTCAATGTAAACCAAACTATGATTGAAACCCAAATCTTTGAAGGATTTAATCACATAGTATTACAAGGTAAATCTTAACATTTATCTCTAAATAACATCAGTTTCTCTTAAAGTCTTATATAGAAAAGTAATTAACTTAATCATATATCATATATGATAGGTCAATAATTTCATAGATAACCCAAAATCAACTTAGTCTTGATTCATAAAATAATTTAAATAAAAAGAATTTGTCATACTAACTAGGGACTTCACATAGTCCAGTGGTAGGTGATAAATACCAGTCGCACTTTGGTTGTGGGTTCGATTCCCCCACCTTTGTCCGGCGCGATGGGTTGTCACATGGTCTGCATGTTGTCCTTTTTCCAAGAATATATAATTCTCATAAAAGTCCACAAAAAGAGATTAAATCTTCAAAAGTAACCATTACATAATTTAACATCATGTTTATCTCATGCATTTCATTTTCCATCATAACATATAGTAACCCATAATTACCTCAAAAGTAAGGATCATATAAACCCTACTGGTTACCTTTATAATTATTACCCGAACTTCCAAATCGTGTGGGTTCCCTCATACATGATTTATTAGAGAACTCACCATGTTTTAAGTGGTTAATCATGACTACTGGTAGTTGGTTTAAAATAACGATGAGATTTCTCATTGAATCGCCCATTTCATCAAGTCTCTTAATCATTGAACCACCACAGTTTCCATCAAACCCATTGTCACTTTGGTGCCTTAAAGATCCACCCATATACTAAAAACAAAAAGTTTAGTGTGATTATATCAGTAAAATCATCATATAATATCTTATGAGGAGGGTAAATACTAAGATAAAATTATTCATGTCATCTGAAACTCATTCACATTATCTAAAAACTATGACACTTTCTGAAATCCTAACCATTATGGTAATTTCACTTAAGCTTATAAAATACCCTAAACTCTAAGGTTATCTAAACTGACCTCTCATACCAACTATAAGGACCCGACCTTAAATCATTACTTAATCTTGAAATAAATTAATAATTCAGATTGGGGATCTTTTAAGCATTATATTTTTAGAGAATTAGGACATAACTATTACATCTCAATGGATTACAAAGCAGACACTACTACTATAACCAATTTTTCACAACAATAAAAAAAATCCATAAACAAAACAAGAGTTATTTTCTTGATATAAATCTTCTTCAATACTTCTTTTCTCTTACCCTTCCTTATAACCTATGAATAAAATTTAAAAACTTGGGAAAAGCATAAAAATCTCAGTAAGGGTTATAACATAATTAAAGGAAACATTAACCCACCAATAATTACAAATCAATTAAACCATAACTTTCAATCATAACATACCATATGAAATCATTATATTTAGGTATAACTCATAGAAATCATAATACATAAAGGTAACATAAAGAATTCATAACATTCTTACATAGGGATTAACACTCATAGTTACGTTTGGAATACCTATCAAAGTATATTACCAAAATATCTTCGGAGGAACCTTAACATTTAACTCTTTTGCGTTACCCAATGCATTGGAGAGCTATCTTGGGCTCACCCGCCCTTAGTTTATCATGGAACCACCCGTCTTCATAAAAAATGCCCAAGAACAATAACATAATCATATCACATAAACATGGATAAAGGAAACATAACATTTCCACATTGCAATCACAATATATCATTTCAATATATTGACATAATCAATGCATTATCAAACCATTTTCAAAACAATTTAAAAAATTTAATAAAGAGATTTTTTAATCAAAGTGTCCCATACCAATTTGAAGATTTTAAAAAAATTAATGTTTTAAAATAGTAATTTCTATATAAATAAATCCATAAAACCATTTTTAATCATGGAAATTATTAAGAAAGATTTATAATATTAAATCATTAAGACGAAATTTTAATTAAGGAGTTCTTAACAAATAGGAGATGCTTCAATACAAATAATTGAGGAATATAATTTAATAAAAACATTATAATTTCATGAGAATAATGGGATTCATGACATAATATGTCAAAGGAAATTATATACACCATTTAATAGTGAATTGGGGCATAATAACAATGAAGTCTCAGTGGAAATGTAAATTGAGATGAAATCCCTTATAAAGATGGTATCTTTAAATTAAGGATAAATCAATCACATAATTATGTGTGAAAAATGTAAATACACCAAATATATGTTTATATTAAGTGTAAATCAATAAGATTTCATTCACACATATTAATAGGTTGAAATATTCAAGAAGTACAAGTTGAACCCGAAGAATTGAAATTGTGTTAAGAAGTTCCCTTATAAAGATTCGATAGCCTAACAACGTCACTTTAAAATTACGAAAACGAGTTGATGAGAGAAAAAGGGTATCTAATCACATATACTTAACAATTACAGTAATAAGGATATATAAGAACATATCCCAACATAAGAAGATGTAAATTAAAATACCTAACAAAAAAAGAAGCCTTTTTAAAAAGATGAGGGTGAAAGGTTCCCTTACCGATTTGGGTAACTTTCAAAACGTGCACCCCATGAAATAAGGGTCATACAATGTAGATGTAAATACCCATAAATTAAATTATATTACACAAAGAATACAATCATGAGCAGTACATAAACCATAGAAAATAAAATAGTGGAAAAGGAAGCATGAATCTCACGGGAACAAAAAGTGAGATAAAAAACCCTTACCTCGTTGTAATAAATCGAGTTGTATGACCAAAAGATATTAAACACCAAATTAATATAAGAATAAAATGATTATATATAGAATAATGATAATTTATATCAAATGGATGTAAAAAATACACCACATGCAATAAATAAGTGGCGAACAATGGAAATCTCACAGAATTAAAAGTGAGATATGAAATCCCCTTACAAAAATTCGGCAGCCTAACGGCACCACTTAAAAAATACAAAAGAATATTTATGAGATAAAATAGGTTCTATAATTGTATGAAAATAAAAACTAGATTAAGATTAATATACAATAACATCCCTAAACATAAGAAATAGGAGCTTAAAATAAGTGACATAAAAGAGAGTACTTAAAAAGAAAGAGAGAGGTAGGATCCCTTACCTCAAGTCAGACTTGTCTTGTTCATTTATTTATATTAATGAATGATAAACATTGGTAAATTTATAATTGTTTAAGGGATTACCTAAATGTTTATTATTCAATTCACACCACATATTATCATTTTATAATAATTAGTTAATTAAGAATTCATATAAGATGTTTTTGTCGATGTTCGGTACATGAGTCAAGAAGGAACTTGTTTGAAAAGAATTGTCCATGTAGATATAAGTAAACCATATCCAGAATATTATTAATGATTTAAATATCATATATATCCATTATATATTCATTTTATACTATTCCATAACATTTGGAGCTAAAAAAAATGAAATTCACCGTTCATGGAGACGGTAGGCTGTACGTACGAATGAACACTACTTTCATTTCTATTTCATAATTTAATGGAATTAAACCATAATTATACATAGGTATATTATAATTACATTAAAATATATTATATAATATCATTAAATCCATCATTAATACATCCCACATATTGAACTAACTATTCAAATCACTTTGAGGTGGCGGAAGTCCGCACTTCCTAAAATGAAATTATCGCGTTTACCCATTATGGAAACCATAAAGGTATGACATAAATGAAAAATACAGAAGCATATGTAAAACATAAACAAAATATATATATATCATATATAAATAAATTTTCATCTTAATGGCCAACATGAGAGGTGTTAAAAGAATATTGAACAATCATTGTTTCGTGAGGCAGTAATTTGCCACCAACAGAAATAATATGTTTTTTAACAATTTGATAGAGGTGTGTATAAGTGTAGATAAAATACTTCTCATATAAAAATAGTAGTATATTTAAGATATTGTTGTTGTTACAAAAGAAAGGAATAAAAAGAGTTTATGGGGTTGGAGAAACAAAATAAAACAAAAGAACATAAGAGAAGACATTACCTTCAAATCGAGTAACTCTTTTTGATTTGAGCCCAAAGGCTTCCTTGGAAAGAATTTTTCCCAAAGTGATTCTTCTAGGAGTAAGAGAGAGATTTGGAGAGACAAAATGAGTAGATGTGGGATGATAAAAGGGCTTTAATGGTGTGTATAAGGGGGTATAGATGGGGCCTTTTATAAGAGGGAGGAGGGGCACTCATGGAATGTCATGAAATGTTACTTTATTCTAAAATGATTTTCGGATTTTAAAAGTCCCACAATTATATATTTAAAGGATAAGGTTATAAGGGTTCTAAATAAACCCATATAATAGGTTATTGAAAAGTTTATGTCTTATATTTTACCTTATATATTCATTTCATTTAAATCGTTCATTAATCAGGTAATCACTACATCATCACGGTGTCATAAAAAAATTTATTTATTTTATGTCCAAAAATTATAAACAAATTACCATCATGTAGAAAATATTTTTATATTTCCAATGACTATTTATAGTCAAATAGATCATTTATTTAAATGAAATTAAAATTGTTTTACTTTGGATATACAAACCTTTGGTATATTTCCTTTCCTTAAAAACAAATATGATAAAAAGACCCTATCACACTAAAGTGATTCCATGGGGCCCCAAGGTTGTCATAAGAAATCCCATTGTAGTCTATGACACCAAAAAATGTATTAGGACACATGTTGTGGTCATTTTATATTTTTATGATATTATTTTATTACCCTTAACAACACGATTACTAATTAAACACGAAAATTAAAGATAATTACCGTTGTTACTATTGATAATGTCCAAAAACAAAAGAGTCTTAATTACATAATTTTGACCTTATGATTCCAAATATGGAATCCATTTTATCAAATTACAAACACAGAAATTTCAGTAATTAATTTAAAATAATTCCCGTTGTCAAAACCAAAGACGGGTTTTTAAGAAGTAAAATCTATCAAAAGATTGATTTTTTTACGTCTAATAAAAAGAGAAATTACATATAATGACCAAAATTCAATTAAATGATAATAAAATAATTAAATTACACCTTAAAAAAATTAAAATGACAATCTAACTATATAAATAAATTGGATGAAAAGGCAGTTTTGAATTAAAAGCAGTATTTTTCACTATTCATTAAAAATGAACATTTGTCAGAAAAATACCAAATATTAACCCTAAGATATATTGGATATTCAAAATTAAAAAATGATATCAATTTTACAAAATTAAAAACATAAAAGTTACATTAATTAATTTTATAAACAATTCTCGCTGTCAAAATAAATATCTTGTTTTTAAGACACAATATCTATTAAAAGATTAACAATTGTTTATGTCTAATTTCAAAGTGAAATTAACTAAAATGACCACCATTGGATTAAATGGTAAAAATATATTTTAAATACACTTTAAAACCAATTAAAAAGATAATATACCAATATAAATAAATTAGATTAAAATGAGGTTTTGAATTAAAATACAACATTTTCACTAAAAATGATCATTATCGGAAAATAACAAAAATTTACACAAAGTAAACTTTGATGTCTCGAATAAAAAGAATGATTCTATTTTGTCAAATATAACATATAAAAGTGAAAAAAAGTAGATTTAAAAAGGGTTCTCCATCAAAAGGTGATTAATCATCCTTTTAAAGAATAAAAGAATATGTATTCATAAAATTTGATTCATTATCATTTTAAGCCTCTAACATTTAATGGATAAAGGTAAAAATATTTAACAAACATATATATTCACTTTTTAGTTAGTTATTTTGAATCCCATAATTACATCGGCTAGGAGTTTGCTACCACTTACAATAATATTATTTTATTATTAGTATTCATCATAATATTTCAATGAAACTCATTGTTGCGTATTGGGTATGCCATCAAACATAGCATTCCCTTTAAAGTAATATTAATATTTTATTCAAAAATATTATTAAATATGGAAATTTCATATTCTTTATTTACCTGGGATGTTACATTTATTGTATGTATCTAAAGGGAAACATCATTGAATGAAAATTACAGCATACCATTGATAAAACAATATCAGGATACTAAACCACCTTCAATGATTAATATTGAAAGAAAAGATGGATGAAATCACAAAAAATTATTTTAGTGCATCTAAGAACAACTAATAATTTATAAAATGATATATGTGTTGGATCTTGGACAAGGGAGCAACATTGGGTTAACAACTATGGTCTTTGAAGTCTTTATTTTATTCTTCTTATATTTTACATATATTAATTTCAGTGCATAAGTTGGTTACATTAATATTTTCGTTCAAATAAATGTTTTTTATTTGGATTTTTTCACCTTTTCCTATCAAATTGTTGGATTCATGATAAATTATTCATATATTTTTTTTATTATCTAAGCTCTTCTATTATATTTATGCTCTCATTAAAACACTTTACAATACATTATTACTTCCACAGTACATTCTGTACACCATCAATATTATTCAACAAATTTTTTCATATGTGGAGGAATATCTGAGGTCGCATGGTTTAATAACTAGGTAACAAGATGGAGCACTAGGTTTGGGAAAAAATATGAATTACATTAATATATTTAAAAATTATTATATTCTCAACCACACAAAACAATTAGATATAGATATAAACTATAAATGAAAACCACCATTGATACCTACTTGGAAATCCTATAAGTAACCCCAATAACATCTCATATTCAACAAATTAAAATTGACTATTTTTATCCAAATGAGGCAACATCAATCCCTCAATTCAACTAAAACATCTCCATAATCACCCAAACATAGAGGCACCACCATAATTGTGCGATATAGCATAAATCCATAATTTATTCTCTAGTGGAATAAAATGAGAAAACAATTAATAAAAAATTTACTATTATAAATATGTTAATATAATCAACAATAAATAGTGAAAAAGAAATCTCAAAACAATATTTAGGGAATATATAGATTTAGGGCATAAAAATGACTAATGATTAAAAAATATCAGGATACAAAACTACTTTGAACCAGAAATAGTGTAATGCATGATGAAATCAAATAATGATAATTAGCGTATCAACCAATGACCGAAATTGAAGCGTGTGATTCTTACTTGAGATTTTTATGTTGAGAAGTGTCACGACCCCCTCCCACCAAAGATGCCCCTCCTGATCTGGCAATGGTGAAAGGAAGATAATGACCCCCGAGTCCCGCCTCCAGTAGGCCCCGGGTTGGCGACTAGCACCAAGGGTATGAGTTTTCATAAATATGGGAGGCATTACCCTTTTTATTATTTTGGATCGGGAAATAGGACAAGTCAACCACCAAAAAGGGAAAAGAACAAGTGTATATAAAAAAACCCAAACCAAGCCCACATGCATGTTTAAACAATTTTTTATAACAAGGTACAAGTACAAGGAAGCTGAAAAGTACAATGCCAAAGAAAACAAGAGAACAACAACTGCAACAACTCCAACTTCCCGACTAGTAGGGTCCCGCACGGCCCTGGTAGTCCTCCTGGAAACCTGAAAGTAAACGTAGGGTGAGCATACAAGTATACTCAGTAGGGAAACCAAAAGCTCTCGTGCACAAGTGGGGAGACACCCTAAGGTCCCGTGAGAAAACAGAAGAACCAGAAACTAACAAGGAAAAACTATCCACCCAGCCTCACTAGTCACACTCACCAAGTAACACAAACAAGTTTAGTATATATATAGAACAAAAGTATTGGGTACCCCGCACCATTTCCCACTTAATTATATGTTGCTCTTCCTAACGGCAAACGTCCTGATGCTACCAAACTATTCCCGCCCGCACACAACTGGGCCAAACCACGCATCCTAGCCGCACACACCTGGGCCTCACAACCACGCATCTCGCCCGCACACACCTGGGCCACAACCACTAACCCGCCCGCAGACACCTGGGCCTCATCCCGAAGGTTCTTGGGAACGGTAAACCTGCCCGAAGAGTCTTGGGATAAAGGTCGCCTCAAGCCATCACAGCCTCCGAGACCTACCCAAAGGGTCATGGGTGTAAGGTCACCTCAAGCCATCATAGCCTATGGAAGAAGGAGCCGGAAAGAGCTAGTAACTAAGGGGGAACACCCTCTCCCATAAAATGGGAGTGTTGGGCACTAGGTGATTGACATGGGTGTGGTGCGACAAAACACAAAGATACAATTATATATATACATATACCAAAAACACAGCCCAACCTATGGCTTCTTAAAAAGAGAAACTAAGCATGTGCCTCGGCACTGCTACCACGAAGCATGCATCAACAACCAAACAATCATCCCCCAACACCATTTAGGTTTTCATGTTTCATGCAATGGTTTAAAAAATTATTACTACTGGGCAACTATCATCCAGACAAAACCTTTCACAAACATATCCCTGCCATCCACAACCAAGGTTAGGTAAAACGCAAGCAACCACATGCCATTTCATTTACAAAAGATTATCACAACCATACAACATTCCATCATTCATTTATTTCAAAGTTCCACACATAAAACCCTTTCCACACAAAAAACATTTCCGCATTTGAAAACACATTTTACTTCAAAACACATTTCATAATCAAAACACTTTTCATAAATAAAGGCATTTTCCACAAAACAACCAAACCACCAACATGTTCATTATTCCAACTTTGTTCAACCGGGGTGATCACACAAAGTTTTCATTCTCATTTTATCAGCCAGTCTTTACGTGCTTATCCATTTTCCATGTTTAAACAAAACCAACCACAAACAATTCAGATATCAATTGCGCACGCAAAGGCCACCAACGGCCTTGATTTTCAGTAGGCAAAGGCCTTTCAATCCAAAATCACAATCAGAAGATAAAGAAACTGGAAGGCAATAGAAACAACACAAAACCCCAAACTCTTCTTTATCCAGTTATTATCTTTATTTAAAGTTCAACTGCATCCCATGGAACAAAAGAAAAAATATCCCACCCCGCATGTTGCACCAGAAAGAGAGACGAAGGTAAACCCCTACCTCAAAAGGTCCCGATCACGTCGCTTCCGACGACGTCCTTCGGTGTCCTCCGCCTTCGCCAAACCCGACAAACGCCTCCTAGGATGGAAGCTGGAGAAGGAAGGCCGGAAGGAAAGGTGACAAGTCTGGGCTTAGAAGCTTCATCTCATTGCTACGATCCTGTGGCCGCTGACAGATCGTAATTCGGAGCTCGGACAAAGATGTTAGAGGAGGAAGACTTCTTGATCATCCAAGAGTGTCGTCGTGCGAAGAAGAAGCGATTGGTCTGGAAATAATCCGCGACCCTTTCTTATATAGGAGACGAATAGGTAAAACAGTATACAACGTGTATTGATGAATACACGGTGTGACCGTACACCCGTTACGCGTTTTGACTGGTCAACACACAACACGTCACGCAGTTTCCACGCGTTTTAATAATAACGTCAATTTTATTAATATCTGTGTTTTGTTGACACGAGACATAACTCATAAAAAGATATCCATCACTGGTCTTAAAATGACAATCCTAATTATAGGACTACACTGCCGCTGACAGATCGTCAATCCGATACCGTATGAGGGAGATACGTTGGATACAAGATCCCGTAATAATAACAATATTAAATCTATTAATTCATGAGCATTTCGGGTACCCAATCCGAAAACCCGAAAAAGACATCCAATATTGGACTCATAATTTTTGTCTCGTAGTCAGGGTCGCACTGCCACTGACAGTTCGTGAAACTGAGGTCGCGCAAAGAAGTTATTGTCGGAAATGTGTTTTACCTACAAAAACATTAACATGATTATTATATTATTATTTTTAATTGATTTATTTCAGATACCTAAATCCACCCAAACCTCTCTCTCCAATTTGGTGCACCTTTCTCCTTTTCTCCTTCATTGATTTCTTTTTCTTTTCTTTTATTAATTCTCTTTAAATTCTCACACTCTCTCTCCAATTTATTTCAAATCTTTAACTCACTCCACAAGTGGCTCCTCCCACTTTCTTTTCTCCATGTTCAACACGTCCCATGATTGACTCCTCTTTAAATTATTTAGTTTATTGGTTTAAATATTAAATCTTTATTTCATTTAAACCTTTTCTCTCTCCAATCTAATTCTCTCTCGAATCTTTATTCCTACCAAAATATTCATCACACCCACAACAAAATGGCTCTTCCTCATTCTCCATGTGGCACGCCCAAAATAATAATAATATTATTTTATTATTATTATAATAATTTAATATTGTGATCAAAAGGGCTTGTGGTGTGAATCTCTCCCCTTACCCCATGCGCACTCCCTTATTTTATTATTGTATTACTATTTTAATATATTAAATCAACATTATATAAAATATATGATATATTAAATTAAATTAAAAAAAATGATTTATACAAGGGAAAGGGGGCATTCACGCCTCCCCTCCCCATCTCATGCGCCTCCCCATAAATTTATTATAATTTATTAAATAAAACCATTTTCCTTTTAATTGTATTATTATATTTATTATACGATCAATGTTATTAATTTCATAATTCAATTTTGGGAGAACCTATGCACAACCATTCCATGCGACTCAAAACCATTTCATTTAATTGAATTAAATGACAAAACAAACTTAATATAACATACATATTCAACCCCATTTTAATACATTTAATTTTAATAACCTCTCACATATAGTTTTACGCCATCATTGTTATTTATTGTTCTTCAATAACAATAACATTTCATCAACTTATTTTATTAACTCACCGACGTTATTGTTTTTAATAACAAAAAGATTTACGCTCGTCGCATTGACCACGTTAAACCACCCTGTTGGATATCTGAATCTGACCATGCCACGTCAATGTCGTGTAACATCCATCAATTTAATTATTTTAATTCTATTTATTTTTATTTCACACTGATTAAATTGAAACCACTTTTATTAAATTAAAACCATTCAATTTCATAAACCCAAAATAACGAACTCACCTTTAAATTTATGAACGCACCACCATGCTTCCACTTGCATCTTCATTTAATTTTTTTCAATAAATACCATGACTCATTTTCATCAATTTCTCATTATTATTAATATTATGAATAATATTAATAACACAACAGCCATAATTATTATTCAAATTTAATTTCAACAATTACTCAATTAATAAAAAAACTGCATGTTTCATTTATCAACGTCTAATGGATCACACACCTTCCCACTTCACATCATTAATAATAATAACACCAATTAAATCATTTTATCGTGATTATTCTTTTTAGTTTAATTAATCACACAATTTATGTCATCATCATTATTATTAACATATTTTTACGTTATCCTCAGTATTAAAATTATCATTATAACGCGCGTCGTGTTGGCCACATCGATTTCAACAAAGGAATGGACCGGAGGGGTCCGGTCCATTACATCAGATACCTCTTAAAACATTCTCGTCCTTGAGAATTAAAAACCAACCAAGAAAAAGAATGGATCCAAACAACCACTCCGCAAGATACCTATTAGGGATCTTGTCATAATAAGAAACAACCGACAACCCTAATTATGTGAGTTAGGAATTCCCTCTCCTATGTCGAGATATTATCCGCTTTAGGGGGCACTGACTCGCTTGCACGGGTTTAATCGCATCTGCATTAATGTGTCTCGATTAAGGACTGGGCCTTCCCACTTCCATATATTAGATTTTTTTTTCCAACTTAAACTGCACCCAACAACGTACAACCCACACACTACCCGGACACATGGCCTGAGGTATTCCTTCTCCCATGTTGAGATATTATCCGCTTTAGGCGGCACTGACTCGCCTGCACGGGCTAAATCGCATCCACATTAATGCGTCTCGATTAGGGATTAGGTCTTCCCCTCCCCACATGATAGGGCTCTTCACGTACATTTAAAGAAAAGCAGCAAACAACATAGCCTTAAAAACTCACAAAAACAAGGTCCAGACCCAGAGAATGAGCAAAAGAGTTCCAACAATGGAGTGTAATGCTCCCAACAAAACATAAAGGAGATCATTCAAGAAAACCCAAACACATCTCTGTCAATCCCTGGTCCTTCTAGAGATGTTGCCTATGATGCATGCAACTATCCTCGCTGAGCTCCTCTGCCTCTCTGTTGATGTCCGCCTCCTTGAACACGTCCCGATTGGGATCCTTGAGGAACTCCTTGTGGCTGGCCACCACCTGCTCCATCTCCCCTCAAAGGGACTGGAGCCTGTTGCTGCTGGAAGGGTCTTGTCGGTGACTGGTGCTGCTGAGGAGGGCGTTGAACCTGTCCATCTCCACCGTACTGAGCATGGGTCGGGCACCGACTCTGAACGTGCCCGAAACCTCCACAAGAAAAAAAATTTGGTCCTGGGCTCGTGAAAAAGGGACGAGGACCTGAAGATCTGAACTGGAACTGCTGGGGCCTGCTCCCAACTGGCCTGAAACTGGAAGGTCCCGTCGCAGGAGACCTGCTGCTGACTGCCTTCCCCTTCGACGAACTAGGCTGGATCCCCTCACGTGGTGCACCTCCCTGCGAGTGCATCATTTGTACAACTTCCTCCTTCTTCTGTATGGCTAAGTATGTCAGATGGGTGAAGGGGGTCACAGCATACTAGAGCGAAGGACGAAGCACCTCTTCCAAACGTCTCGCCCGAGACTCTTCATTCGGAAAGAGTTCCGAAGCAAAGCGTAGGAGATTCTTGAACTTAATCCCCAACTCTCGAACAGTCATACTCCGCTGCTGAAGGGAGAGAAACTCCTGATGCTTTTCTGCCTTGATCAAAGAAGAAAGGAATTCCTCTCGGAACTCCATTTCGAAGTCAGCCCATGGAATCTCTGCCTCCTTCCTCTCCCCGAGGTAGAGCATCCACGATTGGCGCGCCGCGCCTCTCAGCTGACTGACCGCTAGGGGGACCTAGTACTCCTTCGGAGCACAGATCAAGGTAAAAGCGATAACTAGATCTTCAAGCCACCCCTCCGTCTCCAGGTCCGAAGTACTTCCCTCGTACTTCTTGAGAGTCTGACGCTGGAATGAACGGAGGGTCTTCTGCCACTGGCTGTCTTCCTCCTCTCGATCGATCCTCAGTTGATCGATTGCCTGAACCTGCTGGGCCTCGGCCACCTGAGCCACCTAGGAACGCCGTCCAGGTGCCATAGCTGTACGGTAAACAAGGATCGCCTAATCCCAAGTAGTAAGGAAAAATAAAAGTTTTAATTATCATTTTATTTCAATTTCTTTCCCAGAACACCCAAATCAAGTAAAACACAAACATGATGATGCATGTACCTTCGATAGGGTCCCTACCCTGCAATCAATATAGTCTCACTTGGTCGTTCGGTAGGCTCAGAGTCCTTGCATCGGATCACGGGGGGCCCTAAAATCCCGTGTCCTAGCCGGTCTTCCCTGGCCTATGTCACGCACCAAGATTAACGAACACTGTTGCCCTACCATCCCATGCAATCCTCACTGTGCCTAACTCCAGACTCCATCCTATCTCTCAACCATCAGCCTCTGATACCATTCTGTCACGACCCCCTCCCACCAAAGATGCCCCTCCTGATCTGGAAATGGTGAAAGGGAGATAATGACCCCCGTGTCCCGCCTCCAGTAGGCCCCTGGTTGGCGACTAGCACCAAGGGTATGAGTTTTCATAAATATGGGAGGCATTACCCTTTTTATTATTTTGGATCGGGAAATAGGAAAATCAACCACCAAAAAGGGAAAAGAACAAGTGTATATAAATAAACCCAAACCAAGCCCACATGCATGTTTAAACAATTTTTTATAACAAGGTACAAGTACAAGGAAGCTCAAAAGTACAATGCCAAAGAAAACAAGAGAACAACAACTGCAACAACTCCAAATGCCCGACTAGTAGGGTCCCGCACGGCCCTGGTAGTCCTCCTGGAAACCTGAAAGTAAACGTAGGGTGAGCATACAAGTATACTCAGTAGGGAAACCTAAATCTCTTGTGCACAAGTGGGGAGACACCCTAAGGTCCCGTGAGAAAATAGAAGAACCAGAAACTAACAAGGAAAAACTATCCACCCACCCTCACTGGTCATACTCACCAAGTAACACAAACATGTTTAGTATATATATAGAACAAAATTATTGGGTACCCCGCACCATTTCCCACTTAATTAGATGCTGCTCTTCCTAACGGAAAACGTCCTGACGCTACCACACTCTTCCCGCCCGCACACACCTGGGCCAAACCACGCATCCCGCCCGCACACACCTGGGCCTCACAACCACGCATCTCGCCCGCACACACCTGGGCCACAACCACTAACCCGCCCGCAGACACCTGAGCCTCATCCCGAAGGTTCTTGGGAACGGTAAGCCTGCCCGAAGATTCTTGGGCTAAAGGTCGCCTCAAGCCATCACAGCCTCCGAGACCTACCCGAAGAGTCTTGGGTGTAAGGTCACCTCAAGCCATCATAGCCTATGGAAGAATGAGCAGGAAGGAGCTAGTAACTAAGGGGGAACACCCTCTCCCATAAAATTGGAGTGTTCGACACTAGGTTCTTGACATGGGTGAGGTGCGACAAAACAAAAAGATACAATTATATATATACATATACCAAACACACAGCCCATCCTATGGCTTCTTAAAAAGTGAAACTGAGCATGTGCCTCGACACTGCTACCACGAAGCATGCATCAACAACCAAACAATCATCCCCCAACCCCATTTAGGTTTTCATGTTTCATGGAATGGTTTAACAAATTATTACTACTGGGCAACTATCATCCAGACAAAACCTTTCACAAACATATCCCTGCCATCCACAACCAAGGTTAGGTAAAACGCAAGCAAACACATTCCATTTCATTTACAAAAGATTATCACAACCATATAACATTCCATCATTCATTTATTTCAAAGTTCCACACATAAAACCCTTTCCACACACAAAACATTTCCGCATTTGAAAACACCTTTTACTTCAAAACACATTTCATAATCAAAACACTTTTCATAAATAAAGGAATTTTCCACAAAACAACCAAACCACCAACATGTTCATTATTCCAACTTTCTTCAACCGGGGTGATCACACAAGGTTTTCATTCTCATTTAATCATCCAGTCTTTACGTGCTTATCCATTTTCCATGTTTTAACAAAACCAACCACAAAAAATTCAGATATCAATTGTGCACGCAAAGGCCACCAACAACCTTGATTTTTAGTAGGCAAAGGCCTTTCAATCCAAAATCACAATCAGAAGATAAAGAAACTGGAAGGCAATAGAAACAGCACAAAACCCCAAACCCTTATTTATCCAGTTATTATCTTTATTTAAAGTTCAACTGCATCCCATGGAACAAAAGAAAAAATATCCCACCCCGCATGTTGCACCCAAAAAAGAGACAAAGTTAAACCCCTACCTCAAAAGGTCCCGATCACGTCGCTTCCGACGACGTCCTTCGGTGTCCTCCGCCTTCACCAAACCCGACAAAATCCTCCTAGGATGGAAGATGGAGAAGGAAGGCCGGAAGGAAAGGTGACAAGTCCGGGCTTAGAAGCTTCGTCTCATCAGTATGATCCTGTGGCCGCTGACGGATCGTAATTCGGAGCTCGGACAAAGAAGTTAGAGGAGGAAGACTTCTTGATCATCCAAGAGTGTCGTCGTGTGAAGAAGAAGCAATTGGTCTGGAAATAATCCGCGACCCTTTCTTATATAGGCAACGAATAGGTAAAACAGTATGCAGCGTGTATTGATGAATACACGGTGTGACCGTACACCCGTTACGCATTTTGACTGGTCAACACATGACACGTCACGCGGTTTCCACACGTTTTAATAATAAGGTCAATTTTATTAATATGTGTGTTTTGTTGACCTGAGGCATAACTCATAAAAAGGTATCCATCACTGGTCTTAAAATGACCGTCTTAGTTACAGGATTACACTGCCGCTGATGGATCGTCAATCTGATACCGTATGAGGGAGATACGTTGGATACAAGATCCCGTAATAATAACTATATTAAATCTATTAATTCATGAGCGTTTCGGGTACCCAATCCGAAAAACCGAAAAAGACATCCAATATTGGACTCATAATTTTCGTCTCGTTGTTAGGGTCGCACTGCCACTGACGGTTCGTGAAACCGAGGTCACATGAAGAAGTTATTGTCGGAAAAGTGTTTTACCTACAAAAACATTTACATGATTATTATATTATTATTTTTAACTGATTTATTTCAAATACCTAAATCCACCCAACCCTCTCTCTCCAATTTGGTGCGCCTTTCTCCTTTTCTCCTTCATTGATTTATTTTTCTTTTCTTTTATTACTTATCTTTTAATTCTCACACTCTCTCTCCAATTTATTTCAAATCATTAACTCACTCCACAAGTGGCACCTCCCACATTCTTTTCTCCATGTTCAACACGTCCCATGATTGACTCCTCTTTAAATTATTTAGTTTATTGGTTTAAATATTAAATCTTTATTTCATTTAAACCTTTTCTCTCTCCAATCTAATTCTCTCTCCAGTCTTTATTCCTACCAAAATATTCATCACGCCCACAACAAAATGGCTCCTCCTCATTCTCCATGTGGCACGCCCAAAATAATAATATTATTATTTTATTATTATTATAATAATTTAATATTTTGATCAAAAGGGCTTGTGACGTGAATCTCTCCCCTAACCCCATGCGCACTCCCTTATTTTATTTTTGTATTACTATTTTAATATATTAAATCAACATTATATAAAATATATGATATATTAAATTAAATTATAAAAAAATGATTTATACAAGGGAAAGGGGGCATTCACGCCTCCCCTCCCCATCTCATGCGCCTCCCCATAAATTTATTATAATTTATTAAATAAAACCATTTTCTTTTTAATTGTATTATTATATTTATTATACGATCAATGTTATTAATTTCATAATTCAATTTTGGGAGAACCTATGCACAACCATTCCATGCGACTCAAAACCATTTCATTTAATTGAATTAAATGACAAAACAAAATTAATATAACATACATATTCAACCCCATTTTAATACATTTAATTTTATTAACCTCTCACATATAGTTTTACGCCATCATTGTTATTTATTGTTCTTGAATAACAATAACATTTCATCAACTTATTTTATTAACTCACCAACATTATTGTTTTTAATAACAAAAAGATTTACGCTCATCGCATTGACCACTTTAAACCACCCTGTTGGATATCTGAATCCGACCATGCCACGTCAATGTCGTGTAACATCCATAAATTTAATTATTTTAATTCTATTTATTTTTATTTCACACTGATTAAATTGAAACCACTTTTATTAAATTAAAACCATTCTATTTCATAATCCCAAAATAACGAACTCACCTTTAATTTTTTGAACACACCACCATGCTTCCACTTTCATCTTCATTTAATTTTTTGAAATAAATACCATGACTCATTTCATCAATTTCCCATTATTATTAATATTATGAATAATATTAATAACACAACAGCCATAATTATAATTCAAATTTAATTTCAACAATTACTCAATTAATAAAAAAACTGCATGTTTCATTTATCAACGTCTAATGGATCACACACCTTCCCACTTCACATCATTAATAATAATAACACCAATTAAATAATTTTATCATGATTATTCTTTTTAGTTTAATTAATCACACAATTTATGTCATCATCATTATTATTAACATATTTTTACGTTATCATCAGTATTAAAATTATCATTATAACACGCGTCGTGTTGACCACATCGATTTTAACAAAGGAATGGACCGGAGGGGTCCGGTCCATTACAAGAAGATAGATACACCATTGAAAAACATGATGAACAAAGCATTCAAAATGAGTTTTGTGGCCGTGGGATTGAAGAATAGATTGTAGGGCTTCCGTATGAGAGGGCCCAAGTTGCTATCACTTGGAAGAATAATAACAGAGTAACACAAAATGAGACTTTATAAATTTTTTAAAATATCTATCATGTTGGTTAATTAATATCTCACATGATAAAGATTTTTTTAATATATTTATCATCTTTGGTATTTTTTAACTATTGTGATAAAATAATTTATAAAATCAATTATATAATAACCAATTTTATAATGAATTGATGTTTCCATAACCACATATGATATTTTATAACCAGCATAAAAATTTGGATTTATTGCATCAGTTATAAATTAACTGACATTATAAAGCTCGGTACTTGATTTATAACATCGGTAATAAAACAGGTGACATGATAAATAAAGATAATTCAATTTTTATATATGTTATATTATAACCGATTTGATAAATCAATTTATTTTTTCATATTTTCAAGTTTGTTATTTATAACCGCTGTTAAAAAAGATGATGTGGTAAATAATTTTTGTACTAATGACCATATTATAAACCAATGAAATACTATTTTAATGTTCCAAAGGAATGAATAACAATATAAAACGTGGGTTCGAATCAGTTTTCCAATTTTGGATAAGTTTAAATACCTTTTAACTTATAAACCATAAATCCTGTTCCTTTCTATTTCTTTGTTGTCTTCTAATAAATACTATTACATGAAAAAAAAGGAAATAAATTAAAGGACACAAGATTTACAATGTTCAGGCTTAGTGTGAGAACAAATTTCATATCCCTAGCTACTCATATGGATATAAGAAAATCATTATATGGAGAAGTGAATAAAACATGTTATATCTCCCACAAGACACCTTATATCTCCCGATATGAAATATTATACTAACTCACACTAGTTTACAATGATTCATTATAAAAATAATAGATCCAAAAATTAATAAAACCTTTGTTTAAATGGATCTAAAATTATATAGTCTGATTCCGTAAAAGGATTTTTTGGATCTGATTTTCATAATCTAGTGAGGCCATGTCCGCTGAACTCTATCTGATGAAATAAATACATATCTACCATTATTCAAACTCTCTTTCCCAAACTTTTCTCGTAAACACAATAAAAACATTCCCAGTATGATCAACACAATATGATCACGTCAATAAGATGTTTCAGAATATGATGGTTCTTACTTTGGAAAACAAATTCAACTCTCTGATGCTCCTCATGAGATATATGTACAAAAATAACATCTACATGACAACATCTGCGCTCCACCTTTTCCATTTATGTAAAATTTTCATATGAGAATGAGGTTTGCCTCTATTTGAAGCATATTCTGAAAAACAAAGGCTAGAAACTTGAAAAAATTTCCTACTTTCTAAAATTTCAATACTATGAAAATCATTCACATTTAACCATCAACTTTTAATTCATTAAACATTATATAAATTTATCTAAAATTTATAGTCAATTTAAAAATAAAACTATCCTTCAGTGTGATACAACTACCTCAGCTTCATTATAATGAAACTTCTATAGCTTCAGCTTCCTCTACTCATTACAATCTTGGTTTCTTTCTTACCCAAATATGATCTACCTTTTTTCCTTAGCTCGTTATGATCTACCTATAATTCATAGCTCATTACAATATTTATTTCTTTCATAACACATTATTATATAACTTCCATTCCAAAATCATTATGATATGCCTTTCTTTGTCAGATTATTACAATCTGCCTATGGTTTTCATAGTATGTCTGATTGACTTTCCTTATTAAAGGCAGTCTCATCATCCATCCTTCTCAATGTCAGTCCAATATAATACATATATGTGTAGAATTATAATTAATTTGGAATTATCATTACGATGGAATTATGTACTCTGAAAATTTGAAAAAAATAAAACTTCGTCAAGTTTACACATTATTACTTGTGATAACTTTAGATCCTAGTACATTTGAATATGATGTCCTATGTCTAATTTATAGGAACTGATATAATATTATTGATTCCTCTATTTTATTCAATAAAACTATTACAATTTTTTTCAGGATTTTTGTGAAAGTCATAAACAAAAATGAATTTGGTGATTAAGTTTAGAAATTATAAGAACATTCAAACAACAAATAATACTTTCTTAAATAGCATCATATTTAACATTGTTATGACTTCTCTAGTCTGCAACTTCTAACATTATAAAAAACACTATGTCTGATGAATCTTCATGATATTAGATCTATAACTTATAAATAATTTTATTAAAAACATTATCTTTTTGAATAATAACATTTCTATTTCTACTCAGTCAAAAAACGTGAGTCTGGTGCTTCTTAGTCTGATAATCTCAATCTGGAAAAACGACTTTTATTAAAACTATACTATTATCCCCCTTTGTTTTGGGCATAAAGTTTAGTAATTTAAAAAATTCCTCCAAATATAATTATAATTCATGGTTCCGAATTCCTGAATAAAAAAAGCATTATTAAAAAAAAGGTTAGTAGTCAAAAAATTCTAAAACTACTTGAAAATAAATTTTAATAGAATTTATTTAATCCCCCAATTTTGATTTGTTGAAAACCCTTATAAAAAATGTTTCCAAATCTAATAATTTTTACTCAACTCATTTTTGGTAAAAGTTTCTATCTTATAAACATTTAACTAAACATAGTCTTTCTCAAAAGAGTGTATCTCGACACCACACTACTCGATAATGTAATCTTTTTGAAGGAATTTCACCCCTATATGGAAATTAATTTTTCCATCCATATATTGATAAATTCTCACTCACTTTTATCTTTACTCACTTTTCATTTTATATCCCCTAATTTATGATAACCATAGATTTATATTCATAAATTGATGAAAAATATCTTCTTACAAAGAACATAGTGGGTTTATTTCTTTATGCGGTATTGGATGTCATTAGAGGATGCTGAACATGATGTCACAACCTTAATTTCACAAAACAATCTTTGGTAATTTTTCTTGTAATGATATCAGCAATTTGATACTTTGTTGAAACATGTTCCTGAAAAAAACATCTCCAGTTGATAATTTCTCTTTTTAAAGTAAATCTCTATATCAATGTGTTCTGATCATGAATATTGGACAAGATATTTAAAACGATCCATTAACATTTTCTATCTAAAATTATCTTTGATGATTTATAAACATTTTCATTCAAATATTCATGTTAAACATCAATCCACAACATCTGAGTACAGTAGGAGTAGCAGCAAAATATTTAATTTTGTTGTGCATAAAGATATTGAACATTATTTCTCACTATTGCAACTCACAAAAATGCCACCTATAAAAAATTTCCGCTTGAGGATTATTTTCTATCATTACAATATCCATTCCAATAGGAATAATTATAACTAAGAAACATCATCTCAAAATTTATTTTATATAATAAACCAAAATAAGTTCATCATTTGACATATCTAAAAATCATCACTTCATCTAAAAAATGTGATTATTTTGAATTACATTGATACCTAGAACAAAAAATCATAGGATAAATAATATATGTCATTGATGATGTAGGGAAATAAAAACTTCTTATTAGAATCCAAATGTCTTTTTGATTCAAACATATTCTAGATTAATCATTACTCAACATTGTGGTCACTATAATAAGAATACAATCATCCAGGAATTCTTCCATCCAAAACCTCTTAAACAATTCTCAAGCACAAATTTTTTGATATAAGAAAATATATTTTCATTCTATTGAACTTTAATGCCATGAAAGAATTTTAATTCTCCCAACATTAAAATTTAAAAACTAATTCTTCATTTCCTCAGCAAAATCTATTCAATCTTTTTTTCCTCCCAAGAAAAAATTATATCATCCACATAAATGATCATAATTTGAGTTTCAAAGTCTACATCATTAAATTTTAATTTTATATCCACATTTAATTAAAAAAAGTTCAACATTTTAAAATATTTTTCATGTATATAATACAAGGAACATGTGGCTTGTTTCATCCCATACAAGGATTTATTTCATATAGAAACCTTTTATTCATCATGATCAAGTTGAAATCCACAATATTTTTCAATATATACTTCTCCATATATCACACCATTTATGAAATCTGAAATTATGTCCATCAGATACACCTTGTAATTATGATGTGCGGCCATTGATAGAAAATTTCTATGATTTTATAATCTTGAAATCGGGGAAATAATATCCGCATAATACACTCTTTCCCCCTATGTATAGCCTTTGAAAACAAACCTATATTTTAGTCATGAAACTTATCTATGTCCATTAAACTTATTTTTTTATCCATATTTGGATCCGATAAAATTATTATTTGAGAGACACCAAACATTTTCCCTTGTTTCATTTTCCTCAATATGATCCAACTCTTTATTAATATAATCTAAACAATATTTTTGTAAAATTTCTTCTGAAACTCATTTTAGTTAGACTTTTATTGTAAGTGTAGTTTGATTTTCTATTATCGATATTCTTCTCAGTTGAACTAAAGCCTTATAAATTCCAATATTGTACTTGGTCTCAACATTTTCTTTGATGTAGGCAATTTCAAAGATTATTTTATAACTGAACTTTCGTTAAAATATGGTTTTCCTGAATGATGATATAGATATTTAGACATAATTTCATTATTGTAAGAAATTTTAGGTTTATCCTCCTCATCATTCTAAAAAACATTTGTTATCGAATTTTTGTTTTCAACTACTTTCACAACATTTGTGTCCACCATATTTTGGAAACTCTTGTTCCAACTTTTGTTACTTCTTCCATTTATTTAATTACCCATAAATGTCCATTTCTAAACGTTTTTATCAAACATTCCCAAATCCAAAATTTTTATTTTATGTCAATATGGACATCAAAAAACCTTAAGGTATTCTAATGAAGGATTTATGTTAGACCAAATTTCATAAGGTTTCATATTTCATTACTATCTTATAAAACATCTATTATGAACATGTATAACAAAATTAATAGCTCCTTTCCAGTAAAACATAGAATGTTTGTATTCTACAGAAATACTTGTTCCCACACTCACTGAAATTTTATTATTTTTCTCATATACTCTATTTTTTTGAAGTATATGGAGTAATAAACATTGTTTTGATACCAGGTTTTCTAAAATATGCTTCAAAAGAATTTCTAGTGAATTCAGATCTATTATCAATTCATAACTTATTTATATAAAAAATCATTTCCTTCTTAACTAATTTTTTGAAAAACATAAACACTTCCATAGCATTTAACTTGTGTTTCATAAAACTAATGTTTTTCATTCGGTTGAAATCATTAATAAATGTGAAAATGTTTAAATATCATTTTTTGGATTGATGTCTCACTATCCCACAAAATATAAGAAATAATCATCTTATGTTGTTTAGTATTTTGAATTAAAAGTCTTTTATGTTTTTTCTAGTCATCTAGTCTTTTTAAAAATATACACAATCATATTATTCTCTTCCTTTAAATTTTGGATTGTTTTAAAAACCATAATTATTATACTGTTTTTTCAAACATTTATATGCATGGTGCACAAGTATTTGGTGCCACAAATTGTTTACATATTCAGCTGTCAAGTAACATGAGTTATTGGATTCAACTTTTAAGAGACATTCCCACTGGTTATTTCTACTTTTTTAGTAGCCATTCTATGTTTTAAACTTTTTATGATACACATATAGTTTCTAAATAAATTATTTTTAATCATCACACTTTTGACATAAACTAATAATGTTATCTTTTATCCCATCAACAAATAAAACACACTTATATTTCATATTTTCCACTTAAATCAAATCCATTATGATTCCTGTGATATTTATGGAACTATCATTAATTTTGGTAACTACTACTCCTTCATGAAATTGATCATGATTATATATTATCATATCTCCTATCATATGTGATGAAAATACACTATAATGTATCCATGGTTTTTTCTTTTAATTGTTGTCAAAGCTGTCTCAACAGTAAAACCTCGCTCCTTAAATTTATTCTTGCAGATTATTTTCATTTCTATTATAAGAATCTTATTTAGGAATAACTTTTATACATCTTTTTGGCATGATGATTAGACTTTTTACATCTTCCATAAACTACATCAATATATTTTTTTTGTTGGAATGTTTCTAGCATATTAAGAATTCACCAATTCTACTTTCTATATGTTAGGAAACATACTCATTATAGTTTTACTTTTTCTTCCACTTATCTCAAATGTTTTTTCTGGTAGATAAATGTTGTTACAAAAGGTTTTTTCCTTATTCCTATAAATTACAATGAAAACAAATACCCCTAAAATTTTTATGTTTTATTGAAATAAATTTTTTTTTCTAAAGAGTAAATGATTATGTTGAAAAATTTATTATGATTGAAAAAACACTGGGTGTGGGCCTTATTTCATTTTGAATTTTTTTATCTTTTATAGATTAAATATGTTTCTAAATCCATTTTTCCATAACGTATTTCCCTATAATTTTTTTTTGGAAAATGAAATGTTAGAGAAATCAAATGAAACATTGTTTATAGTGGGTAAGTATTTCACCCGATTCTTAATTTGAACTTTCTCATCAATTTTAGATGTCCCATATTTTACAATCAAATTTTTTTGAAGTTTTCATTATAATTCATTAGGTTATTTTAAATCTAAATATTTTTTATTGAAATTTTTAAAGAAATTATTTCTCATACCCCCACTCTTTAACAATATCTTCTATCATTTTTCCATGTTTGGTAATTCAAATTTTCTAAGTTAAAATATTCTGAATTTATTATTACTTATATTTGATAAAATATTTTCATCCATTAGAAAATTATTCAAAATGTTTAGCTATTAATCTAATTTAATTATTGAGGTTTTTTTCTCACGAAATGAATCATGTTTTTTTAGTAGATATACTCTATAAGGTTCTTCACCCCATTCTTTACAATCTGAGGGATTTTTTATTTGGGAATATTTTTTAATGAGATTTCAAATTTTTTCTATACATTAAAATTACAAATAGTTGTTTTTGGTTGAGTCAAATTCAAATTTATTACTCGATAGTCTTCTTCATTTTCATTAATCTTCTTCTTGTATTTTTTAGATGGTGTGTATTTTTAATTAATTTTTATCTACTTCTCTTATCATGGGTTTTCATAAGAATCACCTTAATATAATATAACTTTACATTTTGGAAAATTAATTGTAGTGTCTGATTTCCCTACACAAAAAACACATGATATGTATTTTACCATCATAATTTTCTCTTCCTCTATGATAGTTTTTATAGATAAGAGAGATAATCTTAATATTCATCACATGATCCTCATAACCATTAGACTCACATGGATTTACATCTCCAATAACATTGATTTTCATTTTTCTCATAGATTCAAATTCAATTTCAACGTTCATATTCCTGTTGAAATTTGGATATGTCATCTTTTAATTAGAAATAATAAATTTGTGAAATTAATTAGGAGATAAATAATACTTATCTTATAAAGATGAAATTTTAATATCAAACATGTCTACAAAGGTTCTCATAAGTTTCCACATAATTGTAGAATCTTCTAATATATATCTAAATAGATTTATGTTGTAAATTTTTTTATTTAATCCTATAAAGTATTCATCAATTGTTTCTTTATCTCTCATTCTGAAATTTTCATACATACTACTCCAATTTTTTAGCATTGCTTTTTTAATATTAATATTTAATTATAAAACTCTTTCCAGTTTTTCCCATGTAGTCTTTCATGTTTTTCAACCCATCACCATTTGATAAATATGTTATGATAATGACATAAGGATAACATCTACAAATTTTTGATCAAATTATATGTTTCTATTATAAAAAAATGTTATCGGAGAAGATTTCTCAATAGTTGGAAAACCAATTTTAGAAGCATCAACAACTTCCAATCAAAGAGATAAGAGACTGGGAATAATCCTATTTTTTCAACCATAATAATTGATTCCATGCAATTTTGGAATTCATATACTACTGATATAATTGAGATTAAACTTGATAAGGATTCAATAATGAAATATTCTTCTAATACCAATGACGTTCCAAAAGATCAAATAACAACATTGATATGGGGAGTGTTGAATTAGATGGTCACATTTTATAAGTTTCAATATATTTTAAAACATATCCCATGCAAGCTATTAATATTATCTTACATATCATATTTTTATAAGTAATCATATATAAAAATGAATACAATAAAGTATAAAACAAAATATTTACAAGGATCTACCTCAATGTGAGAACCTACATCCTTTCAATACAAAATCTTGTGGGTATATCAAAGTTCACTATAATGAATATGGAAATACATATTTTGAAAACCGCCATAGCCACCTTCTATATACCGATAGAAAAAAAATATTTAATTCCATTAGATTAAATTGTTTTATTATAAAAAAAATTGAGCCATGAAATGAATAATGTTTTTGTTGAAACTGCTCCTCAATTTCTCATCCTTAATAATAATTTTGATTTAGATGGATATGATTCTCTCAATATTATGAGGTTGTTTCCGATCAACTCAATCCAATCAAATCAATGATGTTATATATTTCTTAAAACCATTCTTCTAAAAATATTATAATAAAATTAGTATTTTATTTACTAGTCTAATAAACTCAATACAAACTTCTCTATATGATATTTCTTAATATGATATTTTATAATATGATAATCAAACTTTTAGATATGTGATCCTCATCACAAGATATCTATCCGAAAATAACATTGACTTGATTTCTATAGAAGTATAACTTTTAAAAAATTTCAAAAGTTGAAAAATGTGATTGAGGTATTCCTCTCATTATAAGATATTAATAAAATCACATGTGGGAAAGTTGAAAACATTCAACACATCTTGAAATATCAAACGCTGAAAATCACTCACATTTAAACTTCAACTTTTAATTCATCAAACATTCTCAATATTCTCTAAGATTTACACACAATTTAACTATATAACATTAATTAATTATGTTTTAAATTAATCTTCTTCATTACGATGAAACACCATCAACATTAACTTCATCTAGTCATTATTATCTACATTTCATTCAATTCTAAATATGATATTCCATTCTCATTCAGTTGATTATTATCTTCCTTTCTTTTTTAGCTCATTATGATCTACTTTTCTTTTTTATCTCAATATGATCATACTTTATTTTTTATCTCGTTACGATCTTACTTATTTTGTCATCTCATTATGATATTTCTTTCTTTCAAAAATAATTAAATTTTTCTTTTTCTTATCAAATAATTAGGATCTACATTTCTTTTCCAAAGTTAGAAACATTAGTATTCCATATTTGAGTCAGTTGGATCATGATTACATCTTAGAGTCAGTATGATGGAATCCTCATAGCGGTTGAATTTAAATTATGAAGGAATAATAATTATAAAATATTTATCAACTCTATAACATTTAAAAACATCATACTTCATTAGATTTAAACATTCTGACTACTATCCTCTTCTGATACCTATGCTTTTGAATACAATCTTCTATGTCATGTTTCCTAGAACTGATATGTACTTCAAGATTTCTACATTTCTTTACAATATTTTATTATGATTGTTATCTTTATTTGTTAGAAAATCATGATCTGTAATTTATCGTTTGATTGGGATTATAAATTATGATCACTTTCTTAATCATGACATCAATTACTTCAACAATTTCATATTCAAAATAATTACAAATTCTTCACACAGCAAATTCATACATTATATCAAAAATAGAGTCATTTAAATTATCATATAAATTGATATTAATATATTAAAGAATATATTTAAAAATTCATCTTTATAACTTCTTCTTCATCTTATGATACGTTTTCTGCAAATGTATGTTCGGTGCATCTCAATCTGATCTTCTAAGTCCTGAAAAATAATTATCTTAAAAAAATAATTTATTAACAGTTGTGTTTGGGTTTAAAGTATCACAAGCTTTCATATTTCCAAAAGATCTCATTATTATGGATTGGTTATGATTCCATATTAAGAAAATCATTTTTCAGAAAGAAGTTTAGTTTTTAAAAAATATAAGCACTTTGTAAAAAACAAATTATTGAAATTGATCTTCAGTAATCCATTAATACCGCCAAAGGATCAATATAGTGATGGATTTAATAAATTTATAAGATATTTATGATAATATTATACTATTGAATTTATAATATGAAAAATGACATCTTATGTTCCATGCTATTTAAAATAATATTTTTTTGATCATGTTTACAATAGACTACCACCTCACAAAGTGATGTGATTAGTATTTCACATACGATATACATGGAAATTAATAAATAATAAATTTAAGGAATATATAATATATGTATAGAATGATATTTACTCTATAATCTAAATATATCACCCCCATTAATATACATTTATTCATTTGTGGAATTATAACATTTCTTCTGGGTATGTATGACCGACCATCTCCATGATGGGATGCGATTTATTTTCAATTTTTCACTATAATGAATGATTATCAAAATGTATATAATAAATTAATATGATATTTATAACATTAATAAATTTTTTAGATGAATAATCTATATCATATTACTAGAAACTAAGACCTTCATGAAAAACCGTGAATGAGTAAACAATGCAATTAACACACAATATAATGAAAATAATTAAGTATTGTTACAAAATTAGTGGTAAAATAATATTAGTTGACCATATATGATATTATAAATATAAATATGGTTCAATGATAAACAAAAAATTAAATCATTATATTGATGATTAAATAATGTTTTAGAAAAATGATGCTTGAGTAAGGGACTTCGTCTAAGTTTCTATTCAATGTGGAATATTGTACTGTTATGCACCTAATTACATTTGTATTGTGTATATATAAACCATTTGAATGTAATATAATTAATAATTTGTCCTTTAGGGTAATGTAAATTTTAATTTGAATTATTTTATCTAATGGGATTTGAAATTGCAATTAACAAGTGGTAATTAATTTCATAACTCAATTACTCTTAAATAGTTTATATAACATTTTATTTTGCATTGAAATTATACCAATATGTGGATAAATGATTTGGAATATCATATTCAGTAATTTCAACTATTTTATTAGATATCACATATAATATAAATAATTGATTCATTGGTTAATTGTCACTTGAACGTTATGATCTTTGTATAGATTTATATCACAAACTTATTTTTATCAATATATTTTACTCTTGAATTTCCATTAAAGGGAATTATTTGATAATTTTATAATAAAATAATTTCATTTTATTCCACTCTATTTATAAATTATTCAGGTAATATTACAATATTCCTCACTTTGGTAATTAAAATTATTGAAAAATTGTTTTTATAAAATACAACATCATTTCTCTCTACAGTCAAATATCATTTTTCTTCCAAAACGATGTTTTAAGTAAAAATTTTAAAAAATATTTTTATCATTATTCAAATTATTTAATAAATTAAGGTTTAACTATGTTGTATTTTTTACAAAAAATTGTGTAATCTTCATAGCATTATCCAAACAATGTCCATTTTTATTTTATTGATAACGTGGAAATAATATTTCTTAACATATATTTCATGTTGAAAATTTCCCTCCTCCATGAAAAAACAATTTTTATAATTTTATATTTATTTTATTCAAATTAATATTCAAATAAGTTTTCTTTTTCAAACTGATTTGTTATGTTATTTATTTAAAGGTTATTTTGAAAATAAAAATCATATTTTCAGCAGGAATCAATAAAAAGATTTCATTATGGAACATCAATTCATGAATGAAAACAATCAAATAATTTCATTATAATCAATTTAGTATATTTTGTATTAATAGAATACTTAATCATTATATGAATATATATTTTTTTCATTTTGTCGAAGGAAATTCATTACGTTTACAATCTTGATCCATTTTTTAGTTATTAACTTTTCCATAAAATTTTAACATTCCAGTGATCATTGAAAATTATATTTCCCCTTAATATCCAGATTATTGATTAGGTATATTCTTATTACATAATCCTTATAAAATTTCTTCAGATTATAATCTCATTTTAATGTAATATGATTGTTTGGGAAAAGTATTTTTAATATTTATTGCATACTCCACATAAGAATTTTTTAATGAGAAAAAAAATTATTTAATTAAATCGATCATTCGATATGGAAATAATGTGTTATAAATAAATATATGGTTGGATCCTAGTTATATATATACCTTCAACACATCGGTAGTCTGATGAGTTAAATTATTTAGCTATCCATAGTTAAATGTAGTTGTGGTCTATACCTACCCATCTGTTTTAAAGAGTCTTGTGAACAGTCTTGACATCAGAAGTGTCATGATGCATAAGATCGTAACATCTAATAAATAATATTGTGTTTCATAAAAAAATATAGTCATTAATAAAAAATAAATTTTCATAATGATATTATATCTAGATTCATTTCATTCTCAATTTATTGATTAAATGGAATGTGTTTTGAGTTATTTACCATTGTATATTGATTATTCTCTATCCCCAATTATTATACTCATGTTTTTTATTAAATGTAAATTGTGATCAATTATTTACATTTCCATAATTTTTTTTCCTTATTGATTTATATTATCTTACACTATTGTTAACCATTACCAAGTATTTTATATCACCATTATTTCATCTCATTTCTATAGAATATGAAGAAGAAATATTTGAATGAGTTTAAGGAATGCATGATATTTTATTTTGTTTTGTATTAGGTTTTATTTTTACTCCCATTGTATAGTGGTTATGATTTATCTGTATATTTAATAAATACTAAAAATATATTTTTTCCTATCAGGATGAAATTTCTTATAACTTATGGTAGTGTAATAATTCCTACATTGGATTTGGGCTACTAGGGTTGGGTTCATTACAAGGACACCCCTAATTTATCATATTTACAACACATTTATTTATATATTGTGACCAAACCTATCATATTTATCTTAATATATTTATTATTAATGAGTAATATGTGGTTTTGGTTTTAAAATACCATTCAAATACTTATTACTAGAGGATCTAAAGGATGTCTTCAGAAGAACTATTTGGATTACTAGACCTCATTCTATTTTTTTCTTTTTATTACTCATATAATTATATCAAATTTATAATTCAATAAAAACTTAATTATAATTTATAAATTTAAATTTTATTATGATTTTTAACCCCAAGTCTCCACCATTTCTTCAATCAAATTGGATGTGAAATAATCACTAGTGAGTACGTGTGGACTAATGCCTCCCCATAGAGATACTTTTTATCTTCCACTATCATTTTTCAAAAATGTTTATTTGAATTTATTAAAACTCCATATTTGATATTTATGACAAAAATTTGATTCTTTAACATTAATATCACATATAAAATCTTACCATCAAATTTTTCAGAAAACAATAATATCACTCATGGGTACATGTGGGATACCTCCTTTATAATGCAATGTGATTCATTTTTAATTTTTTATTTACATAGTTGGTAATAATTATAGATTTAAGGAATATATATTATTTATTAATTATTCATGACAAGGTGAATTATTA
Organism: Viscum album; assembly: GCA_963277665.1. Taxonomy (NCBI): domain Eukaryota; kingdom Viridiplantae; phylum Streptophyta; class Magnoliopsida; order Santalales; family Viscaceae; genus Viscum; species Viscum album. Next base: position 1,861,265,389 of record OY728133.1, on the reverse strand, counting down.
TTTACCTCACATTCACCCCATTCATTAAGAAGGTAATATAGTGTTAATGGATTTGTACACCTTACAATCTCTATAAACTACATGAATAATTTTTCTGTCTCAATATTAATGGATGAGTATAATATATGTATATATGTGTAGTGAATATATATGATATTTACATCAAAAATATCTTCTATAGATTATATAATCCTGAAAAAATTAAAATTACATAAACTATAGAGTTGAAACTCTCATGAAAAAAGGTAACCCCAGAAATGATGATTTTAATGAAGAAAAAATAATAAATATGTATCAAAATGTTATAATATGATCATATATGATATTATTGTTATGAAAAATAAATTTTTTATAGAATTATAATTATTTTAAATTTATTATACCTGATATTATAACACTTTTTAAGAAATTCAAACTTGAGGTAAGAGATTCCTTTTTCACATTTATTTATGTTACACACAATCTAAATTCACCACTTTTTTATTTTATGTTCTGTATATAGAACCTATGAATTTATTATATGAATAATTGTATCAAAATTATATGGGATTTACATATCTATCTATGTTTATCTCTTTCATGAGTTTTTTATTTGAAAATTTTCTATAGTGGAAACCAATTAATGCCAAAATGTCATTATTTATCACAGTTGTATATGATCAAGAATCCAATGATGATATTGTATGACATATATCTCATTAATACCATGATTTTTCATCTGTACTAGTTAAATTTTTATGTAACATGATTTAATTTTACATTCCACATTTTAAGAGCTCAATATTCTGAAATAATGTTTAAGGAAAATTGCCACTATTTATCACTTTATCCAAAAAGAATTTCTACTATGTACATGTTTTTAAAAATGATTCCATGAAATTTGATACCATTATCTTATTATTGAATAACACCATTTTCTGTTTAATTTAATTTTAAAAAATTATTTAAATGAAATTTTATTATAGTATTTCGAATGTGGTATTTTTTATTTTTTACCAACATTGTGAATAAAATAATTATTTTTATGGAGACAAAATTAATAAATTCTCCCCCTATCATGAATGCACTGTTATTTGATGATGTATTTACATGTTATCATCATTCTCTTCAATGAAAATTTATTCCATTATTTCAGAAATATATTCTTTTTGAATAAATGATAACTAAATTTTATTGTATTTTAGGGATGAAATATTCTAGTGATCATCTAATAACATTTTTTATCTATGATAACATCCTTCGATATTAATTTTGATTTACAAGAGATACAATCAAATGATACTATATTTATTTTTATATATAAGTTTTCTAATTATGATGATGAGATTATTATAAATCCTTTTTATTTTATATAGTTTATTCAATGTTGAATTTTTAAATATTTATGAAACCCATTTTTTCTATAGGTTATGATATATGTTGAATGTTTTATTATATGATTATTAGAAAAGTAAGTCCAACATAATAGAGCTAACAAATTAATTTGGAAAATAATTATATCTAATTTGAGAATAAAGATCAGAATTTAGAGTGAATCTAGATTATTAAGTTACATTGTCCACTATGATAGTATTTCTAGTGAGAATTATCTACTGAAATCATTTTTTAATATTATGTGTATAACAAAAATATTTCTCATGCCAATGTTATGCCATTATGGATCTTGCTCCATCCGTACATTATGATTCATTTCTAAAGAATTGGAACAATTAATTTTAGGATACAATATTATTCTCTATACATTCTAGTTATGATTTTAAAATTTTAATATTATTTCCACATACCCTTTGGATCATGTTATTTTCAAGTGATTATTGACTACTCATTTCTATACCGATAATATGAAATTAATGTCAACCTTTATTATGTTAAATTTTCCTAGGTTATTAAGAGTAGTTTAATGTATGATATGTATCAAATGAATTGTAGTTATGAAGAAAATAGTGTGAGATGATGTCGATGTATTATGATCAATTTGATTTTGTATCATTGGTTGTAATGACACTAAACCTATATGATTATGTTGTGAATCATAATGTTATGTATTGAAAATTAATCTAATAATACGTGGTATTTATTAATGGAATGTATGGGTCACCATATAGAGATTAATACGCTATAACCTTTCGATAAGAGGGTGGTTGAAAGGTTCCCTTGCCGCAAGTCCCAGTTCTGTCTTCACCATCGCTGAACCTCCTAAATAGTTATACTGGAGTTATTAAATACATTATTTATAAAATTATTAAAATATATTGGATTTATTATCATTATTTTATGTTTTTATATTCATTTAATCGAGATACCATTTATGTTTCTACAGTCTCAAGGTCATTCATTTCATGGTTCTATAATCATATTAATTTGCTTGTAATTATGAGGGTACTTATGGAATGGTTACACAAATAAATAAGTGTAATTGTATGGATTTATCATGTTAATAAATGTTCATAAGGTTTTTAGTATACAATATTATTCATAAATAACAATTATTTAATGTGTATATATGTTATTACTATATGCATAGTTCATTTAGGATGGTTTTCTGACCATTCTGAACTTATTATGATTCCATTATTTATATAGACATATATTCATTATATATAATTAAATATAAAAATATACTTATTTAGATATTTATAAATAATAGTATTTGAATTTAATATATCTATGTAGGAGGTGGTGGAAACTGAAATTCGTTGTTCAGGGGGTTGGATCCAAGAAAATATGAATACGATTTTCATTTTTGATGGAAATGAGAAGATCTTGGATAGTATATAGTCTATTAAAAAATAATTATATTATATAAATGATATTGATGTTATTATTTCATGTTTAATGGACATTTTTTGGAGGATAATGAGGAATAATGATTAATAATATCAGATGATAGTATTACATTCTATTTCTAATGTATCCTCTTAGGACTACCCTTAAGTATCTATAGAATGGTCTTTTGGTATTAGAAGAACTACATTAACATGGGGTTGTTATTTAAGGATGAAAATCGATAGTGGTTTTGATATCACTATATATTATATGGTGTGAGAAAGAGGGTTGGTATTTATAATGTTATGAGATGGGAGATTTTGAATATAATATTCATTTTTTATTATTTGGCTCAAGACTACCAATAGTGATTAATCATGTGAATATATAGAGTAATTTATGAATTTGAGTTTGAGGAAATTTATTCTTATATAATATTTGACTCTTTTATTCATGTTTTTACCTGACATTGTTACATTCAATATTTTTTTTGTATTTTAGTAGTCACTAGAAATTCAACTATTTGCAAAAAAATTCCAAATATTCATTGCAATAATTTTTTTATTTGTAATTTACAAAAATGAACTTCATGTTATGAAAATAATTTTATAAATATGATAAATTTAATTTTTATTTGAAATATGAATTTATTATAAAATTACATTTTTAATATTATGATGCATTGTTACCCTTTAAAAAACAACTTAAGGTATCATATAATTATAATTTATTATTAATGAATCATATAGTTATTTTTTAAAACCATTTTTTATTAATATCATTATTTTAAATATCTATATTTATAAAAAAATTAATAAACCATATGTGTTTTACAAAATATTCAATCACCAGTTCAATTATTTTTAAAGCATTTATTTTTTTGTTTCCTAATATCAATTTCTATATTTTAAATTTGTAAGATAATTAAATATTAGAATATAATTACATATGTGAAGTTACTATTATAATTCTCGGGTTATTATTTATAACAATCATATCAGTATTCCAACAATGGGATTTTTTATTGATATTTTGGTTCCCAACCATATACAAAAACATAATACTTCCTTCATTAATCATTCAATTATATTTTATCATAAATTTATTTCTATATTCTTGTTTTAAAATGTATATTTAATTTATAATATTATAATACATTTTTATAGAGTTATTTTTGAGTTTGATCATTATAGTGGATAGAGCTGCTCTATATTATCATAGTATAATTATTTTATTTCCTATTTTGAATCACATTTTTATAATTTCAATTACTATGGCTATATTTTTTATCAGAATAAAAATATTGAGTATGTATAATTACATTTTTGGTTCATTAATGTGTTTAATGTTATTTTTATAACACTTTTTTACTAATATGAAAAATTTATATAACTAGATGATAAATTACTTTGAAAAACAATCAGTTGTTACATCATCCCCCTCAAGAAATTTCAACCTCAAAATTTAATTTCACTAAATTTTATGGGAAAATGAGTTTAATTATGTTTCATTTTTTCCTCAAATTATAAAGAATCCTCCACACATATAAGGTTCCACTCTAGTACATTGACTAGTTATGATGTGAAACCATATAGAACATTGTCTCTATCATCCATGATATTCCTTTGTTACTCCTCATAATAGAGATATTGACTACACTATAGCATCTCCAGATTCAGTACATTTGATGGATATAGTATATATTTCCTAAAATGTGATACAAGGAAGATATCATATTTGCGGGACATGGATGGTGGGAGTGCTGGATGATTTGACAACAATCTAAATAAAATAAAAATCTTGAATATGATGTTGAATCTCAAACATTGATTTCCCTTTTTCCAAAATCCCTTATGTATCTTTAGTGTATATAGGTGGAGGAACAGTTTATATACTTCCTCGAATTCTTATTCTCCCTAATAATTATCAAAATATTTATTTTATCTACTACATAATATCCTTGTTTTTTTCTTAATACCTTACTAATTTTATAAAATTTCATCTATTATTTCAGGACCCATAATCTTTTATTCAACAACATCATCTAAACACACTGGTGTCATACATCTATTCCCATAGAGTACTTCAAATGGATCCATTTGGATTCAAGAGTGGAAACTATTATTTATATGCAAACCTGACAAAAGTAATATATTTATCCAATCCTCATTTGATGTCAATTTTTGTTTCTATCAGCATAACCTAAAGGGTCTGGATTGTATGCTCAAGCTAAAAATCAGTTTAGGGGTGAGAGGAATAGTTAAGTTTAACATCATGTTTAAATCATATTAGATTAATTTTCAAACATGGATTTTACCTTGGATATTTATTAGATAAAATTGATAGTGTTCTACCATAAAACCACACAACTCCATTATTTTATATCCTTATAATTTGATCAAGTGAGAAGTCTTCTAGAATTAAAATGAAGAGATAATTATTTATAAGATGATGTACTAAAGCCCATATAAATTTTTTTCTTCTTGAGTTCATTGTAAGAAATTCAACAGTGTCCATTATGATGGTTTTCCATTTTCCCATACATATGATTAATGGCTTCATAATTTCCATGGAATTTATCCTTTCTATGTTTACATAGAGATATATGAGTCACATTGATTTATATTCCTTAACCCAATTGTTTACATTTTCCACCAAATATCACTCTTGGATATCTTAATAAATCACTATTCTCCCTAAAATATTGGATAATGTAAAACTATTTTCATCATTCAATAATAAAAAATTATCATAGGATTTGATTATACCCAATATATTGAATCAAATATTATAACTACTTGTATGTTAATTTTCAATTCTATGGAATTGCATTTTTTTGATATCTTCCCCCGTTTTATAAATTTTGACATCACCCCGTGAGAATCATTTCCCATATCCAAAATGGATAGTTGAAAAATCACATCCTTCCTTCTAAATTCTATGATGATTTGATCCTTATAAATTGAAATCATTTATATGGTTGCAAGATCTATTCTACAAAGAGAATATAGAACTATATTCAACTTACCATAATGGTAACATATTGAACAGTAATATTTCATGATTAGAAATAAACATCTTAAAAAGTGAATATTATGCTCTTTCTATGTGAATAATTATTTTAGGTTCTTATGTCTTTTATATATTTTAAACTCTTTCCCACAGAGATAATTCTACACATTCTATAATTCCTAAATCATTGTGGCCAATTCCAAATTATCGGTTGGGTTTTTAGTCTCATGTAAATTATTCCATCCCAATTCGCTTGCTAACCCTTTATCAATTATTATTAATACCCCATCCTTCTACTTATTTTATGAAATAATGCGTACATTCAAAATTCTCTAAGCTGGGGTTTGTTTGAGTACTAGTGTAATGATATTCCACCTTTTCATTTCCTTTATTCAATATTTTTAGTAATTAGTATAGATGAAATTACATCCATTCTATGTTATCTAGGACATTGGGTTGTAGAATCATGATATGTTACTCCCAAATAATTTATAGTACCCAACCAATCCATGGAAGATATGGATATCTGTCATGGAAATTATTTTCTTTCCAACTCATCAATGAACAATTTCTTCGATTGAACAATAGATATCCCTTTTTTGGTGATCAAATTACACAAGAATGATACTTACTTCTTCCAAAACTCACGTTTTCTATAATTTTCTTAAATATTCTCTTTTAAAAATGGATTTACCATAACACATAATTTCCCTTCATGCTCCACCTTTAATTTGGAGTATATAATCATATCATCTATAAATAATCTAAAAATTTTATAATGGTAATATTTATAAACTCTATTAAATAATTCAAATAATATTTCCATAGAATTTGAGAGTTTTAGAATATATACAGATAATTGGTTTTATAAAATATCTCTATAAGAGAACTCAATGAATACACCACTTGGTTTTAAAATTCATTGAACCATCACACTTTCTCGAGATAACCCCATGGTTTTGGAAGTGGATCCCTCAACAAAAAAGGCCTATACATTTCCCCTTATCTTCAACTATTATCATGGAGTCCATAGCCCCTTGGATCCCACATATCAGCCTCCTTGTGCGGGGATGACTTTAAAATTCATAGTAGTTATCCATTATCCTACGACAACTCAATTTCTATACTGAAATTAATCTCTCCTTCACCATCTGATATCCTTACTTTTGGTCTCTCCCTAAATAACTAAAATTACTAATCCTTCAATCATATCTGATTCTAGAGAGGTTTTAAAGTGCTCAGCTTTCCAACTTCCTCTTTCTACGATGTTGTGTTTCTTCATCGATGGAACATAGTAGTGATGTTTGGTGTAGAAAATACACCATGGTTTCTTTTCTAATTATTCATTAAAGCCTAATATTCTATGTTGATTGCAAGTGTCTCTATGTGGAATCATAGGTCTTTCTATATCATCATTCTCTTTAAGGAGGATTTTGTAAGTGCATGGTCCTAATGTTCCGTATCGGTGGAGTGATAGTGCTTCAATATCTTCTGGTGGTCTATTGAGGTGAATTTTGATCGAGATTCTACTCTTGTAGTAGGATATTTTTCTCTTCTCTGGTAGCTTATTTCCTTCTATATCCCTTCTGTTTTGAGAGTAATATGGGATGCTTAAGGGAGTTTCACTGCACTCATGAGCGTACCTTCAATATCAATGAAGCATAAATTTACAAAATTTTCATTTCAATTGAGATATCATAGTCTAACACCTCTAATATTTTTCATTAGATTGAGGGTGGAGTGGAATGGATGAATGAATTGTGTTATCCCTCACCAACATATTTATTCTCATCAGGTCACATTCAGGATAAAACTGTGACATTGTGTAGAAAGTATATGGAACCACCCACATATATGTTACTACACATAGTTCCTTGTTATCTAAATCTAGAGGCCAATGATTTATATCCTCTAAATAGTGACGACCCGCTGATCACATATCATCCAAATCTGATGTCATCACAAGTTTTAGTCATGCCTCTCCCACAAAATTCCACCTCACTGCTTCTATTCATTCTTATATCCTTCCATTAAGTATGTTCACTGATTTGTTGAACTATAAAGAAAATATGATCATCACTCCTCTAGTAATCAATGATGACTTTTCATCGACTATTCACATTACATCCCAGCATCATTGTATGAATGTTGTTTATTCTTAGTCTCTTATCCAGGCGCCTTATACCCGAGACCTAGGGTCATCATATACCTCTCATATTCCCAAATCAAATGGTTTATATCCACTATCACTTGTTCATGGAAATGACTTCTTCACCTCTTCTTCTCTGATCACACCCAAGTGCTGTGTATACTAGGTTCCGATCTTACTGTGGTTTTTCTATCTCTGTCCCTTTATTCCCAAGTGTCCAGTGATGCCAAGCGACATAATTAACTATCATATGTTCCAATTATTTCTCCAATTCTATGGAATTACTGAGTCCTTAGTTTGTGAGTGAAGTGTTACATTATATAAATGGACATGTCTTCTAATAAGGTCATTCTTATTACAGTGCCGTAAGAAAATAAAAATTCTTATAATATTACTTATTTTATGTGTAAGTTCTATCTGAGATACCTTATTCATATAAAACCATGAAACCATCATATATGGTTTTTCTTGAAAAATTCTTTCTCAGTAGATCTAGTTAGTGCTAATGAGCAACATATAACTATTAAGATAAGCTCTAAGAACTTATCCTATTTCCACTAGGTGGTCTATGTTATATGTCAGTCAAGGATGAGAGTGAAACTATGGCATGACTTTGAGGCCTTTTCACCAGGAGAACATCTTAGATAATGGGTGGAGACTTCAATAACCTCATGGATCCCACCGATATGAATGGTGGGGGAATCAACCATTGGAAAGATATATTTGAATTTTATTTATTCATTTATAGGAAGGGATTAATGGATATAGTGTTATCTATAGATACCATCACATTATGTGATTTAAAAAAAGGTATGTGTCTCAATTAGTTTCACATGGATCATTTCCCAAAAATCATTTAGGTAGTTCTAACTTTTCTGAATTTTTCGAAATGACATTTCATTAAACAATTAGCAGACAACTCTCCACATCTAGTTTGTGTATTGAGTTGAGAGGGTGGGGGTGATGGGTTTCTATTTTTTAGTAGTTGGTCCTATCATAAAAGTTATCATGACTTTCTCCACATGTCCTGGTGTCAAAAAAAAATTGTGACACTGGTTTGGCTACACAAATATATGAGATTTTTTAAGGTGTGTTTGATCAAGTGGATTTGGATTTACCCTTCACAGTTTCAAGATGTGGGAACTACAAAAATATTATAGAATGGGTGAAGTCAATACTAGAGTAGAGTCGGTATGAGTTTCTATTTAATTAATCGGTTAGTAAGAAAAATTACTATTATTCTATGCTACATGAACAAGAGATCGTATATTTTAAAAAAAATTAAAAAAAATTTTGAATGAGAGGGACCACAAATAAGTTTTTTTGAATTTATAAAATAGTGGAATGACTAATCTCCCATGAACATCCTCATGGATGATGCATCCCTCACCAATTATCTAGAGGTGATTAGAGGTGTAGTTGAAGGGAATTTTGAATTCATTTTAGCTAGAACTAATCTATGTATATTGGAAGGCTACCATGGGGGAACTCCTTTATTTAGGATTCTATTCACCAGGTTATTTCATATGATATATGATAGAGGTTTTAAAGACTACCTGAGGTGGAGTAGATAGGGGAGTTTATTTCTTCCCTCAACTATGGGAGACCTCTTGGCCTACATGACTTCCCAAGAACCTTCTAAGACAAAAAAAGAGGCTCAGTGAAGGTTGATTTGTTAATGTCCACACATGATTTTTTAGGGGAGTAAATTTACCCTTTGTAGTTAGTGCCAATTCCTTGATTGTTATTCCTAAAATAAAAAATAATTTATAAATAAATCATTCCAAACATATTAGTTTGTAATCTTTTTACTCCATGATTCTGTCGAATGTTATTAACATGAGATTTTGAACTTATCTCAGCAGATGGATTTCAGAGGAGAAACATGGATTTGTGAGAGGTAGGTATACTTAGGTGTCTATTGATCTAGCACAAAATATGACAAGTTATATCAACAAAACATTCTTAGCTATAACATGGTGATGATTATTTACATGGATAGGGAATAAGATAGGCTTGAGTGGATCTACATCGTCACGGTCATGTCCCGCATGGGATTCTCAGGGTGGAATATCGATTTGTTGTTTTGGTTCTGAATATACAAATGGGTTTATAATAAATTAATGGGTAAGATATGTGGTATTTTAATGTCTATCAAAGGCCTAAGATAGGGGGACCAACTCTCACCCAGTTTATTCATCTTGGAAAATGACTCAGTATGAATAATTTTGAATTTGGAAATCATAAGTGGTTCTATCCATCCCTTTAGGTGTAGTAATCGACTCACAATAATTTATTATATTCTGTTATTGGATTACATCATTTTCTTTCCCACTGGAAAAAAATCTATGCAATAATATAAAAGTGTACTTAATGAATACAAAAAATACAATGGTTAATGTATTAATCTTTAGAAGAGAATATTATACTTATCAAACTATTACACCGAAACTCATTCCAATATAGTTGAGGATCTTATATGCTTCAATAGGAGAACCTTTACCATGGATTATATATGTTCTCGAACTAATCTAGGTAGGATATGGGTTCAGAACTTTTAAGGATAGATTAACAAGATTAATGGTCAATTTGATAACAGGAAGAAAAGTTTCTTGTCCTTAATATGTCAAATCAACCTAGTCAATATTGTTCTATTTTCTATTTCACAAAATGTGAGGTCACTTGTTAAGGTTGCTAAGATAGTGATCAATAAAATTAAGAAAACCCTGAAGAAATTAATTTGTGATACTCACTTGAATGGTCGATTCAGCTAGGTCTCTTAGATAAAATTTTATAGACAGATTGACTCTTTAGTTATTGGCATCCATATTATTATAACTACCATACAAATACTTCAAAAGAAAATAGTATTCGAGATCCAAGGTGGAGATTCACTTTGGGGGAAATTTATCACCCATAAATATAGAGATGATCAATGATCACCGATTCGGAATGTTTATAAACTATGGAATATTATATCAGGGAACATTCACATGATTAAACACATATATCAATGGATCACCAGTGATGAGAGTTTTCACATTTGGAAATAAAACTATGTTGGTACACCTCATTACATCCTCAGATGAATAGTTCTTAAAATATCATTATCTCATGCTTCCGGGTAACAAGAGTTCATTCACACCATCCTTGATCTACATCAGTGTATGTTTTATGAGAATATTCAGACAACTTTTAGCTCGATAGACCTATTTTCACCACTACTTCTTCCGATTATTTCTCAGTTAGGAATTACCAGTTATCATTTTGAACAAATGATAGGAATAGTTAATGGAGTTTCCTCTTTGGTGTAATGTAAAAACAATCATGTTCAATTTCCATGGGTAGTATATTCGCATCCAAGTAGTGCCAACTAACAACATGATTTTATAGAAAGGATTTCATCGGGTTTCTCTATGTATTTATTGAAGGTGTACCAAAATTGAAATGATTGAGAACATATGGTTTTATTGGGAGTGAGATAATGAATTGTGGAGTGACATCAGTAGGATCATTGGACTTGGTATTTTTCCATAAATGTTATAGACATTAATTCAATCTTTTTTAGGAAGAATATAATATCTTGCAAGAGAGGATGGAACATGGGAAGATACTCACTTTAGGTTACTGGGGTATCTAGAATTCCAAAACCTAAGCCTTGTCAAGGGTATCAGAATATATTTTCTAGATACCTATGTCTGTGTTGGGTGCCGAGTAGGTGAAATTGGCTCACTATTTAATGATTGGAGGCCTCTCGTTCTATGAAGAAGATATTGGTGGGTGGTATAACTTACACCAATATATTGGTCTCCAACGGGTAGCAGATGATGTTTTTTTGGGATTCCTCCTAGGATTGGGATTAAGAACACCATCTATGATTTTTTATAGTCATGGAATCATCTGAGGGAGAGGTGTGGTCCATGCCTATTTGGGATCAATGACCCTATAATATAACATCTTCAATGAGAATGGTGTCTCACTTATTGTGGAAGAGAGTTATAACCTGATTAGAATAGAGTTGACTATTAGCATTAATACTTACCTTTTTGAATTCAAAATGAACTCCTCATAACTTCAAAATTCTTGTAACATCACAGAAACTACCTAATGATCAATTATTTATAACATTCATAATTGTAAGAGAAATATTGGTCATGTGAGTTTTTCTCACACATGGAATGAATAAAACAAGCTGGGTGATTTTATGGAATATCGGGGAAACTAGGTATCCCTTTGTAGAACCATTTATAGCCTAAAAACACTTCCACCTTAATTTATAAATCTATTATGAGGATATTCTCTTTGGATGCACTAATTTATGCCTCCACAAGATGTTATCCCACTATTCTTCTATTCTCTATAGACATATTTGGTTTCTTCTGTTAATAATATTTTTCATTTGCAGTAATATAATTTTTTAAGGAAAACAATATGAACTTAAAGTATATTTAAAATGATTGAAAACTGGATGTACACTATTGATATACATCGGGTCCCACATAGCCTATAAAAAATTATCAATCTGTAGCAGGGGTTATTTTTATTCATTGTTAATTTTTTCATTTCATAATAATCAATTAAATTGGGATATTAGAAATCCTTATTATTTATTATGAGTACTAAAATACCTAATAATTACAATCATGGTCATATTAAACTCTTTCATATATTCTATTGTAATTGCTTCTTCAATTATTCAAAATTTTAGTGAAAATTCTATAAAGAGTCATGGATATGGGTAGAGATCTAGGTATAAGTTCAACTAATATCTCAATATTTGGGTCAAGTGGACGATCACAAAACTCTACAAGGAATAAATCAATATAATCCATCATAGTAGACATGTCATCAAGCCTGATTATCTATTTTATCAAAATCATTTTACCTGGAATTGATTTCATATAAGAAATAAAATCCATTCAAGGGAAGAATATTCCAAAGTAGTTTCATCTTATTCCTTACACTAATACATAATTGGATTATGAATTAGGATATAAAGGGTGATTTCCATATTCCAAAAATTTATTATATATATATATATGTATATATGTGTGGGTGTGTAAAAAAATCCTTTTCTAATATATCATTAAATTATACTAAATAATGTATTGAATGAATTTTTCGGATTTACAGTCAAAATACATTAACTAGGGATGATTTATATACCTAATATGAAATAAATCCACTTTTTCATATTCCAATATATAACTCAACCCCCATGTTTTTAGGTGGATTTTCAATAGTTCTACAAACATGAATTATATAAAAGAAGTTGTAGAAATGGAATAAAATACTATATTTTCAATTATTAAATGACTATATAGAATACTTTACTCTACATAATTAATAATTACCAAAAAAGTAGAAATAATATCATATTCCCTTCCATTATCTATATGTCTTAGAGGTTGTTGTCGTTAATTATCTATAAAAACCCTTATCTTTTGACATTGTATTGCATAATGTCTATGATCCTTATAGTTGAAACACTAGAATACAAGATAAGGGTTCATCAGAACCATCTTTATGTTAATTAAATCAGTGAGATTCTTCACATCTATTAACCATTTATTATTTTTATTCACATATCTTCCACACATGACACCTTCTTATTACCCCTGAGAGGGTCCTTGGGATGCTTCTTCAAACATTTTGAGACGTGGGTAGATGGGTATTATTTCCTCCGTGGAATTTATTAATTTATCCTTCAGAAATAAACACTATTATATGATTTCAATATCTACACCATTTATACCTCTTTTAATAACCAATATCCATCCCAAATTTAAGTAAACAACAAAAAGACATCATATCATTAAATGTTTTAAACCAAAAACTATTTTTCTAAACTCGGTTCAGAGCAACTAAATAAGTGGAATACCTTACATTAAATGTCCTTGAAAGATCTAGTAGGGTACCATGAAATCATTATAAATCATTCCTCATAATCACAAATATTATCATCTTATATTTTCATAAGTAAATGGAAATCATACACCATTTTAAGATGGTGACTTTTGGAAAAATATTTGTTTAAAAACACCTTCTTGAATCACTCCCATTTTATTTATTTAATTTTTTCATTGGGATTAATTTTCTTGACTAGGGACTACAACTAATCCACATATCCCCATAGATACGAAATTTCCATTAAAAATATACCTTGTTTAGATAAAAATTTAAAAAATAATATATTGTCAATGTAATTAATCAATTATCTTATAATGATGGGATCATTTTGATCAACTGAAAGTTTGAGGCCTTTTCACATAATAGAGTAAACCAGGAATTTATCTTTCTTATGGAAAGTAGTGTGTTCCACATGATTCACATCATTATCCATAACATGAGTCAATTAAGATAGTATTTACATGATGTTATTTTCTCCCACATCCATTAGGTTTGGAATCTCTTTAGGGAAATCATATCATTTCCGATCATAATGGTTTTTAAAAATTTAACATATTTACTACCAAGAAATAAAATAAAGGGAAACATTACAAATGAGGAAACATAATTGAATAAAAAAATTAATGGTATATAATGAAAATTAAAGGAATATATCAAATATAACATCTATATAATAACTTTTGGGCCCATGGGATTCAATAGAGGGGTTCCATGCCAAAATTACAACTAGTTTTTCAAAATAAAAAATATATTCATGTCCTTTACAATTTTTCATAAAGAGATACTAAACATACCAAATAATATTCCCCTAGAGTGTCAAATTAGGTATGTACTATTCACTAATTTTCAAGAACCATTCATAGGTAGAGTTAATACACATCAATCCCTTTAGGTGTAACTACCTCTATGAACATCTATGAGGGATTCATATTCACTTGTATTGTTTAGAATAATATTTCATTTCTTGGAAAATATACACTCTATATTTTAGAAAAATTAGAGAATATATATATATATAGTTACCCATAGGGCTTTAAATATGTTATCATTTACTTAATCCCCAAAAAATAACTAGGCCATTCTTATATACAAAATATTGATAAGTAAAACACTTAAACATACTATTAGATTATTGTTTACAAGAATATCCAATAAACACAGTACACAGATCTAAAGTTATAGTGTATCTAGAACTATATGTGTATAAAACATTGACATAAAGAAAAAATATTTATTTTAATACACATTATGATATTCTATAACCCATTTAGATACTAAAATTGAAACATTATATAGGTAATATATGATTAAATGGGGTGAGCAATAAAGCCTTGTAAGGGAAGAAATATTGTAATGAATTATATAATATAAGTTAAATGGAATAAAATGACATAATAAAAGGAAATTATAATTTACAAGAATGCGGAAAAATAAAATGAGGAATACATAATACTATGATCATTGAAATATTAGAATCTTATAACAATATAATCAATGACATATTCATAAGACAATTTTAAGCCCCATGAAAACATAACATAGTGGAAAAATTCCCCATAGTGGATTAGGATTGCTACATAATCCTGTAAATTTCATCTCTTGCATTATAAAAATTACCTAATGCATTGGAGTAATATATGGGTACAACCATGCTATCTTGTATATTCATATGTGTTCTATATAAGGAAACCAAATACAAGATGTTGTCAAAAGAAATACCCATGGAAGGAAATGGAATACATAATATTTATTCTAAACTAAATAAAATGATATATAAAAAAGAACCATAAGAGAAAAAATTATTAATGTTTCAGGTAATTGAATATTTATAATGGATAAAATAGTCAAAATTTGATTTCCATTTAATAAAATCGTATGAAAAAGGATAGAGATGCAATTTTGGAGTTGAAATTGTTTGGAAAGTATTATTGGAAATGTTAAGGAATATTTAAATACATTAATATCATCATATATATCATAAAATTAAGTGAAGTAGTAGGGTAATCTACAAAAAAATGAATATTTATTAAAACTAACGAATTATTAAAAAAATTTCAATCGGTGTATCATAATAAGAAATAATAAATATAATGTTCATATATAAATGGTCTATATAAATGATGGATTTGGGATGAGAAAATCATAATTTTAACTATCCCATAAAAATATAACAAGTTTAACATAGGTATATTTAAAGGGTACATATATACAAATTATAAAGTGTTCTGAAAAACTATTTTGATAAATTTGGGTTGAGAGTGATAATACATGCCCTAATGAAAAAAGGGTGGTGTAGAAGATTCCTTACATTAGGTCTATATTAACTCTCCATATTCCCTGAACCCTGTAAATAATAAAATTATATTTATAAAATAAATAATTTATCACCCTATTAAAATATATTTGAATTATTATCAAGAATTTATATTATTCTAAATTCATTTATTTGATATATAATTTTGGTTTCTAGTATACAAATGTCATTCATTTCATGCTTCCATGTTCAAATTAGTTTTTAGGAAATTATGAGATTTCATTTGGAATGGTTTCTTAACTCCAAAACTGTAATGGTAAAGATTTAATTTGTTTACTGAAGACAAAATGGTTCTTAGTATGAAATAATATACATAAATATTCATGATTTATAGGGTATAGGTGTTATTGATATATGAAAACTATAATTAGGTAGGTTTTTTGGACATGTTGATCATATTAGTATTACATTAATATTTTGGATATAAATCCATTATATAAGGTGAATGAAAATATAATATATTTATTTGGATCATTTAAAATAATTTTAAGTGAATTTAATCTAGCCAGAAATCATATGGTTGAAAATGAAATTGGTTTTTTATGGGGGTAGTGAACCATCAATAATGTGAACAATGTTTCATTTTTTTGAATGATATTAGAAGAATTTAGAAAATGTATATTCCATTAACATTAATAAATTATACTATATTTGTGATAAAGCGTATATTATTAAATGTTGTATATATTTTTTTGGGGATAGAAAGGATGCAATATTAAAAAACTAATATGAGAGTGTTACCATCTCATTTAGATGTCTCCTCTTAAGCATGAATCCATTGGATGGTCTTCTGTTTGGAACAAAAATAAATTGATTTGGGGAGGATGGTGGAGAGATAAAATTTTTATATTTTGAGCTATAACTATGGATTCGAAGGTGTGAGTGGATGTGGGGGTGAGGGGATGTATTTATAAGTGTAGGAGATGAGTGTTTTTAAATATACTATTCATTTGTTTATTATTTAAGTTCTTGACTACCACTATTTAAGATTCATTTTATTAAATAGATTAATTTATGATTTTGATTTTTATATAATAGTTTCTTTTGTAGTCCATGAGTCATTTATTAATGTTTTTATCTAATAATGTTTAATACCATTTTTCTCATATTTCATTATTCCAAAAAACTCAGCTATTTTAGAAAAAATACAGAAAATCCCTCATAAAACTTTTATTATATGATAATTTGAATATTTAAATCCATTACACAAAAATGATTTTCTAAATATAATAAATTTACTTTCTAAATTTTATCATTATTTATTTCCAAATGAAAATTATAATATTATTATCATTTTATGCCCCATTTTATGGAAATATACTTTCTATTAAATTTAATATATTTCATAAAAATATAAATAAAAAATTTGTTCCTTACAAAAATTAAAACACTTACTTTTTTTTATTTTTAAATCATTTACTTATTAGTTTAACGATATAAATTTTCTTAATTATTATTTTATAAGATTAATATATATTATTTTAACATTTTGAATATTTGGTTAATATTTTATTTAATAGGTTTCTAATAATAATTTTAATACTACTATTCAACTAGTTAGATTGATATTTTAATGTATAGATTTGTAATGGCCATATGGGTTATATAACGTCAATAAATTCCGTTTATTTTATTCATTAAACATTCAATTCTATCTTACCATAGGGTTAAATATATTTTCATTTTTGAAAATGAATATTTCATTACTAATATTTTTCTTCATTTAAATTGTTTTGTTTGTGAGTGAGACCATTCTTGGTGATCGAGCTAATCCAAATTTTCATATTATTAATATCTTATTTTCCAATTTTCCAAATTTTATAACACGAAATTATTAGGGTAATGTTTATTCCCTAAATTCAAGGTTCAAGTCATAAAATTATGGGTTTTTCTTCTATCATGTGGTATATGTTCTATATATAATACCATTGAACTAAATATAATAAATTTATATAACTATAATGAAAATTCCATTTTATTTTGTAGGCTATTACAGTGGTGTTGGTCGCATGCTCATGGGGATTCGAAATTCCATTCATGCCTTAACTCAAGTTGTCTTGGGTGTCTTGTCCATGGATGACCCAATATCGTTTGTAATTTTGATTACTAATGGTAGTTATTGGTCTATATAATTTTGGATTTAATGGTAGGCAACATTTAGGACTATTGAGTCATAAGGGTCCTGGTGGAGTGAGTTTCTAGTTAGATCGCATTATGGAGAGACTTAGGGTTCACCAGGATATGTTTTAATGTGTGTTATTAGATTATTTTTTCATTATATGAGATATTTTATTGACGATATTTACGTGTTTGAAATTATGCCCACTTCCTGAGGTGTTTTTTACTAGCAAGACTCAAAGAAGGATTCCTATAGATAATTGAAAGGGTGTTTTGAATAGCATTCCTATAATAATTAATATGGTTTATCAAACAATTTTCAATGTTATAGTTTTAATACTAAATTATATGGATCAATGTGTAGATGTAGACAATAATAAACCTCGAAATATGATTCCAAAGAATGAAAATATATATGAATAAATACAAAGTGTTTATCTACTAGAAACTGCCATCCATCTAGGGGATGGGTGATCCTCAGAAAATGGATGACTGGTAAAGAAAAATTGATAGGATAATTGAAATATTATAGACATCATATTATATTATGGTTATGTTTGTTTTCATTAATCTTGAAGGCCATCGTAAAAGGACATGGTATTCAAAATTCATGCTAATGAAACACTAAGGTAATAAATGGAAGAGATTTAATGTCATGTTTACACAATAGTTTTATAAAGACATGATTTTTAGGCTATGTCCATAGTGATTATAAATATTCAACATCGTGAAATTATAATAATGGAATATACCAACCATTTTGAAGAACATTCCATTTTATCTATGGTAGTTTTATCTAATGAAAATCTAAAGGCTTAGTGGTTTCATATGGTCTTCCTACTAAATATTGATTCATGCATATTCCTAGTAAACATTTCATCTTATTATAATTATTTGTATATAGATATGGTTGTACAGATATATAAGGAAGGAATGTCAATATTTTTTGGGATTCCTCTAATGGGTGGTGGTAGTTACAATTGCCCTTATGGAAGGAATATGAAGTGATATTTGGATCAAATATTGAGTGGAAGTTGATCCCAATACAAGACCCAGACTATTCCATCTATAATGATGAAAAGAGGCTTTATGAATTGCTACAAATATTATATGAATGTGAATATGAAAGTTTATTTCTTGGCACCATTGAATGTCTTCCACTATTGTGGAAATTGGTGTCATTTGCGATGTTTATTTAAGGATTTACTTTACAATAAATTTGGTTAACACTTTTATTAACCAATAGAGTTATTGGTGAAGTGAGATACATCCATGGTATATTTGTTTGTCCAAAATCTTTTGGAGGAATGGTTAAATCATCTTCTAGAGAGAGGAATTAAAATAATGTTTTGATGATTCTCATAGATATAAATATAGTCTTATCTATTATAAGAGGTATAATTTTGATTTCATCATCTATAATGAATTTTCTATTTGATAGAGATAACACTAACTAGTTTATATTAACCATATTTTTAAATATTTTAAATCTCCCTAGAAAACTATTTCAATATGCTATAGAGATAGAGGAATCTCTCATGATTAAAAGGGAGTAGGGTTTATGATTCCCCATATTCACTTTTTCAATATATAATGTAGATTTAGATGTGGACTTCATAGTTATTGATATAAATCTATTTCAGGTGATTAATGTGATAGCTAGATTGTTTTTCATAATAATTTGTTTAATTATTATAATTAATGAGTGTATTTTAGTACCCCTGATGGGAATTCCAAGGTGTTTCATAAAGAATGAGATCCAATGTGTAGTATAGTATAAGATTATATACAAAATAAATGTAAATCATTATCAATGTTTTCAGTAGATCTCTTGGAGGATATATTTATTTTTTTAACTTTTTATTGTTATCAATAATTTTTCAAAGATATTTCCAATCAACTTTTAGCACATTCCTTCAGAAATACAAGTAGACATCTTGATTTCTTCAGTACTAGGGACCCATCTAATTTCTATTCCTTCTTAGTATATTAAATTGTAACAATTCAAATAGTTAAAGATTTAATTGGACTATTTTAAAGTTAATGGATTCAAGTATCATAGTGTATTATTGTGGGTTTCCCTATCTCTTTTTTTAAGAATACCAATAGAAATTTTCATTTTTACATTGATTATATGAAGATTAACTTTGTGACTCTTAATAATAAATAAATGTTTTTTATAAATTTTTTATTAGTTTCTTTATCTAAATGGTGAAAATAAGTTATAAAAAAGGATCGTTGGTCTGAATACATCCAACTCGGGATTAAAGTGTCATATATTCCATTAAAGGCCTTCAAGGGTAGGTATAAAAACATTATATATCTCATGATTCCATTTATCCTGAAAAATTCTACTACAATTATTTTAATTAAAATCAACATTTCATTTCACCACTACATTGATTAATTCGTCATGTAATTCATTTAGAATCTCATGTTTTATTCAGGAAACAAGGATGCCCATGAAGTTCACCTAGAAACTATTTTAGGATCATTAAGACAACCTTGCCTTTATACTATGTTATTGAATTTTCAATTTTGGAATTGGTATGTAAAATTCATAATAAGTGTGGTCTCGAATAATTGAATATAAATTAATCCTTATATGGTGAAGGATACCATATCATGGGATGATCCAAAAGATGTTTTTTTGAGATTCAGAGCGTCTTAGATCACATAGGATATTTATTGTTGTTTATAATAGATTTATCAAAACTATAATCCCAATTTATGGAGCTCACTAGGAAGAAAAATATCCATTCGGGTGATTTTGTAAATTTTTATTTCATTTAAAGATCATTCTCATTATTTTTTTATGATAAGAAGTGTTTTTCATCATAAGAATGTTTTGTATATTTTTTGTACTAAGTCACAAGATTATTTATTTATACTCAATGTTTAAAGAATATTTTTTATTAAATAAAGACATTGGATGAAACTGTTGTTTCTCGAAAAAGAATGTTGAACAACGTTCAAGATATTATGTTTTTACAAAGGTCAATGTTATAATGTAGTCATTGTGGCTATCTAAAATTTAATATATAATGTGGTGATGTTACAACATGTGATCAGATAGATATTTATAAATTTTAACTGAACTAGGAATGTTTGTAAAGGTTTGATGAAATAATTTCATGAAGTCAAATTGAGTGTTAAAGTTAATTTATTGATTCCATAACATTAATAATGACTAGATAGAAAAAAATTACTTATTAATAAGATGATTATTTCATTACACAATTGAGCCATGTATGAAGTATATTGGAATGAGCGACCCAATGATGTTCTAGCACACATAATTTTAAAAAATATTCAGATTTATTAGAAATAAATAGATATTTATAAATCCATCAGACTAAGAATTCAGTTGAAGAATGTTGAAGATTGTCAAATTGAGGAAGAATCGTGAATTTTCTCGAACATCATTCTATCCCAAAGCATGTGATAAGTGTTTTATGGAGTTATCTTGAGTATACCCAATCAGTATGATTGGACTGAGATGAAATGTAAAAATTAGCATTGGATGGTGTGTCACTGAATGTAGTAATCGTTATACAGGAATAATATATATCATGTTTTTAATATGAATGGAGGTTTAAATAAAATTATATTAATTTTATAATTTAACCAATTATGGGGATGTTGATATGTTCTTTCAACATTTTTAAATCTAGTCAATAATTATGGGTGTATTCAGGAAGATCGATGAGGTTGAGATATTGTGAATCTTCAATAAAGATTTTGGACTCTAATGTATTATTACATTTTAAGGTGTTCAATTGATAATTTAGTTGAGATGGAATTTTTAATTTCGATGCACATTTCCTATATAAACTTTCATGGATGATTTCACATATATCTTGGTTGATGTATGTTTAGTAGTTTTTGATACTATTATGAAATGATTGAAGAGGTAATGTTTTTGTATTGAGAGAATCCATCCATGGGATCCCATGGTTTATTAAGAGGAACAAGACATTGGTGTATCATTTATAAGTGAAATGGATATAAATTTATTGGATAAAGAAAATAGTTTGTGGTTCATTGAATTAAAGTTCACGAAACCAAGGTATATTTGACATAGAATAAGGATCATTGAACTAGGGAACATTGGACTGAGGGGTGGTGGATAGAGGATTCGAATATATAGATGAACTGGACAATGATCATAAATAGTGTTTCTTTGATATTTTTCAAATGATTATCAGCAAGTCATCTCATGCGGATAAAAAAACATTATAACTAGTGGGAACCAGTAAAATTACCTATTAAATGAAAATAGGAGCATTATAAGAGTAGGATCAGTACATTAACTTCATTATATAGTGTATATCTATAGATTGTTGTGATTATAGATGAAAATTATATAGTCATCCACATTGGGGATGAGAAAAACTTTTGTTTCATTAATTAAATTTTTATATTTTACAATGTGTAAGGCTGATTTATAAAGTTAAGATGATCAAAACATTATAAAGATCAAGAAGTTAATCTATTGGTTATGGATATTCCATAATACCACCACTAATTAACCACCACAATAGTGGTGTATATATTCCTTATAAATTTTTGTGGTATTAGATATTCTAGGTTCCCTATGTAAGAACTATATGTACCTCATCATGGATAATCTCAACTCAATTACTCGTAGATGTATTCTAACTTTTGATAGAAAAAGATTACATGGAAGTAAAATATAAGGATTATATACATTTCATTTCTTAATTTAGATATTATTCATAAATTTACTCTAGGGTTTCCATTCTTTGAAAAAACGTTTCATAAGATATTTAATTAGAAAAATAATTAAGAGGCTGATAAAAAATCTTGGAATTCCATTTTTAGTTCACTGCCAAAAAACATTATACGATGTTTATGGGTATAAAAATATCAAATAAAGCATGGAACTACTAAAATGTATTTTCAAAGGAAATATTAAGGTTAATGAATCAAGATTTCGAATCTAGATATGAAATTGCAATGATATATGAATGGGTAAGAAAAAACTATGAATGAATACATTACAAGAGTGTATGCAGTATTTAGTTAAATCATTGGATCTGGTGATGTCATAAAATGTTAAATTATAATTAAATAATAATGAGTATATTTTGAGTTAGGTTTGATCCAAAAATATCCAATTTAAGGGATAAATTTGATTTATGCCTTGATGAATTACATAATATAGTTATTGTGTGTGAAATAAGGAAATATTTTATATTCCAAAATAATATTAAGGGAGAGGTATAGTTTGATTAAATGAGGTAGAAAAAAATACAAGAAACATAATAAGAACTCATGGGAATAAATGAATCAGTACGTAATGGAGATTATAAGTAATTTATTGAAAAAATCATTCCCCTTATCTCTAATAGATATCGAAATTTTCAATGAAATTGCATCAGAAATCTCCCTGTTAAATTTTTTGAGTGTATAGATGTCAACTATTTTTCAATGAACTTGGAAAAAGGAAATATTGAGATATGATGATAATTATTTAGAAAAACCAAATATGAATAAGAGGAGTGACACTATAAAGGATGTTATCGATTATGTTGGATGTAAGATAAATTTCAAGTAACACCCTAATATTATAATAGAAGAACATTTTATGCCATAGAGTGTGGGACAAGACACACCAAGCGTAGAAAATAATTTAATATCAATAATAATTATAAAATATTTAATATTTTAAATATATCTATCTTTTTTAATTTATTCAATAACTAGTTACTTGTGTCACACATAATGTAAAGTTTTTTCGACAGCTTACATTACACGCAAGAACAAGTTTTACCGAACAACTTTATATTATCATAATATAATTATTTTATTATAATAATATATAACATAGACATAAAATTTTTGACTGTTAATATTCTTATCTAAATTAATAAAATTTATCATTTTCAAAAATATAGTTTGATTTTATTGGTTACTAATTCATTATAAATTAATATATAAAGTAACTGAATAGAAAGATAATATTTTAATCCCCGCAAAGGTATTTTATCATAATAAAATTAATTAATTACTATTAGTGTATAAAATTAATTAAATTTCTAAATTATATACTCTATAAAATAATTTTTATATTCATAATATATATTTCATATGTAAAATATAAGAACAACCACAATATTTTGCATAAAAGATATATGTTTATAATAGTAGATTTTTCTGCTATTAACGGGGCACCAATTTTAAAACTAAAATTTGAAACTGTCAAAATTTTTTGATTATAAAAATATAATTAATTTATGAAATTATACGTTCAAAATTTTTTAGGGTGATTTTTTTTTCTAGGATGTTTCAATTTTTGATGAGTAGTAAGAAAAAATCATTTTTAATTAAAAAATGATTTTCCATTTAAAATATTTATAAATTTATATTAAATTTTAGATTTATTTTAATATAAAATTAGGTTAATTATAAATTATTTAATATGATTTAGTTCATTTAATAAGTTTCAAAATCAGATTGGATACAAACGTTTCAATATTTTGAACATTTTTACTTAAAAAACATGTTTTCACAACCCATATATGAGATTATTTTTAATTAATTTAGATCTTTTATGTTATTAGAATTTGGGAAAATTTATTAAATATTGGAAATCAAAATAATATATAATTTATAATAATGTTATGTTAATTTTTTACATAGTTGATGAGTGAAAGTAATTAAAATTAGTTACAACAATTACCAGGAAAAATAGTTTAACAAAGGAAAAAACCTTAATCATAATATAAAAAATGACCTATAAAATAGAATAAAATATATTTCATGTCCATATATAGACCATATCTTTCATTTTATATAATCTGGATCGTTATTAGATCCACTGGACATGGAATAAATGTGTGTAGAATTTCCTGTTTGAATAATTTATAAGAATTAAACTCCTCCTACACTATAAAAATGTACTCAACCCTATTACTTATTCACACCAATAAATTATATTTAATCATAAAAAACCACACCAATAATTTCCCCACAACCATCCCCTCATCATAGAATCCTCTCAATGAGGTAACATTGAGGACTTACCGGAAAATGATGTAACATTCTTCAATGAGTAATTTTGTTTTGTTTCTTTCTCCACCATTTGTATTATTATTAAAGAATTTTCATATAATAAACTATGTATAATAAATCTAATGAGATTTTTTTTTCAATTGTAATAAACAAACCCTCCCAAACTTCCCTCAAGTGGGATATAAAATCATCGTTCATGTGAACAGAATACTACCACCTCACAAACAGATGTCATTTATTCATCCATTACCACCATTAATGGTTGTGAATAATTATGTATTTATATATTATATATGACATATATAATATTTATAATGTAATAAATCTTCTTTATTTACTGTAAAAAAATTAACATTGTGCTTTCTATTTTAGGAAAATATGATAAAATCGTTTGTAGATGTGTGGGCTACCACCTGCTCAAAATGATGTGATTCATTCACGACTTATATGAAATGTATAAATTATGGTTTAAATAAAATTATGTGATATATATGATAAACATATTATATTTTAATTATAATATACATATATATGTGTTTTTATTCTTTTAATTCAACAATAGAATAGAATCAACATTCAAGTGTATGTACATCCTATCATCTTTATGAATTGTTCATTTCATTTCATATCTAAAAATTTTATAGAATAATTTAAATAAATATATAATAAATAAATATGATATAAAAATAATTCATTACATTCATGATATTTTTAAATCATGATCCATGTATAGGAACAATAAATTACAAGTCAAAACATACTTGAAAAACAAGGCACCTTTTACCCGAAATGATGAAAGCATGGAATGAATATAATAGATGGGTAATAAGATATTATAAAACAAGTATATATGTTATAAAAACATTAGTAATGTTATTTTATAATTTGGTAACATTATTGAATATATTATATAATATTTTATATCATGTTAAATGAAAAGAAGTGCAATATTAGGGCTTTTAATCTAACTTTTTAACAGTTATGAGATAAATTAAATATTCACTACCTACTTATTTTATGTTATACATCTATAGTCCTGTTTTATATATTATGATTATTAAATGATGTGAATTTTATTCACACGATACCACATTTTTAAAGTATTTTGTCTCAATTTACAATCAACTGAGGCTTAATTATTGTTATACACCTAATTTAATTTATACGGTATATATAATTCCCAGTGAATTGTAATATATTGAGTAAATAATTATTCATGGTATTGTACGTATCAATTTAA
The DNA here is from genome assembly GCA_963277665.1 of Viscum album. Taxonomy (NCBI): domain Eukaryota; kingdom Viridiplantae; phylum Streptophyta; class Magnoliopsida; order Santalales; family Viscaceae; genus Viscum; species Viscum album. Next base: position 1,861,238,842 of record OY728133.1, on the reverse strand, counting down.
ATTACCTCATTTTTTTAGAATTTAATTAAAACAAAATAAGTGGTATATAATTTCATTACTCAATTATTTTTTATGTGGTTATATTATTTCCTCATTGTCATTAATAGTTTATTATTATGTGTATAATAATCATTTCTATATATTGATTTATTTCAACTTCTTATATGTGGTTTTAAAATTTATACACATAATCAGTTAATTTATTAATTCTCGATTCAACATTATGATCATTTTAATTGTTTATTTCCCAATCTCATTCTAATCAAGATTTATTATACTTTAAATTCCTTTATTGTAAATCATATTATAATTGTTTATAAACCATTCCACTTTCTTATCTAATTTTATTACAGTTCTTTTTCAATTAATATGGACATTTTAACAAAATTTAGTCATCAAAATATTTAAGAATGTTTTTAGAAAACCATCACTTCATTTAACTCTTCTGTCATATATATGTTTTCTCTGTAAACCATGTTTTAAAAATTATATTCTTATCTTATTGAAAATAAATTATTTAATAATGTTTTAATCCTTTTTTCTTTTGAAAAAGTTTTCAATTAAATATTTTTGTTTCTTCCATTAAAAGTAAATATTATACCTTTTACAATAAAAACTGAATTTTCTTTTCACCTTGGGGGACATGTATGGAATTCCGCACTATTTTTTCCAAGAATTAACCTTTGGATATTTTTAAATATATTTTTAATGAAAATGATTTTAAAATTATTTTAAAAGAAAATATATTTTCAAATTTTTTATCCAAAATGAAAATGATTTTTTTCTTTATATAGTATTTATATTCCATAAGGAAAACATCCATTTATCTATATACAAATTTGAATATGTTTCATTGATATAACCTTATTCATTATCAAGTTATTTGAGGATTATTTGACAACAGAATGTATTGAAAATAACTAAATTGATTTATTTTTATCCCCCTTAAAAAATATGATTCCCTATGATTAATAAAAATAAATTTTCCTCAAAATATAGATATTTTTTATCATGGATATGCTTATTACGTAAACCATAAACCATTTCTACAGATAAGATTTAATTTTAATGTTATATTATTAAATGGAAAAAATAGATCTATTTCTTTTCCTCAATAGGTATATTTGATATGGTAGATTGACATTGAATTAATTAAATTGTTTTATATTTGAGTAATACTTTGGACATGAAATATATGTTTGGGGACCAATTAATTAAATTCCTCGATGCATCAGTAGTCTCAAGAGATGAAGATAGTTATAGAAAAACTCTTCTAATTTTTTTTATGTAGTTTTAAAATAAATTGATGATAGATCAGGATAATATTGTATTTTGAATGATCTAGAAATGAATTATATGGGTCTTTACTAGGAAATTTTTAATCTATCTTGAGGATAGATCTTTATGGTAAAGGTATCATGTTATAAGAAAACATAATATTTGATAATCAAGCACTTACATTATTTAGTATATTTTATCATTATTATCCATGACATTTTAAATATAAAAATACATAGGGATGTATATTATTATCTGTTTATTGATTAAATGGAATGTTGTTTATTTATTTAAATTTAAATATTGATTATACCTTATCTAGTTTTTTAAAAGGAATTTGTATTTTGTTATTTACCTTTCCATATTGTTTACTAAAGGACTCAGTTTTTATTTAAACAGAAATATTTTTCATGTATTTAACTTGAAATATAGTTTGTACACTCTCTATATGTTTATTTATTAGAATACATTTGTGTTCAGTTATCTACAATTTCACATTGATTATTCTCAATGATTCATTATTATTTCCACTATACATAACCCTTAATAAGCTGCTCAACTCAACTATTTTTTCATGTCCTCATGAATCCATGAAGTGTATAATGAAATATATGAAGGATATTCTATGTGTGAATAATTATATCCTTGGAAAAAATTATGTTGTACTTATTGAATTCACATGAAATAAAAGACTAAAGTATGTTTCTAGTTTTTCAAGTGTACAATACTCTTAGATCCTTTAGGATCTATATACCTACTAAAGGAAGGTTTTTTTCCCCTCGGGTCGCCCTACCAGCCTTCCACGCATCCACCCATCCACCCATCCAAAATCCCTCAACTTTCTACCCCCTCCTGCCCGATATTCATTCGCGTCCCCCACTCCCACCCCCTCCCCCAGCGCTTTCTGGCATCTACCCGAACTTCTAGGGTTTCAAGCTTCGGAACATCTTCCTCCCAGCCGTCTTGACATCCTTCTTCTAAGATGTCGACCCTCCCGTGATTTGAATCGATATCCTACCCATGAGATCTTCAGTCTACCATCTGATTTAGGGTCTCTATCTTTGACATGAAACATCGATACAGTCTTCCTCAACAAATTCGCACCCCCCACGAGGTCATTCGGTACCCGACGTGATTTCTACTCTTCCCTCCAGATAAGGGTTTCTTTCTACCAGTTGTTTTCGACGACGGTTAAGGCAACATTCATCACCCACTAACCTGTGCAGCCGGTCTTGCATCGTGGGGGTTTCCTTTCTATCTAGGCGAGCTCCCAACGTCGAATATAGGTAAAAAATCCTCCATTCTACCATCTGATTTCCAAACGAGTCAGCTTATAGTAATTTTTATCACTTCACTTCACACAACAGTATGAAACTTCCATCCATAACTGGGCACCTTTTACTGCATTATGTTACATTCAATTTGCAGATTTGTTTTCATGTTTTCTATGTAGTCTATATATGTTTATTTATTTTGCGTCCTGACATACAGTCCGGTGACTATGAATATATGAACATTCTAAAGCACAATTGTCTATGGCATTTATATTGTTAAGCATCTCAACACATTCATGGGATGCCTATTTTTTAGTTCTGTTAATTTCCTTTACATTCATATAAAATTATACACGATATTAAGGATGCAATCCCCATCGAATTAGAAATATGCATAACTTCAAAGACGATTGCTACGACAGCAACGACAATCAGGTTGTCTTCTGATTTCCCAGTATACCTAATACTGTGTAGTTATTTCTCATCAATCAACTTACAGTTTTATAATGACTACAATTCCACAGGCAGGTTGTATACTGAAAACAATAATCCAGCTGAACCTGTAACACCAACAGTTGGCAGGCAACATGGACTCTGCTTGCCTTTTTCGCCAATACCAAGTAAATGTCACTCCAGTTATATTCTAAATATATTGTGATCGGTGAGGATAAAGTAACAGGGGGACTATAATTTATAGCTGAAGTTGTCACTCCAGTTAATTACATAGAATTACGAAGACGCATTCCATTGTCACCTATATGCAGCAACGGTAAATTCGTTGTACTATCTGCACTTTATATATATTTACTTTGGACTGCAAAAAACACAATCTTATCTTGCTAAGACTTATCATCTCCCTGTTACACAGTCTCCCAAGAATGCTCGGATATGTCATCAATATACATTGGATCAAACAAAAAAAAGCAATGACCCATGTCTGTAGTTACTGTTACGAAATCATCTGATGCCTCCTCGTCACAGTAACAACATTTCATTTTAGTGGATAAAATCCTCTATGACAGTGAAAAATTATTTACCACACATCTACCTTCAATAATGAACAGTGCATCGTATACTAATATCGGAAACTGTGTTCCATTTCCATCCACGAGCGAGTACTACAATCCAACTACCATTTCAGTCATGTGTTCTATATGTCTTTTTATAATGGAAATTTATAAGTTACATTAACAATATCATGAATGTTGTTGTTATAACAACGCTAGCATGCAGGTACTACTGAACTCACGGATGAACAAGAATCCATGAATCGGATGACCGCAGAAAATACTACTTCAACATACTACGACATACCTCCTATAATAAACTAAAACAGTCTCTCATAGATTACATTTTATTTTAAATAATAAACTCTTCCAAAGTATATTCTACATTATTGTTCTGAAATTCATCACAAAGGCATGCAGGTACATCACATCCACCCGAGGAACTGCAAACATTGAATCAGACTACAACAAAAAGTACCACTTCAATGAACTTGGACACAACTTCTGAAGGAACATGTTATTTACATGTACGTTATACTCAATTTTATAACTTTTATGTCTAGACATTTGAATTAGTATTCTATTTATATTCCCATCAATATTAAATATACTTACACTCTGATCCTACAGAATATTCAGACTATGGAGACCCTTCTAGCATTTGTCAGTACTGTGGATCAGCTTTGTGGTATGAAGAGAAGAGTAAAAAATATAGCCACAGACATATCCCATGATTTACTTTGTGTTTCTCCCTAGGGAAATTTTCTTTGCAGCTACTGACTGCTTGTCCAGAATACCTTAGGACTTTACTTTTCAATACATCCTGTACTCATTCCAAAACATTCCAAGATCACATGCATATTTACAATTCAATGTTTTCATTCACATCCTTGGGTGGTAACGTAGACAAATCTGTGAACTGTGGACAGTTTCCGCATGTATTTAGATTAAATGGACAAAACTATCATCGTATTGGAAGTTTATTCCCCCCTGATGGAAAACCACCAAAGTTTGCTCAGCTATATGTATATGACACAACAAATGAAGCTCACAACAGATTACGTGCCATCAGGTGATTACATTATTAACTGGTAAATTCTCATTTTTCATTTCCACTAATTTTAACTTCTAACTACCATATGCAGCTTTGATGACAGAAATCAAAGCCCTGTTATACAGTTAAGTGTTGTTCAGAAAATACAAGATATACTCCACGAAATAAATGCTTTAGCATGGCACTTCAGAATGGCTAGGGATGTTATTGATGGTACTGGAACTAAAAATTTGAAGCTACGACTACTTAGAAAACGAGGAGCTGATACACAAAGATACAACTTACCAACTATATCTAAGATTGCAATGCTGATTGTTGGAGACATTGAAGATCTAAATCATCAGAGAGATGTCATCATTCAAAGAAAAAGTGGCGAATTTAAGTGCATAGATGAGCTTCACCCTCTATACCTGCCTCTACAATATCCATTGATTTTTACAGGAGGAGAGGATGGATATGTCGATAACATATCCCATCGTGTGACAGCATTCAATCAAAGTGCAAAACGGAGTAAAGTTACAATGATAGAATATTTCTCTTTTCACCTTCAAATCCATTACAATGATTCATCTTGTCTACTTCATTATAGGAGGCTGCTTCAACAATTTATTGTTGATGCATATACAATGATTGAATCTCAAAGACTTAGTTTTATTCGCTTCAATCAGAAATGTTTGAGAGCTGAACTATACAATGGTTTGCAAGATGCTTTCATTAGAGGTGAACGAGATGGATCTATGTGTGGGAAGAAAATCATCTTACCTTCTACATTTACAGGCAGCCCGAGATATATGATTCAGAATTACCAAGATGCTATGTCAATCTGCAATTGGGCGGGCTATCCGGATCTTTTTCTAACATTTACATGCAATCCCATGTGGCCTGATGTTTTGAGATTTGTAAAACTGCACAATCTACGCCCATCGGACTGTCCTCACATTCTTTCGTGAATATTCAATATTAAGGTGGGATAACTCATGAATGATTTACGAGAAGGATGCTTTTTCGGAAAGTCTCGCGTAGGTACGCATCTTATGGGCACGTAAAATGTACTATTTTAATGACAATGTATACCATTAGTTTACTACTTTCTTCCACATGTAATCTCATATGTCCTTCGTTTTCTGATGTAGTTGTCCTTACTGTGGAGTTTCAGAAGAGGGGACTCCCGCATGTGCACATTCTACTGTTTCTTAGTCGGGAAAACAAAGTAGCATCTCCAAATGACATTAACTGAATAGTTACCGCAGAAATTCCAAATAAAGATACATCCCCAAAACTTCATGAAGTAGTCGCAAAGTTTATGATCCATGGGCCTTGTGGTGATGCAAACTGTCGGTCACCTTGTATGCAGAATGGAAAATGCTCAAAATATTACCCAAAAAAGTCTGTAGAACATACCACAAGGGATGACGATGGTTATTTTGTATATCAAATAAGGGATACTGGATCAACAGTCGTCAAAAATGGAATACCACTAGAAAATCGGTATGTTGTACCATACAATCCTATTCTTCTTTTGAGATATAAAGCTCATTTAAATATTGAAATTTGCAATCAGTCATCCTCTATCAAATACCTATTTAAATATATAAGAAAAGGTCATGATCGTGTCACCGCGGCACTCTATGACAAAAAAAACTACCTCTCTGATAACAGTGTCGATGAAATTAAAATGTACTACGACTGCTAGTACATCTCAGCTTCTGAAGCTTCTTGGAGGATCTTCTCTTATGACATCCATTTTAGATATCCTCCGATTGAAAACTGGAGTTTAATTTACCTAAACAAAACACTGTGATGTATGCAGATTGTGACAATATTGAAGAGATCTTAGGTAATAGTGACATTTCTAAAACCATGTTCACAGCTTGGTTTGAAGCAAATCTGTTGTACGAAGAAGGCATAAATCTAACATATGTAGAATTCCTAACACGGTTTGTCTACCTCTACCGTGATAAAAAATGGTACCCACGCAAACAGGGATTCAGTATTGGCAGACTGTACTATGTGCCGTCGTCTTCTGGGGAACTTTACTACTTGCAGATTCTACTAACAAAGGTCAGAAGAGCGACTTGATACGATTATATTAGAACAGTTAACAACATTACTCATAGTACATTTAGACAAACATGTTCAGCAATGGGACTATTCGCTGATGACAATGAGTTCATTCAAGCACTAAAAGATGTCTCTGCTTGGGGAATGGCACAATCTTTGCGAAGACTGTTTGCTGGAATGTTGTTCTCAAATACCATTTCCCGACCTGACATTGTTTGGCTTGAAACATGGAGGATTCTAACCGATGATATTTTATACTCCCAGCAACAACTACTGCAAATAAGAGGTACAAACAACTTGTCGCCATTGTCAACACATTTCTATTATATTATATTGCTTTCTAATACTAATACCCTCTCTTGTAGACTTGACAATAATGGATCATCAAAGACAAATGTTAGGTTTGATTGAAATAGACAACATTCTGCACAGCAATGGTAAATCTCTACAATGTTATCCGCCAATTCCCATTCCAGATTACTCATTTACTGCGCAAAGTAATCGACTTATTGCTGAGGAGCTCAACTACAATAGAGAAGAACTACGTAAAGATTACTCTTCATTGCACAATATGCTCACTATTGAACAGAAACACGTTATTGAGAAAATTCTGTCTGCATTAACATCTACTGTTGGGGGATTTTTTATCTTGCATGGATTTGGAGGGACGGGTAAAACATTCATCTGGATAGTATTAACATGTTTAATAATATCACAATGAAAAGTTGTTCTTGCAGTTGCTTCCAGTGGAATAGCATCATTACTCCTACCAGGTGGGAGGACAGCCCATTCAAAATTTCGTATTCCAATACCTACACATGATCACTCTGTATACAACATTCAGCAAGGGAGTGATATTGCTGAACTTCTACAATCAAAAGAATTGAATATCTGGGATGAGGCTCCAATGCTTCATAAAAACTGTTTTGAATCTCTTGATCGTACATTATGAGATATTCTTTCAGTAATGAATGAAAATTCCTATAACATGACATTTGGTGGTTTACCGGTTGTCCTAGGGGAGATTTCAGAAAAATAGTTCCAGTAATCCCTGGAGGTGACAGAAGTGAAATTGTATCTGCAAGTATAAAGTCATCAAATCTATGGCAACACTGTCAGGTTTTATCATTAACCCAAAACATGAGGTTGCATTCTACAGATTCAGATTTCTGTTCTGATGAGGTACAACGATTTTCACAATGGATTTTGGATATTGGGGAGGGACGTGTTGGTGACCTCAGTGGTGGGGATGGGTGTATTCATATCCCATCAACATACCTTATGGTAACAAATATATCCTCATTGGAAGCATCTGTTGAATTTGCATACCCGGATTTCAACAATAACTATGGAGATCTATCATATCTGAAAGGTCGTGCTATATTAGCACCAACCCGTGATATAGTTCAGGAAGTTAATGACTACATGTTAACTCTAACTACATTAGAAGGAAAAGATTACTTCAGCTCTGATTCTGTTTTCAATGCCATCTTTGATACAGATCAACCTGAGAACATATATACAACTGATGTGTTGAATGCTATCAATGTCTCTGGACTTTCTGCACACAAAATAACTTTGAAGATCGGCATGCCTATTTTGTTGCTGCGCAATATAGATCAATAAGTGTGATTATGCAATGGTACTCGTCTTATTGTTACCCACTTGGGTGACCATGTCATCAGAGCTGAAATTTTAACAGGTTGTCATTCCGGGTTTCTGGCGTTCATCCCAAGAATAAATATGACACACAATGATGACAGATGGCCTTTAAAACTACAAAGTAGACAATATCCTTTGACTATTTCTTATGCTATGACTATTAATAAGAGTCAAGGTCAATCTATGTCATATGTTTGTTTATATCTTCTCAATCCTGTGTTCTGTCATGGACAACTATATGTTGTTGTATCAAGAGTTACGTCACCAAAAGGATTTAAAATTTTTCTTGATGAAAAAGATAATCCAACCTCGGATTGTACAGAAAACATTGTCTACAAAGAATTTTTTTATAACCTCCCTTAGGTATCTTGTCATTCAATATGTTTACAGTTCAGTGCTTTTATGAACTCAGATATATATAAAAAGGTGACTTGTGATGCTGCTTACAATTTTATATAGTCACACTAATTGAATTGATACAGAAACCAAAACATGTCGCGACGAACGAGTCTTTTGAAAGAGATTACTATTGACACTGATGAAACTTTAAAGATACAAGTCCGTGTGATGAATTTGTGGTGCAACTCGTCACCGAACTCAGAAATTGCTTCTATCGATCTGACTATCTGCGATGCTGAAGTGAGTTTATCCTTAAAGAGAACTTACAATTTTTGTACAGATTTCATAAAATTATTTATATGTAATTCTATTGCAGCACATTATTTTAAGTATTTTATTTCTGTCATATTGTTTTAAGATGTTCACTTTGTCAATTAATGATGCAGGAGACCAAAATACAGTGTACAATTACAAACCGACAGCTAATTACTAAGTACAAACCCGTACTTAGTGAAGACCTATGCTACATCATACAAAATTTCCAAATTTCTCTAAATCAAGGAAACTTTTTGGGTGCAAGACAAGCTTGCCGGCTGTTTTTCACAACAACAACATATGTTTGACCAACCGATCTCCAAATTCCACAGTTCAGCTTTGACTTCACTTCTTTTGCTGACATTGTTAACAAAGTCATTCTTGAACAATAATTAATAGGTCGGTTTCCGTACTACATCTGTGATAGAATATACTTTTTAATTTCCTAAATCACTATGTTATTCACACACTATTAATAGATACTACTACCATTAAAAATGTTACTCTAACATCAGTTATTCCTTTCATAGAAATTATTGGACATCTGCGACATTCATATCCTTTACAATCCATAGGTACTTCCAACCAGAAGATTCAAATTGTTTTAGAGGATGACAGGTATTCATCTTTTACTACACACAATCATTAACATGTGATATTGCAATTACCAACAATACTACCATGATTTCTTGTAGAGGCTTGCGAGTGAACTGTAGCTTGTGGGGGAAGTTTTCCAACATAATGTCTGAGTACTTGGAATACAAGAACGACTCCTCTAAAATAATTATCTTGCAGATGGTCAGAGAAAAGCAACTTAGCTGTAAGATATGTAGCTACACATTATAATATCTTACTTGCTACAAACTATAATTTAGAGTATGTCAGTGGGAGTAATGCTTCTGATATTAAACAACTTCTATCGTATTGCATTAACAACACTTTAATTTTTAAGTTCTAAACTATAACTAAAATGTTGTCAAAATATATATATCCAGAATTTGTTACATTGAAACATATGACATTTGTTAATTGTATATGTAAAATTGAAATGTTTGACCAGGTTTAATTCAACTATGCCTTAAAGCAAGCTGTAATGCTTGTAAATTAAATATCTTCTCTACTGAAGGTTCCATACTTTGAATGTTTTGTTTACAACTATATATGTCTACTCCTGCTTATACTGTACATTGTGTTCTAGCATCATTTATTGTTACCACTTCAATAAATGCTTCAAAAATACTTATCGACTTGGACATCCCAGTAGTCCGCGACTTCATAAGCAGGTAACTGATTTGTTTATATTTCTTATCCAGGAAATCTTTCTAGACAGACCGTCAACATGGTCGACTACTGCATAAATTGCTGTCTTTAATGATGCTTTTATTTCATTTAACAGATCTGGATTAATCAGTCATTTTCATTTAGATAGTACTCCTTCAACAAGTTCAAACACTTCTATAACAACATTGACTTATTGGAATAACATAAAAAAAAAATTTGATGTAAAAAATATTTTGGAGGTAAGTACAAGATCCTGATTTTTCCCTTTAATATGTCGACTGCAATAAAGTTACATGTATAACTTTTTTCATGAGTATATTAATATGAACTACTGTCTCACAGCCGAAAAAGTGTCTGATTTCTGCTACAGTAGTTAAACTACAAAGCACTCATAACTGGTATTTTCATTCATGCAACTATTGCATGAAAAAAGTTCAAATTGCGGATGGGAATACATGGTGCCATAATTGAAAAAAACAACCATGATTCACTACTCCAAGGTATTCATTCACTTTATTTCTAATTTGATATATATTACTTGGGTATAGGCTTACTATTCTTATTTATTTGTTTACATACAACCTCAGAAATTCTAACCCCTATAAATACACTACATTCAGAGTTCAACTACTGGTTACAGATGACAAAGATTCACTGTCTGTCGTTCTATTTGACAAGCATGTCATGCAGTTCATAAAAAAAACAACCTCTCAATTGATAGAATCTATAATTGAAGTAATATTCTTGATCTATTTGATCTTCTTCATGTATTAGCTATTATTTTTTAAGTAAGAGTTCTATTTCATTACATAATAGGACCAGGATGAGTATGGGTTTCCCCCAGAGTTAAACGTCTTCAAAAAAATATTCTTCTGGCGGTAGATGTCACAAATTACAACATTCCGAACTGAATACGTTCTTCAGAACTGAATAGTTACACAGTTCTTTTCATCACTGATAATGACAATTATATCACCAACTATCATCAATGTTTTGCAGACAGTCAGGTTAGTAGACTGAATCGTCACCATAATTGTACTTCCAAGCCTTACAATTTTCATATTCTAGCATTGTCATTATCGTGACTTCGACGTATTATAGTATTCTTACTTACTTATATTTCATTTTAATATTAAACCAGTCACCACATACCTATAAAATTGATTTCACCCTTCTGTTTTAGGAAAGTCACCGTGTTGCATCTTCAACATTAAGCTGCAATACTGATGCTGGATTCAATATGGCAAGTACAATTGTATGTTCAACTAAGGTAAAGATTCTCTATCTTAATTTTCTGTTACTGTCAATGTTTACATATTTTACACAATACTGGTTGTCCCTTATTTTTGTTTTATTTTTACATTTCATTAGAAATGTACTAAAACTGATTTCCTGATATGCCAGCTATTACAGGTTATATTGTTGCTTCGTTTGGTAAATCTTATAAGTTCTGACTGTTACTCATTCGTTACGATGAAATATTCATGTAGAAAAAGTTACTGACAGAGTTTGATGCTGAAGATGTGGTCAAAGGGAATGAATGTCTATCTATATACTCTACCCCAAGTAATGCCACTGACGAACATTTGCATATTATGGAGACCAGAAACAAAAAAAACTGACAAACTAGACTGACTGTTTTCCATGCATTTCCAAGGTAATGTGAAAAAATAGACATGTTAACACTTATGTCGCCTCATTGTGTTAAGGTTGCGTATGGGAAGGAGGTTTGAATTAAGAAACTTGCTCATTTATTTTTACAGTCCTGGGTTTCCATTGTTTCTTCATTAAATAAAATTATAGATACATGAAGATGCATTTTATTAGCTAAAAACATGATATAATGCGACATAACCATGCAGATTTGGGGTTGGAAATCAATATACTCTGACCTATTAGGATTTCAGCTGATGTTTTCTCATAGTAAAATGCGTCTTCTACTAAAATTACTGTATAATTACCTATTGCAGGGATCATTAAAAATGTCTACAAACTTGGTGAAGTGCTGTTGCTCTGCATCAAGGGATCCTGGCAGTACTGGGAGGCTCTTTGATGTTGCTTATTCATATTACATAACTATGAATATTACTATAGTTTTGCTCTCTATCTTTACTGAAATATGTACCCGGACAGTTGATCCTATACTGTGATTTAGTGGTTGACATAGTTTCTATTTTGACTCATCGATTATTGTAATCGTCTGTACTGAAAATTTATGTTCTCATTATGTTCAGTATAATAACTGTTATTGTAAGGGTTTCTATTCTAGTTACAATGCGACATGGTGAACAAACACACAATTTTGGAGAAGTATAACTTCATGGAAGACTGGAGCAAGGGTACATTTTCATTCATTTGGTTATTTTATTATGTTTCAGTTGATATATTTCAAAAAATTGCATTAAATATGACCTCTGATCTACTTTTATACTACATATACTATCATTTAGCTTTGGATGTTGTTAATTTGAACAGTTAATGGTTTTTTAGGCCTTTAGGACATGCATTTCATTTCATCAATGACTCATTATTTTTTATTTATCAGTTGGTCATTTATTATTGCATTAAAAAAATATGTTAACTTTTATTTCCCACATTCTTATTTAGGAAATCATGGGTGATGTTTCAGTACTATTTATGGGTCAAGATGGTGTTGATGATGCAGTCCAGATTCGAACTGATGAAACTGAAAACATTGGAACAAATTCTACAGGTCTGTTCGTCATCTATTTTATAGATTTCTATGAAAATTATGATACTTCAACTCATGCAATATACTATCATACTAGATATTTTTGTGGTAATGATAGGAAAATACTTCATATTTTGAGGCATATTTTATTCCATGTAAGAGAAAAGTATATGGTTATATTTCATTACAACTAAACCTTTTTGAATATATAATGTACATAATAGGTTCAATATTTCAATAAATCTAACTTCTACTGCATAAATTAGCTATATCATTGCATTCTTTTCACATGATTTATTTATTCATGAATGATTACTGTAAAACATAATACCCATTTCATTATATCAAGTTTGTTTCCAGTTTACTAGATTTCACCTATTTAGATTAGTCATATTCCCCTTCAGTGATACATATTACCCATTTTAGGAAATCTTATGATTTCTTCCTATAAAACAAAAGAATATTTTTTTAACCATGCTGTTTGTTCATAGATTTCCCATTTTTTGACTATAAATGTCTCAGTCTAGACAAAATGTTATCCTATTTTATGATATATCATGTTAGTTTCCTGCTAAAAAAGAAGATTATAATGTAAATCCAACATTCAGGATTCAGACTGAAAATCAGAAACATGTCACATAGTTAAATATGTTATACATTTTACATTTCCCATTTCACATAGATTTTCCATTATTTATATCGGACTGAAAAAATCATATTTCATAATTCTACATCATAGTTTGTAACTTAAGCATGTTGGGTCAAGACCATAGAAATATCCTACCCCTGTTCAACATGTTATACATTTTACATTTTTCAAACCCATTTTTCTGTTCTCTTTGAAGCAGCAGCTTCATCACTTGGGAATGTATTTGTTCAGCATGATACTGAGATATAGGTAACATGTGCTATCAAGAAAATGATATATTGTTTTAATTAGGTTGAACATGATGGGTTTTTTTATGATTTATGATAAGTTATCATGGTTTCATATGTCCCTTAAATTTTAATGCATATGCAATAAAGAGCTCATAAATGCATGTTTATGAACATAAATTTATGTACACATGTGTTTCATGTAAAAATATTTGAAACATTTATGTATAAATATTAAAATATGTTTTCCATTTGAGTGGACTTTACAGATTTTTCAACATGTTTTGGTTGAATTATTTTATAGTTTCAGCCTGTTAGATGGCTAACATTTGTGTCCCATTCCAGGTCTACATAATTTATGGTGATGGTACACATAGTGGAGCTTCTATGATTTTTGAGGTATTGCGCTTATAGATCATTAACCAGGCAGGTAATATTATTTTCATGTTTTATCTAATATTGTTCTCTATGCTCATTTTCTTTCAACCATTATCATAATATAGGAAATCAGAAAGCGTGGTGTGAAGTTTTCAGCTATTGGGATCCCCAACAACATCCACAAACATATTATTGTACCCTATTACATACTTCACTCCTTTCTTTCCATGTATTCGGTTTATGTTTTTGTTTTTTTTAATTTGGTTTCTATGTATTATGTTACTTTTTTGGTTCCCATGTGTTCAGAATGTTGTTTATGTTTCTGTCCGGAAAATCCGTTTTTTTATTCTTATTATTTATAAAAAATTGTGTTCATATACCAGTGTTACTGTTTAAATTACTTTGTCTTCCTTTTGTTTCCGGTTTTTGGTTTCCATGTCCACACAATCCGTTTTTTATTTTAGTTATTGCCTTTCCCATGTCTGCATTTTTTTCTTTTTCATATTAGATCTGAATGGTTCAGTGTGTAATTGATTCTGTGTCCATACAATCCATTTATCAGAAATCACTTATTTCGCTAGACATTTATAATAATGGATTACATCAAAAAAATTCTGGATTACATATTTAAACTGTCTCTAGGTATCATTCCATCAATTATCTTACTCTCGCCTCATCCATCCACCTCTGCCCTCACCTCCTCCTTTAGTTTCATCTATGTTTCTTATCTCTACCTATTCCATTCCATCATGTCTTATCTCCATCACAATTACTCTTTCCTTCATTTCCTTCAATCATGGGTATCCAAATAACTTCATTATTGTTGTTTCATTCTAAACATTACATTAATTACAACGAGAACAATCTTTTTTTAATGACACATAACCAGATGATTTGAATGGAAATTGAATTGTCCCGTGCATTTGCACGGGCAGAGTACTAGTTGTATTAAATGTAATCATGTCAATGTAATGGTAGTAAACACTGGCTTCATGGTTACTTGGGATGAGGAGAAATAGTTAGTAAAAGAGGATGTTTTTTACAAACCATGGGAACTAGATTTATGAAAATGTAGATAGAGGAACAAAATCCTTGGAGAGATTTTAAGGATAAGTATATATGTTCTTCCTAATGTTTTGATAATAATTAGATTAGTATTGTTTTCATTGAAATAAATAGCTAAATTGGTAGTATAATGGTTTTATGAGTCTAGGATTAAAGATAGATTATATACCTTAAAAAATCAATTTTTCAGTTTCATAAAATTGTAGGCTAGCATGATTGATGACATTTTAGAGAAGTTTATAGAAGTTATCATTTTCAGTGGAAATTTTATTTGAGAAATAATTCCATTACATTTTAATGACATGGGTTTAAGGGTATTAATATCCATTAGGGTTAATTTGAGCATTACTGATATTATAATAATATAAAGAAAATATTATACGGATTTCTTTAAAACAATTGGTGTTTTAAACAACCTATTAAAAAGTTATTTAAAGATTAATTCATATCTTGAATGACCATAATAATTTTGGAAACATTATATGAATTATATTAATATGGTTCTAAAAAAGGAAAAGATGTATGATGTGTGATAACCTCTCAATCCATGTAAGGCTGTTGGACTTGAATCCATAACTGAAGGATGGTAAGTGTTTCATGCCTATCATTGGCCTACATGACATCATCTTTATTATGTGATTGTTTTAGTTAAAAAAATTTGTTGAATAAATAATAATGATGAAACTATATTAATATATATTATGAATAAAGATTAATATATTAATCATATTGGTTTTAGAAAATATTTATATTCCAATGTAAATACTTGTTTTATGGAACATATAGTCCATAAATTTAGTTCTTAAATCTTAAAAAATAAATATTAGGTATTTATTTCTCGGAAAAAAGTGATAAATTTGAAATTAATATAATAAGAAACAAATAATAAAATTTTTTTATATAAATTTATCAGACATATATACATTTATTTATTCTTATGTAGTAAAATAATTACTCGGCATTTGAAAAAATATCTAGAAATTAAATTTTATTCGAATACGATAATTTTTTTGAAAGACTGCTATTTTAAGTCATCAAAGATTTATAGTTTTGATCCCCTCATGATTTTATTGATCATTCAAATGTTTGTGATAAATGGACTCAATCACTCTATATAAATATTTATAATTTACCTCTAAGTCCATATTTACACTTTCCACTAATGATCTAATAAGAAGAAATATAGTTATTTTTGTTATGTGATTTTTTATATCTCTAATTAAGAGATATTTTATTATCCCTTTTTATGATATGGGGCATCCAAGAATATTATATTTAACTACAAAACCCTAGTTCAATGAGTTGAAGTTCAAATTATAAGGATACAATTTAGTTACGATGTAGAGAATATAACACCCTGATAATGTAATAGAAGTGCATTCTATTCATCAGTGTATGCAATAAGAAACAATAAGTGTTAAAAATAATATACCTTGCTAATATCTAAAAAAAGTTAATATTTTAAATAAATATATATCTTTAAATTCACTCAATAATTAGTTATCTTATTTCACACACAACAATGAGTATCTTTGATAACATTCCATTCACACAAGACCGAGTTTTACTGAACAACTACATATTATTAAAATTTTGTTATTTAATATAATAATACATAAACTAGTATTTTAATTAGTAGTTTGGATTATTATTAACTAATATATTATGTTATATGGTTTTCACTAATATAAAATGATTCTATTGGTAGCGAATTAAATTAGAAATGAAAATGAAAATTGATTGGATATAAACGAAATCTTTTTATGTTCACAAAAGATTTTTGTCTTGAAATTTATAATTATTTATTGTTAGTGAATGATCTTAATGAAATATATACAAATATATATATATATATATATCAAATATTTTTTAAATTCAACCAATAGATTTGACAGTAATAAGAAAGAACAAACTATATATTATTCATAAAAAGCTGTATTTATATAAAACCAGTTTTACCGCCTTTTAATGGTGTTCCTATTATAAACATAAATTTTCTAAAATTTCATATCAAAAAATAAACCTAATTTTATAATTATGAACTTTAAAACTAGTTTCGGGTTAATTTTTTGTATTTTTCTAAGAAGTTTTATTTTTTGTTGAATAGAAAAATTAATAAATTTCATTTGAAAATTAATTTTTCATTCAAATACTTTTGAAGCTTATATTATATTTAAAAACTGTTTTAAGGTAATAATATATAAAATATAAATCATTTAATTAAATATAAATAATTGGAATCTATTTCACATTGAAATTAAATATAAAAACAATTCAATTTTTGATTATTTTTACTTTAAAACCTAGTTTTCACATCCCATCAACAATATTACTTTTAAATTATTTATTTCCACATCTACAATTATAATTTTTGTTAGTAGATGACATATTTGAAATTATATTAATATATAATGTATAATATTTTCAAAATATGTTTTCCCAAAATGATTAGCTATATTAATTAAAATTAATTACAACGATTAAGAGAAAACAGGATTAACAAGGGAGTAACCAAATACATATTGGCCAAAATAAACTATATTATATGAATAAAAACTTTTAATATCTAATGGTTTATTTCAAAATATTATATATTGATTAACTTTTTTTATACAAAATCAATTCATCTATTAATACTCACTTCAATGTGATGATCATTTTAAGGGTTTATCTCATAATCTCATTCTAATAGATTTTTTAATACTTGAATTTGCATTATAGGAAGTTATGTGAGAATTTTTTAATAAAACATTTAATTTTATTCTCCTATGGTTAATCATGATTTTTTTAGTGATTATAAAATGTTTTCACTATTTGGAACTAAAAATATTTCAGAATAAGGTTTTAAGAAAACCCTATATCATTGGTCTCTTCGGTTAGAAATATATTTTCTCTCAAAACCATAGTTTAAAAAAATATTTCAAACATGTTTTGACCCTTTAAAAAATAATTTTTTAAGTATTTCTACCACTTTTTTACTTTTAAAAATGATTCCAATGGAATATTATTTTCTCCTTCTGGATAACGCATGTTTCTATCATTTTTCCCATAAAAAGGATTGTTATTATTACCTTGTACGTTATGCATGAAATTACCGATAATTATTTATTTTATTCTTATTATTCTTGTTTTCAATGTTATTTTTAATGAATTTTTTTTTGAAATGTGATTTTAAATGGAAAGGAATTTTCTAAATGTATTCCAAAATGAAAAGGATATTATTCATCTTTTTAAATATTTAAATTTATCAATGACAACAACCATTTATCCAGCAACACATGTTATTTTTTGTATTTAGGTCATCCATATTCTTCCTGAAGATGGATTTTAATTTCTTTGATGAAGGATAATATTTACATTCACTACATTGATTAATTTTGTTATCCATGGAATATTCAATTCCCTATGATAATTAGGCATTATATTTCCCCTAAATATATATATATATTATTTATCATGGATAATTTTATTTCTTAATCAATATACCATTTTATCATATACTGATTACTTGTAATTTTATGTGATTAAATTGCTAAATTATGATAGATATGTATATATTATTTTATATGTATATTTTACAAGGAACATTATTTTTTAATACAATTAATTATTTGATATATGTAAAATACTTCAGACATAAAAGACATGAGTTGGGGACAATTTAATGATAACAAATCAATTCATCATTTGTCTTGTGAGACAGAATTGGGAGGGAACAAAGTCCATATTTTTTCCAAGAATTATTAAACTATCGTGAGGATAAATCTAAATAGTAATTTCTAGTGAGTGGTATTGAAATTAAATAGAATGGTTTTACCCAGTATGCATTAAACTATATTGAGATTAAATCATTAAAATAAGGGATTAAGTACCTAGGAAACATGATGTCCTATAATTAAAACTTTTGTTAATTTAATATTTTTCTATCGTTATTATTCAGGAAATTTTACATTTGTAAAAATATATGGATTCATCATATTATTAGTTTATTAGTTTAATAGAACATGCGTTCAATTATTTTCCTTTCTATATTGATTAATCATTATGCATTTTTTTAATTAATTTGCGTTTAGTTATTTACCTTTCTGTTTTTTACACATATTCTGTAAATTTATTGAGTAAATGGAATATTACATCAGATATTTAAATTTCAATATTTTTTATACAAATATATTTAGTTTGTAGATTAAAAGGGACATATGATCAGTTATTTAACTTTCAATATTGATTATTTTTGTTGATTCATTATTATTTCAATTATAATTAAATCCTACAAACAATTTGATATCACCATTTTTTTCTTTTATCCTTGAATCTAATAAGTGTATAATGATTAATATTAAATGATATTCTAAGTGGGAATAATGTTATCCTTGATAAAAATTATATTTTAATTGTGTATTTACATGTGATATGACACTCATGTATGCATATGGTTTACCAAAAATAATAACCTCTTAAATTCTTCAAGATTTTATTCCTTATAATAATGCCAATATAACGGTAGTAGACATAGGATTTAAGCTTACTAGGGTATGATTGATACATTTCATTTGAACAAATAATTTAAGTATGTAGATAAGAATCCAGAGTACAAAACTATTGACATAAATTATTCATAAGTTGAATCATTATAAAAACTCATAACATTCATAGATATTGTTATTAGAAAAGAAGATACATCAAATATTGAATAAGGAGATTAATGTGAGGAACCATATAGGTAATATATGATGAGATCATAAAATGTGGAATGTATTGAAAAGAACATAAAATTGAGTAAAGAAGTCATGATTTTAAAGATGGAATATGTGAATTATAATCAAGGGATTGAAGAATTTATTAAAATTGAATTTGTTTAAATATTATAAATTATGAACCTAATGAAGATATTTGAGGAACAAGGGAAAATAGTGAAAGAAATTGATGTGAAAACTATCAATAAGAAATAATATCTAGGTAAGGTACAATCAATGTATCTCAAGGATAATACACCCTTGATGAATGTAAATTGGAATTAGGAAAACATATTTATAGGTAAAATCATAAACCTCAAAAGATTCTAGAAGAGCTAATCCTAAGTAATAGGTTAAATATATATCCAAAAAATATTAAAGCTCAACGAATTGAACTAAAAATTCATGTATATGAATAAAAAGGAAAATATGGTGTGATAAATGATATGATAAACACAACCCATCAATGGAAATAAAAATATTAATTTAGAAGAATGATTCACAACAACCTGGAAAATCAAATGTGGAAATGTATACAATGTCATATCAAACATATCCGAAAAACCCATAGTTCAGTAAAAGACGGAGATGAAAAAAATATTATTATTATTATGGGATTTATAGATAAAATATATATAATTGTTCGTGAAACATGTATCTCTATAGTACTAAGTAAGAACTAAGGGGGTGCAATTGTAAATGAAAAAGAGGAAACTATTTAATGTCAAATGAAAAATGAAAGAAAATAATTCAAATGACAAATATATCTGAATAATAACTGATTTGATTTCATGGAGGAATGTTGTAGAATTAGTGACAAACTATGTTATTTTGAAGAAGTTTGTATGATAATAATATGGGAGATTTTTTTAACCAATGAAATGAAATGGAATATGTGAAAAGAAATATTGAAAGAAAATAATTTATTATTAATATTAATCTAAAATATATTAAAAGGAATAAATCATGTTTTATTTATAGTGGGGTTTCCTCCAAAATTCTAGGTGATGTGAAAATATTAACAATTGAAAGATGTAAGGGTGGCTATGTGACATTTAGAAATGATAGTTCCTTAAAAACAATAAGAATTGGTACAACTTGGAATGAATCATAGATGCTGATATGAAAGGAAGTTAAATTATTTATGGTCTTAAAAACAATATACAAATTGTTATCCATGATTTTGAAGATGGTAAGGAATTTATATTTATAAAATATTTTTTATTCATAATATGTTTTATATATGTGAAAATTGTTACGAAGGGGGAAATAATGAAAGATAATTTATTCTGTATTGAAGATTCGTGTAATTTATTCAATTTATGCTCTAAATCTGAAAATATGTTATAAAATAGAATACATGGGAATATTTGTTATATGTGTATAAAAATAATATACAAGGAAGATGATGTAATTGGTTCTTGAAAACTAAATAGAAAATATGATGTTAATTTTAAAACATTCTTGAAAGGAACACTGGTTAGTGGAAGAAATAATAATGTTGAAATTCAATCATCTAGAACTCGTATTCTCATACAATCTGATCTATGATAACCAGTGAGACATCAATAAAAAAAATTTATTTTTACTTTGTTACATTCATTGATGATTTTACCAATTTTACCATAATGTTGTTCATGAAACATAAATCAAAGGATGAATATTTGTTCAGAAATTACATAAGTGTTGTTGATAAAGAGATGGGTATATAAATATTTATGTTGAGCATAAAAAGGTGAAAAATTTAGATGTAAACTTGTTAAGTAATATTTAATGAAACATGGAAAAGAACACCAATACAGTTCTCCCTATACAACACATGAAAATGGAGTATTATAAAAAATAATAGAAGTTTGGTTGTAATAGAAATAAACATACTAAAGGAATATATAAATTCATTATTTTTCTTGAGGGTAAATGTATGTACAAATGTGCATGTTAAGAAAATATTTTTAATATGACCAAAATAAATAATTAATCCCTATGGTAGGTAGTATAAGAAATGGACTATAGGTAAATAAATCAATGTTTTCTTAGAGTTTATTCTGAATATTGATCCAAAATCCGAATATAATAATTTTTGATGAAAAATATGACGATGGTTTATTCATGGGATATTCATCCAGTGATAGAATTTTGAAATTATTTAATAAAAATAATTTAATTTGGTTGATTCCTCTTATGTAAAAGTTATTGAAAAAATTCCCACCATAACAATTTTTTTTGAAGATGATAAAGATGGTGAAATTAAAGATAAAAGGAGAAAATCTAAATATTTTAATGAGGAGGATGATTATTGTGAGCCGAATACGGTTAATTCTAAAAAGTCTAGTGATTAAGAAAATATGACTTGTATAAAAAATATGGAAATAGACAAAATAAGTCGACTCCTAAAATATCATCAAAAACCAAGAAGCTCCAATTCCAACAAGATAAAAATTATTATTTGAGAATCTAACATCACTTTTGTCACAGGTAGAAATAGTGTCTTTCTTCAAGTCAGTTATACAATAATAATGTGTAAATGTGATGAATGATGTGTTTAATAATATTAATAATAATTCCATATGTGATCATTCTAATAGATTTAAAGGAAAAATTTTTATAGAAATGCATGTGTGTTAATAAATAATTTCAATAAACATTAAAACAATTAAACAAACAAATAATGACTAGTTTTTAATGGTTCTTTTACTATGGAAGGAATTTATTTTAAATTTATATTTTCCCATAATGCAATGCTAAAAGTATTAATTTTTTTTGGCTATTTCTACGCATCAAAATTTTAATTTTTATTAGATTTATGTCATATAAGATTTCTTAAATGGATAAAATGAAGATGATTTTTATATTGAGCAACCCAATGGTTTCATACTTGATAATTATGGTACAATTTTCTATAAATAGAATAAATATTTTTTTTGTGTTTAAATTGGAACCTCATATCTATTATTAAAGGAATAAAAGCTGTCTCAATCAATTTAAATTTTATAATGTAAAAGTTGAAAAGAAAACTAAACTATATAATTGATTAGTAAATGTACCCTGGTTTTTTTACATTGACAATATAATTTTAATATGGGATAGGGATAAATCTTTTAAATAGTTTTCTAATCAAATCATGTAATTATTTGACATGTGAATTATTAGACAGTTGGATTTTTATTTAGGATTAATAGTTCAATATAAAGTAATATACATTTTCCTCCCATAGGAATCATATTCCAATGAATTATAATAAATATTTAACAAAATAGATTTATATGAAGTTATTATGTCTGCTTCTACTGTCATGAGACTAATTAAATATTCAAAGTTTTAATCTGATGGTCTTTCAAAAGATGATTTGATGATTACATAATAATATTTATTTAAGAATAATATATATTTCTGTTATAAATATGTGTGCATGATATTAGATTCATCAAATGGAATACAACAAGATGGAATCCAACATAATACAAATCTATGTTAAATGAACATCAATCTATGGGATCATGTATAAAAAGAATAATGTGTTGGGATTTCATCACTTAACTAATGTTTATTTTCCAATAGATTAAAATGAATGAAAATCAATATGGGGAGGAACATTCTTAATAGTGGAGTTTTGTGTGAGTTGGCATAGTAGGGAAAAAATGTTATTTTACCCTTATAAATATTCTAGTAAAATATTCTGTCAATGCCCAAGAATTCACAAAAAGATGTTTATGAACGTTTAGATATAGTATTTGTGGGAGAATTTCTAAAACAAATTGATGATTCTTTATGATATTCATTGTTTCATTGATCTATACAATAATATTTTGCAACATTATATATAAAATAATAATTATTTTAAATATCACATCATTAAATAAATTATTTCATGTGGAAATGTAATTAATTATTATATATAAGTGAAATATAAAATTTATTACTTTTTCAACATATCTATTCCAAGGAAATATCTGAGGATTTGAGGATAGAAATACATGTTTATCTTCCATTGTAACTTAATAATGTTATATAGAGTACCCCATATTTCATTATATTCTACTTTAAAAATGCGATAAGAAATATTAAACACAATAATCTATAATTATTGAATCCAAATATTTTTTTATAATAAAAAGAGGGACTACATAAATGGACTGAATTCTAATATTCAATAAGTTGATTTTATTTATGATAGTTTATCAATATCATAAAATGGAAATTACTTATTACTAACTGATTAAATAAAATAAATAACATTTCTTAATATGGAAGTGTGGTTTTAGTAATATCTGTGAGATTAAGGATATGGATTGATGGAATTTGAGAATGTTTTTTTGAGAATGTTCCTAATAGATCTTAAGAGGTATATAAAATAATAATCGGGATGAATTTTTAATGATTATTGTATTTTTAAAATATTTCTAGTGAATGTTTTTATATTTATGGTGAATGAGAGATTATTTTTACCATTATAAAGTTTCTTCTACATTCATCACTATGTCAGATGATGTTGAACCGATCCGAAACATTTCTAAAATCGGAATTTCTAAAAGGTGATCATAGATCATGTTGATTTTTCTAGACAATGAATGTTATTCAAATTTCAGGATATGAAGTTTATAAAAATTTAACTATATTAATGTCCAACTTTTGATGTAAAATGATCAAGTTATAATGTGAGGATATTATAGATTCTAATTTAACATATATGTATAAAATCCAACGATATTGATATAGTTTTTATTATATATTAATACATGATGTTATAAAATTACACTTTGTATGAAGGTTACCAATTCGAGTCTATCAACATAATAGTGATAGGATATAATCCTTATCACTTCATTATAAGAATATTTCATCTGTCCAGAATGAAAACAAATATAATTTATATAACACAGAGAGACTCATTAAATTTATACAAAATAGAATCTCGAATGATGATCAGATATATGTGAACCAGATAGAATATGTTGAATCAATCTGACTTTGAATCTGGAGGAAGAATTTCAAATATGATCAAATAATGGTAAGATTTTGAATTTTCATAAAAAAGAACTTCAATGAAAAATCCCCCAGATTATGATCACCATTATAATCTATATATGAATCCTAATAAGAGAAAATATAACCAGATGGAGACATTTTAACTCAACATACATAGCAAAAATGGTATACAAAGGTGAGTCTATTGAATAGAGGAAGAATATGTACGATATTGGATGTAGAGAACCTATGTATACAATAATGGGATGATAAAAAATAGATTAACCATACAAAACATCAAAATATCAAGTTTCACCATATAGAGGAATAATTAAAGATACTTATATTCCTTCATGATTTTACATAGGATCGATATTTGAATTACATTAAAAAATATAACGAATTCATCAATTTTAAAGATATTGAGTTATTCATTCAATGTTAAAAAATCTCACTAATAATTCATGATAAATTTAAAAAGATATTAAACGATTTATTTCTAGAAATATTTGATGATAATTGTTGATTCTTTATTTTCTGGATCATTGAATGTAGTCAATATATAGTTGGGTTGATCTTGATGTTTGAATTTAGAATCATAATTTCCTCATTAATGATATATGTAATGTTTTTTTCTATAGGGTTGTAGTCATGTTGAGTAGTTCATCATGATATTATCAATTATATAATATGATTTTTAGCATGATTAGCTAGTTAAGGAATCTCTTTGTGAAGAAGTGGAACTATTAAAATTTATACTGGAATCATGTGCAACCAACAACGTTTCAACAGATAGAGTCAAAATTTTGAGGTTCATTGAATTGAATTACATTGGATGGAGATATACATGACAGAGATAACAGAACATTTAATTAATTATCATTTGATATTGTAACATTAGATTGATACATACTAGATAGAGTGGTATCAAATAGATTTTTTGGATAGCGTTTCTTTGTGTTAATTTTGTGTTTTTATTATCTATTTAGATAAGGAGTATAATAAAACATTGTTACTCATGGGAACCAATATAATTATACGTTGAGAGAAAAAAAGTGATATTTACTAGAGTGTTATCATTATATTAAATAAATTATATATTCAATTCTCCTTGACAAATGTTAGTCAACAAAACTATAATTTAGTCAACACATCTGGGGAAAACATTGTTAATAGTTTTATACCTTTATATATTTACATATAATATCATTTGGTTATGGTTGAGTTATAATGTTAATAATATTGAAAAAGTAACTTGTTGTAGTGGTTAATTTTAAGAGCATCAAAATTTTATATGACCACCACTAATCCAAACCCCCTCTTCAGTGGTCCACACAATCAAGGGAACATCATTAGAGATTGATATTATATTGGAATTAGAGATTACAACATTTAATTATGGAATTGAAATGGAATTTTACCCTAACTCATATGATTATATTTAAAAAAGTTATAATTGGTTTTTTACATTATTTTTATTTTTTAAGAAACAGTTTTGGTTATTTTATTTTGGAAGGTGATCCCATGGTGGGGTATGGTTCTTCTATTATTTTTCCTCATAAAAATATGTAATATAAAAAATACCCTGATAATATTTCATTCATGAAAAACATTTATTGTTAGTGACAACAACGTTTTGTTAAAATGTTTCATTATATTTAATAACCATAACAGTTATAACTACTTTCTGATGGACTTGATCATTTTAAAGAGGTGGTGTGTGGATTAATTTCAATATAATGACTTCGACATCACCTAAAACCGGGGAAATGATAATTTTGTTACCAATGAACTTATTAATATTTTTCTATTTAGGTTGTGATAGATTTAATGTATGAATGAATACTCTTTATACTTTTTTTCTTACATGAACCTATATGTGATGAATGAGGGCACTAATGTTTCACTAGAGAGAATTCTTTTGGAACATACTATTCTAAATTTTGATTTATAGGAGAAGTATTAGGTTTTTAAATTCCATAGTATATTATATTCTTCATAGGTGGGAGAGACCATTATTGATTAGTCATTATTCTATGGGGTGTTCAATGTTTTCAGAACAAGTATGTTTCTCCTTCACCCATGAGAATGGTTTTGATGGATTAGTGTCATTTATAGTAATGTATCATTCACATAGTCACTATTAATATGTATTAAGAAAAAATCCATCGGGTTTGGAAACCTGGTATAATGTGGGAGTTGGAGGATTTTTTATCCCATTTTTATACATGCAAGAAAATTATGACTGATAACCAAAATAATTTGTCTCTACATCATCCTCTACATGTATTTATATGAATGTTGGGAGAGGTGTTCATATATTTAATCATTATACTTCCATATACTCCCAAATGGATGATTTTCACCTGAGTAGTGACTGAATAATTTACTTATTAATCTAATTTCCCATTATCTAATAAATAATATGTTTAATGAAATATTAATGTTTTATGGATAGGATATTTTGGGCATACATGGGGTTCGTGTATCAGTAAATTTGGAATGATACACTCTGTTTACATTTGGAATTTCCAAAGACCTCTAGGAAGAAATGAGATTCCATAGTTGGATGATCATAACCTACCATATGTAAATTGATGAAAATATAGAGTGAATGAATAAGATTCAAGAATATATGATTTGAACAAGTGTACTAGAAATTGAAGGTTCTTAGGACCATTATTTGGGAATGGTTGACTTTTCCCTGAATAATTGACAAAAAACTTTCATCAAAATTTAATCCTTCTAAAACATATAATAAAAACCATTCATTTCTCCTATTTGTTGGTCTGATATCAATAAATTTTCTTTAGTAGGGCATATTATTTTTCATGAGACTAAAACTATGATATATATTGTTCATCAATGCATAGTGATGTCTTATATTTGGTATAAATCTTATGTGGGTTACGAAATCATTCCATCAATGTTTTTAGTCAGCGACTAGGTAGTGTTCAATATTTCAACTTTTTTAGCTCAAAGACAATTATGGAAAAAAGGGAATTAGCATTGAGTTTTGTCCGTCCAATTGAGTTTATCAAGTAAATTGGATGTCTGGAATTTCATTTGGAATTACCCCTATAATTGACTACAAATGTTGTATTTCATGAGGCACACCTCATGCATCATCATCATGAACCTTCTCATATTTTTAATTGGGTGGAGATTGATTTTGATTTTGTTATGTTAGTTTTTTAGAATCCCTCCAAGAGAGTGTATTCCCAAGAAAATTTCCAACAAGGAATAATTTTTTTGTTTGTCAAAGTGTTATAGAAGAACATGAAAAATTATATGGAAACGTGGGACTAAGAATATTATGTTACGGGATAGGGTAATCACCTTTATATAACCAAACCATCTTCAAATTAGAATTATTGGGATAAAAAAGTAATATGGTGGGGATATTTTCATGTCCCAATATGTTATTTTCTAAATAAATGCCTTTATATCATTATTTTTCTTTTTCTATTGGATATTAATTATATTTTAGGTGTTTTGGATCTTGGAATTAGTGATAACACTGTTACTATAGGCATTCACAATGTGAATGAATGACTCAGACCATGAATGGATGTAAATTATTGACATAGAGAGTCTTATTTATATGAATGGCAGATCATGAAATGAACCAACTTTTCACACATTATACAAATCTGGGTGGGTTATATTCAATGTAAGAAACTTTTTTCACACCATGAAACCAATAGGGCCACCATTAAAATTATGGGTTCCCCCCATTTTCGCATAGTTCTATTTAACCATTTTCCATATATGTTTGTCCAATACCAAACATGTAATTTACTCTATCATCCATAATCCTCTGTACATTTTCTTTTGGTTTTATTTTACTGAGGATTCTCCAATTTTCATCAAGGGTCTTTAGAATAAGTTTTTTCTATCATATTCAATAATATTTTCACTTCATACTTGTATAGTGTAATCACTTACGCAACATGTAAAACTATGGTTTATTAGATATGGGTCGTATTAATGATGTTTTTTGGTTTCATGTTTCCTTCCATATTATATAATATCTCCATCACATTTTTTTTATCTAATTTCTACTTATTAGAAGTGTTTGTGGAAGGTAGTTTCCAAAGATGAATTTTTCATACGATCATTGATAGGTTGAACATGTTTACAATTTTCTTTTATATTGTAAAAGTCATATTTTTAATTTATTGAAATAATTTTTGGATATCGAAAATGAATTAATTATAAAAATAATTTACATGCGATTTTTAGGTTTTTGTGTTGTATGAATTTCATGGATAAGGACATACATTTTAATGATAAAACACCACTTGTAATTGATTTTTATTTATAATATATTGACCTCATGAGGTAGGGAATACCCACGGGTTCTTTGGTATTAGTGAGGAGTATTTTATAAGAATGAATATAAATTATTGGTATCCTTATCATTTTATATAGATGAAAACTACAACTAAAAATTTGTAACGAAGGGAGACACATGATGGAGATCTCCAATCCCTAGGTCTATGTTTTAGTAATGTGAGTATGAAATCAATTACTTTTACTTGGTCATTTGATTAGTGATGATCCTAAGTTTTTATTTACTAATATTAATTAGGATTCCATATCCTGGATCAAAAAGAATTTTTTTTCATGTTAGTAACAAATTATTTTTTCAAAATAAATTATATGATTTTTTAAAGCTATTATGTGGTTTATTTTTCTCTCTGTTTTATGGAAAACAATGAAAATTTATTCATTAGGAATTTAATTAAAAAAAATATTCAATGTAGATATTTATCGGTTTATTGAAATATCCTAATATCCTACCACATACAGTTTTACATCATTAAGATAAAAATAATTGGATTATTCAATGAATTCCTTTTACGTAACACTTTATGGGAGCCTATGAGGATTTCTGAGCTCAGACCATGCATACCCACAATGGATGTATGTAGAAATTATAATGTATGATGGTGGAGAGGGAGAGGTTTTACATGGATTAGGTGTATTCTCATGCTAGCTAGGTTTGATTTATTGTGGTGACATAGTGGGATGATGATCCATCTGTTAAAATAGATGTGTTGCCGTCCGTAACTTATTCACATTAAATTTGGACTAGTCATTATATTTAAACATTGAAACTTCTTTCAATTCATTATATATACATTGATCTATCTTGTTATAAATTATACTTGTTTGGATTTTATTTTCATTATGTTATCTGTTAGGATATTATTATTTCCTCCTTCATGAAAAATAATTATTTATTGTCATTATCAAAGAAATAATTTCTAGAATTATTCTTTGATTCAATGATCCTTATCAGTTACCCATGGGTATTGGGAAAACCCTTGTTTTCTTGCCATGGGATGGATCTAGTGTCCAATTTAGGGACAAATAGGATTGGCCCAAGATAGTTCCAAATGACAAAATAATATTTTTATTTAAAGTAGGTAAATATCATTGAAAATAAATTAAATTATCATATAATAAACACATGATAAATTTTTTAGTATAACAAGTTATATATTTCATCACAGTTTTAAAGAAAAAACTAATAAAAAATTAATTATATTAATTTTAAAACAGAGAATAGAGGAGGTTTTAACTAAGTACTAATTTCATAAATTACTGTTGGTTAAAACCCATTATTTTTCATTAAAATTTTATTTCAAAAAATAAAATTTAATTAAAATAACAAATAATTTATTTTCTATTACTATAATATATATATATATATAGTATTAAAACACAAAAGTATGTACATATATGTAATTAAATTAATATATTTATATATACTTTCAATCACTAGAGCATATATATATGCTAATATATATTAACATACATAATTAAACTTAAAAGTTATATATATAGATACATACATATATATATATATGAATAAATGTGTTCGTGTTTTTATGGCTAGTAGTAGATATAAATATATGTAAAAAACTCTGGTATAAAACCACCTACCATTTTTATAAAAAATAAAAAATAAATATATATATATATATATATTAGATTTATGTATTAAATTATCTATATATATCAAAACATTCACATATAACAACTTATATATATTTATATGTTAATAATCACATGTTGTATATACTAATATACATATTAGTAATTAAAAATTAAATATATATATATATATAGTATAAAAAATTATTAATACTCCTCTAATTATATAATTTAAAAATAAATATAGTAATTTTATAAAGACAAATATTACATAACATATTTAAGTGTGTGTGTAAAAAATTTAATTGTATTGAAAATCTATTCACACACACATAGAGATATATATATATATATTCATATATTATAAACAAACTCTAAAAAATTGAATTATTTTTTATTTTAAAATAATGCTTTAATAATTATAATAATTTTTAGTAAAATTATTATAGAAACAACAGGTAATTTGTCTTTATTTATTAACTTGAATGATAAATAAAAATAATAAATAAATGTATGTCAAATATTATGAGTTTTATAATTATAATAAATTATATAAATGAATATATATATATATATACATATTATATAGAATATTTAAGTGTGTCTATGTAGGACCCAGTAAGTTTAACATCCATTTCCCTTTACATAAATATTATGTGTTTGGAAGCTTATGATACATGTAATCCTGAACAAAACTGAAAAATTCCTTATTTCATTGTTAAAAAAATGTACCATTAAAAATTAAGTACATTACATGATAACAATATGAAAAATAATTAGTACAACTTCTTAATGTAACCCCACGTAAATAAAAATACGATGGTTTTGAAAATATCACCATCATAATCTTCCATAAATATTACATGGATAATGATTACAACTAAAAAAATAAAAACAATTTAAATAAGAAAATATTATGGAGATTTAAATTAATGAATACGATGAATGATTCTTGAAATATATGTGTAATGAACCAAACTTTTAAAATGGAAATTGTATCCTAAAAATGTGTGTTATAATATATTATTCATAATAAAACCATAACACATTAACAATTAGGTGCCACTTCGGTGGTGGTGCGGTGGTGAAGGTGAGTTTCCAAAACAGGTTGTTCTTTGGGTGGTTCAGGGTTTGAATCCTGGGAGTCCTCTTTCAGGGAAAACCTCTCCCCTGGGATCCACCCACCTTGCCGGGTCGCCTGGACTCATCTAGGTGGGAAAAATGAGGCGCGGCCCAAATTGCTGATGGATTGCTGTAACGAACCATCGATGCTGAGACATTAGCCTCTGAGACGCTCTGCCATCTCGGCTGGCAACGACTCCTTCCCCGGCTGGGGAGTTACCTTCGAGTACTACCCCTTCGTGGGGTAGGGTGTTTCTTTATGTGGAGGGTTCAAAAAGGCCACACTGGGGAATTCCCTTTCAAATAAAAAAATAACACTTTAATAATTAGGTGAATATAAAGGGAAATTTCACCATCTGGATTCAATAGTTATATAACTGTTTGTCAAATGCAACCATTAAAAAATATGAAAGTTGGTAATTATACTCTTGGTAATAATTTTAATGGAATAATAATTTCTTATAATTAGTAATGATATATGAAAAACCATGCAGAAACGAGAATTGATGGTCTCGACCACTATAACCACGTTGTATACAACCCATTTTTTAGAACATGGGAGGGAGGTAGTTTCAATGGGGGTTTCCATTGACCATGACCATGATTATTATCAACATGTATATTTTGATAAAAAATTATCTATGATATTAATTTAAGTTAATGGAAATTACTACTCGAGCTATGTTGGCGAAGCCACACCTAGGAAGCTATCATTATCACACCCATTACCCTTAGGTCATATGTGGTTTTTATAAGGGGTCAGGTTTCCCACACATACTATGTAATTCCATTTCATAATTGACATTTTTCAACCAATTCCGATTTAAGAATAGTTTTTATTTATTAAAATAGGTTAAATTGAGATTAAATTTATTAAATTTACATTTCTAATCAAAAATGTAATTTCTAAAAATATATAATTTATTATAATAAACTATTTTTTATGAATAAAACTTATTCTTATTAAATATTATAATAAGAATATTTTATTTAAAAATAAATAAGAAAATAATTTTAAAAACATTAACTGTAATATTTTCTACCATGTATTTTCGACCCAATATTATTTTTAATAAATAAATATTTTAATATTTAAAATTTAAAATTATCAAATTTATAGAATTATTTTGATAAAATATAAGTCATTTTTTAAATAATCACTTTGAAATTAGGTTATTGTTAATTTATTAGAATGATCTAAAATACATTATTTTTCATGAATACTAAAAATACAATATCAAGTTTTCTATAATTCTAATGAATTTATAATTATGTAACAATGATTTAATAATAAATTAAACAAAATCCATGGACTAAAAATCATATTACATTAGTATCATGTATTTTAATATATTTTAATAAATTAAGAAACCTATAAGTTACTTTCTAAATTATAAAATTGAAAACTTCACATTAAAAACATTATTTCTAAGGAAACATTAATTTTCCATGATTAAAGAAGTTATAAAAAATGTTGATATAATATTTTTGACTATAATAACAAAATAAAATTCTTGAATGTTAAAAATTTGGAAAACCCATGTTCGATCGCTTTGTTTTTCATTTTCCACAACCAAGATTTCCAAGGCATATATTGGGATATTATTAAACAAACCATCCAATTTATCTATATATTCCCACTAATTTCTCCATTTAATTTCGCTCACAATCCATACTCCATGAAAATATGGTTGTTTTAACTCATAATGAATCATCCCAATGAATCAAAAATCCCCAATGGTCCTTTTCTTCTTGTTTTATGAGTAACACTTCAAGGCAAGGTAATTATCATTATTTTAATTTGAAATCATGAAGCTCCTTTCATATATATCTTCTAATTATTATAGATTCAATATTATATTACCCTTTAAATAATACCATTAATTAAATTTTTTTTATTATCAATGGAATACCCTTGTCCCGTCTATTTTTACATGTTTCTAAAACATTGTCTTATATCTATTATGTTGTAGAATTTACTTCATAAAAGTAATGTCTAGTCCTCAAGAAATTCCCCTATATTATTTTCTTATGAATACAGAAGACTCATTATTTTCAAAGGATATTAACAAAAATTTTAATTTGATATATTTTATTTTAGAATTAATATACATCAAACCCACATTTCTTTTTTTGGGTTGAAAATGACATATTATTTAGGTTTTTATACACTTAAAAAGGAATGAGTATGATATGAAACTCATTGCTTTTAATCTAAACATTTTATTTATGTGCTTTTTTATTATGATATATATGAATCACATTAATTATGTAATATTAAGGATGTTACCATATAGTGATCAAATTATTTAGTTAATGAATTTAATCAATAGAGATGAAATTCTATATGATACCTTCGTGAATAACCTTGGTAATTTTCAAGACACCTCGGTGAAAAAACATGGTGATATGATTACAAATGAATCATTTAAATATTATATCTACATAACCATGTTATGAATAATTTATTTCTGATATTCCTCATATTCCCTTGATCAGGGCATACTTATATTCCATTTGATATTCATTAAAATCACATGTAAATGGTTTCCCTTACATTCACTTAATGTGCCTTTTTCTAGCACTTTCCATTGATTTGAGTCCTTGGGTTATGAGATGTAGTAAACTTACTAAGGATTTACCAAGGAAAAATCTTTTTATTTTCATTAGAATAATGAATTAATTTTAATGTAATATTTTTTTGATTTCCATGAAATGAAACATTTTATAGATCATTGGTTTTATACCGCGTAATAAAATATTTATGTAATAGAAAGGTGGTAATCCATGGTCGGTATCAAATGATTGTTCAGTTATTTATATAAGTTATGATAATAAAACATTAGGAAGACCATATACAATTGATTAAATATTGGAAAAATATGAGCATTATGGTTAAATATTATGTAACTGGATTCAAAGAAATGAAACAAATTTCTAGATATAAAATAGTGGATTTGGATCTGTAATAGATATATATATTAGTATAACCCAAAACCATTGATTTTCTCTAGAATTGAATGGGAATTCGTGCACGAAAATGGGATTTTTTGTAATCCAAATTTTACCCTCTAAGGGGATTTATTTGGGTAATAGCCTAATGCTTATGAACCCTTATGAAGGATTTATTGGAAATTAATATGTGTTTAAGAATAATATATTTAATCATGATGTATTTTGGAATAAATTATTTTAAAATTATAAGAATCATAAATGAATGAAGTTTAGAAAAAAATTATTTATTCTTTTAAAAAAATTTGTGAAATAGGAGGAACCACATAAATGATGAGAAAACAGATCTTGTGAAGATGACCCTCTAATGGAAGACATAATAGAAATCATAATAAGAATTTGGAATAAAAGAACTTGAATTATCAATAATAAATTCAATCAATAGGGGACACCATATTCACATAAAAAGAAACAACTTTCCATTGAGTCCT
Organism: Viscum album; assembly: GCA_963277665.1. Classification (NCBI taxonomy): domain Eukaryota; kingdom Viridiplantae; phylum Streptophyta; class Magnoliopsida; order Santalales; family Viscaceae; genus Viscum; species Viscum album. The sequence continues at coordinate 1,861,203,348 of OY728133.1, read as the reverse complement.
TTATGCTTCAATGAACAAAATATTTTGATGCATATACCGACCCATATTTTTGTAAAAAATGCATACACTATATATAAAACATATTTTTTGTACTCCGTTTTTTGAAATAAGATAATGTCACCCTATATGTATACCACTTAAAGGGAGAAGTTGACAGGTGGTAGATACTGATTAAAAACACAATCCACAAGGTGTGATTGAACCTATGTAGTGGTAAGAGTTCAGGGGAACCATTATCAATAAATATTTCTCTGGTTTGATGTGAAAAAATATAGAGAAGTAATTCTTAAAGATTAAGGATAAGGGAAATGGATATGTGGGAATTAATAAGATAAACTATATAACACATTCTCATTAAAACTATATAATTATTATGGATCCTAATGAATTTGATGATTGATTATTAAGTGGACTAAGAACCCATATATAGAGGAATCTAGTCAATTGATATTGTGACAACTATGAGAAGATAAGGAATAGTTCTATGAAGGATGAATTTGAATATAGAGAAATGAAGTGGTTACACAAATCTAATTAAAATGAAAGATCCTTACAGTCAAACATTGGGAGGAACTTTGATCATAGAATATGAAGAAAGAATGTTCCACATTCCTCATTCAAAAAATGTGGGAAGATGTACTTGGGGAACTAATTTCATGGGATTATAAAATGTTACATGTGTGTAAGAGATGTCCATATAGGTCCGAACTGTCATAGTGAGGTGAAGACTCAACTTCTCAACACCAACACAGAGGGAAGATGATGTATGCCCAACCCGATGTTCAATGTTATTAATATGGATAGCTTAGGAACATATCCAATAACAATCCAAATAATAATATAATGGTTGGAAATCCACATCAACCATATCATAATAAAAGGAAGAGTGGTAAGGAATTTTCTTTCACAACAGTTGAAGTAGAGTATCCAAATGATTTGGTCGATGGAACTCTTATTATTCTCGAAAATCTAGAAAGTACTTTGTTTGGTTTTGTCTCTACACATTATTTTATTTTCTCTATGTTTGAAAAGAATATAGAATCAATTCCTAAATTTATATTGTTATAGTTATAATTCATGAATCATGGGGGGATTATCCAAGTATCAAAAGTGAATAGAAACTCACGTATTGACATTGGCGAGAGTAATCACATCCCAAATGTTGTAGTAATTCCCACACTTGAATTCAAAATTATACATGGTATAGAGAGACTAAAGATTTATTATAATAATAAAAATTGAATAAGAAAGGAAATATTAGTACTCTTTAAAGGACTATCTATAGTTATTTTCAAGGGAGAGATATCTTGTCCGGATATGTTTCTAGAAGAAACTTATATAGCCTTATTTATGGAGATGATTGGCGAACATGAAGAAGGAAATTAAAATATATAAATAGGAAATTCCCACATGTTTCAGGAATATATTGATGTATTTCATGAATATTATTTTGGACCTCCCCTATAAAGAGAGGTAATGTTATCAATTGAACTCATAGCTGGATGCAAACTTATATCAAAGACACTGAATAAAATAGAAAATGTAGATCTCAAAAACTAAAGAAACATCTTCGAGATATTTTGGAGAAGGGAATTATCCAACCAATTCTGTCTCCTTTGGGGGAAAATGTTCTTTTTCTGAATAATAAATATGGATCAATGTGTCTATCCAATGATTATAGAGGAATTAATGGGATCACATTAAGGAACAAGTACCCTCTCTAATTAATTTGATATTTATTTGAGCAGCAATATGAGGGTCAATTGTTTTCCACGATTGATCATCAATATGATTTTCATTAATTGTTTGTGAAGAATAAAGATATTCCACATATCATATTCAGATCATGATACTGTAATTATGAGTTTTTTGGGAATCCACTTCTCTTGGCTAATTCTCCTTGTATATTTATCGATTTGAAGAATATAGTCTTTAAGGACTACCTTGATTATGTTGTGGAAATTTTTATTGATGGTATTCTGATATATTCGAAATGTCCCAAATATCTTAAGGATTATACAAGGGTTATATAGACCACTTTGAGGAATCTAAGGCTATTTAGAATGTTTAGAAGTTGTGAAATTTGGATAAAAAAGTTTATTTCATTGGGAACATCATAACTAATGAAAGAATATCAGTAGACCCTTCCAAGATAATGGTTTTTAGGGAGTGGACTCATTTTAAAACAACAACTAAGATTTACAGATTCAATGGTTTAGAAGGATATTATAGGAGGTTTATGTAAAACATTTCATGACTATCTAATCAACTAGTTGATCTAAATCAAAAAGTGGCTAAGTTCATCTTGAAAGGGGATTGGTAGCATCATCTAGTATAAAAAATGTGAGTTATTATGCTTCCCGATAGTTATATCATCATTAGAATAATTTTCCTACTAAATAACTTGATCAAGTTATGATTTTTTTTGTCTAATGATAAGGAGAAACTAAATTTATGGGGACAATGGTGAGATATACAAATACCACCACTGTTTGATGTTTATTTTCACGAAAAAAAATTGAAAATGAGACAATGGATATGGTTGGAACTTCATAATGACAATGATTATTCATTTCATTATCACCAATACTAAAAAACAAAGTCAATGATTCATTAAGAATGAAAGACCATATTGTGATGGAAATGATGAGGATCAAAGGAGATCATTTGTTAAATGTCCTAGTAAAACAAAAAATCAAAATCGTAAGGTAAGGCACATCATCAACCAAATCACAAATGATTTATCAATAATCATTTGTATTGAATATCATGAAAAAATATAGAAGAATATTATTTTTTATAAAATAAGAGACATATAGTGAAGAATATGAAATTTTATGAGGTCAATTTTGATGAAGAATTTGTACTAACTTCCATACATGATTATGTTTTCCATCTATTCAGTATATAAATAAAGAACTATTGGATGAATCTTATAGCTTTACATTCTATGTACATCATGAAATTTAAAAAACCTAAAGGGACATTCATGATCACTATTGGTGGGATAACATGAAAAGAGATATTAATGACTACACTAAAAGGTGATTCATATGTCAGATGGTGATGGTGGAGCAACAAACTTCTAAAGGGGTGATTAAAACTCATTACATTGAAAAATGGAAGTGGAAAAGTATCAACATGGACATCATTAGTAGTCTCTTTAAAAGATAAAAAGTAAATAATTTAATATGGATTATTGTGGATCGACTCACCATGACTACACATTTTATCACAATTTTGTATGATTAATATATTTACCAATGTTCCATGATTTACATAAATCAAGTGGTGTAGTTACATGAATTAAATTTTATATCATTTCAGATCATGATCCTGAGTTCAAATAAAAATTATGGAGATGAATTCAACATGCTCTGAGTAACAAAAAAATTTCATTTTAGCCTATCACCCAAAAAAATAATTATTAATATGAAAGGAATATTCATACACTTGAGGTCATTATGAGAATATGCTCAATATAATTTAATGGTGGATGATATCAAAATAGCCGATTAGTTGACTTCTCATTCAAAAAAAAAATCCAATAGTGTTTTTAAATGGAATAATATGATGATCAGTATTGGAATTGATGTATAACTCCTACATATTTCGGTGAAGCTAGTGATAAAAATATTCTTGGGACTTATCTGTAATATAGAAGGAATAAAATGTTTATGCTATCGAAAAAACATAAAGAATACTCAGAGTATGTAGAAGACCTATGCTAAAAACCGTCGAAGGTATATGTATTTTTTTGTTGGTGACAAAGTGACCCTCCTAATATCATCATGGAAGAGATTCATGAAGTTTTGGAAGAATTAACAGAATATATTATGGTACATTGGCCCCAAGAAAATCCTTGATCAAATAATACAAATGGGTCATTCTCTAGAACATCCACCAAATATAGCTCAATTTCATGATTTATTCTACATCCTAATTTTGAGGAAGTTCTTACCTAATCCTTCACATTTACTGAATGTGGAGGTTGTACAACTAGATTATGACCTCTTATAGAGGAAGAATCTAATAGAGATCTTGGAACATATAGACAATTTTCTTTGCAATAAGACTTCCAACATCATAATAGTATTTTGGAGAAAGCGTAAATATGAAGATGAAACATGGGATCTAGAGGAGACAATGCGACAGAAGTACTCACAAATTTTTCCAATTGAGAGAACAATTTCAAATGGTCAGAGATGAAATTTCTTATGGGGGGAAGAATGTAATGAACTATACTTTTTATGTGTCAATTTTTTCTTTAAAATATGTGTTATATTATGGTATACATAAGAAAACATATTAGTTTGATAATGAAGTGAATATAAAGTGAAATTTCACAATTAGGATTCAATTATTATATGACCATTGGTCAATTATGACCATTGGTCAATATGATCATTTATAACAATAATCTTGGTAAAAAAGTTAACCTTATAATTTTTTCACATAAGTAGTAATGAAAAATGATAAAAAATAGGGAAAGGAGAAGTGATGGTATCAACAAGTTGAATATTTACATATAAACCCATTTTTTCGATATTAAAAGGGCGGTAGCATCAACGGGGTTCACCCATGGCCAAGCACAAATGAGCATCATCATGTATATCTTAGACAAATTTCTCTATGGGATAATTTCATGTTTGTGGAAATTTCCCTTCAAGAAATGTTCGTCGAGTCCCACCAAGAATCTATCACCATTGAAAAAATTTCCCTTAGGTCATACAAAGGTGTTATAAGGGGTTAAATGTACTAGAATTGTTTTATGGGATTCCTATGTATAAATGAAAATATTTTCATATCAAAATTTTGAAAACTTTTTTTCAAAATTAAAACATTTTAAATCGAGATTGAATTTGATGAAATAAATTTTCAAATATTAATTATACATTACTAAAAAGATATAAATTTTTATACTAAACTAATTTATTATAAATAATACTTATATTAGTTAAATAATATTATAAACGAACTTTTATTTAAAAATAAATGATAAAATATTTTAAATTTTTCATGTGCTAAAAATTTTACTATGCATTTTAACCAACTATTATTTTTAAAAGATAAAGATATTTATATATAGAAGTTAAAATATTAATATTTAAAGAATTATTATGATAAAATAATCATATGTTTATAAATAAACATGTCAAAAAAAGCATATGGTGAATTTATGAGAATTTTCTAAAATACATTATTTTTTCATGAATACAAAAAAGACACTTTGAGGTTTTCAGAATGTTCAATGAAATCAATATTATATAATTATTATGTAACATTTAATTAAATACCATCATCAACCTAAATCGTGTTATTCTGTTTAAATAAAAAAATTTAATAGATTTTAATCAATTTAAAAAAAATACAATGTAAAAAAACATAAACTTTAACATTAAAGAAATTATTAATATAAAATCATGTTTTTCAATTCCAAAAATAAGTAATATAAAATTATGATCAAATTTTGTTTATTAAAATGTAAAATAAAATAATAATTAACTTTTCTTAAACCTCATTTTCCCTATTTTTATATAGATTTTACTTATCAAAATTTCTCCCATATCCTCTAGAAATTCTATTTTATGTTCTTCTTGTGAATACCCTAACATCTGTATTTTTCAAGGTTTTTCACCTAATTATATGAATGAATTATTTCATTCTGCTATTCATATACAAGAAACCTACATTCCTTTTTTCCTAGGTTGAAAATGATATAATATTCATGTTTTATGCACATTTGGAAAACCCATGGTTTTCTTATGAAACACATTTCTTTTATTCCCAACAGGATATTCATGAAATGTATTATTATGTTTTATGAGGATAAAATTAATTAATAATAATGAAGGGTGTTCCCTGATAACACTCTGATGCATTGGTTAAAGATTTTTTTCATTATAGATGACATGTTTTTTGATTCCATGTTAAATAACGATAGTAAATATCATGACACCTCTATGAATAACCTCATTTATATGATAATGAATATCTCATTTAAATGTTATACCCATATAGCCATGTTATGAATCCTATTATTTTTATAATATAACACATGTTCCCTTTCTCATTCCATAATGTTATTCCTTATGATATTCCTCGTGATTTCATGTAAACATCTTCACATTATTTCTCTTACTAGGCCATATGCACCCTCTTTCAATTAATTTTTTCCCCTAGGTTATGAGTTATAGTAAATTTACATGTTTTGAACCAATGAATAATAATTTCATGTGGCTTATAAGATTTTTTTAATTTTTTCATGCATTATGTTCTTTATTCCCAAGAAAATTAACATTAAAATATCCACTGTTTTTACCATGTAATGAAACATTTTGTGTAACAATAAGTTGAGATTCCATATTTTGTAATATTATATATGGTAATATAATATGGACATTGTATATTTGGTCATAAGTTATAATATTATTAGACATATGGTCATTAGATATATGATCATTTGATATATGGACAAAATATATACTTATATCTAATATGTTTATTCTTATTTTCAATGTTTGATATCAAATTAAAAAAATAATATATTTGTTTATAATTAGTTTTGGTATAATTTAATTTTTTTAATAATTAAATAAAATACATTATTATAATAATATGTTTCTTATACATGGTAATTTTTTTGAATTATAACATTCCCAACCCCAGTTACCTAGATATGAAGAATACTTTGCAAAATCGGTATATTATACAAGGATTCACATCCTTAAGGTCAAAATATCATATCCTCCCTTATAAACAAGATAGAAAAATTAAATACAAAATAAAATTGAAAACATAAAAAAATTATTTGAGAACACCAATATATCTTATAGCATTCATTTCATGTAAAAAACAAAAAACATCATAGTTTCATGGGGAAAATTAATTATAAGAATGTGGCGATATCATATACACTCTATTTTTAAATGTATTGAATAATATATCATGTAGAAATAGTAATTATCTATATTGATAAAAATCGATCATATGTATTTAATTAATAGGCTGAGCATAATATGGTAGATTTAAACGATGATCAAATAAATCCATATTAATAAACACATAATCATGTAACATTCCCATTGATATTATAAGTAATTTAATAATTACATGGAAAATAAAAACTCATATCAAAATGAGGTAATGTATAATTCAAGATATCTGAAACCTTCGGTGCCTTTTAAAAATAGTTAAAATTTTGTTACAGGAACCATTATAATTTGGAAAACATATTAGTATCTCGAGGATTATAAATGCATTTAGTGGCTTCCTATAATTAGGTCACAACCATCACATAATAATTCCAATGAATTCCTCAGATGAAATGGCTGCAGCATAATACATATTAACATTAATATTAAATAACTATCCTATGAAATGTTAATACCCACCCCAATCAAATAAACATAATCATAAACCACCTAGAGTAATATAGTGAATATTAAAAAAACATTACATCCATAATCAAGAAGATCATAATACATGAAAATATCGATTAAGGATAATATAAATATAACATATCCCCAGTGAATCAGAAGTAAAATAATGTTTTGATGACAGTTATGAATATAAATACCATAAAAATGTCATTAAAAATTTTAATAATGAAAATATAATTTTCATGTTGAAAGTATTTTCTTAAAAGAAGTTCAAAAAATATTTCGTATTTTTTTTCCATGAAAATAATGTTTTTAAAGATATAAAATATTCATAAAAAAATTGTGTGGTCCTGATAGAAGAAAATTTTGTTCATGCCGTACATGTTAAAATAATGATTCATTTAACATTTTCAATAAAATCATAAAATGAATTGTTTTAAAAATTAATAAAACATTCCGATAATATGTTTTATTTTTAAAAAGACACAATGGTTAAAAATTCCTTTAATAAATAATGAAAAACATTACAATATTTTATAAAACATTTTTATGAACCATTAATTTTGATAAAAAAAATATTTTTGACTAATGAGAGAAATAATATCAGATTGTCCTAAAAACATTCCATCAATCATTCTAAGTACCAATGAATGTAAAAGGTTACATTTACATGTCAAAATTTCATGAATAACTAAATGAGAACAAAATATATTTATTTTAAAGTATACATTTCAAAAAATTACCCCAAGGGAGACTTAAACAAAAACAATCAAAAAATTTCCGACATTATCAAATAAACCCTTACTACTTTGGTTTATTCGGAATCCTAATACCCATGACTAAAATTAATTCAAATAAATCCTAAATTAACAAAAATAGAGATAGGTTAATGATATAATATACCAAATTTGTTAGTATATACATGACACCAAATAATAATTGGTGTATATAGAATATTTTTCACAGAAGTACAAGTTAGATGAGAAACCCTAATATCATGTTTGACGTCCTTTATATTTGTCCAAAATTATTTTATAATTAAAAATTATTTATGATAAATATTTTAAATAAATATAATCAAATAATTTAAACATTATATGATTTAGTTATTATCTTTTATCACCCATTTATTAACAATTCACTTTTAAAATCAATATAGTTGATGATAATTTCTTTGTTTTTCTTGTATGTTTTTGTTCAGTAATTTATTTAATTTTAATTTAATCATGGTTAAGTAATCCCTATAATGGTAAAAAATATATTAATAGAAAACATATTCATTATATATTTATGTTGAGTAATATATTATTGTTATGGAGATAAAATGTATTACACTATTCATAAAATTGGTAAGTCATACGTACTAATGATTGTTGGTAAAAAAAATTTTGATTGTTGGAAATAAAGGAAAGATAAAAATTAATTCAACTTTAAATAATTGTTTTTAGTTCTCATATATAAATTATCATAATAATATATTCCCTCATAAATATCCATATAAAACTGAAATGAAAAACATTTCACATTGCTATGTGGAGGTGGTAGTCCTCACACAAGTAAGTGTGACATTGTTGTATTCCAATGGATTAGATGGTATAAAGTTCCATGTGTTTTATATTTCCAAAAGTATCGATATATCATAAATAACACGTATATTATAAAAATATTACCTTACTATATTTCATTTAACTTGTAAGAGAAAAATGGATCACATCCTTCTTGGTGAAGTATTATGACGTACACACGAGCGATGTCATCGTATCCCCCGTGGAAAGGATAATAAAAAGGTATTAGTGATATCAAAATTACACTAGTATACAAACTTTATAAATATAATATACATATGTATAATCCATATTTATATATTTCCTTTAATGGTGGTGATGAAAAATGTTTTACATCAGTCTTCTGCGTGGTAGCCTTCTGAACACTTGACTGATGGTTTTATTTCCCTTATGATGAAACTAGAGGTGGATCTGAGTATTTAAAATAAAATAATAACATATAATAATGTATTATATTATGGTGTTATTATATAATCATAATTTAATTGGGGTTTAATGAGGTTGAATAAAAAAATTACAATTGTTTAATAAAGTCTCTTCTTCTTCGAAGAGACACTTTATGTTTATACCTACAGCCTTCACAGGAGGAGTGTATAGTAATAACAAGAACACAATGATCTAGTTTGGGAAGTAAGGAAGGATCTTGGGTATTTATTGGATAAAACATGTTTTTTTGGAAAAATAAATATTGGAGGATCAAAGGTGGCCTTTTATAAGTCAGGGATATGAAATAGATCATATTTTTGGGCAAATAAAGATATACCCACGTTTTTCTCTTATTTGAGGGATAAAAAATGGTTCATTATCACTACAAAAAGATTGAAAGAAAAATATTTTTAAATAAAATAGTATTCAGATAAGATTATTGTATTTTTAACCCATATATTATTAGTTTAACCTCTCAATAATCCCATTTTTACATTAATCATGATAATTGATTTGTACTTTTTTCAATATTAAATATGGTAAAAAAATTATGTTATAACTATTATAAAATATATATTGCTAAAATGAAATATATTTATTAGATTTTTTAAAATTCAATTGATATAATTTTTATTATTTGATAGAAATTACACCACAGAGGTGATGAAAGAGAACTTATCCAAAGAGAATGTTCTCATAAGTTTAAAATGATTTAATTTTAAAATACAACATTAAATTTATTCCAATGACCAAAATTAGTTATAATTTAATATTATTTAACTATTTTTATCTTAATATAATCTGAATATGTTATTTACCCTTTTATATAGTTCAATGGAAAATATATTTTTCAATAAAATTTATTATTTTTCACTATTCATCAAAATACTATTCATTTTAGAAAAATCTAAAAAATAACAAAAAGATAATTTTTAAATATATATTTCAAGAATTAATTTTATTTTTTCCAAAAGATATTCAAAAATTGGTAAAAATTAATTTCATATTATTTTAGAAAATTGAGATTATTCCATATTTAAAAAAAATATAGTTTTCTGAGAATATTTCTTTCTCTTTCAAAAGTTTTTTATTTTATTTATAAGAAATAGTTTAAAAATTAATATATTTTAGATATTTTTAAACTATATAAATTTCATAACTATTTTATTATAATATATATCTTTAATCTAAAAAATTTTACCCTGTGTTTTCAAAATAGGAAAAATCTTATTTGATAGAGTGTCTGACACACAACACCATGCTTATAATATAATTTAACAGCCCATGACTTTACAATTTGATTATTTTTAAATTTATTGATTATTTTAAATATTTTTCATATCATACATCACATATTTATGATTGTGTTAGATGATACAAATCCTTTAACTTGTGTTACACATGAAACTATGTTTTAACTAACCGTTATATATTAATAATATTAGTTATTAAATTATACTCTTATATCATTTCTATGAAACATTGATATATGAATATTAAGAATTTTTTCTAAATTTTTTTAATTTATTTATATAAATAAAACCTAAAGATAATATCATATTAAATTTTATGAATTCTGTTTATACATTTTCAAAATACTATTTTCAAAAAATAATTATTACATTTTATTAAAAAATAATTAATATATTTTTTCACATTTAAAATAGTATTTTAAAAAAAAATCTTTATATCTTTATTTCAAAATTATCTTCGGGTTGATTTTTGAATTTTTTTAATGAAATTTTTTTCAGTGAATACTGAATAATACTGGTTCTTATTAAGAATTTTCATTTCCTTTAATGTTTTATGAAATAAATTTTTTATAAGATGTTATTTAAATTATAATATGTTCTATTATACATCTATTAATGTAATTAAGTTCATTAGAATCAATTTAATATTGTATATTTATTTAAAAACATTTCAATATTTTTTATTTTTTTCATTCCAAACAGGATATCTAATCAAATTAGTAAAATTAATTAAAAAAATTCTATGTGTCCTCACACCCGTTTATTAAATTCCACCAACTATCTTCAGCAATTACCATCCCTAAATAAATTTGCCTCAAAAAATACAGGGACAAATCATCCAAAAATACCTCCCCATATCAAAGTTCCCTTTGTTAGATAATAGATCTTATCTTGTAAAGCTTTAGGTTAATTTAAATGTAGTCCCTTGAAGAAGTGGTAATGTTTCTAACAATGCAATTTAATATTAATTATTTTTATAAAACATTAAAATATTTTCTATATATTAAAAAAATCACACTGATTTCTTGAATATAAAAATATGAAATTTTGTTAATTTAATAACATATTCCCTTATTCATTTTCAACAAATGGAAAATGAAACTGAAAATCTTTTGTACGACGGACTACCGCCATATGAACATATGTTATTAGTTTTCTATCACCACTTCTCAGGGATGGATATAATGATTGATTTATTATTTATATATGATAAATTATTTATATTATTGTTCTTATTGAATCATTATATCATATATTCCATCTTACATTCAATTATTTGGTGATATAATAACGTCTCTCGTGTGTACAATAGGCCACCACCTCATGAAGCAATGTAATTCATTTTTACATCATTTTACATGAGATGTTTTGGGGATATAGGTAATTAATATATGTTATGTTTATTTTGCAATGATATTTCTATATATATAATATAACATCTAACATCTTATATTCCACTCTATTGTAAAACAATAACACTGCTTGTGTGTATGTGTGGACAACCACATCCTCAAAAAGCCATGACCTTTTTTTCAAATTCATTTAAATATATGGTAATATGGATAAGTTTTAATATATATATATATATTACAATATATTTATTATGTAATGTTTAATAAAATTTTATTTTCCTTTTCATACATTCGTTAAAAAAGAGAAAAGTTGTTCTTACATAAGAACGACAAACCATTTTCATTAACGGTGTAATCGATTTATTATATCAAATATTTATATATTAATATAAATAAATATATAATGAATAAATATTAAATCTTATCATTTCTAAATTTCTGGATATGATGTAACCATTATCAAATTAAAGTCACTGAAATTACCAATCATAAATATAAAATAAAATATGATGATTATCATTTGAAATAGTGATATTAAAAAATAATTTTTAATAAACAGGTGATAAATGACTATAGGTAAATCATATATGATATGATATATATGTGTAAATTTATTTAGTAAATTTATAATAAACAAATAATTTTAGTAAAGGACTCTCATACAAATACTAATAATGTCAATCCTGAGGTATGATTTCTCATGTCACTTTTACTATCATGAGGCATATTCAATAATTGCAACTTATTCTTTTATGTGCTGTATATATAGTAACTTTTGATATTTTTTATAATGATTCTATTTTATCTCATGTTATTTATTATTTCATTTAAAATTATTTATTTCATGGGATTATGATTCAAAAGTTATCAATGTGGTAAGGGGTTTTCCCACAATCTCATCATTATTCTAGATTGTTTTAGTTTAAGCCACACTTTAAGGAATTATTTTTTTTTTAAAATAGAACTATTTCATTATAATAAATTTAGTAAATAAATATTTAGTAATAATACTATTTTCCCACTAATTGTTACATAGAAATATTATAAAAATTATTTTATGAATATTTGACTTTTTTTCTTCAGTCGAAAAACCTTTTCCATCAATATAAAAGTTTTTTAAATGTGTTTTAATTTTTTTAATCGATTTAAAAATGATTTAGTAAAGGAATTTTAAACCATTTTTTCTACATAAAAAATGTTTTTAAAGGAATCTTAATGTCTTTTTTCAATCAAAGGTTGTTTGGATTTTATTGAATATGTGAACGGAATTTGTTTTTTAATGTGTAAATCATGAACAATGTTTTCATTCCTCATCAGCACTCAATGTCTTGATGATTATTTTACATGATTTTACTATTTAATTTCAAATTAACATTATATTCAAAACATTTTTTGAATATTTAGTTTCAAAAATATTTTCTATGTTAACATGTTGTTTTCCTAAAAAATGTTCTTCATGACATTTTCATGGTATTTATATTAGTCAAAGTCATGATTTTTTTATATCACTTTTGTTACAATATAATTATATTAAATTGATACCATCCTAATTATTACTAAGAATGGTTTTTGAATAATTTTATTGAGTTTTTACAATTGAATTTTAAATCACTATATTATTTTGGATGGTTTTTATTATGATTATTGATTGGGGCATGTATTGAAATTTAATGTCTGTTTTCAATGTGAATGTTTATTTAATGTATATTTCAGCCCTTTTAAATAAGGAATTCATTGAACATATAATGTGATTTTTGGAACCTATAATTAGACATTACATCGATTCATTAGTTTGTTTCAGGATAAAAATTATCTTGGGTATCTGGATTGGGCCTCAAACATTTATGTATGATTTATTGACATGAGGCTGAAAATGTATTATGTCATGGGAGAAGCCTTGAATATATTTGTAATATGTTTTAAATTATCTGTTTCGTCATTATGACTTTTTTCATTGATATACCATGTGATTATTATATTAGTTAGAATATCCATGGTTGAGTTTCATTATCATGTGATAATGTATATGGATTTATTTGATCATTATTAATTTTTTCAATATTATGATCATTATATTGAGTAAATGTAAATTGTTTTTGTTATTTATTAGTTTATAATGATTATGAATTATATATTTAATGCTTCTAATGTACATATACCCTTACTGGGAATATTTTCTAACACCTTTCTAATGATATATTCTCCACAGGATACCAGGAAGTGTTTTTTGATTGAAATGTCAGGATAAAATATGAGTAGTAATGGTATTTTATAAGAATAAACATTGTGTGTTTCAGTTTTTAAATTTTAATGAGAATTTAATGTTAGTATATCTTTTACCATGGATAATAAACTATTTTCCCCATTTGGATGTGATACCTTATATATAGTGTAAATGTAAAAAATTCCAAACAATATATTAGAAAGTAGGGAAGGGGTTGGCTGAGTTGGTATTAGAGGAAGTTTAGTAGAGACCTTTGGAACTATATTTTGGAAATCATAGAATAGGGAATATAAACTTATAATAGTCTTTGAGGGTATGTAAAGAATATCATATTAATTTTTTATTATGTAATGGATTATATGTTTTTTCTATGAATGAATCCTTGATTGATACCAAAAGTGGATTTGGTTCTGGAATTGAGGTAACTATGTGTAATGAATTAAAAAAGGGTGCACTAGGCTTAACCTAATCATCACATGGTGCATGATAATGGGATTGACTACGCATTTGGTCTGACACTCCTTTCTTATATGCTTATGATAATTCACATTTTCATGACCATCCATTATGAAATATTTAAAACCAATTATACACAAAAGAAACAATGTTTAGGATAATGAGATTAGTTATAAACAAAATGTTACATTTATGTTAAATTTTCACTAGTTTTTGGATTATTAATTATTATTTAAAATGTTCTAATCTAATATACATTATTACATCATTTAAAAATGGATTCTAGAATATTTATTGAGGATATGATCAATTCATTAAATACAACGATCAAGAACAACCATTTTTTGATGATCTTAAGAACTAATTTTTAAGTAATGTAGTCTCCTAATCATTCTCGTCAAATAAGAACATAGTATCTGTTGAAATAAAGATAGAGAAATAATTTTTTATTTATTTTGGTATTTATGGGAAGACATATAAAAAGATTATATTAGAGAAAAAATGGATAATGGGAATATCAGAAAGAATGGATGTACCATATGTTATAATTATCAAAGGAAACACACCGGTACATTCTTTAAGAGAATAAGTGTGTGCTATAGGTGTGGGTAGAAATACCACCATTATCATAATTGCAATGTAATGATGTAAATTTCTAATGATCAATTCTTCAACTATAAGGAGTCGAGGAACTACCAAAATGAATGCTCCATGATTCAAGAGAATATATCTAAAAATAAACCTAGGGATCATGGCTAAGATTATTTTATTGACATAGAGGAAGTGGAATGAATAATAATATTGTGTATGGATTGAGGAATTATGTTATAGGAGTATTTTATCAATAATACTCATGTTATAATAATCATGAAATGTATATGGATTATAATACTGTTAGGCTCTATCCTATTAGGAAAAGAAACCTCAAAAATCTAAATAAAATTCCTAGGATCAAGTCATGTGAGAACCCTATAAATTTGGAGCAGTATGAATTTTCATCTGGACATCAGTTTGCTGATGGTGCATGTTGTGTGTGAGGAGGGAGACTCAATTAGACTTCGATGATGGATAATTTGGTGGCTTCAGTCAATTAAATATGTATTGGGGGTGACTCAGATAAGGAAACAACCCCTCCTACACTTTAGAATGTTCTGGTGACTAGTCGATCGATGACAGGGAGGAGGTTTCTCAGAGACAATGTCGTCTCAAATAGTGAGCTTTACTAGTGGTTGGGATGTCATTGGGATGAGTATATTAGCATTACCAAGTGTCTTTAGAGGTGATATCAAAGAAAAACGTTGGTGGTGTGGATATTTGGTACGGATGGAAGTAGACTCTAGAATTAGGGGAGTATATGGTGTAAAAACATCACACCATTTGACATAGATATTTTTTACATCAAAGGATCGCCCGATAATAATGGTGTTAGATTAGAATATTGAGAGGGCACAGACTCTTCCATCTAGACTAGGAACTATTTAGTTTCGAAGGAGTAATTTCTAGCTGATAAACTTTGCATGTCATGTGTTATGGGAATTTATTTGAAAATATCTACCATAGTTGGTCAACTCTATGTAATTGGGACATCTCGGTCATGATATAGGCCTAAAAACCATGGGGATTTTGAAAATGTAAGGCTACTACTCAGCATATTTAAAAAAATGTAAAAATAATTAAAAATTTAATGGCCCTCAAGCTTGGTAGTATATGGATTGTGCTTGAGTACTAGTTCATAAAAGATTTGGGACCATATATGGAATTTTCCCAATGAATAAGAATACCGATTCAGTGACAAGTTGAACCTATTAGAAAAACACCTCATTAAGATCTTGTAACCATTAATATATTCTCAACAGTGAGATAATAATGATATGTTTCTTTTATATTGATTTTAATTATGAAAGATGTTATATGTTTGATGGTTTGTTTAATATATGTTAGAGTTTACTACCAAAATGAATTAATTTAATATATTCGATAACATTAGATTTTATATTTTGAAGACTTCATTTTTTCATTATGTTTTTTTTTGTGATGACTGTTTTTAAATATTTATATCACAAAATTATGTGCCTATTTATATTTTATATGGAATATCATGTTAATTTAGTGACTTTTTGTGAAAAAATTGGAAATTGAATTCAGATATAGAAATTTTTTGATGAGTTTTATGTTAACTATATAAGAAATAGATTAATTCAAGAATTGGTTTTTTTCATAACTTGTGATAACTATTTTTTTGAAAATATCTAGAGACAAGGGGATTGATATTCCATTCTAATGATTATTTTAATGTTATTTTTGCATAAATATTCATTTTGGATATTCAATTCCTGGATTAATAAATGAATATGGAATTTATCGAATCCAAACCAAAGGATTAAATTGTACCAATGAAGAAAAAAGATTTCATGAAATTATATTTTCATTTATTCTCTATCTAGATGTTAATAGATATCCTCAACTATAGGAAAAAGGACTTGAAATAAAAATTTTGTCCAAGTATAATCCTCTGTGATGAATTTAATGGCACCTTACCTCATCATAGATTTATGGTTTTGTGATTTTTAAATTTCTATTGATTATTCACATTATTTTTATTAATGAATACTATCACCCTCCATCATTATTTGAGTGTTAAACAATTATTCTATATTTGTATGATCACATCTAACATAAGATATCCTATTATGAAACCAAGTTATGTGATTAATCTATCTGACCTTCATGTACCACATTCAGTTTTATCAGGATGATTTTTTATTAACCCCTCTCAATATGTTAGATTTCCAGAAGTTAATTTTCAAATGTAATATTATTTACATATAAGATCATGATTAAATTTAGATAATGAAATTTATTTAATGGGGTAGAATATAACACCCCATTATTTTACAAGTGGAAAATCATGTTTGATAAGGTATTTAACAAGAAATACAATGCATAGAGGAGAATATAACACCTAGAGACTTTATAATATATTTATTTTTAATTAAATTTATGGTATTTGATATTTTTAATTACATTAAACAATGAGTTGAAATTTGATGACATGAATCACTGATTTTAACTTCTATTAAACATATCATTGAATTTATATAAAATTTGATATCTTATTAATATTATCATTTAAAACCTACAGTTATAACACTACTGTTATACAAAGAGATATGAGTAGTAAAAAATAATTTGAAAATATTTTGTAAAATAGTTCTATATAATGAAAATATACTGGTAAATAAATACGTATTTTTCATTAAGGACTTTAAAATTTCAAAAAATATATTTTCTAAAAAAAATTCATGCATTTTGAGAAAAAATAATAAAAATAATCTTTAACTATTTCAGAAAATGTATTTTATAAAATTATTTTATTTTTTTAATATCTAAATGTCTCTATTTTATTGGGGTGAATATTGGATAATTTTATGAAAAGATAGATTTTCAGTGAATAGTTAAAAATAGTGTTGTTCATTTAGAATTGTGATTTTTTGAATATTTTAATAAACCAGATAAAAAACATTGATGATTAATAAAATATTTTTTTTTCAATTATATATATTTAAATATGATTCATTTCATTAGAATATATTTCATATTCAATTATGATATATAATATTCGTAAACATTTGATCATTTTTTCTTTGAAAAGAATTATTTTTATATCGTCTACATGATTAATTTTAAATAAATTCTTCCAATTCAATGAAATAATTTTAAATAAATTTATTCCATATTTTGGATATGAATAATATATATCATTTAATAATTTCAACATAATTTTTGACAATTATTTATTGTATGAACTGTAAAAATAAATTACTGTGATTATAGTAAAAATGGGTTTACAAATGGTTAAACTAAAAAGATAAGTGTTAAAATGACCAACCAACTTCTCGAAGATCAATTTTATGATCTAATTTCAACCATATAATATATTATTTTCAATAATGAACCTTTTTGGTGGCTTGTGTGATGATAAAATTTTGGGTGTAAATGACTCCTTTCAAAAAATACTAAGTGTGTCCTATCCCCCATTTATAAAAGGCAACCCCTATACTCCACCCTAAACAATTCAAAATACATTTGTATTAATTAATACCTACTAAAATATATTCCATAAATACCTAAACACATCATAGTGGACTTGGTTAGATCATAAAGAAAACCTATGAAATCTTTAGTTTAAAATCAAAGTGGGTTCTTGAAGAAAATGTAATGTTTTTAACTATGTGTTTTAATTTTCATTCTATTTGTACCTCATTATGATATTTTAAAAAGCATGAAAAAATAATAAATATAGGTTATATTAATATTTTTATGTTATTATATTAATTTCATTACCTATAACAAAATTCACTTCCATCAAATGGAAAATGAAACTGTCGATCTTGTGTTTAAAGGACTACCGCATAATGAACTAATGTTATTCATTCATCATTGAAACCTATCATGAAGTGATATAATAATGTATTTAATATTTATTTATGATATTTATTATATTATTATGATTTAATAATAATATTATCACATATTAATTCAAAAATTATATTTTGTAAGGGATACAATAACATATCTCTTGTGTAATGTGGGCCACCACATCATGAATCACTGTGAATAATTTTTCATTTATGTGTTATACGAAAGGTTGTAAGGATATGATTAATTAATATATGTAAGATATTTATTATCTGAACATAATTATTGAAATATAATATTTCATCTAACTTTTTAGCTTCCAATTTTGTGGGATATAATAACGTTACACGTGTGTAGGAGTTGATTACTGCCTCCACGTTGTGATGTGAATTGTTTTTTATTTTATTATCTCAAGTATGAAAATAAGGATTTTTTATTAATATAAATAATATATATATATCATAATAATTATTATTTAATGTTTAATTAATATTTATGTTACATTTATTCCAACCGTCATATAAAATATAAATTGCATTCATGTGTACATACGACCTATTATTTCAATGAATAGTGTGGTCCATTTTATATATATAACCATTATATACTATTATGAATAAATATAAAATGAATAAATATAATATTTAAATAATTTTTATCTATATGAATATTATTTAACCACGATCAAATTAAATGGACAAAAATTATTGAACTAAATCATAAATGAAAAAATGAAGCATTTATCACCTGAAAAAGTGATTTTAACTATAATTCATAATAAAATAGGTGATAAAAGGCTATACATAAATCATATATTTGATGAAATATATTATTATGTCTATTTAATATATTTCTAAAAAACCTATTATTATTTTTAATTATATTTTGACACATACCAAGGATTTCATACCTGAGGTAAGAGTTTCTTGTCCCACTTTTACTACTACAATACATATACACTAAACACCACTTATTACCTTATGTTGTGGTAATAATGTAACTTTTGATATGTTCTATAAATAATAAATTTAAATTCATGATATTTTATGTTTTGTTTTATGTTATATATTTCATTGGGAACAATATTTAAATGTCACCAAATTTGTTAGGGTTTACTTAACATTATTTCCATTAATTAGGAAAAGTTTTTATTAACTCTATCTAAGAATAATTATTTGATATTTCTATAATAAATTCAATATATTTTATGAAAATTTTTTTTTCATGAAATTATTGAAGTTATAATTCCATTTTAAAACTCTTTCTTACTCGAAATGATAGATAAAAAGGTTAAAAGAAAAATTGAACATAATTCTCCCTTCAACCAAAAATAATTCGTCATCAAAAATATATTTTTTATAATGTCTTCAAAGAACATTTAATTTTTTTTCAGAATGATTAATTATAACAATCTTAACCCAATTTTATTATTTCATTTTTTTAAAATTAATCCATATTTTAGTTTGAAAATTATTATTTTTGGGATTTTACAAATATTGTTAAAGAAATATTTACTTTAACATGTAAAACACGAATTGAAATATCCTCTATAATAAAATTTAAATGATTTAAATATTATTTTACATGTTTTAAAATGTTATTTTCATTGGAATTTGTTGTCAAAATATTTTTTTACCATTTAGTTTTAAAAATTTTTATGACGTTAAAATGAAATATTCCTCAAATATTTAATTAAATATATATTGTATTTATATTCATCATTAACGGAAAACATTTTATTAAATATTTTCTAGAATATAAATATACTATATTGATACCATAATTATTATTTCTCATATTTTTTATGATCATTTTGACTTGTGATGTATGTATGACCATATCCCTGAAGCCACTTACTGGTGGCCTAAGTTAATTAGCCACATAACCAAAAGCACACCTCCCCGTACACCGAGGGCTAGAGACCAACAACAATGGGCTTTGTTTTTTTCATGTGGAGATAATAACCTCATGATCATATTTTAGTATAGTGGTTATTAAAAATAATATATAGTGGAAAAAATATGTAACTAGTAGTGGAATAATAAATATGCATGATAAATAAATATGTGTATTGTGAATTAATGACATATAGAAAATATTATGATCGTGTCTCTATCCTATATAAAAAACAATTAAATGGGATATAGGGGTTGAATCATATAAAAATTGCTAAAAAATCAAAATGAAAAAATATTACTCCACTAGGATCATGACTATAAGATCAGGTGTCACTCCAACTGATGTGTTACTTTTAGAAACAAAAATTGAATTTACAATCCACACAACAAGTATAAAGTAAGTATAGGGTTGATCCACATGGAGGCATAGAGTGTTTTCAACTATATTCATGGTTAATTTACTAAAGGATTTCTGAATTTAGTGTTTTCATTTCACATTTTTCAGATTTTATTCGGTTGTTTGAGTAGTTCACTTCAAAAATTCATTTGATGTTTACCTAGAAAAAAAACATTAAGACTATTTTTAACAATCGAGTGAGAAAATTCATCAAGGCTATGGATTTTTATGATGATTTTCAAAAATTAATTTTGATTTTTGTGTTGTGTTGTACATAATAATTCCCATATATGAGATTCAAATGTGATGGAACTCTCTTAGTATGATATGTTCAATTTAGGTCCATAGGAATTTGTTTATTGGTTTGAAAATTTGTTTTCATTTTTTTATATGACACCCTTGGAGACATGAAGTGCACTGAATGGTCATTGGATTACATGCTTTATTCCCCTAGAGATCTCTGTAATCTTTTTTCTTAATCTGATATAGAGTATCTAGTCTTAAAAATAAAGAAGAATCATGATATTTATAGGAGATAAAAGAAGTAACAAAGACAAAAAATGTGTAATCAATCACTACAGAGTCTTCATTTCCCATAACATGAAAATATTTAAGTAATTAGATACTCATTGAACAAATTATGGAAAACCATATCTCGTTACATTATATCTTTATTACAACTGAAAACAAAATGAAAAATTACCAGGACACCATAATAGATACATCTCTAGAAAAAACTATAATGTGTTTTAAGATCCTTTCCATTAATTTTGATTCCTACCAGATGATTACCCTTTTCTAAAGTTGTTGAAGTATCATTAATTGGATTATTCCTGGTGTTTATGAGTGGTTAGTGGTCATACTACCAAGTCAGATGGTGTTTAAAGATGTAGATATGAGGTGGTTAGCTATATGTTGATTGGTGCATGATTTAGGCGTACTGTTAGTTTAACCATTTGTCAACTATTTTCATGGTTCTGTTCTTCTATATTTGTGGTGAACATTTTTATATTTTTTCCACACAGTTTTTTTAAATGTGTGGAGACCATTAAATGGCCACAAGAACCTCATAGGCACACCCTACATAGTTTCATATATGATCCACATGGTTTTTGTAACCATGAAGAGGGAACAATACTAGTTCTATCTTAAGTCTATTAGGTTCAAATGGTTTCTTGGAATGGTGTTCTCGGTTTCAGTTATATAGTATTAACCATTCAACTTGAAAAAATGATCCAAATTCCACGAATATCCCTTTTGAATTCCCAGTTTATTCCAAATCTTTTTTATCATCCTTGGATGACCAATTCCCACCTATCGAGACAAGTTAAGGATGTTAAAATGTGACTATTTTTCAAATACACCATTTTATTCTTCTTTTAAGTATCAAAACTCCATATTAACATAATTTAATCACACTCCCCCACACATGATTGGTATTTGTCCTCAAAAAAATTTATGGGTAATCATCTCAAAGTGAACTTCACAGAAAATTGTTATACAATTAAAATATTATATCATCAAAATTAATGTAAATCATGGATGAATAATTATTTAATGTACAACATGAATTATTCACGACTCATCAATATTTAAAGTTATCCAAAATGTGGTATCAATTCAAAAAATCTAAATAGTCCTTCATAATTCATTGTTGTTTAAAATTTATATTGTCCTTTATTTCTATAATAATGTTACTTCCTCCACTTTAATCGCATCACACACTTCAGTATGATAAGAAATGATTTCTTTAATACCACTTTATGGTCTATCTCTTTTATAGGTCACAAAATATCATTAACCAGTAGCATTGAATAATGATGAATGTTCATCAAATTTTTGGGAATATTTTTTCATATCTCAAATTTTCTTCATTAGGGTGAGATACTTGCATTAAATTTTTGGTGCCCAATTTTTTCATGTCATATCTAGATGAATTAATTGAGAAAGTCAATAGATCAAGAAATTAGGATCAGATAATAACCAGTAGTTTTTATGAATAATTAAATGATTCACTTACCTTTATGCATAAATATATTTCCATTTTAATGGGTCATTTAATTAGAACGACTACATTATGAAGTTAATTATTTAATAATATTAATGAATGATTATATAACATTTTCAATTCATGTGTTCCAATGATTATTTAGATTAAAAATATTATTATAAATCTGAAAATATTATGAATTTCATAAATAAGTCTCCTAATTCAATTTTTTATAGTTTAGATAAATGTATGACATCTATTACATCCCTTTGGAGGTCCTCTATAAATAACATTTTATCCTAGGAAATTCCATGGAAATGACCAAATATAGTTCTAAAAGTAAGATCCCTCCCATACACATAAAAGAAAGCATATTCCCTCATGAGTAAAGCTAGATTTAGAAGTTGGATAGAAAAATTCATGCAATGAGATTGAAAAACTATGAATTGATAGAAAAATGGAATAGAGTAGAAAAAATCCCCTTAAAAATGTCATAAAATGACCAATATTTGGTGTTTCAAGTCCCTCTAAGTGGAATATTGTATCCATTCCAAAGTATTCATACACATGTTTTCTAGACCTAGATACCATAAAAGGTGAATCAATAATAAAATAATAACAAAAACTGGAATTGAAATGAATCACACAATCACATCAAAAATGAAGAATTAAACAAAAATTCGATGGATCAATCAATGTTATAAAAAATTTAGAAATAATGTTAACTGTAATATCGTTTTAATGTGATAGAAAATAATTTCCAACCTATGGGAGGACCAATGTGAAATGGGTCCTGGATTTATGCATGGGTGGCCTAATCCCTTGATGGATTTGCTATGGATTGATTGGTTTTCATTAACTATGTAGGGAAACATATAGGTGGATTCATTGGTAGATAGGGTTCCATAGAAGGAACTTTGTGGAATAAAAAATTCCTATACTTTTAGATGAAAGGGGGATGTCTAGATATTGTTCAATAAAGGCCAGGGGTAGGGAGATCTTGTATATTGATGCATTCCATCTGTCATTGAGTGTCTTCAACAAGAAAGTCGTGCACTGCATATAAATACTCGTCTATATTTTATTGCATATTCAGGTCTCTAAATGGGTTTCCATCAATGTTGGGGTAAGTGTAGTAGGCCAGGTATTATGGAGGATGCATGGAGGTGGTTGGGGAGGTGGGTCGGTACTCCTTAGCTCATGTGTAGGAATTGTTGGATGAGACAGTTGGGGTTGAGGTTTAAAGGAAACGATCTTGGAATTACTCTCGGTGTATTATAAACTATATGTGTTTTCCATCAATTTCAAGAATCCAAAAAATTCTAATAATATTGAAATAAAATGGTAGAGGAGATGGAAGCTCAGTGGAGTTGTTCTCATAAAATTGAACACCAAGACATTCTTTTATGAGAGTTATACAAGGTCCTCCAAAAATTTCTCTGTTAGGTTTTCTAAACATGTGGGGGTGGTACTGCATGAATTCAAACGTGATGTTGATGGGTGTCCTAGTAATCATAGAATGTAGAATGAACAAATCATGCAGGTTGAAATTTAATTCGATGTCTTTTTTGAGTAGTGAAATAGGTTGAAATAATTATGTGAGGAATTTGATGTTTGGTGTTCCAGAGCTTCTAGGATAAAAGTATTTGAGTTATATAGGTTAGTTTAGGTTGCTGAATATTGGTGGAAAATCCAGTAGTAGTTCAAGTGTCCCAATATCAGTATTTCTTAGCATAATCCATGATCTAGAAATTTTTTTCTCATAGATGCCTAAAAATGAGAAGAACACTCCATGAAAAAAACTATTATAGTGTTTTAAAAGTTGTATTGTGATGTTACCTATACCCAATTCTAAATAATCATGCACATTATTGGTATACTAGTGGAAGCACCAAAAAATGGTAGCAAACTCTATCACGAGTACCATATATTGTGTGTTGTGCACTGGTTATGTGTCTGTTATCAAATAGTCTCTATAGCTCATCAAATATCCCTATGGCATCATGTTTTTGGGGAGTAAACAAGTGATACATGTTGACTACTTGAGTGACTATCACTCTATATATTATATTCTCATCCATAATGGAAAATTTGAGTATTAGACATGGGAGGTTATTATATCTAGAAACAATGGTACTTTTGGAAGATTCCAGGAATATTTGGACAGGTTTCGTTAAGTAAATAAAAATGAAAATCATAGAGATGGGAAAATTGACAAAATTATAGATATAAAATTGAACTATCATTATGATATTTCTATATTATTTAAGGAAATTTAAAAATATTTGAAAACATATCATAAAAAAGTGTGGTTTGTGGAAAAGTATGTTTGTGAAAGTTTTTTTTTTGACGATTTAGAAAGAAATAATTTGAAATGGATGATGAAATAATAATATTAAAATTAAAAAATTTGGAGAAGGGGATGAAGGGAAGCATAATACTTACCTAACCTATGGGAAGGAGGATGATGGAAAGGGAATGAATGAGTGGGAAGAAGAAGAAGAAGAGGGGGAAGAGAGGAAGAAGAAGAAGAATACCATATAGAGTGATCTAAAGGGAAAAGAAAGAGAAAGGGATCTTAGAGGTTAAAAGAGATGGAGGAGATAAGAATTGTACACTATAGGTATGGTGAGTATTTTCATGATTTTTTTGATTATAAAATTGTTTTATTATTTCTTTATGCTTTTAAAATTGTGGTATTTTTAGTGACACGCGGTTACTACACATGGTATAGTTTACCATTTTATATCCACTCTTAAGATACTAGTATGTGAACCCTTCTTCATGGTTGCATCACATAGTATGTTAAGTCATGTGAATCCAATGTGCCTACCTCTAGAATGAGGTTCCCATCATTCATGTTCAATTTCCATGGTTTTTCTAAATATATGAAATCTAAATGTGTGATGATGAATTTTTTAAAAACATTAAATTCCCTTGTTTAAATGAAATATTTCACTCCAAAATCTGATCATTTATTCCCTAAATATTTCTCAATATGAATTGATTATGCCATAGGACGCCTAATGATTCTATAATAGAGATTAAGTTGGACATCTACCACTTTTCATCAATCCTATAACTAAAAAAATCAAAAATAAAAAAAATAACATAATCCCATAAGAAACACACAATATAACAACCTCTTTGATAAATTTTGGAAATTCTAGGTCGCCACCCAGTTAGTTCTATGTTCAATGCCTCAAGCTCAACATACCTAGGAATATTTTTCACCCCAATTTCATGGTGGAGAACATTCCCAACATGCCCCCCATTTAAATTTTTGGTTTGATATATTGTTCATTCACATTAAACAACTTTTTTTCTTCAATAGAAAATACAACACACAATGGTGGAATACCATGAAATCATTGAAAGAACCTAACCATTGGGATTTCAATTTCAATTGAAATATCTTTACCCATGAGTTGAACAATAAAACATAACTATCGAGTAGGAATGATTTTTTAGAGACCAGGGTATCATGAACCCCATCTGTTCTCTCCTTGTAGAGCTTGGCATTTTCATATTCTTCCTAGTGTATGTCATGGTTCTCAGATAATAGGATTATCCGTTTTTCATAAGATACTTTTGTATCATAGTTTAGTGACTTGAAAACCTAATATGAATTGTGTTCACGTTCCATGGGTATGTTGAAGGGATTTTAAAAGACCATATAGAATTGGGAGATCACCAATAGTGTTTTGAATCATATCCAATATTCCAATAAATAATAGTCATGTTTTTTAAAATAATCATTCCATTATGATACCACTTTATTATTTACAATTTGTTGGAGCTTAGGGTATGAAACATACTCTTTGTGACTAGATTGTGGATAATATGATTTCCCCAAATTTTACTTCACCCCACATTTTATGAGAACATTTATCGTAACTGTATAATAAAAATGTATCCACCTCTCACTGATTAGGACCCGAGGACACCAATCCTAATGAATATATTCATTTTCAAAAAGGTGATGACAACCTCCACAATATTTTGGGTTGTGGATGTAGCTTCTAACAATTTAGAAACATAATGAACAAATACCAAAAAAAATTAATACCATATAATGGTTTAAACTACCCCATGAAATCAATACCCCCGACATAAACTACTTCGACGTAATTAAAGGGGAGAAGTGGAATCTCACCTCTGTGTAAAATATTTCCTTTTAGTTGTTATTTATCAAATAATTCCTAAATAATTATTTGAATTATTGCGTGTTTTCATTAAAAAATTGATTTTAGGATTTTGGAAATGTGCAGTCAAGACCATAATGCCCTCCATCAAGTGATGTGTGAAAAAAATAGTATTCCATTAACTTCAAATATTGGTATGTAGCGGTGAATCATTCCATATTTACATGATGAGAAAATAAATGGTTCATCACAAAAATTTATCTTCAAATTTTATTTAAATTTCATACACTATTGGTATGAACGATCAGGGTAACGAACTGATTTGGAAAAGTAATTGGAAATATCTATGAATCGTAGATAAAAAGCAGCCATTACTGAAAATATGTAATAATCTATAATGTCTTCAATTATCACTATATCATATTCATTTTCCTTGTGAGGTAACTCTATGTGGGATATATGATCAGTAATTAAATTCTCACTAACATTATAATCATGAATATCTAAATAAAATTCTTAGATTAAAAAACCCCCATGAATCAACTAATATTTCCTATAATTCTTATTTAATAAGTACTAGAGTGATGAATGATCAGTATACATGTTAAATTTGTAAAAAACCAAGTAAGATAAAAATATATTAAAAAAAAATAAAATTAAACATTTTGTTCTCCTTTATGGTATAATTTATTTAATCCTAAATTATGACATGGATTGAATAATAAATATGCCTAAAGATACGATCAAGTTTCTAAACAAGGACTAACCCCACAACATAATATCTCGCATTTCACACGAGCTTGAATTACTCATACTAATATGATGAAACCATATTAGAGTTTCTTTCATCCCCATTTTCAAGCAGAAAAATTACCCAATGAAGGATTTATTGAATTTGAAGTGGGAGTACCTCAAGAGGATATTAGATAACATTTTATCTATTTTGGAAACATTTCACACAAACCATGGATAAAATCATTCATGTCAAACAAAATATTGTATTACACGGACTAAAGTAGCAATTGGAAGGATTTCTATGACATAAATTTTGGTGGGATCAAATTCAATTCCTTTTTCAAATATCTGGTGGCCTAATATGATACAATTATACACCATAAAATGGGAACTTTCCCAATTTTAAAAAATATATATTTCATCTTCACACATAGTACCAATACAATTTTCATGTTTATGAAGCATGATTTATATAAAATCCTATAGATAGAGAATTCATCCATGAATACCTACTAAATTTTCACTTTCATTTCATTGAAAATAGCTAAAATACACTACTAGTATGTGATATGAGTATTGGATATATCGAATGACATACGATGGTAATAAAATGTTCCATATAAACATGTAAAGGTATACTTATCCTAATCTTCAGGGGAAATATATATTTTTCCACATCCAAAATAGCTATTTAGGATGTATTAGAGTTCATGACCGGCTAAATATTCTAACATTTACCCATGAATGTTAGTGGGAAGTCATCCATTCATTTGAAATCATGTATCCTTTTGTAATCAACACATACCCTCCATCCCATAAAAGTTTGAGTTTGTTTGAGATCATTCTTCTCATTGGATATCATAGTAATTATCGACCTTGTTGGGTACCACTTCAAAGGGGTTGACCTGTAGTCTATATGAAATTAGAAAAAATTTTCTAGTGTATAATGTCTTTATTACATACAATTTCAAAATCGTTTTCATTGAAGGGTTTTTATAATATTGAGGTTTTCGAGATGGTTTAGATCCTTCTTCAAGAAGTACCTTGTGGGTACAATGGTTGGACTGACTCCTTTAAGATCATCCATTATACTACCAAAATACTAGACTCATCATCTAAGAACCTATAAAAGTGAATATTATAGCTATTGTGTGAGGGATATGTAAATATTGAAAGCTAGTGTGACTCCCCCCCAAATTCCAATTATTTAATGATGATTGGAGAGGCTTTATTGTAAGTCCTAGAATTTATTATTTTAAGGCACTATATGTTCTACCACTTTCTATTGGAAACTACTGTAGACAACTACACACTGCAAAAAATGACTTCCCTAAAATAAAATATTGCAGATCCTCTTGTTCTAATTCAGTTATGATTTCAATTGAATCAAGGACATCAATAGAACAATATATTCCCTTATCAATTTTTATGGAGTCTTCATAATCATAAATCATGGTTTAGGTGAAACAATCCTCACATTCCAAAAATATTTATTATTTGATATCCTTGAGGGGATTATAAAAAACACATTAATATCCCACATGGAAGATAAATTCTCATTAAGGAACAATTATCAATACTTTTATAGTATCCAAAAAGTGTCTCTCTAAAATCAATAGTACACCCATGTCCTCCTTCTTGTCGAGTATAATTAAGTCAATAGGAAGAATAATCCTTTTATCCTTCACCAATATGTCATCAAGGAATCCTTTTAGGTATTTTATAGAATGATCAGTTAATTTTTTCACCACATAGGTTTGATTTATTTAGTTAAATCCAAAATTCTCAAAAACATGGAATGAAATTGAATTTACCTAATCCCCCAAATCCAAAAGGGAACCCACAATCCTTCTAGATACGACTATAGATTGAATAGAAAATCCTACAGGATATTAATTCATGGGATAAATCGAAATTTTAACCATAATAGGGAACTATTTATTGAGAGGAATGGTACCAAAATCCTCCATCAATTTTAAAGATAAGAATACTTCATAAAATTTTTGTAAGTGGGAATTTGTGATAATTCCTCTACAAAGGGGATGTTTTTGTAGTTTTTTAAAAATACTTTCATGATTTTTAAAAATTGTTGGTGTATATTTATTTTCCTCATGCAATTCATAATGGGAAATTTGGATTCATAAGGTTTGAACACCCCCTTTTTGTTATCATGAATAACACCCTTACCTTTTCATGACTCTTTTGGTGAGGGTTGAAATAATAATTTAGTTATTTTTTCAATGTCTGGTCAGATATATTATGATTTTAAACATCATAATCTCCTTATATTGATGTAACTTGTTCAGGTAGCTCATTCCCACTTCCCATGGTTACTCCATCAACTTCCTCATGTGGGATAATTTTTGTATTAACTAATAGTGTGTTAGATTTCACTAAAGTAACGATTGGATTACTATAAAATCTTGATTTTTTGGATTAAAATTGACTCTTATTGATTCTAGAATACATATTTAGTTGTGGCGTTGTACATGGACATAATCACTTCTAAATTTGAAGGGTTTTTCTAAAGAGGATACTATTGAAAAACATCTTTCTTTTTTTCTTGACGAGGAGGTTTTTCGTAGAATCCAATTAGATGAATAATGGTATATTCTATGCTTGAACGAAAGAGTAATAAAAATTAATAGCATAGGAATAGAGATCTCCACCAAGAGGAGGGGAGGTATTTGTACATGTATGAAATGAATAATGTCAGGGGGTTCATAAAGTAATGGATTTAAAAATCATCTTTTCCCATATTTTAAAAGGTCACAAGGTTTGGATGCAAGGTTAGTCAAACCATGCACAAACAGTTTGATAACCACTATCAAATGAACCCATTGTAGAGAATAAAAACATGGTATGAATAATCAAACACACCCTCCAGAAAAAACATTGGTAAGGAGGTCTGTAACACTCTCATGGCTACACAGCATGGGAAGCAGGGTTAGGAAAAACTGTTCCCTCCACAGTTCACTGGATTACACCCCACTGTAGAGTCACATGATTAGAATTAATTGTGCACTAACCATGAATCTTAGTCTACCTTTTCATATTTTGGAAATTATATATCTAAGATACCATGAACTCTACTAAAACTCTCCTCATCCCCTTGAGAACATTAGTAATAAAAAAATGAGATGGGTTGGAGAACAATAATCCTAATATCAACAATACATACATGATTCTCTACAAAGTATTCATCTTCATCAAGCTCAATATCCTCATAATTAAAATAATGAGATGGGTGAGAGTAATAATAATGAATATTTGTTAATAGGATGATGGCATGCATTGATTGACACATATAACGTAAAGCCAATTCAAATGATACTAACCCAACTAGATATCTGATATTTAAAAAACCAACATAATTATCAGATATATATACCTATAAAAAACCCATCAATGGCCAAATCTTGTAAAAAATTATATAAATACCTGATGTCCCACCTCAATATATTGAGGTCGGTGGTTATGATCAATATTAGTCTTCTACTAGTAATGAGTTTTTTCCATATAATTTATAATTAGAAATACCTATTATGAAGTCTCGTGAATGAGAGGAGTTCCATGAAGTTCTACCTTACCTTATGCTAATTAGAACAATAGTGAGTGAAATGACCTACCATATAAATAATCATAGGTATTTTTCATTATAGTTTCTCTAAAAAAATTATTATATGAAAATCCAGTTATAGGTTGGTGTCTCACACAAATAACTCAAAAATAATGGATACATTCTAAGAACATGTCCCCTAGAAGCTATATCATATGCTCAGACGAACTATCTGTCTATGGGTGAAATTTTGAACTCCAAATAACCTGAAAACCTATTAGTTTCTTAACCATGTACTAAAACACATTTTAAACTAAATATGTCTATATGAAATGTTAATATATGGAATATCATGAAGGAGTACAGTATCTCAAATGTAAACCCTTCCATGTTCATCAACATAGAAGTTTTCTTAGATTGGTTGTAAGTGTGTGACCATTCTGAACCTATAAAATATGACCCATTATATACCATTACAATGAAAGGATTTGAAAAAACCTATAAAAAATTCCATGGTTACATTATACAATTTCCAATTAGGAAAGGAAAGTATAATTTTGAAGTCCAACATGATATTAGTGATCTAAATTCACCTACAGAGAGAAAGAACACCATGTGATAAATCATCCAATATAACTCTTCATACCCAAACACCAATTATGTCAATTTATATCATAGTATATATTTCTAATCCATCAAATCATATCCAAATAGAGGCATGATATCCCTACATTAACTCTTCAAACATGTTTGATGTTACTAAGATACTTTAATAGATGTTCATAATTTTATCCTCACTGATAACCCTAACATAAGGTGGGTCCTCACCAAATACACTCTTACACTAGAATACTCTCTATAGGTAGAAAAGTTGTCTCATCCATGCAAACTTTAGATGGGATTATTCCAATAAAAACTATCAAAATAGGTTTCCCATGATATTCCCAAATCTATATGTGAATATTATAAAAACAACCCATTAAATCCAACTCAAAATTGGCCTCATGGATGGAATGTGACTTATTATTCCATATTATGTCATAAAATAATGATTTTCTATTTATAGGGGTATAGGTGTGTCCAATTTTGGATGTATAAAAGAACTCTACAAAATTTTGATACCTTAGATTCAAGTCATAGTTTGGGGAAACATATTTGATAATTTTTTGGCCTATGTATATGAAGTGCCATTCACTAAAAAATAATAACTTTGATAGTGTAAATCACAACTCATGGAATACAACAAGAGTTCATGTGTAGGTTAATTCCACTATTGAGGTTTCATCTGGAAGGACCTATATGCAATAACTCAATCACCCAACATCTAAACTGCTCAAAGCCTGATTCTGAAAACATCATAATAAACTATAGATCGTTTGCCATATCTAAAAAAACAGGAATAATTGTTGAATTATTTCTCCCGTTTATATACTAAAAATCTACTTTAGAGGATTAATACCATAAGAACATCACTCCCATCTTACAATAGCCCTTGAGAAGTTCATCTTTGTTTGAGAATTTCTTGAATTAAATAACTGTTAGATCCAGCTATCTCTATGAATGTTGGTATGTAAAATAATGTCTTGGTTACTCACCACAATTAATTTTTCTCATATTATTTAGGTAAATAAAAACTCATTTATATAAAACTATGTGACCAAATAAGTGAACCATATCATTCCAAAAGTGCAATTTTGTGAGATTATTAAATAATTGATGCTATATAAATGTATTCATCATGATATCACGATGTTTTTCATAGTCTTTTAGAGTATGATACTATAATAAAATTTAATCCAAGAGGACTACCATGAGTGAATCTATGAATATATTTATAAATTGTTTCAATTTTGCAGTGATAAATAATTTTTAATTCATCTAGACGAATGAAACAATCAAATACTTATACAATCTATATCTACTATGGAGAATTGTTCATGGTATGTCTTATGGTATCACATGCACCTGATGGTATCCCGAACACAATTCTATCTTAGAGAAAACCTTTTATCCTCAGAGATGTTTTTAGATGTCTTATATATGGGAATGTGGATTCAAGTTCCTTAGAATATGTTGGTTCAACTGATGGTAATCTACAAACAATATTGGGGTACCATCCTCCTCTATGGAGAAAAGAAATGTTCAAACCCATCAAGATGTACTGGTTAATATAAAACCATTAGCTTAAAAGTATTTTATCTACATTTTTGAGTTCATAGAGATATATAGGTTTTATTCTGTACGGAGTAATAGAAACTATTGATTCTTCTAAAACTAACTCAATGGTTAACTTCACCTCTCTCACAAGTGTTTGGCTTTAGAATTCATCGGGGACAACATCTTTAAAACTATCCACAACATGAGGTAATTCTACAAGCCATATTTCATATACACTCTTACAAGGACTATCCATATAGGATTTCAATATGACAGATCATGATTCATAGGTCCAACACAACCCTCTTGGACATCCCATTCACTATTATGAATAGTCTTACAACCCTAGGGTTATGTAAATTTCAACCTCCTGAGATACCAACCAACATTGGAAATGTATGGAACCAATTAGTCCATCCTGAGAATGAAAAAGAAGCCCATCATCTCAAGGGGAAAAAATTCTAGATAAATCGATATCAGTCCACCTCAAGAGGGAAATCCTTGCATTGGCATATACTCTTCGATTTGTCGCCCAATAGAGTATCTAAGGTCATAAAAGCACTAATATACTCTATTTACATCCTAAGGATCTACACAATGGATTTAGATAAAATATATTGTGATAAACCTATATAAAATGAGGGAAAAACAATTTATAGGTTGTAATAATAGTACTTAAAATAGTATATGTCCACAAAAATTTCCCCCATGTTTTAGGTTGAACTACATTGATATGTCCAGACCTACGACCATGAGATGAAACATGAATAACCCAGGAAAGTGAACTCTGTTGGAATTGTACATCTATGGATTGACTATGTTGACAATGAAAAACTTCTAATATTAATCATTTAGTGGTAATCATGATCCATTTAGGTCATGGAGCTACTGATCGAATACCTAAATGTGATGGATGTAAAGAACCCTTCTCATAATGAACTTGAGACGAAGTTTGGTAGAAATGATGATGGTGACCCATCCTTCTGAAACATCAACACTCAATAGGGCCCCATATACATTGTGGATTATTATGGCCTATCTGACCACATTGGTGACACAACACATAAATACTGGTGTGTGTCATTTGACCATTTCATCGACAATGAGCATCATCAAAAAACATTTATTGCTATGAGGTGAACTGAATCCCTACATCAAAACCGAATCACCCAAACTCCCACTACCATCATCCATTAACAGTCATTTAGTGATGAGGTCTGGGTAGACTATATTTGAAATCATTGTCAGCTAAAATAAATTCTACTGTTATTGGATAGAATATGTTATTCCATCCCCAAACCACCTTGTAGTTCGCAACTTTTCAGTAGTTTTTTATGAAAATTTATTTATCTTAGTTATACAAGAAGAATACTTCCTTACAGATTTAAAACTACAATTTATTTGAATAAAATATCTATAATGGTCTTATGTCAATCTTTAAGGG
Source organism: Viscum album (assembly GCA_963277665.1). Taxonomy (NCBI): domain Eukaryota; kingdom Viridiplantae; phylum Streptophyta; class Magnoliopsida; order Santalales; family Viscaceae; genus Viscum; species Viscum album. The sequence continues at coordinate 1,861,167,946 of OY728133.1, read as the reverse complement.
TTGAAGTAATCACCGAATGTTGTATGTAAGTCCACATAGACCATTCCCCAATGATGTTCATCTTTGGAGATGATATCCAACAAACATTTAGAAGAGACAAAAAGCATATAGTCGGCGAGATTTTCCATCATATATAGAAGAGTATATAATTGTTCAAAGATCTATATCATGGGATCTATCTACGAATCATCATCATGAGGACCACCATCCCCTGTGATGATAAGAGGATGGTTTAGTTGAAACACCATCATCAACTACTCTATAGTTGTTGAAGGTCATGGAGCTCCATGTAAATTCTAAATAATGATCTAGAAGCTTTCTTGAAACTGTGTATTGGATCCATGTGGATGAATAAAATGAGGTTCCCTCTTGTGTAAATTAATTAGGTATAACTAGTGGCTTAGAGACTACCTCCTTCAGATTACGACCATTACCACCCTCCTAGAACACGACATAAGGATTTAATCTAGCATAACTATAAAATTTAGAAATTAAAAACACATATAATATTTTATATTATACAATAATCATAAATAATATGAATTTATATGTACACATTCTTCCTATAAATGAGTTATACCCCTCTTCCATTCCCTAAATCCAAGACATTGTGATTAAAAATGTAAAATATGTCAAAAGAGAAACTACATACTATCCACTATTAAGGATGGGCATTATAAAGGTCTCATATAACACCACGGGGGTTTTGGTATATAGACTTTCAACTAAAATTTATATCAGAAAAAACACATTATTTTTAAATTGGAATCCTCATTTAGTGGTCTCCATTTCATTTATAAATGAAGATTTATTTTTGTTCATACTAATTTATATTAATATAGATATCATAGTATAATTATATTTAGCATAATTCCCAATTTATAAAGGCCCATACACATTATAAATTTCACTTGGTTTGTCATATAACCACGACAAGGACCTCATATATAATTTCAAGATGTAACAGGTTTTATAAAAATATTTTATTAAACTAATCACCATTCCCAACGTGAATAATTACATGCCTAGAAAATTAAATTTTTTATTCATATTATTGAATCAAATAACATTTTATCACCTAGAAGCAGAGTTTTATAGTTAAAACATGTAAAAATAGGTTGATTAATGTTTCATCATCAATCTATATGGGAGATTACCATTTAGATATATGAATGTACCCCAATTAATCATCATATTTTATTTACTAATGCAAAATTACCACACTTTGATATATAATAATCAAGGAAGTCAATAAAATTAGAGATAATATAAGAAATTCAACAAACATGATATACCTATATGGCATAGAATAATTAATAAAATGTGAATTATAAAGATCCTAAAAAAATGGATTAGATGAAACCTCATTTATCTATCATGACAAGGAAGAATAATTACATATTAATAATTCCAGTAATAACAACATCATAAGAAATGTGACTCACCCAATGGTCAAATCAATACAACTTTAAAATTACTAAATAAGAAAAACAAAATCAAATCCCACATAATTTGGTTTCTCCCTTTATGATGTTTATAAAATCCCTATCATTTTTTATTATCATATTATGATACATTTATAGTATCCTATATAATACCCCAATAGAAAGATAAAATGTAAAAAAGACCCTCTGATACCTGTTTTTATCATCTAGACATAGAAGAAACTAATCTGTATCCCATGTATATGTTTCACATGACCTCACGCATGCCTCCATTTACGTTAGAGGGTAATGAAAATATGTGTGGACCCAGGGAGTGTTCGTGGGGAGAATATTACCTCTTGATTACAATGTATCATATTTTTGAGTAATAACAATAAAAACTAGAAGTAGTAATTAATTACTAGAATTTATAAAATAAATCATCTAGTTATATAACATGGAAAAAGATAAATAAATTCCATATAAAAAACTGGTGATAATTTAATGATGATACACCAAATTTTAATTACATGGGATATGAGGTCATATGAATATATAATATGCTAAATAAATAAATAAAATAACAAAAATCTCCCCCCAGTTTAATCATAATAATATTATTCATATTCTACTCATGTACTTCATTGTAGTAATGAAAATGAAACATCAAAATATGGGAGCTCCCCTTTGTCAATTCCTATAATCATGAAGTCTATTGAGGTGCCATTGATAGCCGGAATAGACTATGATATATACTCAGTACTACACCACCAAACATTTCTAAAGCTATCTAGTTTGTGGATATAAAATTATTATTTTTTTATCAATCTAAGAGTAAAAAACCAATATATTGATAAACCATGTCATTACAGATTCCTCATGGTGTACTCAACTAAAATACCAACATCATCTGAATCCATATGTCACCGAATAAAGTTCAATCTATATAGATATTTATTATAATTATATTAATATTTATATATATCATATAATTCTGATGTCACACAAGTATAGAAAGAATAACTATGTGATCGAAGGTCGAAATGTAATCATGGACCAAACCCTAGTGTGATATTTTGAAAGCTAGATATTTCCCTAAAAAATATCAATATGCATATTTAGTTATTAATAAAAAGGAAAACTAAGTCCATCCATTGATATCCATAAAGAGGAACCCAAATATTTTACCAGGATCCCTAAAAGTATCAATCATCGTAAGATTCCCGCAACAGATATATGTATGTGAAATCCCATGTTTCATCCTAGGTATTTCATAATACATAATCATATGACCTCATAAATTTTATTTCACACATGTAACCATGTATCACTTGTGGCATAGTATATCAACATTTCCAATAAATCACATTCAATGTAATCAACTAGGAAAACAGGTATCTATCATGAGTTAAGTATATAAATCATTTGATCATTGATCCCTTACAAGATATTCTATAAAATAAAACAAGGATATATAATGGTTAAAGTATATAAGTAATCAAACAAGTGAGCTCATCCATGGAATGTTATATAATAAATCACGTATCATTCCATGAATATTGATATTCATTTACAATTTTTCATTTTAAAGCCCATAGACTCCATCAAAGGCTTACATAAGTTAGGAACATTGTATAACCATTAGATTAAAAAAATATATGATTTCATATAGAGTAAATTTATTTCCACATAATAAAAGGCATATATTAATTTCAAGGGGAAATTTTCATAGATCTAATTGGGATTAAAAAAATTCAAATACATGAGGCACTTAGGCGTTTAAGGAAGAAACACCCTTCGGGGTGGTCACCCTAATGATGTGATTCATGGGGTTTTAGGAATATATTAAACAAGTATTATCATTTAATTTGATTTATTTGACTTTTAGGATGCTTTAACAAATCATTATGTTGTATGAAAAAATGGAGCATTATAAAATTAAATAATACATTTAGGGAAGAAGATAATACCATATACATTACGTTGTTAAATGAAACTCATCCTTTTCGTCATTTCAATTGAAATAAAAAAACATCAAAATAAAAAAAAATCCCTTAAAATATGGAATATTTGATTGTACCAAAATTCCAAAGATTATAACAGATAATCTAAGGAATGAAGGAAGAGGATTGGAAAAATACCCATAGGATTCTTATGAGATGAACAATGGTTGATTCCGAGATTGAATGGAAGAGAAATTCCCAATCCTAGTTTAGGAATGGATAGATAAAAATTGATGAGGAGAGGGTTGTGTGCATGGAGGAAAAGAAAAAATGGAGGGGGTTATTAAAAGAAAGGAAAGAAAAATAAGATTTTACGATTTTTAAAAATGTCACAATGTTTGCCACATGGTTGGAAAAACCCTTTTCCATCTATGTGAAAAAAAGACTATCCAAGGGAACCCCTTTCACTAGCTTGAGACATAGTTCGACAAACATTGCATACACCATGAGAAAAAAATTTATAAAGAGGCTTTTAGCACTCACAAGGGCATTCATCCAAGGATGGATGGTTAGGAGAAACTGTGTTGCCCCGAAAGAGATTTAGAGTTCCACGTATAGTTAAGATACATGGTTAGCGCTAACCACATGCTAAAAGTGTATGTTAGTCTTCCTTTTAAAATAATGGACATCTTAGCTCTAAAAGAGGCCCAAACACTCCCAAACTACTCCTTAAGCCCATGAAAAAAATACAATAAAATAAGAAGATTTTAATATAATTTTATTAATGTGAATCTCACAAACTCCCATATGTTACACTGTATAATTCTGTTTCCATTCATCATATTAATCAGGAATGTTTATTGGTATGATTATTTATTGGTTAATGATATTAATTTTCATATGTTAGTTTTCACTATGAATTTTTATGTGGATTATGTTTAACCCCTTTCAAACGAGGAATGTATTGTACTTATAATATATGGGGTGGGTCCTAGGATTACATATACCTTAAATGCATCAGTATGTATAAAGATACTAATTATCTTGGGCACATGGATGTCGCCTTACCCATTCACGTAAGATATCTTTGCATAATGTTATGATTGTAATAAAAAAATGGAAAGATGCATTGAATGTATGTTTACGTTGTCCAATATTATGAATTCTACCATTATAAATTCATTCACTAATATTCCATTGGATTATTAAATTATATAGAATATTTATGGCTAGATATCATGCTAGTGTGATTATTTTTTTTCGAATTATTCGATCATTACTTATTCCTTCAATATTATGTTCAACATATTTATTAAATGGTATGTGTTCTAGTTAACTACCTGTTCATATTGATAATACCTTCTTTATTCCCAACTTATGCAATTCACATACCCTTATGATACATCTTAGCTCACCCCATTCATTTGTTTTACTCTCCCTAGGAAACTAGGAAGGGTTTTTTGATTGTTATTCAGAGGAAAATATAATGGACAATGAGATTCTAAATGATTTTTTTTTGTTTTTACAATTGTAATGATAATGTAATATCTATTTCGAGTTTTTAACAAATACTAAAATATCTAGTACATAATTATTTGATTCCTTATATAAAAATAAAATGTAATATATTAGACATCGGCTCTGAGATACTGGTATTTGGGTTGCTACATTAATGACTAGGTTATAATGGTCTCGTTTAAATAATAATACTTTAGTTGAGTATCATGTTTCACATAAAACCGGTGTTTTGTACATTGTAAGCTATCAAATAGTATGAATTTATTTAAATATAAATATATCACGAAGTCTCAAGGAGATATATTCTATTATAATCTTGTTGTTAAATGTTACACACTTAGTCAAACATGATGTTCATATTTTTAAAATCTCATTGAGTGAAAATATACATACCTTAAATGAATTCAATCAATTAAATTTAATATTGACTTCAACAATCAACATATTCAAATTCTAAACACCTATTAAAAATCCAAAAACATGATAAGGTTTAGTAAACCATTCTCTTGTTAAGAGAAAAATGTAAGTCTGAAGTTCATCTAAAATAATCACTTGACTATGATTGAATGTAGGAAAAATATGGCATAAGTAGAGATATGGACATGGATGAAAATATTAATTCCCAAAAAACTGTGGATTGTGATATAGTTCATTGATCATAAGAAAGTGAATGTTCTATAAAGATTCACAAACTAAAAAAACCACAATTGTTTGAATTTTGAGGGACCATTTAGTTCATTAGAAATAATGGTACTAAAAATATATATATTTGATTCAAGATACCATTCCTAGAGTTTAGGAATTCCTTTAAAAACTAAACTAGGTACATTTTAAAATAAAATTACATGATATATTTCTATATCATTGCCACAATTTCATGTTTTGGATTTGGTTTGATAAATCCCCACTATATTTATTAATCAATGAAATGAAAATTCAAAATATTTTTTATGCCTAGAGAATATTTGACGTATCATTGGAATAAAATGACATTCCACCTCTCTCTATATAGTTTTTAAAACCAAAATGGTTTGAAAAGGTTATCCTATAACACCCAAATTTCAAATTAAACTAGTCGATATATTGTTAACCTTAGACATGTCCATAATACATTTTTCCAAAACCAATGATTAAATATTTTGAATGATTTACAATATAATCATAAAATTCCCCAAAAAATATAAAGTGTATCATAATGATACCGTAAAAATATGAAAACACCTTGATCACTACAAAACCATACTAAAAAGATGAATTATTAAAAAAATAAAATCTCCTGTTTTTTAATGTATTTCATTAATAAATAGTTCTAGTCCAACTTTGATGACATAAACTATCAAATATCTACCCAATTTCATGGTCACTAACACAATCCATAAGCATATCATTATTAACACAACATAAGAAACATATTATGGGATAACATACCATAATCTATTGATTGCGAAGTGGATTAATTTTCAATGAATGTATTTTCTTATTCATCAGTAACATTCAACAAATTCTCTAAATTACTTTAAGAAACATTACTATAATACTATTCATGAAATTTTCATGATTATTAGGACCAGAATATCTTTGATAAATAATCCTATAAAATAATTATTTAATGAAAAAAAATTCACATTAATTATTCCACTTCATATATAGTAATATAATAATCTTGAACATAAACCCTTAGCTTCCATAGAGGTATATTCCCTTGATGCATGATGAATTCATTTTTGTTGTTCCTTGTCACCTTATAGTTGAGGCATTGAAAATTGAAAATTTATTTCTTTACTTTTTTGTTACTGTTAGGGTGTACATTCATTCCAAACATGTAACAAATTCTTATTCCCTTCATGAATGTACCAAAATGATTCATTCTACAATTATAAAATGTGGGAAATTGATTCATTCCCTTCTTCGTGTTATCTATATTTTTCATCACTAGTCTATTATTCTCGTTCCTCCCTTCGATAAAAAAATACAAATAAAATTATTTATTTATTTTCATATCACATGATACCATATCCTTGTATGATGATTGTCTTTGGGAGACTACTTCCATTTGAAATATCGGTTCAATCCCATCATAGATATGACTGTCCATACCCTTTAGAATATATTCATTGATATTTTTCCCAATAGATCCACTAGGTCATTTTTCTAAAAAATGGAAGACTTTATATTAGTTCATAATAATACATACTATAAAGTATAATAATATAAACTGTTGAAATCCTTATCATAAATTGAAAATTTTATACATAGATAATCTCATAATTAGAAACATGGTTTTTTGAGAATGTTTCCAAATCATTAAAATTTTTAAAAAAATTTCTTAATCGCTTATAATGTAAATGTGAATTTTACTAATAATATCCCTCATCAGTGTTAATCCCGATGCACAGAAAGTCATGTTGGCATGTAATAGGTAACACTAGAGACATATCTGACATTCATTTTCCATAATTTGTACCCCAATGTACCTCTTTTCCAGAACCACATTCCCTTATAGTATCCCTATACATACATATTTTTAGGAAAATTTACATAATATTCATCTTACCATATCATTAGGATGTTCATCTGTACTCCTCCTCAATGTTTATCTGAGGTTTATATTCTCTAATATACATTTTCCCAAATCTAGTTCCAAATATTTATACTAAACTACATATAATACCAACTTTAACAACCCCAAATAAATTTATCGAGAGCTATTTTATAATTTATTACCCTGTAATAAGATAAAAAGAGTCAAATCCTATAGAAATTAATATTATCAAATTATTGTTAAACTATATACTTATTTTAAATTCATATTACAATTGGAAAAATAAAATTCACTAAGTTTTTTATTTGATAACAAAATATTTTTTCACAGTTTTTTCCCATTATATATGTCACAAATCACCTTCTAGTATTCTAGGAAAAATGAAACATTAAAATTGATGAGATCAGATGCTCAATAAGTGTATGAAAATAATGGAAGATATCATAAATAAATAAGCACAATCACTATGGAAAGGTAAATAAGAAATCACATGATATTTAATCCATAAACTGATCATTGTATGGAAAAAAATAAATTATGATCAAATATATATATATAAATAGAAGTATAAGATTATGACATATTAATTAATATTATAAATAATAAAATAATCACATATACATCATTAGAAGATATCATAATTATGGAACACATAATGTCAGACGTCTAAAACAAAGAGGACATTTCACAAGACAGTTTAAATGTGTTCATAGAAACCCGTGTAATTTAATGAATTGATTTTTTCCATGTGACCTATCAATACATAGACATGCTATCAATAAAAGGGCCCCACCCATCCTTACTACATCTAATTAATTACTCATATTAAATATTTTAATCATAATTTAGATAATCATTCCTATAGGGAATATAACCTTGATAATTTTAATACAGACCCAAACCAAATATATATTATCATAAACCATCTAGAGTAATATAGTGAATAGTATTAAAATTTTACACCTCCAAGAAAACTGATCATAAAACTTCTGAATAAATAATATGGCTTATTTCAATACAACAAATATTTAATGTATCATAATTTCAATAAATATTTTATATCATTGAATAAAAATAATACAATAAAATATCAATTAATCATTATTTTGGAATATAACTTTTTTAGATTAAGAATAAATTTATTAAAATAAAGTTCATAAAAAAAATTTAAAATTTGTTATGCGAAAATAACCATGAAATAATATTAAAATTATATAAAATATATTATATGGTTATGAGAGAATAGTATTATGTTCATGTTATACATATTATAAAAATATTCCTTTAATTTTCATACTAAAATCCAAATAGATTTCTTTTTGAAAAAATGAAATGAAGATTCCATAAAAAAATTATTTTTTAGAAGATAAAAGTTAAAAAAAAAATTTCAATAAATTCATTTAAAATGGTCAAAATCATTTTTAAAACATTTTTAGAAAAAATGAATTTTGATGAAAAACAATTTTTACTGAAAATATAAATATTGTCAAATATTCTGAACAACATTTTGCTAATATTTTTTACTAAATATAGTATGAAATTGTACTATTAATTGAAAAAAAAATGTTTAACTGGAAAAGATTAAAATATATTGTTTTCACGACTTATATATCAATAAATTCTCCCAAGGTATATTAAAACAAAAACAATCTTTAATAATGATGAGATTGTGAAATAAACCATTAACACTTTACTAACTTTTGTATCATTATCCCAATGAATGAAATAAATTAATTTTTCACTTTAAATACAATTTTTATATATTTAATAATTATATAAAATATCAAAATGGAAATTATAAACATTTCCCAAATGAATAAGTGGTGAATATATCGTATGTCTCACAGAAATAAAAGTGAGACAAGAAACCCTTACATCAGGTTCTAATTCATTCATATGTGTGTGAGAATACTGTATGATAAATATATGTTTATTATAAATATTTTAAAGAACCATATTCATATAAATCATACTATATATAAGTTACATATTGTCTTTTATCACTCTTTTATTATCATATCATTGTTAAAATCACTATTTAAGGTGATGATTGCATTGTTCATCAAGTATGTTTTAGTTCTATTATTTTGGTTATTTTAATTTTTTCATTGTTAAATAATAAAAATAGTTTTATACATTATAAATATCCTATATTTTTATTATAAATGTAATTAGGTTCTTTAACAAAATTTTGAGAAAAAATGGACTACATCATTCTTAGAGATGTTGGGCCTTATATAAGTGTGAATCTTGTTTCCTTTTTTCTAGATGGATGAAAAAATATAAAAATAAATATTAATTCACATTTATAGAATAAATAATATGTCTTATATTTAATTTATTTTAATACAATATATCCTTTTACCATCCATTTTAAAAATAAAATTTTTATGATTTCATATAGATACATGGAGGGCGTAGTCCATACGTACGCACGAGTGACATTAATATGTATCCAATGGATTGGAAGGTTATAAGTTATAAGTTATATTTTATTTACACCAGAATATTCATATCACAAATATGACATATAATAATTAAATTTAACCTGACACATTTAATGTATAGGGTATGCGAAAAATAATATGAACCACTTCGTGAGGCAGTATTTTTCCGTACACAAGTTCAATGTATCGTATCCATGATAGAATGAAAATTAAAAAGATATATGTTATATAATAATTAAATAATTATAAATATTTAATAAATATCATATAAATATTTCAAATCCATAATTATATCTATACATTAAATGTGGCGATAGAAAACAAATTACATTAGTTTACGTGATGGAAGTCCATTATACACATGATCGATTGTTTTATTTCCCATTTGACGGTAGTGGAGATGGATATTAATTATGAAAATATAAAATAACTCCTCAATATATAGGATATAATAGTGACATTATACTAGAATAATTTTTTATGTTTTGAAGGTAGTTGAAGAAGAAATAAAACAAATACACAGGTTTAATAATTTTACCGATTTTTAAAAGATCCTCTTTAGATTTTTACATAATTCGATCATAGAAGTGATTAATAATTAATATATGGACTATAGGATATGATGAGTGATATAAGGATGGATTTTTTAAAGGTATTGTCCAAAAAAATTGGTTTTGAAATTTTTATAAATATAAGAATCTGGGTGACTTTTAGAAGTTGGGGAGATGACACACTTGGAATTTTTGAAAAGATCAAGTGATAATACAGTTTTCTCATTACAAAATCCTAAATATTATATCATTATTTAATATAAGTTATTATAGGGTCTTTATAGGGTATGAAAATGGGTGGTGTACATGTTTTAGGTCAATTTACAAATTATCATATTCGTTTAACCCTCACTAAACCAATTTTATACCTTATTCTAGGATATTATTTTTTATTATTATCAACATTTATTATGGTCAAATGTCCTATTGAAATTATGGGATTATATAAATTATTATGTTTAAAAATATGGAAAACATTTTTTCATCTTCAATTCATAGATGTGTCAGAATTTAATTTAAAATTACAATACCGATGTGAACAATGTGTGGTTTTACAAATAGAAAATTCTCATAATTATCTAATGTTTAATATAAAATATCAATATATTTTATTGTATCATGTTGTTTTATTCACTTAAAATTTTGGTGTTGTGTGTTATACCCACTTTCAAAATTGATGCTCCTATTTTGAAATACAAGTGTGTTACAAGAATTATTATTTTTGGTTAAAAATTTAATAAACGATTGTAATACAAATGGATTGATATAATTTAATGTTTAGATGATAAATAACTAATTTTAATTGTTTGTGAATAAAATAAATTATATTCAAAAGGGATATTTTGTAATGATTTTTTTCAATTTGTTGTGTATTTCTCCACAATCAATTAAAATATAACGGATGATTCTATCAAACATTAATATTTTAATTTATAAAATATATGTTAACATTAATTTAATTATATAAAATATGAAATATGATTTAAATATTTAGTGATTAAAAATTCTTTTTTGAATAAAAATAGTTTTTTAAAAATAGTTTTTGTTGTAAATAGACATTATATATATCATATTCTGAAATTAACATAAATTAAACTGTTTTCAACTTATTAATCATCATATCTAAATTATGTATGTGACTCAATTGTTATTTTTGAGAAAAATATGTTTCCAATGTAGAAATTTCTGTACCATGATTAATATGAAATGTGGTTAAACATTAAATTAATGGGTAATTGACTAATATATCATTAACCATGTATCTACATTGTATATATGAGTGTATTTCAACCATAAATCTATCATTTATCAAAATTTTATTCAAAGTACAGGAAAAATGACAACCTTACACATTATTGAATGTGAATTTTTAAAATTACACATATATCTCGTCATTAAATAAACCCCAGCTATAATAGACTTCAATACCAGTTCTCTCTTCAATAGCTACACAAATTACCTCCCTTATTGAATTTTTAGATGTTTGGTATACTCTAGGGGTAATAAGGATTCAAAAATTCATAATAATTAATGATTCCTTTGTTAGGAGGAAGGTTTCCATCAACTTATTTATTTTATTCTAAAACCTCCTTTTGAATTTATTTATTTGAAATTGAAGCCAAATTCAATTGATCATATGGAGGAAACCAGAAGGATTTGTAACTACCAGATATTTAATGAGATAGATTATTATAATTTCCATGATGTATTGTGTTTTAGGATACGCCATGATTATCATTAACTATACATAACACTCTATTAACTTTCTGTGTATGCAACCATATACTTGGATTGTGTTAGACACAGTTTATTATTTTTTTGATTGATTTTTTTTCACAAAACACTGAGTATAGATTTCATTCAATGTATAAAATAACTATTTTAGGATTATGTTTTACTCATCACCAAATGAATCTTGCACTAAAATCAATACTGACTTGGATTGCATTACACGCAAGAGAAACCTTCCTTGATAGTTTCCATTATACGCAATACAAAGTTTCACTAAAAAATAATATATTATTAAAACATTATTATTTTATTGGATATAAAATAGATGTTAGGAATAATATTAACCACATTGTGAATTTTATATAACATCAAAATTCATCTTATATATTTCTTATAACAAGATATAAGAACAAATTCAATTTTTCGGATAAATGAAGTATTATTCAAAAAGTGTAGTTTTCCTCCTTTTAACGATGCACCAATTTTAAATATATTTTTTAAAGATTTTATGAATTATTTTTTAAGAAATAAACATATTATTTTGAAGAGGGACATCAAATTTTACTTTGGCTTAATTATTTTTATTTTTCAGGTAAAATTCATATTTTAATGAATAGTAAAAAACTCTACCTATTAATTCAAAACTACATCTTCATATTTTTTGTTTATATAGATATATTATATTTTAAATTGGTTTTAAATTTAAATAGGATTATATTTTTATCATTTAATCCAATTTTTTCATTGGATGTAATTTCACATTAAAATTGGATATAAACACAGGTCAATATTTTGATAGTTTTTAATTTTTAAAAACCTGCTTTCTAGTTTTGAAAAAAAGAATAAATATTAAATTAATTAATTCCACTTCAATGTTATTAATTTTGAAACATGGATTCCATATTTGGAGTTAGTGATTTCATATTATCTTAATATGTGCATTTTTTTTTGAAAAGTAACTACGGTAATTTTTATGTACCATAGTTTAAAGTAAATCGGGTAAATTTGGGTAAACAAAAAATATGAGAAAGATAGTAAAATTATCCTACCAGATGCCAAAATTCTATTGGATTAATTAAATTAGACCAATATCACCAAAGGGTCAGAATTGATTCATTTAATGGACTTTTTTGCATGAAAGTAATGTAATTATAATTAAAACAAATGAAAGTGACAACTTGAAACTATCTTATTTCTTATAAGCATAATAATTTTAATGTAGTTAGAAACCTTATATAACTATTAAAAAAACTACAAAAGGATAATGCAATTATAAAAATAATTTAAATTTATTTAAAAAATTTAGTTACAAAATAATTATCATTAATGTTGACAAAATAGTAGTGTAGAAATTATGTTTTGATTGAAATATCAAATAAAATGTTTTAAAAATACTAAAATAAATATCCTATAATCTAATCCACATGGTCCATGAAATTTATAGGTTACAATGAAATGATAGGAGTATATTAAATATTTTTTCTGAAATTTATCATCTATGTAGGTTGTATTTAAATTTAAATAAATTAATAGTGTCAAAATTGACACTATTGATATTTTATTAAAATAACATATTATTAAAATTTTTAAATATATCAAAAAAAAAATAAAAAATAAAAACCGAAGACTATATGGTCGAATATTTTATAAATTATCAAAATATGAATTATTTACAACACATAAGTAAATATTTTTAACTATTTAATATTTATAATATTATTACCTCAAATAAAATTAAATATATTAAATAAGGATAAATTAAAATGATAAGAATTAAAATAAAATAAAAAATCTCTAAATTTTATTTTTTGAGATTATTTAGACAAATAATACTATTATCTTCTAAATAAATGACTTTTCAACCATTTTAAACTGAAAATAAATTTAGTGAAAATTAATATTTCAAGAACTTCCTAAAGTGCCCAACCTCCCTCTTCTAAAAGGACACCAAATATCCCAACTTACTCACACATTTCAATCCCATCAGCGCATCCATACTATACTCAAATAAGACCCAAAAACCCTTCCCTTCAACTTAGAGGCCACACATTGGGATGAAAACCATCTGAGGGAGACCTTTTTTTTTAAATCAAAAGTTGATACTCGAAAAATTCGTTATTGTTTATTCCCATAATTAAAAATTCATTCCTTCTTCTACTTCTGCTTCTTATGTCAGAATATTACTAAAGTAATAAATCCAGTATCTTATACATGATGATATTTTATTATAATTATGGTATAACCTTATACCTTATTATATCCATCAAATGAAAAAAAATATCACCATGAATGTATATGTAAAACTTACAGTCTCCATGTCGTCATGAAATTTTTTTCAACAACAGATAATTTTTAGGGGTATAATGATGGGTATAATGGATTAAAATTGTAAAGACCTGAAAATTTCAAGGAAATTTTTTCCTTATTCTCTTTGAAATTTTACGAGTACGCGGTTTCTGACGGCGCCTGATTCCGAGGCCCAGTGTTCCTGAAATAATTTTCTGAAGTTTAGCTCGGGTACGTTCAGTGAACGAACGAGCAAGTTTTTCTAACTTTTGAACCAGTGATCAGAATCGAAATCTGAGGGCACCGATGAACATGCAGCACCAGTTTTCTCTTAATAGGACTTACACCTCGACGGTAGATGATTGGGTTTGGAGTTGGTTTTTGGGTTTCACGTTGATTATTAAAATAAAATAAGTGACAACTTATTTTACTTTCTTGAACCCACTCAATGTGGATAGTGTTGGTTAAATGCCCCACATAGGAGTTGGTGGTGGTACAGCCACACCCTAACCTCCCATGGGAGGATTATTAGGGTTGGGACCACCCGATCAGCATAACCCCCCATGAGAGGTTATGACATGGGGTCCACACGGGGCATAACCCCCTATTTAATGGGAGGGGAGGAAATCTCTCAACACTCCCCCATTAATGAGGGAGAGCCTCTTGGACTCTAACTCCCCTCTTAATGGAGGAGAATAAAACCTCCACAAAACCCACCATTTAATGGGAGGATACTCCTTGACCCTCTCCATGTTAATTAGGTGGGGACCACCCGGGCCCCTAAACCCCCTCGAAACTCCCCAAATTAATTATGTCATCCACTCAGGAAATTAATTTGGTGGAGCCTCTACACTATTTGAATTTCGAATTGTGCCAACCAACGTGAACTTAATTAATTGGGGCACACTTAATTAATTTCCACCACAAAGAATAAAAGATTATATTCTATTATTTTGGAAATATCTTATGCCTTTTTGTGGAGAGCTTGAGAGAACTTCTTTCTCCAGTGAAGAATGTGAAGAACGCTGGTGACGCTTCTTCCCCGACATTCTTCGGCCTTCTTCCTTAGAGCCCCCACTTTCTGACGTGGTGCTTCTCCGACGACCCTCCTTCCTCCCTCCTCATTTTCAACCCACCGACGCATGAACTCGGAAGTGGATGAATGCAGTGAAAGATGTCATCATCTTCCCCCGCGACGAACACGCACCCTGAAGAATCAAAGGTAGGGGTTGTTTTCTTTTTTGTTCGTGAAATTACCCTTGTTGTTCTTCGTCTTTATTTATGGGCCGCTTGATATCATTGTAACGGGATGGGGTTGGACTGCCCAAACACGGCCGACCCTCCTCCCCCTTGTTGTTGATTATGTTGTGGCTCGAACGAAGGAGGTACGGTGCAACGACACCGCGCGGAAACAAAGAGGAACATGGCAAAAAAGTGTGGTGCCGTCGCACCCCGCTGTTGAGGCCAAATGAAACCGTGGCCAGAGTTGGGGCTACAGATGTGATTAGAAGACTCTGCTGGTTGATCGTTGCACGCGGATTGAAGGGCGATGACAAACGGATCCTCAATGTCAATTTGAAGACTTCGAAGTGAAGAGATGGTCCCGAGAGGACCGCTGGCAAAGACCGCAGGCAAAACGGACCACCAGATCACGTCCGGTGATCCACGGAAGGGCTTACCGTCGGGCCACACCAGCACGGCGGTGCCAGCAGCCAGAGGCGGTGGCGGCGCCCGGTGCGCCACTAGGATGGTCCTCCGCGGCTTCAGCCATGGTGGAAACTGCCGGTCCTGCGGCTGCGCAAGACCATGGGGAGACCGGGGGTTCGTAACCCCCGGCTGGAACGAAGAGCGGCCCTCACGTGGGGGGGGGGGGGGTTACACAAATGGGGGGCAGTGCCCCCACCCCCCTTCCGATCAGCTCGGCCAGCCGAGCTAGCCATGAGGGCCGTCCGAGCGCGCCAGGCCGCCGGGCCGCGCCCTATTGGGCTGGACCCAGACCCGGGTTGGCTCGACCCAGTTCAGGCCGGCCCAGGGGAGGGAATCGGACCGGGTCGGACCGGGCCCAAACCCCCTAATTTCAGACAGATCCATTCAAACGTCCATAACATGGGATACAGAACTCCGATCGACACACTGTCAATTGCGATGCAATCATTGGATCGAGATGGTCGTTTCTCTATATTACACTCAAGGTTTCGGAGAACTGTGGGTATGGTCGGGTTGGTTCGAACTCGAAATCAACCGGGTCATCGGAGCGGAAACGCTTATAACTTGAGCTCCGGACGTCCGATTGATGTGCCATCAAATATTTTGGATTCCTCTTGATGATACATGACTTTTGGCATACTTCTCCTGAGGTTTGGACACATTTGGAGTATGGCCGGCTTCGATTGTACCCGAAATCCAACCGGGCCCCTAGAACGGAAAAAACTGATAACTTTCAGACCGGAAGTCCGTTTGAGAAACTATCAACGGCGTTGGTGATCACATTGATAAACAGTCCCTACTAGTGTACCCTATGGGAGTTCTCGGTATAGTTGAGATACGACTGCGTTGGTTCACACACAAAACCAATCGGGCCCCTTGGACGAAAAGGCTAATAACTCACAGACCGACCGTCCGATTGATGTGTCGTCTATTGCGTTGAGACCCCTATGACGAGGCGGTCCCTTGATATACTTTATCTTAGGACCTTGTGATACTTTGAGTATCGGCCTGTAGCTCGTGGAGCGGACCCTCCCGGAGATGAGTGTACGGTGTACGGAGACCGTGTAACTGGCTGAGACCTGATGACTGCTTGTCCGATTTGATTCGGAGTGACTTGCATAGCCTAGTGGGGAGCACTACATTGTGAGGTGGCAGACCCATGGCGGAGGAGCACTACTGTGTGAGGTGGCAGACCCACGGTACCTGACAGGAGAAGTACCTGTGTAGGCTATGAGGAGGAGCACTACTGTGTGAGGTGGCAGACCCATGGCAGAGGAGCACTACTATGTGAGGTTGCAGACCCGTGGTACTCAACAGGAGGAGTACCTCAGCAGTATTAGGTATGTGAGAAGAACCTCGGATTCATGACGGGGTCACTGTACTCTCTAGAGACGGAGCTCTTCATCAGTTACAGTTTTGATAATGAAAATCATGGTTTGAGCTGAGTCTATGACCTTTGTGTTTACCTCATGATTGAGATGGATCACTAGATAACTTAGGTATATGTAGGGGCATATACCTAGGTAGTGGTTATCTGTTTATTCCATAACCTTTGTGTTTCCTCATGATTGATATGGGCTACTTGATAACTTATGTATAAGTATGGGCTTATACCTAAGTAAGGGTTATCTGTTGAGATCCTTCTTTGTGGTTATCCTTGTTAGATTTTGTGAGACCTTGAGGGTATCGGGGTCCCTACTATGTATCGTATACTCACCCCTGCATGGGCTATGCCCGCACCTTGTTGTGTTGGTTGTAGACGATGGGCAGCGTTGGCGGAGGCCGACTGTTCGAGGACTGGACGATACCCAGTGGAGGACTTCACGACGAGACGATACTCGGAGGAGGTTGATGGGTGAGAGCGTTTTGGAGGCTATTTGTACCTACCCTTCAGGTAGGATTCGTGGTGGATGATCCAGGAGCTGCGCTATCTGTACCTACCCTTCAGGTAGGATCTGAGGTTGGCGACCCATGAGCTGCATCTATTCTTCCAGCTGTTTGTCTTCTTTGTTGTTCTTCCTTTTTGTTGTAGCTGTACTTTTTAGTTGGGATTGTATTCTGGCCCTTTTTCTTTTCAGCACTTTCTTTTGTACTTAGTGTATTACTTCCTCTTGTACTCTGTGGTGTTTTTTTACATTTTATAAAGGAAATTCCTTCCCAAATATCGGGATTTTCGCATTTGGTGCTAGTTTCCAGCCACTGGCCTATGGAAGGCGGGCTTGGGGTAGTCACGACACGGGCCCCGAGGATGGGTCGTGAAAAATTTGTATCAGAGGAGTCAGTTCTACTGTAGAACTTTTAACTCTGATATTTTCTTCTGTGAAGCAATAGTGTTAAGGGTACCGAGTGTGGTTTTCAGTTCAGGGAGTCCAGTGTTGGTGTGGGCGGCCGACGTATCCATACAACAAGACCCTGACAACTGATTTCCGACTTTGTGCATGAAAACACTGATTATGTGTGTGTTTTCAAAGGTTTTCCCTTAAAACATCTCAAACCAGTTCATCTCACCTGGTATAAATTGTTTGACCGTGTCACATTTATTTCTTTCAGGATGCCTCCCGGCGGACGACCAGCTAGAGCCCCGAGAGTTGTACGTACTGACAGCCCACTGAGCGACGTGGCCTCCGTAATGGGCCCTATCCCAGTTGAGGCACTAGCGTAGGCACCAACAGTACTACCACCCGTTGGGCCACCAATTCCACCAACCCCAGTAGCATAGGGTGCACGTCATTTGAGCGCACTGTAAGAGTTCCACCGCCAGACGACACCAAGGTTCGTGGGAGAGACGGACCCGCAGGCGGCTGAGGATTGGCTGGAGACTGTGGTGAGAGTCTTTAGGATAGTGGGGATGCCAAAAGACTTCATGTGGATCCTTACTTCCAGCCTTCTTCAGGTAGCAGCAGGCAGATGGTGGAGCCGGATGATCTAGATGTATGAAGAGGCGACACTTCTATGGGCAGACTTCGAGAGGCTGTTCCGGGCAGGGTTTGTACCAGTCACCCTTCGAGCGATGCGTATACAGGAGCTGCTGCATCTACAACAGGGTAGCATGATGGTGGTGCAGTACTCAAAGAGGTTGACAGACCTCTTGCGCTACTCCATAGATATGGTACGAGACCTGTTCTTCAGGGCCCGAACCTTCGAGCAGGGGATCCGGAGAGAGATTAGAGCTTCTGTTGTTTCTCACAGCATCCCAATACAGATAGGGGTATTGGAGCGAGCCCTTTTAGTGGAGAGTTTCCTTGCTGAGCAGTCTCCAGCAGTAGGACCCACCACTATATGGCATGCAGCAGAGTCTTCTGTAGCAGGCAGTAGACAGATGACGCAGATGTCCAAGAGGACCAGACCTATAGGTGGTCAACCGCATGACTCAGGGTCGGTAGTGTGAGGCACCAAGGGTAATGACATAGCCAGACCTACCATGCAATGTTAATCCTACGGAGGGATTGGTCACATGGAACGTGACTATCCGACCCGCCATGCAGATAACCAGAAGATAAATGAAGAACCTCCCAGGAAGAGGAGGAGGTTCGATCAAGGCAGACCGCAAGGAGCAGAAGGCCGAGGGAGGGGAGTTGGATGTGCAGTTAGAGGTGGAAGAAGCTTCGAGGTGTTGCCACCACCACCACCAGTAGGTCCACCCCGACCATAGGGAACAAGTGGACATGGGAGAACTCTGCTTCAGGCTGCAGAAGCATACTACTACGGAGCTCCTGAAGCAGGTGGATAGGAGTGGAACTAGTGGTTTCCTTTTGTTCTTCATACTTCTAGTTCCATGTTGTTGTTACATTTTTGTCTTTGTACTATCAGATGCAATAATAAAAAGACACTTACCTTTGTGACATTTGCTTCCTTCCTTTTTGATTACTAAGAGGTTCCGATTTAAACTGTTGACTTGACCCTCACATTTGAGATTCCTACTGGAGGAGACACAATGACCACACACTGATTCCGATAGTGTGACTCAACCCTTGGAGGTGAGAGTAAGGGTTGGATCTCTTGGTAGTAGAGTCGAGGCCTTACGATGTCATCCTTGGTATGGATTTGTATCATCCATGCTGGGGTTGACTGTATTTGGAAAATAATGTGGTTTGTCCAGATGATGAGATCAAATTTCTTTTATCAGCAAAGAAGAAATCATAGCAGTTCTTGTGGGACCAGAGATAGTCCAGGCCATGATAGAGAAGTTCCAGGTCATCTAGGAGAAGATGAGGACAATTTAGAGCAGATAGAAGCCTTATGCTGACAAGAGGCAGAGACCACAAGAGTTTGAGGATAGCGACCACATTTTCTTACGGGTCTCACCTCGACGTGGAATTACAGATATTTGGCTGAGGCAGCAAGTTATCTCCATGCTTCATAGGACCTTTCTAGGTCCTCAGCAAGGTAGGTGGGGTGGTTTACCGCTTGACCCATCCACCTTAGTTGCACCAGGTGCACGACGAATTCCAGGTATCTCAGCTGGGGAGATACGTGCTTGACTCGACGCATATCATCAACCATGGGAAGCTAGAATTTGGAAATAAGGTGACATTTTCAGGGTTCCAGTAGAGGTTGAGGATCGATAGGAGCTGATCCTATGAGGATGGTCGATTCCTCTTGTGCACTTTCGTTGGCAGCACGGGAACCTCCAAGAGAGCACATGGGAGCGTAAGGCTCAGATGCGTTCTCTGTACCACTTTTGTAAGCCTAGTTTGTGTTAAAACATTACGGGGATTTAAATCCCTAAGGTGGGATTAATGTAAAGACCCAGAAATTTCAAAGAATTTTTTGTCTTATTTTCTTTGAGATTCTACGAGTACGTGGTTTCTGACGGCGCCTGATTCAGAGGCCCGGTGTGCCTGGAATCATTTTCTGAAGTTTAGCTCGGGTACGTTCAGTGAATAAACGAGCGAGTTTTTATAACTTTTGAACTAGTTCTCGGAATCAAAATCTAAGGGCACTGATGAACACGCAGCGCCGGTTTTCGCTTATGTGGACTTAAACCTTGACGACAGATGATCGGGTTTGATAGTTGTTTTTTGGGTTTCACGTGCATTAATAAAATAAAATAAGTGAAAACATATTTTATCTTTGTTGAACCCACACCATTAAGATAGTGTTGGTTAAAAGCTCCACATAAGAGTTGGTGGTGGGATCGCCACACCCTAACCTCCCATGGGAGGATTATTAGGGTGGGGACCACCCGAGCAGCATAACCCCCCATGAGAGGTTATGAAATGGGGTCCACACGGGGCATAACCCCCCATTTAATGGTAAGGGAGGAAATCTCTCAACACTCCCCCATTAATTTGGGAGAGTCTCTTGGAATCTAACTCCCATCTTAATGGAGGAGAATAAATCCTCCTCAAAACCCCACAGTTAATGGGCGAAAAATCTTTGACCCTCTCCTTGTGAATGAGGTGGGGACCTCCCGGGCCCCAAAACCCCCTCGAAACTCCCCAAATTAATTATGTCATCCACTCGGGCTATTAATTTGGCGGAGCCTCTCCTCTATTTTAATTATGAATTGTTCCAACCAACATGAACTTAATTAAGTGGGGCCCACTTAATTAATTTCCACCACCAATAATAATAGATTTTATTCTATTATTTTGGCATTTTTTTGCGCCTTTTGGTGGAGAGATTGAGAGAATTTCTTTCTCCAGTGAAGAACGCAAAGAACGCCGACGATGATTCTTCCCGGACCTTCTTCGGCCTTCTTCCTCAGAGCCCCCCCCCCCCTTCTGACGTGGTGCTTCTCTGACGACCCTCCTTCCTCCCTCCTCGTCGTCAACCCACCGACGCATGAACTCGGAAGTGGAAGCGTGCGGTGAACGACTCCATCATCTTCCACCCGCGACGAACGTGTGCCCGGAAAAATCAATGGTAGGTGTTGTTTTATTTTTGTTTGTGAAATAACCCTTGTCGTTCTTCGTCTTTATTTATGGGCCGCTTGTTACCGTTGTAATGAGAGGAGGTCGGACCGCCCGAACATGGCTGACCCTCCTCCCCCTTGTTGTTGATTGTGTTGCGGCTCTAATGAAGGTGGCGCGGGGAAACGACACCGCGCAGAAAACAAGAGGAACACGACGAAGAAGCGCGGTGTCGTCGCGCCCCACCGTTGAGGCCGAACAAAACCACGGCCAGAGTCGGGACTGTGGAGGCGATCCGAAGACTCTACTGGTTGATCATTGCCCCTGGATTGATGTGCGATGAAAAAAGTAGCTGAAAAGTCAATTTCAAGACTTCCCAGTGAAGAGCCAGTCCTAGGAGGACAGTTGGCGAAGAGCGCAGGCAAAACAGACCCCTGGAGCGCGCCCGGTGGTCCGCGGAAGGGCCTGCTGGCGCGCCACACCGGTACAGCGGTGCTGGCAGCCAGAGGCGGCGGCGGTGCCCGGCGCGCCGACAAGATGGTCCGCCGCGGGACAAGCTGCGGTGGAAACTGGCGGTCCCGCGGCCCCGTGGGACCATGGGGAGACTGGGGGATCGTAACCCCTAGCTAAAACAAAGAGCTTTCCCCACATTGGGGGGGGGGGTTACACAAACGGGGGGCAGCACCCCCCCACCCTTCTGATCAGCTCGGCCAGCCGAGCTGGCCACGCGGGCCTCCCGAGCGCGCCGGGCCGCCGGGCTGCCCATGCCAGGCCACGCCACGACGAGGCCGGGCCGTGCCCTATTGGGCCGGACCAGGACCCATGTTGGGTCGACCCGGTTCGGACCGACCCAAGGGGTGGGGGTATCGGGCCAGGTCGGACCGGGCCCGAACCCCCTAATTTCGGACAGATCCGTTCAAAGGTCCATAACTTGTGATACGGACCTCCGATCGACACACCGTCTGTTGAGATGTGATCCTTGGATCGAGACGGTCGTTCCGGTATATTACACGTAAGGTTTAAGAGAACTTTTGGTATGGTCAGGTTGGTTCGATCACGAAACCAACCGGGCCATCGGAGCAGAAACACTTATAACTTGAGCTACGGACGTCCGATTGATGTGTCGTAGACTTTGTTGGATTACTATTGATGAGACGGAACTATTGGAATATTTCTCCTGAGGTTTGGATGCATTTGGAGAATGTTCGGGTTGGATTGTAACCGAAATCTAACCGGTCCCCTCGAACGGAAAAAACTGGTAACTTTCAGACCGGACGTCCGTTTGATGAACCGTCAACGGCATTGGTGATAACATTGAGAAACGGTCCCTATGAGTATACCCTATGAGAGTTTGGGGTACAGTTGAGATACGGAAGGGTTGGTTCGCACACGAAACCAACCAGGCCCCTGGGACGAAAAGGGTAATAACTCACAGACCGAGCGTCCGATTGACATGTCGTCTGTTGCGTTGAGACCCCTATGATGATGTGGTCCTTTGAGATACTTCCTCGTGGGACCTTGTGATACTTTGAGTATTGACCTATAGCTTGTGGATCAAACCCTCCCGGAGATGAGTGTAGGGATTACGAAGACCGTGTAGGTGGCTGAGACCTGATGAATGCTTGTTGGATTCGATTCGGAGTGACTTGCATAGCCCAGTGGGGAGCACTACGTTGTGAGGTGGAAGACCCATGGATCAGGAGCACTACTGTGTGATGTGGAAAAAACATGGTACTTGATAGGATGAGTAACCTTTTAGGCTATGAGGGGGAGCACTACTGTGTGAGGTGGCAGACCCATGGCGGAGGAGTACTACCGTGTGAGGTGGCAGACCCGCGGTACTCGATAGGAGGAGTACCTCAGAAGTCTTAGGTAAGGGAGCAGTACCTCGGAGTCATGATGGGACCACTGTACTCTCCAGATACATAGCTCTTCAGTAGTTACAGTTTTGATAATGAAAATCTTTGTTTGCGCTGAGTCTATGACCATTGTGTTAGCCTCATGATTGAGATGGGTCACTTTATAACTTAGGTATATGTATGGGCATATACCTAGGTAGTGGTTATCTGTTGATTCCATAACCTTTGTGTTTCCTCATGATTGAGATGGGTTACTTGATAACTTAGGTATATGTATGGGCTTAAACCTAAGTAAGGGTTATCTATTGAGATCCTTCTTTATGGTTATCCTTGTTGGATTTAGTGAGACCTTAAGGGTCTTGGGGTCCCTACTGATTATCATATACTCACCCCTGCACGGGCTATGACCGCACCTCGTTGTGTTGGTTGTAGACGACGGGCAGCGTTGACGGAGGCCGAGTGTTCGAGAACTGGACGATACCTGGTGGAGGACTTCACGACGAGACGATACTTGGAGGAGGTTGACGGGAGAGAGCATTGTGGATGCTATCTGTACCTACCCTTCAGGTAGGATCCGTGGTGGACGATCCAGGATCTGCGCTTTCTGTACCTACCCTTTAGGTAGGATCTGAGGTGGATAACCCAGGAGCTGCTTTTATTCTTCCAGCTGTTTGTCTTTTTGGTTGTACATTCATTCAGTTGTAGTTGTACTTTTCAGTTGGGGTTTAATTGTGGCCCTTTTTCTTTTCAGAACTTTCTTTTGTACTTAGTGTATTAATTCCTCTTGTACTTTTTGGTGTTTTTTTTACTTTTTATAAAGGAAATTCCTTCCCAGATATCAGTATTTTCGCCTTTGGTGCTAGTCGCCAGCCCCTGGCCTATGGAAGACGGGCTTGGGGTAGTCATGACACGGGCCCCGAGGACGGGTCGTGACAAAAATAAATAATATAACATTATAATTACTATTTATAATTTATATACCATCTAATTCCATAACATTTAACCATGATGTAAATGATATCGTCGCTCATGCGTATGTATGGCCTACCGTCATAACGAAACGATGAGATTCATTCTCCATGTTAACCATTAATGAATGATTATAATTTATATATAATAGAAAAATAATCATATATATGAAATTATAATTATACACGATTTGTTTATATATATATATATATATTTCATTTAATTTCTTCTATTCAATTCAATAATGAAAATGAATGAGTGTTCATGTGTATGTACAGCCTACCGTCTCTATTAACAGTGTATTCCAACTCATTTAACTATATTTTATGAATATACTTATATACTAAATATATATGATATAAAAATAATTTTTTCATTTTGTAAGTAATTAAATCACGACCTTTGTAATAAGATCAATAATAACAAGTCAAACACGTAGGATAAATTAAACGATTATTACCCAAAATGTTGCTTTAGCCTGGAATTCATAGATAAACAATTAAAATGTTAATCATATATGGTATCATAAATATTATTATGGTTATGTTAAAAGTTAATAATTTGATTAAACCCACTATAAAGGCGTTTTGGGTATATACAAATCATATCGGACTTATCGTAAGGGATAATTTTGCAATCTAATTTTTATCTGAGATTTTTTAAACATAAGTATTTAACAAGGTATATTTATCATACACATAAATGATTCTTAATTATGCAATATTATTTCAATTATTCTACCAATTTTGAAATCTAATTTCACCCTTTGGTGAATTTTTATTAAATGGTTTGAAAGGAATATTTTTTTTATTATTCGATTTGAGGTACATTTTGACTTTATCAGCAAAAGTATGAGGATAATGTTTTATTAACATATATGAATAGAATTAATTTTTATAGTTTCATGAAACCATATTTACATGTATCTTCCTCTACACAATTCGATGTTTATTTTTAACTATATTATTTTCTTTTAAAAATAAATAGAATTTTGAGAAAAGAAATTTGTTTTGAAAAAAGAAAGGATATGTTACTCATGAAATAAGTTAAACTGGTTTGTCAAAAAAATCCATCTAAGGTGACACACTTTAAATATTTTTATGTTTTTATCCCTATTATCAGTATTACATTATTGTGATAATTATTGAATGATACTTTATATGGATTATGTTGTGATTGAATGATGTTTAAGAAAACTGTTTTATTTATTGGGTTATTCTGTGATGAATGAATTACATTTTTGTGGAACATATAAGAATGATTTCATTATGAGATGGGTGGAACCTATATATCCCTTTAATGTATTGGGTAAATATTTATATCTCATGATATTGACATAACTAGAATGGTAATTTAATCTAGTTTAGTAATACATGGATGGAATGGAATGTAAATCTAGTTCAATAATGCATGGCTTGAATGGCAAGTAACTCAGTTCAGCAATGGAGTTTTTCCACTATTGTGGTGTTAAAATAAATTAATTTTATTCTATGGAAATCATATTATGCTGTTATTTATTTTCCAAAATTCCATATTTTATTTCAATGCTATATTTTCATGGTTAATGTTCCTTTATAATATATGCCTTACATACTTCAAAGAGTTATTTACGTACATAATATTTTTATATTTATACATTATGTTTGTGTTTTTACAATATTAAGTTTATGATTTTTTTATGTTCTACATTTTACACATATTTATCACTTGATCTCACCATTTTTATTTTTTATTTTCCCTAGGATATAAATAAAGGTTTAAGGTAAGAAAACAAAAAGATGAAGATATTTATGGGAGATGGTGAAGATCATTCACCAAGTTAAGAGATTTTTTTCCCATATTTCAAAGATACTAAACTAATACTGTATATGGGTGTATATTTGTTTAAAAGTTTATGTATTCCAGAAAATAAATTTAATTTCCATGTACTTTAATCTTGGGTTGTTAGAGGATTGGTTGTATGCATACTTCAATTAATTGATGTTATCGAAGTGAAAATAGTTTTCTTTTAACAATATTACAATAGGGTTTCTATTAGGTGATGTTTTGGTAGGGGATCCACTAATGTGATGATTTATTTAAAGGTTCATTCCAAAAACATTAGAATATAAATAAAATTGTTTAGATTTTTTTTGTTTTGTAATGTTCTTATTTTCCTAGAGGGGTAGGCACACAGAATATTTCTATACAAGATTTATCATTGTAATAGTGAAACAGATAGACTCTGAAACTTGTATGTTGTTGTTTTAAATAGTTTAACTAGAGGTAATCTATATAACTTGGTATTTGGGACACCTGTTATGTAATTATCTATTGAATAAAGGAGATGAATTGCCTTATACAAGTCAGTAATTATTAATATTTATTCCAAAAAAATAAATTTAGCAATGTTTCTTCCATGGATGTTGGATTATCAATGTGAAAAATGTAAATACAAAGTGTTTTATTACTTCCTTATATTATTTTAATTTTTTTGTTATATATGTTGAAGGAGCCCTCGATTATTCAAGGTATAATTTTATTTAATTTTATTCTTGAACTCTATTTTCTACCATGTTCTGAAATATAATATTTACAGAGTCCCTTTTGTAATCTAATTTTTCATGGTCTTCTCTAAAAACATCATTCAATTGTATTCCATAAGGAATGTTTTTATTTAATAGAATATCAACAAGTGGAATTATAATGACATGGTTCTTAGGATGATAATTTTTTAAAATATTTTATATGTAAACTACATTTTATTAGAAATTATTCAAATTTTAGTAACAATTATTTATTTTTTAATGGATGTAATCAGACTAAGGAAATATTTCAAAAGAAAACCATTATAATATAGGTTTTTTTCTTGAACATTTATAGATAAAATATAATCAAATTCAAAAATTTCATCTGGTTTTTTAAAGGGGGTCAACCCAGAAGTAATGGAAATGGAAAAAGGGAGAAGATGGATCTCAAGTAACATGGTTGATATGAATTTATTTCTTATGGAATGTGGGATTAATTATTCGAGGGGAAAAGAACATAATATAGATGGTTGGAACCCATGAATCCAGGTGTGAGAAACCTATATATGATTATAATGTTTTCTTAATATGGAAGTTATCCATTATGAGGTCGTTGAATGAAGGCCTGTAAATTATTTATTGAATTACTTCATCTTAATCTGGAGCCATCAAGATTTTTTAATGATTACATTTTTAAGTATTTTTTTATTTTCATCATTACTATTTTATTTGGAATCCAAATTCATAATTGTGATGGTTTCAATTGAAAAAATGATTTAGTGGTCACATTTGTAAAAAAGGATGATGATGGAATGGATCTTTAGATAGAAGGCAGACCTTCTCTATCAAAAATTGTGGATGAACAGGATCCTCTCAGCTCTGATTCCTTATTATTGATCTTATGGCCTCTTGGTTTCTTGCTCCCGGGTGCTTCAATTCTCATCAATTTTATAATTTAGGAGACAAATATGGCGAGGCACAGAAGGAAGAGATCTCATCAATACAAAAACCTAAACCTTTCTCTTTCCTGGAAGCATTGAAAGGCACAGATTCGTGCAATCCATTCTCATGGAAGACATCGTTCTTCAAAAAATTAGATGATGGCCGAATCGCAGTGGAAGCAGACTCGGAAGTGCTGAAGCAACGAACTCAAGTTTGCAAGTACTCTGTGCTGGGGTGTATTTCATATTTTAAGGGTGATAAGCCATGGCCGGCCTCAGAGCTCAAACCAAGGATCTCACTCATCTGGGGTTTCAACGACTGGAAGCTCATTCTGATCGGGTGTGGGTATTTTCATATTCTCTTAAGCTAGCAGGAGGATCTTGACCGCATCTGGAATTTTGGAAACATTCATATGAAACCAGGGTTGCATCGTATTTCAGAATGGGATTTCCCTTTCAATCCTCAATCTCACCGAAATACGACGGCTCAAATCTGGGTGCAACTTCACGGTTTGAATTTCTTCTTCTAGCATCCCAAAATTTTAAATGATATTGCCTCTTCCATTGGGACTCCGCTGAAGAGAGATCATCGGATGCTCAATGCGGAGCTCGGCCTATACGTAAGGGTTACGGTGGAAGTCGATCTCAGGAGTAAGCTTCCGGATTCGATTTCCTTTAACCCAAATGAGTAAAAAGCCAACATTCGTTTGGAATACGAACATCGACCTCCCTTTTGCGATTTATGTAAAATTTTCGGTCATTCCATAATTAACTGTCGTGTTATAAAGAACCAGGTGAGGTCGCGGGATGAATAGCCAAAGGAATACGGGTGGACTCATGTCAGGCGGAAGAGGAACGAGCAAACAGTTTCTTATGGACTGACAGAAACTATCCTGAAAAGGGCTGAGCAATGGGTTAAGAAATCACCTCCCATTGGGGAGACCTCCAGTGTTAAATGGTCCGATATGGTCGAGGAGGAGGGGACTGAGGGCACTAATGTTATAGAAGAAAATGAGACTGCTGTATGAGACATCGTGCATCCTGCGAATTCTGGATCTGACTCAGACCACGTCTTGTTGGGTGACAATCAGCAGGTAGTGTCTCGGGTCTTGACTAGTGGCCAAGATGTTTCGATGGAACCGAATCAGAGTCTCACATATTATGGAGCTGTTGCAGGTAATCCGAAGGAATATTGTGACTCGGGTGAGGATCCCCAGGCAAAGATACCTGTGGACCCTCCTGAGGTTCCAATTGTTCACAGCCTATGGAAGGAACCATTGATCGTGTCTCAGGTAGAGGTACAACAGGCTGCAGGTAAGGGTACAGATGCAGGTACCTCCTCATCCACCATTTTCTTTGCTTCCAATAATCTAATAAATGCTGTTGATGCTCACCTCACTGCCAAAATTAGTAATAATAACCAACACAATCCGTCTATGTCTCTCTTAAAGGAGACCAATACGGTTTTGAATCTGAACCTTAATTCCAGCAAAAGCATCATTGACACTTCAGCCCAGGTGAGGTTGTCAATGAAAATCCTTACACCCTTGAGGTGGCAGGCTCCAGTGATCAGATAGTGGCAGTGGGCTCTAAGGCCATTGTGACGGCGACTTCATGTTTTTCTAATGCCCTTGCACCTAATTTACCTCCAAAAGATTTCACATCAATCTCTTTGGATAAAAATCGAGGTGTGGATATTCAAAATATTTCCATTGTCCCTATTGCCTCTTCTAAGAACAAGAAAGGAAAGAAATCCAGCCCGTCATCATTGAATGCACGTAGAAGTTCATCAAGACATAAGGGCTCGGGCGGATCAAAAAAGGGAGCATTAACTCCAAACGTAGGTTTAAATTAATTGTCTATTTTGGAATTATCAGGGTCTAGCTAACTCTGAAACTTTTATTGTGCTTAAGAGATTTATTTTGACTCACAAACCATGTTTATTTTCCATTGCTGAGCCTAAAATTAACTTCTCTTCGAAATATCTACACTTGTGCTATTTTGGTTATAACTTCCTTGGTGATTTCAAGGATGGAACCTCTACAGAAACTCTCTGGGTTTTTTATCACTCATCTTCGCAATCAGTTAATTTTGTTAAAAATTCTAACCATATGTTTACTTGTGCTTTTTCATATGCTGGTATTGGTACCTTATGCACTATTATTTATGCCAAAAATAGATATCTTGATCGAAGGTCCCTCTAGACAGACCTCCTCTCCCTCTATACCACTGTTCAAGATCCCTGGCTGGTGATTGGGGACATTAATGCTATTCTTCTCCCATGTGAAAAGATCGGATCGTCACATTCCACCATCTCAATTAGAGAATTTAAATCTTCTGTTGAGGACTGTGATCTTAATGAAATCAATCTTATTGGTGACAAATACACCTGGTATAGAAAGTACCTCAATAGGATTATAGCTAGAAAAGTGGATAGAGCTTTCACTAACACTGCCACCCTTGATAAATGGGATTCCATATCTACCATTACCTTACCTAAGATCAACTCTTATCATCACCCTATTCTTTTCATCTTCATCTCCAAGGGCTCAAAATATGCCCTCCCTTTTAAATTTAACAATTCTTGGGATGCGGTCCCAGAATGCTGCAACATGATCAAAGACTTCTAGGAGAGCATGCGATGACAAAGTGAACCTTTTTCTTGAATTGCCAAATGAAAACTTCTAAAACAAAAACTCAATGGTTGGTGCTTCTCCAAAACAAAGAATCTTGACGCGGATATCTCCTCATTAGAGAATGACCTCATTCATATTCAAAGCTCCAATACTAGCTTAGATTTTTCTCTTGATCCCCATGCTGAAATTACTATTTCTTTGAAGATTAACTATCTTCTGAAGCTCAAAGATAACATGCGAAAGAAAATTTTTAAAACTAAATGGCTTTCAGATGGTGATAGAAATACTAAATTTTATAATTCTCTTCAATGAATCAGGAAAATTTATAGGCCTCGTGCCTTTCTTAAAGTTGATGACACTCTTCTTGACACTGAGGATGCCATTGCAAATCATGTTGTTAGTTATTTTCATAATCTGTTTAATGGACCAGAGGATAGTAATGATATTCTCCCTGACATTATTCCCAATATGGTCACTATTTAGGACAATGATCACCTTTTAATCATACATATGGATTATGAAATCAGAGACACTATTTTTAGCCTCAAACCTGACAGTGAACCTAGGCCGGATGGGTTCAACAATGGTTTCTTTCAGCAATACTGGGATCTCATACATAGAGATGTTTGTAATCTGGTCAAATATTTTTTCTCCAATGGTGTTCTTACTCATGGGATAAATGCTCAATTCCTCACTCTTATTCCTAAAGTTGATAATGCAGCCGAGAATCATCTTTTCTGACCTATTTCTCTCATTAACACCATCTATAAAATTATCAAAAAACATATTTCTAACAGACTCAACTCCATCAGTAATAAAATTGTTTCTTGGAACCAATTTGGATTCATCAAAGTAATAACCATTCAAGATTGTATCTTCCTTGCCTCATAATGTACTAATATGCTAAATAAAGTCACCAGAGGAGGCAGTGTGGACATTAAGTTAGACATCTAGAAATCATTTGACACTATGGACTAGAATTTTATTTTTAAGGTTCTTAAAAACTTTGGGTTTAATGACTCTTTTATTACCATGATCTTCACCTTATTCAATTTAGCTTCCATGTCTGTGCTGGTCAATGGGTCCCCTAAATGTTTTTTCAAATGTTCCAAGGGTGTTAGGCAAGGTGATCCCCTTTCATCCATTCTTTTCACTATTGCTGAAGATTACTTAAGTATACTTTTTACGAGCCTTGTGAATCAAAAGCAAATCATTCCCATTCAGGCTGAAAGAAACATAAACGTTCCCACACATCTTCTATATGTTGATGTTATAATCTTATTCATAAAGGGAGATAAAAGGAACATTAAAAACCTCAAAAGTACCCTGGCGCATTATGAAGATATTTCGGGACAAGCAATAAGTTGGAACAAATCCTTTGTTTTCTTTGGGAAAAACTTTGCCTCCAACAGAAAAAGTCACATCATTGATTACTTCGGAATTAAAGAAGGTTCTTTCCCTTTCACTTATTTAGGGGTTCCTATCTTTTGGGGGAGACCAAAATCGATATATTTTCACAGAACTGTGGACCAAATTTTCAATCAACTATCTTCTTGGAAAGGTACATATCTTTCTATGGCCGGCAGGATCTGTCTTGTTAAGTCTACAATTGTTTCTAAGATGGTTTACTCGATGATGGTCTACAGCTGGCCCACCAGTCTACTTAAAAGAATCAATACTTGCATTAAAAATTTTGTCTGGATGGGTAGTACGATTGAAAGAAAACTTGTCACTGTACCACCGGTCCCTTGTTTTAAACCCCTGGATAGGGGTCGTCTTGGCATTAGGAATCTTATGATTTTTAATGATTCTCTTCAATATAGAATGACTTGGAATCTGATTCATAGCAATTCTGATTCCTTGTAATTCCTCAAGAAATGTTTTGTTACTAAGCTTCGAAATGGTAACTTGGGTTACATCACATCTTCCATCTGGCCTTCCATTTTACAGTCTTTCCTTAAAATCATGAACAACGCTAGATGGGTGGTTAGCGTGGATTCATCTATGAATTTCTGGCTGGACAACAGGACTGGTGTCCCCTTAATCTCTATGATATCACCTCCCACTAGTCCTAAGAACACCACCTCCACGATTCATGAGGTTGTTAACTCTCATGAAATCAGCCTTCCAAACCACATCAGTCACGTCATTTAAAATTATCATTTTTCTGACATTGATGACTTCCTTGTCTGGGAACCTACCTTCAATGGGGTAATGGATTCTAAAACTTTCTACAAAAACAACTTCTATATTTCTAATTCTAACTTTATCTGGTTGAACGCTTTTAAAAAAACTTGGATCAAACCCTCGCGTCTTACTCTCATCTGGAATGTGGCTCATAATAGGTTACATACTGATGTGTGTCTCCAATATTTTGGGATTTATCTTTCCTCTAGATGTCATCTATGAAATCAACACTGGTAGGATTCTAATCATTTTTTCTTGTCTTGTTCTACAGCTGCAGCACTTTGGAATTACATTTCTGACATTTTTGGCTGCAAATGGTCTCTCCTTGCTTCTATTAGTTCTCAACTTCAGCACTGTGCGATTTGAGAATCTTCTAAGCAAATCAAGTATCTCTTCCTGGCTACGGTGGCTGAGCTTCTACATGTGATCTAGTATGACAGAAATAATTTATTAATAAAAATGCCATGCTCAATCTCAGTGAAGGTAAAACGCGTATTCTCATTTCCATTAAGGATGCTGACTCTGTTCAGAAGGATCATTGTGACAACTCTGTTGGGGATTTTCTGATCCTCCGACGTCTTCGCATTGCGGGTTCTTATAGGCCTTCCCGACATACCATTGAGGTATTCAGTGAAGCTCTATTTCCAGGATGGATTAATGTGAATGTTGATGGCACTTCTAGAGGTAACCCAGGTCTGGAAAGAAGTAGTGATATCTTTAGAGATTCTTCTGGAAGATGCCTCAGCTGCTTCTTCGGTGGATGTGGCACGACCTCGGCTTTGGAAGAGTAAATGTTGGGGTCATTCATGCGGTGGACTTCGCCATATAGAAGGGTTGGACCAACCTATGGTTTGAATGTGATTCAACCACTATCGTCCAAGCTATCTGGAAGGGAGTGGTACACCTTGCTTGGACGCTCACCTCTCGATGTATTAAATGTCTTGCTTCGCTCAGGAATCTCAGCTACATTTCCACTCAAGTGTTCCACGAAGCGAACATGGTTGCAGATAGTCTCACCAATAAGGGAGTCAATCAGGACATTACCTGATTAGATGATCTGCCTACTGTCTCGCTCTCTTTCTTCAATAAGGACTGTAATAAAGTTCCGTCTTTTAGACTTTTGTAACTCCTATCTTTTCTTTTATGAAATAAATTGTGTCTTGGCCTTTGACAGAGGCACCACCTCTTTAAAAAAATTTTTGTTAAAAACATGATTCTCAGTGAGGATATTTGATAAGTATAAGTTACAACATATTCAAGTAACATATTTAAAGTGAAATGAATACTATTAT
Organism: Viscum album; assembly: GCA_963277665.1. Lineage (NCBI taxonomy): Eukaryota > Viridiplantae > Streptophyta > Magnoliopsida > Santalales > Viscaceae > Viscum > Viscum album. The sequence continues at coordinate 1,861,133,551 of OY728133.1, read as the reverse complement.
CAAAACATTGATATAATTAGATGAAAAAACATAGAAAAAATCATGGAAGGATAGTTGAAGGAATTTATTCATATTTTTATCATTATGTACTAATTTTATATAGAGTGGTCACCTTTATAAGGATTATCAAGTTAGGAAGACATCTTATGGAAGTAATTTATCTAGAGCATTGATTGTGGAGAAAAAATGTAGAGTTAATCTACATGAAAAAATTTCCATATATTTGGAATATGGAATTATTGATTCCAAATATTTATCTCGATCCATTGGAGATAAAGGGTGCTATAAAAGTATGTTTCCATAAAATTTGGTAATGTTTATTATGTAGATGATTTAGCTCTAAGAATTATTGATATGGAGAGAAGTTAATTTTCCTTTGAATAATTTATGTTGCATTATAAGGAAGGATGTTTGACATGTTACAGTACTTTGGATGAACATTATTTCAATATCAATCTAGATTCAGTAGGTTTTAGAGTGATATTTTTGGAAGGAGTATAGAATATTACTCTAGGTTATCTTATTATAGATAGATATCTAATAGATGAATCTATATATCTTTTCAAAGGGGAATTTGGAGGTAAGAATACCAAAACAAAATCTTTTCAATGTTATGAAATATGGAATAACCATTTTTGGAATCTCAATGAGAATGGTGTGATGATTATAGCATATAAAAGTCTACTAAATATAGATCAATAAAATATTGAAATGTTTGGTGACTATATACACTATAAGAAATGAAAGACCTATTTTATTCATTATAGAGGTTAACCATAATTTGGGATGTAACAATTTTATCATAAATATGTTTGTGGACATACCTAAATACGTTATTAAGTAAAATCTTCATACATTATTAAAATCATGATGACTCTACCAGAAAATTATGATATTTCCTTATGAAAAAGAAATGTGAAGTGTTTGGAATAAGTTTTATAAGAAATAATTTTGTAGAAATAGAAAATGGAATAAAATTAAATATCTTACAGAATAAAAATTTTGGTGAGTTTATCAGAAAGAGTTTCTACAACTACGGTAGGAAAAATGGATAGCAAAATTAGAAGAATGATCTTGGAACACCTAAAAAAATGGGTTTTCTGAGAAAATGAATACAATTTTGAAATATAAGTAAAATTTAAATTCTACATCACTATAAAATTCCTAAGGAGAATTTGGTGGGAGAAGTATGAATAATAATATACATAATGAATGAATTTCATTTACACTAGTTAGATTGTAATTAACATAAAAACTATTCTTTGATAAAATTCAAGAATATGCTTATCTGAGAGTTTTCAAAAGCATGGACTAAATTAATTTGTATAATAAATATATAGATAATATTTAAGATAAATCTTAAATATGTTTAATAATAGGCAATGGGGATAACGATTTTAATTTTTTCTTTAGGATGATGAAAAGAAGAATGTTTAAAAAAATCAAAATGACCTCTTTAATGGGAAGATATTGTGGGTATATCAGAACATGAAGAAGATAGATGTGGAGGTTAGAAAATATACATCAATTCATGGTGATCAAAATGAAGGTTTTAAAGGATAAAATTATACATAATTTTTATAGGTGTTTGGAAAAAATGAATGAAAACGTATTATAGAAGGAAATTCATATGAATGTTGAGGAATTTCATAAGTACACCTAGTGGATTATATATCAGAAAACATGGGAATTAAAGAAACATTCTGAATAATTAAAAAAAAGATGATTTATGGATGGAAGAGTTCTTTAATTATATGTTCTAGATTTTGTAAAAATTTAACAAGGATATTTAGATGCATATATAAAAAATCGTATGGGATTGGATGACTATAGAAATGGTTTGTATATGATCAATGTTTTCTAATTCTAATGGATACATGGGAACAAGATAGTCTAAGAGAAAATAATAAATTTTGAGATTCCACATGGTGATATTTTTAAATACAATAGGATATAGATTTAGTAAAAGTGAATAAAACCTTGGAGCTAATAGAAATACCACTAGGAAAGAATGTCCTTGAGAACAAGTGGTAATTACAATTCAATGAAAAATTAGATGAAAGGGAGAGATATATTTCTAGTATAATTGTGAATGTTTTTACATAAATAGAGGTAATCGACTTCTCAATGATATTATATTTTGAAAAAAATATAGTACCTGTAAAAATATGTTAAATTGCACTTCATTCAAAAAAATACCTTTACCAAATGGATGTGAAGTTGAATTTTTATTATAGGGACATGGATGTGAAAATTTATAAGAAGAAACATTCGGGTTTTTTGGAAAATTAGAATCATTCCTTGGTGTAGAAATAAAAAAGAAATCTTTATGGTTTGAAACAATCACCAAAATTATGAATCGAAAAGGCTGCTTCCTCCATTGTAGAAGTGGGATTCATATATATAAAAAATGGTAATATTAATTATTAGAAGGAGTTTATTGAAGATAAAATTATAATATTAATTTTTATTGTGGATAATATACTATTGGTAAGGATAAATATTCCACCCATTCAAAAGTTAATATTTGATTTATATGGAAGGTTTCATATGAAAAATATTAACGAATTTAAGATTATTTTAGAAATGAATATCGAAAATGATATGAAAATGAAGGAAATAGTTTTATTACATAAGGATGAAATTCATACGATCATTAGATGATTAATAATGATTAGAAAAAATCCATTTTCAACTATAAAAATAGGCCACTTAATGCTTTTGAAGAAATAATGTTAATGAATAGGAAAAGAAAATATGTACATGTTTAATGTTTCTTATGCCTCATTTTTTGGAATCTAGATGTATGTTGTGGTGTGTACACACCCAAATATTTATTTGTGTAGGTTGATTTTTTAGTTAGTTTATGAAAAATATAGGAATGGATAATTGGGAATCTCATAAATGGATTATCCGACACCTTAGAGGAGTGGAAGGGATATCTCAAAGTTTTGGAGGTATAATTTTATTGTTTGGGTCATTTTATATATACATTAGGGAGATTTGGATTCATAAGAGATAAATTGGACATGTTTACAATATCATTGGAATAAAAGCTATTTAGATATTGAGTCTAAAATAGGTAAAAATAAATTCTACAACATATATTGAGTTATTTATTTCAATAAAATAAATAAATGAGAACTTTTTGTTAATACTTTTAATTAAATGTGTTTATTTAAAGATATATGTTTATTTTACCATGACAGTATATGTGAATATAATTATGAAAATAATATTGTGTCACACTAGAGAACTAATAAAAATGATTAGGAGAACCATTATTCATATATTTTTTTGGATGAGGAAGAATTGCTTTTATAGAATGAAGTTAGAAAAAAAATATAGCTTACATTTTACAAATAGTTAATATGGGACAAGGGTGAAGTGAATAAGATGGTGGAACATTGTTTCTAGTAGAAATGGAATTATTTTTGTAGGATTTGAAGGAAAATCTAACATTTTCACTGAAAAATTCTTCAACTATGATATTTTATGGAATAAAACATTGTCTTATTAGAATATAAAAATTTAAAGGATTGGTTTTAAAAGTTATTTAGTTCTTTGAATGCGCAATAGCTATATCAAATTTCTTTTACTATTTCAGAATAATGGAATTTGGATGGAGATTTACTTAAAAGAGATATTCTAGAAGGATATATTCAATATTCTATGAAATGTTTTAATTTACCAGTAGGGGTAGACTTAAGGAAGGTTAATATATTAGATTAGTGGATGTAATAATAAAATAGATGAACTCTCAACTTTATCACAGTTCAATACTACTTAATCACCAAGAGATAATATCTATATATATGGTCTAGGGACATAATTTTTTAATGATGAGTTGAAAAAAGGTGATTATTGTTTAAAGTGATCAAAATATTGTAATATTTATTTTGTTGGAATGAAATGTTGAAATGAATCTATCGTATTTGTTTGGAAATTAGTTTCAACCATTTAAAACAGAATTCTTCTCAAACTTGTTCACATTACTATGCATTATGTTATTGTTATACATGTTTTACTAAAAATGGATGATGTTGGGGTTTAAATAATATATTTAATTGTGTGAAATATGTGTTGTATAATATTTTTAAATCTTATATTGGGAGATTTCCTCCTATAATCTATTTCTGTATAGTGATTACATAATGACTGCTTCAGGGATGGATAACCCATGTTTATAAGATTCTCAACATTAAATTCTCATATTCATAATTTATAAATCTCATTCAGTGATATATTTATGTTCTATAAAAATAAAAAATATTCTAAAAAATTTATATTCCAAAAATATAACTCTATTCTTGTAGTCATCCTTATTAATTCACGTCATTGGTTAGGCCTGTTCCATAAAATAAATCATTGATGATAAAATATCTTAACCATTTCCAAGATGAATGAGATTCAGGATACTAATAATAATATTATATGATACTATATAGTAATTTATGTTATGAAATTTGTTTTTATGGATAATAGAAATATAATGGGAATTATAACATAAGTTGATCTTATAAGAAAATTACATAAAACATGATCATTACAGATTCCATTCTCACGAACCATACTCATACCTACCATAAAATTAATATGAGACTAAATATGTAATTAAAACTCAATGATTAAAGATAATTTATTATCATTTAAAAAAATTATTTGTTATCAAATAATTATGATCGACATCACTATTATGAAACATATACAAAAGAGTCAAAATTACTAAATGTTGAAGATGTAAATAACAAATAACTAACATAAATATTTTTTATAAATGATTATAATAATTTATTAGAAAAGGTAATATATATGAATAATTTTTATAAAATATTCATTAATATATTTTATTCTTATACATGATGTTGTAGTGCTTATTTTGTTTTTGGGAAAAAAGGAAGGTTTTATTTTTCAAACTCCCTTTGAAAATGAGACTGTTTTAATCTAAATAAATATTTTGGGAAATTGAAATTATTTTAACTCTAAAAGAAATTTATTTTATTTGTCCCTAATTTTTTTGGGGATTTTATGTCTTCTAAAATTTTGTTTACACTTTTTGGTTCATAAATCAACAAAAAGGATGCTTCTATGTTTATCCAACCTTAACCATTATTTTTAGATTGAAATATTTTTCCTCCGTTTCCATGTTTCCATATTATTTTATGGACTCACTTATATGTACTTATAATATCCTATATGTTCATTATATATTAAATTTAATATTCACTTTCAAATATATGAATGGAATGTTTTTTTAACATTTTATACCTCGTCTCTTCCTTAAGATATTTTCTTTGGTTTCTATTATGAATATTTCTTCAAAATTAATAATTGTTTATAAATGTAGTTTTTAATTACATTATAATTTAGTTATTAAAACAATTTTTTTATATGTACTTTACTTTTTATGGAAATTATCATAGTATTTTAAATTTTATATCTTCTTATTTATAAATTTTCTCTACTATTCTCCCAATGTGTTTTTTCAATATGTCAATATCATTATTGTATCCTTCATATCAAATATTATATATTGAAACCATACAACATGTTTCCCTATATTTATTATGATAATATATGATATAAATCTTTAAGATACCCATATATTTGGCATGGTTTTATTATGTTATGATGGAAGTAGTAATTTTTTCATATTTATATGGAATATTTATGAATCATTTTTTGTTTTGTGATGGGTGGTCCAAGAATTTAATATCCCATTAATTAATTATGTAATTATTTATATGCAACGAAATAATATTTATAGGACTATATTTTGAACTTAGTCGATAATGTTTATGGTAATTCTTAATAAACCTTATCCAATATATTGTGAGACTCGATACAACATATAATGATAGTTTTTGTAGTGAGAAATATCATACAGACTAATTTTCAATACCTATTAATGTTTCAAATTCATATGAAACATTATAGGTTATGTAACATTATTATGTTATGCTACCATTTAGTTTTATTATTAAATCTGGTTTTTACTCTCATATGTCTCATTGATTATTTTATCCCAATAATACAATGTTATGATTCATGATTCATGACTATTGTATTATTGGGTTTTATATTGTTGGGATGTATTCATATACAGTGATAATATTCTAATATATATATTCATATTGTACAATTTTATGAGAATAAATTGATATATCTTATATTCAACCCCTACTAAAAATCTAAACAAGCCCTTTCTTTGGTTTAAATTCTCTTATAATGAATATGGGTATTATGAATGATATATTAATATGGGTAACATGTTTGAAGATTATTTGTGAGATATGTTGAATGTCTCATTTCTAAAATAAGTTATTATGTAGTTAATATCCATAGAATGAAAAACTATGTGTTCAATGGGGTGATTTATTGTGTGATGTAGTAAATATTCATTTAAAATGATGTAATACCTATGTATGTTGTAGTTTGGGTATATTAGTTGTTATAAGTTATGGGTATAGTTAATTTTTCAGATTAGTTCATGAAGAAAAACTGTACAAAAAAATAGTCCTATGTTGAACCAAAATTATTTTATGATGAACAAAGACTGTCAAAATATTATCATATTATGCACCTGGATGTTATAAATGAGTCAAAAATAGAGAAATATTAGGATAGATTATCATTTTCTTGTGATTTTATATAGTGGATATGTTATTATTTTGGACTCACACTAAGATTTTTGGTGGTATTCTATTCATAAAACTAGGTGGAATTTATTAATAAATGAGTGGGAAGGAAAATTAATTGAGAAAACCATTGGTATGGGAATTAGATTGAAAATTATTAATTTTAGGCCCACAAAAAACCTTTCAAGATATTAATAATGGCATAAAAAATATTGAACTACCAAAAAAAACAATGAAGGAACAACTATCACAAAAATTATCCATGCAATAATGTCTAGCAATACTTATTAGGTCTTTTGAACCACTAATTCTCTATCAAAGAAAAAAAAAAATCTATTTTATATTCATTATTGATTACTCAATGTAAGGTTAATTTAAATTTTTTGAATTTAAAATTACAAGTTTTTGAATGGTAGAGTTTCAATAGGAATATTAGGGATTATAATGATATCTAATGTATACAATATGTGGAGTATAAGAATAATTGTTTTGGTTAAATATCATGCTTAACAACTTCACATTACAATGGATAAGAAATTCATTATTCTGAATAAAAAAGTGGTTGAATCTATTTTTCCTTTGAATCAATAAACATGAGACTCATAAGCTATACTTTTGGATTTATAATTAACCCTAAATTAAAATAAAATAATCACTTTAGTGGCATAAAAAATTTCATTAAACAGAATTTCATATATGAGAATTTCATAGATAGGATTATGTAATCTAAATGTGGAAATAAAAACTAGATAATAAAATTATTCTTTTGGTTTGGGGAGCAGAATTGGATCATGAAGATTCAAGGAAACTCAAACGATAAATCCCATAAAAGGAAAAATATACATCTCTGTGAAGATTGAAAATATTGGAAGATAACTTGTAGATATTTCCATAGGGGAATAGGTTAATACATAATGTTTGGAATTGGAGGACATCATGATATACAATGGTGACGACATAAAAAGATTCACACAAATGAAATGGGTGAAATTAAATGTTAACACAATGAAGCACCCATACATTCAAACTTAAATTGTATAAAGTATAAAAAATACACTAACTAGTAAACTAATCTATGGGTTAATGATGAAAATTTATGATTCAATTATATAACAATAATGGATAAATGTAAATAATATTGTATCACAAATATTTAATTTGGTCATTAAAATCGTGGCGCAAAAGACACAAACACTAGAAACTCATGAATTTGTAAGGTCATAATTATTTCAGGTTCCACCAACTCCATCATCTATCTAATTAATTATAGAATCATTCATTAAACATCTTAATATGTATATTTTGACTAATAGGTGAGAACATTTAATGGTATTATGATTGAATCTGAAGAATAAAACACAACTCTGTTTTATGTCATTGGGAATATACTTCTTGAAAATATTTTTAGTATCCTTTTTGTGAAATTTGTTGTGATTTTGGTTATTGATTTAATATCTATATATAGACCCTGATAAATTTTTATTATTGCTAAATCAAGTTTCATATCACAAGTCAGTAGTTGATAATCTATTACTTCAAGGATTACTATGAACTCCATATAGATGTTACTTACCTTTTTGGGTATATCTAACTAATAATGAGGGATATATAGAAGAAAAGATCAATATTGAAGATATTTATAATGTGTATGAGTATGTAATTTAATTTCAATAAGTTCTCCACGTTTTTCTACCATATTATGACACCATGTTCTCATTAGAGGCCATACCCAATGCTTTGACTATATGGTAATCTCTATATAGAATAGAAATAATTGAATTTGATGATTTGCAGATTAAAAACCATGAAAATGTGAATAAGTGTTTTATATGAAGAATTTATTCAACACGGGTTTCCCCAATCATATTTGTTAAGATAAAATATTAATTAACGCATCTATGTTTTGATTGTCCATAACTTGACAAGATCACAATCAAGAACAAGTATCCTCTACCCCATGGTGATAAATTTTATGATCAACTACAAGGGGAAAAATACTTCTCAAATATATGAACTTGGTTAATAAATCATTTATCAAGGGTGAAAATAGAGGATATACACAATATTGCAATTTTTGTAAGACTTCAACATTATAAATTTGTTGTGATATCTTTAAACAAAAAAATTACCCTACTATCACCGTGGATCTGATGAATATAGCCATTATAGATTTCTTTGAACAATTTATGGTATTAATTATAGATTATATTATTACATATTCCAATATCATGTAATAGAATTAATATTATTTCCAGATTGTTGTAAAAATTTTGACAAAGGAGAAAAGAAATTACAAATATACAAAGTGTAATTTTTTAAAAATAATGTATAAGTTATTGGTTCTATACAAACATGTGAGGGTATATGCATGGATAACAAAAGACCCCGGTGACTAATGATTATAATATACATACCTTTACAATACATATTTTAGTTATAATTATATTGACTTGATACTATTGAATCATAGTGATAATTTTCCAACTATTTTCAAACCAATAAATTATGTTAAATCAGAAGAGACTCATATTATTTTATATAAAAATAATTATAGGAAAATATCATATATCCTAAGAGAGGTTTGGAAACAACAATTATAGAATAAACTTGTGAAATTTTATAAATTTTTTTTAATAAATTTAATTTTTTTCAATAGCTTACATTGCATGAAAAATCAAGCATTACTAAAATGCAATGTACTATTAAATAATATTACATTAATTTTGTAGTTATCACCCATCCGTTGTAGTGTTAGGTACAAATAGGATTAACTATATTTTGATAATATATTGTTTAGAAATATATATAAAATTAATTATTTAGTGACCAATTAATTTGATATAAAAATTAATAAACATTTCATTATAAAGGATTTTTTTAAACCTGTATTTATGAGTAAAAATAGATTTTAACTCAATAAATACACTAAATTTTTTGGGTTATTTTAATGAAATTAATATATTATATAATAAAATAAAATATTATTGTAACACCCCAAGCTTCCATGGTACGCTTCGCTTTGAATAATAGATCATCGTGTGTTGTACGCAACCTCGAGTTCTAACACACCGCAACCAATCAATGTAGCCGTTATGAATAGTAATACCCACTTTTTGAAATTATATAAATTTTATATTTCAAAATGGACTTCATTTTTGTATTCTGAATATCGAAATTATCTTAAGTTGAATATTTTGTAATTTTCTGAGAACTTCCAATTTTCTATGAAAAGAAAAAAATACATAAAACAACTTTTTTAATCAAAATAATTTATAGTGATACATTATACTATTGAGTTGTTTTAAATTACAACTAGAATACGTTTTTACCATTTAATCCAATGGTGGTCATTATAATTAATTTCACTTTGAAATTGGATGTAAACAATTGTCAATATTTTGATATATATTGTTTCTTAAAAACACGTTATTTGTTGTGATAACGGGAATTATTTATTAAATTAATTAATTAAACTTTTATGTTTTGAATTTTTTTAAAATAGACATCTTTTTTGAATTAAGAATATCAAATATAGCTTAGTGTGAATTTTTGGTATTTTTCTGAGCAACTTCAATTTTTTATGAATAGTTAAACCACTAATTGGTAGTTAAAAAAATTGATTTTTCGTTTAAATTAAACTTTACCACATCTGTGATTTTAATTTCAAAAATTCGACATACATCATTGTCATTAGGAATTAAAATTTGGTTCAATGGGATGAACATTATTTTCGGTGAATAGTAACTTTTAAGTTTTATTAATCGCGATTAAAGGTAATTAGTGTAATTTATGGTAAATATAATGTTATAATAATATGAAATTACCTTTACAATTGTCCTACCCTTATTGGATGAGTCGTGTCCAACCATGAAAATACATTGGTTAACTTGGGGACCCAATGAAGCCACCTAGGTAAGAAAATGACATTAATATATTTTTATTTAAAGTAAAAATAAAATTGTCACAAACATGTGTTGTTTTACTAAAATAATTTTTACATGGGGTTATATAAGTTACCATTTCAACTATAAATATTCATTGGAAATCTAAAAATATTTCCTACATCATGGTAATTTTTTAATAATGATTAGGCATTATATAAATAAATTTATTTATGACACCATGATGATGCAACAGTTACCTCATTAATGAACAATTTAAATAAAATTAAAAGATAAGGTAAAATATAAAACATAAACTTGTCTAAAACCTATTTTATGGGTGTAGTTTGAACCCTTATCACCTTATCCTCGAAATATATCATTGTGGGACCTTTAAAATCCTAAAATCATTTCATAATAAAGTAACATTTCATGACTTTACAAAAGAGCCCCTCCTCTCCTCTTATAAAAGGCCCCCACCTCAACCACCTTATTCAGACCTTCAAAGCCATTTGGCTCGACCAAAATCTGTCCAAATACTCTCTCAATTTCCCTCTCTTACACCTAAAATCTTCACTTTGGGTAGAAAATTCCCAAGGAAGCCTTTGGCTCAGATCAAAAAGAGTTTCCCGATTTTAAGGTAATGTCTTCTCTTATGTTCTTTTGTTTTATTTTTCTTCTCTAACCCCTTATGTAACGCCCCGACCCCAGTGACCCAGAGTCGGTGCATTATTTTAATACATTGGCATGATTACAAGGAACCAAATCCTGATGAACCGGTTAGTTTAGCAGTCTTGGAAAATAGATTACATACATGAATGTTACATTACACTTCATAACATACAAAACAACATAAATAATCCTTTATGAATGCCATTATTCTCTTCTCTTAACCCTGCATATCAATCACATTACATTTCTTGGAATCCTGGGAAAAATAAAACATAGAAAGGGGTGATCTCAAATGCTTAGTAAGGGTAGGAAATATAGCGGAAACTTTCAAAAATAAGCTTACACATTTAAGAAAATCTATAAAACTAAAACAAAATCCTTTTTAAACATGAACATCAGCATAATATAGCAGAAATAAAATGAAATAATGCCATTTACTTATTCACATCGATATTCTACTAATTGAATAATCACATGAAATATCACTAACCACTTCCATAATGATGGAATGCATAATATCGAACTTTAATTTCTGTTTCAAGGCCTCGTGCCAAGACCTAAGGAATAACTGTTACCGAAACCCAACTCGGAGAGCCTCTGTAACCGGACTCCAACCCGGAGTGCCTCTAATAATCTGACACCAACCCGGAGAGCCTATAATAACCAGACACCAACCCAGAGTGCCTCTAATAACCGGACACCAACCCGGTGTGCCTCTAATAACCGGACACCAAGCCGGTGTGCCTCTAATAACCGTAAACCAACCCAGTGTGCCTCTAATAACCGGACACCATCCCAGAGGGCTTACTTTTACCAGTCCCCAACCCGGAACATACTAGTCCAACACATTCATCTTAAGAAGAGGATGAAATATAACAAATTTTTTTTATTAAAACTAGCATGTGAAATGTCAATAATTTACCCCTAAACCATGAATGGTATAAAAATAACACATCCAGAGTAAAATATATCACAAAACCATAAACAAAATATGGATGATTTGTATCATGATAAATCAACTTCAAAACAAGTTTAAAATCCATTAAATTTTTTTGACATAGATGAAATTTATTTGTAAAACTCTTTGAGAGAAATACCCATTTTCTTGAAAACATTTAAATGTCAGACAATTTAAAAAAGAAGTCATTTAAAGAAATTTTTGAATCAAAGTGTCCCATACCAATTTGAAACTTTTGAAAGGAATTAACATTTTAAAAACAATCTTGTCCATATAAATAAATCCTTAAAAACCAGTTTGAAGACATGGACATTAATGGGAATGATTTAGAAGAATTGATATTTAAAACATTTGAAATGATGTTTTAGTAAAGGAGTCACTTAAAAGAATCCCTTTGAAATCTATTTCATAAAACATGGATATGGATAATAAATATGTCCCAGTAGATACTTATGTAAAAACAACCTCGGATAATAAAGAGATTGTGAAATTAACCCTTACCAATTTGGTAACTTACGAAAAATACAACCCATGAAAGAGGTATCATACAATGAATATGTAAATAAACATAAATTAAGGTGTATTACAAAAAAAATATAATTATGGGCAGTACATACCCCACACTAATGGTAATTTTAGAAATATGGCATGAATCTCAGGGGAATAAGGAGTGAGATGAAGACCCCTTACCTTGCACTTTCCTTTAGTCGAGGGTACGTTTAACCACATGTATGAAGATCGTAGTCTGTTATTAAATAATACCAGAACCATATTAATATTTATGATATCATACCTTATTAATTTATGACTTTATATTACCAATTTAATAATAATTTCCATGTTAAGTTAACATTTTGGGTAATAATCACTTTCTTTATCGTACGTGTTTTAACTTGTCACTCTTGGTTGTATAACATAGATCATGATTTAAATACTTCCAGAATATAAAACATGATAAATATATCATATATATTTAGAATATAAATATGTATTATAGACATATATATGAAATGGAAAACACCGTTTATAGGGACGGTAGTCCAAACGTACGCATAAACGATGTTTCTGTTTTCATATAGTATTGAACAAAAGTAAATTAATAAGATATATTTAAGTACATAAATCCTTATATATATATATATATCTCATGTAGAATTATTATGTCATATATTACATACTAATTAGTAATATATATTTTTATAATCGTCGAAGAATGGTGAACTTGGAAATGAATCTCATCGCGTCGTGGAGATGGTAATCCGTACGTACACACGAGCGGAAATATCATTCTTTTGATATTAAAATAATATATAATTGGATTATATATCATATATACAGAATCATTATTATACCCATCCAAATAATAATATATTGAATACCAATTACACCACGACGTGGAGACGGTAAGCCGTACATACGCACGTATGGTGACATGTCATTCAAAGGATGGATAGAATAGTGAATATGGTTTTACCATATTTATTATAATATTACAGTATATAGGAGATACTGGATTCATTATTTTAGAATGGTAATAACAAAGAAAGAAGAAGTGGAAGAAGAAAGGAATTTGAAAAAGGGTGGTGAAACCATTACCTCTTCTTCGGGTTCTTCTCATTGATTTGATCAAAAGGGATCCTTTAGTTGGCTTTCTGGCTAAAGGAAGGCCTCTAGGATGAAGTAGAGGAAGTTGAGAGAGTATTTGGGCAGAGGTTGGCCGAAACATAGATTTTTAGGAATTTAATATCAATTAATAATATAATATTTGTTTTAAAAGATACTATTCACCAATAATTATTTTCATCTCATTGAACCACATTTTACTCTTTGATATTAACTGTGTCTCTCGGAATTTCGAAATTCCAATCACAGAAGCGGAAAAATTATGTTTTATGAAAAATTCATTTTTTTAACTATCACTTAGTAGTTTCACTATTCATTAAAAATTGACGTTTTTCATAACAATGCCAAAATTTCACCCTAATCTATAATTGATATTCCAAATTCAAAAATGATTTCTATTTTACAAAATTACAAACATATAAGATACATTAATTAATTTTATAATTAATTCCCGTTGTCACAACAAGTAGCGTGTTTTTAAGAAACAATATATATCAAAATATTGAAAATTGTTTATGTCCAATTTCAATGTGAAATTAATTCTAATGAACACCATTGGATAAAATGGTAAAAATATATTCTAATTATACTTTAAAACCACTCCAATCCATAGTTTATCACTATTAATTTTTTTGATTAAAAAAGTTGTTTTTAATTAAAATTTAGTAAATTTAACTATTCATCAAAATATTGATGTTATCCGAAAAGTACCAAAATTTCACCTTTGGCTAAATTTGATACTCCAAATCCAAAAATGAAGTCCATTTTAAGAGATAAAATTTCTAAAATTTTAAAAAGTATGTATTACTATTCATAACATCCACTTTGATTGGTCGTGGTGTGTGTTAGAACACGAAGTTGCGTACAACACATGCTACTGTATTATTCAAAGAGAAGCATACAGTGGAAGCTCGGGTTGTTACATTCTCCCCTCCTTAAATAAATTTCAACCTCGCAATTTGATATTGTTCTTTGAAAATAAATGTTTAAAATAGAAAATATCTTTGTGGAAAAACCCACATCAGAAATTTGGTTAATAAAATTTTGTCTTATCAAGATGAGAAGAGAAATGAAAGGGTCACCACAAAATTATTATCTCGATTAGGAGGGCATTGGTGGAAATTATAGACATATAATTGGAGGAAAAACATAAATATTTATAGATAGTGATTGAGGTCAATCACAAACATGTTTAAAATTGAGGTCCTTAAATTCAGCAATCTATGATCATTTAAAATACCATCGGTTAAACAAAACATAAGGTATTAGGATGACACATTTTTTGACGTTTCAAAATATATTAGTTGAAATCTGACATCGGAAAAATGAATTAATGAGGCCTATATTTAAAATAAAGTGTATAAAGTATAAATATTACCGAAAATAACACATACTAGGGTTCTATGTAGGAAAATATGGATATGGAAGAGAAGTCTAACCATCAATTATCTGATGGAGAGTGGTAGAGAACATGGCTATAAAAAGGCCAACAATCCCAAAGCCATAAATTAGTGATGATATAAGGTGCCATCTAGGACAACATTTTTGTTCGAAGTTCCTTTTCTTAATGTTGATGAATTTATTTATGAGATTGGCTAAGATCATAAGGAGATATAATTAATTTATAATTAGAGTTTTATCCATTAATAAATATCTACCACAAACTTATCTTTCACCCCAAGACATAATATAACTCAAAAATACTCTATTTATCCGAATCGTATAGGGTTCCAAACATAATGAATTTATAATTCACATATCAGACCCTTTATGTAATGAAACTACATTATACCATCCAGGAACTTCATGTAGCACAATGGTAGGCGATAAATCCTAATTGCACTATGGTTGTGGGTTCGATTCCCACAGCTTTGTCCGACACAGTGGGTCGCCACACGGTCTGCGTGTTGTCCTTTTATAAAAATCCAAAAAAATAACCTTTCAAACATAATCCATTCCAACCATTAGACTTATCCAAAATACTATTATCCAAACTCACAGTCCAAAATTTACAAGGAAGTTAAAAATAATGAGGATCCTTTTTTTATGTAATAACATGTGAACGGATTCCTCATATATTATTTTACAACACCACAACATCCTGTATTACCAAAATATACCATCTTCTATTCCAAAATCACTACATCAATATTAGGACCATATTAAGGTTTATCTTTCAGTCAAGCATGTAATTTCAAAAAAACATATTAACTCGCTGTAGAGTCACATTTCTTATTACCATAAAATCTCAAATCCTTAATTTAATAGTACTGTAATACAATCCTTATTTATTTCCAGAACATCATTGATACAACACTTAAATGAAATAATTCTAAAATAAAAACTTAGGAACACTAGTCATTCATCTTCATCTGTGGTAGTATCATAACTTGATTATTATCCAATAGCATCATTTGTGGTAAAGTCTGATGACTGGGACATTGGTCCGTGTAGTATCCAAACTCCTTGCAAATGAAGCATTGTACATTTGAAACCATTTTATTACCCTTGCAGTCACGTACTTTGTTCCATTTTCCTATACACTTATAACAAACTCCCATTCCTTTCAGGCAAGTTCCAGGGTGTTTCTTCCCACAGTTATCACATATGGGAAAATTCTACTTTTCCCTATTCCCTTTATCCAACATTCTCTCTTCCATCCTTTTCTTCTCTTGCTTCCCTTTAAAGCCATAGGACTCGGTAAACTCTTTACTTATCTTATCCACACATGATACTATTTCTTCCTATGATGATAATACGTGGGAGACTATTTCCCTTGTAAATGATGGCTTAATACCATGAAAGATATGATCCTTCTTACTCTTTGGATCATACGTATTACTGGAGTTCACATTCCTTCTACTGGGTACCATTTCTATACAATAGCATAAACTAGGTCAGTTTATGAATTGCAATGAATAATTCCTAACACAAATTGAACATTTTATGGATATAATCCATAATCATAAAATGTTTTCTTTGAGTAAGTATATACTCATGATCCCTTCATAATGTTTTGTAAATAAAATGAGAATTATCCTAAGTTATCCTCCCAGGAGTGTCGTAACCAAGAGTGTAGCATGGCCCATTGTCGTGCACCAGTTCCCATTCGAGTCTTTCTCAAAGCGGTGTTTTCGGGTTTTACCCCTAGGTACATCTGTGCCAGAGCCGCCTCTACCTGCTCGTATCCAGACGGGGATGTATTGCTCGGAAAACTCACAAAATGTCTACAATACCAAAATTCTTGGAAGTTCTTCAATACTAATACTCAAAGACTATCTTAGGGTTGTGTGCTCTAATCAGAGTTTATCTAAATATAGTTTCCAAGGTTATTGCTAAACTTCCTCTAATACCAACTATAACGCCCCGACCCTAGTGACCTAGAGTCGATGCATAATTTTAATACATTGGGATGATTACAAGTAACCAAGTCTCGAAGAACCGGTCAGTTTACCAGTCTTGGAAAATATATTACATACATGAATGTTACATTACACTTCATAACATATGAAACAACATAAATAATCTTTTATGAATGCCATTATTCCCTTGTCTTAACCCTGCATATCAATCACATTACACTTCTTGGAATCCTTGGAAAAATAAAACATAGAAAGGGGTGAGATCAGATGTTCAGTAAGGGTAAGCAATACAGCGGAAACATTCAAAAATAAGCTTAAACATTTAAGACAATGTTTAAAACTAAATAAAAGCCTTTTAGAACATCAAATTCAGCACAATATAGCAGAAATAAAATGAAATAATACAATTTACTTATTCACATGGATATTCTACTAATGGAATAATCACATGCAATATCACTAACCACTTCCATAATGATGGAATACATAATACCGAACTTTAATTTCTGTGTTAAGGCCTCGTGCCAAGACTTAAGGTATAACTGTAACCAAAACCCAACCCAGAGAGCCTCTGTAACCGGACTCCAACCCGGAGTGCCTCTAATAACCAGACACAAACCCGGAGTGCCTCTAATAACCAGACACCAACCCGGAGTGCCTCTAATAACCAGACACCAACTTGGAGTGCCTCTAATAACCGGACACCAACACAGAGGGCTTACATTTACCGGTCCCCAACCCGGAACATACTAGTCCAACACATTAATCTTAAGAAGAGGATGAAATATAACATAAAAATTTGTATTAATACTAGCATGTGAAATGACAATACTTTACCCATTTAAAATGAATGGTATAAAAATAACACATCCATAGTCAAATATATCACAGAACCTTCAACACAATACGGAAGATTTGTATCATGATAAATCAACTTCAAAACAAGTTTAAAATCCATTAAATAATTTTGACATTGATGAGATTGATTTGTAAAACTCTTTGAGAGAAATACCCAATTTTCATAAAAACATTTAAATGTCACACAATTTAGAAAAGAATTTATTTAAATACATTTTTGAATCAAAGTGTCCCATAACACTTGGTAACTTTTGAAAAGAATTAACATTTTAAAAACATTCATGTCCATATAATTAAATCCTTAAAAACCAGTTTGAAGACAAGGACATTCATGAGAAAGATTTAGAAGAATTGATATTTAAAACATTTGAAATGATGTTTTAGTAAAAGAGTCCCTTAAAATAATACCTTTGGAAACACAAAAACAACCTTGGATAATAAACATGGATATGGATAATAAATATGTCCCAGTAGATACTTACATAAAAACAACCTTGGATAATAATGAGATTGTGAAATTAACCCTTACCAATTTGGTAACTTATGAAAAATACAAACCATGAAAGAGGTATCATACAATGAATAGGTAAATACATATAAATTAATGTGTATTACACATATAATATAATTATGGGAAGTACATACACCACAAAAAGGTAATAGTGTCAATATGGCATGAATCTCGTGGGAATAATGAGTGAGATGAAGACCCCTTACCATGCACTTTCCTTTAGTCGAGGGTACGTGTAACCTCTTGTATGAAGATCGTAGTGTGTTATTAAATTATTACAGAACCATATTAATATTTATGATATCATACCTTATTAATTTATGACTTTATATTACCCATTTAATAATAATTTCCATGTTATGTTAACATTTTGGGTTATAATCACTTTCTTTATCATACATGTTTTAACTAGTCACTCTTAGTTGTATCACTTAGATCATGATTTAATTACTTCCAGTATATAAAACATGATAAATATATCATATATATTTAAAATATAAATATGTATAATAGACATATATATGAAATGGAAAACACCGTTTATGGAGAGGGTAGTCCGTACGTACGCATAAACGTTGTTTTTGTTTTCATATAGTATTGAACAGAAGTAAATGAATAAGATATATGTAAGTACATAAATCCTAATATATAAATATATATATATATATATATCTAGTAAAATTATAATGTCATATATTACATGATTATTAGTAATATATATTTTTATAATCGTCAATGAATGGTGAACTTGGAAATGAATCTCACTGCGTCGTGGAGACGGTAATCCGTACGTACGCACGAGAGAAAATATCATTCTTTTGAAATTAAAATAATATATAATTGGATGATATATTATATATACAGAATCATTAACTTGTTATATTTATTATTTACATGAATGAAAAATCATTATTATACCCATCCAAATAATAATATACTGAATAACAATTACACCACGACGCGGAGACGGTAAGCCGTACGTACAGACGTATGGTGACATGTCATTCAAAGGATGGATAGAATACTGAATATGGATGTACCAAATTTATAATAATATTAATGTATATAGGATATACTGGATTCATTATTTTAGAATGGTTATAACAAAGAGAGAAGAACTGGAAGAAGAAAGGAAGATGAAAAAGGGTGGTGAAATCATTACCTCTTCTTCGGGTTCTTCCTTTTGATTTGATCAAAAGGGATCCTTAAGTTGGAAATCTGACTAAAGTAAGGCCTCTAGGATAAAGTGAGGGAAGCTGAGAGAGTATTTTTGTAGAGGTTTTCCGATCCTTAGATTTTAGGAATTTAATATCAATTAATAATATAATATTTGTTTTAAAAACTATTTTATGTTAATTTTGACACTATTCAATAATTGATTTTTGTAAAACTCATAACAGAATGAGTACTTCGAAAAACGTTAATTAAATCAATCCTAACATGTCATAGTATCCTAGAAAATTATTTTTATTTATAAAAATTCTCAAATTACATTTTTTTGGGTATTTATAATATCAATTTTTTCAATTTTTCATTAATTAGGTAATTACTGCATCATCATTGTGTCAAAAATAAATTAAGGTTTTTAATGTCTAAAAAAATAAATAAAATATCATTATGGATGAAATCGTTTTATATTTCTAATGAATATTTACAATCGAATTTATATTATGTATAACCCTATATTAAAAATGTTTTAGTAAATAAAATTTGATTTTAAATCTTTTAACTCTTCTTTGAATTAAATAATAATAAATGTCCTAATCTAATACAAGTGGACCTAAAAGATAATATTTTATTCCTAAGGTTGTTTTTTGTCGAGATAAACTTGTCCAATAGAATTAGTACATGTGTTATGGTAATATTATTATCATTTTTACCCTTAATTACCCTATTTACTTTTAACCGTGATAAATAAAAGTAAAAAAGTTACTATTCGCCAATAATTATTTTAATCTCATTGAACCAAATTTTACTCCTTGATATTAACCGTGTCTCTCGGAATTTCGAAATTCCAATAACAGAAGCGGTAAAATTAAGTTTTATGAAAAATTCTGTTTTTTAACTACCACTTAGTAGTTTCATTATTCATAAAAAATTGAAGTTTTTTAGAACAATGCCAAAATTTCACCCTAAACTATAATTGATATTCCAAATTAAAAAATGATGTCTATTTTACAAAATTCCAAACATATAAGTTTCATTAATTAATTTTATAAATAATTCGCGATGTCACAACAAATAGTGTGTTTTTAAGAAACAATATATATCAAAATATTGACAATTGTTTATGTCCAATTTCAAAGTTAAATTAATTATATTGAAAAACATTGGATAAAATGGTAAAAATATATTCTAATTATAATTTATAACCACTCAAATTCATAATTTATTACTATTAATTTTTTTATTAAAAAATTTGTTTTTAATTAAAATTTAGTAATTTTCACTATTCATCAAAATATTAAAGTTATCCGAAAAGTACCAAAATTTCACCTTAAGCTAAATTCGATACTCCGAATCCAAAAATGAAGCCCATTTTTAAATATAAAATTTCTATAATTTTATAAAGTAGGTATTACTATTCATAACCGCTACTTTGATTGGTCGTGGTGTGTGTTAGAACTCGAAGTTGCTTAAAACACACGCTACTGTATTATTTAAAGAGAAGCGTACCGTGGAATCTCAGGGTGTTACACCTTAAACTACATTTATTCCTTTATTTTGTAATGACACCTGTATCTTCAATTTAATAGTATGTTGTTATGAGAATTTTTTTTACACTTTCACACACTTTCGTCTAACGATTAAAGAACATACTGTTTCTGTGGGTGGTGAATTACTGCCTCACGAAACGAGGATTGTTCAATATTCTTTTAACACCTATCATGGTGGCCGTTATGATGACACTATTTCTATATATGATATATATTTTTTTTATTTTTTTTATGCTTCTATATTTTTCATTTATGTCATACCTTTATGATTTCCATTATAGGTAAATGCGATAATTTCATTTTAGGAAGTGCGGACTACCGCCCCCTCAAAGTGATTTTAATCATTAATGCCATATATGGAATGTATAAAAGATGGAGTTAATGATATTATATATGATATTATACTGGAATTATTAAATAAATCTATATCATTATGATTTAATTCCATGAAATACAAAATATAAATGAAATTAGTGTTCATGCGTACGTACGGCTTACCGTCTCTATGAACGGTTCATTTCATTTCTTACCTCTAAATGTTATGTAATATTATAAATTAATGTATCTACTAGATATATATGATATATATGATATATATTATATCTACATCATCAATATAATTCTGGAGATAATGGATATTCTACCACATAAACAACTTGTAATTATAAGAAGATTATTGTTGACTTAAGTACCAAAGATCCACAAAACGACCGTTAATAACTTAAATGAGTGCGTAATTTCCATAACATGGTAATAAGTTATATAAAAGGGAAAATTAACTTGAAAAAGGTTCTTAAGCAAGTATAGATTAACTCTAGTTTATTATTCAGAAGATTAAAGAACGATCGAGTCAAGTCAGACACGAGGTAAGCGACTTCCTCTCAATCTCCTTTCTTTGAGGCATATTTTGTTTTATACACAACTTTCCTTTATATGGTCTATAAACCCCTTTGAAATTTTCTTTTATTAAAAAGGAATATTTTTATATGATGTGTTTTTACTAAATGAAAAAAAGGATTGTTTTGTCTTACGTATGCGGTGACAATGACTTTTCCGCCGCCGTGACCATTATTTGAGTTTCAGCTTCCTCTACAAGCTATAACATTTTTTAAATGAAAAATAAATACCATGATTTACATTTCTTTTATTTTGGTAATGAAAATGGTTTTGATAATGTTTTTATTATATCAATGTGTTGTATTGATATCTTGTGATTGAAATGTGGAAATGTTATGTTTCCTTTATGCATGTTTTATGGGATACCATTATGTTATGGTTTATGATATGTTTAAACGTTTTAATATAAGGAATTAATTGGACTTAATAAGTGACGGGTGGATCCCTCTATAGATTTTCCATGCATAGTTAGGTCTCATGAGACAAACTAGTGTCTTGGCATAAGGACTTAACAAAATCTTATTTGTAGTCTTGGCATGAGGCTTTGGCTACGTGGTTATGATAGTCTGGCATTATACATTCCATCATTATGAAAGTGGTTATTGATATTGCATGTCACTATTAGACTAGTAGAATATCCATGTGAAGAAGTAAGTGGAATTATTTCATTTTATTTTTTCCATATTATGCTGAATTTCATGTTTAAAAATCAATTGTTTTAGTAATACATTGTCTTAAATGCTTATGTTTATTTATGAATGTTTCTGCTATTTTATTATCCTTACTAAGCATCTGATCTCACCCCTTTTATGTTTTTTTTGCAGGATCTGAAGAATTATTTTATGAATAACCTTCAGGGATAGTGTGAAGGGGATATGAGTGTGGACTATGGAGACCATGTTATTGTATTTTTTCACTTTATGATTTAATGTAACATTTATGAATGTATCTAGTGTTTCCAAGGCTACTAAACTAACCGGTCTCTTGAGACATGATCTTTTGTGATCATGCCAATCTTACGTAATAATGCCTCAACTCTGGTCAACTAGGGTCGAGGCTTTAGATTTATTATCCAAATTATTTTTATTTTAAGCATTAAAAATGAATAAATCAAAAATTTACCTTAAAATGGTATTTTTCTAAAAAGTAGTTTTTTAATGTTTTATGCACATATTTTAAAAATAATTATTTACAATTTTAAAAATTTTATGTTAAAATATAAATATAGTTTTTTAATTTAACATGTAAAAATTTTCTTTTTGTGAATTTTTTATAAATTGTTTAGAACAAAACATTTTTAGTGACTAGTGAAAATATTTATTTTTTTATTAAGTATTAAAATTTCTATAGATGAATCTAAATACATTAAAATTATTTTAATATGGTATTAAAAGAAATTTTCTTTAATATATATATATATATATATTAATCCAATTTATGTAACAAGAATCAATTTTATTTTTAATTTTGATACAAATTGTTTCTAATATATTTAACATTTTATTATTAGAAAATTAATTTATCATCTCCTTTATGGGATAAATTTTAAAATAATATTTATTACTTTTGGATTTATAATTTCATAAATAGGGATAAAATATTTTGATTAAAATTTATAATTATTTTTAAATAATTTATACTTAAATGTTTTTTTAATTTATAGAATAAGAGTAAAAAAATAATGGAGTTAAAGTTAAAACAAGTTTACTAGGGTTAATATAAAAATATACGGGGAAAATAACCTATAAAATTTTCAAAACCCCACAATATGGGAATATTTATATGTTATAATATCTAATATTCAGTAATGGAATATCTAGGAGCCTTTAGAATATGGAAGACAAGGGTAGACCTTTTTTTATTGAAAAATATAAGTCTTCCACTCACCTCACTTAAATGTCCACCTATCTCATATCAACTTCACACATCAAAAAAAATTAAATAAGAAAATACATAACCAAATATCTTTTTTAAATCTATAAAAACATCATCTACTAATTTTGAATATCATAAATCTAATATAGAAAGGATTTATGTTAATGAAAAAGAGGATATTTGAGGAACATGTAAAGTTTGAAAATATATGTATTTTCCATCATCTAATAAATAATTAAAATTTGATAAAAATGATATTATGAAATAGAAAAATTATATTCCATGTATTGATATTTTATTAGTTTAATTTAATAACTTATATCCATATCATCTCCCATTCATTTTAAAATGGAACCATCGATCATTAGTACAGCAGACTACCGCATTGTGAACTGATGTTATTCATTTTGTATCACCACCACTTGTAGAAGGATATAACAATGGATTTAATTTTTATATATTATATTTATGATATAATTATACCTATGGAATTATAATACCATGTTCTATTTCTTACATCCTATCTTATTGGAAAATAATAACATCGTTCGTGTTTACAAAAGACTACGACCTCAAAAACCAATGTGATATGTCTTTCATTTCAATTTTACACGGATAATAAAAAGTAATATATATATATATATATAAGTTATTTTTAACATAATAATGTTTATTTTATTATCATATCACATACACATTACTAATTTACATTCGATGGGGGATACAATAACATCATTATTCTGTAAAGGGGGCTACTAATTCACAAAGTGACTTGATTTGTTTTTTTTTTGTAATGATTTGAATGAAAGGTAATTAGGGTAACTATTATGAAAATATTATATATATATGAAATAAAGATTATTCATGAAAGAAAATATACATTTTTCCTTTATATCATTTCATCCGTAAAGAAAATAGAAACATCATTAATGAGTATATAAAACAAAATGAATCCATGAATGATGTATTTCCTTTTATATATCATTATTTTATATATTAATATAAATAAATATATAAGGTATATATATGATATTAATATCATTGATTAAATTTTATACATTATTGAACAGTGACCTAATTCTGGGGTCTGAAATTAACATATGAAAACATATATAAAAACCCATTTATTTCCAATAACATGAATTTAACATGGAATTGATAATAAATGAGTAATAATATGTAATAATTAAATAATATATGGAATGAAATATATTTATTTATTTATAGTTATATAATATATTTATAATAAAATGATATTTATTACACATGTGATTCAAACGTGTATCATGGAATTTGAGACTTAATATAACAGAATTTTGTCTCAATTGGTATTAATTTGGGCATACATTATGTTATGAAAATATCTACTTTTAAAAGGAATATATACAACCCCTATGACATGTAATATGATAAATTTATTTATTATCATCTTATTTATTGTTTTATTTAATTTTATTCATTCATGGGGCTCATGATTCAATGTTACCCATGTGGTAATGATTTAACCATATAGTCTTATTGTTTATCAAGGTTGTTTTTGTTTAATATTCTGATAATGAATTATTATGATCCATCTCTCATGAAACATGGATATTTTTCTCTCTATTTATTTCAAGATAAAACATATTTTACCTTAATTTTCGTCTCATTATGAACTCCAAATTTCAATAAAAAAAATTTATGATATAATAGTTTTATTTCTCTTTTCTATCAAAAATGATTTTTCTTCCATATTAAAATTTCAAAAATATTATATAAAGATGTCTGTAAAAATTTCCTAATATTTTTAAATTATTATATTCCGATTGTTTGACTTTTCAAAAACAAATTGAGGGAATATTCCTATTATTTTCTCAATGACAATATGTTTTTTGCTTAATCTGTGAAAGGAATCACTATTATAAAGTATAGGAAATGACCT
Organism: Viscum album; assembly: GCA_963277665.1. Lineage (NCBI taxonomy): Eukaryota > Viridiplantae > Streptophyta > Magnoliopsida > Santalales > Viscaceae > Viscum > Viscum album. Next base: position 1,861,107,638 of record OY728133.1, on the reverse strand, counting down.
AATTTTTTCACCATCATGACCACTCAATGTTTTAAATCATAATTTATAGTTTTAGATATTATTTTCAAATAAAAGGATTCCAAAAATATGTTAATAATTTCTAGATATTTTCAAAATATTAATAATATATTCCTTAAGAACTATTATAAATTATTTTAATGTTTCTTTAATAATATTCTATTGTTATTTTTAATGAAAAGGATTTTAAATTTTTTTTAGGTTTCAAAGAGATTATTTCCAAACTGTAATGAATATTTTCCTCAAGAAATGTTTCAAGTGATATTTCAAAATAATTCTCCATATATGATGAAATCCATTGATGTTACTAATGATTTATTGAAGATAATATTGAAATATCTCATCCTTATTATTTCTATGGATGGTTCTTGATTATGTAAATGACGTATTTATAAAAACTTTTATTCATTTATGGGTTTTACTATGGGTGTTGATTAAATTTTTATGAAACTTCTCTTCTTTATACAGTTTATAAAGTGATAATATAATGATTATTTTATTATATTATGGAACACATATGTTTGATATTCATTATGGGTAATATGTGACAAATAAATTGATCTAATTATTTGGGTAAATAATTATGCCTCATTATATAGTAATGTGAAACTAGTAAGTGGGAATTATCCCCAAGGGAAAACATTTCATTCATAATACACTATGGAAAATATGTGTATCTTAATACACAGTTAGAAATATGTGATAATTATTGATCCCCTATATTTATGGTGTTGGTGTTTAACCATAATATGTGTTAGGGATTTCTATATTTATGATGAATCCACTATTATATAACATAAAGATATATTTAATGATAACTTATCACTCTTATGGGACATGTTTTTTGAATGGATAATATTTTATAAGATGACTTATGTTTATTATCTTTGATAGGTTGGAACAAACTTTTTATGTTATGATCTTGATTACATTACATAATTTAAATCTTATTATTTCATAAGTTCATTGATTTATTTCTCCAATATCTTCCATTCACTTAGTATATTTCCTCCTCCATTATTTTTTACTATTTGTAGGCTATTATAAAATGGTTAGGTTGTGAATTCATAGGATTATTACTTTTTAGAAGATATTTATGGGTTATAATAATGATATTTAATGAAATAATAACATTGTGTTTCGAGTCTCTAAATTCACAAAACAATTATGGTGTTTGGAGATGTTTTTATGTACTATATTGAATATTCACATAAAAATGTGATATTTATGAATGAATTTTTTTTATTCTTATAGATGGTATTAGAGTATAGGTTTAGTTAAAACATTGAAACTTTGATAATAAATAATTAGTAATATCCTTAGTGACATGTCTAAGGATAAGTCCATGGATAATTTTTTATATAGAAAAATATCTTGGAATATTTGAGAATGAGTGAGTTGTTTCATAGAAATATATCCCTTTATGGATACTAAAAGTGTATGTGGTTCTAATACTGAATTACCATGGGTTAATAACTCTAAAAATGAACATTGAGCTTAACTTAAGCATTACATGGTACATAAGAACTAGCCTTACTACATAACTAGTTTTCAAATCTAGGAAAATATGCTTTAGAAATACCCATATTATTATAATACATCATGTAGAATTTAGTAACAACCATAAATGAATTAGGTTAATCCAAGGGACCCACATATTTTAAAAATAATATCGTGAATTTTACATCCTATAAGTGATTATTTATTATTATGTGGTTTTCTACTAAGAGTATTATTACTCATACTAATATTTTTGTTTTATTCAATATATGAAACCCAGAGAAACTATTTTAATACTTAATTAAATGGAAAATGAAAATATTTTACTCCTGATAAACTAAATGTTGTTGTAGTTGGAATATACTATTTTTTTATTTCTATGCTCACAGAAATATCAAAATATTTGAATCTGGATGAATATCCAAATGATCTAAATAGGGAATAATTTTTTATTGAGTCATTCATGAGGAAATGTAATACTTATTCTTTGGATTTTACTAATCCACTAGGTAATTATAAATCGATCATCACCTTTGAAAATATATTTTCCATTCTATTATTTATGTATCATGAAAAATAACTTTTTCCATATATCATTTGGAAGGAGAACTAGAAAAATGGTAGACTCTTATCAAGTATACATCAAAATGAGATAAAATTAATGTTATAGTTTATAGTAATATTAAGATATTACTTTCTAATATATACTTACCTTATATTATCTATATGAAAAATGAAAAGTAGTTCCATGATCTAAAGTAGAAGTATTATGAAACCATTCGTTCCAAAGAAGAATATTTTCCAATACTTATGAGGTTTGCTTCAAGTATTATACTCTAACATGAAAGTATTATTGATAAATTTTTTAGTGGACTAATAAAAAGACATTAAAGGTAGTAATCCATAAGGGTTATATATTTTTATGAATAAATAATTATATGTGATCTTATAGTGGAAATACATATTATATTTACACATAAATAGCATGGTTTTGATAAGAAAATTATAGTGTAGTTCAAGGGAAACAATATTTACTATGGAGTGATGAAGATGTGCTTTCCATCATGCTCTATGTGTGATAGGAAACATGGTGGAAACTATCTTTAGGGTACTGGTAAATGTTTTATGGGGGAAAATAAATGCCTTTCAGTACTAAAATTCCAATATTTTAGGAATAAGTAACATAATTCTTGAAATAAAAAGAAATATTCGTAGAATAAAAACGCAAGCTATAGTTATACAAGTTCAAGGAATTTATGAATTATGAGAATCAATGACATAATGTATTGGATTTTCGAGAAAGATGAGATGAAAAAACCTCTAAAAACAATGTAAAAAATGGAATCATTATTTATTCATAATGGATGCTAATTAGGGTACATTTATCATTCACTCCTTAGTTTCGAATTTCATGTTTTATTTTTTATGAATGATCCCTATCAAAATATTTTTTTTTTCATGAAATAGTAGATAATGATGTGGCTCAGAGCATTAATTATCTCCATGTATAAATATTTTTTACTAATGAAATAAATTTTGATATTATATAGTGAAGGAATGTATTTAGGTTTCAATTTTTTTTGAGTAATAAATGATGATTTATATTTCTAAAGCATTAATGACTCCATGTAATATTAATTTAATATTAATGTGTATTATCATATTTTTTATTCTAATGTTTATAATATGTTCAAATTATTATAAACAAATTTTTATATTTTAGGTGATGAATGTTTTTCCTGATTAATGATATTTTGGTAAATATTTATTGAAATAAAACCCTTTTGCTATGTTTTAGTGAAAAAATTACTTGAGGGGGAATGCCAATAAAGTTTCTATATATTTTATCAATGGTTATTGAAACCTGCAAGATGATATTATCAATGTTATTTAAAAAATTGTGTGATATTTTAATTTGTGAATGTTATTTTAATTGTACTAGTATAGTTTTTCCAAAAAATAGATAACCCCCATATCAGGTTATAACCCATCGTATTCAGAAAAGTTGTAACTATTCAACCCATAGCTAAAGTTTGTGAAATGTTTAGTGTTGAACAATGGCCTATATTAAAGAGTATTTATTATGGGATGACATAATGAAAATCATTTTAGATTTTATGTCATGGTTTTTTTTGTATTAAATTATGTTATGTGTAAGAGACAATAGTTTATGGAAATTATCAATCCATTATTTATACCAAAATTGAAATGGGAAAACATCACCATTTATTTTGTTGTTAGAGTCCCTAAAACATCTAAAGGGTACAATTATTTTTTTTTTGGTTTTCAGTATTCATACAAGGTTGGAAAATTCATACAAAAGAGAGAAGACATCTCCATTTTTCAACCTTATAGAATATTGTTTATGTTTTTAGATTACATGGAGTACCACATTATATTGTATGGGTTTGGGATCAAACATATTCCTCGATGTTTTAGTGAAATATTCAATAGGATCTGGATACATAGTTATCTTTCATACTACATTTAATCCACTTACAAATGGCTATTCTTATAGAATAATTAAGACCATATATGATATGGTAAGATCTTATTATAATAATTTTAAAGGTAGTTAGGATCAATACAATCATATCATCAAATTTTAAAAAAGAAATTGCTTTCACTCAAGAATTCATATGGTTACTTAAGAGAAAATATAATGAAATATATGTATAACTCCATTTTCTTATAATAAATTTTTGGAAATAAATATATTGGGGCCAAAGCAAGGTAAAAAAATATAAGATATTGATTGAGTCATTAAAAAAACATAAGAGTAGCACAATGTCGACATAAAAGTTATTCTTATAATCATTAATGTGATTTAGGATTTGACGTTGGTGAGTTGTTTTTTAGATGAATTCCCCCATGGAATAATTAATGGATTGATAATCCCAAGGTATTTTAGTCTATAATAAATTATTGATCATACTGGGATTATAGATTATCTAATTTCAATTCCGTTGAACATATCTGAAGTCCACGATATGTTTCATGTATCTATCCGAAGGAAGTACATACATGATCGTTATAATGTATTTGAATTAAAGGTCCTACTAGTAGTGAAATATTTTCATATAAGGAAAAATAAGTTTAAAATCAAGATCATAGAAATAATATAATATTAATCAAGTCCATGCATAATGTAAAAGCTATATGTATAATCCCAAGCATGAAGAAGTTTTGTGGGAACCTGAGGATTTAATGAGGCATAACTATCCACAGTTGTTAGAAGAAATGTGATGTAATTTTGAGGAAAAAAGTCACTTTAAGTGGGGTTGAAAGTAATACTCTAATATTTTATTAAAATATATATTTTTGATTAAATTTAAATTCACAGTTATCCTATGTTACATGCAACACCAAGCCTTAATGATACAATACACACTACTAAAATATTATTATTTAATATGGTAGTTATTGTCTATATGTTGTAATGGTATCCATGGATAGGCTTAAGGAAATTATGAAATAAAATGGTTTATATAGATACAAAAAATGAATTCTTTATTTAAATATTATTTAGAAATGAAAATTAAAACCCATTCAAAAATAAAAGAAACATTTTTATGATAAGGTATTTCCCCCCCAAAAATCATATTATCTCAATATATTAAATAAATCACTTTTTGTGAACTATTTTAATTAAATTTATATATTCTATATTCTATAAAACATTTCACATTTTTTAAGGTGTTTATAGGCATGATGTAAGAATATATCCAATTTTATACAAATAATATTGTTTTTCTAAAAAAGTTGTTTTCCTAACATTCTGAATTTATTTGAAAATATTTTTTCATGTTATAGAATTTTTTTGGAAAAAATAAAAAATATTTTTAATTTTATAATGAAATAATTATAATAGAGTTAAATTTATCGAATTTGTTAATATGATTAATTTATCCATAAATATTGACAATACTGGCTTTTATTAAAAAAATAAATTCTATTAAAGAATTTAAAAGTTAAAACGTTATTTAGTTTAGCATAAAATACTAAAATTGTTCAATTAAATATATATTAATTCAATTAATATCATTATAATAAATTTAATATTGAATTTTTTTATAAATCCTATCTAAAAGATTGAATATTTTTTCATTGGAAAACCGCTTTCTTATCACATTTTGGGAGTAGTTTTAATTTTTTTCCCACTCCTGTGAATGGAATGTCTATAAATGGATTCCATATTTTTAATTATAATAGTTTATATTATCTAATATGTAAAAAAAAAATTTTTCAATATTTAATTGTATAAATAGTAAAATTTATTTATCACTATTAAGGTTAAGAAAAGTTTACCATGTATTTAAACTAAAATTATATTTGGTAAAATATTATATAAAAATGTCTAAAGCCAATTTTGTGATCATGTTCCAACCTTATATCCTCTAAGTATCGAGGGTGACCTATTTTTGAGCCTTGTGGAAATTTAAAATCATGGGTACATAGTTTTCTTTTCAAAAATTACAAGTATTCTAGTCATCTCACTTATAAGATGAATGCCTATATACTCTCATATTCACATTTCCAAAAGACTTTGCTTCAGAAAATACTTAATGAATTAACTTCTTTACATACATCCCTATATATTATAGCCCTTTATGAGAGCATAAATCATATATAATAATTTTTTACATTAAAACTAAAGGGGTTTTTCTAAAGTAGGGTTAATGTTTTAAACAATGTGTTGTTTAGAAATCATTCAAACTTCTAAAATATTACTAAATTGTGATTATATAATAAAAATTGTACCTCCAATATATTTATATTTTATTATTTTTATGGAATTACATTTTTCTGATGAAAATTATTGTTCCCAAGGATTGATTACAAGAGGTGGAATTTTGTACAAGCATTAATGTTGTGAACACTATTATTGAATGGATTCCAATAATATTTGTTCATAGAGATGAAAACAGCCAAAGATTATATATCTATGATGACTCATGGACCTGCAATCTAATGGTATTCTCTTATTAAGAGACTATTTTAATGACACATAAAAAGTCACAGTGGTTGAGAGGATATGAGTTTGGGATTATCATACACTTTTTGGGCCAATTGTTTCCAACATCGGGACTCTCATATAAATTTAACATATATTCATGAATATTTCATTATTTACAATGTATTAAACCAGTAACCCATGAAATTAAAAATCAGTTATTATAATTTATGTAATATAGAATCATTTTTACATATCCAAGTATCTTCATCAAGGGAGATATCTATATGTATCTAAGGATCTCTCTAGATGTTACCATCATATGCAATTATTAGTGACTCTTTTTTCATTATTATTATTATGCTAGATTTGAGACACACTATGGGGATATCTATAGTTTATAGTCATCTATGTAGATGTTCTTTACTTTCATATTTCTATTGGACCCATGATATAGTCTTCCTACATATCCTTGTGAAAGGAATCAGAACTTATGTTGTTCAGTGCCATTTAATGGGGTACATAATACCTTTTTAGGTCATATAATATCTTCCAAACCTTGCAGTTCAGCATCATGTGCAAAGAATGTCTGGGAAAAGGTTCCTAGTCCATGTTTGGTGTGGGACTTATACTAATGTATCCCATGTAACCTGAGAGGGATATGGAATCCAAGTTTGGATAAGAATGTATAGGGAACTTGGACAAAAGATAAATATAGTTGATTTGTGGGGTTGTGTTTGCAACTTAATGAGGCTTCATAATGATCCAATTTATATAGGAATTATATCTCATGTTTTTTTGTTAGGAAGAACAATGCCTATAGAGAGCCTATGACGGTTGTTCTTATTGGGAAGTATTAATCATTGATAGGATTGAGATGGTGATTTCTCTTAATTAGGATTCACTGAGCTAATTTGGTAGGATTGGTTGGGGATTATTTTTAAGGTGGATTCCCAAATGGTTTAAAAGATTTTGGGGGATTATTCTTAAGGATTATAGCCTAATGGTTGAGTTTGGTGGTATGGTTAGGGATTATACCAATTTTGAGGACCACAGTTGGATGAAACTATGACTTAGAATGATGTGATGAGGTTTCTGATCGATTTGTATACCACATAGGAGGATTCCCTTGTGATTTGGTTTTGGGGCACACACGGTGTAAGAGGATTCCCTTGAAAATGAGTTCGGTTATGTTTGGGGATTACATTGAATAAAAGGTATATATAGTGATTATATGGTGACCTGGTTAGGGATTATACCCAGTTGAAGGCCTATGATAAATGATTGGGGCTTAAAAATAGAATGATATCCATGGTTTATGATCATGCAGATGGCATGATAACCACAAAAAATTTATCACTTTTGTGTCGTGATTGGGTTTAGATATAAGAAGAAGTAGTATACTTGGGGAACCATACAATTATCATTATACATTGACAGAGGAGACCAACCCCAAATGGAGAGGAAAGGACAACGGTCTTTGCTTCCCATTCCCTCCCATCGTAGAACCCTATACCCAAAGGGAGGGAGAAAGGTATTTGATAATCACATACCCCATGTTATTTTACTAAATAGGATAGTTAAATTTGATGATCTATCTAGATAAGATCCATGGATATGTAGAAGGAGGAAATAATGGTGCATGAGAGGTCATGCATGAATGGTTAGTGGATTACTCCAGAAGGCATCCAATGGTTTATGGAACCATGAGGACTGTATTGACTCATGGTGATTTGGAATGAGAGTTTTAGTTGTACATGTCACAATAAAATCCATATTGTTAATGAGATGAAAATTTCATGGTGTGACTCTGCAACTTTCATGGTGTTCACTGATGGTATGGAAGGGACATACACTGATCTAGTGTGGGGTGTAGGGGTGCAACACCTGTGGTATGGACCATGGGGCCCACTGAGGTGTGACACCAATGTTGTTTTCCCTGGTGGTTCACCCATGTGTGTGTCACCTAGGTGGGTCTCACCCAAGTATGGGAAACCCATTTTTTGGGTCGCTGAAGTTGGTCACACCCAGGTATGGGTTTCCCTGGTAGTTCTCTCCTAATTGAGGGTTTCCCTATCATCCCATGTAATACATTTTCTGGTTGGGCATCCATCAACCAAGTAGTACTTGGGTGGATTGTAAATACCTTTCCCAAGTAGTGCAAGGGAGGATTAGACCCCCTCACCTAGGTCTAGATCACCCAAGTGTGGGTCACCCATGTTATGGGCCTGAGGTATCACATAAGTGAGGGTAGGTCTCCAAAGTAGTTATTGAATAAATGGTAAGGGTTGATGCATGATTGGAGCCCTCACCTCACTTCATTGTCCAATATTTTTTTTTCTCTCAAACATTTGAGTTTTAGGTGTTTATTTAATGACCTTCTAGTTGACATGTATGATTGGGACTTTTCAATTGGGAAATAATTACTGGTCCATTGTGAATGTCCTACACATTGAATCAAAATTCTTTATAAAATATTTCTATCTTCTTAATGAAATAATTGAGAATATTTATGTCTCTATGGGATCCATGACCCGTAAAATCGAAGATTTCAAAAAGATCGTTGCTTGTTGATATAGTTATTACACAAAATAGTTTGGAAGGAAGATCATAAATGTTACATTAATAATTCTATAACATTATATCATTGATTTTATTAAATCCACATCCTACACCTCAAGGGGGATTCATTCATCTTATCTCATACTATGCATTATTCTTGTGGCACCTAGAAATACTACAAGCACTTTCTTATGACATGGATATACTTCACTACTCAAAATCGAAATTTGTTGTCTCGGTGTGGGATGAATAATTATTTTTACAAAAAAATCATCAAATTGATTTTTTCATGTCAAATATCTTATATCCATCTCTCATTACTAAAAATTTGAAACAAATCCTTCAATCATTTGTAATAAAGGCTATTTCCTCTCAAACCAATAATATTCATGTTCCCTCAAAACCACACCATGTTAGATATAATGACATATTTAATGTTTAAAATTATATTTTCAACATTATTTTACCACTATAATTATAATAAAACATTTAACTTCTTAACTCCCAACCCATTGGAAAACAATAACATTGCTCATGTGTTTGCAGAATTGTTGCCTTGAGAACTGGTGTAATTTGTTTTTAATTTATATTTTTCATTGAAATTATTATATAAATATTAAATAAATAAATATATTATTTATAACATATGTATTATTTTGAAATTATTCCATCTCATATTCCATACCTTTCCATCTGTTTTAGGATATGATAACATCATTCATGTGTATGACAGACTACTGCCTCACAAAGTGTTGTGATGCATTTTTCACAAATTTTTGAATGGAATTTAATTTTGGGGATTTTAGTAAATATATATTATATATATATATATGTGATATTATTATAATAAATTAAAATATAATTTTACATTATAACATTTCATCCATTGATAAAATTGAATTATCATTCTTGCATATGTGTGGCCTACCATATCTATTAATGGTTTATAACATTTTCTTTATCAATATTTTTGGATTAATATATATACATATATTATAAATATATATGATATTTATATAATGGTTAACATTATATACAAAACAAAACCATTATCAATGTATTATTACCTAAAATAAGAAATAAAAATCTACACAAAATACAAAGCATTTAATGCCTAAAACCCAATTTTATCATGGAATAGTTAATAAATGTGTAAAAAATTGTCAAAAGTAAATCATATAATATGATATAAATGATAATGGTTTCAAAATATATATATAATAAAATTATATTTTTCATACAATATGTTTGAACATTTAAAAATGATGTTGAGACTTACATAAATGTTTTTTTGTTTAAATATTTATTCTTTGGGATATAGAATATGTTATGCACCTATCATCTTTTATGAGGTTTATATATATCCCCATTGACATGTAATATCATGAATTTATTTATTCATAGGATATATTAATTTTCATTTAATTTTATGCTTCCATGGGACTAAAAATATATTGTTACTAATGTGGTAAGGGTTTTATAGTACAATCTCATCATTTGTTGGGATTGTTTATGTTTATGATTCTGATAAGAAAATTTTATAATCGATATATCAAAAAACTCTTGAAATTTATTACCCTCTATTTATTCCATGAAGATAAATTTTTTCCCATCATTTAATCTCCTTATGTACTTTTAATTTCAAAATAATGTTTTCAATATAATGCAATTTTATATCTCTCTTCAGTCGACAAAGATTTTTAATCAATATATTTGTTTTACAAAATAAATTTTTTATAATTAATCTAATAACAATTTTAATTTCATTTATTCCCTTTTTGACATATTTTAATTTTTTTTAAATGAATATTATTTTGATTTCATAATGAGGAATTTCTTACTATTACTAAAATTTTTAAAGGAATTAATTTTTTAATGTGTAAAACAAGAAATTTATTTTATGATATCTTCATAGCTAAATTTTGAAAATATAAATTTAAATGAAATTATTTTAATTTTTAATTAATTTAATTGGCCATATAGTTTATCAATATATAGTTTCTTTACAATGAAAATGATTTTTTAAGGAAATTTTTTTACGGATTTTAAAGAATCATTTATAGATTTCCATGATAATTTTCCAAGAAAAATATTTTAAAAATTAATATGTTTTTAAAAATGATGTTTATAGGGGAAAGACTATTTTCTTAAGCAAATATTCTTTGAATTAATACAAAATCATTTTCCATCTATGATGACATACTTTGATTTTACTTATTCTTTATTTTGATTACAATTGAATGTTACAATCATATTATTTCATTGGATAGTTAATGTATATATTGATAAATATTTTTTCAAAACCAATTTATTTTTTCATGGGTTATTTTATGGTGAATTGATTAAATATATATAAAACATTTTCTCTTTATATGGGTTATTATTAGATGATATGATAGACAATTACTGATATGGTTTCACACATTAGATTGGTTTTCATTATTAGATTGACGAGACTTATATCTCTATCTAATGAATTGAGTATATAATTATATATCATGATATAGAAATGATAGATAAGTTGATGGGTTTGATCCACTATTATTATTAGCTGAGCCCTTATCCTCTATGTTAATAGGTCTATCCGAATCCATAAGAGGAAATTGTTGATACATCCTGATCCACTATGTCTATAGTCTATGTAGTGAATCATGACTTATGAAATTGTTTTTAGTATATCTGACGGTGCCACACTTTTATGATGTGAACTTATGGTTCATGATTTATTTTAGATTATATCTCACTCTAATAAAATATTTTTTTTAAAATGATATAGTTTTTTTTAATGACTCATGTTTATGAACAATGACAAGTTGATTATAAAATGTATAAGTTATATTCATGAGAATATTCCATTATAATTATCATAGGTTTTTATAGGATGATGGATTGAAATCAATTATGTTTACCATTTTTAATCATTTTAGACCACCCTTTACTATCTTTCATTCCCTAGGTTAGAGATAAATACTTAGGTAGGGAATGCATAAGAGTAGTAAATTCTGAAAAGATAGTTGTTGGAGATATTGAAAATATTTCATGAAATAATAAGGTTTGGTTTCTAGTTTCGAAATACTCTAAACTATTATTGTCCTCCAAAATGTGTTTAGAAAATATAATTAATATTAATATAAATATATATGATATTTATGCATGAAAATATTGGGAACTTATATGTACTTGAACTACCCTTTATTATAAAAGGACTTCCCATGTATATTGATGCATCCAATAAGGGATTAAAAAGTGTTCTCTGGAAAATTACCCAAGGTATCAACATATGAATCACACAAATTAATGGTTTTTAGAAATAATTACCCAATATAGGATATAGAGCTAAAAAAAGTGATATTTGAATTAATTATATTGAATAATTATTTCTAAAATAAAATATTTGTTATATATAATGATCATAAGAATTGAAAGTATATATTTTTAAAGGAGTCAAACATATGCCGAATGATATTTTTAGAGATGATAATGAACTATGACTATACAATAAATTTGCACCATAGGATGAAATATAATGTGGGTAATTATCTAATATATAAGGGATATTTTAACCTATCCCTAATGATTATTTAAGAGACCCAATACACATTGATTTTTAGTGGATGAACTAGGAATGTAAATTAGAAGGGGGTAAATTATTTCTTTCCCAAACGATTAATCTAAAATACATCAATTAAGAAAATCATGGAGGAAATGAAGGATGATATATATCTCTAGTTTATGGTAAGGAGTATTACAAATTTGACCATGAAAATGATTGTATATTAGAAATTAGGAAAATATTATTTTTACCTTTAACAAAATAATTACAGAAGTATATTTTGGATGATAACAGAAAAAATCATTCCTTATACATACAGGAATGGATAGATTTATATAGATAATGATAATCTTTTCTAGTGGGATAATTAAAGATTTATATTTCATTTTATATATCTAGATTATTAGTAAGACAAAATGTTAAGGTGAAATAATAAAAGTATAAGTGGATGATGAACCCATTATCAATACCTATATGGAAATGGGAGAATATAAAAACTATTTTATTATAGGAGTTCCTAAGACCTATAAATACCATTTTAAAATTTGTATTGTATTTGGCCTCCTCACAAATTTTACACATATCTTTTCTATTTGAGATTATTTTTCACTCAATAAAATTGAAATTTTATACATAAAAAATTTTTCCTGACATAATCAAATAATTATTTTAATTTTATATGACCATGATATATGGTTTAAATCTATTTTATAAAAACCTCAATAATCATTCGATTGAGATTCGATATTGTATAAAATTATTCATCCTCACACTAATGGTCATTCTAAACGGAATATTCACTCTATAGAAGATATTTTTTGGTCATATTAATTGGAATTAACATGATATTTTGATCAACACCTTATCTTTGTAGAGTTCTCATATAAAAAACATTTACATTCTAGTAATCAAATGGCATTATATATGGATATTTATCCAAAAATGACATTAAATTTAAAATATTAGGATGATGTGTGAGGTAATAATATTTTGGGAGTGGTTATTTCGAAAGAAATAATATAGAAAATTATTTTTAATCATTACCTTATCAAATAAACTCATACTTAATCGAACATCCATGCAAAAAATAATTAGTGAAATTAATAGTTTGAATTAATAGAATATGTATTCCATTAATCATCCCAATATATGTTTTTTTATATTTGGTAGTAATTGAATATTGATCCCCAGGTACATTATCCCCTATAAAATATATGATCATGTGGGGGAGTAACTTATCTCATTTTACATCCATTAATCCTATTATTATTTAATGATTTTTCCTCCATATCACATTTTAGGAAGTATATACCCGTTCCATCATATATACTAAATTTATATTTAATCCAATTGAAACATGACATCTCATTGAAGGAACAACCGTTATAAATATTGTAACATAGTGGTGAAGCACTAGGAAAAAATAGCACTCAACTTGTTAATGTTCTCTAGAGAAATTATTTGTTTGAGGAAGTAATGTGGGAAGATGATGATTTAATTGAATAACATTACCCTAACTTGTTTTGATATTCCAAATTATATTTTAAATATAATCTTATTTTAATAATATATTGTTAAACACTATGAGTTTAGTTTGTATTTTTTTAAATAAAATATGTGTTTTTTATTTCTTAGGATATTCACAACACCAAACTAAAATTTACAATAACTTCATTACTTATGTTATAATATTATAACTAAAAATAGAATACATTAAAAATATAACTAAATGGATAATAATTATTAGAATTAATAATGGAATTAAACCATAATTTAATGAAAACACTACAAGGATTAAATATTAATCTACATGATTTTCCGTGATGATCATAGAAAAAATGATAACTATAAAAAGATTAAAAATCATTAGATATATGAAAAATATATTGAAAAAAATACAGAATGTGATGAATAATTTCTAGTATATTAGTAATTATATAAGTAGAAATTTGTTAAAACTATAATATACATAGTCATTGCTAATATGGAAATTGGACATATAATTGTTGTATAGATTTTCATTAGATATATATATCAAGATAATATTATTACCTTACATAGATATATTGATGGGTTGTAAGGAAAAATTAAAAATAATATAATTAACTTTTGATGATGAATTAAGAATTAAATAAAATATAATAATAATTTTTAATAGTTTTTTATAAAAATATATTTATATATGTTATGTATTACTAAAATTATTATTTTTAATGAATGATTTTATATTTCCTTAATATCTAAATATTGATTTAAATTCTAATGGATTGTCAAAATTTAATGGAAGGAAGATATACAATTAAATTAATGTAGAATCCATTAAAATCATTTAATTTAAAAAGGTATATTCTTCAAACACTTTATTTTTCATACATGTTTTATATTTACAATGTAATAAAAAATTTAAATGATGATTATAATTAAATTTATTGTTTCATTGTAAAATATAACATATTAACAGTCATCTAATTAGTAATTTATATTAATTAAAATTAAGAAAAAATTATGATTAAAAATTTAAAACTTTAAAAATTATTTTCTATATATATTTTAGGAATTCATTTAAAATTTAAATTTTCTATATTTATAAATATAATTAGATTTAATTGAGTTAATATGTGTAGTAAAAATTTAAAAATTAGGTATGTGGGACTCATTAATTTTTGGGAAACTATAAATAACTGAATTGAAAATTGAGATACCACAATAAATATAAAATGAGGTAAAAGGGTTAAACTAAGTGGAAATTTCCAAAAACATCTCTAACCATATCAATAAATTTTATGGATGATTATATTCCTTATGTATATCCATTATATAACCAATTTACATCCCCTTTCCTTGTAAAATTAAAACATTACACCCTATGATTGAAATTAATATTTTTTTTAAGAAAAATAGAAACCAAAAAATCAACCAACCCACACAAATTCGAGGAGGGGAGAAATGATGAAGATCAAGAACATGACCACTAATAATTATCCTACTATATCTTGGTAAAGACCCCATGTTGGAGTATGTGATCCATTCCTTTCATTTAATTTTCTTATTAGCTAAAACATCATCCAAAATATTCCCTTCCCTTAAGGTATGGAAAATTTGACCACCCTGGTTGATAAAATTTCTGCATCCCCTAACCAAATATTTCAGCACCCATGGTGAATTATCCAATCATTTAAGAATCCTGACCATCATATCTGAGTCCAATTCAGTTTCAATAATATGAAGATTGTATATCATGCACAGTAAAAGTCACAAAACCATAGCTTTGGCCTCTTCCCCAATTGAAATACACAAACCATAATATGTGTGGAATCTTAGTATTGTAAATCCCATTCTATACCTAACTAGACCTCACCTTATGACTTCATAATCAATACATCATCCATCAATATTTATTTTTTTCCCAAAGCATTGAGGATTCCATCAATCCCACTGACCCTAAGAACCTCACCTTCCCTCCATGTTTCAACACAATCATGGAAGGAGTCAACTCAACTAAACAGAATGTGTATTACACATTTATTGTTCCCAAAGATCTTCCACTAGTGCATTCAAGAACACGTAAAAAAAATTCATAATGTTTTTCTCTTTCCCTCTTTTTATTTCTAGCATCCAAAAGTGCTACCATAGAGTTTCAAATGTCGCGCCTTGCACCCTCCCAGTTGTTCCCTAATAACCGAATCATCGAAACCATGTCTCAAAAACCATCTGTATAGTTTGATCATAAAATTTTATATTCAGTAATTTTTTGATGAAATCCTAAGACCCCTTTCACCAATCAACCTGAAAAAATTCATGCCACATTTTTTCCTGATGATTCCATTGAAATCACTAACATCATGATGTTGAAACAACTATTTTAAATTGAATGTCTTCATCTCTTAGAAACAGATGATTATTTATTCTCCAAACTAGAAAATTCAACTTATATTGAATTCCCGTTCACCACATCATTGTTGCATTTTCTTCCCTAACACTTCATGTATATACCATTATCTTAAAATCATTTCCAAAGAATTTACCTGTGGTCGAGGGTGAAAATTTCACTTATCTAGTTCCTCAACTCATGAAATGTTTCCAAAGTAATTCTTCTATTTTTTCTTTGTGGTAGCTTCTATAAGGATAGGGTAGATATTAACCTCCTTGAAGGATATATTCAGAACTAGTGTCCCAAAATAACAAACATATACCTTATATAATTGGTATTTATGAAAACATTACTCAGAAAGTGACTTATAAAATTAACCATAATATATCCCTTCAGAACTGATATTTTACATGCATTATATCTTGAATATAATAAAAAATTATATGTAACACCATCTATTTTACATTTATAATATATTTGAAGATATTATGTAGTTGTATTTAAATTTTTGACAATTTGGATATGCATTTTGGATTAAATAGGGTTTTTAGAATATCCTTATGCCACATGGGAAAGATAATTCCACTGTACAGGTCATGATGATCATGGGAATACCCATTATGGGTTCATAACTATTGACCTTTTTACACCACACCATAGTGGGTCATCATAATAGGAAATTGATACATGGTGTGATCGATGCCTCCATGTAGTGGTAGGAAAGACTAGGTTATTATGGGTGTTGTTTCATAATTTAAAACATATAATTTGGCCAATGATCTCCCAGGGAGAGTTTTATCTCTTAATATTATAATGTTGGATCATTTGGATAATGAGATTAATGCATGTAAAAATTTATTTCCTCTAAATTAATAAAATATACTTCATCCTCTTACTAGGGTTTTGATGTATCTAATTATAATAATATTATTGTGGAGTTTTTTCTTCTAGATGTATATTAAGGTATTTCCCTATTTCCTATTATTTTCTATTAAGATTTTGGCTCATGGGATATCTTTAATGACCCATACTTTACATACATTAATATGACATCAAAAATGATGTATATTTATTAAAACATATAACAAAACCCTAATAGGACCATAGAGGTATTGTATATTTGGAAACATGGGAACATAAAAAACTAGTACATAAAACATATATATTTTCTCCCATTTATTTCATTGAGACTAGAATAATTTTTTTCATAATATAATTAAAAATATTCTTCCTAGCCAAGAAAAAAAGAAACATACTAAAGGATGAGCTCAAGTGATCATTAAGGGTAAACATTGTAGATATCAGGCATATATAACATTTGAAAATATTATCCTCCATATAAGAGATCATAATATAATTTCATTGGATAAATAATATAAGTGCAATGTAATATAACTAATCATAACACAAGACATTAAATTTTATGTCATACACACATAATCATATAAAATCATTTCATATTAGTCAAGGCTCTTTTCCAAGACTATCATAGCAGATATTGTCTGTTACTGATCCGAGTTATCTCCTCGTTCCAGCCCTGTATCACTGAACCAGATTAACTTTTCATTCTATCCATGTCAATCTCATGAGATATAAATCATTAAAAAATGTGTTGGAGGGAGATATCGATCCCACCCATATCATAATTAAACCATTCTTCCGTGTTCCAAAAATACATAAAAACATTCATCATTGCATAACCCATGAAATCAAATGGGTTTCTTAAACAGCTTTCCATCATAATAGATATAAAACAAATTTATTTCCTAAAAAACATTATATCATAAATACAATTAGATAATTTTAATAATAGGGATAGTAACATGAATATATGTAATCATAATTTGAAAATAATTTTGATAAAACCAGTGAACTTCATTCTGGAAGAAATTATCATTTCTTTTTCAAGAACATTTTCTTTTCCCCAAATGTTGTTCAATTTTAAAATAAATTAATTTATTTGAAAATAAACATGTAAATTGGTATAGGGGGATTAATTGAAATAAGGAGTTTTAAATATGTGAAAACCCATTCATTAAGTATAAGTTAAAAAACATTTTCCTCATACTTTTTCTGGAGAAGTAAAAAAGTACCTCGTATGATAAAGAAATGAAAAATTCTTTACAGAAAATATAGTAAAAGAAAAAATGGTAAAAATTACTTTAAACATACATAGAATAATATTAGACATTTTATGAGAATATTTTTAGAAAACATGGATATGGATGATAAATATATACCCAGTAGATACTAACGTATAAACAGTCTTAGATAAAATGAGATTCAAAAATTTATTTCTTACCTTACGTCTCATAAGATCTATATGAATCCAAACCTCTAATATAATGATTTAAATAATGTTACTGATTTATTACATAATCATAATAATTTTTATGATAACATTTATGATCACATTTTCTACCGTTTTTTAGTAACATTTCATTGTTACTCGTTATTTGGGTATTAACTCCTTTATGTTCTTATGTATGTTTTGCCATATAAGTCTTTATTACTCTATTTAGGTTTTGGTTATATCATTTACAGCATGGAAACAGTAAAACAAATATCATATATATTCATTAAATTCATTTATATAATCATGGTTTAGTGAAGATTATGTAGAACGAATCACATAGCAACATGAAGACGGTAAGCCGTACGTACACACACTCGACAATATTGTTCCCATAATTATTGAATGGTATTGAAGTGGATGGAATATAGTATCTAATAACTATTATAATTTTATAATAGTCACATATATTTATAATTTACACCATTATACCCATCAATGTACGGTGGCAGTGAAACACAGATTACCGCATGAGGTGGAGACAGTAAGCCATACTTACGCGCGTGTGGTGATTCTGTTATTCGTAGGATTGATAGAATGTGAAATAGGGTTTCTTCATATTTATAATAACATATAATAATATTAGTGATACTAATGTTATTATTTTATAATGAAACAACAACAAAAAGTGGAAGTATAAGAAGAAAAAAAATTGAATGAATCGGTATAAGATATTACCTCTTTATCAATGTGCCTATTTTAAATTTTTTTCTTTAGGAACTAGAGTTGGTCTTTTCAAAGAACCAGAACCTGTATAATGTAACTACGGAATTATAGATGAGAATTTGGTAGGGTTTTTCTGAGAATGAATGTTCAAAATAGAGTGAATAGAAGAGGGAAGAGATTCCCTTTTATAAGATAGGATAGATGCACTTTATGAAATTCTCAAAAATATTAATTTATAATAAATTAAATATCGACACAAAATGGTCCAAGTATTATTTATTTCTAAAATAAGATGATTTCATTAGAATACCAATCATCTAATAATATTTTGGCATGTTTATAATAATTATTTGTCCATATATTTTTAGTTTAATCCTTATTTTACCCTTTTTATTCATACTGTGATATCATGTTATTTATGCATTGTGGGTTAATGTAATTTCCATATAATGTCAAAAGACCCAAAAAATGTTAATTGTGAAATTTTAAGACTTATATAAAATATTTGGACTAATATTAGATTTTAGATAATTTAATATCATTTAATAAACTATTTGTTTTCTTATGTTTTAAATTGTGTCAATTTTAGACACTATTCGTACTTGACATTTTAAAAATTCATAAAAACATTATTCCTTATAAAATAAGGGATTAAATCAAATATAACATGTAAATGTAATCTATAAAATTAGTTTATGACATAAAAATATCCAAATTAGAATTGTGTTAATATTTATATATACATTTATATAAAACCATAATTAAATTTGTATCACTACATCATATATGTGTCATAATTAATACTACTTCTATAATGAGTAAACATTATAAATAAAATACCTTAAAGTTGGAAATATTTTTATTTTTCCAATGAATATTTATAAGAAAATAGATCTGTTGTTATATAACCCTATTTTAAAATTGATTTAGTAAAATTTATATATTTTGGTAATAAATATATTTACTTTATATAAATTTCAATAAAATGTCATTTTAACAACAATGTGACTCCATGGGGTCCCAAAATCAACCCATGGATTCCCATGATAATAAATATTTCATCCAATAAGATTAGTACATGTTTTAGGGTAGTATTATATTATTAAATTATTATTTTTTACCCTTATTTACCAGATTTACCCTTTAACCGTGGTAATTAAAATAGTTAATGAAGTTACTATTCATAATGTCCAAAAATAAAATGTTCCTATTCACACAAGTTGGAACATCTGATTAAAAATATGGAATCAATGTTTCTATATTAAAAACATAGAAGTTACAGTAATTGGGATAAAATTAATCTCTTTGTTGAAACGAGAAAACAAGTTTTAAAAGTTAAATCATTACAAAAGATTGAAATGTTTTTACCTATGAATTCAATGGAAAATTAGGGATAATTAATTATATTATATTAAATGGTAAAAATATATTCTATTAATACTTTAAAATCATTAAATATTATAATTTAATGATATTAATTATCTCAATGAAAAACATTGTTTTTAAATAAATTTAGCGTATTTTTTCTATTCAACAAAACGTGAAAGTTATTAGAAAAATATCAGAAATTTTCCCAAAGTTAATTTTTATATCCCTCTACAAAATAAAATGTTTATTTTTTCTTATAAAAATTATCAATGTTTCAAAATCTTAATTTAAAATGTTTTCTCCATTCAATGTTAAAAAATTGTCCTTTTTAAAAAAACAATGGTTCTTATACATAAATAGTGTTTTAGTCAAACCCTATGACTAAAAAATAAATTAGACGAATATCAAAAAATATTTTATTATGTATATAACACATATATATCATTAATATAATTATCTAATTTAATTAACTCAATGAAATAAAAATATTTAATTGATTAAAATTTTTCATAAATAATTAGTAACCAATGAATTCATATTTCATTTTCAAAAGATTGTTATAATTATTCCCAATAACCTAACATCTAGGATATAATGGTAATTTTATATTAAAGGAATATCTTGTTTTTTTTAACTCACAATTGTGTGAAAATAGATCTATTGAAGGATCAAAATTATTGAAATAAAATATTTTAGAAAAACATGAGGGTGTTATATTTTATCCCCCATCAAAAAAATTTCTCACTAGCAGTTCGTCACTTGGAAATAAATAGATGAGGATAAATCTCTCTAATAATATCTTTAAGATCCCATGTAGATTCTTCTAATTATTGGTTCCTTCATAAAACATTAACCAAGTGAGTGGTCTATTTTCATTGAACTTTTTAACTACGATCCAGAATCTCTATCGGTTGTTCATGATAAGAATGATCATGCCCCGGTGGTACGACTTTGTATATTAGTACATGTGAAGGATCATATATTTATATTCTCAGGGGGGATATATTGAACACATCTTGAACTTGATAGATATTCTGTGGAAGTACCAATAAGTAAGATACCTTCCCAACACAATCAAGAATTTCAAAAAGATAAATATACCTAGGGATGAGATTTCCCTTCTTTCTAGATATCATTACTCTCTTCTAAGAAGATATTCCTAAGAACATATTATCACCCACTTCAATATCTAGATCTTTTCTTCAGTTGTCAGCATAATGTTTTGTCAAATCTATGATGTTCTTATGTGTTATTGAATATATTTCACCTTTTCTACCATTACATCAACAAGATAATGTCTTAATAGCATTCTTTCCCCAACTTCATCCCCGCAAGTTAGAGTTTTGTAGTTATTTCCATAAAGGTCTTAATAAGGATCCATATGGATACTGGACTTAAAGCTATGATTGTAATAAAATTCCACCAATGGTAGATGTATATTGTGAACACATTTTAAATAAAAAAAAATTATTGAATGGTATTGAAGTGGATGGAATATAGTATCTAATAACTATTATAATTTTATAATAGTCACATATATTTATAATTTACACCATTATACCCATCAATGTACGGTGGCAGTGAAACACAGATTACCGCATGAGGTGGAGACAGTAAGCCATACTTACGCGCGTGTGGTGATTCTGTTATTCGTAGGATTGATAGAATGTGAAATAGGGTTTCTTCATATTTATAATAACATATAATAATATTAGTGATACTAATGTTATTATTTTATAATGAAACAACAACAAAAAGTGGAAGTATAAGAAGAAAAAAAATTGAATGAATCGGTATAAGATATTACCTCTTTATCAATGTGCCTATTTTAAATTTTTTTCTTTAGGAACTAGAGTTGGTCTTTTCAAAGAACCAGAACCTGTATAATGTAACTACGGAATTATAGATGAGAATTTGGTAGGGTTTTTCTGAGAATGAATGTTCAAAATAGAGTGAATAGAAGAGGGAAGAGATTCCCTTTTATAAGATAGGATAGATGCACTTTATGAAATTCTCAAAAATATTAATTTATAATAAATTAAATATCGACACAAAATGGTCCAAGTATTATTTATTTCTAAAATAAGATGATTTCATTAGAATACCAATCATCTAATAATATTTTGGCATGTTTATAATAATTATTTGTCCATATATTTTTAGTTTAATCCTTATTTTACCCTTTTTATTCATACTGTGATATCATGTTATTTATGCATTGTGGGTTAATGTAATTTCCATATAATGTCAAAAGACCCAAAAAATGTTAATTGTGAAATTTTAAGACTTATATAAAATATTTGGACTAATATTAGATTTTAGATAATTTAATATCATTTAATAAACTATTTGTTTTCTTATGTTTTAAATTGTGTCAATTTTAGACACTATTCGTACTTGACATTTTAAAAATTCATAAAAACATTATTCCTTATAAAATAAGGGATTAAATCAAATATAACATGTAAATGTAATCTATAAAATTAGTTTATGACATAAAAATATCCAAATTAGAATTGTGTTAATATTTATATATACATTTATATAAAACCATAATTAAATTTGTATCACTACATCATATATGTGTCATAATTAATACTACTTCTATAATGAGTAAACATTATAAATAAAATACCTTAAAGTTGGAAATATTTTTATTTTTCCAATGAATATTTATAAGAAAATAGATCTGTTGTTATATAACCCTATTTTAAAATTGATTTAGTAAAATTTATATATTTTGGTAATAAATATATTTACTTTATATAAATTTCAATAAAATGTCATTTTAACAACAATGTGACTCCATGGGGTCCCAAAATCAACCCATGGATTCCCATGATAATAAATATTTCATCCAATAAGATTAGTACATGTTTTAGGGTAGTATTATATTATTAAATTATTATTTTTTACCCTTATTTACCAGATTTACCCTTTAACCGTGGTAATTAAAATAGTTAATGAAGTTACTATTCATAATGTCCAAAAATAAAATGTTCCTATTCACACAAGTTGGAACATCTGATTAAAAATATGGAATCAATGTTTCTATATTAAAAACATAGAAGTTACAGTAATTGGGATAAAATTAATCTCTTTGTTGAAACGAGAAAACAAGTTTTAAAAGTTAAATCATTACAAAAGATTGAAATGTTTTTACCTATGAATTCAATGGAAAATTAGGGATAATTAATTATATTATATTAAATGGTAAAAATATATTCTATTAATACTTTAAAATCATTAAATATTATAATTTAATGATATTAATTATCTCAATGAAAAACATTGTTTTTAAATAAATTTAGCGTATTTTTTCTATTCAACAAAACGTGAAAGTTATTAGAAAAATATCAGAAATTTTCCCAAAGTTAATTTTTATATCCCTCTACAAAATAAAATGTTTATTTTTTCTTATAAAAATTATCAATGTTTCAAAATCTTAATTTAAAATGTTTTCTCCATTCAATGTTAAAAAATTGTCCTTTTTAAAAAAACAATGGTTCTTATACATAAATAGTGTTTTAGTCAAACCCTATGACTAAAAAATAAATTAGACGAATATCAAAAAATATTTTATTATGTATATAACACATATATATCATTAATATTATTATCTAATTTAATTAACTCAATGAAATAAAAATATTTAATTGATTAAAATTTTTCATAAATAATTAGTAACCAATGAATTCATATTTCATTTTCAAAAGATTGTTATAATTATTCCCAATAACCTAACATCTAGGATATAATGGTAATTTTATATTAAAGGAATATCTTGTTTTTTTTAACTCACAATTGTGTGAAAATAGATCTATTGAAGGATCAAAATTATTGAAATAAAATATTTTAGAAAAACATGAGGGTGTTATATTTTATCCCCCATCAAAAAAATTTCTCACTAGCAGTTCGTCACTTGGAAATAAATAGATGAGGATAAATCTCTCTAATAATATCTTTAAGATCCCATGTAGATTCTTCTAATTATTGGTTCCTTCATAAAACATTAACCAAGTGAGTGGTCTATTTTCATTGAACTTTTTAACTACGATCCAGAATCTCTATCGGTTGTTCATGATAAGAATGATCATGCCCCGGTGGTACGACTTTGTATATTAGTACATGTGAAGGATCATATATTTATATTCTCAGGGGGGATATATTGAACACATCTTGAACTTGATAGATATTCTGTGGAAGTACCAATAAGTAAGATACCTTCCCAACACAATCAAGAATTTCAAAAAGATAAATATACCTAGGGATGAGATTTCCCTTCTTTCTAGATATCATTACTCTCTTCTAAGAAGATATTCCTAAGAACATATTATCACCCACTTCAATATCTAGATCTTTTCTTCAGTTGTCAGCATAATGTTTTGTCAAATCTATGATGTTCTTATGTGTTATTGAATATATTTCACCTTTTCTACCATTACATCAACAAGATAATGTCTTAATAGCATTCTTTCCCCAACTTCATCCCCGCAAGTTAGAGTTTTGTAGTTATTTCCATAAAGGTCTTAATAAGGATCCATATGGATACTGGACTTAAAGCTATGATTGTAATAAAATTCCACCAATGGTAGATGTATATTGTGAACACATTTTAAATACAAAGATCAATCTCGCAACAAGTCTTCAAGAGTTTGAATTGTACTATCATATTGACTATTTGTTTGACGATGAGAAGCAGTGCTGAAACAAAAATCTGTATATAGAGCATGATGAAGACTTCACCATAACTTCAAGGTAAACCTAATATCTGGATCAGATATTAAGAAAACTGGTACTCCATGAAATTTTACCACTTCATTTACATATATTTGAGAACGATAAAAAAGAGAGAAAATCCTCTTAAATAGTAATGATGTTTTTCAACTTCGTAAGGCCATCATCTACAACCCATATAAAAATATTTCATTTGGATATTTTGGGAAGTCTTATGACAAATTTCATAGTGATGTTTTCCCATTTCTATTCTTTTATGGGTAGTTTTTTTAACAACCCATTAGGCTTATGTCTCTTAGCCCTAACGTGCTGACAAAACCAGAATCAGGAGAAATATTCAGCAATATCTCCTTTCATTCCATCCTAAAAAAGTACTCTTTCTGGTTCCATTACATCTTCATGCATCCCGAGTGAATAAAGAATGAAGAACAATGAGCCTCATCCAAAATCCCCTTCACTAATTCTGGAATGGTAGGGACAAAAATCTGATTTTTGAACATTATTATATAATCACAATCAAGGATGAATTCAAGAATGTTTATCACATTCTTTTGTAACTCTACATATTCCTTTTGTGCCTCTTTAATCATCACATGTATATATTGTTAAACAATCATTTGATAAAGAAAAGATTTATCCTCATCCAATATAATTTCAAGATCCATCCTTTTCAAATCCAAAAATATTTGATCTTTCGAGATTCTCTTTATGGAAAATCTAGGATAGTCTTGTTATCTTTATACATCTTCACCTTGTTTTCATTCCCAGGGTGGTAATGTATTGAGCCATTGTAATCTTTATTCAACTATAACTATATTATCTGGCACATATTAAGTACCTTTTGTGTGAAAATATACATTAAACCTTTATTATCAATATAAATATCACAACTTTCACCATAAATACAATTCCTCCATATTTTTCATGAAAATATACTACAGTTAACTCCAAATCATGAGTTTGCTAATTTTGCTCAGTGATTTTCAACTGTTGGGAGGGATAAGATTTCACCATATCATTTAGCATGAAGACACACCCCATCCCCTTATTGGATGCATCATTATAGATCACATAAATTTATCCACTACAAGGTAGTGTGAGAAAAGGTGCACTTCATAACCATATTTTTATCTCTTGGAAATCATCTTCAAATTTCCCTATCCAAACGAACTTAACTTCATTCCATCTGTACTTGGTGTGTGGATTAGATAACTGTGAGAAATCATTCACTAAACGTCGATAATATCCATCCAACCAAGAAAGAATTTGATCTAAGTTACTATTTTTGTTCTTGACCATGGTTAAATAACTTTTATTTTTGCTAGATCCATAGATATCCCCTCTCATCTGATTTTGTGACCCCAAAATGAATCATTTTGAAGCCAAAAATCACAATTGGTAATTTTGGGATAATGCTTCTCGTTTATCAAGGACTTTAGAACAATTATAAATTGATATTTGGGTTCTTCCCTTTAACATTGAGTAAACTGTTTTTTGTCTATAATGGTTACCACAAACGGGTCAATATAGTCTCTAAAGACTCTATTCATTAGATCAATGAAGAGTGTAAGGTAATTAGTATGACCAAAAGGCATCAATATAAATCCATAGTTTCCATAAATTGTACAAATTCCATATTTGTTATATCATCCTTTTTGAACCTTAATTGGTGATAACGTGAACAGATATCAATCTTGTAAAAGAATTGAGATCCACATAGTTGGTCAAATAAGTCATCAATGAGAGGAAGATGGTATTTTCTATGATAATGATATTGTTAAGTTCCCGATAATCAATGTAGAGCCTCATTGATCCATATTTCTTATTAACAAACATAACATGTGCTCCCAAAGATGACATGTTAGGGTGCATGAATCCATTATCAAGATTATCATGGAGTTTATTCTTCAATTCATGAAACATAATTGGGTCTATTCAATAATGTGTCTTTAAAATAGTCATAACGCACGAATTTGTTCTACTCAAAACACATCTTTACGATTTGGTGGAAGGCTTGGAAATTCCTCCAGAAAGTCATCACAAAAATTCTATGTAATTAATGTATTCTTAATTATGTGTCTCTCCCCAACCATTTGAGATAAATAACCTTCATTTATTTGAATCAAAACCCATGAGATGGAATAAATTTCCACTAGAAGGTTATATTCATCCTTGCACCGATTGAAGATAATAGATTGATTTGGAATATGAAAAGTGACTTCTCTTATTTGGCAATTGATATGAACCCCATATAAATAAATCCAATCCATGCCAAAAATCACATATAATTACACTATAGCACAGATTACAAGATTTGTAGGATTCAATTTCCCACAAATATCAATTGTAGAATAATTTTAAACTTCTAATGCGGTCGTTTTTCCATTAGGAGTTGAAACAGATAACTCAATATCCAATTATTGATGTAATATGGAGATTCCCTTAGAAAATTATTTATAAATAAATGATTGTTTGGTTCTATAATAAAATAAAACATTTTCTAATTTATAGTGGATGATATGTGTACCTTTCACCACTTCATTATTATACTCTATGTTGTTGATTGTAATGTCATGTGAATTTCCCTATTCTTTGGCCTTAAGAGATCATTCCTGTCGATCATCATAAATATCCATTGGATTTGGACATTGATTTCTATAATTCCCCATTTCCTTGCACTTGTAACATTGAAGTGTATGAGGTTTATTCTGTGTATAATTTTCTTTATTGAAATCATTAGACATATTTTTTATATCACTTCGGCATTCAATTGACCGATGAACTTCTTTTTCACACATAAAACATTTACTAGTTCACTTAAGACAATTCCCTCCACGTATCATTCCACAAATCGAGTATAAGGGAAAAATCATCTTCTTTTCAGTGTGGTCCTTAGATTTTATTTTTAATTCCATTTTCCTCTTCTTATCAAACCATACGACTAATGGGTTACTCTAATATCCATGTCAAACATGAGAGCACATCAAAAAATTTCCTCATAGCTATTAAAGTCCCATATGGCCAATGCCCTTCAGAGACGTTTTTTAAGCCACTACAAAATTGATCAATCTTACTCTCAGGTTGAAAAATAATTCCAGAAGCATACCTTGAAAGTCTGGTAAAAATCGCTTCATATGTACAAATAGATTCATCATCCTTTTTATTCATTTCATGGAACTCTTTCTCCATCTTTGTTCGATGAATACAAGTAATTATTGAAAAATAAGTTCCTGAACTTGTCCCATTACACAGACTCAATTTCATCACTTTGCCTCATATTCTTGACAAGATTCCACCATTGATCTACTTCATCTTCCAAATGATATAATACTAAGATGACTTTGTCATTTAAGAACATTTTAGAACTGAATATACCTTGTTAGTGGTACTGATCCATTGTTCGGCCACAAATGCTTCATAAGACCCTCTGAATGAAGGTGGACGTGCCTCATGAAGGATTCAATAGAATGTTTCTCATTAATTTTCTAGTTTGGATGTCCTCAATGGTTCACAACATCAGAATGATGTGCGATCCTGGTTATAATAATTTCATTCTAGCTCCTATAACATTTGGTTCCTCAGGGGGACAATCATAACATTTCCTTTCACATTCAGTATTAACATAGTTCCTTCATGTTCTAGCCATTGAATAAAACCAAGAATCATAGTATGAGAAACACTAATTAAAATAAGAAACCCACATAATCAAGAATAAAATTTCAATTTATAAAATTTTAGGTTTTATCATAGTTTATTCATGGCCGTTTCTAAAACACTTTGATTGTATACAATAATTAGACATATCCATATGGTTATTACTAAGTATTTATCATCCTAGTTCCCAGTGGTTAGTTATAACTTTGCTATAATACCTACTATAATGACCCAAACTTTAAAAACATGGATATTACTTTATAATTGAAGTATATTTATTACAACATATAAGAAAACCACAATACGGGCATATTGGTACAGTGTCTTTAGAAACTGGGAAACATAAACAACAGGTTCCAAAAATATCTATATTGTCTCCAATTTATTTCATCAAGAAAAGACTCATTTTTGGAATATCATAATTAATCCCCTTCATCCTGACCTGGGGAAATGAAACATACAAAATGGTGAGCTCGAATCCCCACAAAGGGTAAATGAAGGAGATATCAATCGTTTATAACATTTGAAAACCATATCCTTTTATAATGGATCATAATATCATGTCATGGGATAAATCATATGAGTGTAATGTAATCAAAATAATCATAACATAAGACATGAAATTTTGTTTCATACATAAATAATAATAGAAAATCATTTCATATTAGTCAAGACTCTTTTTCAATACCATCAAAGCAATCAAAGTCCATTTCTAAAGAGAGTTATCTTCTCGTTGTAGCCCAGTATCGTTGAACCAGATTAACATACCATTCCAACCATGTCTATATCAAAAGATAAAAATATTTATCCGATACATATTAGAGAGATATTGTTCCCAAAAATCTCACAATGAAACCATTCTTATGTGTTCCACAAAAACATAAAAACATTCATCATAGCGAAACCCATGAAATCAAATGGGATTCATAAACATCCTTCCATTATAATTAATATAAAACAAATGGATTTTATAAATAAAATTACATCATACACACAATCATATCATAGTAATAACAAGGATATTAAATTGAATCTATATAATATTAGATGGATAATAATTTTGATAAATCAATTGAGCTTCATTACTATGAAAAATATCATTTCTTGTTAAAAAATGTTTTCTTTTCTAAAAATTTCATTCAATTTTAATAGAAAAGAATTTATTTGAATATATAATTATAAATGTGTGTACGCTGATTCGTGTAAATATGGCGTTATAAATATGTAAAAACATGTTCATGCCGTATAAGTTAAAAAAACATTCTCCTCATACTTTTACCAGAACTCTCAAAAAGTACCATGTATGGTAAACAATAGAATAATTCCTTCCAAACCATGTAGTAAAAGTAAAAATAGTTATAAATAAATTTAAAATATATAAAATAAAATTACACATTTTATGATAATTTTATTAGAAAACATGGACATTGATGATAAATATATACCTAGTAGATACTTAGAAATAAACAATCTCAGATAAAATGAGATACAAAAAGTTATCTCTTACCTTATGTATGATATGATTATTATGTATCCAAACCTCCATTATAATTATTTAAATAATGTTACCTATATATTTTAGAATAATATCGCTTTTTATGATACCATTTATTATCATATTTTCATCTATTTGTTAGTAAAATTTCATAATTTCTTGTTATTTGGGTTTTAAGTGCTTTATGTTTTTACGTATGTTTTTTCAGATAAGTCCTCATTCCATTTTTTTAGTTTAATGTTATGTCATTTAAAACATGGTATTAGTATAATATATATCATATATATTCATTCAATTAATTTATATGATAATGGTTTAATAAAGATTATGCAGAACTAATAACATCAAACCGTGGAGACGGTAAGCCGTATATACGCGCTTGACGATATCGTTACAATAATTTTTGAATGATATTGAAATGGATGGTGTATAGTATTTTATAATTAGTATCATGTAATTATAATCATATATCGTTATTATTTCCATGATTATAACTTTCCATCTAATGTGGTGGTTAAAAACATATTACACCATGGCGTGGAGACGGTGAGTCGTACGTACACACGTGTGGTGATTCCGATTTTTATAGGAAAGATAAATGGTGAAATAATGTTGTTTCATATTTATAATATCACATCAGTATATTATTTGTACTGATGTTATTAATTTATAATAAATAAAGTAAATAAAATTAATTAGAAGAAGAAATAAAATTGAAATAATCGATAGAAGAGATTAACTCTTCCTCGATGTGCCTCCATTAAATTCTTTCTTTAGGAAATAGAGTTGGTTTTTCGAGTAGATCACGACCACTATAATGTAAAGAGGGGAGTTTAGAAGGGAAATTGGAGGAGATTATCTGAGCGTTAAGGCTCAAAATAGATTAAAGAGGAGAGGGATGAGGTTTCCGTTTATAAGAGAGGAGAGGGGAACTTTAAGAAACCCTAAAAATATTAATTTATAATAAAATAAATTTCGACTAAAAATAGTACAAATTATATTTAATTAAACTAAAATATTATTTATGTTATATTACCCCTCATCCAATAATATTTATTAATGTTTAGAATATTTTTTAATATTTATATGTTTTTTAATCCTTATTTTATCATTTTTAATATCACTATGATATCATGTCATTTTCACATTGTGTGTTAATGAAATTATCATATCGTGTCAAGAGACCCAAAAAAGTTATTTATGAAATTTTTGGTCTTATATTAACAATTATAATGAATATAAGATTTATATTCATTAAATATCATTTAATAAACTATTTATTGTTTTATGTTATAAATTTTGTAAATTTTGGACACGATTTGTACATAGATTTTTAAAATTTCATAAAAACATTATTCCTTATGAATAAATAATTAACTCAAAGATAATATGTCATGGTCATCCATAAAATTCTTGGATGATATCAAAATATCCAAATTATATTTTTTAATATATATAAATTTATTTATTTAAATCATTCATTAATGAGGTAATCACTACATCAAATTTGTGTCATAAACAATACTATTTATATAATCTCTAAAAATTATAAATAAAATACACTACTGTAATAAATTGATTTATATTTCCGATTAATATTTATAAAAAAATAGATTAGCTACATAACCCAATATTAAAATCAATTTTGTAAAAGTTATATTTTTAGGTTATAAATATCTTTACTTTAAATTAATTTTTATAATTTGTTATTTTCACACCCCTGTAAATCCCTGAGGTCCCAAAATCCACCCAAGGATTCCCATGGTCATAAATATTTCATCCAATATGATTAGGACACGTTTTAGTATAGTATTAGATTATTATCATTTTACCCTTATTTACTGGATTTACCCTTTAACCATGGAAAATAAAATAATTTCTGAAGTCACTATTGATAATGTCTATAAATTAAAGGTACATATTCACACAATTTGGACCTTCAGATTCCAAATAAGGAATCCATTTTTTGTAATTCAAATCACAAATGTTTCAGTCACTGATTTAAAATTTATCTCATTGTTGAAATGTGAAAATGAGTTTTAAATGTTAAAACAATGCCAAAGATTTAAATTTTGTAACCTAAGAATTCCGTTTAAAAATAATGATAATGACTTGAATTATATTAATTGGTAAAAATATATTAATTTTATAGTTTTAAAACATTAAATATTAAAATTTATTCATATTAATTATCTCGATGAAAAATTTGTTTCCAATAAATATGTAGTGTATTTTTATTATTAATCAAAACATGAATGTTATGTGAAAAATATCAAAACAAAATTCCAAAGTAGATTTTATATCTTGCCTCATAATAAAATTTTTATGTTTTCATATATAAATTATTAATGTTCCAAAATCTTATTTTAAAATTGGTTCTCTATTCAAAGTTATAAAATTGACCTATTAAAAAATAGTTTCTTATACATAAATAGTGTTTTAATCAAACCCTGTGAAAAAACTATCAATTGGAAGAATATAAAAAAAATATTATTAATTATATAACAAATATATCTCATTGATCTCATTACCAAATGATATTAACTCAAATAATAAAAATAACTTATTGAATAATATTTTTAAATAAATAATTAAAAGCCAAAAATTCTAAATGCATTTTCATAAGTTAGTTATAACTATTCTCGCTAACCTAACAGCTTGGATATAAAGGTAATTTTATATTAAGGTAATTTTACTGATCATTTAAACACACCATTGAGTGAAAAGAAATCTACTTAAAGATTAAAATTATTTAATGAAAATATTTCATAAAAACATCAAGGTGTTACAATCTCAACCTCTTCATTTCCTATCACCACATTCAAACGTTCCAACGTTTCTTATATTGGTAAGGTTGTTTTCCCTATTCAATGGTTCATTGTCATGAAATATTTTTTTTTGTTCTTATGTTTCCCATCCATTAGGCATATAAAAATGGTATATTTCATATCCATGAAGGGGTTTTTTGTAACATCACATTTATTTCCACGAAATTGTTTTTTGAATTGTAATTTTTAATTATTTTTTTTACAAACTACATGTGTTCGATGAAATACCTAAAATATTTTTTTATATCTAAAATAAATTTTCAGGAATGGGATCCTTGATTATTTCTTTGTGAAACTTTTTGATAAATGTTTTAGCATGGTTTACATGAATTTTTTGAGAAAACAGAAAACTTTTGGAGTTATTGGTGAGGCAGGTTACAGACATATGAAAGCAATAGTGATTTTGGCATCTCTAGGAGTTATGATTATGATACTGATATATTATAGGAAGTATGAATATAATGGTATTCATGTTATGGTGACATAAGGTTTGTTGTGTATCATACTTATTTATTCCTATAGGATAATGTTTATGTGTTCTTTGAACATGGTTTTATTCATGGTGATAACATCTCATGATATGATACACACATATTTGTATTTTGAGATATGGATTTATTTGACAATTTCCCTCTATGATATCATGAATATTTATCTAAATATTCACATGGTTTGGAATATAGATTGCTTTAATGGAAACAAACAAATATTATATGAAAATTATTTTAAATGAAATTCCATTATGAAACCTATTTAATTTTAAATAGAGATAATTTGTTTTCATAGTGACCTATATTGTATAGATTCATGGAATTATACAGTTGGGTTATTTCATAACAACCAAAATATGTGATTCCGTGTCTGCAGACTTGGTTTTGTATGATATAGGTAAGGATAATAGTGTCATTTATCGAGATGAAATATTTTTATTGATGTCACTTTCATAGTGAATTGATATAGTGGTGATGGATGGTCACATGGATACTTGGTTTTGGTATTATAGATTTTATGTTTTCATGGTTTTTATTTTATATTATTTTGTTAGTTATCATTGATATATAAATTTACTTTTATCATGTACTCTATATTATTTTTCATATCATTTAACACCAGAGAGATTCACTATAGTGTTTTTAGGGTGAAACAGGTACCATGATTTTTAATGTTGATATCCAGGTGCATTTCATTATCCCATGGTACCAAGAAACAGATTCATGTCTTTTGGTGGGATACCATGTGTGAAATCTCTATTGAAACAAGGTTGTTTTGTTATGATATGGAATCAGAGAACATAATTCATTCTAGGGTTATATGTTAGACTAGAGTTGGATATCCAGAACGTGGGTAGTTAGTATGGATGGATTCTTAAAAAGTCTACTTCTATATGTAACCATGAGTTTCCATGGGTTATGAAGGATATTTCTTCAACCCATATCTTCATTTTGGGTTCATTTTCTAAAAACATAATCTTTTATAATATAAGATACATTATTCATTGAGAAAATTCCTTATCATGTAATCGAGTTATAGAAAACACATTCACCCATTTTTCATTTTTTATGGTTATAGTTTGTTGAATTTAAAATACAACTAGGAACAATAATAATTTATAATATAGTTGTTTTATAATTTCCATTATTATTAGAAAATTAGGGGAAATGATAAAGTCATCTTGGAACAAAAAAATAAGTGATTTCCTCGATTACTAGGATCATACCCTATGAATCACATTTATTAGAGCTTATCGTAGAGATAACATCAATGGGTTTTCCCTTGAACAAGACTAATATGATATCCAATAAATAAATCTCATTTGAAATATTTTATTTGAGAAGTCCATAGCCATCAAAATCGTAGTCAAAATATTGTTCACCATATAACCTCAAGAAAATCTAACCATCAAAGACCTCAACCTTAGAGAATTTTATATTTTCATAATGGGTAAGTATATATACATAAAAATTTCAATTTTTATATTTTATTTTTGGTAAAACATTTATTACATTTATCTATTTTTTATCATATTTTTTTAGTGATTAAATATATAGTTTCATAAAAATTTGATTCTCAGATAATGAAAAAAAATTATTTTTTTGGGAAATATATAGTTTCAATAAAGAAATTTGTTTTGTTGAATTCAATAGTTTTTTCATGAAAAATTATTTTAAAATTTTAAAATTAATTACTATTTACTAAATATAAAATATAATTTAATTTTATGAAGTCTAGTGTAATAGTTTTAAGGGTCATAAAAACAATATTCTCAAAAAAACTATATTATAAATAGGAAATTTAATTTATAAGTGTAAATTATATTATCAAGAGAAATATTTTGATAAAATGAATATCATTTTTGGAATCATCAATAACAAATTATCAAATGGTGTAATTTTAAAATATTCAGAGACCATCAAATTTGATGATAAAAATTATATATTATATAAATATAAAAATAATGTCTTTATTATAACATTATAATGGGGTTAAACTAATATAATATATTTAATATAAGTATCAATTACAAAATACATATTTTCCCATTAAAATATCACGTTATTAAATTATTTGCTAATTTTATAAACACATAATAAATATTCTAAAAACTATATTATATTTCATCGGTTTAAAATATATTCTTCTAAAAAATGACTCAATTCGAAACCCCAAGGGTATTATTTTAATTATTATGGTTAATAAACATTTATAACCAGTGAAATATTTCTGGTTTTTCTAACATTATCTCATAAAGATCAAAACCAATGTTTGAAAGATTATAATGAATTTAATCTATTTTTAAATATAAACCGACCTAAAATCCCATTCCACATCATTGGAAACCCTTGGTTTAGTAAATTAATATTTCATAATATATCTATATCCATTATAATGTTCTTATATGCTATTATAAATAACTATCAATGCTCTTATAGGACCCATATCTAGGTAAGGGATCCTCTCCTTTTTCTCTTTATTCAAGAACCTTCTGTATACAATGGCTTTAATTTCTATGTTTTCAGTTTGGGTTATGTTATTTAATATTCACCTTATTGTACATAGTATCTCCATGTGATTACAATCCCATTTAACTCTCAGTATTCCCCTATATGATTGTTTATATACAAAAATTTTGTTGCCAAAATCTCCCATCAATTTTTCATGCCAAACTACTATGTTATTAACTCATGATATACCATGTATGGTACATAATAGGTTATCTAAATTTCATTTTTTATTTTTTCATTGTTGTTTCCCATGAATAATTTTTATGATGTCATATTTTACATTATTAAGACATTTACATGTTTCCTTTATATTATAATGTAATATTATGCCTCATTTTTCATTATCTTAATACTCAGACCTCCAAAGATACCATTATATTCCAATATGAAGACATGTAAATAATTTCCTTTTTATTTATTTTATTCCATTAATATGATATATAGATCCCCCTTTATTATAGATGTCCATTTGTTATTATATAATGTTTTAGAAGGAAAATAAAATTTTAGGGGCATGTTAAGGATGTTTTTAACAAATTACATTAAAATTTCGTTGAAAGATGATATGCAATGTACCTAAGATCCCAAAAACACAAGTATTTATAATAACATTTAATTTTATTATTTGTTTCATTATATAATAAATATTTAATTAATGGTGTATAAAATATGTGTTTTCATAGTTGACATTAATGAAAATCCAATGTTTTTTGGGAATAGGATTGAAAAAATATAGTGGAAACCTTAGGGATACCTAAATATTGGAACAAATATCTAAATTATGGTAATGTATAGAGTATGTGGTTACCAAAAAATACATAAATTATTGGATTATATTACTGTATGTGACATTGGAATAGTTTTACATAGGTGTAGTAACCCTAAAATGAATTAATTGTGATGGACATAATCAATGAATAGTGCATGGAAACAGGCCTTCCCACACAACTATTTGACACTCCCAAGGGATATGATTTAGTAAATTCACATGGTCCTTATGAACCATTATTATAAGAATAATTAAAATCCCATAGGATTTCTTACTAGGAAATAGATAATGAATTAAATATATCAGAACCTATAAATTCATAGGTTAAATAATATATATAATTTATGAGTTATCCAATTAATGTTCAAGTATTTCAATTGGTTTTGGTTTTAATAAATTAAAAATAATCATCTTAAATTTTCATTATAATTTTATTCAATGGTTGGAAATAGAATAAATTGATCCACTGACCAATTTAATGGGATACGTGATTTCTTCCCAAATGAGATTTGTAACGTGATGGGGGGGAGAGGAAGACATATTAAGACTATCCCAAACAAGTTATCACAATATATTATTAAAAACAATATTATAGTTGAGTTTAGATAAAAAAAAGTAGCATAGTTCTTTATAGATGTTCATCTGATAAATGTGATAATAGAAATAATACTAAATTTCCAACATGTCAAAAATATGTAAAGTGGAACCATTAGAAATGTCACAATAGAACTAGAAGATGTTTTAAGGGTGGAAAATTTGAGAATAAGGTAGAAAATTGACATACAAAAATGAATTGTTCATTTAACATAATAGATATAAATAATGTTTAATATAAGGTACCACTAATGGTTTTATATTGTAAATGTGGAGATGTTGGCCATTATCCAAGAAAATGCTCTATTCTATGGTATAACAAGCATTATGTGTGATATCAATCTATAAGTCCAAGTGAACAAATAAATTCTTATACTTAGATGGACTGTGATGACTGAGATAAACCTATCCACTACTCAAGAGATGTGTATGTCTTTTATTACTTTTATTCATAACATATAATAATATATTCATTTTTTTTACGAACATCATGTCACACTGAAAAAAAGTTGTTATAATGAGGGAAGAATTATATGATTATTATATCACATTTTGATATTTGGGTAATTTTATTGAAAATTTTATCATTATCTCATAAGATGAATTAAATTATATTCTAGGTATTAATTGGGTGTCCTTAAATAGAGGTAACATAAATTGTCGATAGATGGAAATTACCCTCCATATCTGAAATCTACATTTGATTCTATACAATTGTTAGGATGAGGAAGAATAAATTTTTATATGTTGTATCTATAATGGACAATATTTTCTTATAATAATGAATATCTAGATAAAATAATTAACACAAATGAAAAAAAAATCCTTGAAGCCATGTATTATATGGTAATATGTTAATGTGTTTCCTATGGAATTTCATAATCTTCCTTTATTCCTAGAGTTTGTGTTCATAAAAGTTATTATTCTCAGATATTTTTCAATATAAAAGAATATATATATATAATTTAAATTATTAAACCTTTTGGAATGATGATATAATTATAGTATATTCCAGAAAATGTGTTTTTACTCCCACCAGCATCACCATGGGGCAACTGATCCTCTCCATTAAGAATAAGGACGGGTTAATGGACTTCATTGTTGATTATCATGAGATAAAAGGGATCCTGATAACGAAAGAATGTCCTCATACATGAATTTATGGAGTTTTTTATTTTTTACGTGGAGCCTAATACATCACTATAGTGGATCTTCAATCCTGATATTACAATGTAAAGGATAATTAAGACGATATCCCCAAGAATACATTTTATACAAGGTATTGTAACTACATGTTTTTAGGGAATCCATTTAACCCACTAATTCTCCCAAAATTTTAATGGGAAATATTAATAGAGGCATGATGGATTAGAAAAGAAAATTGGTTTCATTTATAGATAATATATTTATCTAGGCTAAAATAAAGGAGGAATAGGATGAGAATTTATGTACAATTTTTTTGACCTTGAAAAAGGAATGGTTATATGAAATGTATAACAAATTTGAATTTTGGATATAGATTGTAACCTTATTATAGAGCGTTATCACTAAAAAGTTATATATAGATCATTTAAAAACTAAATAATTTGAAGGGTGGACAAAACTAACTTCTGTGAATGATATATGACGTTTCCTTAGAATTTCTTGGTACTATCATAGCTTTTTGATGAACATATCATTTAAATTAATATAAATTACCAAGCTAACTTAGATGGGTTTGATGTTTGTTAATATTTATGACGAGGAAGAAATCATTAATGAGATAATGAGGTGGTTAATAACTAAAATTTTTCTCACATTACGCACTAGAGGGGAAGTATTTGTGATCTTAAATAATGCATCTAAAAAGGTATTTAGTTGTGTAATCATGATAGATGTAAAAGTGATATCCTAT
This sequence comes from Viscum album, assembly GCA_963277665.1. NCBI lineage: Eukaryota > Viridiplantae > Streptophyta > Magnoliopsida > Santalales > Viscaceae > Viscum > Viscum album. Next base: position 1,861,067,820 of record OY728133.1, on the reverse strand, counting down.
ATACAGTGACCCTACCTTTTATGATATGATTATTAAATATATTTAAAGAAAAAAACATAATAATGAGACATACTAAGATCCAATTTTTTATGGACTTGGAAAAATTAGGATTACATTTAATTTTTTCATAATAAAACATAAACATTATTTAATTCATTATTTTACAGCTTCTTATTGTCTTTCTTATTCTCCCCATTATAAGTAATCATTTTAGTATATACCTCAATGAATGTGTTCTTTTAAAACCCTAGTATGATGATAAATAAAGGATATGAGTCAATATAACAAGGATGAGAATAATCATCATCATTATAATAGAAGATTTAGATCATCATCATAATCATTATAGGAAACATTAAATAAATTCATGGAATGTAGAAATGCTTAAAAATGAAACATAATGTATAAGGGGTTAAATAAACTAAATAGTTATGAACAAATCTAGCTCCATGTTCACGTACAACATATGTGAAAAATAAAAACGTCATCATTGTAAAAAAAATATAAAATCATGTTCTTGCAGAAGTCAAAATATCACATGAGATATATGACATTACTCATTTCATTGATGGGATATAAAATTCTAATCCCACCAGTCACATCCCAACAGGAATGGTTATATGAAATGTATAAAAATGGTTATATGAAATGTATAAAAATGGAATAAAATTCTGGTTAAAAGAATCATAAATCTTTATTGATGAAGAATATTTTATTAATAGAAGTAAAATATGTGTTTTTAGAAAAACAAATTATGGTAAATCATTTATTTTATCATAAACTCAAGTATAAAACATGAATATACCATAAATAATTTATGAATAATGAAATGATATTTAAGGAAATTTAATTGATTATCCATAATGAAATTTTTCTAAAAGAGGGAAAACCTAAGGAAAGAGAGTTGGGTTTAAGAATCCCATTACCTTAATTCCCTCTTCATTTTTTAACGTTTAAACATCCGGAATTTAAAAATTTATACCAAAGTGAATTATTTCTATTTATAACACTATTATGAATTTTAATCAATTGACTATACTTATTGACTTATTTTTGAAATTTAAGCATTTGGATATAATGTTTTTCCAAAAAATTAATTTTTTCTTCAATTTCATTATTTTTTTTAATATAAATAATAAATTATAATAAATAAATCTAGAGGCAGACACTACATGTAATTAAAATTTTATATATTTTATTTAATTCATAATTTCAACCCATGATGTTGTTTCTAATAATTTTATTGGCATTGTCTCTTAAATTGCTTAACGAACCATTGACGGGACAATGTCAGGAGAACGAGAAATATGTATATATATATATATATATTCGTATGACATATACAATTGGTTAACATTGTAAATATAATTTTAAATTACTTCATAATTAATTCCTTTAACGGTTTGGTTGTGAAATGGATTGTGGGAAAATAATTAAAAGAGAAAGAAGAAATAAAAGGAGAGATATATGGATCATAACTTATTTAACTCTTGGTATAACTTCTCTTATACGATACTATAAATCATTTTTAATTGGATTTTGATTGATATATAATGTATCTAAGTATTCTTAGGGGATTTAGAGGGGATATTTGGTAAGATAATATTCTTTGTAATGCGTGGGAGGAGTGGTTTTCTTAGGGGAGGTTGAGTGGTTATTTATACTGGAGGGGAGGGGTATTTTTGGTATAAAATTTTGAATAAAATAATATATCAACGGTAAATAATGATAAAGTTATTTTTTGATAATATTATTCATATTTTAATATACTATATCATTTATAAGAATTATAATATCCTTTATAATTCTAATTAATTTTTTTATAGAAAATAAAAGTAGATTGAAATAAAAAAATTTAATTTACAGAATCAATGTAGACATTATGATTTGGATGTTCTTTTTAGGTTTGGAAATTGAGTTTATTGAATTTTAATAAAAAATTAATTAAATTTAGTAATCTATATCCAAACATAATTTTCTATAAGGGACTATTTATTTATTATATCAAGAATGAAGTAATTTTAGATACACTTGTTATATAAAAACATTTTATTTACTATTCACTTGAATATAAAATATTTTAAAAAATTTAAAAAAATAACCTATGCATAATTTCTTTGTTCTGATTTCAAAAATGATATTATTTTGTAAATAAAATTCTCAATGAAGTAATTTTAGTTTTTCATATAACTAATAATTTTTTTACAATATACATTAAAATACATTTCATTGAAAAATTGATTATATTTTCTTTGGCTTTTTAATCATGTTATGTATTTTTTGTAATTATAATTTTTATATTTATATAAATTAAAAATAATAATTATTATTTATCTAATAGTACACTAATTTTTTATAAAAATATTGTTATAATGGCCATTCTACTATTTCCAACTGTCAGGATGTTATTCCCAATAGTCATGTCAATATAAAAATAGTCACATTACTATTCAAATAGTCACATTACCTCCTATAAATACCTAATCATTACTTCATTAATTATTCATATCATCTAATAACAAGGTTATCTATATCCAAAATGATTCATGGTTTAATAATGTTTATCTTCTTATCTATAGTGTTATCAATGGGACAAATTATTTTAGTAGATTGGGGTGAACCATATTTTTACATTTTTTTAATTTTATATTTTTTGTCTATCTATAATATTGAGAATTTTAATTGGTTTCATTGCAGATTAATGTTACATTATTTAGTAATGAAACAATGTATTTGTTTTTTCTCTATATTTTAAATATTTAAAATATAAAACAACAAAGATTTATTCAAGAAATAAATTTTAATAAAAGCACATGGTTGTTACATCCTTTCCATTTAAAAAGTTCTTCTAAGAAGATTCAACAAAAATTATAATATGATAATTGGTGAGGGTACTTTGTTTTAAATGTTTTATCTGGTTCCCAAGTTGCCTCTTTATAATATTTGTTTCTCCATTTCACCATGACAAGGGGATTTATCTTATTGTGAAGAACTTTGTCTCAACAGTCCAAAATTTTCATTGCCTAATCATCATAGGGATTTCATTCTCCAGTTCCACCATCTCAAGATTTAGTAAATGTGAGGGATTGGGTTTGTACGTTCTTAGTATTGACACATTTATTATTTCATGAACATGATCCAATTTTTGGGGGAAGTGATATATAATAGGCCACTTCTTCTATATGATAAAATATCTCTAAGGGGACAATGTAAATTGGGATACGCTTCCCTTTCAGTTTAAACTTCCTAACCCTATTCCATGGTGTTATTCTATGGAAATATTTTTCACCAACATTAAACTCAATGATAAATTAATAGTTGTCATCATAACTCTTTTTATGTAATTGGGTCCATTTTATACTCTATTATGAGTATTGAGTGTTCTCTATTATCTCTTTCATAATAGAATGTAAAAATATCTTTCATTCTCTTACTTCACCCCATCATGTTTCTGTTTTACCTATATTTCTATATTTATCTTCAAATGAAGGTTGTTGAATACATGAGAGGTAGTTGTTTTTATATCATAACTCAACCAATGGGGGGTGATGATCCCATACTCATTTGAATTTTATTGAGCATGCTCTTAGCATGTCTTTAGTATTTTGAATAGTCTATTCACATTGGCTATCAAATTATGGGTAAAAGGTTGTGAAAAAATTCAATTCATTACTCAAGACACATTGAAGACATCTCTGGAAGTTAGTGGTGAACCTTGGATCACAGTTATAAAATATTGAATGTGGTATACCTTGTATCCTGACATCTTCATTGGCATATATCATAGATTTTTTTCAGGTTGGGAAACTTCCCAAAATATTAATAAATTGTTTATTAATGGTGATTCAATCCAATATAACCCATATCACATTGTTTCTATTGATTGTTTTTGGGACACCAATGAAAATTCTCTAGGGACATTATCACATTTCCGCATGGGCATAGAAAATGATTTCATCATCACTTTTGATGTCTATTTCATTCTTCAAACATGCTGACATACCAAACACCACAAGGCATACAAAACAACATCATTTTTATGTTCTCACACAAGAAGTGTTCTTGAATATCACAATACATCTGGGTGATTATAGTATTAATGGATATAGATGAACTATGTGCATTCTCGAATAGATCCTTATTTATCTCTAGTGATTATGGAAAAATATCCTTGTTTCTAGATGAATCACACCATCATCATCGATATAGAACACATGTATCTTCTATTCCATTACCACTTTATCATTATTTTTTACCTCTACATTGCCACATTATGCCTCCTTAAACTTATCTTTGATGAATAGTTAGGAACTCATCATGGAAATGTAAGATTTTCTTCTCCACCATTTTGATTTCAATATTCATAATTTCTATTTCAATGAATATTGGGTCTTTCTTTATCTATATCATGGTTAGAGTGGAATGTTCTTTTTAGATAATAGAATCATCCACCTTGTTCGTCATTGTAGGATGAAACATAATAGGGAAATCATAGTCCTTTATTATCTCTAACCATCTCATTTGATGCATGTTGAACTACTTTTTTTCCTGAATATATAAATTAGAATCTTATAATCAATATATATATCACACTTATCTCCATGCAGATAATGCCCCCAAATCCATGGAGAAAATATTATTGACGCACACTCTAGATCACATGTCAAAGAGCTCGGTTCATGGATATTCATTTATCATGAGGTGTAGGCTATCACATTAATATTTTGCATGAGTACACAACCAAATAAATTATTTGAAGCATTTATATTTATCACAAACCCTTCTCCACATTTTGGTAGTTTGATTATAGGTGTCGTGATGAGCCTATTCATAATATCCATGACAATTTCCTCATGTTCTTCTATCCAGACAATCATTACACCATTCTATGTTAACATAGTTAATGATCAAGAATATTGTGATATATTTCATCAAATAGGTCAACAATATTAATTAAATACAATAAGACTATGGATTTCGGTGACACAAATGGGTCTAGTCAATTCCTCTATTGCCATTTTTATTAATTGGATCACAAAAACCATACCACATGTCATCATGTGACACAACAATGAGACTTGTTTTATAAAAAAATGTTGATTTCTGAACATAGCATTCATTTTCCCCTTTCATGATGTAGATAGTAAAATTCTTATATTCTCTAGAGGGTCCTACATGCAGTTGGAGTAAATGATAATATTATAGATAAAACTAATTTTTTTGAGGAATTATCTAAAGGAATTATTCATCAAATCCATCAAAATTGCATGTGAATTTTTATGTCCAAAAGGGTATCACTATGAACTCATAATTCCGCTACCATGTATAGAATGTATCTTTTTGAAAATCTTCCTTCTTCACAATTTTTTGATGTTACCCAAAATGATGATCCACCTTTGAGAATTATTGAGCTCCTCATAGTTGATCTAATAATTTGTCCATCATTATAAGATGATAATTATTATATATGGTGGTCTTATTGATCTCTCGTTAATTGATGCACAATCGCATTGATCCCTCCATCTTCCTGATAATGATCACTAGTGAACCCTGGTGTGATACAATCAGGTATATAATCATTTTATCCAAATGATCATGAAACTACTTCATTAACTCATCATGTTGAATCGGGGCCATCATGTATCTGAATTTTGAGATAGGAGTCTGTTCAGGGATGAGATATACTCAGAACACCAATATATGATCTGTGGGATGTTTTGGAAACTCTTTGCGACATATATTACTGTATTCCATAAGAATGAGCATTTCTTCCAGGTTTTTACCTTCCTTTGACTCAACCATTTGAGTATGGTACGCTTATTCAACGGGTATCAACGACCACACAATTGAGGTATTTTACAAAGGAGGTTCATTATGTTCCTTTCATTTATAATGGTTCATTGGATGGTTTTTAATATTAAAGGAGATTTACATTTCCTAATAGTTGATTTGTTCTCTATAGAGTGATATATAATCTATGCCTAGTATAATGTAAAATTCCACCAAGCAAAGTATTAATAGATTCACTAGTAGATTTTTCTAACACATACCAATATGATAACTGTAAAACAGATGGAATTTAATGTTTTCACCATTAGGTGTTTTTATAGATATCACTACATAAGTTAATTAGGTATTTTATTCAATAGTTCTAGAAAGTATGGAGGATATAATGGAATGCGTTGAACCAGAGTCAATTTTATTTTTTTAGTTATAGTGTGAATAAAATGTTTATCTTGTAAACCATAATTTTCTTACTCAGCTTATGTAGTAGTGATGGCATAATATTTCCCTTACTCCTTTCAATTTGGTGGACTTTTACACTGATTAATCTCAAAGACATGTGGTTAAATGCACTGGCATTTAGAGTTCCCTCGATCCGTAATGATGAAGCATTAAACAGAGGTTATGTATTAGGAGGTGCCCACAATTCCTCCATCTTATTTGAGGTCATTATCATGACTCTCCAATATTCAGGAGTTGGTGGAATTATCTCTCACACATGATGAAAATCCATATCCCTTGGAGACAATTCCGAGGATGCTTCTTCCCACACTTTGACATGTGAGTAGTTATATACTATTTCCTCTATTCTCATTTGACCCAATAGCTTAAAAGTACATATTTTTATTATACTCTCTATAATCATGGGACTATTATCCTTAAACCATTTATATATTGAGAGAATATCGATCCAATTATTTATAACTACTAATTCTATATATTTCTATATACATTCACATGAATGGAAGTAAACCACTTAAACATGTGCCAGGGGGTTTCTTGCAAGCCTTGTGATGATTTCCAGGTAATTTATGATGGATTAACATTACATTTTCTTGAGTTATTTAAATTCGCTCTACATATATTTTATAAGTGTTCGAGATAAATAATAGGTAAAAAATAATTTCTTATTTTCTTTTAACACCAAATCTTCTATTAAATCTATTTTCTTGGTGGCCTTTACTAAAATACATCATTTATTGGACTCTGTATCTAAATGATAGATCATAAATGTAAAATTATACTTATCAGATGAATGGATAACATAAAACAACTTCCCCATTGAGTTACCCCAATATTCCATGACATGTGGATTGAAAGTTGCAATGAATGTCGGTGGTCATTGTGGCTGAAATGACCCAATTTCCAATTGATCCTTTATTAGTAAAGGGGGGCATTCTACATGATTTAGGTTTTTTTAAAAAGGTTGGGGCCGAATCCTCATTTTTATTATTAAATTAAAGCAAATACCTCTTTTTAACTGGGTAGAGGGAAACCCATTACATAGACCGAAGGCCTAGTGGGCTTGTAGCCAATTAAATAGCCCATAGGCCCAAATTCTAAGGCCAATTCACATTCTGTGAATAGTAACCTACTGCTACAGTACCACACAGTATCACCACCGCTACAGTGCCTTGCTGCCGCTACAGTACCTGCTGATGAACAGTGCCGCCGCTGCTACAGTACCACTACAGTACTGCTACAGTACCTGTGCCCCATGGGTTTTGAACCCCCATTTTCCATGTAGTATTACGGGGTGCTTACCACTATGAAAAAATATTTTTGGCTTGGTTTCTCTTATCTCATGCCATTTTATAATGAATAAAAGGTTTTAACAATACATAATTCATGAAAAATTTAATATATAATTTATTATATTTCATAATTTACTATAATGTAATATCTTATAGGATCTATATATTAATCCTTTCTCTAAAACAAATATTATTTGATGTTACGATATAATTTTCTTATCTAATGGTTCCTCCCTATTGATCTCTAATATTAATTCCCAAATAAACTAAACTATTCTCTAATACAAATAATTGGGACTATAAATTTTCATATATGGATATTACATCATTTTAATGATAAAAAACATAATACCATTACATACAAAGGATAAAATAGTTGTGTGTCTTTTGATAATAGTATTATACATATATTTTAAATAATTATACATAAATATTATTTAATTACTTATTCTCAAGAGTTTTTGGGGCCCTTAAATTTTATGTAGTAGAGTAGTCATCTAAATATATACAACAAGGAAATGGGTATCATCAAATACTAGTAAGTGGATAAACAAGGGACATGATTCAATATAAAACGAGTGAGAATAATAATCATCATCATAACATTTTCCTAACATCATCCAAACAATAATGATAGGAAAAATTAGATAAAATCATGGAATTTTGAAATTTATAAAAATGAAATATTGTTTCTTAGTTGTCCAATACCACACATTGTTTTTTATAAATCCAGCATCATGTTATCGAATAAAAAATGAACATAATCATAACATAATCATTGGGAATAAAGATAGAATAATGTTCCCACATAATTAAAATTATCTAATGATATACATAACATTACACATTTCATTGGAGGAATATATAATTCCAATCCCACCAGTCACATCATAACATTTACATAATCATGCATTCCACATATAACATAAAACAGTCATAGACATAATATAACCCATTAAATAGAATGGTTTTTATAATAATATCATAATGAATACACTATTTAATAGACAATGGAGTTCCCAAATTAAAAATGGAATAACATACATGTTATATGAATCGTCAATTTTGAGTGAAGAATAAAGAATCTCAAGGTAAATTTAGATTTATTTTTAGAAAGAAGAGTTCTTTTAAAAAATAATTATGTTTTTCATAAACTCAAGTAGAAAACATGTATATCCTAAAAAAGAAAAGGTAAGAATAATTAAATGAAATTTTAGGAACATTAAAATAGTATCCATACAAAACAAATGTTTGAAATAGTTAAAATACAAGGAAATGGAGTTGTGTTAGAGATTCCCCTTAACATATGTCTTACTGAATTTCATCACATTTATGCCTTCCAAATTTAAAAAATGATCAATTAGTTAATTATTTTAATTTATACAAATGTTTATAAATATAAATAATTGGATTTTATTTAAAAAAAATTAATGAAATTTAATCATTTGGATATTGTGTTTTTCTTAAATAATTTCCCAGTTTGCAGTGATTCACTATTTTTAAAAATATAATTAATATATTAGTGTACTTAATTCCATAATCTTTGAATAAATGTTTTTAAATACATATATATTATATGAATTAATTTTATCCATCCATGATGGTGGTTATAAAAATTTTATGGAAAATGTATCAATAGGTGGTTTACCGACCTTTGATGAGAAATTATTTGCAGAGTAAGATGAAAACATTTAAAATTATATATATTGTTATATGAAACATTAACTAGGAAAATTTAAATAAAACTATTCATAACATTTCTGCCTAATTAATTACTTTAATTTATTTGTTGTGATAGAGTTTGAGGAAAAAAAACTGAATAGGATGAAGAAAAAAATAGAGAGAGAAGTCGATCAGAACTTACTTAAACCACAGTTTAGCTTTGCAAATATGACACTATATATCCATTTTGATTAGAGTTTTATTTCTCAATAACTCCTATACGTATTTTAAGAGGCACGATTGGGGGGATTCTGGAATTTCTTATGATTTGGAATGGGTGAGAGGTGTGAGTTTCTAATGGGGAGTAAGAGGTTATTTATAATTGAGGGGAGGGTTACATCTAGAAGAATATATTGAATAAAATAATATATGAAAAGAAAAACATGTAATAGTGATTTTATAAAAAAAAATCACATATTAATATAATATAACGTTTTTAAGGCTTTAAATCCACTTTTTATTTCTAATTCATTTGTTTAATAAAAATTAAATTTTAAAGAATGTTTTTTTAAAGAATAAATTTTTACTCTATGTTTTGGAATGTTATTTTTCTTTTGAAAAATGTGTTTATTATATTTTAAAGGACCATATATGAAAGTAAATATAACCTTTCCAAAACTAAATTTTAGGAAAGGACTATGTCAATATTACATAATGAATGATGTAATTTGAGTAACATTGCTTATTCGGAAAACATTATTTTTAATATTCTCTAAAAAATAAAAGTATATTAGTAAATTACAAAATATTACCCTTGGATAATTTATATTTTAAGATTTAAATAATTATATTCATTTTATTAAAGTAAATTTCTAAAAAAAGGTAATATAAATTTTTCATCAAAAGAATTATTTTTTTACAAAATCATTTAAACTAATGTTTATTAAAAATGTACCTATCTTCTATTTGAGTTTTTAATCATGATATTTTTTTTATCATTATATGTTTTATATTTACTTAATTTAATAACAATAATTATTATTTATATCATTATTTATTTTTAGGTGAATTTACAATTCTAATGGTTGTGTTTTATTTTCCAATGGGTAGGATACTATTCCCAATGGTCTAGTCACTATTACAATGGTCGCATTACTACATTAATGGCCACTTTACCTCTTATAGATAACTCTACGTTAATTCACTAATCTTTTATCTAAATTCCTTTCACAGATCAATATTTCCACATTGTTTCATCAATACGTATTATTTTTCTTCTTCTTTATGGTGTTTATAGTTGGTGTTGTGATTTTAGTATAATTGTGAGATCAATATTTTCTAAATTTATCATTTCAATTTTTTATTTTTATCCTGTTATAATCTTTAAAATTTTAATTGGTACCATTTCTAAGTAATGTTATATTATTTAGTAGTGTAAGATATTTTTTGATGGTTTCTCTATACTTTGAATGCGTATAATATTACAAAACACACTTTTATTTTTCATTTGTTACTAAAATAACAATGTCCTTACACTATACATAACATGAATTACTAATTCTAGAGAATAACTACCCAAAAATGATCAATAATTATATTTAGTGATCTTTACATTTATTATTTGATGAAATTTCCTCTATGGATAAAAGTGTGACATATATAAATATCGTACGAGACCCAGGTACATATTCATTGAAAAAAATCATAATATTCACAAATGTAGGTTGTTATAGATCATCTAGGAATATGATTGATTAATATATTATCATCCTAGGATAATATACAATGTGGTATATGATCTGAGTAGAAAGGATATTGGTACTCTATCCATTATTTGTATTGCAAAGGACCAATCATCAAAGTTATAAAAGTAATGGAAATGGGAAAAATAATGAGACAATGAAATTTACATTTTCAAAAAAAATTCTCAAATATCCATTATTAAAATAATTTAGGTGGCTCCGAAGGAAAATGTGTTTCTATAGATGAAGGTAGAAAATATTCTAGAGATAAAATTTTCAATGATGTAGTAATATTGTTTGGAACGTGAATATATGTGACATAAAAAAAGAACTGAATGGAAGATCATCAGGATGTTCACATATATCATACTTTTTTATCTATAAATGAATCACTATGATTTATAGATACATGATGGAAATAATCATTCATGGGATTACATAAAGAGGGACATTGTGGATTTTGTATATCAATACATTGTATACCAAAATGACTAATAGGAATGAAAAACGTCAAATGGTATAACATAACAATTAAAAATAGTAGTATGAAATAAGAAAAAATAACAAAAAATGTAGTTGTATGACTCTCCATAAAACCTAATCGAAATAACCCCATCTAGATGGTAGTTGTTCAGCACACCAAGTTGGCATATTTCATTTCTTTGAAGGAATAATTCTATCATGATGAACTAAACATGATATACAAAAGGCATGTTGTAAGACAGAATGGATTTACAACCTCTATTGTATCTATTCGGTAGGATTTGCAGAAGCCTTTAGAAATTTTTGGATACATAACTGAGTTTCAACACTACTTATCACCCTCAAAAGTATGTTCATTCTGAATGAACATTTCATATTGTATAGGATATATTGAGATAATCTTCAATAGATTTTGATAGATTTTTTTATGAAAAACATATTCTAGTGAAGTTATGATAAAATATTATTTTCAATCCTAGTATTTAAAAAACACAATATGAGTATCTATGTGGGATGAGTACTCAAACTCTAACATTATAAGATGAATTTATAGGGAATAAGTTGATGGGAAATTGTATTAACCAATTTTTTTTGGGGAATGATAAATATGTCTAACATAATTAGAAATCCACCCAAATTCATTTGAAATTATATGATGATAATTAGGAATGGTCATAAAATATGATTTTGGAGATAATGCGTTCCTTTATATATCACCATGGATGAAATTAATGAGGTTTTGGAAGAATGAAATGCTTATTCTACGATACATTGTTCCCTTTGAGATCTGTGATCTCCTTAGAACAGAATCCTACAGATTAAAACTCTCACCTAACATATACCACTTATATGATTTGTTCTATGTATCCCTCTTGAATAAGTATATACAACACCCCTTTCGTGTTCCTAACAAAGAGGTGGTACCATCAGTGAATTATATATCATATGAGGGGAATCTGATGAATAATATATAATGTAGAGATAATGTTATATGAAAAAAGATAACTCACCTTGTTAATGTTTTATGATAGAAACAAATTTTTTAGGATATAACATCTGAACCAACATAAGAAATGAAAAAGAAATCTCAATCTATTTTAATGTATAAAAATAAAAATTTTTGGATTACATTTCTGAATGGGGAAATAATATACTAAATCAAACTTTAATAATTGAAATTCCCACTTCGAATGAATAAATTATATATAAAGTAATCCTTTTATAGAAAATAAGTGAAATAATTTTTTTATTTTGGATAGTTATAGTCCATGGGATTTATAATAAAATTAGTCATCATAACTACTTAAAATACAATCATTGGTCAATGACAATTATGATTTTGATGTTAAAGGTTATGATAAATTTATTTTGACATAGACAAAACAATAGATGACCTAAAATAGTAAGATCATACCCTATGAATCCCATTTATCTGATATTGTCAGGGAGATAGAATAAAAATGTTTTCCATGGATCCATTTAAAGGAAACATTCAAAAACATATTTTCATGTGAGGCTATTTATGGTAGAAGTTAAAGATCATCAATATCACATCCCAAACCTTTTTTTTGGAACCAACGCATGAAAATATAACCATCTCATTCCATACCCATATGAAATTTGATGGTGTAATAAAGGTATATGTATGTAAGCCCTAAAATGATGAATTTGAATATATTATTTTTGATAAACTAATGATTATATTTATCACCATTCTGTATAAAAGTTTCAATTATAAAATAATTATTTTCATTAAAATTATATTTTAATATGATCTATGACGAAGTGATTTTTTTGGGAAATAAATAGGTTTAATAAACACCCCATTATTCTTACATTTACCAATTTATGAAAAATATTATATGTTAATAAAATATTATTTTTGAATAATATTTATTTAGTCAAAATGGTAAGATAATTTTATAATTTGAAATGTAATTTAAATAAGGGTCTGAAAACTATTTATTCTACAAAACTAGTATCTATCCATAAATATATATTTGGTATAAAATTTAAGATCCTCATATCTATAAAATTATTTTGGAAAAGTTAATATCAATTTTGGAATCAGATCATAAAAATTAACCATGGTTATTTTATTTATTATTTTCGAAGAGAGGCATTTTTTAATGTAAAAATAAAATATGGTATAAATATGATGTATGTATCTTGATATAATATTGACCCAAATGTCATGAAATATATTCCATAAAAGTTATGAATGGAAAAATAAATATATTACCTTTATAATAATTTTTTTTTATAATACTTTTTTAAATTTTAGAAACCCTTATTGAATCCTCCAAAATAGATATTATATTTTATTGTTTTAAAATAAATTTTTTGAAAAAATGATAAACATCAAAATCAAAAATGATATTGCTTTAATGATATCAGTTCTTGACTGTGTAAAATAATTAATGACACTGGAATTTGGAATAAACAATTAGAAAAAAGGTATATTTTTGGGTTTGATTATATTATCACGTAGGGTCCAAAATCTTGATTTGGAAATTAATAAAAAATTCTCATTTATTTTTATATTTAAACAAACCCAAACTCATACATAATAACTACAAAACTAAATTACACTAAATTTTTATTCTATTCCCTCCCAAGTATCATACTAATGTTCCCAATATCTTAATATGATCCTCCAAAGATTTTAGAGGCACCCTCCTAAGGTAAGGGACCCTCTCCCTCTCCTCTTTATTCATGAACATTATTTTTACTATACCATTCCTTTATAATGTTTATGTAGGGTTATATTATTAAATATCACTGAAATTATTTTTATGTTGTCCATGTGATGATATACTCATTTTACACATATTAATACCCTCTATGAATCGCTATGTACCACCGCTATGCTACTAAAATCACCTATCAAATTTTCATGGCAAAAAATTGTGTAGTGGATACCGTACCCATTTCCACTCAAGGGTATTTCTCAGGATACAAAATATATTCATTTTAAGGGGGAAATTGTAGAAACCCGAATCCGGAGCCACATAACTCGTGCCCCGTTCCCGGTTCGCCACATGACCTCAAGCGTGTTTCCCCAAACGATAGAGGCTTCTGACTAGTAGCGAGGGCCTTAGTGATTCATTGGGGAAACTATGACCTCATTTGGTAAAGTATGCAGTGGAAGAATAAACATAATCAATAGAGGAAGCAGTAAACAGAACATGACAACTAAAATAAGAGTAGAAGAAAATTCTGATATAACAATGATGCAGTACGGTACATGTATCTATGGAACGCAGTAAACAAATCAACCTGCTGAAATACAACTGAAACCATAGTACTAAACGTAAACAGCAACTCCGACATCATCGCGAGCCAAAGCCCGGTCCCATGCTCTCCATCTCTAACCAGCAATCAAGTACATGTGGTAGAAGGGCCACAATCCCTATCTACACCTGCAACCATATAATATGTTTGGGCCGAAAAGTAGGACCCAAACAGGGTGTGAGACTAATCCCAGTAGGCAACCACCACAAGATTTGTTCCCTACTGTTAGTGAGTAATATAGAAAAAGTAAAGGAAAATAAGTACTGTAATGGACAAAGAGTACACTAGTAAATAATTTTACCAATTACCATTCACATTAATTTAATTAAACAACCAGGAAGAACTATTAAAGCCTTCTATTCCTAGGGAAAGAAAGTAACACGACATGTATCTAAAAGACTACCTAAACACAAGTAGCACAAAACCCAAGCTTGTTCTTTGGCTTGGTGGACTCTTCCAAACCAACCATCAAAATTCAAACTAACTCTCTGGGTGGATCAAACTAGCAGACCCCTATAGTCCAGTAATCAAACAAGGCACATACACTATGGGAAGCTCTCACATCAATTCCCATATGGTCTTGTAGTGATAGCTACAGAATCTTGGAGGAAGCACTTATGTCTAATTCCTCATGTGGTCTTGATGCGTGGGTAAACTATGAACACTCTTGGGAAGCACAAAGTCCTATTCCTATAGGTCCTGCATACGAAACTAAAACCAACAAACCCTATAGGGAAGCACTTAATCGTCTATTCCCTCTTTGATCTCCCGCACCAGGTTCTCACAGCCCTGAGCCGTCCAGTCATGAGTAATAAACTGTTATCATCCCTAAGTAAGTTCAACAACTAATTGGATAATACATACCATGCATAAAATGAATTTAAACAGTAGGAAATGCATGCAATCAGTGATAACAAGTAAATTATCATTTTCAATAGGATTTGCCTCACATGAAAACGGAGCCAAACGGCGATAGAAATCCAAATAGGGGGAGAAACACCAGGGGGTGATCCTAAATAATAAAACCAAGAATATATTTGAAACAATTAAACATAAGCTAACAAGAAATCTAGGGAAAACAAACAATAGGATCATAATCCTAAACTCGGGATACCCAATACATGGGTATCCGGCACTTTTTCAACCAAAACTCAAAGAACATCAACGTAGGGCAACAAACCACCTACCATGATGCGCGAAGATAGATATTCTTGAACCTTATCCCATGAATCGGCCTAGAACAGAGTTGATATGCAAAAACGTCTAAAATGTTCAACCTTAGATAACTCACACGTGAGAAGGAATCAGGAAACGAGGCCAAAGAAGAACCAAGAACTCACCGCTAATATTCTTATCCAATCGACGGAGTTCAATTGGGACAGTCGGTGACAGATCGGTGTCTTGGAGAAGAATCGGCCTCCTTAGATGCTCTGGACGGAAAAAGGCAGAGTATAAGACTTTTATGAGCATTAAGCACGGCCCCGGTCTGATTAATGAAATAAAAAGAAAGTACACAGCGTGTAATTTTAGAGTACACGGCGTGTACTAGGTCTTTTCATACTCCACCAAAATCGGCCTCCATGTCACCCCTACACACCGTGTGTGTGGCCCGAGCACGTCTACCACACGAATTCGAGCGGGAAAAGAGTACACGATGTGTACTTAGAAAGTACACGACATGTACTTGAAAAATTTCCAGAAACATTATTTTTCACAAAAAATCTAAAAAAAGGAAAAACATACCTCAAACGAAGATCATGTTCATACAAACCTCCCCCATTAAAAAAATTCATCCCCGAATTTCCCTAACGAGGTGTGGAAGAAGAATCCTCGAACAGCTCTGGCCACTATGATCGCATATCAGCATCCCTCTCCCACGTCTCGTCCTGTATACAGTCGTACTACCATAGCACCAGTACTAGTGGAAGAGATCGTCCATGGAGAACTATCGTATTGCAATTGAAAAACCTGATAGGTTACTCCTTGAAAGATGCATCCTGCTCCTTCTCAACCTCCTCAGGTTGAAAAACATGAGATGGGTTTGAGAAATACCATCGATGCTGAGAAACATGGAAGACGTCGTGCAAAGCCTGGTACCTCTGAGGTAACTGCAACCTGTAAGGAACTAGCCAAACTCTCTATAGAACCGCAAAAGGCCTGACATAACTTAGTGAGAGATTTCCCTGCCTCTTAATCCCCTTATGTCCCATCACCAGGGTAACGCGCAGAAAAACTTGATCTCTGACCTTGAACTCCAAAGGTCGTCTCCGCTGATCATCATAGGTCTTCTGCCGAGTCTGTGTTGTAGCCATCCTCTTCTAAATCAAATATATCTGTTATGAGGTCTCCTGAACAAGATGAGGTCCCAGCAAAGCTTCCTCTCCTACCTCTAACCATCATAAAGGTGATGGACATGGACTACCATACAAAGCCTAGTAAGGTGACATCTGAATAGTCACATGAAAACTGTTGTTGTGGGAAAACTCCACCAGAGGGATATGCTTCTCCCAATTACCGGCAAAGTCTAGAATGAATTCTTGAAGCATATCCTCAAGAACCTAGATTGTATGCTCGGACTGGCCACCAGTCTGGGGATTTTATGATGTTTTCAAAAGTACCTATATACCCAAAGCCCTCTGCATCCATTTCCTGAAGTGTGAAGTAAAATGTGCATCCCTTTCTGAAACAATAGAGTGTGGAACTCCATGAAAATGTACAATCTCTCGGATATACAACCATCCCAGCTCATCAACACTGAAGGTCTCCTTGATCGGCAAGAAGTGTGAAACCTTCGTGAGCCTGTCCACTATAACCCAAACCACATCATTTCCTCGAGGCGATCTCGGTAACCCTGTCATGAAGTCCATCGCAACATCATTACATTTCCACTCAGGAATGGGTAACTACTATAAAATCCATACTGGTCGCTGATGCTCTGCCTTCACCTACTGACAGGTGGAACACTGCATAACAAAACAAGCAACATCCTTCTTCATACCTGGCCACCAATACCGATGGTGTAAGTCTCGGTACATCTTGGTGCACTAGGATTATCTTCCCATGATGAAGCATGGAACTCCCGCATTAGCACCTCATGTATGTCCGATGAAACCTATACACGACCATGAAAACATAGCACCTCATCATCGCCCATTGTCCACCTGGAGTAGGGTATCCACCTGACACACCCTCCCGTAGGACTAGGCCTTTTGTGTCTGATTACTGCTTCATTCGAACATGGTCTAAAAGAGCAGGGGTAACATCTAAAAAAGAAAGAACCGTTTGTCCATATCTGTCGTGCACCTCTAAATGCATCTCAGAGAATAGAGCTATAAGATGCCACTCGCTGCTGCCCTCCTGAACACCCTGCAACTGATTCCTTCTGCTCAGTGCATCAGCCACAACATTGCCTTTCCAAGGCATATAAGAAAGCTCGATGTCTAAAGACTACATGTACTCGACCCACCTATGCTATCTCAGATTCAAGTCACACTGCGGGAAGATATATTTGAGGATCTTGGGGTCAGTATATACCATAAAATGCTCTCCCATGGGATAGTGCCTCCAACAATGAAAAACATGAACAAATGCAGCCAACTCCAGGTCGTGTGTAGGATAGTTCTTTTCATAGGGCCTCAACTGCTGAGATTCGTACACAACAACACGACCCTCTTGAATAAGCATGACTCCAAGCCCGATGCCATATGCATCACAGAATACTGCATAACTCTTGCCCAGCTCTGGAAGAACTAGAATCGCTGCTAAATTCAATCTCCCCTTCAACTCCTGGAAGGATGAGTCATAAGCTTCTGACCAAACATACTTCACACAATTCTTAGTCAAGCCCTTCAACGGCGCTGCTAAGTGTGAGAAGTCCGGTATAAACATCCGGTAGTAACCTGGTAGTCTGAAGAAACTATGTACCTCAAAGAAATTCTTTGGCTGCACCCAAGTATCTACTAGTCTCTCCTTCTATGGGTCTATTAAAATGCCTATCTCTGAGACAACATGACCCAGGAAGTGAATTTCATCCATCCAGAAGTGGCACTTTGAGAGATTAGCATATAACTGATGCTCTCTCAGTGTACTCAATACAATCTCAAGATGGGTAACATGGTCATGTCGAGTGTAAGAGTACACCAAGATATCATCCACAAAGAAAACGACGAAAGAATCCAATAAAGGATGGAAAACACTGTTCATCAGCACCATGAAAACTTCCAGCGCGTTCGTGAGACCGAACAACATAACCAGATACTTGTACAGACCATACCTACTTCGGAAAGCTGTGAGAGGTATATCAGATGGTCTGACCCACAACTCATGATAGCCGGATCTCAAGTTGATCATCAAGAATACCCTGGCTCCTCGAAGCTGATCAAAAATGATTATCAATCCTTGGAAAAGAATATCGGTTCTTAACCGTCAACTGGTTCAGCATTCTATAGTCCACACAAAGTAGTAAGGTACCATACGCCTTCTTCGCAAACAACACATGCGAACCCCAAGGGGAAGTACTAGGTCGGGTAAAACCCTACGTCTGCAACTCCTCCAACTTCTTCTTGAGTTCTTGCAACTCAGGTGTAGCCATCCTATAAGGAGGTATGGATAGCGGGGCTGCTCCAGGCACACGCTCAATAGAGAATTCTACCTCATGCTCTAGAGGCAACCCTGAAATGTCTTCTAGAAATCCATCCAGAAAATGGTCAACTACCAGAGGGAAGTCCATCTGAGAAGTTCCCTGATCATCCAGATATAAACTAGAAATCTGGGCTGTAACACTGCCCAGTCCATGATTCTATGGTTTGGCTCTGCTTTCCTGGACATCCCATTCGCCCTTGTGAAGAAAAGACCTGCCCTCTGGTGACGTGAAACTCTCCCTATGGTGGTAAAAATCGATAAGGTCCTGAAAAGGAACAATCTTGTCCATTCCGACAATGACATCATAACCCGTCATCTCATGGACATAAAGATACCAAAATAATTGACACCCACCAACCTCAAGGGGTACTCCTTGCACTGACGCACACTAGTAGTTATATGTCCCAAAGGAGTGTCTAGTGCCAAAGTATCCTCAGAAGTAAGAACTGTAATTCTAAGCCTCTCCACAATGTGCATAGAAATAAAACTATGAGAAGATTAAAGTATCAAAAAGTGCAGAAGATAAAACTGAGGATACTAAAATCATACATCAAACTGTGGAAGGGCTAGGATCCTGCTCCCGATGGATATGCTCTACCGAAAAAGTCTGGCAAGTACCGCGACCCTGTGTAGTAGCCTGATATCATTGAGCTGATCCTCCTTGAGCCTGACCACCACGTCCACGACCTCTACCTTGGCCTGAACAACATGAAGAACTCCAACCCCCAGTCTGCTGTAGAACTGGTAATCCTACACATATACGACGAGTAGAAAATTATCCTCATTCACTAGCTACTGGAAGTAGAACCCTGCAAAAACACTACAGATGAATCATATTGCCATAATCTCGGCACTCCACTGGATCTCTCTGGCACTGAGGCTTCTTATTCCCTCTCTTTCCATACTGATAGCACACCTCTTGGTTTCTATAAGGAAGATCCCATATTCTAGAAAAATTACCTCACTTACTCAAGTCACCTTGAGTAGACTCTCGGGGGTGTTTTCTGTTGTCAGTATGCAGTGAATCAGTCATGAATGCTGAACCGCCCTGGTCAACAGCTCCAGTCTCCCTCAAATTTTTTTCACTGATCAGCGCCTAGTTTTCTATCAGAGTAATAAAAGTCAACTGGAAGACGTTCACCTGCGATCTGATCTCTTGTTTGAGGCCTTCCTCAAACTTCCTCGCCAAAAATAGCTCTTCATTTCCCAAAAAGGAAGAAAAATGGTGTAACTTAGTGAAATGGGAGGAATTATCAATAACTGAAAGAGTACCATGTTGCAGATTCATGAACTCTCTGGCTCTGTTAGCCCTCAGCGTTGCCGGATAGAAGTAGTCGTAGAACATACGCTGGAACTCGTCCCAAGCCATAGTCTGTTGGCTCCCTGTCTGTGAGACTACATACCACCATCTCTTGGCAGAATCTCTCAACATGTAAGTCACGAGCTTCACCCTTCTGTCTGGGGGTGTCTCTAGCTGCTCGAAGATGGAAAGCATGGTTTGTATCCATGACTCTATAGCCTGAGGTCCTCCATCCCCTGTGAATGTGGGAGGATGCTGCTACTGGAAGACTCCCGCCAGCTCCTCCAAAGATAGGGAAGGATATTGAGATCCCTGGAAGGTCTGCATGAACCTCATGATACCCTCTCTGAACTAAGCATTGGCACCAGTGTCTAGAATCACTACAGGTTCCATGTCCGGAATGATCGGCGGAACTACTGGTAGTCCCTGGTCTACTGTATCAGGCATACAGTCATTGCCAAGTTCCTGACATGCAATGTGAGGATTTCTTGGTGCCATGGCCCTGAAAGGTCATAAGAACACCACCGATTTAGGATTAACAAGGACTGAAAACAAAAGAGTACAAAATGGGAATAGGAGAGAGAGACACTTAAGTTTTCAAAACAATACTACACAGCGTGTATTTAAACTACAGGGCTTGTCTGCTAAGCCTTCCACATGGGCGTGTAACTCTACCACCATTGGTCGTGTAACATTCCAGAGTACACTGCATGTTGTCCCAAAACATGACGTGTACTTGCACTGCACTCCCCTGCCCGAGTCTCTTTACACGGCTAACCTACACGATCCTTCTAATTCTAAACTACACGGCATGTTCACTAAAGACACGACATGTACTAGACAGGTTTTAGCGACCCGTGTAGCAGTTACATGGACGTCTAAATGGTTGACCCCTACATGGTGTGTTCTGAAAAAACACGGTGTGTATAAGGATTGATATCACCTACCCATGTTGTTCGTGACACGGTTGGGTACCTACAGGAAAACTACACGGCGTGTTCTTATAACACACGGCGTATACTACACGAGTTTCCCCAACCCCTGTTGTTAGTGACACGACCGGGTATACAGTTGACTACTACACGGTGTGTACTTATGGTACACGACATGTCCCTGAAGACTCTCTGACACCCCATGTCCCTGCTCACATAGTTAGTAACACAGTTTAAAAACTACATGGCATGTATTTATAAAGTACACACCGTGTATTCTGCGTTTTTCTGGGTAGTAGCTCAGAAACTACACTGAATTCCAGAAACACTGAAAAACAATCATTTATGTTCCAAATTCCGATCCGTGGGGGGCCACACTCCCCGCGAATAAAAGAATCGCATCGTAACAATGCGTACATCAAGTAAAACACCATAACAAGTATTTCTGTCACATCAAATATCACAATACATTGCATAATTTATCACGACATCTATCACAACAGCATGAAATTCTAATGCACCCTAGATGGCATGGTAAAATGAATGTCATGTGATTTCCTACCCAGTGCCTATATGATGAATGAGATGGCACACCCTCCTCTCATCGAGTTGAAACAAAATAGAACCACAATCATATAAACTTTAACAACACAAAACATGTGCATCTCCCAACGGTGAAATATAATAAATTGTAACACTTGCAAAAACTGAAAATTTCATTTGAGAGGTAATATATCTTTTCCCTATAAACAAGTTAATTACTCCCAGGAATAGGTAAGTAATAACTACCCATTTCTTCCTATCCCTGTCTATTGTCGCAAAACAGTAAGGCAATAGAAAAGAATAAAACTCCTCTGATACCACTTTGTAACGACCCGAATCTAGAGCCACATAACTGGTGCCCCGTACATGGTTCGCCACATAACCTCAAGTTCGTCTCCCCAAATTCCAGTGATTTCCATATAGAAATGAGGGCCTTGGTGAGTTAGTGGGGAAACTATGCCCTCATTTGGTAATGTATGCAGTGGAAGAATAAACATAATCCATAGCAGAAGCCGTAAACAACGTACAACAACTGAACTAAATGTAGAAGCAAAGTCTGATATAACAATGATGCAGTATGGTACATGTATCTATGGAAAGCAGTAAAAAAATCAATGTGCTGAAATACAACAGAATCAAAAGTACTAAACGTAAATAGAAACTCCAGTAGAATCGCGAGCCAAAGCCTTGTCCCATGCTCTCCTGCTCCAACCAGCAATCAAGTAACTGAGGTAGAAGGGCCACAATACCAATCTACACCTGCAACAATATAATCCATTTGGGCCGAAATAAATAACCCAAACAGGGTGTGAGACTACTCCTAGTAGGCAACCACCGAAAGATTTGTTCCCTACTGTCAGTGAGTAATATAGAAAAAGTAAAGGAAAATAAGTACAGTAATGGTCTAAGAGTAAACCAGTAAATATACAACCAATTAACATTCACATTAATTAAATTAAACAACCCTAAAGAACTAGTACATCCTTCTATTCAAAGGTAATGATACTAACACAACATCTATCTAAAAGACTACCTAATCACAAGCATCACGAAACCCAAGCTCGTTCTTTGGCATTGTAGGCTCGTCACAACCAACCATCAAAATTTACACATACTATCTGGGTGGCTCAAACTAGCAAACCCCTATAGTCCAATAATCAAACAAGGCACAGACACTCTGGGATTCTCTCATGTCAATTCCGCTATGGTCTTGAAACGATAGCTACAGACTCTCTGAGGAAGCACTTACGTCTAATTTCTCATGTGGTCTCGATGCGTGGGAAAACTAAGAACACTCTTGGGAAGCAAAAAGTCTTATTCCCATAGTTCTTGCTTACGAAACTGAAACCAACAGACCCACTAGGGAATCACTTAATTGTTTATTCCCTCTTTGATCTCCCACACTAGGTTCCCACAGCCCTGAGCCGTCCAGTCATGCGTAATCGACTACCAGCAGCCCTAAGTAAGTTCAGAAACTAATTGCTAATATCTACCATGCATCAAAAGCATTTAAACTATAAGAAACACATGCAATCATTGATAACAAGTAAACTAGTAATTTCAATCGGGTTTGCCTCACAGGAAAACGGTTCCAAACGGAGATAAAAAACCAAACCTGAGGAGAAAACCCCATGGGGTTATCCTCAATTATGAAACCAAGCATATATTAGCAACAATTAAACATAATCTAAAATGAAATCTCGGGAAAACAAACAATAGGATAATGATCCTAAACTCGGGATACCCGGTACATGGGTATCCGACACTTTTGCAACCAAAACTCAAAGAAATTCTACGTAGGGCAACAAACCACCTACCTCGATCTGCGAAGATCGATATTCTTGAAAATCGGCCCGTGAATTGGCCTATAACAGAGTAGATCTACAAAAATATCTAAAACGTTCAACCATAGATAACTCACAAGAGAGAAGGAATCAAGAAATGTGGCCAAAGAAGAACCAAAAACTCACCGTTGCAATTCTTCTGCAATGGACGGTGTTTGATTCGGAAAACGGTGACAAATCGGTGGCTCAGAGAATAATCAGCCTCCTCAGATGCTCTGGACGAAAAAAGTCAGAGAAGAAGACGTTTATGAGCATTAGGCGTAACTACAGTCTGATTAATGAAATAAAAAGAAAGTACACGATGTGTACATTTACAGTACACGACGTGTACTAGGTCTTTCCGTACTCCGCCAAAATCGGCATCCACGTCACCCCTACACACTGTGTGTGTGGCCTGAGCACGGCCAGCACACGGCTTCGAGCAGGAAAAGAGTACACGGCGTGTACTTAGAAAGTACACAATCTGTACTTCAAAAATTTCCAAAAAATTTATTTTTCCAAAAAACATCAGAAAAAGGATAAACATACCACAAACAAAGTTCCGGTTCTTACATAAATACGTATATTTAACTCAAACTTCATAATCATTGGATTCAATTTGAATAAATATATCCTTATATTTAATGATATATGTGGAACACTAACTCATGCACATGATATGAATGTGATGGGTGACCACATAATTATATATCCCTCAAATGCATTATGGTATATTTTAATTAGATGATAATACAAATATGGTGGAAGTGGGTCAAATTAATAAAAATATATTATGATTATTCGGAAATTATCTTTGATTTTTTATTATTATGTTATTTTTATCTGGTTTACACATTTATATGTTGCATTAATGTTATCATGTTTTTTCATGTCTAATTATTTTGGATTATAATTTTCTACTACTAGAAAGATGATCTTTCCCAGCACTTCTATACCAACGGTTTGTAAAAACTGTTGGTATAGCTACCATTTCCCAATGGTTCACCAAAACCTTTGGGAAAGCCTTAGATTTCCCCACCATTCCCAACGGTTTTGGTAAACCGTTGGGAAAGGGCCACTCTTTCCCAATGGTTCACCAAAACCATTGGGAAAGGGTTTTTTTTGAGCCTCTTTCCCAAAGGTTCACCAAAACAGTTGGGAAAGAGTGACCTTTCCCAACGGTTCACCAAAACCGTTGGGAAATGGTGTGTTTTGAGCCTCTTTCCCAACGGTTTTGGTGAACCGTTGGGAAAGAGTGACCTTTCCCAACGGTTTTGGTGAACCGTTGGGAAAAACAGCCAATAAAACCTTCCTTCGGACTAAATAACTCAACCCACCCCTAACCTATCCCAACGGTTTTAAAAACCGTTGGGATAGGGATATCCCAACAGTTTTGAAAACCGTTGGGATAGGTTCTTAATTTTTTTTCCAGCCCTACTAACCGAGAACATTATATAAATAAAAATTTTAAATAATTATGATAATACAAATATATATTTATGAAATTTTGTTTACAAAAGTGATGTTAGCTTAGTGGTTAAGTCATTCAATTATAAACGAGGGGGTCCTGGGATCAAATCCCAACGCATGTTTTATTTTTGGAATTTATATACCAACGGTTCCATTACTGTTGGTATAGATTTCATATTACCTATACCAACGGTTTCCAAAACTGTTGGTATAGACCTATCCCAATGGCTTACTTGGATACGGTTCTCCAAACCGTTGGTAAAGGTTAGTTTTCCAGTAGTCTTCAGCCATGTTATTTTACGTAAATATACCCCTTTTATCACGTTTACTATTTTAACATATGTTATTTTTTTTATTTTCATACAAGGATTTATATCTCACCCCTTTATTATCTACATCCCCAGGTTTCCCCTCATAGTTTTAAAATAATGATGGAATTTTAGGAGCATGTTAATAATTTTTTAATAAATGTAATAGTATTTATGTTTTAGGTTTCTGAGCTATGTAAATATATTCCCAAAATAAAACAAGGATTGATGAAATTTTTGCATTATATTATGTGTAGCTTTTTTTAATAAACCCTTATTTATTATGAAATAATATATGGGTTTTTATACATTTAGATAATTCAGATTTTATATTTATTTAGATGATCCTACTCATGTTTTCTATTTTTTTATATTTTTATAATATTTATTCTTGAATTTTATATTATTATTTATTAATTTAATCATAATCTAATCAGGTGTTATATTCTATTTTTAATAAATAATCACTCATGAAAGCATCTCCTTGAATCATAGGGAATGGCGTGTAGGAATAATTTCATAGGAAAACCCTCCCACTATCCTCAATTTTATAGAAAGAGTTATTTACACTATTAAATCCCTAGGTCAAGTGGGTCATTATAACGAATACGGGATAGTGGATAATGATTTCTAGTTTACAATAAAAAATCCAATAATAATCTATGGTGATATAGTATCTCATGTACATGAGGATTGTATTGACAGAACGAAATGGATTTTATATATTCTAAATACCCCAGAGGACACTAAGGTTGGATTTTCATTGTATATGATTGAAGGTTCTATAGAGAAATTGTGGTATTATTTTATATAAGAAAAATTATATGATGAATATACCTCGAAACCGTCTAATAAAAACATTAATCTTAATTTTTAGCCTTATACATTTCATATAATGAATTACTGAGAGTTTTTAAAATTAGGCTAAAGAGACAATTCTGTGATGGGGTATACAACTAATTTAACTATGTTCATTAATATATATCTAATCCTATCATAGATGAATCCTTAAATAAATATAGTTTGACATAGTTATAAATCTCAAGATGTGATCATAATTTTTGAAGATAGGATAAGGTGGAAGATGAATTTATTTTTACATTTGATATCATCAAATATGTTATAATGGGTTAATATTGGGTGGATTTACTATAAAACCCCAATATTTTTATAAATTACCATTACATTAATTTTTTGGATTTCTTATGCATTATACAAATATATTCCCAAAGACTATAGTAGTCAAGTGGCCTTGGGAACATTGAAACTTTAACATTGGTACATAAATTATCTATATATTTTCCCACTAGGTTATACTTAACTAGAACACATCATAGACACATAAAACATAATACATATATTTATAACCTGTTAGAAGGAAATAAAAAATGGGTGAGATCAGATGATCATTAAGGGTAATCAAGGGAGATACATAAGGTTAATAATGTGTTTAACGGTATGAGAAGATGAAAATTAACATAAAAATCATACCCAACATATCAAATTTCATACACATGTATCCTGTAATTTCAAGAGACATAAATAATCTAGAAATAAATTAAATAATCCATGAAATCCTAAAATATGAAATCAAAACATGGAATTATGGGTAATAAATAATCATATATAATGAATTCTATAATAGTAATGGAATTTCTAATAAGACCATCTTAGTGTACAATGTCTTCTACTGAATCGGGTTCACACTACAGTCGTGCCCTGTATTACTGAGCCATGTTCACTCCTCATTCTAGCCCTATAATTTTGAACAATGTTTATTTCACATTCCACCCCTATTATATAGAAACAATTTCATTTCACTTTCCATCCATGATTATCTCATGAGATATAAGTCTTTACCCAAGGCATTGGAGGTAGATATAGGTCACACCCATATCATAATGAAATCCTACATACATGATCCCAAAAATCATAAAAATCATATCATAACCTGTAAAATGAAATGGGTATAATAAACATTTAATCATATCATAACCAGAAAAAATATACGGTGTTCATAATATTTTTATCATAAACAGAACACATGAAAATGATCCAGTTTCAAAAGGTTATAAACCATGAAAGAGAAACGAGCATCATAAACATCATTCCATAAAAAAATTCATTCATAAAAATAATATAAATGGAAATATTTCATAATTTCTTCAAAAATAAATGATTAACACCAATAGATTTTATCTTAAATTGGAAATAAGTTTAAAAGTCCTTTTAAAAAATCTTCATGAGGAAAGTATCTATTTTATTTGTTTGAAATTTTATATTTGAAACATAAATCGTATTGAAAACATTTTTATTTGAAATAGATTTGTGGACTTATAAAGGTTTTTTTAAATAAAAAATTTTTGAAATACATTTTTTTTAAAGTTATCTTCAAGGATAATCTTCAAAAAAAATTAAAACATTTATTTATAGATTTGTTTTTAATACAATATATTTCTGGTAGAAGAGATAGATGATAATATTTTACTTTAAACACATATCTTAAGTTCCAAAGAGTGAAAAATTGGTAATAATACATAATGATATCATGAATTATTATAATAGAATAAATTTAATTAGTGTTATTTTTAGATGGATCATGAGATTTTATTAATTGAGTGATAATCATAAATAATATCAAAAAGCAATGAGATTGTTTCAAAAAAAATTATCTATTGGAAACATCGGATCATACTATATATGTTAACAAATTTAATTACATAAAACTTATAATATCATTAAAAACAATATTAATTGTATAATAAACCTCAAAAAATGAATTCAGGTTCATAACAATGTGTATGTCTCAATGAAGGAAAATTGAGACAAAATAGTCTTACCGATTTGGATGTTTTTGAAAAATTTACCCTAAAAAAGAAATTTCAATAAATGGATATATAAATTCACATAACATTAAGTGTGAAAATAATTTAATACATCCATATGCAGTATATACGCCACCAAAAATGGTATGGGTGGTGAATAAACCTTGTATCTCATAGAATTGGGAAGTGAGAGGAAATCCTCTTTCCTTTTGTCTGGATTCTCATCGTACTCTTACGAAAAAACATAAATAATAAATATGAATTTATTATACATCAATTAATGAACCATATTATTATATATAATTTGATATATGTTTTTATTAGGAAATTATATTACCCTCTTGTTTTCAATCATATGTTAAGGGTTAACTTCGGGTAATATCTACTTTGTTCATCGCATGTATCTTAATTAGTTATATATTTTGTACTTATAATTATATAATGATTATTTAATTTAAAGGCTGATATATATATCATGTATACACTATATATTTTTATTATATTAATCTATATAATATATGATAGTGAAATAGAATACGATGTTCCTAAAATCGTTAAATCATAGGTACATATGAATGATGTTTCCATTTTTATTGTCATATTGAATGAAATAAAGTAAATGAAATATATTCATATATATATATATAATATCATTCAAGTAGAATTATAATGTTATATGTCATATAAATTCACCAAAACCATCCTTAATACATTCCATAGAGTGTGTGAACAAATCACAAGGCATTGATGGGGGCAATAGTTCACACTACCTCAATCAAAATGAAGATATTTACACCGAAATGAATGTAAAAACAATAGTAGTTATAGAAAGGAATACAGAGGTTTAAATCCATAATAAATATAATATGTGACATATATA
Organism: Viscum album; assembly: GCA_963277665.1. Lineage (NCBI taxonomy): Eukaryota > Viridiplantae > Streptophyta > Magnoliopsida > Santalales > Viscaceae > Viscum > Viscum album. Next base: position 1,861,038,379 of record OY728133.1, on the reverse strand, counting down.
AATATTTTTTCCATTATAATTTCCCCCATGATAGGTGGTAAAGGAAAAATTGAGAAATCATTGATTAGTGAGGTTTTAGTTATCCATACATATTACAATATTTTCATTACCCATATGATGTATTTGTGTGTAATTTTTTGTATAAATATTATCATAAATATTTATAGTATATTTAAGATAGTGGTGTTGTTATACATCCTAAATCATCATAGACAAACAAATAATATGACATTTTCATTTTTACTAATATTTATGAATAAAATATTAATTTTTCATTAAAGGCGATGCAATGGTTAATGGCGTACTTGATATACAACAACGAGTTTCATTGAAATCTTACGTTGCACACAACGTTGAGTTATACCGAAAAATAATATAATAATACTATTATTTTAAATGGAAGTTAATGAATAGTCATTTTATTGGTGGAAATGAACAAAAATAATGACAATATGATTAAAATTTTTTGATAAAAGTTTTTACATTTATCCAGAAAAAATTAGAGGCTTTAAATGTGAATGAATCAAATTTTAAGCATAAATACTCTAATATTCTTTAAAGGAAAATTTACTGCCTTTTGATATAGACCCCTTTTCAAATCTAGTTTTTGTATCTTTTATATGTTCTATTTGACAAAAAAAATATATACCTTATAATCAGGACATCAAAATTTACATCGGGTAAAATAATGGTAATTTTATGATATAGTTCATTTTTTAATGAATAGTGAAAAATACTGCATTTTAATTCAAAACTGCATTTTCAACTAATTTATTTATATAGATATATTGTTCATTAAATTTTTTCTAAAGTGTAATTGGATTTTAATTTTTCCATTTAATCCAATTGTCTTCATTGGATTTAATTTTACTCTTAAATTGTACATTAACAATTGTAAATCTTTTGATAGGTATTATTTCAGAAAAACACGCATTTTGGTTTGGACAACAGAAATTAATTTTAAATTAATTTCAACAAATTATGTGTTCTAAATTTGGAAAAACTGTTTCCATATTTGGAATCTGGAGGTCAAATGTTTTTAAATAGATATCTTTTATTTTTAGACATTATGAATATTTACTTCTGTAAATATTTTATTTACCATGGTTAATGTTTAAATCTGGTAAATAATGGTAAAATGTTTTATTATAATATTAAAATTCCCGTACAATTGACCTACAATTGGTGGATGAAATATTTACAACAAAGGGAATCCTTGAGTCGATTTTGGGTCCCCATTGTGTAATGACCCGAATACGGAGCCACTCAACTGGTGCCCCATACCTGGTTCACCACATGAACTCAAGCAAGTTTCCCCAAACGCCAGAGGCTTCCTAGTAGCAGAGAGGGGCTTAGTGAGTAATTAGGGAAACTATTCCCACATCTAGTAAGGTATATAAAGAAAAGGAAATAACAGTCAATAGCAGAAGCAGTAAACATCATACAATAACTGTAACTAAATAGAGTAAGAAATGTATAATATAATAATGATGAAAATGAAGCAGCAGGTATAAGTATCTAAGGAAAGTAGAAAACACAACAATGTGCTGAAATAAAACTGAGAACAAAGTACTAAATGTAAAAAACAACTCCAGCCGCATCACAATCCTAGGCTCACTCCTATGCTCTCTATCTCCAACCAGTAATCATGTACCTGAAGTATAAGGGATACAATCCCTATCCAGACCTGCAACCATATAACCTTTTTAGGCTTAAAAGCAAGACCCAAATAGGGTGTGAGAAAAATCCCAGTCGGAAATCACCACAAGATCTGTGCCCTACTGTCAGTGAGAAATTCGGGAAAATTAAATGAAATAAATGCAATAGAGAAACAGGAGTACACTAAGAAAACAGTCCTAAAATATACTTTCACATTTATTTAGTAATTTAATTCAGTCATTTAATTATCACCCAAGGAACCTAGAAACAGCTCTATATTACCAAAGCATGGTAAGTAACACAACATATATCTCAGTAGATTACATAAACTAAATGTAGTACAAAACATAAGATAGTTCTTTGGCCTGGTGGACTCGTCAAAACCAACGAAACAATATTCACGCTAACTCTCTGGGTGGCTTCTACTGGCAGACCCCTATAGTCAGGTAATCATACAAAGGCACATAAACTCTGGGAACCACTCACCGTCAATTCCCCTGTGGCCTTGCAACGATATGTATAGACTCTTTGAGGAATCAATTATGTCTATTTACCCCTATAGTATCAATACATAACTAAGGACACTCTGAGGAATCAAAAATTTCAATTCATAGAGGTTTTGCGAACGGTACAAAATTTATAAAAGAATCTCTAGGGAAGCCCTTAATAGTCAATTCCCTCTTTAGTCTACCGCACCAGGTTCACACAGCCCTGAGCTGTCTAGCTGTGCTTAATCGACTATCAGTAGCCCTAAGTATGTTCCACCAATACTTGGATAAAAGCTAAGATTCATCAAAAGAATATAAACAGAAGGAAATACATGAAATCAATTATCTCAAGGAAGGCAATCAATGTAATAAGGTATGCCTCACAGGAAACCTAAGCCAAACGACGGTAAATAAACAAAACATGGGAAAAACCCATGGGGTGATCCTCAATCATGCTAACAAGAAATCATTAATCTTTCAATAACATCAAGCATACAAGTAATCTAAGGGATACAATAATACAGGTTCAAAACCCTAACCCGAGATACTTGATACATGGGATTCTGGAACTTTTTTGCACAAAAACTCAAAGACATTGAACGTAAGGAAACAAACCATCTACCTCAATCCTAGGATAACGATATACTTGGTTCTCGGCCTGTGAATCGGCCTACAAAGAAGATGATCTGCAAAAACATCTAAAACGTTCAAGATTAGATAACTCCCATAAGAGAAATAATCAGGAAATGTGGCCAAGAAAGAACCATGAACTAACCACTGCAATTCTATTACAACAGATGGTGTCTGATTCAGATAAATGGTGACAGATTAGTGTCTCGGAAAAGATTCGGCTTCCTCAGATACTCTGGATGTAATTAGTCGAACAAGAAGACCTAAATAGGGATTAGACACGAACTCGGTCCATTTAATGAAATAAAAAGAAAAGTAAACGGCATATACTTCTTCAGTACATGGTGTGTACTAACCTTTTTCGTATACCACATTAAGCATCCTCCAAATCACTCCTTCATGCATTGTGTGTGGCCCGGACACGACCAACACAGGCCCTCACGTGGGATCAATGTACACGGTGTGTACTTATAAAGTACACGGCGTGTACATAGAAAATTTCTAGATTTTCCTCTTTTCCTCAAAAATGACCAGAAAAGGAAACACATTCCTGAAACAAAGATCCAGGTTCTTACAAACATCCCCCCTTTAAATAAATTTGTCCCTGAATTTCCCTAACAAGGTGGTGAAGAAGAAACCTCGAAAAACTCTAGCCACTGTGATCGCATATCGGTCTCCCTCTCCCAATTCTCGTCTTGCACACAGTACTACTGCCATAGCACTCGTACTAGAGGAAAATATTAGCCACATAATAACTTTGCAATACGATCAAAAATCCTGATTGAATGCACCTCGAACGATAAATCCTTCTCTAGCTTAACCTCCTCGGGGTGAAAGTAATGAGACGGGTCTGAGAAATAGCGTTGAAGCTGAGAAACATGGAAGACGTCATGCATAGACTGGTACCTCTGAGGTAACTGCAACCTATAGCAACCAGCCCGACACTCTCCAGAACCTCAAACGGCCCGACGTATCTCAGTGAAATCTTACCATGTCTCTTGATCCTCTTGTGTCCCATCCTCGAGGTAACACATAGGAAAACCTGATCTTGGACCTTGAACTCCAAAGGTCATCTTCGCTGATCAGCATATGATTATTACCGAGACTGTATAATAGCCATACTTTTCTGAATCAACTCCACATGTTCTGTGGTCTACTGAATAAGGTGAGGTCCTTGCATAGCTACCTCTCCTTCCTCCATCAAACATAAGGGTGATCTTTACGACCTACCATTCAATGCCTTGTATGGTTCCATCTGAATTGTTTCTTGAAAACTATCGTTGTCGGAAAACTCCAGTAGAGATATATGTTTCTCACAAAAACCTCCAAAATCAATTATGCATGATCATAGCATGTCCTCCAACACCTGTATCATGCGCTCTGACTGGTCATCTATATGAGGATGGTATGTTATACTCAGAAGTACTTGTGTACCCAAAGCCCTCTATAGCCCTTTCCAGAAATGCGATATAAATCAGGCATCCCTATCTCAAATGATAGTCTTTGGAACCCCAAGCAAGAGTAAAATCTCACGGATGTACAATCGTCCAAGCTCATCGACACCGAAGGTCTCCTTGATCGAGAAGAAGTGATAAACCTTCATGATCCTGTCAATGACAACCCAACTGCGTCATTCCCTTGAGGATATCTCGATAACCCTGTCACAATGTCTATCGCAACATCATTCCACTTCCACTCAGGAATGGGGAGCTGCTGTAAAAGCCCTGCTGGTTGCTGGTGCTCTGCCTTCACCTGCTGAATGATGGAACATCTCATGAAAAAACAAGTAACATCTCTCTTCATACCTGGACACTGATACTGGAGGTGTAGATCCCGATACATCTTGGTGATGCCAGGATGAATTTCCCAAACTGAGAATGTAAGTCATGCATCAAATCCTCACATATATCTGCTGGCACCCATACATTTCCCTGGAAACGTAAGATCTCACCCTCGCCTACAGTCTATCTGGGAAGAGGGTCCTCTCATAACATGCCTTCCCGTAGGACTAGGCCTTCAGAATCTAATAGCTGCCTAGTTCGAACTCACTCAAGAAGGGTAGAGGTAACGAATACGGAAGAAAGAAAAGTCTGACCCTATCAGTCATGCATGTCCAGACGCATTTCAAGGAACAGAGCCATAAGCTTCCACTCGCTGCTGGCCTCCTAAACAGCCTGTATCTGTGTCCTCCTGCTTAGTGCGTCTGCCACAACATTGCCTTTCCTGGGCGTATAAGCAAGCTCGAATTGAAAGATTGTAGGTACTCAACCCACCTCCACTATCTCAGATTCAAGTAATGCTGTGTGAAGATATACATGAGGCTCTTTTGGTTAGTATATACCACAAAATGCTCTCCAAGAAGATAATGTCTCCAACAACGCAAAGCATGAACAACTGCAGCCAGCTCCAGGTCATGCATAGGATAGTTTCTCTCATGTGGCCTCAACTGCTGAGATCCATATGAAACAACACGATCCTACTGCAAAAGCACTGCTCCAAGCCCGATGCCAGATGCATCACAGAAAACTGTATAAATCTTTAACGGATCCGGAAAAACTAGAATCGCTGCTGAAGTCAATCTCCCCTTCATCTCTTGAAAAGATGAATCGCAGGGTTCTAACCAAACATAATTCCCAATATTATTAGTCAAGCTCATCAGTGACACTTCTATGAGTGAGACGTTTTGTATAATCTGCCTTTAGTAACCAGCCAGCCCTAAGAAACTTCGTACCTCGAAGACATTTGTCGGCTTCTCCCGGGTAACTACTGCTCTCACCTTCTCTGGGTCTACTGATACTCCTGTCTCTGAGAAGACATGACCTAGGAAGTGAATCTTGTCCATCCAAAAGTTTCACTTTGAGAGATTAACATATTATTGATGCTCCCTTAGTGTACTTAAAATGATGTCAAGATGGGTAGCATGGTCATGTCGGGTGTCAGTGTACACCAAGATATCATCCATGAAAACCACCATGAAATAATCCACGTAAGGATAGAAAAATTTGTTCATCAGTTCCATGAAAACTATTGGAACGTTCATGAGACTGAACGACATAACCAAATATTCATATAGACCATACCTGCTCTGAAAGGCTGTAAGAGGTAAATCAGATGGTCTGACATGCAACTGATGGTAGCCAGATCTCAATTCAATCTTCAAGAACACTCTGGCTCCTCGAAGCTGATCAAAGAGATCATCTATCTATGGAAATGGATATTGGTTCTTAACCATCAACTAGTTCAGATTCCGATAATCCACACAAAGACTAAGGGTGTCATCTACCTTCTTCGCAAATAGGACATGTGAACCCCAAAGAGAAGTACTGGGTCAGACGAAACCCCTTGCCTGAAAGTCATCCAACTGCTTCTTGAGCTCTTGCAACTCAGGTGTAGCCGTCCTATAAGGAGGAATGGACACTGGTGCGACTCCTGTCACAAGCTCGATAGAAAAGTCTACCTCTCTCTCTAGAGGCAGACCAAAAAAGTCTTTTATAAAGACATCTGGAAAGCGATTATCCACTGGAAGAAAAACCTATCTAAGAATTCCCATGGTCATCCAGATATAATCTTGCAATTTGATCCGTAACACTGCCCAACCCATGAAGATCTATTACCGCCCTGCTTTCCTAGACATCCCATTCTCCCTTGTGAAGAAAATATATACCCTCTGCAGATATAAAACTCAGCCTACGATGATAGCAATCGACAAAGGCCTGGAAGGGAACTAACCAGTCCATCCCGAGAATGAAATCATAGCCTGTTATTTCCAAAACATAGATACTCCAAAAAAATGACACCCACCAACCTCAAAGGGGGTAGTCTAATCACTGACGCATGCTATCAGTTCTAATTCCCAAGAGAGTGTATAGCATCATCATATCCTCAGGATGTATAAATAGTAAATCTAAGGAATTCCACAGTATGCCCAGAAATAAATCTATGAGAAGCTCCTATATCGAAAAGTGCAGAGGATAAAACTAAGGCTACTAGAACCGTATCAGGAACTGTGGATGGTCCAGGATCCTTCTCCGGATAAATCTTCTCTATCACAAAAGTATGGCCTGCATGGTGGCCCTGTGTAGAAGCCTGAGATCCCTGAGCTGACCCTCCCTGAGCCTGACCACTGCATCTATGGCCTCTACCATGGCCTGAATGACTTTAAGAAATCCAACTCCCAATATTCTACGGAACTGGTACTCCTACTCATGTACACAGAGTCGAAAGTGATCCTCCTTCACTACCTGCTTGAAGAAGAACCTTGCAGAAATGTGGCAGATGACCCATATTGCCGCATAATCGCCACTCTACTGGGTCTCTTGGGCACTGAGGCATCTTTTTCCTGTTTTTCCGACACTGATATCACACAAATTGGCTACCAGAATGAAGATCTTGTCTTCCAGAAGGGATGCCTCGCTTCCTCGAGTCTCCTCGTGTAGACTCTCGGTGACGCTTCTTGCCGTCTACATGAAAGGATTCTTCCCTGGAAGCTGAACCTCCCGGGTCCACAGCTCTTATATCCCTCAATTTTATCTCCGTGATAAGCACCTGGTTGGCTATAAGAGTAATAGAAGTCAACTGGATGATGTTCATCAGTGATCTGATGTTCGGTCTGAGGCCTTCCTCAAACTTCTTCGCTAAAAACACCTCGTCATTCCCCAGAATAGGAGTAAAACACCGTAACTCTATGAAGCGAGCGGAATAATCCATAACTGTGAGAGTACCATTCTGCAGGTTCATGAACTATCTGGCTCTATCATCCCTCAGCGTCACCATGTAGAAGTAGTCTTAAAACATATGGTGGAACTCGTCCCAAGCCAAAGCCTTTTGGCGCCCTGCCTATGAATCCACTTCCCACCATCTCTTGGCAGAATCATGCAAAATATAAGTCTAGATCTTCACTATCCTATCTGGAGGTGTCTCCAGGTGATCAAAGATGGATATCATGGCCTCTAGCCATGACTCCGTAGCCTATGGTCCACCCTCCCCTATGAATGTGGGAGGATGTTGTTGCTGAAAAACCAGCGTCAGTTCTGCCATAGATGAGACATGATGTTGAGCTCCCTGTAAGGTCTTCATGAATATCATGAAACACACTCTGAACTAAGCATTGGAACCAGTGTCTGGAATCCCTGCAAGTACCATGTCTGAAATGATAGGTGGAACTACTGGTAGTCCCTGGTCTACCGTATCAGGCGTACGGTCACTGCCTGGTTCCTGACGTGTAACGGGAGGATGTCTTGGTTCCATAGCTCTGAAAAGTCAAAAGAACACCTTCTTAATGACTTTCACAGTTTCAATATAAGGGAGAAAATCTTAATAGGAGGGAAAAACATTAACATTCTGGAAAAACAAGACTTACATGGCATGTTAGTAACACTACATAGCGTGTTTCCCAGAAATTTTACCATGGGCGTGTTCCATGGCCATACGTAGCTATGTAAACCAGCCGGCTACACGGCATGTACTAACCCTTTTTCTTGCTGCTTGATCACTCCTACACAGCTAGGAAAATAGTCTATCCCAGCATGAAACAACATGGCGTGTTTTTCCACTTCATGACATGCCCTTAAGATTTTTCCCATGTCTGTGTTGTTTGTCACACAGACTGGTACACAGACCACCACTACACAGTGTTTCAACATGGTACACGACATGTTTCCCTGCGTATTTTCCCAACCCATGTATTCAGCTACACGGCATGGTCACCCGGATCCCCTATGAAAAAACTACACAGCGTGTTCAAATGAGACATGGTATGTACTAGACATGCCTTACCCAGCCCGTGTTGTTCGTGACACGGCTGGATACCCAAGTCATACTAAACGGTGTGTAAACTAGTACACGTTATGTTCCTACAAGAACATTCACAAACTTGTGTCCCTGTCCACATAGTCAGTGACACTGCTAAAAGCTACATGGCATGTATTCATGATGTACACACTGTGTATTCTTAGTTTTTCCAGACAGTAGCCTCAAAACTGCACCAGATCCCAGAAAACACAAAAAAGAAGTGTTAAGGTTCGAAATTCTGATCCGTGGGGGAACATACTCCTTGCGAATCAAAGCTTGAAATCAGTACAATTCATGTAACAAGTAAACCGTATAAAAACTCATGGTCCACCAAATTATGATCTTAGAGGGCCCATAACACCTCCATGACCAATGTTTGGAGTCCATGATAAAGAGGCTCTAAACAAATGATACCCTATTAACATGGAATGTATTCTATCATTGCAGTCATCACAACAGCATGCATCGTCTATCCAAAATTATCTCAAAATAGCATGCAAACTCTAATTCAACCTAGATGGCATGAAAAAATGCATGAAATGTGATTTTCTAACAAGTTCCTATATGATGCATGATATGGCATACCCTCATCTCATCGGGTTTCAACAAAATATAACCACAATTATATAAACAGTAACATCACAAAACAAGTGCACCACCGAATAGTGAAATCATGTAAACTGTAACATTTTCAAAACTCGAAAATTGAAACATTTGTGGTAATCTGGATTTTTCTCTGTACATAGGGTTCTAAAACTCTGAGGCAGAGCTATTTACCATTTACCTACTCCATCATATACCTTTCTAATGTCTCTAAATAGTAAGTCAATAGAAAAGGAAGGAACTCCTCTAATACCACTTTGTAACGACCCGAATCCGGAGCCACCCAACTGGTGCCCCATATAAAGATCACCACATGACCTCAAGCACATTTCCACAAACACCTAAGGCCTCTAACTAGCAGCAAGGGCCTTGGTGAGTCATTGGGGAAACTATGCCCTCATTTGGTAAGGTATACAAAGAAAAGGAAATAACAGTCAATAGCGGAAGCAGTAAACAACATTCAATAAATGAAACTAAATAGTGGAAGAAATGTATAATATAATAATGATGAAAATGATGTATCAGGAACAAGTATCTAAGGAATGTATCAAACACAAAAACGTTCTAAAATTCATCTGAGAAAAAATTGCTAAAGGTAAACATCATCTCCAGCAGCATCGCAAGCCTAGGCTAGGTCCTACGCTCTCCAAATCTAACCATCAATCATGTACCTGAAGTAGAAGGGTCACAATTCATATCCAGACCTGCAACCATATAACATTTTTGGGCCGAAAAGAAGGACCCAAACAGGGTGTGAGACTGATCCCAGTAGGCAATCACCATAATATCTGTTCCCTACTGTCAGTGAACAATTTGGAAAAAGTAAATGAAATAAATGCAGTAGAGAAACAAGAGTACACTAAGTAAACAATCATACAATCTCCATTCACATTTATTTAGTAATTAAATTTATTAATTTAATTATCACCCAAGGAATCTAGAAATAGATCTATAATCCTAAAGCATAGCAAGTAACAGAATAGGTATTTCAATAGACTACCAAAACTATAAGTAGTATAAAACACAAGCTTGTTCTTTGGCTTGGTGGACTCGTAACATCCAACCAATCAATATTCACACTGACTCTCTGGGTGGCTCATACTGGCAGACCCCTATAGTCATGTAATAATAAAAAGGCACATACACTCTGGAAAGCACTCACCGTCAATTCCCTTATGGTCTTCAATGATATGTATAGATTCTCTGAGGAAGCAGTTACGTCTAATTCCCCCTATAGTCTCGATACGTAACTAAGGACACTCTGAGGAAGCACAAAATATGAATCCTACAGGACATGTGAACGATACTAATTTATAACAGACTCTCTAGGGAATCCCTTAATCGTCAATTCCCTCTTCAGTCTACCGCACCAGGTTCACATATCCCTGAGTAGTCTAGTCATGGGTAATCGAATGTCTAAAGCCCTAAGTAAGTTCAACAACTACTTGGATAAAAGCTACAATGCATCAAAATCATATAAAATGTAGGCAATACATGCAATCAATTATTTCAAGGCATGAAATCAATGCAACAAGGTATGCCTCACAGGCTACCTAAGCTAAACAACAGTAAACAACCAAAAAAGGGAAACACCCATGGGGTTATTCTCAAACTTTCTAATACGCATCATTAATCATTTAATAACCTCAAGAATTCATGCAATATAAGGCATACAATAATACAGGTTTAAAACCCTATCCCGAGATACCATATACATGGGAATAAGGCACGTTTTTCACAAAACCGCAAAGACATTCAATGTAGGGAAACAATCCACCTACCTATATCATAGGAGATCGATATACTTGAACCTCATCCTGTGAATCGGCCTAAAAGGGAGTAGATCTGCAAAAATGTCTAAAACCATCAACCTTAGATAACTCTCATAAGAGAAAGAATATCGAAACATGGCCAAGAAAGAACTAAGAACTCACCGCTACGATTCTATGGAAACCCACGGCGTTCGATTCAAATAATTGGGGACGGATCAGTGGATTTGGGAAGATTAAGCCTCCTCAGATTCTCTAGACGTAATTAGGAAAAGAAGAAGATGGAAATACGGATTAAACACGACCCAGTCAATTTAATAAAATAAAAATAAAAGTACACCGTGTGTACTTATTGAGTACATGGAATGTACTCACCTTTTCAATACACAACATTAAGAGGCCTCCACATCACCCCTACACACCGTGTGTGTGGCCTAGACACGGCTAGATCATGGCCTCGCGCAGGATGAAAGTACATGGCATGTACTTATAATGTACACGACGTGTTCTTAGAAAATTTCTATATTTTCATCTTTTCCACAAAAAACGACCAGAAAAGGAAAAACATACCTGAAACGAAGATCTGGGTTCTTACACATGGATTCACATTGGAGTGATAATGACACATTATATTAATTAATTTAACATATGGAAAAAATAACATAAACACATATGTATTTGTAAAAACATTACATATGGGGTTATATAATTGATATATTCTACTATAAATGTTAATTTAAAAGGTAAAATTATTTCCAACATCTTTGTATTTTATTTATAATTTTAATATATTAAATAAAAAATTAAATTATGACCCAATAATTTTGGAGTAATTTCTTCATTAATAAAGGATTCAAATAAATGATATTATAAATATTAAAATAAATTTATTTTTTACCTTTTTATTCCATAGAAAACATTTATAGATTAGGATGACTTGTTATCTTTGAATTAATTGTGGCTCTGCAAAATAATCAAGTTGCTTTGTATATTTTTTGAAATTCGTGATATGAATAATATTGAAGTTGACATAAAAGAGTTTTTAAATAAATCAATATTTTATTAAATGATAAAAATATTATGAAAACTAAGAATCGTCCAAAAGAAATATATGATGTTAAAAATTTCAGTAATTGTCCATTTTGGGTCACTTGGAATTTTATTGTAAATATATTAACCATGTAGTATAAGCATCTAAGAGGACATGGTAAAAGCTAAATAAGATAGAAAAAGGTTTAATAAATAATATAAGGATTCAAAAAAATAATCCAAATTGGTCCAATTATTATTGGATGATTTTATTTCAACTTATATGAATATATAATTAGAATTAAATATGTTTTGAACCTTTTGAAACCGAATATCATTTTATAACAAAATAATACATTCAAACATTCTTATGGAGCCCATCCTCACTCTTATAAAAGAACACCACCTCTATCCCATTACTCACACCACTCAAGACACTTGGATCATACAAAATCTTCATAAATAAGCTCCCAACATCCATATATTCCTCCTAGAAGCCTTTCCATAGGAATATGGCACTTCAAGAAAGCCTTTGTGTTCAAACAAATGTGGGTCACCCGATTTAAAGGTATCGTCTTCCCTCAAGTTCTATTCTTTTATTTTACATCTTCTATCACTATACTCTTCTTATCTTTTTTACATAAAAACACCAGTGTCATCAATATAATAGGATGTTTTTATGAGAATAATTCTAACTAAACATCTACACACCACCATTTAATGGATATGAACATACTGTTTCTATGGACGATGATCTAATACCTCATGAAATGATGATTGTTCAATATTCTCCTATGAACTCTTATGATGCCAATTATGATGGAACTATATTTATATGTTATATATATTATATTTATATTTTTCTCTATATTTTGGTATTTTTCATTTATATTATACATTTAATGTTTCTATAATGGGTAAATGCGATAATTTTATTTGAGGAAGTGCAGACAACCTCCCCCTCAAAATGATATGACTCGTTCATTCCATATGTAAAATGTATAAAAGATGAAGTTAATAAAATTATATAAGATATTATACTGGAATTATAAAATACCAATTTATCATTAACTTTTCATTCCATTAAATATAAAATATATATTAAAGTAGCATTAATGCGTACGTACGACTTACCGTCTCAACGAATAGTGCATTCCAGTTCTTATCTCCAAATGTTATATACTATTATAAATACATATATATACTGGATATATATGATATATATGATATCTAAATACTTAATATAATTTTGGAGATAATGCAATTTTGACCACAAGGACAACATGCAATTATAAGAAGGTCATTTTTCAATCAAGTACCAAATATCGTGAAAAAGACCGGTGTTAACTCAAATGATTTTATAATATTTATAACAAGATAATACGTGATATAAAATGAATAACAAACTTTAAAAAGTATCTTAAGAAAGTATAAATTTACTATAGTTTATTATTTAGGCGATTAAAGAATGAACGAGTCCAGTTGCAATGAGGTAAAGGAACTTTTTAACGCAATTACCATTCTTTCGGTTAATCTTATACTTTTTATTATGTCATTCTATTATTATATAAGAGATAAATTTTGAGGTCCTATCTTGTATTTATACATTAGTTATGTGTAATTTTAATGAACACATATAATCGATATATTTTATTTACAAAATGATCTTTGTAAGGGACTTCATCCCAATATCCTTTCATTAGGCATATTTATATTTCTACACGATTTCCTTTTATAGGGTGTATAAACCCCTTTGACTTTTCATTTCATTCAAAGGGATTTTTTTCTATGTATATTTTTACTATACTAGAATGTTAATGTTTCATTTTAACATACATGGTGACAATGGCCTTTCTGCTACTGCGAGCATTATTTGATATATGGATTTCTCTACAAGTTGTAGTGTTTTTAAATGGAAACTAAGTATCATATAGTATTTTTATGTATTTTGGTATTGAATACAGTTTTGATAATGGATTAATTATTTAAATATCTTGGAATGATATATTGTAATTAAAAATTGTAAATTTTATCTTTCCTTTATGCTTGTTTTATGTGTTAGGAATATGTTATGGTTTTTGGGGACTGTTTACGTATACGGGTTATTCTGTGATAAACCTAGGGCGGGTGAGCCCGAGAAAGCTCTCCAATTCATTGGTTAACATGATGGAGGTAAATTTTATTGTTTCTCCTAAGTTATTTAGGAAATATACTGTGATGGGTATTCCAAATGTAACTCCCTACATAGTTGTGAAATCTACAATGTAAGTATGATATGGATGCTACAAGTTTCCTTTATGATTTATTATTTATATGTGTTATTCATAAATATTATGATTTCATAATGTATGTAAAAGATATTTTTTTGTTTATTGATGGGATAATGATTTTTGAATTTATTTTATCACCCTTTTTGATCCTTTTAAGCTCATCCAATTTCTTTCAAATGTCTTTTCATAGGGTATAAGGCAGGGTAATAGAAAGAACGAATTCTGGAAGATTTATATAATGAAAAGAATTTTATATTTATTTTAAGAGTTTTTATTTTATGAAAAAATGTATACTATGTAAAAGTGTCTATATTGTAATATTTGAGATGTAATGTAATAGTTATGGCTTAATTCTCTAAAATTCTAAATCTGAAAAGATCCGCAATGTGAATTCTTTTAATAACTCAATATTAAGTAATATTAAATATCGGTCCTTATTTTTTGGATAAGAGTTCGATTTAGATAACATTAGGAGTTAGGATATTTTTAAATTAATATCCATATCTTAATTTATGGTAAGATTTAAATGATACAACATTTACAGATTACCATGTTTCTTTGCCTAATATATTTCTATATGGAGAATGGTTTTTTTAGAGGAAATATGGAAGCCATGATGGGAAGGCATAGAGAGGGAATTTACCTTCTATATCAGCATCCTTAGATATTCCGAATCATAATTGAATTATTTATTGTAGTGATTCCTCAGTAGTCTCAAGAATTGATAATAAGATTGGTGAATGTTGTAGATTTTATACTGCCTTCCAGAAATGGAGTGTTTGTTATCTACAGTGATTCTTTATTGAAAGGACATGGTTGTGTCCTAATGCATAATGATATAGTAATTTATTATGAATCATGTTAGTTGAAAACCCATGAGTTAAATTACCCTCTAAATTTTTTGGAGTTATCTATGGTTGTTTTTTCTTTTAAAATTTAGAGGCATCGTTTTCATGGATTAAAGTGTGAAATATATACTGATCACAAAAGTATGAAGTATATATTTACTCAAAATTAATTGAACATGAGACAGGGGATGTGGTCAAAATTAATCAAGGGTTATGATTTCACGATTCATTACCATCCATGAAAGGAAAATAATGTGGCTGATGCTTTGAGCCGAAAGAGTAATGCTACATTAACAATGTTTAATTTGTAACAAGATCATTTGATTAATAATTTGGTGAAAATTAGAATAGTGGTTTTTAGTACAAGATATTTCTTTTTTTTTTGATTTAGGTGTTAGTGAAATCATCCCTAGCAGACAGAATAAAGCAAGCACAAAAACATGATAGTGAGTTCTAGAAAAAGGTAGAGTTGGTTCATAAGGGTATGTTACCTAAATATAACTTTTATAAAGATTGCGTTTTAGTTTGGAAATACATTACATGTACCTTTTGATTCATAGATGAAGAAAGATTTGCTATGTAAAGCTCATTATTCATCATTTTCAGTTCATCTATGTAGTACTATGGTGTAGACAAATCTTTGGGAATATTACTAGTGGGATTGAATAAAAATTGAATTTTTTTACTTTAATATGAGGTTTTTGAATTGTCAGTTGGTTAAAGTGGAGTAATTGTACCCAAAAGGGATGCTTCATCCCTTACCAGTTTCAGAGTGGAAATGGGAAAATATAACCATGGACTTCATTTGGGGATTACCAAATTAATCTCAAGGTAATAATGAAATCTAGGTCATTGTTGATTGATTGACTAAATCAGCTCATTTACTTCCAATTCAGGATACATTTTCTCAAGAACAACTTTCTCGATTGAATGTTAAAGAGATAGTCAGGTTACATGGAGTTCCCCTCTCTATTATATCGGATCACGATCCCAAGTTTACTTTGAATTTTGGAAAGGCCTTTAAGAGTAATTGGGTACTGAATTAAATTTTAGCACATCTTTTCATTCACAATTATATGGGAATTCAGAATGAACAACTCAAACATTGGATGATATGCTACGAGCTTCCTCAATGGATTACCAAGGATGTTTGGACCAACATGTTTCTTTGGATGAATTTTCATATAGTAACAGTTTTCATTCCAATATACAGATTGCACCATTTGAGACATTATAGGGAAAGTGATGTCGAACTCCAGCTTTTTGGGATGAAGTATGTGAATGGAAATTGATGGGATTATAATTGGTAGAAGAGATGGCAGAAAAAATTTAATTGATTCAGATTCACATGAGAATATATTAGATCTAACAAAAAATTTATGTGGATAACCGAAGGAAAGATCTTTCATTTGAGGTAGTTTATCTTGTCTTTCAAAATGCTTCTCCATGGAAATGTGTGATGCATTTTGATAAAAAGGGATAGTTGAGTATGAGGTTCATTGTAACCTATGAAATCCTAGAGAAATCTGATTCAATTGCATAAAAAGAGGATTCACATCCATTTTTATCCAAGGTACACAATTTTTTTCATGTTTCATTATTGAGAAAGTCTATTCTAGATCAATCTCATGTTTTGAGTCTAGACGTTGACCAGTTTCAAGAGAATCATTCTTATGAGGAATAACCAGTCTGGTTTATTGACTGAAGAGAGAAAATGTTGCGAAATAAAGTAATTAATCAGGTAAATGTTTGGTAGAAAAAACATATGGTTAAAGATACACATTGGGAGCCTAAAAATTCTATGAGGGATAAATACCCCCATTTTTTGAGAAGTGAATAAAATTACGAGGAATCAATTTCTAGAAGGGGGAAGGATTTAACATCCCAGGTAAATAAAGAATATGAAATTTTCATATTTATTAATATTGGTGAATAAAATATTAATTTTAATTTAAAGAGGATTCTATTTTTGATGGATTACTCAATACGCAACAATTATTTTCATTGAAATCTAACATTTCCCACAACGTTGAGTCATAATAAGAAATAATATAATATTATTTTTATTTTAAATGCTACTTGACGCATAATAATTGTATTTGTGGGAATTATCATAACTACCGAAAACATAATTACACATGCTTGTTAATTTTTTTATAGTTATCCAATAAATGTTAGAGGCTTAAAATGTGAATGATTCCAATTTTAAGCATAAATACTCTAATATTCATTAAAAGGTCGATTTAATTCCTTTTCATGGAGAACCATTTTTTAATATTGTTTTTCCACTTTTATATGTTATATTTCACAAAATAAAATTCTTTTTTAGAATTAGGATATCAAAATTTCATTTGGGTAATATTTTGGTATTTTTCTGATAAAGTTAATTTTTTAATGAATAGATAGAAGTACTGCATTTTAATTCAAAACTCCCTTTTCAGGTAATTTATTTATATAGTTAGACTGTTCATTAAATTGGTGTTAAAGTGTAGTTGGATTATATTTTTATCATTAAATCCTATTTTGGTCATTATATGTAATTTCACTCTTAAATTCGATATAAACAATGGTCAATCATTGGATCGGTATTATTATAAAAAACACGCTTTTTGGTTTTTACAACAGGTATTAATTTAAA
Source organism: Viscum album (assembly GCA_963277665.1). Classification (NCBI taxonomy): domain Eukaryota; kingdom Viridiplantae; phylum Streptophyta; class Magnoliopsida; order Santalales; family Viscaceae; genus Viscum; species Viscum album. The sequence goes on along the minus strand of OY728133.1, from coordinate 1,861,020,655 downwards.
ATTAATTTCTGCCACTTATGTTTTATGAATTTTGAAAAAAGGACTATTTATTTGGAATCAGGTGGTCTATATTTTGTAAAGAGTTATCTTTTATATTTAGACATTATGAATATTTACATCAGTAAATATTTTATTTACCACGGTTAAATGGTAAATATGGTAAATAAGGGTAAAAAATATCATTATAATAATATTAAATTACCCTTATACTTGTACTAACACAATGGGATGAGATATTTCTGACCACGAGTGTCCTTGGGTTGTTTTGGGGACCTCATGGGTCCACATGGGAGTGATAATGACTTTTTATATTAATTAATTTAAAGTAAGGACAAAAATAACATAAACATATATCTTTTAGTAAAATAATTTTATATGGGGTTACATAAGCGATCTCTTATATTATAAATTTTAATTTAAAATATAAAATTTTTTCCTCTATCATTGTATTTTATTAATAATTTTTAGTCATTAAATAAACTAATTTAATTATGACACAATAGTGAGGCAGTAATTGCTTATTTAATAAATGGTTCAAATAAATGATATTATAAATATTAAAATAAATTAATTTTTAACCTTTTTAAGTCATTCATGAATTTTATAGATTAAGATGATTTTTTATATTTTAATTAATAAAGGGTTTTCGAAATAATCGATATGTTTGGGATTTTTTTTAAAAGACAAGATATGAATAGAATTAATAATGACATAAAAGAGTTTTTTAACAAATCAATATGTTATTAAAAGATAAAATAGTCCTAAAAATCTAATATTCATACAAATAACACATATGTTGTCTAAGGATTCATTAATGATCCATTTTTGGTCTCTTAAAATTTTATGATAAATATATTAACCATGTAATATGAATATATAAGAGGGCATGGTGAATGTTAAATAAGTTAGCAAAGGGTTAAATAAAAAAGATAAGGATTAAAAAAATATCAAAACCTGTCCAATTATTATTGGACGATTTTATATCGACTTATATTCACCTTATATTAGAATGAATGATTTTTTTGAGCTTCTGATACTAAAAATCATTTTATAATAAAATAATACTTTCAAACATTTCTAAAGATCCCCTTATCCCTCTTATGAAAGGACACCACTTATAACCCATTACTCACACCTCTAAAGCACCTTATATTGTCCAAACGCTTTCCAAATAATCTCCCAACATCCCTATTTTCCTTCTAGAAGCCTTACCTTATGCATAAGGCACTTCAAGAAAGCATTTGGATCAAACCAAAGGGGGTTACCCGATTTAATGGAAATGTCTTCCAACAAGTTCTATTCTTTTATTTTACTTCCTCACTCCCTATAATCTTATATTTTTATATTTACATAACCACACGAGTATCCTCAATATACTATGTTGTTGTTATAAAAATGATTCAAACAACACTTCCACAAGCCTCCAATTAATTGATACGAATATACTGTTTTGGTGGATGACGAACTACTGCCTCACGAAATGATGATTGTTCAATATTTTAATACCACCTCTTATGATGTACATTATGATGGAATTTTATTTATATTTGATATATATAATATTTATATTTTTCTATATACTTATTTAATTTTCATTTATAACATTCTTTTATTGTTTCCATAATGGGTAAACGAGATAATTTCATTTGAGGAAGTACATACTACAACCCCCTCATAGTGATATGACTAATTCATGCCATATGTAGAATGTATAAAGGATGGAGTTAATAAAATTATATATATTATTATAATGTAATTATAATATACCTATGAATTATTATGATTTCATTCCATTTAATATAAAATAGAAATTAACTTAGTGTTCATGCTTACGTATGGATTACCATCTCAATGAACTGTGCATTTCATTTATTATATCCAAATTTTTTGTACTTTTGCAAATAAATATATATATACTAGTTATATATGATATATATGATATCAAAATCATGAATATAATTCTGTAGATAATGGAATTTTCACCACATGGACAACTTGTAATTATAAGAAGTTCATTTTTTAATCATATACCAAATATCAACAAAACAACCATTATTAACTCAAATGATTATGTAATGTTTATAACATGGTAATAAGTGATATAATTGAATAATAAACATGAAAAAGGTTCTAAATAAAGTCTAAATTAACTTTATTTATTTTTCATGACGTAAAAAATGAACGAGTCAAGTCGGACATGAGGTAAGGGAACTTCTTATCCCAATTTACCTTCATTGTGTTAATCATATATTTTTTGGTTGTGTTGTTCAATGATTATGTAATAAATATCTTTTGATGTCATATCTTGTATTTATACATTAGTTATGTGTACTTATAGTGAATTCACAAAATCAATCTATTTTATTTACAAAATTTCTTTGTAAGGGACTTCATCTCAATCTCCTTTCATTGATGCATATTCTTATTTCTACACAAATTTATTTTATATGGTCTATAAACACCTTTGAATTTTCATTTAATTCAATGGTAATATTTTTCTATGTATTATTTTACTAAATGAAAAAGTGAATGTTTATTTTTAATTTACGCAATGACAACGACAATTCTTCCACCGTAAGCATTATTTGATATTTGGCTTCCTATACAAGCCACAGTGATTTGAAAAGGAAAAAAAATACCATTTACTCTTTTTACGTATTTTAGTATTGAAAATGGCTTTGAGAATCGATTTATTATTTCAATATATTGAAAGTATATATTGTGATTGAAATGTGGAAATGTTATCTTTGTTATATTTATGTTTTATGTATTATGAATTTGTTATGGTTTTTGGGAATTGTTTATGTATAAGGATGGTTTTGTGATAAACCTAGGGTGGGTGTGCCCAAGATATCAGTCCAATTAATTGGGTAATATGTCAAAGGTAAATGTTAATTTTTATCCAAAGAGTGTTATGAAATATACTATGATGGGTATTTCAAACGAAACTCCCTAAGTAGCTATGAAAGATACAATGTAAGTATGATATGGATGCCACAAGTTACCTTTATTATTTATGATTTCTCTATTTTATTCATAAATATTATGATTTCCTGAGGTATGTTAGAGAGCTTATGTTTTGTATGTACTGATGGGCTAATGGTTTTTTTCATTATTTTATCACGATTATAGAGTTTTTTAAACTCATTCCACGTTTTTTAAAATGTTTTCCACTGGTGATAAGGTAGGGTAAGAGACGAGGAGAATTCAAGATGATTTATATTAAAAAAATAAATTTTGTTTTAATTTAAGAGTATTTATTTTATAAAAAATGGATACTGATTAGAAGTGTCTACATTGTAACATGTGAGATGTAATGTAAGAGTTATGGCCTAATTCTCTAAAACTCTAAACCTGAAAAGATCCCCAATGAAAATTCATGATGTAACTCAAGATTATTTAATGTTTAAGGTCAGGTCCTTATACAACCATTGAGTAAGTAGAGTGGAGGGGGTGGAGTATGAAAATAAAAGAATGGACCTTGAGAGAAGATGATTCCTTTTAATCTAGTAATTCATTTTAGTTTTTTCCAAAAGGATTTCTAGAAAGTTGTTATATTTTTGTGGAGTCTTGTAGGAGGAATTTAGGTATTTTAGGAAGTTTGTTATGTATATCATGGAAGAATATAAGTGTTTTGAGAGGTGTGAAGAAGAATTATATGTTGTGGCCTTTTATGGGGAAGAGAAATGATCGACTCGACATTTAAAAAAAAAGTTATCTGAACCCATGTTTTTTTGATAAAAAATAATAAAAAAAAATAAAACTAAATATTGGAAGGTTCTTGGCCAATTAATGGATATAAAACGGGTGTTGGACATGTTTTTAATTATTTTTGGGTCTTCAAATTATGTTTAATCCCTAGTTATGCTTAATTTTACCAAAATCGATATAACATATTTTAATTACATTCAATAATATTTTTTTTAGAATACAATTTTTATGTTATTATACATTATAAATTATGATTATTTAAAATATAGAATCAATTTTTTCTAATTCGGATAACATTTGTGGTAAAAAATATCACAAAATTTATCATGTTGGCCAGTTGACAATACATGTTTTTAATGTAAAAACATTCAAAAAAAATCTATGTTTTTAACCCAATATTATTGTAAAATTTATATAAATGACCTAAATATTATTAATTTATAAAATATTATCAATTTAATATTTTAAATCAATTTAAAAATTCAATTTATTTTTTTAAATAAATTATATTAAAAGATATTTTTGAATTAAAATATGGTACTTTTTTCTATTAATCCCAAAATGGAGTTTCTCAAAAATAACCCAAAAATATTCCCTAAGATAATTTTGAAATTATAAATTCACAATTTTTATTTATTTTATCTAATTACATTTATAATTTTGTACAAAATTAATTTTTTTATTTTTCAGAGAAGTACATTAAAACCAGTTCATTTGAGAAAATTGTATTTTTAAACATATCGAGACTTCATAAAAATTTATATATTTCATTATCAAAACAAATCATTTATATAAAACAATTATAAAAAATATTTGGACAGTAGTTATTATTTTAAATATAAAAATCTTTAGTCTCTAGTTTATAATTTTCTTATTTAAATAATAATAACAGGTAAATGATGTTTCGAAGAAACATAACTGTCCAATGTGGCATATGCCAAGTCAGTGTTGTGTGTAATGTATTACAAATTAGTGATCCTTGTAACATACACTGAGTTGATGTTCTATATAACATATGTCGAGTTGGTTATTTATAACAGAATCCATGTTGGATCCCAATGAATTAACTTTTTTAAATAGTTTATTAAATTACATAAATGAAAATTTAATTAATTCGAGATAAAAAATGCCGATACAAACACATAGTGTTTCATTCTACTCCCACCTAATTAATTTCTGTCTAGAAATCCATCTCCCATGTAAAAACAAATGAGGATAATTTTACTTCATAATATCATCAATTTCCAACATAGCATCATTTAACTAGTGATTTCTCCCCAAAACATTGACAAGTTAAGTGGCCATGTTTTGAATAACATTCTTTGTATGATCAAAAATTTCAATTAGTTATTTCTTGTAACAACGATCCTGATCTATCGGTATGGACTCTATGTTCAGTACATGTGATGATTTGAGTATGTACTTCCTTAGGAGAGATACATTGAACACATCATGGACTCGATAGATATTTGGATGAAGTTATATGAAATAGTTTATTGTACTGATAAAATCATTAATCTAAATGCGACCAATATATCTAAGGATTATATTCCCTTTCTTCTTAAATGCTATAAAATTCTTCGTGGATGAGATTCCAAGAAAAATAATTTCGCCAACTTTAAATTGTTAATTACAATTAAAGATATCAGAGTAATTTTTCTGCTGGATTTGAGCTTCCTTGATATGAGGCAGAATGGTTTTAACCTTCCCAACCATTTATTTTGTGATCAGAAGTCCCAATAGATTTTTTTTTCTCTAATGAAATCCCAGCATGTTAGTGCTCTAAACTTATTCCCATTGAGAAATTCATAAGGTTCTATCTGAATGCTTGAATGCGAGCTATTTTAGTAAGAAATATATATGATAGTATGGTGTTGAACCCAAACCACCTTTCAAATACATGGAAAAAGATATCAACGTATCCTCTAGTGTATAAATTGTTATTTCGGACTAACCATCAATATAAAGATCTATATGTAGTGTCAAAACTCAATTTTATATCAGGTTTTTTATGTGGAATTTTCTTGAATGTTGATGTAAACCTAAAAGACTGATCTGATATAATAAAATTTGGTACTCCATGCATCCTTAACACTTCCTTAATGTATATTAAAGAAACCTGGTCTAGATATTAGTGTTTTCTGATAGCGATTATGTGTGAAGACTTAGTATGATGATAAACTATTACCCATATAGCATTAATCCCTTAAAAATTTTGTGATGTCACTGAAAAATGCATTGGGATGTTCTCCCATTTCCATTCTGTTGTGGGTTATTGGTGCGATATCCCTTTTGGCATTTTTATTTCAGCATTAACTTGTAAAAATACCAAACAATTAGCTAGAAACTCCATGATATATCTCTTCATTCCATCCCATCAAAATTATTTTTTCAAACCCCTATACATCATCGTACTTCCAAGATGAATGGATAATGAACAAATATTATATTTTTCTAATAAATCCTTCTGAAAATATTTTTTGGGAGGAACACATACACTTTTTCGGAACCTTATCAATCCATCCAGATAAATCTTAAACTCAAGAACATTTCTGACATTCTTTTTCTTCTCTTCATCTTCCTTCTATTTCTTTTTAATCATAATTTAGATAAAGGGTTGATAATTTATTTTAGAAAGATAATATTTACCATTCTTTAGGTTTTCTAGATACATCCTTTTCAAATATAGAATTATTTTATCTTTTGTGATTATCATCATGGATTTGTTTGAATGATCTGCCTTAATTAAATAATCATCCACCTTATTTTAGATCCTAGAGTGGTAATGAATTTAGTAGTTATAATCCATTGTTAACTCTAAAAAACTTCTCTGTCAAATTTTCAACTCCTTCTCTATGAATATATATTTCATACATTTATGATCACTGTATATATATATATCACACATTTATTCATAATGATAATTCAACAAAATCTTTAATGAAAAAAATTCCGCTACTAAATCAAAATCATTTGTTTTGTAATTTTTTTGATGAATCTTCCACTATAGTGGGGCACAAGTGATAAGAATTTTATTTTGGATAATAAAAAATCTCAATCACCTCTTAGATACATCACTATAGATTATAAACCCTTATCTACTATGGGGTAATGTAAGCACATGTTCAAAGACTAACCTTCTCTTGATTTTGATGAAATTTACCTCACATTCATATGTCTAGTGGAAATTGACACCATTCGGGGTTAATTGTATCATAGTATTAGATAGTCTTGAGAAATAATCGAAAAAACAATGATAATATCCATTTAAACCAAGAAATATATGGATCAAAATCACTATAGCCTATCTATAGAAAACATTCAATAGCCTCCGTCATTGATGTATTTACTTAAATAGAAAGACTTGAGATTATGTGACTCAAAAATTAACCCCTTTGCATCCAAAATGCACACTCTATAAATGTTTCATATATTTTATCCTTATTTCTTCCGTTTTGGACAATTTTAAAGTTATATTCATGATATTATTTTCTCTTTAATTAGATAAGAATATTATCTATAAAGACTACCACCAACTGATCATGGTTATCTCTAAATATTTTATTTATTAAATACATGTAGATAGAAGGGGAATTAATAATACCAAAATGAATCACTATATATTCATATTGTTCATACCTTATATTGAACTCCATATTGGGTATATCTTTTTTCTTGACCTCAATCGATGATATCTAGAAAGAAGTTAAATCTTCAAAATGTAGTGATCTCGAAGCACATAATCATACAAGTCATCAATTTGTGGAGGATGATACTTGTTCTTGATTTTGATATTGTTCAACTCATGATAATCAATTCAGAATTACATTAATCCATATTTATTTTTAAAAAATTGAATTGGTACACCCCAAGGTAACAAAATTTTGAGAATGAATCCCTTGTCATGGTCTTCTTAGAGATGCTTCTTTAATTCCAACAACTCAATCAAGGCCATTATATAATGATTCATTAACATTGGTATATAATTAGGTATGATTTCTATTATGAACTCTAATTCACATTTTGGTGGACAGCAAGAATACTCCTCAGGAATGATATCCTCAAAATCCTGAACAATATTCCTATCATCGATGTCTATTTTTTCCTACAATTTTCAAGTAAAAACCATTATGAATGAAAATAAATACCCTTACATTGGATTTAATCACCACAAGAAGTTCATAATTATCTTCACTTTGATGGATGATTAGAGGTTGTTTTGAAATTTCTAACATAACTTCCCTTCCTTGAAAACTGATGTGTGATTTATGTAGCGAAATCCAATCCATGTTTAAGATGACATCAAATTCAACCATTTTATGAATTATAGGATTTTTAGGAAGCACATTACTAAAAACATCAACTGGAGAGGAATCATAGACATTAGATTCAATCATAGTACCATTGGGGTTTTCACAGCTAATTCCACATAAAATTATTTTGGAATATTCTTAACACCCATAATAATTTTATTTGGTATAAATGAGTGCATACATCCAAAATCAAAATTAACATTTGAAATTTTATAGTGGATGGTATGTCTACCTTTTTCATGTCGTTGTCGCACCCCTCATAAAAAATAGTGACTCCAAGGAATTTCCCCTTACCACATAGCTTAAGAGGATTTTGAATTAGATAATCATCACTAGCCATTGGATTTGGTTATTGTATTGTGTAATGCCAGTTCTCCATAACCAAATAGCACTGATTAATGGGAGGTTCATACTAGGATTATTTTTCCACATTCAAAATTTTATTTATCTTCGTCCTATATCTTTGAAAATCGAATTCTTGATAGCCCTCCCATACACACAAAAAAATAATATTGGACCCCATAAGTTAATTTACTTCATGATTCTTCCCTCACCGAGAACAAAAATGGTATCTCAACTTATTCTCTTCATGTTTTTATGATTTTCCTTTAATCTTCATCTTCCTCTAGTTGTAAAAACCATGAGGTTGAAACATGAATTTGAACTCTAATTCAACATCGATTTCAAAAGTATCCATATAATTGTAGCTACTAAATCCTCTTATGGCCAATGAACTTCCGCGACATCGCTTTATGACACTGAAGAACTTATCAACATTACATTCATGTTAGATGATAATACCTAAGGTAAACCACATATGTCTAATGAAATTACCCTTTTAATTACCAAAAGGTTAATTATCCAATGGATTTAAATCAAGGTTATCTTTATATATCTTGGTATGAAGAGTTTATGGGATGTACTTATTGAAAATTATGTTATTTAACACATCCCATTCCATGGATTCAATTTCATATTGATTTCTTGTATTCTTAAATAGAGTCCACCACTACTCGCATAGCCTTCTAAATGATAAAAAACATGAATAATTTTCTCATTTTATAAACACAGAAAGATGGAAAATAACGTTTCAGTCGTACCGATAGATTTTTCAGAAATTAGTGGATCTAAAAACATTTTGATGGATTGTATATTATTCCTCATAAATGACTCAAAACAATATGGTTACCACCTTTTCTCATTTAGATATCCACCATCATTCATAACATGAGAAAACGTTCTGAGAATAGAAATGACCATTTTAATTATATATCACATAGAATTAATTTTCATAGGGGTAGAATAATTTCATTATCTATAAAAATAAATATTAAAAGGATTCATTCTGGTTCCATCCATTGAGTAAAACAAAAAATCATCAATTAAGAAATAAATATCATATCAAGGAACCAAATAATCATGAAAAGTCACTTATAGGATGTCAAAATTATGAAACCTTATGTAATATATGACACCTTAGGTATATCCTAGGTTATTAGTAAGAATATTCTATTTAAATACATCTTTATTCATCATGAATATTTTGAGAATTTCTAGTGAATAACTCCCAGGAGTGTCAATATAGGTTTATATCAAGGATCTTTGTCGTGTACCAATATTCCATGACATTTTCATATACCTTTTATAATCCTTATACATTTCCTTCGGGTTCTCTAAAAGGTTTTATCATCTTAGATTGCAAAGGGTAACTAAACCTTTAATCTAGTACCATCTATAATGGCCCTCCCTTTCATACATTAAAATTTCATCACTATTTCAGAATACATAAACATTATACAAATGGACACCCGAAGACCATACTAGTCTAGTGCCTTTGGAAACATGTACACAAACAACTAGTACATAAATAAGCTACATCATCTCCCACTTGGTTCTTCTTCCATGGAACCCTTCATTGATACATAAAACTTAATAAATATCTTAATAGACTATGGGAAGGAAACATATGATCATTTAGGGTAAAAAGGGATATAAGTATTCATAATCAAGCCAGTAAGGTTATAAGAACATGATAATGAAAATAGAAGATCATACCCTGTATAGAAAAGTTCCTAAAATTGAATCATGGCATAAATCATGGATGATAATAAGACAAAAATCATAATTAAATAAAGAAAATAATCCATGAAGCATAGAAAATTAATAATATATGGAATTTTGGTAGACACATATGCATATAAAATTGTTTATATTATAGATAAGGAATATCTTTCAAGACCATATTAGAAGAAAAATTATTTAACTTATCAAGGATCACACCACGTTCTAGCCTTATATTATTGAACTATGTTCACACATTTTTATAGCCTTGTAATTCTGAACCATGTTCATTTCTCATTCTAGCCCAATTATATTAAATTGACATCATTTCGCAATCTAACAAACATTATATTAGGAGATAAAAATCGTTACCCAATGCATTTGAGTGGGATATAGGTCACATGCATCTCATAATGAAATAATTCATACATGTGTTTTAAAATCATAAACAATCATATCATAACCCACAATGTAAAATGGGTATTATAAATATAAAATCATATCATAACCTGTGGAAAAATAAATGTTTCATAACCATTTCATCTTTAACAGACCCCATGAAAAGGTGTGGGTTTAAAAAGTGTGTAACTCACGATAGAGTGGGTTTCATAAACATCATGCCCTCAAAACATAATCCATTTATCAAATGAATATATAAGAAATATTTTATAATTTACCTAGAATTTCTTGAGTAACATCAATATATGTTACATTAGATGGAAAATAATTTTGAATGATCTTTTAAAAAAATTATCATGGAAAATCTCCTCTATTATATGAAAAATGATTATTAAAATATATATCCTTATGGCATAATTTTTTATTGAATGTAGATTTGAAAACATAAAATGGTATATTTGAAAATAATAAAATTTCAATGTCCTTTTTCTTGGTAAATGAGCTTCAAGGATCATTTGAAAACATTGCTGAAATCATTTTTTTAATACAATATACTTCCAAATGAAGAGAGAAAAATGTAGATTTTAATTAAAAACAATATTATAAGTAAAAAAAAGTGTCAAAATGGTAATAATTCATGATGATATCTTAAATTACTAGTTTAGAAGAAAATTCATCAATGTTCTTCGAAGATGGATTAGTAGAAATCATTAATTGAACCATAATCATAAATAGTCTTGAAAAGGGATGTGATTGTTTCAATACACAATTATGACATGAAAACATGGGATCATATTATACAACTAAGAAAATTGAGTTACATGAAGCTTAAAATATCATCAAAATAATAATATTCAGGAAATAATACACCAAGAAAAATAAATTAGGTTCACTACAAAAAATGAGTCTGAAAGAAGGTAAATTGAGACAAGACTGTCTTATAGATTTCGTTTCTTCTGAAAAGAAAATGCCATGAAAATTATATCATATAATGAAAATATAAATTCTCATAAATTTATGTATAATAATCATTGAATTCGTTTATAGATAATGTAAACACCACACAAAATTAATGGGTGGTGAATAAAGCATTTATCTCATAGATGTAAAAAGTGAGATGCAATCCCCTTTAATTGTGTCATGAATCTCATTGTACTCATAAAAACCACTTTTATATTAAATCTAAATTTATTATAAATATTTTTCAAAACCATATTCTTATATATAATTACATATATTGTTTTATCATGAACATATATTACCCTCTTGTTAACAATCCAATGTTAAGGCTTCACTTCGGGTAATATTTGCTTTGTTCTTTGCATGAGACAGAAGTTGTTATATCTACGATCTTTATACTAATATCATAATTCTAGAATGTAAACCATGATATAAATATAATTTGTATACATTATTTATTTTCTATAATAATCTATTGAATATAGTGTTTTGAAATGTAATCCATAGTTCATGGAGATGGTTAGACATATGTACGCATGAACGTTATTTCTATTTTTATTATTGTATTGAATGACAGAATTAAAATAAAATATATGTATTTATATAATATCATTATAGTATAATTATAATTATATATATATTATATATATTAATTAAACCTATCCTTAATAAATTTCATGTAGTTGGTGAATGAATCAACTCACTTTGAGGGGGCAGTAGTCAATAGTTACTCAAACAAAATTATCATACAAACACCAAATAGAAAATAAAAATGATTTGTATTGAAAAAATAATAATCTTAAAAACATAATAAAAATAATATATAATATATATAACAAATAGAATCTTTCTTAATGTCCACCGTGATAGTCATTAAATTAAAAAATGAACAATCACTATTTTTTGATGTGCTAGTTCACCATACACATAAAAAATATGTTTGTTACCCAATAGATATATGTGTATGTAAGATTAGGTAGAAAACACAACATAAAAAATCCATGTATATTTATGATTCTTTATTTCTTATAAAAAAGGACTATGGAAAGTGGAGGGGTGGAGTAATAAAATAAATGAAAGGTTATTCATAGAAGACATTGCCTCTTAATCTGGTAACTCCTATTGGTTTGTGACAAAATTATTCAATTGAAACATTTATATCAAAGGGGAAGATTAAAGGAGTTAGGGATGAATTTTTAGATGTTTATTGGGCATATATTGGCTGAACCTATGTGTTTTTAGAGTTTCAATGATGATCGAGAGGTGGTGGCCCTTATTGGAAAGTGAAAATACATAGTTGGTATTTTTTAAATTATGTTAGGTGTGTATGAATTTTTACTAAAAAACAATTATAAAAAACCAACCAAACTCTGGAATGGAAGTTAAATGGTTGTAAAGTGTCCATCCTATGGTAGTTGTGCATGCGTTTAATTTATTTTGGGTCTTAAATTTAAGGTATAGTCCTTAGTTAATCCTAATTTTACATCAATTGATGTAATTAATTTCAATTACTTTCACTAATATTTTTTGTAAAAAACAATGTTAAACATAGTAAAAAAGATAAATTATGATGATTCAAAATATGGAATCCAATTTTCCAAATTCTAATCACATATGTGGCACAAATTATTTTAAAATTAATCCCACTAATGGGTTGGCAATGATTATTTTTAATGTAAAAACATTCCAAATATTGTTATGTTTTTATACGCATGTTCAATTTGAAATTGATCAAAATTGCCTAAATAATAATATTTGATAAAAATAATTTATATTTAAACATTGAATCCAATTTTAAGTAGAATTCATCCTTAGAAGTTAATTATATGAAAATGAAGTTCAGAATTAAAACCATTTATTTTTCACTTTTCATCAGTAAATGAAGATTTTCAAAACAATCCTAAAATTCACCCCAAGAAAATTTCAAAATTATAAATTAAAAAACGAATTTTATTTTTTAAAATTAAATTTATAAATGTTTATAAAATTAATTTAATTATTTATCAAATATGGACATTAAAATAATTTCATTTGAGAAAATTTTATTTTGAAACATATAATTAATTTACCCCAAATTATATCTTTTCTTATCAATATGTTTCATTTATATACAAAAAATTAAAAAAATATTTGAAAAGGAGTTGTTACTATTCATATAAATATGTTTAATTTCTATTTTGTAATTATCAAATTTAAATAATTATAACCGCAAAATGATGTTTCATTGAAACATCGTTATTACATGTAATATACACAAAGTCTATATTATGAGTAGTGTGTGCGGATTCGATGTTCTTTTTTTCATATGTTGAGTTGGTATCTTGTAACATACATGAGGTCGATTCAATGTGAAAGAAATTTTTTACTTATTGCATTGCAATACATAAATGAAAATTTAATTTATTCTAGAAAAATGGTCTACAAAAAATAGGGGTGTTACATTTAAAATATCCCTTGAAGTTTATTTAATATTATTTTATTATCTCCAAAATAATTATGTGTCAACTAGACCCTTCTCACATGACTTAATGGGATGATATTGATCTTAATGAAGTCAACATAGTGTTTGTGAAACCCATTCATATTTTGGTCATCAGAATAAGTTAAGTCATGGTAAAACGATTTCCTTGGTCTGTGTGATATAGAAATGTTGGTGATATAACCCTGAAACATGGGAGCCTTAGGTGATGATGATGCAGTCTTGTAATTATCTCAATGTGGGTCCATAATTCTGAGTTCTTTCTGGGGATTTAATGTTACATGTTGGGGAGAATTATAAAACTCTACCTATCACATGTATTTTTTATTTTGTTCATTGAAATAATTAAATATAGGTTATGAAATTGTTATTAGTTCATGGTGGATTGAAGAGGGATTTTACCCTTCCATGTGAATCATGGCCTAGAAAACTAAATGGTTGATGTTGTGTTGAATTTGGGAACTACTAGTGTGAAATGGGTAGGTCCAAAATGCATATCGATAAGTATGGTCTAAATCATGAGATGCTTGGGGTGTTTTTTTGGGCCTAGTCCAGAGTGGCTCCAACAAAATTACAGTTAGGAGAATGATGGGATAGAAATGGAAATGAGTTTTATGAATTCTATAAAGTTCACCCATGTCATGAGTCATATGATTGTTTTGATCGTGGCCATCAAGTTATGGTATGAATTTCTAGACCATGGTAGTGGTTTCTTCAGAATTTGAAATGGCCAATTCAACAATGGATCACCCTGGGATAGTATAAAATATTACTGTAGGAACCTAATAACATTATGTGGGTATGTTTAATGCATATTTTTTTGACAAAATAAGACGGATCCATTAATGATGGAGATCAGCAGAAATACAGTCACATAACCACGATGGAAAATGATTAAACCAGAGAAAATCCTCGTAAGGAGGGCCAATGGCTGCCATCTTTTGAGCGGCTTCATTCGCTTCCATTTTAATAAATGAGAAATTGCAGGATGTGAAGCCTTGTCTCAGAGAGTGAATACACCGAGTAATGGAGCCGAAAGGTTGAAGCCCGCCGTCAGTGAGATTGATGGCATTGATTATGGTGAGACAATCAGATTCGATGTGAATGGAATCCCAACCGTGGTCTTTTTGCGAAGTTTAACATAGAAAGTAGGGAGGTGGCCTCTATGACTGAGGACGCCCAAAGTGCATAGCGTGCTTCGTATTTGGCTGCGATAAGATTTCCATGGTTGTCTCGGGCCAACAAACCTAGTCCAGCTAGGCCATCCTTAGGGAGAGAGGCATCCACATTGATCTTAATAATCCCTTCCGGTGGGGGGCACCAATGTTGGGAATGAGGAGAGGGGGTGAAAATTATTTGCTGCTCAGGGTGGTTCTTCCAAACCGCAATCCATGATGATGCCCGGTCAATCCAAAATCTGGGGGCCTCTGAAAAAGATTGAAAATGGCCTCGTTCCACCTATCCCAGATAATCCAAGTCAGAATGCACAGGGCGCCTGCTTTAGCCGGTGAAAAGGGGGAGCACCATCGCATCAGGAGAGAGGTAAGATCCGAGGTGACATCCAGGGACAACTCCGTGGTAGATCACCAGCCATTCCAAACCTCCTGAGCCCCGGGGCATTGAATGAGAGCATGGAGAGGGGATTCAGGAGCAGTAGGGCAGAAGGGGCATGAGTTGTCGTTTGAAAAGTGTCTGTAGGCTAGGAGGCTCTTAGTATGAAGGATACCGGTGCACACCTGCCACCAGAAAAAGCGGACTTTAGGGGGAACATTAAGCTTCCAAATTGGTGTCCAGGGCCTCGCATCTCCTTCTGTAATTTGAGCAGTGAGAGCTCGCCGGTAGCCAGCTTTCTCCATGTACTCTCCCGAGGTGTCGTTTGTCCAGAAGAGATGATCTGGCCCTGCGTCTGGCAAACAGGGGATACTCAGAAGAACTCTCCTTCCCCTCTCATTAAACCATGAAAAGAGTTTTTCCAGACACCATCCTGCCCCTTGATTATCAAATAGACAACAGACTGTGGCTTGTTCGTAGCTTGGATAAATAGGTGATGATGCCTTCGCGCCTGCCTGATCAATAAGCCAAGGATCAGTCCAAATCTTGACCGTTAAACCATTCCCAATCCTCAATCCTAGTCCTTTCCTCAGAAGATTTCGAACACCCCAAATGCTTCTCCAGAGAAAACTGGGTCGATAGCCAAGATGGGAATCCAAGAAATCCTTATGTGGGAAATATTTAGCCCGGAGAACTCGATTGCATAGGGATGATGGGTTGTTAATCATAAGCCTACCTTTTTTATCCAGCAAAGCATCATTAAAAAGAGAAAGGTCCCGGAAGCCCATTCCGCCTTCAGATTTTGGTTGGCAGAGAGCAGACCAGGTGATCCAATGGACTTAATTTTTTCCGTCCTTTCGACCCCACCAGAAGTTAGATGTGCTGGATTGAATCTGTGAAAGCACCACGTCAGGAAGTTTAAAAATAGACATGAAATAGCTGGGGACAGATTGAAGTGTCGCCTTGATGAGGGTTTCCTTCCCAGCCTTGGAGATTTTTTTTGGGGTCCAACCTTGTATTTTTCTTTCAATTTGATCCACACTAGCTGAACAGGTTTCTTTCTTTGACCATCCAACCACTGTCGGGAGCCCAAGATACTTCTGGTTCTTATCGACCCCAGGGATGCTTGCTAAAGAGCAGAGTTCTTCTTTTTTCGGCTGAGGGACTCCAGAGCTGAACGAAATTTCTAATTTACTATGGTTGATCATTTGTCCTGAAACCCGTTCATACTGTTGAATCACCTGGAAGATTGCAGTACACTCATTAGGGGTATCTCGGGAAAAATAGAAGGCAATCATCGGCGAAGAAGAGGTGGGAGATCGGAGGGCCCTTGCGGCACACTTTTGCCCCATGAATTCTGGAAGACGAAGATGCCCTAGAAAAGAGGATAGAAAACACATCAGCCACTAAAATAAAGAGGAAAGGTGAAAGAGGATCTCCATGGCGAAGCCCACGGGATGGGGAAAAGCCTCAGGTGAGCACCCCGTTGACATTAATACAGAAGGACACTGACGAGACGCATTGCATGATCATGTCAATCCATTTGGTGTAGAAACCCATCTTGAGCATCACAAATTCGAGGAAGTTCCATTCCACTCTATCATAGGCCTTAGCCATATCCAATTTCCAATCCATGATCCCTCTCTTTGCTCGTGTTTGTGTTTTCATGGAATGAAAAATTTCATGAGCAATAATGGAATTATCAGTAATTAACCTTTTTGCCACAAAAGCGCTTTGGTTCTCTGAAATGACGTCGGGTAACCATGGATGCAACCGATTCGCCAGGATCTTCGAAAAGATCTTATACGAAACATTGCACATACTGATAGGTCGAAAGTCTGAAACCCCTTGCGGATTTTTCATCTTGGGAATGAGGATAATAATAGTTTCATTAAGAGAAGACAGGTCCATTTTCCTTGCCCAAATATCCCTCATCAGATTGCAGATGTCTGGACCAATGATGTGCTAGTAATTCTTGAAAAAGAGGGCATGAAAACCGTCTGGACCCGGGGCCTTCATAGAGTGGATTTGCTTTAAGGCCTTGAGAGTCTCGTCCTTCGTCACATCTTTAGAAAGTTGTCTATTCATATCGTCAGATATCACGGGTGTGATGTAGTCCTCAATCTCAGGAGAAATGATAGATTGGCCTCCAGAGAAGAGCTTCTGAAAATAGCTCAAGAATACTTCTTTGATTCCCCCTGTGTCAGACACTTTACTACCATCTGATTTTAAAATGCCGGAAATAATGTTTTTTCTACGTCTTGCTGAAGCCTTCTGGTGGAAATAACGTGTACTAGCGTCCCCTTCTGCTATATGAATATCACGCGCTCACATAGACCAGAAACCTTCCTTATTGCGCAGAGCAACATACAGCTCTCGTTGGGTTTCACAAATTATGGAGAGAATGCTGCTAGAAGGGGGTTTGCTAAGAAGATAGCCAAGCTTCCTTTCAAGAAAATTGCAATGCCGATCCGGGTGACCGAATTTAGAGTAGCTCTATGTCTTCAAATCATACGCCACTCGGTGAAGTTTGGTTCTCAGATCAGCTTGCCCATTCTTCCAGCCTGAACTGATAACCTCCTCGCACTCGGGATCTTTTGACCAGAAGCTTTCAAATCTGAATGGTTTCCTAGAACTAGTAGCGTGCTCGTGATGGGTGCAGTTAATGACAATTGGGCAGTGATCCGAGCAGTTGAGCGTGAGGTGTCTGATATGGTACATTTTGAAGAGGTTCATCCAATCCATTGAGCCATGGAATCTATCCTGACGTTCAGCGATTCAGTTCCCATCTGAACTGCCTCGGAACCATGTGAAAGGATTACCCGTGTAACCCAGGTCCATCATCTCTGCATTAAGGATAGTGTCATTAAAATCAGATATAGACGTGGAGGAGCGCACAACTCCACCTTTTTTCTCCTTCTGAAAAATGATCTCGTTAATATCCCCTCCAAACAGAATGGGGCTTTGCAGATCACGACGGAGTTTACAAAGGAGATCCCAAGATTTACACTTTTCAGATTGGGAGGGCCAGCCATAGAAGCCCAAAAAAGTCCAGGGGGTGTTGTGGGAATCATAAATGGCTGCAGCCACGTGGCGCTGTGAATAATATAGGAGCCTGACATCAACATTATTGTTCCAAATGAGACATAATCCCCCTGAGTGACCCTATCGGGGAACCGGGAAACAACCCTGGAAACCGCATTTTAGAGCGAGATTTGTGATGTCCTTGTTTTCCAATATGGTTTCGGACAGGAAAACCATATCAGGGAAACTTTGAGCGCAATGGCGCTGAAACATACGAACCGTTCGTGGGTTTCCAAGCCCACGACAGTTCCAGCATAATGCAATCATGGCTCTAGGCGGGGCTGGGCCTGACCCGCCTCCGCCTTTGACTCTTGTGGGGTTAATGACGAACCTGATGCTTTCCTCCTTTTGGGAGGACTGGTGTGCAAACCACTGGAATCACTTTGCTATTTCAGATCTCCTGGCTTGGGATCCCATGAGCAATCGCCTCTACCACTGCCGCGTGCCCTTTTCCACGTTCTACGAGTAACATGTCCTGAAGGTGAGGGTTCAGTCATCCCAGAATCAGCTTGTAGAAGGGCATCAGTTGGGATCATATTTGGAGTCGGCTCAGCTTTAGGCGGATCCAAGGAAACATGTTTCTACATCGAAAATTTCTCTGGAGGTTCTTTTGGTTTAGGTAGCGGCCCAGTTGAAGTAAAGATCATTAAATTCGGTGCAGTTGAAACGAAGTCGGAGTTGGTGTTACCCTGAATCGGGTGACTGTCCTGCCGAGCCCCATCATTTCATCTGACGATAATATCTTGGGAGGCGTTTCCAGTTTCTCTAAGCTCAGCTGGGTATTCTTTAGGGAAGATAGGTGGCCCCATCCTTATAACAGAAGGTTGTCCAGATTCTGGTCGCCTTAGATGGGCTGCAATGAGACCGTCCCGATCCATTTGTCTCTCCGCCTCAGGGATATATGCCTCTCTATGTGCTTTGGCCCGGAGCCACGGACCATATTGAAGGATAACATTTTCAGCGGTACTCTCTGACTTTGAATCGCACACTTTCTCAATGTGGCTGATACGTCCGCAAAGGAAGCAGAAGATTGGTAGTTTTTCGAATTCGAACGAGATCCAGGTGTTGGAATAATCAATTTTCAGGAACATACCTCGCATTAGGGGTTCTGAAACATCGATCTAAGCCTTTATTCAAACCCAGGGGCCCCATTGGATTGGGTCCGAGAAATCCCACTCTAGGAATTGACCGATCCGGTCTCCAATTTCTTTCATCACACGTGTTGATCTCCTATGAAACGGTATTCCTTTAATTCTTACCCAGAACGGGGATCGGGTAAGTGTGCAATTCGGGATCTCGTCTCCCCCTTTAAATTCCTCCATTCGGATGAGATAATTGTCAAAGGAACAAGGTCATCCTCTGAGGAATTTATCTTTGTCTTTACCACAGAAGAATTCAAAAACTATGAGTTTTTTCTCAATTTCTCGGATGGCTACTCCAGCTTCTAATTTCCAAAGATTTTGAAGGGTGGTCCTAAGGGCCTTTAGATTAATTGGTGCCATGGTCTCCAGTCTTCTGATAACCAATAAATCCATACGTTTTGTTAAAGTGTTGTCTTCATTTCTACGGGTTTCAAGTGGCTCTTTTTCTTTGTCTGTCAAGGTGAGGTTCTTCCATTGATTCAACAGATCCGCCTCCATGTTGAGAGCCACGAAATCTCTTAGGGGGGGATTAGACCAACAGGGGTCCCCTATCCAGGGGTGTCCGGCCCAACAGGGGTCCCCGACCCAGGGGCTCCGACCCAATCCGAGAAATCACAAGTTGGTTCTTCACAACCAGTGCGAGCACCCGCGGCTTCACGACCAAAGCTTCGCGACCAGGAGAATCACAGTTTTTTTCCAAACCTCCCGGAATCCACAATTAGTTTCACATACCGAGTTTGAATGATAATTCACATAGGCCAGGCCCAACCCATCGATTTCTCTGTTCAGGCACGGCCTGATAAAAGTCCTCCAGTCAGGTGCGACCCGGAAGCTCCGTACCACTGTTTCTTTCCGCGACCAGCCCTGCATGACCAGATCCTTCAAGCTGGGGAAGACCACTTTCCGCGCCAAGTCCTGCATGGCCAGATGCAACGCACTGGGGAATGCCTATTTCCGCAAACAGCCCTGCGCGGTTAGTTCCTTCACACTAGGTAACACGGTCGGATCTCGCGCAAGTCCCCTCGCGCTTCAAGAACGAGCAGACCGCGAGGCGCTCTAACTTGCGCGCCGAGGGACTCTTCTTCACGTCCACGCCCTCCGCGACCCGGGAAACCACCGAACCGCCCATATAACAGGAGGTCAGACATTCCATTCTTCGCAGAGCAGATGTGTCGGAATCGCGTCCATTGCCTTCGAGGTTCGGGGTACCCTTCGTGCCGGCGTCTGCATAAAACACTCAATCGGAGCTCTTCTTCGGACCGCCTCCGAATTGCAGATCTGGATTGCCCCAAGAGGGGTCGTTGTCTGGAGTTCTTCGTGAAGGCGGGGGAGCAGAGTCCGCAAAAGATGCCGATTGAGCGAAACCAACCCCCTTCCCCTCGGAATCACAGTTGTCGGGGAACGTTAATGAGCTCAGAACATATGTTGATGGAGCTGGGGAAGCCAGAAGCAAAGAAGCTGGGACCGATGAGGTCCGAAGGAGCCGGATCACCATAATTGGTCCTCGGAGCAGGAAATGGGAAATGGAGCCGAGGTGAGAGGGGAACCGGTGCTGTAGCGAGGAGAAAATTGTGGTGGCGATGACCGCCTGCAACCTGAAAGAAAACGATTTGGCCACCCTCTGCCTCGAGAAAAACACGAAATAAGACGACTCAACCCCTAGGAGAACCCTAGGAGGACTCTAAATTTTAATGCATCTTAAAATTATATTATAACTATAGTAATATGTTCACCATATTACACATTATAGTGTTTTCATATATAAAATTACATGGATGATTTTTATTGTTAATCCTTCTTTGGGTAGTGACATAGTGCATTTACCTCCTTCATAGGCATGTCATTATTATAATATTATTGGATCTTAGTTTCATTATTTGTAGTCCCTATTTTCAAATTCCTCATTGTTTCGTCTGTTGGTGAGGCACTTATTTTTATATAATGGTTATTCCACATTCAATACCATCTTGTTATTATGTTTCTCGATATACTATATTTTGGAAGATAATGATTTTATATCAATATGGAATTATTTGTGAAATTTTAAAAACTTTATTGTGTTAAGTTGTTTTTTAATTTAAAATAGATTTAAACACCACATGAGTTTGATAAAATGTATTTACGATGGATTTTACTCCAAATATTATGATCCATGAGTGTGGTGATTCTTTGATTATTTATATGTTTTAGAAAAGTATGAGCATTTTTTACATGAATGTTATGAGAAAATATATCACTTTGGTAACCCAGGGTCTATTGGGTTACAGATATATGAAACCATAGAAATTGTGGTACTACTACGGTTTATGAATATGATACCGATCGAATGTTGATGGACTCATTATCACAAGGCTCATGCTATATCAGTTTAGTGTTCCATAAATATTCTAGTTACTTATTCTCATTGGATAGAAACAACTGGTACTTTTTATTAGTTTTTATTCATGATTTTGAATTTTCTTAATATGATGATGACATGGATATTTTTCCAGATAGGGATACTTTTGACCAAATCCCTACATGTTATCAAAAATGTTTATATTCATAAAATTATGTATTTTATTATTTATTTTTTTAAAGGAAAAAAATGATGTTATGTAATTTTTTTTAAATGAAATTGTATTATTAAACTCGTTTAATTTTAAAGATATATGTCATAGTATGATGGTGATAAACATTATTTTGATTCTTGGTGGTATTCAAATGGTAATTTTCCTCATGCCCTACTTAATTAGGTGATAATATTCATACATGGTTCTATAGGATAAATATAAAAGGAATTGTTTCATATATATGAATGTATTTTCATGGTTTATATCATTATGATACTGGGTTGGGATGGCAGTGATGGATAATCATATGGATACTTTGTTTTATTTATGGACATTCTTTCTTTCCAGGGATTAACTTCTACCTTATATTGTTATGTCTCATGGTTATGTTACAATAAATAAATGAATTATTCAATTTTTTATACTTATCATATTCATAATGATACATGTTTTTTTTAAATTTTTAGTTTTAAAGTGATCGCATGGTTTTGATTGTTGATATCCCGGTGGTTGTTTTCAACTCCTGGAAATCAGTTATGCACTTCAAGGCTAGTAGATTCAAAAAAATTTGTGAAATTTCAAGTCAACCCTTGTTAGTTCATTTCATGATATCACCTATATCATTTTTACCCATTTATTAGCATCTGGTTTCAATACGGCAGAAAAAATCATTCATTCTAAATAAATATATTATGTGATAAAGTGATTCCAACTAAGTATCTTATTATTCTCTATATTTTTAAATTAACTTATCATATCTATTCTTTTTAAATATCAACCACCACTTAAATTGTGTTTTATTAAAATTATTATTATTATATAAAAATGTATCTCTTTAATATAACTTTATACAACTACTCATTCCTTATTCTTACATATTCTCATTTGGGTTTGGCCAACCACATACAAGACTGATTCTATATAATTACCATTTCAAGAAAAAATACATTTTAATAAATTAATATGGATAGTATATGATATTGAATAATATTATATTTTATGTATATTCTTTCTAAATGGATACAGTAAAATAAATGGTTTTTATAATGTATATTGTTTTTATCTACAAATTACCTAAAACATTATCATCATTAATTCAATTTTCAGAAACCTTAATCATACTTATATGAAATTAATAAGGAAAAATATATATCATTTTACCATAATGATTAAAATAAAGTAATTTGATATGGTAATTGTGTGATTTTTTTAAATAGTGAATATTGATATAGCTACTACAAAACTGACATAAAACAATGAAAAATACTAACATTTGAGGATACAAATAATCAATAAAAACTTATATATGTGTAATAAATGATTATAGTATAAGATAATGAATGTTAAAATAGATTATTAAGGTTATAAAATATGTTATTAAATAGGTTATGATTATTATACAGAAGGATTAGATTGATTATTGAATGTTAGGATTACATGTATGAGTTTCATTTTGAATCTCACATTGAATATGATATTGTCTCTATATAAAATACTATTTTGGGAAATAATTTTTCATTTCACTTTAATAAACCTTTAATTTCCCTATAATATTTAAATTTACTAGATTTACATGTCTCATTTTTATCTATCCTTTTTGGGGTTCATAATTAAACCAAAATGATTATTGATAGTATAGACAATTTATTTCATATTTTTTCAGGGAAACATGATTTCTTAAAAAACATATTATTAATATTATATTATAGAGCTTTTTTTCCATAATTTTATTGTTTTCTGAGTTAATTTTTAATTTAATTTATATATATATCTTATAATGGTGAGGAATGAATCTTTGTTATTGTTTTTCCCACGGTCACATCATTTCAATATTTTGTTTTTCTTTTATGAATATCCATTTAGATATTATCATGATTATTTTAAACTACTTTTAATTTATTAATATTTTTTATCTAGAAAATAATTTACATGTTAATTCATTTGAAAATTAATTGCATTAAAATTGAAAATGTTATTTCTTTCTTTTTTTAAATAGTTTTCTAATAATAATTGAAAGTGTTTTTCATTTATGTAAATATCCATTAATATTTTTTATAATTCAATTTGGACATTATCTATTGATACCATATATATTATTTTATTATATGGAAGATGATCATGTATTACATAAATAATCCAGAAAAAAATTTATTTCTCATAGGATTATTAATTATTGAGGGAATATAGAATGTTTTTTATTTTCATGATGAATAAATTTATAAGTATTGTGATTATGTGATTGATGGGTCCAAAACTCTAAAACCATTAAATTAATTGGGTAAATATTTATATCTCATTGGATGACATATATGTTATTGGATATTTAACCCATTCATTGATTTTTATATTTATGCAGTGTGAACTCAATCAAATTTGTAATGTGACACCATCCACATTATGAAGCTATTTTGGGATGTGCCCCTAAAAATGATTTTCTATGCTTATGATTATTAAATATTCTTATGAGAATTTTTTATGTTTTATCATATTATTTTCATATGTTTCTATGGATTAGGATAATTTAATCATATTTAAAAAATTCTATGAATAATTTATTATATAATACCGTTGACCATATGGTATGATTAATGATTTATCATCTATGTTTTATTGAGAATAAATTTTGTGTGATATGTTAACATATTGTTATTTTGTTATCATAGTTATGTCTTTATTATTTTCTCACTAATGATTTTCAATTGATATCTCTTATGTTCACACCTTTTATGACTTCACATATTACCCTTTGTTTTACTTATATCCAACATGTAATAAAGAGGGGTAAAATGTATGATATGTATATAGGGGTATCATGTGTAACTACTAATAATGATAGATATTCAAGAAAGGTTTGTAAATTATCAAACCCCGACCTTAGAAGACTATTTTTTTTACTTGGTCCCGTAACTTTTGGATAGAGTTGGGTTTGGGTGTGGGTTTGAAATTTTTGAAACATTGATATATTTTTCGAGTCATCGGCTGGTGCACAGTCACTGCATCGCTAGAAGTGACCGTGCATTCACTCCTAGAGACTACGTGTTTGACTGATTATTTTTATTATTCAAAATGATATGAAACAAAGTTTTCATTTTAATTATCATCTAGTTTATATTAGTACTTTTTTTTGTCATTAACATTATTAACATTATCAATATTATTATACATAGAAATAAGATAAAGAATGAATGAAATACATTGTTATTATTATTTTGATTTGTTTTTAGTATATATATTTATTATTTTTATTTTTATCTTTACTTTAAGTTATTTTGTTTTTGGTTTTTTTATTTATTTTAATATTATTTATTTTATTTTTTAAGGGGAAAACTAAGGTGGTCGAATCCCCCTTATATTCCTCCTAAAAACGGAGCGCGGCTCCCCTCCCCTATATATCATGCAGCCATGATGCCCTTCCCTTCTCCTTGGTCTGGCGACCTTCGCCTCTCCATCGCCGATCTGCTCGCCCTCCCTGCTCCCCCACCTCCCCAACGTGACCCCGCACCCCTGCCTCATCCAGTGCCCAGCCAACTGAGCCGGACCCCGCCTAGTCTGGCATGACTTTCCCCACCCAGCACCTTCTCCATCTATCATGGCCTCCCTCATCTAGTTGGTTTCCTACTACCGACCTCCCCTCACTATCCCGCACTCAGCCAGGCCCCTACAACCTCGTACTCACAGTTTCGAACACTCTGTGCCTTCTGCCTTTGATGGTGCATACCAACCAGAAACGCAACCCTTGATACTCTAGAAATGACCTCCCTCGCTAGTGCCATATCTAGTGTGCACAACCCCACTGGTGCCCTCTATGTCTTGCAACTCACATTTGAGTTGGTGAAGACCTCCTTGGCTCCTGTCCCTGTTTTTTGCAGCATCTACCACTGTATGCGAGGCAGTTTCACATCGTTTAGGTCCGTCTCCGACATCCGAGTGATATTTTAATGCCCAATGTTTGGTTTCATAGATTCGTTATGCCTTTAGTTATCCTTCTATTGTGTTATTGAATACTTTTTATGTTGTTAAAAATATGTTTGGATTGAGTTCCTGGTTCACATATGCATGTGTC
The DNA here is from genome assembly GCA_963277665.1 of Viscum album. NCBI lineage: Eukaryota > Viridiplantae > Streptophyta > Magnoliopsida > Santalales > Viscaceae > Viscum > Viscum album. Next base: position 1,860,994,340 of record OY728133.1, on the reverse strand, counting down.
TATGTTAATTTTTTTGTTAAGGTGCCAAATCTTATTTTGATATTTTTTTAAATGTATTTTTCATCGCTATGGTATTCTCGTATCAATTTTTGTGATGATTTGACATTGTTGAATTATTTAAAATTAGTCCTTAGAAATATTCTTTAATTATTTTTGTGTCATTATGCACTTGGGGTGTTGATAAAATGTGACAGGAGCTTTTAAAATAAATTGATGTTATTTTGGGGGCGTTGCCCTTAGTTTTGTTTTATAAAAATGGTGAAAATGTGGTTTGAGTTTAATATATCATCATTGTGATTTTTTATGATTGGTTTTTAGATTTTGTTTTTATTACTCTGATTGGATTAAATTTTATTTTAGGGATTTGTGGTGTTTTTGAGTCCTGGGGATTTACTGTAGGGAGTTGCGGTCGGTTTCGAAGGCACGCATGCATATTACCAGGTATGGATATGTATAGATATATGTACCTTATGTGTTCATGTTCCCTCGTGGAGTGGGGAACACGTGCATCATTTTAAGGGTCTATATATATATATATAGAAGTTCATGCGTGTGAGCGAGCTGCCCAATGGGTTAGGAAGCTTTGGCTTTGTCCTGCTATTGAGGTAGGTGATTCCATCCCTTCTCCCTTTCTGAAAATTTCTATAGGAACTTGCATTGTTTAATTTAATTTATAAATGTTATTCACACCATTATAATTCTGATATTTGTTTTCATTTTAGTGTTTCTTTGATGTTAAAAAGTGTTAAAAGATAGCTTTAAAATAGTTCCTTGGTTATGTGTAGGTGTTTCAATTCCCTTTTCTCCCAATTTTAATCTATTAAATGATTGAGTTTTCATAATTAAATCTTATATTGTGTTCTTTACCTCTATTATGTTTATATTATAATTATGGTAGTGTTTTCCTGTTTAAATATTTGATTAAAAATGGATTTTTTGATGCTCCTCTATTTACACACATGTTTATGCCTTGCCAACATGGATGGAGATTAATGGATTTACCTACAATGGTATTTTTTGATGAATTGAGTGGTGTTTTCTTGAAGAAACATTTCATTTTGGAACTAGTTTGTCCTGCATTGGTTATTTTTATGGAACATAGTATTTTTGTAAAAAAAATAATTTTTCATGTCCCATTGAATTACTAGTTTTCTCGAATCCTTGGTTTTATAAAAAGTTCTTGTTTTTGAAATGTTGTGGGTCTCTTTATGCGGTTTGTTAAATTGGTTTGAAAAGAAATCTGCATGTTTATGACTATGTGGATTTTGGTGTAATTATCTTGTTGAGTGCGTTATGTGAGGCAACACTTGGTTTGTTTTTACAGAATTGAATATAGTACCACTAAATACTTTTTTCAATGCTTTTAAATGTAAAACATCAGGACCTCTTTGGATTTTTAAATAAAAAATTGGTGTTTAGAGTTGTTTTAGAAGTGATTTTGCAATGCTTCCATAATGGCATTAGATTATGTAAAACTAGATGCCAGATATTCAACTCCAAGCATTTAATAAAGTGGTTTTGATAACCGAATGATGTGATGGGCCTGTTGGCAATTTTTATGTTTGACATGTATACATATATATAAGTATATGTGGCACTCCTATCTAGAGTAACCCTTTATTAGTGAACGCATAGGTAGCGTCTATGTATGGGGTTGGCCAGTGTGGTGAGATGAGTCACGCATGTGAGGGACTTCCTAATTACATTGTATTATTACCACCACCATGGGATCCTGGCTATCTTTTAGATGATCGAGTGATGATTTCTAACCAACCCTAATTAGATAGGTCGGTACCCCATGGATTTTTGGTTTGGCCAGGCAGGCTTTGCCACTGGATTGGTCAGTTAGGGCGCCCAATTGGTTATAGTCTTAGGAGTTCCACCATACGCTGACAGGTGGTTCCGAAACCGAGTACGTCCAGGGGACATCTTTGGATTTTTAGGATCACATATGATTACTAGATTATTTACATTGCTTGTTTAATTTCTGTTTCACTAGGTTATTTTCATTTTTCACTTTTTAATTATTTTACTGTAGCCCATCTTGGTACTTATCTATTTTGGATTTCATTTATAAAATGACTAATGATTTTTGAAATGGTGTGTATCATATGTTGGATTTCTAAATGGGAACAACATGTAACTTATTTTAAAATGTGAAAACCGTACTTTTATATCTGCATTTCAAACTTGTGTTAGTGGTCTGCTTCAAAAAAGATATATGTTGGTTTCAATGGTTTATTTATGGCATCCCTACTGAGCATCTTGGTGCTCATGCCTATTATATATTTTCTTGTTTTAGGTTTAGTTTAATTTTCAGGTTTCTGGTTCAGCGGGTCAATGTTGGAGCATACTTTGTTCTGAGTTGGGTGGTGACCTGAAGGGTCACAAAGAGGTATGTCTAGGTTATGTTCTTTCCACTGCTAGTTTTATTTTGTTATCATTAGTTTTTGTTTATCTATTTATCTTTTTTTTTGTGGGCCTAATCATTCCCAATGATTATGTGTTGATGCCCAACACTAGTTTCTTGCTCATGGGGATCGGGAATGCCCCTAATGCCTTACCACAGACTGACTCGGGTGACCGGTTCAGGGTAGACCCAGGTTGGTTCATGACAAAATGTTATCATAGGAGGCCCTTATTATTTGGGGTGTCTGGTAGATGGAGATTAGGACTATCAGAGATTAGGGGGTAGGTTATGGGTTGGTGCCTGATCCACATCGCTTGCAAGGAGAACTAAGTTACCATGGGTAGTCTGGGATTTTAGTCTACTGTATTTTGTTGTTTTGGATTGAGGGATGAAAATGGGGGAGAATCGGTTCACGTTGCTGCCTCACTTGGGGTGGTGACCCATGTGGATTCCAAGTGCCTCGTTTAAGGTCCTCTTAGTATTATGCCTTAACTGGGGAATGACTCACCACCATGTCATCAAGTTAGGCCCACAAACAAGTTCCTCATTCTGATGGTTTATAGTTGGTTCTGTTTTGTTTTGAACTACATCGATGTGAGTTTGTGTTGAAAATGAAAGTGATTTCAACATAAAAAAAGGGTTTATATCAAATTGTTTTTGAAATTAGTAAAGTGGGTTTTTAAATAGAATGTGTATCTGTTTGGAAAAACATGGTATGTGTTTGGATTTAGTATTGAAAATAAGTGTTTGAACCTTCGCACTCTTTGTGGAGGGTCACACGTTCGTGGGTATGTACGGAGCATGTTTGGGGGAACATGTTCACAAATAATGTGAGAAATATTGAATGAACACACATGTTACTATTCATAAGGTTATATAGGATCGTTTTTAAATTTTAAAGAAATAATGTTTTTGAAAATGTAATTATTTCTTGTGTTTGTATATGTTTGGCTTATGGGCCTATTGCCCTTGTCTTGCGTTGTTGGTCTGATTGAGTTTTGGATTGATGGTGGTTTCGATTGTGTTTTTCATGTTGTTATGAGTATGCTGCCTAGAAAGCCTCCAAATGTTGTCAATGAGTTATAACATATTCTCTGTTCTTTTTGAGTTTTTCTTTCTTATCGAGGTAATCGATGTATGCAAGAAGTAGTTGTATAGTTTTGAAAGATAGTGTGTCTTTAGGTTTTTGGGAACTCCTTGGGTAGTTAAGGTTCATACCATCCCATAGAGTGTTTTGTTCTGGAGAAGTAAAGGTGGGATGTCTCATTGTCGTTAGAGTCTTGGGTGTAGTTGGATGGGGTCGGCTCTTGAAAAGATTCCCCATCTGTCAAGTAGTGTGGGCCGGTGGAACCTGTCTCCAAGAAACCATCCTCGTCAGTACCAGCTCATAGTTCTTCAAACCTCTCTCTTGTGAGCCACCAGTGTGGCAAGTCCAAACATTCTAAGATTTTATGTTGCAACCCTTTAATAATGTACAACCATCATGGTTGTTTTAATCATCTAAGGGAAGGGGTTAGAGAGCAGAAGACTAATATTCTTGACTGTGATGCCGGAGAGGCTTCAGCAATTAGGCTCCAGCCGCAAGTCTCAGGGTGAAGCTCGCACACACTTTGGATTTGTCGAGGGTGTGTGAATCCTCGGTCTAGATAATGCTTTCAGATTTGGGATATAAATATCCAAAATTTCCTTGTTCCATTCTCATCGCTGCCACAATCTCATCCTTGTCATGGTGTCAAGTTGAGCTCGTTCCCCCACAATCCAAGCGGTCTTATCTACTCTCAGTGTTATTTTTTAAATTTTTTCGGTCTCTTTGAATGGTGAGCCCGTGAATAGATGGACATGTTCTGATTTTGAGTTGGTCTTAGTTGTGTTCGATAGGGGTATGTTCATTTCGTGAAATTGATGGGAAGTGTTGAGTAAATTTCTCATCTTCATGTTGCATGGTTACTGTGTAGCGAGATTTTAGTCAATGTCTCAGGTGTGTTGTTTGGTCTATGTGGGGAAAATTAATGACTTCCATTTGGGTGTTCCGGAATTGGCCCCTCCCCGGGGGGTTGTTTGTTCTGGTTTCAAGGGTTTCTGTATTAGTGAATTCTTATGGTAGAGAGAACCCTCTCATGTTCTCCACTCAATATCAGGCATTGGTTTTCCCAGAATTGGTTGGGTGTGACGTTTGTGGGGAGTTGTAACCCCGAGGCTCCCTCTTCTCTAAGATTTTGTCTGGGCACGGACCCAAGTTGGTTCGACTGTTGTCCTAGTGACATTCTAGGGGCATAAGGTGTCTGTGGTAGGGATAATTATCACACCCCAACCTCGAACGCCTATTTATTATATTTTATTTTTTTCTTTACTCGGTCCCTCATCTTTTGGAAAGAGTTGGGTTTGGGTCTGTGATTGAAATTTTCGAAACTCTGATATTTTTGGAGGGTCTCGGGCTGGTGAGCAGTCACCACACCGCTAGCAGTGATCGGGTGTTCAGTCCTGGAGACTGTGCATTTGGCCGATTATTTTTATTATTCAAAATGATATGAAACAAAGTTTTCATATTAATTATCATATACAATATATTGGTGCTATTTTTTGTTATTAATATTATTAATATTATTAATATTATTAATCATAGAAATAAGATAAAGCAAGAATGATATATATTATTATTATTATTGATTTTGTTTTAGTTATATTGTTATTATTATTATTATTAGTATTATTATTATCTTTATTTTAAGTGGTTTTGTTTTTGGTTTTTATTTTTCATTTTTATTTATTTTATTTATTTTTATTTTTTAAGGGAAACCCTAAGGGGGTAAAACACCCTACTCTTCCTTCTACGCATGGCGCGTGACTCCCCTCCCCTCTTCTTCCAATGGTCGCAACGCCCTTACCTTCTCCTTGGTTAGGTGGCCTCTACCTCTCCATCCTCGTTCGGATCACCCTTCCTGCTACCCCTCCTCCCTGCCACGAACCTACACCCCTGCCGCATCCGGTACCCCACCGACCTAGCCGGCCCCCTCCGGGTCCGGTGTGACATTCCCCGTCTGGTGCCTTCCCTGTTCAGTATATCCTCCCCTGTCCGGTTGGTTTACTACAATCACACACCCCTCGTTGTCCCGCAATCCGGCTAGGCCCCTCCGGCCTCGTGCTTGTAGTTTCGACCTCTCTTTGCCTTCAACATTTTCTGGCACATACCCTCCATAACCACATACCTCACTACTCTGGTCGTGACCTCCCTCATTGGTTCCCTCTCTTGTGTGTGCATCCTTGTCGATACCCTCTTTGGCGCACAACTCACATTTGATTTCAGGAAGACCTACTTGGCTCTTGTTCTTGTTTTTTTTGCAGCATCCGCTGCCGAAGGAGAGGAGATTTCTCTTTGTTTCGGTCTGCCTCTAACATCCAAGGTATAATTTCATGCCCACTATTTGGTTTTGAACCATAGTTATGCCTTTAATTATCCTAATATATTGTTCTTTTATATATTGGAATTTGTTAAAAATATATTTCGAGTGAGTTCCTGGTTCGCATCTGCATCTATTTGCGATGATTTTTTTGTTTAGGTGAAAATCTTGTTTTGGTGTATTTTTTTAAAATGTATTTCTCATCGCTATGGTATTCTATTCTAGTTTTTTTGTGATGTTTTTACATTGATGAATTGTTTAAAATTGGTCTTCAGCATTATTCTTTAATTATGTTTATGTTTTTATACAGTTTGGGTGTTGATAAAATGTGATATGAGATTTTAAAATAAATTGATTTGATTTTTGGGGTGTTGCCCTCAATTTTGTTTTATCTAAATGGTGAAAATGTGGTTTGAGATTTACTAGTGAACTTTTTTATTTTAATAGGATATGTTTTTAAATTGTTTTTTGATTACTCTGTTTGGATTAAATTTTATTTTTGGGATTTGTGGTGTTTTTGAGTCTTGGGGATTTATCGACGGGAGTTGCGGTCAGTTTCGGAGGTGCGCACACATATTCCCAAGTATGAATAAGTATAGACATATGTACCTTATTTTTTGTGTTCTTTCATGGCATGTGGAACACGTGCATTTGTTTAACACTATATATATATATATATGGAAGTTCAAGTATGCGAGCGAGCTGGTGCTTGTGTTAGAAATCTTTGTCTCGGTCCTACTCTTGAGGTAGGATTGTTCATCCCTTCTCTATTTCAAGAAGGATTCCATAGGAACTTCCATGGTTTCATTTAATTTATAAATGTTATTCACGCCCTTATAATCCTGATAGTTTATTCATTGTTTTGTTTCATTAATGGTTAAATGTGTTAAAAGGCAGATTTGAAATAGTTCATTGGTTATGTGTAGGTGTTTCCAAGACATTGCTCCCAATTTTATACTAGTAAATGCTTGAGTTTTATTAATTAAATATTAGATTATGTTTTGATCCTCTATATTGTTTATAGGTAACATATTTTAGTGTTTTCATAATGAAATATTTGATTAAAACAGATTTTTGAATGTTCATCTATTAACACACATGATTATACCTTACCAATTTGGTTGGAACTGAATGCCTTTACCTGCAATGGTATTCTTCAATGACTTGTGTGGTGTTTTCTTATAGAGACATTTTTTTGGAACATGTTTTTCTTGTGTTGGTTTGTTTTATGGAACTTAGTGTTTTTGTAAAAAAATTATTTCGCGCGTCTCTTTGAATTAGTAGTTTTCTAGAATCCTTGGATTTATAAGAAGTCCTTGTTTTCGATATGTTGTGGGTCTCTTCGTGCGGTTCAATAAATTTGTTTGAAATGAAATCAGTGATTTTATTCTCAATTGTCTTTTGGTGTCTATATTTTTTTGAGTGTCTGGTGCGAGGCAACACTTGGTTTGTTTTTACGAAATTGAATACAGTACCACTGATAAATTTTTTTTCAATGCATTGAAACATTTACCCTCAAGACGTATTTGGATTTTTAAATACAAAATTTGTGTTTAGCCTTGTTTTAGAAGAGCTTGTGTAATGTTTTCATAAAGACATTTGATTATGTAAAACTAGAGGCCCGATTTACAACTTCAAGCATTTAGTAATGTTATTTTTGACAACCAAATGATGTGACGGCCCATTTGGTACATTGTATGTTTGAAATGTTTTCATATATATAAGTGAATGGGGTGCTCCTATCCAGAATAACCCTTTATGGGTGAACAAATAGGAAGCGTACATGTTTGGGGCAGGAAAGTGCAATTAGATGAGTCACGTATGCGAGTGACTCCCTACATACACATTACTATTATATCCACCATGTGTTCATGGGTGTCTTTTAGATGATTGAGTGATGGTTTCTGACAAACCATGATTAGATAGGTTAGTACCCCTTGGATTTGTGGTTAGGACAGGTGGGCTTTGCAACTGGATTGGTCAGTTAGCATAGCCAGTTTGTTATAGACCTAGGAGCTTCACAATACACCGGCAGGTGGTTCTGAAACTAATTATGTTAAGGGGTCTCCTAGGGATGTTTAGGATCACCCATAGTTACTAGATTATTTACATTTCTTTTTTAATTCCCGTTGCACTAGCTTACTTATATTCTGAACTTTTTAACTTGTCATACTCTTGCCCACCTTGGTCTTTATCTATTTTGGATTTCGTTTATAAAATGACAAATGATTTTGGAAAAAGTGTGTATTCTCTATTGGGTTTTTAAATGGGAACAACATGTTTCTTAGATTAAAATGTGAAAACCCTACTTTTATATTTGTATTTCAAACTTGTGATAGTGGACTGTTTCAGAAAAGAGAACATCTGGATTCAGTGGTTTATTTTGGGCATCCCAACTTAGAATCTTGGTGCGCACGCCTATTATATATTTCAAGTTACAGGTTCAGTTTTTGTTCAGGTTCCTAGTCAAACTGCCCAATATTGGATCTGTCTTTGTTCTAAGTTTGGTGGTGACCTGAAGGGTCACAAAGAGGTATGTGTGTTTTATGTTCTTTCCGCTGTTAGTTTAATTTAGTTATCACTAGTTTTTTATCGATTTAACTTTTGTTTGTGGGTCAAATCATTCCTAGAGGTTAAGTGTTAATGCCCGACACATGTTTTCAGATCATGGGGAATGGAAAAACACCCCTTAGGCCATGCTGTGGGTTAGCTCAGGTGACCGGTTCAGGGTCGACCCAGGTTGGTTGGTGACATAAACTATGTTGGTTACCCATCTAATATCAAAATAATGTAAAAACAATATGTTATGGATTGTGATTTATAATAATATATAACAGACATTCAAGAATAAATAATGTTATACATATGTTTGTATTGGATGAATTATCACATGAAATATTTTAATTAGTCTATATAATATATATTTACTTCTCGAAACAAGCGAGGGTTCCACCCCTTTTTAAAGGAAAAATTGTTTTTAAAGGGGTAATATTGAATTAATACATGTCCCAAAGATCCCAAGCATTAAATGTCCCTAAATACACAATAAATGATAGCCTTAATAACAAAATAAATATGAACCAAGGTCCCCAAGGATAGATCAAAAATTAAAAATCAAATAAGTATACATCATTTCGCATCCACATACCTCACTTTGCATTACCCCCTAGTCACCTCATGCCACTAATAATCTAGCCACAACGTACCACACAATTATTTTCACAATACTTCATGGGAATTATGATTACATACTCTATCAAATTACACTACATATTTCACATCATGATAAATCACACCACATCAAATATCCAGAAACAAAGTGAGTGGTTGTTTAACACATGGATTCCATCACACTCATCACTTGTTAGAGCTACAACCCTCCCAATAGAATCATCTTATTGTCACACTAACATAATACAATTACATCACAACATCCACCAAGAGAAAACATTTATTCATGACTAATCATTTTTCACTCCATGATATCCCTACTAGATATGGTGACCCGGAGGTCCAATGCCCTGAAGGCCCATGATGGCCTGATGCCCCATTATGGCCCTAAGGCACAATTTCTTTTAGGGCCTCGTATAAGGCTTGAAAGGAAAAATTGGTTTAATAGAATTGTAACTGAAATTTCCCACGATAGTAGTTTCTATAGTTCTATATTATTAGGGAAAGTCTACTAAAAATATATATTTTTTATTAAAAATTATGTATAAAAATTATGATAATACTAATAATATATTAAATATACAAACAATTATAATAGGTAATGTTAATCTTTTTAACTGATTAGAAATCTTAATTTATAATGAATATAGTAATTAAATTTAGTTATCAATTTATATATATTCTAAATATATTATACTAATATAATAAATTATATAAATTAATTTATATATATATCCTTAAGTTCATAATATATGTGTATTTGAATATATTATACAAATAAATTATTTAAAATTATTTATAAATGATTATATTAATATAAATAGTTACATTATCAAATATATATTTATATATAAAATTATGAAATAAATATAAAGATTCATGAGTATAATCATTATAAAAATAATAGAATTTGGATTAATGGTTCAGTCAATGCGGTCTAAGAAACCAGTAGAGGTTTGCTTCCTTGTGGAAAAAACTATGTACTAGATTTTGAAATCTAATAGGGTTTTTTATTTGGTGTTGTCAGAAAATGGAAGGCCTCTTTGGAGTTACACTACATGAGATCTCACATGATGGAATTTCAGTTATAAGTGCAAACACATAAGGATTTTAGGAGTTATAAGGGGGAGGAGTGTGAGTGCACAACATGAATTTTAATATGATTGTATGTGAATGAATAAAATAATGGGAGGTTGAAGTAAATATTCCACATAGTCAATATATATATATATAATAATACTAAAGATGAAATAATAAATGTTTCCCTCTCTCATTCACTATTTTTTCGAGAATTTTTGTTCCTCTCTTTCTCATAGTCTATCCACTAAATGATTCATTATCTAGTTTTTTCCTCCAACTACTTCATTCATATTCTTCTTTAGCTCTGGATCTCATCCATTAACACTCGAAAAGCTTGAGGATATTCTTAAACAACTATCTCCTTATCTCACCTCCTTCGTAAATGAATTACATTAAATTTATTCGTTCAGGTAACCATTTTCCATTGACACACCTCTTCTATATCATGATGACAATATTATCATACTATAATCTCATAATTACAAATCCCTAAAAATACCTAAAAATAAGTTCCTTTGAACATTCTCCCACAAATAATCATTATTTCCAACTAACACACATTTAACATCCTCACATATGGTTTATAGTTCACCAGGATTCGTCAAAAAGATCGTCTATCTCTTAGTATGCATATATACACCTAGAAAATAATTAATTTATCAATGATGTAATAGTTCAAGTAACAAATTTATACAATGAAACTAATAAATTATTTGATTCATTATGTGATCACCTGATTTCTAATATCCTTTTATTGATATACATTCCCTAAAGGTGAATTCTTCTACTACCGAATGAGGATAATGGACTGACAACTTTTTCATGTTACTCAATGGAATTCATTGATTATTTCAAAATAAAACCCAAAAGGTAATTTAGAATTGAAAATATTTTTTTGTATCACCTAATTCCATGATTAATTTTTTTTCTTATATTATTTCTTCACTAATATCATATTCCAATTTTGTTTTCAAACCCTAAGAGTTTTTTGTCATTCTAATATTTCTAAAAAATGCCCAGTCATTAATTTATTGAATTTTATTCCTTCTTCCAGAAAATCCACAACTATGAATGTAAATCCCAAAATTATTTCCCCAATTTTATAATTAATTCCACAGATCAGTTCACTATGGTTCATTAATTTGATTATTTTATATGTTCCATAATACCCACTTATCTACTATAACAAATTTAACATATTTTTCTTCTAAAATTTCATTCAAATTTTAAATATATATATATATTAATGTATTTATAAATTACATTATCAAATAATTTATCTTTGTGTTTCTTTGAAATAGTCTAATGAAATTTAAACTCAATTAATTTCATCCATGTACCCATATACAATTTTATTGGTTAATATGTATATTTCTCATTTTTTAATTGATAAACTCAAATTTTTTATTTTACTCAATTTTCATAGAGAAAATTGTAAAAAACATGGTGTTTCGAAACACGAGAATATGTCTTGAGAAAAATATCTAAATTTATACAGTAAACTGGGATTTTCAATACCATTATATCGCATTGAATTATATTTGAAATCTTGTTACATTGGGCCTTTGATTTATTTTTTAAACTTAGTGAATATTTTCATTTTCTAGAAAAATCATTCACAAGTATACAAATTGTGGAATCTTGATACTATTTTCAATGTTTTTAATTGATCATAACATTTTATTGGAAGAAAATACCCTAAAAATTTTCAATACAATTCAATTTTATTTTATAGTATTTTTTCACATTTATATAGGTGAAATTATGTAATTTAATTTATATATTTATTAGTTTCTTATACCTTTTATATGTTTTAAATTTGATGATTTTCAATAATTTACTTCTTATGTTCTATGATAACACTTTATTATTGTTGTAATTGGATATACATTTTTATATATCATTGTTACCACATTTCTTATCTTAATTATTTGTATATTTTTACATAACTATGCAATTTCTATGTATATTTATTCTATTGATCCCAAAATAAAAGTAACAGGTATTTTGTTCTATTTAGTTGACGTTATGAAATTTTTTATGATAAATTTTCAAATCTTAACACTATGTGCATATTTTTTTAGAATCGATCAACCTTAAGGTGACATACAACGTCCAATTTAGAATTTCAGAAGACTTGTTTAGTTAATAGGATTTATATATAATGACCATATTTTTAATTTTATACATTATTTGATTTAAAAAATTTGTTCACATTAATTTTATTTTCAACTCATGTTTTTAGAAGTGAAGATATGTTTTAGACCTACATATTATTTATATTATACTATTAATGAATATTTTATTTATTTTTTTTTTGAAATTATAGATATTGATGGCATTAATTTTTTTATTATGGTATGTTGTAATGTGATTCTTTAAACCATTACACTAGTATTATAAATGATTGTTTTCAACATATGGAATACTAAATTTTTTTCAGTGATGTTAACAAACATAGGATCATTTAACCACACATTAATTCAGAGTTATGATGAGAAATTCATGTAAAGTTTAATGTATACTAAAATTAACAATTAATGTGATTAGCAATGACATATACTATTTACATGGATTCCATTGAAACACTATTATATGTGAAAACCATTATTTTACATTAATTAATATCATTTTTTTGTTAATTTTTTATTTTTGATTAACATATAATAAAAGTGAATATATGTGTGTGGTATATTAAAATACGTTGAAGAGCTTGTTATTTTTCTCATAACTCTATTTGACAGTTACGGATAACTATAATTTTCTCTATGTATTTTTGGGTCCTTATTTTTTAATGTTAATAAGGATGGATAAATATATAATGTTATGTTAATACTAATAAGAGAACTTGACCATTATTGCATTATTTATCCAATTCTTGATATAGGACTTCAAATCTATTTGATCAAAATTGTTTGTATCGACCTCATGAAAATATTTTTTTTCATTTTTTAATGATGTATCAAAAAATGTATTGGATATTGATGGAAAGAACATAATGATTGTTCATTTTATAACTTGACAATAAAATTTAAGTATCTCATGAAAAATAATACAATATGTGATAAATTTAGATGTTTTTCTAAAATGAATGTATGTACTAATTTTCATCTTTCATTAAGATGGTTACATCACTAAGGTTCAAACATGTATCATCTAAAGGGAAAAACTAAATGGTTACATCAACATGATTCTTTTTTTAAAAATATTATATTTAATTTCACTTTAATATATTGACTTATCTGTGAACACATTAATAATTCATAAGATATGTAAAATTTATTATTTTGTCCAATAAAAAAATTATATGAACTCTAAATTATTCTAATTTTTTTTAATTGAACAAATTTTTTAAATGATATTGATTAAAATTTCTCTTTTTAAGATTCTCTGGACTTTTATTTTATATTTGGAATTTTTTTATCTAATTAAAACATTTGTTCTAGATTTCATTTCATTCATAATGTGTATCTATGATTTCATAAACCATGTTTCTCGAGTACTTTTATAGTGTCCCAAGAATTTTTCTAATATCATTAATTGTTTTCAAAAATAAATATCTTTTAATTATACCACAAATAGTATGTGTATTAGTTCAATTATATGTTTTTATTCATAATACATCATATTAAAACTAATATTGATATCATTATTTTATGCTTCATAATGATATCCTTGATCATTTCGACCTCCTAAAACTATATTTGATATCATGGGGAAGTACATAAATAAAAGTGTTTTTCCAAATGTCCAATAAGAGAAAAAATTTAATAGGTAAACAAAACGTGTCAGTCAAAGGTATAACATGATACCATAAATAAAAAGGATCGTGAGTAATCACATTAAAATAAGAAAAAAAGATCATGGTATCATATGATCATGTAATCATTGGAAATATCTAGGTAATATATTTAATTACATAAACATGTGTCATGGTTAACTAACTAAGATATATTACACATTTTAAAAATCCCCATAATGTATTAGGTTTACTCCCTCATCCAATACACGACTCCTATATATATAAATATTTAAAATATTCATAAGAGCACTATCTAGGCACACCCATCAAAACGTTTCTTAGTATATGTGTGAAAAAAATTGAAATAAATCTAGTATAAAACTAAATAGTGTCTTAATAAAACATTTTAATTCTTATTAGTATTCTAATATTATATAGTTATATTCATTATAAATATATTTGGTAATCTATAAATTCAAAAAATAAAGAGTATATTTAAACTAATTTCTTATAATATTTAATATAAATGAATATTTTAAAAAATATATTATTTAATTTTAAAATATTAGGTCCATTTTTAAATTATTCCTATCAAAATCATCTTATGATGAATTTTGGGTAATTTTCTGAAAATATTGAATTTTCAAGGAGTAGGGAAAAATAATATTTTTTATTGAAAACTATATATTGTTTCCATGTGTTTACATGGTTAAATTATATTTTGGAATTGTTTTAAATTTCATTTAGATCATTTATATATAAAAAATCCAATTATGTCTTATAATTCGGTATTATAATATAATTGTTTAAAACAATGTTATATATAAAAGGCCATTTTCTAGAAAATAAGTTTTATATTGTGTTTTTATGGTTTAATTTTAAATTGAATTATAAATATTTATTGTTTTTATTTAAGGAAAATTGATTCTGTATTTGGAAAAATTTATTCTAATTTTTCTGTATAGGTACCTTTTATTTTCTGTCAATATTGATAGTACACATAATAATTTCATTACCTTGTTAAAGGGTAAATTGAGTGATTTTGTTTACGAATGAATTAATAAGACCCATTAAATGACACAAAAAACATATCAAATACAATATTATGATTATATTTTTACAATTACCATCCAAGGGTATAATTTGTGACCTTTTTGGGTCACATGGATGAGATAAAAACATTATAGTATTTTTATAAAAAAAGACGAACATGTGACACTATGATTTTTAAGAAGTGAATTCTTTTAATATGATATTATCCAAATTATATATTCGACAATAAATATTATTTTTTAAAATAAAATATTTATTTTTATCATGATTTTTTATTTATAATTTTTAATGATTATAATATTACCTTGATTGTATACTCAACACTAATGTTGTAATTGTTCAATTAATGGAAAAATAAAATAAATGATTTTAAAATTAGTAAAATAAATAAAACATGATGTAATTAGATTAATACACAACTTTTAGAAATTAAATTTGACTATTTATTATGTTTGAATATATATTTTATGACTTAGTAGTGTTATATTTATTTGTTGATGTAAAACTAAGAACCTGTTCTAAAATTGACATTATGGATATTTAAATGTAAATAATATTTTCATAAATGACGTTAAATACATAAGAATTTTTTTTCAGACTCATCATTAGGGTAATTATGATAAAATCATCCATGGTTCATGTATTTCCCATTGGTCCATTAATAATAACTATATTGACTCTCAAAGTGTGAAAAACCAAGCTGTCTCTACAAGATTTGGAGGGGTTAAAAGCAAATGATAAGGGTAGAAATATAGTCAAATTTTGTATAATTTTTATTTTATATGGGAATTCAAACCCTTAATCATATTATATTATAAATAAATCACTTTTAATATATTCAATATTAAAGAATAACATTTATTAATTTCATATTTAGAGAAATGTCACCACTGACACTCCCCTCTCTTATGAAGGGGAGATTCATCTTCTCATTTAATAACATATAAAAACTCATTTCGCTCAACAAATATAATCCCAATTCCCTTCATAAAATAACTCCAGTCATTCAATATTTTTTTTGAAGAATACAAATCTTATTGGTCATATGGTCTATGAAAAATTAATTTTTCAAACAATATGTATAGTTTATATCTCAATGATTTAGTTTTTTTTCTCTCACACTTCCATAAAATATTATACAACCATAATGAAATAATAAATCTATTACAATATATATTATAATATGTTATTATTTTAATATCATGGTCTATGTCTATCTCCTCTTCCATCAAATGGGAAATGATTTCGTCATTCATGTGTTTTAAAGACTACGACCCTAGGAACTGTTATTTTTATATGTTCATCATCGTCTATCAATACTATGAATTTATATTTATAAATGGTATTAATGAAAAATTTATAATTCTAAAAATATAATTAATCATTTATTTTCTTACCTTTTCATGCACAATAAAAGGATTACTTCGTTCATGCATACTTGTATTTTACCACCTTTATGGAGCTATGTGATTCGATTTTCATCAACAAATCTCATGGATGATATTAATAAGTATATTATATGATATAAAATTATTAAATATGATATTATGATTATTATGGATGGATAAATTAATATATACTCTATTTCAATGATAATTTTTGAAAAATAGAAATGTTGGTCATGGTACGTACGACCTACCATCTCCAAGACTGTAACATAGTGCCTTTTTATTTACCTAAAAATAAATAATTTATTTAAAATTATTATTTATGTATATATATGATAAATATTTCAGAATTATCATCCTTGATATCATTTAATAAGGACCTCTTTTTACATTTTCGGTCAACCAAATTTATTTTGGCTTAATGAATATCAACAAAATGTTTGAGGTGAGATTTAATGATTTAGAAATTTTCTTATATTTTTAATGAGTTTTATAAATGGAATAATAAAATTTAAAAAAACTATTAAGGAAGTAAATAAACAACCTTATATTATTATACATGGAGATAGATAACATAGTTGACAAGTCAGACTCATGGTTAGTGACATTATTTTAAAAATCCACATTTAAAGTTCATTTTCAACTCTTTCTACAATTGTCAAAATTAATGTAGTTTTTCAAATATATATAATGAAAGGAATATAATTACATAGTGATTAATTAAATATTCGAATCCTATTTTACATTTTATATGTTTACATTCAAATAAAATATTTTCTTTTGTTTGTGTTCAATTTTCCTAACTAATTAATTTTAATATACAATGATTATTTTCCTCAAGATTTATTTTAATGATCATTTCAACTTTTAAAAACATGATTTAATTATTTTTGGAACTACTTTTGTTTTTAATGATAAGGTTATTTTGGATATTTGAAATTGTTTTTTAAAATGGATTAACAAGAGTTTCTCAAAGGGTTTACGATGAAAGGTAATAAGAATAAAATTATTTATTCATGATAATTTAAAAATATTTAATATAAATGGGTGATACCAATACTGATTAAATAATAGGTTGTGTCCAATTATATATCATGGTTTATCATGATATAGCATATACAACCTGTGAGGGACACTATAGCACCCTAATGAATTGGAAAAAATTTTGACGTTGATCGTGATAACTATTCCAAGATTAAATGTGTTGGTTAATCCATGAGTAGCTATAATGGTTACTCTAAAATAATGTTTAGAAGATAATATTTAAGGTCTTTTATGAGTAATTGTGATGTTCAATCCAAAATTAAGCATCATTGTTATTCAATATATATGTGTGATATATATGACACTGTGAAAAGTTTTCATGTGATTTTCAAGTTATCAAAGAAACCTTTAATATAATATTTTAAATTAATGTTTTCCAAAGAAATTTTTTATGAAATATGTTTGGAAGAGATAGTGATTTCTTGGGTATGAATTTTTTTAAAGTAAAAAATATTTTAAAAAAAGAATATTTTATATGTATTCATGGTTTATCGATTTCATTATTTATATACCTCAATAAAATTATTGTTCTCATCCCATTTATATATAGTTTTTGAATATGTTTTTAAGGATTATTTGGAACAAGTATTTGTACAATATCAAATTTTTGAAGATATATCAAAAAATAAAATATGTTCTTTTTTAAAAAGTATTGATTTATAGGAAAAATAGTCAGTAAGTAGACCAATCCACTCTGTAATATATGAATTTTTTATGTAAGATTTATGCACAAATTCTCTAAAACTCTAAATTTAATAGTTTTTTTGAAATTAATCTTATTTTAATTTTAAACTAACAAGAATATGTATTGTTTGAGGTTATGAATTATAGTTTTCATTATAGTAGGGTTTAAATATCATTGTAGAATAGTAGGTTTTCACAAGAGGTTATCATAAATGTTTTTGATTCCATAATCTGTTTACACTACTAAAATTAGAGGTATTTGTGATGAGATATTTGCGATAGGATCCCATCGTAAATAGTCTTTAACGACGGGCCCCCGTCACAAATAGCCCGTTGCAGAAAACGACATCCCAAATATTATTTTTTGGGATGGGCCCATCGCAAAAAACAAGTATTTGCGATGAGATAGGTCCCTATCGCAAATAATTTATCGATTATATACATTATATTTGAATAAACCTTTTTCGATAGACTGTCACAAATAAGCCTTTGATTATATACATTATATATATAAAAACAATTTGTGAAGGGCACGTCACAATTAGTATTTGTGACGGGCCCATCGTCCCATCGCAAATACTAATAATAAAAAATTATATTTAAATTATTTGCGAAGGGATCCTGTCAGAAAATGTCCCGTCGTAAATACTAAATATTCGATAAAAATTAATAAAAATATGATTAGTGAAAAAATATATATTAATAATATTAAAACTATAAAAAAAATTATTATTATTAAAATAAACAGACATTATAAAATATAATGAAAATATATATTTAATAACATTATGATTAATAAAAAATTTATATTAATTTTATTAAAATAATAAAAAATATAAAAAATTATTACAATTCTCAATGTTTACAAAAAATATAAAAAAATCATAAAAAGTTATTATTATTATTAAAATAAAAAAATGTTAAAAATTCTAATACTATTAATAAAAAATTAAAAAATTAAAACATATTACTAATTATTAATATTTATTACTAATTATTAGTAATTATTACAAATTAATACTAATTATTACTCATTTTTACTAATTATTACTAATTATTACTAATTATTGTTAATTATTACAAATTATTAATAATTACTACTAATTATTACTAATTATTACTATTTGTTACTATTTATTGCTATTTATTACTATTTATTCCAAATTTTTTTCTATTTATTCCTATTTATTACTATTTATTACTATTAATTACTATTAATTACTATTTATTACTATCTATTACTATTTATTACTAATTATTCCTATTTATTACTAATTATTCCTATTTATTACTAATTATTCTTTTTTATTACTAATTATTCTTATTTATTAGTAATTTTTCATATTTATTACTCATTTTTCTTCTTTAATACTTATTATTCCTATTTTTTCCCTATTTATTCCAATTTTTTCCAATTTAATCCTTTTTATTGCTATTTATTCCAATTTATTGCAATTTATTACTATTTATTCCTATTTATTTGTATTTATTCCTACTTATTGATATTTACTCTTATTAAATTGCATTTATTACTATTTATTTCTATTGATTAATAATTAGTACTAATTTTTACTATTTGTTACTATTTATTACCATTTATTCCTATTTATTACTATTTATTCCTATTTATTCATATTTATAACGAATTATTCCTATTTATTACGAATTATTACAATTTATTACATATTTATTACTATTTATTACCTATTTATTAATATTTATTACCTATTTATTACTATTTATTACATATTTATTAATAATTATTCTTATTTATTACTAATTAATCCTATTTGTTGCCAATTATTCTTATTTATTACCAATCATTTATATTTATTACGAATTATTCCTATTTATTACGAATTATTCCTATTTATTATGAATTATTCCAGTTTATTACGAGTTATTCCTATTTAATAGGAATTAATCTTATTTATTATGAAATATTCCAATTTTTTAAGAATTATTCCTTTTTTTAAGAATTAATACAATTTATTACTCATTATTTTTCTTTATTACTAATTATTACTAATTATTCTTATTTATTACTAATTATTCCAATTTATTACTATTTATTCTTAATTATTCCTATTTATTAATAATTATTACTATTTATTACTATTTATTACGAATAATTACTAATTATTACTAATTATTACTAATTATTAACAATTATTATTAATTATTTCCAATCATTTATAATTATTACTAATTATTATTTTTTGTTACTTATTATTGATATGTATTACTATTTATTATTATTCATTACTATTTATTACTATTTATTTCTAATTATTCCAATTTATTCCTTTTTATTACTAATTAATTCTATTTATTACAAATTATTCCTATTTATTACCATTTATTCTTATTTATTACAATTTATTCCTATTTATTGCGATTTATTTCTATTCATTATGAATTATTACTATTTTTTACGAATTATTACTATCTATTCCTAATTATTACTAATTAATACTATTTATTACTAAATGTTCCTATTTATTACTATTTATTTCTATTTATTTCTATTTATTGATATTTATTCCTAATTATTTTTATTTATATCTAATTATTATTAATTATTACTATTTATTACTATTTATTACAAATTATTACTATTTATAACAATTTATTACTAATTATTACTAATTATTACTATTTATTACTATTTATTACTAAAATATAGATAACAAAACAATTTAAATCTAATTTAATTGCAATTAATCAACAATAATGAAAATAAACATAAAAAATTTAAAAAAATACTAACTTAAATAAAATATAAATACCTTTAAACTTGATCTCCTATTGATATAAGCGCCACCACAACTTCTCCGTAAAAAAAATAACTTAGAGAAATTTTAACACTCAATCTTTAGTTTAGAGAGAGAGGAATCGAGAAATGACAGGAAGAGAAAGAAAAACGGCGGGGGTATATATAGGTTAGAATAGTTACCACGGGCTTACCATCGCAAAAAGTACTTTTTGCGACGGGGCCCGTTACAAATACATTTTCCCGCATTAATTGTTGTCTATGGTTTAAAGGTTATTTGCGATGGGCCCCATCGCAAAAAGTGACATGCCGACACAACTTTTGTGACAGGACAACATCGTTGCAAAAACCCATTTACCACCAACTTTATTCGCGACAGGTCCGGTCGCAAATAGGCTCCGACCGACAACTTTTTGCGATGGGGAGATCCCTCAGTTGCAAATAACCTTCCTTCCCTTTGGCGCGCAACCTGCGCTTTTGCGCGCAACACCTGCCGTAGAACTCATTCCCTATTGCGATGGGACCCTAAATTCCGTCACAAATAACAAGTTAATTGTGACGTGACAAACCCCCCATCGCAATTAAACTCTAGGATGGACTATTTGTGACAAGATTAATTCCCGTAGCAAATACCCCGTCACAAAAGACAATTTTTCCGTAGTGTTATAATAATATTGTTGATCATAAGTTAAATGGATTAGAAATTTTTTTTGAGGCTTCATGTTATGAAAATGTAAGGTTAAATATGACAGTGTTTATGAAATTTAATAATTAGGTAATTATGGGTTTTTAAATTTTGGGATGCAAACTGAATGTTATACGATAACCTTTTAAGATAAATCAATTCCTTAATATTGAATATAATAAAGTTATTTTCAGGATGTTTATAACATTTCAAGTAATTTTAAATGAATTATATTTCTATTAAAATTATAATACTTTGGTTTGGTGAAGACCCATCACGTTTGGTATGGTTGCATGGGCTCAAATCCATAGTCCAAGGGAAACAAGGGTGCATCATCTATAACTGGGCAACGTGATGTCTAGGGAAGTTTAATTTTTTTTCCATTACATAATCTACAAATTAGATAATGATTGAATTGAGTTTTGGACGAAATGTTTTATTTAATAGATACCATGGGATTGAACTTTTTTTGTTATATATGTTATTTTCGTATTTTTAGAGGAAGATCACTATAATTTTTGGGTTCATTACATGGATAAGATAAATTTAATACTATGGGATTATCTTTGGTAATCATATAACATTAAATTTTTTATTTATAGTGACTTAGGTTACATATATAAATAATTATCAAAGCTAGTGAAATATATGTTTTAATGATGAAATTTGTTTTTGTGAGAATTTAAGAGACATTGATGGGAATTGTAGTTAATTGATAAATTATTCATTGAGGACTATATTTTCAAATTCTTCAGATTTTTGGGTTTAAATATTTTTGGGTAATATTTTTTTGGGATTTTATTGATTTTTTTATTTAATGATATATGTTGATCATTGGAAAGTATATTTGAATTTTGTAGATTAATGTTTTTTTCTTACATAAATTTCTATTCATATTGGGAATCATTTTAGTATATGCTAACCATTTTTGTTTTGTAAAATTTCTAATGAATGTGGGAATAACCTCAATCCTTGTTTGGATTATGCAATCTATTATAATATGATTCAATTTCCTCATGCATGCAAAATTCATACTAAAAACCCAAAATTTGCATAAAAATATGAGTTTTTTGTGGAAATAGAATAAATGATAAAATTATCTTTTAGAAGAAATTATATTCCCTATTGATTCTAGAATATATAGTAATAAAATTATTATAAATTAGGAACAATATATTAAAACAAATATTTTATTCTATTTTCTGCTTTTACAATGAATGGTTGTCCTTTTCCACACCACATCTGGTTTTTGTATTGTCATTATTGAGTATATCACAATCAATCAATCCTTGGTAGTTTGTTTCATCATCCTTATCCATATTCTCAAATCCCAATAATGTTCCCATA
The DNA here is from genome assembly GCA_963277665.1 of Viscum album. Taxonomy (NCBI): domain Eukaryota; kingdom Viridiplantae; phylum Streptophyta; class Magnoliopsida; order Santalales; family Viscaceae; genus Viscum; species Viscum album. The sequence goes on along the minus strand of OY728133.1, from coordinate 1,860,971,565 downwards.
TTCATAAACTTGGTATGTGTTATAAATAGTTTCCTCCAAAAATTCTTTTCTTTCTTTTCAATAGAAATCATTATGAAACTTTTTTCTGATGAGGGTTTTCTATCAAGTTATTTTGAAAAGTCAAACCTTAGAAACTGACCAGATGTTCAAAATTGCAAGGATGGAATTTCAAGAGGTGGGAGAAGTTAACAAAAAAATATGTACTAAATAAATCATTTTAATATTTATTATTACTAACTAATTGAATAGTTATATTCATTATAAAATTATTAAGTTATTCATAAAATAAAAATGGAAATGGTTTTATTAAACTCAATTTGAAAATAAGTTATTCAAAAGTTTATTTTCAAAATAGATGAATTCTAATTTTATAAAATGAATTTAATTTATAAATTCTACATTTTTATATTTCTTAAGGATGAATTTCAAATAAATTTATTAACAATATTTATTTTTTGATGAATAAGAATGATTTATCATTTTTATTGAAAATATGTATTTCATAATAATGTATTTTTATGGTAAAATTATTTTATAGATTAAATGATTTTTTAATTTGTTTATTTTATTTTACAGTAATCCAATTACATTTTTTTAAATTTAATTTATAGTTTCATTTATCATAAAAACATTTTAAATTTAAAAAGTAAATTTCTCCAAGTTAAACACTTTTTTTGTTATTCCATCATAATTTCAAAACTAAGTAAGAAACATATATTGTGTGAATTTGTCAAAATAGATTCTATATTTGGAATACTTGGGAATAATTTAATAGTACAATTGTTTTCTATTTTCGGTCAATATAAATGGAAGACATAGTAATTGTAATGAAATGGTGAATGATAAATGAGGTAATTATAGAAAAAAATAAAATAAAATGAGCCAGTAAATGTCCAAAAAAACATTCGAAAATAATATTTTTTATGAATATATAGTGATAGTAATCACCCATGGGTATAATTAATTACCTTTTACGTCCACTTGGATGAGATTATGACCATTATAGTATGTTATTGAAGGAAAATTCAAACATGTTACACTCTTTTTTTAATGTGTTATTATATTAATATGGTTTCATATATAATATATATTGGAATATAAATATGGTTTTCTGATATAAAAGATTCAAATTAATCATGATAATTTATTTTTAATTTCGTATGATGATATAATTACCTTCAGTTATTACACAATGTAGTGGGAATGGTTATTCAATTAAAGGAAAAACCAATAAATTATATTATAAATATTAAAATAAATAGCATTTGAGATAAAAAAATAGTAAAAAAGAATTTTGTAGAAGGACATATCATGTTTAGTATGTCTTAAAAAAATTTGGTTTGAACTATATCTATTATATTTAAATTATTAATTTCAAACAAATGAATAGTTTAAAATTTAACATTATGGAAATTTATAGTAAATAATTATTTTTTAAATGATCTAAAATTATTAAAAATTAGATCTTTGTACATGTTATTTATATATGGTTGAAAATACCAATCATGTTCCATTTATTATCCTTTTTCCATTTATAGTAACTAAAACACCATCATATAGTAATCATTCATGTTGTCATGGTAAGAGTTAAAGGGGTTAAATAAAAAATCTAAGCTTAGAAATATAGTCAAAACATGTGAATTTTTATTTTCTGAGGGGAATTAAACGTGTAATTATATTATATTTTAAATAAATCACTTTTCATCTATTTGTAATTGGAAATTAGTTATATTAATTAATTTATTTTAAAAATACCATGAGTCACCCTCCTCTATCATATAAAGGCTCACTTATTTTCGAATTGCATCACATCACAAATCCCATTGGGGTTGTCAAATCCAATCACAATTACGTTATTTGAATCCGCTATTTCATTATTTAGGACTTTTTTTATAAACACTACAAATCATAGAGGTCATATTGTGTTAAAAAAATGATGGATTTTAGAGAGGAGGTATATAATTTTTCAGCATGGTTTTTTGTATCTTAAAAATACCTCAAAATATTTTCCAAAATGAAAACATAATGACTATTGTATTATAAATGTATTAGGATGTTATAATTTTGTTTTCATGGCCTATATCCATCTCCACTTCCATAAAATGGGAAAATAATTCTCCATTCTAGTGTATGGTGGACTACCTCATCACTGACTAATGTAATTCATTTTCCACAATTATCTCTCAATACTGGTTATAATGATGGAATTAATGTTTTTGTAAGATATTAAAAAAAATATCATTTTGATAATACAATATCTTGATTATTTTATTACCTTTCCATGCATTAAAAATATATAACATCATTCCTGCGTACATGTGGACTACAGCATGCATGTAGTGACGTGATTGGTTTTCCATCACCACATAACATAGATGATATATATAAGTCTTTTTGAAAAATTAATATTATATATTTGATATTATTATATTTATATGATGAAAAAATAATAATTACATTCTTACCATGATGATCATAAAAAAATGGAAATGGGACACATCGCATGTATAGCCTATTGTCTCTATGATTGTAAAATAGTTTATCTTTCATAACCATATTTAATGGTAAGATTTAAAAGTAAACTTTCTGTATTGAAATGATAAATATTTAATGATAGTTATTCTGAAAATAAGGAAATTATGTAGTGTTTTTTCATTTTCAAATGATCAAATTCATTTTCGATTTAAGTATTGAATATCCTCAAAACATCTGATGCGAACTTAAATTACCCAATAATTGTATATATAATGGTAATAAGTGATATAAAGGGAATAATAAACTTGATAAAGTTTATTAATGAATCAAATAATAATACTATGTTTTTTATTCAGGAAAATAGAGAATATATGTGATGTGTCAGACTTAGGGTAAGGTACCTTATTTAAAAAAACTATTTTAAATGTTCTATTTTCAACTCTTTTTACAACAGATAAAAAGGAATGTATTTTTTAAAATATACAAAATGAATGGAATTTCCAACTATCACTATTCCTTAATAGATGAAAGCCAAATAGAAACATTTATGGGGTTACATTCAATTTACATGTTTTCCATTGTACATGAAATATTTTTTCAAAATAAAATATTTCTATATTGAATGGGTATTTTACTCAAGAACGTTTCTAATGATATTATGTACCAATAAATTTCCAATTTCCAATTTTATGGTTATTAAAGATTTTAAAATGTGTTTTTAAGTAGATGAATACATCATATATCAGATTGTTTTTTTCATACATGTTTACAACAGTTTCTCAATGTATATATGTTTACAATTTGTATGACAAAAATAATTTATTCAATATACATGATCATTATATATGAGAATCATGTTATCCTAGAACATAATATAAAAAGTTTTGATCCTAATTATATGTCTTGGAAGAGCCAACTATATAATTTAAGAAGGATTAACCCCATTATATATCTCTAATGTAGTGGGTAATATTTTGATGTTGACCGTAATGGTTATTACAAGATAAACTATAATGGTTTATCCATGACTGGTTGCAACGGATACTCTATGGTAATATTTGTAAGAATTCTATTATGGTATTCCATGACTATATTTAATTTTCACTATAATGAAATATTGAGAATAAATCCATTGAGGCCATCATTGAGTATCTATGATAGTTACTCCAATATTAAAGGTGATTTTTATTCCATGTATAATTGTGAAAAGTATAACTTTGTGAAAAATATTTCTTTTGATTTTTATGTTTGAAATAAAACCATTAGGAGTATAGATTGAATTAATTTATTCTAATGAAATATTTCATGAAAATATTTGGTAATATAAGGTGATTACATAGGTCATACAATTGTTGGTCTTGAACCCAAAGATTACATAAAAATGTTAAATTTTTATAATTATTAATGGCATATCAGTTTTTTCATTCTTTTTTCTCTTACTAATATATTTAGGCTCTTTGAACATTTTAAAATGTTTTTCAAATATATTAATGGATTATATGGAACTTGTATGGCATCATGATCTTTTTTAATGATATGTTATGTGAATAAATATGTGTTATTAAAAAAATTTGAATTGTGTGGAAAATGGATACTAAATAGAAGTTTCCAATTTTACATATAAGGAAATTATATAAATTTTTTATTACCTAATTACATAATGCTCAAAAAATGTAATGATATTTTGTAAATGAAAATGATTTGTCATTTAAAATAACAATATTATGTAATGATTATGGTTGGGTCTATACAGTTTGTATCATGGTAGGGTTTATATTTTTTTGAGATTAAAATGTTTTCTTACGAGGTTATCTTTAGAGTTATAGATACAAGCAAGGAGAAATAATTTTAATTTTACAATATATTATATTAATTAGAAAACCCTTTTGATTTTTGAATGTTATTAAATTTTAAGGTGACCATTCATTTTATTGGAGACATTTAATATTTTTGTAATTTTGGTTCATTAAATTTTGGGATGAAAATTTATTGTTATAAGATAATTATTGAGGATAAAAAATTTATTCACATTGAATATACTATTGATATTTGTGATAATAGTTATCACACTTATAGTCATGTTATTTGAATTATAATCTTGGTAATATAAAAACATGTTATTCAGGTGATGGCACCTTGTGTTTTGAAAATCTGTGGTCCCTAAACACAATTTTGATGGGTGATAAGGTTACACCAATACCTTTGGCCTATATGATTTCCTAGTAAGTATGCAGTATTTTTTCAATATTTAAAAATTTTAAATGATACAAATTCTGAAATTTTTTTAACATATGTTTCAACATATAAAAAATCATAGGATTGAAAATTTATTTCTCGATTAAGTGATTTATGTAATTTCATAATAATATCACCATAGTTTTGGGGATAATTATATGATTATGGTAAACCAAATACTATGGGATTATTTATAGAAATCATATATGATTTTATTATATCCTTATGGTGATTCAGGTTATCTATAGAAAAAATTATCCTATCTTATAGAATATTTATTAATGGGATGTAGAGTTTTCTATGATCCATTAAGAGACATTAATTTGTTTTTTAGATAAATTCCAAATTAATATTGGAAGACTATGTGAACAATACTTCTAATTTTTGAGTTCTAATGCTATTCAGGTATTTTTTTATGAACTTTAAGGATAAATATTTATTGAATGATCTAATTTGAACTTTGGTTAATACAATTTATTTATAGAGATTAATATAGTTTTCACCATTTGACGATTTATTAATATTGGGAATAATTTTATCAAGTGCTAACTAATTTGGTTTTGGTTAATTTATAGAGATTAGCAGAATAACTTTTTATCATTTTTGGATTATGTGATCCATTATATATTTATTATATTGCATCAAGCCTGAAGAATTCATCATGAATTATCATCCTTTGGAGTAAAATATGGGTTTGTGGTGTATAATGTTTAAACGATAAAATTCTTTTTTATAAGTAAGTATATATCCTTATAGTTTTAGTTTTAATAGTAAATTAATTCTTTATAATTTGGAAGGATCATGAAAAAATATATATTATTATATTTCCTACTTTTTGGATTAATTGTTGGGGTTTTCACACCTCATAGAGAAGTTGTAATGTGTATGTTTACTTTCTCATGACCGTGATCTATATCACTCTCAATAAATACATAGGAATATTTTTTATTCTATATACATATTTTCACTTCCCAATATTTTTTTCATTTTTATAAACTTAATAATATTTATCTCATTTTACCTTCAAACATTATTTTATCTCTTTTAAATAGGATACATTTTAATCCATTTTAAAACGTGGGATTTCTAAATTGTTTTTTTGAAAAGTCAAGCCTGGTTTCTATGAAAAGGATCAAAATTATGGAGATTCAATTTAAAATATTGGGGGGATTTAAAACCTATTTTGTGATATAATTAATACTTTTATTTTTTATTAGTATTTTTGAAATATATAGAAAGATTAATTTGAAATATATTCAGTAATTATTAAAATTTAAAACGATATGATTTGTTTAAACTCAATTCATAAAAAAACTTATTTAATTTTTTTAAGTTTACAATTTTAATAAAAAAAATTATTTTCATTTTTTAAATTCAATATTTCAACATTATCTTATGATGAATTTTGTAAAATTTAATGATAATTTTTATTTTCAAAGAAAATTAAAAATTCTTGTTTTTTATTAAAAAAACAATTTTAATTTGAAGTATTTACAGAGTAATTTTTTTTAAATTAGTTTTAATTTTAATTGGATAAATTTTAATTATAATAAATTATTTATTTGTTTTAAATGGAATTTATACTTTTATTTAATATAAAAATATATTATATTTTAATAGGGAATTTCATTTGAAAAACTAATTTTATATGTGTTTTTCAGATTAAATTTTAATTTAAATTTTGAAACATCTATATTTGGGATTTTGAAAAATGGTACTGTATTTAAAATTAGTAGGTCCAAATTTATTAAATAAGTCCATTTTATTTTTGTTAAATTTGAATAGTAAACATTGTAATTTTATTACCAAAATATAAATTAGGTTAAAAATAGAATGATAGGATCCATTAAATGACCAAAGCAGTTGACTAGTTTTTTATGAGTATATAAAGACCATAATAATTTAATGGTAGAATGTATTTCCTTTTGGGTCCACTTTGATTTCTTTACGACCATTATAGTATTTTATTTAATTAGAAGTTAAACATTTCCCTTCATTGTTATAAATAAGTGTGGTATTTTTAATATATTATTATCCAAATGATATATTCAACTATAAAAATTATTTCTAAAGATAAATTATTTTTATTGATCACGATATTTGTTTTAAAAAAATTGTGATGATATTACTATTAACTACTTCTTCAATGCTGATGTATTAAATATTCCATTAATGAAAGACTAAAATAAAATATATTATAAATATTAAAGGAAATATATTATTTATAACTACTTATTTGGCATATATTATAGACTCACATGACATGTTGTGTATTTTTTAGGTAACATTTATGAATTATAAGTGTTATCTTGACATTATTAATGTCAAACAACTAAATAGTTCTACAATCTTACATTAATGATATTTTATAGTAAATAATATTTTATTAAATAATATAAATATCATAATAATATCATATTTTTAATGTGATTAGGATATGTTTTATAAAATCAACCATGTTACATTAATTGGACATTTTTTATTTTTTCTAAAATATATAGACCCTCAACTATGAAAATATATATTTTAATCATATGTGTAAGGGTTGTTAAAACCAAAAGAAAATGGAATAAATATAGTCAAAAAATTTATATTTTTTATTATATAAGGTCATTTAGAACAATATTCATCTTATATTTTCAATAACTAAATATTTAATATTTTTAATTTGAACATTTATTTATATTAATTTAATATGTTTAGAAATGTGAATAGTTGACCTCCCCTCTTTTATAATGGGGAACTTATTCTTCTCTTATAATAACATATAAAAACTCATTTGTTTTTTCCAATACATTCCCATGTATATTTATATAATCTCTTCCATCATTATATAATTATTATTTTTGGAACAATATCAATCATTGAGGATATACGATGTGAAGAAAAAAATAGGATTTTCATTCAAAGGCGTGTAGTTTTTGTATTGTTTCCCTTACACATACATTAAATATTCAAAAACCATGATAAAATTATAAAGACAATATAATCCATATAATGAGAGGTTTATATTATATTTTCGAGACCTATATCAATATATACTACAAAAAATTATATAATAATTCTTATTTTGTGTGTATGGATGAAATCCACCTCACGAATCTATGTAATACTCTTTCCATTACCATATATAAATAAAGGTTATAATTATGGAATTAATTTTTATATTGAATATGAATAAAATATTTTTCATTATGAAAAGATTATATATCATTTACGTTATTACATTTCCATGGACTATAAAATTATAACTCTATTGGTGTGTATGTATAGAATACCACCACTACAAAGAAATAAAATTCCTTTTTCACAACCACATCACATTGATGATATATATAAATATATTTGATGAATTAGTATGATATTTATATTTAGAAATATTAATTATAAATAATATTTTTCTTATTTCCATAATGTCTATAATGTCTTTGACCTCTAAAGTCTATTCTTATGAAAAAATCAGGTGTATGAGGTGATTTGGGAGGTCATGGTGACTTATCAAAAACAATTTTCCAAATTTCCATTATTGTAAATAGTTCCATCAATGAAAAGTTCCAACAGTAGACCATTGTGAATAGTGTATCGGTAACCTTCTATGAATAGTGTCATTGGTGACCTTATGTGAACAATGTCATCAGTAACCTTATGTAAACAGGGACATCAGTGACCTTATGTGAAAAGTGTAATCAGTGACCTTCTATGAATAGTCTCATCGGTATCCTTATGTGAACAGTGCAACGGTGACCTTATGAGAACAATGACATCGGTGACCTTATGTGAATAGTTTAATTGGTGACCTTATGTGAACAGTGTCATCGACAACTTTATGTGAATAGTGTTTCCAGAATGGTGAGGTTCTAAAAGTGGCCTTTTTCCCTTGCTAAATTTTCAGTTCATGAATAGTGTTTCCAGAATGGTGAGTTTCAAATGATGAGATTCATGAACATTGTTTCCAGAACGATGAAGTTCTAACGGTGAGGTTCATGAATAGTGTTTCCAGAATAGTCAAGTTCCAGCAATGACCTTTCCCCTTTTCAAAATTATGAGTTCATGAACTGTGTTTCCCAAATGGTGAGGTTCCAATGGTGAGGATGCAATGTTTAGGTTCATGAATAGTGTTTCTAGAATGGTGAGGTTCCAATGGTGAGGTTCATGAACAATGTTTTTCCTTTACCAAATTTTTAGTTGATGAACAGTGTTTTCAAAACGGTTAGGTTCCAACAGTGAGGTTCCTGAACATTGTTTTTCATTAGCCAAATTTCGATTTCATGAACAGTGTTTCCATCTTCCTACAGTTTTCCCCTTTAACGTTTCCTTTATGTAAAATGCATTTAAAACCTTGTTGTAAGGACTCTAACACTGATTCAAAGGCCGTAACTACTATATTAATTTCTCCTAAGGCTTGGCTTGTTTTTACTTAGTCAATCAGCCTGGTTTAATGTGGTCTTATTTGAAAAGAAAACCCATCATATCTTAAACAACTCCTCTATTAAATATTCAAAAGGGATGAGATCTCGCCCCCTATTTATTTTTTCTTATTCTCAGGTGTGAGAGGCTCGATCCTCTCCTTCATCCTTTAGGACATTTGTGATCAAAACTTAATCCATGGATTAGTTCACCTCTATTTTTGGGGCATCTTAGCAGTATAAATGGATCTCCGATATAAGGTATGTTCTATCGTCATTCTTTTGGGTTCATCTCGTTCTGTTTCCCCTCCCCTTGTTATGGAATGATATCTCTTAGTTCCTAATGGACTCTTCATGGGTGTTGACAAGTGTGGTGGTGTCTTTGCATCCTTGGTGGGATACAGTTGTCACGCTGGGGGGGGGGAGATCGTAACCTATTTTGTGTCTCCTCAAGAACTTTTTAAGGTAGGGGATTCGTTGCTTCTCTTATATTGTACATGCAACTGTATAGAAATCATGTTTTATCCCACTAAATCACTATAAAATTGATATAATAAATATTTTTACCTGATAAATAATTGATATCAATTGTATGTTATTTCTTCTTGTTTTTCTAGATAGTTTGATATCTATGATTTCTTTGTTTAGACTTACGTTCTTGATGGAAACTAGTAGAGAACAAAATGATGAAATTAATTAATAATTTCTTGGTTAAAGATAAAGAGGAATTTAAATGAATCTGGTTATTTTTTATGTAATTTTATTTTAATCAAATTGGTGCAATTAGAATTTTTAATTAACTGTGATTTCTTACCTTTTAGTTTTTCGGAATTTGAAACCTATGAATAATAAATTGGTTAATCCAAGATGGATTAAAGAACTAGTTGATTGATAAAAGATAAATCCTTTTAGGGTTCTGAGTTACCCCTTTAATTGATTAAGGGCCAAGATCCCAATGGATATGATGTTTGTTTTCATACTTCTTTTGTTGTGTTGTGATCCTATAGGCCTATTGGTTGTGGCAGGAGTTGTCGCCTAGAGTGGTGAGATGCATCGTTTTATGCATGTGGGTGTTGGGGAGGACACTGTGGATGATGGAATAGGTTGGATTTGAATGTTTGGATACTGGTTTATTCTAATTAGTTTTTTTCCTGCTTTACATCCCCCACTACTCAAAGAAGATGGTCTTTCTTACCCTTCTTTCGAAAGGGGGGAAGATGCGTAGGGTATGCCACATGATTTCCGTTTCTATAGTCTCAATAGAGGATGGGTCTATGCTCTTGCAATAGGAATCAAAGACTTGATGGATAGTTATCTAATCACTGTGTTGATCCCCCTAGTGTTTAGTAGCGTAGAATAATTTTCTAAAATGCATGGGAATATGGGAACATAATGCTATAAAAAAATAATTGAATAAATGATGTCATCCCATAGGGTTGGAGCTTTCTGGAACGAAAAAGTTGAGGTCACAATTTTCAAGGGGACAATGGACTTTGGGTTTGAAGACAATAAAAATTATTGTTGAATTGTTAATGGTTAATTAATGTTTAAAGGGTTAATTAATGTAAAGTGGAACTGATATAATGGGAATTAATTGAGGAAATAAATCTCTTTAAATGATTGTGTGCTTATAGGATACCTAGTCTAAGAGTGGCAGCCAGGATTCTGAGAGACATTAGATATAATTGAGTCTTAGAATTAGTTATGCCCACATTTTAGTGGTGATATATAGTATATTATCTACTTTTTGGGTTTATATACGATACTCTACCCTGTGAGTTAGGGAAACTGACACCCTAGGGATTCTGAGACCTGGGGGTGTTTTCCCGAACATTCTGATGGGAGGATGGATGGAAAACTACCCCATTTGGCCCCTCTCTCTTCTCTTGGTAGTTACTTGTGCTGGTAGGAACAATGGTTAGTTTTCCCCATATATGTGTGTAGAGGTTTGTAATGGCTTGTGGTTATTCCCATACATATATTCTGGTTATAATATCTTATGTACTACTATAGGTGTAATGTGTATAGGTTGTGATGGATTGAGGATCCTAACTCAGTGTATGGGCTGCAATGGCTTGAGGTATAATACTTGACGTAATATACACGTTATACGAGCTGTGGTGGCTCACAGAAACAACATGGTTAATTTCATGTAGGGATGTGGTGGTATTATTACATGAGGAGCATATTGTGGTGCTTCACCCAGGTGTCTATGTGTAAGCTTTTTGGAGAGAGATGCATAGAACGTAAGACGTTGGGGAGACGCTGAAAACTAGTGGGTAAGTAGTAGAGCGGTACCCTTTATATTCTTTTTTATCTTATATACTCTTGTATGCCTTACTTGGTTAGAGTTTCCATAGTGAGGCAGTGAACGTAATATACATGTTTTGTTGACGAGTTAGTTTCATGTGTAGTTCACTATGCATTAGTATGCTTTCATTGATTTTTCCCGAGAGGCTTCAGGGAGGATCCTATTGAGTATACTGTTATAATCACCATATGTATATATAAATAGTTTTTCAGGTCACATGGAGCTAGTTAGAGATCAATCATGTTTCTACTAGCTTGGGGTTGGAGGAGATGTACGAGCTTGTGGTTGCAACTCTTTTTACATTCTTTTTGGTATTTTTAGTTTTTTTCCTTTCAGTTTTAGTAAGTTTCTTGACATTATATCTTTTTATCTGGGAATTATTTTACATTTTAGTCTATATTGGAGTTGGTTTTTTTCTATCCTATCTCTCTCTTCTTCATGAGTTCTCTTAGAGGGTAATGCCTCCTATATGTGTTTTTATTATACCCTATGTGCTAGTCTCCAACCTGGGACTAGTGGAGGCGGGACTTGGGGGTAATTATGTCCCTTCTCACTTTGATGTCCTAGGCAGGGTACACTTTGTGGGGAGGGGGTCTCCACAGAGTGGTATCAGAGGGAGGTTGAGGAATAGGATAGAGTTTAGAGATAGGCATAGGTGAGGATACATGGGTTTCTAGGGAAACAATGTCTGTCAAGTTTAGCAAGTGATGTAAACACAGGAGGATAGTAGAGACATAGTAATTTAAGGCCCCTTATGATATGATGTATGGACCATTATGTTTAAAATGGATACTGAACCAGGTGATACTAGTTTTAGGGTAGAGCCCAAGGAAAGGATCATGCATCATTCTTCTTTGTTTCTCTTTTTGAATTGGTAGACCTTGAGATAGGTTAATATAAAATGAATAAAATAAAATAATTAATTAATTAATGATGAGTCTCAAATATTCTATTTTTAAGAGATCTAAATATTTGATATTTTTCAGGTATGGATCCTTGTCAATGTCCTCGTTAGGATTTATAAAAAGACATCTAGAAGGCTATGCCAGTAGATCACCACCGGGTTGAGGTTGACAATAAAGACACTTAGAGGAGGACACATTGAGAGTTTCAGTGCCAGAGTCTGCAGATGTATGATGGATATGCTTTAGATGTAGTCCTGGAAGACTGGTTGGAGGAGGTTGAGATAGGATTCAATTTGATTTGTGCTCAGAAGGTGTACATGGTCTCTTTGGTTAGGACGATGCTGCGTGGAGCAGTGAGGATGTGGCGGTTCATATTCCTCTATGATCACGAGCTTTCATCGGTCTCCTGGGAGGAGTTCTGAGAAAAGTTTAGAGTCATGTTTCTTTCCTCAATCGTGAATAAGTCCAGTTACCGGAAGCTTCTTACCCTACAATAGGGGAGTTCCAGTGTGAGATATTTCAAAATCCATTTCTGGAACCTTTTATGATATGCTTCGGACCTGTTTCCAGATGAGGAGGCCAAGGCAAGTTATTTCTATGAGGCTTTGCATCCAGAGATGCAGCGCCAGGTCACCCCATTTATGTTGAAGACATATCTTAAGGTTCTGGCGAGGGAATAGGTCATCAAGAGGACTTTTTCTAGAACCGGATTATCATGAGAGGGGAGTCATCATGATTCCTCGTGAAGCTGAGATGTGGTACATGGTCCCCAATTTTCAGAGCAGAATAGTTTATGTTCGGTCAGGGGGGGGAGGTGGTCCCAGCCCTTAGTGTCTCATTTCTACTGGGACAGTATCTCTCATGCCTATTCCAAGGTATTAGGCTATGGTTTTTCATGTGGTGGTTTAGGTAATCAGCAGCAAGAGTGCCCGATCTTTCAGAGTAGTCATCGTGCACCAGGTGTTCCACTCCAGGTTCCTATATTGTGGCAGATTTAGCAGAGGCAGTAGTATCATGTTTCACGAGATTTAGATCGATAGAGGGTAGATGGGGAAGGTAGAGGACAACCCCGTGATTCTCCCCATCCTTAGAGAGCTGAGTGCGGCCATAGTGGTGGTCATCATTAGGGTCAGAGTGGTCATGGAGGAGGTCGTGTTCAGCTTCATGCTTCATGGTTTCCACCTCCATGCATTCCAGATGTCGTTCAAGGTACCATTTTCTTGTTTCTACCTTGGTGTATGCATTTTTTTTGATTCTGTAGAGACACACTACTTCATATCATCTACCCTTGTTCGTGCTTTGGAACATGAGGTAGAGGGGCTTCCAGTGCCCTTGGCGTTGACTGTGCCAGTTGGAGGCCGAGCAGAGCTGTTTAATGTAGGCGGACACTGAGAGCTAGTGTTGGGGTAGCACCACTCTTGGGGGGATTTTCTATGTTTATGTATACAACCATATGATGTCATCATTGGCATGGATTGGTTGTATTCAGTGCAGGCTATCATGGATTTATTTATAAAGAAAGTCATTTTCTTCGAAGCGGATGGAGTGCCGGTGGTGTTTGTTGGCGAGCAGGATCCTTAGATGGGTTATAGGCATGTTACGTCCTTATCATCCATGATGGATGAGATGATGTTGAGTTCATATGATGTTTAGTAGTTGGTGTTCCCTAGGGGCATCAATGAGTACATAGATGTCTTTCCAGAAGAGGTTTTAATGTTACCCCTTCGATAAGAGATCGACTTTTAGACAAAGCTACAACCAGGAGAGCCTCATATCTCTATGTCTCCATATAGGATGTCCCCTTCTGAGTTGTGAGAGCATTTTATATAGCTTTATAGTCTGTTATAGCGTGGTTTTTTCAGCCGAGCATGTCAGTGTGGGATGCACAAGTTTTGTTCACAAAGAAGGCTGACGGTAGTTTACGGTTGTCTATCGATTATCATTGCTTGAACAAAGTGACAATAAAAAATTGCTATCCCCTTCCATGGATTGATGATTTATTCGATCAACATAAGAGTGAAATTTTGTTCTCAAAGACTGAGTTATGGTCATTATATCATCATATGCATTTGAAGGATGCAGATATCCTGAAGACTGCTTTCTGTTGCCGTTATGGGCATTATGAGTTCATTGTAATGTCGTTCAGCATGAAAAATGATCCTGTTGTGTTCATGGGATTGATGAACACTATGTTCCATGAGTTCTCCAACATATTCATTGTTGTTTTCATCAATGACATCCTTGTGTACACCACATCTGAAGAAGAGCATTCAGAGAATCTACCCACTGTTTTGGGAGTTCTTTGTCATCATAATCTATTTGAGAAGTTTTAAAAGTGTGAGTTTTGGGCTTGAGAAGTTCATTTTTTGGTGAATGGTTCTACCCACAGGGTTAGTTGTGGATCCATCGAAGATAGAAGTGGTTGTGTCTTAGGAAACCCCCAAGACTGTGTCTAAGGCACAAAGTTTCCATGGTCTTATAGGCTACTACAAGTGGTTCATAGCCGATTTCACTCAAGCTAAGGATCATCTGAAAACATTGACCATGAAGGATCAAGAATTCATATGGACTGATCAATGCTACGTAGCTTTCGAATACCTAAAAGGGAAGTTAGTAAGTGCTCCATTTCATTGTCTTCAAGTAGAGGTAGTTCTGTTTGATGTTTTCTATGATGCTTCACATCTAGGTTTAGGATATGTCCTGATGTAGTAGAGATCAGTTTTTTCTTATGGGTTTCAGTATTACATCCTCATGAATGTAACTATTCCACCCATAATCATGATTTGGAATCCATGGTGTTTTCCCTAATGTTTTAAAGACATTACCTCATTGGTGAGCACTTTGTGGTTTTCACTGATCATAAGAGTTAGGGTATGTATTATACTAGCGTGGCTTGAACTTATGACAATATCATTGGATGGAGTTATTAGAGGAATACAACTTTGGAATATCATATACACCTAGTAAGGAGAATTGTATAGCTGATCTGCTAAGTCTGAAATCATTTAGTGATGTAGTGTATGAATCTGGTGACTTCTGGAGAGTAATGGAAGAACTATCAGCATTACATCTTGTTATGGGATAATTCAGGGGCATAGGTTGTCTTTTTCAGATGACGGTGCAGTCATCTTTGGTGAAAAAGGTGGAAGAGTCCCAGTTGGGCGATCTAGAGGTAGAGGTCTGGAGAGACTGAGTTTTTTGTGGCGAGACCTCTGATGGTTGGTCTGAGGATAAAAAACATTCAGTGCTGTCTCATGGAAGGATTTTCGTTACTTTGACGATTCACAAGACGGTTCTATGAGAGTTCCATAGTTCTCCTTTAGCTATGCATCATGGCGTGAAAAATATGTACCAAGCTTTGAGGAGCCAGTTTTGGTGGCCTGGGCTGATGTGTGTATTTGCAGAGTTTGTGTCTCGATGATTAGTCTTCCAGAAGCTGAAGGTCGAACACCATGATCCTGTTGGTATGCTACAGCTGCTAGATGTTCCTCATTGGAAGTGGGAGGACATCTCAAAGGACTTTTTTACCGGTTTTCCTCGAGCTCAGGGAGGACATGATTCTATTTGGGTGGTATTGGATCATTTAATAAAATCGGCCCACTTCATAGTAATCAAAGAGTCAATCTCAGTGGAAATTTTGTTGAGGAAGTATCTGGAGAAGGTGGTGAGACTTCATGGAGTCCTAAGGATGATCAATTATGATCGAGATTGTTTTTTTACCTCTAGGGGTGGAGGGGTCTCCAACATGCTTTTGGTTCTTAGTTATGCCTTAGCCCTACATTTCGGCCAAAAACAGAAGGTCAAACAGAGTGAACCATCTAGAATCTTGAAGACATGCTCTGCTCATGTGTCCTAGATTTGTGAGGTTCGTGGATGAGGCACATACCCAGGGTTTTTTTTTACAATAATAGTTTTCACTCCACCATCCTTATGGTTCCATTGGAAGCCTAGTATGGTCGACCTTCTTGTTCTCCATTGTGCTGGACTGGGGTTAGAGAGTCCGCAATTCTTTGACCAGAACTATTTCATAATAAAACATAGATGGTTTTGGTGAACCGTGAGAGGACAAAGAAAGTGCAATATCAACCGAAATCATATGAAGATCAGAGGAGGATACCCTTTGAGTATGATGTTGGGGATCATGTGTTTCTGAAGTTTACTCCCCATCATGGGAATTAATGGTTTGGTCATGGGAGTAAGCTCTCTCCCTGATTTTTTGGGACTTTTGAGGGGTTACCTCATGTTGGAGATGTGGATTATTGAGTAGCACTTCCCCTATAGATGAGTCAAGTTCATGATGTTTTCCATATATTGCAGATCTATCGTTATCTTCATGATGAATGTCACATCATCAATTAGGGGGAGATTGATGTTGATGATGATGCCACCGTTGAGGAGAGACCTATGGAGATCCAAGACCACAAAGGGAAGGTTTTTCATACGCATTCTATTCCCTTGTTTCATGTCTTGTGGCGACTCATTAGCATGGAGGAAAGTACCCAGGAAAATGAGTCCCAGATATGTGATAAGTACCCAGAGTTGTTTCATTTTTAACTCTTTTCATGTATTGATGAAGCATTTTGGGTTATGACCATTCATGTTTATAATATGGATTTTTAATGCTTCTTGTGGCTTGCTCTATTTCCTGATGTATCATTATGGGTGGTTGTTCATACCCCATTTCAATTTCCCTTTAGGTGGGTTTTGAATTCTTGAGGATGAGATCATTTTGATAGGTATCTGATGCAATGTTCTGGACCTCTCTAGTATATTCCTTTACTAAAATCAGGTGTATGAGGTGCTTCAGGAGGTCAAAGTGACTTATCCCCAACAATTTTCAAAATTTCCATTCATGTGAACAGTTCCATCAGTGAATAGTTCCAATAGTAGACTGTTGTGAATAGTGCATCGATAAACTTTTGTGAACAGTGTCATTGGTAACCTTATGTGAAAAGATTCATCGAAAACCTTATGTGAATAGTGACATCAGGGACCTCATTTGAACAGTATCATCTGTGACCTTCTATGAACAGTGTCATCTGTAACCTTATGTGAATAGTGAAACACTGTCCTTATGTGAACAGTAACATTAGTATCCTTATGTGAACAGTGTTTCAATAATAGTGAGATTCCAATGTTGAGGTTCCAATGGTGACCTTTTTCCTTTTCCAAATGCTATGTTCATGAATAGTGTTTCTAGAACGGTGAGGTTCCAATAGCGAGGTTCATGAACAGTGTATCCAAAACACTGAGGTTCCAACGGTGAAAATTCCCCTTTGCCAAATGTTTCAGTTCCTGAATAGTGTGGTTCCAATGGTGAGGTTCATGAATAGTCTTTTTCCATTTCCAAATTTGGAGTTCGTTAATAGTGTTTCTAGAATGGTGAGGTTCCAATGGTGAGGTTCATGAATTGTGTTTCCATAATGGTGGGCTTCCAATGGTGGTGTTTGAGAATTGTGTTTTCCCTTTTCCAAATTTTATGTTAGTGAATAGTGATTCCACCTTCCTACAGTTTCACCCCATTAATGTTCCTTTGACGTAAAATGCATTTAAACCCTTATTTTTAGGACTCTAAGGCTGATTCATAGGCCGTAACTCCTATATGAATTTCTCCCAGGCTTAGCATGTTTTTACTTAGTCATACCATGTGGTTTAATGTGATCCACTTTTAATGGAAAACCCAACATATCTTCAACCACTTCTCGGTTAAATCTTCTAAAGGGAAAGGATATCTTCTTCTCTCGTTCTTCCTCCTTGTTCTCTGGTAAGAGACACTCGATCCTTTCCGTCATCCAATTGTAGCAGTGTGATTCATCCTTAATCCAAGGATCAATTCCCCTCTATTTTTGGCACAACATAGCAGTATCTATCGATCTCTGATATAAAGTATGTTTTATCATCATTCTTTTGGGTTTATCTCTTTCTGTTTCCCCTCACCCTTTTTTGGAATGTTGTATCCAAGTTATTAATGGAATCTTATTGGGTGTTGAATAGTGTGGGGGTGTCTCTACATCCTTAGGTGGATATAGTTGTCTCTGGGGGAGGAGATCGTAACCTGTTGTGTGGCTCGTCAAGAACTGTTTGAGGTTGGGGATTCATTACTTCTTTTTTATTTTACAAGAAACATTATAGTTTTCATGTTTTATCTGATTGGATCATAATTTAATTGACATAATTAATATTGGATCAAAATAAATAAGTTTTTATCGATTGTTTTTATTGCCTCTTATTTTTATTGATATTGTGGTATCTATGCGTTCTTTGTTTATCCTTTTCTTCTTGATGGAAATTGGTAAATAACGTATAGCCAGAATTAATTGATAACTGTTTGGATAAAGATATAGTGGCATGCAACTGGATCTGGTTCTTCTTGGAGTAATTTGATGTTAATAAAATTGGTGCATTAAGCATTTTTAATTATTTGTGATAGATTATAGGTTAGTTTTTCTGAATTTGGAACCTACGAATAATAAATTGGTTAATCCAAGATGGATTAGAGAACTTGTTGTTTGATAATAGATAAATCTTTGTAGGGTTTTGAGTTACCCTTTTGGTTTTTAAGGGCCATAAACCCAATTAATAGGATATTTGTTTTCTTACTACATGTGTTGTGATGTGAGCCTAGAGGCCTATTGGTTGTGGCAGCAGTTGAAACCTAGAGTGGCGAGATGCATAAGGTTATGCATGTGTGTGTCGGGGATGCCACCGTGGATGACGAAACGAGTTGGATTTGAATTTTTGGATGGTGGATGATTCTGATTATTTTTTTATCTACTTTACATTCCCCACTGCTCAAGGAACTTGGTATTTCTTACCCTTCTTCTGAAATGGGTGAAGACACGCTGGGTTTTCCACGCGCTTTCTGTGTCTAGCTTCTCAAGGAAGGATGGGTCTACACTCATTATATAGGTGGAAAAAAACATGACGTGTGGTTGTCTACTCACCTTGTTGATCCCAATTGTGTTTAGTAGCATAGAAATTTTCTATAATTCTTGGGAATATGGAAAAGTAATTATGTAAAAAAAAATTTAATAAATTATGTTAACCCGTGGGGTTGGATCTTCCTGGAATGAAATGTTGAGGTTACAATTTCCAAGGGGATAATGGACTTTGGGGTGATGCTAATGAAATTGAATGTGAAATTGTTAATCATTAATTACTATTTAATGTTTTAATTAATGTAATGTGGAACAGATAAAAAAGGAATGAAGTAAGGAAATAATGCTCTTTAAATGGTTAGGTGCTTATAGGATACCTAGTCTTAGAAGTGCCAGTTGAGAGTCTGAAAGACATTAGTTGTAGTTGAGTCCAAGAAAATGTCTTTTTCTGTAGTGTGGTTATGAGATATAGTTTATTCTGTAATTTTTTTGTTTCTATACGCTACTCCACCCTGTCAGTCAGCAAGACTAACAGCTCGGGGATTTTGATCCACGGGGGGGTGTGTTTTTTCCAACCTTCTGGTGGGAGGATGGATGGATGACAACCCCATTTGGCCCCGCTCTTTTCTCTGGGAAGTTACTTGTGCTAGTTGGAACATGGGATAGTTTTCCCTATAAAAATATGTATTGTGTTGTAATGTCTTGTGGTTATTCACACACATATATTCTAGATATAGTATCCTATGGACTACAATTGGTGTAGCGCGTATAGGCTTTGATGGCTTGAGGATCCTTACTCAGTGTATGTGATGTAATGGCTTGAGGTATAACACATAATGTATGATACATGTAATATGATATGTGGTGGCTCCCATAAACTACCTGGTTACTTTCTTTCATGGACGCTGTGATTTTGTAGCATGAGATGATTATTTTGGTGCTTCGCCCAAGTGTCTACGGGAAAGTCTTTTTGGAGAGAGATTCTTAGGATGTGTGATGTTGGGGAAAAGCGGAAAACCAATGGTGGAAGTAGTATATGGGTACCCTTGATATTCTTTATTATATTATATACTCTTATATGTGTTACATGGTGAGAGTATCCATGGTGAGGTTGGGAACATAGTATATCTTTTTAGGGGATGAGTTAGTTTCACTTGATGTTCATTGTCCTTAAGCATGCTTTCTGTAATTCTTCATGAGAGGATTCAGGGAGGATCCTAAATAGTATACTACTATACTCACCCTATGTATATATAAACTATGGTTTAGGTCACTGGGAGAAGGATGGAGATCATGCTGGTTTGTACTACCTTGGGGTTGGAGGAGCTGTTTGGGCTTGTGGTTGCTACTGTTTTTTCTTTCTTTTGGGTATTTGTAGTTTTTTCCATTTATTAAAGTAGGTTGCATGAAATTACATACTCTTACATTAGATTTATTTTATAGTTCAGTCTAATATGGATTTGGTTGGTTCCTATCAGATCACTCTCTTCCACATGTGTTCTCTTAGAGGGTAATGCCTCCCATCTGTGTGTTTATTATACCCTCAGTGCTGAATGCCAACTCGGGTCCAACTGGAGGCGGGAATCGAGGGTCATTATCTCTCTTCCCACATTTCCATCCCAAGAGGGGTATACTTTGTGGGGAGGGAGTCATGACAATGTTCTTTGAATAATTGAATCATTACTCATGAATATGTAAGACCTACCATCTCTATTATTATAACATAGATCATATTTCATAACCATATTTAAAAGGTTAATTTAGATTTGAAATTGATGTATAAAAATGGTAATTATGATATGATAATTATTCCATAGATGATGTAAAAATTACCTCTTTCACCATATTCATCTAATTTAATTCATTTTCGACATGAGTACAAAATATTGTCAAAACAGCTAAGGTGGAGTAAAATTATTTAGTAATTTTATACATAATGGTAATAATTTATATACAGTCAAAAATAAAATTGAAAAATATTCTTAAGGATGTAAATAATTAACCTATATTTATTTTTTAGGAAATTATAGAACATACATGATGATCCAGACTCAATTTAAGGGACCTTCTTGTAAAAATGCATATTTAATGTTACATTCTAATTTTTTTACATTAGAAAAAATGAATTAATTTTTTTACCTATAGGGTATTCAACATTTTCCATTTCAAGGAGGCCTTAAAATTTTGTATCATACATTACATTTTTATAGTGGAATCATTAATAGAAAATATGTCCATTTTACATCCATAGTTTTTCAAAATAATATATCTAAAAAATGATTATTCTATCAAAAATTATTCTTTAATTATAATTTCATCAATGAAAAACCTTCGTTCAATTTTTTTATCATACATTTGAAAATACATTTTATAAGAGAATGGTATTTTGAATATTGTTTAATGATTTGAATATGGGTTTAAAAGAGTTTTTCAAAGTATTTATAATGAAAAGTCACATGATTAAATTGTTTAATTCATGATACTTGAGAGTTAAATTTTAGATATTGGTGAGATCGATAGTACTTATACGAAACGTTGATCCCCATTATACAACATGTTGGAGAAAAATATTTACTATCTGAATGTTTAGCCCCATTATTTCTCTCCAATTTTGTGGGATATTTTTAGATAATAACCATGATGGTTATTCTATGATTAAAAGTGTATTTAAATCTATGATATGAAGTGGTGGTTACTCTGTACTAATTTATAAAAGTTAACCATGATGTCATAGATGAGTATATGTGATAATTAATTTAAAATAATGTTTGTAAACTAACCATGCCAGTATTCCATGAGTATCTGTGATGGTTAATCCAATATTATACATGATGGTTATTCAATATATAACTTTGAAAAGTATAACATTTTTAGAAATATTTAATACAATTTTCGAGTTTCTAAGGAAACCATTATGTGTTTATTTTCCCATAATGATTTCCAAATATTTTTTTAAAGACTTTTTTTTTCATAATATGAGATTATTTATTGGTTATGAAAAGTGTTTTTAAACACAAAATTTTCATTGAAATTGAAAATTGTTAAACGTATTCCTATATTGTATGTTTGTACCATTATTTTTACCCTTAAATATCTCTTTTCTCTCATACTACATTATAAATCATTTTCAATGTTATTAAAGAATATTTTGAATATGGATGTGTCCAATAATTAATATTTTAAGATATGTCATGAATGTAAAATATCTTATTTCTTTTGATTTATTTTATAATAAAAATGTATACTATATAGAATTGTGAAAATTTGAATATGTGGATATGTTATGTAAGACTTATGAAAAAATTATATAAAACACTAAAAGTAAATGAAATTTGAGAAATAAATGTGTTTTCAAGTTCAAAATCACTATAATATGTAATATTTCATGCTATGTCCATAAAAATATTATAGAATACACATAATAAACAACAATGAGAAGAAAATAGGTTCCATAATCCTTCCTCATATGAGAAAAAAATAAATTTAATAATGAAGTAATTTAAGAGATGAACATATGGAACTTATTACCCACCCAAAATTATGGTATAGAAAGCTTAGTATATATGTGAGAGGAATATATAAGTAATTTTGAATCAATCCATGGAATCAAAATATGTTAGAATTAATAAAATTTCATTAAAATATTCTGTCAAATATTCCTTGAAGAAAATACACTTTTCATTTTCTTGTCATGTCTTCCAAATATAAAAGGTTTTGTAAATAATTATAGAAAATATATTATTTATATATATATAAATATAATGGAAATTTATAAATGAATTTTTAATGAATTGAGTAGCCAGGACGACAAGTAAATCCATACATGTTGAATATGTTGAAATGTCACTTCTTTCAAAATACAATAAAATAAATAAAAATTAACTCATTCAAAAAAAAGTATAATTACATTCAAATAATGTTTTCCACCAAAGATAGAAATGAAGATAGATTTTTGAAATAAACATATTACCAAAAAATTTAAATTCAAAAGATAGTATAATGGTATCATAACATGAAAATTTCTTGAAAAATAAGATAAGAAGATAATTAAATGGTTTTATTATAAAATGATCAGATAATTTCATACAATTAAAATTCATGCATAAATAATGTTTAGTAAAATGGGATTGAAACATAATCCCTTGCTTTTTTGGTATGTTTTGAGTCATAACTCTCGTGAAATATGTAAATGAATCATAACTTATAATATCATGAATTATAAATTATTCATGAAATAATTCATAAAATGGATACACCATTTAAAATTATTTTGGGGCATAAAATGACATGTTTCTCAAAGAAGTACATTTTGAGACAAATCCATTGCCTTGAGTAAAGTCTTTTTCATGTTAATATTAAAAATCCAATTTCAAAAACAAAAAAAAATATTTATATTTTTTATAGTTTTAATACATTATACTAAAAATATTTACATCATTTATTTTAATGATGTTCTTTTTAACATAAACCGTTATCCCATTGCTAGGTGTTTTGAGGATGCTCAATTCATAAATTCAGAAAAAAATTCTATTTATTGAATGTGGTAAATTATTTCATTGATCAACAATATTCATAATAATAATAATGGAAAATTTATTTTTTCTACATAAATTATACTTTTAAAAATACCCATGAATTATGGTAATAAAGAATGAACACAGTTAAAATTATGAAAACGGTAGGTCATATATACACATGTGTAAATTTTACATAATTCAATGATCATAATGAAAATAAGTTAATTGTTATTTTATTATAAAATAATTATTATAATATCATAAAAATATTTTTCTTTTTTTAAATACAATTAAATATACTATACATGTGATGTGGTATTGAAAAAAGTATCACATCACTTTTTGATAAGGTTGCATGCCTTACATTCGAATGACGTTATCTTTTTCCATGGATGGTAAGGAAATAATGTATATGATATTTTACATTAATTAATGAAAAAATTGCATCAATATAATATATAGATATTTCAAATCTATCTTAACAAAAATTTGTGATAAGTGATAAAAATCATATTACATTAGCTCATGAGGGGCTAGTACACCTTACACATGAACGGCGATTTCATTTTCCATTTTATGGGAAAGGTGATGGATATATAGTATTTCATAAACATAATGAAATAGAATTATGTTGTAAATACTGGTCATATTATATTATAATTGTTTGTTTGTAGTTTATGGTGTAAAAATAATTAGAAAAATTAAGGATCTCGTTGAGGATGATGACCGTATCTTAGAAGAACCTCATTTGGATCCCTTATTATGTACTATAATGTGGTATTTATAGAAGAAAAAAAGATTTAAAATGAGGAAAATGATTTTATGGAGGTATATTTTTAGAGTATTTTATATAAAAAATGATTTATATTTTTGAAAAAGTTATGATAGGGGGTTCTCTTTCATAATTTAAGAGGAGTGTAATTTTTTTGAATAAAACAAATTATTCAAAAATTGGTAGCCACTCCCGAGAAATGATCCTCTATAACTAAAAATTGAGTCTAGAAAATATATGGTATATGAACACTTTTACTAATAAAATGAAACATGTATTAAACATGTAATTCAATTTACCTAAAATGTTATTCACATTTACTATATTAATTACTCTACCATGATAGCTATATTTTTTATTTTTTTACTATTCATGATGAAAGAAAAATAGTATAAGATATTATATAATATAAATTATGTTTATTACAAATAATTTTTTTATTTTATCAAATTCAATAAATATGATTAGTAAAATTTAACATTAAATAAATCCAACAAGCATGAAGAAAATCTGTTTTCGAGAAAATTTATTTTTCAACAAAAAGATGATAAAAATTAAATTTATTAAAAGAAATTATTATTATATTAATTTCCATGAAAAAAAATAAATATATAATCTATTATGTTTTTTAAAACTATTCTCCTTTTGGGGTTATTTTGAATAATTAAAATGGTTGGAATTTATACACATTCAATATTTTTCACAGAGTTTTTCTTTTTAATCCTAAAAATAAAAATTTTGTAAAATATACTATAATGATGATTTATGGTAATTAAATAAATTATATATATCTATGTAATAATTATAATTATTTTATAAGATATCAAAATCAAAATGATACTTTTAAAATAATTAAATTTATAAAAATGTAATGATAATATTATGAAAATAATTATTTTTCACTATTCATTATTTTCCTGAAAAATCACAAAATTTATCCATAAGATAATATCAATAATAAAATATAATAAATCATTTAAATTTTATATAATAAAATTTCTATAATCTCAAATGAAGAATAATAAAACATTGTCACACTATTTTTTTGAGATTATTGAATTTATTAAAAATTTAGTATTTCTTTAAAAATCTTTTATATCTAAATTTATATTAACTATAACCTTTATATGAATTTAATAATATAAAAAAATTGATACACACCAATTTAATGGATAGTTTATAAATATCATATTTAAATAATAATATTTCAATAATATGTCATGCTTCTTTTAAACTCAGTGTTGTGTGTAGAATTCACTATTGAAGATATTTATATTATAAAATTTATTGATATAATATTATAACTCAATTAAATTAAATCTCATCCTTTCAATTTATAATTTTTCTCATAAATCAAGGTTTTGAAATTTTAAAACCCCTTTTTAGAAAACCCACATCGTAAAAAGGGTTCATAAAACATTCTCTTAAAATAGGGAAGGGAAAATACGAAGGTCAACTAAAATAACATTTTACTAGTCTCTCAAGTATCAAAATAGTAGTGGGAAGTGAAGTATAGAAATTTCAAAAAATATTAAATAGTTACATAGAGTGATAGTGTTCATTGATCAAAATAATTTAAATGATCAAGACTGTGTTAGCAAAAAGAAAACCATAAATATATAATAATTTTAAGACTATTTATTTATCAAATATTGAAGTAATATGATAAATTTTTAGTTTCATGATCCTTTCTGTAGAGATGATGTATTAATTTTCTATCAATATACAGATCATGATAAAATATATCTTGTGGATTTCATTTTATTTCATTAATAAAATTTATACTTTTAGTGTTTTTCGATCAATTTCAATATCACAACATACACTAAAGAATAATTATCAAATAAAAATTTTATATTCTTAAAGTTAATAAAAACCACTTTTAATGGATCATACGATCCATAAAAACATAAAAATAAATTACTCATATCTTTATTAAATTCAAAAAATAAAAAAATTAATATAATACACAAACTGAATATGAATATATTAATCCAAAAAATTCACAAATAAAACCATAGTTTTCACATAGACCATTCCATAAATAAATAAAGTTTAACCCCAACTAACCTTAATAACCTCATCATTAATGAAGGTGTTTACCTCAAAGTTTATTTCATAACCTTCCACTAACGTCTCTAAGAGCATAATACCATTCTTACCAGATAATACTTTACAATAAATTTAATTTGTATATATATATATATATATATATATATCTATGTATGTGTGTGTGTCATAACCCAATAAAATGTCTCCCAAAATATCATTAATCAACAAAAAAATATCGATTAACAAAAATAATTCCAAATATCATCTAAAAACCGTCATAAAAATAATTTAAGTTAATAAAATATTCATAAGAATGAATTCATTATGTAGGACAATGGTGGGTGTTGTATCATTATCACCCTTTAGTTGTGGGTTCATGCCCGAAAACCTTACTAAAGACAGAGTGTGGTCATGAATCATTTAGGTTGACCTATTTTAAAAATATATTTAATTTAATTATAGAAACTATACTAAAAATATAATAAGTATCATCAAAATAACATTAATAATCAAATTGATTTTGTAACATCTAAATTCCTTTTTAATTATTATTTATTTTTTCAAAAAGTTAATCAATATTAATTGAATATAATTACCTAAACATCTAGAAAATATCATATAATATCCATTCCTAATACATGTGGTATTGCATAAAATATCATCTCAAAATAGAATCAATATTCTAGGTTATTTTTCTATTCCACATTATCCAAAAAAATATTTAAAGATAAAATACAACAGATAAATCCTCATAAATTTGAGGATTTTTATAATCAGCCTACATTGATAAAAATATATCAACAACATGATTCTAGATACTAAACAACTAAAGATATAAATAATTACAAATCAATGAGTGTTATAACATATTAAATTAATAATTAATCCTTGTATTAAGGAATTAATGTGGATAGTGACCATGTTCCCCACATCTATGATATTGATTTGTAAGTTGTTTTATAGGTTGAAAATTAATTCTATGCATATTTTGAACCTAAATAATCGTTTTTAATAAGAATTTTTTGACTCTACAGTATAATTCCTTACACATAAATCTTCTTTTAATTCAATGAAATATTTTTTATGGGGTATCTTTCAACATTTGTTAACTTCTATGTGGTTGAATCTTCTTTTCATTAACATTTTAACACTTGAACACTAATGAGACATTATATATATCTTCTTTTATTATATTGATAATTCACTTATTTTCCAGTTGCAAATCTTAATTTGAGATAGCTCATCATTCATGATCATAAGTTATTCAAATTTCAGTTCTATTAGGTTATGGATATTTTTTTGGGAAATCATTAAATTTTCCAAGATATAGGTTGTTTTCATGATTTCTAATATTTTTCATTCATTAACTGAAAATAATAAAACAAAGAAGATGTGAATTAGTTAACATAAAATATTAGAATCTTATACATATATAAGGAATAACATATAAATGAAAATTAAATCCTTATTTATGACTCTCCATGTATCAATGTATGTTATCCATGGTAGTTTTTCCTATTAGGTTATTAAAATTACTATTTTTCCAAGTCCATCAGAAATGTTCGTAAATTTTTTTTTGAATTTTTAAACAATATCCCATAGGATTGAATAACCAGGTGTAAATGAAGTCCATTTTTATGATCTTTGCAGTGATTGATTCTAAATCATTGTTCCCTTTTCATATTTCTCACCCATATGTACAACTATTCTAAGCCCACTTCCACTTACAAAATCTAGATAGGGATGCATTTTCATCCAAATTTCCCAATACTTCCTCAAGTTTCCAGGTTATATTTGAATACTTACCCACAAACATGTATTTCTATCTAGGGTTCTATAAAAATTATTATATTAATAATCATCAAATATAACAATACACTACTCCCTAACAAACAATAATGAACCAATATTCTACACAAATTATTAAATTATTTTTAACAAAAACATGTAATAAGAACAACCCAATTATAATGATTCTTGGTTTATTTGGAAGAGTAGGATCACAATAAATCTTTGTTAGACCAAAATAATTTTTTTATTCTCTATAATGAGCTCATAAATTCTTTGGGATCCTAAAACTTCTTAGGATAACCTTAGGATGTACATATAAGAAAATTTGTTTGATTAAAATCCCAGTGAGGGAATAAACATGATAATGATACATAATGTGTGAGTGAATGGTATAACTCATATCATAAAAATATAAGGCTCAATAGTAGTCATATTAAATAATAACATAAGTATAAAGATATCATAATATCATTGAATCATATTATATGTCGAAAAAATATGACATGGAAAAAACATGAGACATGGATAATTACCATAACAAAATCACATGGGGGAAAAGTCCCTTAATAGATTAGGTTTACTCCATAATCCCACACATGATGCATCATGAGAGTAAATATTTACTAAAATCATTGAATAGCTATTATGGGGAACCCAACATATAATGTTCATGATTTATATTTTCCAAAATGTATAAATCAAATATAACGTAGAAACATAATAATTACCCCTGAAAAGAAAATGGGTTTCATTATTATTTTTTCAAATAACAATCAATATATACATCCCAACGAAGGAATTGTAGATTTGAATGTAAGTCATAAATAACACTATAAATAGAATGAATAATAATCTAGCAATATTTTTAGACAAATATACAAATAATTGATATGAAATCTAAAACCTCAAAATTTTTCTTCATTGATGAATATTTATTTAACTTATTATATTGAAGAATATATGAAGAAAATACCCATTTAAAATTAATATCACTTCTTCAAAATATATATTTTTTCCAAAATACAATATAAAAAATAAACTTTAAAAATTCACATAAAAAATATAATGGGTTCTTAAAAAATTGATTTGTCATGATATTGGGTAAATCCTTACATCTAAAACTAGTTGAAAGAAACATTACATTCACACTATTGTAAAAATTATAAAATTTTCCTTATTTAGAATACAAAAATAAAAATATTTTTACATATATTTGTAAAAAATTAAAAAAATTAAAAAAAAACAATAATATGCAATTAGAGAATGTTAAAAAAATGATATTTTTAGAAACCATGGATATGGAAGGAAATGGATTTTCTACTGAAGATATAAATGAAACTTGAATTACATTGAAATTATGTTATTATTTATAAGATTGTATAAATTAATTTAAACCTCTATATATATTTCAAAATGTAGTTAATACTACACATACCTAACTATTGAATTAGTATGCTATCTGAATCATATTCGAATAATAATATTTTAATAATATGTTATGGTTTTCATGAACTCTGTGTCGCATGTGGTATACAATATCAAACATATTGTTATATAAAATATTAGGGTGTTAAATTTTTTTATTTTGGTTGGGGATTTTCATCTTTTTCATCATTAAGATTTCTCTCTCTCTGTCCACAAGTTTTCAATATTTATAGATTTACTGTTCACATAGAAGATAATTTTCTCAAATAGTTCATATTATAAAATACCAAATATTTGTGAAAAAATTTTATGTGGGGTTTTTAAGTATAAATTAATCTTGGGTTAGGACTAAGGGAACACAGCTTATCTAAATATTAGAATATCAAAATGGTTTTAATTTACAACATCTTATATGTTTTCCCTTGGTTCATAATTATAATAGTTATTTTATTTTTTTATACAAGAACCCTCATACATTACAAAATTTTTAAATCATTGTTTTTTATTTTGTTAATAAATATTTTTCAATTTATTTTTCATTTGTGTTTCATCAATATATTATATTTGAAACTGTGAATTGGTTATAGAATCTATACGGCTTTTTATATCATTTTCTATTAATCATGATTTTTATGTTTTTTATTTATATGTGTAGTTTCGTAATTCAAAATTTTAAAATGCATTACTTTTATTTTTTTCAACGACCATATTGAAATTAAATCCATCCATATCATCCACTTGCTTCAGAAAACAGGAAATATTTTAATCATTTTTCTATATCCTCATAAGAATCCATTTGTACCACATGTGATGTACACTATTGAAATGCTAATAGTGAATGATATAGACTATAAAATGTATATGTATATAGTAAAATCTATAATAAATTTTCTTTGATCTATATTTATTGTTAAATATATATATAAAGAATGTAATTTTTGGACATACAGTTTTTATGTCTATTAAAAAAATAATAAAATTTGTATGTGTGTAATATAAAATGCATATATTGTAATCACTCCCATATTGATTCATGTTACTCAACAATTTACTCAATAATTTATATGTATATACTATAATACAGATTATTGAATATTAATAATAAAAAAAATCATCATCATTTTATAGAAATGTTCCTGAAATATATATTAAAGAATAAATGAATTGAATATTCTAGAAACATAAAATATTTCTACTCAAACTTTTTATTCAGTATTGAAGACAAAAAATAAAATTTATATTCAATATTTAATTTTACTATATCGATGTAGGAAATCTAATTTTCTCTAAATACTTGGTTTTCTACAAGAATAATGTAATTTCGAAGTGTTTGAAATAATTTACTTCTTTATGAAGGTTTATATAAATAAATTTAATTTTTAAATCAATATTTATATAATTTCAATTAATTTATCAATATATAGTGTTTTTTAATTCAAGAATTCATATTTTTTACACATTTACTCAATTTCAGAAATTATATCTTCATATAACATATGATATGAGAGTACATTGGAAAATTTTAATCAAGTATTGAAATATAAATTCATTTTACAAAATATATATACACATTGATTTCTTTTTTTATTTATAATATATGTATACACCTAGATAAATTTATTTAATAAAATTACATTATAGTAGTTATATATTCACATAGATGCATTGATTCTATGACATATTCTATATCTATATACACCTATTAATGAACTTGGTTCTTCATTATGGTAAAAATATTTTATTTCCCTTTTTTTCTTAGTCTAATTGCTTAAATATGGCCTAATGCGAGTTCCCATTGATGTAAAGAAGGACATAGGGTTCTCTTGGACTATTCCAAAGCCTAGAACCCATGTATTTTTTGAAAAAAGGAGGCTTCATCATTTAATACACTGTGTAGATTTAGCCACATGACTGTATAGCTATGTATTCTTTTTTGGAATACTATTATAGAGGGTTTTAGAATGGTTATTTCATAGTTTATAAAATATGTTGGATAACTGTGTACTATGCCCATGGTCTATAGGAATCTGTGCATGGTTTTCACATGATATGAACAACTATGCAAGTAAACCATAAGAGACATACAATGTACGCATTTTATTAATATTATATTAAACAAATACATTATATTAAAAATATTTTGGTTTTTCGACAAGAGGATTGTAGCCTCCCCCTTTGGAAGGCTATAAACGTTGACCAAACATGAACTTCAGATCAACACCATATCGGAACTTCGATCTTGATGTGGTTTTTCTACTTGGACCTGTAATAGTAATACATTAATTCCTTATTGATCTTATGCCATTATTCTGTGAATCAGTTGTGCTATTTTGATTAATGAACATATGCCATAATTTCTTTTTGTTCATATAATATTTTTATTTCATCCAAAACATGATAAATCCAAGACTGATACTAGATGAACTATCAAGAATGACCCTAAGTTAGGTTTTCATGTTTTGGATAGCGAATTAAAGGAGAATTATACGTGTTGGTGTGCTATGCACCGATGTTTTAGGTGGTTCCTTAAATAAAACTCAAACCTATTATTTCCTATCATGATTTAAGTAATTTAATAAGTGTTTTTATCATTTTATTGGTCAAGGACCTTTAAAAAGTAGCCCCTTTGGACGTGTTGACAATAAATCCCATTTTATGGATTCTTCTTTTGATCCTTATTTCCCTTGTGACGTGCACTTGTAATTCCATCAAATTAAATTGGTAAATTGTAGTATAATTAATTGATTAATTTTTTTATATGTGAAATGAATTAATGGTATAGGATGTATGACTTTCCACATGACCCATATATGTTAATTATTTTTTAAATAAGTTTTATTTTCAATGCCATGCTCATGTGAGTTAGAAGAGGCTATGAACTGAGTTGATGAAATTGGATTGAATAACTCATATTATGGTTTCTCCCTTGTGTTCTATATTATAATTAAACCCTCCGATTTCTTGATAGGATTCTTATTCTTTTAATATTAAACATGGCTATTTGAGTATCAGAAAAGTCCGTGAATTACTAGCCCTTGTTATTTATTTTAAGACCATAATATATAATGTTGAGTCAACAAGGATTTCCATATGACTTTTCCATTACTTCTTGTTTTCAAAATCACAAACACCTTATACATAAGAAAATATAAATTTTGCCTCCATAAGGAAAATTTACTTCTTTAAGGAAATTTACCCTAACCTGGATTTTCTTATACATAGTAATATTTTTCTTAAGTACAAGAACCAGATTCACAGCCAAAATCCCAGAAGTCATATAATGTAAAGATTTGGAGCATTCTGTTTTTAGGATCCGAATTCTGTATGTGAACTAAAATGCAGTTTGAATCTGAATTCTGGACTCTGAACATCCATGAGTTCTACTCCGAACTCTTATGAAGTTCGGCTCTGATCTTTCATGAGTTCGAATACGAACTCTTATGAAGTTCGACTCCGAACATTCATGAGTTCAACTCCGAACTCTTATGAAGTTCGACTCCGATCTCTTATGAAGTTCGACTCCAAAATTTCATGAGTTTGACTTCGAAATCTTATGAAGTTCGACTCCGAACATTCAAGAGTTCGACTCCGAACTCTTATGGAGTTCGACTCCGAACTCTTATGAAATTCAAATCAGAACTTTTACTAGTTCGACCTCGAACTCTGCAAGTTCAGATTCCAATCTCTGGTGAAACCAGACTCTGAATTCTTATAAAACTGAATCCAAACATTTCTTAACATAGACTCCGAATTTCATTTTGGTTAGACTCCAAACTTTTATTTTACTTACAATCAGAAATTTTGTATGGATTTTACGTACATATGCTCCATTTCAAAATGATGTCGTGCATTCAGTTATACATGATTTATTATTAAATGATGTCATTCATTCTGTTTCTAATTAACTGTTGGTTGAGTTACATGTGTACAGGTCCCTCCGAATTTCATGGAAAATATGACCGTTGGAAATTTTCCTATAAGTAGGAGCTCATTTGAAAGAGCTCTACAACAAGTTGATCGATCTGGAGACCACCCGCTGTTAAGGTGATTTCTAGAGAGAGAAGCTTTTCATGAATTGTGCGTACTGAACCACTCGTTCAGATTGATTTGTGCGACTCTAAATGTTGCTGATTACATTCGAGGAATTTCAGGGATACGAAGACAGAGGTGCTGACTTCCATGAAGTTTAGGGCTTCCTTACTGAGGAAGATAGAGGTTCGAACTACCATGAAGTATAGGGATTGCGAGGATAGCATGACAGAGATTATGATCTTCATATTGAGGGCTTACCCTAGTGTGGGTAAGACAGACTTTCCTAAAAGTATAAATCAAGGGACTTTTATCCAAGTTTGTTGGATACCCTTCTCTTTGGGTTAAAAGATTTATATCTTGTTACTTGTAGTTTTACTACATGTTTTTCCTCTGCATATTTTCTTGTAAGGAAAGTATGACATTCTTATATTTACTTACACTTGTACACTGATTAGTTTAGATTCTATACGCTTTAAGGTAGAATCTTATATTGTAAACTATGGTTCCAATTCTCCAGTTGGTGATTAGACGTGTTGTGAATTTTCTTAGTTTGACTTTGTTAAACTTAGATTTTTCCTTGTCCAAGGAAATTTTTAAAGTGTACAATTCACCCCCCCCCCCTTGTATATTGAGCATCTAAATCATTATTTCGATCCAACAATTGGTATGAGAGGCGGTCTCGGAGATACTTATACTCACATATAAGTTTTTTTTCTCACTTTTCATTGTTCTTCATCCTTGCATAGAATGTTTTTTGTCATTCCAAACATTATCATTAAAAATTGTCATTCCGAACATTATCATTCCGAATTTTCATTCTGAACTCTATCATTCCAAATTTTCATTTAAAAATTTATCATTCCGAATTGTCATTCCATGCTTTTTCATTCTGAATTGTCATTCCAAACTTTGTGGTTATGAACTTTTTCTACTAACTAGTTTGGTTGCAAAAGTTTTTTTTAGAATGGTAGGAATAAAGGTTGGTTCTATTGGCAATCTAAAACTTACAAGACCACCAATCATTGATGGTAATGACTATGAGTACTAGAGAGATCGAATGAAGTCTTTTGTTATCAATACTAGAGTGGATAATTTCCTTATGCTAACTAGGGATTATTAAATTCCTGATAAGGAAGTTAGAACTTTCACTAAACAGGAAAAACAAGAGTATCAACTCAATTATAAGGTACGCAATAATTTACTATGTTCATTGACTTGAAATACATATATCCAAATTTCTTCTTGTGAACCATCTAATTATATCGGGAAGAAGTTAGAAGTTACACACTTTGGCACTTCTAATGTGATTGAAACCAGGGGAGCTATGCTTAGAGCTGAATACCATGGATTAAATATTCTGTATGAAGAACCAATTTATAAAGTTCAATAGAGATTTATGACTATAGTCAACTGCTTATAGTCTATGGGAGAAAAAGGGTTGGATGATGAATCCCTTATGGATAAGATAATTGATATTATACCCAATGAGTGGGAATAAAAAAGAACAACTATTGATGAGAACATGAAGGTCACTCAAATTTATCTAGATGAACTGTTTGAAACTCTTCTTCAACATGAAACAAGAATGAAGAGAGATGCTGATAACATAAAAAAGAAGAATGGGAATGGTACTGTTGCCCTTACAATAACATCAAATCATATGAAAGCTAATACTCCTTTGAGAGAAACCAGATTCAAGTCTAAGAAGGTTGTTATTCAATCAGAATCAAGTGAAAGTGAAATCTCAAAAAATGAGTTAGAAAATATGGCTCAAAGAATGAACAAGATAGCTGGCCAAAGAAATTTCCAATCCAAGTATAAGAAAAAGGAAATGAAAGACAAGAAAGATGAAGAAGTTACTTGTTATGAATGCAAGAGAGCTGTACATATTAGACCAGATTGCCCTTTGCTAAAAATGAATGAAAGGAAAGAAAGGCATTCTGAAAGGAACAGAAAGAAGTATTATAAAACCAAAGCTAAGAATGTTCTGAAAGCAAATGACACCTAGAGTGACAGTGGTGGTGATTCTTCAGATGAATCTTCTGATTATGAATCTTCAGGACAGAAGAATCTTGGTCTTATAAGTAGATTACCCATTAACAATCATTCCTTTATGGATAAGGTACCAAATTATGAATAATTGACCAATGTATCTTTAAATTATAATGATAGTAAGTATTATAACTCTGTAGATGAAAAATACTCTTTTGATGAATAAAATACTTCACCTACCTATGAAGAAGTTTCTAGGTTTGCTGAACTTCGTGAAATTGAGAATTCTAAACTCAATAGGAAACTTGATAAGGAAAACTCTAGGAATTATATTCTTACAAAAGAAATATCATATCTTTCTAAAGATCTTGATAGGAAAAATTCTGATTTTATAAATATTTCAAAAAAATTTGAGGAAGTATGTTCTGAGAGGAACAAACTTTTTAAAGAGTAAGGACAAGTAATTTCAAAGAAAAGTGTTTTCGAGCCTAGATCTAGTTCTAAATATAATGATTT
The DNA here is from genome assembly GCA_963277665.1 of Viscum album. Classification (NCBI taxonomy): domain Eukaryota; kingdom Viridiplantae; phylum Streptophyta; class Magnoliopsida; order Santalales; family Viscaceae; genus Viscum; species Viscum album. Next base: position 1,860,935,258 of record OY728133.1, on the reverse strand, counting down.
TAAAGATAAAAACTTGGTTATTAAACTGAAGTCTGAAATTTTTTCCTTAAAGAAGTATTTATCAAACATTACCCATGGTAAAGAAAACATTGATAAAATGTAGTCTAAAATACGACCTTTAAGAAACAAATCTGGATTTGGTTATACCCATGCAAAACGATCATTTAGTAACAAATAATTTGTTTCACAAAGTGCCCCATTTTGGACCAAGTGTCAATGTGGTGGTAACTGGTCAAAGAATTGTTCTTTAAATAAAACCCAATCTCTAGGTCTTCATAAAGCCTATTTTTCTAAGAAAGTGTGGGTTCCTAAAATTCTATTGTCAGGAAATCTCAGATCCAAGAAATTTTGGATTCCGAAAGTATAATTCTTTTCTTGTTTTCGGGAAGATAAAGCAACTAACAAAAATAATACATTATACATGGATAGTGGATCTTCCCGACACATGACTGGTAACAAAATCTATTTTGAAAAGATTATCAAAATGAAAGGAGGAAAGGTAACTTTTGGAGATAATGCCCAGGGAGAAATTGTTGGTATAGGTAATATTTTTCTTCTTGTTAAAACATTGATTTCAAATAGTTTTTTTGTTAAGGGTATCAAGCACAAAATCATTAGCCTAATTCAGTTATGTGATGAAGGATACCTTGTGAATTTTAGGAATGATAAGTTCTTAGTTCACAACTCCAAGGAAGAATTTATTCTCTCAGCCAGCAGGCAAGAGAATGTTTACACTTTGAACTTAGAAGACCTTAGGAGCCAAGTCCTACTTTCCTAAGTGCAATGGAAGATCATTCCTGGTTATGGTATAGAATACTAGGTCACTGTAACCGTAGAAACGTATGTAATATTTCTAAGAAGAAACTAGTTAAAGATCTACCAGAGCATAGATTTGATTCTTCGAAAGTTTTTGATCCTTGTCAATATGGAAAGAAACAAAAATCTAGTTTCAAATCAATCGGTGAATATTCAACAACTGATGCATTACAGTTAGTGCACATGGATCTTTTTGTTCCAACACAAACTGGAAGTATTGGAGGAAAATAATATGTGTTTTTTCTAGTTGATGATTACACCAGATTTACTTGGGTCAATTTTCTAGATAAAAAGTCTAAAGCATTTTCATATTTCAAAATTTTTAGAGGACAAGTTAAAAATGAGCAAAATCTTCCACTGAAAACTATTCATAGTGATCATGGAGGAGAATTTCAAAATATGTATTTTGAAACTTTCTTTAGTAGAAAAAGTATTACTCAAAATTTTTCAGCACGTAGAACTCCTCAACAAAATGGTGTAGTTGAATGAATAAATAGAATTTTTCAAGAGATAAATAGAACCATGTTGAGTGAATATTCTATAGCTAGACATTTCTGGGCTGAAGCTGTAATTACTGCTTGTTATACTATAAATCGAGTTTTGATTAGGCCTTTTCTTAATAAAACTCCTTATGAGTTATGGAACGGTAGAAAACCAAGACTTTCCTACTTCAATGTTTTTGGTTGCAAAGTATTCATTCTGAAAAATAAAGATAATTAACATAAATTCGCACCAAAATATGATGATGGAATTTTCTTAGGATACTCCACAACTTCTTAGGCATATAGAGTTTTCAATAAAAATACTTGTACTATTGAAGAAACAGTGCATGTAAAATTTGATGAGTCTGATCCTTTTGTTTTTAAACCATCCCAACCTATATCATGGGATGTTTTTTCAAAAACTTATTGTCAACCTCTGATAGAAGAACCTTATGATAAGGAAAATATTCAAGAAGATACTTCTGAAACATTTACCCCAGAAGACTTTCTACCATATGTTTATGAACAGGTTGTACAAAACCCAAATCAGGTGTTTCTTAAGAATCATCCCAGTGATAGCATAATTGGTGATGTAAATCAACATGTAAGTACTAGAAGTTCCTTAAGAAATTATGTATTACAAATAGCATTTCTTTCCCAATTAGTACCAAAAAGCACTGATGAAGCTTTAGGTGATGATGATTGAATCAAAGCCATGCAAGATGAACTAAATAAACTTGAGAGGAAAAAAGTCTGGCCCTTGGTTGAAAGACCTAAGGAGACTTTAGTCATTGGAGTAATGTGGGTCTTCAGAAACAAGTGTGATGAAAATGGATTTATAGTAAGAAATAAAGCTAGACTAGTTGCTAAAGGCTATAACCAGCAAGAGGGAATAGACTATTAAGAAACCTAGGCTCTAGTTGCTAGACTTGAATCTATTCATATTCTTCTTGTCGTTGAAGCTTTATTCAATTTCCAACATTTTCAAATGGATGTGAAATGTGATTTTCATAATGGTTATGTTCAAGAGGAAGTTTTTGTTGAAACACCTCCTGGTTTTGAAGATACAAAACATCCTGATCATGTTTTTAGACTTACCGAAGCTTTGTATGGTCTTAAACAAGCCCCACGAGCATGGTACGATAGACTCACAAGATTTTTGCTTCAAAATAACTATGTTAATGGGAATGCAGATCCAACTATTTTTATAAATAAAGGCAAGAAAAATGTTTTGATTGTTCAGATTTATTTTGATGACGTCATATTTTGTTCAACTTAGCAATCTTTAACTAATTCTTTCGCAACTCTAATGAAATATGAGTTTGAAATGAGTATGATGGGTGAGTTAACTTTTTTTCTTTGGTTTTCAAATTTCTGAAAAACCAGAAGAAACCTATATATCTCAACATATGTATATTAAAGATCTTCTCAAAAAGTACGGTTATGACAACACTAAGAGTATATGTACTCCCATAGGTACCTCAAACTCTTTAGATCTTGATGAAGCTGGGAAATCAGTAGATTAAACTTCATTTAGAGGTATGATATGAATTTAACATTACTTAACAGCTAGTCGACCAGACTTGATATTTTCAGTATGCTTATGTGCAAGATATCAATCCAATCTTAAGGAATCTCACTTAAAGGCGGTAAAAAGAATTTTTCGCTACCTTAAGGGAACCATGGATCTAGGATTATTTTATACTTCTAGAAATGATTTTATTATAAAAATATTTTCGGATGCTGACTTTGGTGGATGTAGAATGGATAGAAAGTTTCCATACAGAACTTGTCATTTCTTAGGAGATTCATTAGTTTCTTGGTCCTGCAAGAAGAAACATTCTGTAGCACTTTCCACTACTGAAGCTGAATGTGTAGCAGCTGGAAGTTGTTGTGTTCAAGTGTTGTGGATGCAACACATACTCACAGATTTGGGCCTGAGTTTTACTAAGACTCAAATTTTCTGTGATAACACAAGTTCCATTGCCCTATTTAAGAACCATTCACATCACACTCGTGCAAAAAAATAGACATTAGGCATCACATTCTTAGGGATCACACACTTAAAGGATATATCATTCTTCAGTTTATCAGAATGCAACATCAACATTATGATATTTTCAAAAAATGATTACCCTCTGATAGATTTGAATACATTAAAAAAATGTTAGGAATGATAATCGTAAGGTAATCATTCTTAATTATCTTTTTGTTGAACAATTCACCTAATATTAATAAACTCCTTTTCATAAGGGGAGTACATTTGATTGTTAGTGTAACTAAAGTTTTATTTTTATTTTCTAATCCATTTTTTCAAACATAGTGTAACTAAAATATTCGTACATAGTTTATCAAACTTTTCGGAACTGAAGTTTCTAGAATGGAAATTTTTTAAACTAAAATTTCTGGAATGGGAATTTCTCGAACTGAAATTTTCAGGATTGAAATTCTCAGAATGAGAACTTATGGAATGTAAATTTTCGTACTAAGAACTTCCAGAATGTAGATTTTCATACTGAGAACTTCTAGAATGGAGATTTTCGTACTTGAGTTTTTGTAATGAAATGTTCGTACTGGCATTTTTGTAACGAGATTTTCGTACTCGATCATTCGTAATGAGTTTGTTTTTAAAATTATTTCTTCAAGAAGAATATTACCAATTGCGAACAATATTTCTAGCCAATCTGAAAGATATGATTTTCTTACTTATAGTTTCATAATCAAAATTTTCTTTCTGGTATTTTCTTGAGTTTTTTTTTTAAATTTGGATTCTAGTTTTTCTTCAAATGCAGATGTTTTCCTTAAAACCGCAAACGATCGGAGTTAATTTTTCCCTGCAGGAGTGTTTTCAACTGTCAGATCAGATCAAAACTTTTTCTATGTTAGATGGGTTGTGGAAGACCAAAGGTCACATCCATCTCCTATATAAAGAGGACCCCAAGTCTCGTCCCACATCAGTTTTGAAATATTTTGCATCTCAAAGCCCTGCTGCACTTCTTAAGACCGGTCCCGAACTTTGCAAAGCCGTTCAGAATCATTTAGAATTATTCACTCCAAATGTCTATAGAAGATACATCTCAAGATATGTCAACTTAAAAGCCAATATCTAAGTGGTTAGTCTTCAGGGAAAGGTTAGTTCATCCATATTTCTACAATCTCGATTCTATTATAACCATGAATATAAATTTGAATGGTTGGAAAGATATATGCTTGTTCAAGTCAAAAAAGCAGGATCCGGTGTATACTGATTTGTTGATAGAGTTCTATGAGTCTGTTTCCTTCCAGATGGAAGATGATAGAGAATGGTTTTCTTTCAAGTCTTATGGGAAGACTTATAATCTTTCCTACACCAAGGCTACGAGCTTCGTTGGTTTTTCCTATGAGGGGGAAGCTAAGTTTTTCTCACACAGGCTTCCAGATGAGTAAGGAAGCTTCAACAAGGTGAAGGCCTTAAAATGACTTGGACTTAAGGATGCTATGACCACTAAGATTTCTCATCTCACTCCGAACTACAATATTCTTCAGCTCTGGGTACAAGGTTTTCAGGTTCCGAGAAGAGGTGACAAAGATAATTTAAAGAAAAGTGATATCTATGTTTTATATTTCTTGCTAAATCTAAGAAAGATAAATTTGAAGAGGCATGTATTGATTACGATCAATAATAACAAAGAATGGAATTTCAGAGGTCAGATAATTATGTACCCTGATTTACTATCGAGGATGATAGTTCGGTGCTTAGAATCCTTCAAGGTTGCATGCAAATAAACAGTATGGAATTGCAAGCTTATGTTGGTTAGTGATGATCCCCTGAAGAGGATGAAGATGGGATTTTCCAGTGAATTTGGAAAATTTTACCCTCTATCTGTGGAAGAGGTTGAAGTAGCTCAGAAAGAAACACAGAATCCAGAACTATCCAAAAAGACAAGGAAGAAGAGGAAGGTCAAGGAAGTGGTTGCTGATAAAGAAAATTCCCAAGCTAAGGAAATTCAGTCTGCTCCACCCAAGTCGAAGAAGCAGAAAATATATAAAAATGAAGTAGCAGCAAAGTGCAGGGAAGGAAAAGAGAAGAGGAAGGAAGGGGATCCACAATTCAGATTGGACCCTACAAGGGCTTAGGCCTTAAAAGAAAAAGCTGTGGAGGAGCTAGAGAAACAAGCAAAAGAGAAGAAGATGAAAAAGAAGTTTTTTGAAGCTGAAGTGGTGCAATACTTGCTGAAAGCTATAGAGTTAGCTTCTGGAATGCTTCTAGTTCTGGAAAAGTTCGGTTCTGAACCTTTTTTACCAGAAACTCCAGCTAAGAAATATGTCACTCTAAAAAAATCCAACGGTAAATAATTGATTGAAGAAGCTAAAAAAGAAGTTGCTGAAGAAGTAGAAGTAGAGGAAGATGTTGAGGAAGAAGAAGAAGAAGAGGAAAGTGAAGATTTGGATACCCTGATCAAGAAAGCACAGGACTATAGAGATAAGGCTGAATCCACAAAGATATTAACTCCAGGAACGATAGATGAGGAAGCTTGTATGAATGATGATAAGCAACAAGAAGATGAAGAATAATAAAATGTCTTGTATGATGAGGAAGAATCTTATGAGAGGAATTTTCTTGAGGAAGGACAAGAAAAAAAAAATCAGCTGAAGACAAGATCATTCATGTGTCTGAATCCGAGGAAGAATCCCCTAATAAGGAACTTATTCTGAGAGCTGATAAGGGGAAGAAAACTCTCATGGAGACATCTATAAAATATTTCATCAGGAAGAAAGAGGTTGGTGGCACCTCTAGAAGAAAGTTGGTGCAGGATGAAGAAGATCAGTCTCCAAGAAAAGATTCTAATTCGGAATCATCATCTCATGGGTATGATTTTGTGGTTCAATCTCTGAAGAAGTTGGTGGACACCATTCCGATTTTTCCAACTATAGATTCCAGATGCTAGATGCTGCAACAATGTATGAATCAGAAATCGGATTCTTTATCCATGGTCATGGATAAGTTTGTGAAGATGGAAGCTGAACAAAAAAGTTTTCTTATCAATTATGATGTGCATAGAAAGTCCTGCACTAAGGTAACAAAGTGGTCTAAGAGAGTTGATGAAGATTTAGTTCAGTTTGAGAGTTTTCAGGCTGAAGTTCAAAATGATTCTGAAATGGAGGATAAAAAGGTTGACATGATTTATGAAAATCTTACCCAAGAGAAAAATTCTCAGAATCAACAGGTCAGGGAACTAAATGGGACGTTTAACTTAGTATCTTAGAATTGGAAAAGTGAAAGAGATTTCCGGATTGAGTTTCAACAGAAGTTGGAAAAGCAAGATGAAATAATAAAGATGCTGAAAAAAGCCATGGAGGATCTGGCAGAAGCATTAATAGTCCATGAAAAAAGGTAAAATCATTGGAGAGGCAAGTTGAGGAAGACCAAAGAGACTTGATGAAGCTCAAAACCTTGTTAAAGAAGCTCATCCTGATGGAAAATGAAGACAAATAAACCCACTCCGATTCTTTAATTGTAATTGTCTTTATTTGTAATTTTTTTTAACTCTAATGAAATGATTATTTGGTTGGTTGTATCTTTCCATATACTAATGTTTCAGGTACCATACTTTGTTTTCCATTCCCTTCAATTCTTTTTTAAAATCAGAAAGGGCGATAAGGAAAAATAACTACTCCTAAGGAGGAGAAAGGAAAATTTTATAAGTGAAATATCCTTAAATAAAGGGGGAGTTTCCCTCTACGATGTTTTTCATTCTTACAATAATGAAAAATCCACTCCGGAAATGCATAATACAATACTTAGTGTTTCAATTCCAAAGTAGGAGTTAGTTGTATTCATTTTTATCCATGAACAAAGGGAGATATGTTTTAATTTCAAAGTCTAATGAAAATTTCCAAAATCCTTATATGCTTTTACGAAACGATATTTTTGTTTTCCAAAAATGGGGAGATTGTTGAGTCAATAAGGTTTTCCTTATGACTTTTCCAATCCTTCTTGTTTTGAAAATCACAAACACCTTATACTTAAGCAAATAGAAATTTTACCTCCATATGGAAAATTTACTTCTTTAAGAAAATTTACCCTAACCTGGATTTTTTTATACATAGTAATATTTTTCTTAAGTACAAAAACCGGATTCATACCCAAAATCCCAGAAGTCATATAATGAAATGATTTGGAGAATTCTATTTTTAGGATCCGAATTCTGGATGTGAACTGAAATATAGTTCCAATCCGAATTCTGGACTCCGAAATTTCATGAGTTCGACTCCGAACTCTTATGAAGTTCGACTCCGAACTTTCAAGAGTTCTACTCCGAACTCTTATGAAGTTCGACTCTAAACTTTCATGTGTTTGGCTCCAAACTCTTATGTAATTCGACTCCGAAATCTTATGAAGTTCGACACCGAACATTCATGAGTTCGACTCCGAACTCTTATGAATTTCTACTTAGAACATTCCAGAGTTCGACTCCGAACTCTTATGAAGTTCAACTCCGAACTTTTACTAGTTCGAATTCGAACTCAAAAAGTTTAGATTCCGATCTCTGGTGAAATAAGACTTTGAATTCCTATAAAACAGAATCCGAACATTTATAAACATAGACTCCGAATTTCATGTTTTTTAGACTCCGAACTTTTATTTTACTTACACTCCTAAATTTTGTATGGATTTTACTTACATATGCTCAATTTCAAAAAGATGTCGTAAATTTAGTTATACATGATTTATTATTAAATGATGTTGTTCATTCTGTTTCTAATTAACCGTTGGTTGAGTTACACGTGTACAGGTCCCTCCAAATTTTCATGGAAAATATGATCGTTGGATGAGGGAGCTGACCGTTGCAAATTTTCCTATAAATAGGTGCTCATTTGAAAGAGCTCAACAACAAGTTGATCGATCTAAGGACCACATGTTGTTCAAGTGATTTCTAGAGAGAGAATCTTTTTAGGCCTTTTCTGTACTGAACCGCTTGTTCAGATTGCTTTGTGCAACTCTGAATATTGGTGATTACATTTGAGGACTTCCGCGGATAAGAAGACAGAGGTGCTGACTACCTTGAAGTTGAGGGCCTCATTGCTGAGGAAGATAGAGGTTCCAACTACCTTGAAGTTGAGGGCTTGCGGGGATAGAAAGATAGAGATTCTGATATTCGTATCGAGGGCTTAACCTGGTGTGGGTAATACATTCTTATAGCATCCCGCCATTTTATAACATAAACTTTCATTACATTACACATAACTGAGGATCTTTAAGGTCTAGTGTCTTGGAAACCAGGAACAAAATACATAAAAAAACACAAAACATTCTTCTTAAACACTTGAAAGGCTTATCCTTTAGTTCATCCTATGTTCATTATGCATCTCATAACCTGGGGACATACATCAAAAGAAAGGGTGAGCAGAAGGCCCAGTAAGGGAAACAAGAGGAACATTTTACATGTGAACTGGATATACTTCAATAAGGACATGAAAAGGACTTTAAGGCATGAGAAATAAATCATGAGGCATTTCATAATAAAAACAACATTTTTCATAACTTGAAGATGTGGCTGCAACATTTAATATTGACAATCGTTTCGTTTCACCAAGGTCCATCCCCAAGGTGTCGTTAAAAATTACCAAGGTTATTCACCAAGGCGTCGTTAAAATGGTCATCTCTAGAGATTAAGTCTTTACCCAATGCATTGGAGCGCTATCAGGGTGCACCCTTAAATTTGCCTTTATTATCATGTGAGCCACATATATCGTCATCAAACATTTCATAAATAACCCATATAGCATAAAATAAATGGGTTTCATTTCATAATCATAACATTTTAAAAACTGCTTTAATGACATGATCTTTACGGCACTTTAAACCCACGGAAAGGGAAGCGGGTCTCATGTATGTAAATCCCAGAATTTAAAATGGAACATTTTGATATATATGTGAATACCCTTGTAGAAATAAGAGCTTTGAGTATTCACTTTATAACATAAAATAATTTTTGAGAAAAGAGAGAGGCATTTTGAGACGAAAATTCTGCAGCATAACGGCTATGTTTCGGGGTTTTAGAAAACATTGAAAAGAGAGGGGACATGGTTCACCCACTCATAATGATCCATAAAACAGTAAGGGGACAGAATAAGAAGGATATATGGACATGGTAATGAAATTTGAAGGACATACCATTTGAAATGAAAAACATGGAAGGAAGACAAAATTTAGATTTCTCTTATGAAAATTCGGCAGCCTAACGGCGTCACTTAAACATCAATAAAAAGAATTGACAAGATCAAATAGGGTCCCTCATCATATGATCATAAGATATCAGTATGATAGATATAGAGATCATACCCCAACATAATAAAAAGGAACTTGAAAGACTTGACATGAAAATCGAACTTGAAAAATGAGAAGGGTGAAAGAATCACTTAAACATTCGGCAGCCTAACGGCGTCACTTAAACATTCATAAAACGAAATGATGAGAGTAAGAGGGGATCTCTCATAATATAAACATGAAAGGGCAGTAAGAGGAATATAAAAGAACATCCTCTCACATAAAAACAAGGAGCATAATAGGAATGACATAAAAGAGATTACATGAAAAGAAAGAGAGGGGTCGGATCCCTTACCTTAAAATGTGACTCTTGAAACTCAAAGGATTGGACCTTGAGGGATTGGGGGCACCTTGGGAGGACTCCTTGGAAGGTAAGAAGACCATAACTTCGTTGGGGGAGAGTTGGGAGTGAAAACTAAGGGAGGAAAGGGTGGGTATTTATAGGGAAAGTGAGGGGACAAAGCATTAATGGCCAAAGGACACCTCACATGTGCTTTTCTCAAACCCATGTGATCTCCCTTGGAATTTATCATGGAGTTAGGCCACATGGGGCCCCCAAAACAATTATTCATCACCCTTGGCCGGCCAACCCTCAAAAGATCTCATGACATCATCATGACATCATTATGATGTCATTAAACATACCGAAACCCTAAAACGGTATTTTTACTATTCACTGAAAATTCAACTTTCTCAGAATAATCCCAAAATTTCACCTTAACCAAATATCAATGCTCTGATTTCAAAAATGAAATCCATTTTATAAAAATATTTTTCTAAATATTTTTAATTTAATTTTTAAATAAAAACACTATTCATCGAAAATTCATTTTTTTCAGAAAAATCCCCAAAAATTACCTTAACATAATATCGATGCTCTGAGTTCAAAAATAAAGTCATTTTTATAAAAATAATTTTCTAATTATATTTAATTAAATTTTTAATTAAAAAACACTATTCATCCGAAAAAACTAATACTTGATTAATAATTTATGAAACCGTTATTTACCGATTTTATTGAATCACATTACTTAACCAAGGTGTCTAAATTATATTAAAACTTTCTTTAAGTGAAAATTACTAATCCATTTGGTCACATTACTAATCCTAAGCGTAAAATCACCATTCATAATTTACTATTCATCAATAATTAAGTTGATCTTATTAGACTCCAAATTCCTTAATGAACACTTTTGTAGAAGACCATTTTTTGAAAATCATTACACATCATTAGTTATTTAGGGTTTACATAAATATTTTAAAATATCCCTTTTTCAAAATTCATCAATAAAATACCTTCTAAAATTATCTAGGCATTTGAAATTTCACAAACATCACTAAAGGAAGAAATCTCAATTTATTCACCCGAGAGGATTACACAAGGATACTAGGGTCTCATCACATAGCCCCTTATAACACTGGCATAAGACCTAAGTGTAAGGTGTGATATGGTGAGAGAATCTGAGGGAGTCTCAGATAACATTGCCCTAGTAGCAATCTCCACTAACTTGAACTTCTCCTGCAAGCGTTTTCGTTCAAGCTTGACACGCTGGAGCTCGGCTTGGGCTTGGTCCAAAGCAAAGCCCACAGATGCTACCTCCTTCCCAAGCTCTGATAAGTGGGCTTCATAAGGGTTGAGTCTACTGGATGAAGCCATCGACTCCTCTTTCTGCATTAACCATTAACATCTTATTAAATCAATAAGAGTAAGTTAATATACTACTCAAAAAGATTGGGTCGTTACAATACTTGCTTGAAATTATAAATCAAGGGACATTTATCCAAGTTTGTTCGATACCATTCTCTTTGGGTTAAAAGATTTATATCTTGTAACTTGTAGTTTTACTACTTTTTTTCCACTGCATATTGTATTGTAAGGAAAGTATAACCTTCTTATATTTCCTTACACTTTTACTATGATTAGTTTAGATTCTATACGCTTTAAGGTAGAATATTATATTGTAAACCTTGGTTCCAATTCTACAGTTTGTGATTAGAGATGTTTTGAATTTTCTTAGTTTAACTTTGTTAATCTTAGATTTTTCCTTGTCCAAGGAAATTTTTAAAGTGTACAATTAACCCCCCTCTTGTATATTGAGCACCTACATCATTATTTTGATCCTACATATAATGGATTGATTAAGAATATGAGTCATGTTACCAAAATTTTCCAACATGAGTTCAATGATGTTAACACGATATATTGTCTTAATATGCATTTTAGGTAGGTCATATGAATTATTCCCACTTGAGTATATGAAAGGCCAGGCCCTTGAGGTTGGGCCATGCTTATGTCACGATTTTTAGGTGAGTAATAATGAATGACTTTGGTTTTGACCTCATCATGTTAAATGAATGGGTTAAATGATTAATATCCTAGGGTGATACATGAATTCAAATTATAATACCATTATTCGACTCATGAGGCTACTGAGCCTCTACCTTGAGGGATACATGGATTCTCTTTAGAATATGACAGATGAACTCAATGGTTAATGTCATAATGTCATGAGTGATAATTGGATCCAAATGAGATATTCTGTTGATGGAGTCATTGATACTTGAATTATATTTCAAGTGATACATGGAATCCAAATGGAGTACCAATGACGAACTCAAAGTGAAATTATTATATTTCATGAGTGATACCTGGGGTTTTCATAGAAGACATCCAAGGAAGGAATATTATGACATAGACAATATACCTCGCTAAGAGAGATACCATGTACCTAGGAGGTTTATTAAGGATGGGATCATAGGGTGTTAGCTGAATACACCTAGAGTGATAATGGAATTTCAACATAGGGATGTCTAGGATTCACTCAGATTAAATAACCATAAAATTCAATATATTAACTTATGGAATTTATTCTATGACAAAGAACATGCTCGGATTCATTCATGACTTGGATTTTGTAGATGACCTTCTGATGAATCTAATGTGCTACAAGTTATATGGGGGATATCAGGTTTGAGCCAAATATTAATACTTATAAATTCAATGTAATTGAATTTTTATATGAATATGAATTGAAAACCAGAGCATATATGATGTTTACATTTATGTTCATACATGCATATTTTTTTCTTATTGCACATTACCTGCTATAAATATTCATTGACTGCTTATCACAGTCCTAGCAGGGTTTCCTACTGAGATATATTCTGACACCCAATTTAGTTCATGATTTTTCAATGAAACAAACTATATGATTGCAGGTAATGATAAATGAAATATATTTTCATACATGTACATTATAAGATGTTTAGTAGAATAAGATCATGGGTCCAAAGTTATGATTCTGATGCTATCAATATTATTTTGGCATTTTGTATATTGGAACTTGTATTGTTTATTACTGTAGTGTAACTGACTATGTGGTTTTTATTAGAATCATTTGACATGAATGATTAACTTTTATATGATATAACATATTATTTCTTTTATAATATCAATCTTCTGCTCTTTTATTTTGTTGTTTGATATTACTACATTGCCTACATGTATTATATTTATATTTGGTTACACATTTATAATGAGGTCATAGTCTCCTCATCGTCCCAACTAGGCCCTCCATGCTAATCGATAGCCTCTAGAATTTGGGGAGATGTGATTTATGCCATGTGACCCAGTAGGTTTAGGGCATCGTTCTGGGAAAACCAGGTCTGTAATGGTTGAAAGTGGAATCAGAGGGTCATTTCCTGGTTTTTCATACTATTTGGAAACAATAGAAATTGATAAGAAAGAATTTGAATTTGGTAATGAATTTTACCGAGGTGTAGCTAACCTATGTATATAAAAATAAATATTCCCTCGATTTAAATTCTTATTTTCATGATTTTGACAATAAAAGTTTATTTTATTGAACCGTTTAGTGAAACACTGGATTAATGCCCTTATTGTTGAAATGGATTTGGGTTCTATTGTGTTACAACCTGATGGTATGCGGGTATTCCATCTCATGTATCATATAAAAAACTATCAGATTTTACATTCAATTACATTTAGGACGACTACCGATTTCATGCTATTATGATAGATTTTGTGATGATTATTCGAGTTATTATGTTAGGTTCATTGTGATATGTTATGGAGTGAAATTGATGGACTCCTGGATTTGGTCCCTGAGGTGTATTGACTTTGTTGAATTATAATTTAGATGATCATGCTTCATACATAATGTGGATCGTGTTGTTATGTTCCATAGATGGATGCCAAGATTTGATTCATGGCGAGTATGGACCCCCATGGATAGGAAATTGGCATGCCAATAAATTTCTTTTTTAAGGGGAATATGATAAACATGAAATGTGTATCATCTCAGTAAATGTGAATGTGAACCCAATTAAAAAGCAAATTAATATAAAATAAATTGAAAGCGAAATGGATTATTATAGAGAACATGACCAAACCAGACATTATTTGTGGGATTATTGTATTGTCTCTATTTTTTTGACACCCAGACCTGACCTGTGGGGTATGCCTAAGATTTGGTTCTTTTAGAAGAAGGCTTGTATCTATCCTATATTTGTTTCAATTCATTTGAGCTATTATCTCTTTAATGACCATGAAATAATACATGTTTTTATCATTTTATATCCATGAAACCACGAATACCATTATTAGTATGCCAGAAGGGTGGTTATGATCAAACTCTAGAGGGGTTTAGCCATGGGATACTAGTAGATCCTATAGTAGTTTCAGCTGTGACACTAACTGTTATACAAGATATTTGTGTTGAAGAACAATTCCATGAAGGATTTTTTTACTTTGTATATACGATTTAGGGAGCACCATGACCTACCCAGAATATGGAAGAGTAGACATGTGAGTTTCATCATCATCATTCACCCATGTTTTTAGGGGATTTTTGGACCACAGGCTGTGTGTTCATGGGTTGAGGCCATACTCTTTATCTTCGAGCATTTATGGAATCTTCCTAAGATAAGGGTAAAGGTCACTATATATATGTTTCATAATTTTACCAAGAGATTATTGGATGTTATCAATTAGACATATCAACATCAAGAGATGTCTTGGATGGATTTTTATTTTACATTCTATGATTAATTCAATCTGAAGTCCTTGAGGGTGACAGACACTGAGAGTTCCTAAATCATGAGAAGGGAACACTATTAGTTATGTAATACATGGGATGTTTTAGTAATCACCATCATCTCACAACTATTTATATAGGTGGAGAGTTGTCGAAACCATGGAGTTTTGAGGATGGTATCAGATATGAAATCTAAATGCAGGTGAATGTCTTAAAGATGACTAGTATATCAATGATAGTGAATCAGGCTCTGATCATAGAGCAGAAACTGAGGGAATATAGAGGTACGAGCCAGTGTAGCTCGACATAGTGTACCCATACTGCATCAATAAGAATTAGAAATCATCTTCTAGATCACTCACACATTTATACTAGTAGTGAAAATTTCAATTTAGGAAGCCCGCTAAGGTGTTATTAGTGTGGTAGGCTAGGAAAAATGAGGCCATAGACTACAAGGGACCTAGTCGAGTGATGATATTGAAAAAAAACTATCTATAGTATTTATGTAGAAAAATTCTACCAACATCCAGTTAGGTAGGGTACATACAAACTCCATGTTTAGGAGCAGGGATAATAGCTTTACACTAGACAGGGAGCTGGGGTTCATTAGTCTGGTCAGGCCATGGTGGAAGTCATGGAAGTGGTATCCAGACCATAGGTTCATTGTGATGACATAGAAAATAAGCTTTGTGTAGCTAGACAGTATCACCAATCTATGGGATAGGCTAAGAATATACAGTTAAATAGACCTAGTTGGAGCATGATATTCTGAATTCTACTATTACTGGTACTATTCTAGTAGCCCCCGTTTTAGCTTCTAGGATTTTTGATATATGGCCTTCCCATAGATTGATATATATATATATATATATATATATATATATCTGTGTGTGTGGGGGGGGGGTGTTGAAATCCTTGGGCTCATTATATAGTCATATGATACTATAATTATACTAGACACTCCCTTAGTGATCAAGAAGTAATGTGTGTGTCAGTGAAGGGAGTTCCCCCTGGAGGTTGGAAGGTGTCACTTTATATGGGAACTCTACATCATAGAGTTTATAGGATTCGATGAATTTCACGGGATGGACTGGTTGGTGCCATTTCAAGTCATTGTTGATTTCTATCACCACATTGTGAGTATCATAACCCCAGAGGGTGGGGTGTACATTTAAAATATTGAATAGGATGTCCATGTGAGAAAATTTGGACCTGAGCATTGTGGTATGTGCAGGATGACAACCCAGTTTGTAAGATAATATCTGGATGATCAGTGTACACATCAAGATAATTTTCTTATCGCTATTTATTGTTTCATGTAATTCGTCCCATATGACATTTGACCATTACATTTAGATATAGAGGAGGATTTATCTATATATCTAGTGAGAGGGGTAGCATTGGTATCCATTAATCCTATGATTATGGCTACAATGGCGTTACAAGATCTCAAGAGGTAGGTAGAGGATTTAGAGGAAAAGGGTTTCCTCTGAACTAATACTTCTCAATGGGGTCCACCAGTCCATTTTGTGAAAAATTGGGATGGTAACATTAGGTTATGTGTGGATTACCAAAAATTTAACTAGTTAATGGTTATGAATTGTGATCATGTGTTGTGGATAGATGACATCTCCATCAAGATACAAGGAGCTCAATTCATCACAATGGTTTATTTGAGATCAGGTTACAATCATTTGACTTGTTATACCATCAAACATACCTCACATAGCCATCAATAGAAGGTTTTATTTATAGTATTATTTGGTTATTTCATTCGGTCTCATGATTATGCTAGTGGTATTCTTTTATCTAATGAACGGAGTGTTCCATCCTTACCTGAAATTTGTTGTTGTTGTTTTCATGGATAATATCTTGGGTTATTCTCACAATCCACATGATTAGACCACAAATCATGAGATAATTTTTAATACACTGAGAGAGCATTAGTGATATAATAAGATCCAAAATATCAACTTCTGTATGGATTATATTCACTTCCTAGGTCACATCATCCAAGAGACAGGAGTATCAATAGAACTAGAGAAGGTGATAGTGGTAGTTACCTAAGATCAGCCATGAACATCATTGAGGTGCAGAGTTTTTTGGGATAGATTGTTACTACATGGGTTTCATATTGTACTTATACTTCTTAGAAACACTGTTGAATGTTTTGAGTCTGAAGGATGTGAAGTATGTATGGTCAGATTCCCATGAGATGTCATATTAGGAGTTGAATGGGAGATTTACTTCAAAACTGAAAATGATTTTTCCAGAGCGGGGAAATATTTTCATTATGTACTGTGATGCATCAGGTATCAGGATGAGAGTAGTTATTCTGAAGGTGGATTGATTTATTACATAAAGATCTTGTTAGTTGAGACTGCATGAGAGGAATTACCTGACACATGATCTCGATTTTGATGTGATTGTTCAAATTTTGAGCTACTTACTGGGAGAGAATTTTGGTGTTCACTGACCAAAAATTCCTCACGTACATATTTACATTGTGTGATCTTTACTTTTGATAGCCATGCTTGGTTTAGTACCCTAAATCATTGTATTTACCTAATTCCTATATTTTTGTATTGACAGTGTAATGACTGATGCCCTGATCATGAGGAGTCATATATATGAGGTGTAGTAGGCTAGTTGCAAGTGGAATCTTATGGAGTTGTTCTCTTTTATGCATTTGGAGGTGTAAGATAGTCAGGGGGAGATGTTTCTATCATACTTAGATTTAACCCTTACACTTATCGAGAGAGTGAGGATGGGGAATATATCAAAATCTGGAGACCTAGTTCTATAGGAGAGTTTGGAAGTTGAAGAAGCTCCTCTTGGATGGACAATAGCCAAGGATGGCATCCTGTGAGTATATGGTCACATATGGGTGTCTTAAAATATGTGTGAGGAGATGGTGTAGGATTTTCATGCATCAGAATTGACAGTGAAATAATATTTCTACAAGATGTATCATGATTTACATAGTCAGTATTGGTGGCCATGTATGAAAATAGATGTTGCCGATTTTTTAATGAGATGTTCCCCCAATAAACAGGTGAAGGAGGAACACCAGTGACCAGCCAGACTTTTAAAACACCTTCCCAATACTCATTTTAAATGTAATCACATTGTGATGAATTTCATGGAATGTTTTTCGAGGTAACATCGAGGTAAGGATGACTCATGGGTTATTGATGACTAGATCACAAAGGTTGATAATTTTATGCTGATCAAGGAAACCTTTAGTGTTGATGTGATTGGGAGGTTTTACATCGGTGAGATTGTATGAATACATGGGGTAATCAATTCTAAAATTTCATATTGGAATTCTTGTTTTACATTCCATTTCTCGAAAGGGATAAAGGGGGAACTGGGTATATAGGTTCCTCTAAGCACTACATACATCCCCAGATAGATGGAAAGGCATAGAGACCAATTTAGGTGCTTGAAGACTTGATTTTAAAATGATTACTAGATTTAGGGGGTTCTTGGGAGAGGCATATACCCATATATGAGTTTTCCTACTATAATATATTCATGTATATGTTTTTAGAAGGTTCCATATGAATATTTTTATAGTAATCAACGTCAATCACCATTGTGTCAGCTAGATGAAGGAGAGGCAGTTATGTTGGGACCTCATCTTGGCCAAGAGATTGGAGATCATTTTTAGATGGTTAAGAAGTTGATGGTTACTATGACTTTTCATATTAAATATTAAATTGATTTCCATACAAAAATTTCTAGAGTTCAACATTACTTGAAGTCTCATCATAATATTCCCATGTGAGTTTAATGATGTTAAATATATGTATTGGATTATTATGAATTTTATGATTGTAATATGAATTACTCCCATGTTAGTAAATGAAATACCAATCCCTTGACGTTTTGCATTACTTGAGTCAACGTTTTCAGGAGATTCATAATGAATGACTTTTGTTTTGACCTTGTCATGGTAAATGAAAGGGTTAAATGGTAAATAGATATGGGTGACACGTGGATTCAAATTTTAATTCCACTGACAGACTCATGTGTCTATTGACCCTTAATCCTTGAGTGATACATGGATTCACCTTAGAATATGAGGGACTGACACAATGGTTCTTGTAATAATTTCATGAGAGATACATGTATCCAAATGAGAGAATCAATGGATGGACCCATTAAGACTTTTCTTATTTGATAAGTGATACATGTTATAAAAATGGTTTACTAAGGATGGAATCAAAGGTAATTGATTATATGACATGAGATATACGTAGGGTTTCCTTAGAAGACTGCCAAGGATAGACTCATATGGCATGGACATTATACCTCACCTTGGGTAAGGCTATGTTTGCGAGAAGTTCATCAAGGATGGGATCATAGGGTGTTTGTTGAATACACCTAGAGTTACAATTGAATTCCATATTAGGGATGTTAATGAATCACTCAGGTTATAAATGAATAAAATGAATTTGATTTACTTATGATGTCTCTTCCAACAAAAATCCAAAAATTTGGATTCTGCCTTAACTTGTATTGTTTAGATGACTATCTGAGGCATCTTTTGTTATACTTGTTATATGAAGGATTTTAGGTTTGGCATGTATATTGAGAAATATAAATTCAATGTAATTTAATTGTTCAAGGAATATGAAATTAAAACCGGAGCATATGTGGTGTTAAATTTTTAGTTCTTCCTTGATTATTTTTTTCTTATTTCACCCTACCTGCTATATATATTCAATGAATTTTAAGATCATACCCTGTGTGGTTTCCTACAGGGATTTAGTCTCATACCCTATTTTTTTCTTGTTTTGGGATGAAATAGATTATACGATCACATATAATTATAATATAAATAACCCTCCAACATGTACTTGATATACTATTTTGGAGCAGGAGAGCATGGGACCAAACTAAGGCTTGTGATGCTACAAATATTATTGTAGCCTCTTGTACATTGGAAATTATGTTATATATTACTAGAGTGTTACTGTTTATATTATTTTTATTAGAAACACATGACATGGATCATTATCTTATATAAAATATGACTTATGGTTTCCTTCATACTACCGGTATTCCATTGTTTACTTTGTTGTTGGATATTACTTCTTCTGCTAATTGTATTGTATTTCCACAATGTTTCACTATATTAATGAGGGAATAGTCTCTCCGCTGACTCAACTATTCCCTCAATGATAGTTGAAAAGCTCCAGAATTTGGGATGATGCAATTTAGTCCATGTGTCCCACAAGACTCAGGGCACCATTCAGTGAAATCTGGGTCCAAGACATTACAATATAGATACACTAATTCTATATAAGGCCATTATACTGACCATTATACACATGTTGGATACAAATAGATATATATACCCTATTTATGTCATATATATTAAATAGATTTCTTAAAAAAACAATATATCTCTATAAACCCATTATAATTTTTATATAGATACTGTATCTCTTCCTCTATAACAATGTTGAATAATATATTTTATTCAATATTCATCATATATTGTGATATATGTAATTTGTGCGTACAAAATAAAATATTTAATTTTTTTATCTTAAACTATGAATTTGTAATCTTCTTCAATATGCAACCTACATTAAAATTCGTAATATTTTCACGAACTACACTTGGTAATTTGATTTTATACTACACCATCAAATAGTAATTTTATTGGATATGCATTAGACATTTGGAAATATGTAATCTAAGTATAAATTTTTCAATAAATAATATGTTTATACTATTATACATTTTGTTAGTTATTAGTTTCAATATGTTTCACAAATAGTTTGATATGTAATTTGTTTTTCAATTACACCTTAAAATAGTAATCTGTTTCAATTTAATAAAACATTGTGAAATCATGATATATTAAAAAAAATATTATACACTATGTAATAGTAATATGTTCCAAAATATATCAACATAATATCTATCTTTTTCTACATTTCAATATGCATCATACCCTAAGAAATATTAAGTTGGATTGCAGTATAAAGTACAATTGTAATCTCCAATATTTGTTTTCAACATGCTTGAATTACATACCCTGCTATATGCAGAAATAACTCAATATAAAATATATATTTCTATATAATATTGAGTCACTATATAATATAAAATTTTCATACACTATATGTTAGTAATTTATATCACATACAATACTATATGTAGTTATAGATCCATATATAATCTATTTTTGATATATACATTATGTTGTTTCATATATAAAATTAAATGAAAATATGTTATCCTCTATTATTTTTTAAAAATATATCATAATAAAATATTTAATATACTAATAAATTCTATATATCACAATTTTTTTTATTTGATATTATTATTGTGATGATTCTTTTGAAACTCAAAACACATATTTAGACATTCAGATTTTATAAGGATTCATATTCATGGTAAATATAAAATGAATTTTTATCATAATGTATAAGTCTAACCACCTTATGATAACATATTGGACCTAGACTAACCACCCACTCCCTATAGTATTTTTAACATGGGATAACTACTTAAATGCCACATCATTTTGGATATGGGTCAACCACCCATGCCTCATATACATTTAGACATGTGATTACCACCCACACCCCGTAATAATTTGAACAATGGTTAACCAACCATGTACCAACCATATATCCTAATATATAAAGCATTACCTAATGTATTATAGGGATATGTTAGTACCACTTCCAATGAGCTTGACCCAAGTGGCCAAGGCTCTTACATGGAATCCAAAAGTCCCAAGATCGAATTTGGGAAATGGCGAATTGCCGAGGGTACAATTTCAGCACTATAGTAGTGGATGAACTATTACGATGGAGGAACTGTAAATGTAGTGGTATAATAGAAGTCGGGGTAAAAAAGCATTACTATTCACCAAAGGGCCTTTTGGGGAAAATGGGCTTTTGGGCCATATATTTAGACCACTTGGTCTTAGGCCTTCGTGCTATGTAATGGATCTCCCTCTACTGAGTTATAAAGTCGTTTTTTCTTTAAAAAATAAATGAGTCTTTGGCCCCAATATTCCAAAATATTATCCCCACACTCCACATAATGATAAACCACTCATATAAAGAAAAAAATTATTATCCAATCAAATATAATTTAACCAAGGAGAAACTAATAGGTATAAGAAGGATTTAAAAAATATATAATCATAAACCATAGAAAAAAAAATAATTTGATGGTGTCATTATAAAATAATCCTATTGAATAATAGGAAATATTAATGGATGGTTAATTATATCAGAAAAACATTTTCATCACTATTATAAAATCACTTTGATTTATAAGAATATATATCCGTCATATTTGATAAATATCATTCAAAATGAACAAAAATTATAAAATAATGGGGAGACAAATTACATTTGTAGAGATTGAAAACAATAAAAGTGTAATTTGTAAAAAATACCTTAGGAGGAAATGTGAAAAAAAATTATAAATGAAAATATAAAGAATATTCAATTCACACTATTAAATTAATTCGAACATAATAGAAATAAACACATGAAAAAAAAATAAAAAATTATTTCCTTTCATTATATTGAATATAATTTCATGAAAAATAGAAGATAATCTCATGAAATAATATATGAATAGATAATTAAATACATAAAAACAGTTAAATAACACATATTACTAGGAAAATCTTATTTTCCAAAAAGAAAGATAAATTCACCTCTACTTACAAACATACTTTTTTTAAAATTAGGAATAAAATGGAGGTGAAATTGTTTCAAGAGATTTAAATAAAATAAATAACTATAAGGGATTAAAATATATAAAGATTATGAGAGAAATAAATCACCATTTCACCGAATATATGATTTAAAATAAATAATGTTTCTTTTAAAATGAGATTAGATTAAAAAATTGATAATCATTAGGAAACAAGTGAATCAAAACACATTAAATGAGAGAATAAATGATGGATTTTTTTCATTCATTTAATTTCATGAAATTTATGATATATTTCATCATAAGTAATTTTTATAAACTATATAAAATGACATAGGTGGGGAACTTGAAACATTCCCAATAGATGAATATTGATATGAGTAACCCTTACCGTCACTCCCAAATTCCTTGAAACTATTTTATCCTCCAATATAATAAATATTTCCAATTTAATCAATTATTTTAGAACCACATTTCTAACACCCTAATATTATATAATTTTTTTTAATTAAATTAAATCTATCTAACATATTTCATTATAAGAAATACAAATTTTACCTTGCATTACATGCAACACTGAATTTAAAGGAAACACGACATATTATAAAAATAATTTTTTTATTTGATAGTTATGACCTATCACATATAATGGTGGATATGAATAAGTATATATAATATATTAAAATATATATTTTATAGATATTCATATGTTATTTAATAATTATAAATAATATTGTAACAATTTCTTAGAAAAAACAAATGTATTTTGAAAAGCTGTATTTTTCTAAAACACTAATTAGTAACATATTGCACTCATAATTTAAAATTAAATTTTACCACATTCAGAAAATTTAATTGAAAATTTTAAAATTAATCTTTTAAATTTGAATAAAAAATTATAATGGGGTTTATTTTTTTATTTTATTCATAAAATAGTAATTTGTGGTTGAATTGTGAAAATCATAAATTTTAATTGAACACTATACTTTTTTATAACTAATTTATGATGTTAATTAAAATAATGAACTATTTTTAAAGTAAAATTAGTTTAATTATAATTATTTTTATAAAATTTATGGTAATGGAATAATTTTGATATAGAATTTTAATATAAAAACATTGTAAACTATTAATTATTTTCACATTAAAAAAATGGATTCTCTTTTTATGAGCATGATTATATTTAAAATAAAATTCTCATATTATATGATTTGAATTTGAAAAAACTGACTCTATATTATGAATAAGGATAATTTATTATTTAATATGGTTAGAATAATGTTTCCCATATTTATAGTGAATGCATTAAAAATTAATAACTATAGTTAACATAAAAAATGGGGTTACCTGAGTGTTAAAATAAAAAGATAAGGGTTAAAATGGAATATAAACCTTTCAGAAAATAATGTTATTGGAATATTTCTACTTTTACACCTATAGGGTTCAATATTTATCTATTTTTACCATTTTTACAAATGGAAAATGTGGATGCAGTCAATTCATTCTAAAAATTCAATGTTTTTCCTCCCCCTCACTAATAATAGGACACCCCTCTCCGGTATTCTTTACAATTTAAAACCAATTTATATTGGAAAATACCTTATGAAATAAATTAATTGATTCTATCCTATTAATCTAGGAAACTGTTTTTTGCATAAAATCCAACCTAGAGTGATTAAATCAGAACTTTAGAAGGATACTAGAAGAAGGGGTAAGGTTATTCAATGAACATATTTATTTAATTTTTTCTCCACCTAAATAAATTCTTATTAAACAAAGATGATTTATTATCCACAATATATTACATATAATAAAATTTTTGTAACATTATTGAATTACCTAAAACCACCTCCACATCCATCAAATGGTTTTTGATATCGTTGTTCATGTTTACATCCGTCTACCACCTCACGAACCGATGTCATTCTTTCTTTCATTACCACATTTCACAACTTGATATAATAATGATTATATAATATATATATAGGTGATATTCATAAAATATTTATACCTATTTATTTGTTATATCATATATATCATTTTTTAAAGTCCATTCTGTAAATGATATGATAATCTCGCTCGTGTGTATGGCAGACTATTGTCTCGCGAAGCGATGTGATTCATCTTTCACTAATGATTTATATAGAATGTAATAAGAATAAAGATAATAAATATTTTTGTTATAAATGACATAGTTATGATATTAATGACATATTTATCTCTCTTAAAGTACAATATATCATTTTCTTTCTTACATTTTTCACAAAAAAGTGATTACATTGTTTTTTTACCTGTGTACTACCTCTTTCATAAAGCGATGTGACTCTTTTTCATCACCACACTATAAGGGAGATTTAAATAATTTTATTTGAATAAATATTTATGTACATATTATATTATTATAATTCTATAAATAATTAAATATTATGTACCTCTTATTTGTAATGGTTGATAAAAAATGAAAATGTTACTGATCTGTACATATAACATATCATCTCCATGATCATAACATAATTCATTTATCTAAAAAAACATTCATGATTGGTATTAAATGTATATATTCTTGTAAATTAATATAAATATTTCATTGTTATTATTTATTAAATAATTATGTAATGAACTCATTGACCATATTCAATCTATAAAATTCAGTTTTGACACATAATTTGAATGAGGTCATGACAGTCAATGTAAAAATAATTTGTTAAGTAAATGTATGGAGTATTTTAATAAGTAAAATAATATTAGTAATGAACTTCTAAAATTTTCTCAATTAATTAAAAAATCAACATTATTTTATAATTTAATAATGCAAAGACACATGTGACAATTTGGAATCAAAGTACGGGACTTCATCTAAATTTTCTTTCATTGAGTAATATTTTTATATTATGAACAAATAATATTTCATAAGGTTTACAAGAAGCCAAATTTGAATTTAATAACATAAATTTATCTATTCTCATGATATTTATATTATTTTAATGATATTATTTAATTGGGTTTTGATTCTAATATTTTTAATGTGATAAGGGTCTTTCCTTTAAAAAAACATTTTTAATGATTTCCTTCGAACACTTTAATATACATGTCTATTTGATAAGAAATTACATTAATGAAATTTTTAGGGAAATAAGATATTGATAATATTTATTTATTGTATCTTTTTATTTTATTTTCATTATTATTAAAAATAATTCTTTTTATGTGTTTCTTAGGGAAGATTTTGACAAAGGAAAAAATAATTCTATGCAGTGATAATGACATTTACGAATTCATGATCACTATTTGATTTCAAGTTCATTTGAAATAATTCTTGTTTTTATCAGTGAGAAATCATATTTCTATTTTTGTGATATTTATGTATTGAAAATCGGGGTTTTAAATGAAAAGGGAAATTTTTTCAAAATGTTTTTTTCATATTGGTTTAAAATTTATTTTCAAAGGGATTTATAATTAATGTTTTTAATTCATTATAAAATACATAAATACTATATGAAATGGTTGATACTGATACAACTAATTTTAAGGTTTTTTTCCCAATTATCACTTATAGGTGAGGCCACTAGAGAATATATAAAGGGTTGACACCATTATAGCTCTTGAGAAAAGGGTGATCCAAACATAGCTTATATAAGGGTTGAGTCCCATTATAGACCCCCAATTCATAAGGTAAATATTATATTGGAATTAATCTATTTTTTTATTCCAATTAAATGGGGTTTTGAATTTTTTATATTAATATGATTCTCTATGTAACCAATAACTATTTTTTTGATTACATTCAATAGGTTTTTAGTGTTTTCATTAAGAAAAACATGTGTTTTTTCTTGTGAAAAATGTTTACTTGATACACTCAATGAACAATGATATTAAAGGTAATGCTCATAGGATTTTTCTTATTATTAAATAGTTAATGGTTTATTTAATTTAAAATGCCTTATTGTGATTTTTATTCTCATCACATGTTGGGAAATTTGATTCTAAGGTTTAATTATGTGTAAGATAATGAATTAATTCACTTTGAATATTGTGGAGATATTATAAGAATGGACATCTTGATTTATTTTAAAAAAATTAATTTATTGAGAAAATGGATAAAAATTTAATGTTTACACATGAATTTTATAGTTTTTAATGTATTATAAATTGCCTAGATATTTAAAACTATAAACCTGAAAATATTATCGAATATAAGAGAATGAATTATAGGATTAAAACACAAGATCATATAATGTTTAAGGTAGATTCCTTGTTTTTTTTAATCAAACGACTGTTTAGATAACGTTAAAGGTTATGATAATTCTAATATAATGTTCATAAAAAATATTAATTTATGGTTAAGTTTAAATGATATAGAATTTAAAGATTACCATGTTTTTTATTATAAACAGCTTATGTTCATAATGTTTTTCTACATAGGAAATAGTGAAGCTATATTGGGAAGGAACTAAAGTAAAATATTCTTCTAAATGAATATCTATATATTATTGGAAGGAAAAAATGGTTTTTTGGAATAATCAATCAGTAGAAACAATCTATAAATAGTAGAGGTATCAATGGTAGAGAGGAACATGATTTACCATGAATAAAGATATATATAATAGATAAATTATTATAGAATCACCCCCATACATAAATGGATGATCATACAAAGTGGTATCCAAATGATGGATAAATTCCTTTTTAGAATATATTTGATATCATGAGATATATGAAACATCATAAGGTAACTCTTACCATTACTGTTTTAAAGGTAAATATAATCAATGATGTTATTTAGTTTAGAAAACCAGGAAGAATGATGATCATAATCCAATACAATGTTACACATATAAAAATATCTTACATTATAAATATGTCCCTAAGGTATTTTTTTAGGATAGTGAAACAATTTTTTAAATTTAGGCCAAAAGATGGAGATTATGTGTCCGCATATGATTAATATTTTTCATGGATGTCTAGGCATGTACCATAATTTTTTTGGGACATTAATAAGAAAATTATTATATTTTAATGAGGATTAAAACCAATATTTTGAAGAGAAATTCTTTATTGATAATTTAATATTTATGATAAATTTTATCCTTTTCTATATAAATTTGAGATGGACTTTTCCAACCCTTCTGTTCAATGAGATTAAAAGAGTATGAAATGGTAAATTAGGTAGAAAATAGAGAATACACTAACTAAGAAGACTATATTTAAAAACAAAACATATTCCAAAGGTTGTAAAATAAATTTAAGGGAATGTCTATTAGGATTTGGAAATTGGTACTAGGATGGTATTTTGGGTAATAAGGTTTGTGACTATAAAAAAATGAGTCATGAACTGTCCACAAACAAGATAATAAGTAGTTTTTCAAGACTGAGATGTTTTAGCTATAATTATTTGGGACATTATTCTAATGTGGGTCTAAAGTTACTTACTCTAAGTGAAAATCAAAATGATTAGAAGAAAAAAATGAGTGTCAATGTCATTTTCTACATCTGTAGCTGATGTTGGGCCAACTTGTGAGGTGGAAAAAACTCATTCTATCATAGTATGTTTTTTAAGGTAGATAATTAGATCAATGACATATGTAACCCTATTTTTATTCACTATGTAATTGAAGTTGTTTTTGAGGAATTTAATGGGTTTTCTAAGATTAATGTAAGTGTTTTCTCGTGTAAATTATATTTGAGTTATGAATGATTCATAAGTTACGTATATATAAGTTTAAAGGTATTGACATCATGTAGGGCTAATATGATAATTAATTATAGTTAAATAATATTAAAATAATATTACAAAAAATTGCGATAAAAATCTGTTTAGAAAACCATAGAGAAGTTTAAAAATGAGTAATTTTATTTCAATGATTTTTATATTTTTTGGAAACATTATAATAATTTTATTAACATTGATTATAAAATGGACTACCCACTTGTTAGTCAAGAACCCATCACATACAGAAAGACATCATGGATTGAACCCATGACTAAAAAATTATAAGGGTTTTGCACTAAACAATAGACTATGTGATGTACTAGTTAATATGAAATTGGATGAAGTTAATGATTTTAAAATAAATATTTACAATCAAACAGGGGTGTTATGACTTATGTTTAGTGATTAATTTATTAAATTATATAATTTTAATCACCATACTTGATTAAGAAAATATTTTTAGATAAAAAATAAGAATTTTCATTATATTATGGATTTATGATCCATTAAATTTGAATATTGGTGCTTTGGGAAAAAGAAACTAAATTTTGGAAATTCATTTTATATAGTAAGAAATAAATTAAAAATTGATTGTGGACCAATGAAAGAATGATATTATTCTTTAAAAAATTGAATGAAATCATGTAAGGAAATATTCTAATGAGAATTTATTAACATTTAGAGAATGGGTCTTCAAATAAATTATATCATAATACTAAACCTTTGGATGATGTCAATGAAATTTTTCACTCCAATTTTTTAGGGTTTTGTTGGTTTCAACCCTATCTCAATCACCCACATTCTATCTTATTAATAGTATGCAATATTATCATTTTAATGATGTGGGTTTTTCTATAATGGTATTTCAAAATATTAGAGCCTTGTTTACACAAAACCATTTAAAAATTAAGTGGAATAAATTTATTAAAAGGATGAGGATATAAAACTCCAAAATTTTATGATATATTAAATTTTAAACTAAATTAAATTTATTTAACAACATTCATTATAGGAAACATTGGGTAAATCTTTCATTACACACAACACTGAGTTTAAACAAAAAGTGACATTTTATTAAAATATTATTATTTAATATGATAGCTATCACTTATAAGATTTAATAGAGGGTATTAATAGGATTATAAAATTTTGAAAATTTATATTTGATACATGTTAAATTTTTAATTAATTATTAGAGATAAAATTAAAACTATTTGAATGAAAAAGAATATGTTTTCGGAAAAATTGTATTATATTCTAAAAGATAGATTATTATCACTTTTTTATCATAATATAAATATAAATGTTACCACTTATAGATATTTTATTTTTAAAAATTATATTCATTTTTAAATTTAAATACCAAAAATATATTAAGGAAATTTTTTGTAATTTTTTTAACAACATTCATTTTTTGATAAATGGTAAAAACACATTGAATTTTAATTAAAAACATTATTTCATTTAAATAACTTATAATGGTAAATTATATAATGAATTTAATTTTAAGTTAAATTAATTCCATTATATACCATGTAATTCAATTTAGGTCATTGGAAGTGATTTCATAGTTAATTTTGATATAAAAATAGTGTACACATTTGAAAATATTTACTCTAAAAGCCAACTTTCTCATCACTTCTGTGGGATTAATTTTCAATAATTTTTTTCACTTATTTGAATTAAATTTTGAAAAATATTTTCCATATTTCCTATAATAATAATTTATATTTTATATTTAGTTTATGTTTTTTTGACCAAAAATAATAATGAATGCATTAAAAATAAATTATTGAGTTTTAAGGGAAAATGGGTTTACCGAGAATTAATCTAAAAATATAAGTGAAACATTTACATATAAACTTGTATAAAACTATTTTTTGTATATATTTAGATATTCAAACATATATGGTATGACAATGGACGATTTTGGACCCTATCTA
The DNA here is from genome assembly GCA_963277665.1 of Viscum album. NCBI lineage: Eukaryota > Viridiplantae > Streptophyta > Magnoliopsida > Santalales > Viscaceae > Viscum > Viscum album. The sequence continues at coordinate 1,860,905,235 of OY728133.1, read as the reverse complement.
TATAAGAAAATGTGGTAATTCATAATTGTTTTCAAAAATAGCATCTGTGTCCTCTCCCCCACTTATAATTGACCACCCTCTCATCTCTTCTTCACATGTTATAAACTATTGATTTTAGAAAATACCATAAAAATAACTTCCCAGATTCCCTCATCTCATCTTATATGCCATATTTTTTCAAAATCCAATTAAGGAAGGGTTTAGTTAAAATTGAAGGAGGATACTCGAAAAAGAAGTAATGTTTTTCAACAGGTGTCTTTATTTTTAATATTTTTTACCTCATTAAATTACTATTAATAAATTATGATATAATAAATAATTTTATTTCATATAATAAGATGTTTTTATAAAAATCTAATGACTTAAAATCACATACACTTTCATCCAATGTGTTGCACAATCATTATTCGTGCGTACGATAGACTACCACCACAAAATCTGATGTCATTATTTATTCCATTACCATATTTCTAGGATGGTATGATGATTAATATAAATAATATATATGATATATATAACATATTTATACATTTGTATGAATTATGTCAAATATTAATTTATTTACATTCCATTCCATATGGTAAACGATAATGTAACTCATGTGTACAGTGTAGTATCGCCACATGAAGCGATGCAATTTGTCATTCAATAATGATTTAAATAAAATGTGATAAGTTTATTTTTAATTATTATATGTGACATAAATGAAAATGTTATGATATTAATTAATTATTTATCATTATAATATGTTAATATACCTTTTCCTTTCTTACCTTTTTCACTCCCAACAATGTGATAATGTCTTTTGTGTATGTGTGTACTACCACATTCATGAATCGATGTGCCGATTTTTCATCACCACAACACATTTATTATATATATAAGTATATTTAAATAACTAATATTTTATATATGATATTTTTATAAATTTTCAATGATATAATATTTCTTTCCTCATTTCCATAATGATTGATGAAAAATGGAAACTTTACCTATGTGTACGAATGGCCTACCGTCTCCATTATTGTAACATACTTAATTTTAAAAAATCCATGACCTATCCTAAAAATAAAATTTATATATAAATATAATAATTTTTTCATTATTATTGTTTTATATATTATTATATAAATTCCTCTTGGACCATAGTCAACTTACCAATGACATTTTGACACATAAGATGAATATGTTCAAAACATAGGTCATAACCATAATTTATTAAGAGAATGTATAAAAACATGTTATATGTGAAATAAAATTAATAAAAATCATTAAAAATTTTAATTATAAATAAAATAATTAAAACAAGTTTATTATTTAAGAAGCTAAAGAAACATGTGATCAGTTGGACTCATGGTAAGGGACTTCGTCTCAATCCCCTTTATTGAGGAGTATTTTTATGTTATAAATATCTACTAATTTTTATAGTCTATATAAATCATATATGACATGGTATATAATTATTATTTATTTTCCCAGGTTATTTATTGATCTTTAATTCTATTCATTCATACGAAATGTGATTAAAATATTTCTTATGTGAAGAAAAGATTTTCTATGAAAGTAGGTATCATTTAATGTTTTCAATACAAATTTTTCTTATACTTCTCTATGTTTTCTAAAATGAATTTATGAAATTTATTGTGTATATATATTATTTATAAATTATATTATATATATATACTTACTATTTTTCATATTTTTTTTAAATAAATATTTTATGTGTTTTATATATAACGGTTTGATAAACAACAAAATAAATGCACTATAATGTGACAATGACTAATACAACCCCATGAAGATTATATTATTAGTATAATACATTTAATGATTTGATGTTTTATTCAATCAAAAACAATATTTCTAATTTTTTTGATTTTAGTATTGAAAATTGGGTTTGAAAGAAAATGGTATTTTTATCTAAAAGCATTTTTCAGATGGGTTCAAAAGTTTTTTTCATGGGGTTTTATAATTAATTTATTTTATTCATGACATGGAAATTGAGAATATTTTGAAGTATGTGAGGTAAATAGAGCATATATTATGGGTTAAACCCCATTATATCTCATGCGTGATCAAGATATATCTTATACAAATGGTTGAACCCCATTATATCTCATGAAAAATGGGTGATCGAGATATAGATTATATTAGGGGTGAGCCACATTATGATTCTATAATGAATTGTTTAATTATTATAAGGGATTTTTTTGAAAATTTATTATAATTAAAATATTTTTTTAATGGATTTAATGAATATGTTTCTCTAAGTCACCAATAAGTAATTTTTAATTACAATTAATGGGTTTTAAAGGATTTCATTGAGAAAAATGTGTGTTTCTTTTTTATATAAAAATTGTTAACAAGAAACTCTATAATAAAAGTATAGGTCAAGTTTAAAGATATATGAGTTTTCATTTAATTCACTGTGCTAATTTTTTCTATATTTTATTTCAGTTACTGATAGTTTTTCCTTCATCCCATTTTTTAGAATATTTTCATAGGGTTTAAGTATGTGTATGGGAAAATAACACATCATGATGATTGTCATGGAGATTTTCCATGAAAAGAAATTATTTATTATTATTAATTTTTTTATTATAGTAAAACTTGATAAAAATTTGATTGGTCCACTTTGTATTTTAAAAATTTTTTATGAGTTATGGCCAAATTCTCTAAAATTATAAACCAGAAAAGATCTTAAAATGTAAAAGAATGAATTAAGAAAATAAAATAAAATGTAATTTAATGTTTACGTAATGGTCATTATAAAATTATTATCTATTATAAATTATAATATTAATTTAAAATAATTCCTTACACATATATTAGTAATATATTTTCAATTTTTATTTTTAAATGTTAGTAACATTATATGACTTAAAAAATTATTAATGAATATATTGATTCTGATATCTTGAAAAAAAAATAATCTATACTAGAGTAGTCATGATAGTATAATAACTATTTTCCAATTATTTATTCAGTCCCATGTTCAATTTATTGATTTTATGATTATTATGCACATGAGTTGAATTCATGATTATAATGTTTCAATTAATTGTCAAATAATAAAATGTTAATTTATGATGAACATTCATTTTTGTGTCACCCTACCAAAACCAAATTGATAACCTAAAGTTCTCCATATGATAATATATTATTGTTATTAATGTCTTCATACTTATTCATGATAATAATTATTATGATGAAATAACATCATTCATGTATGTAGTTTAACCAACCCAATTAGAATATGTTATAATTATGAATGAGTATTATTTTAGTGTAGTAGTATAATTTTTAAAAAATAATAATGATTTTAATTAATAGTAATTAAATTATTTAACCCTATTAATGCATAGTTTATATTAGATTGTAATTTAAAAAGATTGATATAACACCCTGAAATTCTAAATTATGAAACTTATTTTCGATAACATGTATGACAAACGACACCATGACTGTAAGGGGATATAATAACATAATTCATTAAAAAAAAATTCAATTTTAAATATATTTTATATATTTTATATTTTTCAATTCCCACTACTCTGTGATAGTGTTTGTTACACTCAAGAGTGACCTTTTTCAATGGCTTGTGTTACACACAAGACTGCATTTTACCGTACCATAAAATATTATTAAAATATTATTAATAAATATAATATGATTTTAGCTAGATGTTATGAAAAATGTTAACTAAAATATGAAGATATACTGTTTGTATAAATATAAAATTAATTCATGGTCTTCCAATTAATGAGAAATTAAAATAAAAACCTATTTGATATAAGAAGAAATAGTATTATTTTTATTCTTCCAAAGGAGTATTATTATAATAAAAATAATTAATTTCAATTAATTTTTTTATTTTAATGAAATATAAATGTTATATTTTGAAAAATATATTTTCATATTCATCCATTTGGTTTTATATGTATAATATGAGAACAGACGTTGTTTTTACAAAATAAAAGCCTATATTTTTATAATGGAATGTTTACTGTGTTTTAATAGAGAACCCATATTATATATTAATTTTAACACTTTAAATAAATTATTATATAATAATAAACATAATATTTGAAATAAAATCATAATAGTTAGGTTGGGGTGATGTTTTGTAATTTTTGGGTGAGGATTCGTTTTAAAATGAATAGTTAAAATACGAAAATTAAATTCAAAACTGCCTTTTCATCTAATTTATTTATAAGGAAAAATTTAAATTTTAATTATTTTTAATGATTTATTAGATTATATTTTTTCAATTAATACTACCTTCATTATTTTAATAAATTTCACGTTGAAATTGACTATTCAAACATAGCTTACTTTTAGAAATGTTTACAAAAAACCCACACATTGTCGTCACGTCTTCACGATTAAATTTGATTTAATTTATGACAATTATGGGAATATAATTTCTAAAAATGGATTCCATATTTTTATTAATAATAATTTAAAATTTCAAAAAAGGTAAAAATAGTTTTTATTGAATATATTATTAAAAGTAATAAAACTTAATTATAATTATTAAGGGAAATTGTTGGTTAATAATGGACTAGTCCTTTAAATGAAGGGACCAAATGACCTAGACACATTTAAAATACCTATTTTATGGATATATATCTACCATAAATCTTCCATTATTGAGTTTTATTTAATATTTTATGACTTATATTAGTTATAAACTTGTGTTATCATAACCAGTTTCCCAAAATTCCATGTGGGTCCTTTTCTATCCCTTATAAAGGCCACCACCTCTCCCACATCATCCCACCTCTAAATCCTCATAGGTTTGGAAACTATATCTCTAAATATCTTCCTAATATCACTCCACTAGACCATGAATACTCTATGTCTATATAAATCCTTCAAAATAATCCATTTTGTATAAACCAAAGGGGATTCCTTATTAAGAGGTTATGTCTTCTCTCAAACATTTTAATTGAATTTCTATTCTCCACTCCCCATAATCTTAATATTATATTATTATATAAAAAGTATTATCATAAATATGTTTTTCTAATCTATGGGTTATAACTACACTTACACACACCTCCATCTAATGGGTAATGAACATATTGTTTCTGTGTATGGTGAACTACTTCCTCACAAAACAATGACTGATCATTTTTCCAATGCCACATATCTTGGTGGACATTATTAAGGACACTATTATTATATATTATGCATATATATATATGATATTTATTATATAATTATAATTTATTAATTATTTTATAATAAATACCCATATACATTCCATTTTTCATAAATATGATAACAACGCTTGTGGAAGTGTGGACTACTGCTCCTTCAATGCGATGTGATTCGTTCACATTATTCATGGAACATATTAAGGATGATATTAATAAAGATATATGGAATAAATAACGTATATATTATATTTTAATTATAATATTCTTAGGTATCAGTTAATTTTCATTCTTTCAATATGACAATGACATAAAAGTAGTGTCCATGCGTATGTATGACATACCATCTCCATGAATGATCCATTTCATCTATTATCTCCAATAATTATGAATTATTATTAAAATATATTTAATTAATATATATATGATAATTAAATCATATTATCTATTCTAGAGATGATGAAACCATGATAAAAATAGTACTAACAACAAACAACAAGTCAATACATACTGAAGAAAACCAGACAATTAACACCCAAAATAGTCACAATAATGAATGATTGTTATCAAAAGGGTATTAATATATTATATGATGTTAATATATGATTTCATGAATATTATTATGGTTCTATAACAAGTTAGTATCATATTTTATAACACTATATATGAGTATAAATACATCATAATATAAGGAAGGTAAAGGTAAGGGATTTAGCTCAATTTAGATTCCATTGAGTATAAGTTGTTATAATGAACCAATTCACTTTTTTTATGTAAATTTAAGTGTTATATAATTAATATCCTTACCATCTTGGTATTTTTTGTTTTATTTTATATTATTCTTTCTAGGGGATTATGATTTAAATGTTTCGATCTCCTATGGGATACATCAAAATGTTTAAATTTTTAATTCCCTCAAGATTGTTTTTATGATATTTTAATTGTATTTCCATTAATTATGGTCAAAATCCCTTCTTTTTACTTACCCTCTACTTAGAAGTTATTGAAAAATCTATGTATTTTATTCAGAATGGATATTTTGAAAAGGCACATAGTTCATGAATACGAGGAATGCTTTGGACTAGTATAAAATAGGTGGGGAATGGTTATAGATATCCCCTTAAAGTTTTAGTAGTCTCCTAAGATGATATAGTTATCAAAATTAGAAGGGGTTTTACCTAAATGCTAATCCTTATTGTGAAATTTCTTGATGAGTGTTGTTTAAAGTAACTTGAAAACATGGAATCCAATAATAAAAATCTCCATCATTTAGATTCAGTTGTTATTCATCCATGAGATTATACATTGAAATATCTATAGAAAAATTTTATTCCAATTTTATTGATTTAGATAGATGATTTTATGTTTTGTACTTTATTATATTGATGTTTCCTTATATAATTATTGTAATGTCATGTGTTATCAGTTATTTACCTTTATATGTTAATGTTTTCTCATTGATTCATTATTGCATCAAAATTACATAACCTTTTTGATCATTGGAGATCACCCTTATTATGTTTCCTTTATACAGGTTATGAAGAAGAAATATATTAGTAATTATTCAAGGATGGATATTATTTCATTTTATTATGTATCATGTTTTTTTTATTTCCACTGTATTATGGGTATCACGTTTTAATCTGTATTTTCAAGATTGTTAAACTGATCAATCCTTCAGGAATTGATTCATTGTAATCATGCCAACATAACAAAATAATACACCAGCTCTGGGATTCTAGGGTCAGGGTGTTACAATTGGTAATATTGGAAGTTTATCAGTACCATTGGATTCTAGATTTTGAAAACATATATTAAGAAGAACAAACCTAAGATAGAGATTGAATATAAGTGTATAAGAACATCCTATAATTTTGTTATGGTGGGTATTATATGGGTATTCCTAGAAATACATACTTGTATGGATACTTTAAGTGGATTCCTTTCTTAAATTGACGTATCTACAAGTAAGAACTCAGAAAATGTGTTCTAAACCTGAATCAGGATAAACATGTGTACGAATATGAACATTACTTTGCACCTAGTTTGACACTCTGGGGGGATATGCTTAGTATAATTCACATTATCTTTACCAATCATTATTAATGATTTGGATGTAAATATTTCCCAAAAGTAACTAAATTTAATTATCCTCGTATTAGTGTTGCATAAATTTATTTAATGTTCTATACCATATATAGAGTAATACAATATTCACAACATTATGAGATAATCATTTGAATTCCATTGTTTATAAATGGAACCTAAAAGGAAGAATGGTATTTGTAATATTTGAAAATGTAGATATTTCTATGTTATGGAATCTAATATAGCTGGTATTTGAACTAATCATGTTATAGATATATTAGGGAACAATAGATAGGTTATGAGAAATAACTTTTCCCGAATGAAGCAACCTATTCCCTGAAGAGAATATTATATAATGGATCTATTTATAGGGGTATATTCCCCTATAATTCAGTGGGACAACTATTCCAATAATATCTAACCAATGGATTATTTTTTTGGAAAAGATACTTACTACCTTGGAATATAGAGAGAAGGAGAAGGTTACACATTCGGTCAATTGTCTCTAAGGTGAAACTGACCAATGGTTGTCCCTAAAATAGAATAAAAGGGTGGAAGAAGAAATTGATATCCTTAAATGGAAAACTTTTATGGAGGCATTATTCAATAAATACAGTCCTAGTTATAAAAAAACTAAGAGAATGAGGAAGTTCAACATATTAAAGAAAAATAACGATGAGAGTTTTCCATATTATAAATCAATAGTTATAATGTCATCTAGTTATGCCACAGATTATATACGCAACATAGAGTGCATGATCAATAACTTATTTGAAGGACATAATAAATATCTCTAATGTGAACTAGATTTACAAAAGAATAATCATATGAAGAAATATTTTTTGGTGCCTTCAAGATGTAGAATGAATTCTCAAAATTCTATTTATTCAAAGGAATCTAATACATGAAGTGGTATTATGAAAAATATGAAAAATAGAATCCAAAAAATAAGAAGATGAAGTTCAAGAAATTTTTATTGTGTGGGAACTATGGAAGGAATCAGTTTTATAATTTCATGAAAGGAATGGGAGTTTTTTATAAGTGCGAAGAAATGGGTCACCAGGAAAAGAAATCAACGGGAAGGAGAAATATGATACTATCTAGTGTTACAACTATAATGATATATGTCACTTTTTAAAAAAATGGCCCAAAAACCAAGAAAAGATACTACTAATGATTTAAGGGATCAAGGTGAATCATACGTTATTGACACAACAAAAGTGAAATGATTAATGTATATTTGAATTTGGATCTAGTAAAAATGTTGTAAAAGTATTTTTTTATGATCTTATTATCATATGATTCTTGAAAAATGTAATGATTGTACTCCAAAACTTTTTTGTTATGTACATAATATCATATTCCGAATGCTAACAAGAAATGTTATTCAGTGTAAATATAAAATTTTAGAAAAAACCAGAATGGGGGAATGTAAATCCTTAATATGATTTTGATGTTGAGATATTTATGAAGAAACTATTAATTTGGATAACTTCTGAAGACCATGGAACTGAATAATGATTTTTAGAAAAGTGGTATATTCTATAAATAATGGAGTTTACAACACTTTAGGATTTAATGAATATATCCAATAACCTTTGTCTTACATAATTAATAATGAATAATGTATATTTCTTATAAGGTTTAATGGTAATTTGAGTTATTAACATATTATATGATGATACATGATGAATTCATTCACTAGTGTGGAATTTGAAAATTTAGATATGCTTCATATTGATTAATCAATAACAATTAGTTCATTTTAAAATTTAGTGACTTTCCTTCCAAAGTTATTAGATATTAATTTTCAGGAAAAGTAAATTATCTAAAAAATGGTTTAAAATAATCATTGGATTAGATTTTAGAGGTTAATATATTTCATCACCATATGATATATCTTGTTCTCAAATATGAATTAGAAATAGATCATCGTGTAATAAAAGGAAAATATTATTTTTATAGACACATATATTTACTTATTCAATTATAGAGTAAAATAATTATGTAACTATAAAAAAATGGGTTTGGAACAGAAAAAATGTATTATTATAATCATTTATAGAGATATCAATGACCTTTATTCACACCTATGGTTTACATTTTTTAGGTCAAAAACATTCATCAGAATACATTCTCTTCCACTCTCTAATAGAATATTATTTTTTGACTTTCTCTTCCATATCAATGCTTCAATTCCAAACCTATGTTCTTATACAATTGAGCCAAGTTACTTGAAAGTTATACATTCCTTTACCATTATTAATAATATGTTATATTAAAACTTTTATTGATGTGGGTATTTGAAAAATATATTATTTTCAATACCTCTATCACTATGATTAGGTTTAAATTGTGAGGATGTAATTTAAATAATGTGGAGATAATGTAACACCCTAAAATTATAATGTAAGAACCTTATATTCGATATCATACTTGACATGTGACATCAAGAATGTAAGTGGATATAATTCCAAGATTCCTTAAAATATAATTAATTATTCGCATATTTTGATATATTTTACATTTTTTAAATTCATGCAACACCATGTTTCATGAGTTACAATAAAGATCATCCTTCTTTGAATGTATGTGTTTGATGTAAGATCAGGTTTTATCAAAAGATAATATGTTATTCAAATATTATTATTAAATATAATTTAATATAAACATCTATTTAGAAATAGTATTAAATAAATTATAAAAATAAATGTTTTATATAAATAAAATATTAATTAATGGGTAGCTAATTAATAAATATAAAAATTAAGATCCAATATGATATAAACTGAAATATTATTAATTAGATGCTTTCATAGTAGTTTTATCTTAATTACCATAATTAATTACAATAAATTAATTATTTTAGTGAAATATATATGTCACATATTAAATAAAATATTTTTTATATTCATGCATTAGGTTTGATATATACATAATAATTTGGTTAGGGTGAATTTTTTGTATTTTTTGGTGAAGATTAATTTTTTAATGAACAGTGATGAATACTGAAATTTAAATCAAATTTCTTTTTCATCTATTTTATTTATGATGTAAAATTATATTTTCATTTTTATAAGTTATATTAGATTATTTTTTTATAAGTTAATCCTATTTTGGTTATTTAAATTAATTTCAAGTTTAAATTGACTACTAGAACATAACCACCTTTTTGACTTTTTTACCTTCAAACCCTACATTGTCATCTAGTATTCATGAATATATTTAAATTAATTTATTTCACTTATGGGATTTAAATTTGGAAATATGGATCCATATTCCGAATCAAAAAAATCTATAATGTCTAATAAGGTATAATAATTATTTTATGAATAATATAATTGAATGTAAATAAAATTAATTACAATTATTTACGAAATATTTAGCTTAATAAATGACAAACCCTTTTTCTTAAGTGAAAAAATAACCTATCCACTTTTCCAAATCCAAATAGAGGAATATATATCAAGAAAAATAATATATTTATTGATTTTAGCTAACTTTTTATGACTTTGTTTAGGTAATAACATGTGTGTCCTTATCTGAATTCAAAAGAAAATCCAAGAGAGTCTTTTTCCTTCCCTATAAAAGGCCATTATCTATCTTACTTCTTCAATCCAATCCAAACACTTTGTTTTGGAAATGATATAACAAAATAGAATAAAATAATCTTTACCCTAAAACATTAATCCTACTTTTTTTATTTAATCATTCCAAGGATTCCAATTTGTATAATCTAAAATAAGTTACCAGATTAAGCGGTAACAAATTCTCTCATGTTATTTAGTTTCATTTCCATTTTCTACTCCCTATAATCATCTTATTATATAATTGTATAAAAATATAATCCTTAATATACTAGTTTTTTATTATGATAAGGGTTATACCTAACTATACAAAAACCTCCATCTAATGGGTAACAATCATATTTTTTCTATGTACGATGAACTACTGCCTCAGAAAATGACAATTGTTCATTTTTCCTAACAACCTGTCATGGTGACCAATAACATGGAAAATATTATTATATATGATATTTATTATATTTATTTTACCTTTATTCTTTTTTATCTTTTTTATATCACAAATCATTATACATTCCATTCTTCCTAGATATGATAATTTCCCTTGTGGAAGTATGGGCTTCCACCCCCTCAATGAGATGCGATTTGTTCACTTTATACATGTAACATATTAAGGACTATATTAATAAACATTTATGAAATATATCACATATATATGATACTATAATTATAATATTATTATGTTTTATTTATTTTTCAATATTTTAAAATGAAAATGAAATGAAATAATCATTCATACATACATACGACTTGTCGTCAATATGAACGGTGCATTTCATTTCTTATCTCTAAAAATTATAGATTTTTATAAATACATATGAACTGAATAATTTGACAATATTTCCACTATATTCATTCTATAAATATTGAAACCATGATATAAATAATAGTAACACGAAACTACAAATCATAATATACTTGATAGAACTAGCCAATTAACACTCGAAATAGTAAAAATAATGAACGATTGTTAACAAATAGGTATTAATTTATTATAAAAAGTTAATATATGATATTATGAATATGATTATGATTTTTGTATAATTTTTTTACATATTTTAAACAACTATACAATAGGAAAAATACCATAGATGAAAAAGAAGGTTAATATAAGTTATTTGGTCCCAATTTAGATTCCATCGAGACTGATTTGTTATAATGCACCAATTCACTTTTACTATGTGTATTTACATAAATTTAACATGTTCTAACCTAATTTTATTCGATATTTAATTTAATATTATACCTTACTGGGTTTATAATTTTAATGTTTCAATATGGTATGTGACACATTTGAATGTTTAAAATATCAATTCCCAAAAGATTATTTTTATGATATATTAGTGGTATTTCCATTCACTAATGCCAATAACACTTGTTGTTACCTATCATCAACTATGTAATTATTGATATATATATATATATATATATCTTGTATTAAATAAATATATTTTGATGAGGTTCATTTTTCATTAATATGATGAATGCTTTGGACTGGTATTTAATGGGTGGGCCCTAGTAATTGAAAGCCTAACGATTCATAGATAGTATAATGAGGTGAAATAGTTAGCCAAATTAGATGGGTTTTTATCCAATATCAAAACCATCTTGGGAATGGTATTTATGGTACTAGTTCCATGTACCTAATAAGCATGGCATATAATAATTATGTTTTCCCTTTTTAGATCTAATTATTATCCATTCATGAAATTTTTCATCGAAATATCTATGGATATATTTTATTCTCAATTTATTGATTTAGATGGAATGAGTTTTAGTTTTTTAAATTTCCATATTGAAATTTCATTATCTAGTTTTTTTAATAGCATGTTTTATTAGTGATTTACAAATACATGTTAATTTATTCTCCTTATTTATTTATTTCTTCCACTTTATATACCCTTACTGAGCATTTGAGCTCACAATTATGATGTCTCCTTTCCCAAGTTTATGATGAATAAATCATTAAATACATATTCAATGATTAAATTTGTTTAATTTTTTTATCTATCATGTTTTTATTTTATTTTTTCAAATGTATTATAGGAATCATGTCTGTAATATAGCTTTGCAAGACTTTTGAAATGATCCTTCCATCGAAATTTTATTCCTTGTAACCATGCTAAAATAATAAAATAATCCACCAGCTCTGGGATTTTGGGGTCTAGGATTTACAATAGAGATGAACATTGGAACATTGATGAATTGTATCCTTTGAAAAATGGGATCCTTCCTAATGATAAATTTAATAATTAATATTATGAAAAAGATAAAAAATAAAAAACAATTTTGTTTGGTAACATAAAAATGGTTAATTATTAAGGATTTAATATACTGTAAAGATTTCTTTGAGTGTTGTAGAAAAGTTTTACTTCTATTTGTGAGTATTAAGTCGCATTTTCATATATGTCTATTATTTTATGTATATTTTTACATTACAAAATATAATGATTCCAAAATTTAAAAAAATGGATTAGGGGTGTTTAATGATATAATCATACAACTATTTAAATATAATTTTTATGATATTTTATGTTGTGGCATGTAGTAAAACCCATTTACCTCATTTAACCTTTATCGTAGTAACTCTATGATTACCTCATTAACTTATTCTTATGCCCAAAATTGAAATTGAACCTATTAATAATTTAAAATACTGTAATTTTAAAAAATAAATCCATTTTATTTTAATAAATTTATAAATGTGATTAATATTAACATTAAAATAATAATTCATAACTTATAGAAACAAATTATTTGATAAATGATTTTTTAATATTAAATGAATTTATTTTTATTACTTTATATGAAATAATAATTTTTTAAATTTTAATATATATATATATATTATCAAAATAATTAATTATACCAACTCTTCACTCATTTTAAATTTAATTTACTTATAAAAAAATAGTATTATATAGATAGAAAAAATTCATTGGGAAATATAACTTTTTATTTTTAAATGATATTATTATTATTTATTAGAAATTAATAATCATTTTAGTAATTTTACTTCATATATATATATATAATATGTTTAATTAAATTTTATATTCCAAAATAAGAATGATTTATCTTTTTAATAAAAATATATAATATATAATTTTTTTAAAACATAGATTACATTTCATTGACCATCTCTATTTAAATTATTATTATTTATAGTTTCATCATTATTTCAGGATTTAAATATATTTACATTATTAATAATTAATTTTTATCAATCCATTTGGTTGAAATCATTCTTTAAATGTAATATGTTTAATAAAACTGCACATTTTACACAAAGAGTTATTGTATAAAAAAATACATTTAAAAAATATATTTATATATTTTTGTTATATTAAAAATTAATTAATATTATTTAAAATCAATTATTAATAATTAATATTAATTTTTTTAACATATAAATAATCGTTTCATATATAAAATATATATAGATAATTATAGACACATGAGATGATTATTAATGTTATGTGAAATGACTATATACCATTTAGTAATGATATTATAATTTTTTTTTTACCCCGCAAAACACTGTAAATAAATACATATTCAAATTCATAAGGATGTGTTTTCATTCATTTAGTTTTCATTTTCCATTCTTGGAAATTAGTTATCCATTCATTATTTTTTTTATCATTTAATGTTTAATGCTAATAATTGTGATTCTCAGTATTGAAGATGAACCAATGGATTTCTAAATTATATAGATTTTATTGTTTTCTACTTATTTAAATATTTTTATTTATCCAATGTAAAAGTATTTTATGATCTATAGTAAAAAATATATATATTGTTTTATATTTTCAATATTACTCCATTATTATTGAATAAGATTTTATTATTTTTTCATTTCATATATGAAATATTTTCTACACAACCATCAACAAAAAAAATATTTATGAATGATAAACATTTAGTTTAGGGATGAAAAATGGGTCTTAAAACATGGGATGTTTCATTTCCCCACTTAAATAAATTACATACCTAAAATTTTAATTATTTTTCAATAACAAATTTTTTTTAGGGTATCAATATGATAGAAATTTATGAAGATATAATTCCTTATGAGATATCAGCCAAACTATCATAGGTATGAGTATAAAACTCATCTTTTCTTACACACTAGGAATATCCCCCAAAAAACATCTGTAATAATTTCAGAAAAATTCACCTCATGAATTGGTATTAAGACCAATATAAAATACGTAATTAAAACAATGAGGTCACAATCATCCCTACATTGATTTATGCTCATTGTTCATTTTTTTAAATATATTATGAAATCCATATTTCAAAAATTTAAATAGGATTAATTATAGATATGCAATTAATTCCTGAAATCACATCAAATTCAAAAAAAGGGATATTAACAAGACTTAAAGGAAAAAAATTCTCACAAACATCAATCAAATAAGAGTTATATATATGGTAATAAAAGGGATATTATTTGGTTTGATGTTTTTCATGACATATAGAATCCTTATAATTATAACATTGAAGTGTGGGTGGTTAATTAGGTTCATATTTCCTTCTATTACATTCAATGGTTACACTCCACATATAGATTTTATAATCATGTTATTGATATAGTTTTATTTTCATCATTAATCATTTACATATCTATTTAAATCAATTGCATATTTGATTCATCCAATATTTATTTCATGTAAGAAAACAAATTATTTTTCCTCTATTAGTTTTTTCAATTATATGGCCACAAAATAATATTTATCGTATATTCATTACAAAACTATGATAAAAATGGGAGTTTACAATTTATTATCCACTCAGAGATAACATCAAACAATTCATAGCCTTCAAATTCCTTTATAGTTATTTCATTTCAAATACATAGTTTCAATCCACTAAATAAATTATTGATTTTTATTTCGTGGTTAGTGATTAAATCATAACACTAACTTCTCGGTATTTATATGTTTACAACAAGGGAAAATCAATTTATCCATCATTATATTTATATCACACAATTTTATCCACATCCTAGTGAAAAGAGTTTGAAAAAAATATTTATTTAGAAATAATAACTCAAAACCCTCTCACTCTATGTTATCGATTAATTCATCTTGTCTCACATTAATGATTTTTGTCCACCTTCAATCAACCATAGTTTTATAATAAGAAATTTCCAGAATAATGTTTTTCATGATATAGGAAATTGATAAAGGAAAACCAATTTATTTATTATATTAATACAGTAAATAGTAATTAGTGGATCAAAATACCCACTAATGGAGGGCGGTGCTCATTACCTTATGAATATCACAATGAATATTTGATCCATTCTTAGAATTATAGTGGCATTAGTATGTTTAAAATTAATATTTAAATTTAGTGAATGTTGGGTAATAATAACTAAGATAGTTTTTATTCAGGTACCCATTTTCATTTGGTACTCATTTGGGTAGTCATTTAATTTTTCATTTCACTCATTGATATCTTGATTCCTCCTACTTCCATCCACTAACTAAAAAAATAACATTTTTCTAATAATAAATAAACAATAATTAGTGTAGCTAATCATATGATAAATCAAATAAACCCTATGATTCTCTTAATAATAAAACCTCTTTTCCAAGCCACAAAATTTTTTGTAAATATTACATCACT
Source organism: Viscum album (assembly GCA_963277665.1). Classification (NCBI taxonomy): domain Eukaryota; kingdom Viridiplantae; phylum Streptophyta; class Magnoliopsida; order Santalales; family Viscaceae; genus Viscum; species Viscum album. The sequence goes on along the minus strand of OY728133.1, from coordinate 1,860,888,764 downwards.
TTGTCTTAAAGATGTTTTGTTTTAGGATATATCCTCTTCTTGTCTAAATTTTAATACCAAAAAATTTACTAAAACTGATTATAATACCAACTAGGATGAACAAACACTAATATATTCACATATTAAATAATTTTATTTGAATATTTTTTATATATCACAATTAATCAAACCACAAAACATATAGGTTTAGTTAATTTTTAGAATACATAGATAAATAACTTATTTTACAACATTGTGAGCACTTATTCATAGTCGGAACCCACTCGAAAGTCATTTAACATATCATTTATCACATTATTCTTCAAAACCTAATAAATTTAAACCCAAAAAATGGGTGAAATCATATTCAAAAAAAGGGTTGCACATATGAGATATCAATAGAATATTATATTTTACTATAAAATTAACATGTGGGTAGGATATCATAATAAGGTGCATGGACATTATAAATGAATATTATGGAAAAAAATTATGGATCAGAAATCCTGATTTCTTAAATAAAATTTTAATCATAACATATGACAATATTTATAGGAGTGTTGAAACACGAGTCAATTATAATGAGTTATAGGAAATTGACATAGGAATATTTCATTATATAAGAGTATGGAATAAATAAAAGCATATAATTAATAAAAATATAATATTGAACACCAATAATATTTATCATAATGGTCTATGTTATGAAACTTCTCACAACATAGTATACATAAGATAACTGCTTGATCCTTGCTACAATTTTGTGATGGGATAACAAACTACACCCCATATTCTTTTAAACCTAGTCTGATAACCGACACCCCATAGCCTTTATGACTTGGGATACTATGTTATGATGGATTATGTTTCCTAAATCCAACTTATTAATATGTTATAGTTTTTTATGTGTCTGAATATATATAAATGTTCTTATCAGATTAAGAGTGACCTTCTGAATGACATAGCATGTCATAATGTCCTAATGGAATGTTTCACACTGAACATTGATATAATTTCTCCACTATTATTTGATCATAGATTTACTTTGAGAGTACTAATAAAATATATGTTCTATAGATGGATGGGATCATTTTATATGAAAAAATATATATAATCTATTATAGGTGGATACTCAAAGGTCATTGAGATTATTTCTCATGATGTAATCCCTTTATAATCACCAATTAGGAAATTATGAGATCAAGAACCCCCTATAGTAAATATATATTTTATATGATTAATTATATTTTCTTATATTTTCTTTTGTATAATGATTATTATAGTTTACTATTATTATTAATTCTTTTCATGAGTTAGATATGTTGATGTATTGAAAAAAATACTGATGACAATGCTACCGGGGAAGTAGGATATACTAGGTGCATCACGATTGACATTGTGTTAATGATAAATGTGTGAATATAATTTTCCCATTAAATTAATTATTGTCAATTGATATATAAATCCATGTTATTAGAATAAATAATCCTAGTTAAGTCAATTTATGTGATAATTATATCACCAAGTTTATTTTAAAAAATTCAATAAATGATACATCAAGAATATTGGTTGATGACACAGTTATGAAACATAACTGATTATTGATATTGATATTAGTGGAATATATTATATAATTTCTATTCATAGAAAGTAAAATTCATTTTTTACGTCAACTTAATTCTTTATGGGAGGCCTAGTTTTTTCCTGATTCTTACCATATACATAAGGTATTGTAGCCTAATCCCACTAAGAAACTGTCGTGGATGGTCCCACATTATGTGAATCTAGAACTTATGTTATATTATATATAAATTTTACTAATTAGATAAATAATATTATAGAAAATTATTTAATAATTATTCATGTTTGTTGGATCATACATATCCAACCAATAGTTATTTGATAGAATATTTATGGTATTTGAATATTTTATTCACATGGTAATTACATATTTAATTTTTTGAATTTATATTACTTATATATTATAGTTTTTTATCAAAGAAAAAATATTTATCTATATAATTATGTGAAATATTTAATAAATAATAATAATTAACTAATTTTTTGGAATAAAACAATTATATATTTATTGAGGGATAATGAACTGAAATTTGATAAATTAGTAAAATATTCATTATTAAAGGTTCGAAAAATATATTATAGGATTGATGGACCATGATTAATGTTCCTATGAGGAATGTCATTCTAAATATTATATGAAACATTTTTTATTTATTGATTGATTATTTTTCTAATTTACCCATGAATTTAGATATTTCCCCGTAAATAATTAAAATTGTATTATTATATAAATATGTGGTTCTTTTGGTATTAGTAAAATAATATGGTCCATAGTAAAATTGTTATTTTGTATCCCTGTAATTCTTTAATATAGGTTATGAAAATATTCCAGAGATAGATCCTCATTCATTTTTTTTAGAATAAGGTCTAAAGAGGATTATATTAATTTCATATAGATAACTCCAATTAAATTATTTTAAGAACACAAACTTTTTATCCTCCTCATACTAGGAAAATTTATTCTCTATTTATGGATCTAGTTTAGATTGACATTGATCATCTCATGCATTGGAACAATCAGTGATAGTACCCAACGGATCTTACGATGATGGTTAGAGGTTCATGAAGAACATTTTAAACTCCTATAGATGGAATATTACATTAATTTCTATGAAATAATGACAATATGAAAATAATTAATTGATTGATTCAACAAAGAATAAAAAATTATACAAATTGTAATTATTTATTAATAAATTAATTGGATATTTTTTTGTGAAATGATCTTATAATTTTGGTTCGAATACGTTCTTAATTAATATTTGTATAAATTATATCATCCATAATGATTCTTGTTCTTGTACATCATATATTATTCAGGGATTGAGATAAAATAAATTTTGGCTCCACCACTACCGGTGCTTCTACTATGCCCAAAATAGTCATATTTTATCAGTGCGGTCACATGATAATTTCAAATTATTTATTTTTTGATATATTTTATATAATTATTTATCGGGGCTTTCTTTTAGTTTATTGGTTATTTAATATAGTGATTAAATATTTGTTTAATAATATTAATTTTTTTAATAAATTAATGTTATCAACTTAAAAGGACTTAGAATAAATGTAGAATGATCTGATATTTCATTGGGACGTGTTGAGGGTTCTATTTAGTATACATGGATACATGGTACATGATAGATGATACAAAGTTTGTACCCAATTCCACTACACGTAGACTTGTCCTGGTATACATGACATGTCGAGCAACAATAACATGTGGCATATTTAATGCGCACGAACTATTGACATGGATTTCCTAACAAATGATATATCAGACCACAAAAAATGAAGTTTTCATAAATGACATGTATCCATGATGATTTAGAAGCAAATCTCACACAAACACTGGGCTCAAATATGTATTATAATTCATTTTGAGATTGAAAAACTATATAATTAATGAGATACATAACATGTAGCTTGTGTAAACTATTTTTCACCCATTGTTCCCCATTTCTAAAGAATATGTTTTTATAATTGGGGGGTTATGTGGACACATGACAAGAACAACATAAGACATATAGATCATTAGCACAAACCATGTAACAGAGCCAACATATATTCCATGTCCCTGGGAATTTATCCTATGTGCATGGAATGTGATGAACAGAACATGTATCACATTAGTACACACCATGTGGTAACCTAATAATTAATTTTATGACATTAAAAAATTAATCTAAAATAAAATCAGTAATAAATTACATTTTTGGCATATTATTTATTGACTATATAATAAGGTTTATAGAATTAATTAATTTTTGTTTAATTCGATGTAATTAACAATAAATATCAGTCAATTGATTTATTTTTTATGTTATAGTATTGATAGTTAAATATATAATACATTATAAGATCATTATGATAAATGGAATTAATTAATTACTAAAGTTATTGAAAAAATTAAAAAAAATATCATTATAATAAAAAAAAATTAATTGAATGTTAACTTGTATACTTTTTCATATTCATTATATTCTATGTCAATGAATATGAGTTTCTTAAACAAAAGTTTGGGATTAGTTTATTTAATTTATTATTTCATGGTTTTTTAATAATTAATTAAATTAAATAATTACTCATAATTCATTCCTCTCCACTCATTATATAGGTGCATGTATTCCCATGGTTCCTTTTATACAAACCCCTAATTAAGTAATCATTTTGTTACCCTCTAATTTTTCTTACTATAATTATTTAATGGATAGATCTCCCATGAATGTGGAGGTGGATAATGTTTTCACACTAGGTGACACCAATCTCAGAGTAAAACAAGAGAATGTGTGGAATATTAGAAACACAAACCATTTTGGGGAATGAGTGTTAATTTGAAAGGGTTAAGGGTTGGTTTCTCACCAACAAGATAAAAAATATATTAGAAATTATCTAGGTAATATAAAACTATTTATTTTATTTTTATTAATATCATTGTTATTTATTTATGGATTAATAAATAATTTAATTATTTAATAAAATAGCATGAAATTTTTAATTAAAATAAATATTATAATATTTCTAAAAATATATAGACATTGTTAATTAGTTAATTATATTTATAATGATGTTAACAGTAATGTTTTATGATAAAATTGATTGTTTACACATAATGGGAAAAATAAATAAAATTAACTATTTGGTGACAACAAAATTCAACAAATTAAGTAAAAAATAAACACTAGTTAAATTTTTTTACTGGATCATAATTGGGTGATTTTGATTATCAGTTAAATTAAACATGTATTATTGGGTTAGCATATCATTATTTACAATAGGGGTTTACTTCACAAAAAGGTCATGGTGTATCTAAGAGGAACATAATTAGTGAAATTAATTTATATTATTATTTGATGGGGGATATGGAGATAAAATATTTTTAAACACAATATTATAGGTTTACTAAGCATAAATATCAAATAATTACTGTACAACAATCAAAAGGCGTTTTGTATGTGGAAAACAATGTTCTTTAATACAAAAAACATTGAATTTTTATTATATTATTCTTTAGTGAGTTATTAGAATGAATCAATGATCTGAAATATTAGGGGAAAACATTTCCAATACATAAATAAAATGGTGATCTAAAAATCCTAATAAGTGAATAAACATGATAAGGAAGCATATCATGTGATTCTAAAGTATAACATCATATCATAACACAGATGATAGGTTTTTAATAAAATTAATAAATAAAATATAGATAATTTCATCAGAATATCACATATATATATATATATATATATAACAAACAAAAAATTACATAAAACATGACATAAATATTTATGGCTAAATTCCAAGACAACATCACATGGTGTATGGAGTCCCACAATGCATTAGTTTTACTCCCTAATCCCATACATGATATCTCATGAGAGTAAAACATTACACAATGGATTGGAGGGCTATATAATTATTTTTCCAAACATAAAATTCACTTCAACTCTATGAATATATGTTCCATACAAGAAAAACAATCCTATGGAATAATGAAATAAAATACTATTAGAAAGAAATGAGTTTCAAAATATTGTCTCATAACATATTACAAAGAGAACCTATAAATAAGAATTTGAATAATGGGATTGATGCTTAAATTACCCCCTTAAATTATTTATGAATAATATAGTAAAAAATTAGAGGAATATATATATATATATAATCTAGAAAACATCCACAATATTACAGAGATAGATAATTAGTTAGAGATTGAATGGTCATAACTCGAAGAAAAAAATGGGATAGAAATATCACTTAACATGATCCCTATTTGACATATGTGTTCTTTATATCTGAAAATAATAAACATAAGTTATTAATTTACTATAAAAATTACCATTTTCAGGTTTATAATTACAATTACCTAAATTTTCACCATTTCATATTCAATTTCCTATTCTATTAATTCCATGTGAGATATTTTAATGATAAAGGGAACATATGTCCAAAATCACATCGTCAAGTAGGATGATGTAAATGATATTATTAATATATAATATCTATATTGGTAACCATTATATAATTATCATTATATATACGTAAATTTTACCTTTTAAACCAACGTGGAAATATGGTTATTAAAAACGATGTTCGTTAGAATCATGGAAACGATGGGTCTTACATAAGCACGAGTAATGTTTCCATTATTCAAGGAAGATGTTTAAAAATAATTATGTGTTGTTTTATCATTAAAATATGATAAATATATCATAATAATCCTATTATGTCTTTAAATACACTAAAAAATAGCATCCATGTGACGATATAATAAGAATGATTCACATCACAATATAAGGAGTTTGTCCACAATACACAAGAATACATTGTGATTTATTTAGAGTATTTTAATCTATGAATTTATAAGAAATATTTATTTTCTAGGATTATTAATAATTTAATGATGATAAAATATAAGCATAAAATTATTCATTATGAACTCCAATTTTATTTGAATTTAAAAAATGAATCACATCACTTTGTGAGGTGGTAGTCTGCCAAACACACTAGTAAAATTATCATATACTCTATAGAATGAAATGTAAGAAGGTATATTTGATATTGTAACTCAAAAATTATAATTATATTATAAATATAATATAAAATAACTTGTTACATCATTATATATTTCCATGAGAAATAGTTATGGAAATATAATTACATTGATTCATGAGGCGGTAGTCCATCATACATAAGATCAATAGTTTTTTACCATTTGAGGGAGGGGGATATTATTATAAGACTTTTCCAGTGCATGAAAAAAATTATCTATAATAAAATATGGTGATTATTTCAATTTTTTAGTAATATTTGAATTATGTGGATGAATAAATAAAATAAACTGGATGGCTATGGACGTTACATCTTCCTTGGAATACAACTCTTAGTCTGTTGCAAAAGAAATCCTATGTTGACAATATTACAATGAAATGGATTCTAGGATGATGTTATTAAAGTGGGGAATCCATTTTAATATGTAATTATCTAACCAATGGGTTTTGGAAGTGTGAAAATGAGATTAAATGGGTGGAATTTTATAAATGGGGGAGGGGACATGTAACACCCCAAGCTTCCTCGGTATGTTTCCTTTCGAATAATGCAATGACGTGCATTGTACGCAACTTCGAGATTTTAACACACCACAACCAATCAAACTAGCCGTTATGAATAGTAATACCTACTTTTTGAAATTATATATATTTTATATTTCAAAATGGACTTCATTTTTGGATTCGGAATATCGAATTTAGCCTAAGGTGAAATTTTGGTACTTTTCGGATAACTTTCATATTTTGATGAATAGTGAAAATTACTAAATTTTAATTAAAAACAACTTTTTTAATCAAAATAATTAATAGTGATAAATTGTGAATTTGAGTGGTTTTAAAGTATATTTAGAATATATTTTTACCATTTAATATAATGTTGGTCATTGGACATAATTTTACAATTAAACCGAACATAAACAAGTGTCAATCTTTTGATAGTTATTATCTCTTAAAAACCCGCTTTTTGTTTTGACAGCGGGAATTAATTTTAAATTAATTTCTGCCACTTCTGTGTTATGAATTTAGAAAAATGGATTCAATATTTGGAATCAGGATGTCCAAATTGTGTAAATAGGTAACTTTTATTTTTAGACATTTTGAATAATTACTGCGGTAAATATTTTATTTACCATGGTTAAGGGTAAATCCGGTAAATAAGGGTTAAAAAAATAATATTATAATAATACTAAATTACCCTAAAATGTGTCTTAACCCTATTGGTTGATACATGGTCGACCATGGGAATATTTGGGTCAATTTTGGGACCCCATGGATCCACTTGTAAGTGATAATGACACTTTATATTAATTAAGTTAAAATGAATACAAAATGACACAAGCATATATCTTTTAGAAAAACAATTGTTACATAGGGTTATATATGCTGGATTTTAGATTATAAATATTCATTAGAAAGCTAAAAAGATTTACTACATAATTATATTTTATGTATAATTATTTGACATTAAATAATTTATTTTATTTATGACACAATGATGATGCAGTAATTACTAAAATAGTAAAAAATTAACATAATTGATATTATAAATACCCAAATAATTATAATATGAAACTTTTAATGAATTAAAAAAATTTTCAAGGATAATATGATATATTAGGATTGATTTATTTGACTTTTTTTGAAGTAATCAATCTGTTATGAGTTTCACAAAAATCAACTAGTGAATAGTGTCAAAATTGACATAAAAGAGTTCTTAAAACAAATATTATATTATTAATTGATATTAAATTCCTAAAAATCTAAGGTTCCGCCAAAAGACTTATATCAGGATATATTCATCATTAATGGACCACTTGTGGGTCGCTTGGATGTATATAGTAAGTTTATCAACCATATTATATAAAAATACAAAGAGACATTGTAAAAGTGAAACTAATTAACTTAGAGTTAATACTTAAAGATAAGGTTAATATAAGTACCCAAACCTGTCTAAATTCTATTGGTTGAGTGGTTTTCGACCTATCCCCACCTTAGACTTTGAATAATCAACTTTTTAGCCATTGGAAACCGAATATGAATTTATTATAAATTAATATTTCTAGCTTTTCCAAAGGTGCCCCTCACCCCTCTTATAAAAGGGCACTCCTCCTTCTCATTTCTTCACACCTCTCAAGCCACTTGGCTCGTCCAAACTCTGCCCAAATAAGCTCCCCACATCCCTCTCCTCCTCCTTGAAGCTTCCCCTTAGGCAGAAAGCATTTCAACAAGTCCTTTGGTTCCAACCAAAGTGAGTTACCTAAATTAAACGTAACGTTTTCTCTTAAATTATTTTCATTTATTTTCCTTCTCCAACCCCCAAAATCTTTTTATTTCCTTTCTTTTGTAACAACACCAGTATCCTCAATATACTAGGATGTTGTTATAAGAATGATTCAAACTACACATACACACAACTCCATCTAATGGATGATGAACATAATGTTACTGTGGATGGAAAACTAACGCCTCACGAAACGATGATTGTTCAAATACATCTTACCGCCTCTCATGGTGGACATTATGATGGAACTGTAATTAAATATGATGTTAATGATATATATTTTATATATAAGCTTCTGTAATTCCATTTTATTTCATACCATTATTCATTTCATGTTGTATATACATACGATAATTTCATTTGAGGAAGTGCGGACTACCGCCCCCTTAAAATGATATGACTCGTTCATACCACACATGGAACGTATAAAGGATGGTGTTAATGAACTTAAGTAACATATATAAAATATTATATTATACTGGAATAGTAATATACCTATATATCATTTGGATTCGATTCTTTTAAAATAAAAATTAAAAAAATTAAATGGAAGTAGCGTTCGTGCGTACGTACGGACTACCGTCTCCACGAACGTGATGAGATTCATTATCCATCGTATCCATTAAAGTATAATTATCATTTAATGATTTAAAAATGATGTTTAAGGACTTGATATCATTCTGGATATTAATAAGATACAACAAACATGACTTATGTAACAAAACATATAAAAGAAAATGAGTAAGTTAACACCCGAAACGGCGTTAATACTAAGATATTATTAACAAATCAATGTTAAAAGATCATATATGATATCATATTAAAGTAAATGATTCTTGTATTATTCAATAACAATTATTTCACCATTATACAGGAGGTAAACCTACCATCGACCAAGGAAAAAGTACAAAGTAAGGGATTTTCTTATCTCACTTTTAATTCCGTGAGAATTCCATTGATCACCACTTAATTATTGCATGTGGTGTATGTGTACTGCCCATGATTGTATTCATTGTGTTATATACTTTTATTTATGGGTATTTACATCATCATGGTATGATAATTCTTTCATGGGTGTATGTTTCTTAAGTTACCTAATCAATAAGGGAATTTGAGATTTCAACTTCCACTCATTTGGCTTTACGCATATTTCATTGATTATATTACCCCAAGATTATGTGTGGAATCACTATTCATTTGATTATGTCATAATTTCCACTCCCCTTCCTGTGGATATAAGTTTGATACACATAATCACTCCATTGATAATTCTCAATTCATTGATATGAATTCGATAAGAGTAATTTTAACTCATTCTCCATTTGTTGAGTTAAACATCCAATTCGTTGGTATAGTTTTTACAAGAATATGTGTGAATATCCTTTGATTGATTTACACTGAATATCCAATCATATTTAGTGTATTTATATTTGTCACACATAATTATGTCGTTGATTTATCCTTAACCTAAGGATACAACCTTTATGAGAGATTTCTTCTCAATTTACATTCCATTGAGACTTCTTTGATGATATACACCAAATCACTTTTATGTGGTGTATATAATGTACTTTGACATAGTATATCATGAATTCCTTTATTCTCATGATATTAAAATGTTTTGATTACCTCAATTATTTGTATTCAAGTGTCTCTCTTTTGGTTAGAAACTCTAACCAAAATACCATTTTAAAATGTTTTAAAGAATTATTCTTCTAAATCATGCTCATTAATGTCCATATTTTAAAAATGGTTTTAAGGATTTATTTTTATGGACATTAAAGTTTTAAATTTAAAAATCCTTTTAAAAGTTTCAAAGTGGTATGGGACACTTTGATTCAAAAATCTATTTTTGAATGTCTTCTTGACAAATAGTGTTACTTTTAAAAGTTTTCAAGAAAAGGGGGATATTTCTCTCAAATAGTTATGATGATTATTTTCATCTATGTCAACATCCTTCATTATTCATGATTGAGGTTAATGTGATACAATACAATCTTTCATATTGTATCAAATGAGTTATGTTTGACTGTGGATGTTCTTTTTTTATACCATTCATGGTTTGTGGTTAAAGTATTGACATTTCGTATGCTAGTTTTAATACGAATGTTTATTTTATGCTTAAACCTATTCATATGAGGAATGCATTGGACTTTATAAGTGACGGGTGGAGCCCGCTATAGCTCCTCGATGCATCGGTAGGTCTCATGAGACAAACTAGTGTCTTGGCACAAGGCCTTGGCAAAATCTTATTTGTAGTCTTGGCACGAGGCCTTGGCTATGTGGTTATGATAGTCTGGCATTATGCATTCCATCATTATGAAAGTGGTTATTGATATTGCATGTGATCATTCGACTAGTAGAATATCCATGTGAGTAAGTAAATGGCATTATTTCATTTTACTTTTGCCATACTATGTTGAAGTTCAATTTTAAAAGGCTTTTGTTTTAGTTATAAATTGCCTTAAGTGTTTATGCTTATTTATGAAAGCTTCTGCTATAATGTTATCCTTACTGAGCATCCGAGCTCACCCCTTTCAATGTTTTATTTTTCCCAGGATTATGAAGAAGTAATTTATGAATGACCTGCAGGGATAGTATGAGGGGATATGAAGACAAGATGTTTTTTTTTATGATGTAATGTAAAAATTTATGGATGTATCTAGTTATTCCAAGGCTACTAAACTAATCGGTCTTTCGAGACTTGATCTTTCTCATGATCATGCCAATGTTATGTAATAATGCACCGACTCTAGATAATTAGGGTCGGGGCGTTACAGTTGGTATCAGAGGAAGTTTAGTACAAACCTTGGTAGCTAGATTTAGATAAACTCTGATTAGAGCACGTAGACCTAAGATGAACTTTGAGGATTAGTACAAAAGAACTTCCTAGAATTTTGGTATTATAGAGATTTTGTGAGTTTTCCGAGCAATACATCCCTGTCTGGATACGAGCAGGTAGAGGCGGCTCTGGCACAGATGTACCTAGGGGTAAAACCCGAAAACACCGCTTTGAGCTAGACTCGAACGGGAACTGGTGCACGACAACGGGCCTTGCTGCACTCTTGGTTACGACACTCCCGGGGGATATTCTTAGGATAATTTACATTTTCTTTACAAACCAATTTAAGTAATATATATATAAGATGAGAGTAAATGACCTTGGTTAATCCAAATATGTTTCAAATTGAGAATATGGTGACATTTTAATCTCTAAATGATTTTACGACTACTATTACTCACACAATGCTTTATGGTTTTAGTCAATGGCTGGATTCCAAGGAAGTCATAGTGACTTTGAGAATGATGTACAAGATGGGAACGGTGGTGGAAATGAGCAACAAAATGGAATGTTGATAGGCGTAAAAGATATCGTCTTTATGCCAAATCAGTTTTCCAAAAATATGATCAACAACATATATATTAACCAACTCCCAGACTCAACAAGGAAGAGAAAGGTGATAAATGATAAGAGCTCCAGCAATGGAGACCATGGAGAAAAGAACCCTCAATTTTCATCATGCAGGAAATGTGGAAAGAGACACCCAGGAAAATGTCTCAATGGGACAACGAAATGTTTTACGTGCGGGAAGGAAGGACATAAAGTAAAGAATTGCCGAAGAAAAATGAAGAGTACTATGGAAGAAGATAAAAATGGTCCCAAGAGTCCATTTACAGTCATTTTCCGTAAATGTAGGGGACCTGGCCATTACCCGAGTGAATGTCCTATTCTATAGGATATTTTCTTGGTCAAAGAAGAAGCTATGTGGGAATAAATGGTTGGAGAAATGTTTAAAAAGTATTAGCACTCCTTGTTGATGGGTTTACTATGGAATAATTTTCTCTTGTATTTGTAACCCCGCAGTTTGCCATGTGAGAATGATATTTGAGGAAGAATTGTCTCTTCTCTTGTGGATTTGGGTATAAATAACCATTTGGATTTATATGATCATTGGGGTTTGAGAGAATTATAAGTTATTCTAATTTGGGATGAAGATTCAAGGTATGATATAACATTTGTGGTTAAATTTATGATATAGTATTTTGAGGAATTTATCTCATTTTGGCAATATTATAAAATATAGTTTTTGAAAAAGGACAACACGTAGACCGTGTGACAACCCGTCGCGTCGGACAAAGCTATGGGAATCGAACCCACAACCAAAGTGCGATTGGGATTTATCGCCTACCACTGGACTACGTGAAGTCCCTGGTTAGTGTGACTATTTTTTTTAGTTAAATGATTTTATTGATCAATAATAAGTTGATTTGGGTTCTTATTTCATATCAAAAGAATACCCTTCGTATAGGAAAATGATTTGGTGATTAAGTGATAAATGTTATTTTGGAAGATGTTCGCTTTGTTGGAAACACTATATGTCCAAGGAAAATAGAATACTATGGGGTTTCATTTGTGGAGTAATGATAGATTTTTATCTACGGTTTTATTGTGGATTTATAGTGATTTGGGTTATTTATGGAAATGATTAACCTATAATAGAGAATATGTGATTAGGTTAATTACTTTTGAGTATGTGACATTAAGAGTATCTGATGTCATTTGGAGATACAATTTAACATGGGAGACTACATAATCAAATTCTTCTATGTTTTGGGTTTCAATATTAGTTTGGATTATATTAAAGGATTTTAAGGACAATTGGTTATTGAATGGTATCTATTTAACTTTGGGGTATTGTTGGTTTAACATTAGAAATTAAGATTAGTGCATATTTATCTCAATGAATATCCTTTTGGGGGATCATTAGATCATTCACTGACCATTTTGGTTTTGATTAATCTTCAAAGACAATGTAAATATATGGTTTATCCTTCATGGATCATGTGATTCTATAGAAGTTTATTCTATCTCTTCCAGTGTGATCAAGTCTTCTTGAATACTCATCGTTTAAAAAAAATGAGTTAGTGGTGGAAATTTATTAAAGAATGAAAATCTACTTAAAATGTAAGTATATCTCATAATGTTCTTAGTCAATATCATAAATGAATTCCTCTTCCTTATGTAATGTAACTTAAAAAAAAATATGTTGTCCGTTTACTTTCCTACTAGGAGACTAATGGTCGTTTGTCCCAACACAGGTTTGTGGTTTTCTCATTGTTAACTTTCTCCTGATCATGATTTCTATCCCTCTCCATCAGAACTTGACACTTAGTTTATCATCCATATCCATGTTTTCTTACATGGAATCCTAGTATGGGTTATCTTGGATGACCCTTATACCTCTCTTTCTTTCTTTTAAAGTGACAGTTTTATTGACTCTTTTTCCGATGTGGGACTTTCCATTATATTCCCAAGCAAAATATTAAAAATTGCGAGGATGCAATTTATTGAAGGAGGGGAGAATGTAACACCCCAATCTTCCTCGGTATGTTTCCTTTCGAATAATGCAATGACGTGCATTGTACGCAACTTCGAGATTTTAACACAGCACAACCAATCAAACTAGCCGTTATGAATAGTAATACCTACTTTTTGAAATTATATATATTTTATATTTCAAAATGGACTTCATTTTTGGATTCGGAATATCGAATTTAGCCTAAGGTGAAATTTTGGTACTTTTCGGATAACTTTCATATTTTGATGAATAGTGAAAATTACTAAATTTTAATTAAAAACAACTTTTTTAATCAAAATAATTAATAGTGATAAATTGTGAATTTGAGTGGTTTTAAAGTATATTTAGAATATATTTTTACCATTTAATATAATGTTGGTCATTGGACATAATTTTACAATTAAACCGAACATAAACAAGTGTCAATCTTTTGATAATTATTATCTCTTAAAAACCCGCTTTTTGTTTTGACAGCGGGAATTAATTTTAAATTAATTTCTGCCACTTCTGTGTTTTGAATTTAGAAAAATGGATTCCATATTTGGAATCAGGATGTCCAAATTGTGTAAATAGGTAACTTTTATTTTTAGACATTTTGAATAATTACTGCGGTAAATATTTTATTTACCATGGTTAAGGGTAAATCCGGTAAATAAGGGTTAAAAAAAATAATATTATAATAATACTAAATTACCCTAAAATGTGTCTTAACCCTATTGGTTGATACATGGTCGACCATGGGAATCTTTGGGTCAATTTTGGGACCCCATGGATCCACTTGTAAGTGATAATGACACTTTATATTAATTAAGTTAAAATGAATACAAAATGACACAAGCATATATCTTTTAGAAAAAACAATTGTTACATAGGGTTATATATGCTGGATTTTAGATTATAAATATTCATTAGAAAGATAAAAAGATTTACTACATAATTATATTTTATTTATAATTATTTGACATTAAATAATTTATTTTATTTATGACACAATGATGATGCAGTAATTACTAAAATAGTAAAAAATTAACATAATTGATATTATAAATACCCAAATAATTATAATATGAAACTTTTAATGAATTAAACAAATTTTTTAGGATAATATGATATATTAGGATTGATTTATTTGACTTTTTTCGAAGTAATCAATCTGTTATGAGTTTCACAAAAATCAACTAGTGAATAGTGTCAAAATTGACATAAAAGAGTTCTTAAAACAAATATTATATTATTAATTGATATTAAATTCCTAAAAATCTAAGGTTCGGCCAAAAGACTTATATCAGGATATATTCATCATTAATGGACCACTTGTGGGTCGCTTGGATGTATATAGTAAGTTTATCAACCATATTATATAAAAATACAAAGAGACATTGTAAAAGTGAAACTAATTAACTTAGAGTTAATACTTAAAGATAAGGTTAATATAAGTACCCAAACCTGTCTAAATTCTATTGGTTGAGTGGTTTTCGACCTATCCCCACCTTAGACTTTGAATAATCAACTTTGTAGCCATTGGAAACCGAATATGAATTTATTATAAATTAATATTTCTAGCTTTTCCAAAGGTGCCCCTCACCCCTCTTATAAAAGGGCACTCCTCCTTCTCATTTCTTCACACCTCTCAAGCCACTTGGCTCGTCCAAACTCTGCCCAACTAAGCTCCCCACATCCCTCTCCTCCTCCTTGAAGCTTCCCCTTAGGCAGAAAGCATTTCAACAAGTCCTTTGGTTCCAACCAAAGTGAGTTACCTAAATTAAAGGTATCGTTTTCTCTTAAATTATTTTCATTTATTTTCCTTCTCCAACCCCCAAAATCTTTTTATTTCCTTTCTTTTGTAACAACACCAGTATCCTCAATATACTAGGATGTTGTTATAAGAATGATTCAAACTACACATACACACAACTCCATCTAATGGATGATGAACATAATGTTTCTGTGGATGGCAAACTAACGCCTCACGAAACGATGATTGTTCAAATACATCTTACCGCCTCTCATGGTGGACATTATGATGGAACTGTAATTAAATATGATGTTAATGATATATATTTTATATATAAGCTTCTGTAATTTCATTTTATTTCATACCATTATTCGTTTCATGTTGTATATACATACGATAATTTCATTTGAGGAAGTGCGGACTACCGCCCCCTTAAAATGATATGACTCGTTCATACCAAACATGGAACGTATAAAGGATGGTGTTAATGAACTTAAGTAACATATATAAAATATTATATTATACTGGAATAGTAATATACCTATATATCATTTGGATTCGATTCTTTTAAAATAAAAATTAAAAAAATTAAATGGAAGTAGCGTTCGTGCGTACGTACGGACTACCGTCTCCACGAACGTGATGAGATTCATTATCCATCGTATCCATTAAAGTATAATTATCATTTAATGATTTAAAAATGATGTTTAAGGACTTGATATCATTCTGGATATTAATAAGATACAACAAACATGACTTATGTAACAAAACATATAAAAGAAAATGAGTAAGTTAACACCCGAAACGGCGTTAATACTAAGATATTATTAACAAATCAATGTTAAAAGATCATATATGATATCATATTAAAGTAAATGATTCTTGTATTATTCAATAACAATTATTTCACCATTATACAGGAGGTAAACCTACCATCGACCAAGGAAAAAGTACAAAGTAAGGGATTTTCTTATCTCACTTTTAATTCCGTGAGAATTCCATTGATCACCACTTAATTATTGCATGTGGTGTATGTGTACTGCCCATGATTGTATTCATTGTGTTATATAATTTTATTTATGGGTATTTACATCATCATGGTATTATAATTCTTTCATGGGTGTATGTTTCTTAAGTTACCTAATCAATAAGGGAATTTGAGATTTCAACTTCCACTCATTTGGCTTTACGCATATTTCATTGATTATATTACCCCAAGATTATGTGTGGAATCACTATTCATTTGATTATGTCATAATTTCCACTCCCCTTCCTGTGGATATAAGTTTGATACACATAATCACTCCATTGATAATTCTCAATTCATTGATATGAATTCGATAAGAGTAATTTTAACTCATTCTCCATTTGTTGAGTTAAACATCCAATTCGTTGGTATAGTTTTTACAAGAATATGTGTGAATATCCTTTGATTGATTTACACTGAATATCCAATCATATTTAGTGTATTTATATTTGTCACACATAATTATGTCGTTGATTTATCCTTAACCTAAGGATACAACCTTTATGAGAGATTTCTTCTCAATTTACATTCCATTGAGACTTCTTTGATGATATACACCAAATCACTTTATGTGGTGTATATAATGTACTTTGACATAGTATATCATGAATTCCTTTATTCTCATGATATTAAAATGTTTTGATTACCTCAATTATTTGTATTCAAGTGTCTCTCTTTTGGTTAGAAACTCTAACCAAAATACCATTTTAAAATGTTTTAAAGAATTATTCTTCTAAATCATGCTCATTAATGTCCATATTTTAAAAATGGTTTTAAGGATTTATTTTTATGGACATTAAAGTTTTAAATTTAAAAATCCTTTTAAAAGTTTCAAAGTGGTATGGGACACTTTGATTCAAAAATCTATTTTTGAATGTCTTCTTGACAAATAGTGTGACTTTTAAAAGTTTTCAAGAAAAGGGGGATATTTCTCTCAAATAGTTATGATGATTATTTTCATCTATGTCAACATCCTTCATTATTCATGATTGAGGTTAATGTGATACAATACAATCTTTCATATTGTATCAAATGAGTTATGTTTGACTGTGGATGTTCTTTTTTTATACCATTCATGGTTTGTGGTTAAAGTATTGACATTTCGTATGCTAGTTTTAATACGAATGTTTATTTTATGCTTAAACCTATTCATATGAGGAATGCATTGGACTTAATAAGTGACGGGTGGAGCCCGCTATAGCTCCTCGATGCATCGGTAGGTCTCATGAGACAAACTAGTGTCTTGGCACAAGGCCTTGGCAAAATCTTATTTGTAGTCTTGGCACGAGGCCTTGGCTATGTGGTTATGATAGTCTGGCATTATGCATTCCATCATTATGAAAGTGGTTATTGATATTGCATGTGATCATTCGACTAGTAGAATATCCATGTGAGTAAGTAAATGGCATTATTTCATTTTACTTTTGCCATACTATGTTGAAGTTCAATTTTAAAAGGCTTTTGTTTTAGTTATAAATTGCCTTAAGTGTTTATGCTTATTTATGAAAGCTTCTGCTATAATGTTATCCTTACTGAGCATCCGAGCTCACCCCTTTCAATGTTTTATTTTTCCCAGGATTATGAAGAAGTAATTTATGAATGACCTGCAGGGATAGTATGAGGGGATATGAAGACAAGATGTTTTTTTTTATGATGTAATGTAAAAATTTATGGATGTATCTAGTTATTCCAAGGCTACTAAACTAATCGGTCTTTCGAGACTTGATCTTTCTCATGATCATTCCAATGTTATGTAATAATGCACCGACTCTAGATAATTAGGGTCGGGGCGTTACAGGACACACTTGGAATTTTTGATAACAATGAATCCCACTCTTGTTTTATCATACCTAAATTCTAAAAATTTGACTATTATTATAAATATTATGATATAAGTTCTTAAAGTGATCACATAGTATTAATTTAATTTGTTTTGTTTAATTAATGATGATTTTATTTTTAGTTTAACCTATGATCAACATGTTCTTACATTTACCACAAAAAATATTTTTTACTATTTTCAAAATTCATTGTGGTTAAAAACTAAGATGAAAATATAAGATAATAATGTTTTTCTAATTCTAAATATGGAATATATTTTCCCAATTTAAATTCACAAAAATTCATAAATGTAATTTAATATTAAACCAGAAGATATGTCAAAAAAACCGTTTTATAAAAGAAAGACACACAAAAGGTAAAAAACATTTTTGAAAACATTCTAATATTTATTCTAATGAAATAAATTGGATGTATTAATTTATAATTGAACTAATTTTATTTTTAAAACCATTTTAAATTATAATGTAACTTTTAAATACTTTTAATTTAAAGGATATGTTTTAGAAAATTCAATATTGTTCCCAATAGATTGAAAAATGATGTTTTTTAAAAAAATCCCAAAATTTGACAATAAGATAATTTTGATATGATGATTTAGAAATGGGTTTTATTTTTCAAAATAAATATTTTAATATTTTTAAAAAAATTTAAATTAGTTTTTCAATGCATGTTTAATACTTATTTTATATAAATTCAATTTTTTTTAAGCATTTATTATTCATTCAAATGGTTTATATTATATTTACAATTAGTACAAAACTGTTCAATAAATATTACAATTGTTTAAACCCTAAATGTTTTCATAATTTAGGTTATCCTATTAATTCCCTCCAACATAAAGACAAGGTTATAATGGATATGTTTAAATAATAATATTTTAACAGAGTGTCTTATTTTATTTAAACCTAGTGAGACATACATCACAAGATTTCAAAGAGAATGAATTCAATTATAAAGGAAAATATACCAATATAGTTTTTCTGTTAAAATCATCCAACCATCAAGATATCTTTATTTGAAATTTTATAATACATACTATTTAGAAAAGAGTTGTGTGTACTTCTACTTCATCACCTCTTCTGATCCCCATGTTTCATCCTTAACTTGTGGTTTTTTCACAACACATTTACTAGTTGTGTTCTCCTGTTTCATAAAACATTTTTCAATACAATATATGATATTCACAATCCACTCATCATTTGAATGGTATTTCCCAAATCGAACCACCTTTGGATTCAGTAAATGTGAGGTGTCTGGAGTGTACATCCTTAAGATCTATTCATTGAACACAACATGATCTTGGGATAGTGATGAGGGATGTTCAAGACGATTAGACACCACTCTAACATGATAAAGGACTTTAAAGGGACAATGTTTCAAGTAATATTCTTTACTTTGATCCCAAAACTCAGGAATTTTATCCACGGTGAAATAGGGAGGAAAACCATATATCATATCACAAATAGAAAGTCTCGTTGATGGGTTTCCACATATAAATTCTATCAACATTTTGTGGTTATCAAGGTATGAAGAATTAATTTAGAAATCTCCATCATCGCTTATAAATTTTTTTTCCCATTAGATTATTCTCTCCTGCATTATCCCATAATGCCAGTGTCCAAAACAACTTCCCATATATAGCCTCATTTGGTGACATTTGAATTATATAAGGGAAGATATTGATTTGGAAAAAGTTTCATTTAAACCATTAATGTTTTTTTTTGTTTTGATGTGAATTATTGGCATACCAATCATCAAGATAGAAATATTCTAATTTTCTTCCTTACGTTACCTCACAATAAGTTTTGATGCATATCACAATAAATTTTAGTGCTTCATCGATAAATAGAGAAGGATGATCTATGTGCATTATCTAGATTCTACCTCTTCATCTATTTTTTTATGGTTCACAAATTTGTGTTCAAAACACTATAAAACTATCTTTAACAAGGTTTGTAATGCCACGACCCTAGTAACCTAGATTCGGTGCATTATTACATAATATTGGCATGATAAAAAGGATCGACTCTCAAAAGACCGATTAGTTTAATAGCCTTGGAAGTACTAGATTCATATATATGTTTTATTACATCATGAATTAGAAAAAAAACAACATTGTAACTGCATATAACACACTCATATCCATTTTCCTATTCTTGAAGGTTAGTCATAATATACTTCCTCGCATCCTGAAAAAATAATATAACATCAAAGGGGTGAGCTTAGGTGCCCAGTAAGGATAACAATATAGCAGAAACATTCAAAAATAGCTATAGAAATTTAAGGCAATGTATAAGACTAAAACACAATACTTTTAAACATAAACATCAGAATAATATGGAAAAGATAAATAAAATAATTCCATTTACATATTATCATGGATATTATACTAGTTGAATAATCGCTTGAAATATCAATATCCAATTTCATAGTTATGGAATGCATAATGTCAGAAATCATAACCACAAAGTAAAGGCCTCGTGCCGAGACTACAAATAATATTTTTTTCAAGGCCTTATTCCAAGACAATATTTTTTTCTCACAAGACCTACCGATGCATCAAAGAGATATAGCGGGCTCCCCCCTTCACTTACTAAGTCTAATGCATTCCTCATATGAAAATATTGAAAAATTTTATAAACATTCGTATTAAAACAAGAATAAAAAAATGTTAATACTATAACCATAAACCATGAATGGTATAAAAATAAAACATCGACCATCAGACAAATCCCAAAACCATAAATACAAAATAGAAGATTTTATCATAATAATTCAACTTCAAACAAGTGTAAAATCAATCAATGGATTTTAACATATATGAAATCAGAACTGTTTGAGAGAAATATCTCTTTATATTTTGAAAACATTTAAATGTCACATAATTATAAAATAAAATATGTATTTTGATAATAATCATATAAGATTTAAAGGGAATCATTTAAAGTGTTATAATGGTATAAAATAGCTGCACCGACCACATAAGTTAAAAAACATTCTTTTCTTATTTTCGCAAAAAGGTCATAAAATACCTTGTTGGGAAAGCGACAGAAAGTTTCCTTTCAAACCATTTTATATAAAGACAAAAAAGGTTATAAATGAATTTATCTGATAGTCTAGTAAATTGTAAAAAATTATTTTGAAATACATTTTTATGAATAAAATATTTGGATGATAAATAGGTCTTGGTAGATAGTGACGTATAAACAACATCAAATAATAAAGAGATTATATAATTAACCCTGACCGCATATTTTTTCTTGGTAGAGGGTATGTTAACCTCCTGTATAATAGTTAAATCATTATTATTTAATTATAAAAGAACCCATACATCATTATTATATCATATATGATCTTCTAAAATTTCTATGTTAATTATATTTCAATAGAATCATTATTTTGTGTGTTAACTGATTCATTTTGATTTATATGTTTTTTTATATAAGTCATGTTATTTATGGATATGATGTATTTGAATAATATCAAGAATGATATTATGTTCTTAGAAATTATTTTTAATCTTAAAATAAAATTTATTTTTAAATGGCTACGATGGGAAATGAATCTCATCGCGCTCATGGAGACAGTAATCCATACGTTCGCACGAGCAGCAATATCATTCTATTAATAGTGAAAAAGAATATAATTGGATGTAAAATTATATATACAGATTCATTAATATATTATATTTATTATTTTCGTCATTTACACTCATTATTATACCCATCCAAATAATGATGTTTTGAATAACAAACTACACCATGACGTGGAAATGATAAGACGTACGTATGAATGTATGGTGACATTTCCATTCATCAGATGGATAGAATAATGAATATTAATGTAACATAATTATAATAACATCATAGCATGTAGAAGGTACTGGATTTATTTTTTTGGTACGGAAAAAACAAAGAGATAGGAAGTGGAAGAAGAAAAGAACTTTGAAAAAGGTGTCGAAATTATTACCTCTTCTTCTAGTGCTTCCTTTTGATTTGATCAAAATGGCTCCATAGGATGGATTTGTGATCAACGTAAGGCCATTAGGATTATAAAAGGTTTTTTGGGAGGGTATTTGAGCATGGTTTGGCTGAGAAAAATGGTTTTGGATGTGATATTTTTTAAAGAAGGTTAATTACCCTTTTATATGAGAGGTGAGGGTTACATTAGGAATGTTTGTGATATTATTTTATTATACAATCATATTCTATTTATAAAGGATTGAAAAGGATTTGTTTGTAAGATAAGGTGGGGATGGGTCGAATCCCCCCAAACAATAAGTTTTATACTAGTGTAGGTACCTATATTAACATTATCTTTTTGATTTAACTCTTAGTTAAATAGTTTATGTTTTACCAAGTATTCTACTATTATTATAATAAATGTTTAATAAACATACTATTATTAGACAAGGGGATCACAAGTGGTTATTTAATGAAATATATATCATTATTTAATTCCATTGAACTAACCTCATGTTTTTAGGAATAATATATCATTAAATAATATAGTATTTGTTTTAAAAAATCATTTATGCCAATTTTGACACTCTTTGGTACGTTGTTTTTGTGAAAGTTATAAAAACCATATCACTTAGAAAAAAAATTATTTAGTCATCCCTAACATGTCATATTAACATAAAAATTTATTTTATTGCATAAAAGTTTCAATTTACATTTATTTAAATATTTATAATATCAAATATTTTAGTCATTCATTAATAAGTTAATTACTTCATCATCATTGTGTCATAAATAAATTTATTTATGTAATGTCTAAAAATTATAAATAAAATACTATTATGTATTGAATCATTTTCTCTTTATAATGAATATTTATAGTCTAATTTTTTTTATTTATAACCCTATATTAAAAAAGTTTTATTTATGGAAATTTGAATTTAACACTTTCAAATATTTTTTAAATAAAAAATAATAAATGATCTAATCTAATCTATATGGATCAAAAAGGATGATATTTTATTCTGAAGTTTGGTTTTGGTTGAAAATCACATATCCAATAGAATTAGGTCATGTTTTAGGGCAATTATAATATCATTTTTACCTTTAATTACACTATTTAGTTTTAACTGTGGTAAATAATATTTAAAAAATTCTATTCACAAAAAAATATTTTCATATTATTGAACAACATTTTACTTACTGATGTCAACCGTGTCTCTTAGATTTTTTAAATTCAATTCACAGAAGTAGTAAATTATGTTTTATGCAAATTTTCCTTTGAGGATAGAAGTTGGGTAATGAATGTTAAAATGTTCAATAAAATTTTGTACATCTAATTTTATTATAAAATGACCCCAATGAATTATATTGAACTTATATAGGTATTATGAATTTATTTTGAAAAAAAATAAATTAAAAAAAATAAATAATTATTTAAATTAAAAGTATTTTTTAAACAATATTGTTGTGTTTTTTACTATTCATCAAAAATGGAATGTTTTCATAAAAATAAAAAAAATACAACCAAATCGAATATTGATATTCTGAATCCAAAAATGATGCCCATTTTGAAAAAAAATTATAAAATTTAAAAAAGTGTGTATTACTATTCATAACTACTATTTTAATTGGTTTTGGTGTACTAGAACTCAAAGTTACGTACAACGCAAGCTATTGTATTATTCAAAGAGAAACGTATTGTGGATACTTGAGGTATTACAAGGTTGATACCCAAAATATTCACTACCATTTTTATATCACATAAATCACTTTCTGGTCTTCCTTAGGGGTCTGAAAAATTCATGGTTGAGCATATATTTTAGTAAGGTTGGATAATGATCCGTTTCCTATTCCCATATCCATTCTTTTCAAATATAATAAGATAAGATCTACCTCATTTTTCATTAATGATAAAATCAATAGTTCAATTCAAAATATCAAATCTAGAAAATTGTTTTCTTTCATAGTGTGATAATGGATAAATAAATCATAGTCCTTTATAAAATCTATAAATATTATTCGAAGCTTGTTATGTTCATTATGTGTGAAAATATATTTGAGGATCATGTGATCAATATATATTTCACCATTATACCTATATAGTTAATGTCACCCATTCTCCAATGAAAGGATCATTGAAACCAACTATAGATCATGTTTTATATAGTTTTCTTCCCGAAATTTCAACTTTGTTAAGGTGTAGGATATCACTAAATCATTTTTTATAAGTACACTACCCAAAACCTACATTGGAGAATCATAGTATTCTAAAAATTGTTCACCACATAAGGTAAGTAAATGTAATAGTGAAGTGGTAAGACACTTTCAAACATCCTTAAAGCTCACATCATATTCATTTGTCAATAAATATATTAGTCCCTTCCATGTTATCTTGGATAGTGGGTTTGAATGTCACAAAGAGTCTTTAATATATCATTAGTAGTACCCAACTAGATTAATGATACTATGGATATATATTATAGATTCTTTCTTAGGCTAGTCCTTGATTTCCATTTTCTTATATGGGTATAAAAGTATCTATTTTTAGTGATAATATTCATAATCAATGATACAACCCTCATCCATAACTCACTTTTTCGATAATTATCACATGAATTGTCCTTTATCAATGCCTTTATCATATAATTAATATTATTCCCATGTTCCTCCTTGATTTTAGAGTATATCAGAGAATCAAATAAAAAAGATACCAATAATTATTTAATTAAATCCCTAAAGACACAATTGATTATGTCCATAATGATCACAACAACATTAGTTATTCCGAAAGGAATCACTCTAAACTCGTAGTTTCCAAATCATGTTCAAAAAGTATTTTTTGGAATATCTTCAATCATCACACATAATTAGAAAACTTCAAACTAATGATCCACCTTATAGAAATTTCAATTCCCAGGTAGTTGATTGAATAAGCTATCTACCTATAGATTATGATACATGTTGTAACATCCTGGATAAATGAAGAATAAAACATATTTCATATTTATTAATATTTGTGAATTAAATATTAATTTTACTTTAATGTGGTTGATATGTTTGATAGTGGACCCGATACACAACAACGAGTTTCTTTGGAATCTTACGTTGCACACTAATAATATAATATTATTATTTAAAATGGTAGTTAACTCCTAGCTGTTGTATTGGAGGGAAATGAATGAAACTAACTACATTATTATTATACATGGTTTTTTAATGTATTTACATTATCTAATTAAAATTTAGAGGCTTAAAATGTGAATGAATCTAATTTTAAGTATAATTAACATTAAAAGCCCGATTTATCGCCTTTTAATGGAAAACCCTGTTTAAATATAGTTTTGGTCACTTTAATACATTATATATGACCACATAAAATCCTTATTTAGAATGGGGACATCAAAATTTCATATGTGTAAATTTTTGGAATTTTTTCGATAAACTACGTTTTTTGATGAATAGTGAAAATATTGTATTTTAATTCAAAACTATGTTTTAATATAATTAATTTATATAGATATATTATCTTTTTAATTGGTTTTAAAGTGTAATTAGAATATATTTTTACCATTTATTCCAATGTTAGTCATTGAAATTAATTTCACTTTGAAATTGGACATAAACAAGTATCAATCATTTAACAGTTATAGTTTCTTAAAAACACGCTTTTGTTTTGATAACGGGAATTAATTTTAAAATTAATTAATTCCAATTCTATGATTTGAATTTTTAAAAATAGAAATCATTTTGTAATTTAGAATATCAAATATTTCTTAGGCTGATTTGTTGGTATTTTTCTGAAAAACATCAATTTTTGATGAATAGTGACAACACATAGTTGTAGTTAAAAAAACCGACTTTTTCATTTAAATGCAATTTTCACACTTTTGTGAATTGAATTTAGAAAATCCTACATACATGGTTGTTATCAAGAATTCAAATTTTGTTCAATAATATGAAAATAATTTTTGGTGTATTGTAACTTTTGACTTTTATTTACTGTGGTTAAAGGTAAATAAGGGAATTCATGGTAAAAAGAATATTATAATAATTTACGATTACCTTAACACTTGTCCTAACATTATTGGATGAGTAGTGGCCGACCGTGGGCATCCTTGAGTTGATTTTGGGACCCCATGGAGCCACTTATGAAAGATAATGACACTTTATATTAATTAATTTAATGTAAAGGCAAAAGTAACAAAAGAAAATATCCTTTATTAAATTATTTTCTATATGGAGTTATATAAGTCCTATTTTTGACTATAAATATTCTTTGAAAATATAAAAATATTTCCTACATTATATATTTTTTTCATTACTTTTATACATTGAATGAATTAAATTATTCATGACAGAATAATGATGTAGTATTTACCTCATTAATAAATGATTTAAATAAAGAAGATTATAATGATTAAAATATTATCCAAAACATGTCTTATTATTATTGGATGATTTTATTTCGAATATGAGTCATCTTATATTCGTCCTTAATGATATTTGGTCCTTTAGAATCTGAATATCATTATATAATAAAATAATGTTTTCACACTTTCCTAAAGAGCCCCTTCTCTCATTTATAAAAAGAGACCATTTCTAACCAATTCCATACAACTCTAAATCCATTTGGCTCATCCAAACTCTGCCCAATTAATCTCCATAGATCCCTCTCCTCCTCCTAGAAGCCTTACCTTAGGCATAAAGCACTTCAAGAAGTCCTTCGGTTCAAACCAAATGGAGTTACCCAAATTAAAGGTAATAGTTTCTCTTATATTGTTTTCTTTTATTTTACTTATCCAACACAAAAAATATTTTTATTCCTTTATTTTGAAACAGCACAATTATTCTCAATATACTAGGATTCTGTTATGAGAAAATTTCGAACTACAGTTACACACACCTCCATCTAATGGATGAAGAACATAATGTTTCTGTGGATGGCAAACTAAGGCCTCACGAAACGATGATTGTTCAATTACATCTTATTGCCTCTCATGATGGATATTATGATGGAACTGTATTTATATATGATATATATTATTTTTATTATTTCATTATGCTTCTGTACATCCCATTTACAGCATGCCTTTGTGGTTTCCATAGTGGTTATATATGCTAATCTCATTTGAGAAAGTGCAGACTACCGCCCCCTCAAAGTGATTTGATTCGTTAATGCCTTATGTGGGATTTATAAAGGATGGATTTAATGATATTATATATGGTATTATACTGGAATTATAATATACCTATGTATCATTATGTTTTATTCCCATTAAAATAAGAAATACAAATGAAATTAGCGTTCATGCGTACTTACGGTTTACCGTCTCCATGAACAGTGCATTTCATTTCATACCTCTAAATGGTATGTACTATAATAAAAACATGTACATACTGGTTATATATGATATATATGATATCCAAATCATGAATATCATTCTGGATATAATGAACCTTTGACCACATGGACAACTTGTGAATATAAGGTTTTCATTTTTACTCAAGTACCAAATATCGACAAAATTAACATTATTAACATAAATGATTGCATAATGTTTATAACAAGGTAATAAGTGATATAAAAGGAATAATAAACTCGAAAAAGGTTCTTAAGCATGTATAAATTAACTATATTTTATTAATCAAGAGATTAAAGAACGATCGAGTCAAGTCGGACATGAGGTATGGGACTTCGTCTCAATCTCCTTTCATTGAGGAATTTTTAGTTTTATACATTACATTATTTTATACGGTGTATAAACCCCTTTGACTTTTCATTTTATTCAAAGGGAATCTTTTTATACGAAGCGTTTTACTAAATGACAAAAAAGAATGTTTTTTTACGTAAGAGATGACAGTGACCTTTCAATCGCTATGAGTATTATCTGATCTTTGGCTTCCTTAACAAGTCGGAATGTTTTTAAAAGGAAAAATAAATACCATAAACTAATTTTCTCATATTTTGGTATTGAAAATGATTTTGGGAATAGATTTATTATTTCAATATCTTAAAATGATATTTTATTATTGTGATGTGGAAATGTTATCTTTCTTTTATGCTTATGTTATGTGTTAGGATCATGTTATGGTTCTTGTACATTATTTACATATACGGGTGGTTCCGTGATAAACCTAGGGAATGTGAGCCCGAGAGAGCTCTCCAATGCATTGGGTAACGTGACGATGGTAAACGTGAATGTTTCTCCCCACATATTTAGGGATTATACTACGAAGGGTATTCCAAAAAATCTCTATATATAGCTGTGATAGCTACAATGTAAGTATGATATGGATGCCATTAGTTACATTTATGATTAGAGATTTCCATTTGTATTTCATAAATATTATGATTTCATGAGGTAATTAAATGATTTTATGTTTTTTATATATTTATGAATAAATGTTATCATTCTTTGTTTTATAAACCTTACTGAGCTTTTTATGCTAATCCCAAGTTTTGAAATGTTTTCACAGCAATTAAAAATGAATAGGATCAAGGATGGGATCATGGAAAAGTAATTCTGTCTAAAAAATGTAACAATACATGACTCTTTATTTCAAGAGTTTTTATTTTATTGAAAAAATGGAAACTATGTAGATATGACTACCTTGTAATCTTTTGAGATGTAATAGTTAAGTCTTAATTCTCTAAAACTCTAATCCGGAAAAGATCCTTAATGTGAATTATTTATTTAATTCAATATTAGGTAATGTTTATGGCTATGTCCTTATAGTTGGTATCAGAGGTCGGTTTAGATAACTTTAGGTGTTAGGGTATTGTTAAAGTAATATCCATAAAGTAATGTATGTTAATATTGACATCATAAAACATTTCCATATTACCATGTTGCTTATCCTAAGATATTTTTTTGTTCAGAATGGTTTTCCACAGAGGAAACAAGGTTGATGTGTTGGGATGACATCAGGAAGAAGACATCCTTCCAAATCACCAACTTGGGATGGCCAAAATCGGAATTGAATAGTTTTTTATAGTGATGACACAGTTGACTGATGCTATAAACGGTTGTGGTATACATGTATGAGATCAGCTAGATCAACCACAGAGGAACATGTCAATAGTATAGCATTTCATGAGGCAACATCCCCCATAATTCAGAGGATCATCAGACCCTGTCCTAGCTGAAGGGTGGATTAAAGCACTGGAGCAGATTTTTGATGTCATGTGTTGTTCAGAACAACAAAATGTTAGTCTTAATGTTTACCGTTTTGAAGGTGAAGCGGATTAGTGGTGGTCAATGGTGAAAAATAACAGGTATAGTGAGGAGATTGATGCTGTCGATTGGGTTGAATTCAAAGGTATGTTTCTTGACAAATATTTTCCTAAGGTGGTTCGTATTAGGATGGAAACAAATCCTGAAATTGAGGCAGGAGGATGACAAAGTGGCTGCTTATGAAGAAAAATTCACTCGACTGGCAATGTGTGCTCCAAATTTCATACGAGATCTTGATAGTAAAATCAACCGTTTTTATTCAAGATTAAATCCAATGTATCTAATAGATTTATCTTCTTGTGAGTTCAAAAGTTATTAAAAACTTGTTAATTGTGCGAATAAGTTGGAAATAGAGTTTGTTGATGATCAGGTATTCTTTGACAAAAAAAATAATAAGAGGTCGATGTGGCAGGTGAAAGGGAGGAACTCTTCAAAAAATTATGATGGTAAGAAACTTACATTTACATTTTGTGAAAATTATGGTAAAAAGAATGTTGGGTAATGTATTTTAAATTTTGTTAAGTGCTAATGGTGTTGTAAAATGGGACATAAGGCTCGTAAATTCACTGAAAATGATCAGGGTAAGGGTAAGACAAAATCTGATTTACAGTCAGTGAAATGTTTTAAGTGCAATGAAATGGGTCATTATGCAAATGAGTGTCCAATAGAGAACTCAACTAGAGGAAAGCTGCCAGACTACAAGAAGAAAGTGGTGGTGAAATCATTTTCATCTACTTAAGTAGATGTTGGTCCACTAAATGATGTTTTGTTAGGTACACTGTTTGTTTGTTCATAGTATGCCAATGCGTTGTTTGATTTAAGGTCTACACACTCTTTCATTTCTGATAAGTTTTCTAGTAAATTGGTAATTCACTCTCATGATATGAACACTGAACATACGGTAAAAACACATGGAGGAAATGTTGAGACAAAAATAAATCATAATAACATTCATGTCCTTGTGTGCAGAAAGAATATACCTGCAAACCTTATTGTTTTACCTCTTGTAGAGTTTGATGTTATATTGGGCCTGGAATGGCTTTATGTTCATCATGCTAAGATTGACTGCAGAGCAAAATAGTTTTCTTTTTAGAATTATTTACAGTTTGTATACAAAAATTAACCTTGATGTTGAAAACATATCTGGAAGCTGAGAAACTAGTAAAAGATGGAAATTAATGTTACCTTGCACATATTGTTGAAAACCAAGGAACTGTTCAAATTAATGATGTTACAGTTGTAAATGAGTACCATGATGTTTTTCCTGATGAGTTTTCTGGTATTATACCTTATCGGGAAGTTGAGTTTACTGTTGACTTAGTTCCTGATACTAAGCCAATTTCAAAACCCCATTATCGAATGGCACAAATTGAACATTTAGAGTTAAAGAAGCAATTATAAGAGTTATTAGTTAATGGTTCCATTCAACATAGCACATCACCATGGTTGCTCCTGTTTTGTTTGTTAAAAAGAAATATGGTTCAATGATACTTTTCATTGATTATAGAGCATTGAATAACATCACTAT
Source organism: Viscum album (assembly GCA_963277665.1). Classification (NCBI taxonomy): domain Eukaryota; kingdom Viridiplantae; phylum Streptophyta; class Magnoliopsida; order Santalales; family Viscaceae; genus Viscum; species Viscum album. The sequence goes on along the minus strand of OY728133.1, from coordinate 1,860,857,186 downwards.
TATATTTAAGTATCCTTTTCCTCATATCGATGATTTGTTTGATCAGATCCGAGGAGCTCAGTATTTTTCAAAGATTGACATGAGTTCGGGGTACCATCAGTTGAAAGTAAATGAAGTAGACGTTCCAAAGACCGCGTTTAGTACTAGATATGGCCATTGTGGATTTTTAGTTATTCCTTTTGGGTTAACCAATTCACCTACTGTATTCAAGGATCTTATGAATATAATTTTCCGTGAGTTCTTGGATAAGTTTGTGGTTGTGTTCATTGATGACATTTTGGTTTATTCCAAATGTAAGCAGGAATATGAAAGTCATTTAAGGGTTGTCTTGCAAACCTTAATAGAAAAGAAACTATTTGGAAAATTCAACAAGTGTGAGTTTTGGTTTTAACAAATTTATTTCCATTTTCACATTGTTCCATAAAATGGCATAACTGTTGATCATACTAAAACGAATGTTGATGAAGAATGGCCAAGTCCCACAAATATAACTGAGATTCGTAGTTTTCTTGGTTTGGCAGGTTATTACCGGAGGTTTTTTGAAAAATTTTCACGGTTATCTAGTCAAATGACTATGTTAACTCGAAAAGGTGTTAAGTTCATCTGGACAAAAGAATGGGATGATTGTTTTCTGGAATTGAAAAGAAGATTGGTGAATGTTCAAGTTTTGGAACTGTAGTCCATATATTTAGAGTTTTTTATCTACAATGATACTTTGTTTAAAGGACGAGTTTGTGTCCTAATGCTAAATTATCAGGTAATTTCTTATGCTTCACGTCAGTTGAATCCACATGGGTTAAATTACCCTACACATGATTTGAAATTAGCTATTGTGGTTTTGGCTTTAAAATTTTTGGAGGCATAATTTGTATAGAGTGATGTGTGAAATATATACTGATCACAAATGTTTAACGTTTATATTCACTCATAAATAATTGATCATGAGACATAGGATATGGTTGGACTTAATCATGGATTATGATATCACGATCTTTTATCATCCGTGGAAAGAAAATAAAGTAGCGAATGGTTTGAGTTGAAAAATTAATAATTCATTAACCATGTTACGTTTGGAATGAGATCCTTTAGTTTTTGAATTGATGAACATTTTCATATAAGTTTTTGTTCTAGGAAATTATTCTATTTTGTTTCAGGTGTCAGTGAAATCATCTCTATTAGACAAAATTAGGAAAGCACAAAAGGAATATAGTGAGTTTTAGAAAATGGTTGTGTTGGTTCAGAAGGGTAATTTACCTGATTTAAACATTGATAATTATTGTGTTTTGAGATTTGGAAAGAGATTATGTGTGCCTTGTGATTCACAGTTGAAGAATGAGTTGTTATGTGATGCTCACCATTCATCATTTTCAGTTCATCCTAGAAGTACTAAGATACACAGAGATCTTCGGGGGTATTACTTGTGGGATGAAATGAAAAGAGATATTGCTAATTTTACTGTGAAGTGTTTGAATTGTCAGCATGTTATAGTAGAGAGACAGTTACCGAAATAAATTCCTCTGCATTTACCATTTCCATAGTGGAAATGGGAAAATATATTCCTGGACATTGTTTTGGGATTACCAAAGACATCTCGAGGTAATAATTCAATCTGGGTTATAGTTCAACGATTGACTAAATCTTCTCCGTTTCTTCCTATTATAGATACATTGTCTCTAGATCAACTTGCTCGGTTGTATGTTAAAGAGATAGTCAGGTTGCATAGAGTTACCCTCTCTATTGTATCTGATCGTGATCCCAGGTTCACTTCTAACTTTTTTAAAGGCCTTTAGAAGTCATTGGGTACTGAGTTAAATTTTAGTACAGCTTTTTATCCTCAATTAGATGGGTAGTCAGAATGAACAATTCAGACCATGGCGGATATGTTATGTTCTTGCTGGATGGATAACCAGGGAAGTTGGGACCAAAAACTTTCTTTGGTTGAATTTTCTTATAATAACAGCATTCATTCCTGTATAAATATGGCTCTATTTGAGGCATTATATGGAAAACATTGTCAAACAGCAGCACTCTGGGATGAAGTAGTCGAAAAGAAGCTGATGGGACCAGAATTGGTAGAAGAGATGGAAGATAATGTTCAGTTGATTTAGAAGCACATGAGAACAGCTCAGAGTAGACAGAAAATTTATGTAGATAACCGGAGTAAGGATCTTTCCTTTGAGGAAGGTGATCATGTCTCTCTTAAAATTTCTCCATGAAAAACTGTGATGCATTTTGGTAAGAAGGTAAAGTTGAGTCCAAGGTTCATTGTACCTTATGAAATTATGCAGAAAGTTGAATAAGTTGCGTATAGATTGGATTTACCTCCATGTTTATCCCAAGTACACAATGTTTTTCATGTTTCGAAGATGAGAAAGTATATTCCAGACTCATCTCATGTTTTGAGCCCAGAGGTAGTTCAGTTGGAAGAGAATATCTCTTATAAAGAACAACCGATTCAGATTCTTGACCGTAGAGAGCTATTATTGCGGAATAATGTGATTAAGCATGTAAAGTTTTTATGGAAAAACTATATGGTTGAAGTGGAAATGTGGGATCTGAAATTGTTACGAGGGATAAATACCCCCACTTATTTTGATAAGTGAATAAAAATTGTGAGGAAGCAATTCCAAAAAGGATGGAAGGATGTAACATCCCAGGTAAATGAATAATAATACATATTTCATATTTATTAATATATGTGAATTAAATATTAGTTATACTATAAAGTGGTTTCTATGTTCGATAGCGTACCGAATACGCAACAACGGGTTTCTTTTGAATCTTACATCGCACACTAATAATATAATATTATTATTTTAAATGGTAGTTAACTTCTAGCCGTTTAATTGGTGGGAATGAATGAAACTAACTATAATATGATTATACATGTTATTTAAATGTATTTATATTATCCAATAAAAAGTTAGAGGCTTAAAAAGTGAATGAATCTAATTTTCAACAAAATTAACATTAAAAGGCTGATTTATCACCCTTTAATGGAGAACCCTCTTTAAATATAGTTTTCGACACTTTAATACATTCTATTTGACCTAATAAAATCCTTCATTAGAATGGGGACATCAAAATTTAATTTGCGTAAATTTTTGGAATTTTTCGGATAAAGTTTGTTTTTAATGAATAGTTAATCTATTGTATTTTAATTCAGAACTATATTTTAATAAAATTAATTTTTATGGTTAGATTATATTTTTAATTGGTTTTAATGTGTAATTAGAATATATTTTTACCATTTAATCCAATGTGGGTCATTGGAATTAATTTCACTTTGAAATTGCACATAAACAAGTATAATTATTTTTATAGTTATTGTTTCTTAAAAACATGCTATTTGTTTTGATAACAGAAATTAATTTTTAAATGAATTAATTCCACTTCTATGTTTTGAATTTTTAAAAATATAAATCATTTTTTAATTTGTAATATCAAATATATCTTAGGCTGATTTTTTTGTATTTTTTCTGAAAAACATCAATTGTTGATGAATAGTGAAACCACTTAGTGGTAGTTAAAAAACTAACTTTTTCATTTAAATGTAATTTTACAACTTCTTGTGAATTGATTTTCAAAAATCAGACATACATGGTTGTTATCAAGAAGTAAAATTTGGTTCAATAAAATGAAAATAATTTTTGTGAATAGTAAGTTTTGACTTTTATTTACCACGGTTAAAGGAAAATAAAGTAATTCAAGGATAAAAGAATATTGTAATAATTCAAAATTACCTTAACACTTGTCCTAACCTTATTGGAAGAGTATTGTCCGACCATGGGGATCGTTGGGTCAATTTTGGGACCCCATGGATCCACTTATAAAAGATAATGAGACTTTAGATTAATTAATTTAAAGTAAAGGAAAAAATGACAAAAGAAAATATCTTTTAGTAAATTAATTTTTATATGGTGTTATTTAAGTCCTCTGTTTGACTATGAATATTCTTTGGAAATATAAAACTATTTCCTACATTATAGTATGTTTTTTATTTTTAGACATCGAATAAATTAAATTATTCATGACACAATAATGATGTAGTATTTACCTAATTAATAATTGATTTAAATAAATAATATTATAATGATTAAAATATTTCCCAAAACATGTACAATTCTGATTGGATGATTTTATTTCTAATATGATTCATCGTATATTCGACCTTAATGATTTTTGGACTTTTAGAATCTGAATATCATTATATTAGAAAATAATGTTTTCACACATTCCTAAAGATCCTCGTCTTTCCCTTATAAAAGGAGACCATTTCTAAACAATTCCACACACCTCTCAAGCCATTTAGATCTTCCAAAATCTGCCCAATTAATCTCCTTACACCCCCTCCTCCTCCTAAAATCCTTACCTAAATCAGAAGAAACTTCTAGAAGTCCTTTGATTCAAACCAAAGAGAGTTACCCAAATTAAAGGTAACAATTTATCTTAAATTGTTTCCTTTTATTTTACTTCTTCAACCGCTAAAATATTTTTATTCCTTTCTTTTGTAACAACACTAGTATCCTAAATATAAAACGATTTTTTTATTAGAATTATTCTAAGTACACTTATACACGCCTCCATCTAATGGATGAAAAACATAATGTTTCTATGGATGGAAAACTAAGGCCTCAAAAAATGATGATTGTTCAATTATATCTTACCACCTATCATGGTGGACATTATTATGGAACTGTATTTATATATGATATATATTACGTTTATGATTTCCTTATGCTTCTTTACTTCCCATTTATAGCATGACTTTATGGTTTCCATAGTGGGTAAATACGATAATCTCATTTGAAGAAGTGTGGACTACCGCCCCCTCAAAGTTATTTGATTCCTTAATGCCTTATGTGGGATGTATAAAAGACGGAGTTAACGATATTATACATGATATTATACTGGAATTATAATATACCTATGTATCATTATGTTTTATTTCCATTAAAAAAATAAATATAAATGAAATTAGTGTTAATGCGTACGTACGGATTACCGTCTCCCTGAATGGTGCATTTCATTTCTTACCTCTAAATGTAATTTACTATTATAAAAATATGAATATAATGGATATATATGATATATATGATATCAAAATCATGAATATCATTCGGGATATAATGAAACTTTGACCACGTGGACAACTTGTGAATATAAGGTGTTCATTTTTACTCAAGTACCAAATATCGACAAAATGAATGTTATTAACTTAAATGAATGCATAATGTTTATAACATGGTAATAAGTGATATAAAAGGAATAATAAAATTGAAAAAGGTATATAAGAAAGTATAAATTAACTTTAGTTTATTATTCAGGAGATTAAAGAATGATCAAGTCAAGTCGAACACATGTTAAGGGACTTCGTCTCAATCTCCTTTCATTGAGGCATTTTTAATTTTATACATGACTTTATTTTATACGGTGTATAAAACCCTTTGACTTTTCATTTTATTCAAATGAAATATTTTTATATGAATAATTATACTAAATTACAAAAAAGGAATGTTTTATTACGTAAGCGGTGAGAACAACCTTTCCGCCGCCGCGAGTATTATTTGATCTTTGGCTTCCATAACAATCTGGAATGTTTTAAAGGGAAAAATAAATACCATATTTGCTTTTTACGTATTTTGGTACTGAAAATGATTTTTGGAATGGTTTATTATTTCAATATCTTGAAATTATATTTAATTATTGAAATGTGGAAATGTTATCTTTCCTTTATGCTTATGTTATGTGTTATGGTCATGTTATGGCTCTTGGGCATTATTTACGTATACGGGTGGTTCCATGATAAACCTAGGCTGGGTGAGCCCGAGATTGCTCTCCAATTCATTGGGTAACATTACAGAGGTAAACATAAATGTTTCTCCTAAGATATTTATGGAATATACTATGATGGGTATTCCAATGTAACTCCTTATGTAGATGTGATTGCTACAATGTACTTATGATATGGATGCCACAAGTCACCTTTATAATTAATGATTTCTATGTGTCTTTCATAAATCGTATGATTTCATGAGGTAAGTAAATGATTTCATGTTTTTTATGTATTTATGAAAAAATGTTGCCATTCTTTGTTTTATAACCATTACTGAGCTTTTAATTCTCATCCAATGTTTTGAAATGTTTTCACAGGACTTACAGATGAATATGGTCAATGATTGGATCAAGGAAAAGTCATGCTGTCTAAAACCTAGAACTAGACAAGACTCTTTTTTCAAGAGTTTTTATTTTATGAAAAAATGGAAACTATGTAGATATGTCTACCATGTAATATTTTGAGATGTATTATTTATGTCCTAATTCTCTAAAACTGTAAACTTGAAAAGATCCTCAATGTGAATTATTCATTTAATTATAAATTATATAATGTTAAAGGTCTGGTCCTTATACTTATTCTTTATCATGATTTTGAAAAGCTCGTAATAGTCAATGAAGATACTCATTGACCCATCACTCATTTTTTTTATTTATCGGTTCACCCCATGGTGAAACACTTAGTCATATTAATCATTAATCTATATTATCTTGTATCTGAATTTTCAGATCATAAAATTCAAAAATGTATTCTCTCCATAAATTCATATATATTTATAAATTCCTATGTATAAGGATGATTCACAGTTCAACATGTCATTTAGGAGGAATAACATGATGATCTTTGGGAAATACTTTCATATAGTCATTAATGAAGGGAAGGAATTCAAGAATAATAAATTCCATTTTCTAAATCATTTGAGAAAGATATAGTAATTTAATTAAAAAATAGAAATGTTTCAAATAATTATAATAATTTATATTCATCCCCTTCCTAGAACTTTTATATAATAAGAGGGAGATTCATGATTCACATGGTTATTTCATTCTCTTAGAATTTTTAGTAGGATTAATATAAAGAAATACAATCCATTTCAAAAATTTAATCAAATTCCACTAAATGAAGTATCATAAGGTTTTTTTTGGATGTTCGCCCAATGAATATGGATATAGGGTGAGTTATATGATATATATGTAATAATTGACTCATTATTGGTCTTCACTAATAACACAACTACCATATTTTGATGTGGTTATTGAATAGTAATTATAAACAATCATAATATAAAAGAATTCATAGTACAAGAATAAAAAAGTATGTTTGATATTATTGAATTAATAACTAGCATATTTATCACCACTACATTATCAAGATCCACCACCAAATTCATGATGGAATAATTTCAGCATTACACTATAATATTTAGAGGTTATGGGTTTCTATTGTCATCAACCACCTATGTCCGAGTGAATTGGATTAACAATGTTCTTGTTCCTTACATTTTTCACATTATATAACAATAGGATGGTTGGATGGAGCATTCCATTCTTCCAAAACATTGTAGGGTTTCTGCCATTGCTAATCAATGGTTAGGTTTCCTTCCTCCATGCACATAATCACTAAATGGTCCCCATTAGACAATTTTTAGGATGCCTCTTAATAAACTTTTTAATGTGAGATGTTTAATATTAATTCCACAATTATATATCTCCACCATTCCACTATATTTAAACATCATTGTATGATACTTCTCCTCGTGAGAGCCTCATGATTCCCATATCTCTATCACTAAATTTACGTCACATACAATAATTTCCTCATAGCTACCAATGTATCTAACTTCCAATTAATTCCCAAAAATGTATTTACCCCACCAATGAAGTAGTGAACATTAAATCCGATTTAGACGAAATGGATGGATGAGTATATTTCTTGTTTTTTGTAGTTTCCTTCAATAGTACAATGGATTTGTTTTCCATTTACCAAAGGACAATAAAATACCTCTTTATTTTGTGTTAGATAGAGGAAATATAATATTTTTAGAAAAATATTTTCCAAAATTCTTTCTATACCCACTCTTGGATATCTTCTACTTCTATTATATCTTAGATCAATGTCAACCATTGATTTAATTATCCTTCCATATGATTATAATCTAACCCAAAATTCTCTTATTTATAGCATCGAAGGATAAAAAATATCATTTCAATTAAGGTGATACATTATTACAAAATTAAAGGATGATAATATCCATTGAATATTGGAGTCCATTGTTAAATATTTTTTATAATTAAAACATTATTTTTCATGGGAGGGGGTCAGGAATTCCTCTGTATTCATGTTTTGTTTATAAATAAAGTTTAACTGAGATATAATTCTAATGAATTTCTTGGATCCTGATTCCATAAATTCTGGAATCTCATTTAGAATTTCTTTATATTACACCTCTTAATTTTTATTGAATTAGTTTCTCTTATTTATATCCATTTTAATGAAATAAACAGAGAATTAGGGATTAATGTCTTTAACGTTTTAAACACATATATGTGATAATATGAACATCACATGGATATAATATTTTATTTAACATAGGAATTTTTCTATTTCATTCTATGATATCCATGATATATTTCCAAAGATAAAAATCAAATGGGAATTTTTATTCCATTTAAAATGGTTTGAATGGAGTTTGTGAATTTCCTGAACCTATCTCATAGTTGTGACTAACTAGGTAAGTAGTGAGTACCATAAAAATGTACAAATTTTTATATTCTCAATCCTAACTTTACTTTTTCAATTTTATTACCCTTGTGAACATCTGTGAATAAATTAAATCCACTTATAATATAAAGAACTAGATGTTATCATTTGAAAACCACTCACCATATAATCCACAAAAGATATAGAATATTTTAATATAAATAGGCTTGTCCTTAGAAATATCTTAGTAATTTTCCCTAGGGTCTAACAAAATATTTATCATCCTTATTTCAACATGTTGAAATATCCATTCCTTTGATACAAATAATTTTTACATAAGCAATTTTCCCAAAAATTTATCTTCATTATTACACATAAATGTCTTATAATTTGATCATAAGGATCACTAAGTCATAATTTATTTATAATACTACATTATTAATACATAAACCATGTATTAGAAACATTATATTCCATAGTGAGGTCTTAAAATCCATTTTATCTCATAAATATGAATAAGATAACTAGTGGAATACAAAAAAATGGCTGAGCTAAAAATACCAGTATGGGAATAAAAATGAAAAAGGAAGATAAAATGTGAGTAAATGGTGAAACATGATATCATAAAATAGATGGTATATTAGTGGTAAAATTTAACCAGAACATAAATATCATTTTATCATAAGACCATGTAACCAATGGAATTTTAAAATGACATAAAAATTACATAAATAAAAGTCAATGATAATATCCATGACATTATCACCTAGTGGATAGAGTCCCATAAGGGATTAGGTTCTCTCCCTCATTCCATACATGATGTATCATGAAAATAAAACATTACCAATTAATTATAGGGATGTATAATTAATATCCATCATATCACATTAATTTCATGTAAATTAATGTGCGTTCTATATAAGGACATAAACCATAAATCATAATCATATGAATTACTCATGGAAAAAATGGGTTTCATTATCTTATACCATAATATAATAAAAATAGATTCCTTTAAAAAGGAATTCAATATTTGGTTAGAAATAATTTATTAACCCATCAATAGAAAGGTGAATAAAATTTGTACACTTGTGAGATATATGTATATAAAATTTAGAATCATTTCATATAATTAAATTGATAAAAAATGAGTTTGAGACATAATGGACAAAAACCAGAGAAAATGGTGGGATATGAATATCCTTTACCGCATGATTGATTTGTCACGTGCATTATTTATTATAGAAAATAATAAACATAACATGATTATTTACATCCTTAGGATTGTTTTTTTATTCATATTTTTTATTTTTTACCCTATCATATTCAATTACATGACCAATTAATTTTACATAGTATGTTTTAATGATAAAGAAATCATATTTAAATTCATTTTTACAAGTTGACTAAGGAAAAATACACTATCAATTCAAAACATCCATAATTTTTAAAAATGGAATAATTTCTCATTTTTTACATATATTAAAATCTGTAAAAATACAAAAAAATATGTTTGTTTGTAAAATTAACTATATTATAATCATGATGACGACATGCCAAATACGTGCATGAGTAATGTTTCCCTTTTTTAATGATCATGATGGAAATAAGGTAAGTGGAATTATAAATTTATATGAATATAATTATTACATAAATATCATAATATTTTCTCTAATACCCATGCACATACCCTCCATGTGATATAGTAATAAAAACGAATCACATTGTCTCGTGAGGGAGTAGTCTGACATACACACGAATGATGTTCCATTTATTCAAATGATGATTAGGTATGAAAGTGCATGATATATTTATTTTCTATAATGATTACTAATTCATTAATATAACATTTAAAACTAATATTAATCCTTATTACCATACATTCAATGGGTATATGAGATATAAATCACATCTCCTCGTTAGCTTTTAGTTTGAAGGGTACGCAAGCGATGTGATCATTTTCAATATGGTGTAGAAGTTAAGAAGATATATATAATATTTTAATTCATGATGTATAATTATATCAACAATAATATATATAATAATTATATTCATTATTATATATATCCAAGAGTAGTAGTGACAGAAAAAGAATTACGTCAGTTTGCAAGGGGGTAGTCCTCTACACACATGATAAATTGTTCCATTTCACATATGATAGAGGATGGTATTTTTGTATGTACTTACATTATCACGAATACATATTAATATAAATGTTATACTGAGATTATTATATCCACATAATTTAATATTTTTTTTAATATTGTGGATGAATAAATAATATAAAATAACTAGGAATATTATATCTTCTTAGACCGTCATCTTGTCTTTGGATCTATAATCCTTTGTAAGATGGATTTATGAAAACAATATGTAATCAATTATGAGTCAGATGAATTAGGGAAGTCTTTTTTTATGTAATTCCAAAACTTAGGTTTTTAGATGTATAGAAATGAGGGGAAATGTGGTGACCTTTTATAATTGGGGGAGAGGAAACACTTGGATTATTTGAGAACAAAGAATTCCTCCAATATTTTTATCATGTAAAATTTCTCCAAAATGAAATATTTTATAACCATATGACATACTGAATCTAAATATGTCTATGAAATATAAATTATAAATTTTAAGGGAATTTATTAACCATTTTCATTTTTGTTTAACCTTTTTTAAACCAGTTTTACCTTAATATGGATATATAATTTCTACTATTTTCAATATACATTATATTCAAAAAAATATGTTGAAATTATTACATAATAAAAATAATGAATATTAAAAATATTTTATCAATTTTTTCAAATAAAACTGACATAAGTGGTATAATTTAATATAAAATTAATTCCACACACATGTAAGAAACTATTTTCCAAAAGAAAAATATTCAAAAGATAACAATGTTTTTATATCAAAATCTTATATGAAAATTATTAAAAGGAAAAAAATTAATTATTAAATATATTATTTATCTACTTTTTCTTTTAAATCCCCATTAAATTTTAATGGGGATGTTATATTCTTTAAATGAAATTGGAATTTTTAATAAAATTCAGTATTATTATCTATTTATTAAAAAATGAAACATTATAGAAAATTATTAGAAATTATTCCTAAAAAATTAATATATGATGATTTTAAAGATATAATTCATTTTTTAAGAAATAAACATTTTACAATTATTAAAAATAAGTGTTAAATTAGGTGTTCAAAGGGAGATTACATTATTTTTTCAAAAAATAATTATTTTCATAAATCAATTAATTTTTAATTAATTATAATTTTATTAATAGTTAATATTAAACCATTGAATTTATTTTAAAAATATTTAATATTAATAATTATTCATATTGTATATAGTCCTATTCATACCTATTAACTTAACATTTAGGTTATAATAGCCATTTTTAAATAAAAATATTTTAATTGAGAATCATGTTTTTTAGATGCGGTGTTGTGTTCATCACACGCTATAAAATAGATTGAGTTTATATTAAAATAAACCTATTTTAATTTCTTGTGTTTTTATATAGGAGCACCCTAAATAGAGTAAGGATTTTTGAGTTAATGTATTTGATAATTTAGGCCAACCAAAAACCCCTTAAATAACTTGTCTAGTCTAAGTCCTCGTTATGATAGATGGATTATAGATTCTTGAAACTAGAATATCAATGTGATGAGATATTCAAAATCTAATGGAAAGGGTTATCGGTATTTAATAATATAGTGGTATATTAATAAATTTTAAATCCATTATCTATTTTATAAATTCAGAAAAATTACTAAAGTCATGAACTAATTTATTATATATATAGAATCCCACATTTCGTCAATAATATAATTAAGAGTATATGTTTACGAATGTTCATGATTTTAAAATTTTTTGATGTTGAAATGGGGTACCTTTGGGAATTTAAAATGGAATGAAATTTTAAATGTTGTTTTTATTAAACATTTTTTGTTTTGGAAAATAGGTCGTTTTGTATGTCCTAGTGAATATAGTACCATATTATTTGTTTGAATAGCATTAACAGTGTGGATAAAGTCTCATGTAAAATTTTATTCCTATAGGAATTACCCTTGAAAGTTATAGGGATTTCTCTTTATTCCATGGTGTACTCATCCTTGTTAGTGGAAGTACCCATACTACATATGGAGCCTTAGACCCATAATCCATTTCATTTAATGGAATATTACGGTAGTGTGATCCAATATGCATTAGTTTATTCCAATATTTTAATACATTCCCCAAGTGAGTTTGTTTTAAATGGTAAATTAGGTGTCTGGTATTATTTTTTTTTGTTTGGATCATGTGTTGTTTCCTTGGGTGTTTTATTAACAGTGAGGTTTATTTTCAATTTGTGTTAATGTTTTCATTTTAATTCTATTGTGGACAGAAATTAATTTTGTATCTTTGTGTGTCCCTATTATCCATTTTGGATTCATGTATTCCTTTTTTATTATGATGATTATTGGGTAAATATTGTGTTCTGATTTTACATTGGAATGGTTTTGAGTCATTTAAATATTTTTCATAACTTGTTGTTTTTTTTCTTATATTATTGATTCTAAATTTTCTAATGTGGTGACAGTTAGATGGTAAGTTACATAATGGTTTCAGCATGGGTGGCCATTGGGTTACATCATTGGAAATTAGGATAGATTTTTTCTTTTGTTATTTAAGAACATGATAGTGATATCTTCATGGGGTTCACCATGGGATTATGTTTTCATATTGATGTACGAGTTTACCCACATAGTATGGTGTCCTAGGTATAGAATCCATTTAATTCCTTATTATAACATGATTATGAAAAATCCTACTATGAATGTGGTGGAGGTGTGTCTGGATTCAGTTGTCATTTTTCATTTGGTGTATGATTAAATACATTTTGGTTATGCTTACCTTTGGGTTTGAGTGAGATCCATGTCTACTATTTATTCATTAAGGATTTGGGTAAAATTTGATTATTAGAGACATTATCATGTAGTATTTTCTCTCTACATTATATAATTTTAAGAAATAATAAATTCTAGGGAGACCTATCATCAGTCATCAAAATATATCAATATCTTTCTTAATGAGCATGTAGTGTTTATGATACTTTGTTGAAATTTTGTATCACGTTTGGTGGTATCATCTTAATGAAAATATTCTTAGTTTTTTATTCTACACGACTCACCACATTTCATGTTGTGTTGTTATAGTTTTATCATAGTTATTAGAATGTATTTAAAGACATTATTTTTGAATAAAGTGGCATGGTTGAGAGTCTTAAACACCCCATTCCATTATAGGAATACAAATTTTAGATTATTTTGATTAATAAGAGAGAAATTTAAAATTTTATATGTTTTGGATTTATATTTATATTTTCTAAAAATTTTAATCTAGTGCATCGTTATGGGAACATAGTTTAGAAGTATTCATGTGAGAACACATTTTTGGGTTGTTTCTTGCTCACTTGTAATATGCATGGTTTGATCTACATGTGTAGTGCATGGTTCATGCGGCTCCTAGTTGTAAATATTTTTCTTACCATTCTTAGGATTGTTGCGTGGAACATGAATTGTACATGGATAGAAAAACATTGTCTCAATCATGTGATATGAAATTATAGTTTAATAGATTTTTCATGCATGGTCAGCGTACGGTAAATAAATGTTATAAAAAATTGTGAGAGTCTATTTTTTAGATCCTATATCCAATACTACTGGTGAAATATAAAACTAAACTTATATCATAACAATGCGAGTTACCTAAATTTCTGAAATTTTCATAAATTTTTTATCAATATTTTGATTTAGAGGGTTTCCACACCTTTTTCCTCTCCCCCTAACTCAACCCGACATGGGATCCCACTTAGGTAAACCCTCCTACTTATATTGAAGAATAAAACCTTGTCAAAACATAATTCTTGCAATATATAAAATGGTAATGACATACTATCCTTCTACTAACTTCCATAATCCACCTTTTATGTCGCATTCTCAAAAGTATCATAGGGGTAATGATTCTTTATGTTAGGTTTAAGGGTGGTTTATTCATATGGTTTTCATTTTAAAGGATTTATTGGGATTGATTGTTGATTTTTTGGGAACTTTTCATCATAGGTAATGGATTCTAAAATTACATTCAATGAAATGATGTAGGTGTTTTTTTTAGATTTCATAAAATGGAATTTCATTGCATGATTTTTTATTCCAATTTAGTTGTTTGATAAATTTAATATATATGTTGTTGTTTCATTGACTATATAATTTATTTCATAGTTGGTATGAAACAAGAGTAAAAGTCTACTATTTATTTCATGATAATTTTTAAACATAAAGTATTAATAAAATTTGGAATGAATTATGTTAGTTAAAATGTGATGATTGTAAATTATTTTACCCTATTTGGTTCATGAAATTTAAAATTATCTATAAAATTTTAGGGATCTTAACATAATAATGGTGATTTAATTAATTCTAATAGATTTAAATGGTTTATATGTTTCATGTTTGAGAAAATAATTTGAAATTGATATCAATAGTTGGAAAATAAATAATGGTTCAAAATTTTAGTTCAACCCATTATGAATATTCTTAGTATCCCAAGTCAATTTTTGGAGCATGATGTTTAGAAAATTAGAAGAGTTCCCAAATTGTGTGTGTACGAACCCGATTCTTCCATTAAGGTCCAGATCTATACATTATAGGTCAAACATGTGAAATAGGAGTAAAACAGGCTGGGTACTAGATGCAGGGCTGTTACACAACATGACTGGGGGTTCCAGACCATTTCATCTAAGTAAAGATTGTATATTGATGTTGGAAAGAATATTTAATGATGTGTGAGTGGATGTCAGTAGAAGAAGAGGATAAGGCATGTACACACTGTGTACTTTTCATTATTTTTTTGGCTAAAATGGGTATTAGCCTCGTTTTTGGCTGACAGACAAGCTGTTCACTCTAGGTTCACTAACAATTGTGTCGGAGGGTAGTTTTTTCTTCTGATTCATTGTCTGAACTCTGATTCAGACACGGGCAGATGTGTTCGAATCCCCTCAGCGAGTTCTCAAATCCTATTTATCCTTTCTTCGTGATTTCTTCTCTCAACTCAGTTATCGATCCTTGAGAATTTATTATTTTTATTTTGATCTTCTTCGTTCATAGTTGAATTAGAAGTCAATTTTAGGATGGGGAGAGTTATATGAGTAAGAGGTTGGTGGTCTCCTTCTTTTCATTAATGGTCAAGTTGATTATATGTATCATAGTTCCTCAAACCCATTTTTGGGTGTCGCCTTGATTAATAATTAACCTTTGTTATTTTATATTATTGAATTGGTAATTGGTTAAGTAATTAAAGTCATTTTTTAGGTTTGTTACCTTGAATTAGGGCCATCCCATGGGTGTTTTTTTTCCTTTGATGACCATTTATGGCCATTAGTCCTAGGTTGCCTATGAGGCATGCCGTGTTTTCCCCATTTCCCCAGGTTTGGTCTATTCTTCCTTAACCATTTGTGGAATATTTATCTCTAATTTTAAACCTTCCCATGTGAGTATAGTTATGTTATAGCCTTATAATAGTTTAGATTATGTGATAATCTTGTTATATAAATTGTTCCTAGGTGAGTGATTTGATACTAAAACCATGTAATAATTTAAATTGCAAGATGGTCATGTTATATGAAATGCCCACAAGAGTTGATTAATGTTGAACCATGTAATTGTTTAATTTAAACTTGTTTCTTGATATATGATATATTCCCAAGTTAGTTATATATATTAAATACCATTAATATTTTAAATTACATTTTAGGATTCTTATGTGTTTTACCCATGTGATTAACTAAAAGGGTGATCCTTATGAGGTTGTCGGGCTATTATGTTCAAGTCATGAGTGAGCCATGTATATAGCGGTCGGGCTCATGGAGGTTGTACATATTTTTTCGGGTGAAACATGGATCATTTAGGGGTTCTGGTGATGGACTCTATTGGATTTGGTTACATGTCATGATTGATACATAGGGAATCATTATAGGACTACCAGTAATGTGCTTAGTTGACATGGACTTATACCACACTAAGAGTAATATCAAGATTCCAAAGAGGTTTGTTGGGATGGTCATGTATAATGTTTGTAGGTTTTCACTTATAGTGATACAATAATTCTAGAGAGGTTTTTCAGGAAAGGCTTTTAGGTTGTAGACAGAATTTCACCTGGAGTTATACTTGAGCTCCAATATAGGAATGACATTTTTTGGCTGAAGTTATAAATTGAATGTTTATATGAAATAACTTATGACGTGTCTTCCAAGCCATAGAAAAATATAGGTTTTGGTATTCAAATACTTTTTTAGATAGCCTTCGAAGTTATATGTTCTGATTTCTTCTACACAGTGGTTTTTGGGCATAGGAAGGATTCTAAGAATTATAAAATTCAATGTAATTGAATTATTTAATGAACAAGAAAAGAATTTAAATGAAAACAAGTTCTTGTAAAACTGTTTACTTTTGATTACCTCCAATAATACTAATTTTATTAATGTACATATCCTATTATATATATATTCACTAAAAAACTGGCATATATATTGGGTGGTTTTCTACTTGGATTTAGTCTCACACCCAATTTTGGTCATGTTTTTGGGCCCAAATAGATTATGTTGTGGCATGAATTGACAAGGGTAACAACACTTCTGCAGGTACTTGATTGTTGTTTATGAGAAAGAGAGTATGAGAAAAAGTCGAGGCTTGTGATGCTTCTATGTTTATTTTATTCCTTTTTTTTCTGTTGGTACTCATATTTTGTATTATTTCTTTGTAAAATATTTTGTATTTTTTCCAAGAACAGGTAACATGTAACATCATATTTTTATGTTATGACATCTGGTTATTTATATTATCAATCTTCTAACATATAATTCTATTTCATGATATTACTGCTTCAACTATTATATTGTTATTATTTCTATTATGTAATCCCCATCCAATGAGGGAATAGTTTACGCACAATTACATCAATTCCCTCATTGCTAGTAGGTAGCCTCTAACATTTGAAAAAAATGGGATTGAGGTTATATGATCAAATGGGTATGAATATAATTTCAGTGGAATTAGGATCTAGGATGTTACAAAGTTTTATTAAAAGAAATTTTTTTCTATTTTTCCTTGTTTTTTGGAGACATTATACATGGATAGGATGGAAATGGGGTTTTTTAATAAGTTGTGCCAAGAAGTAGGTACCCTACATATAGAGAAAATCCAAATTTACTCAAATTGAATTTTGATTTTTGAATTTTATGTTTTTATAGTTGATTCCATTTTACTGTTGAGTGATGTACTTATATTATGATATTAATATTGTTATTATTGTGGTTTTTTTTGAAACTTGGTAACATAAGGCTATTCCATCTCATCCATCATATAGGAACTTATTACAAATCACATACCACGTATTCTTACTATTCCATTTAGAGAGAATTAGATATTGTACAGTGTTGTGATAGATGTCATGCTAGATATGCATGATGTTGTGGTAGGTACCATGATAGATATACCTATAGTTTTGATATTTGTATTGGTACATGTTATGGTTCTAATTAGATGGACAGAAAACATTGATCCCAAAGGATTATGGGCCCTCTTTTATCACAATTTAGTGGATCATGTTTTCCCTTAAATTGTTTATGGTGTGCTATATGTGGATTCTAAACGTTGATTTACAAGTAGTATGGGCTGCCATGGATTGGAATTTGGGATAACATTGGTTTAATTTTCAT
Source organism: Viscum album (assembly GCA_963277665.1). Lineage (NCBI taxonomy): Eukaryota > Viridiplantae > Streptophyta > Magnoliopsida > Santalales > Viscaceae > Viscum > Viscum album. The sequence continues at coordinate 1,860,838,886 of OY728133.1, read as the reverse complement.
AAAATTGGGGGTGTCAGGGAAATATTGATGGTTTACCAACCAAAAACCCAGGAATCTCAACATGTGGTATTATTAAAACATGTCATATGTTCTTCTATTTGGGAAGAAAGACTTTTCTTAAGTATATTCAAGTGGTAAGTGATCATGTATCTGACCATGTGAAAAAAACATGCAATGATGTGTTTTTAACAGTGCACATTGGGTACTTTATGTATGCACCTTGTAGTTTTAAACTGCCCTACCCCATGTGGCTCTGGCTGTCTAAAATTACATGGATCGAAGGGAAGTCTTGTGTACACACCATGTAACAAACATCCATGCTATGTACCAAGGGTATTTACAATCCCAGGCCGACAGAGGTACATGACCATGTGAGAGACTAAGGGAAAAAAGCATGTATGGTTTCCCCATACCACGTATTTTACTTTTGGTACCCTATAAGGGTCTTATCCTATTTTATCCCTCTCTGTTAGTTTTGGACCAATGAGTATTCATTTCCGAGTAGATTTTTACATATATGGAAATGGTTAAACCTGTGTAGAATTATGGGGACTCCTAATAGGTGTTTTGTGAATATTATCTAAATAGATAGTTTGTTCCACCAGTTGTTGTTTCTAGTTGTCACCTAAGACTGTGACTTGGAATGGATGACCAGTTGGGTGTTCAGACCAAACTAGTTGAGACTTTTCATCTAAGATAAGTTGTGAGCTCTCTATCATGACTGATTCATTGAGAAAATTCCCCTTCTGAAACGTTCCCTTATGGACCATAAGGACATGAGACTCATTCATTTTAAGGATCCATTGAGGGATTATTTCTCTTAGATTATGATTTAGGTAGTCCCTTGTAGGATCCCTCTTCTATGAAACATTTTTTAAGATCCTTGTTGTAAGATGACTATGTTGTTTATCATTTGAGGATCCCATGAAGGATTATTCCTTGACCTTCTTATCTAAGGATTTATTATAGGATTCCTCCATTCTGGTTTACCTAGAAGATCCCACATAGGATTCCTCTCATTTAATGACTTGACCAAACCTGAACTTCATAATTGGATTTTTGTATTCTCCCCCATTGATTAAAAAGTAGACCTGAACCATGGGGAAGTCCTAGGGGTTAGTGCTTATAAGAAGGTATTTCCCAGTCCTATTTAGATATATAATCTTTTGAGCTATGAGTTTTTTGTATCTCGACCATTAATATGGGAACAAGCATTGAGGACTACTTAGTTTAGTAAGATATACAAGCCTCGGTCATGGTCATCTATTGAAGAGGTCATGTGAAGCACACTTTTCTTAAGTGATGGGTGACTTGGTAATTGTTATCAGTTTATATGGTTGTGTAGATGATGTGTGTTTGAGCTAGTTCCAACGTGATCTATCTAGTAATAGGATGCAGAGAATGGAAATCCTATGAATAGTACATAGAATGATACATTTTCCCTTGAACATTTGGGGTATTATATGTTGACTTATGTGGTACCCATCAAGTGTTAAATGTTAAAATGATCCATTGTGTTTGGTTAAATCATTGAACTTTGAGGTATTTTGAATGTTCTCAGGTTATCAAAGAAGTAGAGTGACCTAAGAGTTATAGAAACATGTTCATTACACTACTTGGGAGAACATTTTGGGACACAATTTTTTTGACATGTCAGTTAGTTAAATTTTATCGTTCATGCCAAGTGATGTGGCATAATGATCATGGTTCATGGAACAACACATGTTCATTTAAGTTAGATTAAAACTAGTTCATTTGAGAACAGATACTATTTATTCCCGACCTCTAGGACAATCCTAGGTAGAGAGTGTCATGTTGGTTCTATTTAAATTTTTCCTTCTATATAGAATAATTTTAATCAATGGGTATTTGGAAAAGTGCAATTCAACTTGAATTACTTTGAGACATGCGATTCTTCGTTCAGTTTGATGCTTTCTTTGAAGAAATACATTATGTATGTGGATGTGTGTTTAACCCATGTGAAGAACCGATGATCATAGATGGGCCTCAGTGATTAAGCATGGGCTATCACATAATTCACTGAGATAAGGGAATTGTGGTTGGTTAAATGAGTATGTGTTGGCATGTGAAGCCAATTTTCTTTTAGATGGTTGATAGTAGTGTTTTGGTTATCTTTTTGTAGAAATCCTTGAAATCCTCTTAGTGTTCACTTAATTTAGAGATGATCATTCCCCTATCATGATTTCATCTAGAATTCACTGAGAGAGTGTCGATTATATGACACTATATAGTTAAAATCCATGGGGTAATTAATAATATTTTTCTATGTGGTTTTTTGGATGATAGGTTTTAAAAATCCTCAGTTAATATTGAGTTATTCCTAGGATCCTGTGAGGTAATTCCTTGGAAGAAATCTAGATGCCTATCATTTTCTTGGCAGGACTAGTAGGAAAATTCCATTCTGCATTCAATAGATGTTCTTAGGTGTACCATTGGTCTTGTACCGAAGTCCCACATGTAATGGAGTGTATGGTCACCCTTGGTGAGTTCCGTGGACTCCATGTTAATGAATCTATGGTTTTCATGGACTTATATTTGGGAACATATGTGTTTCTTTGAAAATGGTTAATGATTCTAATGGGGCGGATCTGGTTTTCGCCTTTACTCCGGCTATAGCATGACCCATTTTAATGATAAGAGTATGGTTTAACAAAGGAGTGTCATTGATATAATGGTATGGGTTTTGGTGAATGGGTTCATTGAGGAAGTGTTGTAACATGGAAGAAGTCAATGTGTTTATGTTACAAGAAACTAGCCCCCTAACACATTCATTTTGGAGATAAGTCATCCAATGATAGTTTGACTCATTAACCTTCATCAACCTTGTGAATAGTTCAAGGGAACCAGTTTGAGCACTCTGCCAGTTTAAGTTGGGTGTGGATTCAATATTAGAAATGTATTTATTAGGAGGCTTCCATTACAAGTTTTGATATGGTTCAACCGTTAATTTTTATGAGGCTGATAACAATACCACAATTGTGTTCAACTTCACCCAATTAAAGGAAATCACACCAGTAAAATCGCTAGAATGATTAGGGGTGTTCATTGTGGGGTCTTTTAACATTAGATGTGTCATGGTAATTATTTAGTCTGTTATTCTTGAAAAAAACTCATAATGGACGCACATTTACAATTGATCAATGAAACATTCAGAGTTGATGAGCTTGGGAGGTTGTATATTCATGAGATTGTATGACTGTATATGGTCTCATATTTTGTCATTTTAGATTGGGATACCTAGATTACTTATTCTATTTGTAAAGGGATACAAGGGTCACTGTGTAAATAGCTGCTTCTGATCATTGCTTACCACCTCGAGATAGATAGTCAGTCAGAGTGCACGATTCAGGCGATCGAGGACATGCTATCAGAAAGAATCCTGTATTTAAGGGGTTCTTGGGAGAAACACATACCGATGTTTGAGTTCTCCAATAAAAATAGATTTCAGGATACCATTCATATGAACCTATATGAGGCATTATATAGCAGGCCATGATGATGACCCATGTGTTGGCTGGAGGAAGGAGAGGCACCTATGATGGGATATTGGCTTGTCCAGGAAACAACTTAACTGGTTTAGGGGATTTAGAAGTTGATTTGTAGTATGCAGTCTCTTCAAAAATTGTACGTCGATCACCATAGGCATCCCATGCAGTTATATGTTAGGGATTGGTTTATTCATACATGTTTCACTAAGGTTGGGACATAAAAGGATCAAGAGACATGGTAGTCATTCACCCAGATACATCAGGCCATTGGGGATTATAAAGATAGAGTCAGCCTAGATGCCTATCAGTTTCAGTTTCCCTAGAGGTATAGGGTTCTGCATCACGTCTTCCACATTTCTCAGTTGTGACGTTATGTTTTTGAAACATACCTCGCTTTTCTTCTAGAATAAGTTGAGTTATATGATGATAAATCCTTCGAGGATAATCCTATTCAAATTTTTTATCATAGACTTAAGGTTCTATAGGGATAGCATGTTAATTTATTATGGGTGTTATGGATGCACAACCAACTACATGATGAGGCTTGAGAGAGATAGATGATGTACGATTACAGTGGTTTGAGTTTTACACAAATATTTCTTCACCACCCTTGAAGGGAAATTTTTTGATGAAAAGATTTAAAGGGGGAAGTTTGTAAGAACCTGAAACTTCGATTATGGTTTGGATATTTTATTTCTATGTTGTAAATGAAAAATAGGAGGAAAAAAGTTTATGTACTGGTTATAGGTCTATTACAAAAGGTGAATGGTGGTTACATGTCATGTAATCCTAATACACACAGTGTATTGAAGTTGGCAAGACCATTTAATGGTGTGTGAGTGGAAGTCAGAAGAAGAATAGAATTAGGCTAGTACACATTTTGTACATTTCTTTTTGTATGAAATGTCTAGGGGCCTTGTTTTTTGTCAGAAAGAAAAATGGATCACATCATGTTCATGATTATTAGTGATGAAGGGTCATTTTATCACCTGATTCATCATTTTAACTCTAATTCAAAAACCATCATATGCATTGGAATCCTATCATTGAGTACTTGATTACACTTAAGCCTTTCTTCATTTTTTATTCTCTCCACCAAGTTATTGATCCTTGAGTATTTAGGATCATTTTTTAGATCTAAGATATTATATGAAAAATTAGTGGATAACACATGACAAATACAGTTGTATGAGTATGAGATAGGTGGTCATCTGCCTTCCGTTAATTTTCAAGTCCATTATATGTTCTAGATTCCCACACACCCATTTTCAGGTGTCTCATTGATTAATAATTAACTTATTTTATTGAATATTATTATTTAGGTAATTAGTAAATTGATAAAATGAATTTTTTAGGTCGTGTAACTTCAATTATGGCTACCCCATGGGTGTGTTTTCCTTTGATGGTCATTTATGGAAAATTTGGCCCAGGTTGCCTATGAGGCATGAATTTTTTCCATTCCTTGGATGTTGGAAATGGATAAGGTTATTAAATGGAATTACAAATTGTGTTAAATTATAATTTTTTGGACTGAGGATTTGGGATTACTGATATTACCATTTTCCCCAAGTTATGTATATGCTTTATTAAACGTGCTTTGAATTTTTTTCTCCACATTTGAACATTCCCATGTGATTTTGGTTATGTAAGGATTTGTAACAGTTTATATAACATTATAGGATTGTTATAAAAAATGTTTCCATGTGAGTTATTTGATTTTAAAGACATGTAACAGTTTAAATTACAAGATTGTCTTGTTATATGAAATTCCCAAATGATTTGATTAATGTAGAACTATGTAATAGTTAAATTTAAAAGTGTTTTTTGATATATGATATATTCCAACGTAAGTTGTAAATACTAAATCCTTGTAAGAGTTTAAATTAAATGTGTTTCTTTAAGTTTGTTTTACCCATGTGGGATATAAAAAGGACAATCTATATGAGGTTCACTACAAAAAAATCGTGCAATATCGACCGCCATTGGCGGTCGCTATAGGCCTCTAGAGACCGCCTAGGGACCACCATTGACAGTCGCTTTAGCTTTTTCGCAATAGGCCAATAGCGACCGCCAATGGAAGTCGCTTTAGGTGGCTGAAATTTTGGCCTACAGCGACCGCCTCGCGGTCGCTCAATGCGGCCTGCCTGGTCACTATTAGGGACCGCCAATGTCTGTCGCTCTAGGTGACCAAAATTACAACATACAATGACCACTAATGGAGGTCGCTAATGTCGCCCAGCAGGCAGCCTAGAGCGACCGCCAAAGGCGGTCGCTGGTCTAGGAATTTTTTTTTATAAAAAAATTCCTAGTGAAAGAAATATATATATATATATATATTTATTAAATATATATATATATATATATATACTAAAGAAATATATATATATATATATTAAATAAAATATTTATATATATAATATTAAATAAAATATTTTAAATATATATATTTATATATAATATGTTTTAAATATTTTAATATATATAATATTAAATATATATATATATATATATTAAATATATATATATATATATAATATTAAATAAAATATTTTTCTTATTCATCCAATAGGTTTGTTAAGTATATAGTAATAATAAATCAAATTTTATGCTTAAAAGGTAATTTTACTACCTCTTAATAGAGATCCTATTTTAAATATAAATTCTAGAACATTTATAAATTTTTTATTTCAATATAAACTTTTCTTTTGGAAAACATAACATAAAAATGTGTTAGGGTTAATTTGTGGTATTTTTTGTGGATTTTCATTTTTTTAATGAAATGTACGAATTGTGTTATTTTAATTCACGGTGCAAAATCAGAGATAAAACAAGGTAAAAATCATAAAAAATGTAAAACAATTTCAAAGAGTATAAACATCAAGATTTTCATAAACAATAAAGGATAAACGTGCTTCAATGATCAAAGTAGGTCCATCCATTTCAATCTTCTGCTTCAATAAACTTATAATAAAAAACAACAACAAAACAAAACAAACGTAAATTAGACATAATTAGTCAGTTATTATATACATATAATAATGTTAAATCTGACATCAAATAATGGTGCTATAATAATTTAAAACCCTCAATTTAAGAAATGATATCAGTTCAAGTCATTCGGAGCATGTTTGCTCTGAATTCAACCGTCTCACACCGTTCTGGTGTTTTATGACACTAGAAACGCATTTCCGGTCACTGCGGTCAAACGACACTTTTGATTGACATTCCGTATGCCCGAACATTTCACAACTCACACAACAGATGTTATCGTACAGTTTCATGGCATTCCGAGGTTGTTCGGGTGGTTTTGACCCCCCAATGCGCCATTTTAGCGCGCACCGAGCTGCTGAAAACTACACAATCGGTCGTACTATAGGCACCGCATGTCCGATGGGCGTTCCGTATCCTCCTACACGTCAAAAATAATATTCCTAATGTTTTCATGTCATTTTAGGTCATTCGGATCACGTTTTCTCCAAATTCGACCGTCTCACGCCGTTCTGGTGTTTTATGACTCCAGAAATGAATTTCCGGTCACCGCAGTCAAAAGACACCTCCGATTGACGTGTCGTCTGCCCGACCATTTCACAATTCACACAATGGATTTTTTGGTACGCTTTAATGGAATTCCGAGGTCATTCGTGTGGTTTTCACCCCCCCAATATGCCCCTTTAGCGCGTGCTGAGCAGCTGAAAACAACACAATCGGTCATACCGCATGCACCACACGTCTGATGGGCGTTCTGTCTCCTCTTACACATCACGAATAATATTCCTAATGTTTTCATGTCATTTCCTGTCTTTCTTATCATGTTTGATCCAAATTCGACCATCTCATGCCCTTCTTGTGTTTTTTGACTCTGGAAACGCGTTTTTGGTTACCGCTGTCAAATGACACCTCCGATTGACGTGACGTCTGCCCGACCATTTAACAATTCATAGAACGGTCGTTGTCGTATGCTTTAATGGCATTCTGAGGTCGTTCGGGTGGTTTTGACCCCACAACGTGCCATTTTAGCGCGCATTAAGCTGCTGAAAACGACGCAATCAATCGTAACGCGCGCGCCACATGTCTGATGGGCATTTCGTCTCCTCCTACACTTCAAGAATAATATTCCTAACGTCTTAGTGTCATTTCAGGTCATTCGGAGCACGTTTACTCCGAATTCGACCGTCTCACGTCGTTCTGGTGTTTTTTGACTCCAGAAACGCATTTATCGGTCACCACGGTCAAACGACACCTCCGATTGACGAGCCGTCTACCCCAACATTTCAAAATTCACACAACGGTTGTTTTCGTACGGTTTCATGGAATTCTGAGGTCGTTCGAGTGGTTTTGACCCCCCAACGTGCCCTTTGGGCGCGCGCCGAGCTGCTGAAAACGAGACAATTGGTTGTACCACATGTCCGATGGGCTTTCCTTCTCCACCTACATGTCATGAATAATATTCCTAATGTTTTCGTGTCATTTCAGGTCATTCGGAGCACGTTTGCTCCGAATTAGACCATCTCACACCGTTCTGGTGTTTTGTGACTCTGGAAAAGCGTTTCCAGTCACCGTGGTCAAACAAAACATCCAATTGAAGTGTCGTCTACCCGAACAATTCCCAATTCACACAACGGCCATTTTTTTATACTTTCATGGTATTCCGAGGTCGTTCGGGTGGTTTTGACCCCCCAATGCGCCATTTTAGCGCGCGCCGAGCTGCTGAAAACGACACAATTGGTTGTACCGCACGCACAGCACATCTGATAGGCGTGTTGTCTCCTCCTGCATGTCACGAATAATATTTCTAATGTTTTCGTGTTGTTTCAGGTCATTCGGAGCGCGTTTTCTCCGAATTCGAACGAATCACGCCGTTCTGGTGTTTTATGACTCCGGAAACGTGTTTCCGATCACCGCCTTCAAACTACACCTCCAATTGATGTACCGCCTACCAGACCATTTCACAATTCACATAGCAGCTGTTGTCATATGGTTTCATGGAATTTCGAGGTCGTTCGGATGGTTTTGACCCCCCAACGAGCCCTTTTAGCGCGCACCGAGCTTCTGAAAACGACACAATTGGTCATACCACACGCACCGCACGTCCGATGGGCATTTCTTCCCCTCTTACACGTCATGAATAATATTCCTAATGTTTTCGGGTGGTTTCAGGTCATTCAGAGCATATTTGTTTGGAATTCGACCGCCTCACGCTGTTCTGGTGTTTTATGAATCCGGAAACGCATTTCCAGTCACCGTGTTCAAATGACACCTCCGATTGATGTTTCATCTGCCCAAAAATTTCACAATTCATAAAACTACTGTTTTCGTACGGTTTCATGGCATTATGAGGTCATTCGGATGGTTTTTACCCCCCAACGCGCCCTTTTAGGGCACACCAAGCTGCTAAAAACGACACAATCGGTCGTACCACGCGCACCACATGTCTGATGGGCGTGTTGTCTCCTCGTACACGTCACGAATAATATTCCTAATGTTTTCGTGGGTTGTTATGTCATTCAGAGCACATTTTCTCCGAATTCGACCGCCTCACGCCATTTTGGTGTTTTTGACACCGGAAACACATTTCCGGTCACCGTAGCCAAACGACACATTCAATTGAAGTGCTGTCTACATGACCATTTTACAATTCACACAACGACTGTTTTCGTTTGATTTCATGGCATTCAGAGGTCATTCGGGTGGTTTTGACCCCCCAACGTTCCCTTTTTGCGCACGCCGAGCTGCTGAAAACGACACAATCAGTCGTACCACAGGCACCGCACGTCCGATGGGCGTTCCGTCTCCTCCTACACATAAAAAATAATATTCATCATGTTTTTATGTGGTTTCAGGTCATTCGGAGCATGTTTACTCTGAATTCGACCATCTCACACTATTTTGGTGTTTTATGACACCGGAAACGCGTTTCCGGTCACCGTGGACAAACAGAACCTCTAATTGATCTTCCTTCTGCCCGACCATTTCACAATTCACACAACGTCCATTTTCGTACACTTTCATGGCATTCTGAGGTCGTTCGGGTGGTTTTGACCCCCAAACGTGCCATTTTAGCGGGCGTCGAGCTGCTGAAAATGACACAATCGGTCGTACTGCGTGCACCGCACATTCGATGGGTGTTCTGTCTCCACCTACACATCAAAAATAATATTCCTATGTTTTCGTGTGGTTTCAGGTCATTCGGAACACGTTTTCTCCGAATTCGACCATCTCACGCCGTTCTTGTGTTTTTTGACTCTAGAAACGCGTTTCCGGTCACCTCGATCAAAAGAAACCACTGATTGATTTTCCGTCTGCCCAAACATTTTATAATTCATACAACAACCATTTTCGTATGCTTTCATGGTATTCCGAGGTCGTTCGGGTTGTTTTGACTCCCCAACGCGCCCTTTTTGCCGGTGCCGAGCTGCTGAAAACGACACAATTGATCGTAACATGTGTTCCGCATGCCCGATGGGTGTGTCGTACTCTCATACATGTCACGAATAATATTCCTAATGTTTTCGTGTGGTTTTAGGTCATTCATAAAATGTTTGCTCCGAATTCGACCGTCTCACGCCATTCTGGTGTTTTATGACTCTGGAAACGTATTTCCAGTCTCCGCGGTCAAACGACACCTCCAATTGACGTGTCGTCTACCCGAATATTTCAAAATTCATATAACGGCTGTTTTCGTACGGTTTCATGACATTAAGAGGTCGTTCGGGTGGTTTTGACCCCCCAATGCGCCCTTTTAGCGCACGCCAAGCTGCTGAAAACGACACAATCGGTCGTATCGCGAACACCGCATGTCCGATGGCCATGACGTCTCCTAATACACATCACGAATAATATTCCTAATGTTTTGGTGTGGTTTCATGTCATTCAGATCACTTTTGCTCCGAATTCGGCCATCTCATGCCGTTTTGGTGTTTTGAGACACGGGAAACGCGTTTCTGGTCACCGCGGTCAAACGACACCTCCAATTGACGTGTCATCTGCCCGACCATTTCAAAATTCACAAAAAGGCCGTTCTAGTATATTTTATGGAATTCTGAGGTCGTTCAGGTGGTTTTGACCCCCCAACGTGCCATTTTAGCGGGCGCCGAGCTGCTGAAAATGACACAATCGGTCGTACCGCGCGCACCGCACGTCCAATGGGCGTGCTGTCTCCTCCTACACGTCACGAAAAATATTCCTAATTTTTTATTTTTGTTTCAGGTCATTCTGATCATGTTTTCTCCTAATTATACCTTCCCACACTGTTTTGGTGTTTTATGACTCCGAAAACACGTTTTCGGTCACCACGGTTAAAGGACACCTCTAATTGATGTGCCGTCTGCCCAACCATTTCCCCTGCACCATCACCTGGACGTACATATTTCTGAAATTCTCTAACCTCAGCGATCAATTTTGCATTTACCTCCTCGGAAGCGCACATCTGTGCCTCGAAATCTATCAACCGCTCTGTCATTTGAGAAACAGCAGGACCGACAACCACAACGCGTGACACTACAGAACGAGGAATCCCTATTCCATAGGTCAAACTATATCCATGCCCCTCCTGACCAATAATGCGATGAAATATCTCATCCCTTCGCATGGGAAGCTGTCGCTGGTCCTCTAGAAGATGTTCTAACTTAGCTTCAAATTGAGCCTATGAAATATTTAAATATATATAGATATATTAATATACATATTTTATGTAAGTATTGGTAATGTGTACAAGCACATACTATCATTGTTGCAGCCACTAGATCATTGTGATCACGAGTCCTCATCCACACCGACATTTTATCAGTCGGTGCACCTTTCTGCCACAACTATATATGAATAGAATATAAACACAAAACCGTATTAATTAAAAAAATTAAAAAATGAATAATAAATATCTCATGTCGGATCTGAGACATGTGACGAGTCCCGAGCCTGTGGGGTGGTCCCTGCAATGCTCGATTATCAGAATTGAATTTTGGCACCTCCTACTTTCAATTCATTTAAATTTCTATAAAATCACAAATTCTTGAAAATATATATACCAAAATAAATATACAAACTGCAACACCTTCAGTATACTAATATGAAGCTAAATCACGCCACTGAGCCGGGAGGACACCTCTTGAGACTTTTTCCAGAATGTCTGGGGCACCCACATTTGGTACCCAATGGTCCCTCTTGACTTTTACTTTATAGTCTTTCCACATCTTACAACATTTTCTCATACACACTGGCCGGAATTCATCAGGAAATACTTTCAAATTTTTCTATTAAAGAATAAAATCACATATGTTATTATTTTTTATACATAGGGAATAAAGTAAAATGGTCTTCTTGCCTGAACCTTCCTCCAAAGACGATCTAATGCGTCCTGAGGGATAGAAGCCATGTCACGCGTGGTCAATGGAAATCGATGTGGGTCACATATGATATGACCCAGCTGATGAATAAATGAAGGGGAATTCCGTACAATAGGATGAAATACCTCATGAAATGAAACATCAAAAGTTGTGTTGGAATTCTATGATAATATGCCACGACCAGGGCCTCTCTTGTGAGAGGAATAAGTAGTCGAGTCTAATCCTGTTGAAAACAATTATATATATAAATTAACAGATGTTATAAATATATATATATATATATATATATATATATATGTTTAGCAATTACATAAAAAATAGAGACATTGAAATTCAAACATACCTCGACCCTGAGACGTAGATGCCTCTGATGGATGATGTAGATCTTCTGCCTCTTCCCCTGACATGCCTCCGGTCATGGATAACATTAGTAAGGGGACTATCCGTAGTGACCACAAGATAAATTGGATTGTTTAAAAAAACTTATATAGTTGTTAATCAAACAAAAAGGGATTGAATAATTAGTTGTGAATGAATTTTAAAAAATCGGAAAGTTAACAAAACAGATATACAAATTATGTACAAAACCAATCAATGCATAGCCAAATTTCAAATTGAATTAAGAAAAATTCAAGAAGCACATGAACTAAATGAAGAATACCACAATGGGAAGACACACTGACAATAACATCAATATAACATGAGTTAAATCACCCTAAATATTTATAACTGAATAAACTCTCAAAATTGGGTATAAAAACATACAAGGATTTATAAAATGGATAGATAATTTATGATATCCTAGGCTGAATATCGGGAAAAAAATTATACATTTCATTAAGCATGCAAATCGACCGCTTCTCCTTCAATAGACACTCTGACCCAATAAATATATTCTTCATGTTGAACTACGATATGTTGATCATGCTATTAAGAAACAAATGGAACAGTATCAGGTTCATCTTGTTCAAATACAAACACTCCTCGCCAAGACATTTTGAAAACAACTTGCCAACTTGGATTCGAAGGGAAAGTAACGAAGAATACTTGTTCTGGTTGTGATGTCAAAATGAAAGGTTCATTATCAACTCCTTCATTTATGTATAACATATAGTTAAAATTCACCAATGAAAACTGATATTCATCGACTTTACATCCGCGAATTGGATCAACCCAATTACACTTCAACATTATGTGCTTCAACGCGTGTGTGTATACAAATTCAATGATGTCTATCAAATGACCATAGTAATAACCAGAATCAACAATTGGACAATCGATTCCACTGTTTTTTGTTGCTCGTTTGTCGTCATCATCATTAATTCAAAATTGAAAACCATTAGCATCTATAGATTTATAACGACGAGCCGTTATAGATGGACCCTCATCCAGTTGGATAAATTCTTTAGTTAGTGTGGGGTCCCTTAACTCCCTCAGCTTATAAACCTACATAATTCATAGAATTCAATAATGATATATGCAGAAAGAAATTAGTATAATACTTCACTCATAATGAAAATCAATTTATACGTACATAATTCTTGAACCAATAATGAAATGACAGATAATGAGACTGTTGAATTTCCAACTCAGTCGCACAATACATCTCTTCTTTTATCTCATTAATGTGTTTTCAGAAAATGATAATGCAATGTTTGAATGATCAACTTATGCAACCAAAACATGTAAATGCTAAGCAGTAAAAGTGATAAGATACTTACTGCATTAATGGTGCAACTGATGGAGTATTGAACAAGATATATCGATGCAATTGTAACCACTCGATGTTTTACATATCATATCTGGTTCCTTCTCCAACTAGACAATCATGAATCCGAGAGGGCTTATCTAATTTTGTTTCAACATCCATAAGATATTCTGCAGAAAAAGTAGTACACTCATCCATCAAATAACCATTGGCTATTGATGCCTCCAGAGGAGCTCAGTTGCATACAAATCATTTCAATGTACTCAAATACCGCTCAATAGGATAGATCCACCTGAATTGCACCGGACCAGCATCCATTACTTCATCAGTTAGGTGCACTGTCAAGTGGACCATAACATCAAAAAATGAGGGGGAAAATAGTTTCTCAAAGTGACAAAGAGTAAGTACAATTAGGTCCTGTAAACTTTTTAAATCACTCATTCATTGATTTCTTAAACAAAGATGTATAAAAAATTACTCATCTCAATAAATGGCTGAACAACATTGGGGGATAGACACTCAAAAATTGCGATTGGAATCAACTGCTGAAGTAGTATGTGATTGTCATGACTTTTCAACCCTTGAAATGACTTGCTCGTCAGATTCACACACTTTGAAATATTAGAAGAGTGACCATCAGGCACCTTGAGCATCTTCAAAATTGAAAGACATGTCTCTTTCTACTTTGTAGTCATTGTATACTGTGCAGCAGACAGATATGCCTTATTTCCCTCTGCTAACTGTAAATGCAACTATTTCCTTAAACCCATTTCTTCCATATCACGGCGTGCATTAACATAGTCCATTGATTTTCCACTGACACCTAAAATGGTCCACAATATGTTATCATAGACATTTTTTTCAATGTGCATGACATCCAAATTATGCCTCAGCAAGTTAGTTTTCCAATACGGAAGACTATAAAAAATAATTTTCTTTATCCAATTGTGACTGCACTGCCTACCCACAACTCAAATATTACCTACCGAAGGAGCCAAAAAATCTTGAATTTCATATACCGTGCGGATATTTTCTTCCTCAATCTGCGATAACATTTCGACTCCTATCATGATATTTGGTACTGGGTTGAACTCTCTAGAACCATCAAATGCCACTCTGTCCTCTCTAAACCTGTGCTGAGGGGGTTGAAAATGTCTATCACCCATGTATGCCCATTTTTTGGAATGCTTAAGCTATACATATTTTTTACTTTTGTTGCCACAAGGGAAATAAAATTCCCCTTTCATACTCCAACCTGATAAATTTGCATAAGATGGGAAGTCATTGATTGCCCACAATAAAGTAGCCTACAGTTTGAACATTTCATTCGTTTCACAGTCATAAGTCATCACAGCATCGCCCGAAAATTCATTCAACTCATCAATCAATGGCTGAAGTTAAAGATCAATATTATCCCCCAGACTTTTAGGTCCATAAATAAGAGTGGAAAGGAATATAAATTGTTGCTTCATACAAAGCCACAGAGGAAGATTATACGGAACCAACACCATGTGCCATGTGCTATGAGTTTCACCAACTATAGACTTCAATGGATTGAAACCATCTGCTGCCAATCCCAATAAGACATTACAGACATATTTGGAAATGTTTGGATGTCTCTTATAAAAATAATTCCATGCATGAGAGTCTGTTGGGTGGGCTAACATATCACTTTCACGAACTCTTTCTGCATGCCATCTCATTAAATTAGAAACATTAGATGACATAAAAAATATTTTCAACCTTGGTTTAAGGGGAATGTAATGCATTTTCTTTATGGAAATCAGTTTCCCCTGTATCACAATCTGACTTTGATGGGTCTGATTTCCCTTGTTCTCTTTCCACCTGAAAGAACCAAAAACCGTACAGATATCCAAATGGGTAGTTTCCTTTCTAAACAACATACAGTTGTTCGCACATACATCTATGGTCTCATATGTAAATCCTATGTTCTCTATCAACTTATGAGAATGGTAATACGACTTATGAATATTTGCGTCGACAGGAAGAACCTTTTTCAATAACACCAACACCATGTCGAATGATGTGTCTGACCAATGATTCAAATTCTTCAAATGCAACAACTCCACGATAAACGACAATTTATTGTAAGAAGTACATTCAGGATTTAATTCTGTTTTTGCATCATCAATTTCTTCATAAAATCTCCTCAAATCACGATCTGCACCAGAGCGAAGATTTATCTCACCAGTATCCAGATTCTAGATGTCAATGCCTTCAGTATCACACCAACATACCATTTCATTATGAATTTCATCTATTGGATCATTCATCCTTGCATCAATATCCATATGAACTGCATCCGTATTTTGACAATGAACATATTATTCTCCATGACGAGTCCAAATCTTATAATTTTTCAGAAATCCATTAAATAATAGGTGCTCCCTCACAGTATCTCAAGTGAATTGATATTTGTTAGCACATTTTCTATAGGTCCAACTAATATAGTCACTTTCAAATCCTCTAGTGAAGTCAATAAACTGCATTATACCATTAAAATATTCTCTAGACGTTTTATTTGGAAGATCAATCCAAATATTATCTATAATAAGATCCCTATAACAAACATTTATACAAGACTTATTACATTTGCATTTTTCATTTCAAATATATTTAAAATAAATACTAATTAATTGTTTGTGAACCATTTATAATATAATAATATAAGTGAAATCCCATGTCATATATGATTGCACTACAAAACTGGAAAGGAGGGGAGCCAAAGGCAGTGTTGCGAGGGAGAGGAGAGGTAGTGGAGGGGATCCGGAGCTGGAGCCGGTGCGGCGAGGGAGGGGACGGGTGGCAGCAGTGACAGGGAGCTAAAGTAGAGGAGGCGGTGAGGTGTTGACGGTGCATCGAGCGTGGCACGATGAGGGAGGGGACCGAGGATAGGGGGAGCCGGAGTGGATGGGCGACAGTAGTGAGGGGACGAGTAGCGGTCGTACGGGGAGGGAGGGGACCGAGTGGCGGTGGTGCAGCAAGGGAGAGGACGGTGAATGAGGGGATGGGCAGTGGTGGTGCGGGGAGGGAGGGGACAAAGATAGAGGGGATGGGGGTTGGCGGGGTGTGGGGGGGGTGTTCAGGGTGCGTGGGGGGGGGGGGAGGTGGCGGAGGGCTGCGGGCGAAGGCCGGAGGGAAGAGGGGTCAGAGGCCAGAGGGGCTGGAGGCCGGAGGCGGGAGGCGGGAGGCTGGAGGACAGAGGGAGGCCGGAGGGCAGCCGGAGGGCTGCTAGAGGGCTTCCGGAGGGTTGTCAGAGGTGTGTGGCGGGAGGAACAAGGGAAGAGGTAGGTCGGAGGGCGGATGGAGGATGAGGGAAGTGGTGGAGGAAGCACGGAGGAGATGGAGGGCTGGGCGGAGGGCGGCCGACGGAGGGTGGAGGGCGGGGCGGCGGAGGGCGGCCGATGGAGGGCGCATGCTAAAAGGGAGATGGGGGACGACGGTGAGGGAGGGTGCACAGCGGCGGGGCAGGGCTCGCGGCGAACTAGGAGGGCGTCGAAGGAGGCAGTACAGTGATGGGGAGGGCACGCGGTGAGGCCGGGCAGAGGAGGGTTCGGGGGGGGGGGGGGGGGGTGGGGGTGGGCTCGCGAGACGAGGGAGGAGGGTTCGAGGGGGGGGGGGCGAAACCCCGTTTTTTTTTGGGAAACCTAAAAACCGCCAGTAGCGGTCGCTATAGGTAAAGGGGGTCAAATTCCCATATTTTTTGTAGTGGTTGGTCATGCAATTATGTTCAAGACGTGAGAGAGACATGGATCAAGTTTTCGAGAACATTGAGGATTTAATTATTTTTCCATGTGAAACATCGATCATTAAGGGATTCTATGGACATTCTCTATTGGATTTGATTACATGTCATGAATGATACTTGGGAAATCCTTATAGTATCTCCAATAATGGGATTTGTTAACATGGAATTATACAACACCTGGAGTTATACCAGTATTCCATAGAGGTTCTCTTGTATGAGATTGTATAATTTTGGTAGGTATTCAACTAGAGTGATATCATGTTTTCAGATAGGTTCTCTAGGAAGAGCTTTTAGGTTGCAGATAGAATTTTTCCAGGAGTGATTCTTGAGTCCTGAATTTGGAATTTCATGTATGGTCTCGGGTTATAAATTGAATATTTAAATGAAATGAATTATCACATGTCTACTAAGCCAAAGAACATGCTTTGATTTGGTCTCACTTACTTGTTTAGATAGCCTTCTAAGGTATTTTTTATGATTTATTTTACAAGGGGGTTACTCGGTTATGCCGAATTCCAAGACATATAAAATTCAATGTAATTGAATTAATTAATGAAAATGAAATGAATGTAAATGAAAACCAGTGCTTATAAGACTATTTACTTTGCGTGCCTACTATAATACATATTTCATTTATGTAATAGTCCTGTTATATATATTCACAGATAGCTTGGTACAAATCTTTGGTGGTCACCTACTAAGATTTAGTCTCACACCCTGTTTGGGTCATGTTTTTGGGCCCAAATAGATTATTTTTTCAAGCATCGATATGGGTAAGTACCCTTCTACAGGTACTTTATTTTTATTTAGTAGCATGATAGAAAGGGAACATGCCAAGGATTGTGATGCTTTTGAGTTTCTTCTATTCCTTTGTTACTATTTTGAATAATATATTTGATTAATGTAGTGTAACCTGTTTTGGTTGTTTTCCTAGATCATGTATCATGCAATATCATATTTGTAATCTATGATAACTGTTTATTTTAATTATTAGTCTTCTGCTATTTACTTCTTCTGTAAGATATTATGGATTCCATTATTATATTTTGTTATTATTTTTGTGGTGTTATACTCTGCCAAATAGGGAATACATTTCCCACCATTACAACAATGACCTCGCTTCTAGTTTGTAGCATATGTTGTTTGGGGAAGTGCACTTAAGTCCATGTGGCCAAACGATAATGGGCTACCTTTTAGTGGAATCTATATCCAGGACATGATACAGTGAACCTCTAATCCCCCTTATTTAATTATAACCACTTAATATGGGGGGTTTTTTAATATCGTGATATGGATTATAGAATGATGGAAATAAACATTTATATATATATATACACATATATATGATGAACCATTAAAGGGTATGTACATTGTGATGAAGATGGGGATTTACAATTTTGATTTATTGAATTTATACTTGTTTGAGTATGTTACTCACTAGGTATCACTTGACAATATACATGAATATCATAGGAATAATAGTGAGGGGTGAGGGATTATTATTTCTGTTACGGATGAGACAAACTAGACCCCCTATGATGTAAATTATCATAGGGGGGTCCCCACGTACATGGCTAGTTGAGAGAATTCAGGATGGTTATATATATCAGGATCCATTGATAGGCCAGAATATGATTCTAAAACAAGTTAATATATGGTCATCTAATGAGATGTTACGGATTTCCTATGTTTACTTGGGTTTATTATTTGGGAGCATCCCTTTTCTGAGTTCCCTCATTTATTTAGTATATAGGGAAACATGAGTTTTCAATGATTTCTTTCTTTCATTGCTATTATTTTTCATGGATATTTATTATTTTTTTACTCGTTTATTTTGAATTTTTAAAAATAATTATAGATTATATTTGTATATGTTTTTATGTAATTTTTCATTCCGAGGTAGTTATGAAATGGAATATTTGGATTTAAAATGGTGGTTGAGGCATAGACATAGTTTTCTATCTCATTGTTTTTTATTGTTGGAAATTAAAAATAAGAATTTATAAAAGTTAATGATTGTGATAATAGATTTTATTTTTAAACTAAAACCCTATATTGTATTTTGTTTCAAACTAGCATAATATGAATGGTCATTTTAAAGAATTTCATAATATATATGGTTATTACTAATTGTTTTAATCTTTATCACTCCTTAAAACACCAAATAGTTTATGTAGTTCCTATAGATACATTTTTTGGAGACTTGGGTACATCTTCATTTACTGGGTTGTTCATGTTAGTAGTGTATTAGGACATCAACAGTAAAATTCGATCCCATGAAAATATTATTATGGTCTTGGTTTTCAATTTAAAATTATTTACATTATTTTTATACGTATGTGTATTTTGTAATATTCATATACCTTTCTTAGTTTTTATATATTTATTATCTTGTATTATATGTGTTGTTTCTTAAACTCATGGTAATATTTTTCACATGTTTGCCTTTATTTTTTCTTTATTTTGATTTCATGAATTTAGTTATTACTTATATTATGGATCCAATAATACACAATTATGATTCCTTGAGACACTTTCACAAGATTCTTGCCGAGGTCGATATGGTACAATCATTGAGTTTTCCATAGGCTGATTTAGGATTTTGATGGATAGATGTCCTTGGATGGTTCATTATAATGACTATTCATTACCAATTTATTTCGTACACATTCCCAAAATATAGTATAATAATTGAGAAAAATATCACTATCTAAAAAATTTTTAAATACCAATCCTTTGATATGTACCTCATGCCATTATATGTTGGTTATACCAAACTATAAACCAATATCACCAACCAAGGAAGAACTTTGACCATACCATCCCACCCTTTTACTCGAATTGTAAGAGTCACATTATAAAATATCCCTCATAATAATGTTTAACTTCTACCATTGTTTATAATTTCTCTATGAATGATTATGAATACATCAAAAAGTCCAACATTACAAACTATTCGACTGAAACCCAAATAAGTCATATCCAATTATTTGTAGGCCCAAACTGCAAATTAGTATTTAGTTTGGAATCAAATGAATGACAGTCGTGTCTCACAGAATGTATTGTCATTGCTTATAAATTCATACACACCAACGAAACTTTCAATATCTATCAAAAAATCACAACACATCCCAAGAAATTCCATGAAAAGTCTCTAGTTATTTTCCTGACGTTATGGAATGAGTAATATCTAAATACAAATATCATCATCATCAGGATCTCCACTTATTATATAAACCAAATATAATATATGTCACATCCCATTATAAAAATCCTATGTTGTTTCCCTAGATATCTCAAAAAATTCTTAGGCCATCACACCATTCTGGGGTTCTCAATAATATCAGGTGTTCCACTAATCAAATAAACCACCCACTCTATAGTATATACTATTCTACCCTTCAAAAAATATTTATTTCATGAACATTTTCCTATGAATAATATCACTCTATAACCAAACATTTATCCTAAATCATAAAAATATACATATGATGTGTAAAACACACCCCATATTTTTTATATGAAAATAAAAAATAACTTTTTTTTATTTAATAAAAAAACAAAGATAAATTTATATTCAGGTACTGGTATGACAATAAAATAAAATAATTTAGAATTCATGTGATCCTAAATAATTCAAATAATGCAGAAAGTCATCAAAATTTCTACCATGAATTGGGACTCTTATAAACAAACAATGAAACCTAAATATCCATCATAGAATAATAATGTTCTTTAACCATAATTATAGGATCAAGATCAAAAATACCAACTCAATGTCACTTGAAATTTAACAGACATTGGTATTTTCCAAGAACAAGTTTAATATCCATCAAATATTTAGACCACTAATACATCTATATATGGTATAAAAATTATACATGAAAGAAAAAATTATATTTCTCATTATTATATACTTAATCCAGCTCACTAAAATCAAAACTAAACTAGATTCCCCATGTGACCTCCATCAAGACACCCTATTTTCCAGGGATACGATCTTATATTTAATGAAAAATAATACCATGTGGTGGGACCATATCCTTACTATCATTACCATTATTAACATATGTATTATAATCATTCATAAAAATAATGAAATCATACATTAATAATTGATTTAATTTGGAATTCATGCCATAATATTAACAACACGTGATTTAAAAAACCTACAATATATATGTCATAAAAGAGTGACATAGTGATGGATAAAAAATTTGTTACACATGTACAAATAAGAGTTAAATAAATATAATAAACTAGAGACGAAACTCTACTATGGTCCTGAAATAAGTCATTTCATCATATCACTACCACTATCTACTAGCTAATTCACATTATCTCGAGAAATATTCTGAAACTATATATCATCTCTATGATATGTATGTTCAGAAGGGTTCCTAGTCCAAAAACTCAATGGTCCACCCCATACGTTTCCTATTGTGGAGATATTTTTTATTCATGAAACTACCAAAAAAAATTAAAACCATAAATACCATATTAAAACATCGATCACAATGTGATTACTCAATAATTCACTATGATGATCAAATCATATCATTTATAATCACAGTTAGATTGGGATGTTTTTCCATTGATGTTTTCAATGAGATATAGTAAATTATTTATCACCCATAATAATAAAAATAACCCTATTAATTTAGATATTATAATACCAGTAGTTATTGGGAATGTGTTATATCCTCATGAATGATATATTTCCAAAATAAAGAAAATGTTGAACAATACAACGCCTGGTAAGTGATTTATTTTCATGAAAACACCATGGTTGAATAAGTTATTTCTAGTTTAAGGAAACATTATCATACTAACTAAAAAGGATATTAATGTATTATCTTGTGAATTATGTAACACCAATAAGACCAATAACATGATGATCTATGTTTTTTTAGGTGATTGACATACCACCAATCCAATAAATTGTAGGTTAATGATGCATCACATTGTAAATATGGTATCACCACTCAATCAAATAATAGAGTGAATGATTTATCATTTGATGAATCATCTATCATAAAAAATAAGCTATATTTTAAATAATGTATAACAAATAGAACCTATATAATGGAAAATTACACATACCCATTACATATCATGTCAATGTTAATGATATATCTTTAAGTATATAAATGATTGTGTATGATCTATAATTGAACCGCCATAAAATTTGGTGAATGATTTTTCACCAACCATAATACAATGTACATAATGAATGAGTTATCATTGTGAACTATATAAAAATTTTAACATAAAAAAATAGACCGTGTTATATTTTCACAAACTTATAACATATATGTCAGTCTTTGGCTCCTCTAACATGTCCATGGATCCTTTAAAATGATTATCACACATGGTCATGATATAATGGTTATATGTTATTTCTAGTTGTGGATAAGAGGGTAAACCACAACAAGTTAAAATTATTTTCTATCATTGAAACACATTGGTATTCACATGAACTGCATAGAAGGATCAATAAATCATTATAATGATAATAAAACCCTTAAAATTTCATTTTCCTTGTATATAATCACTTCTCTAAATATAAATGACAATAAAAATACATCCT
Source organism: Viscum album (assembly GCA_963277665.1). NCBI lineage: Eukaryota > Viridiplantae > Streptophyta > Magnoliopsida > Santalales > Viscaceae > Viscum > Viscum album. The sequence goes on along the minus strand of OY728133.1, from coordinate 1,860,815,968 downwards.
CTATCATATAAAGATAATATGACCAATCACAACCTTGATATTCTATACACATTACATGGGAATCGTACAAAACCAATTTAATTCAAAACTCATTCATTATCAAAAGATTCCCATTCACGTATCTCATATGGTTATTTCTTAATCCATTAATAAACTCACCCCCAAAATATCATTCTAGGTCAGAATCAATTATAAGAATGAAATATCCCTTAGTAATTAGATCCCTAAATCAGTTATAGAAACCTTCATTTGTTCTAATAATACTATACCAAATACTCCCACATAGAATACATTTCCATCCGAGAAAATAATAAACACGTAAAACTAATGATATCACCCTGATTATAACACTATTCATTGTACTAACATCACATAATGGAACACACTCATGGTTCTATCACAATATAATCAGACTCACATACTAATTGAAAATATCTATATAATATATTCAAAGCCATAGAAATATGTAATAAGTGGGACCTCCATCCTCGAAAATAGAACTATTCACTTCTAGAATGATTCCACAATACTATATAAATGTTTGATCTTGATGCATTATAATTTATCCTTTATTAATGCACCCAAATTTATTAGATGGTGTCTTATCTACAAAAGCTTTAGCTGTATTGAGAAAAAAAATCATTATCCCTGTCCCAAGGATTACTACCATCAAAATCCCTAATATTCAGCATGAAGCTAACAACAAATTTCATTCATTGGTGATAAAGAAATAAATCACCTAAGTGACCAACCTATAATTGAAAAAATCATCCAAATTCATTCTTCTTCCTAAAACCTTCTCCAGAATATATCAACAAAATCCCTCATAAATAGATACAATTTCCACATGATTTGATGGAATCAAAATGAAATGTTTATTTTTAATCCCAAAAAATCGAAGGAAATTTAAGACGAATATATGGTGATAATGGAGGGAAGAAAATATAAGATCAATTATTGAATGAATAATTCATAAATTACCTAGATCAATGAGAGAGTTGGAGAAGGGTGAAGAGTGTAAAGGTAATATCACCTCCCCTGTTTTCTAGGTTTTATTAGATGAATAAACCATATTCATTTATTTTAATAGAAATTATAAATGTCGTATTTGACACTCAATTTTAGAAGAACTTGATCTGGGAGATATTGGGTAATCGATGTACATATAATGGTTACCTAGTGACACAATCTTTACCTGATATACAACATTATACACTTAGTTACCCTGACTGTGTGACACTCCTCTTGGTTGAATATCTATGTACTAGGTGCCAGGAACATGGTACCTGATAGACCCCTCAATACAGAAACCACCCCTTTCAACTTATCATGCCATCCAGATTCCACATCAATCCTTTTATCCATGTGATTAGAAAACAAAAACACCATTTAATCATTTACAATGAATCTACAAATATCAATTCCTGATTCGATTCAAACAATTAAGAAAAGTCCCCATTCAAGAAATATTAGGTTCCAAAAATTATTCGACTACACTAACATCTATTAAGATGTGTTATTATATGGATTTAATATTGATTATCTTTACTAAACTCAAACCACCCGAATCATAAAATGTTACTATTACCTATAATAGTATTTTTTGAATAATGTGTAGAGATAATTCATTTCCATTAATTGGGAGGTATATTTTCATTTCACTTAATGAATATGTGCAACTGATATAAAATAATTATAATTTGGTTAATTCGTTTTCTTTAAATTAATAAAATTTATGTTCATAATATATTTTATGAATAATTTCAAAACTATATAAAAGGTAATGTGAAATAATATACCATAATATTAACCACCAGTGAGTATTTATGTTATTTTATTTAAGGTGTTTTTGTGTAATTTTTAAAATCCACTTTAAGGGGTTATGTGAGAACCCAAAAAAATGTTATTAAAAAAATACATAACAACAAGAATCTATAGTTTTCAATAAATGATCATCGAATATATATTCCCATTATAAAACATATATATTAGGGATGAAATTGAGATGATAACCATTAATTTTATTTGGTTTTAATGGTTTTATTAAACTCATAACCTCAATACTTAATACCTGACATGCCTCTACATTGTTCTTACTAAATCTATACATGACCATATAATAAATTATCACAATAATAATATTTAATTGGTAATAACAGTGAATAATTGTTTTAATATTTTTGAAACTAGGATTCATAATCCTCATGTTCAAATTACTGAAAATCATATTCAATATTTTAACTTCATAACATAAAATGATATGATGTTAATAGAATATTTTATATTTTTATAACTCTTTAAAACATTATCATTTTCAAAATGAAAAATTTTAATTCGAAATTATCCTAGAGATCTTTTTCATACATTGAGATCATTTGGGACCAATATACAAGGAAAAACAATTTGGATACATGGAGGAATTATTATTGAATTATATTGGTATAATAATTTATTTTATATATATAAAACAAGAATAATAAAAATTATTCCCAATATCCTATCTGAAATAATTTTTTATCTAAAATGTATTTATAAATCAGATATTCAATTATATTATGTTATAATAGTTATATACTTTAATGTGAATATTTATAAAATAAATTAGTAATGAATATATTATATATGTTATTCTATATTTTTTGAATAAACTAATAATATAATTATTCTATTATTTAAAATATTATAATTATGGTTATTGAGATATCTTTCCCATATCTCTAAACACATGTCTATGATAACATCAGTAAACTTGCTGAAATTTTAGTCTTATAATATTTAAAAATACATAATAATTTAATCAAACAATATACCTTGATTTTATATAAAATTATTATCATATATTTATAGATTCAATTTACAATAATATCTATTCTTATAAAAATGTATGGAGGAATGAAAAAAACACCATTTTATTAAATTTATAGATCCTCTCATGTTATGTATGAGCCTCATTCATTAACAATTTTGATGTCATGACCATAAAATTCATCATTTGAGTTCATTATTCAAAAAATAATAACCAATATGGCTTCATTTCATAACACACACATATATATATATATAACATTTTTATAATTTATAGTTGGAAGTACATATCCTACGTGGTATTAAAATTGACTTCTATAACATTTAAACCTATCATGGACTCTCCCCAAATATTCTTTCCCCCTTCATGTATTGCAGAAAATTAATTCCTTATTTTAATGTTTTTCTATAGTGAAGACAGTATACTTTATTAAAATCTATTTTCTTTGATTATCATGTCTGTGTTGACACTTTAACTTCTCTTTATCTCTTTATGACCAGAAATTTTAGACATTCCGTTCTTTTCCAAAATTATTTCTTATTATATTGGAACTCCTATGTCATAAACAAGAATAATCATTATTATGTGAATATCTGGTAAACATTTAATTAACCCAATCATGTTATTATTCATAAGAAACAATCATCTCATTTCTGGAGGTGAAAATTTAATAATTTGTTTGCTACATAAATCATTAGTGGTGGCCCTATTCTCTATAATTCATTTACAAACCCAATAATATATGGTTATTTAGTTAATAATTATGTTCCATCAATATTATTACATTAAAATAGTTCTTTTGAAGAATCATATTTATCATTTAAATATTATTCATGACTGTACCATTTTAGGTTTCATTCATCTCAAAACAACTATATCTTCCTATGGATTTATTGATTAGGATTAATTTAATAAAGTACAGACATAGATAAGTCATAAGAATATTTTTTATTATTTTTATAAGTAACTAAATATTCTTGATTTGTTTATTTTTATGTTCATTGTTAAGATATTATCACTCCAAAATAAACTATTTTTATTTATTTATGAAATATCTATAAAATATTAAACATTAAAAGAAAGTTTCCATTATAATGTTTGTTTCAATAAAAATAATCACAATATCAAGTAAGATATTGATGTTATAATTTAGAAATAAAAAATATTTATTAATATAATTAACTTGTATTACATTGATTTTCTAAGGGAATTTAATAAAAAATATTTCACTAAATTGATAAATTTGTTGTACAACGTCAAATATATTTGTTGGCTATTTTCCATATGTATCTAATATTGGGTCTGTTTTATAAATCCTATGAAATTTTTTTATTTTGGTAGAAAATCATTAATATAATATCATATAGGACTCTTGGATAGTTGAAAAGACAATTCAATGAATGAATCCAATATATAGATTAACTAATCATTATTGCGTTAATATCCAGACACCCATTGTTTCCCTTTTATGTGTGACCCAATATAGGTAGTGGGATTTGATTTCATAACTATTATGTTTATCCATTTATAGTATTAATTATACAAGATAAGCATGGGGATCGCAGTCTTAACATGAATATATGTAGTTGGATTGTCATGTTTTTAACATATGTTCTTTTTTATGGATACTAACAAATAATATTTTATTAAAGGTATTTAAAATATCACCATCTTATATACTATATTAAATTTTTTGTATGAATTATTACATTGATTTTGTTATTAAAACATACACCCTCATTAAAATTAATATGTTTAAAACACAATAATGTAAAACTATTTATATCAATCCATATTTTTGATACCAATATGAAAAAATAATATATAGTCATATAACCAAATTTCTAAATGCCTCCAATGCATAAGGTAAACATGAATGTATCATTTAATTATTTAGAATCATAAAAATCACAAAATCTCTCTAGATAAATAATGGTGATAAAAATGACATACCCCCATAATTCTATATATAAGCTATACCCCAAATATAGGGACATGTACGGCCTTAATCCCTACTATATATAAAACACTACTGAAAAGATACTCTAATTCCATTAAATATTATGCCATACCAATTATGTAATCACTTATATACATGGTAGGATATCAGAATGAAGATGTTTAGACATTAAAATAAATGTAAATTTATTTATAATATAAAGTTTATATGAGAGAATAATAGATTTGGGGATAATCACAACTAATTTAATAATTTATATATTTAAAATGATATAAAATGTTATAATATTTTATAAATAAATAGATTATAAACATTATCTTTGATAAATATATTATTACATTCAAAAAATAATCAATAAAAATTCTTATTTATTATATGATAAACACCTATTATTCTAATTAATTATAATAATTCATATAAAATTATTGACAATACAATATTTATAATTTTTATGATATCTTTTACAATTATATAAACATTTAATATCTTTTTTTAACACTTTTCAATATATAAATTTCCCTTATATAATTTTCTTTTATCATTAAACAAACCCTAACAAAATAACTTCTTTCAAAGTTTAAATACATTTAAAAAATAAGGATATTATTATAAACATAAAATATTATCATATATAAAAATGATTTTTTATTCCTTATATATAATTTAAGCACACATTATATATTAATTATCAATTTACACACCCTTGTAACTAAGATCATATAAAAATAGTTTTAGTCCAATGTTGATAAATGTTTTTACAGTTAAAAAATAATATGACATTAAATTTTAAATTTTAACCCATATTAATTATAAGGAAGTGAAATTTTCATCACTAATAAAATAATTTTCCATGGGAAAACCTCAGTCATTTCCAGTTGGATATTCCACATCATAGTGATTATTTAATATGTGTAGGTTTGAAATGATGTTGTTGTTTCAGTCATTTACATATTGGTTGTTTTATTGAAATATTATTTTTATAGTAAGCACGCGTATTATTTGTATACTATCATGTGTAACTTTCATATTAATGATTCCCAATATTTAGTGAAACGTATCCACTCCTATATCTTCAAAACATGGCATGGTTTTATTCAAATCTGAAAACCAAATATTTTTTCATAAACCTGCATCATGGTTTAAGAAACATTGGAAACTTCTATAATTCTAATAAATATAAACTATAGTTCTATAAAATAATATTTTTCAGCCATTATTAACTTTTAGAAAACACAATACGAATAATGTATACAATGATTTGATATAACATAATAGATTTGAAGGGGATGATTCTTATCCAAATATACATAACATGATAAACAAAAAATTATTATTCCAATGATCCCATAAATAAATTAGCAATACAAAAATAATTGACTAATGGTCAACATTTATCTATTTAAATGATTTATCAAATTCCACTCACTATGTCATCATAGGGATATATGAGACGTATCTAATCAACTTTATACTCATAGGGTATGTACAGATTGTGTAAATATCATAATTTTGGGTATGTATATCATTGATTCTATAATATTAATGATAATTTCTTAGTAACATAATGATATTAATAGTGGGAAAAAATATAGATTATTTTTAAAATGATACCACAAATAATTTGGAACCAACACATCAGAAACCCTGAACTAGGGTATATATCCAAATAATGACCCCCCTCAAAATCTAAAGGTTTCGTAAAATTTTAATCTAGAAATAAGATAATTCCTAAAACTTTCAGGATTTTAGAATACATTTAAACATCTCTATATTTTCTTATTAAATTATTATATATATATATATATATATATTTTTAGATTAAATCACTAAAAATAATCATTGATTTATGTTCATATAATAAATTTTAATTTGTATTATGAGAATTAATAAATCCTCATTCATTATCATATAACTTAATTACTATCATGTAAGCCAACATGATGTTGTGATCCCTACTACATCATTGTTAATAATATCCAGACCCATGAATTGTTTTATAAAACCACCCATTTTATTATTATTATTAATTTATATTTATATCTTGTTCCATATTGTTAAATAATTTTTATATTTTATATATTCATTTATATTTATGTATTTATGTTTATGATATTCTAGATAATCGAATATTATATCCTAGTAGACATCATTATAATCACATTTGAGTTTTGTAATGAAATCCTCAAACATGGTATCTAATTTGACATGGGTTACGATAAATCACAAGATTTTGTTGGAAAGATAAAATTTAGGATAACAATGTTGACCATCGGCTTGGGAATACATAGTGGTGTGATCAAAATATTTCATCCTGATATATAATATTTTATTATTATACATTGGAGATATTGTCTTTATAGTTCCATCAATATAGGTATAACCTACTATATATGGGGATATTAATTATTAATTATATATATAAATTTTCATGATTTTTTTTATTCTGTATTTGGTTCGAGAAAACTCATTTGTAGAATCTCAAAATTGAAACATAATATTCATGATTGTTATGTGTATTGTTTTTTATATAAGTGGTTTTTGATTTATTACACTATCAATATTTAATAATTGTTTTCCATACTAATAACTATCTTATATATTAGATATTTTTTAGACATTTAGTGATTGTATATTATTTATGATATTAATTTAGTGTAAATACCTTATTGTACAGAGTGTATTGGGTTCCATTTTTATCATGTTGTTTTGTGTGTGTTTATTATTGAATAGTTGTTCACATTTTAAGAGATTTATGGTAAATGTGTTATGTATTATTAAGGATTGGTTTTGAAGTTCACAATTATTCTCATCACTAGCCTATGTGAGGTCTCTATAGAATCGGGTTGTGACAAAGTGGTATCTAAGTATTAAATTAAGATATGGGTTATGAAAATGATAAATGAGAAGTTTTATCTCTTTCAAGAGAACAACAAATATAATTTATGAGGTATTAGATTGTATTTTTATTAGATAGACAATATAATATTGATTATGGTGATCAATAAATTCAACTACAAGGACATTGATAGTCTTCTAAAATACTAAATTTTTTCGAAAATTGGCTAAAGTGTACAATTAAAACGGCATATTAATCAAATAATTGATATAACATGATCTATATAAATGTTTTATGGTGATATGGTAATTTTATTTGGTAGAATGTTAAGAAAATAAAATGATATAATAAAAAAAATTATTTTTTATCTACAAAAAAAATCAATGATTTTGGTTTCATTTGAATATGTCATATTATTATGTCTATAAATATATAAGATTTCAGGACCTAATGATGACTAGGAATTCCCCTTTCAAGTTCCATAAGTTTTTTATCGTGATTTCGATGTGAATTTTGTTTATGGAAATGTGTATCAGATGTTTAAAACTTTTTTAAGACTGATTAATGATTTCTATGAAGTCTAAAAAATATAACATCAGGGAGAGTGTATTTGATAATATTGATTGCTTATGTAATGGGAATGTCTAACATCTGGTTATTTCCTTTAATAGCTATATGTAGTTATCATATTAGAGTGTTTTTTAAATCATTTTATTATTTTTTCGCATTATTTTTTTCATTACCCTTCTCTTATTACCCACATTTGTTACTTTTTTAAACTATTGTTATATTCTAATGGTTTATTTGTATTAAAATAACAATTGTATTTAAAAACATTAATGATCCTAATTTCTAATTATATTTGTGTGTTTGATATTTGTGGTTAGGGAGATATGAGACTCTATTGAATTGTAATATATTTTTCTTATTTTAAAATGATCTTTCCCCATGGTTGATAGGAAAGTGGTGAACAATAATATTTTTTCTCAAGGAAAAATTACATGACCTATATATAATGATAATATAATTTTAATGATATTTAAAATTCAATTATTATGATTTATTTTATTTTTTCATTTTGTGATTAGTTATATGGTTTCAATCAATATTCATAATTATTTTTTAACCACAACCCAAGTGTGTCTTCCTGAGATTGATGTGTTGCAACCAATCTATGTATTAAAGAGTGTAAGTTTTTACGAAAATTATACATGTTTTAGTGGGTTATGTTTTATTAAATGAATATTTATTATCAATGATGAAATGTTTCTACTTATATTAATAATCCTTTAACTTATTAGATTAATCAAATATTATTAGATTAAATCTAGTGATAATATTTCATTTTTATTATTTTCAATGATCCTTTATAAATGATAAGAAAAGATAATTTATCTATGTTATAGACAACCATTTACTTTTATTTTATATTAATACTAATATCATTGATTTTAGAAGTGGGATTATTATATAAAAATGTGTATTTTAAATTTTTTTTGAATGATAACATACCCCTAGTGATTTTGTGCAATATATTTGAACTCCCCCCCCCCCTTATAGGGTGTATTATATTTGATGTGAATATTTTCTCTTAAAACCCAATAATTTTACTATGACTGATTTTCATAGTTAAAAATACTTATCCTATTACAATATTTATATATAACGACACATGTTCTTCATACATAATTATCCTATTCTTTTAGATGAATATTCAACATATTTAAAAAACATATGCTTGGAGACTATAATAGTTCAATCTCATTGAAGACAAGAAAAAATTTATTCATGTAAAATCATGTGTCTAATTTTAGGTACTCATTAACCATATTTTGTAGAAATTTTTTGGTTCTCATGTATGGGTTTTCTGGTGAAAATTTCTAAATAATTAGAACATTATGGGTGGTACATGGTGGGTGCATGGTTTTTTCAAACTGTGCTCCCACCTAGTGGAATAAATAAAAACTAGATACTAGTGGTTTCATGATGGGGGAATGGTTTGGAAACCAATTATCTAATATATTAGAACCAATTCACCCCTACAATGGGGTTTACAGTTAGGTTTCATTGTTTGGAAAATTGTGCGGCCCTTCACATATAACACTTCAGATTGTATTTTTAAATTATGAAAATTTGTTTTAAAATTATCGAACAACCATATGAACCCTCGCTCAACCCTAAAAATGGATATAATTAATTGATAGGTATATTTATATCTCAATAACATAAGTTTTCTCTTGTAATTTCATTTTATGAAAAATCAATTCTTAGTGAACATTTTTTATTCCTTTTTGGCAAGTGGTCTTCTTCTGTTCCATTTCTCCCACTCTATCTTTCTCTCTCCATTATGGTTTTTGAGATAATATAGATTTATATAAATCAAAAAAAATTGTATCCCTAAAATATATGTTTGATTCTTAGGTAACTATTTTGGAAATTATTCATTAAGTTTTCCCATTTTCACTGTAGTGACACATGATATCCATGTTATGGAAGGTGGTTCCGTAAATGTTTGGAAAATTTATTTACTTGTAATATGATTGATTTAAATTAAATATTGGGAAATTTAATTATGAATCAAAAATTCATGAAAATCGTGAATTTGAAATTGATTTGGTATGAAATTTGGGTAAAACCACTAATTCTAATAGAATTCTAGATTTGGGGAGTTATTAGAATATGATGGAATTGTGAAATTGATTTCTGAAACGAATTTTAAATTGGTACTTGAAGAGATTTTGTTATGTTTCTTTATTATAAACATTGATGGTTTTATCTTGTACGGTCCATGATTTGATAAAAAACCCATTTTTTGTTTTTTTAATGGAAATAGGAATATTTTACTTGAAAATAGTGTAATTCTATTTTAATTATTTTTAAAATAATTATGCTATTGTTGAATTATAATTGATAACACCAATGCATGGTCAGTTATTGAGTTATTATGAAAAAAAACAAAAGTATTGGAATTGGAAAGAAAAGGATTGACACATAACACCTCTAACAAATACATAAATGTATATATATTTTCCCCAATTGGATGTCAAAGATTCCTCTATATAGAGTGTCTGAGGGATGTGTGTGCACATTTCCAATAATTAGAAATGATTATTTTAATTGAAAACAAAATCTTGTTTGCTTTTAAATCATTAATATAAATTATAATCCTATTTTATTAAAATTGAAATAATTAATCAGTTTTATTTTTGTTGAATAATATTATTAAACACTTGGTGAGACACTAATGGGATTTTGATATGACACCATACCATTACCTTAGGGTGTTTGTAAATTTCCTCCTAAAAAGATCACACAAAGGGGAAAGTGCCACAGGGTTGTAGAATTTATTATTGAACTTATAATCATGATGTTCTATAACAATTGGGACATTGTTTATCTCATCATGAGGTTTTATAGTATATGGATGATGTAGTTAGTGTTTATATACCTTCTTGACTTTTGGTACTATTCTCCATATGATGATTTCATTTAGAATACTAACATGTATTGGTTTATTCCACATTTTAGGTGAAAACACCCATTACCACTTTATCTTTTATGAATTAAGGTGGTAATATCCATCCAATTGGGATTACGAATGCCCTTAAGGCTATTTTTGGATTAGATCAGGTGTTAGGGTGCCAGGATATCTGGGTCAGTTTGTGAAAAGGTTTTATAATAGTTGGAGGTTAAGAATCTTTCCTTGAGGTCAATATGCAGTTTGAAATATTATTGCAACATAATAGGTAGTAACATGCTATTTCCTATACATATATTATAGTAATTATCCTTATGTCACAAAGGGTAGTTTGAAAAAGATTTTTGAATGAGTAGTTATAATATTTTTCCTATGCATAATTTTGGTCATTGGAAGCCAGATCATATTTATCTATATGATGGGATTAATTTATATATTTATCATATTTGAGTGTTTATCTAAGCCATATTATAACATATTATATGTTATTTTGGATATTGTGTTTCATAATGACTCCAACAAGGCATATGAATTGAATCAGGTGGATTCTTATGATGACCCATAGTGAGAAATTTTCACATGTACAAGAACATTATTGAGGTAATTGTGTGTGTTGTGAAATATTTGGGATAAGAACATGTACTTGTATACATTCAATATCTAGAATTGGAATCTCATAATATTAAACACAATATTTTTTCTTAGGGAATCCATCACTAGAATCCACCAGAATTACAAGGCTCAAACAATCCTTATAAGGATGAGGATTGATTGAGGAGAGTCGATACTTTATTGGAGTTCTAGGAAATTCCTGATTTTATTTAGGTGAAATATTACACCATCATGATGGATGGACATTTACGGATATGGTGGTTCATTATTGTGAAGGAGTAGAATAAAGTTTCCTTAGAATTTATGGACATTAATGTTATTTTTTCTGAATTGTTCTATTCAAATTACTTGGGGATAGACAAGAATATAGAATTTTTCAAAATCTTGTAGGTGGACAAGACCGTGATAGAATATGAAAATCAGTTTACATAGATTATGGCCTTTTCTATTGAGATATTATTGATTGATAATATAAATAAATGATAATTTTAGATGGGACATTCATATGATATTCATTCATAGGTTTTCTTGCAAAATTCTCTTTGTATGGAGAGGTGTTTGGTAGGGACAGATAGTTGAGGTTGATTTGGATGGTATGTTAGGTCTGATGGGGGTTCCATTTTCACATAGTGTTAGTTATTTGAGTTCCTTAAATGGAAATGGAACTAATTATTATTGTTTTTGTGGTTATTAATAAAAGGGTTCTTTCAGATCTCCTAAAGTACATGGTAGAGCCCCTTTTGTTTCATACCACTACAGAAATCATGGGAACTTGAAACTTGTTTGACCTATAGAACCCAATGTATATTTTTCCAATATCCACATAGTCTACTTAAATAAATTGTTTCATATCTATTCCACACCACATATTGGAACTGGATCATCAATTCTAATATGTACTTCTAGGAAATAGGATTCTCCTAGGAAAAGGTTGATCTTTCAACAAGAATACAAAAAATTCTTATTCACATAGTGGTAGAGTCTCCAAAAGAAGAATATGCAGGTCTAGTAACCATGAGAGGTACCATCACAATAGCTTCATCCTTATGGACTTATTTATTTTTCATTAGTGCATCTCATTCATTTATATCAACCCATACTAACAATATCCTAAATCTTCATATGAATATATTATCTTATGTGATGGATATTACTACAATCTTAAGAAAAATGAGAGATAAGGGCCTTTATTGACCTAATTGAGTTTTATCATGATAAAATATTGATCTTACATGGGATTTTCTAGTTCTAAATATGAAAACTCTATACATAAAATTCAAAATCAATTGAATAATTGATAATAAATCCTTAATTTATCTTTATCTTTTATGGGTCTCTTTTATCGTACCTGTTGGGGTGTAGTGTATCTTTTAGGGATAATGGGACCCATGGTAATGTAAAGAAATACCATCTTATCCAAATATTGGAAAATTAATATTTGTGTTTTATTTTAACATGGTGTGAGAATCCTTCTGTGATGACCTACCTCCAGTTATCTTTGAGTTCCCCAACATTTTTTTTGGAATTTTCTGGTATTCAACTGGTAAGAGAGGCATAGTTCTCCATTGATTTAGTGTCGAGTTATCAAAAACTATCTATAACTTCTTACCATATGGAACCATATGAAATGTAATAGTCAAAAAATTTGTTTGATTTTGTTTTCTAGAATGGATTTAGATTCCTGAGTGTGCTTTCTTGGGAAGCACATGTTATCTTATATAATAAAGGTAAAAGGCCACTTCCCCATTTATGATGATTAAAATATGATCAACTACTTCATGGTAATGTATAAGTATCCATTACCATGTATTGATGATATGTTTGACCAAATAAAATGGGAGAATTTTTTTTATAAGATTGATCTTCAATCCAATTATCATCAGTTGAGAATAAAGGAATATGATAGTCTGAAAATATCCTTTCAGAGAGCGTATATCCATTATGAGAACCAATTCATGAAATTTATTCTAACCAATTTTCCTATAGTTCTAATAGATTTGTTGAAAATTATTTTTCATGATTATATAAAAACATTAATGGTGGTATTTGTGTATGAGATCATTTTTACTCTATAATTGAGGATGATCATGTGCATCATCTATAATCACTAAAATAATTCCTTATAAATCACTAACTTTATAAAAATATTTCAAAATGTAATTTCATTTTGTAAGTAGTGATTTTAATGAGTAAATGAGTTGTCATAACATGGTATCATTGTTGATCATGAGAAGGTGAATGGTATTATGACCTAAGAGAATCCATGTAATGTTTTTATGATTCATAGCATCAAGGGTTTAGCTATATATTATTTTTGGTTTGTCGTATATTTTTTAATATGGTTTATTCAATTACTAGACTAAGTTAGATGGTATTAACAATTTTTTTATGATAAATGTTAGATATATGTTTTTGAGATGAAATGTTTTTTAACTATTGTGTTGGTGTTCGCTCTTTGAGATGCTGGGTAGGGCTATGCAGTCTTCTGTGATGCATCATGTTTGGGTTTGCACTATGTTTTTATATAGGTTGATCATGTTGATTCTTGTAGATCTCTACAGCTTATACCACCGGAGAATAATTACCAGACACATGATCTTGAACTCATTACTCTGATGTATCCACAAAAGCATTGGCACCATTTCCTTTTTGGAGAAAAGTTTACCATGAATTTTGATCACAATATCATGAGTTATATGATCACTGAAAATCATTTCAATATATTCTATAGGTATTGTATGAGATACATAAATTACACTAATCTCTATATTTCCTACTCCATGGGGAAAGGGAATGTCATTGTAGATGCATTAAGATCGAATCATTGGATCCATGCCATGAAAGAATTCAGAAAACAGTTGAAAATGATGGTCATTGTTTTCATAGTTCCATATTAGAATCTAAAAAACAAGGTATGGGGTTTTTTTGTATAATTTTCGATGTAATTTTATCGTTTCAATAATATTCTTTAGGTACATTAGCATTAAGATGAATTCTATTTCATTAGGAACTCTTTTTAGTGTGGGGAGACCGTTAAAGAGTCGTCTATTTCCATGGATGGATTGTTATAATTTAAGTATTTGTAAAATGTTCATTTTCAAGTCAATAATGTAGTTATTAGATATTTCCATAATTCCAAGTGATAGGTACACCTAGGATTGACTAAGATGTTTTATTACATGTGACGTTGATTATGGTTTTAGGAATGAGATTGGAAATTACTAGTTTGGTCTTTCTTTGTTATATGTACAAACATATTAAGTATGAGCATGAGAGACCATTTTTTTTCTTCATTCACATACAGAACTAACCTAAAAGTGGGATAAGATCATTATAGACTTTTTTTGGGATTCCATATACCTAGATAATTGAACATTAAATATGGGTTCTAATCAATAGGCTAACTAAATAGGCTCACTTATACCCATTAAGGATACAAACAAACTAGTGGATCTTGGATATTTATAAGTGAGATATATCATTAGTTCAAAATAATTTCTATATTCTATTATATTTTATAGGGTTCCAAATTTTACTTCTAGGTTTTGGATGGGCTATCAAGAGGAAATGAGATCTTCATTTCATTTGTGTACGAAATATCTTCAATTAATGACTGACCTGACTAAGAGGGTGATATATATTTTTAGGATATTCTAATTGATCGCATTCCGTACTTTTTTGGAGTGTGGGAAGACAATTTGGTATAAGTTGAGTTTTCTTAAGAAAATTGTTACAATTGATCAATTAGAATTGCTCTTTATTTGGAGTTGTATGTCTGACCTTGTAAATCAATGTTATTTTGGTCGGAAAATGGTGAATGTTTCCAAGTTGGACCGAGGTTGGTTTAAGACATAGTAGAAAATATTATATTGATTGGTTAGAGGACGTCAATATCACTGATCTGAAACATATCTTATATCGATCATCTCTATATAACTTTTGAATTATCAGATGGTGATCAAGTGTTCTTGAATGTCACCATGTTTGGGTCATCGACAACATGGGAGGAAAGGGATGTTTGATCTCTATTTTTGGGGATATCTTTTGGTTTTTGATCTTAGGGGGGATTATTTCCCCATTTAACGCTTCCTCCATAGTTAATATTGCTATATAAAATGATCCATTTATCATATCTATGATAGGGTCTCTATAATACATCTCATATTCTGAGTCGGTTTGATCTTGATGTCGATATCAATTTATCCGTGAATGAGAATACAGTCAATATAGTTGTCTTAGAAACTACGGTAGATTATGTGAGGACAATAACATTGGTTCGAGTGCTATGGAAGCACAGTTCTGATACTCCTGAGATGTGGGATATGGTGGCACTCATGAGATAGTTGGGGAATCATTAGTTTAACATAGATAAATCTTGATAGGAATTATGGGGAATGAAATTTTCTGAGGATGGTAGGTTGTAACATCATGTAAATATTTTCAGGTACTCCATAACACAATTTTGGATCATGACTTTATTGAGTCTTATTTAGGGACTCATTGAGTTATAATTTGTAATTTTTTGGAATATTCTGATATGTGCATGGTATGTGAAAGGTTTTCCCAAACCATACAGCCACTGATTGGAAGCTTTAGAAACTCATATACTAATAGTTTTCATGGTTGGTTCATTATTTTAAAAATCATATTATCACCTAGTAGAACCCAGGAATTGAATCAGATTGGAGTACTATTAGGGTGTATAGTTTAAAATACATGTACCCCTGTGTCGCTAACCAGGTTGATTATTTGTTAAAAATTCATAAAACTAAATTTAAAATTCTAGAAACACCATGTGAACCCCCACACAACCCTAACTCAAGAATGGAAATTTTTTTAATTCATTAGAACTCACAACAACCCATTTTGTCTCCTTCAAACCCCTTTTGAGGTATTCTGAATCATAGCACATGTCGTTTGATTTGTCTCCAGATAGATTTATTCTCTCATTCCCTACCATCCTCTCGCTCTTTCTCTACTACATAGGGTTAGTTAGATCTATTTGTTGTGGATGGATATAAACTATTTTAATTTATATCGTTAATCTAGGTATGATTATTGGTTATCTATTTTGAATACTATATGTTGAAGATTACAATTACCAGTGTTTTGATACATGATCCCTGTGTTATGTTAGGTGGTTACGTATAATTTTTGAAAATTTATTTAACCGTAATTTTATTGATTTAATTTTTTTTACTTCAAATGAATAATGAAGAAAAATTTGATGCGAATTGGTAATTTTAAATTGATTTTGCTTCAAATTTGGAGAGCCCCCTGAATTCTAATGGAATTGGAGATTTTCTGTGTGATTTAAAATTTATAGAAAAATGGAATTGATTTGTTAATTTTATTTCAAATTTTTATATGAGTAAAATGGCATATCTGGTCTTTATAATAACCACGGTCATTTTTATCCTATAAAAGTAATTAATTGGTTAAAACACCATTTTTTTTAAATGTATAATATAATTTCATACATTATAATAGAGAAATTTTATTAGAAATAGTTTTAATATAATTTTCAAATGTTTGATTCATTTTTTTGAGCACATGTAATTTTGAATTTTTAGTGAGTTAGATGGGAAAACACACTTTGATGGGAATTACCTATTAATGGATTGACACTTTATAAATCGAAAAAATACATACCCCGACATATCATATCCCAAGAAGGATGTTGATGAGTACTCTCTAGCTAATGTGTGTGGGATGTGTTTACACATTTCCATTATCATTATATTAGTGTTTGAGGATAACATGACATGTAAATATCATACATCATGGCATATTATCATGTTTCATATATTTATTACATTGATTTATATATGTATATATATATATATTTATTACATTGAATGTAAAACTTATTTTCACATGCCTTGTAATTTATATAAATTATTTTATTAAAAAGGATATCTTAAGACATTGTTTGAAATGATTCCATTAATTGAAATGAAAATCTTGTTTTGTTTTAAATATTAAATTTAAATTATATGTTTGTTTTATTAAAATTGAATGTATGAATTGTTTTTATTATTACAGAATATAATTATGGAACACATGGTGAGACACTACTTGGATTTCGATCTCAAACTCAAACATTACCTTCAGGATTTTTAAGATTTCTTACTATTAGGCTTAGGAAAGGGGAAATCATGACTTAAAGGTGGTAGTTGTTTTTTATCTTATAGTCATGGATTTGTGTATAAATTGTGACTTAGATTGCCTAATATTGAAGTTTTGTAGTAAATGGATCATATAAATTGTGTTTATATACCAATATTAATTTTAATACTATTATTTATGTGGATATTTCTTTTGATAATACTTAATTATATCTATATATTTCACTATAAATGGGGGAAACCATTCCCACTTTATCATTTATGATTCTAGGTGCTAGTCACCAAGAATTTGGGATTGGGTATTCCCTTTAGGATATGTCAGGATTCTATTGGGTGTTATGTTACCAGGGTAAGGTCAGTTCATAAAACTTCTTATTTAATGAAATATCTTCTATAACTTTCTTAAAGATCTTCTCACAATGTAAACCTCATTTCAAAACCCTACATAAAGATATCATCATACTCCATGGAAGGAATCGTAAGAAAGGGTTAGATTGATTTCTAAGTAAGGGAAAACATATGAGATATCAATTTATGATCATATGAAACCCAAATATAATCATAAGTGTATTTAATCATCAATAATACTTATGAAGTTCTTTCTCAACTTTTTATATACCATAGACACGATTCATGGCATTATTTTTTATCATTTCAAAAACATGGCACATAAGAGTGATATTTTATGATTAAAAATCATTATCTATAAACTTCATGTCATAAAAATGTGTATGAATCTTAAAAACCAAAAATCATTTTATATTTCAATGTTAACTACCATGACCAACAATATAGTTACTTAAGAATTATCACCAATTTCCCACTATGTGCAATGACTTATAACATATTTCCTATTGTGGATCAGGAAGAAGTGGCTTCCCTTACTAGATAAGAACTCTCCTATATACCATAGTTTATCAAGACCATAAAATTATTTCCCCTTATTACCTCATTAAATATTATCATTACCTAATGTAGTCGAGGGAGATAAAGGTCCCATATTTCTCATAATTATGATCATACTTATATGTAAAATAATATCATGAAACATTCATCATATCTACACCTTATAATCCCTATAAAAATGAATTTCCAACACATTTCTATAATTCAACATAGAATAACCTATGAAAAGAAATTTTTTTTTATAAAAATCATAAAGAAATTACAACAATAATAATTATTAATGATGATATTATTTAATAATATCCCTTGTAAAGTTTCACTAACTTTAAATGGTGTCCTCCTAGACTGAAAATTATATTTTTAATATGACATAGAAATTTCATGTGGATATTATCCTTTCTACATCAAAAACACTTTTGGAATCATGATTCATTTTCAAAATCCTTCTTTCAATAGAAATGATATCATTGAAAAGAATCATGAATTTATTAAAAAAATTATCATGATAAAAATATCATTTCATTGAGAAACATTTTTTTAATTAATTTTTTTTTAAAAACTCAAAACAATAAATTTTAATTAATATTGAATCTTATAAAGTTTAGTTTTAAACATTTATTGGTTATTATGGAATGAAATTATGTACAATTGTAAACAAAAACACCTTTAATAATTCTAATAAAATAAAAATGAAAATTATTTTAAATACAATAGGAAAATTCATTTTAATTTTTTTGATAAGTAATAAAATAGTAAAATGACTTTAAAACTACTAGAGGAACATTGAAAATTTATTATTTTTTTTTGGAAATAAGTATATGAATAAAAAATGGTTTCAGAAAGAGGAGGGAAATAATTTATGGTTTATTTAAAAAATTAATCTGAGATTATTAGTAAATTATGGGAGAAAAATGACATTAAAATAAGTATTCACAAAAAAATCATATGATAAGAAATTCTTTGATGTTATATATAAATATTTTAAAATAATTAATTATCTAAATCATGCTAAAAACAATCGCGGAAAAAACTGACATTGTAGCATAAAAAAAAAACACATATGTAAAATTTTAATCTAAATCCCCATGAAAGAATAAATTTAAATCAATAATTAAATATAATTCAAATAAATTTTTTAATAATATAACATTTCAAATAATAAATATATACACCTTATAAAATAATACTGGTGTATAATATAACATATATCTAAAAGAAAGAAAATTAAAACACAAATACCTTACCACTTTGGTATCTTTTATATCGTAAAACCCATTAAATAGATATCCAATCATGAATATTTAAATCACTATAAATTTATTTATAATAATAATAAATGAAATTAGATGTTATTATATAAACCACATAATAGAAAGACATTGTGAATTAAAATTTTTTCTCAGAGTAAATAAAAGTGTGAATGAAATCCCTTACATTATATGTCTGCTTCGTAAATGTTCAAAACTAGTAAATGATATATATATCTCTCTATATATTGAATTGTTTTTATAGAAACATCATAATATATATCAATTTTTATATGATTTACTTATAACCTTTCATTACACGTTTATTATGATTTTTTTGTTAAAATCATGTTTTCAACAACAACCGCTTTGTTTTCCTTATTTGTTACAATTTTAAATTTTTAGTCCTCTTAAATTTATAATGGATACATAATATTTATAATTTTAAAAAATATATAAATATATTATTTATTTTCTATATTTGTATTTAGAGTAATCCGTAAATGTTATATATAGAAAACTAAATACACTGTTCTGAGAGATGATAGACAATATGTATGCATGAATAATGCTTAAATTTCTTCTATATATAAATTTAATGAAAGGTAAATACTATATTACAAATATATAATGATTTTAATTTCAAATATATAACATATATTATTTAAATTTACATTAAATAAATTCTCTACAATGTATTAGTGGAAAATTATTCACATCGCTATGAGAGGAGGTAATCTATCGTACACGTGAATAATGATATCATATATTACATGGAATTTATTAAAAGATGTTGTATGAGATTTAATAATTAATAAATTATAATTATGTTAGAAATACCATAAATTTATTTAAATTATCCTTATTAAAATCCAATTAAAAAAATTTAAAACCACGTCACTTCAGTTCACAAGGTGGCATTCCAATATTCACAATAATGGAATTATAGTATTAAAATGGATTTGGAGGTAAGATCATATACTATGTAATATAATTAAATACATATAATAATATCATAAATATCATATATAAACATTAATTCTGTCATTATATCAATCAATTATCGGTGGTGATGGAAAAAATAACACCACTTAGCGAGGTAGTATTTCACTATACATGTGAACATCAGTTTAATTTCCCAATTGGTGCTAGAATATACGGATATAGGTTTTTCCATTCAAAAAATTACATCATATTATATGTTAAATATTAGGGTTATTAAATTTTAAATTAATTTAAGTTGTAATTGAATAAGTAAACAGGTATGTGTTTAGTGAGAACAATTACCTTCAAATATAATAACCCACATTTGATATATATTATGAACTCAAGGGTTGGAATTTTGGGATGAAAATAAATTCTAGGACATGTATATGGATTTGGTGGACATATTTTTTCGTGGATTGATCAATCATATTGGATTTGGATGTCTAATGAACTGAGAGGATGAAGTTACCTTTTACCATTATGGAGGACTGGTATTTTTAAAATAACAACCCTTATTCAACAATGGGAATTCACTCCCATCCCGAGTTCCTCCAAATTTTATAAATAAATTATTTTTTTGAGTATATGCTAATAAAAAAACATCATTAGAAAAAACATGTTCTTCATTATCATTTATGTTTCATTAAATTACCATCCTAGATTTCATTATATTATCTAGAGTTTCTAACAATATAATTTATTATTTAAGACTATAAATAAATTATCATAATTAGATAATATGTACCCACTAGTTCAGTGTATGAAATCTATATGTAAATAAAAAACCTATCTATTTGTAAAATAACTTACAAGAGAAGCACATGTAAATCAAAAATATAAGTTTTATCCATTACCATGGTAACAATGTTTTTTAAATTTACGAGTCAGTATAATTATTATAAAAGAATAATTGTTCAATGATTTTACAATATTCAATATTTATAGAAATTTTTAGAACTATTTGAATGAGATAAGATTTTATGTAATTATAAATTTTTTTAGAATATATTATTTATTATAAAATTGCATTGAGGTCAACTTTGAAACTATTCATTTAATATTAATTTTAAATTATCAATACAATGATGAAATTAAAATAAAATTTTTCTAAAAAATAATATCAATACATATTAACATATAATGTTAATTTAATATAAAATTTAATTCAATTTATATTACTTATAATGTTTTTAGGGCGCTTTATTTTAATTTTATATTAATTAAATAAATAAAAAATTGTAATTTCTTAGTATAATAATTTTATTATACAACTAATCAAAATTAAAAATAAATTTTTGTATTGGAATTAAATTCATTATGCTCAAAATGATAACCAATACTGATTAAAATATTTATTTTGTAGATATGTGGAAACATAATAAGAATATAAATGGATGTGGGTGGCATTTATTCCTTTTCGTTACATAAATTATTACATTGGTCAATTTCATGGAAAAAAGTTCCATAAAAATAAAAAATAAAACCTACAATAATAAGGGTTGAAATTGGCCATAAAATAGGAATTAGATAGGTGTTACTATTCATTTTGACCAAAAAATAAATTAAACTTAATATATAATATAAATTGTCCAGATTCCAAATGTGGTTTCAATTTTTTTAAATTCCATTCATAGAAGCATAACAGTTTATTTTAAAATTAAACATACAAATTTTATGAGAATGATGTTTTCCAAAGGGAAAAATATTCAAATGTTTTTAACCTTTTTGTATCAACAATTAAATATTAAATTTATTAAAATGACATAAATTGTATTAATAAGTAAATAATTTTACTAAGTATTATTAAAACCCATTTGAAAACAAATGTTACTCTATAAATTCTTGAAATTAAAATACAAATTTCATTTTAAACTTGTATTTTTCCCTACTAATTGAAAAAATAATATTAAAAAAAACAGAAAAAATTATCCCTAATCTAAATGTTTAACGTTGATTTTAAAAATGAAGTTCATTTATTCATTAATTTCTTTTAATTTTGTAAATATGAAAATTTTTATTTTTCACAAAGAAAAATATTTTTTATATAATAGTATTTTTGAAAAAAAATAATTACTTCACCAAAAGGGAAGAACTTTTTTTAATGTGATATCATTATAATATAACATTTGACTTAATATTTAATGTTTTTTTATTCTTATTAATACCACCAAATTAAAAATCTTGGTAATAAGTAATTAGTTTTAATAAAAATAATAATAGTTTATCATGTTCCTTTAAACAAAGTGTTGATTTAATTTCAAGCTATTAATGAAATAATTTTTTTTCAAAAAAATATTTCAAAAAATGATAGGAATTGCATTCTACCTCCATTAAATATATATATACCTAAAAATTGGAGAATTTGGTAAAATAATTGAGGATACTTTCTCCTAATTCCAACCTCAGGTTCACACATAGCTTCCTCAAACTAATGGATTTTCCACAAAAGAAAATGACTAGGTGATTGGTCATGTTTCATATTTCATTCTCCATATGATCTAGATTCACCATTTGTTAGTCCTCATATGAATGATCATGCTCCAGCAATACAAACTATGAGTTCAGTATATGTGAAGGATTAAGTATGTACTTCCTCATAATTGATACGTGGAAGACATTATAATCATGAAAGAGGTTCATTAGAATCTCCAAGGGTTAAACTACAACACCAATATGATCAATAATCACAAAGGGACAAATATATATACGAAATATATTTCCATTATACTATATAAAGAATTTATTTTTTAGGTTGGCCTTAATTCAATTTCAACTTCATCACTTGCTCCATGAAATGAATATTCAAGGTGAATTTTTTACGCCTGAAGAACTAAAATATAATTTTATTGTACTATAAGATCCATAAAATAAATGAAAGGTGTTCATTCATTATC
The DNA here is from genome assembly GCA_963277665.1 of Viscum album. Taxonomy (NCBI): domain Eukaryota; kingdom Viridiplantae; phylum Streptophyta; class Magnoliopsida; order Santalales; family Viscaceae; genus Viscum; species Viscum album. Next base: position 1,860,792,114 of record OY728133.1, on the reverse strand, counting down.
TATAATTTTTAATAAAAAAATATTTTATGCACAAATAATTCAATATGAATGTAATAAATTAATCTCTAAACCCCCAATAATAAAAACTATAGCTCTTCTTAATCAATTCATAACATTGTTAACCATATAGAATCCTACAAAATATATTTGTAAGATATTGAAATCCCAAATTTTATATAGGGGATTAGTAAATTTTAAAATTGATCATATCATTAATCCATTAGACAAATATTTGAATACCATGATCATATATTATCCTAAAACAAATTATTACCAAAATTAACAAAAAAATAATTAAAACATGAATAAATTCAAAAATTAAATCTCTCATTGCTTCATAATTTAAACAATAGATTATTGAATATATTCCTTAAATCTAAAAAAGTTGTAAAATAAATAAATTGTATCATAAAATACAATTTATTCAAATCATTAATCTTCTAAAAGGTAATAAATACTATATTATTTAAATTATACATATCAATAATCCAACTATCAATACATAACACCATTTTCTCAATATACGAGAACATATTTAGGATTTTTTCCCTTAATCATGTGTTTTACATAAAATATCACATTTCCATTAAATAAATTTAATTTGACATATATATAATTTAATATATTCTTGTATGTCCACAACCCAAAACATCTATTGATCAATGTATATATATATATAATTAATGATACATAAAATTATTGATTTTTAATAAATAAACATGTCAATCATTCATATTCATTCTTTAACCATTTACTTAGATTCAATTTATTAGTCCTTAATAACTCACTCCATTCATATGTAATTTTTATTCACATCAACAACTACAACAAATCCAATAATTGTACCACTATTCTAATACCCTTTTTTAGATTTTCCCTGAAGCCATCAAATTGTATAATGGCCATACATTACATATTTTTTATATTAAACTATTTATTATGAGTTCGGAAAAGCAATTATTCTCATCTATTGCATTTAATAAAATTACCATTGTTTCCTTGGTAATAACTTTCTATGTTTCCTTTTTATCCAAACAGAAAAAAAAAATTATTTCCATTGAGAAATTAAATCTAGTGATTACTTCCACATTCCTGACATATAAGAAACGTAGTCTTCTTTTCACCATAGTGTTCACCATATAAAATGTTGGAAAGATATATTACCCCAATATTTGGTGTCTTTATGAGATAGTCGAGCATAACATTGTTAATCATATTTCATGATAACATATTAGGAATAATTAAAATATACACCACACCAATCGTCACACCATTTGGTTTTTTATCATCCCTTTTTTCATCACATTTACCATTAACCCATCTCTTTCTGGTTCCCACCATTGAATAAAACCAAAAATCACCATTTGAGTAACAATAATCAAAATGGGAATCCACATAATCAAAAAAATAGGATATCTAAGTCATGAAACATTCTTTTTAATATGAGACACCTTAGGATAAACACATGTTATTATTGAAATTATATATGGATATTTATAATGACATTGTGAATATTCAAAGAATATCCCTGAAGAGTGACAATGAAGGTGTACTACAAGGTATTTTTATCACCAATTGATGATCAAGTTCATCTTAATGCCCCAATTTTTATGTTATTACCCATATTTTTATATATTATAAATATGCATCTAATTTTAGTCTCTTGATAGGGATTTAATTTTATAAAAACCACGTGCTCCCTCATTTACCAAAATTGTGGGATATTTTCCTATACACTGACTCAACCATTGAATTATACATAGACATATAAAGAGAAATATTCATAAAATACATATACTAATCTCACTAATGTTTTCTCATCCTTGTTTCTAATGGTTAACTAAATCTTTACTTTGATACCAACTATGAAGACCTAGAATTTTCATACTTAAATATAACATTTTTATGAATATTCAATAAAATTTAAAATCCAAAACCTAAGGAATATAAAAGTTTTGTGTATATTGATACTAGAAAAAAATTATTTTTATATGAATAATATTAAAATTATCCAATAAATATCTTCTCACATGTTACTCCTATTATATCTACCCTCCCTAACCTTTATACATAACATGGGGATGTAAACCTATGAATGGTTGTTCCCATATGATTAATAAGGGTATGAATACGATATATCAATATATGTTCATATAAAATCATAAAATAATAACAAGGGTATGTGATCTTGAACCTAACATAAGAATATCATAATCATCCTATCATATATCATATACATGAGTTATGTCATGAAACATTATAAATTTAAAAAACATGGTCCAGAAGAGTGATAAGTCAAAATAAATCAGTCATGAACCAAAATAAAATTTCATAAAAGTGGTTCACCATAATATAAAAAGGATAAATATATAGTAAATAAATTTTTTTGATCATGAATTATCATTTATTTCCCATTTTTTATTTGAAATTATCACATATTTCCAATTGTGGATCAAGAAGAACCTGTTTCCTATAACGGATCAAGGATAACATATTTACCATAGTTAATCAAACATATTGACTTGTATTCCAATATTATATCAGGATATAAACATATTTACCACATTAATTGGATGGTGATATAGGGCCCACCCATCTAATATAAAAATCATATGTATTCGTTTTAAAATATATATTAACATTAATGAAATTAACACATCATAAACCATGTAAGGAAAATAGGTTTCATAAACATTTCATCAAATCACCATTCTAAAAAACATGAAAATTAAATGGGTATCATAAATATTTAATAAATATAAACATTAACCATTTAAAAATATAATAAAGATGGTATCATTTAATATTACTCCCAGTAAATAATAAGTAACATAAAAGTATATCATAATATATGCAAAATGATTTTGAAAGTTTACAAGGATAATTTTTTGAGGAAAATATACTCTTCATATTCAAAAACACATTTTAATAAATAAAAAATTTTCAAAATACTTTTATTAGACAATAAAACATAAAAAAATTACAGTAGCATTAAAAAAATTAAACTATTAATTGATTAGAATAACATTTCATTAAAAAGAAAATTTAAAAACTAATAATTCATAAGTAATTATAATCCATTTTTATTAAAAATAAACACGATACAAATAAAATATTCATTAGAACATTGAGTGTTGATGATGGTATGAAATTTTACACACATTAAAACAATGATTCGTTTCACATTTCTTGTAAATTCCAAACATTCTGTTATTTTAAAAATATATTAGAATAATTCTAATTTTTCTGTAAAAATTAAAAAAAGGGTAATAATGACTTTTAAAAATCTTATAGGATTATTATAAAATTTTTTAAAACATTTTTGGAAATAATTGATATGGAAGAAAAAATATTTTTCGATTGAAGAGTGTGATAAAGTCGGTTTCCTTGAAAAAAATTATTTTGGAATCCTGAGTACATAAATAGTTTTAAATGAAGGTAAATGGCATATTTTAAATAAATAAAATTTTTGAAATAAAATTCATTATCTTTTTGGGAAATATATCATAATATTTCATTTTCAAAAGAACAATCACAAACAATCCCCCATAAAATTGTGATTGTGACATCAAAACAATTTACACATTGGTAATTTTGGAAGGGTAATCCCCATTAAAGAATTACATTAAATGAAACTTTTAATAACATGAAAATAAGTTGTTTCATGATATAATATGTCATAATTCCATTATATACACCTCATAAAAAAAGATAGGTGCATAAGATAACATATGTCTTAAATAAATAATATTGATACAAAAATCACTTATTGCTTTCATAAATTTTGAATCATGAACCCATGAAATATTGATACAAAAAAATTAAACATAGATCACCATTATTTTAATGATATAGTCATAAAATACATTCATCATAAATTTATACACATATAAATGAATCACGTAGTGAATATTACATTTTCCCTAGAAAATATAAGTGTGATGGAAATCCATTACCTGAAGTCTCAACATTTTTAATACATATTGAGACCTCTTGTATAATAAATATATTATTAACATAAATCTATTATATTAATAGTATTATTTATATATATCATACCATATATAATTTACTTAGGACCTTTTATTACCCCTTTGTTAAAACTTCCATGTTAATATGAAATTTTATGAAATAAATTCATTGTTTTATTGTGTATATATTCTGGTCTCTTAGATTGATTCTTTGTACATAACATACCAAAATTTTAACTCTTATATATATCGCGACCCATAATTTAAAAACATGGTTAATAATTTGAAATTGAAGCATACTTATTACAACATATAAGAAAATCATGAAAGGACCATATAGGTATAGTGTCTTTAGAAACTGGGAAACATAAACAACTGGTTCATAAAGCATCTACACTGTCTCCCATTTATTTCATCATATATATAGCCCCTTTTTGGCATATCTTACTTAATACCCTTCTTCCTGACCTAGGGAAAGAAAACATACAAAAGGGTGTGCTCAAATGCTCAGTAAGGGTAAATAAAAGAAATATCAATTACATCAAATTCATAAGAACATAACATTTTGGAAATATTACCTAGCAAAAGATATCATAATTACATAACATGGGATAAATCATTGTAGTGAAATGTAATCCCAATAATCATAACTTAAAACAGGAATCTTTTTAGAATACACATATAATCATAGAGAATCATTTCTTATTAGTGAACACTCATTTCCAAGACTATCTTTGTGGACAAAGTCCATTTCTGAACCGAGTTCACTCCTCGTTTCAGTCATATTTCACTGAACCAGTTTAACCTGCCATTCCAGCCTTGTCTATCTAATGATATATAAAATATTTACCCAATGCATTTGAGGGAGATATAGGTCCCACCCATCTCATAATGATACCATTATTATGTGTTCCACAAAATCATAAATCATACATCATTGCATAACCCATGTAATAAAAATGGGATTCTTAAACATCGTGACATCATAAAACGATTCATATAAGATAAAATAATTCATAAAAATAATTCCATCACAACATAATCAAATCAATGTAATAATAGGGATAGAAACAGAACCCTATATTATCTTAGATGGAAAATAATTTTGATAAAACACTAGAACTCCATTCTTGAGGTAAATATCCTTTCGACTTCAATTTTTTTCCCTTTCTTAAAATGTCATACAATTTTAAACTAAATGAAGTTGATTAAAAATAAACATGAAAAATTGTAATAAAATATTCTTGGAAATAATGTTTTAAAAATCCATTCATGCCGTTTCTGTTAAAAAACATTCTTCTCGTACTTTTGTCGGAAAAGTCAAAAAGTACCTCATACGAAAAACCACAAAAGATTCATTTCATATCCTTTAATGAAAACTAATTGAAGGGTAAAATTGGATTTAAACAATTTTAGGTGGATGGAAACAATATTATATATTGAGGGAACATGGATGTGGATGATAAAATACACCCCAGTAAATACCAATGTATAAACAATCTCGGATAAAAATGAGATTGTGATATTTTCCCTTACCTTAGGTCTGATTGGCTTCGTAAGTGTCCGAACCTCCTGTATAATGATTTAAATAATGTTATTGACTTATTCTCGAATCATACTTATTATTATGATATCATATATGGTCATATTGATAGCTTCTTATTAGTAATATTTCATTACTACTTGTTATTCGGTTGTTTATTACTTTTTGTTCTTATGCATGTTTTGTCGAATAAATTCTTATTCTTGTCTTTCAGTTATAGATACCTCATTTGAATATTGGTATTAGTGTACTATATTTCATATTTGTTCATTCAATTCATTTATATTTTCATTATTCAATGAAGATCATGTAGAACGAATCGCTTCACATCGTGGAGACAGTATTGTGTGCGTACGCACGAGCGATGATATCATTCCTATGATCGTGGAATTGTATTGGAGTGTATGTATAATATTTCAGAATTAATACCATATTACAATAATAATATATAGTTATTTATTTGTACCATTATACCCATCCAAGTAAGGTGGTGATGGAAAATAGATTACAGCACGGTGGGGAGACGGTATTCCGTACGTACGCACGCGCGGTGATTTTGTTTTTCATTGGATGGATAGATGGTGGAATAGGGTTGTTCCATACTTATAATAACATATCAGTATATGAGTGATATTTATGTTATTAATTCATAATGAAAAAACTAAATAAGAAGAAGTGGAAGAAGAAATAAAGTTGAATAAATCGGTAATGAACATTACCTCTTCTTTGAAGCACCTCTTTGAGACCTCCTTTTAGGGCACTACAATTGGTCTTTGAAGAAGACTAGAACCTATTGGATGTTTCTAGGGAAATGGGGAAGTTAAATGGGAAGTTATTGGCCGAGCTTGAAGGCTCAAATTGGTGTGAGGAGGAGAGGGAGTAGGTTCTCTTTTATAAGGGAGGAGAGGGGAACCTTTGGAAATATATGAAATATTAGTTTATATTAAATCACAATCCCACATAAAAACTTCCAAAATAACTCATATCTGAAGATTAGATGATATAGGGTTGTAATATCATCAACCAACAAAATTTAGACATGTTAGGAATTTATTTTGAACATTATCAACTTGATTTATCCTTATTTATCAATTTAATTTTATTTGTGGTACTAATATTGTAAATTTCAATTTATTATAACTAATAAAATATGTGTTGTGAATTTTCCATAATTTGACACTTTATGACATTTTATACCAAATAAAAAAATTTAAATATTTTTTGTGATTTTTAAACAATTTTGTAATATGTTATTTTTATAAAATAAAAATAGTGTCAATTTTTTCACTATTCAGTTATTTGAATTTAAATAAAATATATATAGAAGATATGTTCAAACTAAAAGATTTAATAGATTCATAAAATGTCATATGTATCTAAAAAATTAGTGGAGAACATTAAATAGTTCATATAATATTTATTTTAATATTTTTAAAACCATTTATTTGATATTTTAATTAATAAAATAATTTCAACATCACTATTGTGTCATAATTAATGATAATTATTTAAGCCCTAAAAATTATAAATAAATTCCTATGATGTATATAAGTGTATTATCTTTCTGTAGAAGATTCATGTTTGAAGTTTCATTAAGTTTATCACTAAATTAAAATTATAATACTTATAAGATTTAAGAAAGTGACATGTTGTCACATTCTTTGGTTTTAATAATAATTAAATTATTTTCATGGAAAAAAGTCTATTAAATGAATCTAATCCGACCTTTTGGTGATATGGGTCGACTTTGAGTCATCAAATAAGATTTTGGCAGGAGTTAGGGTAATTTTATAATCTTATATTTACCCTTAATTACCCGATTTACCTTTAACTATGGTAAATAAAATTTACCATAGTTACTATTAATAATGCCCAAAATAAAAAGTATCCTATTAACACAATTTAAACCCATTGATTCTGAATATGGAATACATTTTTCAAAATTCAAAACAAATAATTTGCTGTAATTAATTTAAAATAAATCCCATTGTTAAGAAAACGAGTTTTAGAAGTTAAAATATTGCCAAAGATTGAAATGTTTTTACCTATGAATTCAATGTGAAATTAATGCTAATGACATACATTATAATATATGGTAAAAATATATTCTATTTATACATTAAAACCATTCAATATTATAATTTAACCATATAAATTATCTAAATGAAAAAAGTTGTTTTTAATTAAAAATTAGCGTATTTTTACTATTCATCAAAATATGAAAGTTATTAGAAAAATATCAAAAATTTATCCAAAGTAAATTTTTATACCCTGATTCAAAAGAAGAATTTTATTTTGTCAAATTGAACTTATAAACATGTCAAAAACTAGATTTAATGTGGGTGCACCATTAAAAGTCGGAAAAACTACATTATTTGAAAAATACTTATTTTACCCGAAAAATTTATTTTTTTCTCTTACCGTGTTCTAGAAAATGTGTCAGATGAATAATAAAATTCAGAATGTAGTTAATACTATTCCTAACGGCTAGTTCATAATAATAAATCATTGTTTAGTGAAACCCGGTATTGCGTACTACACACGCTATCGAGGAAGGTCGTGATTGCGTGTAATGCAAGCCAAGTCCGTATTGTGTGCTGTGAAAGATTCCTTTGGTGTTGCGTATAACAGAATACATAAAAGAAATTCTCATAAAATCATAGGGTATTACATTCAACCCCCCTTAAAATGAATTTCTCCCTCGAAATTCGTCACTTCATTACAAACAGATGATGATACCTCTCCATCATCATATCCTCAAGTTCCCATGTAGCTTCTTCTAATTGGTGGTTCCTCCATAAAACATTCACCAAGCGAGTGGTCTTGTTCCGTAGGACTTTTTCGCTACAATTCAAAATCTCTATCGGTTGTTCTTCATAAGAAATATTTTTCTCCAGCGGTACAACTTCTGAGCTGAGTACATGTGAAGGATCATGTATGTACTTTCTTAGGAGAGATACATGGAACACATCGTGAACTTGAGAGAGATTCGGTGGAAGTTCCAATCGGTAAGATACCTTCCCAACACAATCCAGAGTTTCAAAAGTACCAATATATCTATGGCTCAACTTTCCCTTCTTTCCAAATCTCATGACACTCTTCCAGGGAGATATTCGTAAGAGCAATTTATCACCCACTTCAAACTCTAGGTCTTTTCTTCGGTTGTCGGCATAACTTTTTTGTCGACTCTGAGCTGATATTATGTGTTGTTGAATAGATCTGACATTTTCTGCCATTTTATCAACAAGATCAGGTCCTAATAGCTTTCTTTCCCCAACATCATCCCAGCAAGTTGGAGTCCTGCATTTCTTTCCATAGAGAGCTTTATAAGGAGCCATATGAATACTGGAGTGAAAGATATTTTAATAAGAAAATCCCACAAAAGGTAGGTGTTGATCCCAACCACCTTTGAAATATATAGTGTAAGCTCTCAACATATCTTCTAGAGATTGAATGGTCCTCTCAGACTGACCGTCTGTCTGAGGATGATAAGCAGTGCTGAAACTCAACTCTGTATCCAGAGTATGATGATGACTTCGCCAAAACATTGAGGTAAACCTCGGATCCCGATCAGATATAATAGAAATTTTTACTCCATGCAATCTTACCACTTCCTTTACATATATCCTGGTAAGCTGATCTAGAGAGAAATCATCTCTAATAGCAATGAAGTGTGCAGACTTTGTAAGACGATCAACTATGACCCAGATAGCATTATTGCCTTTGGTTGTTTTAGGAAGTCCAGTGACAAAGCCTATAGTGATTTTTTCCCATTTCCATTCTGGTATGGGTAATGGTTGTAACATCCCCTTAGACTTCTATCTCTCACCTTTAACTTGCTGACAAACCAAGCATCGAGAGACATATTCAGCAACATCTTTGTTCATGCCATCCCACAAGAAGTACTATTTCTGGTCCCTATACATCTTCGTGCTTCCAGGATGAATAGAGAATGAAGAACTATTAGCCTCATCCAGCAGCTCCTTATTTAGTTCGGGGATGGAAGGAACACAAACCCGATTCTTGAACTTTATTATCCCATCATAATCAAGGTTGAATTCAGGAACACTTCTCACCTTCTTTTGTAACTCGACATCTTCTTTGTGTGCCTCTTGAATCTTCACATGTATAGATGGTTGAACATTTATTTGAGAAAGATAAGATTTCTCCCCTTCCATTAAAATTCCAAGATCCATCCTTTTTAAATTCATAAATATTGGATCTTTTGTGATCCTCATCATGGATAATCTAGCACAGTCTTGTCAACTTAATGCATCTACTACCTTGTTTGTTTTTCTAGGGTGGTAATGAATTGAGCAGTCGTAATCCTTAATCATCTCCAAGCATATTCTTTGACGCATATTCAGCTCCATTTGTGTGAAAATATAATTTAAACTTTTATGATCAGTATAAATACCACACCTTTCGCCATAAAGGTAGTGCCTCCAAATCATTAATGCAAAGATTACTGTAGCTAACTCCAAATCATGTGTTGGGTAATTTTGCTCATGGATTTTCAACTGTTGTGATGCATAAGCTATCACCATATCATTTTTCATGAGAACACACCCCAGTCCCTTCTTGGATGCATAACTATAGATCACAAACCTTTCTCCACTGCAAGGTAGTGTGAGCACAAGTGCACTGGATAACCTTCTTTTTAGCTTTTTAAAATTTTCTTCACATTCCTCCGTCCAAACAAACATAACTCCTTTTTTAGTCAACATGGCGAGTGGGTTAGATAACCTTGAGAAATATTTCACAAAACATCGGTAATATCCAGCCAAACCAAGAAAACTTCGGATCTCAGTTACTGTTGTTGGTCTCGACCATCTTTCGATAACCTCTGTTTTTTCTGGATCCATAGATATCCCCTCTTTTGAGATTATGTGACCCAAAAATGAAACTTTTTGAAGCCAAAATTCACATTTGATAAATTTGGCATAAATAGTTTCCTTTATTAGGGTCTTTAATACAATTCTCAAGTGACCTTTATGTTCTTCCTTGCTCTTTGAATAGACAAGAATATCATCTATAAAGACTACCACAAACTGATCAAGATAGACTCTAAATACTATATTCATCAGATCCATGAAGATAGTAGGGGCATTAGTAAGACCAAATGGCATCACAATAAATTCATAGTTTCTATACCTTGTACGGAAAGCCTTTATTGGTATATCCTCTCTTTTGACCCTTAATTGATGATACCCTGAATGAAGATCAGTCTTAGAAAAGTATTGAGCTCCGTGTAGTTGGTCAAATAGGTCATCAATGTGTGGGAGATGATATTTTTTCTTGATAGTGATCTTGTTAAGTTCTCGATAATCAATACAGAGTCTCATTGATCCATCTTTCTTCTTAACAAATAGAACAGATGCTCCCCAAGGTGATGCACTAGGGCGTATGAATCCTTTATCAAGATTCTCTTGGAGTTTCTTCTTCAATTCCTGCAACTCAATTGGGGCCATTCTATAATGTGTCTTTATTGAAAACTCGACTTCACGATTTTGTGGAAGACCTGGAAATTCCTCCAGAAAGACATCATCAAATTCCCATACAATATTCATATTATTAATCGTGAGTTTCTCTCCATCCATTTGAGATAAATAACCTTCATTTAGTAGAGTCAAGACCCATAAGATAGAAGAAATTTCCACTGCAAGGTTATGTTCATCCTTGCATCGATAAACGATCATAGATTGATATGGAATATGAAATGTGACATCCCTTCATTGGAAGTTGATATGAGCTCCATATAAAGAAATCCAATCCATGCCAAAAATCACATAAAATTCAACTATAGGAAGGATTCCAAGATTTGTAGGAATCACTTTCCCACAAACATCAATCAGAAAAGAATTGTAAACTTTTTATGCGACTATTGTTCCATTAGGAGTTCTCCCAGCCAACTCAACATCTAATTGTTGAGGTAATACGGTGATACCCGTAGAGAATTCTTCAGAAATAAAAGAGTGGGTGGATCCAGAATCAAATAAAACATTTTCTACTTTAGAGTGGATGGTATGTGTACCTCTCACCACTTTATTGTTGTACTCCACATCACCGATTGTAATTTCATGTGACATTCCTTTGTCTTTGGCCTTAAGAGTTTATTGACATCGATCATCATCATCAACTCTTGGATTTGGGCATTGATTGGCATAATTCCCCATCTCATTTCACTTGAAACATTGAAGTGTAGTAGGTTCATTCTGTGTATCCCTTCATTTGTTTTCATCATTAGACATATTCTTCCCATTATTTCGACATTCAATTGCCGATGACCTTCTTTTACACACTTATAACATTTTCTTGTCCCCTTAAGAAAATTTCCTCCATGTTTCTTTCCACACTTTGAGCATAATACAAAACTCATCTTATTTTTAGTGTGGTCTTAATATTTTCCTTTGAATTCCATTTTACTCTTATTATCAAACCCATCTGACTGATGGGTTACACCAATCTCTATCTCAACCTTGAAAGCACATTGAACAATTTCCTCGTAGCTATTGAAGTCACTTATGGCTAATGCCCTTCGAAGAATTGGTTTTAAGCCACTAAAGAATCGATCGATCTTAATCTCAGATTGGATAATAATTCTAGAAGCGTACCCTGCAAGTCTTGTAAAATTTTCTTCATAGGTACCAACAGATTCATTATCCTTTTGCTTCAGTTCAAGAAACTCCTTATCCATATTTGTTCGAAGAATATGAGGGAAACACTTATTGAAAAACAAGTTCTTGAACTCCTCCAATTCCATGGACTCAATTTCATCCCTTTGCCTCGTATTCTTAATACGATTCCACCATTGATCAGCACCACCTTCCAAATGATACACTACTAAGATGAATTTATCATGTTCAGAACATTATTGAACTGAAAATATCTTTTCAGTGGTACCGATCCATTGTTCAGCCACTAGTGGATCAGAAGACCCGCTAAATGAAGGTGGACGCTGCCTCATGAAGGATTCGACATAATGTTGGTCCTTCCTTTGATCATTTGGAAGTCATTCATGATTAATTGCTTGAGAAAGTTTTGTGAGCATGGCTACAAGATTTTACATTCTAGCTCCCATAAGGTTTGGTTGCTCAGGGGGAAAATCATTGCATTTCCCATTGCATTCTACATTAACACGGTTTCATCAGGTTCGAGCCATTGACTAAATCCAAGAAGAATAGTGTGAGAAACACTAATTATAATAGGAAAACCACATAATGAAGAATAAAATTTCACACTTAAAGTCATATCATAGGTTGTTCATGGCCATTTCTAAAACACTAAGATTGTGTTCTATTCTTAGACATATCCTTAGGTTTCTTACTAAGGCATTCACATCCCACTTTCCAAAGGTTGACTATACCTTTCCTCTAATACAAACTATAGCGACCCATACTTTACATACATGGTTAATACTTCAAAATTGAAGCATACTTATTACAATTTATAACAAAACCATGAAAGGACCGTATAGGTATAGTTTCTTTAGAAACTGGGAAACATAATCAACTGGTTCATAAATCATCTACATTGTCTCCCATTTATTTCATCATATCTATAGTCCCTTTTTTGCATACCTTAATTAATACCCTTCTTCCTGACTTGGGGAAAGAAAACATACAAAAGGGTGAGCTCAAATTCTCAGTAATGGTAAAAAAAAGAAATATCAATCACATCAAATTCATAAGAACATAACATTTTGGAAATCTTACTCTACAAAAGAGTTCATAATTTCATAACATGGGATAAATCATGGTAGTGAAATGTAATCCCAATAATCATAACATAAAACATGAAACTTTGTGGCATACATACATAATAATATAGAATTATTTATTATTAGTCAATACACATTTCCAAGACTATCTTAGTGGGAAATGTCCATTTCTGAACCGAGTTCACTCCTCGTTTTAGTCCTGTTTCACTGAATCGGTTTCACCTTCTGTTCTAGCCAAGTCTATCTCATGAGATATAAAATCATTACCCAATTCATTGGAGGGAGATATAGGTCCCACCCATCTCATAATTATACCATTCTTATGTGTGCCACAAAATCATAATTTATAAATCATTGCATAACCCATGTAATAAAAATGGGATTCTTAAACATCGAGACATCATAAAACAATTCATATAAGAAAAAGAAATTCATAAAAATAATTCAATCACAACATAATCAAATCAATTTAACAATTGGGATATAAACATAACCCTATATTATCTTAGATTGAATATAATTTTGATAAAACACTTGAACTCCATTCTTGAGGAAAATATCCTTTCTACTTCAAAAACATTTTTCCTTTCTTAACATGTCATACAATTTTCAACTAAATGAAGTTGATTAAAAATAAACATGAAAACTTGTAAAGGAAGATTTTTGGAAATAATTTTTTAAAAATCCATTCATGCCGTATAATTTAAAAAAAACATTCGTCTCGTACATTTGTTGGAAAAGTCAAAAAGTACCTCGTACGAAAAATAACAAAAGATTCCTTTCATATCCTTTACTAAAAACTCACCGAAGGGTAAAATTGGATTTGAAAAAATGTAGGTGGATGGAAACAATATTACATATTTAGGGAACATTTATGTGGATGATAAAATATACCCTAGTAAATACCAATGTATAAACAATCTCGGATAAAAATGAGATTGTGATATTTTCCATTACCTTAGGTTCGATTTTGCTTTGTAAGTGTCAGAACCTCCTATATAATGATTTAAATAATGTTATTTACTTATTAAAGAATAATTAATATTGTTATTATATAATATATGGTCATATTCTTAGCTTCTTATTAGTAATATTTCATTACAACTTGTTATTCAGGTGTTTATTACTTTTTGTTCTTATGTGTGTTTTGTCAAATAAATTCTTATTCTTCTCTTTAGGTTATATATACCTCATTTCCAGAATGGTATTAGTGTACTATATATCATATTTATTCATTAAATTCATTTATATAATCATTATGCAATGGAGATCATGTAGAACGAAACACATCACATCATGGAGACGGTATTCCGTACGTACGCACGAGCGATGATATCGTTCCCATGATCGTGGAATTGTATTGGAGTGTATGTATACTATTTAAGAATCAATAACACATTAAAATAATCATATATAGTTATTTATTTTCACCATTATACCCATACAAGTAAGGTGGTGATGGAAAATAGATTACACCACAGTGTGGAGATGGTATTCCGTAAGTACGCACGCTCGGTGATTTCGTTTTCCATAGGATGGATAGATGGTGAAATAGGATTGTTTCATACTTATAATAACATATCAGTATATGAGTGATACTTATGTTATAAATTCATAATGAAACAACTAAAGAAGAAGAAGTGGAAGAAGAAATAAAGTTGAAACAATCGGTAATGGACATTGCCTCTTCTTTCAAGCGCCTCTTTGAGACCTCCTCTTAGGGAACTAAAATTGGTCTTTGAAGAAGACCAGGACCTATAGGATGTTTCTAGGGAAGTGTGTAAGTGAAATGGGAAGGGATTGGCAGAGATTTAAGGATAAAATTACTGTGAGGAGGAGAGGGAGGAGGTGCCCTTTTATAAAGGAGGATAGAGGCACCTTTGGAAATATAAGAAATATTAGTTTATATTAAATCCCAACCTCACTTAAAACATCCAAAATGACTCATATCTGAAGTTTAAAGGAGATAGGGTTGTAATATAATCAAAAAATAAAATTTAGACAAGTTAGTAATTTATTTTAAACATTATCAACTTGATTTATCCGTATTTATCAATTTAATTTTATTTCTGGTAACAATATTCTAAATTTTAAATTATTATAACTAATTACATATGTGTTGTGAATTTTCCATAATTTGACACTTTATGACATTTTAGACCATATAAATTTTTTTTATATATTTCTCTAATTTTTAAAAAATTTTATAATATGTTATTTTTATAAAATAACAATAGTGTAAATTTTGACACTATTCATTTATTTGAATTTAAATAAAATATATACAAAAGATATATTCAAAATAAAAGGTGTAATAGATTCATAAAATATTATATGTATCTAGAAAATTTGTGGAGAACATTAAATAGTTCATATAATATTTATTTAAATGTTTTTAAAACCCATTATTTTATATTTTAGTTAATAAAATAATTTCAACATCACTATTGTGTCATAATTAATGATAATTAAATAAGCCCTAAAAATTTAAAATAAATTCATATGATGTATATATTTGTATTAGCGTTCTGTATAGTATTCATGTTCGAAGTTTCATTAATTTTATCACTAAATTAAAATTATTATACTTATAAGATTTAAGAAAGTGACTTGTTGTCACATTCTTTGGTTTTAATAATAATTTAAATATTTTCATGGAACAAAGTCCATTAAATGAATCTAATCCGACCCTTAGGTGATATGGGTCGACTTTGAGTCATAAAATATGATTTTGGCTAGTGTTAGGGTAATTTTATAATCTTTTATTTACCCTAAATTACCCGATTTACCATTAACTATGGTAAATAAAATTTACCGTAGTTACTATTCATAATGCCCAAATATAAAAAGTAGCCTATTAACATAATTTGGACCCACTGATTCCGAATATGGAATCCATTTTTCCAAATTCAAAACATATAAGTTGCAGTAATTAATTTAAAATAAATCCCGTTGTTAAGAAAACGGGTTTTAGAAGATAAAACATTGCCAAGGATTGAAATGTTTTTACCTATGAATTCAATGTGAAATTAATGCTAATGACATACATTATATTAAATGGTGAAAATATATTCTATTTATACTTTAAAACAATTCAGTATTATAATTTAACCATATAAATTATCTCAATGAAAAAAGTTGTTTTTAATTAAAAATTAGCGTATTTTTACTATTCATCAAAATAAGAAAGTTATCAGAAAAATATCAAAAATTAATCCAAAGTAATATTCTATACCCTGATTTAAAATTTGAATTTTATTTTGTCAAATTTAACTTATAAAAATGTAAAAAAATAGATTTAATGTGGGTGCTTCATCAAAAGGCGGCAGAACTGCATTTTTTGAAAAATACTTATTTTAACCGAAAAATTTATTTTGTTCTCTTACCATGTTCTAGAAAATGTGTAATATGAATAATAAAATTTAAAATGTAGTTAATACTATTCATAACAGCTAGTTCATAATAATATATCGTTGTTTAGTGAAACCCGGTATTGCGTACTACACACGCTATCAAGGAAGGTAGTGATTGCGTGTAATGCAAGCCAAGTATGTCTTGTGTGCTGTAAAAGATTCCTTTGGTGTTGCGTATAACATTAGACATAAAAAAATTCTCATAAAATCTCAGGGTGTTACAATATAAATTTCATATATATTCACTGTACATATATTTAGTGTAATCCCTATGATTTATATATTGAAATTGAAAAACACATTTTGTGGAGATAGTGTTCCCTACGTACAATTAGTTGATGTCTCAATTTTATCGATATATGAAATGAAATAAAGGTAAATAATATATTACTATTATGTAGTTATTATTATTTCACAAATTTATCATATATTCATTAATTATATCCTAAATTATTTAAATTAAAACTATTAGTAAAAAATGGATCACATTGCTTTGGGTGGCGGTAGTCCAACATACACAGAAATGATGTTATTTTATCCCAAACAAAATTTAATGTTATAATGAATATTATATTTCATATCTACATAGGTGTAATTACGTTAGAAATATCATATATATATATATGGACTATCTTTATTACTATCCTTATAAAATAGAAATTAAGAACACATCAAACAGTTTTGCGAGGTGTTAGTACGATGTATAGACGTCCGACGTAATTATTTTACAATGGTTTGGGAGGTAATAAGGTTTGTTTGGTAATATAATTAAAAAGTTTTAATAATATAATAATTACCATATACAAACATTTAATCCACCATTATATCCATCTCTTAGAGGTGGTGGGGGAAAACGAATAACATATGTGTGTGTGGAAGGAGTTCACTGACCATATAGTTCATCGATTAATTTAACATTTAATTGAAAAAAATATGAACATACGAAATTACTTAAAAATAATAAAATCATATTATATGGTATATACGGGTGTTATTATAATTTTAATTAATGGATTTGGAATGAAATATGTAAAAGGAAATATTTATGTGAAGAAAATTAACATCTCCTAGAACAACCCCATTTTGATATCTTATAAAGGACACTAGGGTTGGACTTTGGGAATGAAAAAAATCTCTAAAAACTGGATATGGATGTTACAGAAGGATTTTTCCATGATTTGCACTATGAAAATGACTTAGGATTTTTAATTAATGGAGAGGATGAAGCGTCCTTGTATAATTAAAGAGGAGTTGTATTTTAATAAATAACAACACAAAATCTATAATTGGATTTCAATATCATGACACATGCCTCAAAAATTATTAAATAAAAAATATTATACTTTATGTAGAATGAAAACCTCTAGAAATAAAAAATTACATGTTTTATACCTATTTTTCTATAACATCTATGTTTCCATACTTTTATAATTTTAGTTTTCACCACACTAATAAGTCCTTTTACATATGTAATTTTTCATTTTAGAATATAGATAATTTATTCTATTGAGATAATTTTTACACAATCAATTTAAATATGAAATCAAATTTTAAAAATAAAAATCATATGTGTGTGGAAAATTATTTTTAATACAAGAACATTTCAAGTCGAAACACAGTTTTAACATTAACTATGGTAACATATTGTTTAATATTTATATGTCAATATAATAATTATAAGAAAATAATAATCAAATATTATACCATATTTTCTACTTCTAATCATTTAAAAATCACATTAATGAAATATATTAATTTTTTAGTTATTTAAAATAATTTCAAAATATATTATTTATTTCAAAATAACATTAGTGTCAATTTCGACACAATTCATTAGTTTAGAATTTAATTTTTTCAAGATAGTTATGTAATAATAATATAATACATTAAAAACATCCCTGAAAGTAAAATTTAACTAAAAATTCATGGAATTCAATAATTTACAATATTTATATTAAATTTTATGTTTTTAGTATCATTTATTTTAATTTTTTATTAATTGATTAGTTTGTATAATGGTGTTCTTTAATCATTTAATGTAATTACCTATTTTATAATTATTAAAAATAAATAATCCTTATAAAATTAATTAATATATTATAAAATTTTCCATCTATACTCTTCACATTTTTCTTTATCCCCTATCTGAACATATAGTTGAAATAGAAAATGAAGTGGTTGACATTTGTCTAATTCTTGACATAAATTGTCACATTTTTGAATTAAATTAAAAACTATAGTAAATAAATATAAAAAAATTTAATAAGTTAATACGGGCCTAAATATGTCCATACAATAAGTATTTGAAATTTTATGTCATTTTAACCATTGATGTTTTAGTTTAACCCCTAGTAAACTCATTTTAACATTAATCGTTGCAATACATTTTTTCAATATTTATTATTAATTTTGAAAAAATATATGTTATATTTTTTATATAACATAAATATTAATTAATAAAAATATAGAATCTATTTTTACAAATTCCAAGGAAATAATTTTAAAGGATTAAATTAAAATAATATCTTCACACGCAATGTGAACATTGTTTTGCAATGTGAAAAAAGTTTAAATGATAGAAAAAACATTATGTCACAAGTTCAATTTTAATTTGATATAAATTAATGTAAAATTGATTAATAAATATATTATCTAACTAAATTTACATTTAAATATATTTTAATATTATTTATCAACATATTTTCAATAAATAAAAATTTATTTTAAAGAAAAACAAAAAAATTTCTATATTTATCGAAAAATTAATACTTTCAGAGAAATAATGAAATAAAACTAAGATAATTTTAACATGTAGATTAAAGAAAATATATATATCTTTTATAATAATGTTTCTAAAATATTTTAATTTGACTTTTATTATTTTTTCATAAAAATAAATTCTAGACATTGTTTTTGGAAAATACTTTTTCAAATCAAATGAAGACTTTACATAAAATTGAGAATTATTTTTAAATATGTTTTATTTATATAAAAATATAAATCATAATAATTAATATTTTTATTCATATTCGTTCCTAAAATTTACATAACTAGTTAATAACGGTCTTGTTTAAATATTAGGGTTAATAGTTTGTCATGGTTCCTTAAAACTCGGTGTTTCGTGTAACACAAGCTATCAAATAAATTAAAATTATTTTAAAAAAAATTATAAAGTTTTGGCTGTAAAATAATATATATTATGATATTTAAATTTTAGAACCTTGATATTGTTCCATCTTAAGGGACTAACATTTGATAAGAATTTTTTCTGTCATTTTTATAATCTATTTCTCAGTTATGTAATTTATTGATGTTTGACCGGGATAATTACTATGTGTAACTATAAAAAAAAATTAATGTTTTTTTAAAACATATTTTCTTATTAATATGTATGATTTAAATTTTTGGGATCTTTTAGATAGTAGAATTGTAAATATTCTCTTTGTCTTTTTTTTGAACCATATTTTAGTGTATTTTTTACGAGTTATGATAAAAATTCACTGATTTTGTTTTTATAGTTATTATATATGAATATCAAAAGAATGTTATGAGGGTTATAATAATCATCAATAGGTATTTTGGGTCAATATGTAATTTAATTAGAAACTATCAATGTAATTAGGAAATATGAAAGAGCGGTTCCATAACATATATTTAACATCATATGTTTATAAAATGAAATGAGTTTTAAATTTAATATAAATATTCATTTATTTTTATATCTTATTGATTAATGTTTGAACAAAATATTATTTATTAAATCAAACATTATAATAATTATTTTTCCTATATTAATTAATACTTAAAATTTAATATCATTATTTTTATAACAATTAGGATTATCATTTAAAGGAAATTAATTTTTGGAAATATCAAACACCCCATTGGTGGTATAGACATGTGAAAAACCAATAAATATTATTAATGAATGAATGTAATTTTTTATTAATATTTTTTATTAGATCATTTATATTGCTATTCACAATAATGATTTTAAGTAATTTTTAAATCAGAAAATAAATTCTTTTATTCCAAATGATTTGTCTTCCATAAACTACATGGTTTTATTTTAATATTAAAACTAAAAATTGGATTATTTGAATTTTTGTAAAATAAATTCATTTTTGAAATCGATATATAACTTATAGTTAAGGGTGATTTTTAGTATTTTTATGAAAATAATTTATTTAAGTTATATATTTAGAAAATACATATTGTTATGAAAAATGGAATGTTTTTTCAAAATTTAAAAATCATCTATTATGTTTTTGATTAGATTCAAAGTAAAATTACCTGAAATTAATTAATAATAATCCAAATAATCATATAATAATCAAAATTATGTTCTATTTTTGTATAAATTATATATTTATCTTAAAAATACACCATTCATATACTTTTTTCATTGCAATTTACAGCCATATATTAAAAAGATTTTTCGATAATTTTTTAAATTGAATATTTAAAAAAATATTTCATAATTGGAATCATTTATTTCAAATTTAAGAATTAGGTAAACATCATTTTTAAATAATGAATGGTTAGCATCATAAAAATTATTTAAAAATTTAATTTGTTAAAGGTTTTAATTATGGTATAAAAATTCCGTTAAGGTTAAAAAAATAGATTCTAAATTCATATTATTGCGAGAATTTGAACCACATCACCTTATATTACCTCAATAATTTTTTTTATAGTCTTTAATGACCCATGTCATTTCAACTGATGATTGTTTTGGTGAATTTATGATTTTTATGGTGGATTATTGATTATAAAAAACATGTTTTGAACTAATGTGATTCATGTTTAATAATCTTTTAGGCGAATTTATATATGTAACAAAAAATTATCCCATCTACTCATATATTAGAAAATTACTAAAGCCGCCACAGAGATATAAGTGGAGTTTGTAGAAGAAAAACTACCCTATAAGACTCATCGGACCACAGGTTATTCCACAAAAGGTATTTGGTGGATAACCAACTATCTAGTGGACCCTGAGTTGTTAGCTAGTGGGGTGTATAGTGTAGATTTTAATAAGTTGTCTTATATTTCAGGTTTCTGATATCCCATCAGATATATAGGCTTTTATCATATTTTTCATGTCCATTTTCGGTTACCCCCTCTTATCCTCCCTCTTTAATACCCCTTTGGTCCAAGGTGGATTAAAATTTACACCATTGTTGAGTCTAGTCCTGACCCCCATTACTTAATGATATCGAATTCTTTCATTCTCATTTGGGGGAAGATCATTACGTCTTTCATCATTGATTATTCATATTTGGTGATTTATATTGAAAGTTGTTTTCCTTTTTTATCCATTAATGTCTCAATTATATTCAAATATAATTCTACATGATCATACTGATCATCATTGGATATTTTGATTGATTTATATTATTAAATAGGATGATAATTCCATCAGATTATGGTGGAATTTTGTGAGAGGGATGGGGAATATGACCATCATGGATATAAGATATATCATCATGATAATATTTTGATGTTGATGCGAGTTTTTTTTGAATGAATTTAAATTAGTGATACTTCATATGGTTTACGTTCAAATTGAGTAAAATGAACCATCTTATCATTGAATTGAATTGGATATTTTACCTGCCTTAGATTCTGAAGTATACATGGAGTGGCCTGAACTCTATTTAACGTTGTATTGATAAAGGTATGTTTCTATGTAAAAATAACTAGAGTTTCCAAAATAATTATATTAAATTTTCCTTTTCATTGTTTCAAAATGATAGGGTGTTTTCATGGAATTATTTAGGAGGGTAATCATAAAACATCCATGGGTGGTTTGTTGCAGTTCTGGGTAACCAGTGATACCTATTAATTAATTCATAAATTAATCCTCTAACCTCTGGTTTTGATCTTTCATTTTATCTTGTAAAAAAATATAATTTATTTGTAAATATCATTTTTATTTTACTAATTATCTTGTTTCATTACCTCGTGGAAATTAATGGAGGAAGAATGAATTTGTATGACTCAAAAAGAGATATTGGACGTTGTTTGGATGAGAGTTGGCATTATGATGAGATATATGGCATCATGATATTTTCTATATGGTCTTAGGCACAACATATTGGGAAGTGATATGAAGTTTTCTAACTTTAGAGTGTTAAAATTAATTCAAAATGAGTTGTTAGTAATAAGTAAAACATAATTATTTAACAATCCATAAGTATTAACTTTATGGACATAAACATCTCAAAAAAAATTATACATATTTGTAGAAAAAAAAATAATTTCATAAAATATTGATCCATTTTTTAATTTTTTATAACTACTACCATTGGGAACTTGTTCACATAAACAACTAGAACATAATTGAGCTATATCATCTCATGCTACATTATTAATAACTAAAAACCTTCTTAAACATATCATACATAATACAATTCACCATTTCATCGGGATAAGAAGCATATGAAAGGGTCAGATCATATACTTAGTAATGGTACTGAAGGAATATATCAATTTATCATGATCATATGGTTAATATATGTCACGACCCCCTCCCACGAAAGATGCCCCTCCTGAGCTGGCAATGGTGAAAGGGAGATAATGACCCCTGAGTCCTGCCTCCAGTAGGCCCCGGGGTGGTGACTAGCAACAAGGGTATGACTTTTCACAAATATGGTAGGCATTCCCCTTTTAATTTATTTAGGATCTGGAAATAGGACAAGTCAACCAATAAAAAGGAAAAAAGAACAAGTGTATAGAAATAAAACTAAACCATTCCCACATGCATGTTTAAACAATTTTATAACAAGGATCAAGTACAAGAAAGCTCAAAGTACAATACCAAAAGAAAACAAGAGTACAACAACAGCAACAACTCCAACTGTCCAACTAGTAGCGTCCCGCACGGCCTTGGTAGTCCTCCTGGAAACCTGAAAGTAAACATAGGGTGATCATACAAGTATACTCACTAGGGAAACCTAATGATCTCGTGCACATGTGTGGAGACATCCTAATGTCCTGTGAGAACAACAGAAGAAACGTAGCAGGGAATTCTATCCACCCAACTTCACCAGCCACACTCATCAAAACAAAAGAACAACATGTAGTAGTATATTAGAAACAATAGTATTGGGTACCCTACACCATTTCCCTTTAGTTAGCTGCTCTTCTTAACGGCGAACGACCTGACGATGCCACACTCTCCCCGCCCACACAAACCTGGGCCTCACAACCACGGATCCTGCCCGCACACACATGGGCCTCACAACCACGTATCCCGCCCGGACACACCTAGGACTCACAAACACGTATCCCACCTGCACAAACCTGGGCCTCACAACCACGTATCCCGCCCGCACACAACTGTGCCTCATCCCAAAGATTCTTGCGAAATAGTAGATCCTTCCCGAAGAGTCTTGGGCTAAAGCCACCCCAATAGAAACCTACCTCAAGGGTCTTAGGTGTAAGGTTGCCTCAAGCCATCAAAGACTAGGGGAGAAAGAGCAGGAAGGGGCTAGTAACTAAGGGAAAAACACCCTCTCCCATGAAATGGGAGTGTTCGACACTAAGTGCTCAACATGGGAGGGGTGTGATAAAACACAAAAGATACAGATATATATATATGTGTGCATACCAAACACACAGCCCAACCTATGGCTTCTAAACAGAGACACTGAGCACGTGCCTCGGCACTGCTACTACGAAGCATCCATTCAACAAACAACCCCAACCCCATTTAGGTTTTCACATTCCAGCTGAATTAGTTTATTTAGTTCATTAACTACTGGGAAACTATCCACAAACAACCACATATATCGTTCGTAAAACATATCCCTGCCATCCACAAATCATGTTAGGAAAAACATGCAACACAACCAAGCCGTTCTTATTAACCAAACAGCCCCATTGATTATTAATCTCGTTTCATTACCACGCCCCACAATTCATTAACTCTTTAGCTTTTATTATTTATTACTCACAACCCAATGTCTGTTCACATTCAACCCATCCCCGAAGCCCCGCTACCAACCACCATAACCACAACCACACCGTACATCATTATCCCTTTAATACCATTTATCACAGCCCCTCTGCCCATTACCAACACAACATTCACACCAACCCACAACCAAGTCAATCGCAACCCCACTGCTCACCCTATCCACAACAACCCACAAAACACCCCCATCACATTCCACAAAAACCAAGACCACACCCACATGTTTATTATTCCATTTTTGTTTAATCGGGGTGATCACAGAAGGGTTCCATATTTTAATTTCATCAGCCAACATTACATGATTAACCAAATTCTACATTCCACAAGGTTCCATCCACAAAATAGTTTAAAAGATAGGGCAACATTTAATTGCACAAGGCAAGGCCCCCAACGACCGTGATTTTCAGTAGGCATAATCATATTCAATTCTTAACATATCAATAGGATAAATAAGATAAACATAACAACTTCCCCATCCCCTTTCTTAACCAGTTATTATCTTCATTTAATGGTTAAACTACTTCTCCTGAAAACAAGCCGGTACCCACCCTGTATGATGCACAAATTAGAGATATGAAGGTAAGATCCCTACCTCAATAGGTTCTGATCACAACGCTCCCCCAGATCAACCTTAGAAGATGCCCGTTGGCATCCGTCACTTTTGTCGGGTCCCGGAAAAGCCTCCACATGTAGAAGTCGGAAAGGAATGGTCGAAGGAAAGACAACAGATCCAAGCTCGGAAGTTCCTCCTCGTCGTTACGATCCTGTGGCCGCTGACGGATCGTAAATCGGAGCTCAGACGAAGAAGTTATGGAAGAAAGAGCCATTGAGTCTCTTGGGAGAACTCTTCTCAGAGGAAAGGGGAGGAGAGGAGTGAATTGAAAGGAGGAGGGGATCCCTCCTTTTATAGGAATGAAATGGAAAATTACACGGTGTGTACTTTATCGTACACAGCGTGTACTCAATTATTTTACACGGTCTCCATGCGACTTCCAACATAGCTCTGCGGCCGTTGACTGGTCAACACACGGTTTGAGGGTAACGCATACGCGGGGGGAGGACTACACAGCATTTAGTTTAGACACACAACGTGTAATCATTTATTGCACATGGCAAGGACGACTCCAACACAGTACAGGGTCTGGACTGGTAACTCGTACGTGGGGAAGGACAACACAACGTGTAGAACTGGACACACGGTGTGCAACCATTATTTCACACAGCGAGGACACGGCCTGCAACACAGGGTATACCCAGAAAGGGGGTACATGGTGTGTAATCAAACTACACGGCGTTTAGTTTCAAAATTCTAGAAAGCATGGTAAAAGTCCATTTTACCCTCCAGAACACTTCGTGACCTTCTTTTTGACAAATGAATGGGTCGGAGAGGTTCGGGCCATTACATCAGATACCTCTTAAAAAATTCTCATCTCATAGAATTCAAAACCAACCCAGAGGAAAACCAACAAGATACCTCTTAGGGTTATCGTTATAACAGGAACCCAACCAACAACCCTAATCATATGTGTTAGGAATTACTTCTCCTATGTCGAGATATTTACCGCTTTAGGCGGCACTGACTCGCCTGCACGGGTTCAATCGCAACCTCATTAATGCGTCTTGATTAAGAATTGGGTCTTCCCACTTTCATTCCTTAGGATTTTTTCAACTCTCACTACCCCCAATACCACACAACCAACACACTGCCCGAACACGTGGGTTTGGGAAATTCTTTCTCTTATGTCGAGATATTATCCGCTTTTGGAGGCACTGACTTTCCCGCACGGGTTCAATCGCATCTGCAATAATGTGTCTCGATTAAGGGTTAGGTTTTTCCCTTTGCCACACATCTAGACATGTTACACATTACCTGGGAGCAAGGAAACAAAAGGTCTCACAACTGACAAGCCAAGCATTCCATAAATCAAGGGTACAGAGTACAAAATCCACACAAAGCTTAGAAGAACAAGGAAAAACACAAGTCAAAACAACTCCAGGTAGTGAGCGTGCATCTGGGTCTCCCTCTCCCAAGTGCTCCCCTCGAGGCCGCCATGCCTCCACAACACACAAACCAACAGAATGGTTCATCCATTGAGCACCTTCTATTTACGATCCTCAATCTTGACTAGCCGTTCCTCAAAGGTCGCATCGTCTCCCATATCTAACTCTCCCCAGTCGATAACGTGAGAGTCATCGTGTAATTCCTGACAAAGCTAGGAGACGTGGAAGACTTCATGAACCTTCTCCAACTGAGGTGGCAGGCCCAGCTGATATGCTACCTCGCCGACTCTCCTCATCACCTCGAAAGGTCCGATGAACCTAGGTGAGAGCTTGCTCCCTTTCCCAAACCTCCGCTGCCCCCGTCGAGGGGAAAACTTCAAGAAAACATGATCTCCCACCTTGAACTCCAAGGGCCTCCTCCGATGATCATCATAAGACTTCTTTTAGTTATGATCCTCTTTCATCATCTCACGTACAAGCTGGACTTTCTCTGTGGTGCTCTGCACTACCTCTGGCCCATGTGCACCTGTCTCACCAACCTCTGCCCAGCAAATGGGTGAACAACATGGCCTTCCATAAAAAGCCTCAAAAGGTTCCATGCCAATAGTAGTGTGGAAGATTTTTTTGTAGGCGAACTCTACTAAAGGCAAGTGTCATACTCATGATCCTCTGAAATCTAGAACGCTTGATCGTAGCATGTCCTACAACTTATGGATAGTCCGCTCCATCTACCT
The DNA here is from genome assembly GCA_963277665.1 of Viscum album. NCBI lineage: Eukaryota > Viridiplantae > Streptophyta > Magnoliopsida > Santalales > Viscaceae > Viscum > Viscum album. The sequence goes on along the minus strand of OY728133.1, from coordinate 1,860,764,751 downwards.
ATCGGTCTGGGGGTGGAAAGCAGTGCTAAGGCATAGCTGGGTGCCAAAAGCATGTTTTAACCCCCTCCATACTCGTGAGGTAAACTGAGTATCCCGATCTGATGATAGTCATCGAGACTCCATGAAAATGCACCACCTCATCTACGTACCTCTGTGCTAAGGTACTCACTGGGCCTGACTCCTTTATTGCTAAGAAGTGAGCTGATTTCATCAGTCGATCCACCACTAACCAGATAACATCATAACCACACTGAGATCTGGGTAGTACTGTGATGAAGTCCATTAAGATGTCATCCCACTTCCATTCAGGGACATCTAAAGGGTGCAACAACCCACTGGGAACACAGTGTTCATCCTTCACTTCCTGGCGCACAAGGCATTTAGCCACAAACTTTCCACTACCCGTTTCAACCCGGGCCACCAAAACTGTTCCCTCAAGCCACGGAACATTTTCGAAACTCTTGGATGTACTGCCAAGGCTGATCTATGGAACTCATGGAGAACTCCCTCATGCATTTCCTCCGGAACGAACAACCTTCCATGGAAAAGCATCTGATGTCGGCTATCCTCTGACCATCCCTCTGGTGCATTCCCCTGATCGACACGATCACGCATCACTTCTGCCTCGGAGACCCCCCACTGAGATTCTTACACCTGCTGCAACAAAGAGGACTGCACCGTCATCTGAAACAAACATCCTCTAACACCTTCTACCCTGGCATCCAAGTGCAAGGCAGCAAACTCTCCCATCGCCTTCCAAGCATCAGTGGATTCCCGAACCACTTCCTTATGTGACTTCCTGCTCAGGGCATCAACTAAAATGTTTCCCATACCTTCAATGTAAGAGATCTCAAAGTCATAGTCTTGGATAAACTTGACCCATATCCACTGTCGTAAGTTTAGGTCACGCTGGGAGAAGCTATAACGCAGGCTCTTGTGATCTTAGAAGACCAAAAAGCACTCCCCAAAGGGGTAATGTCACCACAACTTCAGTGCGAACACTACTGCTGCAAGATCTAGGTAATGGGTGGCATAGTTACACTCGTGAGGGCATAACTTCCTAGACCTATAACAGATCACTTCCTTCTTCTGCCTCAGCACGCACCCCAGACCAAGGCCTGAAGTATCACAAAACACCTCATAAAACAACCCTTCCTCTGGAAACCTAAGTATGGGAGAGCTGACCAACTTCTCCTTCAGGTAGTCAAATTCTTTCTGGCACTTCTCTTCCCATAGGAATACCTGGTTCTTCCTCGTCAATGCAGTCAATAGAGAAGCAACTTCAGAGAATTCCGAAATGAACCTCTGATAGTAACTTACTAACCCCAGGAAACTATGAACTTCTGCCACGCTCTTGGGTGCTGCCCAAGAAACAACTGCATCCACCTTCAATGGGTCCACTAACACTCCATGCTGAGACACCACATGGAAAAGTGTACATATTGTGTCAAGAACTTACACTTCGACAATTTCCTGTAAATATGGTGGTGTCAAAGGACTCCCAAGACTGCCCTGATATTCTCAACGTGCTCATCCTCTGACCTTGAGTAGATCAGGATGTCATCGATAAACACAATGACGAACCGGTCCATAAACTCCTGGAAGGCAAAGTTCATAAGTCCCATAAACATAGCCGGTGAATTCGTAACTCCAAACGGCATCACCACAAACTCGAAGTGCCCATACCTTCACCTGAAAGCCGTCTTCGAGATGACACTATCTTTTACCCTCAGGTGATGATATCTAGATCGTAGACCAATCTTGGAAAACCAACATGCTCCCCTCATTTGGTCAAAGAGATCATCTATCCTTGGGAGGGGATAGTGGTTCTTGACCGTTACCTGGTTCATCCTTCGATAGTCTATGCATAGCCTGAGACCACCATCTGCCTTCTTCATGAACAAAACTGGAGCACCCCATGGAGATACACTATGTCAGACAAAACCCATCTCCATAAGATCATCAATCTAAATCCACAACTCCCGCAACTCCGAAGGTCCCATCCGATACGGGGCCATCGAAATCAGATGGGCACCATGCTGTAAGTCTAACCCGAACTCAAGGTCATGTCGGGGGGGGGGGGGGTAGAGTCACAACCTCCTCAGGAAAAACATCAAGGAACTCCCCAATAACCTCCGGGACATCCATCATCTCTGTATCAGCTGGAACCACTGATATCCCACCTAACAAGGAAAAGAGAGGCTCCACATGCTGACTTCCCACCTGATATCTCCTCTTTCCAACAAAAGCTACACACTACCCATCCACGTCAGAGAACATGACTCTTCTATGGAAGTAGTCGATAACGACACTAATAGAAAACAACTATTCGATGCCTAGGATGACATCGTATGGCTGCATCTGTAACAGAAGAAAGTCCCCACTAGATCGATGTGGTCCCATTGTCAGCCCACATCCCCGGAAAACACAATATACGCTGGTATGGCCTCCTACTGGTGTACTCAGCACCAGTGTTATGGAAAGTCTCTTTACATCTAGTCCCAAATAATGGGCTGGAGCAGGTGCAACGAAGGAGTGCGAAGCTATCAAATCGATCAAATCAGAAAGAAGAGTGCAGAGAAAAAAATTGTACCTTGCCCCACCTCTGGTCCTGCTGGAGCTGTCAACTCTGCTGCATGCAACTATCCATGCCTAGCTCCTCCGCCTCTCTGATGTCATCCACCTCCCCGACCACGCCCTGTTTGAGGTCCCTGAGGGTCACCCTAAGGTCGGTCTCCTCCCACAAAGTCTTCCCTCGGAGGGGCATGGTCCTGCTGCTGCTGGAAGGGCCTAGCCGGCAACTGGTACAACTGAGGTGGGCGCAAAACTTTCCCACCTCCACCATACTGAGCTGAGGTCAGGCACCGACTCTGAATGTGCCCGAAACCTCCACAAGAAAAACTCCTCGGTCCTGGGCTCATGATGAAGGGACGAGGACTCGAAGATCTGAACTAGATCTGCTGGGGCCTGCTCCCCGCTGGCCTGAACCTGGAAGGTCCCATCGCAGGAGACCTGCTGCTGACTGTCTTCCCCTTCAACGAGCCTAGATGGATCCCCTCTCGTGGTGCACCTCCTAGCGAGTGCATCCTCTATACAATATATGCCATCTTCTGTACTGCCATGTACGTCGTAAGGGTGGAGGGGGTGACAGCATACTGGAGCGAAGGACGAAGCACCTCCTCCAAACGTCTTTCCTGATACTCCTCATCTGGAAAGAGATCTGGAGAAAAGGGCAGGAGATCATTGAACTTGATCCCCAACTCTCGTACTGACATACTCCCCTGCTGAAGGGAGAGTAACTCCTACTGCTTCTCTTCCTTGATCATGGAAGAAAGGAATTCCTCTCAGAATTCCCTCTCAAAGTTAGCCCATGGAACCGCTGCCTCTATCCTCTCTCTGAGGTATAGTGTCCACCACTATCGTGCCGCACCTCTCAGCTGACTGACGGCTAGGGGAACCCAGTACTCCCTCGGAGCACGGATCAAGGTAAAAGGGATCCCTAGCTCCTTAAGACACCCCTCCATCTTCGTATCCAAAGTACTACCCTCGTACTTCTTGAGGGTCTATCGCTGGAAAGATCGAAGAGTCTTCTGTCACTGGCTATCTTCTTCCTCTCGGTCATTCCTCACCTGATCGACCGCCTGAATCTGCTGGGCCTCGGCTGCCTGAGCCACTCAGGAATGATGTCCAGGTTCCATTGTTGTATGGTAAACAAGGATCGCCTAAGCCCAAGTAGTAACGAAAAGCTCACGGTTTTATTTTATCATTTTATTTAAATTACTTTTCCAGAACACCCAAATAAAGTAAAACACAATCATGATGTTGCATGTACCTTCCCTAGGGTCTCTACCCTGCAATCAATGTAGTCTCAATTGGCCATTCGGTAGGATCAGAGTCCTTGCATCAGATCACGGGGGGCCATAAAATCTCATGTCCTAGCCGGTCTTCCCTAGCCTATCCCACGCACCAGGATTAACTAACATTGTTACCCTACCATCCCATGCAATCCTCGCTGTTCCTAACTCCAGACTCTATCCTATCTCTCAACCATAACCTCTGATACCATTTTTCCATGACCACCTCCCACCAAAGATGCCTCTCCTAAGCTGGCTGTGGTGAAAGGGAGATAATGACACCCGAGTCCCGCCTAGAGTAGGACACGGGGTGGCGACTAGCACCAAGGGTATGAATTTTCTCAAATATGGGAGGCATTACCCTTTTTATTTATTTGGGATCGGGAAATAGGATAAGTCAACCACCAATATGAAAAAATAACAAGTGTATATATATAAACCCAAACCAAGCCCACATGCATGTTTAAACAATTTTATAACAAGGTGCAATTACAATAAAGTTAAAAGAATAACACCAAAAGAAAACAAGAGTACAACAAAAGAAAAAACTCCAACTGTCCGACTAGTAGGGTCCCGCACAGCCCTGGTAGTCCTCCTGGAAACCTGAAAGTAAACGTAGGGTGAGCATACAAGTATACTCAGTAGGGAAACCTAAAGCTCTCGTGCACAAGTGGGGAGACATCCTAATGTCCCATGAGAACAACAGATGAAACCTAGCAAGGAATTATATCCGCCCAACCTCACTAGCCACACTCACCAAAACACAAGCACAACAGGTAGTAGTATATAAGTAACAAGAGTATTGGGTACCCTGCTCCATTTCCCTTAGTTAGCTGCTCTTCCTAACGGCGAACATCATGACGCTGCCACACTCTCCCCGCCCGCACACACCTGGGCCTCACAACCACGAATCCCACCCACACACACCTGGGCCTCAAAACCACGTATCCCGCCCGCACACATCTGTGCCTCACAACCAAGTAAACCGCTCCCACACACGTGGGCCTCACAACCACGTATCTTGCCTGCACACACCTGGGCCTCATCCCGATGATTCTTGGGAAATAGTTGAACCAGCCCAAAGAGTCTTGGGGTAAAGCCACCCCAATCGAAACCTACCTGAAGGGTCTTAGGTGTAAGGTCGCCTCAAGCCATCACAGCCTAGGGTAGAAGGAGTAGGAAGGAGCTAGTAACTATGGGAAAAACACCCTATCCAATGAAATGGGACTGTTCGTCACTAAGTGCTCAACATGGGTGGGGTGCGATAAAACACAAAAGATACAGATATATATATATATATATGCATAACAAACACACATCCAAACCTATGGCTTCTAAACAGAGAAACTGAGAACATGCCTCGGCACTACTACTATGAAGCATGCATACAACAAACAACCCCAACCCCATTTAGGTTTTCACGTTTCAGCAGAATTAATTTATTTAGTTCCTTAACTACTGGGAAACTATCCACAACTAACCACATTGATCATTCGTAAAACATATCCCTTCCATCCACAAATCATGTTAGGAAAACACAAACAACACAACCAAGCCCTTCTTATTAACCAAATAGCCCCATTGATTATTAATCCTATTTCATTACCCCGCCCCGCCATTCATTAACTCTTCTTCTTTTATTATTTATTATTCACAACCCAATGTCTGTTCACATTCAACCCATCCCTACAGCCCCGCTTCCAACCGCCATAACCACAACTGCATCGTACATCATTATCCATTTAATACCATTTATTGCAGCACTGCTACCCATTACCAACACAACATTCACACCAACCCACAACCAAGTTAACCGCAGCCCCACTGCTCACCCTATCCACAACAACCCACAAAACACCCCCATCACATGCCATGAAAACCAAGATAACACCCACATGTTTAATATTCCATTTTTGATTAACCGGGGTGATCACATAAGGGTTACATATTTTCATTTAATCAGCCAACTTTACATGATTAACCAAATTACACATTCCAGAAGGTTCCATCCACAAAACGGTCTAAAAGATTGGGAAAAATTTGATTGTGCAAGCAAAGTCCCCCAACGACCGTGATTTTTAGTAGGCATAATTATATTCAATTCATAACATATCAATAGGATAAACAAGATAAACATAACAACTTTCCCATCGTCGTTCTTTAACCAGTTATTATCTTCATTTAATGGTTCAACTGCTTCTAATGAAAACGAGCGGATACCCACCCCGCATGATGCACAAATTAGAGAGACGAAGGTAAGATCCCTACCTCGACAGGTTCTGATCACAACGCTCCCCTAGATCAACCTTAGAAGACGTCCGTTGGCGTTCATCACATTTTTTGGGTCCCGGAAAAACCTCCCCGGGTGGTTTTTGGAAAGGAAAGGCCAAAGGAAAGGCAACGGATCCAAGCTCCGATGTTCCGCCTCGTCGTTACGATCATGTGGCCGCTGACGGACCGTAAATTGGAGCTCGGATGAAGAAGTTATGGAAGAAAGAGCCTTCGAGTCTCTTGGGAGAACTCTGCTCAGAGGAAATGGGAGGAGAGGAGTGAATTTTAAGGAGGAGGGGACCCCTCCTTTTATAGGCGAGAAAAGGAAAAGTACACGGTGTGTACTTTATAGTACACGGTGTGTACTCGGTTATTTTACACGGTCTCCACGCGGCTTCCAACACGGATTCGCGGCCGTTGACTAGTCAACACACGGTTTGAGGGTAACACATATGTGGGGAAGGACTACACGACGTGTAGTTTAGACACCCTGTGTGTACTCATTTATTGCACATGGCATGGACACGACTCCAACACGGTATACGACCATTGACTGGTAATGCGTACGCAGGGAAGGACTACACGGCGTGTAGAACTGGACACACGGCGTGCACCCATTATTTCACATAGCGAGGACACGACCTGCAACATGAGGTATACCCATAAAGGGGGTACATGACGTGTACTCAAACTACACGGCGTGTAGTTTCAAAATTACGGAAAGTGTGGGAAAAGTCCATTTTACCCTCCAGAACACTTCATGACCTTCTTTTTGAATAAGGAATGGGCCGGAGAGGTCCGTGCCATTACAATATAATATGATAATAACTTTTGAAAACCATACTATGCATATCATAAACCATAAATTTGAGTCATGGAACAAATAATTACAGTATATAAGATATGAATCATAATGGAATAAAATAACATGATCCATGAGAAAAGGAAACTCAAATCAGTCATAGATTTTTTGAATACACATTAGAATATAAAATCATATGTCAAGGATCCCTACTAAGACATTCATATCATATTAGTCTTAGGATAACCATCTGTGCACCTACTTTGGGATGGGGGATAACCTCTTATTGAAAAATTTTCAAGATAGGTATAACCTCCCATAGAGCATATTTTTAGATTTGGATAATCACCCATGTACTATCTACAGTTAGGGAATATTAATCATTACCCAAAATTTTATTTGGAGATATAGGTGTAAAGACTCGGAAATTTCAAGGAAATTTTTTTCTTAATTTTCTTTGGAATTTTACAAGAACGCAGTTTCTGACGGCGCCTGATTCCGAGGCCCGGTGTGCCCGGAATTAATTTCCGAAGTTTGGCTCGGGTACGTTCAGTGAACGAGCGAGCGAGAATTTCTATCTTTTGAACCGGTGCTCGGAATAGAAATCTGATTGCACCGATGAACTGGCAACGCCGGTAATCGCTTAAGGGAACCTTTACCGTAGTTGCGTTTGTGCGGGAGAAGAAGTTAATTTTTTGGGGTTTTATTAAAAAAGTGAATAAAATTGTTAAATCAATTTTATTTCATGTTAAGTTGTTAACTTCTCCCATGGGAAGTTGGTGGTGGGCCCACATCCATCCAACTTCTCATGTGTGGATATTTGAAAGGGTGGGGTCCACACAAACCCCTCCCCACCTCTTCAAATTCCTTAACTTTCCTAACCCCTCTAAACCCTCCATTTAAGTTTTGATAACTTAACACCTCCTTAATTTTATAACATCTTATGTTAATAACTTAAGTGAGTTAAATATGGGTTTTGAATTTTCAAACTCTTGAAATTAAAAACCTATATTGGGTTAATAAAATAAGTGGGAGGATTATTTTATTTTGGGGTTAGTTGTTCTTGTGGTGGAGACTTGGGAGAGAAAAGGTTAAGTCTTCTTCTTCTTCCACATCGACGAAGAACGCGAAGAACACCTCCAACGAAAAAATCTCCACCGAAGAACGTGACGTCTTCTTCCAACGACGTTTCCCCTTCGAACGCACCTCGACGACAACGGAGTCAACGTTCTTTCCCCGTGACGCCCGACCTCCGCGACGCTCGTCTTCCGCAGGTTGTTGACGTGCACCGTATCTGAATCGAGGTAGGGGTTTATTTATTTAATTGTTCGTGAATACAAACTTGGTGATAATCGTGGATTAAAACCCTTTTTGTTATTGAATAACGCGAGGGGGTCGGACCGCACAAACACGGCCGACCCTCCTCCTTTGTTTTTCGTGATGGTATCTTGAGGATGATACGAGAAAACGTGGTGTCGTCGCACCACAAGATTTATTGCGGAAGATACGCGCGGCGCCGTCGCACCGCGCCGTGGAAAGAAATCCAAGAACGCGATGTCGTCGCGTCGCGTCGAAGAAATTCAAAGGCGCCACGGCCGGAGCAGGGCCGCGGCGGAGGGAAGCGATGTCGTCGCATCACGCCGAACGGCATAGGCCGCGGTCGGTTCCGGGCCGCGGCGGAGCAAGATGACCGGCCGCCGGCACCGGGCCGCTGGTGTCGGCGAAGGAAGGACCGGCCGTCGCCGGTCCTTGGTGGCGAAATCAGTCGGCCAGTGCAGGCCGTCCGTGCAGTGGAGACCGGGGGAATTAATTGCCACGGCCGGGTCTTCAAGCGGCCCCAATTAAGGGGTCGCGGTTTCACAAAGGGGGGGGGGCTTTGCCCCCCGCGCGCGGCACCCGAACGACGCGCTGGCCGCACTGTCGGCCGGGTCGCGACGCCGGCCGGGCCGGTTCCAGCCGGACCGGGTCGTGTGGACCCGGTTCGGGTCGGACCAGGGGGGTCGGGCCGGGCCCAGACCCCCAGTTTCGGACCACTTTTGGTCAAATGCCCGTATCTTGGGCTACGGGCCTCCAAACGACTCGCCGTCAGCGGCAACGCGATCCTTGGACCAAGACGGTCGTTTCGGTATACTATACTCAAGGTACATCTTCCTTTTCGGGAGGCTACGTGGTTAAAACTCCATAGTTAAGCGTGCATGGCCTAGAGTAGTGATCAGGATGGGTGACCTCCTGGGATGTTTCCCAGGGTGGGTGTGAGACGGAAAAGCCAATAACTTCCAGACCAGGCGTCCGATTGACGCGCCGTCTATTGCGTTGCGTTCCTATTGATGATACGGAACTTTTGGAATCCTCCGCCTGAGTTTTGGATACAGATGGATAGTGGCCGGGTTGAATCGCACTGAAATCCAACCGGGCCCCTGGAACGGAAAAGCTGATATCTTTCTGACAGAACGTCCGTTTGACGAACCGTCAGCGGCATTGGTGATCGCGATGAGAAACGGTCCCTATGAGTTTACCCTATGAGAGTTCGGGGTATAGTTGAGATACGGCCGGGTTTGGTTCGCTCACGAAACCAACCGGGCCCCTAGGACGAAAAGGCTAATAACTCACAGACCGGGCGTCCGATTGACGCGCCGTCTGTTGCGTTGAGACCCCTATGACGTGGAGGTCCTTTGAGATAATTCTTCGTGGGACTTTGAGATACATGGAGTATCAACCTATAGCTCGTGGAGCGGACCCTCCTAGTGACGAGCGTGCGGAGTACGGAGACCGTGTAGCTGGCTGAGACCCGACGACTGCTGATCGAACGACTCAGTGTGTTACAGAGGTGTGCTTGGTTTTAGCGGCACATGGGAGCGCTTGGTTGTAGCTGCAGACCCACGACAGAGGTGCGCTTGGTTGTAGCGGCACATGGGAGCTCTTGATTGTAGCGACAGACCCACGACAGAGGTGCGCTTGGATGTAGCGGCACATGGGAGCGCCTGGTTGTAGTGGCAGACCCATGATAGAGGTGCGCTTGGTTGTAGCGGCACATGGGAGCGCTTGGTTGTAGCAGCTGGCCCACAGTACTCGATGGGTGGAGTTCTTCAGTAGTCTTAGGTTAGTGAGCAGTACCTCGGAGTCGTGACAGGACCACTGTACACTCCAGAGACGGAGCTCTTCAGCAGTTACGGTTTCGATAATGGAAATCTTGGTTGAGCTGAGACTTTTGACCTTGTGTTTACCTCATGATTGAGATGGGTCACTTGCTAACTCTGGTATATGTATGGGCATTTACCCGGGTAGTGGTTATCCATTGATTTCACAATCCTTGTGTTTCCTCATGATTGAGATGGGTTACTTGATAACTTAGGTATATGTATGGGCATATACCTAAGTAGAGGTTATCTGTTGAGATCTTCTTTGTGGTTATCCTTGTTTTTTTAGTGAGACCTTGAAGGTCTCGGGGTCCCTACTGAGTATCGTTATACTAACCCCTGCACAGGCTATGCCCGCACCACGTTGTGTTGGTTGCAGACGACGGGCAGTACTGACAGAGGCCGAGTGTTCGAGGACTGGACGGTACCTGGAGGTGGACTATACGACGAGATGGTACCTGGAGGAGGACCTCACGACGAGACGGTACCCAGAGGTGGACGTGACAACGAGGCGGTACCCGAAGGTGGACCACTAGGCGGACATACTCGGAGCGGACGGCGGGACCCGAGGAGCAGAGGAGCTATCTGTACCCACCCTTCAGGTGGGATTTCCAGTGGACAGCTCGGCGTAGCAGCTTTACTTTTCAGTTGTTGTTTTCCCTTCGAGTTGTACTTTACAGTTGGGCATGTATTTTCGGCCCCTTTTTACTTTCCGCACTTACTATTGTACTCAGTTTTTACTTAGTGTTTACTTCTTCCACTTGTACTCTGTGTGATTGTTTACTTTACAAAGGCAATGCCCTCCCTTTTTACCGGGATTTATGCCTTGGTGCTAGTCGCCAGCCCCTGGCCTATGGAAGGCGGGCTTGGGGTAGTCACGGCACGGGCCCCGAGGACGGGTCGTGACAAATTGGTATCAGAGCAGTTCGGTTCTACCACAGAACTTATAACTCTGATGTTTCTTTCTGTGAAGCAATAGTGTTGAGAGTACCGAGTGTGGTTTTCAGTTCAGGGAGTCCAGTGTTGGTGCGGGCGGCCGACGTATCCATACACCAGGACCCTGACAACTGATTTCTAACTTTGTGCATGAAAACACTAATTGCGTGTGTGTTTTCAAAGGTTTTCCCTTAAAACAGCTCAAACCAGGTCAGCTCACGAGGTATAAACGTTTGACCGTGTCACGATGTTTTTTTCAGAATGCCTTTTCACGGACGACCAGCTAGAGCCCCGAGAGTGGTACGTACTGACAGCCCGCCGAGCGACGAGGCCTCAGTACAGGGCCCTATCCCAGTTGAGGCACTAGCGGAGGCACCAGCGGTACTGCTACCCGTTGGGCCACCGATGCCACCAGCCCTAGCAGTAGGCGATGTACGATGCTTGAGCGCGCTGCACGAGTTCCAGCGCCAGAGGCCACCCAGGTTCCGGGGAGAGACGGACCCGCAGGCGGCTGAGGTTTGGCTGGAGGCTGTGGTGAGAGTCTTCAGGCTAGTGGGGACGCCGGCAGACTTCATGGTGATCGTTTCTACCAGCCTCCTTCAGGCAGCAGCAGGCAGGTCGTGGAGCCACTTGTTCCAGTTTTGCGATGAGATGAACTTCGCATAGGAAGGCTTCGAGACCTTCTTCAGGGTGGTGTTTGTGCCAGTATATCTACACCCCGAGCGTGTACAGGAGATTCTACCTTTGTCGTGTGCTTTTCGATCAGTATCCGAGTCATCTGTGGGAAGTAGACAGATGATGTAGAGGTCCAGGAGGACCGGACTAGCAGTTGGACGATCTCGGGTTTTAGGACCGGTGGTGCGGGGCACCCGAGGTGGGGTCAGAGCTAGGCGTGCCAGAAACAGACAATGTTACTCCTGCGGCGGAAAGTGTCACCTGGCACGTGACTGTCCGACTCTTCGTACGATTGATCAGCGGGTGTTGGAGGAGCCACCGAGATAGAAGCAGCGGTGAGTGCTTGAGTAACAGCCGAGCAGTGGACAAGGCAGTAGAGCTCTGAGAGCAGGTGGGAAGGAGAGGAACTAGTGGATACGTCCTTTGTACTTCTAGTTCCATGTTGCTTTGTATTCGTGTATTTGTACAATGAGCTGCAATAATAAAAAGACACTTATCTTTGTTACTTTCCTGTCCTTTTGTCTGGTTGATACTGAGTGGTCCCGGTTAAACTGTTGACTTGACCCACACTTTCGAGATTTCTACTGGAGGGGACCCAGTGACCTCACACTGATGCCGAATGTTTGACTCGACCCTTGGAGGCGAGAGTGACAGTTGGATCTCTTAGTAGATACGTCGAGGCCTTACGACGTCATCCATGGCATGAATGCATCATTCATGTCAGGATTGACTGTATTAGGCAACGAATGTGGTTCATCTAGGGGATGCGACTGAGTTTCTCTTATCGGCAATGAAGAAATCATAGCAGCTCTTGTGAGACTAAAGGAGGTCCAGGACATCCAAGAGAGGATGAAGACTGCTCAGTGCAGTAAGAAACAGGAAACCGGTGCCAGTCATAGAGACTCGGGCGTGTTAAGAAGAGGAAGCTTAAAGGAGAGATGAGTCTACGAAGCAGTAGACGTGGAGGCAGATCTAGGAGAGCAGCATGAGGTGGTGTACATCCTAACATGGTACAACCACCCGCCTTAGTTATTCCTGCCAGGCTCAGGGAGCTGGAGGGCGGAGGAAGAGTGCGCCTGCATGCGGTCAAGGAGTGTGACCCAATGGCTCTAGAAATGATTCAAGGGACAGTCTGTGTCCTCTACTAGATGTTATAGTAACGGACATCGATGTGAATCATTTCTTGCTTTCACAAATCTTGTTCTAGACCTAGAGTTTCTGGTAATCTGTAGACTTGACCCTCACGTCTGGAGATACCTTGGGAGGAGACTTGATAATCACACTTACGCCGACGATGTGGTTAGACCCTCGAGGCAAGAGTTTCGGTTGGAATCTCTTGGTGACAGCATCGAGGCCTTACGACGTTAGTTTGAGTATGGAATGGGAAATAACTGTTAATACTCAAATTGACGGTTTTAGGCAAACGTCGGGATGAGTTTTCCTTGGTCGGTGAAAAGGAAACCCCAAGCAACACGGGATAAACTCTTTCACGGGAGGGTGCGACCGATAACTCTTGAATCGGCCAACCTTACCCTCGTGGCAGCAGTCGTTTGACTTCCAGTTCTAACAGGAATTGGAAACATCTGGAGTTTGAGGATGGCGACCACGTTCTTATATGGGTCTCACCTCGACAAGGTTTACAGAGATGTGGCCAAGGCGGAAAGTTATCTCCAGGGTTCAGCGGACCTTCTTAGGTCCCCATCTGGGTAGGCGGGGTGGTTTACCGCTTGACCCATTCACCGAAGTTTCACCAGGTGCATGATGACTTCCACGTATCTCAACTGAGGAGATACGTGCTCGACCCTGCGCATATCATCGACCATGAGGAGCTGGACGATGGCGATGGGGTGTCTTTCACGGAGGTTCCAGTGGGGATCAAGGATCGACAGGAGCAGATCCTACGAGGACGATCGATTCCTCGGGTGCACTTTCTTTGACAGTGCGGAACCTCCAGGTAAGCACATGGGAGCGGAAGGCTCAAATGCGTGCTCTGTACCGCTTTTGTGACCCTAGTTTGTATTGAAGCTTTACGGTGACGTAAAGCCCTGAGGTGGGAGTAATGTAAAGACCCTGAAATTTCAAGGAAATTTTTTTCTTAATTTTCTTCGGAATTTTACAAGAACATAGTTGCTGACGGCGCCTGATTCCGAGGCCCGGTGTGCCCGGAATTAATTTATGAAGTTTGGCTCGGGTACGTTCAGTGAACGAGCGAGCGAGAATTTCAATCTTTTGAACCGATGCTCGGAATTGAAATCCGATTGCACCGATGAACTCGCAACGCCGTCAATCTCTTAAGGGAACCTTTACCATAGTTGCGTTTGTGCGGGAGAAGAAGTTAATTTTTTGGGGTTTTATTAAAAAAGTGAATAAAATTGTTAAATCAATTTTATTTCATGTTAAGTTGTTAACTTCTCCCATGGGAAGTTGGTGGTGGGCCCACATCCATCCAACTTCCCATGTGTGGATATTTGAAAGGGTGGGGCCCACACAAACCCCTCCCCACCTCTTCAAATTCCTTAACTTTCCTAACCCCTCTAAACCCCCCATTTATGTTTTGATAACTTAACACCTCCTTAATTTTATAACATCTTATGTTAATAACTTAAGTGAGTTAAATATGGGTTTTGAATTTTCAAACTCTTGAAATTCAAAACCTATGTTGGGTTAATAAAATAAGTGGGAGGATTATTTTATTTTGGGGTTAGTTGTTCTTGTGGTGGAGACTTGGGAGAGAAAAGGTTAAGTCTTCTTCTTCTTCAACATCGATGAAGAACGCGAAGAACACCTCCAACGAAGAACATCTCCACCGAAGAACGTGACGTCTTCTTCAAACGACGTTTCCCCTTCGAACGAACCTCGACGACAACGAAGTCAACGTTCTTTCCCCGCGACGCCCGACCTCTGCGACGCACGTCTTCCGCAGGTTGTTGACGTGCACCGTATCTGAATCGAGGTAGGGGTTTATTTATTTAATTGTTCGTGAATACAAACTTGGTGATAATCGTGGATTAAAACCCTTTTTGTTATTGAATAACACGAGGGGGTCGGACCGCACAAACACGGCCGACCCTCCTCCTTTGTTTTTCGTGATGGTATCTTGAGGATGATACGAGAAGATGTGGTGTTGTCGCACCACAAGATTTATTGCGGAACATACGCGCGGCGCCGTCACGCCGCGCCGTGGAAAGAAATCCAAGAACGCGATGCCGTCGCGTCACGTCGAAGAAAGTCAAAGGCGCCGCGGCTGGAGCGGGGCCGCGGCGGAGGGAAGCGATGTCGTCGCATCGAGCCGAACGGCATAGGCCGCGGCCGGTTCCGGGCCGCGGCGGAGCAAGATGGCCGGCCGCCGGCACCGGGCCGCCGGTGTCGGCGAAGGAAGGACCGGCCATCGCCAGTCCTTGGTGGCGAAATCGGTCGGCCAGTGCGGGCCGGCCGGGCAGTGGAGACCGGGGGAAATAATTCCCATGGCCGGGTCTTCATGCGGCCCCAATTAAGGGGCCGCGGTTTCACAAGGGGGGGGGGGCTTTGCCCCCCGCGCGCGGCACCCGAACGACGCGCTGGCCGCACCGCCGGCCGGGTCCAGCCGGACCGGGTCGGGTCGACCCGGTTCGGGTCGGACCAGGGGGGGTCGGGCCGGGTCGGCCCGGGCCCAGACCCCCAGTTTCGGACCACTTTTGGTCAAATGCCCGTATCTTGGTCTACGGGCCTCCAAACGACTCGACGTCAGCGGCAACGCGATCTTTGGACCGAGACGGTCGTTTCGGTATACTATACTAAAGGTATATCTTCCTTTTCGGGAGGCTACGTGGTTAAAACTCCATAGTTAAGCGTGCTTGGCCTAGAGTAGTGATCAGGATGGGTGACCTCCTGGGAAGTTTCCCAAGGTGGGTGTGAGACGGAAAAGCCAATAACTTCCAGACCAGGCGTCTGATTGACGCACCGTCTGTTGCGTTGCGTTCCTATTGACGATACAGAACTTTTGGCATCCTCCGCCCGAGTTTTGGATACAGATGGATAGTGGCCGAGTTGGATCGCACCGAAATCCAACCGGGCCCCTGGAACGGAAAAGCTGGTATCTTTCTGACAGAACGTCCGTTTGACGAACCGTCATCGGCGTTGGTGATCACGCTGAGAAACGGTCCCTATGAGTTTAACCTATGAGAGTTCGGGGTACAGTTGAGATACGACATGGTTTGGTTTGCTCACGAAACCAACCGGGGCCCTGGGATGAAAAGGCTAATAACTCAAAGACTGAGCGTCCGATTGACGCACCGTCTGTTGCGTTGAGACCCCTATGACCTGGCGGTCCTTTGAGATACTTATTCGTGGGACTTTGAGATACTTGGAGTATCGACCTGTAGCTCGTTGAGCGGACCCTCCCAGTGACGAGCGTGTGGAGTACAGAGACTGTGTAGCTGGCTGAGACCCGACGACTGCTGATCGAACGACTCAGTGTGTTACAGAGGTGCGCTTGGTTGTAGCGGCACATGGGAGCGCTTGGTTGTACCGGCAGACCCACGACAGAGGTGCTTGGTTGTAGTGGCACATGGGAGCGCTTGGTTGTAGTGGCAGACCCATGACAGAGGTGCGCTTGGTTGTAGCGGGACATGGGAGCGCTTGGTTGTAGCGGCAGACCCACGACAGAGGTGTGCTTGGTTATAGCGGCACATGGGAGCGCTTGGTTGTAGCAGCTGGCCCACAGTACTCGATGGGTGGAGTTCTTCAGCAGTCTTAGGTTAGTGAGCAGTACCTCGGAGTCGTGACAGGACCACTGTACACTCCAGAGACGGAGCTCTTCAGCAGTTACGGTTTCGATAATGAAAATCCTGGTTGAGCTGAGACTTTTGACTTTGTGTTTACCTCATGATTGAGATGGGTCACTTGCTAACTTAGGTATATGTATGGTCATATACCTGGGTAGTGGTTATCCATTGATTTCACAATCCTTGTGTTTCCTCGTGATTGAGATGGGTTACATGATAACTTAGGTATATGTATGGGCATATACCTAAGTAGAGGTTATCTGTTGAGATCTTCTTTGTGGTTATCCTTGTTGGTTTAGTGAGACCTTGAAGGTCTCGGGGTCCCTACTGAGTATCGTTATACTCACCCATGCACGGGCTATGCCCGCACCTCGTTGTGTTGGTTGCAGACGACGGGCAGTACTGACAGAGGCCGAGTGTTCGAGGACTGGACGGTACCTGGAGGTGGACTATACGACGAGATGGTACCTAGAGGAGGACCTCACGACGAGACGATACCCAGAGGTGGACGTGACGACGAGGCGGTACCCGAAGGTGGACCACTGGGCGGACATACTCGGAGCGGACTGCGGGACCCGAGGAGCAGAGGAGCTATCTGTACCCACCCTTCAGGTGGGATTTCCAGTGGACAGCTCGGCGTAGCAGCTTTACTTTTCAGTTGTTGTTTACCCTTCGAGTTGTACATTACAGTTGGGCTTGTATTTTCGGCCCCTTTTTACTTTCCGCACTTACTGTTGTACTCAGTTTTTACTTAGTGTTTACTTCCTCCGCTTGTACTCTGTGTGATTGTTTACTTTACAAAGGCAATGCCTTCCCTTTTTACCGGGATTTACGCCTTGGTGCTAGTCGCCAGCCCCTGGCCTATGGAAGGCGGGCTTGGGGTAGTCACGGCACGGGCCCTGAGGACGGGTCCTGACAATAGGTCTCACCCATATCATAATTGAAATCATTCATATATGTTATACAAGACAACAAATCATTCATTATATCATATCCCATGAAAATAATTGTGTTTCAGACACATGTAATCATATGATCATATCATTCATCATGGAAAATGTAATGTGTTTCATAAAATATTTCTAATCATAATCCAAAAAAATCATAGAAATATTAATAATGGTATCCATGGATCATTTCATCAGTAAATAATAAGTTACATAAAAATCATGACATCTTAGATGAAAATTAATTTTTAATGAAAATTAACATGGAATATTTCTTGAGGGAAAAATCAATTCAAAATACCCTTTTCTATAATAAAATACATAAAATTTTGAGAAATATCACTTATTTGAATATAATATTAAAAATGTATAAAAAATATTTAAAAATTCAGTTTAATCACTTCATCAAGAAAAATATCATTTTCAGTTTTAAAAATAATTACAGACTTAAAACATTTTACAAATTCTTTTCATTGGAAATGTACTTTAAAATTTAGAATAGAATATTTAAAAAAATTATTGGTCATGAAAATATAAAATTTTATGAATAGAAAATAATGTTTCCTTTTAAATTTTAAGTAATATCCTAACATTACATTCCTTAAAAACACGAATATCCTTTTTAAAATATTATAAAAAAACAAAATAGGGTTAAAATAACATCAAGTTATCCAATAGGTTCGTTACAAAATTTTTAAAAACATATTTAGAAAACATGGATATGGTAGAAATAATTTTTTTGATATAAAATAGTACATATTTTAGTTTTTATGAAAAAAACGCTTTCAAAATAATGAGGACATAAACAAGGAATATGAGGTGGAAATTTTACCCTCAATAAACAACTATAGGAGAGGTGTGATCATGATTTTATATTGGTATGGATCATGATATTTCATCATCAGAATCATAATCATAAACAATCTTAATAAATTATGAGAGTGTATCGAAAACAACATACCACTTTTGAAACATTGAATCATAATCCACAAAAAGGAATGAAATTAAAAGAAACTCAATATATCATTAGAATAAATAATTTTAGGTTAATACATTTCAAATTTTCTGTTTTACACTACATAAAATAATATTGGCTTGTAACACAATGTAATTCCCAAAGAAGAAAACGTAAGTAAAAAAATACCATCACACATTGGTAACATTGAATTTTAAATTCTATGAAAGGGATATTCTAAAATTTATATTTAAATAATAATATCTTATTGATACTAATCGTAAAATAAATTAATGTGTAGTTCATAAATCATAAAAATGAAATAAAATGTGTGTAATTTCTTTCCCATCCTCATTGGCTCGAGATGATGGTGATATGATGCATGGCATTAGGTGACGTTCTCATGGTGCCAAAGGATGGTAATAAAAGTTGATGTATAAAAAACAATTGGGGAAAATATTTCTCATAGAATAAAAATATCCAACCCACTGGCCCATAATAGACCAAAACTACATGATGCTTGTCATTATATAAACCATTATGCTACCAAATTACAACCATACTATTCTATAAAAATTCACAAAAATCAATACAAATAAATCACAACCATCCCAAAATCAGAGCACAAAAAGGATGGATCATCAATACCACCAAAAAACCATTAAACAGTCCAAAATATCACACCGAGCTCAATGATCTAGGCACCACAATACTTAACTAACATCATGATGAATCTCAAGAAAAATGAGATGCTTTACCTTTTCCTATATCTCAGAATAACACATCCATAAAAACACCTAGGTGCCAAAGAAGGGGGTGAGTAATAATATTTAGCATATCTTCCAAAAATGGATTTCTGATAGATGCCAACATGATAGAACCATTATCACATATATATAAACAATTTTATTGAAAATATCAAAGTGTGTAACAATTTAGAACAAGCCAAACACACCCTTACCTGACCACTTTTACCCAAATCCACACAATAAAAGGTAAAACCAACCATCAATCCATAATATATTTTACCATCACATATTATCATTGCAATTTCATCTGGATTATCCACAGTTATAAAAAAAACATAGCCATAATGTTTGAAACACTCTAAATTGTCTAACAATCATGGTGGAACGTCTTGTCCAAGACCATTTACTACATTACCAATCTCATGGTACTTATTGGCTACTTTTCCTTGATAGTGGACCTTCCATATACTATCCATCAAATTTTTATTTTTTTAACTCCCTTTCCACATCACATAAATTTCAATCACATTCACAAATACTTAACCAACAAACAAACATATATCACAACAATTCCACAACATTCTAAAAACAACCATTTCAATCACAACTAATCCCCTAGACCATTTTCCATTCCACATTACCATTAAATAAAACTAACCCTTTTATGGAAACCCTTTTCGAAAATCATTTTCATAAATCATCCAATGAAAATGATTTTAAAATCTACATTTTAAAATCCAACATCAAGAACTTTTCACCGTAATATCCCATTTTCACCAAAATCAAAAAATCATCACCAAAACAAATTTCCATCAATATTAAAACGTCATAATCACAAAAAGATTCCTAAAAACCCAACTATTTAAATACAATTCTTATAATTATTGAACAATTGAGTCAAGATACAATCCATATACCATAGGGTTCTGTTAAAATTGACCAACTCACTACTGAACCACAAATCCGGTTGAAATCTCCAACAAACCCACCATAGATATCTTTTAATGAAAAAAATCCGAAATATAAATATTTTAGAAAAAAACAACCATATATCTACATGAAATAGTTGTAGATCTCGAAATCCAAGAGAGAGAGAGGGAGATGTAGATCTAACATAAATGAATAAATAATCAAGAGATGAGACTTACTAGAGAAATTGTGGACATACCATGTAAAGCTTGTTTTCTTATATTGCACAGTTACATAGGGTTTTTGCAGGGTTTTACCTAACCATGATCAAACTCTGTGCCCTTCAGAAAGTCCCAAAACCATTCCAAGAAAGTGCCAAACCCTTCCAAAAATTACCCAAAATATTTAACTACATAATAAAAGTATTAAAATATATACATACCTCAATCTGGGGTGTACTACAACATGAATATGACATTTTTTCATAACATAATAAATAAGAGACATGAATCCTTTACTTTATGTCTCAATACCCATTTTACCTCTTTAAAACTCATGTATAATAGATATTTTTATTTTATTTATATATTAATGAAAAATAATTATATATATAACACTATATGTTAATTTTATCTTACTATTAATTAAATTTATATTAAAAATTCTATATTTCAATTACATTTCAGGAAATAAATGATTTTTTGGTATCTATTTTGATTTTTTATGTTTGGTTATATGGATTTGATCATTTTTATATGAAAATAATAATTTTAAGAATATGTTATATGTGAAATAAATTATTAATATATTTGTTTATTGTAATCCATAAAATTCATAGATAGAAAATTAAATACAATGTTCTTCGAGAGGGTAGTATGTACACACTCATGATCACGTTTCAATAATCACGATAGTTGAAATAAAAGAAACATAAAAAAAATAAAAAAAATAAAGAGTATTTTCTAATATATATCAATTATATTAATTAATTTTACCATAATTACCTTCCACGAAATGTGATACTGAAACTAAATCACATCGTCGCACGAGACCGTAGTCCAACACACACACGAATGACATTATCATATCACTCAAATATTTCAATGTAATATTTTAAATTTGATATCATAAATAATTAATAATAATATTTTTAAAAATATAATAAATATTAATTTAATATGACCTCTTTCCCATTCATGTAATCAATAATTGAAATACACATCACCTCGTTTCGTGAGGCGATAGTCTTCCTTACACATGTGGAACATAATGCTTTCCCAAAGAATTGGAGGATAGAAGGTAGATAAAATATTATAATTATATTTGTAAAATACGACAATAAAAATCATATATGATTACAAATACATCATTATATTGATCCATGAGAGGTTGTGATGGAAAATGAATAACATCAGTTCATGACGTTCTTATCCATTGTATACCTGATTGACGGTTTTGTTAACCATTTAATGGAACATGAGACATATATAGGATATTACATTAACACAATAACATAATATTATATGGGTAATACTATTGTTATTATATCATTATAATTTAAGATGATTTTTAGGAGGAGGGGGAATAAATAAAATAAAAATGCATGTTTTGGAATTTTATCCCTTAATTGGAGAGCCGTTGTTTTGTACATAAATCCTTAATAGGAAGGATTCCTAATAAATATTTATCCTAGAGTAATATTATATTGAAAATGATATGATATTTGTTTATTAATAGGAAAAAAATGGATATTGGTGTGTGAATATGAGGAGGAAAGTAGTGGCCTTTTAAAAGTGGGGGAGAGGGCAGACATTGAATTTTGGGAAAGTATAATGTGTTTCCACATTTTTCACATGAAACAAGGAAGAAATTTATATAATTATAGAACCTTAGAATTGATATGGTATTTATAGGTCTATAAAATTTTTGTTGGAGAAGTTTCAATGTCATTTTACAAATTCTCTATTTCAGTTTAACCGCTAGTAAACCCTTTTTTAAAACATAACCAAGATAATTAATTTTTTTGGTATCACTATTAATATTGTTAAGAAAAGGGTAACATTATAAAATAATTTTAATTATTATTATTAAAATTATGGATTCCATTTTTCAAAATTCCATTCATTGAAGAAGAAAATTTTAATTTAAAATTTACTATACAAGCATGAAGAGAAAGCAGTTTTTGATAAAGAACATTTTCAAACATTTAAAACAAAATTATATCAAAATTAAACATGATATTGAAAAAAAACTAAATTGTAGTAATATGTAAATAATTTATCTAATTATACTAATAAATCCAAATTAATATAATATTAATATTTTAAATGTGTTGAATAAAAACATAACTTTTTAATAAAACCTAGTATTTTTCATTATTCATTGAAAATTTACCGTTTCATGAAACTCTCATAAATACACTCCATAATAAATAATAAATTAAATTAAAATGATTAAATAATTTTTTTCCAATGAATATTCTATTATAGTAAATAATTTATATTAAAATAAGTGTGAAAATGTGAAAAACTAGCATTTTTGAAAAAAAAATCAAAATGTAAAAAAAAATTTATTAATATATATAAATCACAGAAAAAACATAATATGGATGTAATAAAATTGAATGAATTTATAAAATATATATTCAATTAATATTATCATCAAGGTTTTATTATTTTAATGTATTGAGATAACCTAATATTGTGCACACAAAAATTATTTGTCAAAAATGATTTCCATTATTATAACTTTGTTTTTGTTTAATTAATAATTAATTGGCACCAAAATAATTCATTTTATAAATATATTTACAATATATATTTGAATTATTTAGTTAATATTATTAAGACCCTTCCAAATTTTTTTAGAAAAGTATGATATCAAAAAATAATATTTTAAAACTATGTCATGTTTCACTGAAAATCAGTGCTGCATGTAGTGAAAGATATCAAATGAATTAAAACTATTTGAAAAAAATATATATTTCAGAAAATGTCATGGAGTAACAATATACCCCCAATAAAATTATTTTCATCCTTGAAACATGTCACTCTGATAATAACTAATGATGAAAATTCTTCCTCATTATATCCATAGGTTCCCAAGTAGCAATGTCAAGAGAGCGGTTTCACCATAAAACAGTAAATAGGTGAGTGGTCTTGTTTCAAAGAACATTATTTCTAGGAGTCATAACCTCAATCAATTGTTCCAAATATGATATATAGTTATCTTGAAGTATGAACGTTGATTTTAATAGATGTTATTGATTATATATGCACATTCTAAAGAGATATACAAGGAATATATAGTGTGTTGGAACTAAGTATTTTCGTTGCTAATGATGGAGTTTAGTTTGTGTTTATCATCAATCTATACATGGATGAATAGGGATTTTGCAAAGAATTAGGTCATACACTTGTGTCTGAAATTAATATTGATGATGTCATAGTTTCCCAGTGATTTATTGTTTTTTGGGTGTCAAAATCATGATTATGGTATTGGGAAACAAAGTATTTTCAGATAATAATTACATGCATGTGAAATAACATTTAAAATCAAATAAAATAAATGAACCACATAACTTAGAACATGGTCTATGTACCATGTTCTAGGAATGGTTTGCGGTCGCATTCCAAGATATGAGAATGGTACGCAGAGTGGTACACGGAGTAGTGTGCAAAGTGGTGAGAGGAACTGAAAATAGTTCACATCAATGGTACGTGGTGAAGGAATGAGGTACATGGGATGTTAAAGGTTGAAAAAAAAGTGGTACGCAACAATGGTACGCAGTGAATGCATGTGGATCACAAAATAATGACAGTTGGATGGATTTTTTTGGTTTCTGAAATAGTAGCTATACACTGTGGAGGCTAATCATACACCAATGGAGTTAAGTATGCAGATAATATCTTCCCACAATGAAAATTTGGGTAAATCAATTTAGAAAAATTTTGGTGTAACTTACCTCTTTAAGGAATAGTAATCCCTTTTGTTGAGTATAATATTGGAGATTAATATTTCAGGAAGAAATACGGTGATGTTTGATATATTTCGCAGTGGAGAAGATGGTACGTAGAGATAATCATCCACATAAGGGAAATATTCTATGGAAGAGTGTGTGGTTCGCATAGAAAGATCACGTTGTACATGGTGAAGAAAGGAAGTACACGAAGAAAGAAGGCACGTTGAGGTGTTAATAAGTATGTAGAGTAGGGCAGAATGAGGAGCATCACCATTCACAGAGGAGCTAGAGGGTATACGGAAAGTACATTGGTATGTGGAAATATCAGCAGCACGCTAAAACAAATGTAGTATGCGGAACACCCAAGGAAGACTGAAAATTGAACAAATCAGCTTGCGAAATTAATTTCCATAACCTATTAGTGTACGAGAAAAATAATTTAATTCTTTTGGTCATTACGGGACTTAAAAGTGCATCAATTTATAGTTTAAGTTTTATGATCAAATGCTAAAACATTTAAGCGACCCTCAAGTCAAAAAACCGAGTGAAGATTATTCCATCATAGTGAGAAAAGAAGAATTAGTTGAAGTGATCTGAGGTAAATAGTTTGTTATCCCTAAAAACTAGTAAATTTAGTGTTTCTGGAACAAAGTGACTATGCTAAGATCTTGTAATCCACAACTTTTGAAGATTAGTGGTTTTGGTTAGTCTAGAAGACTGTCAGCGTATGCTCCTTTCATGTAGCCCTTAGTGGTGAACCAACTAAAATTGATGTCATTGCATTGAATTTGATTGTTTATTTTCTGCACTACATCTTCAGATTGTTTTAACGGGCTACTAAATACGTGGGAAAAATACTTTAGTTTAGAAGAAAAAGTTGACACCTTGATTCACCCCTCCCCTATCAGAGTGTTCTGGTGTCCTTCAAGTGGTATTAGAGGATAAAGGTTATGGGTGTTAAATCTGTCTATTTTTATGACATGTACAATCCAGTGAATATCTAGGGAGTTCTTTTGTTTCATGGATGTAACTTTCAGATATGGAAGAACAAGATGATATCTCATCTAAGATACCATGTAATGTAGGTCTTAATTTCTACTAAACAGGGAATACAAGTCACTGATCCTACAAGACTATCAATTACATATACATACATGAAATGACATGATACTGTTGCAAAAGCACAGAATGCTCTCAAAAAATCACTTTCTGATTAGATTTATCTAAAGTTAATGGGTTTGAAATCTACCAAATCAATGTTGTAAAAAATATAGATTATATATGAAGAAAATAGGAGAGTGAAGGACATGAAACATAAATTACTACACAACCGGTTTGATGATCTAAATATTTACAGTGATAAGAATGCAAACTCCTTTTTTAATTGAAATACCCAAATTGGAGGAGAAAACCATGGTCTGGGAGAAGAAATGAAATACATTGAAATAGTAAAGAAAATATTATGAATACTTCCATCCCTTTACAATGCAAAGGTTTCGGCCCTTGTGTAAAGAGATCTCTCTACACTATCATTGAATGATATGATGATCCATCAATCGACATATGAAATCAGAATCATACCAGAAGAAGCTATGAATCATGTATGTTTGGAAATAAAATTCAAATCCACATATAAACTATAAATTTCAGGAGACTGTGTTGATGAATATTATGTGTAAAAATAAGATATTCTTCTCATTTCCATGAAAATCAATAATGTAACAGGGAAATTTGAAAGCAAGATACCTTTGGCTTGTTTTTGCTGTGGAAGAGTTGGGAACATTGCCTCTCGTTGCCCAAGAAATTTGAATGACGAAGTACTCAAAGATTAAGACATTCAAAAGCCTCAAAAAAGGATTTTCAAAAAGAGAGATTTTAAATCTGGAATAAAATTTCAACGAAAATGTTTTGTTTGTGAAGAATAATATGATAAAAATGAACTCTTTGATGAAGAATAAGTAAAATTAAAATTTGGGAACCATGCTTCCATTACGGATACAATTGAAAATACAGAACAATTGATAGATAAAGAAAGAGATAATTGGTTGGCTGCAGATGTTGATCCCATGGTGAAACATAAGGATATATTTAGAAAGCATGAGAATAAATGTAAGAGATGAAAAAAGTGGAATGAAAAGGTGCAAGAATCCTTAGAATATATTGATCAGCTGGAAGAAGAAATTGATCAGCTAAAAGAACTGCTGAAAGTTAATTCATCAATCTGTGAAATCACTAAAGATGTTACAAAACTAATAATCAAAATTGAAGAACAATAAATGGTCATAAACGACCTTATCTCAAATATGGAGGATAATTCTGAACCCATTGGTGGACTCTAAGAAGAAGTTGTTACTTAAAGAAGTAAACTTGAAAGTGAATCAATTTCCAATGAAGAAAAGAAGAAAATAAAATTTTGAAGGTTCTCAGATGTTGAGCTGCTAGAGATAAAAAATATGGATTAGATGGAGTTAAAAAGATCATGAGTGATCAAAGAACTGCATGCATGGTGAATAGTGGAATTAGTTGTGATATTGAAATGTGAAATGATATAAATAATGTGAACCAGAATAAAGGAATGTTTATAGTTTATCATAATTAAATTCCACTAGAAGTGCTAAAAAAAGAAACCCTTAAATAAAAATAAAAAAAGAACAGAAGATTATACTTGATTTTATAGAAAGTATACAGAGTCAAACTATTTTCCTGTTTAATAAGGCATGTTGATAAGTAGAAGTGAGAATACATTTCCATTCATGAAGTAAATGTTTTGTGGTGATCTAGGTCAAACCATGTCATACTATGAATATTCAAGGAGTTATAGGAATTGGAAAAAGTTAGGATTTAAACAAAGGAGAATATATTCTAATACGAATTCTTATAGTTGAAAGAAAGTCTATGGATATTGTTTTCACTATTATAACTTTGGGAATAAAGCTGTGAATTGTAGGTAGAGATATTATAGGTGAAATTCATTGATTGCTCAGAGATGAGTTAATAATCATCAAGCAGGCAGGGTCGCTATTTTAGATATATTTTCTCCTCTGAATGAAGAATTTGTATATGAAGAACCCGTGTACATGGAAGAGAGAATTGAAAGGCCATACGTGTCCTACACTCAATCCAATATATCATGGAATGAAACAAAACAAATTGAAAAATAAAATTTTGCAGAAATATCCCCCAAAGAAATAATGAACAAAAGCACATGGATTCTTGATATCAGATGTTCATCTCACATAACGGTTAATTTAGACATTTTAACGAATGTCAAGAAAAGGTCAAAGTAAAATTGAGTTTCAGTAACGACGGGTCTTTGAAAATAAAAATGTACTTGATGTACAAAGTTGCCTAATAAAGAGTTGAAGAAAACGAAATTCCTTTTTTGTGGATGGTCTGCATCACACATTCTGAGTGAGATTCAACTCGGTAAATTAGTAATTACTCTGACATTCTATGAGAAATGATATAATATCAGTGGAAGTTTTGGGAATTCTGTCATGAATGGATATAGAACATATGGAAACTTATAAGAGGTTGACAACAAAGTGAACATCATCTACATAATAGTTGAGGAGGAAAACAAATTTCTACATCGGATATTGGATCACACCAATCAGCAAGACATGGATAAGATATCTGAGCTAAATATAGTCCCGGATATCCCAAATCTAATGGGTGAATGAGAAAATACTTGTGACGCTTGCATGCGGGGGAAACTGGTCAGAATTTCATATCGTCTATAGAAGAAACATGCAACTAATCTTCTTGATAACATTCATATAGACATATGTGGCCCGATAATTGTTGTCAGAACTCAGGGAGAATGGTACTTCATCCTTTTGATAAATGATTATTGTAGAATGGAATGTGTAATGGTTATACACTAACACCAACATGTTCTTGACATCATGAATCATATTGATGAATCGCTGAGAATGATATTGGATGAAATATCTATGTTTTGTGATCTGAAAATGGTGGAGAATAAGTGTCCATTAAATTTGAAAATTACCTTGAAAAGCATGGGATACAACATGAGGTATCTTCTGTGAGAACTTCAAATGAAAAATGTGGTTGTTGAGTATAGTAATCAATAAGTAAACAACATGGCTGGAACTGTACTAATCAAGAGTCGTATTACTCGACATTACTAGAATGAGGTAGATCAATCAGAAATGTATATTCAAAATTTAACAGGTCTTTATATGGGTGAGACAAAGTCAACATATAAACTGTTTCGTGGAAGGAATCCCTCCTTGAATTTTTTTTTGTGTTTTCATATGTAAATGTATCATCCAAAACAAATAATTAAATCAAGGGATGTATGGTGACAATACATATGATGGAATTTTTATTGGATACTCAATGAACAACAAATCCTATAAGTGTTTCTATAAAAACCTGGGAATAAGTGTGGAGAGCAATGATGTTAATATCATCATAGTGAAAAATAAGAATGCTTCAGGGAATTCTTCTAATGATGTGATATAAGATGAGGTAGAATGTGAACATGGAACAAATGATAATAAAGAGATAGAGGAAGATGTTCAGAACTCTTATGATTAACATCATGATGTTGAATCATAAGAATAATTCAAATAGGAAGTTATAGCTAAAGATGATATAGTAGAATACCAAAAAAAGAATTCGATGATAATAGATTGATCAGTCCATCATTTTTGGGGATTAGAATTCACCTACACAAATATAGAGAATGTGGAATAGTTATCAATCTACATTTCTATCAGTTGTTCAGCCATCCTCATTTGAAGAGGCTGCAATGGATGAGTCAAGGGTTAAAGAAAAGAATGATGATTTATATATGACTAAAAAATTAGACATGGGATCTTTTAAGAAGTAATGAAGGTCACAATGTGATTGGTACAAAGTGGATTTTCAAGACTAAATTTTAGGAGAATGGATATTTGATAGAAAATAAGTTGTTTTTGTTCTGTAAAAGATATTCACAAATAAGAGGTGTTGATGTCTAAGAGACATTTTCTCAAGTAGCAATACTGTAGTCAATCAGACTATTTCTTTCCATGGAAATCCAAATATGCTTCAAAGTGTATCAAATGGATATCCAAAAAACATTCTTAAATAGATTACGAGAAAAATAAATCTAAATAGAACAGCCTATGGGGTTCTTTCATGGAAATGATGAACTGAAGGATTGAAAATTAAAGAAAGTTCTATAGGGCCTGAAATAGGCGCCAAGGGTATAGTACTCCCAGTTGAACTATTATATGAGAAAGCGTGAGTTTAAATGAGAAGTGGATCACAATCTATATGAGAATAATTCCTAAAAGGATCATTTCATGGTATTGGTATATGTGGATGAAATTATTTTCCTTGGAAGTAGACCTGGATCAGTTGATGAATTTTTCAATCACATGAAATAAGAATTTGAAATATCTATGATTGGTGAACTCACATACTTTTTAGGGTTGAATCTCATTTAGAAGAAAAATTACACATTCATTTCTCATGAAAATTATTCAAGAGAGATATTGAATCAAATCATTATGAATGATTTCAAACCAATGTCAACTCCGATTTCAGTTGGAACAAGGCTCATAGATAATGATGACAAGACTTATGTGGATCCCACCATGTACAAAAGAATCATTCGAAGCTTACTATAACAAATAGAGATAGTACTAGATATTGTATTTGTAACATGCCATACAACCAACTTCTATAGAAATCCAAATTAAGATCACATGGAGGCAGTAATTAGAGTCATGAGATACACTCAAGGTATAAATTATTATGGGATATACTTTGTTGATGGATGTTATAGTGAACTATCTTCTTTTTTTATGCTGACTAGGACGGAGATGTAGTGTATAGAAAGTCTACTAGTGGTATAGTAGTCTATATTGAGAAAAAATGTGTGTGTTGATTAAGAAATAAATAGAAAAGTACTTCTCTTTGTACTGTTTAAGCTAGATATATATCGGCTACCAAGGCATGCACTTAGTACTATAGATGTAGAAGCAAATGACTGACATAGGTGATGAGGTGAAACAACCAATGGTGATTTACAGTGATAAAATGAGTGAAATTGATTATACAATGATTCTTCGTCATCATTCTCATATGAAACATATTGAGATCAAACATCACTTCATCGTGAAAAATGTTTGTCAAGGCGTGATCAAAATGGGCCATGTCGGAACTGATGATCAAGTGGCTAACATTATGTCCAAGCCACTATTAGAAGCTATGTTTAAGAAACATCGGTTGAACCTTGATGATCAGCCACCTCCCATGGCATAAATAGGTTATGATTTTCCCCTTTCCAAAACTATTTTAACTATGTTAATCATTTTTTGGAAGTGCATTAGGTTCATGGTGGAGATAAGTTCTTGGGGGAGTTTTTTCATGAGCTCTAAAATGTTTAACTAAATGGTATATGGGTTTATTGACAATGGGGGAAATTGATAAATTAAATTGATAGTGATCTATTTCATTCTGGATATAGGAATGATGTGGAATAGAGACATCGGGAAATGACACTATGGGGGAGAGAAGAATTGGATGAGAACTCAATTCATGTACTCTCTCTTGTTTTCTACACCGAGGACTGCTAACGTAGACCTAGAGTGATGGATGAGTTGTTTCATGATGGTTCAAGTTATGATCGTGGGTGGATCTTCAGTGAATTTATCTAGAGATTTCAATCAAACCCAAATGGGGATATTATTGGAGCCAAGGTTGTTCATTGCTAAAAATTGAGTTTGATTTGTCTCTATTGTAAATATGGATAGGGATAACTATGGTGTTTACAAGGAATGTGGTCATATGTTTTAGGTTGAAATTAATGTTGACGGTGGTGCAGTTTCCCAATGTTTTCAAATTTTTTGTGTCTCATAATTGGGTGTTTGGTGTTGGAAAACAACGGTTTTTCAGATAGGATTGAATGTTATGCTAAATGACAAGGAAAATCATAAAAATAAGAGAAACACAAACCTTGGAACATGGAATTCATACAATATTCTTGGAATTGTTCATGGATGCATTCTAGGCAGTGGAAATGGTACGCAGAGTGGTATATAGAGTTGTGTGCGGAGCGGTGTGTGGAACAGAAAACAGTTTGCAGCAACGGTACATAGTGAAATAATGTGGTATTTGGTATACTAAAGATTGAAATGAAAAATGGTCCGCATTTATTGTATGTGTTGAAGACATGCAATAATATAAATGATGAAGGTTGTCAGGATTGTTATGGTTTATGAAATAAGAGCGGTATGAAGTAGAGGTTAACCGTACACAAATTGAGTTTAGTATGCAATGACCATTGTTCCACATTAAACATTTCAGTTGGTCGGTTTAGAAAAATTCGAGGAGTTACATACCTATTTATGGAACTATAATCTCATTGGTTGAGAAAGATATTATAAATTAGAATTTTGAGAAGAAATCCGGTGATGTCTGATGTGGTTCACAGAGGAGAAGACGGTACACTGAGAGAATCATCTACATAAGGAAAATAGTTCACGGAAGAGTGTATTGTTCACATAGAAATCTCTCACAATACATGGTAGAGAAATGCAGTAAGCAGAGTAGGAAAATACGCAGAGGTGGGGGGAATTACACGGAGTAGGGTGGAATGTGGAGTAGTGAAGTTCACTAAAGAGATAGATGGAACACAGAATCATAATTGGTACATGGAAATAGTATCAGTATGTGAAAATATCATCATTACGTGGAACACCCAAGGATTATTGAAAATTGACCAAATCAGTTTGAAAAATTAATCTCTATAACATATCAGTGTATGGGAAAAATAATATTAACTTATAGGTGATTATGGGATGTTAAAAAAGCATCCATTTATATTTGAGGACACATGATATAATTCTAAACCATTGAAGTAACCTTCAAGTCAATAAAATGAGTGATGATTCATCCAACATGGTGAGAAGGGTGAGTCAGTGGATGTGATCTGAGTGACATAGTGTGTTATCCCTAAAACATTATAAAGGCATTGCCCCTAGCATAGAGTGACTATGATAAACTCTTGTAATCTACAACTCTTGATGATTGGTTGTTTTGGTATGACCGGCATAATTTTGGCATATGCTCCTTGGACATAGCCCTTAGTTGTGAACCAAGTAAAATTCTTGTGTCATTGTGTTTCATGTGACTGTTTATTTTTCTTCACTTCCTTTTCGTACAGGTTTAACATGATTCCACCTATGGGGGAACAAGATCCATCTATTTAAAAGAAAATTTTGACACCCTAATTCACCTCTCCCATCTCAAGGAGTTCCATGGTCCTTTATGTGGTATTATAGGTAATGGTTTCTAGTGTTAAATATATCTTTTTTTTTCTGACATGGAGAATACAGTGAATGTTAGGGGAGTTCCTTTGTTTTATGAAAGTAACTTTGAGATTTGGGAGAATAACATGATATCTATTATAATATATCTTGGAATCGATGTATTATTTTCTACTACACATGGAATACAATTCACTGATCCTACAAGACTATTAATGAAATATACAAACATGAAATTACATGATACTGATGCAAATGCACAAAATTCTCCCACTACAGTACTTTTTGATCTAATTTATCCAAAGGTAATGAGGTTCACATCTTTCAAGTAAATGTGGGATAAACAAGAGAATATTTATGAAGGATATATTTGAGTGAAGGAGGAGAAACATAAAGTAACGCATAATAGGATTGATGATCTAAAGATTCACCCTGATGAGAATGTAGAATCATTTTTCAATCAAATTACTGAATTTGTAGGAGCAATCTAAGGTCTGGGTGATGAAATGAAAGACATTTAAATAGTATAGAAAATATTGAGAAGGATTACAACCCTTTACAATAAAATGGTGCCATCGGTTTGGGAAATATATTTCTCCATACTCTTACTGGATGTTCTGAGGAGAAATCTATCAACATATGAAATGAGAATCAGACATGAATTAGCTACAGCTCATGTAAGAATGGAAATAGAATTCAAATCCAAAGAAAAACCGAAAATTTTAAGAGATTTTGCTGGTGAAGATGATGAAGAAAAATGATTTCTTTCTCTCATTTCTAAGATAATCTATAAAGGAATAGAGAAATTTTATGGCAAGCTACATCTAGCTTGGTATCTTTGTGGAAGAGTTGGGTACATTGCCTCTCCTTTCCAAATAAATATATATGATGAATAAATCAAAGATGAAGAAATTTGAAAGCCTCATAAAAGGTTTTTCAAAAAGAGATATTTTAAATCAGGAAATAAATTTCAACGAATTTTTTTATTTGTTAAGAATAAGAGGATGACAATGAACTCATTGAGGAAAAAGAAGAAGAATTCAAATCTGGGAACCATGCATCCATGATAGATAGCATTAAAAATTCAGAACCATTGATGGATAAATATTGAGATAATCGGTTGACTACTGATGTTGATACCTAGATGAAACATAAGGATGCATTTATTAATCATGAGAATAAATATAAGAAATGCAATAAGTGGAAGGAAATGGTGCAGGAATCATCAAAACATATTGATCAGTTGGAAGTGGAAATTTATCGATAAGAATAACAGTTGAAATTTCAATCATAAATCCTAGGATGCACTAATTTGTGGAACTAATACTCAAAATTAAAGAAAAATCAAAGTTCATCAATGACCTTACCTGGAGACTGGTGGAGAATTACAAACCCATTAACGGAATTGAAGAATAAGTTGTTCCACTGAGATGTAAACTCAAAATTGAATCATTTTCAAAAGAAGTAACGAAGAAAATAAATTTGTATGGTTCTCAGATGTTGAACTGCTTGAGAGTGAAAAACATGGTTCCGATGGTGTTGAAAATTTCTTGAGTGGTCAAATATCCAAATTCATGGGGAATAGAGGAAATGGATGTAATGTAGAAATGTCAAATGCTATAAATAAATTGAACCCGAATAAAGGAATATCTAAAGTTGACCTTGTTGAAAATCTACCCTAAGTGCTAAAAAGGAAACCCATAAATAAAACTAATATGAGAAAAAAAGATTATCCTTGAGTTTCTAGAAAACATATGTAGTCAGGATATTTTCCTGAGGTAGAATGAATGAGGAGAAATATAAATGAGAATACATTTCCATTCATGAAGTTTCATTTTTATGGCTATCTAGGTCATACAATTTCATAATGCGAAGAGGCATGGAGCTATATGAATTGAGAAAATTTAAGAGTTTAACAGACGAGAACATATTCATATCCTTCTTCTTATAGAAGATATAATTTCTATGGATATTGTTTTCATTGATCTATCTTTGTCCCTAATGCTATGTATAGTTGGAAGATATAGGACATGATAAATTCTTTGAACACTCAGAGATGATTCAATAATCGTCAACTAAATGGTGTTGTTATTTCAAATATATTTTCTCCTCTGGAATATGAATTTTAATATGAATAACCCATATAAATGGAAGAGATAATTTAAAGGCCATCTGTTTCCAATACTAAATCCATTATCTTATGGAATGAAAAGAGAAAAATTAAAAAATACAATATTGCAGAAGTATCCCTCAAAGCTACAAAGAACAACTGTAGTTGGATTCTTGATAGTGGATGGTTTTATCACATGATGGGTAATGCATAACAATTAACAAATTTCTTGAAATAGGTTAATGGAACAGTGTGGTTCAGTAACAATGGAGCTTTGAAGACAAAAGTAATTGGAGTTATAGAGCCAGATAATGGAGAACTGAAGAAAACTAAAAACATTTATGAGGATGCTCTGCATCACAATCATCTAAGTGTGATTAAACAATGTAACTCAAGTATTATTTTGACCTTCAATCAGAATGGATATAATGTAAGAAGAATGTCTAGGAATTCTCTCATGAAAGGCTATAGAATAGATGGAAACTTATATCAACTTGACATCAAAGAGAACATTTACTACTTAGTAGTTGAAGATTAAAACAAATTAGTGCATCTGATATTGGGGTACATCAATCAGAAAGACATGAGAAATATATTTATGCTAAATATATTTGAAGTGCCCAGATCAGTGTGAATCACTGAGAGGGGGAGGGGGTGAATCAGTGATCCCTTTAAACTTTTTACTAATTGATTCTTTATCAATTAAACCTCTATGGCTGGTTAAAGCCTCGATCCACTCTTCTTGTATCTCTCAACCTTTCCCGTATTATGCAGTAATGAAAAGGCACAGGACACAAGGATTTACAAGGTTCGGCACCAAAGGCCTACATCCTTGCCATGCTCTCCCATCATGGATTCTCCCATTATAACTTGTTAGAATTACAATGGTAGATACAGAGTCTCACTGTATCTCTCCTGAGTCCCACAGGAGGGTCATTATACTGCGTCCCACAGTGTTACCAGAGTCCCACTGGCCTGCTCCAGAATCCCACTGAAGACTTCTTTTCCCTGAGTCCCACAGGGTCTTCTCCTGGCTCCTCGAGTCACACGAGTAGCTCTTCTTCTATTTAAGCTTTTTCAAGTATCTTCAGCAGTCTGGGATAAAGACTACTGGCCTTACTCTGTACCTCTGATCACTTGTGATGATCAGGTCTTCTCGTCTTGCTCAGGATTTATCTCCTTCTTCTCAGGATGACCTGGCCTCTCTTCAACTACTGAATACTCAGACAAATGATATCTTTAACTTTAGTCTGGTCCAGTCTCAGTTCAAAACAACTTCATGCACTGAGTGCATGGCATCTCTGTCTCTTCATGCAATGATTGCATGGCCTTCTCAATTCTTCAAGAACCTCCTAGTCTTGGACAACTCAAATTGCACACAAGCTGATTCAGACTTGTTCACGTGTGCATGTGCATGCATGCAAGCATGCACTTCCCTTCTTCTCCTCTTGGTGCAATAAACCCACAAAGGGTGTAGTCAACTATAGCACACACCTTCTTCACAATCTTCACACACTTAATTCAATTTTCTTACACACTTAGAGTGTGTTCTACTTTAGTGTGGATGTATTCTCTTCTTCTTAGTGTGTACACACTTTCTTTTGCACACACACTAAGGTTCGGCTTTGTTGTCTTTTTGCACACACTTGTTTCACTTTGCACACACTTTAGACTTGGCCTTCACTTGTTTAGCACACTCACTTCCTTGTTCTTTTAATCTTCTTCAAAGTGTGCACTTCACTTATGCACACACTTGGTTCTTCATTTTTCACACACAAGGGCTACGGCCTTCTTCTTCAAATGCACACACAAAGTATAGCCTTGTCTTGCTCACACCCACTGCCCTTAGGGTACTTCTTCTCCACTTAGCACACACACTTGGCCCGTAGGTATTCTTGTCCACTTTGCGCACACACAAATAGTGTGGTCTTCACTTGTTGCACACACATGAGGCTACGGCCTTCCACTTCTCTTGGCACACAAGGTTTATTCTTTTATTCTTCTTTGCACACACACTGCCCAAATATCAAATGAAGGCGCGCAAGGGTGCGGCCACTTCCACTTCTTCTTCAAAGAGCACAAGGTACTTGGGTGCACAAGGCCTCGGGTGCAATCGGCCGCGCAAAGGTTCTGTCGCGTGGGCTCCTCAAAGGTGCAAGGCACCAGACTGTGGCCAGCGCGCAGGGGTGCAAGAGCAACCTATGTCTCGGGCACAAGGGCCGCGCAAGGCCTCGGGTGCAAGGCACCTCGGGCTTCAACCGTGGGCGCGCAAGATTTTGCGGCCACGGGTCTTCCTGTCGTGCAAGGGAGGCGCACAAGGATCTCTTCCGGGCCTCGGGTGGCACCGAGAACAATAGCCGCGCAAAGTATTTGCGCGGTGGCTTCTTTCTTCGCGAGGCAGAGAAAGCTCTACGCGGATCTTCAAGTTTTTCAGCAAGCAAACAGAGAGCCTCGGGTGCTCCTTTTATAGGCAAGGAATGCTGCACCTCTTCCGCGGGATACAAATCTAAACTCCCGAATATTTCGGATCTTTTAAAATCTTTCAAAATCTTGTTTTGCTCCTCTGTTTCACGCGGGTTCTTTTATTATTTTCTTCCTCCTCGTGCATGCGATTTATAACGCATGCACGACCTCTGTTTAAACCCAATTCATGCAAAACATGAACACCCGAGTGGCCTCGCACCTTCGGTTTGCTTCGGCCTTCATCGAATTCATCATCTGGTAGCATGCATGCTCATTTTAAGGCATGGTTGTGTTCGGTATGCTCAGACGATTCCAATGGACACTTCGGTTTGATCGGAGGTGGCCGGATACTCAAATTCTGTCGTCGGGAGGCACTGGTTCAGCGGCGGCTTCGCGGGAGGCTTCGGCTCGAGCTCGAGGTGGAAGACGAGCCGGGAGCCGTTGGATCGTGATGCGCGACGGCCAGGATTTGATCATTGCCGCGGAGATGAATCGTGCGGCGTGGATCGAGCGCGCGATGAGACGGACGGCCAGGATTCGCTCCGGGTGAAAAATGTGTGTCCCACATCGAATTCTCTCGCGGAATTTCCGCGGTTTATTACCCTGCCGCTGCCGCCATATGCTCAGTTGAACTTCTCCCTCCACGGTGCCGCCCCGCACCGTGTTCTCCCTGCGGGCGTGCTCTGCGCCCACTCTCTGCTCCTGCGGGCGCGCTCCTAGCGCCCACTATGCACACACCGGGTGCGCGGGCTTCACCACCGCGTGCCCTGCGCTCCTCCGGGCGTGCCCCAGCGCCTCTGTGGTGTCTGCGGGTGCGCCCCTGCCGCCCTGAGCTCGCCCCATGGGTTCCCCCTTGGGCGTGGCGCCTTAGGCCCACATGAGCCTTGGGGTTGAACCCACAAGGTGCTCACGGGTTGGCCATATTTTTTGGCAAGTGGACAGAATAAGACTTTGTTAAAAACAAAGTCGGAAAATGCCAATTCTAAATTCCAATCCATCTTCCTCTAAGCCATTCTTCTTCTACATTTTTCCTCTTCTCCCACATTTCTATTCTTCTTCTTCATTAGAATTCCTCCATTCTTCTTAAACAAATAATCTTCACTTAGGAGGGAATTCCCGAAGGGTCTTCATCTTCAACTGAGCTCCTTAATCACATATAATCTTCAATGTTTTCGTTGATCTAATCAGATATCAAATTGGGACTTCTTCAGATTCACATGCACTAAGTGTTAGTGCATGGACTTCATTAAACCACTTCACCCACTTAGAAGTTGTGGATGGATCTTCTTTCATCTCCTCATGCATTGTCAGTACAATGCATGGTCTTCAAACAATGTTGTGACATTGTATCATCATGATACATGTTCTATGAACTTAAAGATCAGCTCAACAACCGTCAGATTTTACTAGAGAATGTTTCAACCACATCTCCTATGCCACTTAGTGAATCTCTTAAGCGACATGCCTCTTAGTACCATGGCCACTCTCCATTCATCACCAACACCATCACAACCTTTGTCATTCACATCTTGACTTTCCTCGACATCCATTCATTCTAAGACAACAACATGTCTCATTGACAACAAATGCAACACAATGCACTTCAATCTCCCCCTTTGTATTTGTTGTCAATACACTCCTTTAGCACATATGAATGGGTCAATATGTGTGCCCAATCTTTCTCCCCCTTATTGGCAATCAAATGCAAAGGTGTGGTGTGGTTCTCTGTCAAAAATCTCTTCCTCCCTGTGAAAAGTATTTTCTTGAAAAACACTGAGAGATGGATGATGTCACATGTTCTTCTTTAGCAAAGAACCTTTAGTAAATCAACTCTAAGTCTACTTGGGCAAACCCGGTGTAGAAAACAAGAGTGATATGACCAAGGAACTCAATGCTATCCACAATTCTCTACACATGTGAGATCATGATTCAGGGGTTTGAAAATTTTTCAGATAAAACAATGAATTGCTAAATCCTGCACATACTTCACAAAACACATTAGAATGTTCATGTGCAAAGATAAAGCTCCCCCTTTCATCCAATTGTCTTCAATCCATACTCCCCCTTAATTGACAAGATAGCCTCAATTAAGAACCAAGGGATGAAAGTATGATTGGATTACCTTCACTTTTCTCAAGATGATATTAAATCCCAAAATATCATCTTCTCCAGATTGGCTCCCCCTCAAGGGGTGCACTCCACTCTGTCCAAACCATTCTCCAGCTGAGAAATGATCATCATCTTCAATTCCCTGCAATGTTAGCACATGTAAATACCAATGTATAAGGGAATAAGATGGAACCTCCTTGGTTCATCAATGTGAACAACAAGGTTGAGAAGATTCTCTCAACCGAGATGTCCCATTTTCACCATTCTTCACACTTGCACGTTTGATCTTCATTGATGATTGTGCGGGTGTGGTTCTCAACCCATCTTCATGTGAAATCTTTTTCTTCCCTTTTGCTTTAGCAAATGCCAGAGCTTCATCTTCAGCTCTTTGTAGTTCTCTGGCAAGTTGCAACTGATGTGGCCATATGACAAGTAAATCATTTGGAAGGGTGGCCCCAGTTTTGGAAGTTCCACATGGTTCTTTGGATGCTGTTAAGCTACCTTTCTTAG
The DNA here is from genome assembly GCA_963277665.1 of Viscum album. Lineage (NCBI taxonomy): Eukaryota > Viridiplantae > Streptophyta > Magnoliopsida > Santalales > Viscaceae > Viscum > Viscum album. The sequence goes on along the minus strand of OY728133.1, from coordinate 1,860,725,312 downwards.
ACAACTTATTTTCAATCAATCCCTTCTTCTTCTGGATTGATTGTCTTTTGGAGTTCAGTCTGCTTCTATTTAGTTTCATGGCTTCTTTACAAAGGTCCATGATGTGTCCTTTCTTTCCACAGTAGAAGCATTTCTTGGTGGTCCTTCTGGATGCATCACCCTTCTTGGACTCAGACTCCAAGGACTTCTCTTCATTTCTCAAACACTTCCTGGGAGCATTTTCCACTTTCTTATGCTTGCTTCCCAAGGAATCTCTCTGAGCCAGGTTCTGTGATTTTTTCTTCTCTTGAGCTCTGGATACAGTTGGAGATTGACATGTATCTATTTGACCACTTTTGCAATCATCCCAGATGTTGTCAAGTAATCCAAATCTATTTGCAGTAAACAGATGTCTCTGGACCTATGGATGTTGCTTCTTTTCTTCTGGCTTACTCCCCCTAGGCATGGGCTTCCTTTGTGCTTTGACATTCAGTGGATTGTACCAACAATCCTTTGCACAGTGCCCATACTTATTACAACACCAACACTGCCCCCACAAATCTTGATCTCTTCAGTCCTTCTGATTGTTGGGAACTTTTCTTGACTTGCTGTGTTGTTTTAGGAGAGCTCTCTTTCTTCATTGTCTTCATCCATACTTGTTTGGAATTATTCTTCCATCCTGCAATTTTTGTGGAAACACTATTAGAAGCATTAGTACAAGATGGGATGGATGGTACCTTCTTTTTAGAAGTTGTTGCCCTTTCATTAGAGGATGTCTTTATTCTAGAATCATCCTTCTCAAAGCTCACTTGAGTGGCAACATTTCTTCTTTCAGCTGTCTGGGAGGCTTTGGCTTTGGGTGATTGCTGATTTGTCAATATCACTTCTAGTTCAAAGCATTTCATGTTAAGGGAGTTCTTCTCATCCTCAATAGTTCTTAGCCTTCCTTCCCAATTCTCCACCAGTTGTTTTATCTGGTCTTCATGCACCTTCTTTAATTCTTGCAATGAATTGTCCAGCTCCTTCACCCTTTTGACTTTGTCTCCTAGTTGAGCATCTTTGACAACCATTGACACTTTTTGCCTCTTTTCCAGTGCATGGAAAACATCTCTGACCATTATTTTAAAGAAATATTTCTCAGAAAGGCTTCTTTGCAATTCTTCAGCAGTGTCTTCATATCTTTCATTGCAAAGAGAAACAGTTTCATCTTTGGCATTTACCAGCTTTCTGAGAGTGTTGGTTATGCCAACCCTTTTTGCCAATTGGACTTCCAGAGAATTGGCTTCATCTTCTAGCTGTAATTTTTCTTCTTGAAGATCAAGGAGGCCTGTAGCTATACACATTGCAATTTCCTTGGGGACTCTCTTCTGAAGATATTTGATTGCATTTAGAAGATCATTGTTCCTTCCATCTTCATCACAGCTAGAGCAGGCTTCATCAGAAGAATGATAAAAGGAATTGTCATCTGATGTGACTTTCACATTTCTTTCCATAGAAGGAGTTTCTCTGATTGCAGCAACCTTCTTCCTCATCTTCTTTGCCTGTTTCTTCATTCTGTTTTTCAGAGTCATGGCAGATATCTCCATTTGAGGCTGTTCTTTCATTTCCTCAAATCTGCACTCCATATAGACTCTCTTGGATCTTTTAGAGGCAACCTGGCTCTGATACCAATTGAAGTGCCCAGATCAGTGTGAATCACTGAGAGGGGGAGGGGTTGAATCAGTGATCCCTTTAAAATTTTTACTAATTGATTCTTTATCAATTAAACCTCTATGGCTGGTTAAAGCCTCGATCCACTCTTCTTGTATCTCTCAACCTTTCCCGGATTATACAGTAATGAAAAGGCACAGGACACAAGGATTTACAAGGTTCGGCACCAATGGCCTACATCCTTGCCATGCTCTCCCAGCATGGATTCTCCCATTATAACTTGTTAGAATTACAATGGTCGATACAGAGTCTCACTGTATCTCTCATGAGTCCCACAGGAGGGTCTTTATACTGCGTCCCACAGTGTTACCAGAGTCCCACTGGCCTGCTCCAGAATCCCACTGAAGACTTCTTTTCGCTGAGTCCCACAGGGTCTTCTCCTGGCTCCTCGAGTCACACGAGTAGCTCTTCTTCTCTTTAAGCTTTTTCAAGTATCTTCAGCAGTCTGGGATAAAGACTGCTGGCCTTGCTCTGTACCTCTGATCACTTGTGATGATCAGGTCTTCTCGTCTTGCTCAGGATTTATCTCCTTCTTCTCAGGATGACCTGGCCTCTCTTCAACTACTGAATACTCAGACAAATGATATCTTTAACTTTAGTCTGGTCCAGTCTCAGTTCAAAACAACTTCATGCACTGAGTGCATGGCATCTCTGTCTCTTCATGCAATGATTGCATGGCCTTCTCAATTCTTCAGGAACCTCCTAGTCTTGGACAACTCAAATTGCACACAAGCAGATTCAGACTTGTTCACGTGTGCATGTGCATGCATGCAAGCATGCACTTCCCTTCTTCTCCTCTTGGTGCAATAAACCCACAAAGGGTGTAGTCAACTATAGCACACACCTTCTTCACAATCTTCACACACTTAATTCAATTTGCTTACACACTTAGAGTGTGTTCTACTTTAGTGTGGATGTCTTCTCTTCTTCTTAGTGTGTACACACTTTCTTTTGCACACACACTAAGGTTCGGCCTTGTTGTCTTTTTTGCACACACTTGTTTCACATTGCACACACTTTAGACTTGGCCTTCACTTGTTTAGTACACTCACTTCCTTGTTCTTTTAATCTTCTTCAAAGTGTGCACTTCACTTATGCACACACTTGGTTCTTCATTTTTCACACACAAGGGCTACGGACTTCTTCTTCAAATGCACACACAAAGTATGGCCTTGTCTTGCTCACACCCACTGCCCTTAGGGTACTTCTTCTCCACTTAGCACACACACTTGGCCCGTAGGTATTCTTGTCCACTTTGCGCACACACAAATAGTTTGGTCTTCACTTGTTGCACACACATGAGGCTACGGCCTTCCACTTCTCTTGGCACACAAGGTTTATTCTTTTATTCTTCTTTTCACACACACTGCCCAAATATCAAATGAAGGCGCGCAAGGGTGCGGCCACTTCCACTTCTTCTTCAAAGAGCACAAGGTACTTGGGTGCACAAGGCCTCGGGTGCAATCGGCCGCGCAAAGGTTCTGTCGCGCGGGCTCCTCAAAGGTGCAAGGCACCAGACTGTGGCCAGCGCGCAGGGGTGCAAGAGCAACCTATGTCTCGGGCACAAGGGTCGTGCAAGGCCTCGGGTGCAAGGCACCTCGGGCTTCAACCGTGGGTGCGCAAGATGTTGCGGCCACGGGTCTTCCTGTCGCGCAAGGGAGGCGCACATGGATCTCTTCCGGGCCTCGGGTGGCACCGAGAACAATAGCCGCAAAAAGTATTTGCGCGGTGGCTTCTTTCTTCGCGAGGCAGAGAATGCTCTACGCGGATCTTCAAGTTTTTCAGCAAGCAAACAGAGAGCCTCGGGTGCTCCTTTTATAGGCAAGGAATGCTGCACCTCTTCCGCGGGATACAAATCTAAACTCCTGAATATTTCGGATCTTTTAAAATCTTTCAAAATCTTGTTTTGCTCCTCTGTTTCACACGGGTTCTTTTATTATTTTCTTCCTCCTCGTGCATGCGATTTATAAGGCATGCACGGCCTCTGTTTAAACCCAATTCATGCAAAACATGAACACCCGAGTGGCCTCGCACCTTCGGTTTGCTTCGGCCTTCATCGAATTCATCATCTGGTAGCATGCATGCTCATTTTAAGGCATGGTTGTGTTCGGTATGCTCAGACGATTCCAATGGACACTTCGGTTTGATCGGAGGTGGCCGGATACTCAAATTCTGTCGTCGGGAGGCACTGGTTCAGCGGCGGCTTCGCGGGAGGCTTCGGCTCGAGCTCGAGGTGGAAGACGAGCCGGGAGCCGTTGGATCGTGATGCGCGACGGCCAGGATTTGATCATTGCCGCGGAGATGAATCGTGCGGCGTGGATCGAGCGCGCGATGAGACGGACGGCCAGGATTCGCTCCGGGTGAAAAATGCGCGTCCCACATCGAATTCTCTCGCGGAATTTCCGCGGTTTATTACCCTGCCGCTGCCGCCATATGCTCAGTTGAACTTCTCCCTCCACGGTGCCGCCCCGCACCGTGTTCTCCCTGCGGGCGCGCTCTGCGCCCACTCTCTGCTCCTGCGGGCGCGCTCCTAGCGCCCACTCTGCACACACCGGGTGCGCGGGCTTCACCACCGCGTGCCCTGCGCTCCTCCGGGCGTGCCCCAGCGCCTCTGTGGTGTCTGCGGGTGCGCCCCTGCCGCCCTGAGCTCGCCCCATGGGTTCCCCCTTGGGCGTGGCGCCTTAGGCCCACATGAGCCTTGGGGTTGAACCCACATGGTGCTCACGGGTTGGCCATATTTTTTGGCAAGTGGACAGAATAAGACTTTGTTAAAAACAAAGTCGGAAAATGCCAATTCTAAATGCCAAGCCATCTTCCTCTAAGCCATTCTTCTTCTACATTTTTCCTCTTCTCCCACATTTCTATTCTTCTTCTTCATTAGAATTCCTCCATTCTTCTTAAACAAATAATCTTCACTTAGGAGGGAATTCCCGAAGGGTCTTCATCTTCAACTGAGCTCCTTAATCACATATAATCTTCAATGTCTTCGTTGATCTAATCAGAGATCAAATTGGGACTTCTTCAGATTCACATGCACTAAGTGTTAGTGCATGGACTTCATTAAACCACTTCACCCACTTAGAAGTTGTGGATGGATCTTCTTTCATCTCCTCATGCATTGTCAGTGCAATGCATGGTCTTCAAACAATGTTGTGACATTGTATCATCATGATACAAGTTCTATGAACTTAAAGATCAGCTCAACAATCGTCAGATTTTACTAGAGAATGTTTCAACCACATCTCCTATGCCACTTAGTGAATCTCCTAAGTGACATGCCTCTTAGTACCATGGACACTCTCCATTCATCACCAACACCATCACAACCTTTGTCATTCACATCTTGACTTTCCTCGACATCCATTCATTCTAAGACAACAACATGTCTCATTGACAACAAATGCAACACAATGCACTTCAATATTCCTGGATATCCCTAGTATGAATCGTAAAAGAGAAAATACTTTTGATGCTTTAATGAGAGGGAGACTGGTCTGCAGTTCATATCATCAAAGGAAAAAAAGGGAATATCATCTTCTTGATCTCATTCATAACGATGTATGTGGCCCCATAAATGTTTCCGGAACTCATGGAGAAAGGTAAATTTTCCTTTTCATAGATGATAACAGTAGAATGGCATGAGTAATGGTTATACATAGGAAACAAAAAGTGATTGTATGAATGAAAACATATCGAGAAATCACCATGAATGATATTGGACGAACAATAAATTTGTTGTGATCTGACAATGGCGGGCAATAAACATCCATTGAATTTGAAAATTACTAAGAGAAGCGTGGGATACAACATGAGGTAGCTACTATGATAAATCCACATCAAAATGGAGTTGTTGAGTGTAGGAATCGATAGGTAAACAACGCGTCCAGAACTATGCTTATCGGGAGTCGTATTCCTCGACATTACTGGAAAGATGCAGTTGAAGTTGTACTATATATTCAAAACCTAACTGAGCTATATATGGGTGAGAAAAATACACCATATGAACTATGGAAAGGAAGGAAGTCCTACTTGAAATATATTCATGTTTTTAGAAGTAAATGTTTCATCCAAAATGAAGAATGAAATCAAGGGATGTTTGGTAGAAATAGAAATGATGGAATACCTCTTGGATAATCAATGAACATCAAAGCCAATAAGTGTTTCAATAAGTGCTTGGGAGAAAATGTGGAGAGAAATGATGTTAATATCATTTAAGAAAAAAATACAAATGCTTCAAATAAATTATATACTAATATGATAGAAGATGATGAAAAATGTGAACATAGATCAAATGATAATATAGAGGTAGAGGAAGATGTTCAAAAATCTCAAAGGTCACAAGATGATGTTTACATAGGAGAAGGACAAGAAGTGGAAGCTGTAGCTAGGGAGAATTTGGTCAAATCCTAAAAGACAAATCAAAGAGCAGATATTGATCAGTCTAACATTTTTGAGGATTAGAATACACCAACACAGATAAAGAGAATGAGGAATAATTCTCAATATACATTTCTATCAGTTGTGGAACCACCCTCATTTGAAGAGGCTGTAAAGGATGAGTCATGGGGGAAATAAATTTTTTATGAGATAAAGCATATTGAAAAAAATTACACATGGGGTCCTTGTCAGAATTCTTAAAAGTCACAATGTGATTGGTACGAAGTGGATTTTCCAAAACAAATTTGATGAACACAGAAATGTGATCACAAATAATGCACACATTCTCTGTAAGGGAAATTCGCAAATATAAGGTGTTTATGTTATATATACATTTTCTATAATAGCGTGACTATAGTCTATCAGACTATTTCGATCCATGGAAATTCAAAGAGTATATAAAGTGTATCAATGGATATCAAGAAAGAATTATTAAGTAGATTATTAGAAGAAGATATCTACATTGAACAGAAAGTGCGGTTATTTCTTAGCAATGAGGAACTATAGGTTTTCATGTTAAATAAATCTCTTTATGGCCTGAAACAATCACCACAATCCCGATACTTTAGATTGGACTCTTATATGAGAAAGCATGAGTTTAAAATATATGGAGTGGATCACAATCTATATGTCAGTAATTCCCAAAAGTATCAGGTCATGGTATTAGTATACATTGATGTTATTATTTTTAGTGGAAGTAGACATGGATCAATGGATGAATTTTCCACAAACATGAAATTAAAATTTTAAATGACCATGATTAGTGAATTAGAATACTCTTTAGGGTCACAGGTGATTAAGAAGAAGGATTAAACATTCATTTATCAATAAAATTATTCAATAGATCTACAGAATAATGTGAATATAAATGATTCCAAATCAATTTCAACTCTGATTGTAGCTGAAAAAAATGCTCGGAAAGCATGAGGATGGTTCTTCTACAGATCCCACCTTGTAAAGAAGAATCATTGGATGCCTACTACAATAGATAGTGACAAAACAAGATATTTTCATTACTACTTTCATTGAGTCCTTCTTATATAGTAATCTAATATAGAACACATTTATACAGTAAAAAAAGTCATGAGATACTTTCAAGGAACATGTAATTACGGGATATAGTTTGCTGATGGAAGAGATAGTGAACTATCATATTTTTCTAATGCAAACCATGATGAATATGTAGTGGATAGAAAGTCTTCCAGTGATGGAGCATTCTATAATGGAATGAAATGTGTGTATTTTTTAAGAATAAAATAGGAAATTACTTCTCTTAGAAATACTTTAGATGAATATATATCTACTACCAAGGAATGCACTCAGTTACTCAGAATTAAGCAGTAACTTGATGACATATGTGAGTAGGTGAAACAAGCAATGATCAATTAATATGATAAAAAGAGTGTAATTGAAAAAACCAATAATATTTTTTAGCATTTATGTATGAAACATATTACGATCAGATATCACTTTATCATGGAAAATTTTGAAAAAGGCATGATCGAAATGGACCATGTGGGAACTGATGAGAAAGTGGCGGGCATTATGACCAATACACTATCAATGATTGTGTTTTAAAAACATCAGTTGAACATAGTCGTTTATCCACATCCCAGGTCATGAAGTAGTTATGAGTTTCCCTAATCCCTAAAGGTTTTAACTATGTTAATCTTCTGTTGGAAGTGTTTAAGGATCATGGGGAAGATACAATCTATTGGGAGTTTGTTCTGAGCTCTAAAATGTTTAACTAACCGGTCGTTGTGTTTATTTACTATGGGGGAGATTAGATAAATTCAATGGATAGTGATCAGTTTCTTTTTGGATATAGTAAATATGGGTAATAGAAAATCCCAGAAATGGAACTATGGGGGGAAGAATAGGATAAAAACTCAATTTTTGTCTTATCTATTATTTTCTACATCGATAATTGATCACATATACTTAGAGTGATGGATGATTTGTTTCTTGAAGGTTTAAGGTTTTATCATGGATGGCACATTAATGAATTTTTTAAGAGATTTATATCAATCCGAATGGGGGATACTGTTGGAACCAAGGCTGTTTGTTGCTAATAATGGAGTTTGTTTTGTGTTTTTTGTCACTCTACACATGGATTACTGGGGAGTTTTCAAGGAATGATTTCATTCTTTTGAGGATAAAAGTAGTATTAAAGGTGGAACAATTTCCAAGTGTTTTCCTATTTTTTGGGCCTTAAAATAGGGAGTTTGGTTTTGGAAAAAAATGTTTTTTTTTCAGGTAGATGTGAATGGTATGTGAAACAAAAATGAAAATAAGAAAAATAAGGGAACCACATACCTTGGAACCTGGACAATGTACCAAGTTCTAAGAATGTATCACGGCCACATTACCAATAAAAGGAATTGTACGGAGTGTTGTAAGTGTATCTTTGTGTAGAGTGTTGTGAGGAACTGAAAATAGTTTGCAACAATGGTACATGGTGAAGGAATGATGTATGCAGGATACTGAAGATTGAAATGAAAAATTGTACGTAGCGATGGTACACAGTTAATGAATGAGGTATGTGAAATGTTGATGGTTTGTGGGATTGATGTGGTTCGTGAAATAGGAGTAGTACACGATGGAGTCTAACTGTACCCAGATGGAGTTCAGTATACAAAGATGATTGTTCAACATTGATAATTTGGGTAAATTGGTTTTGGGAAATTTGAGGAGTTATATGCCTATTAAATTGAACAATAATTACCTTTTTGAGAAAGAGATTGCAGATTCAAATATGAGGAAGACATATAGTGAAGTACGAAGAGGTTCATGGAGGACAAGATGGTACGCAGAGAGAAACATCTACATATGTAAAATACTCTACATAAGAGTGTGTGGTTGGCATAGGAAGCTCATAGAGTACACGAAGAAGCAAGGAAGTATGCTGAGTAGGACAGTAAGTAAATATGTGGAGCAGTATTTGGAGTAGGTAGAAATGAAAATTTGCACAGTTTTTGGAGGAGATATATAATATGTGAAAACAAAATCTGTATGTGGAAATAGTAGTGGTACATAAAAATATCAGAGCATGAAAAACACACAAGGATGCCTGAAAACTTACCAAATCAGTTTGAAAATTTATTTTCCATAAAATATCAGTGAATGTGAAAATTTAATTAAATTGATGGGTGATTATGGGAATTAAACAAAGCATCCATTTACAATAGAGAATGCTTGATATAATGCTAAACCAGTGAATCAACCTTCTTGTTGAGAAACTAATTGATGATTCTTCCAAAGTAGTGAGAAAGGGTGAGATAGTAGAAGTAATTTGATGGACAGAGTGTGTTATCTCTAAAAACAAGTAAAGGAACTGTGCCTTTTACCGAGTGACACTGCTAAACTATTATCATCCACAACTCTTTAAGATTAGTGGTTTTGGTAAGACTGACACATTTTTGGTGTATTAATTTTGAACGTATACCTTAGTGGTAAACCAAGAGAAATTGAATTGTTCAGGCATTGCATGTCATTGTTTATATTCTTCACTTCCTATTTAGATAGTTTTAACGGGTTCGTACCTACGTGGGATCAAGATCCATTAGTTTAAAAAACATTGACACTCTGATTCATCCCTCCCCACTTAGGGTGTTCAAGGGTCCTTTTTGTGATATCATTTGGTAAAGGTTACTGGTGTAAAATCTTTTTTTCTATCATGGAGAATATAGTGAATGTCAGTGGAGTTCCTTTGTTTGAAGGAAGTAACTTTCAGATATGGAACAATAGGATGAGATCCCATCTATGAATGTTTTGAATAGAGGTCTTATTTTCTACTACCAAAGGAATATAAGTCGCTGATCCTACATGACTTTCAATGATAGATACAGATATGAAATTTTATGATGATGATGCAAAAGCACATTATGCTCTCATTGCAACACTTTCTGATCAGATTTATCAAAAGGTAATGAGTTACACCTATTCAAAGTCAATATGGGATAAACTAGATAATATTTATATAGGATATAGTAGATTGAAGGATGAGAAACTTAATGTACTACACAAAAGGTTTGATGATCTAAATATGCACCCTGATGTGAATTAGGACTCCTTTTTCAATCGAATTACTAATGTTTTAGGAGAAAATAGATGTCTTGGGAAATAAATTAAATAAATTTACATAGTAAAGAAATTCTTGAGAAGAATTTCATCACTTTACAATGAATAGGTGTCAGCCCGTGAGGAAAGAGACCTCTCCATTCTCTCAGTGGATATTCTTGTAAGTAATATATTGGCATATGAAATTAGAATCAATCTAGAAGAATCTACTACTAGTGTAAGAAAGGAAATTTCATTTAATGCCACATACAAACTAGAAATTTTAGGAGACTATGTTGATGAAGATGATGAGGAAAAATAAGTTCTTTCTCATTCTTCTAAAAACATAAGAAGTGAATGGTGAAATTTGAAGGCAATCTACTTGTGGCTTGATTTTGCTGCAGAAGAGTTGGGTACATGACATCTCATTTCTAGTGAAATTTCAATGATGAAGAAAAAAATGATGATGTCATTCAAAATCCTTAGAATGTTTTATTAAAAAAATATTTTAAATCTAAAATGAAATTTCAATGAAAAAGTTTATTTGTGAAGAAGAAGAGGATGAAAATGAACTCTTTGTAGAAGAGGAAGTATAATTCAAATCTGGGATCAATGCTTCCAAGATGGATACCATTGAAAAGTAATCTTGAGAATAAATGTAATAGATTCAATAAGTGGAATGAAATTGTGCAAGAATATTCATAATATATTGATCAGTTGGATGTGAAAATTGATCGACTCGAATAACTGATGAAAGTTCAATCATAAATCCTTTAAGGCACTGATGATGTTGTGGAACTAAAAATCAAAATTGAATAACAATAATTGGACATCCATGAAATTACCTTGAGATTAGGGGAGAATTCAAAAACCATTGAGGGACTCGAAGAAGAATTTAACTATTGGAATTTCGACTATTTGCGACGGGGTCTCACCAGAAATATCCCATTGCAGAAAACGCTGTTGCAATTTATATTTTTTGCAATGGGCCTATCGCAAAAAATACTACTTTTGACGTAAATTGGCCCCATCACAAATAGATCTCCGACTAAATTAGTTATATATATACAATAACCTCTTAATACGTGGCCATCGCAAATAGCTTTATGTTATAAAGCTATTGCGACGGGCCTGTCACAAAAACATTTTTTACGATGGAAAAGTAACCCATCGCAAATAATTTTTCAAAAAATACATATATAATCTATTTTCTACAGGGTCTCATTGCAGAAGTCCTCATCTCAAATACTTAATAAAATAAAAAAATAATATAATTATGATTAATAAAAAATTAATACTAATATAATTAAAATAATAATAAAAAACATTATTAAAATTCTCAATATTTTCAAATACTTGATAAAAAATAATAGTATAATTATTAATGAAAAAATATTAATATTATTATTAAGATAAAAAATATACTAAAAATTTAAAAATTCACAAGAAAAATAAAAAAAATAAATTATTATTATTATTATTATTAAAATAAAAATCATTAAAAAATATACTACTAACAATAAATAATAAAATAATAAAATAATAATAAAAAAATTATGCAATATTTTCACCTATATAAAAGAAAAAAATTGTAAATAGTTCAAATTAAAAAAAATGTTCAATTCAAATTTTTTAACAAAAAAAATTCACAAGGTGGGTGAGTTTTGTGGAAGATCTGGAGGAGCTAGGGGAGATGGGGGAGGAAATTTCATCCCAAAACTATGAGTCAGACGGTGCATGTATGCCATCTGCTCGTGTTGTTGTTGCTGCCATCGGCACATGTCCCCATCATGCTGTTAATTATTAGTAATTATTGACAATTATTACTAATTCTTACTAATTATTACTAATAACTACTAATTATTTCAAATTATTACTAATTATTACTATTTCTTACTATTTATTACTATTTCTTACTATTTATTACTATTTATTAAATTTTATTACTATTAATTAGTATTTATTACTAATTATTACTAATTATTACTATTTATTACTATTTATTAGTATTTTTTACTATATATTCCTATTTATAACTATTTATTATTATTTATTACCATTTATTAGTATTAATTACTAATTATTAGTATTTATTACTAATTATTAGTATTTATTACTATTTATTACTAATTATTTGTATTTATTACTATTTATTACTATTTGTTAGTATATATTACTATTTATTAATATTTATTAATATTTATTAGTTTTTATTAGTATTATTAGTATCCATTAATATTTATTTGTATTTATAATTAATAATATTTTTACCATTTGGTAAAGATAATTAATTTATACTAATTTAATTATTTTAATAATTCCCAGAGTGTCCATCCCATCTTTTCAAAAAGGTAACCCATTCAGCTATATTCCTTACACTTCAAAACCCACTTTATTATACCACTATATAGAAACAAAACATTACTATAATATGTTCCTAACTTTTTATATTCTCTAATTTATATAGAAGACTCTCATTAGAGGTGTTAAGGTGTAAATAAAGGTGATCATCTGAATGAAAGGTGGTCGTTCCATTGAAGTGTTTCTATTTTTTATTATTCCACTTCCTTATAGTATAATTCATACATGATGATATAATTAATCCAATATAATCAATATAATGATATTTTATTATTTTAGTATAATTATCAAAACTGATCTCTACTTCCATCGAATTGGAATGGAATTAATCGTTTGTGTGTACGTGTGAACTATTAGCTCCACGAACTGATATAATTCATTTTCCATAACCATACCTCAAGACTGGTTATAATGATGGAAATAATTTTAAAATGTATTATTCATGGAATATTTATCCTTATAAGATAACAATATATCAAATATGTTATTAATTTCTATACATATAAAAGTGATAACATTTTTTGTGGGTGCGTGTGAACAACAACCTATGCAAAGCAATGTGATTCATTCTTAATAACTAATAAACGTTTATCATATAAAATAGTATATTTGAATTATTAATAAAATATTAATGATATTTTTATCATTATATAAAGATAAAATGAAAATTAACTTCTTTTTATAATGATAATTGAAAAATAAATACGTTACTCAAGCGAACGTTCGACATAACATCTCCATGATTGTAATATTGTTCATTTTTCATATCCATACATACTGAATGGATTTAAAATTATAATTCATATTTAAAATTGATTATTATTTCCTTAATATTATTTTGGATATTATGGACTTATGACGACATGGACTGTTTATATCCTACAATGTTCATTTTTGACTCATGTATCGAATATCATTAAAGCATCCTACATAAACTAAAATAATTAAGTAGTTGTTATAGTATGATGATAAGTGGTATAATAGGAATAAGAAACACGAAATTGTATCTCATGAATGTATAAAATTAACTTATGTTTATTACACAGGTAAAGAATGAACATACTAAAAAAATCAGACTCCAGGTAAGGGACATCATCTCAATCTCCTTCCATTGAGGTATATTTTAATATTATACACCACCACATCTTATAAGGTGTATAATGAACCACATTTACTTTTAATTTAATTTTAATGTTTTCAAAATAAATATTTTTACATGATGCATTTTTCATTCCTTGGAAATGAAAAAATGAATGTTTTTAATGTATATGGAGACAACAAATTCTTGACCAATAAGGAGGATATTTGATATTTTTCTTCCTCTTCAGTACATAATGGTTAATTTCATGAAAAAGAAATAACTTGATCGATTTTCAAGGTATTTTGGTGTTGTTATGGTTTTGGAAATGAATTTATTATTTCAATTCCATGAAATGATTTATTTTAATTGAAAAATAATTTTTATGATTAAAAATGATGTAAATTGAAATCATTTATTTGTTACGATAATATAATGGTATGTAGACATTTACTATTGGTTATGTGATTTTAAAAAATATGGGTTGTTATTTGATAAACCAGATATGTGTGGTTACATTATAACCTCCAATACATTGGGTATGGAATTTGGTTATACGGATATACGATTACTAAGAGTGACATGTATGGATGTCAGCCTCTTGGTTATTCCATTTATATATGATTATGTCCCAAGTTACCTTTATATGTTATATGGGATTTCTATGGGTATTATAGTAAAGTTTTTAATAAAAAATGGTATTAAATGAGATTACATTAAATGGTAAGTATTAACTACTTCTTAAAGGTGAAAAGTATTTCTTTAGGATAATTTATTCATGGTTTACATGTTTTCGTAATATGAACAATTATCTTTCTTTGTGTATCCCTTACTGATCGTTTTATGCTCATCCCATGTTTGGAAATGTTTTTCATAGTATTTAAAGGATAATAGACTGAAGTATGGGGTTATATAATAGTTATAATGATTAAAAATGAAAATAAATCATGGTTCTATTTAAACGTTTTTGGTTTTATGAAAGAAATGGATATTGTTGGATGTGTCCACATTTTATTACTATTGTTTTATATATCTAACATATATAATAATTACATAATCCCATAACCATGAAAATATCCTCAATGTCAAATAATGAAAAATTTATTACCATAACTGACAGGGCTTATAATTTGCACATTTTTTTAATGTATTTCTATTGTTTTAAACATCCCAAGATAACATTTTGAGCTTATATGTAACAATTTTGGATTTAAGAAGTATTTTAAGTTTAAATGCAAAAATGACCAAATTCTGCATTTTGGACAGATTTTCACTACAAGGGTATTTTGGTCATTTACAAAAAAATATAAATCCAAATTTTATGATTATAATTTCTTTAGAATCCTAATTTAATTTCCTTCAACTTTGTCTTCTGGACCAGGATCTGATTCTACCATCTTGAGGTCCAAACAATTCAATGAAGTTGAAGATTATTGAGGAACACAAAGGAAGCTTCCAGGAAATTTCTTCCAGAAAAACGAAGGTTCAGTGAAATATCCATAACTCGCTCAAAACGACTTTACTGGAGCTGAAATTTTGTGGATAGACGGTTACGAAGATTTTGAACAAGTGTCATTAAGGAGGCCACGCCTGAAATGGCCTTGTTCAGGGACATTAATTCAGTAAGAAACGGTGTTTTTCGGTTTGATGATTCTGACTGGACAGAATAAATTGTCAGAGTAAATTGGCCATAACTCTCGGACTACCTATCCAAATCCGCTGAGATTTTGAGGGGACACGGCCAAGCCAATTATGAACAACATTGAAGAAGGCCTCAACGCGTGAAGAGGTCATTTATGGGGTCCAAAACGCGACAACTTTCGGGGGTCGAATTCTGCCTATAAAAGGAGGGGAGCTCCTCCTCCTCAAGACATTCCAATTCCTTCCCAACAACATCCGGGGCACCAAGGAGAGGAGGCCAAAGGGCCATTTAGGATTTATATTTCTTTATTTCCATTTTTATTTTAGTTTTAATTTCTTATGTAATTCATTCATAATCATTTTGTTAAAGTGTTTCCCATTTCTTCTTCCACCCATTTTCACTTATAACTTTAATTTTTCTTATCTCTCTTCCATCTTTCCATTGTGATATCTTTGCACTTTGCCATGGCAAGTGTCTAACTTGAGGCTTGGGAATAGGGGAGGATTCATGACGTTATTCATTATTTCACTTCAAATTAAAAAAATGTTTTAAATCTATTTGTGGTGGAGGTGAGAATATTGCACGGGTGTGGCGGTCGTCCACTACGACATTATTTTCAATTCCATTTCTTTTCATTGATTAATCATTTTCCCTCCCTTCTCTTAGGCAATCCTTTCATACGGTGGAGTTGGGGTTTCCATAAGGGATGAAACGGCATACGGTGGAGTCGGGTCTTGTAGGAATATCATTCTCGGTTGAGGTGTTATCCTATTTGACTATTGGAGGAGGTGTGGTTTGATGTGCCGGACGCATACTGAAATCACACACTAAATAAATCAATGGGATGTAATTCATTAATGAGGTTTCACTAAATGAATTATCAGATAGAATTTAAATAATCAACAAATAATGAATGGACTCGTGTTATCCAAACTTAGGACCAAGACCTTTCTTTTATAATTTCATTCTGTAATAATTTGCATTTAGATTTTAATATTGCATTGCTTAATTTAAATTTCAAATTTTCTAAAACTATAAAAATATATATATTCATAAATAATATAAAAAAAGAAATAAAAATTAGATTAAGTGAATTAGTATAAGTGATTGAACCGACTATAACGCTCCTCAAGTGAGACGACCCTGGTCAGCCATTGTGCTGCATTAGGAAAATTAAATACGCTTTTGCCACGCCCCAGAGTTAGGAGGTTTGACTCTTAAGTACAATGCATGATTAATCAAGTGAAAACACAAGATGAACCTCACTCAGATCCCCTTGAAATGTGAATCACAACACCACTCCCCTTTCAATGACATGGGTCATGAGTCAATAAATGATTACAAAGAATGGTATCATCCAAGTTCTCCCTGTTTCTTTTGTAAAGCTCCAGAAAGGCACAGCTTTATTTTCTTTTATTTTCTTTTTTTTTGTAAAGCTCCAGAAAGGCACAACTTTATTTTCTTTTTTTTATGGAGAACCGGATGAAATGAAAGAAGCATAATGAAATGATGGATCATGCCCAATTTTCTAATAATACATTGCCCAAAATGATGACGCACACATTACACCACCCAAAAATGATACATATCCCATGGAACGCACACGAAAGGCCCTTCCCCCACACTCAAACTTGAAATAACCATGCAAAAAATACTAAAAGTGTGGGTAGGTAAGGAAAAATTGGATTATAATGTGGCTTAAACCTATAAGGCAATTCATGGCATCTAAGGGCTTACGAAGGATAAATGTAAAGGTGGGTCTTAGGATAAAATGTGGCTAGCCAAAGATATGCCTCAATCATTTTAAATGTGGTTTTGTACAGTCATAGCTTTGACAAGTTTCAATACAAGTTCTAGTAGGTGGCACTTCCCAAGATCACTCAAGAAATATGCTCAAGATAAAATAGGAAATATTTGGTCTAGAAATCCTCTCAGGAATGAGAATATGATATTGGACAATAACTCATGGCATGATTAATAATAACAAATTAATTCACATGAATTTCAGAAATTCAAAGAATGAAAAATGGAAGGGAAATTTCATTTACATGAATCAATTAATTCCCTTAAATCATGAGTCCTTATTTCAATATCCTTGCTTCACTTTAATCATCCAATAATCCATTTTAATCATTCAATCTCATTAACATTGAAATTTAAAACATGGCATCACAAGATTCCTAAGAAACTCATGTCTCCTAGATAGGTTGAGTAAAACATTAATTCAAGTGAGGGTATGCAATTCTTATCATTAAAGCTTAAAACATGTTTTGGACAAAAAATTTAAGGAGTTTAAAATTTAAAATTTAAAAATGAACTCCCTTTTGAAATAAAGATTCAGTCCCCTTTGACAAATTTTTGGGGCTTCATTCTTCCATCATGATCCTACAAAAGAAAATTTCAAAATTAAGAACAAGTATCATGTCATTAAAGCTCAAAATGATAAGGAGGAAAGGGATGAATGCTAAACTACTTCTAAGAAATGAAATTGAAATCTAAATTCGTATAAAGTAAGGGATAAGTCTTGGTACGATCCCCCAAGTGGGCCCTGAATTTTTACTGCCTCCAGTGGGCAGTACCATCTGTTATCCAAAGTCTGATGGTGGATGTAGCTTCTTTGATTTGAACCACCACATGTGGCTTTTCCCAGCTTGTGCTTCATTGTCCTTATTGAGGAGGATTCCATGTATAGAGTACAACAAATCCACCCCCTTCGCAATGTGGTATAGCTTGCATGGTGGGGGTAGGATGAAGTATGGATCCTCATCCTTCTTCGTTGCTTCTTGTGCAACATCTTCTTCTATTTCCAGTGGTTTCTTCGGATGTGAAGCAGCATGTATCTCTGGTTCATCAGGAAAAGCCACTAGAATCTCTTCATGATGGGGCTCCTCCAGTAGATGTTCGATGACTTCAGGGAGCTCTAGGTGTTCCTCAACAGGTGCATATTCTTTTTCCACATCATCCTCCAAGGCATTATATGAGTCACACAATTCTGAAAATTCAAAAAAGTTGGGAGTTATACTCAAATCAGATTCAATAAATTTAAAAGAGTTTGAGTTCAAGATTGTATCATCTCCCTGATTCGGTTTGGCTTGAATATCTTTTTCAATAGAAAATTCCACTTGGAGTTGATCTTTGATAGATGAAGATTGATAGTCAGACTCCTCCACCTTGAGTTTGTCTTCAACATCATGGATGTCTTCAATGAAATTTGGGAAGACCAGTGGAACATCCTTGTTGGCCTTGAATCTTTGAATGTCTTTTTGGAGTTCATCGGCCAAGACCATCAAATCTTCCAGTGAGATCCATGTTGCTAATCCTTTTTCCTTTTGTTTGAGCCTTATCATTAGAGCATCAGCCCTTCGTTGGAGGGATTCCTCAGTGTAGTCGGTTTCTTCTTCTGGCACCTGTGAGTAATTGTTCCATGAATTTGAATTTGATATTGAATACATTATGGGAAATGGTTTTTTTATGATTTTTTTTAAAAAAAAATGAAAAATATAAAAAAAAACTGTGAATTTAGAAATAAATGATTGAATTAACTACTTAGCTCCCCGGCAACGGCGCCAGTTTTGACACACGCCTGTCGTGGGGCGTGGCAAAAGCGTATTTAATTTTCCTAATGCAGCACAATGGCTGACCAGGGTCGTCTCACTTGAGGAGCGTTATAGTCGGTTCAATCACTTATACTAATTCACTTAATCTAATTTTTATTTCTTTTTTTATATTATTTATGAATATATATATTTTTATAGTTTTAGAAAATTTGAAATTTAAATTAAGCAATGCAATATTAAAATCTAAATGCAAATTATTACAGAATGAAATTATAAAAGAAAGGTCTTGGTCCTAAGTTTGGATAACACGAGTCCATTCATTATTTGTTGATTATTTAAATTCTATCTGATAATTCATTTAGTGAAACCTCATTAATGAATTACATCCCATTGATTTATTTAGTGTGTGATTTCAGTATGCGTCCGGCACATCAAACCACACCTCCTCCAATAGTCAAATAGGATAACACCTCAACCGAGAATGATATTCCTACAAGACCCGACTCCACCGTATGCCGTTTCATCCCTTATGGAAACCCCAACTCCACCGTATGAAAGGATTGCCTAAGAGAAGGGAGGGAAAATGATTAATCAATGAAAAGAAATGGAATTGAAAATAATGTCGTAGTGGACGACCGCCACACCCGTGCAATATTCTCACCTCCACCACAAATAGATTTAAAACATTTTTTAAATTTGAAGTGAAATAATGAATAACGTCATGAATCCTCCCCTATTCCCAAGCCTCAAGTTAGACACTTTCCATGGCAAAGTGCAAAGATATCACAATGGAAAGATGGAAGAGAGATAAGAAAAATTAAAGTTATAAGTGAAAATGGGTGGAAGAAGAAATGGGAAACACTTTAACAAAATGATTATGAATGAATTACATAAGAAATTAAAACTAAAATAAAAATGGAAATAAAGAAATATAAATCCTAAATGGCCCTTTGGCCTCCTCTCCTTGGTGCCCCGGATGTTGTTGGGAAGGAATTGGAATGTCTTGAGGAGGAGGAGCTCTCCTCCTTTTATAGGCAGAATTCGACCCCCGAAAGTTGTCGCGTTTTGGACCCCATAAATGACCTCTTCACGCGTTTCGGCCTTCTTAAATGTTGTTCATGATTGTCTTGGCCGTGTCCCCTCAAAATCTCAGCGGATTTGGATAGGTATTCCGAGAGTTATGGCCAATTCCCTCTGACAATTTATTCTGTCCAGTCAGAATCATCAAACCGAAAAAACACCGTTTCTTACTGAATTAATGTCCCTGAACACGGCCATTTCAGGCGTGGCCTCCTTAATGAAACTTGTTCAAAATCTTCTTAACCGTCTATCCACAAAATTTCAGCTCCATTAAAGTCGTTTTGAGCGAGTTATGGATATTTCACTGAACCTTCGTTTTTCTGGAAGAAATTTCCTGGAAGCTTCCTTGGTGTTCCTGAATAATCTTCAACTTCATTGAATTGTTTGGACCTCAAGATGGTCGAATCAGATCCTGGTCCAGAAGACAAAGTTGAAGGAAATTAAATTAGGATTCTAAAGAAATTATAATCAGAAAATTTGGATTTATATTTTTTTGTAAATGACCAAAATACCCTTGTAGTGAAAATCTGTCCAAAATGCAGAATTTGGTCATTTTTGCATTTAAACTTAAAATACTTCTTAAATCCAAAATTGTTACATATAAGCTCAAAATGGTATCTTGGGATGTTTAAAACAATAGAAATGCATTAAAAAATGTGCAAATTATAAGCCCTGTCAATAACTCAAGATTATGAAACGTTTAAGGACACGACCATATAGTTGGTATCATATGATGGTTTAGATAAATTTTGAGATTTGGATGTTTTCTTAAGAGTTATGGATATCATCGCGAGTTTATAATTTTTAGGTTTATAATAAGTACATTATCTTATAAACTCTTTTGTATTATTTATGCAATGAAATTTCAAGGTAATTATCATTATTTTTGAAGACATTTATTTTTTAAATAATTACAGGTTATACTATTTTGGATTTAAAATGAATGGTTTGTGTTATAATTTTATGATAAAACATGTTATGATTATTTTGGGGGAAATTATCATATTTCGGGAATGTTACAATAATTATATAGTTTTAGAAAAAATAAAACTCTTATGATGGGTGACAAATCGTCACGTCTGGCAAAGTCTTGGGAATTGATCCCACAACTGAAGGGAAAAAAGGGCGCATCACCTACCACTAGCCTATGTGTAGTCCCTGTTATTAAGAATTTTTATTTTCATTTAAATTATATTTGGATTATGAATTTGATAATTTTGGGAACATTTAGTTTATCAAATTGATACACATTTTATTGAAAAATGGTTTGGGACTAAGTAATAAACATCATTTTGGAAGACGTTCAGTATTTTTAGAACAATATATTATCGAGGAAAATAGAATACTATGTGATTTTAATTGAAGAGTAAATGTTAAATTATATTTTGGAAGAATCTATGATTATATTTCATACATATAGTGATTCAGATTATTTATAAAATTTTTTAACTAATCATGGAGAACATGTGATTAGGAAAATTGTTTTATATTATGAAATATCATGTTTAATTTATGTTATTAGAAGGTAAATGTTAGAATTTTTCCTAGAAGATTATGGTCATAAATATATATATTTTTAAGGTTTCAAGCATTGTTTGGATTATTTTTTGAATTTTATGGATAGTTATTTATTTTATGGTCTATGTTGAAAATTGGGTAACATTATTGAATTTTGGAGATTAAAAATACATTTCATCATATAATTGATTAATCTTTTTGGGTATTATCTTCACTTACACTAACCATTTTGGTTTAGGTTCATTTCATAAGACAAAATAAATATACAGTTAATATTCTCTAGATTATGTGATTCTTTAGAAGTTGATTTGACTACTTTATATGTGAAAATATCATCTTGAATGTAATGTGTCGGTGTGACATACCACAAAACTGGTATCTGAACCAATACGTCTCATGGACACAAGAACATATCCCCATACTCTAGAGGTTTCTAACTAGTATACAGTGTCGTTGATGTTTGTAGATAGTAAGATATACCCTCTTATCTTTGTTACACAGATGTATAATTGAATATTTGTGGAAGCAGTAAATATAAATAATTAAGCAGCAGAATAAAAATTCATAAATAATTAAACAAAATTGGACAACCCCAATTTATTTAACAGATGAATGATTAAATGGATATTTTAAAAAACATAATGTGGTAAATAATACAACATGTTACAATACAAGACTCAAATAAATAAAAGATAGCATTCCCCTTAGGTGATATCCATGAGCATCAATCCCAAGATTCACCTCAGTCCATTGATCTTAAATCCCAAGTACACGATTATAACCATATCCAAGGTCCAAGGTCATATGAATAAGAAGGTCTACAATGGTTACAAGGGTACCTTAGCAGGGTGTGAGATGAAATCTCGGTAGGTAGGCACCCATGGTGTCAAGCCCAATCTAGTGGAATATAAATTAGATAGTGTGTAGTTATACAGAATTTAGCAAATGAAACTACAAAAATAAATAACACCAGTTGAGGTTCCTAAGGGAAACCTGATGGCTATATCAACTACATCTTGTTGATGTGATAATAGTATGATCATATTAATATATATATATATATTATCTAGAATAGTTTAATAATTCTTCTTTTCCAATCATATATATAGAGGTTGTAACTGGCATGTTTTAAGAATGACACCAACCCGTAAATATATAAAATCTAGTCATGTGTTAATAATTCATCCCATCCATAAATTGAAGATAACTTGATTGAGGTAAGAATTCCTACATCCATAATCATTTAAATACATTCTAGGGGTAATATTTCCTCCCATCCATAATAATTTATAATACTGGCATGGGATAAGAATGCCTCCCATCCATAATCATTAATAATAATGGAAAGGGGTAATAATTACTCCCATTCATAATCATTTATAATACTATCATGTGGTAAGAATGGTTCCCATCCGTAATCATTTATCATACTAGAATAGTGTATGAATTCCTCCCATCCATAATCATTTATAACACTGGTATTGTGTAATAATATCAATCATCCATAATCATTTATAATACTAGCATGTGATAAATATTCCTCCCTTCCATAACCATTTATAATCATTGACAAAATTAAAATATAAATCATAAAGAAATACTTATTATTAATATCAAATAGCACTAACATATTCATAATTTAATACACAAAGAAATATCTTTTAAAAACCAACATATAAGGAATAAACTCTTATGCATTTCATGAAAACGCAGTTTATCCCATTTATTCCATCCAATGGGAATCATGTCATTAACTATATTCCATTTCATTTCAAAGAAAATTTTCATATAAACTAATTATTATATGTCAAATAGTTCTGTATACCTAAACCATTTATTTAAGGTACACAATTTTGTTGGGTTCATCCTACTCACAGTGATTTCACCAAACATTCTTAAATTAAGAAAAATTGTTCATTATACAAGTGTCCTGGTCATTTCCTTCAATTAGTGGAACTACCATATTTAATTCATCCTCCATAAACCAAATTACCTTAACCAAAACTTTACACACATTAAGTCATGGGAAATTTGATTTCAAGGCTCATAAGTCCAAACACCCTTGTTGTGTCTTGGGTTGAATAAACTACTCATGGGATAAATACTAATTCATTTAGAAGATGTGATAATAAATAAAACCATGACATCTAGTAAAATAATGCTATATACCAAAAAGAGGAAACTCATTTCTTAACATCAATAAGTCAAAGTCTCAATATGATATTTATCATACATATCATCAGGGAAAAAAGAACAAATGTGGAAAGATATATCATAGTTTTTTAGGTTGAAGACAATATGACTTAGTGGGAGGGTTTTATTATATAATCAATTCTTTGTTCAACTAAAAAAATAATTATCTCTTTTAATAAATCCATTAAATTTATCAAAGGAATATTTTAATCCCTGAAACCAGAATTGATTAAAAAAATTTTGAATTATGGGATATGAAATTTAATTAATTGATTTTTAAAATTAAAGTGTATGGAAATGGACCGTACCTCCATGTGGAGCCAACCAACACCCAGTACTTTACATATATATCAATTAACACCCGGAACTACTCCATGCATGCATGCACACACCTTCATATATATCTCTTAACCAATTGAACGTGTTTCTAAGACCATAAGGGAATACAAACATGATATATGTATATATATATAATATTCATACTTGGGTATATGTGAATGTGCCCTCAATATTG
Source organism: Viscum album (assembly GCA_963277665.1). NCBI lineage: Eukaryota > Viridiplantae > Streptophyta > Magnoliopsida > Santalales > Viscaceae > Viscum > Viscum album. The sequence goes on along the minus strand of OY728133.1, from coordinate 1,860,701,184 downwards.
GTCAAAACCCCCTAAACCCATTGGAAGAAAACACATTCGAGGTTAACCGCTTCACCTTCAGTAGTGGTTTCAACAAATGGACAAACACGACATGAGAGACCATATGCATGACCTAATACTAGATAAGAAACCAAAAATCATGTTATCTATAATATCTAGAGATTTTATGAGATATATTATTTTTAATTTCTTTGATCTTATATTATACAATATACCAAGATTAGCATGTACTATATGCAACACCGAATTAGCTTGCAATATACGCAACACTATTCTTGGATTTCATTACACGCAATCGTGACCTACCGGAATAACGTGTGTAGTATGCAATATCGAGTTTCACTAAACAACAATATATTGTTATAATATTATTATGGACTAGCCGTTATGAATAGTATTAACTAAAATTTTAATTTTATAACATTATTATTTCTCATACACATTTTCTAGAATATGGTATGAGAACAATATAAATTTTTCATGTAAAATATGTATTTTACAAAAATTGGAGTTTTCCCACCTTTTGATGAGGCACCCAACATAAATCTTGTTTTTGACATGTATATAAGTTTAATTTTACAAAATAAAATTATTCTTTGTAATCAGGATATAAAAATTTACTTTGGATAAATTTTTCATATTATTCTGATAACTCTCATATTTTAATGAATAGTAAAAACATGCTATATTTTAATTATAAACATTTTTCATCGCATTAATTTATATGGTTATATTATCTTTTTAATTTGCTTTAAAGTGTAAATATAATATATTTTTACCATTTAATTCAATTTTGTTCATTGGAATTAATTTCACTTTGAAATTGGATATAAACAAGTATCAATCTTTTGATAGTTTTTGTTTCTAAAAAACAGGCTATTTGTTTTGATAATGGGAATTAATTTTAAATTTAATTAATACCACTTCTATGTTTATAATTTGGAAAAATAGTCATCAATTTTGAATTCTGAATATCAAATAATACTTAGGCTTATTTTTTGGTATTTTTTCTAAAAAAAACTTCAAGTTTCGATGAATAGTGAAACTGTATAATGGTAGTTTAAAAACTGACTTTTTCATTTAAATGAAATTTTACCACTTCTTTGAATTGAATTTTGAAAATCTGAGAGAAACAGTTAACATCAATTACTATAATTTGGTTCAATGCGATGAAAATAATTTTTTGTGAATTGTAACTTTTTACTTTTATTTACCACGGTTAAAAGTAAATATGGTAATTAAGGGAAAAATTGATATTAATATTACCTCAAAACATGTCCTAATTCTATTGTATAAGTGTAATTCGACCAAAAAAAACTTATGAATACAATTTGACCATTTAGGTCCACTTGGATTAGATTAGGACATTTAATATTATTTTATTTAAAGAATAGCTAAAATAGTTAAAATCAAAGATTAATATCTTAAACATTTTCAATATAGGGTTATACATAAGATAAATTCGACTATAAATATTCATTATAAAGATAAACATATTTCCTACATAATGGTATTTTATTAATAATTTTTAGACATTATATAATTTAATTTAATTATGACACAATGATGATGCATTAGTTACCTTATTAATGAAATATTAACATAATTGATTTTATAAATACCCAAATAAATGTAATTTGAGAAATTTTATGAATTGAAATAATTTTATAGGTTAATATGACATGTTAGTATTGATTTAATAATCTTTTTTATAACTAATCATTAAGTTATGATTTTCACAAAAACAAATTACCAAATAGTGTCAAAATTGACATAAAATAGTTTTTAAAACAAATATTATATTATTAATTGTTATTTTGTTAATAAAAATCTAAGGTTTAGGAAAATGACTTAGATAAGATTATATATATTAATATTAAACAACTTGGGGTTCGTGTGGCTTGTTATAGTATGTTTATTAACCTTATAGTGTAAGAAAACAAGAAGACACATTAAAAGTAAAATTATTTAACATAAAGATAAATCTAAATGATAAGGTTAAAATAGAAACATAAACTTGTCTAAATTATATTGGATGAGAGGATTTCGAACCATACCCACCTTAGATTTGGAATAAATCAATTTGGAGCTATTAAAAACTGAATATGACTTTATAATAAAATAATATTTTATGTTTTTCTAAGGTGTCCCTCTCCTCCCTTATTAAAGGGCACCTCCTCCCTCTCTTCCTCACACCAATTTGAGCCTTCAAGCTCGTCAAAACACTACCAATTATTCTTCTAAACATCCCTAGAAACATCCTAGAGGTCTTTTACTTCTTCAAAGACCATCTTTAGTTCCCTAAGTGGAGGTTAAGAAGAGGCACTTCAATGAAGAGGTAATGTCCGTTACCGTTTCATGGAACATTATTTCTTCTTCTACTTATTATTCTTCTGTTTTTTCATTATGAATTAATAAATTTAGTATCACTCATATACTGATATGTTATTATAAGTATGAAACAACCATATTTAATCATCTATACATCCTATGGAAAATGAAGTCACCGTGCGTGCGTACGTACGGAATACCGTCTCCACGCCGTGGTGTAATCTGTTTTCGACTACCATCTTACATGGATGGGTATAATGGTGTAAATAAATAACTATATGTGATAATTTTATAGTGATATTGATTATGAAATTTTATACATACAATTCAATACAATTACACGATCATGGGAATGATATCATCGCTCGTGCGTACGTATGGACTACCATCTCCAGGACACGATGAGATTCATTCTCCATGTTAACCATTCATGAATGATTATAAAGTATATATAAGAAGTAATAATGAAATATATGACACAATAATGATACTGTATTTATGTATATATATATATATATGTATGTCATCTACTTAATTCCATTCAATTCAATAAGGAAACAAAAACATCGTTCATGCGTACGTACGGCCTACCGTCTCCATGAACGGTGTATTTCATTCAATTTATCGATCTATCATATATATTTATATACTGAGTATATATTATATATAAATAATTTTTTACATTATGTAATTAAGTAAATAAGGATATGATTAATAATATTAATAATCACAAGTCGAAACACGTACGATAAATGAAATGATTTTACCCAAAATGCTGCTTTAACATGGAATTTACAAAAGAACTGGTAATATAAAGTCATAAGTGAACCATATATGATATCATAACAATTAATATGTTCTTATAATAAGTCAATTACATTTTTAAAATCATTATACATGAGGTTTGGATATGTACAAATCATATCATACATAAGGTAAGGGATAACTATTCCAATCGCGTTCTTATCTGAGATTGTTTATTCATAAGTACTTATTGTGGTTATTGTTGTCATCCATGTCCATGTTTCCTAAAAATGGTTTCATGTATGTTTAAAGTCATTTTAAACCATTTTTTAATTTTAATACATGGTATGTAAGGAATATGTTTTTTAACCATACGATGTACTTTTTAACTTTTCCGACAAAAGTACGAGGAAATGTTATTTTTAACTTATACGGCGTGAACAGATTTTTAAGGTTTCATAACACCTCATTTTCATGAAGCTTCCTATATAATAATTCATGATTATTTTCAAAAAAAACATTTTCTTTTAAAATTTCATTGCATTTTGTGAAAAGAAAATGATTTTGAAGAAGAAAAGATATTTTCCTCAACATTTCATTTCAAGTGTTTTATCAAAAATATCTTCCATCTAAAATGACATTATTTAATATGTGTATGTTTCAAGTATAATGCCTATATGATTTACATTGTTTCACTTTTCTTATTATGAAATGATATCTATTTTTTATATGGATTATGTTGTGATGGGATGATGTTTATGAAACCCATTTTTGTTCTTTGGGTTATGATGACTGATTTAAGTTTACGTTGTGGCACAAGTAAGAATGATTTCATTATGAGATGGGTGGGACCTATATCTCCCTCCAATGTATTGGGTAATGATTTATATCTCATGAGATATACATGGAGATAATGTTAAGTTAATTCGGTTCAGTGTTACAGGATAGGAACGAGGAGTGAACTCGATTCAGAAAGAGACTTTGTCCACTAAGATGGTCTTGGCATCAATGCCTTGGCTACTATGGAAATAATATCATGTTCTTAATGGTTTCCACAGTCACATGTTTTATTCCCATGTTATTTTATCATGATACATGTTACTTTATGATATATGCCTTACGTACTTCCATGATTTATGTATTTTCTCATGATTTTGATGTTTAGATTTTATGTTCAAGTATTTGCATTCAAATGTTTATAGATTGTTTTATGTCCTCTATGATTACCCTTATTGAGCATTTGAAGTCACCCTTTTTTAGGTTTTCTTTTCCCCAGGATTTAAAGAACGTTTTTAGGTAAGAAAACCAAAAGGGTAAGATCTTTATGGGAGATATTGAAAATCTTTCACCATGATTAGAAGATTACGTTCCGAGTTTTCAAAGACACAAAACATATTAAGATCCTTGTGTGTCTGTTTTTGTTATGTATTAAGTATTCCACAAAAGTAATGTAATGTCCATATGCATCAAGCTTTGGTTCTCTACACTTGGTATCAGAGGAATGGTTTAGTTAACCTTTTGAAATTAGGATGAAAAAACTTTTGTGAAATCCCTAGAGATATTTTTATGGTATCTAGGGTTAGCCCTAACGTTAAGTATACGTATAGTTTATAGTCCTAGAATTAAGCTAATGATCTTAGAATTAAACATAAGATGTTAGATATGAAAGGTACTGCCCCTTTATTATGTTGTTTTCCCTAGCATGGTATTTTCCTCTCACACTATTCTTTTTGGGTTTTAGACGATGGTTGGAACCTGAAGGAACCGTGTTGATCAATGTAATGGAAAATGCAATGATTGTCCTCCTGACCAAACCAATGTCATGGGAGATGGAGTGCACAATCTTATTTCTATATTTACACAAGCTATGAATCATTCTGGACTTCAAAATGAGCAGATAAAGGAGCAACATTCTATTGAATCCTTCATGAGGCAGCGTCCACCATCATTCAGGCGGTCTTCTAATCCCTTAGTGGCTGAACAATGGATCAGTACCACTGAAAATATATTTTCAGTTCTACAATGTTCTGAGAATGATAAATTCATCTTAGCAGTATATCGTTTGGAAGGTGATGATGATCAATGGTGGAATCTTATCAAGAATATGAGGCAAAGAGATGAAATTGAGTCCATGGAATGGGACAATATCAAGAACTTGTTTTTTAGTAAGTATTTCCCTCATATTCTTAGAACAAATATTGAAAAGGATTTTCTTGAGCTGAAGTAGAAGGATGTTGAATCTGTTGGTATATATGAAGCGAATTTTACCAGACTTTCGAGGTATGCATCTGGCTTTATCATCTAACCTGAAAGTAAAGTTGATCGATTTTTAGTGGCTTAAAACCAAGTCTTTGAAGGGAATTAGCCATAAGGGACTTCAGTTGCTATGAAGAAATTGTGCGTTGAGCTATCAAGGTAGAACTATAAGTTGGTGTAACATATCCATCTCATGGTTTTGACAAGAAATGAAAGATGGGGTTCAAAGAGAAATCTTAGAACAATGGTGAAAAGAAGATGAATGTTTCTTTATGCTCAAAGTGTGGTAAGAAGAATGGTGGAGAATGCCTAAAAGGTACTACAAAATGTTTTATGTGTGGAAAAGAAGCTCATCAAGCAGTTGATTGCTGATATAATGGGAATAAGGTTTCTAATGATGTGAATAGAGAAAAGACTATAGGGAACTCTCCACCAACACTTCAATGCATCAAGTGCAAAGAAATGGGTCATTATGCTACTAAATGCCCTAATCCATAGGTTAATGATGATCAACGTGGGAAACCTCTTAAGGTAAAGGATAAAGAGAAATCTCATGCGATCACTATTTGTGATGTTGAGTATGAAAATGATGTTGTGTAATGATTAAGTGTTTATGTAATGGGATTTCAAAATAGTATCATGGAATCTCATTTATGGTATTGTGGAATTTTGGAATATCTATGTATTGGTTTTCAATAATTATATGGTACTGGTAACCATGAAAAAGTGATTGAAATATTTTTTGGAAAGATTTTGAAATGCGCATAATGAAGGGATAAGGAGAAAATAATATGATAGTAATCATGAGCTCACGACTAAAATAAGGACAATGTGATATCATGGTTTGAGTATATATAAATTTTGGGATTTTGGTATGTGGAAAGAGTTATATTTTGACCACATTCATGTTTTCACTAAGGTTAAATGGGTATTAATTTTTCAAGAGAATACATGATTAAGGTATTCACATGATTATAATGTGATCATCAAGATATATCGGGGATAAATGATGGTATTCAGATGCTCGGTCGATGACATTTCTAGTAATTGTTTTATTTATACTACAAGCTTAGACAGAAGTATTTTGGATAAACCTAATGATTTGAAATGGTTTATGTTGAACATAAGTTAGTTTAAGGCTAGAACTATTTTCGATATTATCAATGGAATGTCATAATGATGTAATTTTAGAAAAAGGACAACCTTCAAGAAGGGAGACAACCTGTCGCGTCGGACAAGGCTGTGGGAATCAAACCCACAACTGAAATGCGACATGCCTTTATCACCTAACACTGTCTTCTAGGAAGTCCCTGGTTAGTAGAAACATGTTTTATTTTATTAAGGGTATGATAGATGAAGTATAAGTACATTTTTGGAATCATATACGATTAACCACACTATAGATGGACTTATGTATATTTGATAACTTTTTCTAACATTTTGATTGAAACAGATGGAATGCCTCATCATTCTATCACATGATTTGTTAACACTTCATGAATAACAAATTCAACTTCATTTCTTTAAGAGATGAAGTGGAAGTTGTTCTAAGCATGATCAACATTGAGATTGTACCAAAATCAAGCAAGTATTTCATCTAATTCAATATTTTAAACTTTTGGGAAATGATATTGAAGAACAAAAATGTTGTCCTAGTACACTTATATCTGATGAAACAGATGGTACCGTAGATCATCACAAATTTATGGCTTTGTGATTGATGGCTTTTTCATAGCCATGTTCTCTACCACTCTCCATCAGAACATGATGGTTAGATTTTTCTTCCATATCCATATTTTCACCTATGTTCTCCTATATGGAAACCCAGTGATGAGTTACATTGGGTAATCATTAAATTTCATACTTTAGTTTTTAAAATTAAGTTTTAGTATTCCTTTTTACGATGTGGGTTTCTATGAATAAGAAATGACTTATAACCCAGACGAATTTCGAGGATGAAATTCATTTTATGGGGGGTAGAATGTAACACCCCGAGATTTTATGAGATATATTATTTTTAATTTCTTTGATATTCTATTATACCCTACACCAATATAATCTGGTAATATATGAAACGCCGCATTATCTTGTAGTATACACAACACTATTCTATGCATTCATTACACGCAATCGCGACCTACCTCGATAGCGTTTGTAGTATACAATACCGGGTTCCACTAAACAATGATATATTGTTATAATATTATTATGGACTAGAATTTATGAATTTTATTAACTACATTTTGAATTTTATAACATTATTATTCATCTTACAAATTTTCTAGAATATGGTATGAGAACAAAATAATTTTTTCGTGTAAAATATGTATTTTTCAAAAAATTTAGTTTTCCTGCCTTTTGATGGCACACCCAACATTAATATTGTTTTTGACATGTCTATAAGTTCAATTTGACTAAATAAAATTCTTATTTGGAATCAGGATATAAAAATTTACTTTGGAAAATTTTTTCATATTATTTTGATAACTGTCATATTTTAATGAATACTAAAAACACGCTATATTTTAATTAAAAACAACTTTTTTCATCGCAATAATTTATATGGCTAGATTATATTTTTAATTGGTTTTAAATTTTAATTATTATATATTTTTACCATTTAATTCAATGTTTTTCATTGGAATTAATTTCACTTTGAAATTGGATATAAACAGGTACCAATCTTTTGATAATTTTTATTTCTCAAAAACACGCTATTTGTTTTGACAACGGGAATTAATTTTAAAATTAATTAATACCACTTCTATCTTTTGAATTTGGCAAAATAGACATCAATTTTTAATTTGGAATATCAAATAATACATAGGCTTAATTTTTGGTGTTTTCAGAAAAAACATTAATTTTCGATGAATAGTGAAACCACTTGGTGGTAGTTAAAAAACTGACATTTTCATTTAAATGAAATTTTACCACTTCTGTGAATTGAATTTAGAAAATCCAATAGACACAGTTAATATCAAGGACTAAAATGTGGTTCAATGAGATGAAAAGAATTTTTGGTGAATAGTAACTTTTTTCTTTTATTTACCACGGTTAAAAGAAAATAGGGTAATTAAGGAAACAAATGATATTAATATTACCCAAAAAATGTCCTAATTCTATTGGATAAGTGTAATTAGAACAAAAACAACCTTAGGAATAAAATTTGACCATTTAGGCTCACATGGATTTGATTAAGACATTTAATATTATTTTATTTTAAGAATAGTTAAAATAGTTAAAATCAATGTTTAATAACTAAAACATTTTTAATATAGGTTTATACAGAAGATAAATTCTACTATAAATATTAATTATAAAGATAAAAAGATTTCCAACATAATGGTAATTTATTTATAATTTTTAGACATTAAATAATTTAATTTGTTTATGGCACAATGATGATGAAGTAATTACCTTATTAATGAAATATTAATATAATTGATGTTATAAATACCCAAAAAATGTAATTTGATACATTTTGTGAATCAAAATAATTTCCTAGGTTAATATGACATGTTATTATTGATTTAATTACATTTTTAGATCTAATCATTCTGTTACGAGTTTCAAAAAAATCAATTACCAAATAGTGTCAAAATTTCCATAAAATAGTTTTTAAAACAAATATTATATTATTAATTGTTATTTTATTCCTAAAAATATATTTTTCTGCTAAAGTACGTATATAGGGTAATATATATTAATAATAAACAATTGGGGTTCGTTTGTATTGTTATAGTTTGTTTATTAACCTTATAGTGTAAGAAAACAAGAAGGCACTGTAAAAGAAAAATTATTTAACTTAATGTTAAATCTAAATGATAGGGTCAAAATAGAAACCTAAACTTGTCTAAATTCTATTATATGAGAGGCTTTATACCCATACCCACCTTATCTTTGAAATAAATCAATTTGGAGCTATTAAAAATCGAATATAACTTTATCATAAAATAATATTTTATGTTTTCCTAAGGTGCCCCTCTCGTCCCTTATAAAAGGACACCTCCTCCCTCTCTTCCTCACACCACTTTGAGCCTTCAATCTCGGCCAACCCCTACCAATTTATCTTCTACACTTCCCTAGACACATACTAGAGGTCCTGGTATTCTTCAAAGACCATATTTAGTTTCCTAAGAGGATGTAAAGAAGAGGCGCTTCAAAGAAGAGGTAATGTCCGTTACCAATTCTTTAAACTTTATTTCTTCTTCTACTTATTCTTATTTAGTTGTTTCATTATAAAATAATAACATTAGTATCAATAATATACTTATATGTTATTATAAGTATGAAACAACCCTATTTCACCATCTATCCATCCTACGGAAAACGAAATCAGCGCTCGTGCGTATGTACGAAATACCGTCTCCACACCGTGGTGTAATCTGTTTTCGACCACCACCTTACATCGATGGGTATAATTGTGTAAATAAATAATTATATTTTATTATTTTAAAGTGATATTGATTCTGAAATATTATACATACATTTCAATACAATTCCATGATCATGGGAATGATATCATCGCTCGTGCGTACGTACGGACTACCGTCTCTATGACGCGATGAGATTCATTCTCAATGTTAAACATTCATGAATGATTTAAAGTATATATAATAACTAATAATGAAATATATGACATAATAATGATACTGGATTTATGTATATATATGTATTTCATTTACTTAATTCCATTCAATTCAATAAGGAAACGAAAAAAGCGTTCATTCGTACGTACAACCTACCGTCTTCATGAACAGTGTATTTCATTCCATTTATCGATCTATCATATATATTTATATAATGAGTATTTATTATATATAAATCATGTTTTAAATTCTGGAATTATGTAAATAAGGATATGTGTAATAATATCAAGAATGATAAGTCGAAACACTTATGATAAATGAAACCATTTTACCCAAAATGCTGCTTTAACATGGAATTTACAAAAGAACGGGTAATATAAAGTCATAAGTGAACCATATATGATATCATAACAATGAATATGATTCTGTAATAAGTCAATGACATTATCTGAATCATTATACAGGAGGTTCGGATACGTATGAAGCATATCGGACCTAAGGTAAGGGATAACTATTCCAATCTCATTCTTATCTGAGATTGTTTATTCGTAAGTATTTACTTGGGTTATTGTTATCATCAATGTCCATGATTCCTAAAAATGGTTTCATGTATTTTTAAAGTCCTTTTTAACCATTTTTACATTTAATACATGGTATGTAAGGAATTTTTTAACCATACGAGGTACTTTTTTACTTTTCTGACAAAAGTACGAAGAGAATGTTATTTTTAACTTATACGGCATGAACGGATTTTTACGGTTTCATAATTCCTCATTTTCATGAAGCTTACTATAAAAGACTGCATGATTATTTTCAATAAAACCCTTTTCTTTTAAAATTTCATTTCATTTTGTGAAAATAAAATTATTTTGAAGAAGAAAGGATATTTTCTTCTATATTTCATTTCAAGTGTTTTATCAAAAATATCTTCCATCTAAAATGAAATTATTTAATATGTGTATGTTTCAAGTATAATGTCTCTATGATTTACATGGTTTCACTTTTCTTATCATGAAATGATATCTATTTTTTATATGGATTATGTGGTGATGGGATGATGTTTATGAAACCCATTTTTTTTCATTGGGTTATGATGAATGATTTATGTTTATGTTGTGGCACAGTTAATAATAATTTCATTATGAGATGGGTAGGACCTATATATCCTTCCAATGGATTGGGTAAAAATTTACATCTCATGAGAAAGACATGTCTGGAATGGTAAGTTAATCTGGTTTAGTGTTACAGGACAAGAACGAGTAGTTAACTCGATTCAGAAAGGGACTTAGTCCACTAAGATGGTCATGGCAGCAATGCCTTGGCTACTATGGAAATCATATCATGTGATTAATGGTTTCCAAAATCACATGTTTTATTCCCATGTTATTTTATCATGATTGATGTTCCTTTCTGATATATGCCTTATGTACTTCCAATAATTATGTCTTTGCTCAATATTTTTATGTTTAGATTTTATGTTCATGTTTTTGCATTCAAATGTTTATGGATTGTTTTATGTCCTCTATGTTTACACTTACTGAGCATTTGAGCTCATCCTTTTTAAGTTTTCTTTTCCCTATGATTTAAATAAAGGAGTTAGGTAAGAAAACCAGAAGGGGAAGATCTTTGTGGGAGATGTTGAAGATCTTTCACCATGATAAGAAGATTACGTTCCGAGTTTCCAAAGGCACTAAACTATTATGGTCCTTGTGTGTCTATTTTTGTTATGTATTAAGTATTCTGTAAAAGTAATGTAATGTCCATGTGCATCAAGATTTGGGTCTCTACATTATCCCTAAACCTTAGGTTCATTATAACATTATAGTGTTATGGATATGCCAAAAATATTCCAAACATAGTGTGGAGAAGGTGGAAGAGACCTTAACATGGAGATCTTAAGGATAATCCATGTGAAATTGATTAGATCCGGCGATCAGAGAGGATGCCATAGAGAGGGGGTCATAGGACTCCAAGGGGAACCAATTGGTAGTGGTGAATTGCATAATAGGGATGATAGTTTTGATGGTTAAGTTATGTTTTTAATTTAATTTAATTTATTTAAATTAATCTAACAGGGCCATCTACATGGATTAACCCACACAAGTTTCCAAACCTTGAGAAAACTATATAGTGTACATTTTGATCCTAATACATCCTAAAGAACACTATGTGGGATATGTACATAGTTTAGAAACCCATGTGCAACCATTGCACAACACCACAACCACCATTGAACCACGCCGCATTGTTTCAGATAAACTGTATTCCATTTGGAGCTATTTAAAATTTGGATTCTCATGGTCAAACATTCCTAAAACTCCTCAATCCACCCAAAAAACATAATGGGTATTAACTAAAGTCCAAAAAAACATTTCAAATGATCAAAATCTCATAATTCCATTCCAAAAAGATAGTTTTAAATTAACCCATTCAATAAAAAAACATTAAAACCCATATCATTGTAGTCCAGTTCAAAACGTGGATCGTTACAACCTTCCCAACATAGAGCTTCTCATCCCCGAGAAGCCTTCAGAAACAATAGAGGAACATCCAAAATACCAGGTTCGTGATCTTTTGTTCAATGGTCGCATTACATTATGAATCTCCCAATGAAACTATGATAATTCATTACACATAAGGCACTTGACCCATTTTAAATAGAAGGCAATGCTCAGTCTCCAACTGAAACATTGAAACAACTCTTACCCAATCCAGATACCTGGATACATCCGCCCATCATCATCTTGGCAAGCCTCTAGATAAGGAAATTCCCACCTTATGATTTAATGTTAAGAAGAAAATTTCAAGTCATAAAACCTTCCACAGATAGAATTTTCCTTAAAAGAACACCATTAAGTGTTATAATGATGCTTCAGGGCTGATTTGAAATCATGAAAAGTTCTATCATCCCTTGAACTCAAGGATAGGTCAAGCCGACATTACATGAAAAGCCCCGGTTGAGACAAACCTACCTTAGCATTCACCCAATGACGTGCCAGATAGTGGTCCTATATTGACCACATCATTGAACAAGAAAATTACAATTCAAGAAACTCTTTATAACCAATTCTCTAAATGTTCAGCTTAGATGGTTTGTGTATTTCAAAGAGAAGGGTGATTTCTTCTCGTAATTCCTCTCACATTCACCACGAGGTTTCCTGCCGAAGTACATACCCATTTTCCAGTGATGTTCCGGAACATCCAATAAATGAAACCACGTATCTGACATACAACACCGAAAGAGAACCACCCAACAAGATCAACATACATTAAAACGATAGAGTGGCATAGTAATGATGCACTCTTATTGAATCTTGGATTATGTCAAGAAAAGGGACATGATCATCACTTATCATAATAAACTATGATTATTTCAACGATTTCTTAAAAATAATACCTAATTATGGAAAGTAGATTGGATGAACCACCACTAGTCAATTTCAAATTGGAAACATATCATCACCCACCAACAAGTCAACATTTAATGAAACACAGTCCATTAGTAATTAAAAAATTAATTCATCATTCAACACACCATTTATGTCCATCCATGACTGATTGTGCTTCACAAGGGTTTCATACACCACAATGAGAACAATATTATTCTACTATGGAAGAACGGACATGATTCCATGCCTACATGCCTTAAAAAATTTCAATCTAATCTGAGCATCTTTCAACATTGTCGTTAGCTAGTGCTCTTCTACAAAGAAGGGAACATTTACTAAAATGGTCACGGTGCTCCACTGATCCACAACAACACGTCAAACAATTAGTCAAAGAAACTGAAACCAAATCGACCAGTGTGTTGAAACACCCATGTATTTTGAAAGTCATCCCAATTGTTGGGATTAAAAAAATTCTTTAATACTTAGGTCACTCTAATATATAGATGACTATAGGATACACTCAATTGCACAAGGCTTTTCCAAATGTCATGTTACCTCATATGAACATTAACTTGAACAACAATGTGCCACGTCATCCAATACCGATGAAATGTAAAAGGTAAAATGACCAATGAAATAACCAAACATGCTGGAGGTATTTCAAACCAAATGAGAGTGAAACTTTCTCAATGATCATGACCAAAACAAAGGCCAAAAATCACAATGTCCACCCATCTGATCAAGGGTGTCACTCATAAAATCAAATCCCTACAAGGGAAAACTACACTTAAATGAAACCCATATTCAAATAGATAAATATAAATATATATATATATATATATTTAATTCAAGTTATAAGATCCCTATCAACCATAGGCTAACCCCATATTAAAACACAATTGCCAACCCTATTACTGAGTCACTATAACATAAGTCACTAGGATCAATGTCCTTCATCAAACCATTAGTAATGTTTTGCCTCCAATGTAAATAAAAAAACACAACTACTACCCTATTAAGAGGGTCATAACAGAGGACCCACTATAGATTCTATTTCAAAGGCCTTGTATATTTAAACACATTTAACTTCTTAATCTCTGTAAATAATTTAAGACTAATTCTTCATGGAATATTGGAATGTTTCATAAACATAATTTTAAACAGTTAAAATTTCATTGAAATCCATTTATATCTGAAAATTTATCCAAATAAATTCCTTTTAATAGTTAAGGAAACCTATGAGGGTCACATTGAGCTAATTCACTTCAGATCAAAACCAAACAACTTTTCCATTTACAAATATTTTACAAGGCATTATGCCATTACATTTAATATGGTCTTCCATTTTCTAATTTAGGAAGCTCCTATACACTTCATATATCTAACATTAAATCCCATCAATAAAAAAACGAAATTCATAATTTAACATGATCACATACAATGGTCTATCCATACAGGTGGACACCTACCAACCTATAAAGAACCCGTACACTTTACAGTTTTTCATTTGGATTTGATTAGTCTCATCCAATTTACTCTAGCATTTATATTTTCATAGCCTTTTCCAATGATTTGAGAAAACATGTTAGTTTTATTAATTATTAGGATCCCATAAAATTTTCAAAATGAAAACTGGATCTTTTCCTAATCACAACCAATATTTTTAACTCATTCAACCATTTATATATCACTACAACTATTATGTTACTACAATCAGTGGGAAAAAAACAGCATAATATAACACAAAATCAAGGTATATCATCATTAAAAGACAAAAAATAGCATGGTATATAAACAATAAGCATGAAATATAGGTAATAAAGCCAAAAATTACCTAAAAATGGTTCTAAAATAAACACGAAATATTACTCAAGGCACAAAATTAAATAAATAGGAAACATATGAATGAAAATTGTGGAATTCCATATACATGATAGGTTAACTCTTATGTGCCTAATATAAGGGATGAAATGAAACCTTCCTTACATAACAATCCATGGGAAAACTCCATAAATTTTATAAATCCTATAAAGAAGAAATTACAATAGTCACTCAATGTGAAATCACATCAAATTTAACAACGAACAACATGATGAACATTCCCACCCCTGGTCACATAGCCATTTCCTATTTGTGGGGTGATCATTCTAATGCATAGCTATTATCCAAGAACCATAAACATTCATACTCTTATGTGTATCTTTCCAAAAAAGAATGAAAATGTAAATTAAACAGCCTATGATACAACTTTGTAATGTCCCGGCCCAGCTTCCACTAATCTGGTAGACATAATGATCAGTCACATGGCCTCAAGCACGACTCCTAATACACTAGAGGCCAAATACTAGCATCAAGGGTCTTATAAGATGATATTGGAGAGAATATACCATCTTATCAGAGTTTCATTGTGGTATAATAGAATATTTCATAATAGAAAACAACAAAAGTAGTAAATAGAAATAATTAAATTGAAATTGATATATTCTTATATAACCAAACCAAATTGGTCGAAGCTAGTTTATAAAATAGATAAATGTATAACATAGGTATCTTAAATAACTAAAAGTGGTAAAAAAATACAACATGTTATAATATAGTACTCAAATAATGAAATTATAGTTATCCCCACAGGCGATCCTCATGATAATCCTAAGCTTCATCTTCTTACTTTTATCTTTACTCCCAATTACATGTATAAAGCAGCAAGCTAGTTCTAAGGTGCTATAAAAAATAAGGTCTACTAATGTACCAAGGGTGTTGAGAAGGGTGACAGATGAAATATCAGTTGGCAAACACCCAAAGTGTCATGCCCCATTTAGTGTAATATAAATTCGACATTGCATAGGTATGGATAATTTAAAAACAAAAATACATAAATAAATAACACATGTCCTGGTTCCTAAGAGACACTAGACTAGATTGATATAGAAACTTTACCTAATTGCTGTGATAATAGTCTGATCATGTCAATATATACATATATATATATATATATATATATTTGGATTGATTTAATAATTCATATCGTTAATTAATGCATATGGGGGTAGTAACTGGCATGGGGTAAGAAATTATCCCACCCATGAATATTTAATAAGATGGATTGGGTAATGAATTCCTCTCATCCATAATCATTTATATATACCAGTGGTAAGAATTAATCCCATAAAAAATCATTTATAATATTGGCATAGGGAAATAATTCATCCCATCCAATATCATTTATAATACTGGCAAGTGGAAATTATTCCTCTCATCCATAAAAATTTATAATTGTGGCATGGGGTAAGAATACATTCCATCTATATCCATTTATAATACCATAAATGGTAAATAATACCTTTCATCAATAATCATTTATAATACTAGAAAAGGGTAAGAATTACCCCCATCCATTGTCATTTATAATACCACCATGTGCTAAAAATTCCTTCCATTTATAATCATTTATAGTCAATGCCAAAATTATAATATAAATCAAAAAGTTTTACATATTATGCATTTCAAATTACCATATTGTATTCATAATCTAATACACAAAGAAATACCTTCAAAAACCATCACATAAGGTATAAATTATTATTCATTTCGAGTTCAAACATTTTATACCATTTTAGCCATCTAAAGGGAAGCAAGTCATTAACCATATTCCATTTCATGCCAACATCCATTTCAATTTTCAAATGTCCAAACACCCATGGAGTGTCTTGTATGGAATAAAATACTAATGAGACAAAGGCTATTTTAATCGAAATCCACACAAATAGTAAAAAACATCACATAAAGGGATAGAATGTTATGTACAAAATGTGGATAAATCATTTATAAACATCAATAAGGCCAAGTATCAGTATAATATTTATCAAACATAACATCACTGAAAAAATGTAGGGAAGAAGAAAAGTGTATCACTGCTTTTTATCTTCAATAAAACATACCTCTGTGGGAGGAGTTTTATTATAAAATATAGACTTTATTCAACTATCAAATAATTTTTCTCATTCAAGCATTTTAATAACATTATAAATGGATTAATTTGATATGAGAAACAAAAATTCATTAAAAAAATATAATAACTAGGTGACAATCAAAATAATCAAAAAATTTACTAATATTAATGGGAATAGAATAATACCCCCCAGGGTTGTAATAATCCAACACTTGGAACTTGACATATATATCGATGACCACCAGAAACTCATCCACATGTGAGAGTATATACTTATATATATATATATATTAACCCAATTCACATGTTCCTCGCACCAGGAGGGAACACATACATTGAAGTCTAATATATTTATATATATTCATATCTAGGTATAGGCGTGCACACCCTCATAATTTGAAAAACCCCACTAAAACTATTAGATGTTACCCAATTCAAGCTGAACAAATTTACGTTCAATGGTGGTTTCTGTAACACAAACAAACATGACATGAGAGGCCATCAACATGCCCAAATATACAATAATAAAAGAATTGTAGGATTAGCGATATTGCTATGGTTCATCTGAATCTCAACGGGAGGAGGATACACTGAAAATCATCCAAAAACTAGGAGGAGAAGGTGTGAGAGACTTTAAATTAGATATCAATGGAGAAACCATAAGAAACATGTGGGATATTAAAATCGGAGAGGAGGTTGTGGAGAGTGGGGTTCACACGACTCGAAGGGGAATCCCCATGGAGTGGTGTGTCACATATGAAGGAGGATAGGTGTGATTGATAAGTTATGTTTTTATATTAATATTATATTATTTTAATATAATTTATTTTCTTAAAACATTCCCATCAGTACAGTTGTACCTGCTCTGTCTTCCAAACTATGCACAAATTGTGTGGTGTAGATTGTGAGGATACTGCCTCTTAAAGCATACTGTCAAGGATTAGGGCGTGGTTTAGAAAACTATGAACAACCCTTGCGTAATCCCACTCCCCTGGATCCATGACACATAGTTTACTATAGTGGTCCAAATGATTTCAGAGAAACTATTCATCCACTACAGCTCTTCAAAACTTGTATTTTCTGGTTCTAGTAACCCCAAAACTCCTCGAGACACCCAGGATAGGTAACAGGCCATCACCCAAGTTTAAAAATATTTTTTTGGTTTAAAATATAATGATTTTATTCAATAGTTTGTTTCTAAATTCATCTCTTCAGTAAACACAGAATTCCAAAAACCATTACATTTTAGTTCACTTCCAAACATGGATCATTATATTGAAAAATCATTATTTAGGGAAAAAGATGAGTTTATGGTATAACTTGAATAAAGGATAAAAATCTAATTTTAAAGTAAGTTTTTTCCTTATTTTTTAATTATATGATGTAAATTATGTTTTGAACACAATGAAATGTATTTTAAAATAAAAAAGTTATCTATTTACTTTTCTTACTAAGGAAAGAATGGCCTTTTAACCAATAATAGATGTATATTTTTTTTATTTCTAACATTATCCTAACCATGTTTTCTATCACTATATATTATAATGTGATGGTTATTTCTATATTCCATGTCAATGTTTTCTTACATAGAAATCTAGTGTGTGTTTTCTCTGGTGACAATCATTCTTCCATTTATTTAATTTAAAGTCCAAGACTTATTAGTCCTTTTTCTGATGTACAATATCAATAAGGGTATTTTAAAAATTCAAGCAACTCATTTTTGATTCTGAGTATGAGTTTCGAGGATGAAATTTTTTATGTGGGGAGAATGTAACATCTTTATTTTCAAAAGGAACCACTATGCTCAGTATTATATATGGTATGCCACATCGAGCTTAAGCAAAAAACTAAATATTATTATTTAAATGGTACCCTTATAACCAGCCCTTTAGAATGGAGAGATTGAAAGGTATTTAGTAAATAATGAATATATCGTTTACATATGTTTATTTAATTATTCATTGATTAAGAAATTAATTAGAAATTAAAAAAACAATTGAATATAAAGATGTGTTTTTTTTTTCAAAACATATTTTGATATGAATAATTATGATTATAAAATTATCTAATAACTCTTTTTGGATTATATTAATGAAATATAAATTAAATATAATATTTATAATTCATTTTATATGCTTCATAGACATTATATAAGAACAAATTTCATTTTATGAATATAAAAGTGTATTTTTCAACGAAGACAAATTTAATGCCTTTTCATGGATAACCCATTCTAAATATAGTTTTTTGTCACTTTTATAAATATGATCTCAAAAAATAAAATTATTATTTTTAATAAGTGTATTTACAATTACTTTCTTTCAATTTTTTTTGATTTTCCTAATAAATTACCAATTTTAATGAATAGTAAAGAATACTGCATTTATATTCAAAACCGATATTTGACCTAATTTATTTATATCGATATATTGTAATTTTAATTTTTTTAATAATAAATGGATTATGTTTTTATTATTCAAACCCATTTTTTTCATTTGAATCAATTTCACATTGAAATTGGATATAATAACTCTGTGAACATTAGAATGTCTTACTTTAAAAACATGTTTTCTCTATCCATCAATGAGATTTATTTTAAATTAAATACAGAAAACTATATAAATTTAATTTTAAAAAATATAAAAACTGGTTGTAATAATTATTTAATATTTTCTCTAATAAGTTCATCTTAATTTCCAGAGAATAGTAACTTTAGAAATAAATTATTTTATCACGTTGAAGGGTAAATTGGGTAATTAAATGTTACAATTATATTATAAATATTATAAAACCACCCTAAAACTTTTCATAATCACATTTGATGATTAATCGTTGACAAAGATAATCCATATGATGAAATTGTGGCATTTTGAAGTCACTTGGATGTGAATATGATATTTATAACATTTTATTTAATGTAAATACAAAGAGGTCATAATTATGTCACTTATAACTAAAAAACTATTAATATGGGGTTATATAAATGATATATTTGGCTATAAATATAATTCATAAATATAAAATTATTACCTATATCATGGTAAAATATTTATATTTTTTAAAACAAATAATTAAATTATAGGTTATAAAGGGGTGATGCATGAATTGCTTAATTAATAAAAGAATAAAACAAATGATATTATAAATAATAAAAATAATTTGACCTAATTTATGACATTCAAGTGTTTTCAAGATAAATATGACTTGTTAGTGATGTGTTTAGAGTGTTTTTTCAACTATATCATGAAGTTATGATATTTTTAAAAAATCAATAAATGAATAGTGTCAAAATTGACACAAATGGTATTTTTATATTTATTAGTTTTTATTAAATGAATTTTTTTTAAAAAAATCCCGTATTCATACAAAACGTTTATAAATATATATAAATATCATTAATGACTCATTAATTGGTGTTTTTTTATTTCATCGTAATTATTTTAACCCTCAAAGGGTAAATTAATTCATAAAATGGTAAGAGTTTAAAGGGGTTAAAACGAAAAGATAAGGATTAAAAAATATTTAAAAATGCCTAATTTTACTTTTATGATCATATTTCGACCCAAAATCATCTTATCCTTGAGATAAATACATTCTAAAAATTTTGGAATAGAAAATAATTATTTATTAAGTAAATAAATTTAATAATTCAAAGATTTCCCCTCCCCTCTCTTATTAGAGGGCACCCATTCATCTCTATTCCTTACACTTCAAAAACCATTCGGGTCATCCAATATATTCTAAAAACCCTTCATAGAATCAGTCCGTATATTCTAGAGGCATTATTTTAGGTAGAACATCCTTCTTCAAGGAGTCTTGGTGTTATGAAATGTGATCTTATAAATGAAAGGTGACATTTTCAATTTGGTGATTCTATTTTATTTATTCTTCCACATCATTCAAATATTATCCATACATAATGATATAACAATTCTATTGTAATAGATAAACTAATATATAATTATTTTAATATCTTCACTTAAATACATCACCACTTTTATCATATGGGAATGTAATTAATCATTCGTGCTCATTGGTAAACTATCACAACCACGAACCAATATAATTCATTTACCATAACTGTCTATCCAGACTTGTTGTAAATACAGAATTAATTTTATTATTTGATATTAATAACATATTTAAAATTATAAGAATATATTATATCAATTATGTTCTTACATTTCATGAACATAAAATGATAATGTCATTCATGCATACGTGTGAACGATCACCTCCAAAAAGTGGGGCGATTCATTTTTAATCCCCACATCTCTTTTATGATATATAAAATTATATTAAAATGATTAATATTATATTAATGATATTATGATCATTCTGTGTATATAAAACAATAATCACCTCTTTTTCATTATCATTATTGAATATTAAAAATTTTACTCATGCATATGTACGTCTTACCGTCTTCATGAATGTGGCATTGTTCGTTGTTCATATCCATATATATTTAATGGAATTAGAAGAATAATTTATATAAAATTGAGATTATTATGTCATTAATATTATTATTGAGATTATGGACTATTTATCTCATTCAAATATCATCTTTGACTCAAGTACTGAATATCATAAGAAATTACTACATAAACTTAAAAAATTAAAGTAGTTATTATAATATTGTTATAAGTGATATAAAAGGAACAATAAAGCTGGAAAATGTTAATAATATAGATAATAATTAACTAAAATTTATCATTCATGAATATAAATAACATACTTGATGAATCAGACTCAAAGTAAGGGACTTTGTCTCAATCTTTATTCATTGAGGAAAATTTTGATATTATACGCCACCTTCTTTTATAAGGTGTATAATAAAAACCTTTTAATTTTATTTTTAGGTAATTTTCTTCAAAGGGAATCATTTTATATAAATGATTTTACCTTCTTTATAGAAAAATTATATTTTTTAAACATATATAAAGACAACGACTTTTCCACTATCATGACAATTTTTTTATATTTGGTTTTCTCTAAAAGCCAATATGTTTTTTTAAATAAAAATAATGCACTTTTTTCTTTTTTTTGGAATTTTATTATTAAAAGTGGTTTCAAAATTGGATTTATTATTTTAATACCTTTAAATGATATCTTGACATTATAAATTAAAATTTTAAATTAGAATGTTGAAAATTTCAATATTTTATGAGTTATGATTATATAATGGTACATGAACATTTGATGGGTGTTTACGTAACAAAATATATTGGTGGTTCCTTGGTAAACCAAGGATAGGTGGTTATATTATAACCTCAAATCCATTTGGTATAGATTTAGGCCCTAAGGATTTTAAAATTTTAAGAGTGACATATATTGTAGATGACTGCATGGATATTCCATTTATGTATTATCATGTCCCAAGTTAACTTCTTATGTTGTATGTGACTTATTAGTGTTTTAAGGAAATATTTCAATTATTAAAATTGTATGAAATGTAATTATTTCTAGTGTAATGTACTTAGTAATTTTTAAATGTAAAAATTGTTACTTTATGATAAAGTATATACGATTTACATGTTTTTACAAGACTAACAGTTTTTCATATTTGTGTATCCTGTACTGAATTTTTTTTTATCCCATTTTTGGAAATGTTTTTATAGGATTTATTCGAGAATAGAGTCAAGGATGGGATCAAAAATATTTATGATTATTAAACATAGATAGAAACCATTTTTATCTTTACAATATTCTAAATGTGAAATAATGTACAATTATTGATATAACACAAGATTATGTAATGTTTAAGGCCTTTTCATTATACATTCATAGTAAAGGAAATAACAACATATTAGAGTAAAATTATTTATAAATGTACATTAAACAATACTATGGCAATCCTATAAATGTTATTAACATTCAACGATAAAATTTTAATATCATTCAATATTGAAAATTGTTATTTTCAGAAAAATACATTTCACTTATTTCATTTAACATCCTTTAAAAATAAAATAAACAAATTCTTGAATTTTATTTTTAAAAAATAAAAAAAAAATTAATTCATAAAGTCAAAAATTTTATATTATGCAATGTTAGTTATTTTCTAAAAATAATATTACTTTGTTGTAAAATATATTATTTTGAATTTTTTTGTTATTCTATAATTAATTAATAATAAAATAAAATGATATAAGACTTTTATGTAATGGAATATTTACTTAAGAAATAAATTTTTTTGTTTTAATATAATTTTTTAGGTTATAAATCACATCACCAACATTTTTTTAACAGTATTAATATATTATTATAATTAAAACTATTTCAAACTTTCTATAATTGTGGGTTTTAATGTTAAATGGATAAAATTAGGTTATAAAAATAATTTTTATTGTTTTCATTAAAATTTATTACTAAGGGTTTAAAATAGCTACATCGATAAAAGGTAAAAATAGAAAAAAAATTTGTAAGTATAAAACGAAAAAAGTATAACAAAGTATTTAAAATGAGTGTGAGAGGTGAGTCTCTACCTCAACTCACTTTAACATAATAATTTTTTCTCATTTTATATTAATGGACTATTCAATGGTAACATCACATTATTTAAAAATTAAGGCTTGTTTTAACAAATACACTTACTTTCACTTTTAAAATCCAAAACATCAACCACTTCAAGAGCCACCTTTATTCAAAATATTTCCATTAAACTCTAAAAAATTATACCTTTTAAAACCATCTCCCATTATAGAAGCATATGATTATTATTAATAAGGATAAGAACCTTGTTTTAAATGATAACTACGAGAAAAAATTATAGTACTCAATGTCAATATCTACATATTCATAATATTTTATTCATAATATTTTATTCTTAATTTTTAGTATCATAACCAAAAATAAAATTGATAATATTTTGAAATAATATTATATATTATAATTAAATGTTATTATATAAATCATAAAGAACTTTTTAAATCTTCTAAAATTTCTATGAAGAAAAAAATAATAATTTTCCTTACATGAAGATTGTCACTTCCATGAAGAAATATTTTTAGTTATTCATCAGTTCCATTTAAATATGGTATCAAGGATGTGTTTTATTAAAAAAATTATATATATATATATATATGTGTGTGTGTGTGTGTGTTTGTGTGTGCGTGTGTGTGTAAAATGTTTATTCTTCATATTATATCATTTATCAATATTTTTGAAATCTGATCAGTAATCGTACACTTGGTGGAATACCACCTCCAAAAAATCATTTGTATTCACCACCCATCTGGTATGGCTCTATGATTGTATTTTTGTATGATATATGATAATTATGACATATCTATACTTCTGAATATTTTGTATTATTATTATTTAAATGTATTCCATTGCACATAATTAATTATAAGATGTTGCCATTTTGGATTGTTTAACCAGATGCCGGAACGATGTAATAATATTTATTTTATAAATAATAATGGGTTCTAGTATAACGGTTATGTAAGATAATAATAATAATGAATTTGGTATATCGTAATGACTATGAAATATTTTTTTTAATATTTAAAATTCTTTTTAATATACCACATTTGGAGTATTGAGTATGTAAATGATAGTATATCATGTTTTCCATTTTTCAAAAACATATTCATGACTCCCACATTTTGATAATAATACATAAAGAATAACTGTTAAAACATGATTATTTTTTATAGAATAATCCTAAAATTATTATATTGTAAACCAATAAATAATTATTTACACCATTATAATAGTATTTTAATGAGACAAACAAACAAAAATTCAAGATTCCATTAGTAAAAAATAACAATAACTAAGTAATATATTTATAATTAATCATTATAAATAATGTTTATATAGTTTAATAAATTTTAATAAATCCTAAAATAAGTATTGTATTCCATTATGTTCATTATACAAAAGTTTATAGAATTTTTAATTTATTAGAAAACTAAAGTAATTTATTTTTTTCTCAATTTCGTTTCATTTTGACATAATATGTTTTCAGGCACCAATTATTATTTTTGTTTTTTGTGTAATACTTAATTTATATATTATATCACAAATTATGTATTTATTCATGGAATTGTATTACCAATTTCATGGTCTATATCATTTAATAATGTTTATTTAAATGTTATATATGGAATAAATATTTAATTACGAAACGATTCCTTCGGTATAGTTGGTCTATTTTATTTTATGATCTTTTATGATTACATCATTTCATACTTTTAAAAAGTTTAAAATATATATTTTTTAAATTAAGTGGGTTATTTATGATATGATATATTTTTTATTTTCTGTTTAACTCATTTTTTGTATAATAAGGGTTGGTGTTCTATATTTCCCTCCAATTCATTAGATATGGTTTCATGACCTATTAGATTATGAATTGAAGTGTAAATAATATGTGGAAAGATTATCTCACATGTTTTTTAAAGAGTCAAATGAATAATTGTTGTCATGTTTGTTGTGTGAATGAGATGAATGAATCATTATTGACATGATTTTTGTGGGAATGATATATTGGAATCTTTATTAATATGTTTTCAGGAAACTTATTTTGAAATATATGTTCATAATTAGTTTTATTTGGTTGTTTGTGTCATAGTTAATGTATGCTATTCTTTTGATCTTATAGTACCATGATTCAAGGATTATGTTAAATTATTTAATGCATTGTTACATATATTATAATTCCATTTTGATATGTTTTGGATTTATGTTGTTGATCATCATAATTTGAATCTCTTCATTATTTTATGGTTATCAATAATAATGGTAGTAAAATTATGTATTTTTTCATGTTTTCGTTTGTTCTTGTGATGTCATCGTTGATGGTTTATTTATTCACCCACTAATAAAAATTTAATCTCACTATATTATTATTTTTTCATTCCCTATGTTATGAAAATCATAAAATTTTTTAATATCTAGATGATTTTCATAGGTTTATAACTTCTAGAAGATGTTTAAAAATCATTATAGTTTATGTAGTTTCACTCATAGTGAAAAAAATGACTATTATTTTAAAGGAAAATCATTTTAGTAGTTAAAATATTATGAAAATTAAATTAAAATAAAAATATAAAATTTCTTGTGAGTGTATTTTAATTAAATATATTCATTAAACAATTTAATTATTGTGTGGTTAGATCTATGATTTCATATTAATCATCAGATAAGGGTTTAGAAAACCTGATTGATTAAGATGTTGTTAGTTTAGGATAATTTGGGTGATTAAAATGTCTTTATTATTTAATTGGTAAAGGTTTTCCTAATAAGAAATTGTGTATATAACCCTTTAGGTTTGTAAATATAATATTTACTATTTTTTTATTATTATAGATAATGTTATTGAAAACTCTAGGGAAATGTCTAATTGATTTCTCTACGTATAAGATAACAACGTGAAATTTTAGTAGAGTAGAGATTTTGTTGTTCTAATAAAAAATACATAAAATAATGGATAGTGGAAAGTGCATATAAGATTTCAAACAATTATATATATAGGCAATAACATCAAATAATGAGTTTTTGGTATAAACCAAACCATGACCCAATGCATGATAAGGAGGCCTAAATGGAAAACATTCTATACACTCTCAAGGGATATTATTTGGTATATTTTTTATATGGTACCAAATTTATAAATATAATAATGTTATGTATAAAAAATTCACTATGTTTTATAACTAAAAAATATAGAAATCTTAAATGGTTAAAAATATTGGTATATTTCTATTTTTATAAAAGGTCAGTTTTCTAGTTTAACATAATGTAGTGAGGTTGATACCACAATAACATTTAATTTGTATTAGTCATTGTAATTTTCAGCAGTTATATTTCTCAATGTAAATGTATTATCTTATTAATTATATGATTTTTAAGTATAATATCTATGGATTTTACCCCATTATATCTCATTTAATATTTATGAAAAATATAAAAATTGAATCAATAAATAAGAAATAGATTTTATTCAAATGCTTTCTTTTGAGGGGCATAAGAATTTAAGGCTACATTATTGAGGTATCTTTTTCTAATAGGTTTAATATATAATTGATTTTTAATTAATAAATTATTGATTAATTTTTGAAGAAGTATTCTGTATAGTGCTTGTAACATTTTTATTGAATTTTGATTCATGTTATTTTTAGGATAAATATAAATATAGGATAGTATATGATTTTACAAACTAATGGTTAATATAATTTTTAATTGAAAATTAAATTTATTTTTGGATGAATATATGATTTTTTATATAGTATTATTCCATATTGGAGAAGGTCACTTTTTCAATGAAATGTTATTTAATATATATTATTATTCAACATACAAACCTAGGTCTATGATTATATAATATTTTTTAGGAAAAGATATGTGTTTTGATCATGATTAAGATAGTAAGACTTATATCTCATTAAAAGTTATATATTTCTTTGTAAATGACTCACTAGTGTAGGATCAATGTGATCACTAGGAGGGGTGGGTTTGAACTACTGATAACCTTTTCATTTATGCTTTCATTCATTTGAAACAACCTTAATATCTTTTAAAAGTGTTACAAATCTTATAAAATCAAACTCATAAAAAACCAACTGAATAAAATAATTTAAAAGGTTCACTAGTCAACAATAGTATATTATCCTTGGAATGGTTCACAAATAATCCAATTCCACACTACACAACAGAAAAAAAATCCTTTTTTTGTGGATACAAGATGTAACTAATAACATTTCACATGTATTGCATTATAAAAAACAAAATATTTAGGTGATTCCTCACAAAAAAAATGTGACAATTGATTTTTAAGTAACTTTATAATCTTTCACCATCATGCTCATAATTTTATCACCTTTCATCAAACAATTCATTACATTCACATCTTGAAATAACTTCTTCTTCACTTTCTAACCTAGAAGTATGTAAGAACTTCTTCATTCCATTAGATTACTATCTGATATGTTTATCCATGATGTTTTTCATGTTCTTACAAAATGTATCATCGACATCCTTTCACCAACTACATATAATTCAACATTATTCTTCATCAAATATATTAATTTATTGGAAACATCATTTATCCAAATTTTTCCTTTTATATATTCATCAGGTATGTTTGTTAAATGAATTTTTATAAAAATATTTCTAAAAAAAATCTTTCTTTCCACATGGGAACAACACAATAATATGAACACATTCTTGTACATATTATATTGAAACATTATATGGAGTGAAGTCCATAGTTATATTTTTATTTTTCACTCAGTTCAAAAATTAATTTTAATCTACTCTCTAAATTATTTCTCCAAAAAATAATAAAAATTATCGAATCTTATTACCCTCCGTATTTATTCCTGTTTATTTATAAATTTCTGAGAATTTTAATTTAGATATGTTATATTTGGAACTATTAAATACCACCTCAACATCATTAATTTTTATATCATTTTGAATTTTTTTTAAATAACATAGAATAAGAAAGAATATAAATACTTTTAATGTTTTTCCAATAAAAAAATTGTAAAAAACATCTATATAATATATACCAATCCAATTATTCATTTTACACAATTAATATGATCTTCTAAATGGAATTCCAAAAACACTTCCTCTTTAAAATAACTAGTTGTAGAACCATTATATAGTAGTCCTTATGATCCATCCTTTTTCCAATGAACTTATTATGAGAATTTTCATACGATCATCATGTAGGATATCATTCTAAAAACATGTGATATGTATTTTTTGGTGAAATATTTAACAAATTTGAATGATTGATTTCATATGAAAACGTATTCTGATTGGACATTATCTAATGATGTTTCATCATCATCATCCATTATACTTTAGAAACATCTTTTTATTCTCCAAAATTCACAATCGTTCATCAAAATATTCATAAGACCTCATCCTACAAAATCATTATACTCTAATTATATACTTTTTTGGAATATGAAAATTTGGATTATACAATATTTCGAGATACTATTTAAAATATCATTCCAAATCTCTTCTCATCCAATCCATTGTACAATTTTTTTGGACATATATGTATTCAAGAACATTTTAATGAGCACTCAATATAACAAAAATAGTTTTTAACCATTAAAAAACTTATTTAATAAATGTATAATTGAAATTCATGATTATTGATACATTATTAACAAGAAAGGAATTACTATATTTTGTTATGTAGAATATCCTCTAATGGGACTATAGAAACATTAGCGAATATGGAGTGGGAAATGATTGGCTTCCCGGTGCTGTGTAATGCAGTACACGGTACGGGCATAATCCAATGGGAAATTACTTACATGGTGAGGCGATGTCATCTGATATTGGAGGCTCATACGGTGGTCTCTCACACATGGAGGGAAGGTAATATGGTGGCTTATTTTTTCATGTACATGGAAACTCTGAATCATAGTATGCTACTTTTTTATAACATGGGTTCCTTCCCAAGCATGGGTTGAGCTTCGTAGTCAATGGTGCGTTGGTCTTGTATTACTTTAGGACACCTTAATTTGGTCTGTTGTTTGTGACTTGTGTTTAATTTTAATAAAAATGGTAATTTTCAGCAGCCTTCAACCAACATGGTCCCTATAGTCTACCCCATTGGATTTTATTGTAAATAATGAAACAAAAATCACAAAAACATTAAAGATCATGATATGGATTAAATATCCAATTTTTTTATTTTGTTGTGAGTGACCACAATTTGAGAAACAATAATCTTTGTACATAAAATCCATTTTATCTACATGTAGTGAAAAATGAACATTTTTATTTAACACCACATCTTACACTTGAATCATCCATAAAAATTTATTCATCGTCCATTATGAAAATAGTTTCCTACATCTTCTTATAGAAACTATTAAATGATTTCAAACATATTGAAATCACAACACAATGCTTTTATTAACTTTTACTATATTAATTATGTCCTTAAACGGTTAATATCATACCAAAGTATTGATATATTCTGAAACAAATTACCCCAACATGACAACACTATCCAAAGATAAGATAGATAGGGGATGCATTCACAATACATATACTTAATGAGATAGTGGTTATATAAACATGTTCTAAATTAGTATATAAAATTATTCATTCATATATAATTTTGAGAATGTTTTATAAACATGACCCATTGAGGAAAAATACTCTATATTTAGTTCGTTATTCTCTATAATCTCTTAGATGAAGTGATATTTGATATCATTTTGTTTTGAATAAGAATTTGGCCTTGGGTTTTAGTGATATTTATATAAAATTGATAATAATAACCCATGAAAAGGGGTAACAAAATATATACTAACAAATATTCCAACTCAATCTTCATACACATTTTTTAGAATCTTTAGTAGTAGAATCATTATTATATTTATTTTTACAAAGAGTTACTTAATTTTTATTTTGTGTACGAAAACTGGCATGAATTTCTACTTAAGGATAACACAACAATATTTGGATATTTTGTAATCAACATTGATTGGAGAATCACCATCTCTATATATAAACAAATAAATCTGTATTGGGATATAATATTCTATACTTAATTTAGAAATTCATTTAATATATCTAATAATCCATTTCCTTAAAATTAGATTACATTATTTTATTGAACATTGTTACCTAGAACATAATGTTAAATAAAACACAATGTCTATCCTCAATGTTATTTGATATAACACTCTTATAAAAATACTTTTTTAAACTGTATATAATCCACCTCATTTCCATTAATGTCATAAAAAAATAGATCCCAATGATATTTTTGTGAATATTTTCTCTAAATCATACATTCTAATCTTATTTGGAAAATATTTTTATGTATGAAATTATATTTCATATATAGTAAAATTTATAGTCAAATAAAATATTTCTTTTCTCCAAAAATGAACATTATAAATAACATTTTCACCATTAGGGAATGTTTCTCACATGATTCTTCATCATTAACATGAAATATTATATCATAAATATATAAAACAACAATTATTGAACCTTAAAAACATTATTTGATTTATATATTACTATCAAATATAACTTTATTGATATTAATAATCCTTAAGAAATTAATAAATTTGGAAGACCAAGCTCTCGTAGCTTTCTTTATCCCACAAAAATCATTCTGTAACTAACACATATAACGTTCATCCTTCCCAATCATGAATCAACATGGTTTTTTAATATACAATACATTATAGATCACTCCATTAAAAAATATTTCATAACATCTATATAAATAATTTTAATACCACTTTGTGAATTTATAAACAAATATCTTGATAGTTTCTATGACTTCTACTTGAGAAAAAAATAACATCAAAATATATCCCTTTAATTTGTGAGTAACAGTTGTGATCCAGTTGTCTAATATTTATTATCACATCAAAATCATCACTTGACTTGATTATGAACATAAAATTTCTACCAATAATATTATTATATATTGATTTGGATACATTTTCACAATATTTATTTATTATCGCTCTGATCTAACTCATCATTAAAAACATCAATCTACTCATGATTATTTTATTCATTTCCAACATGTTTTGGGTCAACCTCTGATTATTAATAAGTAATTATGGATAATAATAAATCCCTTCAAAGTTGAATATTTTTTTTTATATCCAATTATTTTATGAACATCCACAATTTTCATCATCCTAGGATGATATGAGTAATATTGTTCCTCATCACTTGAGATAGACGAGTCATAATAATCATCTTGAGTAATGATAAAATTGTTACTATCATTAATATCAATTTCATATTCATTTATTACAGCCCCCTAATCGTCCCTATATTCCAAATATGTATATATTTTTGAAAACATCATATAATATTCTTCAATAACTTTTACATTGATAGAATTAACTATCATTCACGTTTGATTATTAAAAAATCAAAATTCTCTGACAATATGTGAATAAGAAAAGAAATATTTTATCAACACATCTCTGATAAAACATCACAATGTTTTTGCCCTTGAATTATACAATGTCATGACTATGGAACATTTTTAGTTTCATTTAACATTGTGTTCCATTGAAAAATATTTTAAAATATTATATATAACTATTTTTTCAATAGGGAAATTGACTCTAAATATAAAATATTATACAACTAGCTTGCCTCTAAACATAATTACAAGTATCATGTTCGATTAAAATTTTTCAAAACATATCCTCCTTGTATTTTTTTTGTTATTCTGAAACACTATTTTTCAATATTTTTCTTGGATCACTTGACTCATTATTAATTGAATAGTTTTCAATATAATATATCAACTTTTAATTTTCATATTTTAAACAATTATCATTCATAATTTATTTAATAAATATCTATATTCTTTTTCTTTTTTATTCTCCTGAAACTCATAATCAATTTTAGAGCCTTTGATTTATTATTTCAAGACATAATACTTGTAATGTGAAAACTCAATCAATGAAACCATTAATGTACATATATATGTATATTGATTGTATATCCATTTTTTCATGGGTATCATAGAGAATATGTTATAATAAATAAGTTAAATGTTTCTAAACATTCTTATGAAAATATTTTTTTATAATACCTTTATAGAAAATGGAAGAATACATATTAATTATAATTTTTATATCATTTATGTCACAAAATCTATATCCTTTTTCAACTTTCTCATATTTCTCGTAAACACATTGCCCATCCTTTTATTACATAGCTGATTTTAATCTATATTACTAAGATAAAAAACACATTTTTCACAACCAACATGAAAACAAGTCTCATTACTTTGTTTTCCTTTTATAAAAACATTCACATTTTCTATTCCATTCATTAAAACCCATTTTCTTGAACAACCCAATTTTTCCTTCATTAGAATATTTTTAGAAAACATAACATGTTTTGCTATAACACATCAATTAACAAGGTTGTTTTTTATTTCAATTTTCGTTCCCCAGTGATGGGTGATTTAATAAAATGGATTCTGAATGACCCATCAATTCCAAAATTCACTATTCCTTCTTTAAAATATTTCAAATTATTCAATGACTTTAAAACACCAATCATATATGATGAGAAACCAATATCCAAAATCTATATTTGTTCGGCTTATTAATAATTATGAGTAGTTTCCATTGAATGATCTAAGTCGTTGCATTCTTCTTTCCTCACATCCGATATTTGAGATTTTTTATAAAACAAATTATCCAAATAAGTGAAAATGATACCTTTTCATGATATCTAGGTTGTTCAAATAATTCAAAAATATTTTCCAAGGGTAGTAATCTATTTTAAATATTTACACTAACTTTCATAGATATCCTTAATTGAGTAGGTTGACTTCAACCAAAAATATGATTCTAGATTAACATGTACTTATAATAATATTAATAATTGGATGAACAAATATTTTCTGTACAAGTGAAACAAAAACAAAACCAATATTAACCATAGATATAATATTTTCTTCTACAACTTCCAATCTATTGGGAGTTTTGTATCTTCTCTCTAAAAAATACTAATTTTCACTTTCTCACATTGTTATAAGACATTTGTTTTTGTTATTTTTCATTTTATTTTCATTCATTGATTTCCATTCAGCCTCAATAGAATCAATCTTATAATAATGTTTGATTCAAAAAATTAAAAATTTAGACCATCATCTTTTTCAACTATATTATTTATCATAAATAGTTTGTTCATAATTTATATTCTTTTAGAAAGAATAATATTTTATTTCGAGAATTGAGGATTACTTTTGTATTTAACTTTTAAATTAACACATTTTAGAACATTCACTATGTTATATAACATATTTTTGAAAACATGAAATTACTAATTCATCTTTAGAATGTTTTTTTAAAAAACAATAAATTATTTTATTTATTTTTACATTTCATAATACTTAAAATTGAAGATATTATAATCATCGAGGGATTTATTAAAATCATTAATCTATTTTATCATCATGGAATTTTCATTTTGATGTGATTAATTATTATTTTCTATAATATTTTTCTTTTTTAAATACATTTTCTCCATTTCAAATTTTAAAATCATGAGATAAAATTATCTAAAATATAATTCTTTCAAAAACATCATCTGAGGTACTTCTTCTTCACAACGGCTGATTTCATCACTAGAGAACATATTATTATTAACATTAAAAATAAATTAAATTTCAATAGTTGTGTTATTGAGTTTTTGACATATTCTTCCCTATTTTAATCTTTATAATCAAGAAATTGAATTCTTTATTAATTATATGTCTAGTTATTTTTATCCATTCTCTTAAATTAGGATTTGGATTTTTCAATATTCATCTAAAATTATCTTCTTAATTTTTTATACCTTCATCAATTTCCCATCATTACTTATTTAATAGATATTTTCTACAATGTTACCAATAGCTTTGAAGCTAATAAATTTCCATTTATACATTCCATTTTAAATTTTAGTTCCAATTTATACATGTATTAAAAAAATACATAAATTTATCTAAAACAATTACTAATATTATCTAAAGTGTTAATAACACTAACTTCTTCATATATGGTAAATTATATATATATTTTTAGGGAATCGTTGAATAAAATATCTCAATAAGCATTTTCAGTACTTTTCTAAACGTTTTATTTTTTCATTTATTATGTGATAAGAGTGTTTTTTAGATCATATAATGATTGGGTTTTTGGATTTTTATCTTAAAATGATGAATCATTTTCATAAAACATATCAGAAATAATTCATAATATCTTTTCATCTATGGTGAAACCTTCCAAATTATCACCAAGTCATGTTATGGTTCGGCTAATATCATTCAACCTTGTAAATAAGTAACTAATTTATTCGTAATCACCCATTTTCAGATCATCATTATTTAAGAAAAAAAATTTGTAGCCTAACATTCTAAAATTTCATATTTAAATCATATATTTTCATTAAAATCTCCCAAATTCCATTAAGATTTGTAACTATTTAAACTCTAAGAAAATAACATAGAGAGGGTGAGAATATAATCACAAATATTTATCTCCCATTGTTCTCTAAATTAATATTATTACAAGATGTATGTAGATTATTTTTAACACATGGTGGTGTACAATATATTATATATTGAAGAAGTTGATAACCAAGATACATGAAATATGATAACATTATATCTTTTAATATATGATTGTTCTTGATGAAAAAAATGGGACCCTCATACTATTCAATTAATTTGAAGCATTTATATAGATTTTATTTCCATTAAACATCAAAAAAAAAATAAAATGGAGGAATCCTTCTCTTTAATGAAATTAAAATTGACAATGATATTTCTATATGATCACTGAGAAGGGAAGGGGCGATCAATGATCACTTTTTATTTATTTATTTATTTATTTACTAATAATATTTTCCTCTTGTTATAGATTAATATTTTTTGAAAAAAAGTTACCCAAAAGAACTACACGATGAAAACAATATTTTATAATTTTCCATACATAACAATAGTAGGCATTCCTTTGAATGGTTGTGAAATTATCTAATAACACATAATCCACTAGTTGATAAAATTACTTATTTAAAATGAACATGGAATATCCTAAAACTATCATTTCACAATGATTCGTATAATAGGTTGAATTCTTCCTATAAAAATATATATATTAGTGCTTTTTAGAAAAACTCGAGAAATAATTAACAATATTCCCAAAAGGTCATTATTATTCTACATATAATTGTCCACTTTTTCAGTTTTGGAGAAACAATTCATGACTTACTTAATTATTAGTAGGTTAGAATATCTTTAGTTTGTTAGATATATTTCAGATATATATTTTTGGAATATTATTCTAATTACTATTGATGAAAATGTTTTATTCTATTCACATATTTTGTTAAATTTAAAATTATTCTTTATAAATGACATTCATTGGGTGGAAACTTCCCTTCTCAAACATTTGTATTTTAGATGTTTTTCTGGTATGTTCACCCAATGAGTTTTTCATGAGCAATTTAAATTTTGATTTAACATTACCACACATTAATATTACACTAAGGAGTTATGTTAATTTAACAATTCATGTTAAATCATTTAATATACGACACAAAAATTTTTATTTTTCATTTCATGTTACTAACAAACATTACATTCAAATAAACCACTCAGTCATTTCACTAAGGATTTCTTAAAAATTCTATAATATTTTAAAACTCAATCAATAATTAAATTTCCTTATAACTCATTATGATTCGTGATTTATGTCTTAGAAAATTTAGAATAATAAAATTACATTTTAGTATTGACACTTTTGATGCATTTATGATTACATTACTTATAACTTCATGATTTTAGTAATTGAATAACCCTATATTTATTTCTAGTAAGAAAACATTGTAACAAAATAACCACCTGGGTAATATCCACCCAATAGGTTCATTTACACCCTTCATTAGAACCTTTTTAAAGACATAACAAATCACTTACTCTATTCGATGATAAGAAAATGAATCCTTTACCAGACATATTTATACTCCATCCCTTATCCAATGATCATTACACCATATTTATCATCTGATCATCGTGTAGAAAATTCAACCTCATAAATTGGATATATATGTAATAAGTAGAATTCAGAAAATATTTTTAATGGATTTTTTCTAAAAATATAAATAGATTTACATTTTTCAATCTAATATTTCATACCATTAAAATTTACCATTATATCCATTTATACTTCATCAACTTTATTTTATTGTTAAAAATTCTCAAACATTAAGTACAAAAATCATACATCCCCACCTAATAAAACTATTGTACATTGAATTTTCCCTTACATGTAATATGAAGGTTCATATATTTTTTTCTTCTCAAAAAATATCATTAAAATTTTTTATGATCAACGAAATATTTTTCTATGATATTACACTATTCTATTTTGATTGTGTGACAAGTTCCACATGACAATTTAATAAGAACGTTATACAGTTGAACAAATTTATTCTCTTTTCTATAATACACATGAATACTCAGATATTTGTAACTCATGAGGTTTTAAAATTGTTGAAAATCAATAAATCAATGTATTTTGTTATTTAACATTTCATCCTAAAGGAAAATTGAATCTTTTGTAGATAATAATTCATAAAAACATGATTTGATATCCACAATCAAAAAAAGTTCATCCAATGGACTCTTATTAAAACATAATCATTTGCTCCCCTATTTATGATTTCATCATTGTTCATTTTCCATTAATATAAAATTTTCTACTCGGATGTAGTTATTTTTAGAAAACAAAATACAACTATTTCTATAAAATCACTTTTTTTAAAAAAACTACCACACTTCTTAAAAATACTCTAATAACCTCAAATAATCATTTAGTCAAAATTCTCGTGAAAATATTTTCCATATTAATCATCCAAAGTAATATATAATTGGAAGTTTGAGGGAAAAAAATGTTAATGGTCTTAGAATATATGTGTTCAAATTATAGACCTTAAAAATTGAATTTTTCATTGATAGATTTCATTACATACTACAACCACATTAAGAAAAAAATTATATAACGAAAATTTGTTAATAAATCTATAATAATCAATAATATTTTAGTACTTTAAATATTATTACCTTTAGATGATAACTACTTAATATGAGTCAATATTTAAAATGTTTAATTTCAATATAATTGGTTTTTTAATATTTTGTATATTATTAGGAAATATTAATTGACAAAATAAAGTTTTTAAAATTTTGAAAATTCAATTCATTCAAATATTCATCAACTGAAATTTTATATAGTATGAAATTTAATTTTTTTCTCAAATAAATTATTTTTAGTATAAAAATGTGTTTTCTACACAATTTTGATTTTTATGATATTATCATTATTTAAGAATGACCTAGAATAAAAAAACATTAATTTAATTATTTATGTATTTTGAAAAAACATAATTTAATTTAATACAAATTATTTTATCATATAAATCTAATTTTAAACATTTTATGAACTAAATAAAAATGTTTTATTATTAAAAAAATATTTTCTATCCTTTCTTTAAAAGAAAAATTTTATGAAAATATTATGATGTATACTGATATAAAATCCACATATCATTTATCTCATTAAATATAAAAATGTATTTTACTCAATTCATTATTAATAAAAAATTATCTTATATAAAAATAGGGAGATGAAAAATATAATTTTTCATAAATCAAATTTTACATGAGTAATTAAGCTGATTTTACAATAAAAATTTCAAAAAAATAAAATGGGATATTATTTTGTTTTGTAAAAAAAATTAATTTCATAAAGATCAAATTACCTATTATGGTTAATTTTAATTTTTTTTCATTAATATTAAGTAAAACGGTTAGAAAATTATCTTGGTAAATGGGAAAAATGGTTAAAACGCATTTACTATGATTAAAAGGATAAAAGGTAAATAAATGTTTTAAAATGAGTAGATGTGGTTATTTTAAAACCAAAATAATTTTATCGACCTGTTTTTTTAAAATTTTCATCCATTTACTCTTTAATAGCAACTTTACATTTTTTAAATATAAGGGTTTATTCCAAAACTACCGTTCTCTTCACTTATAAAAAGATAACACATCCCACCCTTCAAGAATCATCATATAAACAAATTTACCTCTATTATTATACCGATTTCATACAATAAGAACCCTATCACACTTCTAATGGACTCTGGTCCCTAATACTAATTATAATACCTTCACTTCAAAGGATGAATCCTAGGAAAAAAATTCCGTGGCATTAGAATCCACGTCATATTAGTGTTTCATTATTAATTTTTTAATATCATAACCCTCTCTTGAATAATTAATATAAATAATTTAGTGTCACTAGTATACTTAAATTTAATTATATTAACATTAAATATATTTATAAATCCTCTACCTTGACTAAAAAATATGTCATCGATAGAGAGTATTTCATATTACCATCTACATGAATACATGTTTCTTCCTCATAAATCGATAACAAGGATAATTTCATAGATGAATATGATAAAAAAATATGTATCAATTGTCTGAAATTAAATTCTTAAATTAATATTCATTACGTACAATCATTGGATGAATTCATTGAGAAATTTGATCGTTAATCCTTCATAATGGAGAATTATCATATCAATGATCAATTAATTTTATTATCCTAACACCTATCATGGATGGCTACAAGAAAATATTTATTGAGAATATATGATACTTGTAAATTTTTTAATCTTATTAATATTTCATATAATCATTATCTAGATAAATTAACATATAAATGTATATATTAATAAAACGTATCATTTTGGTTGGTTTTACCACCTGTATGAACGATGATATAATATTTATATCATAAATGATTATGGGACATGATATTATATAAATATAATTTCAAAATAAATCATTGTGATATTTTATTTTTTCTAAAATTATGTTCTTATGTAGAGTTCTATGGGTTTTAACTAGGATAAAATACGAATTTTTTTTTAACTTTTTCATTTACTGGACGAGTCATTTTGAAAACCAAGAATTCAGATGAAGTTCTATGAGTTGGTACAATTTATTGTTTTTATATATGTCTTAGGTAGTGTCTTGAAGAGTTTCCTGAGTGGCTCTATGGGTTTTAAAAGCACCGGACCTGGAAACACCATTTTTAATGGGATAGTAGAGCATGTACAGTTTTTCTAGAAACCGTGGGGCCCGTAAAAGTGATAGTGTCGCTTGCTACTGTTGATGTTGTGATGTTCACATAGGCTATGTATGAATAGTCAAATTTTTCTAGTCAAATCATGTGCCTTTCTATAGAAAACACAGTAGAATTTCCACGGCCTGCACACAGTAAGTCAAATTGTGTGAGATACTCTAGGTATCATGATGTGGGTTCACATGCTACCCATGGTCCATTATACTGGGCATGTCAAACAATGCAGCTTTCCAAGATTTACATTTTTGTTTTTATTTAATCATAATAGAGTTAAAAATAATTGAATTAAATGATATTGAAATGCAGAATTAAATTTAATAAATTCAGTTAAAAATAATTTAATTTAATGACTTGTAAAGAGGGGGTTTGGGGTTTATCAAAGATGTGATTTATTAGATGATAATTATAATATTATAATTTTAATTATTTACATTATTATAATTTTATTATTTTTATTTTTATACTATTATTAGGGTTATTATTATTATTATTAGAGAAACCCCAAAGGGAGAAAACCCTCACCCTTACATGAGGCATGACGCTTCTTCGTCCCCTTTGGAGAAGTGTGACCTCCCCCTACTCTCCCATGATTTGAAATGTGTGATCCCCTATCCTTAGAAAACAATATGGTGCAGTCTCCTTTTCCTAGGGTTGGACCTCCTCTCTTCTGTGACTCCCTCTTGGTAGTGTTTTATAGCTGGCACGCACACCTGATGGTGCACGAACCGTTTTCCAGATCTCCCAAATTCATTTATTTTTCTTTCAATTTATTCAAGTTTCTCCATATATTTTTAGAGGTATGGTACTTTGACTCCTCCTCCTACATCACTCTTTTGATTTGATTCTCCTTCGACACCTAGTTTGAAGTCAGCTAAAACCCAAGGTAAACGGGTAATCAATTTTGTTATATTCTTCCTTTGATAGGGTATTAAAATGATGTCTCTGGGAACATGGTTCCATATTCCGATGACTTTCACCGAAGGTAATGATGTTTGTCTCATTTTCGTTCACCATCAAAATTTTAGGTACATTGATACACACGTTAAATTGTTTTTCAACCTTTAAATTAGGTTCTTATAGTTTATATGAGTTCTGAGTAATTAATTAGATGTGTGTTGTTCTTTACAACACTAATTTTTGCTATCAAATATTTTTTTAGGGTGTTGAACTCAATTCCAATTTTGTGTTCATGTATTTTTTTGAAGTATATGTATGTGATCGTACTACTATTTGAGTTAGAAAGAATTATCCAGGCCAATTCTCTGTGTTAGGGCCATCAACTATGATTTAATTGAAAAAAAATCATTTTTTATTTATTACTTTTGATATATTTGACTAAAATGTTGGAATTAAATATTTATTTGTGTTAAATAATTTTTAGATTAAAAAACCATTGTTTTCTAATAAAACACCTCCAAGGGGGATCACTGCTTTCAAGTTAAAAACATACTGATTAGACTAATATGTTTTTATAGTTTGCTGATATATTTGTTTAATGTTTCCCCGAGTTAATGGAAGATGTTAAAATTATAATTATATGGTATTCTTAGATAGGAGATGTATTACCTTCTTTATATTATGACACAATTGGGTTAATTGGTTTTATGAATTATAATCGGATTAAATGGGTTGGTGAACAAATATGAAATGAAATAATGTGAATGGTGTTATATAGGATAATAGGACATGTGATAGGAATAGATTTTAAATGCAACAATGTCTGTGTATACATTTGGTTTGCATGGGATGTGGATGGGGAGATTGATTAAGAGACCAAGGGTTTGTATTTTGAGACCGTGAATGGAAAATTGAGATAATTAATTATAGTCTTAATTTTGAGTTATATAGTGGGATAAGATGAGATAATTAATTATGAATTAATTATGTGCTTTGAGATTGTACTATAGATAAATAGTCGAGGAATAATTCTGAGATATTGAATTGTTTAAGTCGGGATAATTATTTTTGATTTAATTATATTCTTTTGATAATATGATCAATATAATTAAATATGGGATTAATTATAGAAATTTGAGATTATATTGAGATAATAAATTATATAAAGTTAATTATAAAATGTGAATAAAAATATTTTTTGATTAATTCATCAATTAATTTATGTTTTAATACAATTAGTTAATTTCTGAGTTGACTAATTGAATGAATGTGGTTAAATAATTGTTGAATTATTAACGGTATTGGGGTGGATAATTAATTAGTAAATAAATTATGTTATAATGAAATGTAACATTTTCATTCTAAATTATGAAGTACAAATGGTAACATGGTAATTATACATATGAGTAAAGATAATAGAAACATGGTTATTCGAAATAAATTAGTATACATAATAACATGGCCATTATACATAGGAGTAAATAGAATGTGAACATGTTCATTCTATTGAAGATTAATCTTGGTACCATGGTAATATTACACATGTTTCTGATATTGATAACTTGGCATAAATGGAAAATTAAATAATGGAAAAAGGGTACACTGAGTTATGGACTCAAATGGGAATATTAGATCTCCGACATGATTCAAATCAGGTATTAAGATATGATATCACCAATAAATACATTGGACTATGAGACGAGTCGAAGAGGGAATTAAGATATAATATCATCATTAAATACTTCAGACTCATGCATGAGCCGAAGTAGGTATTGAGATATGATATCACCTATAATATTTGAAAAACTATCCTGAGCTGAAGTAGGTACTAAGGTATAATATTACCTAGGTAACTCTTTAGGCTATTGTACGAGAAGAAGTTGGTATTGATGTACATGCATCCACAGGAAACCTAGAGTTAAGAATTTATTAAATAAAGAGTATTAAATAATCTAATAAATAATTCAATTTACATTTCATTATATATAGTCCTTATTCAAAATCTTATTATATCTACGAGTCAAAGCACGTATCATTGTCAGGTGTCCCTTTGGAACCTAGACAGGATGGTGATAATTTCATCAATTCTATTATTACATAGATATACTTGCACACTATTTAGTTACATTGAATTGTATTGATTGGGATAGAAACTGATGGTTATGGACGACTAAAAATAATATCTCACACGCTATTCTGTCTTCCATTGCACTGGGGAACCTGGGTAGAGTTTTATATTCTCCGGACCCTAAAACTTGCTGCTACCATTTGTTATAACTGGGAGTTAAGAGAAAATGACCGAGCGGAAAGCTACGATGCTCGTGGAGATCACCCATGGGTCTTCAACTCTTTTCATTATTCTTGTACAACAATTTTAATAATGTTTTTTTATTTACTACATTAAGATATGAAACACCATGACATTAATGCATTGTATAAACTGGTGTTGTCCAATTTCATTCTTTATTTGATATTTCAATTGTCTTCTGCTATTTGGTTAATTTTTTTATACTTCTTAAACTATTTTAATCTATTTATTTATTACTATATAGGCATGAAAAATACTATATGATAGTATATTTTCCAAACTGACTATCCTTACTCCCGAGCTACTATTTAGTAGCCTCTAGGATATGCAGACACACTCTTGATGTCATGTGGCAGCCGGTCCGGCTATCGGTTTGATGGTAAACCAGTTCGGGGTGCGAGAAAGTTGTATCATAGGTTCAATTTTCATTCATTTTTAACTTTGAAATTCTATATTGGGTTGGTAGACATGAGACTAAAAATGTTTCATTGGTAAATTAAGATTTTTCCATTTTACTAATCATGCCATGTACACGAAATGACCACGTGGCCACTTTTGGGAATTTATGTTAATGTTTTTCGATGTTATAGTCGATTTGATTTCACCTCAAATGAATGTTTTATATCATACTATATATTTATTATGAAAATTGTGGAATTTTTTCTTGACCTGATATGGC
The DNA here is from genome assembly GCA_963277665.1 of Viscum album. Lineage (NCBI taxonomy): Eukaryota > Viridiplantae > Streptophyta > Magnoliopsida > Santalales > Viscaceae > Viscum > Viscum album. Next base: position 1,860,657,345 of record OY728133.1, on the reverse strand, counting down.
ATGAATGTTTCATTATAGGCAACATATTGGAACATACAAATTCACATTACATGCAGATGACCTACCATGTATTTGCATTACTAGGATGCCTACAAATTTTGATTGTGTTCCTTGGGTGGGATGCCATGTTCTTATTTTCTTATTAATGAACTGTTGTATAACATGTTCATATAATTATATTCCTTGCTTCCTCTATTATTAGCATTATTTTCTATTATTCCATGATTTTGTGTTATGGAAAATTTCTATGTTTCTGCTTATGATAACTTGTTAGAGATTTTTTAATGTGTAAATAACTGCACTGGTAGAAAATTGTTGGTTGCATTTATGACAGGATCTTGTATTCATAATATTGTGTATGGGTAATACCTAACAAGGAAAAATGGTATGATAATAATTTGAACTATTTAAAAAATGGATGCTAATGTTAAAATAATTAAAAGGAATTTATTTTATTTAATGAGATCCAAATTTCACCTGTAATGAGTACGGTTGGTTTATGGATTGGAATATGGACACTCATATCACATGCGAGTTTACATTTTTAGGAAACTGGATTTCAATAAATGGGACCCTCATATTTCACCATCTAGTTTAAAGGAATTTAGATGCTAAATTGTATGTTTATGATGAAATGAAACTGGATGATAAATGTTTAAGAGGAATATTGTTATATCTTTCATGTTCATACCATGTGGTTTTGATTTAAAAATAGGTGCCTTGTTGTAAAATAGTACTTTCTGATTTGTTAAATTTCTTCAAAATGATTAAGGGTTTAAATTAATTAATGAAATGGTTAAAATATAGAAGGGATTTTGATCCCAGTGAATAATATTTTGCATGAACAAGGGATAGAGTCGATGTGTATGATTGTTAAGGGATTATACTATTGTAGGTAGAACCCTTAGAGATTGAGATTCTTTTTTTCTTATATAAACTTTTTACATTTGTTCCATTTAGGTGGCTTTTTCCCTAGTAAGACTATTGAATTTTTTAAAGGCACCCTTTTTCGTATGGGTGGTCACTGTATCGTTACATTTAATGTGGGAATATGAATTGAGGAATGATTTCTCTAGCATGTCAGATATACATAGAGAGTGGTCACCCATTAAAAAAATTCTTGGGTCAACTCTAGTGTAGAGAGATTGGGGAGTTAAGGGAAGTTTGTCTCACTACTCAGGAAGACCTTTTGAGACTTTGGTATTTTGACACGCTTGTCCATTTAATTTTTTTGGTTTTCATCCCAAATGTGTTGACGTGGTGATTGTGGTATGTGTAATTTCGGGTGTAAGTTTATGGTGTTTCATAAATAGTTCTCTTGTGAGTGACTGATCTTTTCCTTCAACAACAAGGAAACTCCTAAGGTGGGTAGTGTCACATCTATTTCGGTGTATGTGGCAATGCTTTCTTTGAAGCACGACTTCGATATGGTTTGTGGTATGATAAATCTTTTTGAAAAAATATTAGTTTTTAAAAGAGTTTCAATGGTATGTTTTGAAATTACATAGACACATTGGGTGATATAGGCATTAGAGTTTTATTGATGGCACATAGGAAAGTGATGTTTTTCGTATTGAGATGAGTTGACTGGTAATAGTTCAACAGATCTTTATGGTGACCTAGGATTACTCTTATTGTGATCATCCGAGTGGATGAGAATTTCCCCAATCTTAACCCCACCCCAGAGATACTATGATATAATATGTATAATGATGCACTAATGTTTTAAAAGTCGTTTTGTTTTGTAAGTGGTAGTTATCTGGGTTGTACGTGGGATTAGTGGTTCATTGGGTTACAACATTATTCATTTTAGAGAAAATTGTTTTAAATTAGAATTGTGATGGATTGACATGGGAATGTCACCAGATGTCGAGTAAGGACTTCGACATAGACAATGTTGGTGATTGAGCAATTTAAATTCACTTCATCGGTTGAATGGAGAGTGTTAGATTAAGGTCGTTTAGGTATTTTGAGAAAAATCATGCATTACCAGTTTTAGTTGGTCTATTGATACTCAACAGTATCATTTTATGAAGTCCTTGTAATGGACTCAGATGTATGCATGTTCTATGAGTTGTAGAAATCACTAGTGAGGCATTTCTAGAATGATTAAGAATTACCATTTTAATAAATTACACCATTGTAAGAGTCATGGGTTGGAATTTGTGTTTAAATGCTATTAACCTTGATGAAAATAACCAATGGGTGGATGGTTAAATAGAAAATGAAGATATCATGTCTCCAGTTACATGGGTTCAGTTAAACATCTCTTCGTGGGTTTGGAATGGATTGTAGAGGTGTGGATCGAGTTTTAGAGACTAAATCCATTGGTATTCATTAATAGTTAAAAGTGTGTTTGACATTGAGAACACAAAAAGAAAATTCAAATGAAACATCATGACCTAGGAGGGTTGGTTATTATTGTGGTAGTTCCTGAAGCCATATCGAGGATGTGATGTTTTAAGTTTGATGATTGTAGAGACCCGTGGTTTTGAATCGGGCTAAAATGAGAAAGCTTTGAAATTTTTTTGGTTAATGGATGGGTTGATTTAAAAACAAAGCATGATGATAAAGATAAATGAGATATGACTAATTAATTTGTCAATATTGATCTTCGTTATATGGTCATGGAGATTCCCATGTGACTCTATGGGTTTCGAAAGAACCTGACACAAAAAGTCATCTATTAAAGGGGTTACAGATGGTGGATAGTTTGTTTGGAAACCATGTGGCCCATATCAATGACCATAAAAGTTACGACTAGTGATTCATTTACATTCATTTGGGTTGTGCACAGTTAGTCATATCTCTCAGTTCAAACCATGCAGCATGCTACACATAAGATAGTAACATTCTCATGCATTGTGAATAGTTAGTCAAACTGTGCGGGTCAACCATACAGGATACTCCAAGTATCTAGAAGCTGGCACACAGGCTGCACACGACCTATCATAGAGTTTTAGTCAGACCATGTGTCATAGCTATATTTAAATTTGGTTTTTTATTTAATTAAATTTATGTTGAATTTTTTTAATTAATTAATGTTTAAATGGGTAATATAATTAATTAAATTTATTTAGAAATAATTTAATTAAATTATGTATTAATGGTCAGTTTTGGGTTTATCAAAGAAGTGTTTTAATAAATGATAATATTAATAATATAATTTTAATTATTATTAATGTTTTTATTATATTTATCAGTATAATATTATAGGGATTTTATTATTACTATAGAATACCAAAACGGAGAAAACTATCTCCCTTACATGATTCATAATGCCTCTTATTCCGCTTTAGCGAAGTGTGGCCTCCCCCTTCTTTCCCTTGAGGTGAGATATGTGAGCCACTCTCCCTATAACCCTAGATGGTGTGAGATCCCTTCCATAGATTTACATCTTCCCGGATGTGACTCCCTCCTATTCACCTTTTAAAGAAGGTGCACCCCTTCATTGGATAACCCACATTCTTGAAGTTTTCTTCTGATTTCTTCCTGTTTCTCCAATTTTTTTATTGAGTTATGGTTTTTATACACATTATTCATCCTCACATGGGAAATTTGATTCTCTTTCGACACCCATTTTGAATTTTGATAAAACCCATGGTAATGGGGTAATCAAATTTATTTTGATTCTCCCTTACTAGGCTATGTGAATGATGTCTTAGGTCACATTGATTCATATTCTGATGACCACCACTAAAGGCGTTGTGGTTCAACTCATTTTGGTTCACCACCATCAAATTTGGGTATGGTTATACACTTGTTAATTGGGTTCACACCCATTAAATTAGGTTCTTATGGGTTATATGAGTTGTGAGTAATTATGAAGATATGTGTTGGTCCTTAACGCACTAATTTTTGTGTAGGAAATTGTTATAATGTGTTACAATACATTTCAACTGTGCAAGTGTGTTTTTTTAAGTACATGTATGCTAGTGGATTTCTTTTGAGTTAGAAATCACTGAATTTTCCAATTCATTGAGGTAGGGTCATCATATGTTCTTTAATTGAAAAAAAAAATCAATTTTTTATTACTTTAGATAAATTTGAGTACACTTTTGGAACGAATTGTTTAATGGTGTTTAATTATTTGTTAGATTTCAAGATCCTATTTTTTAATAAAACCCCTCAAATGGGTGAGCACTTCCTTTAATCTAAAAACATAGTGATTAGACTGAAATGTTTTCTTAGATTCTTGATATGTGTTTTCCTATACATTCCTAGTTAGAGGATGCTAATAAACTATAGTAATATCTTTTTATCACTTGGAGAAATATTGGATCCTTTACATGTGGAAACACTTGGGATAATTGGTTATTATGAATTAGAGTTGTATTAAATGGGTGGGTAAACCTATGTGAAATTAAATAATGTGAATGATATTAAATGATTGAGTAGGCCATGTGAGATGATTAGATGAAAACTACAATAGCGAGTCAGTCTAATTTTTCGGTGCATGGGTTGTGAATGTGGAGATTGATTATGAGTCTAAGGATTTTTATTTTGAGGCCTTGAATGTGAAATTTATTTAATTTAGTAGGGGATTATTTATGTGTTATTTAGTGGGATAAGTAGAGAAAATAAAATGTGAATTAATGATGTACTTTGAGATTATAATAAATATAATTAATCATGTTATAAATTATGATATATTAAATTGGATAAGTTGAGATAATTGTTTTTGAATAAATTATATGAATTTGGTAAGATGATGTAGTTATTTAATTAGGGGATGAATTTTGGAAATTTGAGATTAAAATAAGATAATTAATTCAGGAAAATTAATAATTGTATATGAATTGTGATATTGATTAATTAATTGATGATTTAATTAATGGTTTAAAGAACAAATTTAATTATTGAGGTAACTAATGTAATGGATGTTCTTACCTAATTTTTGAATTAGCAGTGGGATTATGGTGTATAATTATTTGGTAAATTAATTATGTGATAAATAATGGAGATATGGTCATTCCAAATTTATAATTTCAAATGGTAATATGGTCATAAAACTTATGAAAAAATATAATGGGATCATGGTCATTGTAAATTGAGAGGTATACAAGATAACATGATTATTATACTTATGAATAAAGATAATGAGAACATGGTCATCCTATTAATGATTAACCATGGTAACTATGTCATCTTACAAACATTTTTGATATTGATAACTTGGCATACATGTGAAGTTAGAGAATGGAAATAATGGAACTCGGAGTTATGGCCTCACATGAGAATATTTGATCTCTGGCATTAGTCTAATCCGATATTGACGTATGATATCACATTTGAAAACATCAATATCTAACATGATCCAAAAAATTATTACGATATAATATCATCTTTACATACATCAGACTCAGGCATGAGCCAATGTGGGTATTGAGATATGATATCACCCTCAATATTTTAGACTTTAGCATGAGTCAAAGTATGTATTATGATATGATATTCCCTAGGGAATTGTTCAAGCTTCTCTATGAGAAGAATTTAGTATTGAGGTATGGGTATCCACTGGATCCATAGAGTTATGAATTTATAAAATGAAGAATATTAAATAATGTGATGAACATTTTATTTTACATTATATATATATTTTCCCTATTCAGACTCTTATTCTGGAAATGAGCTGAAGTAGGTATCGTTGTTAGGTGTCCCTTTGGATCCTGGATGAGTTGTTTGTTATTTATTAAATTATATTATTTCTTCTATATACATGTACACTTTGTAGTTATATTGCATCGTCTAGATTATGTTAGACACTTATGGTCCTGACGTACTGAGATTTATACCTCACAACCAATTCATGCCGCCATTAAACTGAGGTACCTAAGTAGAAATTCGTTTTCTTTAGAACCTGGTCCTTGTTGTTGTTGTTTGTTGTACCTATGAGATATGATCAATGGACCGAGTGGATGCTCAATATGCTCATAAAGATCGCTAAATGGGCTTTGAGTATTTTATTTATTTCTATACAGATATGAAAAGTATAATGTTTTGTTTACTAATTTCAAATATGTATCATGATGAAATGAATGCATTATATAATCCAGAATTGGTCATTTTTTAATTCAGTTCATATTGAAATAGTCGTCTACCATTTTGGAAATGGATTTATACTTCCTCTACAGTTTTTTTCTACATATATATTGTTACAGTATAGTAAAAAATCTAATATGAGGGTATTGTATCCCCAATAACTATCTTATCACCCCTACTACTATTCAATAGCCTGTAGAGCACGGGGAGGTTCAATCCAGGTCATGTGGCAATAAGTCCGGCTACCAGTTCAATGGTAAGATGGTTTGGGATGTTACATATTAACAATTTAGGTATTTGTTAATAAAATTGAATTTGACCATCAATATTTTAAAAACTACTATATTCTGGTTCCATTTTTCATAGACCATAGTAAAGTCTTCTATATGATTAAAATAATACATACGAAATAATTTGAAAAACAAATTTTAAATTTTTAATAAAATGGAAATTATGAACTTGATAACCAATTGGTTTAAATTGATCCCCTTATAGTTATATTTTAATAAGAAAATGAAACAATCCTTTTAACATTGATTAGTAAAAATAAATATATGTAATATATTTAACACAATGGGTTTTAAATGTTTTTTATAAAGGTTAATATATTTTATTAATGTTACTTACTATTGTTATATTCATTATATAGGATGTTAGATCCATTCCATGTTAGAGGATACTCAAGGTAATGGGTTCCTATCTCAATCCCTTTCATTAAGCCATAGTTCATATTGATGAACCAATTTTATTATAGTATCATCTATACAACATATTTGATATTATATAACATCAAATAAAAAATTTGTTGTATTTGATGTTCAATTTAATGGGCTTTGTCTATAGACTATTTTTAATTAAATGTTACTGAATCCATGATGATTTAATTTAATCATATTTGAAAACCCAATATATTCAAAATGTTATAATAAATATGGTGAATTTGTATTCTCATTCAATAAATAGTATTTACTATTTTATTATACCCGAGTTGTCTTTGGTGATATTCAATTTCAATCAACCTCATTTTAAATTTATAGTTTTAAAATCTTGAAAGCAAAGTGCTTTTCATTATAGCCATTTCAAAGTATTCTAAAATATTTCCATAAATTCAAAATAAAAAGTTTTTTTATCTTTAACTCTGAATTAAATTTGATAAACCTTCAGATTATTCAAGAATATTTAATTTTTAACTCAATTAAAAAAGGTTTTCAAAAGGAATCTCTTTCCCATTACCTAAATATATTTTTGAATGTTTTTAAAATATTTTGTGAAATGTTCTGTATTTTCCCATCGATTTACCCTCCATGGATTATCTCTCATTATATGGACCAAACCACAAAAAATCTATGAAATTTAGTTTTATATAAGAATTTATTTTATTTCATTATCTGTGATCATTTATATTTTGAGTACGAGATAATTAGTCAATGTAACTTAAAGAAATAAATATTCAATAATAAAGTCGACAATTCCACTCATTATATATTACTATGATGATAACAAAATAAAATATATAATATTTTTTTTTTCATGACATATATTCAAAATTTTATTCTTGAATTCATCACAATACATACACATTTGTAGAGTCCTATAAATTTTTTTAAAATATAGTATGGTCGAAAAAATTATTCTAAGGGACATATTTAAATAACGAATGAAACATTTTCATCCATGAATACTCATTATTTTTTTTTCAATTTTTCATAATAATCACTATACTAAAAACAAACATTTTTTTAAATAATTAATCAACATAATCACCCAAATATTTAAATATGACATATCATATGAAATTTTAAATGAGAATTAAAACACTATATTGTTTCATTACAATTGTGAATATCCCATGAAATATTTTCCACAAAGTTATACATTTCAACTTTAGGAAGTAGCATAATCATTTCATTGAACATAAGAATATTAAATTTTCTTGTGAAAACCTAATAATTTCATAAAAATATAAGGAAATAAATAAAAAATTAACAATGTAATTTTCAGACAACATTTCTACATAACTCTTATAATTACACTTACAAATGGAATTACATACCTGGTTTGTTCGAATAATATCTTAGGATAAAACTATAATGAATTATAAATTTCACTTTACCCAATGAAATTAAGTTCTATATTAGAATCACCTATTGTCATGATCTATATTTGGAAAACATATCACCATGACATATATCATTCTCACCCATCATCATAGACAGTCCCCAATAATCATACCATAATCATTAGACATGAATTCTTTCATTTTAAGCATCACACTAATAAAAAAATAATTTAACCCATAAAAAATTATGGATATTAAAATACCCATCCCATTTCAAAAACCAGTTTGGAAATAAATATAATAATTTTAGGGATTGTTTTTATTTAAATAAAACATTAAATGTTGTAAAGGAATCCAAAAACCAACTAAAAGTTTTTGTGGTATGAAAACCCATTGATTCCATATATGATAAAATGGAACAATAATATTTTATTTACATAAAATTTTTCCATATAAAATTCATAAAGTTATTTGTTTTTATTTCCTTGAAAACAAAGTAAAAGGGACAAAAATTTCCTTCATTATTTACTAATTTCAATTTTAATAAAAACATAAAATTATTTTCATAGTATTTATATTATAGAAAATAATATAGAAAATAAATATTCTAAACATTTTAAACGTTGTTATTAAGGTAAATTATGCTTTACCTTGATCCCAGCACATTTGGTATGTTTTTTATCTTCTTGAATAATAAATTTGTAATAGTCATAAAATTTAAGGAAAAATTTATTCAAGTTTATTTGTCCTTTTATTTTATTTACTTCAATAGTACATTAAATTACATACTTTAAGAATTTTTTGTCTGGTGTTTTGATGATATTCGACTAATATTTCCAAAATGAAATCAATACGTTGACTATGGTAAAATATGGCACTATTGAAAATTCAAAATTACAATTATCATGTATGAAAAAAATGTATACATTAATAATACTTTTAAAAAAATACATGAAAAATTCTCTTGTTAAATAAAAATATATATACCATCAATGTTATTTTATAATGAAAAATTATTCATATCACTTTATGGGGATGGTATTACCCTCATATGCACAAATGACATTATCATTTTCTAATGGATAGTAATATAAGAAAATAGATTATATATATTAATTAAAAAAATTTAAATTATTTTATGAATATCATATAAATATTTTTAACCCATCATTATAATGATCTTTGGGAGGCGGTAATGGGGAAATTACATCAGTCTGTGAGGGGGTAGTATATCGCACACTAGAATGATGTTTTTATTTCTCATTTAATGGAAGAGAAGAAGAATATAAGTTAAGAAATTAACTTCATTAAATATTAATATATATATGAGACTTATTTTTATATTATCATGGTGGATGCATATTTTAACGAGATATAAAAATAAATAAAATTAAAACCCTTTATTAATAACCATACCTATTCTTCATGAAATAACTTTAGGTTTATTTTTAAATCCTTCATAGGTTGGATTTATGATCAAAAAATGGATTATATGAAATATAGAGAGATTTTAATATTGTGATTAAGATGTTCATTTCTGAACCTAAGAGGTAATTATATGTCGAGAGGATAAGTTAGGAGGTTTATTTTTATATTTGGGGGATAATATAATAATGAAATTCTTAAAAAGATTAAAATTTACTAATGAATTACTCAATTAAAATGGAACCAAAATAGACCCTTTCAAAATATGATATAAGATAAGTTTAAAATATATCCTTAAATTAATACATAGAAAATTTTATAGGTCATTTTAACATTTAACTATTTAGTTTAACAACCATTAAACCATTTTAACATTAACTATGGAAACAGAAAATGACTGTTATTACTATTAATTTGGACTGAATATTATGATAAAATGATGAAATAATATTGATTATCTTTAATAAACATATTAATTATATTTTATAAAATTCATATCCTATAATTTCAAGAATTTAATTTATAATTAATATTGAAAAATGTAGTGAATAATGCATATAAAAAAATGACATTTTAAGTAGAATATAGTTTTACTCAAAATTGAGGTAGAAATATGAATTGAATAGTATTGATTTAATTTTTTAATCATAATGAAGTAGTTTTATTTTAAAAATAGTTCAAAATTTTATGTGACTCTTCAAAATCATTAATAAATAAGATAGTATTAAATAAAAATAATTATTTATTACTATTCATTGAGAAATAAATATTGTCATAAAATTAAAAAAAAATTAATCCAAAGAAAATGTTTACATGATAAAGTAAAAGTTTTTTTCAAATTTCCTCAAATAAAAATTTTATAATTTAGAAATCAATCATTAAAATAAAACCTCATAATACAAATATTTAATATTTTGTTTCAAATAATGCTTTTTCCTATAGAATGAAAAATTATATAACATTATAATGATGTATATAACAATTTAAAAACAAAATTATAAATATTAATAATAAATGAAAGAAAAATTCATTTATCATTTCCTTGTCTGTAATATTTTGACGAATTTTTTAAATTAATTCCTCAAAATTTATTCATTATATGGACAAGACATGATTTGTTCCCTTCTTAATAATTTATAATTTTCAAGTTTCCTATCCAATCATATGATTTTTTCACAAAACCATAAATTGGTATTCATATTTATGGTGAAACAATATTGATCCAAGTTCTCAAATAAGTATAATATTCTCCTCATAATAAAGTATTTCTTCCAATTAAAATACATCAAGGATCAAGGCATGATAGGAATAGAACACATGTTTTCTTAACAATAAAAAATGAAATATGTTATATACATGAGATAAAATCAGAGGAACAAAACTCATTTTTAAATAGATACAAAATTTTTAAGAATATAATAAGTAAAACAAATAAAAAACATATCTTTTATTTTTTACCAAATCACATACCAATAATCATGGATATACATCCAAAAAAACATGATCACATACCAAAAAATAGTGATTTTACCTCTGGTTGTCTGTATAATATTTCTTCTACATTGACTAACCCCCATGTGATACTAAATCATATTCATATTATCTTCCATTTCTTCTACCGATTCTAATCCCAACAACATTATTTCCCCAACATTAACCCTATAAGATCGAGTCTGACACCACTTCCCATATAATTACTCTAAACGTTATATCTGTATACTCGAATGAAGGCTATTATTATAATAAAAATGAACCAAAATCATATATCAATACCAACTTAATTTATAGTACCATGAAAAATATTGAATAATATCCCCTAAAATATAAATAATTCCCTATTTCCTTTCATCGTATTGATGATTAATGTTTTTATAGAAATTTAATTCATTACCCTATGAATTATAATGTCCATTCCAAAAATTAACAGTGAATATTGGATCACAACTAGATACAATTTATTGAGAGAATGATGAAAAAATATTATATATTAAACATGATTTCAAAAAAAATCAAATCTATATCATATTTAATAGAAATAAAATGGGTAGAATTTTTTAATTGATAAAAAATTAGCATAATGTCATTATTACCTCAAGATTCATTTGGTAATCCTAACATGAAATCCATAGATATATTCTCATATTAACATTTTAAAATGAGAAAAGCATGAAGTATCCATTTGGTATTTTTTCTATCCTATTTAAAATCAAATAATCCATTGAAAATCATTATGATATTTCATCATTCCTTCCCACTAAAAATTCTCCAAATGATTACTATATGTATTTGGGGTGTGAGGATGAGTTGAAACAAACAAAATATGATCTGTAGTTGATATTTATTTCATAAAACATGGGTCACATGAAACACACAACACTTTTTTAATATTTAAATACATTTTTTAAATATTAAATTAATAAAAATTGCCTTTTATAATAAATTCAAACATTTACACTAACTCACAGTCTTCTTTATGGTACTATGTAATCATGACGAAGAAAATTTTATTATATGAAAACTGGAACAAAAATAGAGGGTGTTCGTGAATTCCCAACTTCTATTCCCATAATCTTGAAATAATTTATAAAAGGATCGTTCTCCAGACCTAATATAGTTAAAAATACTCTATCTTTCTAACATAAATCATTTTATACATTGTTTTCATTTCAAATATTCTAATGAATTAAATAGACATATCATTTTATCAACTCCATATGTATCCTCTATCTAATATAGAATTATTTTTTAGTGAATATATACTTCAAAAATTACTAATCAGTAAAAATATTTTACACTTTACTCAATTTAAATCTTATCGATAATTTTTTAATGAAAATAGAACAATAATGAGTTCAAGGTAAAGTGTAAGATAATTTTAATGATGATGTTTTATTTAAGGGAATTTATAAGAAGGTAACCAATAATTATATATTAATAATCAACATAGTCCCTTAAATAAATTTTATTGTAGACAAAAAACTTATGATTTATGGACAGTATGGCCCAAAATGGAGCATTTAGTATATTTTTTCTAGTTTCTAGAAAAATTAATCACATAAATTTATATAAATGAAATAAGATCAATTTCATGGTCACTTTATTATAGGAATATATTACAATGAAATGGATTCATGAAACCACTAGTAATATCATTTTAATCGATGAAACTTATGAATCATAATAATATTTTTAGGTTATAACTATTCATCAACCACTATTGTTTTTACTCAATCAAGTATTATAAAATAATTATTTATAGAATGTCAATTGAATGAAATATGTTGTCACAAAAATTATTATTTTTAAAATTTATGATATAAAATATTCTCATTCACAGTTTATAGAATATTGTTTAATTTTTTTATGATTCTCATATATTTTATAATAAACCAAAATATCATTAATAAACATAACCAAAACATTATCCAAATATACATGAAAATTAAATCCATAAAATACATGAATATAACTACTGCATTCTTCAACCAAATATGAATAAACAAAAACTCATAACGTCAATACATATTATAAAATAATGTCTTGAGGATTGTAACCTCATTCAACGTCATTTAATGGTACAGAGACCTAAGATCAACAACTGAAAAATATAACGCTCTCTAGAGATAATCAAAAAAGTTATCAATACGAAGGAATGTATATATATTCTTAATAGTGATGTAATTTACCTCTCTATAATCAATTAATATTTTAATAGAAACAAATTTGTTTGTAAAAAATAAAATTGGGGTCCCATGAGAATGTTCTTGGATAAGGGAATAATTTAACCAGAAATTTTTCAAACTCCTATTTCAACCCCATAAGTTTTCCATGAAACATTCAATAATGGGCTTTTTTCACTGTATTACAATTATACACAATCTCAAAAACATATTTATCATCTTGAATTTCTATAATTCCATGATACATATCAAGAATAAAATATAGATATTATTTTACTATTGGACACTATAAATAACAGTAGTTCTCTTAGTTTTAGTAATATGAGACATATAATAATAATTCACATGTTTTAATAGTTTATTAGCTCATTAAATGTTATAAAATGTATAAATTGACTCTTATATACAAATAGAAACTCATTTCAGAAAATAACATCTTTTTCTCTTCAATATATCTTACAATGATAAAATGGAAGTCAATCCATTAAAAAAATAAATTCAATTTCTACAATTAGAATGATGAAAACGTTATATTGAAAACCCATTAAACATATTATTATGTAGAAATCCTTGTAAATTATCTTTTCACTAATACATTCTCTATGCATTTTACCAAAATTAATGACATCTTCTCCTATGGTAATGTTTTCATTATACTAGAAAATTAATCAAAAATGAAATAATGTGTAGAAACCAAATCAAAAAACAAGTCTACACAATCAGAATAGATATGTGTTGTCATGTTTTATTCCCTCCTCATCCATTACATTACCATTTTTAGATGGTGAAGGTGTTTGGGAGTGGATCTGAGAGATTTCATGTGAGTTGTAGGTGTAGTAGAGTTGTTGTATAGAATACAAGTTGTGTAAGTGTATTACATTACATGAATTTTGGTTTCATGTATTGTGTAGGGATAGTTAATGACAATTATATTTTTAGGGTTAAATAACAAAAATGTTCCCCCTTTTTTAGAGAAGCAGAGCACCAAATATTGAATGACTTGAAAGGGGTTTACACATAATGTAAATACCTAATGTAGTGAAATTTAAAAAGTTTTTTTGGATGAATTTTCAATCATTCTGTCATGTATTCTTATTACTCTCGTTCTTGGTAAACCCTAGGCTCCCTGATGAGTTATTCAGTCCCTCTTTCTCCCTCTGGGATCTGTTGGTCCCAGTGGATGTTCATTGGAAATCTTTGCTAAGCACTTCCTTCATCATGGTAGGGTTTCTTCCTTTCTTCTCTCAAGAATTTACTATTGTGTTGTTTTTATGTTTTTGGGTGTGAGTTGGGTTGTGTTTTTTTCATTTCTTAATGTGATGGTTGATCCATTTTTCTCATGGTGTAAATGTGGGTTGAGAGTGTTTATCAACACCCTCCATTGAGAAAAGAGTTAGAAATGGATTTTTGATGTAGGTAATCCCATTTGTTTCATTGTTGAGTATAATGTGAAAAATGTTTTCTTTTTTTTGCATATTTTTTATTTATTTTTGGAATAATTAAGTATATTGAATTGGTTAAATTGAAATTGAATCATTAAAAGGGTTTTGACTATCCTATTTTAATGGCATAATTATTTTTGTGATACTTTGATTTTATCGAGATTGATATCGAGTTAAAAATTATAGATGTTATGGGATTTTATTTATGTTGGACATCTTGGTTAATATGTATTAATTGGTTATGATTATTATGATATCACCACAAAATGGAAATTAGATAACCACTTATATTTTTTTAATAAAATGGTTTCCCCGTGATAAAAACTTGTGTGATAACATCTCTAAAAAAATGTTTTAATGTTATAAAATACAACTTGAAAATCTATATAATTATGTTGATTTATTGTGATGTGGGGAAATTCTTGTGGTATGAACTTGTGTGGTTTTCAATTATGGGGGTGATAGTTTTTTGGACGTTCCTTTAATATTATGAGAATACAGATTTTTTGTTCGTGATTTTTCGAGAGCAAAGATGTGGTTTGTTTACCCTGCTTTTGGGAGAGTGAGGTGGTTGTTTATTTATTCTAGATGCCAAAGTAGGTTTGAAATAAATGATTAATAATGATTGAAAATACATGGGTTTTTTTTCTGGTTAATGAGATATAAATGGTTAATGGATAATTAAATGATGGGATGAGTGATTAAACATGGTCGATGTTAAATAACAACAAAAATAGAATGATTAAATGGGAATGGGTTGGGAATGTGAAATAATTTTTTCATCTTGATGTGTGGTGTTTAACATATAAATGTGGAAGCAATAGTGGTGATTTTTAAATTTGGTTGGTCTTTTCATAAACCCATATTATGGGATTTAGTGATTTATAATATATATATATATAGATATTCATATTTTTTATATATGCACCCAACTCAAATGAAGCACTCTATGCTGACACCTGCATAGTCATGGGGAGGGTTTTTTTTTCTAACATCTGGTAAGGAGTATATATGGAAGTGTACCCCTATTTCCTACTATTTCATCCATGTTAGGTAGGTATTTCATTGGTTATTATTTTCGGAGGTCTGTTAGTATATTAGATTGATTTTCAGATAGCCTAGGTGTTTGCTGGCAGGATGTGATAGACCACGTGTCTTTGAGAGAGATGTGACAGATCATGTGTTTTCGGGTGAGATATGACTATTCATTTGGGGTGGTATCCCAGTAGTATTTGGGTGATTTTTCAAAAACTAGGTGTCGTCAGTTGAGATGTGATGGGGTCATGCCTGTGGGGTGGCAACCTAAGGTGTCTTCAAGTGAGGTTTGTTGTGATCATGTATGTGGGTATGTGTGGTATACAAAAGAAATGAGAGCATCTGGATGTATGACATTGGTTGTGAGATTGTTTCATTGGTTAGAAATGGTATTGGGTACCCTTATTGATGTAATAATTTTATATTATATTACATGACTCACATTATTTGTTAATCATGACTTGGTGAAGTCGGGTTTGGATAGTATACCTTCTTAAGAGTTTTCTATTTCTCCTATTTTCACTCATGTTTATTTTTATGCCTCTTTACCATGTTCATGGGGGGAAATGTTTTTCCTACTGAATATACTATTATGATCACACTACATATATAAAACATCATGCAAGTTTCAAGGAGGGTTATATTTACCATGATAGATATTACTAGATTCAATCCTTAATAGTTATTGTGTTGCTGATTTCACATTAATTTTTTGTATTTACTTTGGAGACTTCAATCAATATTAGTTCTATTTAAAATAAATTTTCGGATGGTTTTATCTTTATATTATATTTTTTCCTAGAGTTTTTTATGGATGATTAAACTTATATTTCAATCTTTTTTCTTTTATATAGGGTAATTACTTCCATACGGTGAGATTTTACACCCACGGTGCTAGTTTCGATCCTAGGGCCTATTGAAGGTTGGACAAGGTGGTCATTATCTCTATCCCATAATTAAGGTGTCTTTGTAAGGAGGGGGTCATGAATGATTGGTATCATGGTAGTGGTTGTGAGATAGGATGGTGTTTGGAGTTAGGCACAATTATGATTTCATGGTGTGGTATAGAAAAAGTGTAAGTTGACCTTGGTTCATGACATAGGGGAGAGATTCTAGATAGTACATGAGATTTTAACCCCCCCCCCCCTCATGATCTTTTTAAAAGACTCTTTCTTTATTTAATGGCCATGTTTGGTGGAGCTATTTTTTGGGTAGAGACACGGGAGAGGTGCATTCGTCATGATGAACTTTAGTCATTTTCAGAATTGGGTTGTTATGGGAATGTTGATATGAAAAAATTTGTATTAAATTCATTAGAATGGATCTTAATGAAAATTAATACTACTCATGTCTATGAAATCATTGTTCCCTTTTAGTTGTGGCTCTCGTTCATCATTCACGTGTGGCTCAGGTAGTTGAGGATCAGCAGGCTGATCCAGTTGATCGTTGTAGGGTTGATCCCGTTGAGGAAGAAGTTCAATGCCAATTGATAATTTTTTTTCTCAGGTGGATTGGTTTGGGAATTTACAGGGGATTTGTTTTATATGTGTATATAGAGAGCAATATGGAGGAGCCTGATATATAAATCAGTTTGATCTATGCCCTAATGGTGTATTTGGACCATTTGGTAGTCACTCAGACATGGGGTTCTTCATGTCAGTGATGGATGAAAAATATGGGAGAGCTGAAGGAGGTAGATGTTTTGTGGGTCAACTTTTAGAATAAATTTTGGTAAGAATTTCTTTATCAATCATTAAGGTAGAAATGTGGGAGGAGATTCATTCTTTTAAATAGGGGAGCATGTCAATATGATTTTTGGGAATCATGTTTAAGGACTTTCTATATTTTCCCCATATATTTTTCTAGATGAGGAGTATTCTATAAGATTTCTTGAAGAGGTACTTCATCCATCAATACAGTATGCAGATACTGTTACTACGTTTCCTATGTATCTAGTGGTTTAGAAAATGAAGAAGTGGTCGTGTGGATTCACTCATTAGGTGCATTTCTTCAAGGGGGGAACCAACAAGGTTCCTTGTGGATTTGAGTTTCTAGTGTCTGGTCTTAGGGACTAGGACCTTTTAGGTTTTTAACGACACGAATTTGACCACTGCATATTCCTTTACATACATCTAGGGCCAATGGTTTCCATGTTTTTCTTGGGATATTTTTCCTAGTGTGTTTTGGTTCTATGGTTCATGAACATAGCTATAAAAAGTTTTCCGTCATTCATTATTCACATTTTAGTGCAGGTGGACATGTTTAGTGCCAGCCTCACCAACAGTTTCTAGTGAGGTAATATCAGCATTAGGGTAGGAGGTTTTTTCTCTACCAAGGGGAGCTAGAGAATATAGTGGCCGACCTATGGATGTTCATAATTTTTAGGGACCCTGACCCAAGTATGACATTGTAACTGGTTTTCACTTGAGAGGTAGAGGTGTTGGGTAGGGTTTGTTGAATGCAATGTAGGCTGTCATTTTATAGGGGACATTGACTATCCTAGATATGATCAGCTTTTCTAGAAATATAGTTTGTTCCTTGTTTGGTTCGGAAGCATTTCACTATGTAGTTGTAGCTGATCTATCCCATTTTCTTGGAATTGATGAAGAGAGGCATCTCATGCCCCTGTTAATGACTCAATGATATGGATACTAGACCATCATATTTGTGGGGATCCATGGATGTAGGCTAATGATGGGTTCCATCGCTCCCATGGGGATCTTTTCTTACTATAGATGCAGCCATATGATGTCATCCCCATCGTAGACAATTTTTATTTTCTAAATGCTATTATTGACTCTTTCTGTAAGAGATTCAGGTTATCAAACTTCTATGACCAGCATTGGGTAATCATTTGAGAGAGGGGTTGTTTGGTTGGCAGTCAGCTTTTGGATCCCTTTCTTTATGTGTCAGATGAGTTTTCAGTGTAATTAGTGGAAATTGGGATGGTATCGGTTCCTAGGTTTATTGGAGAGTTTTTGGATGTTTTTCATTAGTTGTTTTTGATGCTACCCCCTCAACATAATGTTGTGTTCAGGATAGATTTACAGCTCAGTGCTTCTTTAATTTTAATGGCTCCTTATCAGATGTCACCTTATGAGTTGTAGGAGTTGAGGGTCCATGTAGACGTTCTGATGCATAATGGTTTTATTTGGCCTATTGTGTCATTATAGAGTTATCCAATGTTTTTCTAAAGAAAGAGGATGATAGTATAAGTTTCTGTATAGACTAATGATGGTTGAATCAGGTGACAGTAAAAAACTATTACCCTCTTCTAAGGATAGAATATCATTCCAACCAACGATAGTGGAGAGATGTTTTTATAATACTGATCTACAGTCTAGATATCACAAGTTGAGGGTGAAGGTGGTAAATATCATTAATACTTCGTTTAGATATAGGTATAAGAAATTTGAGTTTTTAATTGAGAAATTTGGTGTTATTAAAACACAATACTTTTTCATGGGGATTATGAACTCCATGTTCCATGTGTTCCGAGATCATTTAGTCATCATATTCATCGATGATATCTTAATATACTCGTATTAAGAGGAGGATCATGTTGAGAATCTCAAAACATTCATTCTTGTTCATGGACACCACTATATCAATTGAATTTTTTCCAATTGTATTTTCTTGACATGAGAGGTGAATTTAATCAGCCATGTGGAATCTCATCACAATATAAGAGTAGACATGTCGATGTTTGATGTAGATGTTTCTTTGGTAGCAACTTATAACACAGACGAAGTTTCTAATTTTATTTGTCTTGAAGGCTAATATAAAATATTTGTACCACATTTCCCATTATTTTCAGCCACATTGTCATCATTTTCTAGGAAAGTCTACGATTTTTATATAGTGACTGATTCTAGGAAGAATTCAATCAACTAAAGGTGATGTTGGTTGGTTCTTGAGTGATATGGTTTCTGGATGTAGGAATGATGATTAAGGTGTTTTGTGATGCTTCTCATCTGGGCCTGGGATGAATGTTGATGCAATAGTGTCTAGAGATATATTATGGTACTGGCTAGTTACGTCCCCATGAGTATAACTATGACACCCATGATCTAGAGCTTGCAGCTGTAGTGATTGCAATGAATTTTTGGCATAATTACCTCATTGGTGTGTGATTTGTGGTCATTACAGATCATAATAATTTGAGGTATAGATATTCTCAATGTGACCTGAATAGTTGGAACTAGAGGTGGATGGATTCTCAACAGCATTATGAGTTTGATATCTCCTATACCTCAATAAAAGGAAATTTTTTGGAAAATGCTTTTAGTAGGAATTATTAGAAAGTTGTTGATCTGGTCCTTGAAGATTCTTGGAGAACAATGTAAGAGTTACTAGCCTTTGAAATAGAGTAAAAGGTGGATGGTGGTATAGTTTGTTATTTCCAAAAAGTTGTACGTTATTATCAGATTCAATTAGTAGATGAGTCTTAGTGGGAAGACTTAGAGGCAGAGGTGATGTGCTGTCATGTTAGCCTTGGTGACGCTCTGAAGCGCTAGTCAGAGGATGTTTATAATAAGTTGTTGTTTCATGGGAGGTTTTTTATTCCGATATTAATGTATAATGTAGTATATTGTAAGTTTCATTACTCACATTTGGAGGTACAACCAAGAGTTTCCATGATTTACCATGTGATGAGGATTCATGTTTTGTGCCCCGAGATGAAATGATCAGTGGCGGAGATTTTGGTTATGGGTTTGGTTTTCAAGAAATTGATGCATGAGCATCATGTTACTATTTGTTTGTTGAAACCATTGGATTTCCACAAGTGGAAGTTGGATGAAATATTTTATGCTTTTCTCACAAAGTTACCTGGAGTCGAGGAAGGTTTTGAATCTCTCTAGGCGATAATGGATAAATTGATGAAATCAGGCCAATTCTCATTGAAAATGGAGTTGGGAATAGTGGATACTTTTTCTAAGAAGTATAAGGATGTGTTGGTGTGGTTTCATAGAGTTATGATTTCCATTTTCTTAGACCAGGACATAGGTTTTACCTCAAATTTCTAGAGGGGATTGTAGCATGATTTTGTTACTTAGTTATGCCTCAACACGACATTCCACCATCATATAGATGGCCAGATGGAATGGACTATCCAAATATTTGAGGATATGTTGTGAGTGTGTATATTGGACATTGGAGGATCTTTAGTGTGACACCTACCCCTGGTTCAGTTATATTATAATAATGCATATCACTCATCCATTAGAATTTCCCCACTTGAGGCTTTGTGTGGGAGACCATGTCTCCCTCCATTGTGTTTACTAATGGATTGGAAGATATCCATTCTTGGTATAAATGTGGTTCCAAACATGAAAGATAAAGATCATCTTGATATTGAAAGTATTAATGTACCAATGGACTGGAAGAATTCTTATTCTCATCACTGAATGAGGCCCTTAGAGTTTGATGTTGGGGACGATGTTTTCTTGAGGGTTTCCTGTCGATGTGTATAATAGATTTTTTGAAGTGTGACTAAGCTTTCCCCTATGTTTTATGGGCCCAATGAGGTGTTTGGGTGAGTTGGTGAGGAGGTATAGTAGTTGGTGTTTCCAACACAGTTGGAGAGAATCCATGACCAATTCCATGCCTCTCAGCATTGTTGGTATCTCCACAGTGACTCCCACGTCATTGATTAGGGAGCTTTAGATATTGAGGATGATCGAATATTTGTGGAAAGACCAGTAGAGATCAAGGATCACTAAGAGAAGAACTGTGTGGATGGAACATTTTATTTTTCATGTTTTTTGGAGGCATGGTGGGTTGGATGAGACTACTTTGGAACTAGAGAAAATGATTTTTTTGAAAGTACCCAATGTTGTTTTGAGTTTTTCTTTGATATGTTTCTCTTATTATGCAATGTTTGGATCTTTTTTGTATTATGGGATGAGATTTTTTCCTTGGTCGATGATTTTTTGGGAGTGATGTGTGAAAATTTTCTAACGTATTAAATGGGGTGGACTATAACGATAATCATGAAAAATTTACTTTTATGTGACTAAACCTGTATGACCGAGTCAAAGCTTCCCAGAGAGGATAAAATCACTAAATGGAGGAAAAAACTTACCTAATTAATGTTTTATAGATGGTGTGGTCCATTGGTTGAAGTTTTTTTTGGTTTCAAATACATGGAGGATGAGATGGTGGTACATTAGTTAAGTCTTAGCATAGTTTTGAGAGAAGAGGTGGCTTACAATTTCAGATTTTTTCACTGTATAGAGTGTTTTCTGGCCATTTGGGTTAGAGGGTTTAGTCGGTGGTAGTGTTTTATGTATGATGATATCCTTGAGGTTATTTCTTGTTATAGTTAATCACCCCACTTTCCTTCTGGTTTTTTATTCCCAATTTCAGGAATAATTTGAGAGTTATCTAATTTAACAGTCTATGCCCTCTCGATTTGTTACATTACTAGTATTGGTTGTTGGAGGTTTTTAAGGGAGGGTGTGTGATTTTTTTTCAGAGTTGGAGGTGCAATAGAAGTTCTGTCGGTAATAAATGTTATGTAAGTGTATTTCATGACATTAATGCTTGTTTCACAACTTATATATGGATGGTTTAAATTTTTTGATTTGGAGGGGAAAAAAAGGTGATGCATTTTTTAAAGAAACCTAACCCCAATGATTGTATGACAAAAAATAGTATTACACATCATGAAAATCCCAATTGCATTTGATTTTAAATGTTATTTCCAATTGAATTTTCATTCATTCATATATGGATTCTTGTTCTCCTCATTTTGGGTGACCCCTAGGAACCCTAAGGATTTCTTCAATCCCTCTTCCTCTATATTTGATTTCTTGGTCCTGATGGTTGCTCATGTCCAACTATTTGTAAGACCTTCCTTCTTCTTGGAAGGCTGTTATCCATTCTTCTACAAAGGATTCACTACAATCATGTTATTATGGTTTTGGGTGGGGTTTAGGTAGAGTTTTTATGGTCTATAACTGTGATGTAGGTTTATCCATGTTTTATTATAGTGTGGTTGGGTTTTTTAGGCATTCTTATTTACCCTATGGTGTGCATGTGTCTAAAAAGCTTATTTGAGGAATGGAATCCCTAATTTCTCTTTATTGTGTATCATGATAAAGTGTATTTATTTTTTTTACCTGTGAGTTATGGTTCTTCTTCCTTAGTTAAAAATAAATAATTTCTTAAAATGAAAATTTAAGGGTAAAAGGGGATTTGAGACACATGTTTTTTTGGATTTATTTTTGTTGTGATATTTTAAATGGTACTGACTTGATTCCCCACTACAAATTATGGTTAATGGGGTCTTTGTTCATATAACATATATATGTTAAAACTGCTTCATTGGTTGTGATTAATGTGATATCACCTTGAAATGTAAATATTCCAACAATGTATATTTTCCTAATAAAGTTTTTGATATAGGAAAACGACTTCTATGATAAAATCTCTAAATATATTGGAATGTGATAAAAACCAATTTTGTAAATATATTAAATGACCATGATGGGTAGACATTTGTGGTCATTCTTGTGGGATGATGATGTATGGTTGGGGAATGTGGGGAATATAGTTTTTTTGTCATTCTTTTGGGGTGGTTAAGATGTTGTCTGTTTAGCCATCATATTAGGGTAGCGACAAGGTGGTTGGTTTGGAGATGATTTTGGGGCGATGGGGTGGTGGTTTCAATGAACCATATTCTTGACTTGTGATGGATTAAATGATTTTTAATGATTGAAATGCAATTTTTTTGTTGTGTTAATGGTAAAAATGGTTAATGGATAATTAAATGATGGTTTCTGTGATTAAATGTGCAATATTACAAATAACAAAAATAATTGAATTATTAAATAACAATTAATTCTGAATGTTAATTTAGGTTTGTGGCATGATGTGTGGTTATTTGAATTTAGTGGTGGCAAGAAATGTAATGATGTTGTGAGTTTGGTCTGTTTTTTCATGAACCCATACATTGGACTTGAGTGTTTGATATTATATATATATATATATACTTTTATTTTCATAACATTTCTATATTCACACTACCCACATAAAGCAGTATATACTGACACCAGTATTGTCATGCAGAGGGATGGGTGTATTTCCCAATATCTGGGGATGAGTGAAAATGGGTGGGTACCCACTCATTCTCACTCTACCTTCCACAATAGGTAGGTATTGCATAGGAGATGATGGTTGAGGGAATTTTTAGTGATTTTTTAGGTGG
This sequence comes from Viscum album, assembly GCA_963277665.1. NCBI lineage: Eukaryota > Viridiplantae > Streptophyta > Magnoliopsida > Santalales > Viscaceae > Viscum > Viscum album. The sequence continues at coordinate 1,860,633,450 of OY728133.1, read as the reverse complement.
TTGTGATAGCCCAAGTGTTTCCAGGTGAGATGTGATATCCTATTTATCTTTAGAAGAGATGTGTCAACCCATGTGTTTTTTTGGAGAGATGTGACAATTCTTGTGGGGTGGTATCCCAGTTTTCTTCGGGAAAGATGTGATAGAGCAGGTGTCTTTAGGTTAGGTTTGTAGTGATTATTCTTGTGCAGTGGTGTGGTATGAAAAAGATATAGGAGTTCCAGGTCATACAATGTTGGTTGTGATAGTGGAATACTAGTGGGAAAGTTGTTCAGTGTACACTTATTTATGTGACCATTTTATATTATATTACAAGAGTAGAATTATTTGGTGATAGACCATTGGTTATACTGGCTTTGGTTAGTCTACATGTGTAGGTTCTATTTGGTTCTACTGTTTTCTCAGAAATTCATCAGTAAGCTTCTTGCACATGTGCATGAGAGACTTTGGTTTTCTAAATGAGTATAATTGTATGCTCACCCAATGTAAATAAAACTTATTTCATGATTCAAGGAGGATTATGTGGACTGTGATGTAAATTAAAACCCCATATCCTTGATAGATTCTATGTCGTTGCTTTATCATTACAATTGGTTATTTAAATTGGAGACTTCTATATTGAGTTCTATTTATACATTCATGTGGTATGGATTTGGATTTCCATTATATATTTCATGGATTAACTTCTGTATGACTCATCTTATCTCCCAATATTATTTCTTTTATAGAGGTTAATGCCTCCCATAAAATGATATTTTTATACCCGTAGTGTAATTATCCAACAAAGGGACAACTAGATGTAGGACTCGAGGGATCATTATCTCTCTCCCCTCATTGTTTTTTCATTGGAGGGAGGGTTTTGTGCCATTTATTTTACTTATTACAAATTTATTCACTAACCCAACGTCTACTGAATTAGTATCAATAGATTTCACCCCTCCCTCATTCTTATAGTATTTTAATTTCTCATGTTTTGTGATCTTCTTCTGATAATGAAACCCATATGATCTATATAGTTAAAATTAAATCACCTTATGGAATATTTTTTTAAATTTTTCTTATGATAACCAATATAGATTTCTTTTTATTCATAAGATAATTTCACAAAATTAACACAATATAATAGCATTTAAGATTTTAGAAGACATTCCCTTGGGTTCTTTTTTACAACACTTATCACCAACTGATTGATTCATTTCCACTTCATTCTAATTAAACTTATTTCATTAAATTTTTTAATTAAATCCATCATAACTAGAAAACTATATTTATACCTTCTTCGCATATGGAATCAATTTAAGATTACTTTATAATTTAGTGGAGATAAATCCTCTCTAGTATCTTGGAATTAAACTTGATTAAAATTGATGGATTTTTAAATAACATCCTGGATGCAATATGGGTTGTACCATGATTTTTTTTTGAATTTATCATCACATACACACACAGAGAATCTTCCATAATCAAACATAATTACAATATTTATATCCATCCTAATTCATGAAAATAATTGGAAAACACAATTGAAAGAAATGATTCTTAAATACATCCCATTCCAAGGAATCAGTTTCTTCTCTTTATTATGTGTTCTTATCTATTGACAAAAATTTATCGAATTCACCGTCAAAATGATAAATATAAAATGTTAATTTTGGTGGTCAAAACAATCCCTGACTTCAAATATCTTTTCCAGTGATTAATTCCACCCCCAACTACTACTTAGTCAGAAGATCCACTAAATACATATAGGTGTTGTCTCATAAAATGCTACACTATCGATATAATAGTCATTGGTAGATATGGATTCAATATTGAATAGATACGAGTATGGATTATATTATAAATGAACTGTGAAATGGTAGTACCAAATTAATGGGTTCAAGTTCCAACCATTTTTGGTTTCAACCATTATAGGATATTTTCCCTTTAGTTCCTCCATATATTAGATTCTGAGTATCCTCCCCATAAAACCATTTTGAGAAGACATATTTTAGCTTATGTTACATTGTAATATTCATATTCTATGCCATGATACAAATAAATTAACATATATTTCTGTTTATTTAATATAATTATCATTACCTCTAATGTAATATAAATATTGTTTATGATACCATCTTTATGAAACCAACCTTCAACAGTCTATAAATTATATATTTATGTAATAATTCATTTTCTATCATTCTTCATCGTTGTTTAGTATAATATTTTTAGAGAATTAGAATTTCACCCTTATATAAATAAATTTTATAAAAATTTGAAAACTCCATTCACTATCCTTTATCCCATAATACAAAACTTTTAAGCTATTAAATTTTTTATTTTCATGACATGTCATCAAAATTTTCATCATAACCTCATCCTTGTCCTAAAGAAACCATAAACCCCTGTCCAAACCATTATAATATATGGGATGGACAAACAATCTCGGTATGGTACATATAAAAAGACCTGATCAAAATTGTTAGTTCATGAATACTATTTATAAGAGTTTTCAATTCCCATAATAATCCTTGAGATCAGGACAAAAATTTTATTACCCATGAAATAAATTTCACTACAAAAATAGTTTCAGAAAGAATTTATTAATAAATTTGAAAATAAATAAACTCTCAATCGTTTCTTTTAAATCATGATAATATCTTGAAAAACTTTTCTCAATGTTATGAATTTCACCCTTATTAAGTATCAAATTCAATTTATTGAACTTATGATCATAATCTTACCTTGTTTTATCATAAAACATTCATAAAAAACTATAAAATTATTTGATAAATCATGTTGGTAACTTGAAAAAAATAAGATATCATTCTTTAAATAACACTATAAATGGAATAATATACTGGTTAAATTCCAATAATCTCTTACAGGAATCATATAATTGACTTACTAAATCCTATTACACAATTGATTGGAGAGATATATCGTGATCACCAGTCATCATGAGCTATATCAGGCTCACCATAAGTCATGAGATATATCAGGCTCACCTAAAATCATAATCACTTTTCATGAACCATAACAAAACCACAAATCATGTAATTTTAAAATTCCATAATCATACTCAAAAAAATATTCCCTTCAATCATAACAAAAAAAATCAAGATATTGAAATATTTATTTCATTAAAAAATGTTATTGAAATTAACAAGAAAATACGCAATGGGGGTTTTCATTAAAAAAATGAAATCCTTTGATGAAATCAAAACATAAAATAAATTTCTCAATATAGTGAATCCTATTGATTCCAAATATATTAAATTTAACATATCTTTTTCAATTTTCTAAAAATCATTCGGTATAAAATATGTAAAAAGATTCCTTTTGAAAGGAGATGAAAAAAAATAAAATATGAAATAAATTTTCCATTTTAATTCGTTTAAATACATATAATTAAATCCATAAATTAATTTTAATAATATTGAAATGGAAGGAAAATATTTATAAAATAAATATTTTAAACTTTTTAAATGTTGGATTCTAAGGTAAAGGGACCCTTACCTCAAATATAACTTTTTTTCATATAATTGTCATATTCTTGAATAATAAAGTTCTATCAATTATTTACTTTCTTAAAAATATTACCAATGTTAATTATTATATTTATATTATTTATTACCATTCTATATTCAATTTAATAATAAATAAATTTCAAGGTAATAAGTTATTACAATGTTCATCTCATATGTCTAAAATTATATTTGTAGGTTGTCCATGGAAAAATATAACATTCAACCATCATTTATATAATAATAATTATTAATCATTTAAAAATTTTATATGTCAATTATTTTTATAAAACCATCGATTAATGATTGAAATGAAAAATTAATTATGTTCAAATCATAATGATGGTAGGTTGTCTATATGCATGGGTAATGTTTGTATTTTTCAATGAATAAGAGGGAAATAATTTTTGATTTATTTAATTATTATTATTTTATTGTTATATAATATATAGAAGTTAATATCTTTATAAAAACTAATATATACTATCCATGTTAAGTACTGGTGTTAAATGAATGAAATTGCTTCACATATGTGGTAATCAAAACGTACACAGGGAAAAAGTTATCATTTTCCAATGGTGGGAAGGGTAATATTATTGATTATAGATTAAAATTATCAAACTAAAAAAAAATTAATTTCATATTAATAAATCATATTAATCACTATAATCATCAGCGAGAGGCGGTGATGGAAAATGAAATATTTTAGTTGGTGAGGAGGTAATCTGCAATACAAATAAATAATGGTTAATTTACTATTTAATGGAATGTGAGATGGATATATGTTATTTCAGTAGCATAATTAAATCTATATATACGGTTGATAATTATGTTATTATTTCAACATGGTTTAAGGATATTTTAAAGGATGTATAATTTCAAATCATACCAATATGTTTGGTTAATAACTATACATCCTCTTTGGACCACCACATTTGGTTTACAACTAAATAATCCATGTGTTAGTTTTCTGACAATACTAGGGAATATAGGTTACTTTGAATGAATTTATGTATGGATTTTTTTAGGGATAGGGAAAACCAAATGGACATGGATGTGTGGAGGGGAGAGTAGTGGGGGTGTTCATTATAATGGGGGGAAATGACATAGATAAATTTTTTAATAAGATTTAAATTTATTATTATTTTATTCATGATAAAAATATAAAAAATATACCATTAATGAATATAAGATGATATAGGGTCAGAATATTGAAATATTATATGACTAAAAATTATTTTTTTTAATAGGATAAACACTCTTTTAAGGGCTGAGGGGGAACCCAACATGACATAAAAGACATAAAACAATCATTCCTCCATGATCCAACATTCAATAACAAAAACAAAACATTTAAGACTACAAGGAAGAGCCTTGACCCAGTATAAAAAACAATAAGAATGACATCCACCTTCTCACCACTACTTGAATAGTTGTCACGTGCATGAATGCATGGGCCTAGTACTGATAGTAATGCCATACTATCTCAAACATCCAAATTCGGATACTGATGACCAGGTGAAAAATCGCAGCTCTAAACCCCATCTAAAGCAGCCCCTTATAGAAGGACTGGTTTCCAGACCCTCAAACAATGCACCGCAGAACCAAAAAGCAATAACTATCACAAAAAAAAACAAAAACCTTCACACAAGTCATTTTCCCCTTAAATGAAGACATCCCAGACAGATCTATCCCACATTGAGTGACTCTCACCACTACTGTAACTATAGAAGCAACCAAAAGCCTATCCATGTAATGTAGAGCCGAGTCATCATCACCTAGGACTGGATGACCCAACACCACACAAAGGGAACGTCGCCGATGAGGTAATCTGGGCCACCCTGAACCAGAAACGCCCCTCTGGGCATGGATCCACACAGAACAAAACCACAGACGTGCCCACACTGGAGTTTGAGATGACCAAGCCACATGAAGTGAGAGAACCAGCAAGGGGGGATATATCTGAACCGATGTCATGAGGATCATGTTGCTTATCATCCATACTGCCACCACAACGCAAAGCTGACTGAATTGCGAACCCAGAAACAACCCAAGTATGAGATATCGGGTTCCATCATTGCACAGCTGCATAAACAGCCTCACCGATGTTGATAGCAACCATGACGCTGGACATCTCCGGAGCCTCACCACAATTATCCCACGCTCCACCTCTGAAACAGTAGCCGTAGATCTAAGCCGATGAACCTAGAAGACACACCAGAGTCCAAATCGAGCTAGCATTGAAGTGAGAGAGGGGAAAACCAATAGGCACCAATGTAAGGGACACACCGACGACACGACGCCAAACAGCTACGAAATCGTAGAAGAATCCCAACGAAGATAAGTGGTTCCTGCTTGATTCCACTTGAAATCAATTTTCTTGAGGATGATTTTTCCCGGTCTGGTTTCAAAGATCAGAACTGAGAGTGAGTAGCCGATGTCGAGCCATGCTGGAGTAGAGAACCTTCGAGAGAAGAAGAACACTGACTCCAGTACATCTATTGTATTATTATTAATACAAATGTACTAATAAAATCATAAAACTATTTGATAATATAATATTAATGATTAAATATTTCAATAAAAATATATTTTTTGATAAAAATTATTATTTTAACTATTCATTGAAAGATACAACTTTTCCAAAAAATCACAAAAATTATTCTTTGAAATTTTTTGACCTTATCATATAAAAATTTAATTCAATTTTGTAAAAAATAAACTTTTATAAAATTTAATTCATTAATTTAAATTAAAAAATATAATTTTTGAAACCCGAATTTGGTTAAATATAATTCGTATTTCATTTTGACTGGAAAAGTACATAATATAATTATATTTCATATGAAACTATAAAAACAAATTAAAGTATATGAATAATAAATTAAAATTATTTATTTTGATATTACTCGAGTTGTTACAATCATGATGTGTTTTCTTTATCAAAATCTATAATTTATTATTATATGATTCTTTTTAATGATTTTTTGGACCTTTTATGATCAAATATTTTTATTCTATTATGTTTTTAAATGGATTACAAAAATAATTATTTTTTACATTGTTATATTTTGGTTTGATAAATGATAAATTTTAAGTGGAAATACTATGTATGGATGATGACATATGTGTTTTCATAACACCTTCAAATTAATTTCTTATTGATTCATAACAAATGAGATGATGAAATATTGCTTGAATGTGATGTGGGATGCCTTATACACAAGATTGTTGTGTGAATGAGATGTGTGAAGAATTATTCTCAGGTGTTATTCTGAATGAGATATAGTAAGATTCTATCATTTTTTTGTGTAAATGCGATATGCAGTGTATTGTTTACAAGTTGTTGGGTATAGATGATTTGAGAAGCTCAATTTTAAATATTTTATATTATTATGTTTTCTCCATAGTTAAGAAATGTTATTAATTATATCTTATGGTCTCATTATTCAAGTATTATATTATATGATTCTAATCCATGTTATAGATATAATGTAATCATGCTGATATTTGGTGGGATTAATTTTTTAGCCTATAATCTTTAAATACCCCTTGTGATTAATGTTTATTTATCATGATGTTATTATATTTACCTTATGTTAATGTATTAACTTTTCCATAAGAACTAATACTTGATGAATTGTTTATTGAACCTTTACAATGAATTTGAGTTCACACATTTCTTATGTTTTCAATCACTAGATTATCATGATGAGAAAAATATGTAATATCAAGAAGTGTTTAATATGTTTTTAATATGAAAGAGATATTTAAAACTAAATATATATTAATAAATTTCACAGATTTGGTAAAATTCCCATTATTAAATTGTTTGTGACTATTATAATGTAATTATTTGTCCTAATACTATAATGCTATAATGTTAAATATTATTAGGAATAATGTATATTGAAATATTCTCTTTATATAATTTAATTATTAGATGACAAGGGTTTCACTATCATAGTGTGTATTAGAGAATGATTTTGATAACATTTTTAATCATGATGTTATAGATTGACTATAAGTTGAGAGTTTGAAATGTCATAATATTTTTAAAACATAAGGTATATTTGAATTTCAATGGTTTAGATAACCCTATAGGTTAACTGATGGAATATAAAATATTTAAGGGATTATGATAATGGAAATTTTATTAAAATCCAAAAGAAAAGTCTAATGGATATGTAAAAGTGTAGGATAACACATCAAATATATTTTTAATATATGGGTTTTCTAGGATTCCTAAAAAATAAATCCATATTTAGATACATTAATGTGGATAAAGTCTCTATAATATTTCTATATAGTGGTAATAACACCAAATATTTCACATTTAAACCGGGCAAAAACAAGTTTCAATCTTTTGATAGTTAGTATTTCTTAAAAACTCGCTTTTTTGTTTTGACAGCGGGGATTAATTTTAAATTAATTACTAACACTTATGTGTTTTCAATTCATAAAAATGGATTCCATATTTATAATTATGGGGTCCAAATTTTGTACATCGGTAACCTTTATTTTTATACATTTTGAATAATTATTTTGGTAAATATTTTATTTACCATGGTTAAAGGGTAAATCTGGTAAATAAGTGTAAAAACATAATATTATAATAATAATAAATTACCCTAAAACGTGTCCTAACCCTATTGGTTGATAACTTTCCGACCATGGGCATCATTGGGTCGATTTTGGGACCCCATGGATCAACTTGTAAGTGATAATGAAACTTTATATTAATTAAGTTAAAGTAAATACAAAAATGAAATAAGCATATATCTTTTATCAAGAAAACTTTTTACATAGGGTTATATATTTTATATTTTTAACTATAAATATTAATTAGAAAGCTAAAATTATTTCCTACATAATAGAATTTTATTTATAATTTTTAGACATTAAATAATTAAATTTATTTATGACACAATAATTATAATGTATTATCCTTATCAATGAAAGAATCAAATAATTAGTATAATAAATGTCAAAATAAATATAATTTGCAAGTTTTGATGCCATCCAAGAATTTTATTAGTTACTATGACATGATAGGATTTCTTATATGAATTTTTTTCAAAATAATAATGTTTTTAAGACTTTAACAAAAATCAATAATTAAATATTGTCAAAATTGACATAAATGAGTTTTTAAAACAATTACTATATTATTAATTAATATTCTATTACTAAAAATATAATGTTAGGACAAATAACTAATATAAATATAGTTTAATTATAAATTGACCTCTAGGGGGTCTCTTATAAGTTTAGAGTATTTTTATTTACAATATAATATAAAAATACAAAGAGACATAGTAAATGTCAAACTATTTAACTAAGAGTTAAATCAAAAATATAATGTTAATATAGTGACCCAAACCAGTATAAAACCAATTGGATGAGTGGTTTTAGATCTATCCCCACCTTAAGCTTTAAATAATTCACTTTGGAACCATTATAAACCGAATATGAATTTATTATGAAATAATATTTCTAGCTTTTCCTAAGGTTCCCCTCACCCCCCTTATAAAAGGGAACTTCCCCTTCTCTCTAATTCACACCTCCAAATCCTTTTTTACATTGCCAAACCCTGACCAAATATTCTATCAAATTCCCTCAATTCAACCAAGAGGCCTTATTTTGATCAGAAAGCCATCCTATGGAGCCATTTTGATCAAATCAAAGGGATAAAACCGAGAAGGAGATAATGTTTTCACCACCCTCTTTCAAGTTCCTTTCTTCATCAACCTCTTCGTTCTTTTTTATTTACATTCTAAAATAATAACTCCAGTATATTATTTATACTATGATTTTGTTATAAATATGGTACAACCATATTCATCATTCTATGCATCATTTGAATGACATGACACCATACGTGCGTATGTACGGCTTACCATCTCCACATCATGGTGTAATTGTTATTCTAAACATTACTATTTGGATGGGTATGATAATGATGTGTAATTGATGTAAATAATAAATATAACATGATAATGATTCTTTATATATGATATACCATCCAATTTTATATAATTTTAATATCAAAATAATGATATTGTCACTCGTGCATACGTACAGACTACCGTCTCCACAAACGCTATGAGATTCATTTCCCATCGTATCAATTCAAGTATAATTCTCATTTAATGATTAAAAATAATGTTTAAGGACTTGATATAATTCTGGATATGAATAAGATAAATCCTATCCATAACAAACACTGCTTATGTAACAAAACACATAAAAGAAAACGAGTAAATTAACACCTGAAACGACGATAATACTAAGTTATTATTAATAGAGAAATGTTAAAAGATCATATATGATATCATATTAATGTATTTGATTCTTGTATAATTTAAAACCAACTATTTCACCATTATACAGGAGGTTAAACTACCCTCAACCAAGGAAAAGTACAAGGTAATGTTTTATTTCACAATCTCTTCATTATCTGAGGTTGTTTATACATAATTATCTACGTGGGTCTCTTTATCATCCACATCCATGTTTCTTAAAAATGAATTTCAAATAATTATTACTATTTTCTAGACTATGGGTTAAAGTCATTTATACCCTTTTTTGAATTTTTATATTACGTTTATAAAGGAATACTACCGTCGTTTTCCAAACAAGGTCCTTTTTAACGTTTTCGACAGAATGAATGTATGAAAGTCTTTTTTTAACATATACAGCGTGTGTGGATATTTTCTGCCATTATCAAATCATCAAAGCTTCCCTTATAAGATTATAAGTATATTTTCAAATTAAATGTTTTATTTTATAATTATGTGACATTTAAATGATTTAAGAAAAGAGATATTTCTCTCAAATAGTTTTGATTTCATCTATGTCAACATCCTTTGATAGATTTAAAGATTATTTGAAGTTAATTTATTATGATACAAAACTTCCATATTGTATTGATTTTTTTGTAATATGTTTTACTCTGGATGTGTTATTTTTATTCCATTCATGGATTATAGAAGAAAGTATTGACATTTCATATTCTAGTTTTAATATGAATGTTTATGTTATGTTTAAACCTATTCATATGAGGAGTGCATTGGAATTAATAACTGACGGGTGGAGTCCTCTATAGCTCCTAGATGTAACGGTAGGTCTAATGAGACAAACTAGTGTCTTGTTAGAAGTCCTTGACAAAATCTTATTTGTATTCATGGCATAAGGACTTGAATATGTGCTTATGATAGTATGGCATTATGCATTCCATCATTATGAAAGTGGTTATTGATATTACATGTGATTATTCGACTAATAGAATATCCATGTGAATAAGTAAATGGAATTATTTCATTTTATTTTTTCCATGTTATACTGATGTTCAAGTTTAAAGTCTTTTGTTTTAGTTATACATTGACTTAAATGTTTATGCTTATTTACGAAAGTTTTCACTATATTGTTATCCTTACTAAGCATCTGATCTCATCCATTTCTATGTTTTATTTTTTCAAGGATGTGAAGAAGTATTTTATGAATGACCTACAGGGATAGTACGAGGGGATATGAGTGTGGTATATGGAGACAATTTGTGGTTGTATTTTCTTACTTTATGATGCAATGTAAACCTTATAAATGTATCTAGTGATTCCAAGGCTACTAAAGTAATCGGTCTTTCGAGACTTGATCTTTTGTGATCATGCCAATGTTATATAATAATGCACCGACTCTGGGTAACTAGGGTCAAGGAGTTACAGTTGGTATCAGAGGATGTTTAGTACAAACCTTGGAAACTAGATTTAGATAAACTCTTATTAGAGCACATAGACCGAAGATAAACTTTGAGGATTACTATTTAAAAACTTCCTAGAATTTGGGTATTGTAGAGATTTTGTGAGTTTTATGAGAAATACATATTTGTCTGGATACGAGCAGGTAGAGGAGGCTCTATCACAGATGTACCTAGGGGTAAAACCTGAAAACACCGCTTTGAGATAGACTCGAACGGGAACTGGTGCACGACAATGGGTCTTGCTGCACTCATGGTTACGACACTCATGGGGATATATTATTAGGATAATTTACATTTTTTCACAAACCAATTTGAAGTATTTTAATATAAGATGAGAATAAATTACCTTGTTAAATCCTAAGGTGTTTCAAATTAAGAATATTATGTCATGATATTCTCTAAGTGATTTTATGACTACTGTTACTCAAACAATTATTTCTTATTTTAGTCAATGGATGGATTCCAGGGAAGTCATAGTAACATTGAAAATGATGTACATGGTGGGAACAATGGTGGAAATGAGAAACAAAATGTAATGTTGGTAGGCGTAAAAGATATCGTGTTTATGCCAAATCATTTTTCTTTATATATGATCAACAACATATATATTAACCAACTCCCTGAATCAACAAAGAAGAGAAAGGTGATGAATGATAAGATCTCCAATAGAGGAGATCACAGAGAAAAGAATCCTCAATTTCCATCATGCAGGAAATGTGGAAGGAGACTCCCAGGAAAGTGTCTCAATGGAACGAATAAATGCTTTACGTGCAGGAAAGAAGAACACAATGTGAAGAATTTCCGAGGAAAATGAAGAGTACTATGGAAGAAAATAAAAATGGTCCCAAGAATCTATTTACAGTCATTTTACATAAATGTTGGTGACCTGGCCATTACTTGAGGGAATTCCCTATTCTATAGGATATTTTCATGGTCAAAGAAGAAGTAATGTGAAAATAAATATTTGGAGAAATTTTTAAAAGTACTATTACACCTTTTTGATGGGATTGCTTTTGAATAATTTTCTCTTGTATTTTTAACCCTACAGTTTGTCATCTGAAAATGATATTTGAGTATGTCTAATCTTTTATCTTGTGGATATAGTTATAAATAACCATTTGGTTATATATGATCATTGGGATTGAGGTAATTACAAATTATTATATTTTGGGATGAAAATGAAATGTATGAAATCCAATTTGTGGTTAAATTACTTTATGGTTATTTTGAGGAATTTATCTCATTTTGGTAATGTTATAAAATATAGTTTTTGAAAAAGGACAAAACCCAGACCTTGTGACAACCCATCACGTCGGACAAAGCTGTGGGAATCGAACCCACAACAAAAGTGTGATTTGGATTTATCGCCTATCACTGGACAACGTGAAGTCCCTGGTTAGTGTGCCTAATTATTTGTAGTTAAATGATTTTTTTGATCAATGATAAGTTGATTTGGTATCTTATGTCTTATCAAATGAATAACCTTATTATAGGAAAAAGATTCATGATTATGTGATAAATGTTTTTTTGGAAGAGGTTCTCTTTGATGGGAACACTATATGCCCAAGGAAAATTGAATACTATGGGATTTCATTTTTGGAGTAATGGTGGATTTTTATCTATGTTTTTATTGTGTATTTGTAGTGATTTGGGTTATTTATGGAAATGATTACCCAATAATAGGGAATATGTTATTAGGTGAATTACTTTTATGTATGTGACTTTAAGAGTAGTTGATGTCATTTTGAGATACAATTTAACGTGGAAGACTACATAACCAAATTCTTCTATGTTTTGGGTTTCAATATTAGATTGGATTATATTAAAGGATTTTAAAGACAATTTTTTATTGAATGGTATTTATTTAACTTTGGGGTATTGTTGGTTTAGTTTTAGAAATTAAGATTAGTGTTTCTTTCCCTAATGGAATATCCTTTTAGGGGATCATCAGAACTTATAATAACAGTTTTTTTATTAATCTCTAAAGACAAGGTAAATATATAGTTTATACTTGGTGGATCATGTGACTCTATAGAATTTTATTCTAGCTCTTCCATTGTGAACATGTCTTCATGAATACTCATCGTTTAAAAAATGAGTTAATGGTAGAAATTTATAAAAGAATGAAACTCTTTTTAAAAAGTAATTATATCTCGTTATTTTCTAAGTCAATCTCATAAATGACTTTATTATCTTTATGTAATGTAACATAAAACAAAACAAATAATGTTGTCTGTTTACTTTTCCTACTAGGAGACTAATGACTATTTGTCCCATCATAGGTTTGTGGTTTTCTTGTTGTTAAATTTCCACTGATCATGTTTTCTATCCCTCTCCTTCACAACTTGACACTTAGTTTATCATATATATCCATGTTTTCCTACATAGAATCTTAGTATGGGTTATCTTGGGTGACCTTTGTACTTCTCTTTCTTTCTTTTAAAGTGATAGAATTATTGTTTATTTTTCTGATGTGGGACTTTCCATTATATTCTGAAGCCCAATTTTAAAAATTTCAAGGATTCAATTCATTGGAGGGGAGAATTTCTCACCCCAAGCATCCATGGTACACTTCTCTTTGAACAATACAATAGCGTGTGTTGTACGCAACTTCGAGTTCTAAAACACCACAACCAATCGAACTGGACATTATGAATAGTAATACCCAGTTTTTTAAATTTTAAAAATATTATCATTCAAAATGGACTTCATTTTTTGATTTGGAATATTGAAATTATCTTAGGGTGAATTTTTGGTACATTTATAATAACTTTCATATTTTAATGAATAGTGTAAATTACTAAATTTTAATTAAAAACATGTTTTTTAATCAAAATAAATAATAGTGATAAATTATGAATTTTATTGGTTTTAAAGTATATTTAGAATATATTTTTACCATTTAATACAATGTTGGTCAATTGGCATACCTTCACATTTAAACCGAATATAAACAAGTGTCAATCTTTTCATAGTTATTATTTCTTAAAAACACGCTTTTTGTTTTGACAACAGGAATTAATATTAATTTAATTTCTTCCACTTTTGTGTATTAAATTTATAAAAATTTATTCCATATTTATAATCCGGAGGTACAAATTTTTTAAATAGGTATCTTTTCTTTTTAGACATTTTGAGTACTTACATCGGTAAATATTTTTTTTACCATGGTTAAAGGGTAAATCAGGTAAATAAGGGTAAACAATAATATTATAATAATAATAAATTACCCTAAAACCTGTCCTAACTCTATTGGATGATAAATTTATAGTCAAGGGAATCTTTGGGTCGATTTTGGGACCCCATGAATCCAATTGTAAGTGATAATGACACTTTATATTAATTAAGTTAAAGTAAATACAAAAAGGACAAAAGCATATATCTTTTTACAAACAATTTTTTACATAGGTTTATATATGTCATATTTTAGACTATATATATTCCTTATAAATATAAAAATATTTCCTACATAATGTAATTTTATTTATAATTTTTATACATTGAATAATTAAATTTATTTATAAAACAATAATGATGCAGTATTTTCCTTATGAATGAAAGAATCAAATAATTAGTATTATAAATTTTAAAATAAAAACAATTTTAATGTTTTGATGCCATCCAAAGACTTTATTGGTTCATATGACATGTTAGTATTTCTTAAATTAATATAATTCTAATTAATAAATTTTTTAAGACTTTAACAAAAATCAATGATTAAAAATTGTCAAAATATATAAAAATTAGTTTTCATAAAACATATTATATTATTAATTAATAGTATATTCCTAAAAATATAAAGATCAACCAAAGGACTTATATAATGATAGGTGTTTTATTAATGGACCACTTGGGGGTCACTTGGAATTTTATTGTAAGTTTATTGACTATATATATAAAAATACAAAGAGACATTGTAAATGTCAAACTATTTAACTATGATTTAAATAAAAACAATAAAGTTAATATAATGACCCAAACCTGTATAAAACCTATTGGATGAGTAGTTTGCTACCTATCCCAACCTTTACCTTTAAATAATCCACTTTGGAGCTATTAGAAACCGAATATAAATTTATTATAAAATAATATTTCTAGCTTTTTCTAAGGTGCCTCTCACCCCTCTTATAAAAGGTCACTTCTCCTTCCCTCTAATTCAAACCTCCAAAGCCTTTTGGCATGGGCAAACCCTGACCAAATATTCTCTAAAATTCCCCAAAATAAACATAGAAGCCTTATTTTGATCATAAATCCAACCTAAGGATCCCTTTTGATCAAATCAAAAGGAATAACCTGAAGAAGAGGTAATGTTTTCACCACCCTCTTTGAAGTTCCTTTCTTCTTCAACTTCTTGTTTCTTTGTTATTTCCATTATAAAATAATAACTCATGTATCTCATATATAATGTGATGTTATTATCAATATTGTACATCCATATTCAGTATTCTATCAATCCATTGATTGACATGTCACCATACGTGCATACGTATGGCTTATCGTCTCCATGCCGTGGTGTAATTGTTATTCAAAACATTATTATTTGGATGGGTATGACAATGATGTGTAATTAATGTAAATAATAAATATAACATCATAATTATTCAGTATATATGATATACCATCCAATTATATATTATTTTAATATCAAAATAATGATATTGTGGCACGTGCGTACGTACGAACTACCGTCTCCACGAACGCGATGAGATTCCTTCCCCGTCGTATCCATTCAAGTATAATTATAACTTTTTGATTAAATATAATGTTTAAAGATTTGATATATTCTGGATATTAATAAGATACAACCTATCCATAAAAAACATGCCTTTTGTAACAACACATATAAAATAAAACAAGTAAGTAAACACCTGAAAAGAAGATAATACTAAGATATTATTAACAAAGAAACGTTAGAAGATCATATATGATATCATATTAATGTATATGATTATTTTATAAATTAATAACAACTATTTCACCATTATAATAGAGGATAAACTACCCTCAACCAAGTAAATGTACAAGGTAAGAGTTTATTTCACAATCTCTTCATTATCTGTGGTTGTTTATACATAATTATCTATTGGGACCTCTTTAACATCCACATTAATTTTTATTAAAAATGAATTTCAAATCATTATTAATATTTTATAGACTATGGGTTAAAGTAATTTATACCCTATTTTTACTTTTTATATGATTTTTATAAAGGAATCCTACCATCTTTTTCCGAACAAGGTTCTTTTTATCCTTTTTGACAGAATTAATTCAAGAATGTCTTTTTTATCTCATACGGTGTGTTCGGCTATTTTCCACCATTATAAAATCATCAAATCTTCCCTTACAAGCTTATAATAATATTTTCGAATTAAATTTTTTCTTTTATAATTAATTGAATTTTAAATTATTTAAAAAAAGAGATATTTCTCTCAAATAGTTTTGATTTCATCTATGTCAACATCCTTTGATGGATTTTATGCATATTTGATGTTGATTTATTATGATATGAAACATCCATATTGTATTGAAGGTTTTGTAATATGTTTGACTATGGATGTGTTATTTTTATACCATTCATGGTTTATGGAGAAATTATTGACATTTCTTATTCGAGTTTTAATACGAATGTTTATGTTATGTTTAAACCAATTCATGTGAGAAATGCATTGGACTTAATAAGTGACGAGTGGAGCCTGCTATAGCTCATCGATGCATCGATTGGTATCATTAGAAAAACTATTGTCTGGACACAAGGCCTTGACAAAATCATATTTGTAGTCTTGGGACAAGGCCTTGACTATGTGGTTATGATATTCTGGCATTATGAATTCCTTCATTATGAAAGTGGTTATTGATATTGCATATGATTATTCAAGTAGTAGAATATCCATGTGAATAAGTAAATGGCTTTAAATCATTTTATTTTTTCCATATTATACTGAAGTTTATGTTTAAAAGGATTTTTTTTAGTTATACATTGCCTTAAATGTTTATGCTTATTTGCGAATGTTTCCGCTATATTGTTATCCTTACAGAGAATCTGAGTTCACCCCTTTCTATGTTTTAATTTTTCCCAGGATGTAAAGAAGTATTTTATGAATGGCCTACAAGGATAGTATGAGGGGATATGAGTGTGTTCTATGGAGACACGATGTTGTGGTAGTTTTTAACGTTATGATGCAATGTAAACCTTACGAATGTATCCAGGGATTCTAAGGCTACTAAACTAATCGATCTTTCGAGACTTGATCTTTTGTGATCATGACAATGTTATGTAATAGTGCACCGACTCTAGGTAACTGGGGTCATGGAATTACATTTAAGAACCCATGATTGAGGTGTAGAAAAATCTTCTATTTAATATATTATCGATTATGAAGTAATAGTGAATTGAGAGACTTTGGATGAAGAAATTAAGATTTTAATTTTAACCATATGATTGATAGTTGATTCCAAAAATTCATGAGTGTAATGGAATATATATTATAGTATCTAATTTTATAAACTTCTTGTTAATAACATATTTGGATTGAATATAAAATTCATTTTTGGATGAATATAGGATTTTTTTAGTTTTATCCCTTGGAGGTGTTGTCTATTTTTTAAGGGAAGATTCTTTAAAATATTTTCTAATGAAATTACATACATGGGAATTTGATTTTATAATAATTTTTTAATAAAGTATCAATATCTATTTTTATATTAAGATAGTAATGTTTCTATCTCAAAATAAGTTATATATTGATTTATATTGTCCCAATTTATCTTCATTATTAATAATTTATTATAATTTAGAGGAAGAAATTTTTTTAAGGGGTATAATTTGATGACCTAAAAATATAGACCATATAAAACTAATGTTTTGTTAGATAAATAACATTACATTTTAAATTTAAGGTAAACAAAAAAATTTAAATGAATGTTATTATTAAATGTATAATAAACACTATGTCGGTAGACCATAAATTGTTATTACCTTTAAAATATATGTAATTAATATGGGTTAATTTTGAGAAATGTAATTTTTTTAAAACATTTTTAATTATGTTTTATATTTTTATTTTAATAATAAATAAATAGTTTTAAGAATATAAATTTGTTAAAATAATTGTTTTTAATTCATAATAAAAAATTACATTGCATGAAATATTGACCTAATTTTAAAAGGGATAATTTTAGTTGAAAAATATTGTTTTGAGATAATTTAGATTTTTGTAATTTCATTATTATTTAATAATAAAAAAGAAAGATTCAAATTAATTTATGTAAACAAATATGTTTTAAGGGGATAAATATTTTCATTTTCATATCTATTATTTGAACATTTAAATCATATGTCCCTTATTTTCATAAATAAATTAATGTTTTTCTTTAATAAAAATTGGTTTTGGTCATCTATTTCAATTACTTATTTTCAAGGTGTGATTTTGTTATGGAATTCCATGAAAAATTCATCCTATTTATTTTATTCATTATTTAAAAATTTATGACATTAAAATCACTAAAAATGGTAATTTTACCTTATATATATATATATATATTATATGTTAAAAAATATTTTTTGACATATTTTTATGTGATTTTTCATGTTTATTTTAAAATTAAAATTTTTAGAAATAAAAAAAATTTTATGATAAAATGATTTTAGAATTTGTAATTATAATATAATAATTAGGTAATATGTTCAATTTTATTTTTTTCAGTAAAATTAATTACTATGGTTAAAAAATAGTTACCCTCATAAAAGCTAAAAATGTTAAGATATCTATGACAAATGAGAAAAATACAAAATATTTTTAAAAATATTTTTAAATGATTGGATCAAGTGAGTTTTATTTCAAAAAAACTTTCCCCTATTCTTTTGTCTATTTTGTGGCCATTTACACATGAATATTAATATTAATATTTTGAAAATGAGATGTTTACTTCCAAAACTATCTTCTAATTCACATATAAAAAGAC
This sequence comes from Viscum album, assembly GCA_963277665.1. NCBI lineage: Eukaryota > Viridiplantae > Streptophyta > Magnoliopsida > Santalales > Viscaceae > Viscum > Viscum album. The sequence goes on along the minus strand of OY728133.1, from coordinate 1,860,614,223 downwards.
ACCAATTCCACCAAACCATGGCATACATTCCCTTCAAAATTATCATTGAAAATCTTCAATATAACTCCTAATAGAACACACACAAACACCTAAAATCCTATGGTCAATATTATTAATCATAATACATAAATTTAAATAGATATTTATTATAAAAAATTCAGGTCCCTAGTATGTGTATCCTCTCAATAAATAGTGGGGGAAATGTGTAAAATGTTGTGGCCTTTGGAAGATTCTTTTACTATTACTATATACCATTACAATGCATGGTGTGTGATGTAACACCCCGAGCTTCCACGATACGCTTCTCATTCAATAATGAAATAGCTTGCATTGTACGCAACTTCGAGTTCTAAAACACCGCGACTAATCAAAGTAGCCGTTATGAATAGTAATACCTTCTTTTTGAAATATTATAAATTTTATATGTCAAAATGGACTTCATTTTTGTATTCGTAATATCGAAATTAGCCTATGTTGAATTTTTGGTATTTTTCTGAGAACTTCTAAAATTTTATAAATAGTGAAAAATACTTAAAACAACTTTTTTAATCAAAATAATTTATAGTGATAAATTATAATATTTGATGGTTTTAAAGTATAATTAGAATATATTTTTACCATTTTATCCAATGGTGGTCATTAGAATTAATTTAACATTGAAATTGGACATAAACAATTGCCAATCTTTTGATATAAATTGTTTCTTAAAAACACGCTATTTGTTGTGACAGCGGGAATTAATTATAAAATTAATTAATGCAACTAATATGTTTGGAATTTTTTAAAATAGACATCATTTTTCAATTCGGAATATCAATTATGGCTTAGGGTGAAATTTTGGCCTTATTCTGAAAAACTTCAATTTTTGATGAATAGTGAAACCACTAAGTGGTTGTTAAATAACTGATTTTTCGTTTAAATGAAATATTACCACTTCTGTGATTTGATTTTCAAAAATCCGACATACATGGTTGTCATTAAGAAGTAAAATGTGGTTCAATGGGATAAAAATAATTTTTTGGTGAATAGTAACTTATTAAGTTCTTAATCGCGATTAGTGGTAATTAGGGTAGTTTAAGGTATAAATAATACTTTAATAATATTAAATGACCTAGACACATGTCCCAACCTCATTGGTTGTGTCATGGCCGACCAAGACAAGCCATGGCCTAACTTGGGGACCCCATGGATCCACTTTTGTTGGGAAATAACATAAATTACTTTTTATTTAATGTTAAAGTGAAAATGACACTAACATAAAGTGTTTTACTAAAACAATTTTTAAGTAGGGTTACACAAGTCCAAATTTTGATTATAAATAGTCATTGGAAAGATAAAAAGATTTCCTATATCATAGTATTTTTTTTTATAATTTTTAGACATTAAATAAATTTAATTATTTATGACATAATAATGATGCAGCGATGACATCATTATTTGACGATTTAAATAAAATGGAAAGATAATATAAAATCTATGAACTACACATGGCCAAAACCAATTGGATGAGTGGATTTCGATGCCTTATCACCTTATCCACGAATTCTATCAATGTGGGACCTTTTAAAACCGAAACACATTTTCAAATAATGTAATGTTCCTTTACTTTCCAAAAGTGCCCCTCCTCTCCTCTTATAAAAGGCCCCCACCTCTACCTCATTTCACACACTTTTCAAGCCATTTGGCTCGGCCAACCCCTGCCCATTTGCTCTCTCCACATCCCTCTCCTCATCCTAGAGGATTCCCTTTGGGCAGAATCCTTTCAAAGGAAGCCTTTAGGCTCAACTCAAAAGGAGTTACACTTTTTAAGGTAATTCATTCTCTCATGTTCTTTTGTTTTATTTTGCTTCTCCAACCCCCTAAACTCTTTTTATTTACTTCTTTTGTAACAACACCAGTATCTTAAATATACTAGGATGTTGTTATAAGATTTATTTGAGCTACACTTCCACACAACTACATCAAATGGTTAAAGAACATAAGGTTTCCGTGGATGGCGAAATTCTGCCTCCCGAAACGATGATTGTTCAACACTCATTTAACACCTTCAAAGGTGGCCATTATGATGTCACTATTTTTATATATGATATATAATATGTTTATGTTTTCCTTAAGCTTCTGTTTTTTTTCATTTTGGGCATACCTTTATGGTTTCCATTATGGGTAAAACATGATATCTTCATTTTAGGAAGCGCGGACTACCGCCCCCTGAAAGTGATTTGATTCGTTAATACCATATGTGGGATGTGTGAAGGATAAAGTTAATGATATTATATATGTTATTATACTGGAATTATAATATACTCTCATATCATTATGATTCCATTCCAGAAAATATGAAATAGAAATGGAAGTAGCGTTCATGCGTACGTACGGCTTACCGTCTCCATGAACGGTGCATTTCATTGCTTACCTCTAAATGTTACGTAATATTATAAATGAATGTATATACTGTATATATATGATATATATGATATCTACATCATTAATATAATTCTGGATATAATGGATATTTCACCACATGAACAACTTATAATTATAAGAAGTTTATTGTTGACTCATGTACCAAAGATCGACAAAACGACCGTTATTAACTTAAATAATTACATAATGTTCATAACATTGTAATAAGTGATATAAAAAGGATAATGAAATTTAAAATGGTTCTTAATAAGGTAGATATTAACTCTAGTTTATTATTCAGGAGGTTAAAGAATGGTTGAGTCAAGTCGGACACAAGGTAAGGGAACTTCTTAACCCAACTTCCATTCTTTGGGTTAATCTCCTACTTTCAAATTATGTCATGATATTATTATGTCTTATTTTGTATTTTTACTTTCTTTATGTGTACCTATAGTGAATACACATAATATATCTATTTTATTTTAAAAATGATCTTTTTAAGGACTTCGTCTCAATCTCCTTTCATTGAGGCATATTTTGTTTTATACACAAATTTCTTTTATACGGTGTATAAACCCCTTTGACTTTTACGTTTATTCAAAAAGAATTTTTTTTATATGAAGCGTTTTACTAAATGACAAAAAGGGAATGTTTTTATTTCCGTACTTATGCGGCGACAATGACTTCTCCGCCGCTGTGACCATTATTTGAGTTTCGGCTTCCTCTACAAGCCATCATTTTTTTTGATGAAAAATAAATACAAAGTTTTAACTTTCTTTTATTTTGGTATAGAAAATGGTTTTGAAAGAATTTTTATTATATTAATGTGTTGTATTGATATCTTGTGATTGAAATGTGGAAATGTTATGTTTCCTTTATGCATGTTTTATGTGATACGATTATGTTATGGTTTATGATATGTTTAAACCTATTCATATGAGGAATGTATTGGACTTAATAAGTGACGGGTGGAGCCCGCTATAGCTCCTCGATGCATCGGCAGGTCTCATGAGACAACTAGACGTGGAATTGGCCGAGGCCCTTTCCCAATTTTATTTATGGTTTTGGCCGAGGCCTTAATCATTTTAGACGTCTTGGCCGAGGCCTTGACAAAATGTTTCAGAATGTCCGGCATTATACATTCCCTCATTATGAAAGTGGTTATTGATATTGCATGTGATTATTCGACCAGTAGAATATCCATGTGAATAAGTAAATGGCATTATCTCATTTTACTTTTGCCATATTATGTTGATGTTCAAGTTTAAAAGGCTTTTGTTTTAGTTATGCATTGCCTTAAATGTTTATGTTTATTTATGAAAGCTTCCGCATTATTGTTATTCTTACTGAGCATCTGAGCTCACCCCTTTCAATGTTTAAATATTTTCCAGGATGTGAAGAAGTGTATTATGACTGACCTGTAGGGATAGTCAGAAGAGGATATGAGTGTGGACTATGAAGACTTTGTTTGTAGTTTTTCACTTTATGATGTAATGTAACGTTTACGAATGTATCTAGTGTTTCCAAGGCTACTAAAATAATCAGTCTTTCGGGACTTGATCTTTTGTGATCATGCCAATGTTACGAAGTAATGCACCGGCTCTGGGTAGCTGGGGTCGGGGCGTTACAGTTGGTATCAGAGGCAGTTTAGTACTAACCTTGGAAGCTAGATTTAGATAAACTCTGATTAGAGCACATAGCCCAAAGATGGACTTTGAGGATTAGTATAGAAGAACTTCCTAGAATTTTGGTATTATAGAGATGTTATGAGTTTTCAAAGCAATACATCCCTGTCTGGATACGAGCAGGTAGAGGCGGCTCTGGCACAGATGTACCTAGGGGTAAAACCCGAAAACACCGCTTTGAGCTAGACTCGAACGGGAACTGGTGCACGACAACGGGCCTTGCTGCACTCTTGGTTACGACACTCCCGGGGGATATGCTTAGGATAATTCTCATTTTACTTACAAACCACTATGAAGGGTTATGAGTACATACTTCCTCAAAGAAAACATTTCTTTTTATGATTATGGATTATATCCATAAATAGTTCAATTTATGTAAAGTGTTTTACATGTATGGAATTATGTATTTTGATTCATAAACTAACCTAGTTTATGCCGTTGTATAGAAATGGCGCCCAGTAGAAGGAATGTGAACTCCAGCGGTACGTATGATCCAAAGAGTAAGAAGGATAGTATCTTTCACGGTATTAAGCCAACATTTCGAAGGGAAATAGTCTCCCATGTGTTCTCAACATATGAAGAAATAGTATCATGTGTTAATAGGATAAGTAAAGAATTCTCTGAGTCCTATGGCTTTGAAGCGAAGCAAGAGATGAAAGGGATGGAAGAGAGAATGATGGATAAAGGGATGAGGGGAAAGAAGAATTTTCCAATATGTGGTAATTGTGGGAAGAAACATCATGGAACTTGCCTAAAGGGAATGGGAGTTTGTTATAAGTGTAGAGAAAAAGGACACAAAGTGCGTGACTGCAAGGGTAAGAAAATGGTTTCAAATGTACAATGCTTCTTCTGCAAGGATTGGGGACACTACGCAAACCAATGTCCAAATCATCAGAGCATGCCCCAAATGATGTTATTGGATAATAATCAAGTTATGATACTACCACAGATGAGGAGTAATGATTAGAGTTCTTATGTTGTTATTAAAGATTTTTTTTTAATTTGAGTGTTGTATCAATGATGTACTGGTTATAATAATTATGGAGTATATAAGGATTGTACTGCAGTACTATTTCATCAAGGACTTGAGATTGTGTGGAACCAAGAAAATTGACTCCACAGTAGGTTAAATTTTTGGAAAATATATGGTTGAGAGAAAGATAAACCATAATATGGTTTTGATACTGAGATTGTGATTTTGGAATAAGACGTGATTGATTTGGATAAATTATATTGGATATACTTAACTTCCTTGAAACTGATTGATGTTTTGTATACATTTTTGGATAGAAGGAGTATATCTAGTATTCTATAAGGAATAAGGGATCATGGTAATTCAGTATGTTTAAAAAGAATACATGATGAAGGTGCTCACATGTTGTTACGTGGGATAAAGGATCTTCATTATGTTTACCTTCCTTGTAAAATTTGGACTGTGAGTTGGACAGATGTATTTTGGATGACTATTAAGGTTGGAATGGATTAAGTTGAACCATGGATAGTATTGTTTAAGGTTAAAAAATTTATGAAGATTATTTTTGGAATATTATGATACTATAGTTTTAGGAAAAGGACAACCTGCAGGGTGGGGCATAACCCGTCGCGTCGGACAAAGCTGCAGGAATCGAACCCACAATCATAGTGCGACAGGCCTTTATTTCCTACCACTAGCCTACAGGAAGTCCCCGGTTATTACAAAATAATTTTACTAATCTAAATGGTATGTGTTAACATTTGGAACCTTATACAATTAGGATAAGTATAATATTTTTGAGTTCTATTATCTTTTGAGTGAAAGATGAGTTGAAGGTTGAAACTCTAATGTCAAACACATATATATATATATACCTATCTCTTATTCAATGAATAAATTAATTCTTAAACTTTAGTAAAGGGATATTAAAACAAAAAAAATGTGTTATCCTAATAACTTATGTTTTGTTGAACTGATGATATTTTAAATCAACATAGATTGAAGGCTTTGAGGCCCTCAATTTGACAGTTGATTGTGATTGATGACCTCAATCAATCCCTACAAATATTTACGTTTTTCCTCAAATTATATGTCTCTAATTGCCACCAATGTTCTCCTTATCGAGATCATGATTTGGTGGTGACTTTCTTATTTCCATTTCCCTCTTATTAAGACTAAATTCTATTAACCTTATTTCCGATGTGGGTTTTCCACAAAGGTATTTTCAACCTTTTATTTTCCAAGAAAAAATTTCAAATTGCGAGGACGCAATTTATTGAAGGAGGGGAGAATGTAACACCCCGAGCTTCCACGATACGCTTTTCATTCAATAATGAAATAGCTTGCATTGTACGCAACTTCGAGTTCTAAAACACCGCGACTAATCAAAGTAGCCGTTATGAATAGTAATACCTTCTTTTTGAAATATTATAAATTTTATATGTCAAAATGGACTTCATTTTTGTATTCGTAATATCGAAATTATCCTATGTTGAATTTTTGGTATTTTTCTGAGAACTTCTAAAATTTTATAAATAGTGAAAAATACTTAAAACAACTTTTTTAATCAAAATAATTTATAGTGATAAATTATAATATTTGATGGTTTTAAAGTATAATTAGAATATATTTTTACCATTTTATCCAATGGTGGTCATTAGAATTAATTTAACATTGAAATTGGACATAAACAATTGCCAATCTTTTGATATAAATTGTTTCTTAAAAACACGCTATTTGTTGTGACAGCGGGAATTAATTATAAAATTAATTAATGCAACTAATATGTTTGGAATTTTTTAAAATAGACATCATTTTTCAATTCGGAATATCAATTATAGCTTAGGGTGAAATTTTGGCCTTATTCTGAAAAACTTCAATTTTTGATGAATAGTGAAACCACTAAGTGGTTGTTAAATAACTGATTTTTCGTTTAAATGAAATATTACCACTTCTGTGATTTGATTTTCAAAAATCCGACATACATGGTTGTCATTAAGAAGTAAAATGTGGTTCAATGGGATAAAAATAATTTTTTGGTGAATAGTAACTTATTAAGTTCTTAATCGCGATTAGTGGTAATTAGGGTAGTTTAAGGTATAAATAATACTTTAATAATATTAAATGACCTAGACACATGTCCCAACCTCATTGGTTGTGTCATGGCCGACCAAGACAAGCCATGGCCTAACTTGGGGACCCCATGGATCCACTTTTGTTGGGAAATAACATAAATTACTTTTTATTTAATGTTAAAGTGAAAATGACACTAACATAAAGTGTTTTACTAAAACAATTTTTAAGTAGGGTTACACAAGTCCAAATTTTGATTATAAATAGTCATTGGAAATATAAACAGATTTCCTATATCATAGTATTTTTTTTTATAATTTTTAGACATTAAATAAATTTAATTATTTATGACATAATAATGATGCAGCGATGACATCATTATTTGACGATTTAAATAAAATGGAAAGATAATATAAAATCTATGAACTACACATGGCCAAAACCAATTGGATGAGTGGATTTCGATGCCTTATCACCTTATCCACGAATTCTATCAATGTGGGACCTTTTAAAACCGAAACACATTTTCAAATAATGTAATGTTCCTTTACTTTCCAAAAGTGCCCCTCCTCTCCTCTTATAAAAGGCCCCCACCTCTACCTCATTTCACACACTTTTCAAGCCATTTGGCTCGGCCAACCCCTGCCCATTTGCTCTCTCCACATCCCTCTCCTCATCCTAGAGGATTCCCTTTGGGCAGAATCCTTTCAAAGGAAGCCTTTAGGCTCAACTCAAAAGGAGTTACACTTTTTAAGGTAATTCATTCTCTCATGTTCTTTTGTTTTATTTTGCTTCTCCAACCCCCTAAACTCTTTTTATTTACTTCTTTTGTAACAACACCAGTATCTTAAATATACTAGGATGTTGTTATAAGATTTATTTGAGCTACACTTCCACACAACTACATCAAATGGTTAAAGAACATAAGGTTTCCGTGGATGGCGAAATTCTGCCTCCCGAAACGATGATTGTTCAACACTCATTTAACACCTTCAAAGGTGGCCATTATGATGTCACTATTTTTATATATGATATATAATATGTTTATGTTTTCCTTAAGCTTCTGTTTTTTTTCATTTTGGGCATACCTTTATGGTTTCCATTATGGGTAAAACACGATATCTTCATTTTAGGAAGCGCGGACTACCGCCCCCTGAAAGTGATTTGATTCGTTAATACCATATGTGGGATGTGTGAAGGATAAAGTTAATGATATTATATATGTTATTATACTGGAATTATAATATACTCTCATATCATTATGATTCCATTCCAGAAAATATGAAATAGAAATGGAAGTAGCGTTCATGCGTACGTACGGCTTACCGTCTCCATGAACGGTGCATTTCATTTCTTACCTCTAAATGTTACGTAATATTATAAATGAATGTATATACTGTATATATATGATATATATGATATCTACATCATTAATATAATTCTGGATATAATGGATATTTCACCACATGAACAACTTATAATTATAAGAAGTTTATTGTTGACTCATGTACCAAAGATCGACAAAACGACCGTTATTAACTTAAATAATTACATAATGTTCATAACATTGTAATAAGTGATATAAAAAGGATAATGAAATTTAAAATGGTTCTTAATAAGGTAGATATTAACTCTAGTTTATTATTCAGGAGGTTAAAGAATGGTTGAGTCAAGTCGGACACAAGGTAAGGGAACTTCTTAACCCAACTTCCATTCTTTGGGTTAATCTCCTACTTTCAAATTATGTCATGATATTATTATGTCTTATTTTGTATTTTTACTTTCTTTATGTGTACCTATAGTGAATACACATAATATATCTATTTTATTTTAAAAATGATCTTTTTAAGGACTTCGTCTCAATCTCCTTTCATTGAGGCATATTTTGTTTTATACACAAATTTCTTTTATACGGTGTATAAACCCCTTTGACTTTTACGTTTATTCAAAAAGAATCTTTTTTATATGAAGCGTTTTACTAAATGACAAAAAGGGAATGTTTTTATTTCCGTACTTATGCGGCGACAATGACTTCTCCGCCGCTGTGACCATTATTTGAGTTTCGGCTTCCTCTACAAGCCATCATTTTTTTTGATGAAAAATAAATACAAAGTTTTAACTTTCTTTTATTTTGGTATAGAAAATGGTTTTGAAAGAATTTTTATTATATTAATGTGTTGTATTGATATCTTGTGATTGAAATGTGGAAATGTTATGTTTCCTTTATGCATGTTTTATGTGATACGATTATGTTATGGTTTATGATATGTTTAAACCTATTCATATGAGGAATGTATTGGACTTAATAAGTGACGGGTGGAGCCCGCTATAGCTCCTCGATGCATCGGCAGGTCTCATGAGACAACTAGACGTGGAATTGGCCGAGGCCCTTTCCCAATTTTATTTATGGTTTTGGCCGAGGCCTTAATCATTTTAGACGTCTTGGCCGAGGCCTTGACAAAATGTTTCAGAATGTCCGGCATTATACATTCCCTCATTATGAAAGTGGTTATTGATATTGCATGTGATTATTCGACCAGTAGAATATCCATGTGAAGAAGTAAATGGCATTATCTCATTTTACTTTTGCCATATTATGTTGATGTTCAAGTTTAAAAGGATTTTGTTTTAGTTATGCATTGCCTTAAATGTTTATGTTTATTTATGAAAGCTTCCGCATTATTGTTATTCTTACTGAGCATCTGAGCTCACCCCTTTCAATGTTTAAATATTTTCCAGGATGTGAAGAAGTGTATTATGACTGACCTGCAGGGATAGTCAGAAGAGGATATGCGTGTGGACTATGAAGACTTTGTAGTTTTTCACTTTATGATGTAATGTAACGTTTACGAATGTATCTAGTGTTTCCAAGGCTACTAAACTAATCGGTCTTTCGGGACTTGATCTTTTGTGATCATGCCAATGTTACGAAGTAATGCACCGGCTCTGGGTAGCTGGGGTCGGGGCGTTACATGTGATGTAGACTTGGATGCAGCAGAAAACATTGACCCCGAAAGTCTTTCATGATCCCTTAATCTTCATCATTTTCACCATCTTACATGACTAAAATGCCACAATTGAGGTGTTTTATTCCTTAATACCCTCCTCTAGACCATATTTCAATTTTTCACCTGACAATTAATAGGTAAATTAAAATTACCATGAATTACAAACTATATGTTTGCTCACAATTCATTACAAACTCTCCACTATAACACTTCTGGTAAGAACCTATGTAATTTTTTTGTAAATAAATTTATTGCCTTATTAATATTGATTTATTAGACTTTATATAGTTAAATACATTATAATAATTATGTGTATATTTATAATAAAAATCGAAATAGATATATTATTACTAAATTTGTTTTAATATATTATATAATATTATTTAAATGTGTGATTTAAATGTTTCATATGTTTAATTTGAAAAATGAACATTATTTTTTATATCAATGAATTTAATATATATTATATTAATTGTTTTGGGAATTTTGATATCATATGGAATTTTTAGTGAATAGTTGAAAAAATTGATATTTGTTGAAAAATTTATTTTCATTTCAGAATTTATGATGTTTAGTTTGAATATAGAATTTGTGTATTTAAATTTTTAAGAAGTCAATTAAGATAATTGGAATCAATTTAATGTAAAATTATATCATAAAATGTTTTTATTATTAAGAAGACATTTTTTTTGGAAAATAAAATTCATCTTGTTTTTCAAGATCCATTTTAAATTAAATACTTACACTTATATCAATATAATATCATAAAATATATTACATATTTACAATTAGAATAATTAATATTGGGTACTAACTTCACTATTTTTTTCCGAATGATTCATAAAAACTATAAAAATATATTACATCAGTTAAGGATAAGACATGATTATTGGGAGTAAAACTAATGCGATAAGGGTTCTGGTCACCTATAAATATCAATATACTCTTGAATTTTCATATTTAGACCTTATATCATTATAATATTGTAGGTAGGCTATTATGGAGCTATTTGGATTGATCAATACATTAATATATTTTAATATTTTTAAAATTTTGAAGTGCGTCCCCTCCACTACATATAAAATGTAACCCCATAAAATATATTCTCTATATTTCTCATGTATTTGAATTGTACCAATATCAAACCAATTAACCTCCTAGAATCTCTCCCCAAGTCATAGTGGACTTATTTTGGGTAGAATAGAATCCTTATAGGAATTATGGAATAACTAAAAAGTTGTTTTCCAAAGAAGATGAATATTTCTTAGATGAGAATTTTCATTTTACTTCATCTTCTACCTCATTAAAATAATATTAAACTATTATAAAATAATAACATCAGTATATACCACATTTTGAAATGATATTTATGATATATATCTTTCTAATCAACATAACGGTCTAAAAATAAATTAAAACAACACTCTTGTGTACATGAAGACTATTAACTATCATTGATTGAATTCATCCTATAGCTCAACATACAGAGCATGAATGTTACACATTATTTTGTAGAGTATAACTAATTGTCTAATTCCTTTTCAATGATAGATTCAATTAAGGTGAGATCAATGATTCCCTTTTTATACCATAATTTGTTTTCTGAATTTATAACAGAGAATGGATATTATGAAATTCACACAATGAAATTTAAGATAATGATCATTTTAATGATCAAAGTAAGATAATTATCTCTATATTTAAAAGAATCATTATTACATTTTAGGGTGCAATGTTATTTTTCCACTAAATTTATTTCATGTGTAGTTTTATTTTATGATAAACCATTGTGAATATGATTTTCCATTTATGTTTTCTTGTAATGCGTTTTTTGAAAAATATTACATAGTCAAGATGGTTTCATGTGTACATAAAAATATACTTGAAAAAAAATTATGTTAAATAAAAACATTATTTTATTATATTATGATTTTTAAATTGACTATCACGTTTGTTTCATATTTTATATATCCATTTCAGAATTTTTATTCTCATCCAATGTTTTCAATTATTCTTCATCTTTTTTATGGATGATTGGGAATAAAAATGAAGTCAATGTTGAAAAATGTGGTTTTTTTCAATCAATTTTATTTCATTTTAAAATTTCTGTATTGTGTATTAAATTTTTACGAAAAAGAAGTTTATATCTTATAATATTTCATTTTATTATATAATAATTATGACCTAAATTATAAAAATTATAAAATTTAAAAGTCCATGGAGAATTCTGAAAATTGAATTATTTTATAAAAATGAAATAATGTGTTCAATAAAGACAAAGTAAATAAAATTTTCATACCAAATAATCTATGATAATCCTTGAACCATAGAATTATATATTTCTTCTGTCACTACTTCTTTTTGTAATTAAAAAGTCCCATATGAAAATCCCAAGCATGCCTTCAAACAATAACTACTAGTTTATAGTTTATAATTCAGTAACAAATTTCCCAATACACGTTGTCATTACACAATCCTAAAGATAACTCTTTTTATTTTCCTTTTAACATGATCTAAATTCACATCATCGTCTAATTGATCACATTATCTATGGTTTTTTCCACTGTTGGGATTTTCTCAAAATGATCAATAACACTAATTGGGCACTTTCACAATAGAGTAGACTATTTGAACCTCATACTTCCATTCCATTGACATAACCAACTTGGTTTTCATCAACCCACACATAATCACAATTAGAACACTGATATAGCAGTAGTATAACTTTTTTATCCCAATTTTGAGGGAATATGAACTCAGACCCTCCATCCATACATATTCGTGGGCATGTCAAATTTTCCCCAAAAGTTACTGGTGAATTAATGAAGAAAATAATCATACCTGACATGGTTTTCTTACTATGGTTTCATTCTCACTACAATCAATTGAATGAAAACCCACCAGTCAGACCTCCTTTGGTTAACCCAACATGAAAAATGCTCAACCCTACTATTGAAACACTTCTGAACCACAAAATAATGATTTCACTAAGATTATAAGAATCATTTAATAATATATAATATTCTTACTATGAACCACAACCAAATCTTATTTTTGATAGTATTTACTATATCATAGGATGGATAAAATCATGTCATAATTTCCATAAGCACTACTCTTTTTGTAATTTATGGTGACCTCATATTATTCCATTTTCATCAAAATCCATACCCTGACACTCATCCACCAACCATTGATGTTTCTAAAAAACACATAATCCTAGTTCCCCTAATTCAAGGGACAACTCTTGATCATATACACCAAAACGAAAAATTCAATACCCATCCCTGAGTGAGAGTTCCTCTCCTGATCATTTATCAACCAAAACCATATATGATCCCTTTTGTCCTCTATGGGAAAATCTTGACTCAAAATATTTTTTTTAAGTTACAACAAGATCAATTTCGATGATAATAATCGAATAATCAAGATAAGTAAGTAAAAATTAGAGACAAAACATTTAATTGGAACCCATTTAACATCGCAAATGTCCAACTACTTATCTGGAAAAACCAAAACCATTCCCAAATTGGTTCATGTCTCCGATGACCAATTTGGACTCCCCCTCCAATGGAGAGTAATTTTTATCAAAAAAATTGATCCAAATCATAAAATCACTATCCACACCCTTTCCATCACCAAACAAGATTAATGTTGATGTGGCTAAAACTATGCATTACAAAGCGCTAATTAAAGCTTTATCATTACCTATTCTAAGACAATTGGTACATAATCCTAAAAACCCACTAAAATTCCATTCCCAATGAGATTCACCAACCTAATTGTCTACATGTTCACTTTCCACGACATGGATTTAGGTAAACCACACCTCATAAATTTCTTTAATCCTTTACAACCAAACATATGTGGCCAAATTCTATATCCACACTCACATCACCACAGGTTTAACCATTATTTACATTATCATATATTTACCTTACCACTATACTTTATCCCTAAAAATGTATAATATTCCTTAAAGAGTCATTTATAAATACATTCACATGTCCAAGGCCCTCATGTCAGTCGACATATTTTCATATAAAGGAAATAAATATATAAACCCATACATCTCAGTAAATATAACCCAATTCATGATTATGTGAGTCGTATAATAACTAGTATAGAATAATTTAGCTACTGGTCACTACTCCTTCCTGACAGTTCCATACCCTCTCAATGAATCTATGGTTATCATTTTCATAAATGACAATGAAATATCAACTATGTCAGGGATTACTCATTAAGACCATTAAAAATGTCCCCTACCAAAATTTATCTTTGACCAACTAGTAGGACATTGTCTACAACTCTTTAAATGAAGACATGTCACCCATTATCGGGTCTAATTAACACCCACATGCTTCACGAGCATCATCTATACATTAAATGTGTGTATCCAAGCACCATTCCATGAAGATATCATCCAATTCCATATCCAAAAAATATAGATATTCAGTAACCAAAATCATCTACCCACATTCATGATGCACATAATGTACACCTAAAACAATAGGATTATGCACTTGAAAAGTTATTCTCTACAAAGATGTTTTTTACCTTAATGATGAAACACATGGAGTACTCATGCAGAATAACATCAATTAAATTATATGATGATGTCTTATACATGGTCTCACCTCATGTTAAACAGCATCATAGCCTGAAGATGTTTTCCTTGCTTCATGTAGCTAAAGAGAACCCAAACACCAATCCAACCTCTCCCATAGTTTTCATCACAATAAAAACAATAACTAACTGTGTAAGGTCCAATTAAATTTTAATGGTCTCTATACTTTTACCTAGAACATAAAAATTGGTCTCACTAAAGTTATAACTCATAGGAAACGCCACATGGTTCTTATCTCAAAACCCATCTGACATTAACATGCCAAACTAGACACCTCTAGATCTCATCCAAGGGATTTCACACATTCTCCCATATCAAAAAAATTAAATATCACAACTCAAACTAGTCACTCATTAGTCTTATAAATAATAAAATATCAATATTCTTATATCAGACCCCATGTCCACATGGTGACTAATCCCCTTCATGAATCCTCCTACATGATTCCCTTTAGAAAATCAGAACTCAATGTCTGATTCATTCCATAACCAATGAAATCACTATAGGTTCTCTGATCCATTTTTAAGACACAAACATCCCCACATACATGATTCAATTATGTAGAGTTCCATTACAATATTTTTTTTAAGACAACACATAGGTTGTAACTTGTACATTAAATAACCAAACCTTGGACATTACCCCCTTTAAATAGATTGTTTCTATAAAATTGAATTCATTTACCAACCCCTAATGGTATCTAATCTCCCATTTTTGAAGGGACTATACCAACATCCACACCAAGGTCTCTATAAGACCTATTAATATAATAAACTTAAATATAAAACTTTTCGTAACTATGTATAAGGTTTCTATGAACTTATATAGGAAAATTTTGTAATCGTAATTATAGAGACATTAAATAACAAAGCCCCAGTCGTTAGTATAAATAATATCACAATTATGCCTATATCATTTTGATCTTACAAAACTAATATAATTCAGGAAATTCCTATTACCTCTACATGCCTTTAGTCAAAACCATATGATACGCTCTTTCTCGTAGGTGAATAGATAGAGTCTGATAACTCATAAATCATAAATCCAAAACCACATTTTCATTACATTTGGTTGAAATCAAACAAACTATAACATTTAAATCCCACAAAATAAACCCCAAACTAAATGTAATCTAGGGATACAAAAGAAAAGGTCAACATGATGCACTTGTCTAGGTTCCATCACATAATCTGACACATTACTATGTATTATGTCTATCAAATTCCAATATTAAAAAAATTATCTAGCAACACCTTGAAAAATCCCCAATATGCTCACAATGTTAATAATTACTTGAACGAGTTTCCACATGACCTTAGGTGGACCTCCTTGAATGTAGTAGGATTTATACAAGCCACAATGGGTTTTATAAGGTAATATGGGATGTCTATACCTCTTATATTTGAATAAAAAATAATAAAATAAATAAACAGATAATATAATTCTTATAATATGTTCATTCATTATTTCATAAGTCAATATTTATTGGTGGTTGAAGTAGATATTTTGGGAGAATTGTTATAGATTCAATAAATGTAATAGGATGTCTAACTTAGAAATTTCTCATTGAAATACTCGTTATTATTGAATTTATCATCAACTCCAATGGATTATTTAATTGATGAAAATTATTACTACAATATGAAGAAGAATATTCCCATGAAAAATAAATGTAATTACATGAAGGGGATTTCAAGGAGGACATGGAAATTTTCGGTACAGTTTATATAAAGATGATAAAGATCTGGCATGGAATAATATTTTATAATGTATTTATTTCATCTATTATATACTTGGAATTATTCTATTATTTTTAGTTGGATTGTTATAAAAAAAACTAGGGTCCATCCAAAATTCCATAAGGTATTTCCCTCATCCACACTTGGGGAACCCATGATCCAACCCCATTAGAGAGCTTACCAAAGGGGGAAACATGGTACCTAAAGAGTGGGTTGGATGTGTATAAAACCATAAGAGTATTACAATATGTATAAAACATAGTTAAGCTACGTTGGGCCCACTAGGTGTCGATGGGCCAATGCAGGAAAGGAAAGGACCATGTGGTATGTGATGAAAGTTGTGATCGGTAATGATTCCTCAATGATAGATTCAATGGTATGCTAAAAAAATTGATGTATTAAGAAGTGGAAAAGTGACTTCTTAGGTAATGTGGGATAAAATGATAGTGGGTTATTGTTACTCTATCTTAAAATATATCAACATTTATATTTCCATCTGATTTGAAACATTTTTACCATCCGATGGAGGCTACCCACTAGCCAAAATTTAGTTACAAATCTGAGATTTATAGCATTGCATTCATCATGAAAAAACCATTGATATTTGGAATGAATACACCATGGGTATTTTGTGATCAATATAAAGAGATTATGAGACTTTTATTAATTATTGGGGGTCATGTACCATTTATTGAACATAAAAAAGAGAGAACCCCATATGAACACTAGGATGAGTGGGAACCCATTACATGAATTAGACGCAAAACCTCATAAATGAAATTTGAGCTAAAGTCCCTAAAATTACACAAAATTATCAATAAGATAGAATAATAATGACATTTATTATATTTGAGAATAATTGAATCCTTTAGTTAAATTAAAATATAGGGGGGAAATATTTTTCTGAATTTTGAAGAACTCTTTTAAACTAATTACTTATTAGAATAGTGGGGTTGAAGAATTGTCTATAAAAGGAGAATTTCCCCCAAATAAGAGTGTTGATGCCAATCATCATTTTTGGATATTTCAAAAAAAAAGGCACCATGAACAATTATTTAAATATGTAAAAATCCATCCCACACATATTCATCTTTCAGAAAAAAGAAAGAAGCTACATGAAAGCTATTTTTGAATAACACAAATATATTGATTAAAAAACATGTTCTATGATGAAAATATGATATTTCAATATCATACTTATATTTATCCTAGTTTTTGTGAAACCATTCCGTCAAATTCAATACTATGTATGCATAGATAGTGTACAATGAAGAATATTGCATGCATTCCGTGCACATGATATGCATGATGAATTTACTTCTTGATTAATTATTTGTGCACAAGAAAGAAGTACACTCTGATAGTAAGACTTGTTCATAAGAATCTTTTCCAAAATGAAGAATAGTTTACACCCATTTGGTTTTGTACAAAAATTAGTGGTTAGTGGGGTATGAATGCATGTATGCCTGTGATTATAAAAAGCATGCACAAGTTAAGAAGCATTTTACAACCCATCCTAAGAAGAATTGGGAACTTTGAATCTTGAATGATTGATATTGATGTACATTGACCATAACTATAAATCACATAATTATAATAATAGAGAATACAATTTAATTTTATAGGGTATTATATTCCACGTAACTCACATATGATGTTGAATTGAGTATAGATAGTGAATGTTATTATTGCATAAAATAATAGTGAGGAATTTTTGTTCAAAAAATAAACTCATCTAATTGAGGGAGGGACATCATCATACAAAAGAGTGTATGGCATAATAATGATTTCACTGAGGTAACTGTGAATTTATTAGAGAGATCAAAATTAATTAATAAATGACAATATACTTGTTAGAGGTTGTTGATGATACATATTGAGTACTTGATCTTGTCAAATACAACAATATCATGGAGGAATATTAATGATCATCATGAAGTGGATCAATCATTCATTAATGTATAATTGTTCTGATTAGTTCTAGGAGAAATTGTTGTCCACATGTTGTAGCAAGGAGAAATAGGAATTTGTCGTTCAGAGTTACAGGTGATGAAGTCTTTTAGTTGGAGTTAAATGTAGTGATATCCTTTTAGTAGGATCCCAAAGCAAACATATTCTATTATTTAGATCTAGATCATTTTTGTTACTCGTTCAGCAATGAAGAATCCTTTATGGGGGGAATCAACAACCTGAGTAGGATTATCTCTTTGTACTAATACTAGTAAATATTGTTGGACTCTTACCCTATTAATAACACTTCAAATGAGGTGATATTGTGAGATATCCCTGAGGGGATCAAGAACCATAACTAGAATAAGAGAATAAATAATAATGAAAAACAATACATAAAAATAATTCACCATTTGACTCTCCCCTCATAGTTGTATAACATTTAAAATCCCTACTAGTTGTATCAATAATAGGTTTCCTCTAAATATCCAATAATCATTCTGATAGATGGATAATCATAATTCTATTAACATATTATTTGTTCCATAATTTTATTGGAATTATTATTATAATTTAATGAATATTTTAATACCCTATATCATATCACCCATCTTGGATGTGATATATGCAGAAAAAGTTATGTTTCTTTACATTAGTGATGATTTATCCATAACACTTGCAGATAAGAGAAGTATTGAGTTATAAAATTTTCAACACGATGGCTCTAAAAAAATAGGTCTACAAAATGGACATGGGTATCCATACTCCAAAGGAGATCTAGTATAATCTCAAAATCATCTATTATGGAAAAGGGAATGTTTTGGAAGCCACGATGAATGTTCTATAGAGTATGCCTGAGTACAAGAAAATTACTTATAATGAAAATATTGATGATTATTTCACTATTATAAATAACGTTGCCAATAATATTAGAGTATTTAATGAGAATATAGATGACCCTATCACTGCCAAAATGATGACATTGAATTTTCAATATTATTTGTATTCAAAGATATACTTCCATGAAAGAAGATATAAATTTCCTCTTGATGATCTGTACAACATTATCCTAACATATGAGATGATGAAAATTACATCATTCTACTGCAAATCATTTTTTTTCTGATTTTTTAATCCAGTTTATGGGTTCCCGGTACCCCAACATACAACCACAGAGAAGTCAGACAACACATACCAACATAGCCCTACACATCATAATAACCAGATTCATCTTCATATCTCAAGAAGGAGTCTTCTTCCCGAGTAGCTGATTCCCATTCAGGATGCCTCCAAAAGCTTCCACTTTGAACCCGACTCCTAAGATGATCATGAACACAATGATCAGGGTATGCTTTCTTGACCACACTAACATTTTTAAAGGCCAATGTCACATCATTATTCCTCTTTGATGAGGATCTAGTTCGCATCGGTCTCAGAAGAAATGACTAGTCCTTCCTTGGTCTTCTTCTTGGTGCAACAGAAAAAGGCCCATTAGCTATAGCCATCATCTAGATCCCAATTTTAACAACATCACTAAATGAACTACTGAATGGACCACTCATATTCTCTTTCCCTCCCCCATGATTCTCCCTTCCAATTCCATCTCATTCCCCCAAAGCTGCATAAGTAAACTCAGAGTTGTTCCTCGGCCACTGAACTAGAGTTTTACACTCAATCAATGGGAGGGGCCTATCATTAGTAGTATCATTTTCCACAAAGGATTCAACATTATCCCTCGGCCTATGGTACATACTCTCCACTAAATGGAAGAACTTTGCCACATTGTGATTGTTATCCATAATCATGGTACATGTTTCATGCCCCAATCGTTCGACATGTTGTTCTTCCCTGGTCTCCTCACTAACTGAATCTGGTTCATGCACCCTACGTTGATGAAAATTACAGCATTCAAGAATAAAGAAATGATTGAAATGCACTTTAAAAGAATTAAAATGGGGGAAGATAGATAATACAAGGTTGAAAAATTTAAATATATATAAATTGATTAATATGATGATAAATTAAATAATATTATTTTGATTATATAAAAAGTAATCATGACATTCAAATGTAAGGGAATGAATAAGATACCACCATATTACTTCAATGGTTGTATATGTGGATACTTTTACTAGAAGGGTCAAAATAATTAAATTAGTGAATTAGGATCAGTCTGAGAATCATATGGTTTAGAATATTATAATCAAAAATGGGAAAAGAAGAATATGGACTAACACAAAAGGAAAAAGACGAATCTTATGAGAAAAACATGAATTAGTTTTTCTGAAACTGTTCTTTAAAAAATAATGTTGGGGTCTTTTCAAATTCAAATAGAAAAAATAATTCATCATGTAATAATATTGAATAAGTAGAAAGAATATATCTTGAGGGGAAACTTATGGAAAGTTATAATTCTTCATGATATAAGTCAAATATTCCATGGAATAAATAAATAATATTATGAAAGAAAATAAAAAACTAACATATAAGATGAATAAAGACTAAATTGTAGTTTTTGATAAACAAATGGATAAGTTGGTTAAGAAAAAAGTATCTTTTCTTAGTTAGATCATGATGAAAAAAATTAAACATTACCAAACAAGATTAGATGATATATAATCTTGAGGAGTTTTTTACTTCTATGGAAAATATTTTGTTTGCGGTAGGTCCCATATATGGATTATTTCAACATGAGATCAATATGTAAAGTGAGTATTTCAATAACCCTATTGAGATCAAGGGAGAATCTTCACATGCTCAATATAAGAACAGAAAGAGTTTATGAAATTATTCAATTAGAACAATTACACATAATAATTTAGTTGTTAAAACTAAAACCTAGGATATTTGGTCCATGTTGATTGATATGAAATCGTCCACATACTGGGATGAGAAAAATATTCAATAAAGGCCACTACCCACTATGAATTTTTGGCATGTTTTTCTGGAGGACAAAAAAACATATATTTGGTTCCATCTTGAATAAATCTTGGGGAATAATATTTCAGGTCCATTATTGGTGGTGTGGAATTCATGGACACAAAGGCTATCTCGATGGTTTAACATGATGATACTAGTAACATGACCTTGATCAAAGGGATTCTTCAAGGAGCATCTAAGGAGAAAACATCAAAGAAAAAAACATGTAAACAAATATACCCCCATCTATCTAAAAAATTAAATTTCCCATTCTATAATGTGTTTGGTGTAAATTATGTTTATATGTACACAAGGATGTGGTATGTATATAAAATGTATAATTAGAATTTACATATTTTATGAAAGAGGATTGGTTGGAAAATAAATACAATTAAAAGAAATGTATTGATTTTGATAAGATTAGGAATATCAAGAAACAAATACTAGATATTTTTTCATGTACATTATAATTTGATAAAAAATTGACAAATGTAAAAAAATCAATATATAAAGGAAATAACGTGGACTTACAAATTGTGGTGGAAGTTGATAAGAAGATATCAGCAAGTTAAAACATGAAGATCTAGAAGAATAACATTGAATTTTTTTCAATACATTGAAAAATAACGAAATAACAATGTTAATCAAATCAGTTAATATCAAAATAAAAAATAATAGTTCAATAGAATTTTCTCATAACATGGTTTGTGGGAAAGAATGGGCCAAATTGAGTGGAATCTCTCAGTTTGATGATGCTTCTAAGAAAACAAAAGGTCACTTATTATTCCTTATTATTTAATGTTTTTTATCTAATTATTCATGGAATTTAATGATGTGTTTGAGGCTATCAGTTATAGATAGTGTGATCAGATTTTATTTCATTGATTCTTTTAAATTATATGATATGAATGAAAAGTATGCATCCTTTAACCAAGGAAATATTGAGATTTAATATGAAAGTAATGGTAAAAAATAAAAATTAAAGGTCATGGTTTTAAAATAAATCATTACACCCCTATTATTAAGTGTATTATGTTATTAATTAAGGTGGAGTGCATGTTTGATGACAATATAAGAAAAGGTGGGAGTTTTATTTTTTAAATTAATATTTATGATGTGTTTGTTGTTGTGCATGAATGATTTAGTATTTCATTGATAAATCTAATTATTTACAACCCCTTGGATGAGAATTGAGACATTCTAATAATTATTTCATATATAAGGTATTTCATGAATGTCTTAGACATTCTTGGTAATATCTATTTTGATTTATACATTTGGTTACCCCACATAGACATGGAGTTGATTAACAAAATTTATTTTTGATTTGAACCTTGTGATATTATACCTCTCTTAGAATGGATACCAAAATAATCATATAAGTTATAAGATTATGTATTTGAGAAGAGTTATGAGATTGTGAGACCCAATTTACCACTTTAATATTAATTTTCAATAAGGGTGAGAATGTTTCTATCACATGATTACTTGAATAATATGTTTTGACAATGACAAAAAGGGGGATATTTTTTATCAAAGATTTTACTTTTTTTCAATAAACTAATATGTTTTGGTGGTTGATGGGGTGATTATTGGAGAGATATTATGGAATCATATAATTTAATTGGAATTCATGCATTTAGAATTCCCCATGAAAATATGGTGACTTTTAAATTAATATTCACTTAAGAAAATTACGGATTAAAATTTTATTATACAATATGAAACAGAATATTTCTACAAAAAATGGAAATTACATGAATGGATTTGAAGGAGGCCATGAATATTTTATTGAAAATTGGAATAAAAATGATGAACAGTTGGAGTTGTATATTATTTAAGAATTTATTTTTCTTCTTGAAAATATAATTATAATTAAATAAGTATTTGAAGGTGGCCTCACAAAAAAATGGGTCCAACCATAAGCCCTCAAGGGATATCCCTTAACCACACATGGGGGACCTGAGTGTCAAACTTGAGGGATAGCCTAATAATGGAGGCATCATGATGGCTATGGAGTGGGGCGGTCTATGTTTTAACCCACAATAGAAAACCTTGATGAAGGCAATGTTGGTAGGATGTATTGGGATATAATAGTATCAGTCGGGCTATAAAATTGAGTCATGGCTAGTGTGGCATGAAGTGAAAGTTATGATATGTCCTGATCTATTGTAGCCAACATGAATGTTATGCAGAACATATGAGATTTTCAAAATCTTGAAAACTTTCCGCCTGATTGATGATGGATAATAGAGGATAATGTTACCATTATTTTTCTCAAAAGACATAGATAATTCCATATCATTAGGATCTAGAACATATATTCCATATGATCAAGTCCTCCTATCAACTTCTACCTCGGAACTCATCTAAGATTTCTAGTACATCATTCCTCATGTCTAAACGACCAAGAATCAAAATGAGACTGCCATGGGTGGTTCATGATCATTAGGAAGAGAAGATGAAAATTTTAATTTCAATGAATTAAAACTCCATCTTTCATTCATGATAATAAATTGAAGACATTGGTTTTGGAAAATGAAATTGATGTTTTAGTCGGATTCTCGATAATCCAAAACACATGCATGTTTTTGTGATTAGATAAATGAGGAGGTTGTGATTTAAATTTAATACAGGATAAATGTCTCTCACATAATATGAGGAACAATAATTTATGATGTTAAATGTTTTATAAACATTGAAATATTGTTTTGATATTAAAATAAAGGAAACACCATATTTTTCATATCTTTGATGACGTAGATGACCTAGTATAAATCTAAAACCGATTATAATGGAGAAATACCTATAAAAATAAAATAAAACTTGATCGAGAGTGTTTCATTGGATAATAATTTTTAGATCTCTCAAAACACAGATCCACATTAATCCTCTGTAACTCGAAGAGATAATCCCTCCCACAAATATTTTTCTAACATGAAGGAGTAGGAAGTCATGGGAACTAAACATGTGCAAAGAAGACTCGTATTGGTTTGTAAAGAACATGTTCTGTGAAAAAACCATGATAGAGTAGTATCATATGTGTCTTCCACCTTGTTTTCATGAACACATTGATATAACTATAAGACAATGATAACTAACACATCATCTCAGGAAGAAGATTCCATATAGCCCGTGCACATGGTTTTCTTGAATAAGTGCCTAAAATATTCATTGTTATGCACAAGAAGGATGTGAACATTAATAGTGCGGCTTATGAGAAGGATTATTACTGAGGAGGAAGAATAGTGTACATCCATTTGGGTCTGTGCACAAGGAAGTGGATAGTTGTGTAATGTCCCTAACCCGGAAAGCACAAAATTGGTGCTCAAAGCCAGGTCAACACAAGGCCTCATGCGTGGCTCCCTATACGCTGAGGTTGATTGATAGTATAGAGGGTCTTATAATTCATGTGGGAACTATATACCCTCTTTATCTTATTAATCCATGATAGATTGAATACAAAACAAAGGAAACAATGACAAAAATAATGTTAATGCATTAACAACCAATTCTAAAAACTGAGTACAGTCCCATATCCAAATATAAAAATACATGTCCTGATAACTATGCAAAATATTATAGAAACCCAGAATAAATAATAATATAAGAATCCCCAAAATAATTCATAGAACCATATCTGGTTCCCACATCCATGAACATCCCATTACCAACTCAATCATCTAGTATGGGGCATTTTCCCTTATCTTGAATTGCAATAATAAAGCCTTCTCGTGTCTCCAATGGTGGTGTGAGCAAGGTGTGAGTACATCTCAATAGACTACCCCCAACGATGTATACAAAATATACAATCTAAATATAAAATTCATGCAAGTGGTAGCTAAATAAAAAGATAAACAAAATATAATGCGGGCTCCATTAGTTAAAAATATTCTCTTTAAGCATTTTCATGATTTCTTCCGCGGTTTAGGAAATTACATCAATTAAACTATAGACTATGCTAGTAAATTACTATGCATAATGGGTTAAATCAACTTCCATATCTCACTAAGGATATAAATTTCATAAAAAATTACATCACAATTACTGTGGAGCCTCGGTCAAGTTAGTCTCATAAAATGAAAATATTAAGGGCATAGATCCTTAGTCCCCTTCCCTAACCCATGAATTATATGGGTGGGGTTTAAAGCCTTGATATAACCTAGCTTGGCATCTATAGATCATCAAGTCTAATACCACACAACTACAAATTCATGTTCACTTGGTTATTTATCCATTTCCCACATATATCATATAAAAAACTATAGACAACAAATACATATATCATTTATATTTCACATATTATGAAATATATAAATCATTATAAATACATAATGCATTAGAAAACTTTCCATTTATTTTCAAATACCATTAAAACCATTTTCATTTTTATACGACAACAATTTTAGTAACATAAAAAATACATATACATTAGCTTATTTAAAAAATTCATATGCCTTAATCCATTTACAAATTTCCATTACAAATTCATATACCATTGGACATATTTTCCTTAATATGTTTAACACTTTTTCACATCATTCCAAAAAATATATTATACCATTTCTAATAACCAGGAAAAACTACCATTGGTTCACCATTATGTTTTATAAAATTTTCTCAGCTTTTTTCCTCATGATATCTACATTGTCTCAAGTTAATAAAAGGCTTAACAACACAAATCTCCATGTACATGAATGTTGTAACCACCCATGGGTGGACTTAAACTAGTCTAACCAATATCAATGCATCCCAATGATATCATGAGGATTGAGATTCTTAATTTTTCCAATCATTTTATTGAATCATGCTAATATAATCAAATGCACAATAAGAGATAAAAAAAAACACTACAACACATGTACAAACCTATACTCAGACTATGGGATATAACTTGTAGTACACCTACATATATTTTGATGATGAATACACACATAACTTCTGTATTTGACTTAGATTCAAAAACCATTTGAATATCTAACATATAATTCGATGAAAAGGGGTGTTTTAGGGATTTAGAAGGAGAATAAAAAAACCAGAATCCCTAATCTAGTAAATAGATAAAAGTGACCTGGAAAATCTATCTGGACCCAAAGGCAGTCTAAATGGACTATAAATGATGGTTATTGATCCTTGGGATTCCTTGGTTGGTTTTGTTTGTCACTGTGGTTGGTGGCCAAAAAATGGGAAAATAAATTGGGTAGAAAAATTTAGTACAACAGTTGCAAAAGGGTAAAATACTACCTTTTAATGGGACGCATGGTTTGGAAACATGGTATTCCAAGCAGTGTGCCAACCACGCACCTTCCTTTGTCCTAGAGGGTTATAAGTCACATTGTTAGCTGGGGAGTCCACATGATTTGAAAAACCATTCACCAACCCTATGTAATTCATCTACCTAAATATGCATGTCTTGGGCTCCCCCCCCCCCTTTAATGGTTCACAAACTATGCATCCCTCTCTATGGATAGAATGGTTATGGCGCACGATTACTACTAACCATGTTCCAACCATGAAACAAGAAAAATATGCCTTGATTTTTCTTTTTTTGAAGACCTGATCCCCAAGAACACCAATGAGC
Source organism: Viscum album (assembly GCA_963277665.1). Classification (NCBI taxonomy): domain Eukaryota; kingdom Viridiplantae; phylum Streptophyta; class Magnoliopsida; order Santalales; family Viscaceae; genus Viscum; species Viscum album. The sequence continues at coordinate 1,860,587,262 of OY728133.1, read as the reverse complement.
TACCTTAAACCCCTGGTAAAAATTTAATTATCCAACAATAAGGGATTCAGACAAATTTTTAAATAGGAACACATCTCCTTAAATTCTAAAATATTATTATGTTCCCACCTTTAAAAGCTCATTTTGTAGTAGAACATCCAAGAATCACTTATCCTCAATGCAATGAGATTTGGCCTTTGGGCACACATATTAATCTCTCTCTCCCAAGTTAACTCCTTAAGATTATCATGCTCCCACAAAATTCAAAAAAACGGTACAATATTTTTTTATGGAATAATAATTATGATCTACAATACTAATGATATTCTCCTTAATGGATGCATTATGTCCATGTTAAACATCCTAAAAATCAATCACATGAGATGGGCCAGGGTGATAAGGTTGATGTTGTGACACATGAAAAAAATCATGCATAGAATTATATCACTATTGATGATCCAATATGTATACAACCAATATGATCTTATACACATTATCAAATTCCCAACATACCCAGGTGCCAACATACCATTTTTTTGAATATGACAGTGACCCAACCTTGGCAACACATGAAAAAATATATTATTTCCCCTACCACATTTTATTACCTTCATCAATCCAAATCATGAGTCCCAATAGTCCCATTCCATAATCAAACATCCAAAGAACATCAAAAAACACTCAAGGCCCTCATGGAGACAAACCCAATTCAATTATCATAATCAAGAGAAAACATGAAAATGGTACGTACTTGAGTCCATTCAACCCAAAACATTGGTGACATCATACAACCACCACTCTCACACTATGTTGATCCCCACCACACACGTTTTCATACCCACATGACCTTCCAATGGTTGGCATGTCCACTATTGATAAATGACAATCCAAACAACAGCTAAGATTTCACAACATACCCAATGGGTTTCCCAACTCATTACACCCAATCATCCAGAAGGACTTCACCCATTATTTGCTTCCGTCCTTATGGTCGAAACCAAATTAAAGGACACCGCAACACCATACATTTGAATACTAAATAAAAATTTACATCTCATAAGTACAATTTTGTTTCCAAAATATAACATTCCAATGTGAAAATCAAATTTACGGTGGGTCACAACATACCACCTCCATTAATTTTACCATATTGTGTCAGACCACCCCCGAGTGGTCTGTCGCTGAACACCCATCATCCACTATTAACATGCTACCCCCTTCAACTTCTCATGGTGACTAATAATTTATGGAATATCACTAATATTTAACACAATTACCAAGGACATTCCTCGACTTATGGTAGAACTCCACTGTTACGACATTCGCAACCCTCCAAACAATTATTGTGCTCCATTGAAACCATCTACATTACTAGAACAATCACTCCCAATGTCACTACACTAACTTAAGATAATTTGGTTATTAATAAAAACACATTAAAAATTTTGAAGTGTAATTTTCCCTCCAAAAAATCCCCCAAAGGTACTTTACAACTCAACACATTCACCCCTTGATCCTACATGAGTCGAGCTATGCCTAGAGGACTCACCCTAAAAAACGCTTAGTTTCACCATTTTCATTCCATTACCATAATTTTTCAATATTCCATCACACCTGAAGACACTCCAAGCTCACCCAACCACAACTACCAGAGTTCATACCCAACATCTGATGTGGAATTAGAACCTAACCTCCCTACCATGAGCCTCAATTATGTCTTACCACACCCTTCAACGATTTTAACACAGGCACCCAAAATTTCATTTTGAACCACCCTATTCCCCATCCCCATGCTTAGATTGTTCAAACACCACATTTATGAACCACCTGGCATTTACTTAAAAACACAATGTTATCTTAATGAGTTTATAGTTAGCATCTTGATGCAACCACAACAACTCCATGTTCTACTACACCCACCTAGGACCAAATCATCACTTCACACCATAGGATTATCGTTACCATTTCTTTTCTCAAGAATTAACATCCCCCAAGGGTCACACTTGGATCATAAGTTGATCCAAGCAACATAGACATAGAAATATTGATTTTCCCAAAACAATAAAAAAACATCACTTGATACACATTATCAGCTTCAAATAATTGCACCAATGTTATTTGTTGACACCTAGTCCATCCGAAGGACCCCAACCCTAAATGATCCAAGGTGTGTGTACCACCATCTAGGTGAATGAACTTCCCAAATAGTGTATCCTCTATGATGTCCTATATCCAACCAAACACATTCAAGTCACTATGCATAAATCTAGAGCTTCTCAGCATACTTAGAATGATTTCAAGATGTTGGGAATGAATTTTACTAGACAATGGTATGATAATAATTCATTTATGAGAACCACCATAATTATCAATCACTGATGCCACCTACCACTATAGGAATCATTGACCTTACAAAAGTATCAGGATTACCTACTCACCCACATCTCATAAAACATAACCACAACTGCTCAGGTGTTATTTCCAATAATGACACACCACATTTCCATGACCATCAGCCAAGAAGTCATTAAGTAATTTTTTTTGGAACTACTGCCACAACACCCCTCATGATCTTTCAGAATTACATTGGAAATTTACAATTGACAGTCAATGGTCCATCACACCAATCATAAACCATGGTCTCCCACATAGCCATGATTCAAATATCGGTTCTACAAATATATACATGTGCTTATACAAAGACACATGTTATCTTATCCCAAATGGACGTGTGGATTACTAGTATATACACACATATGTACAACATATGAAACCTATTCTTCTCACACATTCATAAGAAAAAAAATTAAAACCTACCACATATTATTAAAACCTAAAAACACTAGGCCTAGAATAATGCCTTTTTACTCATCTGACCAAGCCTCTTGGTCCATTATCCCCATTGGCCTCATGAAATTCTTCACATCTCACCAAAAAACTAAAAAATTCAAAAAAAGATCAACCATATGATCATAATCACCTCCGATTTAAACTTCAAAAGAAATCCCCTATACATGATTATTTCACCCATGTCTCATCCACCAGAAATCATCATCGAGGACTCTACAAACTGTCGTCTAAGAAGATGGGTTAGATATCCATGTGATACCGCCCTTTGTAACCAACCTTACATCCAACTCCTAGAACTCTAATGTCTTTATTGAAAAACTGGGGAATAACCATACCATTTATGGAATCATGATGGTACTCATTATACATCGATTCCACCTATAAGTAATATCATATGATTCATATTCAAATTAACTTGCAACACTAGGAGAACCACCCTCAAGGCACCCTCAATCTTCCCAAGATAGTAAACTCATTCTCACAACTCAAGTCGCATCTACCAAAAGCATTGACCTTCCCACTTATCCCTCTAGTCAAATCCCACACCTATCCAAATCCAAAATACTCACTTGTCCCTCATACACCCAAGATCTCTTTCATAACAACCAACAACTATCATATGTCACATTCAAGGGTCGAATGACACCACCATCCAAAATAGTGATAGGGGTAACAATTCAATATACTTTCTCTCTTATCTGTATACAAGAAACTTATAACAATCCACCACTCATGGGTAGCTCCCATTACACAGTTTCAGAAAACGGTGACCAACACACTAAGAATGAAGTTACTCTAGTTTATAATCTTATAAAAACATAACAACCACCAACGACATCACGAACCAAGACATCCATTTCATACACAACATGACATTCCCAACAACATCCCACAAGGGTTATCTCATCCATGTTATGATATGGCACCTCTCAAACTCATGGCCACAAACTAGAAAATTAATACCATGGTACACCCCTATATCCAATACATAAAACTTGTTATGGTCTTCAAAATAAGGCACCCCAACATCCCAAACAACCTATACATAGATTCTATTCACAACACTTAGGATACCCATCTCATGGGTCCGTAAATGTTCCAACCTATCGCATGCTTCTAATTCATGTCCACCCACTCCAAAAATTGCCAATGGGTGTTACAACTAAAACTATATTGTTAAATCAAATAGTCTCAGTATGAACCACCCAGGGTATCATTCCATCATTTTTATAAAATGTGTGAATTTCTCATGGAATTGATCCTCTCCTTTGTTATAATAAAAAATTGGGTTTTCATTCTCCACTTCTAGGGGTAATTCTTGGTGATATATTATGATATCCCCAACTACATCACATCGTCGGGGAGATGTTTCTCTACAATTAAAAATACACCTCAAAACACATAAAATAAAACATACACTATTTTATCAAAAGAAGTACCTACACTATATATAAATAACCCATTCTTCAAACACCGTCCCAACTGACATAGTCATATATAGAAAACTACCGTCGACCCTCCCCACTATGGGTCGTGGTCAACGTGAGTGAAACAAAATTACATGGTCAGAAGACATTTATTTGAAACACATTTTTCAACAATTTCCAATTTCAAATATTAAATATTTATCTTTTAGGAACCTTTCCCAATTGGCAACTTATTAAATCCAATATTTTAACACATTCACAACAATTATTAACCAAGATTTGTTAACCATTATTTATCAGTCATTCCATTTACACGTTTTCATCAAATTTATTAGCCACCATTTTTGTCAATATTTCATGAAAGTAAAATGCATCATGCTATTCATGTCCCACACACCCATCTGGAATGTTCCTATAATGATGCATTCCACCAATATACCTATATATCTATAATGAATCATGAGTAGAAAACCTTGTTCATTTAAGACCATGAGAAAAATATCATGAAACAATCACATCACACAAAAACTATATCACCCAATGGTGAAATAACATCAAATTGTAACAAAACATATGAAGATCAATAATTCCAACCCTGGGTATTGAGGTTTTCTCTTGTACATGGTTTAGCCACTCCCATACGTGAGCTCATTGCCAAGGATTGACTTCTCCTAATCTCTAATCTACCATTAAAATAGAATGAGGCACATGAAATAATTGTTCAGATACAACCTTATAATAACCCAAACATAGATAAAACTAAAATGGTGCTCTAAGATGGGTCACCACATGAACACAACAGCGCCTCATACACCCTAGGATAAAAACTTGCAATGAGGGGATAATAATATATGTGGAGAGACAATACCCTTTTGATCAGTGGAAAACAGAATAGATTGAATTTTAAACTTAGGAAATAATAAAAAAATATGCTCATGCATTAAAATACAATTCCTCATACTGGGCACAATTCCACAACCAAAAGTAAATGCACATTTCATAATAAGAATGAATAATGTAATGGAATCCCAAGATAATGACTAATAAAATCATCCCCAATATGGGTCTTACTCCATGTCTGAATACCTCATTCATGGAAATCCCATGTAAATGTCAATCCTCTTGTATGGGGACTTTTACATTGCCTATAAATACAACAATGAATTCTCCTCAGGTACCCTACAGTATATCGAGTAGGCTCTGAGTACAACTCTTTAGCTCACCACCAATTGTGTCTAAAAAATACCAAGTCTAAATAGATAGTGGAATCAAGTTATATGTAATGGAAATGAAAATAAAAAGATAACAAGGGTGTGATTAGTTAAAAAAATTCAATTTAACCATTTTAATCATTTTTTCCATGGGTTATGTATTTACATCAATTACACTATGGCCTTTGTCGGTCAATTAATATTTGTAAAGGGATAAATAAATATCCCAAAATTAGTTGGGATAAATATTTAAAAAAATAAATCACACTTACCTTAGAGCCTTAGTTCACGTAGTCTCATCATAAAAGAGTTTTTATGGGTGTAGAACTTTAGTCCCCTTCTCTAACCCATGCATTATTTTGGTGCAGTTCAGATCCTTGGCCTAACTAGTCCTATGGGTATATATCCTTATGTTCAATACTCCACAACTACCAATCCATGGGAACATTATTATTTAATCATTTACGATATATAACATATCACAAACCACACACAACCAAAACACATAACATTTATAAATCAAATTTCATACAACAATTAAAGCATCATTAATCCATATCCCATTAAAACACTTACCATTAACATTGCATAACCCATTTAACCCTTTACCCATTTTATACCTTAACATGATTTGTACAATCAGTAATTCCAATAAATTATCCCATTTAACACATCCATCAATTCATATTCCATAATCCATTTACACTTTTATATTAAAAATTCATAATCTATTTGAGACATTAACATTAATCATTTTAACCCCTTTCCACATCAGTCCAAAAATACCATATTCAATTTCCAACAACTAGACACAACTATAATTTGTCCCATGTTTTGATTTAATATAAAATTTCAATATTTCCTTCATTGGATATTTTATATCTCATATTATTAATAGACTTAACTTTAAAATTTTTATGTTCAGAAATGGTGGAAAACCCCATGGTGGACCTAAAATGGTATAATAAATTTTAATCCATCCCACATGAATCATGAGGGGTTTAATTCATCATACATCAAATAATTTTACTAAATCATGTAAAAGTAATCAAATAGACACCAAGAGATAAATCGTAACATAATCACATATACACAAACCAATATTTATCCTATGAGATATAACATGCAGACCAAATACTATTATTATGATAATGGATGATTTATTAACCTTAATTTTTGACATGGATTCAAACACCCATGAATCCACAACCTAAGATCTTCTTGAAGAGCGGGTTTTAGGGATAAGAAATTAGTTGAAAAAAACAACATGTTATATTCTAGAGAAGATAGAAAACAGATGCACCAAGCTCACCAAATGAATCAATCTTCACCCAAAGGAACTCTAAATGGCCTACAGATAATGGATAATGATCCTTGAAAATTATTTGTCATTTTGGATAATCAATATGGTTTTCGGAGAAGAAATGAGGAAGAATTTTGGTAGAACACATAAAATCCCAATGGATAATAGGGTAAAATCCCACTTTTTAATTGGGTGATTGGTTTGGTCACCTAGATTCCAAAACCAACTGCTGACCACACACATTACCTGATCCAAGAGGGTCCCATGATGAAAATTTAGATAAGGAACCTACACATTTTGAAAAAATATGTGAAAAATCTGTGGAATGCCTCTATAAAAATCACACAGTTTCACCACCCCCTTTCAAGGTTTACATAACTATGCACCCCTTTTTTTGGATAGCATGGTTTGGGTGCACTGTTAATAGTAACCATGTTCCAATTTTGTAAAATGCACATAATGGACTGATTTCCCCTTCATTCATGTCCTGAACCCACCAAATACCCTTGAGCTTCCTCATATAGAAGGTATACATTTAATTGACTTTCATTAAGGGGTTCAAACACAAATTTAAAAAATAAGATACCTCTATTATGTTTGGGATCTTACATGTGATGCATACATACATCCATGAATGTGATTATCAAAGGAACACACCTTGGATGAAAAAATTTAAGACCAATGATAAACACACTTTAGAACATGGAATCTTGGAAGAATGATATTGAGATAAATAAAACATAACAATGAACCAGAAAATATAGATAACAAATAAAATAATTGAATGTTCTTGGGTTTTGGATTTTTTTTACTCATGAATTAAGTGGAATTGACTTAATATAGTGCAGGTTATTATTGTGCAAAATTTTACTAAATAAATTGTGTGAAAAACATGAACATAATTAATTGAGGGAAGGAGTTCATCAGATATAATTAATAATTACCCTAGAATAGGTCCATTATTGAAAATTATCATTTCTATTTCAGATGAAAATAAATTGATCAAGACCAATAGAATTGTTAGTGGTTGTTGAAGATATAAGATTATTAATCAATCACGTCTGTTCCAATGAGATCATGGAGGAAGTATATAGATCAGTGTAAATATATTTAATAGTTCATCAAATATGAATTCTTCTTGTATATTCTAGAAGAAGATCACATGTTCTAGTTGATACAAGAAATGAAAGAAGTCATCCAGTTTGAGTCGAAGTTAAAGAAGACTATTAGTATGATATGAAATATTGGGAGTCTTTATATTGATATCAGTAAAAAATTGAGTCTCTCACTTAGTGGAATATCATTTTAATAACATGTTTGATAGTGAAAAATCCATATCTGCATGAACAACCAATAAATAAATGATGAGGTATTCATGATTAAATGTGAAAAAAAAATATTTTTTCACTATTATTACCACTAGAATCGAATTTATGTTTAGAGAAATAACTATCTCAATTTAGAACCTTAAAAAGTTTAAGAGGTTTAATTTGAAATGAATTGAATTCATAAAAAGAACCCACTAATTCTGCCTTACCACATCAATGGTAAAGCTGGACTATACCCCTAAAGAATACATAGAAGAACAAATAATCAAAAAATTACATATGAAAATAAAGATTTTATCTTTGGAACACAATAAACTACCAACTGGTGTGGTTACATATACCAAATAAAATTTTGCATAAAACACATTGATGCTCTAATAAAGATCTTATTTGTGACTTATCTCAAAATTCTAGTACAATAAAATATGTATAAAACATCTATGAAAAGAAAATACCAATGAATAAACATTTAACATGTGATAACAATGTAACATGGGAGATGACAATGTTACCAATTGCAATGATTTCCCTAGCAGTGTGTAAATAAAAATCAATCTTCCATCACCACTAGAGTACCTAAAATAACCCATCCAAAAAATCATAGCAATATGTTCTCAATATAAAAATCCCCAATAAAATAATTTAACATATTTAAATTGAAATAATTAAAATTCATCAATCTTCTAGTTAAGGTTGACACCTGGAATGGTACATACATACATTCTCCATTATCAGGGGTTCTATGAGAATGTTGTGGGGACTGGTTCAGCTATATCATGACATGGGTTAATCTACCCATATCTATTCCCAAAAAGAAAAATATTACTGTAATATAATGATCCTTAAAACCCCAACATCCCCATGGTGGCCATGTTGACCCCAAGATTTACCGTAATAATTTTTATCCTGTAGGGTCCATGTTATTCGTGGGTCAAACATCAAAACCATGTGTTGGTATGGGAGCATGTTCACCCTTGGTTAACAATAAATTTGAGGCATCCCTTGGGGGACATTTTCACCGTAGTATACCCATAAAAACCATGATTCCCTCTGGGTTCATGTTCATTTCATGTAAACCATCAACACCATGAAATAAAAAACACACCTCAAGCTATACAAAAAAAATAAGAAAAATAAGGTACAAGATGTGTTCAACATTTTACCATTCAAAAAAAATTAGAAATACCATTTCTAGTCTACTTAAAAAATCATTTTAATGTTTAAAACCATTATAAACTAATTTTATAAAATCCCTCCTAGATCAATATTATTTTATAAAAAATCATAGATCATACATTCATTAAATATCCATTTTCCATTAACATGATACAAAATACATTTATATTCCATAACAATTCTCAATTACCATTTTAATGTGTAACCATTTTCAAAGACCAATCCATTAATTAACCAAAAAATTAAAATTTTTCAATACTAGTATATTACTTCGTTTTAAATCAATATTTTCAAAATCCATTTCCCATTTATGATTTGTTGTTAAATACCATTTCTGAACCATCAATTCCATATTTTCCCTCATTAACTAATTAAATAAAAATTTTCATTTTAATTTAAAAATATGTGATTTTTGGGGAGGTCTACATAACCATGGCACATACGTAGTCAAAACATAATTAGACAATTATTGATGTCTAAACAATTATAACCTTATTGAATATGATCTATAAATTTTTATTTAAGGATTGAAATCTTTTCTAAAGGCTCGCTAAGCCCCATCTATGAATATCCAATTCCCCTATGACCACCCATTCTATTATCTCAAAAAAACATCCTATTTCATTAATTGAAACATTTATAATTAATTCATTAATCTAATACTAGATAAGAATAAATCTTGAAAATAGACATAGAATTAACTTTCCATTGAAACTTAAATCCATACCATGATGAACACCTTCATCACAGCCCAAAACAATTTTCAAGAAATTTCCCAAATATTGACAATAATTAACTACAATAGTTATTTGAAATTTGAAAAGGATAAAAGAAATCACAATGAGTAACATAGTATATAGGAACACTAAGAAACACTGGGCAGATGTCATCTTGATATTCCCCCATCACAAGAGGAAGCCCACACTTAATTTGAACAGGTACACTAATTCATGATGGAATGAGTATCAAGAAAATAATTGGTGGAACCAAAATTAGTGGATGAAGAAGGTGGAGAAGAGAGGGGAATATTAAAGTAAATGTGTACCCCGAATCACATGAAAAAACCATTAATTATGGTTTATGAGGAAGGATAAGGGGAAGAGTCCCTTATTTGTGTGACCAAAGTGTCAATAAAATTGTGGATGTACATTTCAAAACCTAAGGCATAAAAAGGGTAAAATAAAACTTTATAAGGACTACCATCATTCTGGTGGCTGGATGCATCCTTGGCTATGATAGCCACCTCAAAACCATAAAGGCTCTCTCATTCCCCCTCACTTCGACTATAAAACAATGTTTCATGACTAAATCACATCATTGGAGGTGTTTTACTACTTAATACCCGCCTCCAAACTCTAGTTCAATATTTTATCTAACCATTAATTAGAAAAATATAATACACTTGAATTAGAAATAATCCATCAATCCATGTTTGTAATGACCCATGCATTTTGAATTATAATTACATCTAATTAATGTGTGTTATATTATATCATACAAAACAAAACGATATCTCTTAAATAATGAACTGAATATAAAGGTAAATTTAACTATTTGGATTCAACGTTTACATGATCAATTTTCAATTATGATCATTGATCAATACGAAATTTTGGAACAATACAATTGATAATAATTGTAATCTTATAATTAATTATTATAAATAGTAATAACAAAAGATATTTATTCAATAAAAGAGAAGCGATACCAAAACTAGTAGAGTTATGTCATAAAAGACCATTCTTTAGAACATGGTAGAGTGATAACGTCGCAGGGGTTCTCCCATGACCAATCCCAAGATGAGCATCAATATGTAAATCATGAAAACAAACCCCCTATAAGAAAAGTTCAAGATAATGGAAATTGCTACTCGGTCAATGTTGGACGCGAAGCCCTATGAATATATCACCATCTCACACCTAACCCATAGGTCGTTTGTAGATTTTATATGGGATTGCATGTCCTACACATGGTTACATATAGTGTAATTCATTGTTTAAATTATGTTTTTCCCGTCAATAGTATTAATTAATAAAAATATAGGTTAATTGAGATGGAATTTGATAAATTTAATTCTCATATCCAAATTATACTCTTCTGAAAAGATATTTTTTTTTATAAAACCTATATGATTAGGAATAATACTTATTTCTATTAAATAGTTTGATAAGAATATTTTATTTTAAAATAAATGATAAACTAATTAAAAAATGTTTAATTGTGATTCTTTTTTAATTGAATTTTAAACATCCTATTCATTTACTAGATATGGTTTTTTATATTAGAAATTTCGAATTATCATATTTATAGAATAATTTTGTTAAAATAAACATAATTTTCAAAATCATCACATTGAAAGTAGGTTAGGGTAAATAAATATTAATTTTCTAAAATACATTATTTTTTCTTCAATGGTAATAAAACAATTTGAGGTTTGAGGTATGTTTAATGTCATCATATTTATTTCATCATGATGTAATATTTAATTAAACAAGATAAATGGTATATAATATTTTATTTTATTAATATCAAATATTTTAAAATATTTAAATCAAACTCCAAACCTATAATTTACCTTCCAAAGTATATAATGGAATCTTTAACATCCAATTATTGTTTTTCTGAAAAAATTAATTATCCAAGCCAATATAAGTAATATAAAATGATTATTGAATCATATGGATTAAAATACCATAATTTGGGTCTTAGATGTCAAAAACAATGTGCAAAAACCAATGAAAAAACCATGGTTTTTCATATTCGATAACCTAGATTTAAAACACCTATATTTGGAAAGTATAAAACAAATCCTAAACTTTTTCTATAAATACCAACCCATTTATCCATTTTTATTCACTCATAATCTATCATCCATGATTATATGGAGTATTTACTAACCAATGACTCCTATAAAGAAGTATTCAATCATCCAATGTCCCAATAATCTTGTTTTATAAGTAACACTTCATGATAATGGAATTATATTTCTTTCCTCTTTGATTTTATATTCTATTTTGGTATATTTCTTCAAAATTTTATAGTTAGTCACTTCTATTTCACTTTTTATCGTAACCTTATTTCCAAATTATGTATTATTTATGAGAGAACTATGGTTTTGCTATTTTTAAACTTTTCTAAAACCATGTTTTATACCCACTATGATGGTGAATTACCTTCATAGAATAAATCTAATCTCTTCAAGAAATTCACTTTTGTAATCATCCTATGAATGCCCAATACAATTTTCTTCTAAATTTATTCAACTATATTTAATAATTATTTGTATTATTTTTATGATTATTATACATGAATCTCGAATTCATTTTTTGTGGGTTGAAAATGACCCAAGAGTCACGTTTTTACTCACTTTTGAACCCCAAGAATTCTGATATGAAACCAATTTATTTTATTATCCATGCGTTAATTATGAAATATTGGATAATGATCTATTTGGATCACATTATTAAATAAATAGGAGGGGTATTCCCTGATATATATTTAATTCATTTTTTAGGTATTTAATCTCTAGAGATGACATGATTTATTATACCTTAGTGAATAACCCTAATAATTTGGATTTACAAAACCTTGGTGATACGATTATGAATGTATAAATCAAATGTTGTATCCACATTTCAATTTCATGACTAATGTTATTTTTGTCATGATATTCATATTGTTGTTTTATTTCTCATGCCAGAATGATATTCCTCATGTTCTTATTTATACTCCACTCAAATAAAAGTAAATTGGTTCCCTTATTGGCTCTTATCCTCACCACTTTGCTCTGGTGAATTTCCCCAGGATATGAGATATATTAAACAAACATTTGATGAACCCATGAATAATCCTTCCATGTGGATTAGAGTATTGTTTTATGTTTTCTTGTTCTGTGTCCCTGATATCCATTAAACTAAACATTAAATGATCCTCGGTTTGTTCCATAGAAATGAGAACATTGTGTAGAAAAGGTGTGATTCCATAGTTGGTATCAAATAATAATTATGTTATTTAGTGATGTTATGATTTTAAATTAATAGGAATAACCATATGGGAATGTTTATATAGTGGTCAACATCTTAGTAAGCTTGTGATGTATTTAATAAGTGGTTTCTATGAATATAAATCCACCTCAAGATACGAACAAGTGGTTGTGGCTCTATAATTCGTGTATCTACGGGTAACAGTTGAAAACACTGATTTGATATAGACTCGAATGGGAACTAGTGTATGAGAATTGGTCTTGATACACTCCTTTGTGACACTCCCAGGGGAAATATTTGGTCAATAACAAGATTTTTATTAACTATTATGAAGGATTTATAGAAAAAATATTGGTTAAGAATAACAAATTTTATCATGATGTTATAGGACATAAAATCATTTATAATTATATGATTCTTAATCAAATCATGTTTATCAGTACAGTTTTAGTCTTTTAGAAATTTTTCTAAAATAAAAGGGACCACATTAATGATTAGCACACTATACCATGTGCTGATGGCCCTCTGATGGATGTTGTAATGGAAGACATCATGAGAATGTTGAAACAACTAACTCGGGTTATAAACAACAACTTCAATGAAGACAAGAGACTGGATTCACCTTGAAGGAAAAAACATTCTATAGACCCCTTTATTCATCAATGACCACCTTATTTTAGTGGATATACTAACACATTAAATGATAAAAATATATAATCTCTATAGAAAATATTATTTATGTACTCTATTCTTCAGAATAAGAGAAATTTTACCAGGTTGTATAAAGATTAAGGGGTTATACTGATCATTGGTGGAAACTTATTAGAAATATGAAGTTAATAAGTGAGATTTATGATATGTAGTGGGAAGGGTTATTTGGACCATTTTATAATAAATATTTCCCTCATTCATTGAAAATAAAAATAGAGGAATAATTACTGGAGCTGAAGTAGAAGTAAAATGAATCTATGGGAAGCTATGAGATGAAATTGGCAAGATGTTATAGTAAATTCTCCATTTTTGATATGAATCCTAATGGAATTGGTTTGGGTTTTTTAGTGGACTAAACCCCCATATGGTGGGGTATCTAGCAAATATTGACATTAAATGCTATGATGATATAGTGTGATGTGATATAATGGTTTAAATTGTGTTTGAAGATATTTAGTGATCACATAACGTCAATAAATATAAGAGATGTTTGAATGCAATCATAGGAATGAACTTTGATCATAGAAGATGAGAAAAGAATGTTTAATATTCCATTTGAAACCAATGTGGAATGAAACATTTAGGGTACTAATTCATTAGAAGTGGAAGATGATACATATGTGGAAGAGATTTCAATATATCTTGGAACAATCATAGTGAGATAAAGAATCATCCTCTCACTAATAATGACAAAGGGGAGATCTTTCTTTCCCAGACTAAAGTAAAATGATTCCTATGTGAATATCTTGGGACCTTTTTCATTCACTATTTAAATGAGAAGGTAACAGAGGGGAATCACTCTGAAAAATAGTTTAGGGAAAATGAGTATGGTCAAGAATTTTTTATGATGATGGATGAAGTAGGGGATTCATATGAGGTGATGGTAGGCAGTTTCATTGTTATGTAAAACATAAAAAGTACTTTGTTTGATTATGGTTCAATTAATTCCGTTATTTTCACCATGTTTTCTAAGAATATAGGATCAATACAAGAACTTCTTGAATAAGGGATATTAGTCAGGACACCTGGAGGTATTATCCAATAATCAATATTATATAGATACATTTGTATTGACTTTGGAGAGAACAATCTCATAGAAAATCACATATCCATTCCTATGATGGAATTATATATTATACTAGGGATGGATAATGTCCCAATGTATTATTTTTTGAATAACTTCATAATCTAGGAAATCTCAGTAGATCTGAAATGACAAAATATAATTATTTTCAAGGGAGATATATCTTGGCTAGGGGATTGTCTTGATGCACATCCTTTAGCCTTCATTATAGAGAATATTAGTGAAGAGAAAGAATGAAAAGAAATTAAATGAATAGAAATATTTCTCATATTTTAGGAATACATTGATGTATTCACTGAAGAGTTATCTATACCTGCACTAGAAAGAATGTGATATCCCAGTCCTTGTTCCACACACTAGTGCCCCAATATAATCTACTACATGACTTCTGCCGCACATCCCCATATACTAGAGGCTTTTAACTAACTGTGAGGGTAAAATATCATACATTGTGAGAGAATTCCCTCTTTTCATTAGGGTAATATACTATAGGAAATAATAAAACAATAATAATTGAATAACCAAATTATTTCCTAAACAGAACAACACCATTATAAAAACATTACAAAAAATAGAAATTCAATATGAAGAATAAACATTAGAAATTCCATGCCAAAATACATGTCTACATTCAAAATAAATACTCAAATGTAAAGACACTGGAAACCCCCATAGGAGTCCTAAAACATTTATTTTTTCATCGTCCATGCTTCATTAAAATCATCCATCTAACATAAGGCCTTTTCCCTAATCATTTCCTTTAATCATGTAATATATTTAGTTACTAGTCAGTCATCCCATGTAGGGTTTGAGTACAACTCAGTAGGACACCAACAATGGTGTCCAAAACAATACACCTTCAATAATAGTGTAAAAAAATTTATAAATAAATAAACCCAATTAATAAGTAAACAAATACCAAATTATCAATTATTCTTTATATAACCCTAAAAACCACCTATGTTCATGAAAAAACCCGAACCAAAATACATGCTACATCCCACAACAGAGTCTACACTATCCCCAAGTGATATCATGTCAAACAATACCATTCTAACCGTTCCATATCT
The DNA here is from genome assembly GCA_963277665.1 of Viscum album. NCBI lineage: Eukaryota > Viridiplantae > Streptophyta > Magnoliopsida > Santalales > Viscaceae > Viscum > Viscum album. Next base: position 1,860,571,140 of record OY728133.1, on the reverse strand, counting down.
CATGTCATATATCATAATTCCATTATTTCCATTATAGATCTGAATTATAATTTAATTTCCATTATTTTTATTCAACATTTCATTATTTAATAAAATAATATATTAATCATCTCATTATAATAAATTGACATGGAAATTAATTAATCTTCATAATCTCATTAATCAACCCAAAAATTATTTAATCTTCTCAATATCAGTAAAAAAATCAAAAATTAATTAATCTTATCAATCTCATTAATTAACACCAAAATTAATTAATCTCTTTAACTTTATTAATAAACACAATAATTAATAAATAATCTTTATCATATTAATTATCTCAATTACTAATTAATCATATCAATCATATAAATTAAAACAAAAAATTACTAGTTATATCAAACCTTTTACTTTACTTAACAATTAATTAATCATCTCAATCATATTATCAACAATTAATTAAACATGTCAATCCCATTAATTATCTCAGTAATTAATTAGTAACTCGGTCCCATTAATTAACTCTATAATTACATAATAATATCAATTTTATTAACTGAATCAATAATAAATTAATCATCACAATACAATTAATTAACTCAATAATTAATTAATCATCTCAATCCTATTAATTAACACAAAATTTAATTAATCATCTTAACCCATGTAATGAAATCAAAAATTAATTAATTATCACAATATTATTAATTGAAACAAAAGGTGATTAATCATATGAATCCCATTTATTAATTCGATAATTAATTTATCATTTATATACAATTAATAAACTCAATAATTAACTTATCATCTCAATCCAATTAATTAACTGAACAGTGAATTAATTATCTCAATCCAATTAATTAACTCAATAATTAATTAATCATCTCAATCATACCAATTAATTGATCAGTTAGTTAATCATCTCAATCTTATTTTATAAATCAACAATTAATCAATCATCTCTATCCTATTAATTAATTCACTAATTAATTAATCGTACCAATCATGTACAATCCTCTAAAAATTCCAATAATCAATTTTAAAATTAATTATACATAAATCCACAATCACAGTATCTTAATAATTAATATAAAAATTAAATATCTTAATTTCACAATCAAAACATCTCAATAATTAATCCAATAATTAACTATTCCCTATGCTCCATTAATTAATTCAACAATTAATTAATCAAGTTCAGAAATTGTATATTCTAAATGTTTCATTAATTAATTAACAAATTCATCCATTCATTAAATTATTTTCAAAACCAGAATATTCCGTTTGGTAATTCACTGAATAATTAATATTTTTCAACAGTTGCATAATCTTACATATATTAATTAATTCAATAATTAATTCATTACAATCAATTCCATTAATTAATTCCAAAATTTATTAATCAAATTCAATCCATTCAATTAATTCACCAATAAATTAGTCATGTCAGTTTAAAAATCAATTCCATAATTAATTAATCACATTCAATTCCGTTAAATATTTCAAAAATTAATTCTTCTTGTCAATTTTATTAATTAATTCTAAAATTAATTAATCACATTGAATTCAATTATTTAATTCACAAATTAATTTTTCTATAAATTTTCTTAATTAATTCAATAATAAATTATGCTCATTCAATTATATTAATTAATTAACTAATTAATTAAATTGTCGATTCTATTAAATAATTATAGAATTAATTAATATAAATCAATTACATTAATTAATTCTCCAATTAATTATTTCAACACTAAAAATAAATGTTCCCAATTAATTTATCCGTTAATTTTTCTTACTCAATCAATTAAATATAACGAATTAATTCATCAATTAATTTTTACGACATAATCAATTCAATATACAAAAATAATTCATCAATTAAGTTTTTGAAATTAATCAAATCAATATCTCTAATTGATTTAATAAATTAATTGTTCCAGGTAAATAAACTCAATATCCCCAATTAATTTATCAATTAATTATTTAAATTTACAATCTCAATATCCTATAATTAATTAAACAACTAATTTTTCAATTTAACACCCCAATTCTATCCTAATTAATTCTGTAATTAATTTTTCATTATCTGCAATTATAATAAAACTAATATTCAAATTTTTCCTTAATTAAATAATTCATTAAATTAATTAAATCATTAAAAAACTCAATTTTTATATATCAAATTGAAATTTTACAGTAACATACACGTAGTTATAATTAAGACTTTTTGATTTGAATCATAGACCACACACCTCAAGAACTGTGACTATCACTCGCCATTAGTTAATAACCAATTTCAAACATAACGATCGAGAACCAAACTACGAACACGATCTAGGTCTGAAAGCTATATACAAGAATTATTGAATCAAGATATAAAAAACCTTGATCTAGATCTCCAACCAACAGCAAATAAAGATACCTATTTTATCTGAGGTGAGGAGTGGAAGAGGGAGAAAGATCTACAGTAGTAGAAAACTCTTATCTAAAAGGTGAATTTCTTAAATACTCCATTTGATTCACAATTAATGGAGGTTAGGAGTGCTTGGAATCTATACATATGCCTCTATTTTCAAAATAATTTGATTTGGGGTGAGTTGGGATCAAATAGGGATTAAAATATGGGTTCTGGAAATTAGAATCTAATTTCCATGTTATTAAAGTCCCATATGAATAAATTACTACAATGGGTGCACGATTTCCACAAAGTGTTATCCATAGCGGTGTGCCTATTCTAGAGGCGGGGACTATTTCTATTTTTAGGTTGAATGGTTTGAAAAAAAATGTGGCAGCCTTATAAATCCCATATTCCTAGCACTACTGGAAGAATATCGTGTTCCAACGGTTTGGAGAACCGTTGCCAAGTAAGTCGTGGGGATTGTTCTATACGAACGATTTTGGAAAAACCATTGGTATAGACCTATACAAATATTTCTGAAAACCGTTGGTATAATTAATATAAAAATCTATACCAATAGTTTCATAAACCATTGGTATATGTGACTAAAAAAATCATTCAGTTAGTTTGGATCCCATCACCTCCCGTTTGTGATTGGATGACCTAAACACTAACCTAACATACTTTTTTGAACATAATTTCATGAATATATATATGTATTATCATAAGTATTTTAAATTTTGATTTTTTTAAAGTCAGATGTAAGAAGATTCAATTAAAAATACATGAACCTATACCAACTATTCTCAAAATTATTGGTATAGGTCCATTAATTTTGAGACCTATACCAATGGTTTTGGACAAACCATTAGTATAGGGTATCTATAATGGACCAATACCAATGGTTTTGGCCAAACCATTGGTATATGTCCCCCCTATACCAACGGTTTGTAAAAAATCGTTGGTATAGGTCCATATAAGTGACCTATACCAACAGTTTTGGCCAAACCTTTTGTATAGGTCCAAATTAGTGAACTATACCAATGGTTTTTCCAAAAACATTGGTATAGATCATATTTACAGTAGTACAACATCACACAGTTTTCTGGTCTATGGAAAACTATTTGGGAAAATCATGCACCAACTGTGCACATCCCCACATCCTTCCAAAAATTTTAAATTTTCAACTAAACACAACCATGTTGAGACCCAAACAACGAAATCTCAAAAAAAGTAAAAAAGAATTGCCCTAAAAGAGCACAGGAAATCTCTATGAATGGTTGGGAACCTAAAATATCCCTACATTATAACATCTCTTATTCAAGATGTACTCCCATTAATCTATTAAATTCTATGTACAAAATATTAGGACACTGGGACCTCTAGTCCTCATATATCACCCATCTTTCTTCATGAACCCATCCATGGTTCAACAATACAGAAACTATTAGCACGATCATCCACAAAACACATTCTCATTATGATCCAACACATGTACCATATTATCCTCAAAGGACGCATTATTCTGAATCTCAATATCCATAACATACCCAACATGTTTCCCGAGTAACTTTTCCCAAAAAATAATAATACCATCTATTATTACACTTATCATTCCCATAAAATTGACTATAAATAATGTACATAAAACACCTCTAAGTCCCCTTGTCCTTTCATGGATTAATTTAAATGTTCACCTTAAAGGTTCTTCATTGTCTTTTTGATTCCACCACTATCATATCGTGGTATTACACCATGCCCCTACTACTGACATATCACTCCCCACATTTAAAAAATTATAAAAACAACATTATTAAGAAACACAGCCACTACACACTATTATTCAACGACATGTTAAACCGTAAAACAATGATGTTGCCTTTTAAAAATTCATATGAAAGAATACAATTTCAACTGATAACAAATCCCAAATTCTAGGCGCGGAACCCACAGTATTCATCGACCAATGGTCCATCTATAAAACCCCTTCCTTTAAAATTTGATGATGTTCCTTACACCATATCACTCCATATATACCACTTAATAAGAAAAACCACTTCGAGGACCCAAATCCTACAAAAAATAGTCAAATAGCAATGTGTAAATCAAGAGATCTCAATACATACATTAGATGACGTAAACATGGGGATATGATCATGACTAATTAAATGTACACTAAGAAGTAATTAGTGAAAACCATGACAATTACACTATTACTGATGTTACCTCTAGCTACATGAAAACAATAACCTACTGAATGTATTAGACTTTTCTCCCTACCAACATCTCACTACACCAATCCAAAACCAGATGGTCCCTTGCACAACCTAAATCTGATTTCTAATTCAATTTCTTTCCCACTACCCAAACCACCCACATCAAGGGATGAATAAAAAAATGATTCTCATTTCACTATATTAACTAAGGTAACAAGAGGTATTTACAAAATATGTTACAAAACTTTTCCCCAAACCTCACCACATGGTCAAAAATAAGGTGAGGAAACTACCCTTAACCATAATATATCTTCTTCATGGTTTAAATGAGGTAAAATCACTCTCATTATTAATTATTATCATTAGAAACCCATCTATTCACATATCGCATTATTTTAAAATACTTCCAAAACATCATACTAGGATCCTTTTTCAATTCAATTTCATAAGAAAGGGAAAACAATTCAGGTACAATAACTTACCTATAACCCATTTTGTCTGCATTCCTAAGATGATAGACGACAAAAATTAATATTGAGGGGCTATAATGTTTTATAAAATAAAAATCTGATTCCACAACAGTCCATCATTCCAATCTCATAAATTCTAAAAATATTTATCACATCACATCACAAGTGTGTCACAGATTGTGAAATAATATTCAACTATAACCGCAAAAAATAAATAATAACAATCCCACACTAGGAACATGGTTTCTCCTCTATACATGGGTTACCTACTACCATACACGAGCTCATAAAAAAGGTATGAATATTCCTAGTATGTTATCCACCTTTCCCAAATGGTAATAAAAAATATAAAGGAATAAAATATGGGTTCTGATACCACTTGGTGACATTCCGCCTTAGGTTCCACACACAAGTCCCCTATGTTAGTTGGTCATATTATCTCCATTGCACCACCCCTTATGCAAGAGGTTTCTCACTATTAGTGAGGTTCTAATATCAGTAATTGGGATATTATACCCTTTATTCATCGGAGTAATACACCAGCATAAGCATTAAAGAAATAACAACTAAATAACCAAATGGTATCATAACCAAAACAATAAAAGTATAAAAAAACCAAAAATAGAAATTCAATATCAAAACCATGTGGTAGATATACCACACCAAAATAACTGTCTAGTTTCAAAATGAAAAAAATAAAAATTTATGAAACTGAAACCACCCAAGTGGGTATTGAACCATGTATGATTCATCATCCATGTACCAACCTAATAATCCATCTAACATAGTACCATCTAGCATAACCTATCATATACTCATGAAATCAATTCATTTACTGATCTACAAACCCAAGTAGGGTATGAGTACAACTCATTATGCCTTCACCAATGGTGTCTAAAACAATATCATGTCAATAAAAACTTATCAGTTTTATAAAGAAATAATCATAATGAATAAGTAAATTGTTATGACATTATCAGTTATTCTTTATTTATCCTAATAAGCCCCTGGGTTACAGATGTCACATGAACCTCAATACATATTATGGACCATGCTAGAGTATACAATATCCAAAAGGAATATCATGTATTAGAATTACACTATTACCATTCCATATCTCCTTTTATATCTCAAAATTCCATAATTATCATTCTAGATCTCAATTATAGTATGAATTCCACTTTTACCATCAATCATTTGATTAATTAATTTAATAATTAACTAATCATATCAATATCAATAATTAAATAAAAAATTAATTAATCTTCTCATTCTCATTAAATAACATAATAATTAATTAATATTTTCAATATCATTTAATGAAAAAAAATTAATTAATCTACTCAATATCATTAATTAAATCAATAATTAATTAATATTCTCAATATCATTATCTAACTCAACACTTAATTAATAATATCAATACTATTAATTAAATAAAAAATTAACGAATTATCTCAATACTATTTATAAAATGAAAAATTAATTAATCATCTCAATTCCATTATTTAACATGATAATTAATTAATCATCTAAATTATTTTAATTAATGAAATAATTAATTAACCATCCCAATACGATTAATTAACACAAAAATTAGTTATTCTACCCAATCCCATGAATTATCTCAATAATTAATTAATCATATCAGAATTATTAATTGAATAAAAAATTACTTAATCATATCAATCATATTTATTATCTATAATATTAACTAAACATCTTAATACAATAAATTAACTCAATAATTAATTTATTAATCATCTCAATCTGATTAATTACTCAAAAATTATTCAATCATCTCAATCCCATTAATAAACTCAACAATTAGTTAGCCGTATTAATCACATTAATTAACTCAACTAATTAATGATTTATCTGAATCCAATTAATTAACGCATAAATTAATTAAACTTTTCAATCCTTTTAATTAACTAAAAAATCAATTACTCATCTCAAACCTATTAATTAACTCAATATTTAATTAATCATCTCAAACCCACTAACTATCCAAAAAATTAATTATTCATTTAAACCGTATTAATTAAATCAACAACAAATTAATAATTATAATCTAATAAATTAACTCAAAAATTAATTAATCATCTAAATCCTACTAATTAAAAGAACAACAAATTAATAATCTTAATTGTATTTTTTTTTTGACGAATAGAAGCGACCTGAGGTTGGATCTCAACGGATCGTGGCAGCAAGGCCACTCTCCGACTTACAATGCCTTGTCACGTATTTAAGTCGTCTGCAAAGGATTTAACCCGTCGCCCGGGTGGAATTTCACTTCAATTCAATATTACTAAATCCATAATTACGACATCTTATTAATTAATTTAACAGTTAATTATCCTAGTTTCGCAATCATGTTATCTCAATAATTATTTCATTAATTCTTTATTCCCATGGTTATATTAATGAATCCACTTATTAATTAATCTAATTCAACAATTACATAATCTCAAATCTATATTTTTTTAATTCCCAAATTATTTAATATAAATAAATTATTTCCATAACTAAATCATTCAATGGATTAATCCACAAATTTATTAATCATTTTCAACAATATCATAATTATACATCAATTAATTAATTCACCGGTAAATTAATCTGAATCAATTCTATTAATTAATTCAATAATTAATTAATCATAATTATTCACTTTGAATAATTAACAATTTAATTTTTTCAAACCAATTTCATTAATTAATTCCAAAATTAATTAATGACATTCATTTCATTCAGTTAATTCACTAATTAATATATCAAGTAAATTTCTATAATTAATTCCTCGATTAATTAATAAAAATTAATTCCAATTATTAATTCACCAATTAATTAATTCATCAATTCCATTAATTTATTACAGAATTTATTAATTTCAATCAATTCCATTATTTAATTACTCAATTAATAAATCCATCAATTACATTAATTAATTCCACAATTAATTATTATCATTCCATTCCATTATTTAATTCACAAATTATTTATCTCAATATAAAAAATTAATGTTCTAAATTAATTTATCAATTAAATTATCCAACAAAATAAATTCAATATCCCCAATTAATCCATCAATTACTTTTTATCATAATCAATTAAATATATCAAACTAATTCATCATTTAATTGTTCATGCATAATCAATTCAATATCCCTAGTTAATTCATTAAATATTTATTAAAACTAAATAAAATAAATATTCATAATTATATCATAAATTAAATATTCAAATTTAGAATATCAATATCATGTATTTCATTCAATAATTAGTTATTCAATTCTGCAACCCCTTTTCCCTCATAATTTTCTCAACAATTAATTATTCATAATCTATAATTCTAATATCCCTAATTTATCATTTTTCCTCAATTAATTAATTCACCAAAGTAATTAAGAGAATAAAAAACTCACTTGATAATAATCTAATATAAATTCTAAAATTACATACACATAATTGCAATCAAGACTTTGGAATTTTAAATATTGATCACCTACCTCATGAGTAGTAATAAATCCTTGACATAGATAATCCAAAATTTCATATGTTATGATCAAGAACGCATCTAAGAATATGATCTAGATCTGAAACCTAGATTTAAAACTAATTGTATCAAGCTCTAACAACCCAAGATCTAGATCTAGAACTAATAGAATATAATCCTCCCTCTTTTATCTAGGGAGAGGAGAAAAGGAGATAGATTGATCTAAACTGGGATTAAACACATACATAGAAGGTGAATATCTTTAATATGCCCTTCAATTCCCTAATAAGAAAGTTTAGTAGGGCTTAAAATCCATCCTAGGTCCTCCAATATCAATAAAATTTGATTTGAGGAAAGTTGGGGTCAAATATGGGTTCAAATAGGGTGTCTATGAAATTAAATAATAATATTTGGGGGATTAAAGTATTGTACGCCTGTTTTACTTCTCCGGGTGTATGATTTCCCCTAAATATTCTCCTTTACTATGCACATCTTCTATGTGGGGTGGGGGTGGATGGTTTCTCCTTTTGGGAACTTCAATTTGACCAACTGTGAGTCATCCATGGGAATCCCCAATTCATGGGTTCACAATGTTTTTTACGTTGGGGCTTATGGTTTGGGAAAACTCTGCCAACCACAAACATACCCAGTTCTTCCAAAAAATTTCCAATTTTCACCCAAACAAATGACACATTAAACCTAACAATTTATAATCAAAACAAGTGAAGAAGAATACATCTAAACAAGCTTGTGAAATATTCATAAAATGTCAGGGTATTATGAAGATGTGTATATTTATCCATTTAACTCATACCTGGATCAAATGGGATATCAAAGTCCCTATATTTAGTTAAAAATATAGAGCTAGAGTAATTAATGAAACATTATCATGATATTTTGTAGAAGGGGTTTATCTGACCATGTGCAACTCCTTGAAAATCACTTATTCTCTTTGTGAAGAAGAATGATGGGTCAATCAGACTATGCATTGATTATAGAGAATATAATGTGATCACAACTAAGAAAAAGTACATTATCCCAAGGATTGTTGATTTTGATGACGAGATTTATCATGCTCAATTACTCTCAAATGTTGATCTTCAATCTTGTTATCATCAATTTAGTGTGAAGAATGATGATATTCCAAAGAACACCTTCCAACAAATATATGGGAATTATGGGTATTTTTTATGCCATTCTACATAAATAATACTCATGATATATTTATTAGTTTTAATAATATATTCATTAAGGAATATCTTGATAACTTTTTGGATGTTTGTATTGATGATATTATAATATATTCAAAAAATTTGGGCATCATGAAGATAATCTATGGTTTAAAATGAGAACACTGAAGAAGTAGATACTATTTGGAAACGACATCAAATTTTTATTTTTGTGAAAAAATTATCTTTCTTGTGGAAATTTATTACCAATGAAGGAGTCCCAGCTGACCCTTCCAAGATAATGGTGGCGGAGTATTTTCCTCATCATACCAAAATAACTATGATCTGAAGCTTCTATCATTTCGCTAGATATTATATGGGATTTTTTTAAAAAAATCCTGACTTTATAATCCACTAACCAAGATATCTCGATACGGGGAAAAGGTTATCTAGATAATGGAGTGAGACAAATGACTCCATGATGTGAAGAAGAGATTGGTTTCTACACCTTTGTAAATTCTAAACTCTATCAGAGAAGGATTCAATATTTTTAACAATTCATCTCTGAAATGGATTGGTTTCATTCTCTTGTAAAATTAAAATCTGATTGATTACACATCTATAGAGTTAAATCATTTTTAGAAGAATAACCCTACACATGACCTAGAGCTAGTTACGGCTGTTTTTTCTCTGAAGATATGGATGCACTATCTTTATGGGGATAAATGAGAGATATACACAGACCCCCAAGGTTTGAAGTATATTTTCATTCAAAAGGAATTGAACATCAGACATATGATATGGTTTGAACTTACTAAACACTATGACTATTTAATTCATTATCACCCTAGAAGTGAAGATAATGTCATTGGTCCAATATGTTGGAAATAACATATTGTGCAGTAAATGATAAGTAATCGAGTAGATTCTTTGTTCAAAGAACAATTTAAACCAGACAAGTGAATTATATGTGAAGTGGCATCATCGAACCTATATCAAATTATTTATGAACCATCATTGTTATAGAAGATAAAAAAATATCAATGGGAAGACCATGTGTTACAATAGAAGATAGAGGCTATGAAGAATCATTTTTGTACTAAGTTTAGTATTGATCAAGAAGGTGTATTGAAATTTTATATTTTATACAAGACTATGCGCTTTATCGCTTTTAGAAATAAAGAATGAACTAATTGATGAAGCTAATTTCTCTACACTCTCTACACATCCTATAAGCACAAAAATTTATAAGGTCTTTTGTGATTATTATTGGATGGATAACATGAAAAGTGATATTGTAGACTATAGTGCAACATTATTGTTATGTAAATATGTGAAGATAGAGTGACAACATCCTAAGTGGATATTGTACCCACAAACCACAGCCAGAAGGAAGGGGGAAACATCATTATGGAATTTGACATTATTCTCCCAAGAACATCTAATGAAAACAATGTGATATGGGTAATAGTGTACCGACTCACCATGATTTCCCATTTCATCAAAACCCAATCAGATTTATCTCTTAACAAAGTTTCTAATATTTACATAATGGATGTTTGAGGTTTTTTGGGGTACAAATGTCTATCAATTTTTATCATGATACAAGGTTTACATCAAAATTATTGAGAATTATTAAACATTATGTAAAAAATTAATTGAATTTTAGTATGGCTTATCTCCCCTGAACTGATGTCCAATATGAAAGGAATATTTATACACCCAAGGATATAATAATAAAATGGTAAATAGAATATAATTATGGATGTGATAAATATATCCCCTTAGTTTAGTTCTTATACAATAACATCTTCCACTCAAATATTCAAATGTCACTTTATGAAGCTCTATATGGGATGTTAGGTAGAACTGTGACATTGTGGGATAATGGTGGAGAGGTAAATCTTCATGGCCCCAATGTTGTGAAGGATATGACTAAAATTTATTATGTGATCCAACAATAGATAAATACTTCTCAGAGAATGAAGTGGAGTTATGTTGACAACGCACGATGGTGCTTGGAGTTTGGTGTTGGAAAAAAAGTGTTCCTTTCAACATCACCATGAAAAGAGTCATGTCATTTAGGAAGAAATGGATGATTATCCCTAGGTATATTTGACCCCATGAAATCCTGGACACATATGAGATGTTGGCTACCAGCTAGAATATCTACCAAATATATCTCAATTCCATGATGTATTCCACACATCTATTGTGAGCATGTACATACCCGAACCTTCACGTGTAATGAATCCAGATCAGGAATAATTTGAACATGAAATTTCTTATAAGGAGATGGTGGTGTAGATCTTAGACCATGGAGACAAGGATATAGAAAACAAGACTACCCACCTCATCTATTTTTTAGAGGAACCATAAAAAGGATGAAGCATCATTGAAACCAAAAGACCTAATGAGACAGATGTACCCACACCATTTCTCAACTGAGAGAACAAGTTTAAAATTTTGTGGGTGAAATTTCTTTAGTGGTGAAGAATATGATAACCAAGAATTTTTAAATGATAATTTTTTTCCAGGAAATCTTATTTATATTTTATTATTCAGAACAAAACCATATCTTTTTAATAATGAAGTAGATATATTGTGAAATGTGACCATCTAGATTCGACCATTATGTGATCATTGGTTAATTATGACTGTTGATCAATACAAATACCGAAAAATATAATCTCGGTAATAATTTAAATATTATAATAATTGGATATTAGTAGTAATAATAAAGTATAATTAATTCAGAAATGAGTACTGATGGCCTCAACTAATATAGTCGTGTCATACGAAGTCCATGCATCCGAACATGGGAGGGAGGTAGCATCACTGTGGTTTTCCCTTTACCAAACCCAATCCATGATTCAACACGATAATCTTTAATAGAACCTCTAATGGGATAATTTTAAGTTAGTGGATATTAACACTCAGGGAATATTGGTTGGGATATCGCAGGAATTTGTCACTATCGAACAATTTACTAATTAGTCATGTGGGGTTGCTATTCGGGGTTACATGCATTAGAATTATATATTTACTGTGTAATTTATTTATATAAAAACAACTTAGATCAAAATATTTTCTTTTTAATAATATAGGTTTAATTGTAATTAAATTTGTTAAATTGACATTTCATATCCAAATTTTACATTTTTGAAAGGTTATAAATTATTATAATAAACTATGTTGTTATGAAAAATAGTTATTTAAATGAAATAATATGATAAAACACCATTATTTAAAAATAAATGTTAAAATAATTATATACATTTTATGTGTCAAAAACATTACTATGCATTGTCATCCCACTACAATTTTATAAAAAATAAATTTTTAATATTTAAAAGATATGAATCCCATATTTGAAAAATTATTATGATAAAATAAATATCATTTTTGAAATAAAAACATCAAAATTGTTTTTTAGAGAATTTATGAGAATTTTCTAAAATTCTTTATTTTTTCATGTATAATGAAATACAATTTGTAGATTTTTGTATGTTCAATGACCTCATGATTATTTCATTATGATGTAATAAATAATTGAAATATACACATCTTAAAATATGTAATTTTATTAATATCATATATTTAAATATGTTTTAATCAATTTCTGAACCTATAATTTATATTTGGAAGTCTACAATGGACACTTTAACATTTAAAAAATTAATTTTGTGGAAGCATTTAATTTCTATGCCTAAAGAGGTTATATAAAATGAAAATCTATTACTTTTGATAATAATAACATAAAATATGTCCAAAATTTCAAAAGCCATCAGCAGAAAACGTGGCAATTCCCATGGTTTTGTATTTTCCATAACCTCGATTTTCAAAGCCTTAATTTGGAAATTATTAAAGAAATCCTCTGAATTTTCGATAAATACCCACCAATTATACCATTTACATTTAATAAAAATACATATTATATAAAAATAATATATTTTATCCTCGTCATTAAATATAAAAAAATATCCTCAATCCTTAAAGGTCCCAATCATCATGTTTTAGGAGTAACTCTTCAAGGTAAGGTAATTTTCCTTCTTTCCTTTTTGATTCAAGAACCACTTTTCAAATATGACTTCTAAATATTACGGATAATGTCATATATTTCCAATGTGGCCATACCCATACTTCCAAATTATGTTTTATCAATGGTAGATCCTTTTACCCTCTCTTTATACCCTTTTCTAAAACCATGTTTTATACTCGTTATGCTGTCGAATTTATTTCACAAAATTTATCTTTTCTCATCAAGAAATCAAAACTTATTTTTTCATATGAATACACAGGACTCATTATTTTGTAAGGGTATTCAGATAAATGTAAAAATTATTTACTTTATTCTTATAATAACATATAATAAACACGCATTCCACATCAATGGGTTGAAAATGACATAATATTTCTATTTTTAAGAACTTCTGAAATGACATGATTTTGATATGTAAAAAATTTCTTTTATTCTTGATGGTTAGTTTATGAAATGTTTGATTATGATATATGTGGATCATTATAATTATAACAGGTAATTTTTAAACCCCTATATCACTTTTACTGATTGGGTAAATAAATTAATCTCTAGAGATGACATGTTTTATAAAACGATGGTGAATAACCATAGAAATTTTTATTTAAAACAACATGGTGATTAACTTCTGTGATATGAATATGAATTTATAAATTAAATGTTGTGGACAAATTTCCATGTTTTTAATGATGTTATTTTTATTATAAATATCCTATGGTTTCACTTCTCATTCCACAACGACATTTCTCACGTTCTTATTTATGTTCCTCTCAAATATATGTAAAATGTTTCTTTTGTTGGGCCTTATGCTCAGCAATTAACATTGATTTTTTTTCACCATGATATGATATGAATAAAATAAACTTATTATTAACCCATGAAAAATAATTTAGGTTTATTACATATATTTTTTATGTTTTCATGTTATGTGTTCCTGATTTCCATGAAACTTAACATTAAATGACACTCTATTTGAACCATGTTAATGAATTTTTAATGTAATAAAAATGAAAGATTAGATAATAGTTCATTAAAAATATATTAGTATTTGTATTATTTCTTGGATATTCTTATGAATAATTATATATTAAGTAGTTTCAGTAATAATTGGGAAATATCCATCAGTTGAATGATAAATATTTTTATTAGTTAATATTTTGCAACATCACTAATACACTAAACCAAAATGATCATCATAATGAATTGAAACTAAATATTTCTTTATGTCGTGTAATGAAAAAATGGTTTGGTCTAATAATTCATAATCATATTCCTATTATGATGTGATTTGTTTACTTATAAAATGTTTTCAAAGGAAAAATATATTTCATTAAAAAAAATTTAGATAACCAATAGTGGTATTTCGTATAGGATCTATCACATTCGTTTGTTTAAGGACTAAAAGAAATTAACTTTTGTGTTCTTATAATGGTTTTCTTCATGGAAATATATACTATCATTGTTGACCACAATATAACTCTAATAATAGGTGATATCGATATATCTCTTTAGTGAAATGGGTAATGATTATTGAGTTAATGGGAATGATGTTACACGTAATTTACATGTTGGAATTAACCAAGATAGTTTGTAAATTAGACGGATTATTTTAAGTTGTATGATATATATAATTTCAAAATATACATACTGGGATTTTAATTCATGAAATGGGTTTTAACGGAAATCATTTGATATTATAAGGTATGAGAATTAACTCTATATGAAGAAAAAGGTTATGATATCTTAAAGGAAAAATGTTTTTTTTTCAGGATTTTATTTTCAGAAGTATCAGTTTAGAGTATGGTTTGGAATTTAAGATTATATAAAAATATATTTTATAAAAATTTTGGATATTAATATAATATCATGAGAAATTAATGTTTATTTTGTGTTCAATGTTTAGTATTTAATAATGAAAACATCCATTTGTTTTTTAATTTATTTTAAAAATCTATAACATGATTCCATTAAATTTATATCCCTTAATTGAAATTACCCTCTTTAACATATTTTTTTTCAAATATTTTTTATATATATTAATTTTAATTATATATTACATAAATGTTATGGGTGACACATCCAGAGGGAAAGGTTTTCATGACTGAATCAAGAGTAAAAACATAAAAACCTATTTTTGAGGAGAACCATATATAATCGGTTGTAATTTACACTAATTTCAACATTGATTTTCCAAATCTCATATTATTTAAGACTAAATAATGGTTGCAATATTTTAAAGTGAAATGCTTTTAATAATTTTTGTAATAATGGTGTGATTATGTTATAATGTGTTATAGTTGGTATCAACAAAATAGTTCAGATCTTGTTAGATGTTAAAATGGTGTTAAAATACTAGTTACTATACTTTTTTCAAGTTATAATAGTAATTATTTTGAGGATTTCAACGATTTATCATCTAATACATGTCTATTTAGAATGGAATTCAATTGAGAAAAATGGTTTAATGAATTATAAAAAAATTAATAGAATTATAACCTTTCAAATAATAAATAAGGAATGGTTTGAATTGGGACTGAGTAGTTTTTCGATATGGTAACTTATTTTTCAGAGCATATAAAATTTGAAATCCCAGAAAGGTAGTAACTAAAATCAATAAAGAGAAACATAACTATAGTGGAACATTTCCTGAAACAACACCATCCAATATCATGTGGATCCCCAGACACAGTTATAAAAGATGGATGGATCAATGATTTTTGAATGATATTCAATGTTTTTTTATTTTCAAATAATTAGATTATAAATCTTGAAATTTATATTTTTTAGTGTCAATTAAATAAGTTTTGGTCTCTAATTAATAATTCCAAGGAGAAATATTTGATTGATTTCATGGAGGGGAAAAAATTTAAATATCTTTTCCCTAAGAACAATTTTATAAAATATTATAGACATATAATGGAATGGAAAATCATGTAATTGATGTAAAATTATTGGGTCTTAGTTATTACCTATAAATAAAATAAATCCACATTGGTCTGTTATTAACCATATTTCAATTTGTTCTATAGAAATTAAATTAATCAATTTTACTCTAGATTCAATCCTTGTTTTTGATTTACACTGGTTACTCATGATATTATATGTTTCGAAGAATTTTTTTATTATATTGAAAATGTTGAAATGGAGTTTTTTTATTTCTTTATAAATAATGATAAGAAGTGGTCTATCTGTAAAATAATTGGTAAATTATTTCTCAGAAATTTGAATGAAAGAAAATTATGATTTTATATTATGATAAATGTGGTAAAAATAAATATAGTGAATATATAAAATGATTTGGAAGGACTTACTAGTTTGGTATTTTGTAAAATATTCGTTTGTTCTATAGTGAAATTATCAATAGTAATATTCAAATTATTTATGATAAACCATCAATAACATGTTTTAATATTAATGAAGTTATACTCTATGACAGTTCTTGAGCGATGATAAATATGATCGACATAGATAATCATTATCATAAATATAGGGGTTCTGTAAAATCATTTGTTTCAATCTTATAAAATGTTGGACCATCAAATGAAATGGAAGTTGGTAAATTTCTAAAAAATAACTTATTTAGGGGTCGTGTTTGATTTGGGTTCAATGCATTCATTTAATAATCTGAAGTTTTCTAGTAAACTGGAAATATAACCCAATGAATTAAATATTTACCATTTTTTAAAAACTATTGGTGGATGTATTAAAGAAATAACGATTTATTACAGACTTCATATCATCATGGAATGCATATTCATTGAATTTTTTTTCTTACTTGTATTAGAGTTTGACCTTAATTTGGGTAATGAATTACATTTAGATTACAATGAAAAGGTATATCATAGATCAAAATAAGTCACAATAAATATTAATAGTGAGTTATAATTTTAATATAATAATGAATTCATACCTTCACAAACATATCAACAAGAAGAAAATTTTATTAAATTTTTTGTTAAAAGATACCATAAACATGTTACAGAAAAGTTGGGAATTATTTAACATGGTGGGGTTCCTATATTAAATTAAATATATGATGTTATTTTGGATACTTTTCCTAGTCTTATTCCTGATCAAGAGGTTTAAACTAGTTTTTGACATAGTTATTAATGATAATCGAATTTCAAAACAACCTTATTAATTTACTCTAGTGGAGAAATTTGAAAGAAAATGTAGTTAAAATAATTACATGATATGGGTGACATCTTCACTAAAAATTTAGCCTAAGGTATTACATTAAAAAAATACGTCATTTAAATTTTTTATTTTTTATAGATAATTAAATTAAAATACTATTAAGAAAATGATTTCTTTTTCACAAATCTATATCATGTTTGATCAGCTACATCGTTCTTAGTTTTTAACAATGATTGACCATAAATTAGAACACATTAAGATAATAGTTATGGAATATTATGTTATTACAATACTATTTAATAATTATTAATAGAAATTTCACTTTTCTATTATGTTTTTTTAGATTGAATAATTACCAAACCATATTTATAGATCAAATGAATAATGGTATCCTCGATTATATTGGAAAAATTATTATTGATTTTGTATTTAAAATATTGGTTTTGTAGAGACATGAAGCTTGACGTACATGGACATTACATTAATTTTGTGGAATACTTATTACATAAAAAAAACAGACACACAAGGACCGTAATAGTTTAGTGTCTTTGGAAACTCAGAACATAATCTTCTAATCGTGGTGAAAGATCTTCAACATCTCCCATAAATATCTTCCCCTATTATTTTCTTACATTAAACCTTTCTTTATGTCCTGGGGAAAAGAAAACTTATAAAGGCTGAGCTCAAATGATCAATAAGGGTAAGCATGGATAAAATAAAACAAATCATAAACATTTGAACTTAAAAACATGAACATAATGTTTAAATAACAAAATCTTGAGCAATGACATAAAACATAGAGGAACATAAGGCATATATCATAAAGAAACATTAATCATGATAAAATAGCATGGGAATAAAACATGTGAGTGTGGCAACCATTAAGCACATGATATGATTTCCATAGTAGCCAAGTCATTGCTGCCAAAACCCTCTTAGTGGACAAAGTCCCTTTCTGAATCGAGTTCACTCCTCGTTCTAGTCCTGTATTACTGAACTGGATTAACTTATTGTTCCAGCCATGCCTATCTCATGAGATATAAATATTTACCCAATGCATTGTAAGGAGATATAGTTCCCACCCATCTCATAATGATATCATTCTTATGTGTGCCACAAAATCATAAATCATACATCATTGCATAACCCATGTAATAAAAATGGGATTCTTAAACATCGTGACATCATAAAAAAATTCATATAAGATAAATAAATTCATAAAAATAATTCCATCACAACATAATCAAATCAATGTAATAATAGGGATAGAAATAGAAACCTATATTATCTTAGATGGAAAATAATTTTGATAAAACACTTGAACTCCATTCTTGAGGAATATATCCTTTCTACTTCAAAAACATTTTTCCTTTATTAACATGTCATAAAATATTAAACTAAAAGAAGTTGATTAAAAATAAACATGAATACTTGTAAAGAAATATTCTTGGAAATAATGTTTTAAAAATCCATTCATGCCCTATATGTTAAAAAACATTCTTCTCATACTTTTGTCAGAAAAGACAAAAAGTACCTCGTATGAAAAACGACAAAAGATTCCTTTCATATCCTTTACTAAAAACTCACCGAAGGGTAAAATTGGATTTAAAAATTGTAGGTGGATGAAAAAAATATTACATATTGAGGGAACATGTATGTGGATGATAAAATACACCCCAATAAATACCAAAGTATAAACAATCTCGGATAAAAATGAGATTGTGATATTTTCCTTTACCGTAGGACCAATATGCTTCGTACGTATCCGAATCTCCTGTATAATGATTTAAATAATGTCATTGACTTACTATAGAATAATATTAATTGTTATGATATCATATATGTTTCCCTTATGACTTTATATTACCTGTTCTTTTGTAAATTCCATGTTAAAGCAGCATTTTGGGTAAAATCATTTCACTTATCGTATGTGTTTCGACTTGTCGTTCTTGATATTATTACTAATATCCTGATTTACATAATTACAGAATGTGAAAAATGATATATATATATATATATATAATATATATTCATCATATAAATATGTATATTATAGATCGATAAAAGGAATGAAATACACCGTTCTTGGAGACGGTAGGCCGTACGTACGCATGAATGCTGTTTTCGTTTCCTTATTGAATTGAATGAAACTAAATATATGACATAAATATATATATATACATAAATCACGTAGAATTATTATTTCATATATTTCATTATTATTCATTATATAAAATATATGATCATTCATGTATGGTAAACATGGATAATGAATATCATCGCGTCGTGGAGACGGTAGTCCGTACGTACGCACGAGCGATGATATCGTTCCCAAAATTATTGAATAAAATTGGAGTGGATGGTATAATATATCAGAATCATTATGATGTTATAATAACCATATATAGTTATTCTTTACACAATTATACCCATCCATGTAAGGTGTTGGTGGAAAAACAGATTTCACCACGGCGTGGAGACGGTATTCCGTACATACGCACGCGTGGTGATTTCGTTTTCCATAGGATGGATAGATGGTGAAATAGGGTAGTTTCATACTTATAATAACATATCAGTATATTATTTATACTGATGTTATTACTTCATAATGAAACAACTAAATAAGAAGAAGTGTAAGAAAAAATAAAGTTGAAAGAATCGGTAACGGAAATTAGCTCTTCTTTGAAGCGCTTCATTGAGACCTCAATTTAGGGCACTAAAATTGGTCATTGAAGAAGAACAGGACCTCTAGGATGTTTCTAGGGAAGTGGAGAGGATAAATTGGCAGGTTTTTTCCGAGCATGAAGGTTCAAAGTGGTGTGAGGAAGAGAGGGAGGAGGTGCCCTTTTATAAGGGAGGAGAGGGGCACCTTTGGAAAAACAAAAAATATTATTTTATTATAAAGCCATATTCAGTTTCAAATAGTTAAAAATTGATTTATTTAGAAGCTAAGGTAGGGATGGGTCTAAATCCTCTCATCCAATATAATTTGGACAATTTTAGTTTACTATTTTATCCTTATCATTTAGATTTAACTTTAAGTTAGATAATTTTACTTTTACTGTGTCTTTTTGTGTTCTTACACTATAAGGTTAATAAATATACTATAAAAAGCCAAAAGAACCCCAAGTTGTTTATTATTAATATATATAACCTTATCTAAGTCATTTTTCCGAACCTTAGACTTTTAGGAATAAAATAACAATTAATAATATAATATTTGTTTTAAAAACTATTTTATGTCAATTTTGACACTATTTGGTAATTGATTTTTGTGAAAATCATAACAGAATTATTAGTTCTAAAACAGTTAACTAAATCAATAATAACATGTAATATGAAACTAGAAAATTATTTTAATTCATAAAAAGTCTCAAATTTTATTTGTTTGGGTATTTATAACATCAATATGTCAATATTTCATTAATAAGATAATTACTAAATCATCATTGGGTCAAAATAAATTAACTTATTTAACCTATAAAAATTATAAATAAAATAAAATTATGTTGGAAATCTTTTTATCTTTCTAAGTTATATATATAGTCGAATTTATCTTATGTATAACCCTATATTAAAAATTATTTACTTATTAAACTTTGATTTTAACAATTTTAACACTTCTTTAAATAAATTGATATTAAATGTCCTAATCTAATCTAAGTGGGCCTAAATGGTCATATTTTATTAGTAAGGTTGTTTTTGGTCGAATTACACTTATCCAATAGAATTATTACATGTTTTAGGGTAATAATAATATCAGTTTTACCCTTAAATACCCAATTTACTTTTAACCGTGGTAAATAAAAGTAAAAAGTTACTATTCACCAAAAATTATTTTCATCTCATTGAACCAAATTTTACTTACTGACATCAACCGTGTCTCTCAGATTTTTGAAACTCCATTCACAAAAGTGGTAAAATTATGTTTTCTGTAAATTTGCAAATTCTCCTAGAACGTGGGTAAAAGACGTTCAAAAGTTCAATAAAATTTTTATATATCTAAAATTATTATAAAATGAATCCAATGAATTACATTGAAATTATATAGTTATTATGTGTCAATTTTGACCTAAAATAAATTTAAATAGAATAAATAATTATTTAAATAAAATTCGGTTTTAAATAGTAACCCAGTGTTTTCACTATTCATCAAAAATTGAAAGTTTTCAGAAAAATACCAAAATTTCACACTAGGATAATTTTGATATTCTGAATCAAAAAATGAGTTCCATTTTGAAAGGGAAAATTTACAAAATTTCCAAAATTGGTTATTACTATTCATAATGGCTAGTTTTAATAATATTTTAATAGGCTATCCTTGTTTAGTGAAACTCGGTATTGTGTACAACACACGCTATCGAGGAAGGTCGTGATTGCGTGTAATGTAGGAAAATTAGGGTTGCATGTTGTGCAAGACTCCTTTTTTATATAGTACAACACAAGACATCAATAAAATTAAAAAGAATATTTTTCATAAAATCTTGGGGCGTTAAATTCTACCCCCCATAAAATGAATTTCACCCTCGAAATTTGTCGGGGTTATAAATTGTTTACTACTCGAAAGTTTCTTTAATAGAAACCCACATCGTAAAAAGGAATACCAAAACCAATCTTTAAAAACGGATCTATGAAACATAACGGTTACCCAAATTACCTAATCATTGGGTTTCCACATAGGATAACATAGGTGAAAATATAGATATGGAAGAGAAACCAAACCATCATGTTCTAATAGAGAGTGGTAAAGAACATGGCTATGAAAAAGACAACAATCACAAAGCTATAGATTTGTGATGATCTAGGGTACCATCTGAATCAACGGATATAAGGGAACTAGGACATCATTTTTGGATTTCAAGATCATTTCCATAAAGTTGATGAATTAAAAGAAATACTTACATGATTTTGGTAAAATCTCACTGTTGTTTGTGAATTGAAGAATTTCCACTTCATCCCTTAAAGAAATTAAGTTGAATTTGTTATTTGTGATGTGTTAGCAGATCATGTGATAGAATTATGGGTTATTCCATCTGTTTCAAACAAAAGGTTAGCAAAAGTTATAAGTCCATCTTATGGTTAGATTAATCGTATATGGTTCCAAAAATGAACTTATACTTCATATATCATACCGCTTAATAAAATAGAACTAGTTTCTACTAACCAGGGACTTCCTGTAGGATAGTGGTAGGTGATAAAGGTCAGTCACACTTCGGTTGTGGGTTCAATTCCCACAGCCTTGTCCGACGCGATGGGCTGTCGCCCATCCTGCAGGTTGTCCTTTTTCTAAAACTACATTACTATAACATCCCATCAATAATATCGAAAAAACTTCTATACTTAAACTAACTTATGTCCAACATTATCCATTCTAATCTTTAGGCTTATCCATAATACTACAGTCCACTCTCATAATATAGTGAAAATGATTACCAGAGATTTCATATAACAAGCATGTTAATACCATCTTTGATCCCCATATATCATATAAAATATGTCTTGTTGGTCACATTCCAAACATTCGAAGGCCTTAATCATGTATTCTCTTGAAAAATGAATACCCATTGAACCTTAGTGAAAGCACGAATGCAGTTACAAGTTAACACTTTCCACATACCAAAACCTTCAGAATTCTATATACTCAAACCATGATATCACTTAGTCCTTATATCAATCATGATCTAATCAAAACAATCAAGCATCTCATTATCTTCTTATTCCTTCATTATCTGCATATCATCTACTTTCCAAAAATATCTGAATAACCTTCCACGGTTACTGGTACCATTCAACATATACTTTCAAATACTTTAGGAAAAACAATAGTGAGAACAATCCTTAGATGATTCTTTATTCCATAGTCAGATTAACTATGCATCATAACTCTCGATAAACATACAATCATTCCACTACCTTCTAAAACAACTGACTGAGCTTCAACACTTCTTTCATCTCATATATCATTTGTAGTCTCCTTATCATCATCCACATAAATACTACCCATATGACCATTCTGATTTTCTTCATGATATTTTACCTTAGGGCATTGGTTTGCATAATGCCCGTACATTCCACATTTAAAATATCTAATCATTTTTGATGTCGTAGAAATACCATTATCCTTGTCTGTGGTGTTGATTGAACCTTTTCCATTGCACTTACTGGCTTTGTGTCCTTCTTTTCCACACCCAAAGCATCTTCCAGTTCCTTTGAAACAATCTCTCTGATGCCTCTTCCCACACAATTTACATGTGGGAAATTGAACTTTCATTCCTCTATGATCATCATGAAACTCCTTCTTTCTCTTGTTATCTGTGTCGGGAAACTTTCCAAAGTTGAGATTATTGATCATATTATGAGATTGATGATTAGTCATAATAATGATGTTTGGACTTCCAAATCCCGTTTCATTTGGTTGCTCATGAAAAATATCATTCCATCGTCTGTCATATCCTCTATTATCATGAATCTTCCTGTTTCCAGCCATATTCTAAAAAACAAAAAGAATAGTGTGAGAGGAAAAAATCATGCTAGAAAAAACAACATAGTAAAGATGGAGTTTCCTCAATATCTAACATCTTAGGTTAAATTCTAAGATCGTTACCTCAGTTCTAAAACTATATCCTATACGTATACTTATCCTTGGGGACATCCCTAGACATACCTTAGAAAATATCTCTAGGGATCTCACTAACGTTTTCTCATCCCAGTTTCCAAAGGTTGACTAAACCATTCCTCTGATACCAACTATAGAGACACGAAGCTTGATGTACATGGACATTACATTACTTTTGCGGAATACTTAATACATAACAAAAACAGGCACACAAGGACCGTAATAGTTTAGTGTCTTTGGAAACTCGGAACGTAATCTTCTAATCGTGGTGAAAGATCTTCAACATCTACCTTAAAGATCTTCCCCTTTTGTTTTATTTCCTAAAACCTTTCTTTATATCATGGGGAAAAGAAAACATATAAAGGGTGAGCTAAAATTCTCAGTAAGGGTAAGCATGGATAAAATAAAACTAATCATATACATTTGAACTTAAAAACATTAACATAATGTTTAAACAACAAAATCTTGAGCAATGACATAAAACATCGAAGAACATAAGGCATAGATTATAAAGAAACTTTAACCAGGATAAAATAGCATGGGAATAAAACATGTGATTGTGGAAACCATTAAGCACATGATATGATTTCCATAGTAGCCAAGGCATTGCTGCCAAGACCATCTTAGTGGACAAAGTCCATTTCTGAATCGAGTTTACTCCTTGTTCCAGTCCTGTATTACTGAACCGGATTAACTTACCATTCCAGGCATGTCTATATCATGAGATATAAATCTCTACCCAATTCATTGGAGGGAGATATAGGTCCCACCCATCTCATAATGATACCATTCTTATGTATTCCACAAAATCCTAAATCATACATCATTGCATAACCCATGTAATAAAAATGGGACACTTAAATATCGTGACATCATAAAACAATTCATATAAGACAAAGGAATTAATAAAAATAATTCCATCACAACATAATCAAATCAATGTAACAATAGGGATATAAACAGAACCCTATATTATCTTAGATGGAAAATAATTTTGATAAAACACTTGAACTCCATTCTTGAGGAAAATATCCTTTCTACTTCAAATTTTTTTTTACTTTCTTAACATGTCATACAATTTTAAGATAAAAGAAGTTGATTAAAAATAAACATGAAAACTTGTAAAGTAAGATTCTTGGAAATAATGTTTTAAAAATCCATTCATGCTATATAAGTTAAAAAACATTCTTCCCGTACTTTTTTCGAAAAATTCAAAAAGTACCTCGTATGAAAAATGACAAAAGATTTCTTTCATATCCTTTACTAAAAACTAACCGAAGGGTAAAAGTTGATATAAATAATTTTATGTGGATTTAAACAATATTACATATTGAGGGAACATGGATGTGGATGATAAAAAACACCCCAGTAAATACCAAATTATAAACAATCTCGGATAAAAATGAGATTGTGATATTTTCCCTTACCTTAGGTCCGATATGCTTCGTACGTATCCGAACCTCCTGTATAATGATTTAGATAATGTCATTGACTTATTACAGAATCATATTAATTTTTATGATATCATATATGTTTCACTTATGACTTTATATTACCCTTTCCTTTGTAAATTCCATGTTAAAGAAGCATTTTGGGTAAAATCATTTCATTTATCGTATGTGTTTCGACTTGTCATTCTTGATATTATTACATATATCTTGATTTACATACTTCCAGAATGTAAAAAATTATTTATATATAATATATATTCATCATATACATATGTATATTATAGATTGTTAAAAGGAATGAAATACACTGTTCATGGAGAGGGTAGGCCGTACGTACACATGAACAATTTTTTCGTTTCCTTTTGAATTGAATGAAAATAAATATATGAAATACATATATATATATATACATAAATCACGTAGCATTATTATATCATATATTTCATTATTATTCATTATATAAACTATATGATCATTTATGTATGGTTAACATGGAGAATGAATCTCATCGCATCGTGGAGATGGTAGTCCGTACATACGCACGAGCGATGATATTGTTCCCATAATTATTGAATAAAATTGGAGTGGATGGTATAATATATCAGAATCAGTATGATTTTATAATAACAATATATAGTTATTCTTTACACCATTATACCCATCCATGTAAGGTGTTGGTGGAAAAACAGATTTCACAACGGCGGGGAGACGGTATTCTGTACGCACGCACGCGTGGTGATTTCGTCTTCCGTAGGATGCATAGATGGTGAAATAGGGTAGTTTCATACTTATAATAACATATCAGTATATGATTTATACTAATGTTATTACTTCATAATGAAACAACTAAATAATAAGAAGTGCAAGAAGAAATAAAGTTGAAATAATTGGTAACGGACATTACCTCTTCTTTGAAGCCCTTCTTTGAGACCTCATTTTAGGGAACTCAAATTGGTCTTTGAAAAATAAAAGGACCTCTAGGATGTTTCTAGGGAAGTGTAGAGGAGAAATTGGAAGGGGTTGGTCTAGCTTTATGGCTCAAAGTGGTGTGAGGAAGAGATGGAGGAGGTGCCCTTTAATAAGGGAGGAGAGGGGCACCTTTGGAAAAACTAAAAATACTATTTTATTATAAAGCCATATTCGGTTTTAAAAAGATCCAAATTAATTTATTTAGAATCTAAGTTGGGGATGGGTCGAAATCCTCTCATCAAATATAATTGGAGAAGTTTAGATTACTATTTTAACCTTATCCTTTATATTTAACTTTAAGTTAGATAATTTTACTTTTACCGTGTCTTTTTGTGTTCTGACACTATAAAGTTAATAAAAATACTATAACAAGACAAACGAACCCCAAGTTGTTTATTATTAATATATATAACCTTATCTAATTCATTTTTCCGAACCTTAGATTTTTAGGAATAAAATAACAATTAATAATATAATATTTGTTTTAAAAACTATTTTCTATCAATTTTGACACTATTTGGAAATTGATTTTTGTGAAAATCATAATAGAATGATTAGTTCGAAAAAATTTAACTAAATCAATAATAACATGTCATATGAACCTATAAAATTAGTGGAATTCATCAAAAGTCTCAAATTATATTTATTTGTGTATTTGTAACATCAATTATGTCAATATTTCATTAATAAGATAATTACTAAATCATCATTGTGTCAAAAATAAATTAAATTATTTAATCTCTAAAAATTATAAATAAAATACCATTATGTAGGAAATATTTTAATCTTTATAATTTATATTTATAGTGTAATTTATCTTATGTATAACCCTATATTAAAAATTATTTACTTATTAAACATTGATTTTAACAATTTTAACACTTCTTTAAATATATTAATATTAAATGTCCTAATCTAATCCAAGTGGGCCTAAATGGTCATATTTTATTCCTAAGGTTGTTTTTGGTCGAATTACACTTATCCAATAGAATTAGGACATGTGTTAGGGTAATAATAATATCATTTTTACCCTTAATTACCCTATTTACTTTTAACCGTGGTAAATAAAAGTAAAAAAGTTACTATTCACCAAAAATTATTTTCATCTCATTGAACCACATTTTACTTACTAACATCAACCGTGTCTCTCGGATTTCTGAAATTCCATTCACAAAAGCGGTAAAATTATGTTTTATATAAATTTGCAAATTCTCCTAGGACGTGGGTAAAAGACGGTCAAAAGTTCAATAAAATTTTTATATATCTAAAATTATTATAAAATGAATCCAATGAATTACATTGAACATATATAGGTATTATGTGTCAATTTTGAACTAAAATAAATTTAAATAGAATAAATTATTATTTAAATAAAAAGTGGGTTTTAAAATAGTAACCCAGTGTTTTCACTATTCATCAAAAATTGAAAGTTTTCAGAAAAATACCAAAATTTCACCCTAGGCTAATTTCGATATTCTGAATCCAAAAATGAGGTCCATTTTGAAAGATGAAATTTACAAAATTAAAAAAATTGGTTATTACTATTCATAATGGCTAGTTTTAATAATATTTTAATAGCATATCATTGTTTAGTGAAACTCGGTATTGCGTACAACACACACTATCGAGGAAGGTCGTGATTGCATGTAATGCAGGCAACTTAGGGTTGCATGTTGTGCAAGAATCCTTTGTTATAGAGTAAAACACAAGACATCAATAAAATTTAAAGGAATATTTTTCATAAAATCATGGGGTGTTAAATTCTACCCCACTTAAAATGAATTTCGCCCTCGAAATTCATCGGGGGTTATTAATGGTTTACTACTCGAAAGTTTCTTTAATAGAAACCCACATCGTAAAAAGGAATACCAAAACCAATCATTAAAAACTAATGTATGAAACAAAACGGTTACCCAAATTACCTAATCACTGGGTTTCCACATAGGAGAACATAGGAGAAAATATAGATATGGAAGAGAAACCTAACCAACATGTTATGACGGAGAGTAGTAAAGAACATGGATATGAAAAAGCCAACAATCACAAAGCTATAGATTTGTGATGATCTAGGGTACCATCTGATTCATCGGATATAAGGGAACTAGGACAACATTTTTGGTTTTCAAGATCATTTCCCAAAAGTTGATGAATTAAAATAAATACTTACATGATTTTGGTACATTCTCACTGTTGTTCATGAATTGAAATTTTTTTACTTCACCCCTTAAGTAAATGAAGTTGAATTTATTATTCGTGATGTGTTAGAAGATCACGTGATAGAATGATGGGTTATTCCATCTGTTTCAAAAAAAAAGGTTAGCAAAAGTTATAAGTCCATCTTATGGTTTGATTAATCGTATATGGTTCCAAAAATGAACTTATACTTCATATATCATACCGCTTAATAAAATAAAACTAGTTTCTACTAACCAGGGACTTCCTGTAGGCAAGTGGTAGGCGATAAAGGCCAATCACACTTCGGTTGTGTGTTTGATTCCCACAGCCTTGTCTGATGCGATGGGTTGTCGCCCGTCCTATAGGTTTTCCTTTTTCTAAACTACATTACTATAACATCCCATCAATAATATCGAAAAAACTTCTATCCTTAAACTAACTTATGTCCAACATAATCCATTCCAATATTTTGGCTTATCCATAATACTACAGTCCACTCTCATAATATAGTGAAAACGATTACCAGAGATTTCATATAACAAGCATGTTAATACCATCGTTGATCCCCATATATCATAAGATATGTCTTGTTGGTCACATTCCAAACATTCGGAGGCCTTAATCATGTATTCTCTTGAAAAATGAATACCTAGTGAACCTTAGTGAAAACAAGAATGCAGTTAAAAGGGAACACTTTCCATATACCAAAAACCTCAAAATTATATATACTCAATCCATGATATCACTTAGTCCTTATATCATTCATGAGCTCATTAATACAATCAAGCATCTCATTATCTTCTTATTCCTTCATTATGTGCATATCATCTACTTTCCAATAATATCTGAATAACCTTCCATGGTTACTAGTACCATTCAACATATACTTTCAAATAATTTAGGAAAAACAATATTGTAACAATCCTTAGATGATTCTTTATTCCATAGTACCATTACCTATACAAAATAACTCTCGATAAACATACAATAATTCCACTACCTTCTAAAACAACTGACTGAGCTTCAACAGTTCTTTCAGCTCATATATCATTTGTAGTCTACTCATCATCATCCACATAAATACTACCCATATGACAATGCTGATTCTCTTCGTGAGATTTTCCCTTAGGGAATTGGTTTGCATAATGCTCGTACATTCCAAATTTAAAACATATAATCATTGTTGATGTCATTGAAATACCATTATCCTTGTCCATGGTGTTAACTGAACCTTTTCCTTTTCACTTACTGGCTTTGTGTCCTTCTTTTCCACACTAAAAGCATATTCCATTTCCTTTGTAACAATCTCCCTAATTCCTCTTCCCACAAGATTTACATGAGGTAAATTGAACTTTCTTTCCTCTATGATCATCATGAAACTCCATATTTCTCTTATTATTTGAGTCGGGAAACTTACCAATGTTGAGATTATTGATCATATTATGAGATTGTTGATTAGGAATAATAATGATGTTTGGACTTCCAAATCCTGTTTCATTTGGTTGCTCATGAAGAATATCATTCAATTGTCTATCATATCCTCCATTATCATGAATCTTCTTGTTTCCAGCCATTTTCTAAACCCCAAAAAGAATAGTGTGAGAGGAAAAAATCATGCTACAGAAAAAAACTTAGTAAATGGGGAGTTCCCTCAATATCTAACATCTTAGGTTAAATTATAAGATTGTTACCGTAGTTCTAGGACTGTATCCTATACGTATACTTATCCTTAGGGACATCCCTAGACATATATTAGAAATATCTCTAGGGATCTCACTGACGTTTTCACATCCTAGTTTCCAAAGTTTAACTAAACCTTTCCTCTGATACCAACTGTAGAGACCCGAAGCTTGACGTACTTGGACATTACATTACTTTTGCGGAATACTTAATACATAACAAAAACAGACGCACAAGGACTGTAATAGTTTAGTGTCTTTGGAAACTCGGAACATAATCTTCTAATCGTGGTGAAAGATCTTCAACATCTCTCATAAAGATCTTCCCCTTTTTTTTCTTACCTATATCCTTTCTTTATATCCTGGGGAAAATAAAACATATAAAGGGTGAGCTCAAATGCTCAGTAAGGGTAAGCATGGATAAAATAAAACAAATCATAAACATTTGAACTTAAAAACATGAACATAATGTTTAACCAACAAAATCATGAGCAACAACATAAAACATAGAAGAACATAAGGCATAGATCATAAAGAAACATTAATCATGATAAAATAGAATGGGAATAAAACATGTGATTTTGGAAACCATTAAGCACATGATATTATTTCCATAGTAGCCAAGGCATTGCTGCCAGGACCATCTTAGTGGACAAAGTCCCTTTCTGAATCGAGTTCACTACTCGTTCCAGTCCTGTATTACTGAACCATATTAACTTACCGTTCTAGCCATGTCTATCTCATGAGATATAAATCATTACCCAATGCATTGGAGGGAGATACAGGTCCCACCCATCTCATAAGGATACCATTCTTATGTGTTCCACAAAATCATAAATCATACATCATTGTATAACCCATGTAATAAAAATGGGATTCTTAAACATCGTGACATCATAAAACAATTCATATAAGATAAAGGAATTAAAAAAAATAATTCCATCAAAACATAGTCAAATCAATGTAATAATAGGGATAGAAACAGAACCCTATATTATCTTATATGTATTTTTTTTATAAAACACTTGAACTCCATTCTTCAGGAAAATGTCCTTTCTACTACAAAAACATTTTTCCTTTCTTAACATGTCATATAATTTTAAACTAAAAGAAGTTGATTAAAAATAAACATGAAAACTTATAAAGTAATATTCTTGGAAATAATGTTTTAAAAATCCATTCATGCCGTATAAGTTAAAAAAACATTCTTCTCGTACTTTTGTCGGAAAAGTGAAAAAGTACCTCGTATGAAAAACGACAAAAGATTCCTTTCCTATCCTTTAATAAAAACTCACCGAAGGGTAAAATTGGATTTAAAAATTTGTAGGTGTATGGAAACAATATTACATATTGAGGGAACATGGATTTGGATGATAAAATACACCCTAGTAAATATCAAAGTATAAACAATCTCGGATAAAAATGAGATTGTGATATTTTCCCTTACCTTAGGTCTGATATGCTTCGTACATATCCGAACCTTCTGTATAATGATTTAAATAATTTCATTTACTTATTAAAATATCATATAAATTTTTATGATATCATATATGTTTCACTTATGACTTTATATTACCCGTTCTTTTTAAATTCCATGTTAAAGCATCATTTTTGGTAAAATCATTTCATTTATCGTATGTGTATCGAGTTTTCGTTCTTGATATTATTACTTATATCCTAATTTACATAATTCCAGAATGTAATACATGATTTATATATAATATATATTCATCATATACATATGTATATTATAGATCGATAAAGGGAATGAAATACACCATTCGTGGAGATGGTAGGTCGTACGTACGCATGAACGCTGTTTTCGTTTACTTATTGAATTGAATGAAACTAAATATATGACATAAATATATATATTCATAAATACAGTAGCATTATTATTTCATATATTTAATCATTATTCATTATATAAACTATATGATCATTCATGTATGGTTAACATGGAGAATTAATCTCATCGCGTCGTGGAGACGGTAGTCCGTATGTACGGACGAGCGATGATATCGTTCCCATAATTACTGATAAAAAATTGGATTGGATGGTATAATATATCAGAATCAGAATGATGTTATAATAACCATATATAGTTATTCATTACACCATTATACCCATCCATGTAAGGTGTTGGTGGAAAAACAGATTTCACCACAGCGTGGAGACGGTATTCCGTACGTACGCACGCGTAGTGATTTCGTTTTCCGTAGGATGGATAGATGGTGAAATAGGGTAGTTTCATACTTATAATAACATATCAAAATATTATTTATACTGATTTTATTACTTAATAATGAAACAACTAAAGAAGAAGAAGTGGAAGAAGAAATAAAGTTGAAAGAATCGTTAACGGACATTACCTTTTCTTTGAAGCGCTTTTTTGAGACCTCATTTTAGGGCACTAAAATTGTCCTTTGAAGAAGAAAAGGACCTCTAAGATGTTTCTAGGGAAGTGTAGAGGAGAAACGTGAAGGGTTTGGCTGAGCTTGAAGGCTCAACGTGGTGTGAGGAAGAGAGGGAGGTGGTTCCCTTTTATAAGGGAGGAGAGGGGCACCTTTGGAAAAACTAAAAATGTTATTTTATTATAAAGCCATATTCGGGTTTAAATAGCTCAAAATTTATTTATTTCGAAGATAAGGTGGGGATGGGTCTAAATTCTCTCATCCAATAGAATTTGGACACATTTAGTTTACTATTTTAACCTTATCATTTAGATTTAACTTTAAGTTAGATAATTTTACTTTTACCGTGTCTTTTGGTGTTCTTACACTATAAGGTTAATAAACATACTATAAAAAGACAAACGAACCCCAAGTTGTTCATTGTTAATTTATTTAACCTTATATAAGTCATTTGGACGAACCTTAGATTTTAGGAATAAGATAACAATTAATAATATAATATTTGTTTTAAAAACGATTTTATGTCAATTTTGACACTATTTGGTAATTTATTTTTGTGAAAATCATAATAGAATTATTAGTTCCAAAAAGTTAACTAAATCAATACTAACATCTCATATTAAAATATAAAATTAGTTTAATTCATAAAAAGTCTCAAAGTAAATTTATTTCGGTATTTAGAACATCAATTATGTCAATATTTCAATAATAAGATAATTACTACATCATCATTGTGTCAAAAATAAAATAAATTATTTAATGTCTAAAAATTATAAATAAAGTACCCTTATTTAGGAAATATTTTTATCTTTCTAATGAAAATTTATAGTTATAATTTATCTTATATATAAACCTATATTAAAAATGATTTACTTATTAAACATTGATTTTAACTATTATAACCCTTCTTTAAATAAATTAATATTAAATGTCCTAATCTAATCCAAGTGGGCCTAAATGGTCATATTTTATTCCTAAGGTTTTTTTGGTAGAATTACATTTATCAAATAGAATTAGGACATGTTGTAGAATAATAATAATATCATTTTTACCCTTAATTAACTTATTTACTTTTAACCGTGGTAAATAAAAGTAAAAAGTTACTATTCACCAAAAATTATTTTCGTCTCATTGAACCACATTTTACTTACTGACATAAACCGTGTCTCTCGGAATTTTTAAATTCCATTCACAAAAGAGTTAAAATTATGTTTTATGTAAATTTTCAAATTCTCCTAGGAGGTGGGTAAAAGACGATCAAAAGTTCAATAAAATTTTTATATATCTAAAATTATTATGAAATGAATCCAATGAATTACATTGAACATATATAGGTATTATGTGTCAATTTTGACCTAAAATAAATTTAAATAGAATACATAATTATTTAAATATAAAGTCAGTTTTTAAATAGTAACCAAGTGTTTTCACTATTCATCGAAAATTGAAATTTTTCATAAAAATACCAAAATCTCACCCTAGGATAATTTAGATATTCCGAATCCAAAAATGAAGTCCATTTTGAAAGGTGAAATTTAAAAAATTTCAAAAAGTGGTTATTACAATTCATAATCGCTAGTTTTAATAATATTTTAATAGCATATCATTGTTTAGTGAAACTCGGAATTGCGTACAACACACGCTATCAAGGAAGGTCGCGATTGCGTATAATGCAGCCAAGTTAGTGTTGCATGTTGTGCAAGACTTATTTGTTATAGCATACAACACAAGACATAAATAAAATTAAAAATTATATTTTTCATAAAATCTCGGGTTGTTACAGGTTTATTCTAGAAGTTAGTATGAATATGATAAACCTCTCAGGATTATTGTAAAAATATCAAAAAAATGATTTTTATGGAACGCATTTTAAAAGTTTTTTTTTAAAACATTATTTTTTCTATAGGTATAATTTCTCTAAAATTGTAAAAATAGTTGATAATTTTAAAACTAAATTGGTATAAATGTGTTAATGACCAAAAAAAGTAATTTAGACTTGATTTTTTTAGGTATTTTAATGTTATTGAAACCAATTTTTTTTTTGAAAACATATCCCAGTTTAATATTAACTAACAAAGCATACATAAAAAATGTTAAATTCATTTCAAAAAAGTAATTTAATTTATGAATATTAACACCTTCCAAATGTGCATAAAAATTCCATAATCGTGGAAATACTCGAAATATGGATTGTATTTTCACTGAAAATTAATGTAAGTGTATGCAGTTGTAATAAACATATCATATAATTCTCAAAAGGACATGTAATTGTATAATCATCACAAGGTCATTCATTCTAATTATGTGTAATGCATGATCTTTTAATCATCATGTAGAGGATTGATGACAAGAACAAATGTTCTTGAAAAGGATTCATGATAAGAATTAGTGATCATGTGAATTATGTTAAATAATTTCTTCATAATCACATGACCATTAAACTAGAAGAAAAATTAATATCATCTAAACATTCAATGTAAAATAATAGTGGATAG
This sequence comes from Viscum album, assembly GCA_963277665.1. Classification (NCBI taxonomy): domain Eukaryota; kingdom Viridiplantae; phylum Streptophyta; class Magnoliopsida; order Santalales; family Viscaceae; genus Viscum; species Viscum album. The sequence goes on along the minus strand of OY728133.1, from coordinate 1,860,535,431 downwards.
GTTCTTTAGAATATTGTGAGTGAGAGTTTTATTGATCATCATGAGTTGTCCTCATGTGATCTTTAGGACCCCACAAGGTACATGGAAACATTTATACCTTTTTGGGAAATATTATGTTGTCATACCTCATTCAACCAGTGAATGTACATAATCACATGGATCCCGAAAAATGATTCCCATGAGACTCCACGAACAATTAGAGTGGTTGTCTATGAAATTCCCATACATCACCATGAGGTCGTCTATTGATCATGAAATACATATTAGATAAGGAAATTTATTTTCCTCAACAAAAATTTCTAGAATTTTTAGGGTTTCAACTCTATGTAGAATAAATTTGAAAAAAATGGAAAAAGATGAAAGCCCCTTATGAGGGGAAGATATAATAACATTCATCAAAAAGGGTTCACATGCCGCAAGAAATTACTATTTATCATGTGATACTCCCTAGATAAGACACAATAATCTCACGATGGTCTTTATATATGTTATAATGATACCAGGAAGGTATCCTTGACATGAAAACTTTTTCTCAGAGAAGAAACCATACAAGTCTCCCTCAATCATGTGAAATCATGTAAATGGGCATCTGAATTTTGTGAAGACTCATAGAGAAGTTGGCCTAAACATATGCAGTATTGTTGACATGAAAACATGGTTAAGAAACTTCCATTTTATTGGATGATGTCCAAAATGAATTATGAAAGAATAAAATTATCATGTTTTTTTTTTCATCATGAAAACCCATGGATGACCAATATCCATATCATGCGAATCATATGACACCAAAATCCCTCTAAAGACTCTATATCATACTTTTAAGATATTAAACATGCATGAAGACATTAAAATGGAGAGTATGGGAAAATATATATTTTCTTCAATTCATTAAATATAATATGTGTGACTACTATAGTGTTGTGTAGGAGCAGAATTATTAGAGAAATTAGTCCTATTATCTCAATGGTCCTCCAGCTAATAAAATTTTGAGGTTGACCTAAGGTATAACAAGTAATAAATATGTTATTCAAATGATATCTCTATATATCGCATGATGGAATTATTGTGTATCTTCTAGGTTATGCATTAGCGGCACTTCATGTCAAATGGGTTATGAGAAACCTAAAATAAGATAATATTAGGGAAAACATGAGGCAGATATCCAATAAAGGATGGTGTAATGATCGAAACTATGGGATACTTACATGAAAATGGAAAACCAAAATATTTATTTACATCACAAGGTCAACTCATATCATCCATCAATAACGAAATTTGTATACTATGTCATGTGATTCTCTCTCGACATGAAATTTGGATAATGTGATATCCCTTGGACAAGTCAACAAAGTCATGTGATTCCATCCAAATATGCCACCCAAGTCTAGTGAAGTCTTCTAGGATTACTATCCAAATTTTAATATGTATTATATATATATATGTCAACTTGTTATATAGATGCATAATGGAATGTCATTTGGGTCTCATGATGTACTCGAAACAAGTCTGTTATATCATTAAATGTCCTCCAAACGTGTTAGAAAGATCATGACATGTCCATGGGATTAGTTAGATAGATCATGATATACCCTATATATATGTCATCTTGGTAGTGCAATGTCATAAATACATTCCATCCTTTACAATGACATTTCCTCCAAATATACCACTTACAATATGATATTTCCTTTAGAAAATTTTGCAGGGTCATTTGATAATTTTGTAAATTTTCATTAGGAAACTCTGATATATTCTAGAATCCATAGACTTGTCACACGGACACTCAAGACATGTCATACATAGAATCCAGATATGTCCAAAGAGTGAATTGGATTTTCCATGAAGAAATCCTAGGATATTATATTTGTTCCCTATGGATACATATTTAGGGCTACACTAATTGAACAATGAGAACACATATTCAGTTCCAAACAAGATACCTAAGACACCTTCCTAATGACCGATCACCAATATGAATCCTCTTCAGTGTAAGACCCTACATGTATCCAAAATTTAAACCCTTAGGACCAAATCTCTCTAAAGTTTCTTTCCTTAATCATCTTCCATCATTGGAATGAGAAGGCAACTGAACTACAAAGAATACGATTCCTTCCATTACTAAGATACGTAGGATGCCTTCTTAAGGACTGAACTACATATCAAACACTCCATACGGGCCCCCAAAATGCATTATTATTGTATCCATATATAGTAATGTAGGCTACTTTATACTCCATATTTATCACGTCATGCATGTATTAAATTGGATAAGGACTTGAAATGATATTCTCACATAGATCATGATCATATTCTATATAGTGAAACCTTATTATGTAAGCACCACATAGTAGCATGATATGATAACCCAAATACAATGGAATACAACCTTGGGTATGTCTAGGGGGATTGATTGATTTAAAATGAAAAGAATTCAAAAAATAACAAGGATACATAGAACACCATCATGATGCTCAAGATAAAAAACTAGTGCATATATTCCCTCATATATATCCTTTACATATGATGTTAAATTATCAGGTTTAACAAAATTTATGGGTTTTGATTAACATTTCAAACAGGATGTTTAGAAATCCTTATAAAGGTTAAATTCCATCCATGAAATATTAACAAACGCCATGAATGGTAGTAAACTATATAGAATCAGATTATATTTCCTCAAAATAAAATAAGCCTCACATTAATTGGAAATAGATGATGAACCTTAGATATATAAAGATGGACATGTTAATAGACCCCTCTGTAAAAATAAAAGGGTTTAATATTATATCATTATGTTAGGGTAACTGGCCTCGTACTGTGGTTTTGAAGAGATTTGTTAACATATCATAAATAATTACGTGTGTCCGGAAATAGGAAACAGTCCCCACCCCAAAAGGGTTTGACAAGCTTAGCCTCACATTCTCTAAACCAATCTGAGATACTGAGTGTTGTTGGTCATAAAACAATTATTCAACACCTACCATTTGAAATAAGGTCCATAAGTTATTATTTATGTGGGAATTGTTTGTAGTTTTTTTGAATGGTAATTATGGTGAAAATGGTGTTATAAATTTTTCAACACATTCATCCCCCTCATAATCAATCATTAGGATAAACCAAAAAACCCTCATTTCCATGAAAACGACTGTTAAACCCAGCCTGAATTTCAAAAATTATAAAATAAATAAAATAGCCAAATATAACAGGAGATATCAATAAATATTCCTATCGTTGATGTGATAAGTTCATGAAAGAAAAACACATGGACTAGAAACTATAATGAAAATTATAACATCCAAATATTTTAAATAATATCCTATTTAAAGTTAATTTAAATTATTATATAGGTTTTCTTACAAGAATAAAAACATATATCATCGGTTATAAGAAAAATCATGTTTTCTTCTTTTCCACAAAACATTATGTCTCTTTAATAACAAGTGTTACATGCAAGGCTGAGTCTTACCAAAAACCAATATACAATTAATATTATAATTGAATAAGATAGTTATCCCCATGATATGGAATGGTGAGAATTAATAAGATTAAATATCTTAAGAAAATATGGTTCAAACATGTTTGTATAATGAATTCCTTGGTGTAAATTTAATTATAAATGAATATATAAAAATTGAATATAATGGATTTGTATTTATAAGAAAACTATTTTTATGGAAAAAATGTATTTAATATTAATAAATTAAACAAATCTATATTATCGATAAAATTTAATGAAATTAATATGTTATATATTAAATAAAATATATTTAAATTTATCAAATAATTTTATTGGAATAAATCCAATTTTAAACCTAAAAACTGGTATATCTTTGAATGTCTATTTTATCGCCTCTTAACGAAGAACACGTATTAAATAAAAAATTTAGACATTTTAAAAAATTATATGAAAAACTAAACTTATTTTTTAATAGGAATATTTAAATTTAATTGGTTTAAATTTTTTAATATTATCTTGAGAAGTATCATTTTTGATAAATAGTGAAAAATACTGGACTTTAGTTAAAACTATTTTTTCTAAATAATTTATAGTGTTACATTATATTTTGAATTTTTTATAATGAATAATTATTTAATTTATAAATCAATAAATCCAATTATGTTTATTTTAATAAATTTCACAATGATATTGGTCAAAACATTTCATTCTTTAGAAATATTTACTTTAAAACCTAATTTCTCATTTTGTCTTTGAGATAAATTGTATATTAAAAAAATACCAATAATGAAACTACAATTTTTAAAAATAACGTAAATATATGTAATAATTTTAATTTATAATTTATATATATTTTAAAATATTATTTTACTATAAATATTACTGATGTAAATTAAAATTAATTATAGTGATTGTTGGAAAATAAGATTACATAGTAGTTAAACATTTATCTTAAGGTGTCAAATGACCTATATTGTTTTCTAAATACCATTTTATGGAACTATTCCCACCATATACCCAAATTTATGAAATATTTTTTTTATTTAAGGCTTATAATGTAAAGGAGACTAGAAAATAATTTTTACCTTTATATATTTACCAGAATTCCACTCACCCTCCACTATGAAACGACACTCACTCTCCCCACTTCTTCACACCAGTCAATCCCTATATCTCATCCAAATCCTACCCAAATAAGACCAAAAAATCCATCATATCTTTATATATACTTCTATATGGGAATAAACAAATCTTAGTATGTCCTTTTATGAAAACCAAAATGAGATACCTGAAGAAGGTGTATCACACTTCAGTGAGCACTTTTTTTATTTATATCTCCACCCCTTAAATTATTATTATTATTAAATGGTCCTATAATAAAATAATTATCATAAATATATGGAGAATATTTTTATTTCATGGTTTTGAGCTACACTTACACACCCTTTCATCAAATGTGTAATGAAATCACTATAAGTGTGTACGATGAACAACTTCCTCGTGAAATGATGTCATTCATTTTTCTTTAACCACCTAAAATTTGTTGGAATGATGATAAAAAATTACTTTTTTATATGATATATATGATAATTATAATTTATTCATAATTCATGTATTATTTTATCACACATACCTTTTTTATTTTAATTTTGTGGCAATACAAAAATTTCGTTTGTGGACGTGTAGACTATTGCATCCTCAAAGCAATGAATTAGTTCACATATTACATAGAATGTATTACGGATGGGTTCAATAATAATATGTGATATATATTTATAATATATTATATTAATTTAATAATTTAATTTTATGTATATAATATTTCATTATATTAATTACCTTTTCACACACTGAAAAAGTGATAATGGTGTTCGTGGTCTTGGGAACTACCACCTCTTCAAAGCGACGTGGTTCTACTTTTTTCATCAACTAATAAATATAATGGTATATATATAAGTATATATAATTTATTCATATGGTATTTTTGATATAATTATCATTACATATATATAAATGTTACTTACATTCATTCCATAATGATCATTAAAAAATTGGAACGTTAGGCATGCATACATACGAACTACCATCTCCAGGATTATAATGTCAGTTCATTTTTCAGAACTATCATCACCGATTAGTTCTAAAATAATAATTTATGTTTTAATTTTACCATAATGGGTTGATTATTATTCAGGATATAATTATATAATAAACTCTATAACCATTGATGAACTATCAAAGTTAGTTTTAACACAAAATCTGAATATGGTCAAAACATACAACATAATAATTATTGATTATGTAATTGTATATGACATGTTTATAAGTAAAATAAAATGAACAAAAATGTGGAATATTTTTTAAGAAATTAAATAAATAAAATAAGTTTATTATTCAGTATGATAGAAGATGACCATGATAAATTAGGCTCAAGGTAAGGGATTTTCAACTAACTTTTCTACATCTGTGAGATAAATGTCATATTCGCCACATACTTATTTTATGTCGGGTATATACTGACCCTTTTGGTATATTACATCACGAATTATTTTATTATAATGGTATTTAAATATTTCCTTTTATGTATATTTCTTTTGGGTTTTCTAGATTATATATGTTACCATAGCATTAAGGGGATTTGTAGTCTCACTTTTATTTCTGTGATACTTATGACAAGTTCACCCATTATTTGGATGTGTGGTGTATATAATACCCATGAACAAATTTTATGTTTCTTATTCGTGAATTTATTGTGGTTTAAATATACCTTTGTGGATGTATCTTTCATGGGGTTAACATTTTTTATGTTACAAAATCATTAATGAATTGTTTTCATAATTATTATTAATTGAGAAATTTGTTTTATTATACACATATAATATTTTATGTGGTTTATATAATTATCCTATTAATTTTCATATCATGAATATATTTATTCTCATCATATTATATGTTTTATTTAATGTTATTCCATAATGGGGATACTAATTAAAATGTTTCAAAATTGTATGGGAAACATTCGAATGATTAAATATTATTTTCCTAAAGAATGAGTCTAATTATATTTTAAGGGAATTTACAATCATCAATTTCATCAAACCTTTCTGTTACTTTTCCTCTTCTAATTTTTTTTATTGATAAAATCATCATTATTTCTTTTTAAGGATTAAGAGTTTTTCAAAAATAATTATAGGTAACCCATTTCATTTCCATAGGTTAATATTATTTCAAGAGATTATTATTGAACAAATTTGTTTTCCATTGTTTTCTCTTGTTTCAAGTAAATTGTTTTATTTAAACCATTTATATTTCATGGTTTACTCATGTTTCAATGATAGTATTTATGGAACTAGTTTTTTACATTAGTTAATCTGGTTTCAAGAGATTGTTATGAAATCCCATTTCTTTAACATGGATTGATGATGTTCGAAAGAGATATTTGTGGAATCCACTTTTTTCATGGGTAATTATTTTTTGAATAGATTGTGTTCAAAACAATTAAATTTACATGGGTTAATCATTATTCATGAAATTTTTATTATAACTGTGTGTTTTCCATGGGTTGATTATTTCCTAGTGATATTTTTATGGAATCCACTTATTTTTCGTGATATAACTTTATTTTAATGTAATTATTTTTTAACACGTTTATTTTCAATGTGTTAATAATGATTCAATATAGTTTTAAAAAAATTGATTCATATAATATGGTTGATAATTTCCTAAATATATTCTTATATAACTCACTTGTTTTACATAAGCTAATCATATTTTAATGAACTTATTTTAATCCCACATAATTTCAACAGGTTGACCATGTTAATAAGATAATGTTGTGGAACATGTTTATTTTCCATTGGAAAATCTTTTCCTAAAAATAATAATGGTTTCTTCTAATGAGTTATGATGAAATGAATTATATATGTTATTTTTTCATTTGTCTTCTATTTTACATTATAAATTATAGGTTTTTCCAAAAGGCATTGTGAAATACTATTACATGTTAACATGGCTTATCACATATAGCACGGGGAAATCCAATAAAAACATACCATGGGGTGGCCTAGATAGCACCATGAAATATCATTGTATCATTACATTTGGTGTCCCAGATAATGTCATGTGTGCCAGTTATAACCATCCAATTCATTTGAAGATGATAATGTTGGAATTTTTTTCATATGGTTATTCAAATTTAAATGGGGTTTAAAGGGGTTTGAAAGGTTTTTAGGAAATTGATGCATTATGTTACCCAAAAAAGTTCTAATCAATTGTTATGAGATTATAATTTTTCTAATGATCATGATTTATATCAGATGCCTCTTTATTATCGAATTTGATGAATCATTCTTTTTGAGATGTTTTCATATTTAATGATATAGGTATTGATAGATTTGAGTTATTTTATGTTCCACTAATGTAATATGATTATTTCCTCATAACCATAATCACTCTTTTACTCATTGATGATTTCCATTGCTAATGCTTATTTTTTATCTTAATGAGCATTTTCGGAAACCCTTATTATGTTTTCTTTTCCCTAGGTTTTAATGAATTGTGTTAAATGACTTTTTGTTATTAATAATTTGAAAATGATTATGTTTTTGACTTAATGTAAAATAATAAGATCTATGATAAATGAGTGAAATGATCGTTTAATGCACTAGGAGTGGTTTATGTAGGATATTATCTTAAATTTATAAAAATATAATCCTAAAAGGTCCTTCTGTATATATGTGATTCATGTTTTACTTCTCAAGTTGATGTTTTAGAATAAATTTTTTGTAGAAATTATCAGCATCAAAAATAGAAATGTAATGTCATGGATTTCAGCACAGGATCCTAGAGTGTGAGTTCTATGATGTTATAGTTGGTATCATTAGTTAGTTTTGATACATTTGGATGTTATTATTTTTTATTGATTCATTATCTTAAGAGTTATGGATACCATAATAGGATTATAATTGTAATGATGATAATAATTCTAAATTATTAGACACATCATTTGAGTTTTTTAAGGTGTAAAAATTAAGAGGTTATTAAGGATATTTTTGGGATTTTTTATGGTTGAGGTATGTTTTAACAATTGGTTTAGTAGGAAGTGTTTTAGGGAGGATTTATTTTTTTAGTATTATTGAGGAAATGGACTAACCTTGTATCTGGTGAAAAATCATTTCATATTTCTAGGTGGTGGGGAATGAGAATAAGACCTAAAAAAATAAGGATTTCATGCCTACCACTAGCCTACATGATGTCCTTTTTAATATAACATTTTATTCATACATATAATTATTATGATTATTTTGAAAACATATGGGATTTTATTTGAGGTGTAATGGTTGATTTATCTTGGAATAATATTTTTTCCGACGCTTTCTCCTTGGTGAGTGCGTCCATCTTCTTGAGTGCGACAGACACATCTTTGTTACCCCGCATTCCCGCATTCCCAAGGCAGGTAGAATTCGTTCCTTGTTTAGGGAAATTTTCTCCTTGATCGATACGGGATGATATAATTTTAGTTATTCCTTCCGTGAATTCCTCCTTAGAACTCGTAACCTAGTCCGGGTTTCCATCATATATTTAATATGTTGTTTGTGAAACTCTTCCTGGCACCATATCTTCATGGACACATGTTAATTATGCTACTTCTGTCAGGACATTCCAAGGGGTCCGGTAAGGGTAGAAACCTTCGATTAGGGGAGTAGTCACGCTGGGCATCACTAACGTGTCTGAATGCTGGGGATTGGTGTGTCTTTCTTCTGTCCCTTATTATAGGGCTTCTCAATGGCATGGAATCCCGAGGCATCCCCCATAGAATGCAGGGAATCACATGCCACAGGAATGTGTCCGAGGTTTTCCACAGCTTCCCATTTTTATCACAGGGTATGCTGCGATTTTAACATCTAGCAGAGATGGACCACACTGATCAGAACACTGATTAGAGTGGATCAGATGGGGGAACCCCCTAGATAGAACACCGATGATGGGGCCAGCACATGGGTGGTATCCCAAATGTTGTGGGAGGGAATGAGGTGTCATTATCTCACCGGGATTTGGAGGCCCTGGTAAGAATCAGGATGGATGATGGTTTTGGGCTAGAGCCTCGAAGAGACATCCTACGTATCCCCGTGGAAGGGAATAAAAGTACGTGTAGTTTGGGATGGTGTGGGTTGTACACTTTAGTAAGCCCAAGTGTTGGTGAACCGATGTGAATGAGGTCGGAGGGACCAATGGGTAGTGGGATTGAACCAGGTGGAGGCTTCCTATGTAACATGCCATGACATGGATCAATGTCCTCATAGTTCGGGATGCGTGTGTCGGTGAACCGATGTGAAGATGGTCATGGGGTCTAATGGGTGTTGGGATTGAACCTCGTGAGGCTTCCTACATACAATGCCTTGACATGGATCAAAGTCCTCGTAGTTCGGGATGGGTGTGAATACAGTTTAACGACATGAGGGACGGGGGAATTTGGGGCTTACGCTCTGAGGTGGCCAAAAGTGGAGGGGCTTGAACCCCGTGGATGCTAATTATGTACCATTCCTTGACATGGATCAAATTCCCCATAGTTAAGTAGAATTGGGGCTTATGCTCTGAGGCAGCCCAAGGTGGTGGGGCATGAACCTCATGGAGGCTTCCTACCTACCATGCCTTGACAGGGATCAAAGTCCCTATATTTCGGGTGGATTGGGGATTATGCTCCGAGGCAGTCCAAGATGGTGGGGATTGAACCTCGTGGAGGCTTCCTACGTACCATGCCTTGAAATGGATCAAAGTCCCAATAGATTGAGAGGATTGGGGCTTGAACCTCATGGAGGCTTCCTACATACCATGCCTTAACATGGATCAAAGTCCTCGTAGTTCGGGTGGCTTGGGGCCTATGGTCTATGGTGGCCAATGGTGGTGGGACTTGATCCTCATGAAGGCTTCCTACATACCATGCCTTGACATGGATCAAAGTCCCCATATTTTGGGTGGATTTGGGCTTGAACCTCAGAGATTATTCCTACGTACAATGCCTTGACATGGATCAAAATCCCCATAGTTCAGGAGGATTGGGGCTTGAACCTTAGGGAGGATTCATACATACCATGCATTGACATGGATCAAAGTTCCTATAGTTCGGGTGGATTGGGGCATTAATCTCAGGGACCCTTCTTATGTACCATGCCTTGACATGGATCAATGTTCCCGTAGTTCGGGTGGACTCAGGATTACGCTCTAAGGTGGTCCAAGGTGGTGCGGCTAGAACCTCATAGAGGCTTCTTACGTTCCATGCCTTGACATGGATTATAGTCCCTATAGATTGGGTAGATTGGGGCTTATGCTCTGAGGCGGCCCACGGTGGTGGGGCTTGAACCTCATTGAGGCTTCTTACATACCATGCCTTGACATGGATCAGAGTCCCCGTAGTTCGGGACGATTGGGGCATGATTCTCAGGGAGGCTTCCTACATACCATGACATGACATGGATTAAAGGCCCTATAGTTCAAGTTGATTGGGGCTTACACTCTAAGGCAGCCCAAGGTGGTGGGGCTTGAACCTCGTGGAGGCTTCCTACCTACCCTTCCTTGACATGGATCAATGTCCTCGTAGTTCGGGTGGATTGGGGATTACTCTCTAAGGTGGACCAAGGTGGTGGGGCTTGAACCTCATGGTGACATCCTACGTACCATGCTTTGACATGGATCAAATTCCCCATAGATCGAGAGGATTGGGAATACAGTTTAACGTCATGCGGGACATGGAGATGTCATGGTCGAATTCTTACTCTAAGCGCACGTGAGTCATGCTCGGTGTGAGAATCAAGAGGTAGAAAAGGCCTGATGACCATGTCGTGAAGGGTGGTTCCATGGGATGTGGAGTGGGGCTTATGCATGGAGTGGCCCTGGGGGAGAATGAATGGGGTTAAATTCGAGATGGAGGCCCTATGGAAATAAATCACAGCAGGAGAGTGATTTGGGATTGAAGAAAGGATGATTATCGTTCCCTATCATGCCCTCTGCTGACCTTGGACCCAATGATGTGAGGAGGAGGAGGGGTGCTACGTCCTACAAGAAAATCTAGGGGCTTAAACGAAGGTGGCTACCATTCCCCACAGTCAAACATCACTCCAAGAAAGAGGATATCATCCCCTATGGATATGAGGGGGTGTGGAGAATTCCCAATGCGGGGGGACCCTATGTGCGAGGCACAGGGAAAGGTCACAGTTTAATGTCCTGTGTTGAGTACGATGGTCCGTTGCAGTTTAATGTCATGTAGGTTGGACGAGGTGGGTTCTCTCCACACCCCTAGGACTTACATAACCGGTACCCTCTGCCACTTGTGGGAGGGAAGGCATCGCCATGGCCGTGACGAGGGGGTGTTGTGGTCGAACCATGGAGGGGTCCACATTAGTGTGGCTATGAGAAAAAGTAATATCCATTATTATGCCTATGCGAGGAAGCATTAGGATATGCAATGCAACGAGCGGTATCATCCAGGGGACTTTGAAGTCACATCATGCAAACCTAGAGGGTCGCACGGGAAAAGGATTTTCCAAGCAGAGGGGTCCATAGGCAGGGGTCTTGTGGAGCTCTGTTGCACTGCGTGGTGGAGGGAACATGCAAAGGGGTGTAGTTTACAAAGTGGGGTGCCTTAGACTAAGCGTGGGGTGGAGGTGACAATAGGAGGTGCTTCGCGAAGTGGATGGGGATTCGCGGAGCACTGCCTTGTGGAGCTAAGGTGCCTCGCGAAGCGAGGTGTCAGGATGAAGTGTGCTTCATGAAGTATAGTGACCATGTATTAGCATGTGGATCATGTGTACATGAAGGGTGTTTCGCGAAGCATAAATGCTCCGCGATGACCCGAGTCCCCTTGAGGATCCCCTTCCTTCCTGATGACCCTTAGGCTTCGGAATGGGAATTCCTCTCAGAAGAGGAGAGCAAATGGGAGGAAGGGGAGGCACTTCACTGGGAAGAAGTCCCTCGCACAGCTCATGGTTCACATAGTAGAAGGATGCATCCCGATTCGGGAGCTTGGAAGTTGAATGGTTGGATTTTTCATCTTTTGGATTATGGGGAGCCTGATATTTATAGGCAAGAGGCACCGTAGAGCAGAGCTGACGCAGCGCAAAGAGAATCATGGCTGCTTCGCGGCTGCCACGCGAACATCAAATGGGTTCATGGGGCATCCCACCTCTTTTACTTCATGGTGGGTTCGTGAACGTCAAATTCGACCATGGAGCGTCCCACATCTTTTCTTATCGGCGGGTTCGCGAACATCAAATTTGTTTGTGGAGCATACTGCCTCCGTTTCTTCTCGGTGGGTTCATGTATGTCAAATTCGTTTGTGGAGTGTCCCGCCTCATTTACTTCATGGCGGCAGCGGGGATGGGGGGACATCGCAAAGTGGCTTCGCGAGGCAGTCTGTGGGGCCATCTTTGGGCCTCCACATTGTTTTGAATTTTTCCACTAACAAATACCCCCCCTCAGACATGGAGACACAGAGAGATCAAGGGTTGAAGTCTGAGGGAAATTTCCAAAATCATTGACCATTCACGGTGCTGACTCGCGAAGAGGGCTCACGAGGTGGATCAGGAATGCGAGGGTCGAGCGTGCCGCAAAGCTCAGGGCGGACTAGATGCGCCATGGACTTCCAAAGGCTATCTCGTAAAAATTGGGGGCTGCCATCTCTTTTGTCCTTTCCCTTCTCTGTGATCTTTTCTTATTGCACTCTTGAGTCACGAAACTCTACGTACTCCGCGAGTGATCTCTGCAAATCAGGTCTTTGCGGCACACAGCGAGTCATAGACTCTGCGTTTGCGCTCCATGATCTGGATTTGAACAATGATGCAACGCCCTGTGAATAGTTGTTGTGAGCGGGCTTCGAGAAAACGCTTTATGAATGATCTTCGCGAACCAGCCAAAAAAATCCCAACTCTAGAAGGAATTTCCCACCAAGAAGCTGCCTAGGGGGTCCCTGCAGATGCCGCCCGGAGGGATGAAATGGTGAACAGTCTGGAGAGAGGAGAGATAGTTTGGAGCAACATGGACCATAGTTATTTGGTGTATCTGTAGTCGGAGATCCATAAGAACTACCCACTATGTATGAGGTTTCCCTTTTATGGATTCAAGTTGAGGGATGATGTCTGCATCCCTGAAGTAGGTAGGGATGAGCAAGCTTACTAGTTCTCGAGCATGTCGTGTCAGCACCGATGGTTCAGGGTGCTTGATGGACATGCTCGAGAGGACTTCATGTATGTCATTTCCGACTGCCTATACAATCATCTGAACAATGTCGACGGGAGGGAATTGTAGCCAGAGACGTCCCCTCCCGTATACTGAACCATCCTAAAGGCAGCGCTGGGGAACCCAAATAAGGGGTGGTTCGGAGAATGGGACATGTGCTATGGCGGCAACATTATGGAGGATTGGGCTTGGGCCTAATAGGTAGGTGACTCATGCAAGGAGTTCAGAGTGGATCTGAGAAGTGTGGGCATTTATGAGGCATCTTGGGCTTCTCAATTCCATATCGACCAGACGAAGCAGTTAATGCCGGTGTTGTTGAGCCGGTGGTCACTAGGGACCAATAACTTCCACCGGATTTACAGGGAGGTCAGCATCAACCTTTGGGACATGCATCAGATATCGGTGGTCACGATACTGGGGGAAATGTACGACGAATTCCTCCCAGCTATGGGATCGTGGGAGGATCCAGAGAAGATGTCGCATCATGAGATGGCATTGAGGGAGCTTGTGCCCGGGGAGGACAAGGAGGTTGTGGGGGATGTCCACATCAAGAATTGGTTCATGAATTTTTTGAACGTCTCGGAAAATAGGAAGTTCCTGGCGAGGCCTTGAAATTTCTCAAAGGGGGCCCAGATTAAGGAAAACTCATACTTGCGGCTGCTGGAGGATATCCAGTGGAAGACCTGGGGGTTCAATGTTAGCACTGAACAATGGCCAAAGGTCAGGCTGGAAGCATTCATCGCAGATCTCATTTGTGGTTGGATCCTTCCAGTGAGGGATACAAACATTGGAGTGTGGTCATGCACTTTCATCTTGGCATCCCCATTGGCGACAAGAGGATGGGTCAACTAGGGGATCTCGATGCTCTCTAAGTTGTACAAAATTATATGGCACCTCAGCGAGGGGAAAAGGCCATAGACGATATGCAAGCCATTCCACCTCTTTTATGTATAGATGGCGATGCACATCAGGGGGATTTATGAGTATCCAAACCCCATCTCGCCACCAGGGTAAAACATCTGTCCCTCGAACTTGAATGATATAGAGAGATTTCTGACAAAGCTGACGACACCATCTGTTCTGAACCTAGTGGGGAGGGTAGAGGAATTAAATTTATACCCATTCTCGCTATTGATGGGGGTCTTCACGGATTATGTACAGTGAACGGAAGAGCAATGAGCCTACCTACTGGCCTTTTGAGGTGAGGTCTTGGTGGCTAGGGTGGCCCGTGAGCATCTCTGTGAGCCATACACCCCACACCGGTTTTCCAGGGAATTCGGGTTTATGCAGTGGCTGACCCCGCAGGTCTACCTGGGGGTGCGCTACGAGGATCACCTGTGTGTGATGAGGTAGATGTGGCTCATGTTCACACGGGAAGATGGGAAGATGTGGAATGTATTGCCTCCACTGACCGCTATCCTTAGGCTGATAAACTAATATTCCCAGAGATGGTAGGCGACCTATCTAGGGGAGATGCTAAAGCAGCCAACCATCCTGGTCGGTGAGGGAGAGCTTCCCAGATCTCGGGGCTGAGGCCAGAATAGGACAAGGGAATCTCATAGTGGTGGCACTGCTGTAGCGGCGGTGCCTGCACCAGTTGAGGGGGGAGAAAAAGTAGCAGATCTGACAGCGGCAGTGGAGCTGGTGGCCTGAAGAGAACAAATTCATCCAGAGGGGCGGCCAACGAGGGCATTCCGCAAGATCTCTAATCAGACCCTGGGGAAACGGTTGTGCCACATTGATATGCTAGAGGTTGATATCTTCTCGGAGGACTGAGACATCTTGAAAGTCAACTGGAAATTCCACGACCCATTCGAGTTATGGCAATTCCTTAACCACCTCATGAAGGACTTGACGGGAATTGGCCCTTTTAGGGCTGGTTTTGCAGAATCCCATGTAGAGGCAGAGCAATACATAGCTGAGATGGGAGACTTCATCCACTCCCGGGGTTCCCTGAACCCGATGACAGACCGAGTGAGGGTGCTGCTGGATCACACGGCCCCTCCGCAACTGTCAGCTGCTGACCAGAGAGAGAGCTTCCCCCTACCTAACGAATCGGACGAGTACACTAGGGGAGACGAGGCTAGTAGAGAAATTTCACTAGAGGAGGGTGAAGTCGATGAACAGACCTCGGATCATTAAGATTTCGCGGAGGCTCTCGAGTTAAAACCCAAAATTCCTTCTTCAGAGTCTGCCCTTAGGTTACTCTAGATTTTGTATCTGCATCTGTAATGTGCAATAGGACCTTGTGCATAGACCTAATTCCCTCCAATCAGTGGGTGACAAGGTGGGACAGTCGAGGTGGCTTTCCTGGAGTCACCAGACCTTCCAACCATATACGGGGGGTCATTTCTTGGGGTTCTGATGTCATCAGCCCAAGAGAAAAACTGGGGATTTGACCACTGTATGTCTCCTCTACCAAATTCTCAATTACCATCCCCTGACCATGTTAACTGACATTCACGTCCACTTCGTGGTGTGTACATTCCTTCAATTGGCCTGGCCGGCTACGACAATATTGGTTAGGGCTACTGGTAGCTCTCTTCCCAGGGGCATGTCAACGGTCGTGGAGGTGGACATCCAACCTCACCGAACTATAGTGCTCCCAATCACCGGTGGGGGTGCCATTGGGACTGCGCCTGACATTATCGAGGTGGGATCTGATGATGAGGATCAACCAGATGATTTAGGCCCCACCACGCCTGATCCAACTCCAGATGTGGACCCATCCGATGAGTTCCTGGGGGCATTCCCTATATACGAGCCTGCCAATTTCACCAACTGGGATGAGACGGCCTCTTGCGAGGAGGAGAGAAAAATAGTCTTTCACTCATCATTGAAGTTGATCACGCACTTTATCAATGACACCCCCAAGCACTATGGTTGGATGATGTTGACAAACTTTGCCCGCGACTGCGTGAACTATGTGATAGGGGAGTGGATGCCTGACATCCTCACATGCTCATCTGATATATCATGGCAGAGAACATTCTGGATTAAGACATTGGCCTCGGTGTGGGATGGTAGCGAAGGTAGGCAGTGAACATCAAGAGGCTCCAAAAGGCTAAAGATGAGGTTATGCGGCTGTAGAATCGGGAAAACGAACACTTGACCTCCCTCAATGCGCAATATGAGATAATATTATGATCGAAGGATTAGCTGGAAATAGCCGAAGAGGACCTGAAGGGATCTTCTGGTGAGATGATCACCATCTGGGCCAATTTGGAGCAGGCCCAGATTGCGGCCAACAAATTGTGCCCTCCCAACGTTGAGGAGAATTAGGAGCTGAACAAGCAGCAGAAAATCTTAGACACCCCCAGCCAAAGGATGGAGGAGCTTCTACACTCCATTGATGAGGTCAATCCATCCATGGTTGGAGTATACCCCCAAGTACTATAATGATTACAATCCATTAAACGTACTTTCATGATTTGATTGTTTGAATGTCTCAACAAGCATGAGTTCCGTTGTTTACCGCGGTTTACTGCATCCTTCTGATATTCGTGAATCGTCCAACAACCATTCCCTAAGCTCGTGTGGGTAGGTCCTGATGTGAGAAACAAGGGGTGACCACTTCATCACCCCATCCAAATGTAGGAGTGAAAATCATGCTTTAGGCATCCGGGTTTTGGACAACCTGTTCAGATTTCTTGGAGATGGGAGAGACCTGACTGGAGAATAAACCTCTCAGAATAATAGAATTATAGTTTTTCTAGTGTGCCCTCATGTACGAATGGTGTAATGCCAAGGGCACTGAAATCGATCTAAACAAATGGGAATGGGAAGTTTAAATCACGATACCCAGGATTCAGAACATTATGGGGGTGGCCTGACAATAAACAATAACTGTTGACCACATTTGAAACACAGTATTCTTATTGTATTAGCCTGGAGTGGGGATAGAAAATGATGGTCAACTGTTGACCCTGATCGAAACCTGGGACCTATCAAAAATTCCATTAGTTAGTCTTCCAGAACGTTGGCCCATGATAGTAGGAAGGCCATAATCCAAGCATCCATACTGTTAGGGGGTTCCTCCAGATGTGAAAGCGGACGCGGACCCGAATAAGGGGCATGAAAAACATGGGATATGGAGTTAGGGTTTGTTTGAACAGAATCCAACACTCTTGAAATTATGCCACCGTAGAGGAAACACACTGGATGGATGCATCAGTTTGATCATGGATAATTCCTTCTTCTAGACAGGGCCTCTCTGGCAAGGGAGTCGTCATTTCCCAATGACATCTTGGGGAATCCCGAACTTGTTTAGGTAAGGGTTGTAGTTGCATGGTCCTCCACAAGGGATCATGCCAGGGGACGGAAATGAGGAGGAACATCACTTTCTGATTCCTGGGGCTGGACCCTGGGCAAAATACCGGGGTGTCTTTACATTTCTAATAAGGATGGAAATCAAGCCATACGTAGTTCTAGAAGCATAGCTTTACGTCATGTGGGACGATGAGAAGCCTAGTTGTGCCGGTGTACATCATACGAAAACTAATAAGCCCACACGTGTCTTGTTCGATGTGGGAATCAAGAAGTAGTGGTGGGGATTTCCCGACACAAGAAGGTGCATATTAGGAAAAAGTGATGCTTTGTGAATACCGTCACAATGATGCTAACCCGTCCATGTAGCGCACCTAGTCATGCGAAGAGACAATGCCGAGTATGTCGGGATTCCACATGAACATGGAGAAGTGGAAACATGTGAATCATGATGCTTGAAATCTGGACCACAATGATAAAGGCGTGATGATGGAGGATAATTGTAGACCATGGTAGAAACACAGCATCCACATCATGTTAGTCTGGAATAGGGACAAATGAATGAGGGTCGACCGTTGACCATGTTCGAAACACGTGACCTTTCACAAATGTCGTCTGAGATCCTTAGAGACGTTGGTCCGAAGTGGTAGGAGAGCCCTTAGGCCTATAATCCATTCCATCCGGGGATCCTTTTAGATGTGGAATAGGATGAGGATCCAAGTAGCGTTCTCACGAAGCTTGGACATGTAACGAGGGGAATGTCCCCATGAAAATTCTACACTTCAGGATCATTGTCAAACGCATCTAAATACGATGATGTGATGTATTAGATAGAGGGGTTAAAGCCCCTTCCAATAGGGAGATCATAGTTTAGGGTCATAGAACTCGGACCATAGATGGTAGGAAACACGGGAGACAAGTGGATGGGAAACTACAAAAACACGACGTGAATGGGAACTGGGGGTTCCGACCACCTTGTGTTCCTTGGAGAGGTTTTAGGTCAAGGTACCGAAAATGAGAGTTGAGCTAGGCCTAAATCAAAGTGAAAAGGCATTCCTACGTACCCCATGAGGATGGGGATCAAGCTACATGTAGTTATTGAGGTGGAACAGTAAGGTACCAGTGCCAGGGAAAAAGGGGCATCTGGGTGTGGCCCTCGCACCAAGTGAAGCGGTATTTGATAAATCTTGTTTTTCCATTAAGGTGAGTTGATTTTTTTGTGAAGCGACATGCCTAGGGTATCAGGCCCTGGAGTCGCCTCAAGAATCAATCCATATTAGGAATTGAAAAATGTCATGGCATGTGACCAATACCAAACATGGTGCCTCCTTGAGTGAGAACATCATGATTCAGTGCCATTTTTCGTTGTCTGACGAGGACGATAATGTCACAGTTTAGGGTCATGTGATAGGACCACGTGACATATTTTAAAGTAGTACGGCTTAGACATGCAGGAATGTGCACGACGAGGTACAACATAATCTTCATGAATGAGGACATAATACAACACTACATTGTATGGAATTCCGTGAAAGGATCCTCAGTCCAAGGGGCCTACATAGAGGTAAGAGGGAAAGGGGGCGGAGAAACTAGCTCCCAACTGATATGGACTCGAAAATGAGACGTCTGGGTGGTCCTACGTATCCTATAATGATGGGAATCAAGCCACACGTTTTTCATAGATGAGATCTTAGTTTATGGTCTTAGAGATCAGACCATGAATGGGGTAAAAACCCACCATGTAAGTGCAGACCTCAACCCGATCCCTAAGCCCAGGTGAGTTAAAATCAGTGTGGGAAACAAGGGAGGAAGACGTATTTTGCAATACATGGAATGCACACAAAAGGGAAATCAGTGCACATCCCTGAATGAAGCCCCTATTGTGGCATTGGTCCTCCTAATGTGCGGATGCACACTGAGGAATAGTACCAATAGTTTCGAAGTTCTACTTGAACATGATGAGGTATAGAAATATTTGAATTATTTAACCGACATTTTGGGCTTAATGGGGTTGGCGTGGTGATGGATGATAACTGTTGACCATGTTCGAAACAAATTAACCATATCACATTAGCCTAAAGTGGGAAAAACAAACGATCATTGACTGCTGACCATATTCGCAATGCATGATTTGTATCAGCTTATTGTTCGTGACCCTGGAGGATGTTGGCCTATAATGGTAGGAGGGCCCTTATGCCTAGCATATGTGCCATTCAGGGGCCCTTACGGGTGTGAAAGGTGATGAAATCCCTAATGAAGTGGAACACAGAGCCTAAAAAGTGGGGGGAAGCATGTCTGAGTAGAGTCTGACAATCCAGGTACTAAAACAGAGTACCCTTAGGCACATTGATGAACCGCCGAAAAGGGGCGACGAGGGTTTTCATGAGGGAGAGGTACACAATGTGGTCATTAAAATAATTACGTGAAAGAGGAAATAATCCCATGCCATGCCATATACTACCCACTATGGGAAAGGGTAGGTTAAGGGGCCATTGTGAAAAGGAGATTTCCGGGAGATGGGGATGGATCCGAAGTCGACATATTCATGTGGTCATACATATAACATAAGGGTGGGAATCAAGGAACACATATTTATTGATGATACCCGAGAGTAGGATACCCTAATGAGGGGGGTGTACGACACAAAGACTAAACTAATGTGAATGAGGACATAATCCTGCACCACACTGTACACTCCGGGTAAGAACTTGGACCAGGGCCCAATAAGGCCAAGGGGCCTGAGGCTGGGCCTCAGTCAAGAAGGCTAATATGCCTCATCCGGGGATGTGTTTGGAATGGTGAGCAACCCGATGTGAATGATGACATAATCTCGTACCACGCCGTACAAACCTAGAAGAGAGAACCCGGGCCGAGGGCCGGAAAAGGCCAACGGGCCTAAGGCTGGGCCTCTGTCAGTAAGGCTTGACTTGCTTGCATTTTAATGTCTTATAATAAGGATGAGGGTTGGGGCCCCGAGAAGGCCAAGGAGCCTGAGGCTGGGCCTCGGTCAGGAAGTCCTGACCAGCATGAAGTTTAATGTCTTACAGTGAGGAAAAGGCAGGGGGCCCAAGAAGTCCAAGGGGCCTGAGGCTGGGCCTCGATCAGGAAGGACTGACCAGTTTTTATTTTAACATCATGCAGTGAGGATGTGGGTCGGGGTCCCGAGAATGCCAAGGGGCTTGAGGCTGGGCCTCGGTCAGGAAGGCCTCACCATCTTGCAAATTAACGTCTTGTAGTGAGGCGTGGCCCGGGGGCCCGAGAAGGCCATGGGGCCTGAGACTGGGCCTCGGTCAGGAAGGTCTGGACAGCTAACAGTTTAACGTCTTATAGTGAGGAAGAGGAGGGAGTAGGATACCCCAATCAAGGGAGGTGTATGGCACGATGACTAACCCGACGTGAATGATGATATAATCTCATACCACACCGTACACTCCCAGAAGAGAAAACCCTGGCCGGGGCTCGAAAAGCCAAGGGTCCTGAGGCTAGTCCTTGGATAGAAGGCCATACGCCCCCTTTCCCAAAGGGATTTCATCACTTGGAGATTCAATGGGGCAGAATGAACCACTTCACTCGATGTTTGGGACATCTTGGGGTGGTCCTACCGATCCAGGACAGCTGTTGACCATGATTGAAACGCATCGTCCTTATAGTGACCTGAAATGGGAGAAACAAATGAGCATCTACCACTAACCATATTCGAAATGAGGGACTTGTATCAGATTGTTTCTAAAATTACTCAACGTAATTTTCCTGAAGTGGTAAGAGATCCCTTAGGACTAGCATCCATACCATTCAGCTGCCCTTTCGTACGGGGAATGTGATAGAATCCCAATCAAGGAGTGGGTGAAGCATAGCTATACCCATCTCTAAAAAAGGAAAATGTCTTCAGAGAGAAGGACGTATGGCCGGATCAAGGTTGGCTCGATGTGAATGGGGGAAAAAGTTTTCAGCCCTACCATACGTCTTGACCTGGGGGGATGATTTCGGCATTTGGGTTATGCCAACACAAGAAATGTCCGAGCATTCCTACATATCCCATGAGGATGGGAATCAAGCCATATATATTTCTTGAAGGCCATGCAGGTTAACGTAGTGCAGTGAAGACGTGGGAGGATAGAATAATGGTAGTGGGAACGTGTTGTGACCATTATAATCCTTGTATGGGTGGGGCTATAGAATCCTACACCATATCATGCAAGGATCCTCCGAGGAAGTTATGCCTAGGGTGGATATTCAAAAAGAAGAGTTTGGTCTAGGCTCAACACAAGGTGTCTGAGCATTCCTA
Source organism: Viscum album (assembly GCA_963277665.1). Classification (NCBI taxonomy): domain Eukaryota; kingdom Viridiplantae; phylum Streptophyta; class Magnoliopsida; order Santalales; family Viscaceae; genus Viscum; species Viscum album. Next base: position 1,860,513,193 of record OY728133.1, on the reverse strand, counting down.
TGTATCCCATGTGGATTGAAATTAAGCCATATGTAGTTCTAGAAACACATTTTAACGTCATGATGGATGATGCGTAGTTTAAAGTCATTCAGGACTAGACATTTTAATGTCATGCACGACGGGTGTGCAGTTTTGGGTCATGCAGGATCATCTAGATTAAGGTCGTTCAGGACAATTAGGCTCAGGCCAATTATTTCTTGAGAAACATATCATTGGTGGGTGGAGTTATGCGCTCACCATCTGTGGTCACCAAGGAGTATGCTCCATTGGGGTAAACCCTGTGGAATATGTATGGTCCACCCCATTTGGCCTCCAACTTGGGTGGTTTCATTCCTGGGATCATTGGCACTCAGAGGGCCAATACTGGGTCGCCATTCATAAAATAGTGGAGGTGATCCTTATTATTAAAGGCTCTATCCATTTTATTCTGATGCATTTCTAGATTGTGCAGGGCAGATAGCCTATTCTCGTCATGTTCTTCTAATTCAGCTGGACAAATTTCAGCCACCTTATCTTGCGCCTGCTGGTTATATACCGTAGTGCATAACGAAGGAAGCTGGATCACGTTGGGCAAGACGGCCTCATCCACATACACAAGGGAATATGGCGTCACCTTGGTGGGATTGCAAGTCATAGTCCGACAAGCCCAGAGGGCGTTGGGGAGCTTGTTTGGCCAACTCTTCTTGTTCTGGCCAACACGTTTCTGCAAATATGTTTGAGAGGATTTTGTTGAATTCCTCGATCTGCCCATTTTCTTGTGTGTGATATCGGGAGGTATGGTTCGAACGGATATTGTACTTTGCGTACAATTTCTTCAGCTAGGCTGCTCAGAATATGGTGTCATTAACGGTGACAACGACATGAGGGACCCCAAACCAGTGGATGATATTGGAGATCATGAAGTCAACGATAGATCGGTCCTTGACCTCCATGAGTAGAATTGGCACTTCACACTTGGAAAAGAAATCTATGGCGGTCAGGATTAATCTGCACGGGCGAGCTATCACCGGTGAGTATGGTCCCACGACATCAAGTCTGCACACCGCAAATGGCCAAGAGTAATCGGTGGAGTGGAGAGGTTCTGGGGGGCGATGCAGGATGTTAGCATGAACATGAAACGTGTGACAACTCTTGGTAAACTCAATACCATCATGGATCATAGAGGTCAAGAAGTACCCCAGTCACCCGATTTGATGTGACAGCTTTGGCCCAGCCTAATGGGCACCACAGGAACCAGCATGAACCTATTGCATTACCAGTGGAATCTCAACTCCTTGGATTCAACAGAGGATAACACCATCAAACCTAGTATTATAGGGGATTGGATCTTGGATGGTATCACACTGGAGGGTAAACTGTCGCACGCGGTGTCAAATTTTCTCGCGCTCAGCCTGTTCAACCGGGAGGCAACCATTTTGGAGATGCTCGATAAAAGGGGCTCTGTAGTCAGGAGTCGCTTCAATCACAACATTTGATGATCCTAGCGGTCCTGGCGTGGAGGATACAGTAATAAGATGGTTTACTCGCAGGTCGTCTTCATCCTCTAGGGTGACGGGGGAAATGAATCTCTGGTGTGCCACATGTATAATCAGATCATCCTGCTCAGGCTCTACAAGAGATGCAGCTAAGCTGGCCAAAGCGTCGGCTCGACCATTATATGGCAGAGGGACATGGGTAACCTTCGGTCGAGAATGGAACTGGGCCATTAGATGGAAGGTGTGATCCAAAAATGGTGCGAGCTCTGGATTTTTGACAACATAGCCACCATTGACTTGCTTGATGACTACCTCATAATCCCCTTTCAAATGAAAATGGGGCACATCGATCTCGAGGGCCTGCTCGAGGCCAGTGATAAGAGCCTGATACTCTGCCTCATTGTTAGTGCAGCCTTCTGACAACTTGAATGAGTATGGAAATACGGATTGCATTGGGGTGATAAAGACGATACCCAAGAATATTCTGTTGAGCCTAGGATCATTGAGCCTCCTACCGGTGGGGCTCCGGTTGGCACCATCAAAGTTCATTTTCCAACATGGGATCACTTGATCGACTAAGTGGATTGCCTCATTTGGAAAATCCATGTCCACATACTAATTCACAGAGGTTGTATGGGCAGCTAGAATTTCTACCAATGTCTACCCCTTAATAGCCTTATGAGGCACAAACATGATGTCGAACTGCTGGTGGATTACCACCCACCACGCTAATCGGCTAGTCAGCATGGGGAGATTCTGAATTTACTTCAGTGGGTCTACTTGAGAGTCCAGTTGTACTTCATGGTGTTGTAGGTAATGTCGCAACTTCTGCACCGCAAATATGAGCCCAAGGCAGCTCTTCTCGATGGGGGAGTATTTGGTCTCTATATCGATAATCATGCGGCTGAAGTAGTAGGGACTATTCTCTGTCCCCTAGTTGTTCTTCTAGGTGATAAGGGTACTGAAAGATTAGTCTAGGGCAGTCACATACAGTATTAGCGGCGTACCAGAGAAGGGTGGAATCAAGAACGCAGGCTGAAGAAAGTACTGCTTAATTTCTTCAAACGCAGTCTAACGCTCTTCATCCCATTTTTAGGAAGATCCTTTCTTCATTAACTGAGAAAAGGGCTTACACCTACGAGACTGATTTGCAATGAACTGGCGTATGTTGGCTATGTGGCCTTGAAAACCTCAAATCTCTCAGATATTTCTCAGGGGAGGCATCTGGCTGATTTCATTGATCTTCTCTAGGTTGATCTTGATGCCTCTGTACCTGAAAACAAATCCATGAAACTTCCCAGAAGTGACCCTAAAGGAACATTTCAATGGGTTCATCTTCAAGTGGCGGGAGCGAAGGAAGCCGAACACTTTCTCAATGTCCTTGAGATGATCCTAGCGCTGTTAAGATTTATCACTAGATCATCCACATAGAATTCCACCAATGTCTTGAGGACTGACTTGAATATGCGATGCATTGCCCGCTAATAGGTGGAACCTGCATTCTTGAGGCCAAAGGGAATAACCTGGTAACAAAAAGTACATTGGGGAACCTTGAAAGCTATGGACTCTTCATCCTTGGGGGCCATCCGAATATGATTATATATAGAGTAACCATACATGAAGGAGAGGGCTTGGAACTCGATCATTGCGTCGATCAACAATTTTGTTACCGGAAGGGGAAAATCATCCTTCGGACAGTGATAGTTGAGATCTCAGAAGTAAATACAGACTATGATATGTCCATTCTTCTTCTTGAATGGCACAATGTAGGCTTTCCACTTGGGGTACTGGACCACCTTCATGATGTTTTCTTTGATGAGCTTATCAACTTCAGCCTCAACCATGGCATCGTGATAAGGGTGCATCTTTATGGGAGGTTGTTTGAACCAGCGACTGTTTGTTGGGAGACCGAGGCGGTGGATGGCTACCTGATGATCTAGTCCTGGAATCTCATTGTAACTCCAGGCAAACATGTTACGGTTCTTTTTAAGGACTTTTTGTACCACTGCTACTCCCCGAGGGACATGGAAACACTGATCAATGTGGGTCTCGGATCTTCCTTGCTACCACAGTTCACCTGTACCAGTTCATTGACCGTGCCAGAGATGCCTACTTTAATGGATGGGGGAGCATCCTACAAGTCCTCTCTTTCGCTTTCGAAGGTGGGATTCCCAGTGGGTGGAGCTTCCCCTGGGTCGGAAGAACCTGACAGGAGGCTGCTACCAGCCTAAACAGCAGTGGACAGTGCATTAAGAGATTCACATGCCGCTGAGACCATTGTGACGAAGGTAGTCGATCTGATCCCATTTGGTCTTTGGCCCAAGGGGCCACGCTTGATGACATCAAAGCAATAGTGGCGTGTCGTCTTGAGCTAGTAAATTCCAACCCGGTGGAATAGACACCTATAACATACTGTTGTTTCCATGGGGAGGATGTCCCGATATAGTACGGGGGTCGGATGTTCTGGGATCACCTCAGCCTAATTTGTGTAGGAGTACGAGGTGATTTTCCTCCGCCACATGGACTTGGGAATATGCCTTCCAATTATACCAGAGACAACAAATCAATTCTCCATGTTGGGGGACATGGCCTCCAATCAATGGATTTGGAAGATGTAGGCGTCATTTGGACCTACCTAGGGGTCACTTGTGACTTGGGTGGGCTCAACCTCACTTGCCAGAATTTTCTTATCCTTACTCTTATAATAGTCAACATCGAGATAATGGTCTTCACAAGAGGCATAAGAAGATGCATCACCTTGGAGTATGCCTACTCAACCATTAATGGAGTACTTGAGGTACTGGTGATATGACAAGGGGACCGCCGTGTGCAGATGGATCCACGGTCTGCCCATCAATGAATTGTAGCAGTGTCCTAGGAGACGACCATAAATTCAGTTCTGAAAACTAGGCCACCGAAATGGGTCTACAAACAGATCTTACCGACCGAGGTCTGCTCTATCCTATCATATCCATGGATCCCTAAACCATAGGGAGTCAGGTTATCCTCGGATAACCCCAGTTTCTGCAGCGTCTGTGTCCGGATGAGGTTGATTCTGGAGCCGGTGTAAAGGAGATAGTGGAAAACCTCCACGTCGTTAAATTCGCCAGTGATATACTGTTGGTGGATTTTCCCCTGTATGGGAAAGCCTTTATCCTCTTTGGAGAAATAAATGATGTCCTGGCATTCAGTAGTCTCAATAACTTCACCATGAAAGGCTTCTTCAATTGCTACCTCCATCTCAAACTGGAGGTTGCTCCAGAATGCCTCGGCAAGGGCCTCACACATATCTGATTATAGGCGAAGGTATTCGAGGATGTAAATCCTTGTTGGGATTCCGGCAAGGTTCTTTAGAATATCATACTTCCATGCCAGGAACGAACTTCTGCTCACAGGAGGTCTCTCTGCGATTGGAGGCATGGAGGGTCCTGTCGGCTGGACCGTCGGCTAGTTGGTGCTGGGAATGTTCCGCTGTCCACTAGTCGAAGCATAAAGAGTAGTTGTCGGATGAGGTCCTAACAAATGAAGTTGACTCGTAGTGGAGAAAATCTTGTCACGGTAAGTTCGAAGTGGCTCTGCCTGATCAAGTAGCACAAATGGTGGCTGAGGATATCCTGACGACACTGGATAAAGAGGCGGTGAGTGTTGAGCTCTGCGCTGGGCCTGCTGTCTGGTCTCAGTGGCATGAACGACCTGGATGGAGATACCGACTGGCGTTCCCCGATGACCCATATAGTCGCGGCTCTGCCGACATTGGCATTGGCTGGGGATGCCGGGGAGGTTCCCCTGGAGTTCCCCCTCGTCGGGAGTCATATAGGGGTTTACCAACTCAACGGTGTTAACTAAATTCTACCCTTGACTGTCACATGACGAATCATCCACCACTGGGAGGATTTTTGGAGGGATCCCCATCTCAGGGGGCATGAGGTTTCCGATAGTGCGTTACGATGATGACATTGGTGGGGCCAGTTGCTTCTTCTTGCTCCACTAATTCTGGCTCTTCTAGGAAGAGGCCGGTTGAGATGATGATGCAGAAGCAGCGGCCGGAGCTTCTGAAGGCTCAGGCTGATTCAGGCATGAATGAATAATTCCGTGGTTGCGGGCGACCGTACTGTGAGTGTTGACTCCAAAATGAGGGAATAAAAAGAAGAGACAAAGCCCCACGAACTGCCTCTCTAAACCCTTCCGTGAAGACCTCGGTGGCCCCGTGAACCCGCCGCGAAGCACGGAGGCGGACCCCTATGTGAACTCATGTGCCATTCACGGCCCGCCGTGAAGCAAGGAGGAGGAACCCTCCATGAATGCATTTTATGTTTGTGAGTCCTCCACGAAGCAAGGAGGTGGACCCCTCTATGAACGTAGTTGACGTGTGCGCCCACCACGAAGCAACCAAATACCTCTTCGCTCCACGTAAGCTCGGATTCGTGATGCCAGTTTTCCTATAAATCTCGGGCTCTTCCTGAGCCCAAAGGATGGAAAATCTGACCTTTTGACTTCATAGCTCCCAAATCGTGAAGCACCCTTTGCTTTGTGAATCATGAGCTACACGAGGTACTTTTGCTCTGCGAATTACCTCCCCCTTGCCTTGTTTTAATTCCCTCTTCTCAGATGGATTCCTTTCACGAAGCCCAAGGGCCTTCATGGAGAAAGGGGATTCCCATGGGGACATGGGTCATTGTGGAGTGTTTATGCTTCGCGAAACACCATTTCATGTACACATGATCCACGTGCTAAGGTAGGGTCATTGTACTTTGTAATGCACATCGCTTCACGACACTTCGCTTCATGAGGTTCCAGTGCTCTACAAGGCAGTGATCTGCGAATGCCATTCCACTTCGCGATGCACCTCCCATATTCACCTCTGACCCCTGCTAAGGCTAAGGCACACCACTTCATGAACCACACCCCTTCACAATTTCCCTCCTCCATGAAGAGCAACAGAGCTCCACAAGGCCCCTACTTATGGACCCCTCTGCTTGTAAATTGCTTTTCCCATGCGACCCTCCAGGTTTTCAGGATGTGAATTCAAAGTCCCTTAGACGATACTTCCCTTAGCGTTTCTTCGCCTAATGATTCTTCGCATAGGCATGCTAACAGTTATTTATTCTTCACATATCCACGCTAAAATGGACCCCTAAATGGATCTCTCCATAATACCCCCTAGTCACGGCATTGCCAATACCTTCCCTCCCACAAGGAGTAGAGGGTATCAGTTTTGTAAGTCCTAGGGGTGCAGAGAAAACCCGCCTCGTCCGAGCTGGAATATGTTAAACTACCACATACCCTCGTCATCAACATACGATTTTAAACAGTGACATTTCCCCATGCATATCACATGGGGTCCCCCCACCTTGGACATTCTCCACGCCCCCTGGTCTCCACAGGGGATGATATATTCCTCTTGGGAGTGGCATTTGTCCGTGGGGAAGGGCATCCACCTTGGTGTAAGCCCCCCATGTTTTCTCGCAGGAGGCAGAATACTTTCCCCTCCTCTCTTATTGGGTGCCAAATCCCTCTCCCACTTCTCTTTGTCTCCCTTGGGCCTCCATCCTAGAGTAAGTTCCAGCACCATGGGCCACTCAACACAAAATCCCCTCTTCACTTCCCACAGATGCACCTTTCACGACATGGTCGTCAGGCTTTTGCTGCCTCTTATTTCTCACATTGAGATGACTCACGTGGGTTTAGAGTAAGCATTGACCATGACCCCATCCTTATCCCGCATGACGTTCAAATGAAATCCATCCCGAACTACGAGTAATTTGATCTATGTCAAGACATGGTACGTAGGAAGCCTCCACGAGGTTCAAGCCCACCACTCGTTGGTCGCTCCGACCGCCTTCACGTCAGTTCACCAACACTTGGTTAGCCTAGAGCGTAAGCCCCACACCATCCTGAACTACATGGTTTTTGATTCCCTACCACGGGGATACGTAGGATTCCTCCAAGATGTTCAAGCCCCACCACCATGGGTTGTCGTAGAGCGTAACCCACATTCCACCCGAACTACGAAGACTTTGATTTGAGCTAAGGCATGGTACGTAGGAAGCCTCCACCAGGTTCAAGCCCAACAAACCATTGGCCTCGACCATCTCTATGTCAGTTTGTGAAGCCCGATTTCTACCTTGGGACACCTTAGACCATAAGCCCCAATACATTTGTACCCCTGGTCCTTCTTCACATCGGTTCACCGACCATATATTCATGGGATTCCTTAGAGCGTAAGCCCCAAATTTCTCCATCTCTCATGATGTTAAACTGCAATCCATCCCAAACTATGTGGACTTTTATCCGTGCTATGGCATGGTACCTAGGAAGACTCCATGAGGTTCAAGCCCACCACTGGGTCACTACGACCCCATTTACGTCGGTTCCCCATCACCTTGTGTTTCCTTATAGTGTAAGCCTCATGCATGTCTCGCATGATGTTAAACTGTATTCGTCACCGAACTACGTAGACTTTGATTCCCCTTCATGGGGATACGTATGAAGTCTCTTCGAGGCTCAAGTCGAAATCCATCATTCATCTTGATTATTACCTGGGCCACCACATCCCGGTGGGATCATCCCACATCACTCTTCATTCCCCTTCACAACATTCAGGAAGCCACCCACGTGCTGGCCTCAGCATTGGTGTTCCCTACAGGGGATTATTCAATCTGATCCACTCCAGTCATTGTTCCGATCAGTCTGATTTGTCCCCACTAGACGTTAAACTCATGGCATACCCTATTAAACATGGGAAGCTGATGAAAACCTCAGAGACATGCCTATGGTATAGGACCCCCGCACTCGACGTGGGATGGATCGGGCTTCCGCGCCCTCGAGAAGCCCTATAATAAGTGGAAGAAAATTAGACGTGCCAGTGTTCCTGCACATAGACATTCCAGTGATGTCTGAACGTGACTACTCCCCCAACTGAATGTTGCTGCCCTGGCTGAATCCATTGGAATGTCCTAATAGAAGTGGTGTAATTAACCGGCATCCATGAAAACATGGCATTGTGAAGAGTTTCACGAACTATGTATTAACATATAAGGGAGTCCCGGACTAAGTGACAATTTCCGAGGAGGAATCCAAGGAAGGAAGAATTGACATCCAATCATCCCCTTTCAATCAAGGAGAAAACATCCCTGAATAAGGAATGAATGTCACCCACCTTTGGAAAGCGGGAATGCGGGGAAACAGGACAGCACCGACGTCCCCCGAACGTGATGAACACGCGTGCCCCGGTGGAATCGTCAGAAACAGAAATGGTGAACCCAACATGAATCTCTTCTCCTTAATGTATAGATTAGTAGCACTCAAAAAATCAGTAGAGTGACGTGTCACCGGATCCAGATATCCGAAACTGGGCCTCGCCATGAAAATAGCGGGCCTGGCCTGAATATCACCAGAGGTTGGGGTAGTCCAAACATTGGGCATCTCGGTCTGCAATGTTGTCAGTGTGGATTCCTCTTACAGATCATGGAAGACGGAATGGAGCTGGGGAACTAGGCATCGATTTCTTTTTCTGTTTGTACTAATGATAAGATCTCCTTGCTTTCAAGAAATGATTTGCTGCATCCGTAGCATGATCACCTCCTTCCCGCTGACGCAGGGGCATGGGAAATATCAACGCGGCTACCCTGCATGGTTCTGCCTCTTCTACGACGGCCTTGACTGCCATGACTACTGGGCGGCCATGCCCCCTCTCCCCATTAGAAATTATCCAATGAAGTGTAATCAATGACCTTGTACGTAGGTATGAGGAGGAAGGGGTCATCCGTATGAGGGACATGGCCTGCCTGGATTTAGAGGCGTATGTGCCTTGCCATCAACGCCGCCCCTGAGGGCCGCATAGGGAGTCACTTCTCCCCACTCCAACCTTCAATCTTTTCGGGAAACTCTCCCTGGAATGCGTCGATGACTCCATTCCCTACACCGATGAGGTAGGGGATGTTTGGGCTAGCCTGGCCAGAGTTCCATCCCTGGGATTCCCTGTGAGGGCCCCCACCAGGCCCTGCCAGTGCCACCCCCTGGTTCCTCGAGCTAAAGAGCAGGTATACTACCCACCTGCACCCCCGATACGGGCCGGGCTGACCCGACGCCTGTGTTGGGCAGAAGGCGATGATGGTTCCCATCATGGGGCGTCAACATCGGCAGCTACTATGGCCAGAGCCACCACCGACGTGCATCATCAACCCCTGGATACAGCGAGTAGGGGTAGCTATACACATGAACCGGATCGAGCCCCCAACCACCCCATGGGTAGGCTGGGTAGACTCTCCTAGTTGCAGGCACAGTCAGTGTCCACAGCGGACTAACCCGCAGCAATGCCAGCAAGTACGGGGTCCTCCCTATGAAACTACCATGGAGGACACGAGCCTTTGCCACTCTCAGGCCTGGCTCAGAGGTATTCCCCATGCCACATTCGACTTGAATGAGGGCCTTCCCCGTGGTAGAAACACCCCCTATGGGATCCTCTCCCATGCTCATTACACTGGGTACAGAACCATCCCTCCTGCCACGGACCGTCGGCCGGGGGACGTTGCACATCCAGTCATTCTATGATGTGGGGACCTTCCTCACATCCTCGTGGCAGCTGAAGAAGGACCTTATTTTCCTAGAAACCAGAGGGGTGGAGAACAACTTCACTTTACCAGCACCCAGCACGGAGGTCTTACCCATGTTCGGTTCAATCAATACGAGGACCTGCCTCACACTGACGTCACCAAGGGAACTAGGCATGGAGGTCCTACCCATGCTCTCATCAGTACCAGCGGGGGTCCTACCTGCAACAGCACCCAGCACGAAGGTCCTCCCCGTGTCTCGTTTGACATCTGCCCCGGTGCTCCTCGCACCCCAGCCCACTTAGGGGGAAGTACTCCCTTCCCCAACACCAGTACGGCTGAAGGACCCCCTAGTTCCGGGAATTTTCCCTTCCCTGAAGAGCTGTTCTGGGGCAGGAAGGTGGGTCGTCGCTGCTGCAAGAAGAACACCAAAAGGCATCCGACTAAGATCAAACCGTTTTTTTTCTCGGATTCTGAAGCAGAGTACAAATTAGCGATGGAACCCTCCCCTCGTTCCTCTATGTCAAGGACTGGGGTAGGAAAAAGGTGTATTAGCCTCATACTTCTAGAGTGTGAAGTTCCCCATATTCCCGCCTCTCTTTGTAGGTACATCCAAGAGGTAGAAATTTTGGAAATTCGACAGGTTCCGACCGTGCAGTCCCCACCGTCATCACTAGAAGCGCTCTCTACATCAACCAGAGGCCATGGAGAGTGATTTTGGGGACTGATGGAGGTTGAGAAATAGTGCGAACCATCACCAGAAAATACAATTCCTGCACCAGAAACTGTGGCTGTCATCCCATCATATCGTGGCATTGTGGCCAAGTCACCACTCTCCTCGGAGGATGGCCCAAAATTTGGCGGTCAGTCAGCTCGTTCGCCATATTCTCCGTCGGCCAGTCTACTGTCTCAGCGGTACGACATAGTACGGCTACCGGTTCCTCAGCCACCTCTGGTCAACGATTGTGCCAACACAGGGCCAGACCCTGAATCCGATCTCAGGAGCTTATGGGACATTCTTGTGGTGGTTCACTTCCCGGAGAAGTTCTGGATGGTGGAAACATCGAACTTCTGTGCACCGGAATCCTTCATCCCATATGAAGTCGAGTGCTTCCGTCGAACCCTATGGGCGGCACACTTCCATCATTATTATCATCAGGTGGTGTACCCTAAGAGCCAAGTTCACTTTGAGGAAATCGTCGAGAAATGTCGTCATTTCGATTCAACCGCACTCCCCGTGGCCCAATGCCATGAGTCATCGGGTCCCCATAGGACCCGCCAACAAACATGCATTCAGAGTTTACATGTACTCCACAAAATTATCAGAGAAGCTACCCCCTACGTGGTAGTCCATGGCTGGGGGAAGTACACTGCCCTCCTCTGCATCCCTATTCGATGGCATCCTGACTCGCTATGCGATATTAATGACATGCCCCCGAGAATGGTAACAGTCTATATGGTCGACGTCATGGACAACGAGGACGAGTTGGAATTTCTCTATGGAGACTTACCCCTTGAGGGTGTGCCACCACTGTTGGATCCACAAGGACCGATTACTCGTCAGCAGAGGAACCTCCTAGGTCTCCCTGCACCCACCGAGATATTAGTAATCAGCCGGAATTTTGGTAAGGGTAAAGAGCATATTGGAGCTGTCAAGTATTCTGACATGTACGCCTCAGCGCAGAAGACGGAGCAAGACCCTGAGAATGTTGTGTTGTGCCAGCAACTTTTCGAGAATAAGAGGTTGGTCGATGAACTCATGGAAGAATGCGCTATACAGCGACGACCTGACTATGGTGATCCTATGCTGATGCAACTGGGGCAGGAACAACATCCCCCCAGTGAGATGCCTCCGAGAAACCCTGATCATATCGCTCCCATGGACAGGGTTGATGCTAGAATTGATGACAAGAGGCTGCGATACGTCTCACCAAACCCTCCCGAATGAAACGAAAATATGAGGAATCTAGTCTGGGTTCCCCCAGCTGCCCCGCAGGCCAATCCACCAATCTCTCCATATTCCATTGAACTCATATACCATGTCGAAGACACTGGAAATGCACTTGTGGTTAGGGATCCCCGTCAAGACAAGGACCCCCGCCTAAAACATCCAATGGCGGCACTCATTGTCCGCCACGGGGCATCGGAAAAGCGACAGGTTGCAGTCCCACCACATGGCAAGCCAAATACAGCATGGGTGGATAATATGCCTGCGCCCCCAGGTTTTGGGAATCCCACATTCTCACCCTTTAATGGGACAGGGGACCCACCACAACACCTGGACAACTTTTCCTCAAGGATTGGCCCCATGATGGGGACTCCATCACAAGAAGAAGCCACCATGCTCCGATGTTTTGTGCAGACATAGGAAGGCCTTGCGTTCGTCTGGTACAACCAGCTCCCCATTGGATCTGTGACCGACTGGGAGGATCTTCACCGAAAATTCCTATACCAGTTCAGCTCCACCACACGGAAGACCAGCATCGCCGACCTCTTTAAGGGCAAACAAAGGCCTGATGTGAGAGTCACAAACTTTGTCACCTGGTGTAAGGTGCTCACATACTCCCTCAACATGACACTGAATCAAGATAAATTAATGAAGATGTTCATAGGGAATGTCAAAACATAACTGGTTTCTTCCATGACCACTCAGAACTACCCCGAAGGGTTCCGAGAGTTCTCAAATAAGGCCCAGCGCCTCGTGGAAGCTCTGCAACAGGCTAGCCAGGCATTATCACTGCACCTTGTGATCCCAGCAATGATGGATACCATAGCCAAGCCTGTCGTGGTGGCCCAAATAGAAGCCCCCGGACAGATAGAGTTGAATCTAGTAGCACCGGATCCACAGCCTCATAGAGGACCCCCACCTCAGGCACAGCCTCCGGATCTACAGTATCCTCAGAATCAGTAGGCGCCTCCGTCCAACGCGCCACCGCCACCTAGGCGAGGAAATCAGGGTCCACCTCCTCGATAGGCCCTTCCGGATCCTCGTTAGGGATAGGCTCCCAGAGACCCCTTTTTGGACATAAGGAATCGGTCCTACTCATTCAACGAGGCTCTGGTCCCAGGTTATTTTTGTAGCCCCTTAAAGTAAGGGATCACACAACTTCTTGAGTGAAAAAGGGCAGAAGATGCGAATCTCGCCGATCGCCCAAACTACTGCCCCTATCATCATATTCTGTGGAACACCATTAAGCAATACTATGTTTTTGAATACTGGATCCAATACCATGTCGATAACAATGTAGTCAGGCTGGGCCTGGCCCCAGCATAAGTGGAGGACATCTTTGTGAGGTCAGAAAGCGATAGCAACAGAGAAGGAGAGTGTTTGTAAGTTCCCAGTTGCGGATCTCAGAAGTACGACAACTGGATGGCTCGAAAAATGGTTTCTTGCACCCATGGAATCATTCACACATGCTTGAATCAGCCAGATCTTTCAGAATCTACAGCTAGATCTTCTACGTCACCATCTCAGCCAGCCTCTTCCCAGAAGATCGAGCATAGATGGCGCAAGAAGAAGCAATGCGCCCCACCAATGTGATCGTTATCCCGCACTCTTGGAGATTTCATGACCCCAGAGATGGGCATCCCTCTCAGAATCCTCCCAGTGGTGGATGATTCATCATGTGACAGTCAGCGTTACACTTCAGTTAATACCGTGGAGTTGGTAAATCCCTATATGACTCCCAACGAAGGGGAATGCCAGGCGAACCTCCCTAACGTCCCCAGCTGACACCATCATCGATGGAGCTGCGACCATATGGGTCATCAAGGAATGTCATCTGGTACATTTAGCTAGGCTATGCACGCCACTAAGACCAGAAAGCCGGCCCAACGCAGATCTCATCATGCACAACCTCCTCATCTAGTGTCCTCAGATCTACCTCCACCGCCGTTTGTGCTACTAGAACAGGAAAAGCTACCTCGTACGTACTGCGGCAAGTCTCTCCCTGCTATAGGCCAATCAAAGTTTTCCGTTCCTCATCAGGAAGATACTCTTCAGGCCACGACTAGTGAAAACGGGACATACCTAGCACTAGCCAGCAGCCTGTCCAGCCGGTAGGGCCCGTCATGCCTTCAATCGCATATTGGCCTCCTATAAGCCAATGTTCATGCCTGGCGTGGATGTATGATTTCCTAATGAACCTTTCCATCATTTCAGCGAGGCTCTGTATCTTTGAGGTTCTTCGCCTATCATCAGACATGCGTGAGGTGCTCATCGAGGCTTTAAGAATCCACCTCCAGTTTGAGACGGAGGTTGCCCCTGCAGAAGCCTTCCACGTAGAGGCAATTGAGAATGTATAATGCGAGGAAGTTATCTTGTTCTATGTTGAAGACGAATAACCTCCCATTCAGGGGAACATTCGTCCACTGTACATCACTGGTCAGTTCAATGGAGTGGATGTCCACCCCTATCTTGTTGACACAGGTTATGGGATTAACCTAATCCCGACTCAGACACTACGAAAGCTGGGATTGTCTGAGAATGATCTAACTCCCTATGAACTAATAATCTTGGGATACAACAGGACCAAGTAGACCTCAGTCGGCAAGATCTGTTTTAAGACCATGTTCGGGGGCATAGTCGCCAGTACCGAATTCATGGTTGTCTCCTAGGACACTGTGTACAATGCATTAATGGGCATGCCATGACTCTACCTTCATGAAGTGGTCCCTTCATCATATCACCAATGCCTCAAATACTCCCTCAATGGACAAGTAGGCATACTCCAAGGTGCCGCATCTCCTTTAGCCTCTTGCAAAGCTCGTTATCTTGATGATGACTATTTCTAGATAAAGGATAAGCAGATTCTGGAAAGTGAGGTTGAACCCGCACCTATCACAAGTGATCCCTGGGCAGGTCTGGATGATGCCTACATCTTCCTAATCCATTGGTTGGAGGGAACGAACCCCCAACATGGGGAAATTCTTCGTTGTCTCTCACATAAGAGGAAGAAATATTCCCAAGTTCAAGCGACGGTGGAAAATCACCTTGTACTCCTACACAAACCAATCCCAGGTTATCCCGAACCCTCCTACCCCTCGTACGGTATCAGGATGTCCACCCCATGGCGACGGTAGTACGTCTTATGTGTTGGTTTCACCAGGCAGTACTTATTCGGATCAAGACGACGTGCCACTATTGATTTGATATCATCAAGCATGGCCCCTTGGGCAGATGTCCAGATGGGATTGGATCAACTACTTTAATCTCCATAGTCTCAGTGGTGTGTGAATCTACCGACACACTGTCCACGGCTGTCCAGGCTGGTACCAGCCTCCCATCAGGTTCCTCTGATCAAGGGGAACCCTCACCCACTAGTAATACCTCCTCCGCAAGTGAATAATAGGATTTGGAGGATGATCCCCCATCCTTAGATGAAGGTGTCTCCACCATAGTCGATGAACTGGTACATGTTAACCATGGTAGTGAGGTAGATCTGAGACCCATGTTGATCAGTGCCGCCATGCCCCTTGAGGAGCAATAGTGGTACGTAGACATCCTGAAATAGCACCGTGACATGTTTTCCTAGAGTTATGATGAGATTCCAGGACTATGTCCCTAGGTGGTCGTCCACTGTCTCGGTCTCTCTCTAAATCATCGCAGGTTCGAGCTGCCTCCTAGAAAGATGCACCCTTCTCACAGTGCCATAGTTGAGGTTGAGGTTGACAAGCTCATCAGAGATATCTTCGTCAAGGAGGTCTAGTACCCCAAGTGTCTAGCCAAAATTGTGCCAGTCAGAAAGAAGAACCGACAAATCAGGGTCTATATCAACTTCTGCAATCTCAACTGCCACTGTCAGAAGGACGATTTTTTCATTCTAGTGGCAGAATTGTTGATTGATGCTACGGCTGGGTTCCAAGCCCTATCCTTTATGGATGGGTATTCTAGGTACAACCAAATCCATATGGCCACCATAGACGAGGTGTCCACCACTTTTAGGTCCCCCCAAGGTACTTTTTGCTACAAGGTTATGCCTTTGGACCTGGAGAATGTTGGTGCCACCTATCAGCGGGCCATGCAGTACATATTAAAGCCAAGTCTTGGAACATAGGTGGAATGCTATGTGGACGATCTGGTCGTCAAATCTCACCAGCACCAAGACCATCTCAAGAAACTTGAGAAATTGTTCGGTTTCCTATGTTCCCCCAACCTGAAGATGAACCAACTTAAATGTGACTTTGGAGTCACCTTTGGAAAGTTTCTCGGCTTCTTCATCAGATACCAAGGCATCGATATCGACCAATATGAGATCATGACCATCATCCAGTTGTCCCCCCGAGCAATATTAGGAAGCATTGAGGGTTGCAAGGCCACTTAGCCTAAATACACTAATTCATCGCGAACCTGGAAGGCAAGTTTATGCCCTTTTCTCAACTCATGAAGAAGGGAACAACCTATTAATGGGATGAAGAGTGCTAGACTACGTTTGAGGAAGTCAAGCAATATATGTTGTGGCCTCCGGTCTTGATGCCACCAGTCGCCAGAAAGCTGATGGTCCTTTATGTGATCACCCTGGAGTGGTCTCTCGGTGCCCTACTCTCCCAGAAGAATAATGAGGGGATGGAGAATAGTCTCTACAACCTCAGCCGCATGCTACTTGATACGGAGACCAGATAATCTCACATTGAGAAGAGCTTCCTCACGCTGGTATTTGCTGTGTAGAAGCTGTGACATTACCTGCAGTACCATGAGGCACAACTGGTATCACAGGTAGATCCGTTGAAGTGCATCCTGAACGACCCCATGTTGACTGGCCGACTAGCGCGGTGGGTGGTGATCCTCCAGCAGTTTGACATAAGGTTTCTCCCCCATAAGGCTGTTAAGGGACAAGTGTTGGCAGACTTCCTTGCTTCCCATCCAGCTCCTGTCGACCTGTCCTTGGTCCTTGACTTCCCTGATGAGGCAATCTTCTCAGTGGATCAAGCCACACTGTGTTGGAAGATTCATTTAGATGGTTTTCCCTGAATCCTCACCGGACGAAGGTTAAATGATCCCAAGCTCAACAGGGTAGGCTTGGGTATAGTCTTCAAAACACTGGCTCAAGACATTCTTCCCTACACATTACTATTATTGGAAGGCTGCACCAATAATGAAGCAGAGTATCAGTCTCTCATTACTAGTTTCGAGCTAGCCCTCTAGATTGATGTGCCCCATTTTCATGTGAAAGAGGATTCCGAGCTAGTCACTAAGCAGTTCAACGTTGAATATGTTGTGAGGAAGCCAGAACTCGTACTATTATTGGAGTGCACTCTCCAGCTGATGGCCGAGTTCTCTTCTCAGCCAGAAGTTTCTCATGTTCCCTGATCTCAGAATAGTAATGTTGACACCCTCGCTAGGCTAGCTTCATCACTTGCGGAGCCCGAGCAGGACGACCTGATTATCCACGTGGCACACCGGAGGGTGGTTTCTCCTATCTCTCCGGATAATGGAGATGACACACAGTTAGGTCACCTGACCATAGGCACCACCACGACAGGACCCCCAGGTCCCCAAGATGCAGTGGTTGAACTGATTCCCCGATGGAGGGCCCCATTTGTCAAATACCTCAAAAAATGTTTACCTCCCACCCGATTGGGCCGAGCGCGAGCGAATCCGACATCACGCATTACATTTTACCCTCCAGGACAGTCCTAGTCTTGAGATAATATTCTAAAATCATGGTTTTGATGGTATTCTCCTAAATTTAATTCATGGAGTCGAGATCCGATAGGTAATGCAGGAGGTTCATGGCGGTTCTTGCGGTGCCCACCAGGCTGGGCCAGAACTGTCTCACTAGATTCGGAGATTTGGGTGTTTTTTTCCCTCCATGATCCATGACTTCATAGACTTTGCTAAAAAGTGTCATTCATGTCACGTTTATGCCAACTGTGTACAACTTCCACCAGAGGAACTTCACACTACCATGTACTCTTGGCCCTTTGTGGTGTGGGGACTCGGTGTCGTGGGACTGTATCCATCGGCGACAGCTTGCCAATACCGCTTCATCCTAACTGATAGGGATTTATTCTCCATGTGGGAGGTGGAAGCTCCACTCAAGGAAGTCAAGGCTCGATCCATTGTCGATTTGGTGAGCTCCAACATCATCTACCGATTTGGAGTCCCTCACTCCGTGCTCACCGATAATAGCACAAACTTCCGAGCAGGTGAGTTGAAGAAATTGTACGCCAAGTACAATATATGTTCTAACCACACCTCCCACTATCATGCACAGGAAGATGGATAGATCTAGGAATTCAACAAGACCCTCTATAACATTTTTCAAAAAATGGTTTGTGAGAACAAGAAGAGTTGGCCAGACAAGATCCCCAAAGCCCTCTGGGCTTGTCATACAACGACTCGTAATTCTACACAGGTTACCCCATATTCCATGGTGTACAGAACTGACGCCATCTTTCCCATTGAGATTCAGCTGTCCTCATTGCACACAGTAGTATATGATCAGTAGGCGTCATATAAGGTAGCTGAAATCTGTCTGGCTGAATTGGAATCACTTGATGAGAATAGGCTTCGTGCCCTGCATAATCTGGAGAGGCACCAGAGTAAGATCGCCAGATCCTTCAACAAGAAATTTCACCTCCGCTCTTTCTTACAAGGTGACCTGGTATTGGGCCTCATGACACCAATGATACCCGGCAGGAAGCCACCCATGTTAGAGCCCAAATGAGAAGAACCTTACATAATTCACAAGGTTTACTCCAATGGCGCGTACTACCTGGTTACTATGGATGGTGACGGTATAACTCCTCCCACCAATGAAATGTTCCTCCAGAAATAATTTTCCTTGGCCTCACGGTCCTTCATGACCATAAACAGGATGGTCCCACATGACACTAAACTGCGCGACAGTCCCTCTTGACCCTAAACTGCACGACCGTCCCCCATGACCTTAAACCGTACGGTCCTGCACGACCTTAAACTAGATGGTCCCACATGACCCTAAACTATGAGATGGTCACACATGACCCTAAACTGTGTGACGGTCACGCATGACCCTAAACTGTGTGACGGTACCACATTAAATTTAACCGTACGGTCCTACACGACCTTAAACTAGATGGTCCCACATGACCCTAAACTGCGCGACGATCCCACATGACCTTAATCCTTACGGCCCTGGATGACCTTAAACTGGATTGTCCCGCATGACCCTAAACTGCATGACAGTCCCACATGACCTCAAAACCATATGGTTCTGCACGACGTTAAACTGGATGGTTCCACCTGACCCTAAACTACACGACGGTCCCACATGACCTTAAACTGTACGGTCCTGCATGAACTTAAATTGGATGGCCCCGCAGGACCCTAAATTGTGTGATGGTCCCACGTGACCCTAAACTGTGTGATGGTACCACATGACCTTTAACAGTACAGTCCTACACAACCTTAAAATGGATGGTCCCGCATGACAGTAAACTACGCAACGGTCCTTCATGACCCTAAACTGTGCGACGTACCCACATGAACTTAACCTGTATGGTCCTGCACGACCATAATTAGATGGTCCCACATGACCCTAAACTTTGCGATGGTCCCACATGACCTTAAACCATACGGTCCTGCACGACCATAAACTGGATAGGCCCACATGACCATAAACTGCACGACGGTCCCACATGACCTTAAACCGTACGGTCCTGCACGACCTTAAACTGGATGGTCCCCCATGGCCCTAAACTGCGCGACTGTCCCACATGACCTTAAACCGTATGGTCCTGCATGACCTTAAACTGGATGGTCCCACATGACCCTAAACTACGCGACGATCCCACATGACCATAAACCGTCTGGTCCTACATGACATTAAACTGTGCATCGTCCAGTATGATGTCAGACTGCATCTTCAGAACTACGTGCGACCTAATTTCCATCCACATGGGATATGTAGGAAAAATCGGACGCTTTTTCTTGAGCCTAGAACCAAACTATTCTCCTTGACTATCCCCCCTTGGATAGATCTCTTGGAAGATCCTTGCAGGATATGGTATAGGCTTCCATATCCCCACTCATATCAGGATTATAATGGTCGCACCATGTAACCACTACCATTATTCTATTCTCCCACGTCCTCACCATAATATGTTAAACTGCATGGCCTTCATGAACTACGTACGGCTTTATTCCCATCCTTATGGGATATGTAGGAAAGCCTGGATATTTCTGCTGTTGGCCCAGCCCAAATGCCAGAATCTTTCCCTCGGGTCAAGATATATGGCAGGGGTGAAATTTTTTCCCCCAATTCATGTCAAGCAATCCTCGATCTGGCCATACGTCCCGCACCCAGAAGACGTTCTCCGTTTTCAAATATGGGTACAAATATTCTTCACCCACTCCTTTGATTGGGATTCTATCATCTTCCCCATTCAGAAGGCCCCCTGAATGGTATGGATGCCAGGCCTAATGGATCTCTTAACACTTCAGGACAACACCCACGATGATATTGAGCTACAATCCGATACAAGTCCCGCATTGTGAATATGGTTAGCGGTCGATTCTCATTTGTTACTCACATTTCAGGTCATTATAGGAACGTTTTGTTTCGAACATAGTCAACAACTATCCTGTGACATTGGACCCACCCCTAGATGTACCAAACATTGACTGTAGTGGCCCATTCTTCCCCATTGTGTCTTTAAGAGACGAACTCCCTTTAGGAAAAGCCAGTTTCTAGTTCCCAATTTGACGGGGAGAGCCGAGACAGGCTCCTTGTTTCCCACATTGACCATTGCTCACATGGGTTTAGGAGCTGTGATGAGGCGGTAACCGTACAAGAGGGCATACGACCTTCCATACAAGGCCCATCCTCAGGCCTCATTGCCTTCTCGGGCCCTATCCCAAGTTCTTAACCGGATTGTACGGTGGGGTGTGGGATTATGTCTTCATTCATATCGGGTTACTCATCGTTCCGTACACATCCCCAGATAAGACACCTAGTTCTCTCTTTCGTCCTCACTACAGTATGTTAAACTACAAACTGTTCGGGACTTCCTGAACGAGGCCTAGCCTCAGGCCCTTTGTACTTCATGGGCCCTATCCCATGTTCTTACCTGGATTGTACAATGTGGTATGGGATTACCTCCTCATTCATGTCGGGTTATTCGCCATGTCGTACAGCTCCCTTGTTTGGGGCATCATCCTCTTCTCTTTTATCCTCAATGAAAGAAGTTAAACTGCAAAATGGTCGGGCCTTCCTGACTGAGGCCCAGCCTCAGGCCCCTTGGCCTTCTTGGGCCCTATCTGAAGTTCTTACCTAGACTGTACAGTGTGATTTGGGATTATGTACTCATTCGTGTCGTGTTCCTCATCATTCCATGCACCCCCTCGTAAGGGTATCTTACCCCTATGCACCACCAAGAACTAGGTTTGGATTTATTCACATCCTAATGGGATTCGTAGGACGACTAAAATGTCTAGAATACGGGTCCAACCCCATCTCTTAGAAATCTTCATTTTACCTTGGCCATGTGGCCTACCCTTTTCCCTAGAGGGGACTATATGGTGTGGTATGAGATTATGTCTTCATTCACATCGTGTTTGTAATGACCATGCCACATACCTCTCCCTACTGGGAGCTCTCTATCCACTATACTATATTCATCCATTTAAATCGGGTACTCTCAATTTGAGCACCCTCGTCGACCCTTTTCGGCAATTCACCAATGTGCCTATGGGTACTCTGGTTTAGTAACAGGAATTTCAGATTCTACTCGGACATGCTTCCACCCGTTTCCCAGGCATCATGTTCCAGTTCATTAAGGCTTCCATAATATTTCTCATCTAATGGGACCACCTGAATGGCATGGATGCTCGGCTCGAGGTCCCTCCTACCATAACGGGACAAAGTCCTTGAGGGTTTCAAAAAATGAACTGATACAAGTCCCACGTTGCGAATATGATCAGCGGTTGATTCTCATTTATTTTTCCCATTTCAGGTAACATGATAGGGATACTGTGTTTTTTCCATAGTCAAACAGTTATACATAATCATCACGCCAACCTCATTAAGCACAAGAAATAGGTTTCATGATTCACATCCTTCTCCACCTCATCATGTCCAAGTAAACCTCTAACACTCTTGACACTATTCCAGGGTGAGCATCTGCACGTTAGGAGAACAAATCCATGGTAAGGGCGTCATTCGGGGCTCTGCACCGATTTACCAATGATGGGAATTATAGGAATTGCAATAAATATCTTCCTCCCTTGTTTCCCACACCAGGTTTCACTCACGTGGGCTTAGGGATCGGGTCGAGGTCTATGCTTACATAGAATGCTTCCACCCATCCATGGTCCGAGCTCTAAAACCATAAACTAAGATCCCCCCATAACTACGTACGGCTTGATTCTCATCCTCATGGGATATGTAGGAACGCCCAGACCTCTTGTCATTAGGTCTAGTTTGAGTTCTGGTAATTTGGGTTTTCTGTCCTGCCTTCTGGACTTTGACTGCAAGACTGCATGGTGTGGTATGGGGTTACCTCCTCTTTCAAATTATATTTTAAATATCTGCACTATGCACACCCAATTATAAGAATTAGCTCTCCTGTCCTCTATCTCGCACAACATTAAACTGTATGTTGTCCCACACAACATTAATATGAACCCTCTAGAACTACGTGTGGCTTGAATCCCATCCTTATGGGATACATTGGACCACATGGACGTCTCGTTTCAGGTCCAGCTCAACTGAGAGCTAGTTTCTAGAGCCCCTATCACTCTCACCTCTATTTGGGCCCCTTGTCCCGAGGTTCCCCTCTAGAATATGTGTACGATGTGATGTGGGATCATTTCCCCATTCACGTCGGGTATGTTTTATTGCAGTGTACACATTCCCCGCCTTGCATCATCTCTACTACGTCCACACTGCATGAGGTTAAAATGCATGCTATGTCCCGTCACGTGACCCTAAAATATGACATTATCATTCTGGCTGCATAATGAGAAATGGAACTGCATTGTGATGACCTTATCATAGAGTAAATCACGTTGTGTATAGGTCATTTAACATACCATTTTTGAACGCCTACTATTTCTTGATTCTTGTGGAGGCGCCAGGGCCTGCTACCCTATGCATGTTGCTTCATAATAAAACCCACTCACGTTAAAGGAAAAACTAGATTTATCAAATGATGCTTCTTTTGGTGTGAGGGCCACGCCCACACACCCCTTTTTCACTGGCACGGGTACCTTACCCTACCACTACAAGAACTACATGCAGCTTGATCCCCATCCTTATGGGGTGCGTGGGAATGAATGTTCACTTCACATCAGGCTGAGCTCAACTCTTGATTTTGGTCCCTCGGCCTAAAAAACTCTGAGGAGCACTTGGTGGTCAGAACCCCCAATTCCCATTCATGTCGATTATTTATAGTTACCCCACCATGTGCCTCCCATGTTTCCTCCCATCCATTTTCTGAGTCTTATGACCCTAAAACGAGATCTCCCTGTGGGGAGGGAATTGACCCCCTCTATCTAATACGTCTCATTGTCATGTTTAGATGCGTTTTGACAAAGAGCCTGAGGTGTGTAATTTTCATGGAGACATTCCTCCCGTTCCATGTACAAGCTTTGTGGGATCGCTATTTGGATCCTCATCCTCTTCAACGTCCAAAATGACCCTCTAACGACGCAGATTCTCGGCTTAAGGTCTCTCTATGGATACTGGGCCTAAGGGCTCTCCTACCGTTTTGATCCAACGACCCTAAGGATCTTGGATGACATTTACGATAGGTCCCTTGTTTCAAACATGGTCAACGATCGACCCTCATTTATCTGTTACCATTCCCGGAAAACGCGATATGGATACTGTGTTTCCGTCACGGTCAACAGTTATCCTCTATCATTACACTCCCATCATTGTGATCCAGATTTCGAGCATCATGATTCACACATTTCCCCCTCCTCAGGTTCATATGGAATTCCAACATACTCAACCTTGCCTCTTCGTGCGTCTGGGTGTGCTACATGGATGGGTTACCATCATTGGTCCCACATTCACCGAGTGTCCCTCCACCCAAACATTTCCCTTCTTGCATTGGGAAAGTTCCCCAATTACTTCTTTTTTCCCTCATCGATTATGACTCACATGGGCTTAGTAGTTTTGTTGGGATGTACACCGGCACAGCCAGGCTTATCATCATCCCACAAGACGTTAAAATGTTCTTCTAGAACTACATATGGCATCATTACCATCCTTATAGGATACGTAGAGACACCCCGGTATTTCACCCAGGGCCCACCCCATGAATCAGAAATCTTGTTCTTCTTCATTTTTGGCCCACTGGCCTAACCCCTTGTGGGGAACCATAAAACTATAAATCTTCCCTGAAATAGTTTGGGATGCCCCAAGATGACATTAAGAAGCGACGACTCCCTCGCTAGAGAGGCCCTGTCATAATGAAGGAAGGATCCATGATCAGACCGATGAGCCATCTAGTGTGCTTCCACCACGATGGCATAATTTCAAGAATGTTGGATTCTGTTCAAAAAAGCCATCACTCCACCCTTCACACTTTGCACACCCTTTATTCAGACCCTAGTCATTTTCATATTTAATGAAACCCCCTAATAGTATGGACTCTTGGCCTATGGCTCACCTACTAGCATAGGCCAATGTTCTGGAAGACAAATGGATGGAATTTCGAGTCAGGTACCATGTTTCGAACATGGTTAAAGGTCGAACCTCATTTTTCATCCCCATTTCAGTCTAATGTAATAAGGATACTGTGTTTCGAACATGGTTAACATCTATCCTTCATCATCACACCACCCCCATAGTGTTCTATATATTGGGTATCGTGATTCGCACCTTCCACTCCCCTGTGTTCAGACTAATCTTAACGCCCATGATGTTACCCCGCTCGTGCACTAGAGCACACCAGATGAATGGATTTATGATTGTTCTAAGGTCTTAATCCTCTGATCGGGCCTCTCCCATGTCTTTCCGGAAGATCCGAATTGGTTACCTAAAACTAGGATGCCGGAAGCTTGGCTGACGCATTATGTTCAGATGGAATAACATGGTGATCACCCCTTTTTCTCACATTGGGCTCGACCCGTGTGAGATTAGGTACTGACCAATGGACACTTGACGAATATAACAGATGCGTATAAATCCAACCTCAATAACGAAACTCATGTATTCTATGGAATCAGATAAATCAAAACATGAAAGTACGTTTGAGAATTTGTCATCCATACAGGACTCAGGGGTCTATCTATCCCATGGAAGGGTTGACCCTGTCAAAAGAGAGTTGCAGTTCTTCCACCCTCTAACTTGTGGCGTCCAGGAGTTGCTGTCACCGACTCTACACCTGCTCCTCCTCAATAGCGATGGGGTGCAGTTCATCAACGACATTTTGGGCCTGCTCTACGTCAGCCTGAATGATGGCCATTTCATCAGAATCTTGCCTTATATGCACTTCTGCCTCTGCCAGCTGGGCCTTCAATCACAAGATCTGCTCTGATTGTGCATTAAGAGAGGCTGAGTTCTCATCTACTCAGGTCTATATCCATTGGATCTCATTTTTAGCCTCCTAGAGCTTTGGGATATTCATCTACATCCTCCAATGCAGGCCCACACTGAGGCCGAGATCATACTCATAGATCTTCTCCACCATGAGATCTCAGATGAGCTGGTGAGGGAATTGGGTATCCACTCCCCCAGCACACAGTTCGCACAACCGTGATCAAAGTCAGTCCATCTCGTCCAGCCATAATTCATGGGGGGGGGGGGGGGGGGGGGCATTTTGATAAAGCACACGATCAGCTTCCATGATCGGAGATAGACTATCTCGTTTTCCTCTTCGTCAGAGTCCATCTCATCCCAGTATGCACGGTTGGAAGGCTCATATTCGGGGTACGCCCTCAAGAAATCTTTAGCTGGATCTGTATCTGGTGTTGGATTAGGCACAACATCTCCCTTCAGATCAGGCGTGGTGGGATTTGGGTTGAACGGTTGTTCATCATCGTCGGACCCCACCTCAATAACCTTATGCACGACCCTTCTAGCGGTCCCTCCAATGATAGGGAGCGTTGTAGTTCAGGTGGGGTGGGTATCTATCGCCACAATTACAGGCATGCCCCTGGGAGGGGTGCCATTGGAAATCCCAACCAACCTCGCCGCAGCGGTCCATGCTAGCCGAAAAACTGTACATAATAGAGAAGGGTATGGACATCAGTTGGCATGATCAACGTGTGGCAGTAATGAGCTCAGTAGAGAGGAATTAAAGAGATTGAACTTCTGGGTCCGCTCCTGAGTTGATATTGACGGGATCGCAACGTGTAGCCCTCCGTATATTGTTGGAAGGTCTAGAGATTCTAGAGGATCCACCTCAGGTGTCCTTGCCCCACCAAATACAGAACTGGATGCGGCCACAGTTGCGGGTTCCAAGGGACCTGCATCAGCGCCCACTGAGGGGCGAGAACGAGGTTCGTGCACAAGGTCCTCCTCCACGGTTCAGATATTGGTATTAAATCCATAATGACGTGAGAGAAGACCTGGAGGAAATAAACTTTGATGGTTACCTTGAAAGCCTCCTCAAATTCATTGAGACCCGAGTCTTGATCCCCGACTTCTCCTCCCTCCAATGGGTTCCCTCCTCCGGCCACGTCCCCCAAAGAGGATTCATATGATTCTTCTGATAGGGGGAAGTGCTCTCTCAGCTCAGTAGCCAACAGCTGTGGGGGAAATTTCTGTTCCAGCAGTACCTTCACCCAGTCTGTCATTGGACGCGGGGCACCCCTAGAATGCACAAAGTCCTCCAGATCAGCCATATATTGCTCCACCTTTTTCGGCGATACTGCGAAACTAGCCTGGACAGGGCCAATACATGGTAAATCCATCCCGATATGGTTTAGGTGTTGACACATCTTAGACGAGCTGAGGAATCTCCCGTTGACATCCCAAATGTCCAAGGCATCCGAGAAAGCAGCATTCTCTGGCATGTCGATATGGTGGATCCATTTCCCCAGCGCCTGAGTAGATATCCTATGGAATCCCCTAGGTGGCCACCCCTCCAGATGGCTCTACTCTCCTGGGGCCACCGGATCCGCTGCCGTTGTTGAATCCGGCGCCGTTGCCTCACCCTCAACTGGTGCAGGTCTTTCCACCATGGAATCCTAGTCGCCGCGAGAGGCCCTTGCCACCCTTCGACCCCAACCTCGAGATAGGGAAGGCCCGCCATCACCAGCTCGAACAGTTGGCTACATCAGCATTTCCCCAATATAAGCTGCCTCCTAGCTTATGGAGTACTCCTTCAACAATCCAAAGGCGGGTGTTGGCGGAGGAAATGTATTCATCATTTTACCATCTTCCCGTGTGAACATGAGACACAATTTCCTCATCACACATGGGTGATCCTCGTGGTGCACCTCCCACAAGACACACTGAGTCAGTCGCTGCACGCACCAGAATTGCCTTGCAAACCGGCGTGGGGTGTACGGCTGGTAGAGTGGCTCGCGACCCACCCTTGCCACCAAGACTCTTCCTTGAAAGGCTAGAATATAGTCCCAGTACTCTTCTATCCCCCAAACATCATCGGTGAATTCCCCCGTCGGTAATGGAAATGGGTGAAAATTAAACTCTTCCACCTTCCATACCCAGTTTAGCACTAACAGTACGGTCAATTTGGCTGGAAAGCTCCTGACAGAATTCAGTATGGATGGGAGAACGTTTTACCCGAGAGTTGAGATGGGGTTCAGATACTCATAAATCCCCCTGGTGTTCGCAGTGATACACCCATTCAGAATATGGATGGGCCCACATACCATCTATATCCTCTTCCCCTTGCTTTCATGCCAAAAAATATTGTACAATTTGTAGAGCATAGTAATCCCTAGATTGACCTGCCCGCCTGTGGCCAACATGGAAGATATGATAAATGTGCTAGGCCACACCCCCATGTTGGTATCCCTCATGGGTAGGATCCAACCATAGATAAGGGCCGTGATAAACACCGCCAGTCTGACTACCGGTTGTTGTTCAGTATTGACACTTCAACCCCAGGTCTTCCACTAGTTTTCCTCCAGGAGCCACCAATATGAGTGCTCCTTGCCCCGTTGAACCCATTTCCAGCATGTCTGAGGCCTCGTGGGAAACTGTCAATCCACTGGGAAGTTTAAGAACTACTTGAACCACCACCTAAAGTGGACGTCTCTCACTGCTTCTTTGTCTTCCCCGGGCAGCAGCCCCTTTTGTTCCATCACCAGCCGCGACATCTACTCTGAATCCTCCTATGCACTCAATATAGGGTGGAACTCATTGTACATAGCCCCCAATATTGGGACCCCTGAAATCTAATGGACATCCCACAGACTGATACCGACCTCTCCATGGTGCAGGTGAAACATATTGGTCCTCGACAAACATCTCCTTAACAGCTCATGCATCAGTTTTTTTGGATGATATATGTGGAATTGGGAGGCCCATGCCCCCTCATACAAACCCACTCTCCACAACTCAGCTCTAAACACCTCACACGAGGCACCTACCCATTAGTCCAATGCCCAATCATCTATGAATTTTCCACCCTAGCGTAGGTCCCACTCCTCAGACTACCCCTTCATCATATTCCCCAAGGATGCCTTCAGTATTGTATGGTACATAGGATGAGACGTCTCCGGCTGCATTTCCTTCCCATCGATGCTATTCAGGTGGTAGTACAGGTAGTCAGCATTGATGGGTGTGAAGTCCTCCTGTGCATTGACCATCATCCTCCCTGAAACATTGGAGATGGCACGACATTATCTTGAACTAGCAAGCTGGTTCATCCCTACTGGCTTCAAGAATGAAGACGTAATCCCTCAGCCTGAATCCTTACAAGGAAAGTCTCTTACACAATGGATAGTTCTTCTGGAACTCCGATAGAAGCTCCGTCAATGAATTATGGTCCGAGTGGCTATGAAACAACTCTCTTACACCCAGACAATTTACTATCTCATCTCTCCTGGCGGCATGTACAAGCACCCCATGGGCAGCTTCTTGATGGGCCATTTGGTTTTATGACTTGGACAATTTTCAGGTCTGGTCATGAATAATGTTCATGGAGATCATTCGAAAAGCTGATTCATGGAGGCTTTCCTCAGCCTACAAGCACATGCTCGCGTAGCGCAGTCACGGAGTCAAAGACTCGTGGTTCACCGCGAAGCCCGATTCGCGAAGAGTAGTCACAGAGCTGTACGAATCAAGAGCACAAAGGGACAAAAACTAAGTTAAGGTAAAGGAAAAAAGAGAGGTCAGCCTCCCCTATTTATAGGGGGAAGCCTGCAGAGCTTCGCAGAACATTGAAAATGTGGCAAGCTTCGCGGTGCACTCGGCCTGTACGTCGGCGGTTCACCTCATGAGTTTCCTTCGCAATCAATCTCTATGAATGGATGAAGATTTTTGTGATTGACCCTCAGAAATTGACCCTTGATTTCTCCGTGGCTCCAAGTCTTAGAGGGGGAATTTTTTGGCGCCAAAATGATGGAAGAAAAAGAGTAGATGAGTCCCCATGAACTGCCTCGTGAAACCCATTTGCCAAAACCCCGGGGGGCCCGCAAGCCCACCGTGAAGCACAGATGCGGACCCCTCCGCGAATGCATGTGCCGTTCAGGGCCCACCATGAAGCAAGGAGGCAGACCCCTCCATGAATGCATTTGACATTCACGACCCACTACGAAGCAAGGATGCAGACCCCTCTGTGAACGCAATAGACGTTGACGAGTCCTCCGCGAATCAAGGAGGAGGACCCCTCCGTGTACACAGTTGATGTGCACACACACCGCGAAGCAACCAAAGAACTCTTCGTGCCGCGTAAGCTCTGATTCACGGCCCCTCTTGCCTATAAATATCAGGCCCCACCCCCCCCCCCCCCCGATCCCAAAATATATAAAATCCAACCTTTTGACTTCATAGCTCCCAAATCACAAATCACCCTTTGCTTTATGAATCATGATCTGTGTGAGGTACTTTTTCTCTGAGAAGTACCTCCTCCTTGCCTTGTTTTAATCCCCTCTTCTGAGAGAGATGCCTTTTGCGAAGCCCAAGGGCCTTCGCAGAGGAAGGGGATCCCCAAGGGGACCCAAGTCATCACAGAGCATTTATGCTTCACGAAACATCCTCCAAGTACACGTGATACACATGCCATGGCAGGGTCACTGTACTTCGTGAAGCATATCGCTTCACGACACTTTGCTTCACGAGGCGCTAGTGCTCCGTGTGGCAGTGATCCGCAAATGCCTTTCCACTTCGCGAAGCACCTCCCATATTCACCTCCTTCCCCATGCTAAGGCTAAAGAACCCCACTTCGCAAAGCACACCCCTTCGCAAGTTACCTCCACCACGCAGGGAAATATAGCTCCAAAAGGCCCCCGCCTATGGATCCCTCTACTTGACAATTCATTTTCTCATGCAAACCTCCAGGTTTGCACGATGTGACTTAAAAGTCCCATGGACGCTAATGCCCGTAGCATTGCTTCGCCTAATTCTTCTTCACATAGGCACTATAATGACTATTTCTTCTTCGCATAGCTATGCTAACGTGGACCCCTCAATGGATCGCTCCATAACACCCCCCAGTCATGGCATTGCCTATACCTTCCCTCCCTCAAGGAGTAGATGGTACTAGTGTTGTAAGTCCTAGGGGTGCGGAGAAAACCCACCTCGTCCGAGCTGTAGGACATTAAACTATAAGGCACCCTTATCCTCAAGACACGATGTTAAACTGTGACATCACCCCATGCCTCTCACAGGGGGTTCCCCCACCTTGGATATTCTCCACGCCCCCTGGTCTCCATAGGGAATGATATCTTCCTACAGGGAGTGGCGTTTGTTAGCAGGGAAGGGAATCCTCCTTGGTGTAAGCCCCCCAAAATTTCTCGTAGGAGGTAGCATACCTGCCCCTCCTCTCTTCCTGGGTGCCAAATCACTCTCCCACTGCGCTTTTTCACCCACGGTCCTCCACCTAGAGTAAGTCCCAGCACCATGGGCCGCTCAATGAGTAAGCCCCTCTTCACTTCCAACAGACGCAACTTTCGTGACATGGTTGTCAGGCCTTTGCTGCCTCTTCTTTCTCACATCAAGCATGACTAATGTGGGCTTAGAGTAAGCATTGACCATGACACCATCCCCATCCCGTATGACGTTAAACTGCAATCTATCCCAAACTATGGGGACATTGATCCATGTAAATACATGGTATGTAGGGAGCCTCCACTAGGTTCAATCCCACCACTTGTTGGTTGATCTGACCGCCTTCGCGTCGGTTCACCAATAATTGGGCCACCTAGAGCGTAATCCCCACACTATCCTAAACAATGTGGTATTTTATTCCCTGCCACAAGGATACGTAGGAAGCCTCCATGAGGTTCAAGCCCCACCACCATGGGTTGTCTAAGAGCGTAACCCCCATTCCACCCGAACTACAAGGAATTGGATCTGTTATATGGCCTGGTACGTAGGAAGCCTCCATGAGGTTCAATACCAACAAACTATTGGCCCTGACCGTCTCTGTATCGGTGTTCCAAGACCCATTTTCACCTTGGACTTCCTTAGATCATAATCTCCAATCCATCTGGACACCTGGTCCCTCTTCACGTCGGTTAAATGACCCATATTCATGGGCCGCCTCAGAGGGTATGCCCCAAATTCCATCGTCCCACATGACTGTAAAATACAATCCATCCCGAACTATGTAGACTTTGATCCGTGCTAAGGCATGGTACGTAGGAAGCCTCCAGGAGGTTCAAGCCCACCACCCGGTCATTCCGAACCCATTTATGTTTGTTCTCTATCACATTGGGCTGCCTCAGAATGTAAGCTACATGCCCGTCCATCATTATGTTAAACTATATTCACCACCGAACTATGAGGACAATGATTCCCCACAACAGGGATACATTGGAAGTCTCTTCGAGGCTCAAGCCCAAAGCCATCATTCATCCCGATTCTTACCCGAGCTGCTGCATCCTAGTGGGATCATATCACTTCACTCATAATTCCCCTCCAACAAATTCGAAAAGCTGCCCATGTGCTGGCCCCGACATTGGTGTTACCTCTAGGGTAATCATCAATCTGATCCACTCCAGTTAGTGTTCTGATCAGTCTGATCCATCCCTGTTGGATGATAAACTCACAACCTACCTGGTGTAAAACATGGGAAGCTGAGGAAAATCTCAGATACATGCCTATGGAATAGGATTCCTCGAATTCTTCATGGGATTCCTTGGGCTTCCTCACCCTTCAGAAGACCTATAATAAGAGGAATAAAATCATACGTGCGAGTGTTTCAGCATCCAGACAAGCTAGTGATGTCTCAACGTGACTACTCCCCCAACTGAAGGTTGTTGCCCTGGCTAGACCCCTTGGAATGTCCTGATAGAAGCGGTGTAATTAACTGGATTCCATGAAAACATGGCATTAAGAAGAGTTTCACGAACTACGTCTTAATTTATAAGGGAGACCCGGACTATGTGACATGTTCTGAGGAGGAATCCACATAAGGAAGAACTAACATCCCATCACCCTGTTTCGATCAAGGGGAAAACGTCCCTAAATAAGGAACAGATGTCACCCAACTTTGGAATGTAGTAATACGGGGAAACAGGATAGTGATGACGTCCCCCAATTGTGGAGAATGTGAGTGCCCTAGTGAGAGCGTCAGAAACTGTAGCCAACCCGTCGTTATAATTGTGGGACTTGCAGTTAGAAACCTGCTCCCACTCACCCTCGCCGTCACTACTCTTATCTAACCTCACAAAGACACCCGCCACTTGTGCCGAGGTTGGGCCCAGCCTAACTATGTTGTTATCAACCTGGTCTTGGATCCAGTCCTTAAACACATATCACTTCTTGAGGGTGTGGCCCAGAATCCGATGATAGGGGTAGCAGTTAGGACGATTAGTAAGATTCGCCTCTACTAGCCTTCTGCACTTAGGAAAGCATACAATCCCATACTCTAGGGCACAACAGATGTAACTGGGGACCTGGTTCTCGCTGAACGAGTATGTATGGTGTTTCATTCTAGATACGGAGCCCTTGGAGCCTAGCCTTTATGAGGAGCCGGAGGGTCCTGTCGAGGAGTTGGACCCTAATTGTCCCTCCTGGGTGGTGGAGGCACATTACGCGTGAGTTCCTGCCGATTCTGAGGATGCTACGGAGCCAGAGGCTATTCCTAAGGTAAAGGACCTCTGCAAGGCTACGGGGACGGTGCTATTGGTAGCAATTCTAGATGCTTGGGGGCTTCTATTTGGGACACCGCGGTGGGCTCGACTCTAGAATCTCGCCTTTTCAGGATCATAGGGGGCATCAGACGTGCCTGAATAGCCTGTTTCATAGCTTCTTTGAGGTGTTGGGCCTAATCTCAGAAGTATTATAACCCTCTAGGATAGTTCTGGGTTATCAAGGAAGGAACCAGTTTCATCATTACATTCCCTACGCACATCATCAGTAATTTATCCTGAGTTAGTGGCATGTTGAGGGAGTATGTTAGCCCCTTCCACCGGTTGATAATGTCTGTGACTCACTCATCAGACCATTTTTTTAACTTGAAGAGGTCTTTGATGGTGGTTTTCTGAGTGGTAGAGCTGAACTGGTAATGGAACTGCCTTTTAAGGTCCTCCCAGCTGGTCAAGGATCCGATGGGGAGCTGGTTGTACCAAACGAATGCTGGCCCCTCTAGTGTTTGAAAAAAGCAACAGAGCTTGGCAGCATCTTTCTATGCTAGAGTCCCAAACATGGGCCCACACCATGAGTTGAAGTGGGTAAGATGTTGCGGTGGGTCCCCTGTCTAGCTAATGGTGGATAAGGTGGGATTCTAGAATCCCGGAGGCACATGCATATCATCCACCCAGGCCTGGTATGGCTTGTCATCTGGTGGTATTTCCACCTTCTGCATCTCCAATGCCTCAAGGCGGGCTATGTCTTCCACGATATGATCATCCGGGATGGGGTCTCTCTCTTGACGGGGATCCTTAACCATGAGTGCATTGTCGGGCTCTTCAACACGATAGATAGGTTAAACAGCTCATGGAGCGACTAATGGAGTGGTCTGTAGGGTAGCTGGGGGAAACTGGGCCGGATTCCTCATATTTTCGCACTATTTGGGATGGTTTGGGGAGACGTACCGTGCCCTATTTCCATGATTTCTGGCTTCAGCCCTCTCCATGGGAGAGGTATGATCAGGGATTCCCGGAGGCATCTCATTGGGGGGAAGTTGTTTGTGCCCCTCTTGCCCCAGCCTAGGATCACCATAGTTCGGCCATCGTTCTATAGTGTGTTCAGCAAGGAGTTCGTCAACCAACCTCTTTTTCTTAACATGTTTCTTGGGCAACGCGACTTTATCGAGGTCCTCCTCCGTCTTTTACACTAAGGCGGATGGGTCAGAGTTCTTGACATCTCTCACATGCTTTTTTCCCTTACCAGTATTCCGGCTGAGTACCAACACCTCTGTGGGCACATGGAGACATATGAGGTTCCTCTTCTGATGGGTAATCCTCATTGATGGATCCAATAGTGTTGGTACACCCTCAGGGGGTAAGTCTCCATTGAGAAACTATATCTCGTCCTCCTTGTCCACGACGTCGGCCATGTGGTTAGTGACCCTTCTCGGCGGCATGTCCTCAATATTGCATAGCGAGTCGGGCTGCCGTCGAATAGGGATTAAGAGGACGGAAGAATACTACCCCCACCCACAGACTTTCACGTGGGGGGTATCCTCCCTTATAATTTTGTAGATTACCTTAATACTCTAAACACATTGCTGCTGGAGGCCTTACGACGGCTTGGTGACTCGGGGCATTGGGCCACAGGGAGTGTAGCCAGATCGATAAGATGGAACTTCTCGCTGATGTCTTCGAAATTCACTTAACTCCTTGGATATACAACGCGCTAATAATGGAGACTGAAATGCATCGCCCAGAGGGTGTAGCGAGAACACTCATCTTCCTCTGGGTGAGGGACTCAGGTATGCAGAAATCCCGCACTGCTACGAACCAGAACATCTCGGGGAAGTGGTCTGCTACAAGGATGCTCCAGAATCTCCTCGGCTCAAATTCAATGTTTGGCCCTTGATTTACACACTATCCAATTGGGGGATGTTGAGGAACTGACAGCGGTACTGTGGAAGACCACTGGGGCGGTAGGTTGGCCGGTGGAGAATACAGCGAATAGGCTGACTGGCCACATATTCTTGGGCTGTCTTCCAAAGAGTGTGGTGACATGGCTGCTACGTCGCAATAGGACAGGCTGAAAACTGCCATTCCTGGCTCAGGGGCCAGGGTTTCTAGTGGTGGTTCGCATTGGTGCTCACCCGCCATTGGTCCCCAGAATAGCTCTTTGTGATATCTTATGGAGGTAGAAAGCACTTCCGGTGATGATGACAGTGACTGCACGACTGTAACATGCGCGATCGCCCGATTTTTATCCTCCTGGATAAACCTACAGAGGAAGGTGTGAATCCTATGGACCGCACATTCCTGGAGCACCAGGCTGATGCGCCTCATCCCTACCCCGACCCTGGACTCAGATGAGCGAGGGGAGGGTTACTGAGCTGAATTACACTCGAATTCATAGTCTGAGATGTGGACTGGTTTTATCTTCGTCCGGGTCTTCCCGGGATTCTTCTTCTGGCGGTGAAGGCCCACCCTCCCGCCCCTGGGTGGCTCCTTGGGACAGGGCTGATTTCTAACATGTGTTCCTTCTGGCGCATTGGTGCCAGGGTGGAGAGTGATTCCCCTTATGATAGCAGGGGTGCGAGGATCACCAGGAAAAATGTCGAAGGGGACATTGGGAGGACCTTCATGAATAGAGCCTGAGCAGGAAAAACTTCTGCTGGAACTGGCGGGAGCATGGGGAGGACCTCCATGATTGGTGCAAGTCGAGCGAGGCTAGCCTTCACCCCTCTAGTTGCTGGGGCGAGGAGGACCTTCGCCAGCTGCAGAGAGGATATTAGGAGGATCCTCTTGTTTGATAGAGACCAGATGGGATATGTACCCACATCGATGGTTATGGGTAGGAGGAAGGACTTCATACCCAATGTGATGGGCATGGGAGAGGCTTATGTATCAAACATCACTGCGGCGGGGCATACATTCATTTAGATTGGGGGTAGCACAGGGCAGACCTCCATGTCGAGACATGAAATAGAGAACACCCATTCTCTCTATGGTAAGGTTAAGGGGACGACCTCCGTACAGGGTGGCATCACTACGGGTTGGTTCATGGTGACCCCTTCTTTTTCCTGCAACCAGGAGAGTTGACCCATCCTTCCCATGGGGCGTTTGGGGCCTCGATCCAGGTTGGGAATATGAGTGCCCATGCTCAGTGTGTGTAGGGACATTATGATAAGACTTGGAAGTTTCTCGGGCCACAGTAGCCATTGACGATGACGCCCCTTGGAGGGAGTCCTCATCTCGTTCCCAATACTAGCGTTGGGTCGGGCGAGCTGGTGCGGGTGGTGGAGGTGAATAGCTTACCTGCTCCTCCGACAAGGCCAGGCGGCGGTGCTGACGAGACCGTGTGGGGGACCTTGCTGGGATCCACTGGATTGAGACTCTGACCAATATGGGATGGACATCACCCACCTCATCAGCGTAAGGCCGGGGGTTGTTAAAGCACTACGAGGACAGGCTCCCAAAATGATTGAATGATGGGGTGGGGAGTAGCAGCCTCATGCGTGGCCCTCGGGGTGGTATTGATGGCGGGGCCTGGACGGCTCCAGGTCTAGGCGGGCCATATCCTAAGTTGAGAATATTCCCTCCTCCTCATAACGACATACGAGGTCTTTATTACCCTTCGTTGGATAACTTCTGATGGGGAGATGGGGCATGGGCGCCCCACGGTCGTGGATGCAGAAGCCGTTGCGGAAGTAGTGAAGCAACGCAGAGCGACTGTGTTGGCATTTCCCCTAAACATGCCTAGGCGGGCGGGTGGTGATCGCGTTCCTGTGGTAGCAACCTGAATCCTAAGATTCATAGATATGAACTCGTTAGTTCTGAAAGGAAAAATGAATCGACGACCAATGCCACGGTGCCATTTTGTCTTCCATGGCCGGTAAGATGGATCCCTGCTGACATCGTCGTGGAACGGGATGTCCAACATTCTACTGCCCCAACATCTGGTGAGTTTCACGCCAATCCCGCTATGGGCTTGGCGGGACCCGGATCCAGATAGCTGGATCCGGCAACAGATCAATCCATGGATGCCCAGAGCATTACTAATCTCTATTTTGAGGAGAATATCTTCATGTTGGGTTCACCATTTCTGTTTTTGATTCTTTCTCTAGGGTGTGCGCGTCTGTCTGTTTGAGTGCGACTGGCGCGACTTTGTTACCCTGCATTCCCAATTTCCAAAGGCGGGTGGCATCTGTTCCTTGTTCCGGGACGTTTGCTCCTTTATAGAAATGGGATGATGGGTTGTCGTTTCATCCTTCCGAGGATTCCTCATCATAACTCATCTCATAGTCCAGGTCTTCCTTTTAGATTTAATAAGTTGTTTGTGAAACTCTTCTCGGTGCCATATCTTCATGGACACCTATTAATTTTGTTTCTTTTGTCAGGACATTCAAAAGTGTCCGTTCAGGGAAGCAACCTTCAGTTAGTGGAGTAGTCATACTAGGTATCACTGACATGTCTGGATACCGGGGATTTGTGTGTCTCTCTTATGTCCCTTATTATATGGCTTCTCAAGGGCACAGAAGCCCGAGGTATCCCACATCGAACACGAGAAATCACATTCCATGGGTATGTGTCTGAGGTTTTCCTCAGGTTCCCATGTTTAACAAAGGGTATGACGTGATTTTAACATCTATCTGAGACGGACCAGACTGATCAGAACACTGATTATAGTGGATCAGATAGAGGAACCCCATGGAGGGAACACCGATGTTGGGGCCAGCACGTGGGTGGCATCCCAAATGTTGTGGGAGGGAATGAGGTTGCATGATCTCACTGGGATGTGGCGGCCCGGGTAAGAATCAGGATGGACGATGGTTTTGGGCTTGATCCTCGAAGAGACCGCCTATGTATCCCCATGGTAGGGAATCAAAGTCCGTGTACTTTGGGATGGTGTGGGGCTTACACTCTAGGCTTCCCAAGTGTTGGTGAACCGACATGAATGAGGTCGGAGGGACCAATGGGTGGTGGGCTTGAACCTCGTGAAGGATTCCTATGTACCATGCCTTGACATGGAAAAAAGGCCTCATAGTTCGGGATGGGTGTGTCGGCGAACTGACGTGAATATGGACCTGGGGTTCGATGGGTGTTAGGCTTGAACCTCGTGAGGCTTTCTACATACCATGCCTTAACCTGAATCAAAGTACCCATAGTTCGGGATGGGCATGAATATAGTTTAACGTCATGCAGTATGGGGGGAATTTGGGGCTTACATTCTATGGCGGCCCAAAGTGGAGGGTCTTGATCCTCATGGAGGCTTCCTACATACCATGACTTAACATGGATCAAAGTCCTAGTAGTTTGGGATGATTGGGTCTTACGCTCTGAGTCAGCCCAATGTGGTGGGGCTTTAACCTCGTGGAGACTTCCTACGTACCATGCCTTGACATGGATCAAAGTCCCCATAGTTCAGGTGGATAGGGGCTTACGCTCTGAGGTGGCCTAAGGTGGTGGGACTTGGACTTCGTGGAGGGTTCCTACGTACCATGACTTGACATGGATCAATGTCCCCATAGTTTGGGAGGATTGGGGCTTGAACCTCAGGGAGGATTTATACATAACATGCCTTGACATGGATCAAAGTCCCTGTAGTATGGGTGGATTGGGGCTTACGCTCTGAGGCGGCCCAAGGTGGTGGGGCTTGAACCTCATGGAGGCTTCCTATGTACCATGACTTGACATGGATCAATGTCCCCATAGTTTGGGTGGATTGGGGCTTGAACCTCAGGGAGGCTTCTTACGTACCATGCCTTGACATAGATTAAAGTCCCCGTAGTTCGGGAGGATTGGGGATTGAACCGCAGTGAGGCTTCCTAAGTACCATTCCTTGACATGGACCAATGTACCCAACGTTCAGGTGGATTGGGGCTTGATCCTAAAAGAGGATTCGTACGCACCATGCCATGACATGGATCAAAGTCCCCATAGTTCGGGTGGATTGGGGATTACCCTCTGAGGTGGACCAAG
The DNA here is from genome assembly GCA_963277665.1 of Viscum album. Lineage (NCBI taxonomy): Eukaryota > Viridiplantae > Streptophyta > Magnoliopsida > Santalales > Viscaceae > Viscum > Viscum album. The sequence continues at coordinate 1,860,474,044 of OY728133.1, read as the reverse complement.
GTGGTGGGGCTTGAACCTCTTGGAGGCTTCCTATGTACCATGCCTTGACATAGATCAATGTCCCCATTGTTCGGGTGGATTGGGGCTTACGCTCTGAGGCAGCCCAAGGTGGTGCGGCTGGAACCTCGTGGAGGCTTCCTACGTACCATGCCTTGATAGGGATCAATGTCCACGTAGTTCAGGAGGATTGGGGCTTGAACCTCAGGGAGGCTTCTTACATACCATGCCTTGACATTGATCAATGTCACCATAGTTCAGGTGGATTGGGGCTTATTCTCTAAGGCGGCCCAATGTGGTGGGGCTTGAACCTCGTAGAGTCTTCCTACGTACCATGCCTTAACATGGATCACAAAGTCCCCATAGTTCGGGTGGATTAGGGCTTATGCTCTGAGGAGGCCCAAGGTGGTGGGGCTTGATCCTCGTGGAGGCATCCTACGTACCATGACTTGACATGGATCGAAGTCCCCATAGATCTAGAGGATTGAGAATACAGTTTAACGTCATGCGGGACCAGGCAATGTCATGGTCGAATGCTTACTCTAAGCCCATGTGAGTCATGCTCGGTGTGAGAAACAAGAGGCAGAAAAGTCATGATGACCACGTCGCGAAGGGTGCATCCGGGGGAAGTGGAGTGGGGCTTACTCGTGGAGAGGCCCAGGGGGATAAAAATTGGGACTTACTCCGAGATGGAGGCCCGATGGTGAAAATGCGCAGCAGGAGAAGGAATTGGGACCAAAGAATGGAGGAGTCCCGTTTCCTATCACGCCCTCTGCTAGCATTGGCACCAAGGAAGTGAGGAGGATTAGGGGTGCTTCCTCTTACAATAAAAGCTAGGGGCTTACACAAAGGTGGATGCCCTTCCCCACAGACAAACTCCACACCAAGAATGAGGATATAATCCCATGTGGATACCAAGGGGTGTGGAGAATTCCCAAGGAGGGGTGACCCTGCGTGCAAGAAACGGCACCAGGTCACATTTTAACGTCATGTGTTGAGGATGATGGTGTTTGGTAGTTTAACATCCTACAGATCGGATGATGTGGGTTCGCTCCACCCCTCTATGACATACATAACTGGTACCCTCTTCCCCTTTGGGGGGGGGAAGGCATCTGCAAGGCTGTGATGAGGGGGTGTCACAGAGCGAACCATCGAGGGGTCCACATTAGCATGGATATGTGAATTAGCAATAGCCATTAGCATGCCTCTATGAAGAAGAATTAGGAAAAGAAAAGAAATGGGCGGTATCGTCAAGGGGACTTTAAAGTTTCATCTTGAAAACCTAGAGGGTCGCACGTGAAAATGATTTACTAAGAAGCGGGGTCCATAGGCAGGGGCCTTAGGGAGATCTATTTCTATGCGTGGTGGAGGGCACTTGAAAAGGGGTGTGCTTCGCGAAGTGGGGTGCCTTAGCCTTAGCATGGGGTAAATGTGCAAATGGGAGGTGCTTTGTTAAGTGGAAGGGGATTTTCAAATCACAACATCGCGGAGAAAAGGTGCCTTGCAAAGGAAGGTGTTGGGAAGCAATGTGGTTCGTGAAGTACAGTGAACCTGCCTTAGCATGTGGATCATATTTACATGAAGGGTGTTTCGTGAAGCATAAACTCTATGCGACGTCCCGGGTCCCCTTGGGGATCCACTTCCTTTGCGAAGACCCTTAGTCTTCATGATGGGAATCCCTCTCAGAAGAGGGGATCAAAACAGGATGATGGGTAGGCACTTTGCGGAGCAGAAGTATCTCACACAACTCATGGTTCGCAGAGCGGAAGGATGATTCGCGATTCGGGAGCTAGGAAACCGAAAGGTCAGATTGTCCATCCCTTTGGATCAGGGGGAGCCTGGTATTTTATAGGCAATAGGTGCCGTAGAGAGGAGCTGACACGGTGCGAAGAGTAACATGGTGTCTTCGCGGCTAGCTCACGAACTTCAAATGGGTTCGCGGAGCGTCCCGCCTCCTTTGCTTCACTGTGGGTTCACGGATGTTAAATTCATTCATGGAGCGTCCCACCACCTTTGCTTCGTGGTGGGTTCAGGAACACCAAATTCGTTCACAGATCGTCCCGCCTCCTTTGCTTCATCACGGGTTCACGAACATCAATTTCATTCGCGGAGCGTCCCACCTCCATTGCTTCGTGACAGCCACAGTGTTGGGCGGACTTCACAATGTGGCTTCGCGAGGCAGTCTGTGGGGCCGTCTTTGGGCCTCTTATTTTTTCTGAATTTTGGTGCAAACAAATATATTATAAAATCCTTCCAATTACAAGGATTCAAACGTATTTAGTATGAGTTTGAAGAATTTATAAGGATATTTATTTATGTAATAATATAGATGGATCTTTGGGTACACAATTATTTAATATTAGTGTATCATATGAAGTTTTATTTATTTCGTGAATTGTGATAAAAATTTATAACCATTGTGGTTTGGGTTAATTACTAAATACATAAGGAAAAGAATTATAATCGCTTTTATGGTTATGTGGTATTTAAAAGTATATTTTAGTGATTCATGAATTAAAAATTCATCTTTAATGGTGATGAGTCAGAGAAAAGTTTATATTCTAGTGGAAATTTTCAAAAAGATTAAATTATACACAACAAGTATGCATACAACCATAAAATTTCAGTCTAGATGGTGAAAGAAATCCTTCATATTTTGAAAAAGGGTCTTGAAATAAAATGTTGTCCTATTAATTTTTTTTGATGATATAAATTACCTTTTCTAGAGCTATTTTGTTGGATTTTTTCAATAAATTCCTATTTACAACATTCACTATCAGAATTTATTAATCCCTGGGAATTAGTTTTTCATTCCATATAAATCTTTTAACTTCCCTCCAGTGTTCTTCATATGCGGAAACCTTGTTTTTCATATCTCTATGTCACCTATATGACTCCCACATTATATTTTTCCAGCATTTTCTCTTTATTTCATTTTACTGATGTGGATTTCAATAATGGGATTATAAAAATGATAATTCTTTTATAAAAAAATGTATTTTGAGCGTAAAATTCATTTTAATGCGGGAGAGATTTAACATCGTGAGATTTTATGGAATATATTATTTCAATTTAATTTAAATTTTATGATATATTGTGTTACATGAATTAAATATTTTATCTTTAATAACAAACTTGATCATGTTTATCTTGTGCTTCATGTAACATTTAGTTTCATCGATAACTTATATTACACGCACGGATGAGTCTTACTTGAAAATAATATAAAAGTAAAAATATTATTTTATATGATTGTTATCTCATAGCCTTGGAATGGATGGAAAGAATATTATTTACTTAATTATGAAAATATGGTTCACACATGGTTATATTTTAATTCTTTGGTGACTAATTGATTATAAATTAATATTAAAACAAATTGTTTGAAAATGTTGTTTTTTTATGAAATATTATTTTTATGACCAAAAATGAATTTTATCTTAATAAATTAAATTAATCAGTATTATAGATAAATATTAATGAAAAATATATATTATATATTCAATAAAATATTTTTGAAATCATAAAATAAGTTTTATATTCATAAATCCATATTTAAGCCTTCAAAGTTGTATATTTTTAAAATATGGTTTTATCACCTTTAATAAAACACTTATTTTAAAAGAAAATCTCAAAATTTTTGAATATTTTATATGATTAAATAAGTATATTTTTTTAATTATTAATATCAAAATTTACATTGGGTGAATTTTTGGTATCTGTATTAGAATTTTTATTTTTTAGGAATAGTGATAAATAATTGAATTTAATTAAAAATAGATTTTCCCACTAAATAATTTATAGTGATAAATTATATTTTTAATTTTTTTAAAGTATAATTAGTTATATTATACATAAATAAATATAATTTAGGTCATTTTAATAAGATTGACATTGAAATTGGATACTAAAAAAAATAATTTTTTGAACTTTTTTTAAAAAACCCCAAGTTCTCGTTCTATATGTAGGGTTAATTTTAAAATAAATTATTCCAATAATTTTATTGTTATATGTAATATGGATTCCCTATTTTTTAAGTTAACAATTTATAATTTCTAGTAAGGTGATCTTTTTTTAATGAAATATACTATTGAATAGAATTAAAGTTTATTACAACGATTAAGGTAAAATTGAGTTTACTTACCTATTAATCCTTAATCTTAAGAGGCCAAATGACTTAAAAACAACTAAAAACCAGTTTTATGGAATAATATTTTACAACATACCATATTTTATCTAATTTGGTTCATTATTGGATGAAATATTTTCAATAGAGTCCTCCCAAGAATATTTTCCTTCTTATATTTACAATAATACCACTTCCCCTTCACTATAAAATGTCCCTCACTCTACCCATTTACTTACACCTATAATGATGTTTTTTTATCACACTCCTTAAAAATAATCTCCCAAAATCACTGATCTCATCATATAATCATTACATTGGTTTGAATGAAAACCAAGGACGTATGTTGGTGCAAACCCAAACGAGTTACCTAAAGAAGAGGTAACATTTTTCAATAAGAAATTTTTATTTATTTAATCATCCACCCATTAAATTTCTCTTATTAATCAGTTTTATAACCACTTGAATATCAAAAATAATCATATATGTTGTTATGTTATAGTTAATACCATCATAAACACACACTTCCATCAAATGGGTAACAACATCATCGTTGGTGTGTACGAAAGACTGCTGCATCACGAAATAATGTTGTTCTCTATTTCTTTACCACCTCTGATGGTCAGTAATTATGATGGAAATTATTTTTATATGGTATATATTATATTTTTAATTTCTTAAATCTTATATAATTATTTAAACATTCAATTTCATATTGGTGTGTACGAAAGTCAACTGCATCACGAAATAATGATGTAAATATATGCTTATTCATATTGACATTAGGTAATATAGAAAAATCATTCGGGAAATAATTTTAATTGAGATGTTTTTTACCATGAGTTTATGTGGAAATTATGGTGTAATAGAAGTGCTTACTTATGATTAATTTATTAATAATCATTATATAAGTAATATATATTCTATATGAGTGTGTTGGAAAAATATAAGTGTGAAAAATTGAACAAAACAGATTAATATTTTTTCCAATTCATTTTCTAGTAAAAAATTATTATATAAATATCTCAATAGAGGAAGATTGTCTTATGATAATCAAGAAATATAATCTGATCTAATACTGATCCATTATCAATACCTTTGGGTATTTTTAATTATTGCGTGATTACTCAAAATAGAAAAATAGGATACTTATTGTAATTTTGTGGTCATATTTGAATTGTATAGGTTTTTTATTGCTGATATTGTGGTGTTATACAAACTCTTATTGATATTCATATCAAATTTTTATGTATATTTTTCTTCTCATTTAAAGGGAGTTCAATGACAAGAATCAATTTTCTCCAGTGTTTCTAAGACCCCATTATGATCATGTACTAATTATGAGAGTGGGGAATATAAATTGAATAGGACCATTTCCCCCTGATTACATGAGGGTTGGATGATTAATTTAATTAGTAGTATAATACATGAATAATTTTATCAATGAAATTAATTAGGAGTTATAAATATAGGTGGGTGATTAAAGAGGTGATTTATTAGATTTAAATTTTGAATCTTCATGAGATTCAATTTTTATAAAGGTTTAATTAATGTGTATGAATATTACCATTTTTCATTAACGTTTTTTGATAACTTATTTAATTTCTTCGTGTAAACTTTTATGATTTATTATTATTGTGTTTTCGGAATTATGTTATGGTATGTGCCTTTTTGAATTTATATCCCATTCATATGATTTTGTGTTGATCAATGAGAGATATACCATAAAATGACCTTGAGGATGTAGGGATGAGATTTCAATTTTCATTGATGATTCGTATTTAATATTTATATACTACAGAGGTCCAATTATTTAATTTTTAGAGCTATAAATCATCATATTTGTTTTGGTAATGTAACAAATGAGGTGGAAATAATATTTTAAACTCATAATCGGCCTTGAAAATAATGTGGTGGTTATATAGATTCAGAATGAGGTATTTATCCTGAATTTGATGTTTCACATGAATTGGAATAATATTGAATTGGTGAAAATTTAAGAATTATGTAATTAATTTTTTAAAAGTATCCACATGTTTATATTTTATTTTTATAAAAAAAGAACTATTTTATCTTGTAATATAATTCCATAAAGTTCCCTATACCCATTTTCATAATCCAAAAGTTTAATGTTTTCAATAATTTTGTTTCTTTGTAAAATTTATACTCCCATGAAATTTATGTTAATTTTAATTAATTAAGAGATTATTTTTTTTATTATAGAATTAAAAGGTTATATATATGATTATCTAACCATATATTTATTTATAATATTTTAATGTCATAATGATATGGATGAAGAGTATTCTTTTATTTATATATTTTATGGATACATGTCATGGAAAAGGTATAAGCCACATTTAGTGATTAAATATTTAGATTCCTTCGTATTTACTCAATATAAACACAAGACGAGGGTGAACTATATAATTCCCTAACAACTACTAAGAGTTATTAGTCCCCTAATATAGGGTTCTGTGAACATCCCTTAAACATCAATTTATTTCCTAACATATAAAAATGAAATCATTTATGTGAATTTTTGTGTTATTATTGTTTATAGGTTAATCGTATGAGTTATGGTAATTACATATTGTTAATTTTAAAAATTAATGATATTAATTATAATTGAATATGGTATCATTCATCTATTGTATGTGTCTGTTATTATTTTTCCTCTACTGAAATACTTGATGTGGGGTGGAAAAAGATATTTATCTAACACCCCAGCATTACAATGAAGGTAGACTATGGAAAACCGCAAGATATGGAATTATTCTAAGTGATGGTTAAGGAAACCATATACATATATATATATATATGCAAATGAAATCAGAGATTTGGTCATTCTTGAGCATGGATACTGCATGATGAATCCATAAAGGAAGGGTTTTTATAATGGGAAAATTCATAATGTATAAATCCATTAATTTAATGATTAGATCAGTGAATGTGTTGATTTAGTGAGATTATCGTATGCATCACATGTTCACGGTCAATAATGTTTACTTGTTTGGGTGTATTAGAAAAGGAAAATAATACTAGGCAGTAGAGGGGGGGGGGTAAGAGAGGAAAAAAAGAATAGATCCACTGATGAAATCGTCCCTTGCCACACTATTGATGAAAAAGGTTACTGATGTGTCATGGTGTAGATAATTGGGGCATGTTTTATTCTATGGTCCTCTATAATGTTGAAAAAAACGTTTCTTTTTGTAAATAATTACTTTTATAATATTTTTTTATAAAAATTAATTTATATTATTTTAAAAATTAGTATAAAAATATATGTATACACAATATATTCCTAGAAATAATGATAAATATGGAATATGGAAATGAGTAATTGAAATTTTGGAAAATATAATTATTTATTCAAATTATAAATGTTAAATTTTTAATGAATTCATAGTCATTTATTTTAGACCATTAATTATTGATTTTTTTAGACATTTGACAATTTGTGTGGTAAGAAATCATATGAACACATTATATAATATTTATTAGTGTCATAAATTGATTATTTTTATGAGGATAACATGATTATTACATATGTAAACTAAATTGAATCCCAATATTTCAAAAATATAAAAAAATGTATTTTTATACTAATACATATTAGGATTAACTGATGAAGTTATTTATGATTATTTCATTAGTTTATCTTCCATTTGGACCCATAAAATTGTTTATTTTTATGAAGATTACATAGGCATAATGATTCATTCATGATATGAGGTTTTGATGTTGTTTTTGAATTAAGAATTAAAAAATATATTTGTCTACTTGTTATGAAGGATGGTGTGTATAAGATATAAAATAATGACTTATTTTGATTTCTCTTTTATGAAATTTTATAGTGGTTTAATTACCAAATATTTAATAGAAAATGTTTACAAGTCCTTGATTCGAGGACAATTCTGCAAAAATTATGTATTTGATAATAAAATATAGAAATGAAACATTAATAAATAAATTGTACAAGAATATTTATTTAAAGGGATTAATATTTTGAAGAAAAAAATCAATATTTGTGACAAATATAATGATATTATGATTATGATAAGAAATAGAATGACTCCATAATGAAAATGAAGACGAAAATAATGAAAAATTTGAAAATTCTTTGGCAACGATCACATATATTATTATTATTTATTTAATTATGGTGTATTTAAGAATTTTATAATGAATCAATGATAATAGTTATTACTTGATGATGGTTTATATCATGATTAAAATGATTATAATGGTAAACTATTTTTGATACATTTATGGTGATGATTAGAATGACGACTTTATAAGGTGATTAATGACATGGATGATGATACATTCAATTTTATTTTATGAATTTTGGTGTTCATATTATACTATTTCCCCTGATATTTGTTCTTAGGATATTCCATATCGATTAAGTGTATCAATTTTGTTTCTATATGGGTATGAAAATGGTACTATTTAATCATTCTTATTAATCTATTTAAATAATCATTTTCCTAAACCCATATTTTGGTTGTATGGTTTAGTATTCATTTTTTAAATTCATATAACCATACTAGATGACTATGAGCGTCCCATATATATTATTACAATCCTATAATATTAAAACCCATATTCATTTTTTATATGGAATTAAAACACTTGACATTTATTGGAGTATCTTTAAGGATTCACTCCTACCGTGGGTATATGAATTTTTCTAGGTCTCATGAAGTTTGAGTGTAAAATGAGATGGAAATAATATTATTGTTTATTTGAAATTATATCCATCACATATGATTATATGATTTTTTTTTCATTTTATATTATTATTAATCACTAAACAGCATAGGATTCATTAGATATATGTGATCATTTTGAGGTGGATGGTTAAATCACATATCACTTTTTCTTTTTTACATGTTCTACTCTATAATTCAAACTTATGACTCGTTAGTACCTCAATATAATAAAGATTAAATAAGTGACATTCATTTCATTTTTTTATGATTATAATAATCACACTACACAATTATTTAAAAATTTTGGGCATAAGAACTTAATTCCATAAAAAAAACTTACTTCCTTCAAGGGTTGAATATTCACTCCAACCCACATATTCTCTTCTATAAATTTTTTTATTAATATATAGTGTGTGTGTGATGTTGTTATATTTTAAATGTATGAATCATAGAACAAAAATTAATCCCATAATATCCTAGTAATAGATTCCCAATTTAGAGTGCAACATTGAACTCTATACAGCTTAATGATGGATTCATAATAAGAAACACCTATACCAGCTTTTGGTTGTATCTATCACAATTGACTGGAGTCACCCTCTATAATAAAACTAGTTCTCTGATACGATCATTTAAATTTATTAAAGAATTTCAACAGTTTATTATCATAAAAAATTCTTCCGGTCATAAAAATATCTCAAGAAAATCAAGTATCAAGATATTTCTCAATGTAATGAATACATGATTATTCTAATATTTGTTTACTAAAAATTGAACTACCACCATCAGTCTTCTGATATTACCTATATTCAAAACATTTCAAGAGTCATGTTTCTATTACTTTCTTCTTACCAAGATGTTGTATATCTTTGGGTTCTCGGTCAGTTTGATACACTACATCTTTTATTCCATCTATAATATGCCTTTTCTCATTTCCATCCATTAATTTTCAATGTTCTTAGTAACTTCAAAAAGTATTCTCTCTATTTAATAAAATTAAATTAATTTCATTGACATAAATATATATAAATTGTATACCGTGAAGAAGTTTTAGCCTTCAACCAAAATATTGACTATAGAATAACTACTTTTGGGTTACCCATTATGTTTTAGTGTAATTACGAATACGATATCAAATAGAACATGTTTTCATGTTGAATTAAAAATATTATAATTTGATATTTTTCTAGAAAGATGAATATTTAAGATATCTCATTAAGATCAAAAAAAAATTCTTTTTATCTTCTTTTAAAATTTAAAAAAACATAGCCCTTTCTATAAACAAATCTTTGAAAAATAAATAAATGAAATACTGTTTTGGTTCCTAGAAATAAAATAATTCACCGCAAAATTATCCAATCTCATTATTTATATTCATTTTATTAAAATATAAATAGGCTTCCATAACCAATTTTTTTTTTAAAAATTAATATTATTATAAAAATTCAAATGAATGAAAATATCTTAGACACATCGAAGAATGAATTATAACTAAAAATATATGAAACACATTTTCAATAATACCAATGAACATAATAATAATTATTTACTAAAATATCACATAACCTGATTGTAGTAGATGTTTAATGAACATTGGACTATAGTTTTGATATTATCATTGTGATTTTTAGATTTATTAAGGAAACTGAATTGACTTTCTGGTATTTTAAATCATTCACTATCAATGAAATTTTTTCGTGATACTTTTTGAATATATTATTTGATCATAATTTATTTTTTTATGTTTTGATATATGAATAATGGATATGTAATTTAATTATATTTTCTTCATTTATTTAAAATATTTCTTCTTCATATTCCATATTTCCCCCTAAAATTCGTCCTTAGAATGTTTCGTTTGGTTTGTGATTTCCTCAACATTCAACTATGTATGCGTTGCTAATATAGATCACGATTACATAGATAATTCGTATACATGGCCCAAAATTATGAAAAAAAGTCATGTTTCATTCATTGATGAAGCTTATGTAGGTAAGGGATGATGTTTATACATGAAACATTTCTGCATATGAGAAACTAAATGATGCTTATCCAACATCCAGATAATATTTACACAACAATTGGATGATTAATATATATTAGTGAGGTGGATTAAAAACATTAGGGGATCATCCAAATGGAACTCAAACTACCATTCATTTCAATTATGTATAGAAGAAACTCTAATAATCTCATCCATCACCAGTAATCTTAAAACAATGTCTAATAGTTACTGAAATAAAAATTTCTCATCTATTATACATGGTAACATAATGATATATTCTATAGGTTTGGGATTTCATATCTTTTTACATTGAACCAATTTTGAAATTTCTAATTGGAGTTGTATATGTTCTGTAGTAGAATTCCATTCATCGAACATCTTTATCCTCAAATCTATCACTGTTAATATGTTGTATATAGTTCCAATGAGACATTTTATAACTTTTCATAGACATACATACCAACTCAATAATTATCACTAGTGAGGGGCTACATAAATATATTTACAAAATATCTTTAAGAAACAAATCTTTCAATTTCACTATTTACAACACACAGGGAATTATTGATAGAAATTTCTATATAAGAGTTGAAACACTTTTTGAATAAAAATACAACTAACCACAATGGTAAAAATATATATCCCTTTTTTACATTAATACCAACAAACCTTAAATAATAATATATCTGATGAAACACATATTTTTTATCCCCATTATTGATAATTAATTCAATGGAATCATATGTAACATCCCGGTTCCGGAAGCCACCTAGAGGTTCCCCATACCTGGTAGGTCACATGGCGTCAATCGCATTTCCCTGAACGCCAGAGACTGCTCACTAGCAGCAAGGGCCTTGGGTGTGATAGTGGGGAAACAATGCCCTCATTGGAAGAGTACACAACAGATGTACACAAATACATACAATAATGGAAAACAGTAAATACCGAAAACAGTAATAGTGTAAGAGTGATAAATAAACAACTAGAGAAAAACATATAAACGATGCATGATACAAATGTGTCTAGGAAATAATCCAAACAAATCAAAACGATGAATACAGTACTAAACCCATGTATAGAAGGGAAAAAGATAAACAACTCCTCAGCATCACAATCCTCTGCTTGTTCCCATGCTCTCCAGCTCTAGTGCAATCAAGAACCTGATGTAGAAGGGAACATGTCCTTATCTATACTTTCAACAATATAATCTGTTTGGGCCCAAAAGAATGACCCAAATAGGATGTGAGACAAAAATACTAGTAAGAAACCACCCGAAGATCTGTTCCTAATAGTTAGTAAATATATGGAAGGTAAATGTATAGAAAATTGGAAACATGAATGTACTCAGTATCAAAAAATCCACAATTTCTAGATTTTAATTTACAGACAATTAAGAAGTCACTCAATCAAGTAGAACAAACATGTAACCTCTAGGTAGTTCTCACAGCCTAACCCCTATGGTTCAATCTACAAGTACTAGAAACCCTCTTGGAGGCACACATAGTCTCACCCCTCAGGTTCAGCTAAAGAATAGGAAAAACATCTTCTACTTAGAAATATAAGCAATGCAGGAAAACAATAAGGGAAAAAATAGGAAACACGCAATACCCCATTCATGGTTATTCGTGGAATTTGAAAAAAAAGTCTCAAAGAATTTCTACAAAAAGGCACAAACCACCTACCTTGATTCTAGGATATCAATATACATGAACCAAAAGGCTTGAATCACCTTATGACGTCGATGATCTACGAAAACATCTAAAACATTCAACCCACGATAACCTGGAAAAGAGAAGGAATTGGGAAACGATGCTCTAGGATAAGGGAGAGCTTACCGCTGCTGTTCCAAAACAATCGACAACGGTTGATTCAGAGAACAGATAGAGGCTCAAGGGGTAGGAGATGTTTTGTGGCCATAACAACTCTATTAGATGAAGAACACCTAGAAGAAGACAGTTTTGTCCGTCAGACGCAACCCCAGTGCGGTTAATGAAAAAACAAAATACATGGCATGTACTTTCCTTTTTCGTACTCCACTTTAAGAGGCCTCCAAACACCCTTACACGGCCATGTGTGTGGCCCTTACATGGCCAGCACACAGCCTTCAGCGTTAAGGAAGTACACAATGTGTACTCAAAAAGTACATGGCGTGTACTTCAAAAATTAACAGAAACTCTTTTATTATCCAAAACTACAGAAAAAGTAAAAAAATACATGAAAAGATGGTCTGGGTTCTAACAAAATTCCCCTGTTAAATAAATTTGTCCCCAAATTTCCCTAGCAAGGCACAAAAGAAGAAAACTCAAATATCTCCGGCCAGTGCGATCGCACATCGGCCTCCCTCTCACAAGTCTCGTCCTGTACCCTCTCGTGCTATCATAGCACCCACAATGGAGGAACAGAACGACCATAGAAAACCTTGGTACTGCGATCGACAATCTGGATAGGATGATCCTCAAACGATACATCTGCTTCGAGATCAACATCCTCAGGTTGAAGGACTTGAGATGGGTCTGAAAAGTAACGTCGTAGCTGAGAAATGTGAAAAACATCATGCATAGTCGGGTACCTCTGAGGTAACTCCAACCGATAGGCAACCAGAACAACTATATCCAACACCTCAAACGGTCCGACATACATCGGTGAAAGCTTACCCTATCTCCGAATCCTTTTGTGTCCCACCCTTGGTGTGACACACATGAAAAACTGATCCCCGACCTCGAACTCCATAGGTCCTCTCCGCTAATTATCATAAGACATCGGTCGAGACTGTGCCATATCCATCCATTTCCGAATCAACTATATCTACTCTGAGGTCTCCGAAACAAGGTGAGGTTACAGAAAAGCTGCCTCTCCTGCTTCCAGCCAACATAAATGTGATCAGCATGGCCTACCGTACAAATCCTTATAAGGTTCCATCAGAATAGTTGCTTGATAACTATTATTGTAGGAAACATCCACAGGAGGTATATGATTCTCCCAAGAACATCCAAAGTCCATAATGCAAGATCGGAGCATATCCTCAAGCACCAGAATCATACACCCGGACTAGCCATCTATCTAGGGATGCTAAGTTGTACTCAAAAGTACATGTGTTCCCAAAGCCTTATAAATCCCTTTTCAGACCAGAGAAGTAAAATGTTCATCCCTGTCTAAAACAATGGAGTGTGTAACTCCATGCAGATGTACAATCTCTCAGATGTACAACTGCCCCAGCTCATCAACACTGAAGGTCTCCTTGATCGGAAATAAGTGATAAACCTTCATGAGCCTATTGATGACAACCCAAACTGTGTCATTCCCTCGAGGAGACCTCAGAAAACCAGTCATGAAGTCCATCGTGATGTCATTCCACATATACTCGGGAATGGGAAATTTCTTTAAAATCCCTATTTGTCGTTGATTCTCCACCTTCACCTGCGGACAAGTGGAACACCTCATGATAAAACCAGCAACGTCGCAATTCATACCTGAACACTAGTACTGATGATGTAGATCATGATACATATTGGTGACGCCAGGATGAACTACCAAAACTGAGGAATGAATGTCCCACATTAGCTCCTCACATATATCTGTTGACACCCACACAAGTCCCTAGAAATGCAAGGTCTCATCCTCACATATTGTCCATCCTGGAATAGAGTCCTCTCCGAACACGCTTTTCCATACGACTAGGACTTCAAAGTATGATAGCTACCTCATTCGTACCCATTTAATAATTGTAGAGGTAACACCTATGAATGATAGAAAAGTCTTCCACTATCTGTCGTGAACCTCCAAATTCATCTCAGAGAACAGGGCCATAAGATGCCACTCACTACTGGCCTCTTGAACTGCCTATATCTGAGTTCTCTTGCTCAACACGTCAACCACTGTTTTGCCTTTCCTAGGTGTATAAGAAGGCTCAATGTCTATGGACTGTAGGTACTCAACCCACCTACGCTGTCTCAAATTAATATCTTGCTGAGTGAATATGTACTTGAGACTCTTGTGTTTGGTGAAAACCACAATGTGATCTCCCAAAAGATAATGTCTCCAACAACAAATGGCATGTACAACAGCTGCCAACTCCAGATCATGCGTCGGGTAGTTCTTCTCATGTTTCCTCAATAGCTGAGACCCATACGCAATAAACCCATCACCCTTCATAAGCATAACTCTTACCCTGATACCTGAATCATCATAGTAAACAGTGTATCTCTTTCCCGGCTATAGAAAGACAAGTATCGGTGTTGGAGTCAACCTCCCCTTTAGGTCCTGAAAGGCTGACTAACAAGAATCTAACCATAATAACATCCCACCCTTCTTGGTCAGACCTTTCAGTGGCGATGCTAAGTGTGAAAAGAACTTTATGAAATGTTTGTAGTATCCAGAAAGCCATAGAAAAATCCGCACCTCAAAGAGGTTCTTTCACTACTCCCAGGAAACTACTGGTATCACTTTCTCTTGGTCTATCGATACTCCTGACTCTTAGAAAACATGGCCCAAGAAGTGAATTTGCTCCATCCAAAAGTGGTATTTTAAGAGCATAGCATATAACTGATTCTCTCTCAGTGTACTCAAAACGATCACAAGATGGGTAGCATGGTCGTATCGAGGGTGAGAGTTCACCAAGATGTCATCCACAAAAACCACCATGAAGGAATACAAGTATGGATGGTACACACGGTTCATCAGTGCCATGAAAACTACAGGCACATTCGTGAGACCGAATAGCACAACCATATACTCATATAGACCATACCTTCTCCAGAATGATGTAAAAGGTATATCAGATGGTCTAACGTGCAATTGATGACAACCATATCTCAAGTCAATCTTCGAGAACACTCGGGCTCCTCGAAGTTGATAATGAGATCATCAATCCTTGGAAAGGGATATCGGTTCTGGACCGTCAACTGGTTTAGCATCAGATAATCCACACAAAGCCGGAGGGTCCTTTCATCCTTCTTCACAAATAGGATAGGCTTACCCCAAGGAGAAGTACTGGGCCAGATAAAACCCTTTGTCTGAAACTCCTCCAACTACTGCTTAAGCTCCTGCAACTCAGGTGTAGCCATCCTATAAGGAGGAATGGACACCGGTGCCACTCCAATAATGAGATCAATAAAAATTTATACCTCACACTGTGGAGGAAAACCTGAAATTTCTTCTGGAAAGACATCTCCGAAACGATCCACCACTAGAGGAAAATATAACTATGAAGTCCCCTGGTCATCCAGATATATACAAGAAATCTGAGCTATAACTCCACCTAGCCCGTGATGCTTGGGTCCTACTCTACTCGCCTGGACATCCCACTCATCCTTAGGAAGAAAAGATCCACCCTCTGCTGATATGAAACTCACCCCGTGGTGATAACAGTCGACGACTACCTATAAGGGAACTATCTAGACCATTTTTAGAATGACATCATAGCCTGTCATCTCTAGGACATAGAGGTTCCATAGATATTGATACCCATCCACCTATAAAGGTCACTCCTTGGACTGATGTACACTAGCCGTCACAGTCCCCAATGGTGTGCCTCGGTTCAAAGTATCGGTAGAGGAGAAGATGCAGAGCCCAAGGCTCTCCACATCAAAAATAGAGGTAAAGCTATGAGAAGACCTTGTATCGAAAAGATAATAAGATAAAACTGAGGCTACTAAGATCATAACTCAAACTGTAGAGTGTCCGGGATCCTGCTCCTGCTAGTTCTGCTCCACTACAAAAGCCTGACTTGTACCATGGCCCTGTGACCCTGCCCAACTGCTCTGAGCTGATCCATACTGTTGTTACTAAAATACCAGAGATTGACCACCATGGAATAGACCTCCACCTCGGATTGAATGACCGGAAGGACTCTAGTTCCCATACCTTTGAGAAACTAGTGGCTTGCCCCTGAACGAGGAGTCATGGATGAACCCCTGTCACCAGCTGCTGGTGATGCCCGGATGAACTGCCCAAACTGAGGAATGAAAGTCCCACATTATCTCTTCACGTATATCTTCTAGAACCTATATGCATCCCTGGAAACGTAATATCTCATCCTCCCCTATTTTCTATCCTGGAATAGGGTCTTCTTCGGACACACATTCACGTAACACTAGGCCTTCAGAGTCTGATAGCTGCCTCATTTGTACCCGATCAAGAAGTGTAGAGGTAACAACTATAGAAGATAGAAAAGTCTACCACTGTCTATCGTGCACCTCAAAATTCATCTAAGAGAACATAGCCATAAGTTTCCACTCACTACTGGCCTCCTAAATTACCTGTATCTATGTTCTCCTGCTCAACGTGTCAGCCACTGCGTTTCCTTTTCCAGGTGTATATGCAAGCACAAAATCAATGGACTATAGGTACTCAACACACCTGTGCTATCTCAAATTCAGATCACGGTGAGTGAAGATGTACTTGAGACTCTTGTGGGTGGTGAAAACCAAAAAGTTTTCTACTAGAAGATAATATCTCCAATAGCGCAACACATAGAAAATAGATGTCAACTCCATATCATGTGTCAGATTGTTCTTATCATGTGGCCTCATCTACTGAGACTCATACGTGATGACCCCATCTCACTGCATAAGCACAACTCCTAGAATGATACATAAATCATCAAAGTAAATAGTGTAGCTCTTTCCCGGCTCTACATAGACTAGTATCGGTGCTGAAGTCAACCTCCCCTTCAGCTCTTGAAAGGATGACATACAAGATTCTGACCATAATAACATTACACCTTTCTTGGTCAGACCCATATGCGGTGCTGCTAAGAATGAGTATTCTTGTATGAAACGTCTGTAGTATCCAGCCAGCCCAAGAAAACTGGCCACCTAAAAGATGTTTTTTTCCTACTCCTAGGAAACTACTTCTCTCACATTCGTTGGGTCTACTGATACTCTTGACTTTGAGATAACATGACCCACTAATTGAATCTAAACCATCCAAAAGTGGAATTTTGAGAGCTTATCATATAAATGAGGATCTCTCAGTGTACTCAAAACGATATCAAGATGGGTAGCATGGTCATGTCGAGTGTGAGAGTACACCCAGATGTCGTCCATGAAAACCACCACAAAGAATCCAATTATGGATGGAACATTCAGTTCATCAGTGCCATGAAAACATCAGGCGCGTTCGTGAGACCAAACGGCAAAACCATATAATAATATAGACCATACCTGCTCTGGAAAGATGTATGAGGTATATTAGATGGTCTAACATGCAACTGATGATAACTAGATCTGATGTCTATCTTGTAGAACACTCGGCCTCCTTGATGCTGATCAAAGAGATCATCGATCGTTTTCAAGGGATATCAGATCTTGACCATCAACAAGTTTAGCTTCCGATAATCCACACAAAGCCCGAGGGTACCATCTTCCTTTTTCACAAATAGTAGAGGCGAACCCCAAGGAGAAGTACTGGGTCGGATAAAACCCTTTGCCTACAACTCCTCCAACTGCTTCTTGAGCTCCTGCAACTCAGGTGTAGCCATCCTATAAGAAAGAATGGACACTAATCCCCCCTAGAACGAGATCATTAGAATAGTCTACCTCACACTATGGAGGCAAACCTGAAAATTACTCTAGAAAGACATCTCTGAAACGATCCACCACTGGAGGAAAGTCAAACTGTGTAGTCCCCTAGTCATCTAGAAGTAGACTGGCAATCTGATCTATAAATCCACCTATCCCGTGATGCTCGGGTCCTGCTCTACTCACCTGGATATCTCACTCGCCTTTATGAAGAGAAGACACACCGTCTGGTGATATGAAACTCACCCTATGGCGATAACAGTTGACGACTACCTAGAAGGGAACTAGCCAGTCCATTCTAAGAATGACCTCATAGACTATAATCTCTAGGACATAGATATTCCATAGAAATTGTTACCCATCAACCTCTAAAGGGAACTCCTTTCAATGATGTACACTAGCCATCCTAGTCCCCAACAGTGTGTCTAGAGTCAAAGTATCGATATAGAAGAAGATGTAGAGCCCAGCTCTCTCAACAATAGAAAAAGAGATAAAGAAATGGAAATCTCCTCTATCAAAAAGAGAAGAAGATAAAACTGAGGCTACAAAGATCGTACCTAGAACTATAGAGGGTATGGGATCCTGCTCTTGCTGGTTCTGATCCATTGAAAAAGCATGACATGTACCACAACCCTATGACCCTGATTGACCGCTCTGAGCTGGTCCACCCTACTATCACTGAATGACCAGGGACTGAACACCATAGACTCGACCTCTACCTCAGACTGAATGGCCGGAAGAACACTAGTTCCCAGACTAGTGAAAAACTGGTGGTGCTGCCCCTAAACGAGGAGTCATGTATGAACCCCTGCCACTAGCTGCTAGTGATAAAACCTGACAGAAGTGCAGGAGGTGTCCCATCATGCAGCAAGATTAGCACTCCACTGGGTCTCTATAGCACTATAGCTTTATATGCCCAGCCCTTAAACACTGGTAGCATACCACCTGTCTACCTGAAGATGTGTCTCACTGCCTCAAGTCACTGTGCATAGACTCCCTATGGTGCTTCCATCTGCCAGCTCGGGAAGCACTAACTCTGGAAGTAGAACTGCCCTACCTCTTAGCTCCAGAATCTCTCAGATTGTGCTCTACAATCAGTGCCTAGTTGATGATGGAGGTGATGAAAGTCAGCCTGAAGATGTTCACCTATGTGCGGATCTCCCTTCTGAGACCATCCTCAAAATTTATTTCCAAGAACAACACATATTATCCTTAGAGGCGTGTGAAACACTGAAGCTTGGTGAGGAGAGAGGAATACTCCATAACAGAAAGAGTACACGACTCTTGGCTCATGAACTCCTAGGGTTGGTCGGCCCCCAGTGTCCCCGGACATAATTAGACGAAAATGATGCACTGAAACTCCTCCCAAGCCATAACCTGCTGATGACCCTCCTGGAGATCACATCCCAACATCTCTTGGAAGAATCCAGTATCATATATGATGCATGATTGAATATCCTCTATGGGGGCATCTCAAGGCACTCAAAGATCACCAACATGGCTTTGAGACAAGACTCTACAGCCTGTGGTACTCCATCCCCTGAGAATTTGGGAGGATGCTACATCTAGAAAACCCATGTCAAATAAGCCATCGATGGGGTAGGAGGAGTCGCTCCTTGAAAAGTCTCCATCATCCTCAGGAAGCCTTCCCTGAACTGTGCATCAACATCGGTAATAGGTATAACTACTGGTGACAAGACTAGACCAACAAGAGGATCTACAGGTGGTCCCTGATCAACCATGTCCAGTGTCTGATCACCGCCTGGAAACTAGCGTACAACTGTAGGACATCTCGATGGCATGAATCTACAAGGACAAGTGCAAACCTTAGATCAGAGTTATCAAGGACTGAAAACAATGAGTGTAAGTAAGGAAAAATAGGAAGAAAACATTTAAATTTTAAAAAACATGACTACACAGCGTGTACACTACCTATACGGTGTGTTCCCTGAAGTTATTCCCATGGGCGGGTACTTTTGCATAAACTGGTCGTGTAACAGTACAAACACACAACATGTTCTCCTAACACACGACGTGTACCTGAATCATCTTCCCCTACCCGATTCCTTCTACACGGTTAATCTACATAGCTCTCCTAATACAAAACTACACAACATGTTCAAGGTAGACAAGGCATGTACGTAACTAGCTTCACCTGGCCCGTGTTGTTAGTGACACGACTTGTGTACCCAGGTCACACTACACAGCAAGTTCCAGATGAACTCGATGTGTACCCTGAAGTCCCAACAGACCATGTGGTTAGCTCCATGACCGTCTACATGGATGACACTTATACGGCATGTTCCAGGCGAAAACAACATGTGTGACAAAGTATGACACCGTCCTGTGTTGTCCGTGACACAACCAAGAAACTGGGTCAGACTACACGACATGTCCAAGTTAGAGATGGAGTTTATTAAAAGTGACTTCACCGACTGTGTTGTTAACTACATGACCGGACTCCTAGGATTACACTACACGGCGTGCATAACCGGTACACAACATGTTCTTGGATGATTTTTCATAACCTTGTGCCCCTTCCCACATAGTCCGTGACACGGTTAAAAACTACACGGTGTGTATTCATAAATTACACGCCGTGTAGTCTGGGGTTTTCCAGGCTATAGCCTCAGAAACTACTCCAGATCCCAGAAAACACAGAAAAAAACATTAAGGTGCCAAATTATGATCTGTGAGGGCCCATACATTCCGCAAATCAATGCTTGGAATCTTATACAAGTTATAATAAGGGAAAAAAAGAAATGATCCACCAAATACTGGTCCATGATGGCCTATAACACCTCAAGAACTAAAGTTTGGAGTCCATCTAAGAAATGCACTATACAAAGAAATTCCCAATCAATAGTAGAGATTATATAAAAGAATATATCACAACAACATGCATAATCTAGACAATGTCTATCAAAATAACATGAAATCGCTAATGCATCCTAAATGACAGGGCAAGAATGCATGGAATATGATTTATAATAAGTTCCTATAAGATTCATGAGATGAAATACCCTCATCTCATTGAGTTGAGATAGAAATAGAGCCGAAATAACAACAATTGTAATAACACAAAGCATGTGAATCACTCAAGGTGAAATCAAATTTACTGTAAAATTGAAAACTAGAAAAAATTGTAATAAACAAGGTTGATTGTCTTTTCCCTGTACATGGGTTAACTACTCCCGGGAAAAATATATTACCAAGTACCTATTCCGTACTATCCCAGGAAATAGGCTCTAAACAACAATTCAAGAGAAAAAAAATGCCTCTGATAAAATTTTGTAACATCCCGGTTCTGGAAGCCACCCGGAGGCGCCCCGTACTCGGTAGGTCACATGGCCTCGAATGCATTTCCCCAAATACCAGAGGCTGCCGACTAGAAGCGAGGTCCTTGGGTGTGATAGTGGGTAAAATATTCCCTCATTGGCAGAGTACACAGCGGATGTACTCAAATACATACAACAATGAAAAGTAGTAAATACCAAACAACAGTATCAGTGGAAGACAGATAAATAAAAAACTAGAGCAAAATATATAAATGATTCATTATACAAATGTATCTTGAAAATCAGTCAAACAAGTCACAATGCTGAATACAATACTAAACTGATGTAAAAAAGTAAAACATATAAACAAATCCTCAGCATCGCAAGCCTTAGCTTGGTCCAATCCTATCCAGCACTAGTGTAATCAAGAACCTGTACTAGAAGTGTGCTTTCCCCAATCTATACCTGCAACAATATAATCTGTTTGGGACCAAAAGCATGACCCAAATAGGGTGTGAGATAAAAATCCTAGAAGGCCACCCCCTAAAGATCTGTTCCTACTAGTCAATGAATATATGGCAGATAAAAGTACAGAAAATAGTAAATTGGAAAGTACTCATTAGAAAACAATCCACAATTTCTAGCATTTAATTTACACACAAGTATACAGTCACTCAAGCAAGTAGAAAAATAGGAAACCTCAGGGTATTTCTCATAGCCTAACCCCTTTGTTTCAATCATCAAGTAATAGAAACCCTATAGGAGGCACACACAGTCTCACCCCTCTGGTTCAGCTAAAGAATAGACTCTCTGGGAAAGCACTCACCGTCAATTCCCCCTATAGTCTCGTATCGTACAAAAGGAACTTTGGGGAAGTACTCAACGTCTCATTTACCCTATGGCCCACATCGAGGAACTATAGACACTCTATGGAATCACTCACCGTCAATTCCCCCTATGGTCTCGCATAATAATAATAATAAGACACTCTAGGGAAGCTTTTACGTGCATTCTATATATGGTCTACTAAACTAGGTTCTCACAGCCCTGTGTAAAGTAAAAAAGTATTACATTGCGCCACAGCCAAAGTAAACTAATGAACTACTTGGATAGCAAGCTACAACATCCAAGCATGTCATAAAAAGAGCACTCCATCCTACAACTGGACATGGAACTGGCAATAGCCTAATCAGCCAAACTAGACCAAACGGTGATAAACAGGTAGAACATGCATGGGAAAAACAACCAAAGCACTATAAATTACACTATTCATAAACAATGTCCTCTACTCAGACATATAAGCAAGGTAGGAAAACAACAATGGAAAAAACAGGAAACACGCAATACCCCGTTCAAGGGTATTGGTGGAATTTTCACAGAATACTCAAAGAATTTCTACAGAAAGGCACAAACCACCTACCTTGACAATAGGATATCGATATACATGAACCACAGGGCTTGATTCTCCTTATAACATTGAAGATCTATAAAAATTCCTAAAATGTTCAACCCACGATAACAAGGAAAAGAGAAGGAATTGAGAAACCATGCTCTAGGAGAAGGG
Organism: Viscum album; assembly: GCA_963277665.1. Classification (NCBI taxonomy): domain Eukaryota; kingdom Viridiplantae; phylum Streptophyta; class Magnoliopsida; order Santalales; family Viscaceae; genus Viscum; species Viscum album. Next base: position 1,860,450,836 of record OY728133.1, on the reverse strand, counting down.
AGAGCTAACCGCAGTGGTTCCAATGAAATCAACAACGGTCGATTCAGAGAAAAAATGTAGGCTCAAGGGGTCAGAGAAGTTCTGCAGCCGTACGAACTCTATCGGATGAATAGAACCTATAATAAGATTGTTATGTCTGTTAGACGGGACCTTTATGCATTTAATGAAAAAAACAAAATAAACGGAGTGTACTTTTAGAGTATATGGTGTGTACTTTCCTTTTCTATACTCTACTTTAAGCGTCATCCAAACACTCTTACAGGGCCGTGTCTGTGGCCCCTACCTGGCCAACCCACGACCTTCAACATTATGGAAGTACACGACGTGTACTCCGAATGTACACGGCGTGTACTTCAAAAATTTCTAGAAACTCCTCTTTTCTCAAAAACTCATGAAAAAGTAAAAATATACCTGAAAATAAGGTCTGGTTTCTTACATCATATGTATTTTTTCTTCTAAGTTTTCAGCACCAATTTATAAATATTAATTTAACCATTTAATAACTTGTTGATAAAAGAATGAAACCACATATTTTACAAATAATTTAAAAAATTTTAGTCATATTTATGTCTATGTTGGATAACACAATTTGTAAAATGAGTGTCATTTACTAGGGAAAAAGAGCTATAAAAAACAAATTTATTATGTGATAACAACACAAATTTCCATTTCTAGGGTTTCTATGTAAGAATTAACATGAATTAATTATCTTGAACTCATTTCATAGACACATTAAAAAAATTCATGTTCATTATTTAAAACATACAATCTTAATCTAAATATATACTCCAAAATGATAAAAAACATCAGATGATTCAGAATATGGTTTATATTGTGTATTCATACCTAAATGTTCAAAAAAATTCACAATCTATCTAAAAATTAAATATTTAGATGGAATACATATTTTATACAACATTGTTCTCATTTTTTCCACCAAATAGTGTTCACTCAATTCATATCCCTCTTGGATGTTTGAATACTCCATAAAAAGATACCTCATTATTGTAGAGTTTGTATAACATTCAACAATCCCCTTTAAACCCCTAAATGATAGTTCTAAATTAAAGAAGAACTAAATAATTAAGTGTATACCTATTTTAATCTCAGTTATAGGAGAAATATTTAAATCTTCCTTTAAATAAAATGACTCTATTTCATCTAATATCAATAAAGAAAGTATTATTCATACCCCATTATCTATAACATGTCTCATAAAATTAATTTTTTTCCTTTATTCCATTGAAATACTTATTTATGGGGGAAATATTATCGACAATAGTTTCTATGGGAACCCACTTATTTTATTCTTTTGTTTTTTAATTACAAATATTATTGTATTTTTATGATGGTCATATAAACTTTTGTTCATTTCCCAAGATGTTTATTTCCTTCAAAATACATTTTGTGAATTCTACATTCACCACATATAGATAACATATCCCAAACATTTGAATCTTATTCTGATGAAATATTATTATCATTTTATTCCTCAAAAATGTAATTTTTATCCATTTTGTTTACATTATCATGTTTTTTGGCCAAACTATTATGAATTCCACCTTGGTATGGCCAACCTTATTGATTATTATATCATTTTTTAAATATTTGGAAAATTTTTACATTAAACCCAAAGGAATTATCATTTAGAATGCTTTTCATTCCCTACATATGTCAATGAAATTATTGCTAACACTATTCATAAATAACATTTACGTACTCAAATAAATTTTTGATAATCATATGTGGTAGATTTTGAATAATCCATAGTTTTCATTAATAATATTCCATTTCATTCTATGTGAGATTTCAACATGATTCATTCCTCCTTACTAAAAAATTACTATCATTCATTTATGATTAATCGTTATGTCCATACATTTTATAGCACCAAAAAATTAATCAAAGAATATCCATTCTAATTGTAAGTATTTTCAAATAATAGATGTTTTTATCCTTACAAAAAAAATGTATTCCTCTAACATAGAAAGAGTATAATTATTAAAATTTTACTCAATTAATTTTAAATAAGAGAGTTTCTACAACTTGTTTTTGTTGTCCCAAACTCATCATATTTATTTTTAGGGCTACATGTTTTTAGGAAAATAATCTCACAATGAAATTTGATTTGGTGAGGTTTTCCTTAGTCTTCTAATACCTTATCTCCCCAAAATTAGTGTATAGAAAATTTCACTCCACTAATCCACTAAATAATTTAGAATATTTCTACAAAATCCTTTATATTATTCTATTCCTCATACGCTTTCCATATATATCTATTGATTTTATTCATAATATCATATTCCTCTTTATAATAAATTTACATAAAAACAATTATCATATTATTCTATATTATAATTTATCATTTATCATTCTTGAGTTATGTATTATACTCAAGATAGGTACTCTAATAACCATTAACCAGCCATTCTAGATATGTTGTTTCATTTCTATTACCATCACTACATGAGAAATTCTATTTTTTGAATATTTATTAAATTATTTTAATCCATTTATAATTTTTTGAGATTTATTATCTTCATTATCTTAAATTCATATAGAAACCATACTTATGATAAATTTATTGAAAAAATTCCCAATTCCCTTGAATTTATAACACCTCGGTTCTTGCATGACTGAAAATTCGTTGTTTCTATTTTTAAAATTCTTTGAAAAAACTATCAAAATATTTTTTATGCCTCTATCATTCAAATAATTTTTATAATACCTTGACTCAACCAATTAATTATGTTTGAAAAAATGTTTTATAATGGATTAAAAATACATCTCATCATTTTATATCTTTTTAAATGTTGTAGATTTTCTCATCTAATATGATATGAAAATACAGTCAAGTTAATTTAGGGACAGATTCACGCAATCATATAATGCTTAACACTTTGGATCAATTATATATTGCATGTTTCCCATTAGATTCATTAGAATGATAGAATAATATAAATTCTCATCAAATCATCATATATTTCTAACTATCTCATACACTCTAGTAAAATATTCTTCAATATTTTCCCCCCAATCATTTTATTATATTAAAACTACTTATTCATACTTATAACCTATCTTAATTAATAGTAATTTTTCATTTATATGTTATTATATAATTTTTCCTTTTTTAGTTTTATGTCCAATAACACACACAGACACAAATATATATATATTCTGATAAAGAAATAAATATTAGGTTTATTGGGTTTTTTTTGTATACTTACAAACATCCCTTATCAATGAAAGTCATCAAAAAATATTTAACAATGTGTTTAAATCCCACCATTTCAATATCACCAAATTTTAAGCTAAGAGAATTAAAATAGGGTCACATTATACTCTACTGGTTGTGATAGATCCAAGTATCAAACATTAGAATAAAATTAATTTTCATAGAATTCAGTATCTCTATAACAATACAACTTCATAGATATTACAGATAGACAATTCTCTCTAAAACCAATTTAATCTATCTTAGATAGATAATATCACTAATATGGGGTGATGGTTAATCAATGATCCCATTTATGGTTTTATGAGTTCTATTTTCAAATTCAGTCCATATAGATGGTTAGTATAACGATCCACTCAAGATGAAAGGAAACACCTCCACATTTTGTGTAACAGAAATGAATGATTCAAAACACACAAGGATATACATGTTATGGACATAAAATCCTACTCATTATCCTGGTTGGTTATTCAACTCTACAAAATTCTTCAACACTATAAATATTAATATCCACTAAACATTCTTATAGGTTGTTTATATCCTTTCACATGTTTCTTCGTACACAATAACTATTTCATACATTTATGTAAAAAAAATTATAATTTTAGATTGATTTTATACAATAAATACTGAGTGATGTTATAATATTAAAAAATAAATACAACTTTTAGATTCATGTTTTTTCTAAACAGCATGAAGATAATCATCTTCCGTCAACATACTAGATCACTGAAGAACTAGTGATCTTCTAATAAATAAAAATATTAAAGCAGTTGTTTTAATCCATTATAATGGTATTTAAACACTATCTATATCATTAAATCTATTGATACTACTCATTTTTTGTATACATGTTTATTCGGGTTTTATTTTCTTACCAATGAAATCCTGACTTTAGTCTATAGGTTAATATTCTCTTTGATACATTTTATGAATCAATCCTTTATGTTTTCTATGATTTTTATTTTTTATATTTCACCCAATTTATTGTAATTTATGTACACAACAATATGAGTTTCTTTGCCAATATTTCATTTCATCATCCCAATAAATAATATTATAAATTCTTGATAACCTTCTAATTTAAACTATCTAGAGATTTCATTAAAATAATATCATGAACATTCATTTATTGAAATTATATTCCTAGAATTATTTATTTCCTATATAAAAAAATGATCATAGAAAGGCATTTTTGGATTCCAATGTCCATTTGATGTACCATTCAGAAACACCTCAGATGGAATAGATCTACTTATTGATTTCCAAAAAAAAATTAATTTTTATAATAATTAGTATATTTGATGTTCAATGTTACGATAAAAATAGAACACTTTTTATCATCTTCATTTACTGAATGTAAATTATATATATTTCTCTAACCACAATCACTAAACAAAATTTGAAATTATATAATAATAGTTTTGAATAATGGCCCAAATTTTTTCCCAACCTATTTAGAATCTATATCAATTAGTTTTTATCTTATATGAACATAAATAATATTCTAAAAAATTATAGGAATCAATTTTTTTATCCATTTTATGAACTGTAAAAGGTGATTTGAATCAATTAAGTCATGATTATTCTTAAATTTCAATGAAACCATTTTTTTCATTTAAAATACACATATAATTTATCATTATCTTGAAATTTCTACACCACGAGTGTTGGATTTTTAGAAGAACATAAGATAATTTTTTTTACATTATGACAGTTGTTTTAGAATTATTACATTAAATAAATTAACTTTTATGCTCTATATATTACACGTTGTCCATGAAATATAACCATATACATTATTCTTAATTTATTCTTCTATAAAAAGTAATTTTTTTTACTTTTATCCATGAAGAATGGATTTGGAATAATCATATTCTGTTCAACATTTATTTGGAATATTTATTTTTTAGAATTACTAATTTTAAATTCAAATTGAATCATTTGATGTTTTTATCATTCTTCATCTTTCTCAAAGTTAAACTATGTAAATGATGATTAAATAGGCCATGACAATGATAATAATTATCACATATTTATTGAAATAATATTTAAGAACATGATGCATCTACAATTGATTCATACTCTGGTAATGAAAGATTTTTACATTGAAATAATTCAGGTATATGAAAAATGGAGTATTGTTAGACTTTAGTGTGATGATAATTACATAGTAATTAGATGATGTATACATAGTAGTATTATGATTCTTACACATCCTTATAGGATAATAATTATTCATCAAAAAATTATTGAAACATTTATTATGTATATATGATGATAAAATATTCTTAGGATATCACTGGGATTATCACAACATCATGCTATACCTATTCAAAACAACATTGAATAGTGTTCATACTTGGTAACTCAAGTTTCAATTCCCAATATTTTAGGCTTGGATGTCTCCAAACATTAAACTTATTATAGACTTGTTATTTATATATGTGTAGGCTATAATGAATATATCAGTTCTCAAATAATTTTTAATCATAAAATATTAATTTTGAACATGTTGTAGATAGTTAATTTCACACTTTTTATCACATTTCAAAGACATATTCGAGTTCAATAGTCATGACATCTTATTTACTACATGAATTTATTTAAACAAGGTCATCACGAAGTTTCTTTGTCCACTTAACTCTTAAATAAAACTAACAAATTATGATTGAATTTACCACATAATAGTAGTAACTCTTCATGATGAAAAATACCTCTAACCATATGGGGACAACAATTGCGACCAACCAAGAAAAATATTATTTGGTGTGAACCTCTGAGAACTTTACTGGGGGCTACCATTATGATTAACATTTACATAAAGTCAATTATATCATCAATTTAATTATTATGTGGATGTGATACTCATGAGCTCGGTGTAATTTAGTTGGTGGGATTTTTCAAATTATTAAGATATGATCTACTATTATATCAATGTGGGTAGATACAAAATGTTATATATTTAAAACATTGATTAATTGATTTGTGATATTTATTTTTTGAGATCCTTTTTATTTTTATAGCCTATGATATTATATATATATACCTCTATATTTTAAGAGGTATTTTATTGTTATACTTGGAAGGAAATATTCTATTGCATATCATTTGTTAATATCAGACTGTGAAATTCATAAGGAAATTTATTCACGTATAAAATCGGTTGGGACAATTTGATAATATATTTCAATATTTTATTATAAATTTTTTTAATAGAATATAGTTGACCCTTGGTTTTGGAGTATAGTTAGGTGAGATAAAATAATATACTTTAGATATATATTACATAATTATTATTAATTTAATATAAAAAATATGTTCTCAGACAATTTTAAGGATGAAAAATAGAGTATCTATATATAATCACCCATGCATTTAAATAAACATTTTTAGGATTTTTTTGGCGTTTCCAGTGGTGTTAACATGTTATACATGGTTGATGGGATGAACTTGGGAATGTGAAATGTTTTTCCATGTCACATAAGAATACATTATATTTATTTTTCTCAAAACACATATGATTTATCCATTATTTCAATATAACTAGTGTTTTGTTCTAGGTTATTTATATTGTGTGACATTCAATTAATAATTTTTTTGATAAAATTTTATAATGGATACCTTATTTTTCATGGTTTTTGTCAATTTTCTATATTTTTTCATTACACAATGATATTTATAGGGTAATATCCACCAATTTTGTATGATTTATACCCTAAAATCTAGCCAATACTCTATGTCCTATTCGATATAATATTTTTTATACCTTGAAATCCTAAAACACCGTAAGAGGGGATGGGTCAATTAGGGTGTGACATACTTGTTCCCTTTATGGATCTTATATGAGTGTTAATTTGAGAACTACGAATGATTGATTATTTCATGTACATATATAATAATAGATGAAGTGGAAGTAAATTTTCAGAAAAATAATTTTAACTTAATTTATCTTGAAGGTATAGTCCAAAAAATAAATAACAATGTTTTGTTAATGTGATAGAGTTGTAACACATCTTTCTAAGAATATTACAAAGCCTCAAGAAAGGAATAATACAAATATCATGAAAAATTGCACTTATTTTACACCGAAAACAATTAAACCCAATGAGATAAAAGTATCATACACATGTATGTTTATTATATAAATATACAATAAATATAACCAATTCGATATGGGTGTTTTAAATTTATTTATTCTCTTTCATTTTTTACTTTGTTTCATAACTAGATCTACAATATATTCCCCTATTTTCTAAAAATTTAATGAATTAGTTGATATATAATTATTCATCCATGATAAGATTTGTGTAATAAAATTAGTGGTATAAACTACACCATACTTATTTATAATAAATGCTCATTCCACAGCTACATTCAACCAAACTAGTTTTTATCAAATAGAACCTCTGACAAATTCCCAATGAGCCTTATTTCATGTTCTTCCAAATGATCACATTAGTTTTCATATGAAACAAACTAAATTAAATTTTAAATAAACATTACATTTAAAATATCTAACATATTAAAAGTATTCCACATTTTTTATGAAGTTACATGAATTAAAATCAATTTGAAAAACATCTGAATATTATTCCTGGATATCTATTAAATATTGAACTAAAGATCCAAAAAATTAGATGATGTTAATAATTTTAAAACTCCATAAAAATGAGGTGTATATTCTTAAACCAAGTCTCTGAATATCATTCTATATTTTTTTACATTTAAAATTACTTTTTAAAGACTTTTAAAAAATACACAAGATGCATATTCATTGGTAGTACGCTCTCTATAATACATGATCAGTTAAATACCAAAGACCGAAAAAATATTTTAATGTATTATTTAGAACAAGAAAAATCAGCACTTGACATTCTCACATTCTCTATAATAGAGAAATTCATATAAGTTTATCATTTTGAACCACCATTAGAATGACCAAAATTTGGTTTCTCTCTACTACACCTTTTTTGTATTACTAAAAATCATCTTAACTTCTCCAGTTCCATTGTGGTGTGGAAAATTTATGTACTTATCCCAAAAATAATAACATATTAGTCTAAAACTTATTATTTATTGACAAGAATTTTTTATCATTGATCAACCACTTTCATCATACTCTTGCAAGATATATATGTACTATTACATGAGCTATTTAACACGCCTAGATTTAAAAAAAGATTATTATGATCAATTGTGTGAATAATAAAAAAATTTTATTTTAGAATATAATTTAACAGCCCATAAATTTATGATATTTTTATTTTCAAATAAATAAAATCTCATCAAAATGTTCTTGTATACGAAATCCCAAATTTTTATTTTTGATAACACATTCAACATTCAACATTCAACACTAATCATAAACGACTCACGATATATATAAATATTATAAAATTACTATTAAATTTTTGGGTAGAAATTTTATTAACATGTTTATAAAATTTATATATATTTATATATCTCCCCAACTCTGTATAAATTGTTGAATTTTTTTATTAAATAATATATTACTTTTTAGAAAAGTAGTTTTATTTTATAGAAATATTGTTTCTACCAAATGATTTTTTTCAATATTCATATTAATATAAATATTTGGGTAGTTTATAAAAATTATCTTACTAAATTTACTTTATTTTTGGAATCAAATTATTATGATTTACCTTTGCGGAATTTCTATAATTTTTTTTGATTTTTTTATTGAATAGTGACAAATACTAATTTTTATAAAAATATCTTTACTTTTAATAAATCGAGATATTAAAATGTCAAATTTCTTTTAAATAAGATAAGTATTATTTACATATATTTTTTCTACTTATTTTTTAAGAAACCTTATAATCCATTTTGGTGTATGTTTATTTTTGGGTTTCAAAATCAATTTTTCTTAAAAGTGTTCTAATGTACATGATATTTCTTAGTTTTAATTAGATCAATTAAACCATAATAAGAAATAGATTAAATGATATTTAAATATAGTTTTTATATAATTACAAATTTATATTTATAAAATTATTATTATTATTCATTGAGTTAATAAATAATCATTTTTTCTGGATAAAATACACTTATCTAAATCCCATTTTCCACCACATTTTCTCATTTTGTTTTAAATTAATTTTCATCAAAATTCCAAAAATATATTCTACAAACATAACATAATTATTTAAATAATCACTTTATAATTATATTATTATTATTTCTTGAGAGATTTTGGAATATATTTATTTTTTGATGAGTAGTGGAAATACCTAATTTTAATTGAAATATACCTATTCATTAAATTTAATTATAAAAATAATTTATATTTTAGTTAATTTTAAAGTAAAATTAGTTGAATTTTATGTCCAATAAATCAATTTTTTAATTGGATTAATTTTCAAATTGAATCCAGATATTTTTTTTAATGTTTTAGACGTTTTCTCTTTAAAACCCTATATTCTAATCGTGTATGAGAGATTAATTTTAAATTAATATTTTCCAAATATATGATTTTAATTGTGAAAAAAATGAATTAAGTATTTGGAATAAACATAAATTAAATTTTATAACAATTTTTACTATATTTTTTACCATAATTAACATTGGAAATGGTAAAAACGATTTACCATGGTTATGGTAAAAATGAGTTTACTACGGGGTTAAACTAACAAGATAAGGGTAAAAATGACATGTACACTTTCCTAAAACACTTTAATGGAATTTTTCAACCATGAAACCTATAAATTTTTATAATAGACCATTTTGGACACTTCTATCAGATGAAAAATGTGGGATCACTCATTTGTTTTCATAAAATACCAACAGTTTCTTATCCCCCACTCACAAAGGGCCACACCTATCCTCCCATATTCACACTATAAAACCAATTCTGATCAACATATACCTACCCAAATAACTTCCCATATTAAATAATATCATCCAATATTCCTTTTTTGGGGTTAAAGAGATAATCCAGGATGTATTTATTAGAAACCTAAGGAGGATACCTGAATAAGGGGTAATGTTCTTCATCAAGCTTCATTATTTTAATTATTTCTACATAAAAAATTTTTTTATCAAAAAAAGATTATATAATAATCTTACTATATTAAATATACATATAAAATATTATTTTTATCTAATAACATAAATATATTCCCACTTCAACTAAATGGTTTATTTAATCAACCTTCATTTCAACATAAGACTACATCATCATTGACCAATGTCATTTTCAATTCCATTAAAAACATTCATGGTTACTTATAGTGTGGATTAAAATTTATATATATGATATTAATAAAAAATACACCAAGTTTTTTATTATATAATATAAATATTTTTTACTTTCCATTTTATAGGGGATATGATATAATAGTTCCTCTGTTTGGTGGGCTACTGACTCGCGAAGCGATACGATTCGCTTTCTCACTAATTTTTTACTAGAAAGTTAATAAAGAAACATTTTTGGATAATATTTGTTTGAAATGAAATAATTATGTTAATTATGAAATATTTATCATTCAAATATGATAATATATCATTTAACTTTCTTTCCTCTAAAATGAAGATCACATCATTCGTGTACATGTGGGCTATCTCATTCATGTGGCAATGTCACTCTTTTTTATTCACCATAACACATGGATGACATGTATATGAATATTTTACTAAATAATATGTCATGTATGGCATTATGATATTTTTTAAATAATATTATATTAATTACTTCTTCTTCGAAATAATCATTAAAAATGGAAACTTTACTCATGCGTACAGATGACATACCATCTCCATAGTTACAACACACTTCAATTTTTCATTACCATATTACATGACTGGTATTCATGGTATAATTTATTTATAACATTGAAAATTAGGTCATGATATTTATTCTATAGATGATATAATAATATTATATTCATAGTAACGATGCCTTTCACAACAAAGTACGAATGAGAAAGAATGTCGATTAACACGCAAAATAATGAAAATAATTATATATAATTGATGAACGGGTGAAATGATATTATAATTTTAACGAACTAGAAATTACATTTATATATTTTTTAAATATTAGTGATTTTTATGAGTCTGTGAAAATTTATGGCACGTAATTGCGAGGCCCAATGCGCCTGAAATGGAATTATGAACTTTTTTAGGTACATTTAGTAAACGTGTGAGGGAGAATTTCTATCTTTTGAACCAGTGCTCGGAATTGAAATCAGAGGGAACCATTGAATTCAATACATCGAGATTCACTAAAGGGAGGCTTATCCTTGACCACAGTAGGTAGAGAGAAAAAGATAATTTCATGGACTTTTTGAAAAAAATATTAAAATAACATAATATGTTATTTTATTTTCCTACCACCTATTCAGTGACGGTGGCAGGGACCACAGAGGTTGTCAAACACTTAATGGGAGAAATTAAATTTCGATTACAAATCAATTGTGTAACCAATCCTCATTTAATTTATGAGGTTCATTAATTACACAAATTAATGAACTATTAATTGAAAAAAGGATTAATCTATTAACTCACCATTTGGATCTTAAAAACATTGTCGCAATGGAAGCGTGGTGAGATATTGTGGGATAACACCAACGAAGCACCAAAGATTAAGCCTTCCAATAAAGAATAAAGGCTTGGATGAAATCATTGGGGAAAATGATCTGGCATCCACGAACACCAGTAGATTCACCGAATGTGGATTCTTCTCCAACAACCATGGAATCTCCAATGAATCCGAGGAAGGGATTTTTGTTTAAAATTAAGTGATTTTGTTTCAATATATCGTTCATGAAAAAAATTACAAATTTAGAATTACCAAAAATAATTTAATCCTCAATTCCTATGAATCAATGGGTGGATAATGTGGGATTTATTAAAAGGTTTTTAATTAACTTTTGATGATTTGATTACCACACCCCGGTGAAATTGCTAATTTGGAGGATGTAGGCCAACCGAAAAAATCTCAAACCCTCCTCCACTTTCATATTTGTCGCATTCTTCAATGGAAAAATTTTAACTCGAAGAATACATGAATCTTGGAGACATGTAGTGACTACAACTTCCTAGGAGGCCCGTAAGCGCAATAAAGGGAAAAAAACCATCAGAGCTCACCCAGTGGCCCATGGAATAGCTGTTGTCACGGCATCGGTGCTAGTGGGTGATGGTGGTGGACAAATATCACAATCCAAGGAGGAAGGAGGTGCCTGAAGGCTTCACATAGGACAGTAGGGGCGACCAACCCTTGTCCAGCCACATTGGCAGCGGGCAACATGTCGTTGCTGGCCGCGACATCAAAGACGCGATAGAAGGTGACATGTGCCCCATGGGTCCTGCTTACTGAAAGGGGATATGCCACATGGTGTCTCCAGTGAACTCTTAATGGAAATTAATCCATTTGGGATGTGTAGCCAACCCCGTTGCGGCATGGTGGGTCGCTTCTAGCCAAGGAGGGCCGGCCCGGCCCCTAGACCAGCAGGCCGAGCCCCCGGTGCAACGGGCCGAGACCACTGTGGCCCAACTCACTCAGGTAAGCCTAGCTGGTTCAGGCTGGGCATGGTCAGACCCGGTTCGGGTTAAACTGAACAGGGTTGGGTCGGCCCTGGTCGGGGTGGGTCAGGCAGACCAAACCATGACCATTTTCAACCCAGTTTCTCTTAAAAGACTATATCTTATGGAAAAAATGACTGTTTGATTAACCATATTCGATGCTGAAATCCTTGGAAAAAGATGGTCCATCTGAGATAACCCACATTAGTTTTGGAAAAAGTTGTAGTAAGGCCTTCTTAGATCGATCCGGAATCCAATCGGGCCCTCAGTACTAAAAGACCTATTACTCACAAACCAGATGTCTAATTAACACATTGTCTATCTTGTTGGGACCCTTAGGACACGAAATTCCATTGGGTTACTCCTTTTTAGAACTTTGTGGATGTTGAGGCATGACAAATATCTTGATGAGCAGATTATATAGAACACAAGCACATCTAGTGCAGGGAATCCTGTGGAAGGCTATCAATTGATGGATGACCTTGTGTGGATCAAAATCATAGTGACCCTCTGTGGATCAGCATCATAGTGACTCTGTATGGATCAGCATCTGGGAAAACCTATGTGGATCAGTGTCATAGTGACCCCATTACGATCAGTATTATAGCGACCTTGTGTGGATCAACATCTTATCGACCATGTGTGGATCATTAGTGTGTGTCTCAAAGAGGACCAACCTTAGAGTGGCCCGTCATGGATCAGTGACATAGGACCATGTTTGGATCGACAATGGAAAAAATTCTTCGTGGTTCAGTTGTGGAACTTACTAATAGAATAAAATGATATAGGTTAAGACTAATCATCTTTATATTTGATCTCTGAGTGGTATACCGAGTGTGTGCTAATATTATTTCGTGCTTTGAGTTTGAGGAAATGTTTGTGTTTCTTACATTATGGAATTTTGGGTGACCTTCAGGGGATATAGAAGACCCTTCTGGGTATTGTCACAGTCACCCCGGTACGGGCTTTGCCCACACCTTGTCGTGTCTTATGCAGATGACGAGTAGCTTGGCTAAGACATTAGGGAGCTAGACCAAGTAGTACACAGATGTTACTGGTTGACGTGGAGAGCGGTATAGACAAGATGTGCCTACCTTTCAGGTAGGATCCTTGGGGGAAGATCTTTGGAGCTGTTTTCTTTTGTATTTGTATCCTTCAGTAGGGATAGTATTCTAGCCTCCTTTAATTTCAGTATACACATTTAATAATACATTTTTTCTATGAGGTTTGCATCCTATCATGTTCTAGGTTTGTGGGTTTTCAGGCATAAAGGTAATGACTTCCCAATTTTAGGGAAATTCCTTTCCTGTGATAGTTTCCTACCCCTTGACTATGGAAGGCAGGCTTGGGGTGATCATGAAACATTTCCCAGGGGAAGGGTCATGACAATAATATGATCATATAATATATTATAAATACTAATATAGTTCTATAATAAGTTAATAGCATGTTTAAAAAAACTATATAGTTTTATAAGGAATTACCAACCCAAAGTATGTGTGAGGTAACTGTTTAATCATCTCAATTTTTAATTTATGAGATACAAAAAAAAAGACTTATTTTTTGTGTGTGGAATGTATGTCGCATGAATTAATTTTTTTATAATTATAATTAAATTTATGGGTGCTTACATATCCTTTTAAGGATCTATGTTCAAAGGGTTTCTGTTTTCATAGCTACTAATGTGTTCACTGATTTGTATCTCAATTTTTATTATGTAAGAAATTAGTTATTTTATACACTTATCTTACATTATGAGTTTTAAATACTATTGTGTTGAAATTTTATATCATTAATCTCTTTATTTTCATTATATTATATTTTTCATTTAATTTTTTTCATCCATGGTGATTATGATTTAGTGTTACTAGAAGTGGAAAGACTCTTATGTTATAATCTCATCATTTATTTGGATTGTTTATTATTATTCATTCAATGATTATATATTATAACTATTATATCAATAAAAAAAATTAATAGCCTTTTAATATGTTAATTAAATTTATTAACGAGTAATATTTAAAAAATAAACTATTTATTAAATAAAATAATTTTGAAATTCATTTTAAAAAAACCTAAAATTATTTCTCTATTTAGTCATAATTCTGTTTTCTTCCAAAATAATGTTTCTTTGAAAAGATTTATTTGGTTAAATACTCCCCTAATATTCTTAAAAATTAATTTTTAACCTTGTATCACCTTTTTAATATATGTTTTATGCTGAATATTCTTGTCTGTTTTGAAACATTTTCCAATTTTTACAAAAAACATGAATCAAATTTTATTTTAAAATGTATGGAATAAGGATAAAATTTTTCCGTCAAGACTATTATTTTCATAGAATCATAATTTTTTATTTTCAAGAATATCCAAATATAATTGGATTTTATTAATGTTATAATTTTTTTTAAAATGGAAATGAAATTTTCTTCAAGAAACAATTTTTATTATTTTTAAAATATTCCTTATATGTTTCCACTAATGTTATCAATGAAATGTATTCTTTCTATATTTTGGGAATTTTTATGTTTTAATAGTGATTTCAAACATATATTTTTAATTTATTCATAAATGTTTTTAATGATATTTAAATTTCATTTCCATTATTCATGGAAAATAACCCTTGATGTTACTTATGATCCATTGGGTATATTTTGTAATTAAAATATCATTACTATTTCTCTAGATGGATTAATTTTGAATAAAAAAATTGAAAAGAATCCTATTTATTTTCCACTAGGGTAATTATGTTTCCATTATATTGACATAAAACCTATTTGTTTTTAATGGTTATATTTTATAATACAAGATTAAGGATTATTTTTATTATTTTTATAATTAAAACTCAATTTAATTTAATCCTTTTGTGGTTCTGAGACATTATATATGATCGGTGAGTCCATATAGAGCTAGTGATGCTGATATAGATTATATGATGGGTGTAGTTAAATAGTTCTCCAATGAATTGGTTAATGATTATATTTACCTAATAATTATATTATAACATATTAATATGGCGATTCAAGTTGTACAGGTTCTATAGTGATTTTGTAAGAATTATATGATGATGTAGGTCCTAGATTCCAATACATTTTATCAATGATTTACATGATTTTATAATGATTTGCCTACAAATATTAATATAACCTGGATCATTATTATTGATTATTATGAATTCTTAATTTTCAAAATCATCATCACTTTTTTCATGATTAATGATCCATTTTGTATGTGAATTATTTTTTATCATTCTCTCGCACACTCAGATTATTTTTTCATACCATTAAAAACTTCATATACTTATTAATGAAATTCAATTTTTAATGCTTATGTTTACCCATACCGAAAATTTCATGTGACCATTATTATGTTTCATTTTCCATAGGTTAATAATAATGACATTGAATGAATTTTATTTAGAATTATTTCAAATGTAAGATGATAAACAATTAATGATAAATAAGAAAAATGGGTTAAGTATGATAAGTTCTCATTAAACCATATTAGTATTTATTATGTAAGTTGTTTTTCATATTTCATTAAAATTATAAACCTAAAAGGTCCTTAATAATGTTTCAAATTATAATTTTCCATTGATGATTTAAGTTTGGGATGAAAAAGTATTGGGTCACATTCATGGGTAGTAAAACTATAAATTTAATATTTAGGATTTGTAAACTAGATCTAGGAGTATGGATTATGGGTTTTTATATTAATAAGTAGAAGAAAGTTATAGATAAATATGGAGATTAGTATGTAATAATGTGATGCTACTTTAATAATAATGGATACCTTCATAAGTATATAGGATTTTAGTTAATCAAAAGTTCCATGTCATTGACACCCCTTTTAGTTTTTAGGTGATGAGATATTGAAGTGATTAATTTAATATTAGGATACATTTTATTAGGATAAATTATATTCAAATACTTAGATTAAAGATAATTATGAATTTTAAATTTGTAGAAATAATATTTTGGGAACTAGTAATAATTAGGGCTTATATGATATTAAATATTATATTAATTATGCGATCAAAAATTTTATAGTATAGATAACCATGATATTGAATGGGGATTTTGTGACTATGTTATTAATGTTATTTGAAATAAAATATCATGATATTTTTTGTCTTTAAATTTAAATGTCATGAGATAACATTTCTGTTTAATACAAATAGTAATTTTAATTTTATTTATGAATGATTTTATTTAAACCATGGGTAATAATATTGAATTTTCATGATTATTGTATCCTATGAAGTTATTCCCTATTTTGGAAATATCATACCATTTTATAACAATTTTATTTTTGGTTAATTTAAAATGAATGGTGGAATAGATTTTTCCCCTTATGTGGTTATATGATCCTTTAATGGTTTATTAATAAAGTTTTTGCAATGAAAAATTCATCTTGACTAATAATCATTTGATGAAAAATATGATATTATGATGGAAATTCGATAAATAATGAAATTATACATGAAATATAAATATATTGTACTATGTTTTTTTTTCAGATAGTAAATTAGTTACCAAACTCTTTGAAAAGTATCTTCAATACAAAATTATGTCCTATTATTTTAATAGCAGACGATTCATATGTATATTTAGATTATAATACATTTATGGTTTTGAGGACCTTAACATTAATTGATCATTTACATTATTGTGATCAATGACCCCAATTACTCTCTATAATTATTTATTCGTTTCCTCCTTGTCCAGATATTTACTAACCACATGTTCTTCTATTTGAAAAACTAGTAATGTTTTATTCCATATGAGAATTGTACTTTTTTTATTTCTTATCAAGAGGTCATTTTATTCACCTATTTTACTACTAAAAATTACAACAAATATATTTTCAAATATCAATACATTTATTACTAATATAATGTTCAAATTTAAAGAGTTCAATATTTTAGAAAGTCAGAGGATGTTACCCCACATTAATTTAAAAGATGAAAATTACGTTTGATATAATAAAAAAAATGAAAATTCAACATTTAGAGAGAATTTAACACCCCAATTAATTATTTTATTTTATTCAATAAACCTAACCTCTTCAATAACTTTTAGGGCAAGAAAACGCATGCTTTTTTTGATAGTGTATTCAAAACACAACAAAAAACATAAATAACCCATTGTATATATATTTATGATTGTTATAAAATATAAATTAAATTGGTTGGTATGAATATTCTTATGTAATATAATAAATATGTATATATATATATATATTTCTTACACAAAAGTATTCATTTATAAATGATTAAAGAATTAACAATTTTTTTAGTAATATGATTTAATTATTCAAAAATATGATTCCTCAATAAAGATTTTTATTGTCATTAAAATTAAAACAAAATTAAATTTTTATATATTTTTTTTTGAAAAAATTAACATCATTTTTATTCAAAATATGAATATATAATTTTGGTAATTTTTGTTATTTTTTGGAAAGTGTTTCTTTTTGAGTGAATTATAAATAATACAAAATATTATAAAATAGTATTTTCATTTAAATAAATTATGTAATTAATATGTAACATTAACTATTATAATAAAAAAAAATTATATTTATTTATATTTAACCCACAAAACCCTTTTTGAATCAACCTTATATTAGATTTTAGTATAAGTTCGTTTTTAGGATTAAAAAATGGAATTTTCTAAAAAACATTCAATGTAAAAAATGTTTCCCAATATTAACGAGTTAAAATAGACCCTAATTAGAAATGATTTAATTGAAAAATCTATATTATATATCAATAAATATTAATTTAAAGTCGTAAAATGCATATTATTAAACAAAGAGTTAACATAAAATCAATTTGTTCATGAAAAAAATACACGTCTCGAAAAACCGATTTTTCATTGAATCTATAGGGTATTTTGTAATTTTAATTTAATATAATATTATAAAATATAATTTAAAATTAAATATGATTTTTTAATTTATAATTTAAAAATTTAGAATAGGTTTAGTTTTTCATAATAAAATTATAAGAATAGTTTAGTTTATGACTGAGAAAATACAAAATTTTAATTGATAACTACCTTTTCATTAATTATGATTATATAAATAAATTATATTTGAAATTGGTTTCAAGAAAAATTGTTTCAATTTGATATAAATTAATCCAATTATTTTTATTGAAATTAATTTCATATTGAATTTTCATATAAATGTTTTGATACTTTTAGACATTTTCTCTTTAAAAAACTGTTTTCTCATTACGTTTGTGTGGCTAAATTTAAATTTAAATTATCCTCTTATACAAATTGAACATGGAAAAATAGATTCATAATTTGTAATTATCCTAATTTAAAATATATAATAAGTCCCAGTTATATTTTTACAAAAGTGAATAGTTAATGTAATAGATATTATTTACAACTTTTAAGGTAAAAATGGGTTTACCCTGTGGGTTAAACTCAATATATAGGGTAAAAATGATAAGTAAACTTTTATAAATAATATTTAATAGGAATATTTAGACCATTACACCGGTAAGTTTTTATAATAACCGATTATATCCATTGTGATAATGAAAAACTTTGGGTTACTTTATTTTGAAATATAACAAGGTTTTCCTCTCCGCCACAGAAAATTCCACTCTTATCCTTTATTCATCAAACCATAAAACCACTTGGGTCTTGATAAGACCTTCACAAGTAATATCATATAGGTACCCATTGTTATATTAATTAGATATAATATATTTTTATCTTATTATTCATTGCATTACATAAATACATTCCCGACGATCGTAATTGTTTAGTGCCTCTGGAAACACATAACACAGTTTTCAATTATAGTGAACAATATTCAACATCTCCCATGAAAATATTATCACATACTACACCTAATGTGAATCCTATAGAAAACCATTATTAATTACATAGGGAAGTAAACATATTGATTGGTATGATTATATTCTCATTAAGTGTAAATACCTGAGATAGATAAGTATAACATGAACATAAGTGTATGATGACATGATAATAACATTTCAAAATCACACCCTGTATATCAAAATTCATAAACACATTTATTGTAATAAATATGTATAGATCATAAGTCATTAATCCTATGGTAATTTAGAGCATATTATATGGGAACATAACATATTAATAAAAAATATAAATTTTTTCAGACACATTAATATTTAAAATCAATCCCTATAAGTCAAGGATAAGTTCCAAAACATATTAGGGCACTTCATAGGGGATACACCTACTGGGCAGGACATTCTACCATACCCATCATAACCCATTCCGTATAGTGGATCATGTTACCCCTTATTCTCATAGTGGGTCCAGCCCATCAACATGTTTCCATCATTACAGCAAGAGAAATAAATATTTACCTCATGGGTCAGAGCACTATCCAAAACACCCCATAATATAATCTATAATGGGGTTAACCAATGCTATTTGGGAAAACCTACTATATTAGTAATTACTGGCCTACCCAGTGCTATATGGGCATGCCCATTGTATAAGCTATAATGGGATTACCTATATCACCCTATGATGTTACAATATTTTCATTTCTGAATAATTTTTTTCATTTCTTTTTTTACACAACACCTAGTTAATCTTACGCTAAACGCAATAATGGGTTGGCTTGCATTACATGCAAGGCCCAATTTTACCAAACACTAATATATTAATAAAGTATTTTTATTTTATATAATATATTTCCATGATATTAAATTCGTTGTTATGAATATTGTTAACAATTATTTTTAATTTTATATATTCCATATAAATTTAATAATTATCTGACGTATTTTTTAGACATAATAAAAGAAAAACATCATTTTTCACATAAAAGGGGTATTTTTCAGAAAATGCAGTTCTACTGCCTTCAAATACAGAACCAATTTTAAATAAAATATTTTAAACTTTTATATATATTAAATTTTACAAAATAAACTTCTTCATTGAATTTATAATCTCAAAAGTTGTATCAGATAATTTTTGAACATTTTTTTTATAAATTTTACATTTTTTTATAGTAAAAATATACAAAATTTTAATTGAAGACGTTTTTTTCATCAAAATCATTCATGTGGATAAATTATATTATTGAATGTATTTAAATTATAATTATAATACATTTTATAATTTAATATAATATAGATCATTTTAATTATTTTTACACTAATGTAAAATATAAAAATATTTCAATGTTTTACAATGTTTTTACTTTTTAAAACCCATTTTTTATTCTGAAAATGGGGTTTATTTTAATTTAATTACTCAAACTTCTTGGTGATTTATTTTTCAAAATAAATTAGATATATGGAATCAGTGATTTCAATATATGATAATAGGTTACTTGTATTTTTTTTTCAAATTATGATTAGAATCTTAATTAATTATTATTACCGTGGTTATGGGTTAATCATGTAATTAGAGGGCCCATGAGGCCCGAGAGAGTTGGTTAAAGGTAGTGTCGTCCTGACCCTGAGGTTATGGGTTCGAGTTCTCAAAAGGCAATATGCAATATATGCTATCAAACCACTCAAGGGCCCCTCTACCCCGCTGGTAATTGGCCTAAGCCAAAGGGTTGGGCACCTCAGGACTCTCTAGGGACGTGCGGCACACAGGTGGGTAGGCCAGCCCAATACCTCGTTACCCTTCAACACATTCAGGAACTTCGGTGGTGGCATGGTGGTGAAGTAGAGCGGTACAACAACACTGTTGTTTGGGAGGTTTAATGTTCAAATCCTGGGAGTCTGCTTTCATGGCACGCCTCTCCCTCGGGATCCACCTGTCTTACCGAGTCACCCGGTCTTAACCGAGTGGGAAAAATGAGGTGCGGTCCACTATACAGATGGATTTCTTTGATGAACTATCGCTGACCGGGCCGTTACCCTCTAGGACGCTCTTCCATCTCGACTATTAACAAATCCTTCCCCGTCTAGAGCCCTACCTCCGGGTAGTAACCCCTTTGTGGGGGAGGGGTGACAATATGTTGAGGTTTCTAAAAGGCCACACATGGGAATTACCTTTTCTAGAGAAAAAAATGACATTAGAGGTAAATATAATATTATAAAATTTCCATCACAAATATTAATATTCTATTAGATGACGAAATATGACCCTTATCATGTACTATTATAAATGTAATCATTTAATAGACCCTTTTACATGAATGTGAGATGGAAATTATTAAAAATTAATAAATGTGATAAAATGTCACACTCTCATTTATTATAAGTATAATAATTTCAAAATTGAAATCACCAATATATCATTATTTATAAATATATTATGGAACTATAAAAGAATTATCTGTATCATATAAATTTATTTATAATTTTTATAAATTAAATAATTACTATTAATGATGACACAATAGTGAAGAAGAAACAATTTTATTGTTAGAATTATCATATAAATGATATTAAAAATATTCAAATAAAAATAATTTGACTTTATTAATAAATTCCATAAAATATATATATAAAACAAAAATGTAAGTGACATATTTGATGTATTGTATCTAAGTTAAGAAAATGGCTTAAAATTTTTAGAAATGAAAATAATAAATAGAATCTAAATTGATATAAATGATAATTTCAAATAAATAATACATTATAAAATGTTATAAAATTAATAAAAATATAAGGCTGGTCAAAAGAAATTTAATATTTTTAAATATATCATTAATTATCCAACTAGGTTTTGTATGAAATTTTTTAGTAACTATATTAACCCTACAGTATAAAAAATGACAAATAGTCAGAGTAAGGGTTAAATTCATCAACTAAGTGTTAATACCAGACGATACAGTTAATATTATGACCTAAACATGTCTAAAATTCATTATTTTAATGTATTTCTAACCATAAACATATTATACTATAAATAAATCACTTTTTATTTATTTTAAATCTAAAATATGTTTATAATAAATTAATAGTTTTACGGTTTTGAAAAACACCCCACCATACTCTTATAAAAGGGAAATTCCACTTCTCTTCAATTCCCAACTCTAATTCACATTGGATAAAATAACCATTCCCATTTCCACTCACATATTCCCTCAATACATACTAGATTCCATACAATTGGAATAACTCCATCTTATGTATTTCTTTTGAAAAAATCAATAATAGATACCCGAAAAGAGGATATTGTTTTATCACCTCTTTCAATGTTCTTTTCTTCTTATACATCATCTTCCTATCTTATTTCCATACAAACGTAATAAATATTTTATATTAAACATTTTTATATGTTATTATAATTATGATACAATATTATTCCTCTTCTTATCCATCCTATAAATAAGAATATCACTATGTGTGTGTACGGATGGCTTACCGTCTCTAAGTCATGGTGTAATTTTCTATTTAACAATAATTTATTAGGATGCGTATAATGATGATTATAACGAACATAAATAAAGTATATACCATGATAATTATTCTTTATAATTAATATACCATCCAATTCCATACCATTTAACCATAAAAGTAATTATATAGTCACTTGGGCGTACATATGGCCTACTCTCTCCACGATGTGGTGAGATTAATTATCCTTGTTGACCATAGAATAATGATTATAAAATTTATATGATGAGTAAAAATAATAACTATGAAAATAATATCATTATGGATACGAATTTAATACATCCTAATCATAACAAACAAGACTTACATGACAAAATATGAATGGGAAACAAAGCATTCAATGCCCGAAATAATGAAAATACCTAAATATTATGAAAAAATGATAGAATAAGATCATATATGATACTATAAATATGTATATGGTCTTGGAATTATTTCATAACATGATTTAACTATTATAAATTTTGTTTAACACACCATTGACTAAAGGAAAGTAAATGGTAAGTGTCAATTTTGAAATCTCATTATTGTCTGAGATTGTTTATGCATATGTTTTTACTGATATATATTTATCATCCATTCCCATATTTGGTAACAATGTTATAATAATTTAACTTTTTAATAATTTATATAATGGAATATTTTACAAAAAAAATTTCAAATGTTTTAATGATTTATTCTTCCAAATATTTCTCATTAATTTCCATGTATTCAAAATGGGATTAAGGATTTATTTTTATGGAACTGGATGTTTTAAAAGGTTATTTCCATTCATAAGTTTCAAAGTGGTATGTGACACTTCAATTTAAAAATATATATTAAATGTCTTATTTTATAAATTTTATGACTTTATAAAGTTTATAAAGTCAAAAGGGATATTTCTTTTAGAGAGTCTTGATGATTTTATTAGAGTATTTTAAACTAGGTCAAAATTCTTTTTGGATATTTTAATAAATTAAGGTTGATATCTTATGATAAAAGTTCTCATTTTTTACATTGAATAGATTATGATCAGTTTGACTTTGGATGTTCTATTTAGATATAATTATTTTTTATGGTTTAATTTTAAAAATTTCATATACTTTTTTTTAATACGTTTTTTAATGTGATTTATGTTTTCATATGAGGAATCCGTTGGACGTAGAATGTGATGGTTGGTGTTTTTTAGAGCCCCTCAATGCATTGATAGGTTTCATGAAACAAAATATATATGCATTTGGCTAAGGCCTTAACCATTTATTATATTCTTGAAATGAATCCTTGAATGTATTATACTCTTGGAATGAAGACTTGACAATGTTACATTATTGTCATCAATCCTATATGGTCTGTTTCAAATGTCTTACATTATGATTTTCCTCATTATGAGATTATTTAATGATATTACATGAGATTATTTAACTAGTAAAATATCTATGTGGATATAAATTGGATGTACTTATATTTTTATTTCCATATTATGTTTAGGGTTATGTTTCAATGGTTTTTATTTCAGTTGAATACATTTCCGTAAACTTTTATTCTAATTTATGATAGATTATACTATATTGTTTACCCTAAATGAGAATTTGAGCTGACCCCTTTCATATGATTCATTTTCCTTAATGATTAGAAGAAGTATATTGTGACTGACCTACATGCATAGACTAAGTGTAATGGGTGTTTTCAAAAGGATTGTCTGTTGTTTTTTTATTTCATGAATTTTAATTAAATATTCATGTATATAAAATATTTTTCAATACTACTAAAATAATCAGTCATTTGGGATTTTATTATATGTAATCAAGTCAATATATTAAAATAATGCATCAGCTCATGGGATATAGGGTCAGGGTGTTACAGTTGGTATCAGAGGAGGTATAGAAACACCCTTGGAAATTATATTTAGAAATCATGGACTAGAAAAAATAACCAAATGAATGAATATGAGGATAAAGCTATATTTATGATATAATCCATAATATTTTTTAATGAAAACCCTAGGTTAATGTTATGGAAATATGTATTGTTAGGAATATTCCATCATTTAATGATCCAATAAGTGATTCATCATTACTACATCACTATAACCAGTGTTTCTCACATTATTCTTTGAGTTTATTTCAATAATTAGAATCAGTAAGGTCATACAAGTAATGGTTATATTGATTATAAGTGGAGAAATCAAATGAAAAATGAGATGTATGATTTATTGAGGAATAATTTGTAGAAGAATATTTATGGTGCTAAGAGTTAGTTGGAATGATTAAGGTTATTATGTATTTGGATTCATGTATTATTTCATAATTGCTTATCAGGTTATAGAAATCATGAGATATATGAGTATTGTACTACATTAAATTGTTTTTATGATTTTAAAGAAAAAGAGTTTTCATAGTGGATTTAAAGGTGATCAAATATTTGGTATGTGATAATAAGAGATACATTATATTTTTTTGGAATCTCATGTGAAGGTTGATTTTATAAATTTGGAGACATTTTTTATAGTGAATTTGTATCGTATTATTTTGGTCGAGTTTTAATGTTCTAATGG
This sequence comes from Viscum album, assembly GCA_963277665.1. NCBI lineage: Eukaryota > Viridiplantae > Streptophyta > Magnoliopsida > Santalales > Viscaceae > Viscum > Viscum album. The sequence continues at coordinate 1,860,425,141 of OY728133.1, read as the reverse complement.
GATTAGTTGAACATTAGATATTACCTTTTTAGGATTAAGTATGATTTATTGGATATTATGCACCAGCATTTTTTTTATTTTAGTATCCCTTAAAAGGTTGAATGAAACACTCATGGTCCATATGTTTCATTAAATTTTTTTCAACAACAAATAATAATCTTGAATATCCATCTACAGGTGAATGAGATGAAGTGAAAATAGATTGAATAACAACTAAAGGATAACATTGATCTAATCAAGTAAGTTTTCTCATGTTCTCCTTTATATAATAAAATAATCCCCCAATAATAGGAAAATGTATATAGAAAATTGTGTTATCATAATACCTTAATTTTATTTGAACCAATTTTATTTTAAATCCTCATAGATTTATGCCTTTGAGGCACACAATTTTCCATTGATTATTCCCTTCTTTGTGATTAATTACCTCAATCACTACTTATAAATATTTATGTTTTCCTTTAAGTACATGTCTCTACTTGAAACTAGTGTTATCTTATTGGACATCCTAATTTGGTGGTGACCTTAAGATTTATCATTCAAAATTATTAAGGTTATATTTTATTAACCCTATTTTGGGGTGGGATTTCCAAAAAAAATTATTTTTTAGAATTAATGTTTTATTTTCTAAAGAAATTTCAAATTAAGAGGATGCAATTTATTGAAGGAGGAGAGAATGTAACGCCCCGATATATAAAAATATTTTCATTGATGAATAAATTTAATTTTCTTACTTGTTTGTTTTTTTCTGCAACACCCTCTTAATTTTTCTCGACACACAATAGTATGTTGGCCTAAATTACATGAACATCCTAGTTTTACCAAAAGAAATATATTAATAAATTATAATTATTTAATATAATATATTACCGAGCTGTTAAATTTTTCATTATGATTATTGTTAAACATGTTTTAATTTTATATTTTCCATATAAATTTAACATTAATCTTATGTATTTTTAGACATGATATAAGAAATAAAATCCATTTTTTAGATAACAGAGATATTGTTCAAAACATGCATTTTTTCGGCTTTTTAATGGAGAACCCATTTTAAATCCAATATTTGAGACTTTTATATATTAAATTTTGAAAAATAAAATAATGCTTTGAAGAAGTAATCTGAAAAATTACATTGGATGAATTTTTTATATTTTTCAGAAAAATTTATCATTTTGCGGAATAAGAACAATATAGTAAATTTTAATTGAAAACCGCTTTTTTCAAAAAAAATCATGTAGTTGAATTATATTATAGAACAGTTTTAAATTATAAATAGAATTTTTTTATCATTAAATATAATATTGGTTTTTGTAATAAATTTTACATTGAAGTTATATGTTAAAACAATTCAATCTTTTATAATGTTTTAAAATTTAATAACCCATTTTTCAATTCCAAAAAAGAGATTTATTTTAAATTGATTTCTGAAACTTCTGGGTTTTTAATGTTTAAAAATGGACTCAATATTTTGAATTAGTTTTTCCAAATAAATTTAATATGTTAAATTTATATTTTGGATATTATGAAAAGAAATTTTAGTAATTTTTTATTACCACGGTTAAGGGTAAATCTAGAAATTAAAGGAACAATAATTTTATAAAGTTACACTAAAACATTCTAAAACTCTATCGAATGAATAAATACTACAATTATCATCTATGTTTCGAAACTTAATAATTTAATGAACACTTTTCCTTGAATGTGACATGAATATTTTAAAAAATAATGAATCTGAGAGACTGTTACTCTTTCATTTATTACAATTAAACAAGTTTTTATATAAAGATCACTAGTAGATATCATTGATTACGAATAATCTGCAGACATATAAAATAAGTACCTACATCATAAAAATTTATTTTTAATTTTTATAGATTAAATATTTACCATTAATGATGGCATAATAGTGAAGCAGAGATTAATTTCTTAATTGACATATTAAATAAAATATATTCATAATATTAAATTTAAAATAATTTTACTTAATTAATGAAATCTGCGAAATTTATAGATGAAAATAAGATTTTTAGTGACATATTTTGTGTAATTTTTTGATGTTATCATAATGTTTTGATATTTTTAATCATAAAAATAATAATTATTATCAAAATTGACATAAATGACACTTTAAAATAAATAATATATTATTAAATGTGATAAAATTTACAGAAGTCTATAGTTTTGAAAAGAAACTATAATAGTGTTAAATATGTGATAATCTATCTAATTGTGTACTTTTTTCATTATATAGTAAGTACATTAACCCTACAAAATAAAAAAGGAATGTTTTCACTGTAAGGGTTAAATTGTTTAAATATGTGTTAATGACAAAAGATATGGTTGATATTGTAACATAAAAATGTCTAAAATTCAATAGTTGAGGTGATTTCAACCCATCTTATTCTGATCCTCGAAATAACTCACTTTTCAAATTTTTTAAAATGGAAATTATTTTATAATAAATTAATTGTTTTTGAGTCTCCAAAAGTACCCCTCCCCTCTTTTATAAAAGAGAACTTATCCTCCACATTAATTCACACCTCTAAAGACCTTTTTATTATCTAAACCCTACAAATTTATTCTCCCATATTCCGTAAATACATGATATAGTCTATACATTGGTCAGAAAGTCATCCTAAATGGTCATTTATTTCAAATCAGAAGGGTATGTCTAAAAGAGAGGTATAATTCTATTCTTCTTCTACTTACACTTCTTATATTATTACCACAATAAATTAACAACTATAATATCGTATTGACGCTGAGATTTTATTATAATTATGGTACAACCTTATTCCTCCTTTTATATATCCTATGAAGAAAAATATCGACATATGTGCATATGTACAACATATCATCTCCAGGCCGTTGTGTAATTTTTTATTTAATACTATTTTATTTCTATGGATATAAGTATGAGTATAATGGATATAAATAATGAGTATAAAATCATAATTATTCTATATAATTAATATACAAAATGCGGTAGGATTCATTCTCCACATTGACCATTCAACAATGATTATAAAATATTTTTGTTCTATAAAAATAACAATTATGAATTTATTATCATTATAGATATGAAGAAAATACATCCTACACATAACAAACATGAAATACATAACAAAATAGAAATGGAAAACGAACCAGTTAAAACCCAAAAAAATGGAAATACATAAATATTATTAACATAATGTTATAATAGGATCTTATATGATATCATAAACATAGATATGGTCTTGGAATAATTTAAAAACATGATTTAAATATTATACTTGAGGTTAACACACCCTCAACTAGAGAAATGTACTATACAAGGGTTTATTTCACAAACTCATTTTTATATGTGATTTTTTATGCATATGTATTTACTGGAATGCATTTATCATTTAGATCCATGTTTCATAAAAATGTTTTCAAAATTAATCTTTTTAAGGCGTTATTTGAGTTACTATTTAACTAATACATCATTTTAAATGTTTTAATTATTTATTCTTTTAATTAATTATCATGAATGTCTATGATTTCAAAATGGTTTAAAAGGGTTTATTTCTGCGGGCCTAAATGTTTTAAAATTTAAACTCCATTCACTCATTTCGAAGTGGTATAAGACACTTTGATTGAAAAATCACTTTTAAAAGTCTTATATAATAAATTCTATGACTTTTTAATGCTTTCAAAGTTGAAAATGGATATTTGACTTATATAGTATTAATTATTTTATTAGAACATTTTAATCTATATCAACATCCTTTTTGGATATCATGATTAAATTAGGTTGATATCATATGATAAAATCTCCCTTTTGTGTTGAATAGTTTTTGATCAGCTTTACTGTGGATGTGATACTTATATACAATTCATGGTATATGGTTAATGTTTTCATATTTCATATAACAGTTTTTGATATGATTGTTTTTGTTATTAATTTTTTCATATTAGGACTCCATTGGAAATTGTATGTAAATGGGTAAGGCCTTACCCAATTATTTGATTCTTGGCATCAATCCTTCAAAGAATTTGATTCCTAGAATGAATCATTGACAATATTGGATTCTTGACATGAAGTCTTGATGGTATGTTTCAAATATCCCACATTATGCATTAGCTTATTATGACATTATTTATTGTTATTACATGTTATTATTAGATTAGTAGAATATCTATGTTTATGTTTAAATGGAATTATTTAACAAAAATCATATTATTCTCTGTATTATGTTAAAAAGGCTTGTATTTCAGTTTTATACCTAGCCTAAAATTTTTATGCTAATTTATAATAACTTAATATATATTTTTTACCCTTACTAAGCATCTGAGATCACACCGTTCTTATGTTTAATTTTTTTCCCATGATTCGATGTAGAATTTGATGACTAACATGCAGATATAGTTAAAGGGGTATGGGTATTTTTAAAGGATTTTATAATGCTTTTAATTTATTAATTCAAATAAATTTTTAATTTATGTAATTTATTTTCCAAGACTGATAAAATAATACTTCCATTAGGATTTTATTCCTTGTAATAATGAAAATGTATTAAAATAATGCACCAGCTTTGAGAATATGGGGAAAGGGTGTTGCATTTTGTATAATAGGATGTTTATAAACACCCATGTAATGTTGATTTAGAATCCATGAATTAGAAAACATAACCCTATGAATGAATTTGAGAATAAGTCAAAGTGTAGGTTATCATCCTTTATACTTGGTAATTCATAAACTAGTTTAATTCTATATAAATATGGATTGATAAGAAGATTCCCTCATTTAGAGATTATATAAATGATTCTTCATCACTACTCACTATGATTATAGTTCCTCACATTATACTTTCATTTTTGGTCAATCTGTATAAAAAATTGGTTATAAAAGTATTGGTTATATTGTTGATAACGAAGAGACATTAAAAGAGAAATTTTATGATGGAGGTGTTAAAGAATATGATTTTGAATCATAATTAAGGGTTTAATACATAAGTGGCATGATTGTGGTTATTTTACATTTGTATTCATGAATTGTTTCATCGTTGGTGCTCAGGTTATAGGAATAATGATATATATATAAGGATTTTACTGCAGTACTTCTCCTATAAGGATTTTAAAGCATTAGTGTTTTCATTATATATTTAAGGGTGACAAAATATTTGGTATGTGACAATAAGATATTCATTATTTTTTGGGGAATCCAATGTAAATATTGATTTTGATAATTTAATGACCATTTTGGATAGCGAATTTCTATGGATGTATTTTGGTGGACTTTTAATGTTGTAATGGAATAAGTTGAACATTGTATATTACTAATTGAGGTTTGAGTATGATTTATTGAATATTACGTGCTAGATTTTTTTTTGTTTTAATAAACATATAATGGTTGAATTAATTACTCTTGGAGAACATTATTCGTTAAAATTGCATCATTCAAAAAAAATAATATTCAATATAAATATTTTGGTGAACAATACAATGTGAAAATAGATTGAAGAAAATCTAAATAATAACATTGATGGTATCGAGTACATTTTATTAAGATCTCATTTGGATAATAAAATAATCCATCAACACTAGGAAAGACTACCAAAATAAAATGTGTTATCCTAAAACATTATTTTTTTGGTTAACCAATGGTACATTAAATCATCATATATATATGGCTTTGAGTTACGCAATTTTCCATTTATTTTTTATTGTTTTGTGATTGATGACCTCAATTAGTCACAATATATATTTGTTGTTTTCCTCCATGTATGTATCCCTACATTCCACTAATGTTCTCATATTGGAAAGCCTAATTTTGTGGTGACCTTCACATTTCTATTTCACTCTTATTAATATTACATTTTTAACTCTATTTCTGATGTTGGTTTTCCAAAAATGTATGTTTTAGCATTAAACTTTTATTTTATATGTGCCATTTCAAATTGAGAGGAAGAAATTTATTGAATGAGGGGAGAATGTAACAACCCGAAACATTAAAATATTTTCATTACTAAATAAATTTAATTTTTTTTCTTTTTTTAGGACACACTGTTAATATTTCTCTACAAACAATAACGATTTTTCCTGCATTACACGCAAGGCCCCATTTTACAAAATAAAAATATATAAATAAAATATTTTTATTCAATATAATATATTATAGAGCCATTAAATTAGTTGTTCTGAATAGTATTTACACTATTTTAATTTTATATATTCCATATAACATTGTAATTATTCTTATGTCTTTTTTCATCATTATATTAGAAAATAACATAATTTTTCATATAAAAGAGGTATTTTTTTAAAAATGAATTTTGGAACCATTTAATGGAGGCCCCATTTTAAATCCAATATTTGAGACTTATATATATTAAATTTGAATAAATATACATCTTATTTTAAAGAATAATATAAAAATTTACTTTGAATGCATTTTTGATATTTTCAGATAAATTTAACATATTGAAGAATAGTAAACATATTCTAAATTTTAATTGAAAAAACATTTTTCATCAAACTAATTAGTCATGTTAAATTATATTATATATTGGGTTAAATGAATTAATATAATATGTTTTTAATATTTAATTTAATTTAGTTCATTTTCATTAATTTTACATTGAATTCAGATGTAAACTGATTTCAATCTTTTTCAATGTGTTATCTTATAAAACCACATTATTCATTCCAACAAAGATATTTATTTTAAATTAATTACTAAAAAATATTGGTTTTGTGTTTTTAAAAATTCATTCCATATGTAAAATAATTTAGTTAAAATTATGTTAATATGTTATATATATTTTTTAGATATTATGAATAGTAACTCTAATAATTTTTTATTATAGTTGTTAAGGGTATATCTGCTAATTAAAGGTGAAAATGTTTTTATAAAATTACCCTAAAACCTATTAAAATATTATTTTATGACTAAATCCAACCATTAACATCTATGTTTCTAAATTTAATCATTTAATGGACCCTTTCCCTTAAATGCGACTGGAATATTTTGAAAACATAATGACTGTTACAAAATGTAAATCTCATCTATTATAAATATACTAATTTTAATATAGAGATCACCAAAAGAGATAATCAATTATAAATAGTATCTAACAATAAAAAATATTTACCTAAATCATAAAAATTTATTTATAATTTTATAGACTAAATAATTAACATTTATGATGACACAATAATGAAGAATAAATTATTTTATTAATTAAAATATCAAATAAATAATTATAAACATATTAAAATAAATATAATTTTACTCAATAAATGACATCCAAGGATTTTATAGAATACAAAAACATATTACTGAAATATTGGAAATATCTTTTTGATGTTATCATAATGGTTTGAAATTTTTAAAAATGAATATAATAAGTAGTATCAAAATTGACATAAATGATACTTTAAAAAATAAAATTTTATTAAATGTTATAAAATTTATAAATGTATAAGGTTTGGAAAAAACATTAATAGTGTTAAAAATGTAATTATTTATCCAATTAGTGTTATTTTTTCATTTTTATTAACAATATAAACCATATAGTATAAAAAAGAAAAGATGTCGGGATAAGGGTTAAATTGTTTAACATAGGGATTAAGACAAAATTTATGGTTAATATTGTGAACTAAACAAGTATGAAATTCTTTACGTAAGATTATTTTGACCCATCCTTTAATTATTCTCGAAATAACTAATTTTTGAGCTATTTAAAATCCAAAATAAGTTTAGAATAAATTAATAGTTTTGGAGTTTACAAAAGTTCATGTCCCTTATCTTATAAAAGGGAACTTATACTTATCTTCAATTGACACCTCTAATGTTCATTGGATCACCCAAAACCATCCCATTTACTCTCTAAAATTCTCTTAATACATCCTAGAGTCAATAATTTTTGCATAAAGACATCATAAGGAGTCCTTATGTTCAAATCAAAAGGAAGTGCCAGAAAAAGAGTTACAGTGATTTTCTTCTTCAACTTACTATTTTTATGTTATTCCCATAATAAAGTTATAAATATAGTATCATATAGATGTTTAGATGTTATTATAATAATTGGATAAACCTGTTCTTAATTTTATCTATTCTATGAATAAAAATATCACCATGTTTTTCTTCATACAGCTTACCATCTCCACGCCGTGGTGTGATTTGTTATTTAACAATAATTTATGTTCATGGGTATAACGATATGTACAATGGATGTAAATAATGAATGTAACATGATAATTATTCTTTATAATTAATATAACCTCCAATTCCATACAATTTTACCTTCAAAGAAATGATATCTTCGCTTGTCCATATATATGACCTACCCTCTCCACGATGTGGTGAGATTCATTCTCTATGTTGACCATTCAAGAATGATCATAAAATTTATATGATGAGTAAAAACAATAATTATGAACATAATATCATTCTATATATGAATAAAATCAATCATATACATAACTAACATGACTTACATGACCAAATACGAATGGAAAATTGAGAAATTAACACCCAAAAATGGTAATACTGAACTATTATAAACAAAATGATATAATAGGATAATATATGATATCATAAATATGGATATGGTCCTGGTATAATTTAATTACATGATTTAACAATTATATTATATGTGAACACACCATAAACTAATGTAAAGTTGAAGGTAAGGGTTAATTTTTCAATCTCATTATTATATGATATTGTTTATGCTTATGTATTTACTAGGACATGTATATCATCGACGTCCATGTTTCATAAAAATATTTTCAAAATTAATATTTTAAGAATTTATGTAAGAGAATAAATAATGAAAAATGTATTGTCCTATCCCCAGTTACCCAGAGTTAGTGTATCATTTTAATAGATTGGCATGATTACAAGGAATCAAGTCTTGGAAAATAGATTACATATATGAATGATAAATTACTCTTTTGTAAATAAAAAAATCCCTTTGAGAATTCCATTGTTCCCTTAGCTTAACCCTACATCTCAAACATAATATACTTCTTGGTATCCTGGGAAAATAAAACATAAGAAATTGGAGAGCTCAAATGCTCAGTAAAGAAAACAATACAGTAGAAAAATTAATAAATAAGCATAAAAATGTAAGGAAAAGTATAAAACTAAAACAAAATCCTTTTCAACATAAACTTTATCATAATATAGAATATAAAAATCAAAATATTTTCATTTAATTACTCACATAGATATTTTACTTGTCTAATAATTACATGAAAAATAAATAGCCACTTTTATAGTGATGGAATGCATAATTCTACACCTTTATAACCACATAGTCAAGGCCTTGTGCCAAGACTAAAAATAAGATTTTGTCAAGGCCCTGTTCCAAGACACTAGTTTGCCTCATGATAACTACCAATGCATCGAGGAGGTATATCGGGCTCCACTCATCACATACTAAGTCCAATGCATTCCTAATATGAAAAGGTTTAAACATAACATAAACATTCTTATTAAAACTAGCATAAGAAATGTAAATAATTTATACATAAACGATGAATGGTATAAATATAACTCACCCATAGTCAAAAATATCACAAAACCTTCAATAAAATAGGGAATATTTGTATCATAATAAATCAACTTTAAACATGTTTAAAATCCATCAATGGATCTTTACATAGATGAAAATGATTTGTAAAACTCTTTGAGATAAATATCCCTTTTTCATGAAAACATTTAAAAGTCACACAATTTTTAATGGAAGAGATTAAAAGACATTTTTGAGTAAAAGTGACCCATACAACTTTCAGACTTTGTAATGGAATTAACAATTTAAAAACATTTGTTTCCATATAAATAAATCCTTTAAAACATTTTGAAAACTTAGACATTAATGAGAACGTTTTAGAAGAATTAATATTTAAAACATTTAAAATGTCGTTTTAGTAAAAAGTACCTTAAAACAATATCTTTGAAAATACTTTTATGAAACATGGACATGGGTAATAAATATGTCCGGGTAGATACTTACATAAAAACAACCTTGGATAATAAAGAGATTGTGAAATTAACCCTCACTTTGTACATTTCCCTAGTCGAGGGTAGGTTAATGTAATTTATAATGGTGAAATATTTGTTATTAAATTATAAAATAATCATATACATTAATATTATATCTTATATGATCCTTTAATATTGCTTTGTTAATAATATCTTAGTATTATCGTTGTTTCGGGTGTAAATTGATTAATTTTCCTTTATATGCTTTGTTATGTAAGTAATGTTTGTCATGGATAATATGTATCTTATTAATATTCATAATTATATTAAGTATTTAAACATTATTTTTAATCAACTAATGAAAATCAGTCTTGAATGGATATGCTGGGGAATGAATCTCATCACGTTTGTGGAGATGGTAATCCGTACATACGCACGCGCGACAATATCATTCTTTTAATGTTAAAATAATATATAATTGGATGTTATATCATATATACAGAGTCATTATCATGTTATACTTTTTATTTACATTAATTACACATCATTATTATACCCATCCAAATAATAATGTATTGAATAACAATTACACCACAACGTAGAGACGGTAAGCCATATGTACGCACGTATGGTGAAATGTCATTAAAATGATGGATAGAATAATGAATATGGTTTTACCATATTTATAATAACATCAGAGTATATAGAAGATACTGGAGTTATTATTTTAGAATGGAAAAAACAAAGAAAGTGGATGTGGAAGAAGAAAGGAACTTGAAAGAGGTGATGAAATATTTACCTCTTCTTTAGGTTCTTCCTTTTCAATTGATCCAAAGGGCTCCTTAAGTTGGATTTCTGAAAAAATGAAGGCCTATAGGATGAAGTTAGGACAGTTTAGAGGGTATTTGGGAAGGTCTTGGTAGAGCCAAATGGCTTTGATGGTGTGAATTCGAGAGAAGGGGGAGTGCCCTTTTATAAGAGGGGTTAGGGACATCTTTGGAAATGATAGAAATATTATTTAATAATAAAATCATTTTCGATTTATAATGGGTCAAAAATTAATTACTTAATGTATAATGTGGGGATGGGTTGAAAACAACTCAAAAAATAATATTTAGACAAGTTTGGGTCACTATATTAACTTTATCTTTTAGATTTAAATCTTAGTAAAATAGTTTGACATTTACCATGTATTTTTATATTTTTATATTATATGGTTAATAAAATTACTATATACATCCAAGATAACCCAAAGTGGTTCATTAATGATAAAAAAATAATTATATATGTCATTTGTTCGAACCGTATATTTTTAGGAATAGAATATCAATTAATAATATGATATTTGTTTTAAAAAACTCTTTTATGTCAATTTTGACACTATTTGGTATGTTGTTTTTTCTAAACTCATAACATCATTATTACCTCGAAAAAAATTAATCTAACCAACCCTACCATGTCATATTAACCAATATAATTAGTTTAATTCATAAATATTCTCAAATTAATATATTTGGATATTTATAATATCAATTATTTTAATATTTCATTAATTAGGTAATTATTCCATCATCATTGTGTTATAAATAAATTTAATTATTTAATGTATAAAAATTATAAATAAAATACCATTATTTATAAAATCATTTTATATTTCTAATAAATATGTATAGTCGAATATATCTTTTGTATAACACCATATTGAATTGGTTTAGTTATTAAATGTTGAATTTAATACTTTTAACTCTTCTTTGAATTAAATAATAATAAATGTCATAATCTAATCCAAATGGGCCTAAATGATCCTATTTTATTCATAGGGTTGTTTTTGTATGAATTAAATTTATCCAATATAATTAGTACTTGTGTTAGGGTAATAATAACATCATTTTTACCTTTAATTACCCAGTTTACTTTTAACCGTGGTAAATAATTGTCAGAAGTTACTATTCACCAAAAAATATTTTTATCTCATAGAACGAAATTTTACTTACTGAAATCAACCATGTCTCTCATATTTTTTAAATTCAATTTACCGAAGTGGTAACATTATGTTTTTTTTGCAAATTTGGAAATGCTCATAGGAGGTGGGTAAAAGACGGTAAAATTTCAATAAAATTTTTATATATCTAATGTTATTATAAAATGACTCCAATGAATTAAATTGAACATATATAGGTATTATATATCTATTTTGACCTAAAATAAATTTAAATAAAATAAATAATTATTTAAATGAAATGTCGGTTTTAACCAATAACCCACTGTTTTTCACTATTCATAAAAAATTGAATGTTTTCAGAAACATACCAAAAATTTATCCTAAGATAATTTTGATATTATAAATTCAAAAATGAATTCTATTTTACCAAATTTAAAACATATAAATTTCATTTAATAATTTAAAATTAATTCCCGTTGTCAAAAGCAAAAAAGGATATTTTTAAGAAATAATAACTATCAAAAGATTAAAACTTTTTTAAGTCCAATTTCAAAGTGAAATTACTTATAATGAACATAATTGGATTAAATGATAAAAAATATAATCTATTTATTCTTCCAAACCATTAAAATTCATAATTTAACATGATAAATTATTTTGATTAATAAAGTTGTTTTCACCTAAAATATAGTATTTTTCACTATACACCCAAATAAGAAAGTTATCAGAAAAACACCAAAAATTAATTGATTCTAATTTATCATGTCCCTATTATAGAGAATAATTTTATATTATCAATTTGAATATATAAAAGTTTCAAATATTGGATTTAAAGTGGTTTCTCCATCAAAAGGCGGTAAAATTGCATTTTTAAAAAAATCTTTTTTTATCTGAAAAAATGAATTTGTTCTTACATTATGTCCTGGAAACTAACTATATGATTTGTAAAATTATAAGGATTATATAATGTTAAAAATTAAGTTAAGACTATTCATAACATCTTTTTAATAGCTAGTTTGGTAAGTCGGGGTGTGCTTGAACTCAGTGTTGCGTGTAGTGCATGTTATGGAATTACATTGAAGAAATAACGTACTATGAAATCCTTGGGTGTTACATTCTACCCACCTTCAATAAATTGTGTCCTTGCAGTTTGAATTTTTTTTCGAATATAAATGTTTAAAATAGAAAAAATACCTTTGTGGACAACCCACATCAGAAATTGGGTTAATATAATTTATTCCTAATAACAATGAAAGGGAAATGATAAATCCACCACCAAATTATGATCTCTATTAAGAGAACATTAGTGGAAATTAAAGAAAAATAATTAGAGGAAAAACATAAATATTTATTGTGAGTGATTGTGGTCATCAATCACAAACAAGTTTAAAATTGAGGCCCTCAAATCCATCAATCTATGATGATTTAAAATACTATCGGTTCAACAAAACATAAGGTATTAGGATAACATTTTTTTTAAGATCCATTCCATAATTTTTAAGAATTTATTTACCCATAGAATTAGAGAAAAGATATTATATATATATATATATATATACTTGACATGTAGAGATCCATTATTTAACTAATTCCTACCACAAACTCGTCTTTCACTCTAAAAGAATTCGAAAAATATATTCTATTTATCCTAATCATATAGGGTTCCAAAAATAATGAATTTATAATTCACCAATCAGAACCTTTCAAAAAACAAACTACATTATAAAATCCTGGGAATTCACGTAGTCCAGTGGTAGGCTATAAATCCCAACCTCACTATGGTTGTGGGTTCGATTCCCACATCTTTGTCCGACGCTATGGGTTGTCACATAGTCTGCGTGTTTTTCCTAAAAATGTAGCTTACTATAAAGTCACTTTTCATAGAACCATATAATCAAAAATACTCAATGAAATAGTACTGCAGTACAATCCTTATTTATCTTCATAATTCATATAACTAGTATATTGTTGATACAACACACAAATGAAATAATTTTATTGTAACAACATATGAACACCAGTCATTCCTATTCATCCGAGGTAGTATCATAACATGATTATTATCAATTAGCATCATTTGCGGTAAGTTTTATATCATATATAAAGTCTCATTATCATGTTATATTTATTATTTACATCATTTTCACATCATTTTCATACCCATCCAAATAATATTTTTCTGAATAAAAATTACACCACGATGTGGAGACGGTAAGCCGTACGTACACACGTATGGTGACATTTCATTCAATAGATGGATAGAATAATGAATATGGTTGTACAATATTTATATTACATTACACTATATAGATGATACTGGTGTTATTATTTTAGAATGGATACAACAAATAAAGAGGAAGTGGAAGACGAAAGGAACTTGAATGAGGTGATTAAATATTTACCTCTTCTTCGAGTTCTTCCTTTTGATTTGATTAAAATGGCTACTTATGATGGATTTATGACTAAAGAAAGGCCTTTAGAATGAATTTAGGATAGTTGATAGGGATTTTGGGAAGAAGTTGGATGAGCCAAATGGCTTTGAAGGTGTCAATTAGAGAGAAGGGGGAGTGCCTTTTTATAATAGGGGTGAGGGGCACTAGGAAATGCTAGAAATATTATTTTATAATAAAATCATTTTCAGTTTATAATGGCTTCAAAATAAATTATTTAAAGTCTAATGTGGGGATGGGTCGAAAACCACTAAACCAATAGGTTTTAGACCGGTTTGTGTCACTATATGAACTCTATCATTTAGATTTAACTCTTAGATAAATAGTTTGACAGTTACCATGTCTCCTTGTATTTTTATATATTATCGTTAATAATCGTAATATATACTTCTAAGAGGAACCCAAGTGGTTCATTAATGATAATGATATAATTATTTAAGTCTTTTTTTGAAACATAGATTTTTACGAATAGAATATTAATTAATAATATAATATTTGTTTTAAAAAATCTTTTATGTCAATTATGAAACTATTTCATATTTTGATTTTTCTAAATTCATAACAGTGATATTACTTCAAAAAAAATTATCTAACCAACCCTAACATGTCATATTTTATTATAAAAATATTAAAATTCATAAAAGTCTCAAATTATATTTATTTGGATATTTATGATATCAATTATTTCAATATTTCATTAATTAGGTAATTATAGCATCATCATCATGTCATAAATAAATATAATTATTTATTTTCTAAAAATTTAAAATAAAAAACCATTATTTATTAAATATTTTTATAATTCTAATTAATATTTATTGTCGAATTTATCTTTTCTATAACACCATATTAAAAATTTTTAGCTATTAAACTTTGAATTTAACACTTTTATCTCTTCTTAGAATTAAATAATAATAAATGTCCTAATCCAATCCAAGTGGACCTAAAGTATCATATTTTGTTCCTAAGGTTGTCTTTTGTCAAATTACACTTATCTAATAGAATTAGGACATGTTTTAGGGTGATTATAATATCATTTTTACCTTTAATTACCCTATTTACTTTTAACTGTGGTAAATAAATGTCAAAAGTTTCTATTCACCAAAAATTATTTTAATCTCATTGAACCACATTTTACTTTCTAATATCAACAATGTCTCTCAGACTTTTGAAATCACATTCCATGAAGTGGTAAAATTATTTTTTATTCAAATTTTCAAATGCTCCTAGGAGGTGGGTAGAAGACTGTAAAATTTCAGTAAAATTTGTATATATCTAAAATTAATACAAAATGACTCCGATGAATTACATTGAACATATATAGGTATTATTCATCTACTTTTACTGAAAATAAATTTAAAATAAATAAATAATTATTTCAATGAATTGTTTGTTTTAACCAATAATGCAGTGTTTTTCACTATTCATAAAAAATTTAACGTTTTCATATACATACCAAAAATTCACCCTATGCTAATTTTGATATTCCGAATTCAAAAATTATGTCTATTTTACCAAATTCGAAACATATAAATTCCATTTATTATTTTAAAATTAATTTCCGTTGTCAAAACCAAAAATTTATTTTTAATAAATAATAACTATAAAAAGTTTGACACTTATTTATGTCCACATTCAATATGAAATTACTTATAATGAGGAAAATTGAATTAAATAGTAAAAATATAATCTATTTATAATTCCAAACCAATAAAATGTATAATTTAACACTATAAATTATTTGGATTAAAAATGTTGTTTTCAGCTAAAATATAGTATTTTACACTATTCACCCAAATATGAAAGTTATCAGAAAAAGACAAAAAATTTATTGAAACTAAATTATTATGTCTCAATTTTAATGAAGAAGTTTATTTTTTCAAATTTAATATATAAAGGTTTCAAATATTGGATTTAAAGAGGGTTCACCATCAAAAGGTGTTAAATTTGCATTAAAAAAAATACTTTTTTATATGAAAAAATGAATTTATTTATACATTATGTCCAAGAAACTAAAAATATGCTTTCTAAAATTATAAGGATTATATAAAGTTAAAAATTCAGTTAATACTATTCATAACTTCTTTTGAACGACTAGTTTGGTAAGTCGTGGTGTGCTTGAACTCGGTGTTGCGTGTAGTGCAAGTTATTGAATTACATTGAAAAAATAACGTACTATGAAATCATGGGGTGTTACAAAAAACAAAATTATAATGTATTAAATATTAATTAGTCAAAATAATTTTCATTAATGTACATGTTTTCAAAATATTTTTAAGGATTTATTTATATGGACATAAATGCTTTAAAATGATAATTCATTTCAAAAGTTTGGAAGTTCTATGTGATACTTTGATTCAAAAAAACACTTTTAAATGACTTTTTTCCTTAATTGTGTCAATTTTTAAGGTCTTAAAATTAAAAAAGGTATATTTCTCTCATATAATATTCATGATTTTATTATAATATTATAATCTACGTCGACATCCTTTTAGATCTTATGCATAATTCAAGTCGATCTCTTTTGATCCAATATCCGATTTTTGTATTGAATTGTTTTCGATAAGTTTGATTGTGGATGTGCTATTTAGACACCATTCTTGGTTTATGGTTAATGTTTCAATATTTAATATTATAGTATTCAATATTATTTTTTATGTCATTAATGTTCTCATACAATAAAATCCATATGAATTAGTACGTAACGGGTGAGGCCTGCAAATAGCCCCTTAATGCATCTGTAGTTTTCATGAAGAAAATAGATATGGTTTTTTCTGAGTCCTTACCCATTTATTATATTTTTTTCCATGAATCCTTGTAAATATTATTTAATTTACATGAATCCTTGAAAATATTATATTCTTGGCATAAATCCTTGATGATATGTTTAGATTGTCTTGCATTCTGCATTTCGTCATTATGAGATTATGTATTGATATTACATGTGTTTATTTGACGAGTAGAATAAAAATCTTGTATGATTAAATGGAATTATTTTGTTTATTATTTACATATTATGTTCAAGATTATGTTTAAAAATATTTTATTTCATTTTATACCATCCTTAAATGTTTATTTTTATTTATGATAGCCTCCGCTATATTGTTTACCCTTAATCTATGCTCACCACTTTGTTATGTTTATTTTCTCACTAGGATATAAAGAAGTATATTATGACTAAAATGAATAGATAGTATAAAGGATATGGGTAAGATTATAAGTTGTTTTTATTTGATGAATTTTAATATAATTTTAATATATATAATCTATTTTCTGATACTACTAAACAAATTGGTCCTTCGGGATTTGATTACTTATAATCATACCAATGTATTAAAATAATGCACTGGCTTTATGAATGTCGGTTCGGGGAGTTAAAGTTGGAATTAGAGTATTTTTAGGAGGACCCTTTTAATTTAGGTCTAGAAAACATTGTTTAGAAGTCCTAACCCTATGAATGCATTTATGGATAAGTCTATGTATAAGATATCATCCTTTAGAATTGGTGTCGAATAACCTAGGATATTACTATAGAAATATAGATTTAGAAGAATAATCCACCATTTAAAGATCCTGTAAATTATTCTTCATGACTAAATCACTATGATTAATGTTTCTCACGTTATGATTTTGGTTTTGGTCAATGGGGAGAATCAACAATGTTATACACATAATGGTTATATTGCAGATAATAAAGAGACTTCAAAAGAAAAATTATATGAAAGAGGTATTAAGTTACATAATGTTGAAGCATAGTTAAGGGTTCGAAATTTAATTTGGAAGATTAAGGTAATTTTATATTTGGATTCATGATTTATTTCATTATTTGTTGTCATGTTACAAGAATCATCAGATATATAAGCATTGTATTGTATTACATCTTCTTTAATTATTTTTAATTATAATAGCTTTAATTATGGATTTCAAGGTGATCAAATAGTATGTATGTGACAATAAGAAAAACATTATGTTTTTTGGGGAATTTAGTGTAAAGATTGATTTTGTAAGTTCAGAGACCTCTTTGGACAGTGAATTTTTTTGGATGTATTTTGGTCAAGTTTTAAAGTCGTCATGGGATAAGATGAACATTGGATATTATTGTTTGAGGTTTATGTATGATTTATTATATATCATGTGATGATAATTTTTTTGGTTTTAGTAAACATTTTATGGTTGAATAAATTACTCATGGAACATAAAAATATTTAAATTTTCTCCATTCATAAAGAATTATCTTGGATATCCTTATATAGGTGAACAAAAAAAGTGAAAATAGATTAATGAAAAACCAAATGATATCATTAGTGGTATCTAGAATGTTTTCTCATTGTTCTCCATTGGATAATAAAATAGTCCCTATACTCTATGAAATAGTATCTAATGAATTTGTGTTATCCTAATACATTAATTTTTTTTGAACTGCTAATATTTAAAATTTTCACTAATTTATGGCATTGAGGTACATAATTTTCCATTGCTTACTCACTTTTTACTATTGATGACATCGACCACTCAATATAAATATTCACATTTTTCCTCTATTTTTGTATCTTTAATATCCACTAATGTTCTCCTGTTTGAAAGATTAATTTAGTGGTGACCTTGTCATTTACATTTTCCTCTTATTACGATTATATTTTATTAACCATATTTCTGATGTGGGTTTTTCAAAAAGGTATTTTTTAATATCAAAATATTATTTTCTAAATGTAATTTTAAATTGTGAGGATGTAATTTATTAAAGGAGGGTAAACTGTAACACCTCGAGACATTAAAATATTTTAATTTCTGAATTAAGTTAATTTGTTTATTTTTTTTATAGAAAACCATTTTAATCTAACACTATACCCAATAATGAGTTTTCTTTTATTACATGCAAGACATAGTTTTACCAAACAACAATATATTAACAAAATATTATTATTTAATACAATATATTACCTAGCCTTTAAATTAGTTGTTATGAATAATATTACCCAAATTGTAAATTTTATATATTTTATATAACTTTAAAATTCATCTTATTTATTTTCTATACATCCAATAAGAAAACAAAATCTACTTTTAGAAAAAAAAAGTGGTATTTTTTTAAAAGAAATGAACTTTTGACACCTTTTAATAGAGAACCCATTTCAAATACAATATTTCAAAATTTTAATTATTAAATTTGAAAAAATAAACCTTTTCATTGAAATGTTAACATAAATATTTACTTTGGAATTTTTTTTGGTATTTTTCTAATAAATTTGACGTTTTGATGAATAGTAAAAATATACTAAATTTTCAATTAAAAAAATTTCTTCATTTAAATAATTATTGTGGTTAAATTTTATTATTTAATTTTTTTAAAGTAATAGTAGAAGATTTTTTATCATTCAATATAATACAGGTAATTTTATTAATTTTATATTGAAGATGGATGTAAAAAAGATTTAATTTTTTACAATGTTTTATCTTTTAAAAACCCAGTTTTCATTCTAAAAATAGATTTTATTTAAAATATATTACTAAATTTTTTGGGGTTTTGAATTTTTGAAAATTTATACCATATTTTTAATTATTTCATCCAAATTATGTAAATATGTTACTTTTATTTATTTTGATAATATGAATAATATCTTTAGTAATCTGTTTAGCACCATTAATGGTAAATCAAATAGTTAATGTTAAAAAATATATATTATATAATTACTCTAACACGTGTTAAAATCCTATATGATGACTAATTCTGACCAAAATCATCTATGGTTCTAAATAGATTCATTTAATGGAACCTTGTCCATGAATGTGATGTGAATATTATTAAAAAGTAATGAATGAGAGAAAATGTCACACCCCCATTTTTTATTAGTGTACTAATTTTTATTTAGATATTACTAGGTGATAACATCAATTATATATAGTATGTGGAAATTTGGAAGAATTAAATACATCATCTAGATTTATTTATAATCTTTATATATTAAATAATTATCAATATTGATGACACAATAGTGAAGCCGAAATTGTTTTATGAATATAAATATCAAATAAACGATATTAATAATATTAAAATAAATTTAATATGACTAAACTATTGAATTACCTGAATTTTATATACAAAAAATTCATTTTAGTAATATATTTTTTGTATTGGTTCGATGTTATCGTAATGTTTTGATATTTCTAAATATTATAATGATAAATAGTATCAAAATTGATATAAATTTTACTTTCATATAAATATTATTTTATTAAATGTAATAAAATTCATAAAAATATAATGTTCATCAAACTAATATTAATATTTTTTACTGTGTCATATATGATCTAATTATGGTTTTGGGGGAATTTTAGAGTAACTATATTAATCCTGTAGTATAAAAATAAAATTTTCTACTTTAAGGGTTAAATTTTTTAACTAACTGTAAAATAAAAATTATAAGGTTAATATCATTACATAAACTGGTAAAATATTCATTGGTTGAGAGAATTTATAGCCATACTCATCATACCTAAGAAATAACTCACATTGGATCTATATTAAATCGAAAATAAATTTATAATAAATTAAATGTTCTAAAGTTTCCAAAAGTGCCTCTTCTCTCTCTTTTAAAAGGGAACTTCTCCTTCGATTGAATTTTCAACTATAAAGCACATTGGTGTAGCCAAAGAATTCCATTTAATCTCTAAATTTCTCTAAATACACCCTAGATTCCATACATTGGGTATAAATCCATCCTATGGAGACTTTTTGGGAAAATCAAATGGAGATACCTGAAATAGTGGTAATTGTTTTATCACCTCTTCAAAAATTAATTTCGTCTTAAACATCAAATTCATTTGCGATTTGCATAATAAACTAATTAATCAAGTACAATATACATTCTTATATGTTATTATAATTATGGTAAAATCTATATTCCTCCTTTTATCCATCCTATGAATAATAATTTCACCATTCATGTACGTACGGCTTATCATCTCTCCGGTGTGGTGTAATTTTTTATTTTACAATAATTTATTTGGATGTGTATAATGAATAGTATAATGGATGTAATTATTGAATAGAAAATTATAATTATTCTATATAATTAATATATCATCCAATCCAACACCATTTAACCATCAAATGAATGATATCATTACTCGTGCAAACATTCAACCTATACTCTCCACGATGCGGAGAGATTCATTCTCCACGATGACCATTCAATAATGATTATAAAATTTTTATGATGATTAAAAATAGTAATTTAGAACAAAATATCATTATGGGTATAAATAAAATACATCATATTTATAAAAAAAATTACATACATGAAAAAACTAGAATGGAAAACAATGTAGTTAACATCCAAAGAAATGGTAATATATAAATCATATAAAGATAATGTTATAATAGGATATTATATGATATAATAAATATAGATATGGTCATGGTATAATTTAATAAAGTGATTTTAATATTATAGTTGATATTAACACACCATAGACTAAAGGAAATTATAAGGTAAGGGTTAATTTCACAATCTCATTATTATATGAGATTATTTATGCATATGTATTTACTATGACATATTAA
Organism: Viscum album; assembly: GCA_963277665.1. NCBI lineage: Eukaryota > Viridiplantae > Streptophyta > Magnoliopsida > Santalales > Viscaceae > Viscum > Viscum album. The sequence goes on along the minus strand of OY728133.1, from coordinate 1,860,403,224 downwards.
TCATCCAAGTCTGAGTTTCATAAAAATGTTTTCAAAATGAATCGTCTTAAGGATTTTTGTAACGGAATCATTATGTAACACAATATTTAAAATGTTTTAAATATTTATTCTTCTAAATATTTCTCTTTAATTTCCACCTTTTCAAAATGGATTTAAGGATTTATTTATGTGGACATGAATGTTTTAAAATGTAATTCCTTTCAAAAGTTTTCAAGTATTATGAGACACTTTGATTTAAAAATCACTTTCAAATGTCCTACTTTAAAAAATGAAGGAATTTTTTAATGTTTTCTATGTCAAAAAGGGGTAATAATCTCAATGATTTTTAATGATTTTATTAAATTATTTTCATCTATGCCAATATCCTTTTTGGATCATATGATTAATTATTGTTGATCTCTTATTGTACAATCTCTTATATTTTTTATGAATGATTTATGATTATTTTTATAGTGGATGTTATATTTATATACCATTATTGGTTTCTCGTTACATTTTTTATATTTCATATACTAGTTTTTAATACAATTATTTTATGTTATTTATGTTTTCGTATGAGGAATACATTGTACAATAGTAAGAGATGTGTAGGGACCACTATATCCCCTCGATGCATCAGAATGTTTCATGAAACAAAATAGATATTTTTTTTGGATGAGGTCTCCCCCATTTATTAGGTTCTTATCATGAATCCCTTAAAGTATTAGATTCTTGGGATGAAGCCTTCAGAGTATTATATTCTTTCCATGAAGCCTCGATGGTTAGTTTCAAATGTCCAACATTATAGATTTCCTCATTATGAGATTTTTGATTGATATTACATGTGATTATTTGACTAGTAAAAATCCATTTGGAAGATTACCTGAAATTATTTAATTTATTCATTTTATATACGCTGAGGATAATGATTAAAAGGATTGTATTTTAGTTTTATACCCTTCCATAAATGTTTATTCATATTTATGATAGCTTCTATCATATTTTTTACCCTTATTGAGAATTTGACCTCATATATTTATTATATTTTATGTTTCCAATGCTGTTAATAATTATATTATGATTGTACTTAATTAATATTCAAAGGGTTATGGGTGTTTTTTAAAAGATTATATGTTTTTATTCATTTCAGGACATGAAATATGACATTACTGTATGTAATGTATTTTCCAAGACATTTAAACTAATCGGTCCTTTGGGATATTATTCCTTGTAGTTAAACCAATGCTTTAAAAAATGAATCGTCTTAGTGCATCTAGGGTTGTTGTTTTACATTACACAATGAAATATGGTCTACCCCAATGTATATAATATAATGGGATTACCTGATGCTATATGGGTCATCACATATTATAAGAAAATTTCCATGAACCCAACATCAAAAAAGAAAATATATAATTCATATAAACATAAAAAATAATTTTACCCTTTATAAATTTATTAAGAGATTGGAATAAAATTTTCTTCACAATAACTATAATAATCATGATTAACCAATAAAAAATAAACAGGTTCTATAAAAAAAATTCATTTCGAACTGAAACCATTAAAAGACAAAATATGAATAGTTACCTTGGATAATATAGCCATTAATTAATAAACAATATCTACTTATGTCATCATATATGGAAAATAATGTTGAAAGGATCATTTAAAACATTTCATGAGGAAAATATATTTTCCTCCATTAAAAACCCAATATAAAACATTAATCATTTTGGAAAACATTTTCATTGAATATGTCTTCTGAACCATATAAGGATGTTTTGAAAATAATTTAAAAAATATATTAATAACATTTTTTTCAAAATATTTTTCTTTAAAAATGATCATAGAATATTTTTTTAAAAAGCATAACATATTTTCTAAATAATGTTGTAAGGAACACATTCTTCTGACCAAATAGATTAATAATGTCGTCTTTTATTTAAAACATTATAATAATTATCATATCTAACAAAAAGGTTTATAAATGGTACAATCACAGGTATACTTCATTAATTATTGTAGAAGAATAAATTTAATGGTATTTATTGAGTTATGGATAGTAATAATTCATTAATAGATGTAGTATAGAAAACAACACCGACAAATGATGAGACTGAATCAATAGAATCTTACCACTTTGGTAACATTAATTTGTAATACACGTGAGATAATATAATTACATGAAGCCTGAAATATCATAAAAATAACTATATTCATGATATAATGTGATTAATGGCAGTATAGACACCACAGAGTAGAATTTATTTGTATAACATGACATGTGTCTCAAAGAAGGAAAATTTAGACCGAGTTACCTAATTGATTATGTAACTTTTTACCAATAATTCCATTAAAGATAGATTATTAAATTGAATTATAAATATGTATAAATATAATGATAATTTTCATATAATACATTTATTGGTAAAATATTCACCATAAAAAGAATCAACTTGATAATAAGGCATAAGTCGCACAGATATAAAAGTCACTAGACAGACCCTTACACTATTAGTAAGATCAGAATTGTGATACCGAAGAAAAATTGAGATAAAATAATTTTTTTAATTTTTTAATAATTTAAATTCATTCTAAAATATTTCATAGGTAATTATATACACCAACCAAAATAATTGAGGCTTTAATATGGAATACATCTAACAAATATAAATAATGAGACAAAATTCCCTTACCACAAGTCTTCACTCTCATCATACTTGTTAAAACCTGTTATAGAATAAATATAAGTTTATTATATATCTTTCACCAAACTATTTCCATATATATAATACCATTTAAAATTTACTTATGACTTTCTATTGCCTATTATTAACAATTCCATATTAAAGTAATGCTTCGGGTAACAACCACTTTTTTTCATACATATTAGGACTATTTAATAATGATCTTATTACATATATAATGATTTACTCATTCATATAATGTAAAACATGACATAAATATCATATAAATTCATTTTATATGTATTTATAAGAACCTATATAAGATAGAAATGTGAAATAAAACACACCATTAATGGATACTATAAGTTGTATATACGCATGAGCATTGTTTTAATTTTCATTTCATATTTTGAAATAAATAAAATTAATATTTACATATATATATATATAATAATTAGAGTACTATAATAATTTCATATATATCACATATTTTTATTAAACTCATGTTTTTTACATTCTATGTAAATTTCCAAAGTATCACGATAATTGGAGGAGGAGGTAGTCCGCATGTCCACAAAGGATATAATCATATTCCCACAAAAAACCATGAATTTATGGGTTATATAATATATAAAAAAGAATAAATAAATCATAAATAAAATATATATAATATAAAAATATTATTTAAATCATTATTATTAACCATGAGAGGTGGTAATGGAAAAACGAAAGACATTGGTTCACGATGCGGTAGTCTACGGCACATTTGAATGATGATTTCATATACCTTTTAATGGAATTATGTGAAATTGTAGGTCAAAAACATAATATGAAAAAATTATACTCATATTTATTAGAATTCAGTTATTATATTAGTTATACATAATAAAAATTTAATTAGTGGAGAAAGAAATAAAACAAAAGTGCTTGTTGAAGAATGTTACCTCTACTCAAGGTAACTCATTTAGGATTTCAACAAAGGACACTTTTGTATTTAATTCATCCTATGGTAAGAATTATAAGTTCATGGGATTGAATTTGGGATCTTATTTACCATATTTTTTTATGATCCAAATGAATTGATAGGATTGAATAAGTGATAGGATGAGTGCCCATTTATAGGGGGACGCATGATATTCTTGTAAATACAAGAAGGGAATCAATATTGAGAGCTCTCTCTTACATTACAAGTCACTAAAATTGTAAAATTTTAGAGAAAAAGTTATATATGGTAAAAATGTATCTAAACAAGGTATATTGTACATGTTTATAGGTTATTTTTTCCCTAATGATAATGTTAACAACTATGTAATCACATTTTAACCATAATCATTATAATTAATTTTAATTAAATTCAATAATATTTTTGTTAAATAATTTAAAATACTATAAACTCTAAATTATTATTATTATATATATCTAATACATTCATAAAAATTATAAACATTTAATTGGAATAAATTAATATAAAATTAATCCTACATAAGAGACGAAACAATGACTTTCTAATGTGAAAATGTAAATAATTTGAAAATGTTTTTATATCCAATTTCAATGTGAAATTGATTAAAATGAAAAATATTGATTTCATATATACAAAATTCATCTAAAAATACTATGAAAATTTTAAAATATAATTTAAATATATTAATAAATAAGAAGAAAATGAATATTTTAACTAAAATTCATTGTTTTAATTATTCCTCAAAAAATGAAATTTCTGCAAAAAAAATTGCCAAAATTTTATCAATGTAAATTTTTATATTATAATTTAATAAATAATGTTTATCATTACAACTAAAAATTCCCAAACTATAAAAAATTAGTCTTAATACATTTTTTCAAATAAAATTATGGGAAACTACCCAGTAAACAAATATTACTTTTTATGTATAAAATTGTATTTGTCCTTATTTTATGCATATCAAACCTATTTTATGGATCTAGTTTTTTAAATATATATTAATAAATAATTAATTAATATCTATAAATAATATTAACTTTATTAATATTTTATAATAAAACTTTGTTGTTGGAGAAATGAGTTACTTCCATTAAAACACTACCTTTATACTAAATTAGTTTTAATTTTAATTTATAATTAAATCAAAACCAATGAATTCATTATATAAAATTTCAAAACCATGTTTTCATATTTTAGTCAATATTGTTCAAATCATCCATTATAATAGAATGATGATAACTATAAAAACATTTTAATAATTATATTAACAGTATATTATATATCGATAAAACATGGTCTTTTATGTAACACAAACGATCGAAGGAAATCAGAATTGCATGTAACACATGCCAAAAGTAGTGTCATTTATATTAGAATCTAATATAAGTTATCAGTGATGTGTAATATTAAATTATCATTGTGTATAAAAAAATAATAACCAACTGTAGTGTGGAATGAAAGACATAAATGAAATTTAATTTATTTGAAAATGATTCATTAAAAAAACTCAAGGTGTTACATTTTACTACCCTTAAAATGAATTTCTCCCTCAAAATTAATCTAATTCATAACAGTTTTAATAATTGAAATTTATATAAATATTTACTCACATATATAAACTTAATATTAAATCTTCCATTCTTAATAGATATTTGGAAACATAATGTTTACAGAAAGTAACTCTTAACTAGAATTCCACATAGGATAACATAGTTAAAAAGGGATGATCAGACATGGAAGAAAAGAATAAATAATTAAAGAAAATTATTTAGGTCATTTATCAGAAGAATTTAAAGGATCAATGTACTGTTAAGGGCCTTAAAATGATAAATACGTGTTTATTCATAAGACCATCAACTCACCACAAATAATGGTATTATGATAAGTGTTTTTCAATTTTCTTTTTCCCATAGTTGAGGATTTTTTTTAATTGTAAAAGAACATAATGAAATATAATTACATGATTTCAGTACATTTTATAAGAACAATCTCAACCATTGTTTGTTCCTTGCCCCATTTGCAAATTATCATTTACTTAAAGAAAGAGAGTTTAATTATTCATTCTTAATGTTCTAACAGATCATGAGGTAGAATGATAACTCATTCCATCTATCAAAAGTTATAATTACAAAAAATGGTTATTATAGTTTATGAAATATTCATAAATACTCATATAGTGAGGTAATACTTAAATATCTAAAACCACATCTGAAGATTATATTAAACCATTCAAAAAATTGTTTTTTTATAACCTATCCAAAAGATGGAAATCCAAAAAAATATAAATATGGTTATTAAATTTATAAAAACAAGCTCAACATTGAACCCCATAAATCATAATTAATCTCACCGTTATCACATACCAATCATTGGAATACCTTCATCATGTATTCTATTTAAATAAGGTAATGATTTGAATTACAAAAAAAACCCTTATTGAAAACATGAATTATTTATTATTCAATATATTGTTAGATATATTCCCTAAATCTAAAAATGTGCTAAACTCCATCCATGATGTCATAATACACCTTTTCAATAAGTCGTTTATTAGTTATTTGGTCATAAATAAAATCCAATTTACATTATCTAAATCAATCATCTATTTATCCAAGATAAATATAATTTTATCTACATTAGAGACACATTAAGGGCTTACTCCCCTTAATAAAAATTACAAATTTTCATTAAATACATTTTCTATTACATCAACACCGTTCAAAATATCATTGTAAATCTTTAATGAATTTCTTATTCTAAAAATACTTATATATTTCGTGATTCGTATAGAAAAATATTTGTGTTCTAAAACATGAATACTTCATTCATATCTATTTATTCTTATAAAATCAACTATATTTATTCATCTTATTCATTAAAAGATATTTCTTAATATATGAAATATGAATCATTTCTACCAAATTGAAAAATTCTTATGAACAATACTATTATAACAACTCATTCCAGTCATTTTTTGTTCGTGGTCTTTTCATTTTCTGCAGAAAAAAATTACTCATACCTTCTTCCAGATTTTCTTCATGATATTTCCTCATTGGAATATAAATAAATAATTATTATATATTCCACATACCAAAAATTCATTTTTAATATCGTTCTTTATATTTAACCTCATTTATTTAAGCAAAAAATAACACTGCTAGAAACACTTATCATAGTGGAAAATGGCATAATCATGAAAAATCACATATATGATATCCAAATCATGAACCAAAATTAGTTAATATATGACATTGTAGATTTATCCTAGGTTATTCATTGTCCTATTATAATTAAATTTTTCATGATGGTTCATAATAATTTTGTTAATTCCTAGTTCATATTCACCAAAAGTGTCTAACAAGATGTGATGTAAGGCCAGTTTTTCTGTACTAGTTCCCGGTTGAGTCTAGCTAAATATGGTGTGTTTGATGTTTTGTAACCCAATTTACATCTATGAAAGAGACACATATATATGTAGTATACATATAGGGATATAATTCTGAGAAACCACTTGATCTATCTTTTACCAAAATTCCAGGAAATTTTCATATACTTTATCTTATCCTTAGAATTATCGTTAGAGATATGAATATAAAAAACTATATAAATATCCAAAGGTATCTTTCTAATTTTTTCTCATTATAGTTTCAATTCATATAATAATCCTTTCCTTTGATACTAACTATTGTAAACCATACTTTATATGCATGTATATTACATTTTTTAGATGAATTTTCATTACAAAAAATATATTCTCAAGGACAATAATATTTTAGTGGATTTAGAAATATGGGACACAATATTTTAGTCTGTTTAAAGATATTCAATATCTCACACAAATATCATCTGTCATGACTCATCCCATGGGGACCGTGATATGACTACCCCAAGCCTATCATTCATATTCCAGGGGTTTGTGACTAGAACTGGATTAATTTTCCCAAATTGGGAAAGAATTTCCTTAAAGATGTGTACACACTGAAAAAGGATAACTGAAGTAAACAGCCAACAAAATTAAGGTATATCCATGAGAGTAAAGTACAACCATAAGTACAACTGTAAACTAATAACATTGTGCCAAAATACAAGTCCTTGGACTAAAAATAAAGTAAACAGTTGTCACATCTACCATTGTGCTCTATATAAAGGGCAGTAGCTGTAAGTTTGATGTTGAAGAAGAGGATATCAACTTCTCCCATCACACCAAACACCACATATTCACAAACCTCCCATGTCTACCTTAGAGTGTCAAAAATCTACACGAGACACACACATAGTAGCAAAGACCGTGCAGGGGTGAGTATAACAATATCAATAAACGGACCCCGAGACTGTTGAAGGTCTCTCAGTAATCCACAAAGGAAAACATCACAAGAAATTACACAAAGGTAATATCACCAGTATGATCTAAATCATGAAGTACAAAGAATAAGAGACAGCTCACTCTAATAGTATAAATTGATGGTCATTGTAATATGGATGACAGTCATAATGCATGATCATCCAATCCATAGTAACTCTACTGGTGACCCGTTGTAGGTCATTGTATGCTAACCCATCTTGGTTGCTAGAAGTTGAACTGCAATGGTCACTGGTGCTGACCCATATTGGTCACTAGTGCTGACCTGCATCGGTCGCTGGTGCTAATATGTATTGATCACTGGTGGTAACCCATAATGATCATTAGTATTGAGGTAGCGATAATTATTCATAAAAATATATCATCACACTCTAGAGTTTCTGATGCTGACTTGTATTGGTCAGTTTTATTCTCCATGTCACATCCAGTCACTGGATTTCCGCAGAATGCTCTCCTTATATCTGGAGTACTCCGCTCCTCAAGACATCAGTCATATTTCAACAGATATGATGTCTCGTAATACACATACCTAGGGGACTGCCCCGTCATAGGGGTCCCAACGTGACAGACAACGCGTTGATCGGATGCCCGCTCTATGAGACATGGGAACTTTTCTAAAATGGGCCCAATTGTATTCAAGTTTGATCTAACCCATGTCATTGGTCAAAGTCCATTAAAATTCACCTAGAATATCTTCAAGGAATCTCCTTGTCAAAATGGTATTTATTCCATAAACGACATGTCGATCGGATGCTCGGTCTGTTAGTTATTGACATTTTAGAGTCTAGGGCCCGATTGGATTTAGAGTCAATCCAACCTGGCTATACTCTAAAATTCTAAAAAAAACTCTCATGGTGTATCTCAAATGTACTATCTCGCACCATGGAACCCGGCACCACAAACAGTTTGTCAAACAGACATATGGTTCGCATGTTATGGTTGTTAAAGCGTTTCTAGACCCGAGAGGGGTCCGGGTCCGGTCCGACTCGGTCAGGTCGACCTGACCCAGTTCTGTTCAGCCCGAACTGGTCTAGGTCTGACCCGGCTTGGTCAGGAGGGGTTGCGGCAAGAACGGGCCACCCTAGAGGGCCTAGGCCATCGACCAGCACAACCTGCTGGTGCGCCCCATATAGGGGGCATGGTCTGCCTTCAAAATGGCTCAACAGAGTCATTCAACCACTTCGATCAACTACGCCATGTGGAACCACATCATGGCTGATGTGATCCATGGGACGAAGGTCCCCTAGCATCACTGCAGCTTCTTCAACACGACATGTGACAACACGCTGCCTCCGCCTCCCCGGTCAGCCATTGCCGGCCGCCTCTCTAACCGATGCGACGTTGAGCGGCACCATGCCCCGCCGTGACCGGTACCACGCTGACAGAGATTCTATGGGGCTCCAGTGATGCTCCGGAGCTCCATTCCCATTTGAAATCTGTGTCTATGGGCCTCCCAAACTATCACCGTCATAGGGTAACCCTCTGTCTCCCATTGATGCCAAATGGGGGAAACTATCCCCGAAGAACGCAAAAAAAAACCTCAAGAGATGGAGTGATTGAGCCTTATTAATTTGTCCATCTCCCTTCATGTTAGCATTATTAAAAAAATTTGGTAATTATTAATCACATTTTAGTAATGTTGAACCCTATTCAAAACCCCCACAACAAGCTCCCACAAATACAAGAATGATAAATAGAATCGAGTGAAATTCTTGAATTAAAGACAAACCCTACCTCTTGATTTGTTGGGGACGTCGCAGATGGTAGTACTTCCCCGTTCAAGGGTATTGCAGATGTAGGATATGGTTCATGTGTGTTGGAATTCATCATTTGTTGACCGTCGTATCAATCCAACAACAAGCGTCATCAATCCTTCGTTCTGCATCGGTGGAAGGCATGAAATCGCTTAATCAGAGGTTCCTCACTTAATGAAGTTGTTCCAAGAACTAATCCAAATATCCATATAAATAGAGGGGAGAAAGGGTGTGTAACTAACTAAAGAATTAATGAGGTTCATTAATTACGTAATTAATGTGCATTATTAATTAACGTAATTAAAGTGCCTCATTAATTACGTGAGAGGTGGTTACCCTACCATAGTGTAGCCATGCATTTAACACCCCATAATTAAAGGTCTGACCATCACCATAGTCCCCACCACCACCACTCAATAGGTTGTAGAAAAATGAAATGAAATAAAATAACAATTACATGTTGTTTTAATTTTTTTAAAAGAAAATAATTTAAATTTTTCTCCCAACCTAATGCGGTTAATGTGAATCTTCCCTTAAGAGAATCACGACATTTCATATTAAATAGTAACCTCATTTTTTTAATCTGAGCACTGGTTCAAATTTTTGAAAACTCCACCAATGTGTTTACTGAATGTAGATTAAAAATGTTCATATATCAATTTCGAGAAAACCGGGACTCAGAATCACGTGTCGTAAGTTTTTTAGAACTCGTAAAAATAGCAATTAATTTTTTTAAAAAAATTAAATGGAATTTTCAGGTCTTTACATTATCCCCAACATGGCGCTTGACATCCCCAAAATCCAAACAATGATAAAAAAAACATAGAGGGGTACTGGGCACGCATATGAGCCTCTCACACTCTTGTTCTCTCTTAAAGATTCTTGTACTACTATAGAACGCACACCAGAGGTATCGACCTCCCATGTAGGATCCACTCATTTCGATCCTCTATATTCACCGGGTAGTCTGCAAAATTCTCCCAATTTTCAATCTCAATCTCACCATGTTTGATGACGTGAGATTGTTCATGCACGTATCTCATTAGCTAGGATACATGGAATAATTTGAGCACCCTCTTCAACTTCGGTGGAAGTGTGATGAGGTACGTCACCTTTCCAGTAATCCGAAGTATCAGGAATGGTCCGATAATCCTCGGTGAGTGTTTTCCGCCTTAGAAAAATATCCATAGTCCCCGTCGAGGGGAGACTCACAAGAATATGTAGTCCCCCCTAATGGAACACTTGTGGTCTTCTTCACCAATCAGCATAAGACTTATGTCGGCTCTGTCTAGTCTTCATCCTCTCTCGGATCACATGTACCTTCTCAGTGGTAGCATGTACCATCTCTGGGCCCATGAGTGCTGGCTCTCCTATATCAGTCCAGCACAAGAGAAATCTGAACGATCATACGTAAAACACCTCAAAAGGGTCTATAAAAATGGTGTAATGATAGTTGTTGGTGTATGTGAACTCCGCCAAGGGTAGGTGGTCCTCCAAAATACGACCAAAATCTAGGACACATGCACTAAGCATGTCCTCCAAGGTCTCGATGGTCCACTATGTCTGAACATCTATATGCGAGGGAAAAGGTGTGCTCAAGCGTAGTTGAATCCCAAAATCCTCTGAAAAACCTTTCCATAACAAGAATGTAATATGTCTATCACTCTCTTACATTATCATCAAAGGCACACCATGAATTCATAGAACCTTCTAAAGGTAGATACGTCCCAAGCTCTCTACTGAACCCTTCTCTCAATTTTAATGGAAGTGGACCGACTTGGTGAGTAGGTCAACAATCACCTAGATGATATCGTTCCCTATGGACGTACGTGGTAACCCCATCACGAAGTCCATATATATCCCTTCCCATATCCACTCTGTTATCTCGAGGTGTTTGGTCAATCATGCTGGTACCTGGTGCTCAGTCTTAAAATTCTAGAAAGTGAGGCATCTAGAAACAAACACTTACACAACCTTCTTTATCCTTGGACACTAATACTGATGTCAGAAGATCTGATAGATCTTCATCATGCCCGGATGTAAGTCTAGTGAGGATGTATGGAACCCCCTCAACACCTCCTCACGTAGTGCCACTGGAACAGCTGTACGTCTTCGGAAAAGGATTGCGTGATCCCCACCATTATAATATTCAGAAGGTTCAAAGACTAAGGAAATCTAAGCACGTGTAGTCTCATAACTATTGCCTCTGATTTGTGCCTCCCTAAACTGCTGAAGGATTAAAGGGTAAACTACCATCGACTAGATGTAGACTATCTCATCTCTTTCCAAGTAGGATATCAAAAACGAGGAGAAATACTCCAAATCCTCATTCAGAAACTGTGAACATGATATACGGCTATGTGATTGTCTCATTATGTTCCACTTCTTAGGAGTATAGACTATATCAAATTCGTAGTCCAGGACGAACTCTATCCAACGTCACTGTCTCAAATTCTGATCTTTTTTTTGTGAAAATATATTTGAGACTCTTTTTTTCTGAGTAAACAATGATCCAATAACCCATTAAATAGTGCAACCAAATATTCCTTGTGAAGGCTACTACTCCCAAATCCAATCCATGAGTTTCATAATTCATCTCTTAATGCCTTAGATGTCATGAGACATAAGCAATCACTGCATTATCAAGCATCAGGATGTAACCGATTCCAATACCAGATGCATGAAAACAAAACATATAGTCAGTTAACTCCTCCAGTATCATCGGGATGGGAGCGCTGGCCATGGTCGACATCAACTGGTGAAAGCACTATTGGCATGTCTCTGACCACAAGAAGGAGTTACCAATATTTGTCAATGTAGTCATAGGTTCTTCTAATATAGAGAAATCGAGTACAAACCTCTAATAGTAGCCTGCTAATCCATGGATGCTATGCCCCTCAGTAACATTCCTGGGTAACTCCCGTGCAAGTAGTTCCTAGATCATTGCTACATCACTACAACTCCAACCTTTGAGATGATGTGTCCCAAGAAGTGGACCTTCTGTATCCAAAACTCACACGTCTAGAGAATCTCATATAACTTGTGCTTATGATGTGTGTCATGAACTATCCCCAAGTGTACAACATTCTCTTCCTTTGATATTGAGTACAAAAAGATTCCATTAATGATGAAAACCATGGATCGATCGAGGTATTGCGGGATGATTCGGTTCATGAGCCCCACGAACACCGCCAAAGAATTTGTCATTCCGAAAGGCATCACCAAGAATTCGTAATGGATATTCCGACATCTGAAGGCTATCTTCAGTACGTCCTCTTCTAGTACCATGAGCTGGTGATATCATGATCTGAGGTCTTTCTTCAAGAACCACCTCGCTCTTTTCAACTGATCAAATAGATCATCAATCCTCTTCAAAGGATACGTTTTTTCACTATCACCAGTTTTATGCGTCGAAAGTCCAAACTTCGCCTCAATATTCTGTCTTCCATCTTGGAGAAAAACATAGGGGATTCCCATGGGGAAACACTAGAAAATACAAATCCATTCTTATGTATGTCCTACAACGGTATCCTCAGCTACCGGAGCTTTGTAGGGGCCATCCTATATGTTGGTGTATATATCAATGCTTTTTCTGTGTACAAGTCAATGAGGAAGTTTACATCTCTAAGAGGAGGGATTCTTTGGAAATATTCTAGAAAGACATCGTCGTACTCATTCCCCACCATCGGGAACTATGGACTTACCTCATCCACCATGTCGAAGGTCATGCAAGCCAGATGATATGTAATCGGTTACACCCTCTTGAGTGCAAGTCCATCTCATGCTGCTATGTTTTCTTTTTCACCAACAAAATAAAACTGGCCTCTATTTCTGCAAGTACATTGAACTCTATGTATCATGAAGTAAATATAAGCATGAACTACTGATATCCAGTTCATGCATAGAATAATGTCGTAGGGATTCAACGACAACAATAGAAGATCCCATCTGAAACTCTCTCATCCAAAAGTTGGATCACACTATTATTCACTGGTGTGTGACCACATAATCTCCTCCCGTAAGATTATCCAAACACAAAGGTCAAGCTAAAATCTTAGTCGGAATATTTGATTAATGAACAAAGTCAACGAAAAGGAAATAATGCCTTTCACCTATGTCGATAAGCACTACTGCTAAAGTAATGAATAAATATATCATACCTCATATCATCCTAGGGATGTTAGGATCATGATCATCTACTACCCGTAGCTGGGTGAGTCCCCATCCATCAGATCCTTGAGATCGTGGGGACCACCTGGGGGAGGTGGTGGTAGTTCCTAGTGACCCTGACCACCTCATGCTGGACTTCCTGCTGCCCTGCCTCATCCGCCGCCTGGTTGACACTCATGATCCTGCCACTGTCCCTACCTTGGAGGACCCTGCAACATCTATCGATCCTCTATAAGGGGAGTCGGATAGTCATGAGTTATGTGACCCTATCCCATGAAGGAAAACCTATTCATGCCTCACTGGGGGCTCGCTCTACCACTTGAGCCTCACACCTCTGAATCTAGATCCCTAGGTCTTCATCTGAAAGGCCTTGACCACTCGGGCTTCTACATAGTCTGTCTACTACCAGCTGCAGATGAATTAGTTGCCTATCATCCTGTAGGGGCTGTCACTGTTGGTACATGCTGAACAAAGAAAAACTCCATTAGTATAGCCCACTCTAGCACCCCATCTTGTGTTAGTATGCTGAGAGAAACTGTCACAGATCTGATCTCTCATCAGATCCCCTAATTCAAGGTCTAAGCCTAGAATTATGGGTCCCTTACCATGTTGGTGGAGTATCAAGAGAGGTTAGAAAATCTTCCCATGTACCGATCCATAGTTTGCCTTCCCTACCGCAGATTCAATTGCTCCAAAATATGCATGGAGCGTAGTTTTTCTAGCAGGAACACCACCTAGTAAAGGCTCATAGTGTCCAAACATTTGAGGTTCGTCTCCTTATGAACATAGATCATTGAGATCCACTATCATCTTGGCATCCCAGAAGAAGGCTAGCGGCCAAGATTTCCATCTATTCGGTGGGTGTCTCTACTAAGATAAAGACCTGCTAATCCACCTCAAGCCAGGCCCCTGCTGCCTGGGGGTCCATCTCACATCAAAACATTGGGGCATTTGCCTATGGAACTCATGAAATGTTCTCAAATAGAGTTCTTGATCTACTGGTAGTATAGGATGTTTAATGGGTGGTGGTGCACCTGGTACACCAGCCGAAGGATCCATCACTATGAGTGGTCCATGTAGCAATGCATCATCGCTCGGTGGGCCACTATCATGATCTCTAGCCAGAATCCTGGTCCATTGTATTCATGGAGGCATCCTATAAGAAATAGATGTTCCATGATCAATGAGTCATACCTGGTGAGTAGACTCAATAAAAATCATTAATTTTTTTAAAACCCTAGCTACTGGTGCTTTCATGTACTGAGTTGGAAAACAGAATTTAATGTTCTGGTGTATGGATACGTCGGCCACAACACCAACACTAGACTCCCTATACTAAAAATAAAACTCAAGAAACTTTACACCATTTCCTCATTATAAGTATAATCTTTATTATTTTTGTAGAACCTACCGCCCTCTGATACAACTTTGTCATGACCCGTCCCACAGTGCCAGGACTTGACTACCCTATTCTCTCCTTCCCTAGGCTAGGGCTTGGAGACTAGCACCTGAGGGGTTTTCATGAACATGAAAGGAACTTCCTTAAAGATTTTTACACAATAAAAAAATAGAAACTGATGTAAACAACCAACAAAAGTAATGTATAACCACAATTGTAAATTATAACCACATGTTCATATGTAAACAGAAAACAATGCACTCGAATACCAGCCCAATAACTAAATGTAAGTAAAAAATATCGCTTATGCCATGGAGCCTTACCTAGAGGGTAGTAGTTGTGTGTATGAAGTCGAAGAGGATGATCTGAACTTCTCCCATCAAAACTGAGCTTTATCATGTCCCGATCCCCCCAAGTCCACCTCGGAGTATCAGTAGTTTGTACCAGCAACACATGTACGGGCGAAGCCTGTGTAGTGGTGAGTATAAAAATACCCAGTAGGGGACCCTGAGAACCCTGATGGCCTCTCAGTAATCCACAAAATCAAACAACACAAGAAATACCACAAAGGTAATATCACAAGAATGATCAAAATCATGAAGCATAAAGAAAAAGATACAACTCACTCTAATGTTATAACATCAAGGTTACTGGGATAGGGATGACGCATCATAAATCAATATCATCATATCCGTAATAACTCTACTACTAACCTATATAAGTCACTATATGAAGGCCCATCTTGGTCGCTAGATTCTGACCCTCATTGGTCTTCAGTGTTGACATGTATTAGTCATTGGTGCTGACCCATATTGGTCGCTGTTGCTAACATGTATTGGTCGTTAGGGCTGACCCATAATGGTCACTGGTACATAGTTAGTGATGATTAGTCATACCGCTATATCATCCATATTTGGAGTTTCTGATACTGATCAATATTGGTCTCTCTCTTTTTTCACATCATATCCATCCACTGGATTCTCGCATGAAGCTCGCTTGATCACTGGAAGACACTACTACTCAATCCATTGGTCATATTTAAACTAGTACGATGTCCAACAAAATGTCATACCCAAGGGATGTCTCCATTATATGGGTACCAATGTGACAGATGACATGTCGATCGGATGCCCGATTTGTGAGATATGATCACTTTTCTAAAAAGGTCCTATTTGGATTCATGTCTGATATAACCTGGGTTGTACATTAATCTCCTTCAAAACTGATCTAGAGTATCACCAAAGGACAACCTTTTCACAAGGGTCGTTATTCCACAGAAGGTGCATCGATCGGACGCTCAGTCTGTTTGTTGTTTCAATTTTAGTACTGAGGGACTCGTTGGATTCAGAGTCAATACAACCGATCCTTATTCCAACTTTTTCCAATACTATCATTGAGTATCTCAAAAGATCCATTTCACTCCTTGGATCTCTGAACCGTAGACGGTTCGTCAAACAGACATATGGTTTGCATGTTATGGCCCTCTAAGCCTATCTGGAACCATGAGGGGTCGAGGGTCTAGTCTAACCCGGTTTGGGTCATCCCGACCCGGTTGGTGTCTGACTCGGCCTAGACCGAGCTAGCCTGGGCCGGCCTGGTTGAGTTGGGCCCTGGCAGGCTCAGCCCCAAAGGCCTAAACCAGCCTGCCTGCCATGCGATGTGGCCTGACATACTGGAGTACCCCACCAAGGGTGTGCGATCCGCCTACCAAATGGATACAAGGATCTGTTCATTCCCTTTGATCAGCAACACCTCATGCAGCCACCCCATGGTCATCAAGACACACAAGCAGCAGGTCCGACTACCTTCGCCTCAGCTTAAAGTCATGACTTCTTCAATGTGGCGCATGATGGCACGTGACCTTTTCCTCTATGGTCATCCGTTGTCTGCCGCCTGTCCGACCGTTGTGGCACTGAGTGGGGTCGTGATCCTCCATGGTCGAAGAGCGCTAGCCACCATCTCGGACACCTGTGTCGGTCACTGGTGCAGCACTAGTAGAGCTTCAGTGGGGCTCTGATGATTCTTAAAGAGTCGTTTCTATTCCCGTATGCACATATGGGATTCTTGGGCTGCTGTTGTCACAATGTTACCCTTTATCAAGTTTTTTCTTCAAATTGGGAAAACTGTCCCCAAATAACACAACAAAACCAACAAGAGATGGTAGGCCTGGGCCTTGTTTGTTTGGCCCACGCCCTCCACGTTAGCATTATAAAAGAGGTATGTAATTATAAATCACCTTTTAATAATGTTTTACCCTGTTCGAAACCCCCGCAACAACCTCCCACAAATACTAGAACGATGAATATAATTGAAGGAAATTCATGAATTAAAGAAAACCCCTACATAGTGAATCATTGGGGACGTCACAGATGGCAGTGCATCCATTTTCAAGGGTATTTGGTTAGAAAGAGAAGGTTCACGTTCATTGGTGTTGTTCGTCTGTTAACCATCAGATTGATCCTAAAACAAGTGTTTTCAATCCTCCATTCTCTATCAATGGAAGGTGTGGAGACACTTCATCAGGGGTTCCTAGCACTATGAAGTGGTGCTAAAAACTAAACCAAACTCTATATAAATAGAGGGGAGAAATGGAGTGTAACATGCCGAGGAATTAATGAGGTTAATTTATTGACATAATTAATGTGCCTTGTTAATTAATGTAATTAAAGTGCCTCATTAATTATATGATGAGTGGTTAGACAACCAAAGTGTAACTATGCAATTAACATCCCATAATTAATGTTATGACCACCTCCGTGGTCCCCACCACCACATCTAGGAAAAAGAAAATAAATAAAATAACAACTTCATGCTATTTTACATTTCTTTAAAAATTATAAAATTTAACCTTTTCTCCTGACATTCTATAGTTGAAGTGAAGCTTCCCTTAAAAAAATCCCAGAACTATGGATTCAAATATACCCTTTTATTATTAATTTGATCACTAGTTCAATAGATATAAAATGCTTCTCGTGCGTTTACTGAATGAACCTTAAAAAGGTTAAAAAATTTATTCCGGTCACACCGAGTCTCAGAATCACACGATGTCAATTTAACCAGACTGATAAAAATCACAATTATTTAAAAAAACATGTAATTATCAGGTCATTACATCTTATCACATAATACACATCATCGAAAAATCATACATAATCATTTATTTATAATATGGGGAAGGAAACATAACAAAGGGTGATATCAGATGCTCAGTAAGGGTAAATAAATAAGATACATATTGATAACAAGAAATTAAATTTATGATAACAAGATCATAATAAATGAATATCTTACCATGCGTAAAAATTATCATAAAAATTACTCAAGGAATAAAAACTGTATAGGTCATAAAACCTAAACCATAAGGTTGTAAAGATCATAATACATGAGATCATAATATAGGAATAATAAAAAGGATTTACGATAGATACATAAACATATAAAATCATTCCCTGTAAGTCAAGCCCCATTTCCGAATCAAATTAAGGAACCTCATGGGGGATACACCTGCTTGGTGGGACACACCACCATCCTCTGTCGTAGTCTATTCCTTATTGTGGATTAGGATACACCATTCTCCCATAGTGCATCAAGCCCATAGATTTGGTCCCATAATAATATCATGAGATATAAATATTTACAAAATGCATTGGAGCACTATCATGACCACCCCATCATATAATATATTACTAGATTACATGATGTTGTTTGGGAACCCCATCGTTTAAGATATAACAAGATTAACAGGCACTATTTGGGACACCCAATCATGTATGTTATTATAGGCTTACCCAATGATGTCTACAACACACCATCATATAATATATGACATGATAACATAGAACTAACTGGTATACCCAATTGTATAAGATAAATGGGGTTTTCAGGATTTATCTAGGCCACCCCATCAAATGAGCTGCAATGGGCTTACCCGATGCTATCTGGGTAACCCCGTCATATATGAAATTTCTATTAAACACAACATGGAAAAAGTAGAATGTGAATCAATATCATTATAAAAAATCATTATAACTATAAAAACTCAATTAAACAATGGAAGATAAATAGGGTTCATGTCAATCTTTTATAATCATGATTAACCTGTGGAAAAGAACAAGGTTCAATAAACAACTTGTTCTTTCAAACATTAAGCAGTCAAAAAAAGATTATGAATGGTGTCCTTGGATCATATCACTATTATAGAAGAAACTGTATAAAATGGTTTAATAATATATGGAATATAATTTCAAAGGATAATTAAAAAACACATCCTGACAAAAATACCCTTTTTAAATTGAAAAAATATTTTTAAAACATAAAACATTTTTGGAAACCTTTTTCATTGAATGTATCCTTTAGACCATATACTTGATGATTTGAAAATACTTTAAAATAATTAATAAGGCAGAACAAATGTTTTTATAATCCTTCTCCTTGAAAATGAATTTTAAATAATTTTTGAAAAAAATGAAAACATTTTCTTAGAAATGTTGTTTTGAAAGAACACATATTTTAAACTGAAGAGATAAATAATATCATATTATCATAAACACAATATAATAAATATATGAATAAAAAATAGTAGAAAAATGAAAACAATTAAATTAATATATACTGAATATTAAATGGATAACTAAAGTGAGGAGGAATATTAAGTGATGGATCATAGTATTTCATCAATTGAAGCATACTCATAGACAATCCAAATAAATGATTTGATTTTAGTAATATAACCGTACAACTTTGGTGACATTGAATAATTATACCCATGATAGAATTAAATTAAATAAATATGAAAATATAATTAAAAATAATGATATTCACAATATAACATGTTAATGGGATGTTTTTACATCTCATTAATAGTTTTAGTACATATCCTAATATGTGTCTCAATGAGTGAAAATTGAGACAGAATTTCTATAATGATTTAGTATATTTTAAACTGTACACTCCATGAAAGAGAAATCATCAAATGGATATGAAAATACACATAAAATAATTATAATAATAATATAATATAATAAGTTATGTATATACAACACCAAAAATAAATGATTGGTTGATATGGAAGAAGTCTCACAGAAATAATTGTGAGACTAGAAATCCACTTACTATATGAGAAACATTAGATTTGTGATTCCATTGAAATAATGACAAAAAATAAAAAATATAACATTAAATAAGGTAAATTAATTACATAAATTGACAATGTAAAGTATATAATCCATTGAAAATAAGTAAGTGATGAATATGGAATGTATCTTACAGATATAAAAGGTGGGATGAAATTCTGTTACCCTAAGTATTAAATCTTGTCATACTTATTAAAACCATATTTAAAACAAATATATGTTTATAAAACATATATAAAAGAAACATATTGATATATATATATAACACCATATATGATTTAACTAGGACTTTATATTACCAGTTTTCTAAAAATTCAATGTCAAATATATGTTTCTAGTAATAATCACTTAATATTTTCGTACATGTTTTGACTTGTAAATTTTTATACTCTTACCTAGATCATGATTTACACAATTACAGAATTTAAACCATGATAAATATATATCATATATTTTATGTATTTATGTATTTATAATAATATATATATGATATTAAATGTAAATAAAAATCACTGTTTATTGAGACGGTAGGTCGTACGTACTTGTGAACGTTATTTCTATTTTTTTGTCACATTTTCAAACAAAGAAAAGTAAATGATATATAAATTATGTTTCATGTGTAAATTTTATTTCATATATATGTATAATATGTTTACTAAAACCATTATTAATAAATTCCATGTAAATTGTGTATGAATCACATCACATAGGGGTGGCAATAGTCTACATGTCCACAAATAATATTATCATATTCCAAAAAAAATTATAAAGCATGAAGTAATGAGTTATATAGTAAATCTATAAGAATAAATAAATCATTAATATAAAATATATCTAACATTGAAAAAATAATTCTGTCATCATTAGAAACCTTGTTAGGTGGTAATCGAAGAGCGAATGACATTGTTTCATGAGGTGGTAGTATGTCATACAAAAAAATGATGATTGTGTATCTGATTAGGTGAAATTGTGTGAATGTGTATGTTAAACCCTTAAAATAAGAAAATAATAGTATATTTATGATACTTATGTTATTATATGGTAAATATATGTGAATAATTTAAGGAATGGATAGAAAAATAAAACAAAAGACCTTATTGAAAAAATTTACCTCCTCTTATGGAAACTCTTTTTGGTTTCCACCGAATGACTTCACTAGATTACATTATAATAAAATTAAGGATTATAGGCTAAAATTAGTGAAGTTAAGATCTTATTTGGGTAGTATTATAAATATATAAATTTCTTCATTAGAGTGAATTAGTGAGGGGGTTGCGGTAAAATCCCTTTTATGGTTGAAGAAGAGTGGCATTCAAGTAAATACAAAACTATATACACCCTTGAGAGGTATCCAATATATCACAGGCCTCCAATAACTGTCCATGTTAGATCCATTGGATTATACGGTCAACATATGGCTATTAAATGGATTTTTTACATGTATATAGGTTATTTTTCACATAAGTTAATGTTTAACCACTCAGTAGACTTGGTTTTACCCAAATCGATATTATTAATTTTTATTACGTTCACTAATCATCTTTGAAAAAATAATATTAACATAATAAAATTTATAAATTTTTCTGGATCCATATAAAGAATCAATTTTTAAAAACTACAATAATATATTTGGAAAAAACAAATTTAAAATTAATCCTACATATGAGATGAAACAATATGGTTTTATAGTAGAAATGGTCAAATGTTTAAACTGTTTTTATATCCAATTTCAAAGAACTAAATTTGACTAATTTAATAAATTTTTATCAATATAATCATTAAACCAATTTAAAATATTATTTATGTATAAAAATAAAATAGAAGAAAAAATAGTTTCCAATTAAAATTCATTGTTTTTCACTATTAATCAAAAAATAATATTTCTCAGATAAATTCCAGCAATTACCAAATGTAAATTTTTATATTCATATTTAAAATATTAAAAAAAATTCAAAAAAATTCAAAAAAATTCAAATATTAATTTTAAAAAAATTCTACAATTGACAAAAAATTAATTAATTTTTGTTAAGAATAACTTTTAATGAAATTTTTGTAAAACTCACAATTTCAAGAAGAGCGAATTAAACAGAAAAAAATATGAAAATCATTGAATGGGTGTTTTAGATAATTAGAATCATTATCCCTATATAATTTCTAGGGAAGGGTGTGTACCTTGTAATATAAATAATCCTTTGCGAGGTCTTCAAAAAGAAAGCCCATCTTTTCCCATGTCTGAATATACTCCTCCACATTTATATCAATTTAGTTGAAGACCCTTTTCCATGTAAAGTCATTATTATTTATTCACAAACAATTCTATTTAATTTTATACAGAAGAATTAATCTCTCACTTGTCCTACGATCCTCCTCATGAGAAGATTTTAGGTAGAGAAACCCCCTACCATTTCTTCTTCATAGTGGATAATAAGTTCCAATATGTATTCTTTTACCCCTTCCTCCTTACCTACCTCTAACTGAAGGAAAACAAGAAAATAGATAGTGGGTTCGACCATAAATGAAGTTAAATAACTAAAAATTAAGTTATCATCCATAGCATTTTCCTATAGCTGCAATGTAGTATCAACCATACCATTGGCCTACTCTATATCCGTGAGTCATTAGATTCAGTCAGTTGGTATACATTCTTAGGACTTGAACTCTTCCTCTATTCCTAGATATTATCATAGGGAATAAAATATAACACCTTGGACCTATACCTTTTCCTAATCCATGTAACCATTGGGATAGTAATGTGAGAGTAATCATTGCACCCCATATATTTCCCCTTACGCATGATGAAACTCCCCACATCCCTATCTTCATTCTTCCATTTCATTATCATTGGACAATGAAGTACCAATACATTACTCCCGTATGCTCTTAAAACTGATCAACGATTATAAGTCTCCTCTTATTTCTTTTCCCCATCTAATCCTTACACTTTAGTGGGTTATAATTCCCATCCAGACTCCCTTGGATCATGCTCCAAGACAACAGTTTCCAGACCTTCAAGACTGGTTACGATGATTAATATTTAGTATGTTATTTATAGTAATTATCCTAAAAAATAAGTTCAACCAACCATATTATTTATAGATTAATCATTTATAAATTCTCATGGACTCCTTCTATAGTCGAATGCATCACTACATGTTTCAATCAGACTCTAACAAAAACAACCTATGAATTTGATGAATGCCTAGGTATGATGTTGTAAGATTCTAATAATTCTGTTGTATAGAACCCCTTAGCCCCATGGATTATACAAATCCTACACTGTTGAATAATTACCAATCAAACTTCATTTTAAATGATAAAAAATGTCCACCACCTTTGGATTTTGGTTTATTGGTCTTTCCGCTTTATGAATACATTATGTATTTTTTATCCTTATTACCCAACTAAACCATAGAATGAGAAAAAAATATCAAACACTATCTCTTATACATTAATCAATAAATGAACACATTTCTATCCCTACAAGTGTAATAATAGGAAGAACCAAAGTTACCCACATGTTTACACGATGGGAAGTGGTATAGCTATTACACAAAAACAACATCTTTTTTACATCAGAATTCATCCCCAATATAAATACACACTAGCTCCACTATCGGAAAAGAAACTTCCACATCAAAAAGATAAGTGGAGATATTGGATGATATATAGACATATTATTAATAACAAAACACAAGTATAGACTTTATATTTTTCTATTAATATGTAGAATAACAAGGTTTTAAAGCGGATGTAAGAGTTTTGGGAATCTTATCCACAATGCTGAAGTAGGGTTATATTATTTCATATTGAAATTGTTAATCCATCATAATATGAATAACCAAAACCCATTTCATGATTGAATCTCTTACTAAATCTAGAATCAAGTCATCCTATGAAGAAAAATGGATCACGATGTGCAGTTTTCCTAGAAGGTCCATGAGTACTTGGGCCTTCAAGCCCCATGAACTGATGATGAACCTATCAGATGTATTAATACATGGATAATTCTAACTAAAACATGCCATCATTTCAATGTATAGTAGTCCCAAATCATCAGAGAGCTCCAATTTAAAATTTTAAAGCTAAGGTGGTCTGTCAAGTAGATATAGAACCTTGGGGAAAATCGAGATAACAGAGATCACCGGGAGAAAAAACTAGGTTAGAGAAAGGGAGAAGGCTGATGTAAAATCTTATAAAAATGTCCGAGGATGATCTCCCCACACCTATCCAATGGTTATGTGTGAAGTAGATCTATAAACAACACCATTTGGGCTTTTTCTGATGTAGAAATTCATTTATCATTTGTTTGATCTCTTGAAAACAAGTCTTCCACTAAAAGGTGTTATAACTACCTTTTAGATAACTATTTATTATTATTCTATATTTTTTTAATACTTATTCTAATAAAAGTTATTGAATCGGTGTAAAAAATTTGTTTTAATTTATAATCTTTAAAACATTTATTAATATCTATAACTAATTCGAATTAATTTAATTTATTATGATAAGACACATTTGGGGGTGTAAAAATATTTTTCATAAAAACACATCTTTTATATTGAATTGGATTCAATTTTAATTTCTAACTAATTGATAAAAAATGAATATATTTTATCAAAAAAATTATCAAAAATAGTTTCATATATTATTTAATCACATTCACATCTTCCATTCCAATAGCTAGGCGAAAACTATAATAAAATTTTAATAGTATTATTAATAATATATTGTATTTAGGTTAAAATTAGTCTCACTATTATAATAATATGTTGAAGGAACACGATATTTATTGAAAAAAATGATAAAGACAATGTTTTATCTACCAAAATCAGATATAAGTGTTTTCTATAGTGCAATATTAACTTGGGGTTTCATAAAAAATATACATAACATGGTGTTGCATGAAATGCATACACTAAAATATATTTAATTTATTTGAAAAAATTAATTCATACATTATTAGGGTGTTACACAACCCCAAATTATTAATATCATTCTAGAAGCGTTAGTTTGGGTAGAAATCAATCCTAAAAATGATTTATTGTAATCCTAATGAGGATACATGAAGAAGAGGTAATGTATTCAACAAGAATATTTATTTATTTTATTTTTCTAAATAATCCAATTATTATTTATCAATTATGATATAATAACTGTAGTATATTCTATATATAGATATATTATTATTTTAATGGAAGAACCAAAATATTTTCCCTCTTCACTAAAATGGGCTATGAAATCATCACTCGTGTCAACGGTTGGATACCACCTCACAAACTGATGTCTTTCGTTCTTCCATTTCCTAATTATATGGTTCTATATGAAAATGGATATTAGGTATAACTATTATATGTATAACATAATTATGAATCTTGAGACATTATGTCAAATACATATTCTTACTTTATATTCCATAGGGGAAATTAAACATTTTTCATGTGTGTGGAGGACTACAACACCCTGAAGCGATGTGATTCATTTTCTCATTAATGCCATACATGGAATGTAATAAGGATAACAATAATGATTATATGTGATAGAAATGAAATAATTATGATATTTATGACATATTTAGCATCCTTATGAGATAATTTATCATTTTTTACACTATAAAGATGATAATATCATTTCTGTATTTGTTGACTACCGCCTTCATGAAGTGATGTGACAACATTTTAATCATGAAACCACATTGGTAATGTGTATAAGTATTTTGAAATAAATAATATGGTATTTATAATATTAAGATCAAGATTTATGTTTAATATATTATTTACCTTCTTTCCATAATGATCACTTAAAATTGGAAATTTTACTCTTGCATGCATACAACCTACCATGTTCTTAATCATAACATACTTCATTTCCCATAAAGAGATTAAATGATTGGATTTAAGAGTATAATTTTTGTATAAATATGATAATTTTATCATAATTTTTAATCTGTATGTGATTTAACTATATTATATGCACATGAACTAGGATAATCATTACGAATAATGAATGAGAAAACAAGGAGATTAATAGTTGAAAAAATTAAAATAATGAATTATTATTAATGAATAAGTGACAAGATATTATAAAAGAATCATATATGATATTATTATTATTAATATTGTATATAATAAGTTTTAACTTTTTTAAAAACACTATACATAAGGATTAATCATATTCAACCAAAAGAATTTGTGAGGTTTGAGTTTTATTTTATCACTTTTATTTCTACGAGATATATTCCATATTCATAATTTATTTCGTTATGTGGTGAATATCATTCCCAAGAAAATATTTTATAAATCTTATACATAAATTTATTTTAATTGACATATAAATTTTTGGAACTCTATTTCTTGGGGTTTATGTTTTCAATGTAACCAAAGTGGTGAGGGGTGTTTGTCTCAAATTGCATTCCTTGTAACGTATGCGATATTATACACTTATATTATTTTATGTGGTGTATATATTTCCACATTTACACATTATATAATGAAAGTAATTATTTTAATGTTTTAATCTATTTCGTTTAATTTTATTCTTTCATCGGTATTTTGAATCACTATTAACAAAATGGTCAAATACTTTTGTTTCAATATCATTATTTTTTGGGATTGTCTTTGATTATTCTTAGAATGATGAGAAATTATGATAATTTTTTCAATATACTCATGTATTTTCTACTCCTTTATATATTAATAATATTTACATGTAATAGTACCATTTTGCATTCATTGGTAGCTAAAATAAATGATAAAATGATTTTTAGGTAATCTGATTTCATTTCTCTCTTGGTAAGAAATCTGTTTTAATCCCAATCAATTTTATCCAAATTTTTTTAAAAAAAAATGATTTATTAATATGAATTTATTTTTATAAATATATTTTTAAACATGTTTAAAAATTATTAAAAAAACTATTAAATATAATATTTATGCAAGTTTACAAGAATTACTCCTTTGGATTTTACATGAATAATGATTTAAAATTTGGTCTAACATGTAAAACATGAATATAATTTTTCACTTTAATGATTATTATATTCCTTGAACTTTTATTTATATATTTTATAGGTTATTTAAAATAAATTAATTTAATAAGTTTTTAAGAACTATTTTTTCAATATAGAAATTATGTTTTCCTCGTATAAGATTTTAAATGGGTTTTAAAATGTCATTAATATATATTACAACTATTGACTTCAAAGAAAGTGGGTTTTAAAATATTTTATAAATTTTTAGGTTTTTAAATGTGATTTCATAATGTGATGTTTATTTTCTTGAAGAAATTTTTTGTAATGATTTTGTAATTGTATTTCCATTCATTAACATTAACAATCCATGTTGTTATATATGCTCCATTGAGGATATTTTGTAATGATAACTTCCCTATTTATTCTCTTGTTTGGTTTATATATATTTAAAGATATTATTGTGGAAGACATTTCATTTCAAAAAATTTATAATGTTTCAAAGAGACAGACATGAAACCCATTTATTTTAAGCGGGTTAATCATGTTGTAAATGAATAAAAAAATTTCCTGTGAGTATTCTGATGCACTCTCTATGTACTTTATTCATTTTGTGGTTCATGGACATTTTATACAATGGGTGTGCGTAGGTAGCACCGGGTGAGCCTGATATATCTTATATGTTGGGTGCACCCACATAGTGATCCAATTAATTAGGTAATGATTATACTTTCTAAAAGACAATATTTTATTTCATGCGTATGTGGATTCTAATTGTGAGGGTTCTATAAGGGTTTTGTAAGAATTCTATAATTATTATGTTATAAGACACCAATAAAATTTATCTTTTATACACATAAGTTTATAATTTTTCCATTGAATAAGATTGATAACCAAAAGGCTATGATTATGGACTATTATGACTCCTTCCTTATTAATTACATATTCCATTTTTCATGATTGATGATTCTAGTAATGTTGGTCATGAGTTCTTTTATAATTTTCTCATGTATTCTGACAAGTTCATTATAGCATTATGCACTTTTTTTCTTTTTTTTGATATTCAATTGATTATTATTACATATAAAAATATTGAGAATTTGATCTCACCGTTGTTATTTTTCATTTTCCCTATATTGTGATGACTAATGGTGAATGTATTATTTTATAATAATTTAAAATTGATGGAGATTAAGACTTAATTTGAAATAATAAAATATAGGTTATGTGGGAGAAATGAGCATTTAAAGAAATGAATACTGTATAAATATGATTTTTTCCTAATTCTATAATACGCTAAAACCAAATGACCATGAAAAAATATGTGAATAAAAAAAATTTCATTTTCGTTTTATGTTTTTTGGAAACTGTTTTCACGTTCCTTGATATTAAATCTAAAAATATAATACTTATGAGTTCATAACCGAATCTTGGAGTACTTGTTCTAGGAAATTATAATATATGTTACCTTTACACGATTCCAAACAACCGTTACATTATAATAAATTTTCCCACGAAACGACATTCTTTTTTCATGTAATTTATTTTTATATATTTATGAAACACACCTTCATGTGGAGGCTTACCTTGTTACGCTCACACAACCCGCACATTACCCATACAGAACATCATGAATCTAGAGCTACCATAATGAATTCTATTATATACATATTCATAGATTCAGTATGTGATATTTACCTTCACATAACCCAAAAACATAATCTCACTATTACAGTGGTCAAAAATTAACTTACATAGGTTTTCAAAATTTAAAAAATACATATATAAATCTTCTGAAATGAGTTCTAATCACTTCTACAAGTCACTATGGATTAGACAAAAATATTCTAATTAGACATCTAATTTACATTAAATACATGCTAAAACATGTTAGGTCTCTAATATTCTCATCCATTAAGATTCTTTATGATTACTAGTAATATTGAGCTATAAATCCTTCATCAATGTCCCCCTAAAAAAGTAATCATTTAAAAAATAAACATCATAATTCTCCACCTTTTAATATAAAATTCTATGACGTGTTAGACCAGTTTTCAACTTTCAATCTACTATTAATAAATATAAAAATGTATGTAATTAAATCATCATTAAATTCTATAATGTAATAGTAGAATTTTTATAGAGTATAAAATAATATAATTCATCAATAAATATAATTATCTATGTAATATTTATAATAAATACTTCTTCAAAAAAACATCCTCCCTCTATCTTATATCTTCTCCCTTTAGATACACAATCTTTGGAGCCTACAATTAAATTTAAAATGTACATGTAAAATATTAATAATTAAAGGGAATTGAGAGTTTTTACCACACCTCTATAATAGGAAGGACTTGGTCGAACACCAATACTCATATAACAACACTAAAATTACAATATAGAAAAATGTTTCATCAATATATAATCCATATATAGAAAAATCTCAAATTATTCCACTTCAGTAACCATGTATTTGAAATTTTATTTGATAAAATGATATATAATTTCAATGTGTTTTGTCTAACATTATTTAACCATATTATTTAGACTCTATATATCACACTTATTATAACCAAGAATGGTAATAGGGTACTTAATGTTTTTTACAAGGTATTCCATTGTTCCCACATCCATTATAGTCAAGTACAATATCTTCTGACTAGTATATATTTCACTTTATCCGTCCATAAATAGGTAATCTATTATTTCATTTTTATATATCTCATGAATATGTTTCTAATAATGTAGTTATATCCACTACTATAATTTTCTCCACCTCACCACCTACCCAATATAAATCTAAGAAAGATAAGAGTATATTTTATTTGACATCATTAAATTAAAACACACAATTAATAATTCATTATATATAGCTCGTGATTAATTTTTCATAAACTGTATGTAATTCATTGTGGTTTCTTTGAAATAGGGCTTCCAAAATACTTGAAATATATATATTAAGACTAGTTTCTATAAGGTACAACAAATTTCAATTAATTTTACAATTAATAGTTATATAAACAATTTTTCAATCTACAACA
Organism: Viscum album; assembly: GCA_963277665.1. Classification (NCBI taxonomy): domain Eukaryota; kingdom Viridiplantae; phylum Streptophyta; class Magnoliopsida; order Santalales; family Viscaceae; genus Viscum; species Viscum album. The sequence goes on along the minus strand of OY728133.1, from coordinate 1,860,372,768 downwards.
TTTCCATTTTTAGTTCTAACTACTATAAGAGTTGATTTCAGTATTTATTCATATATTCTAACCTTCTAAAGAATATCTCCTGAATATTGGGCCTATGAAATAATTAAATTGTTATATATTTGAATCATATGTTAATAATTTGAGTAGGTGAGTTAACCTATATTTGAAATTTTAAATTATAGCATCATTAAATCAAAATTTGAATCACTAATTTATTATTTATACCATAGAATTTAATGTAATTTAAATTTACTAAAACCATGTAATTTTCATCATTGTTTATCTTTACATATAAATTGTTAATTACTCCAACCCTTTTAAACATCAATTAATCAAATAATAATCATGTCTATAATACCATTTTCATGTTGATTTTTCAATCTGTAATATTCATTCCTTATCCTTCACACATTAGTTTCATTTTCACTAATAATGAATCCCATGGGTTTTCAACACATTTTTCCTATGAAATAACACCTTTCAAAAAATATATTTTAACATACCATAGATATTTCTTATATCACATTAGATTAATCACTACTAAAAATAATCAAATATATTCAATTCATTCAAATAAATAAAAAATATTCATTTTCATGATAATTTCATCGACTTGGGAAAATTATTTATAGAACAATTGAAGTTTTTTCCCGAATAAAAATACCATTATTAGTAAAAAATATCCCAAAGAAACATTTTACGTAATAAAATGTGATATTTAGGTCGATACACTATATATTAGGTTTTATTTATATATTTATATATAATGTATATCTTCATAAATATCATTTCTACATGCCTTATTCTTAGTTGCCTCTTGAATAATTTTGAGATCCAATATAGATAAGAAGGGATAAATCTCCATAGACAAAATCCTACATGCTTTTGTAGTTGATTTATTATCCCCAACAACATTTTAGGGATTTAATTACATCCTCTTGATTCATATGTGTGGTGTAGTAATGGGTTTTCAACCATATATTCATTAATTTCTTTCTTTTTTCACGATTTAGAACATAATTCCAAACATTTGAACATGATTCGATGATGGATTTTTTCTATGACATATCTCATGGGGAGTACATTTTCCTGAAGGGTCGAGATGACCATAGTTCTGAGTTTAAATAAAAACTAACACTAGATCCTTAGATTATGGATGTCAAACATTAATTTCAATTTGAAATTTATTTTCCATACAAAACACCATCAAATTAATACATTGAATAAGAACAATTTTCTATAGAGTTATTATTGAGTATAACACATGGTTGATTCCACACATTTCAAGAAAAGTTTCAAACACAATGGATTTATATTAATTATATTTATTATGTCATAAAAGTATAATGGTTTTTCATGTCTAATTTCTTATATTTTTCTTGTACCTTAATTTTTAATCTAAAGAATCACATTTTTTTCAAAAATCATAACACGTATAATTTGATAATACTTATAAATAAAAATATCAATCAACTTTCACCAATGTTTCCAAAATTTCCATGGGGCCACACACATGTTTGTGCGATAAGTTATGAATATTTTATTTCCTATTATTTTTATAGGGATTTATTTAAAATTTTCACTCATTTATACATCACACTTAAATTCCTTCGTACATTTCATGCTTTGAATTTCATTTACTACTTTTCTCTTTGAGATATTCTCTATTATTTGATGATATAATGGTCCTATAATGGGATTCAATAGAATCTTTTCTTCTAATAATTTAAAAAATTATATATTTTATCTATTATCATCCTGATATAGATTACATATGATTATCTAACCCTTCATTTATGAGAATTAATATTTTTTTAATAACAATATTTTTTTTATCAAACGTAACATACATACTAGAGTGACATACCTAGAATACACTCAAGTAATTATTCTAAAAAATAGTCATTAAAATAAGGTCTTTCACTATACCATTCATCAAATTCAATCATAGATTTTCCATTCATTGTTTTTAAATAATCAACTTTACTGTTCTTCATAGTTCCATAAATTTTTTTTATCTACCTCAATTAATTTTCATTTCTAGACACATGGGATGAACCCCCATAATCAATATTCCATAAACTATAATTATTGTAGTATTTATTTGAAACATCGAAAAGATTACCGTTTCTTGTAATCATATTTTATGTCCAGGATATAATAGAATGAGTCGATATGCTAGATACAATATCATATATTCATTAATTATGGGAAAAGTTATCACTTTCATAATCTTATTATAGGAGAGGGTACCTGCTTTTTATTGGTATAGAGCTAGTTTTTTATATATCAATTCTCCATGGCCTATCTAATTATACATTCCAAATTTTAAAGTTCATTAAAATAATATAATTAAGGCCAAAATTAGAAAAATTAATATAATAACCACAAAATTAGTTACCCATTTGAGATGTGGAAAGTGGTGACACACTCCATGAGGTGAAATTAATAATTTTACCTTATAGATATATTTTTAATTATATAATATATTAAATTTTTTGACCCATAAAACCATATAATTGGAATTATATATGTGGACAGAATTTCCTGCTTCCATCTCTCAACATATCCTAGGCCATGGAAAATGTAATCAGTTGATCACTACCTTTGGAAGGTCTGAAACAATTCCCCATTTTCTATTATACATTGGTCGAAATAGTTGATACTTTTGTTTTTTTGATTAAGATTCAAAAATAATACCATAAATGAAAATTAATATAGGTAATTAGTCCTCCAAAATTTTCTGAATACATGTAGTGCTCGACTAGACCCTTTTTCAGAAAAATTTAGCAAATAATTTCTAAACATCGTCTTCTTCTATTAATCACAAGTGTTTATCACTATTTAAATATTTAGTTTTTGAAAAACAAATTCTTTCCTTAATGATTCAATATATATTTTTCATTTAGATATATATTTTGATCATTAATCTATTTTACCAACACCTCATTCTTCATTTTTTCACAAATTACTTCCCAAATAATTATGTATATTCATTTATGTTATCCTATTTATTTTGATGTTTATTGATTTCAGGAATAATATTATCTTTATATTTTATTTTTTTACTCAACAAGGCACACATTCATCTATTATTCATCGTATGGTCGTCTAACATGTAGATATATCCTTCAATGACTATTTTGATATCCATGAATCCATTAATATAGTTATCATTATTCTTTATAGGATTTTACTTTTTTAGTTGTTCCGAAAATGGAATCATTTTCAAATGATATAAATTTTATTTCCACAAATTTAATGAGATACTCATCATCTTCTATCATTTTTTTCTTTTGAGAAACCATTTTGACATTTCATTATTTACAAATTTATTTTCCTTAAATCTCTTTGAGGAGGAAACTTCATTCTTTTCCATTATGAAACTCCAATTTATTCGTACACACCACCACCCCTATTATGTTACATAACTAAAATTTTTCATAAATATCCACATTGATCATAAGTAATATTTAGTTTACCTTTAAATTTTTTAATTTCATTTTTTGAACTATCTATCTACTAGAGAGGATAAATTCACCATGAAAGTGTTCCTATTTTCTTCTTCAATATTGATTATTAGTTTTTAAATAGTTTAAAAATATATTTATTTAGTAACATAATTGTTTTTTCCTTCAATATTGGGTTTCATCTCATAATTGAAAACATTTCTATAAATATTTTTAATATAATGTGTTGATATATTTATTTCATTGAATGAAGATATATTTTGGAGTTAACTAAGGATGATTTTTTTTAATAAATTCATAAAAAAATTTAATATCTTGTATATGATCAAAAATAATGTTAATGGATCAAACAAAATCTTAGTTGGGATTAAAAAATCAACTTGACTATCATTAGGATACAACTTTATGTTACCAAACTTATATTTAAAAAAATGGATTTTTTCATCCTCCAGTTTTCTGTATCCATCATAATATTTTGTCCATTTATTCCATATAGTTTTTTATTTGGAATATGTCATTAAATTCTTATAAATTTTCGTTGATAGATCACCTGAATAAAACTTTTTGGTCTTGCTATATACAAGAAATAATAGGTTTTATTTTATAGTGATAGAAAACATTGAAGCATTACTAACCAGCACTACAATAATTTATTCTATGAAGAAATATAAACTAAGAGTTATAAGATTAGATGCCATATTTTTCTCAAATATGAATATTTACACCATAGATTTAATTATTTTTATTATTTTTAATACAACTCCCCATGGAAACAGATTCTTGACAAAAAAATTCTACTTCAAAATAGTAAACTGTGAAAAACATTTTACACTAATATCTTGACACACACTATGGCGGAGGGTGTATAGTGTGTCATTATTTTTACATTGATGGATTATTCTCTTTTATAAAATGAATAATTAAAAACCTCTCATTATTTTAGATACACACATTAAAATAAATACAACAAACGTAAATTGTGGGCATAATGAATTTACTTGTTTTACCTGAAAGGTATACTCTAAGGAGAGTAAATTAATATTGTGTTTATGGTCAATTGTTTTAACTCCCATTAAAATTATTATCATAAGACATTAATAATGAATTATTTCTAATATTAGGAAAAATCCCTATTCTTATACTCTCATTCAATAATCATGTCGTTGAAATAAATGTAACATGAAATATGCACGTTTTTATAGAAATATTAATCGAATAAATCCAATAAAAAATGGTTTTATCATTCATACTGTTTTTATTTTATTCCCATTAATTGGAAAACCAAATATTTGATATTTATATCTCATTAAAATTTTTAAATGGAAACTTTTGAGAAATTTTTATCCATTGATGAACTCCTCTATACACATCCAATGTCAGTGTAAAATGAAAAATTATTCAGAACACTCTGTGATCATTCCATGTATCTATTCAATAAACCTGGTTATTTTCAAATAGATCATTGAAAAAATGATCCATGACCATTGTTTAATCTTTTTCATCAAGACCCAATCTATTTTTCCATGAAGAGAACCGTTTCTAATTTAAAATAAATATTCCATGTAAAGTAATATAATCTTAACTATATTTTACATATAATTTACTTTGTTAGTTGAATTAAAATAAATTTTAAAAATACCAAAATTTTCATCAATGATAACCACAATATATATATAAACCGGTCCACAAGAAATGGGTGATATTAGTCATTTAAATATATCATGAAAATTATGTACACCTTCTTTATTAATATTCATGAAAATCCCCACATTAATATTTACATATTAAATCTCCATTCAATGCCATAAAAAATACAATGTATGTATATTCCTTCGTATGAGGGATCATGGGTAAAAAAAAACATAGTGAACCACTATATACTATGCTCCCATGTCCATTTTTGCTTTTTTGATAGAACACTAAACATTTGACATCCCATGGTCTCTATAATGATACAGATCTTAAACTATGATCATTTTACACCACCATGTTAATTGAAACAACATATCCCATATATACTACAAGTTTTTGGTATCACTAAACATATTCTCATCTTCTAAATGTCTGCCATAGTGATTAACATTCCCATAGTACATCCATAAATGAAAATACAATATTATACGAAAATCTCATCATATTCAAGAAATTTTCATAACTACGAAACATATTTTATTCTAGATATTTTGTTAGATATAATTAGCTACATTATTTTAATTCATGAAGAGGATACCCCATACAAATTTATTGGATGTCTAAGTGAACTTTTCTAAAAAAAATATCTCATATTGGAAAAAAATGAAACCAATATACCTTTATGTAATGTACCTTTAAACAAAGGCCTTCGAGTGTACCCATATAGAACCCAGAAAAACATTATACAAGTTTGGAATTATAGAAATAACTTCAAACATTCAAGTGTATACATTTAAAAATCCACAAAATGAATCTAGTTTCTTTTCAAAACTCAAAAAGTCATTATCAAATTACACAACTTCAATGTCACTTTTAGACAAGAAAATATGAAAATATCATCACAAAACTACTCAAATTAGTTGATGATGCTTCCACCAGTCACTATGGATTAACATAAAACATTCCCATATAACACATAATTAAAAAATCTATACCACTACAATCCATGGATCCAAAAATTTATAGGAACATAGGGATTTTTCACTAACATAATTAAGTTAATTACAATATCTAGTAATGATATAAACTACATAAGAAGTATTATATATAGTAAAAATCATCTTCACCATTTTATACATGATTATTTTTTATAAATCCCTCTTTAAAATGTTTTATTCGACATTTTGGGCATGGATATATCTATAAAAATATTTTCGGTTCCTTATAATTCCTTAACCATTGTTAAGTAATTCAATTTTCATGAGTATAGGCACATATTTTTCTAACACAAAATACATATGGATATTAAGGATCATCTACTATAGAAAATATTAATTTTGATAACTGAATAAGTTATACCATCAATAATACTGATATGGATATTGAAACTGATTCACAGATTATTCCTTGTATTACTAATTCAAAAATACTTAATTTTCTATTTTGTTTTTTTATTCATTCTTTCATATATTTTTAATCCTCTAGAATTAATAATTCACTACCTCAATAACATTATGTTGAGTTTATTTGGAAAATAGATAGTCCTAGAATTTTTATATCCAATGTTTATAACTCATCTCTAGTTAATATTTGTTGTATGATATTTCTAAAAAATGTTGTCATTTTTCAATTGGTATAATTTCATTTTATATTGGGAACATATTTTTTTATATTAATAACATAGAAATATTAAAATAAAAATATATTAAATTTCAATTCTAATGATATAATATACATGATTATACAATACTCTAATATGACGAGAGTATTCTAATATGTATTATTTAATAAAATTTATTTTTTCCTTTGTTCTATTTCTTAGAATGATCATTGTTGATGTTACTCTACCAAAATAAATGCTTTATATAAATGTTTTTATAAGTGATGTTATTTTAATGGTAAATTAATCATCATAATATGATGATATCTATCAAAATGTGAGGTCTCATATAAGTGTCCAATAATTGGGCGCGTCCTCTATAGTGTCTTTAGTATTGATCATTATAGTGTGCCTAGTTTTACACCCATTGTTATTATAAAATAATTTGTTTTCATTCTAAAACTAAATAGTTAAACTCTATATAAATGTGTAATGAAATATATTGTATTTATAAAAATAAATGAATTTATACTGATGGAATACTAACATCACCATTAGAAATAGTATATGAAAAATAGAATAGTAACCTCACCTATAAAATTATAAAAAAATGATATATCTTGTAATTGAAAATATTATATATTTATACCATAGAAAATGTAAATAAATATTTGGAAAATGATAAAATAATTGTTGATCTTTTGTTATCCATAAAATTTTATTTAAAAAATTATAATTAATAAAATGATTTAAAATAAAATTTAACAGCATAAAAAAGATTCATATATTAAATTCTATTTTATAATGATTATAAGATAATTTTATGAAACCTCGTTTAAAATTTAAGTGTTATAAATATGTTATAATTTTATAATTTGTATTTTTTGAATAAGTTATTATTTTTATTATAAAATGAATATATTTTATTTAGAAAATTATTTTCATAAAATTTTGTTCATTTTTTAATTATACAGGTAAAAAATGGTTAGGGTTAATTTTTTGTATCCTTTAGAAAAGTTGAGTTTTGGGTGAATAGTGAAATACAATAATTTATAGTATGACTTAAATAAAATATTTATTGATTCATATTTTATTTAAGTATAATTTTAGCCTAAAATCTCGAACAATAATTAATTAATTTAACATATATATGGTTAAATATCAATAGATTCATATTATTCTACAAAAATAAAAAACATATGAATTAAATAATTAAAAAACACCTCACTCATCGACTATAAATATCACCCCTCACAACCTCATCTCCCCACACATCAAAGCCTTATAGCTTGTTTATTTTCTTCCAAATTGTGTTCACAAGACTCTTTTCCACATCCAAGAACTGATTGTATCACCAAAAGTACATTACCAAGTTCCATAATGAGGTTCTCAAGAAAAAGAATTCAAGAGGTAAAATTCTATTTCATTTTATTTATTTTTCTTTTAATTTTATTTATTATCTATTCACCTACACATATCCAAGTGGAATGAAAACAAATTATATTATATATAATATAATATTATAATTTTTATGGAAAAATTCATCATAAAATTCGTTCTATTCTCATTTAATTCTAAAAATGAAAACATCTCCTATGATTTGTCGATTTACATCCACCACAGACGATAAATTTTAATTTTCTATTTTCACCTCCATGACTAGTAATAAAATCATTATTGTGGTTTAAATGGTTTTTATAATATATATTATAATTTATATAATTTTCTGGAACCATTAAATGAACATGATATTAAATAGAACTATTTAATCTTTTGATGGTTGTCAAAATAACCAAATTAAACTAAAGAATTTTAATTGATGTTTCATTTTTGATTCATCCTCATATAAAAAAAATATATGGTATAATTTTAAATCATGTTATAATATTTATACAATTTATTTCTACTTCTATAGTTTTTCTTCCATTTGACTAGAAAATCCCATACGAACCAATCATGGGAACCATGAAAAGAAAGCACCCAAAATAATAGAAATGAAAAAATGTTATTAATAAATAGGTGGAAAGTTGTTTTAATATGGTCATATAAGATATTATACATATGAGTATAGTTTTTTAATATATTAATAATAGTTAATAAATCAATATACATAAGGTTTGAACTTATTTGAAGCAATATGAACCTGAGGTAAGGGACTTTTCTATAAAAATTCCCTTTAATTTTTTTTATAAAATTCAAAAGGAATTAAATTCACAATTAAAGTATTATTTTTTAACGATTTATTCTATTTATGATGATTTTTTATGATTAATGGTGGTACCTATATGTCCCTTAAATTCATTGTGTATGAATGGGTGGGATGTTGACTATACGGGTTATTCTAAGTGTAACTATGATGGGTACGTCATAAGTTAGCGATGAGGGTTACATTATTAGGTTTTCGTGAGGGTTAGATATAATATGGTCCATGTGATGGTTAAAATATTTGGTAATTACTGCCCAAATATACCTATATGGTTTTTATAAAGACCCATCCTTATGACATACAAAATCTTGAATTTCGTCAAGAAAATAATTCCTTTTACATTGAGGATATTTTCAGGTTTAGATAATTAAAGGTTTGGGACAATACATTCATAACATTACACATTATTATAGAGTGGATACCATAAAAAAAGTTTCACTTTTTTGTCAAAATATAAAACATTAAAACTTAAACATAACTCTTGGACAGTTCTTCAACATTTAACATGGCTTCCTTTTTTGTCTTACACATACATTAACCTGTGAAAATAATTTAAAAACTTGTGATGAGCACAAAAGCTTAGTAAGGGATGAAAAATAAGGAAATAGAACATTAGTCTATGATTAATCATAACGTATAAAATCATTTTCAAAGGACTTTCTTGTCACCCATATATACTTACTTTGTGTAACATGATATTTACCCAAGATCCAAAAAAACATGTGAACATAAATATAATCATTAAGTTATCTTAAGGTATTACTTAAATAACATTTTAACCCTCATGACTACCTTATAATCTGTATCCCTCACAGCTACCTCACAATTTGTCTAACCATCGCAATTACACTTGTAGTAACCATACGAACAACCTCCGACTTACACATACCCAATGCATTGGATGGAAATATAGGTCCCACACTTATTTATAATGAAGGAACTAGATCCAAAAAAAAAACATACAACTTGTATAATTCTATAAAAACATTTATTTAGAATTTTTTAAAACAGAATTTAAAAAAGGGGATTTTAAAAGGAATGTCTTTGATAAATATCATATAATTGACGTGAAACATAATAGAGTGGATGAAATAAGTATAAACACTGTAAATACACGTAATTAAATATAATATAAGCTAAAACCATCACACAAACAATTTCAATACAAACTAAATAAGGAAGTAGAAAGTTAACCCATAGAATGGAAACCGAGTTAGGAATTTCATTACATCATGCTTGTCTTAATTCAAACTTGTTTAAACATCTTGTATAATAGTTAAAAGAGGCTTATTAGTATTTTACATAAAAATTTTCATGTTTATAACATCATATATGATTATTTAATTACATCATTCACCCTTTAATTGTTAGTATTTTTCTCCTTGCACTGTTTTTGGGTGAGTTCATTACAAGATTTCCATGATTGGTTCATGGTAGATATTCTTGTCGATTGGAAGTTAAACTCCATAATGGGAATGAAGTAGTATTTACATATTTCCAGTTACATAAATTATACCATTTATCATTTTTAATTCTTAAATGAGGATGATTCATAAGTTAAAATAGTAATGATGTTTTTTAGATCATTATTGTGGTTATTTGATAATAATGGCCTCATTTTGTTTTATAAATTAAAACCATGTGTACAAAATAAGTATAGAACCATTAATGAGACATAATACATATATTATAACCTATTTCAACAATAAAATAATTTATAGGACCATACGTGAAGTTATTAATGAAAATTAAAATCACATCATCCACGATGTCGGTAATTCAACACATCACAGACAATGTTTTAAATTCCTTGAACAAGTGGGGGAAGGGAATAATATTGATGATTAATTACCCGTGAACATGATAAAATATAGAATATACCATATTTTGGATCTTTCATGCCTCTTGGTAAATATGAGGTGAGTAAAGAAGAATAAAATAAAGGAATCTAGAAATAAAAGAAAACTTGAGAAATTTCTCACGAAAATTCGGCAGCCTAACGACATCTCAAAAAATTTCATAAAAACAGTTTGATGAGAGAAATTAGATATATGATCACTCTTACATAATATGGAATCTAAGGGGGATATGGAATGAAATATCCCAACATAGGCCAAAAGAAAAGGAAGAGAATAACATAAAATGAAAGAAAATAACGAAAATAAAATAGGATGTATACCTCATGATCTCTTCTCTTTGAGATCCTTCTTAAGGGATTCGGTTTTGGTATTTTGGTGAGACCATAAGCTCTAGGACGTGGTGAAGAGCCTTGGGAGGAGGATTGGGAGGAACATAGGAATGTCTCAAGGCTTGAGAGGTGTGGGATGTAGAGGGGAGTGATGGTGGTATTTCTAGTCGAGACCAAGTAGTATTTTTCATTATTATAATCATTATTATAATATTTTTCCCATGATTCGGAATAGTCTTGGATAATTTGACCTAAAATATTAATAACGGAATTAGAGATTGAACCAAGTGGCCTTGCATCACTTACGATGTCATAAACAGTGAAATTGAAAATTAATTGGATTATACGGTATTTTATCGTATTTCAGTATTCATCGAATATTAAGGAATTTCAGAAAAATACCAAAAATTTACCTTAAACATCATTCTATGTGTATAATTAAAAAATGAAGTCCAATTTTTTAAAATAATTTTTTAAATATTATTAATTTATTTTTTTACTAAAAGAATACTTAATTAAAAAATTAACAATTCTAATTCTATAACTACTTCAATATCACGATGAAAAATACACCATGATGTTATTATCTTAAAGACTTAAGAAAACATAATAATAATAAACATTACTCATCATTAGGGTCACATTACTAATTATATTACTATTCATAATGTTATGTTACTATTAAAAAAACATGTTGGTTTCATCAGAATCCAAATAACTTACTGAACACAATTGTAGATGACGATTACTTGAAATTAAAAACATAGAAGTGGAAAAATCATGTTTTAGGGATAATTATAAATATCTTCTTGAAATAGTGTTACATTAATTTCTATATATTTTTAGAAAAACATGGGGTGTTACATTCTCCCCACCTTCTAGAAATTGCTTCCTTGAAATTTTATTTAATTATTAAAAAAATGAGGGTACTTTGCTCTCATAGCATTTTTAGACTCCCATGTTGCTTCTTCAACCATGTGTTTTCTCCAAAAAAAACCTTTACCTGATGGTTTTCCATATTCATCAATACTTATTCCTTTCGATCAAGAATCTAAAATGGTTTCTCTTCATAATAAAAGATCTCTTCCAGCCGAACTGCTTCTGGGAAAATGACATTTTATGAATCTAGCACATACATTCTCAACATCGAAACATTAAAAAAATTGTGTACCTATGACAAACTCGGAGGCAAAGCAACATGATATGCTACCGTTCCATCTTTCTCCAAGATTTCAAAAGGACCAACGAACCATAAACTTAGCTTCCCATTCTTACTGAAATGAATCAAACTTTTCCAAGGATAGATTTTAAGGAAAACATGGTCACATACCTCGAAAGATAAGTCATTCTTTTAGTTATCTGCTTAACCTTTCTGCATGATATGAGCTATCCTCATGTGCTGCTAAATCATCGTCACTTTCTCAGCTAATTAATCTACTAATTCTGGCCCCATCAACTTTCTTTCACTGACTTAATCCCAAAACGCTGGATTCTGACACCGCTTCCCATGCATGTCCTCAAAAGGTGCATTCTAAATACTGGAATAAAAAATATTATTATAAGAAAACTCATCTAAAGAAAGATGTTGATCCCAACTTCCCTGATAGTCCATTGAACAAGCTTGAAGAATATCTTCCAAATCATGAATCGTTCATTCTGACTTCCCATCTAATTGAGGATGAAATATTGTATTGAAATTTAACTATGTGCCCAACGACTTCTGATGTCCCTTCCAAAAGATAGATGTGAACATAGGATCTCAGTCAAACACAATAGAAAGACGAACTCCATGTAACCTGAAAATCTCTTTGTGGTACAATCGAGAAAGATGATCCAAACACATTGTATCTCGAATATAATGAGAATGTGCAAATTTTTTTCAGCTGATAAACAATCACCCAAATCACATTGTTAACTCAAGAAGCCTTTGCTAGTCCCACCACAAAGTCTATGAACACATTCTCCCATTTTCACTCTATCACTAGCAAAGGGTAAAGCATCCCCTTGTATAACATCCACTCTGATTTATCCTTTTGACATGTAAACCTCTCATGCTAAATTCAGAAATATCTCTTTTCATTCCATCCCACCAATAATACTCCCGAAAGTCCCTATACATCTTAGTACTTCCAGGATGAACTGAAAATAGAGAACTACGAGCATCACATAACAAATCTTTATTCCACTGAGAATCATTTGGCACACACAATCACTACTGGAAAGGGGGTCTATCCCCACACATCTATCCCCACGGTTTGATAAACAGTGGGGATAGTCCTTCTTTGTTTATCAATACCCACGGTTTTTTAAAACTGTGGGTATTCAATCCACAATTTCATCGGGTCTTCTCACTCTATCTCGCGCCCGTTCTGCTCCTCACTCTCATGCTCCCCCGCTCGAACCCCAGGTTCCAAAAAACTGCCTCCGGCCCTCTCCCCCCATCCCTGAACACTGCCTCTCGGCTATCCGACCTCCGCCTCCCAGCCCTCTACTCCCCTATCCGACCTCCGCCTCCTGGCCATCCGACCTCTGGTACCCGGCCATCTCATCCCCACTCCGGACTCCACATATGCTCCCGACCTCGACCTCCCGGCCATCATTTCCACCTCAACATCTCGGCCTCCGCCTCCATTCCTCTAGCTCCAGCGACGTGCCCCTTCCCCCTGTAGGATCCCTCTCCTCCGGCAACGTCCCGATAGATTCAATTCATTTAGGTTTGTAATCTTTTCTCCTTGATTTTTTTATTATCTATGAATTTTTGGATCTTTTTTTGACGTAATTATAACAAACTTCAATGTTTGAATTCCACTTTCTTTGGGATCAATTGTAAATTATTCAAAAGCTTCAGCATCATCTTTTAATAAACTCATCTTATCTCTTCATATTTAAATGAAGTTATTCCTTCACTGATATAGTGGTAGAACATCCAATGAATGAAATCTATTATGAAACTTCAATTCATCATATTTTTATATCACTTTTTAAGTGTTTCATAATTTTATTTATTAGATATTTAGTTCTGCACACAAAAGACAACTATAATAATACTTTAATTTAAATCAATATTATTACAAAGTGTATTTTTATTTTCAAAAAAATAATCAAATGATTTATTAACTCTATAATTTATATGTATTTGGTATGTGAAATTATGAGTGACTTTTTGTAGTTTTGTAAAAAAGTTACGTTGATTTTGGATGATTTTTTGTCATGTTTTTTTTTGATTTTGGTCCTTCTAATTTGGTCAATATTGTGTTGAAGGGTTTTTGGGTTTAGTTATTTATTGAATCATTAAGTTTAATTTGGGTTGATTTGAGGTTTTTGTAGATTAAACTACTAATTCTTCATATTATGGTTTATTCATATTTTATTGGGTATTATCTTCACCCATGCTGACCATTTTTGTATTTAGTTAGAAACAAGAGGAATAAATAGTTATAAAGATCGTCAAGCCTTGAAGGTCCCCAAAGTTATTTGGAAATAAAATTTATGAAATATGAAAGACTAAAAATGTTTTACAATATGCGATTCTTTATTTTATAGTTAAATATACATCAAAACTGATGATCAAAACATGCTCAAAATTTTATGAAACATACTTCAACACAACAGATGGTTTTGTTTGATAATATCCTGGTCATTAGAAGTGGAAAGAAACTTAAAAACTGGAATATATATCTTCATGAATAAAATGTATAAATAATTCAACAAACCAAGGTAAAAAAAGAACATATATTTTAGACCGTAAAAACTAAACAGTATTCATGTGGTACCTAGTGATTTGTGTATCCACTATGGGTGGTGAATCAAGTTGACCTATTTTATTGAATTATTTTGTACTTAAACTCTTACAATTTTTAATTCCCCTCTCAATAATTCAACCCCTACTACTGTTTAGGATATTTACATATCTGTTTCATTTTTCCCTAGCACACAATAGCACATGAAATATAGAATGTAAATTAAATATCAGAATAAGTTATTTTCACAAGGTTCTACCATTAGTGTGGCTTATGACATCTTTACTGAGTTCATGAAAAGTCTGATACACTGCTTTCCACTAATATATGAAGTGGTATAATGGGTTTGGTATTATATTAGAATTGAGTGTAGGTATATTTAATTTTCCTAAAGGATATCTCTTAAAAATACTTTTACAACCTCCCATTGTGTTTTATTTCTGGATCTTTCTAGTTTATAATATTTTATTAAGCTACTAAAAAAAATCACAAAAATAATATAACATTTCATTACCTTAAGTGATCTGATATTGTTCCACAACCATAGTATTTGGTAGGCTTAAAATAATCCCCTAATCTATATGAAAACTCATTTCTAAAAATAACATAGTAACATAATCTTACACAAAATATAGAACACTGGTCTTCCTCAACTATTAATCCAACTATGATATTAAAAATCTAGTAGATCCTCAATATCTAAGAGTCTCTCAATAGATTAATGATAACAGAAGTAACATTTTATCCAATTAGTAGATCCTCAAGCCTTGAAGGTCCCCAAAATTCTACTCAATTACACTCCTCTAGGGAGTTGAGAGCCTTAATATATATCTCATAAATCTACTATCAACTTTGTTAGAAATGGATAATTTGATCAATGATAGAATCTATTAACAATAGTGATTTATTTTATCCTTTTATCAGTAAAAATATGTTTGACCATGAATGTCACAAATCATTAAGAAATATACCATTTGAAGATCCAAATCCTAATTTTCTACATACATGCATATATGATCATGTGTTTTCCTCAATAAGAACTCCTCATCACACAAAAAACCTCACAATGTTTCATGATTCATGGTCACTCACTCTTCAACCACGAAACCTATAATTTCATTTATTATACATGATTACACAATAACTACAAAAAAAATTCATCCCTATGCATTCACCTTTCATACACTTCTTACAACTTGGTGCATTATATACTATTCATGCGATACTAAAAATATACCCTTTCCTACCGTGATAGAAGCATAATATTCATACTAAAACCCCATGATGAACATCTTTCTTCAATGAACACTTGCGAGTGACATTTTTTAATTTTTTATTTAGTTTACATCTCAAGGTATAGCATTTTTTCATTTTTCCTACTTAGTCAATAATGGACTCCTCTTGCCATTAAATATGTTTTGCTAGCTACTAATATGCTTTGATTAATTTAATAATGAAATTGATTGTAATGAATTTTTTAAATATGATTTACATTGTTGAATGAAAGATACTTTTTTCTTGATATAGAATGTATAGAAGCTGGATGTATCGTGCCGATCAGATTTCAACCGTGTTTCAAAATAATTTGGAGAATTTTTTAGATTTTGCATTTAACGATGCGTCAGATAGAGGTTGTATACAATGTCCCTGTTATAATTGTGTTGGAAGAACATGGTTAAGATGAGAAGAATTTAGATACCATTTAATGAAATTTGGATTTCAAGCTAACTATAATGTTTGGTTTCACCATGGAAAGATGAGCCAATCTTCGACTGTTCATAAACGAAATGAAAGAAGTGACATGGAGAATTTGATATTTGATCAGTTTCCATATGTGAATCATTCCGAGAGAGACAGTATACCGGTGCAAGAAGACAATGATATTTGTAGACATGAAGAATATACTGAAGGCGATGATGTTGAGAGAGTGAAAAAGTTATTGGATGATGCCAGAACTCCAGTATATCAAGGATGTACTAAAATGACTAAGCAGGAATTTTTAATGCGGTTATATCATGGGAAAAGAATGTATGGGATTTCTAATACCTCCATTGATTATATAATTACATTTTTGAAGGACTTTCTTCCTGATGGTGCCGATATTCCCTCAAATCATTACAAGGCATGGAAGTTAATTAAGCAGCTTGGATTTTCTACTAATAAAGTCCATTCTTGTCCGAAAGATTGCAGTTTATTTTTGGAGGAAACAGTTGACTGTAATGACTGTAAAGTATGTGGGACATCTCGATGGAAGACAAATGTAGATGGAACACCATCTCGTGTGCCACAAAAAGTCATGTGGCACATTCTATTGATTTCCAGACTTCGAAATCTATTCATGTCTCCGGAAATCTCAGCCAATATGTGATGGCACGATGTTGAGAGAATTAAAGGTAATGATGAGATGGTCCATCCTGCAGATGGATTAGCATGGAGGACACTTGATTCACAACATCCTGATTTTTCAGCTGAGGTGCGTAATGTCAGATTGCGCCTATCATGTGATGGTTTTAATCTGTTTGGTTAGATGCTTACTGCTCATAGCACGTGGCCGGTTTTTATTCATGTCTATAATCTTCCTCCGTGGATGTGTATGAAAAAACCATTCACTATCTTGAGTATACTGATTTCTGGACCTTCAGATCCTGGTAATGATATTGATGTCTACTTACAACCTTTAATAATAGAATTGAAACAACCTTGGGAATTAGGTGTGCAAACATTTGATGCTTCTTCAAAGAATACGTTTCAGATGCGTGCTTCACTTCTACGGACCATAAATGATTTCCCTGCCTATGCAATGATGTCTGGGTGGAGCACGAAGGGAAAATTATCATGTACCATTTGTATGAAGAATACACGATCGAAAAGGCTTAAATATCGTCGTAGTTTCAATTTCATGGGGCATCGTCGATTCCTGCCAATGGATCATCAATACAGGAAGAATCGTCAGAGGTTTGATAATAATGTTGACACTGAAGAACCACCTCAACGTATGTCTGGAAGTGTTGTTCTTAATGAATTGAAATATTTCAGCTTTTCATTAGGGAAAGGTCAGTTGAAATCTCAAAAGAGGAAGACTGCTGATACTCAAGTCACTTACAATTGGAAAAAGAGAAGTATTTTTTTTTGTGTTTCCATATTGGTCTACTAATTTGTTACGTCATTGTTTATAAGTAATGCATATTGAGAAAAATATATGTGAAATTTTGCTTTCAATTCTTTTGAATATTAAGGGGAAGACCAGAGATGGCTTCCGATCTCATCGGGATTTATTGGACTGGGGTATTCGACCAGAACTACACCCTGTTTGTATCGGTGAAAACAAATGGAAATTTCCTTGTGCTTCTTATGTTATGACACCGACAGAGAAAGATCAATTTCTGGCAATATTGGAGAATATCAAGGTTCCATATGGTTATTCCAGCAACTTATCTAAACGAGTCAACAGAAGACATTTGAAATTGAAATCCCTAAAAACTCAGGATTATCACATCCTTATTCATGAATTGATTCCAATAGCAATTCGGCATTTGGTACCCAAAAATGTAAGAGTGACGTTGATTCTCTTGTGTCATTTTTTTAGAGACCTTTGTGCTAAAAGGTTATCCAAAGCATTATTGATAAAAATGCAGCAAGAGGCACCATTAATTCTGTGTGAGTTGGAAAAAAAATTTCCTCCATCCTTTTTCACTTGCATGCTGCATTTAACAGTTCATCTTCCAACTGAGACACTTCTTGGGGGACCAGTCACTTTTCACTGGATGTATCCCACTGAAAGAAATATGTACACAATGAAATCATATGTCCGAAATAAGAATGATCCCGAAAGTTCCATTGTGAGGAGTTATCTGGCCCACGAATTTATGGATTTTTTTCAATGTATTTGTCTGATGTGACCGCAAGATATAATCGACCAATGATAAATGAAGATGAGAAGTATGAGGAAATTCACCCCTCGTTTCCCCTTCTTCCTCAAACAGGTGGAATTGTCGGGTCATATACATTGGTTACATTGAGCTTTGAAGAGTGGAATATGGCACATCGTACAGTCTTGTTTAATAGTGGTTTGTTCGATGCCTATATCAAGTAAGTAATTTTTCTATCTATATGTCATCTCATACGATATCATATCACATATACCTTATACTATTATTATCATTTTATGTAGGGAACATAAATAAATTATAGGTAGAGTTCATCGATATTTGCCATTGAGATGGAGAGAGGCTATACATAGCCAAGAGTTCCCAGCTTGGTTGAAATCAAAGGTATGACCATTACTTTAAATACCTTAAAATATAGATATATGTTTAATTATATTAGTCATATGTATTCCAGGTATTGAGTTTACCTGCTGAGTTCATTTCTCAGGAATTAAGAGTGTTGGCTTTTGGTCCCAATTCTTTGGTTCGTGACTGCAAAAATTTAATAATCAATGGATATAAATTTGTTACAACCGATAGAGAAATGAAAATGAGAACACAACATGATGGCGTTATGTTAACCGCTGGAACAGATTGTTATGCCAGTGCATCATATAGTCGACCTCGATATGAAGATGTGTATTATTATGGACTGGTTGAGAAAATATTGTAATTGGATTACTACTCTCAAGGTCGAGTCACTATGATGAAATGTAAATGGTTTGATTCAATGACGCGACATGGTACATTTATTGATGATTGTGGATTTAGAGTTATTGACATGATTCAATTCTTGCATACTGATGAACCATACATTTTGGCATCAATGGAAAAACACGTGTCTTATGTGAAAGATCATCGAAACCTGATTACGGTGTCATTAATGAAGTAATCCGAAGACATATTTTTCATGATGCTGGAGATGAAATTGTCACTATTGATGCCCCCATCGGTGTTAGCCAAAATACTGTATTTGATGATGCAAATTGTCCCATTGTGAGAGATGATGTTGAACCTGAGGTGGTGGATGGTAGTATATAACAGCAACCATATATACTCAAAGTTCATTCAGTTTAACTTGACGTGAGTTTCTCAGGTTGGTACTAATGAAATTACATTGATTTAGTTTTAGTTTTGAATGATATGTCTATTTTAGTATTGTTTGGTTTCGTTTCATTTAATTATATTTATTTCAATTCAGAAAACTCGGTTTAAATGTGGTTTTAAAAATTGTATAACTTGGTTCTGAATTATCATTACTGAAAAATGTTATGACATTATTTGTCTTCTTTGACTTCTAAGTTGTATGTATGATTTGTAAAAAATTTTGCTAAAAAATATTTATTTCATTCTTATGAAGATTATGAAGAAAACTACAAAAGCTCGCAAGAAGAGATTATTTGATGTTGATCCTGTTAGACGCGACCCTGATTTGTCTTCAGTGAGTATAATAATTCTTATATTTATCTTCTACATTACATATAATGTAATCTTCATATTTTTGATCAATTGTTTTTAGGGACATATAACTCCAGAGTGCCCTCTTCCCACTATGGGACCGAGCAGGGATTCTCCTAGGCCTAGGCGGAGCTCCCGTCTTACCACTCCCCCCACTGACCCATCATTGGACATCCCATCTACCACACATGTACACCCTCCGCTTGAGACCCTTGGGATGTTCCCATACATGCCGCCATCATCATCCCATTTAGCCTCTTTTTCCCATTCCATGTCCATGCCGACTCGACCGATGTTCTCACCTGCACAATTTCCATATCCATTCATGTATCCCCGGACTTACTACGCATATTCTGACATGTATGCACCTCCTCCTTTTCCTACCATCCTTCCTACACATATTGAGTCTGTTCCTTCAGTTTCCACACCTATTCATGAAGATCAGCCAGAGCATGCTGTGGAAAAGATACTTCCTTCGGAGGATGCCAATCCAGCATAGTCTACAGATGCCTCACAGTCTATTCAGGAGCCTGCATCAGGTGTTTTTATAAATCTTTCAAATTATAGCATTTCACTTCTGTCCTATTGTATTGTCACTTAACTCTTCTCTTTTCACCTCTTATCTTATTAAGTGGGATCTTCTAGTAGGCGATGTGGACGCACTCAAATGCGGGATGCCTGGAATCATGAAACTCAGATTATGGTGGATTATAATCCTCAAAATCAAATGGTAGGTAAAAAAGATAAGGAGTGTAGAAGTTTCATGGCTACTTTATCCAAATATCATGATATCGTTCCAGTGGAACCGGTCTCATGGAGACATATCAGTGATGACATCAAGGATAGGGCATGGGTGCAGATATGGGTATGGAAATTTTATAAATTTATATTTATATTAGTAATGTATTTATATGACTTAACATGTTCATTGCAGAGTCGATTTAACTTTCCTAACGGTGAAGCCTCCAAAGCTGCTAGGTTGACTGATCTTGGAGAGTATTGGCGGTCATAAAAACATGAGTTATATATTGGTTGGAGGAGTAGAGTGGGTACTGAGTTAGACGGTGTACCCACAAACCCTGACTGTCCAAAAAGTCAATATCAAAAAATGACCGCACATTGGAAGACTGAACAGTTTAAGGTACTACCAATCTTTAATGATTTTTATATAAAAATTTAATTCTTATTACTTGTATTGTTTTTGTGTTTCTTAGGTAGTGTCAGAGAGAAACAAAAAAAACAAAGATGAAATGACATATTTACACACATTAGGGCGCACTACAATGCCCGAGCATGAGAAACAACAGGTACGTTCATCTGAATAAAACAATTTCCTTATTTATAACATGTCATCATAATTTATTCATGCATTCCCTTGGTTAGTCTATGTATCCTGGAAATCACATCTTATACTAGGAGAAGACATTTCTATTTTTTCTAAACAAGTAGTATATTTCCTTGAAACCCATTTCAGAAAACCGTTTCAGAAAACCACCAATTGGTTATGACTGCCATTTACCTCAATGTTTTTAGGTCGTTGTTGCAAATCACTTCAATCCAATTTTTTTCATTTCTCATATATGGTTGTAATCCATATTTGTGCATTTCTCATATGTAGCAAGCTGTATTGGTCATTAAAGGTCCTGTACCTCATCCCAAATTATTCTGCTCCAGTAGAAAAAAAAGATGGAACTGCAGTTAATTCACAAACACAAGATAAAATTGAAAGTTTTTTTATTTGTATTTCAAACATTTATACGAAATTCATAATTTAATATGTTTATATTTTCAACAGTCTGCCTTGGAGGTCATGGATGAAAAGGAAGCTGACAACTTATGGCCAAATGATCATTTGAGTCAGGTGTTAGGTTTGGAGCATCCCGGAAGAGTCCATTGTAGACCAGGAAAAAACATTGTCCCCTCTAGGTATTGGTCATCATCGGAATCCTCTAAGGCCTCTGAGTTGGAATGCTCTGCTGAATTAGCTGCAAAAAAGAAAATGGTATTAGAGGAGCGTGAAAAAAGTAAGCTAATGAATGAACATTTCATTAAAGCAATGTCAGTTTTGAGTTAGTTACTACCATCAGAGGCTGCTGCCACTTTTCATTCATGTATGGCATCAATGCGCTCTTTAAATTATGCCTCGGGTGATTCCCATGAGGGTCCTAGTGGCGGTCAGGGTGGTGGTGATGGAGTTGGTGAAGATGTTGGAGCTGGTGAGGATGTTGTTGATGCTGTTGTTGGTGATGATATTGCTGATGATGATGCTGATGGTGCGGTTGGTGATGATGTTGATGATGGTGATGATGATTCTGGACATGGGGATGATGATGATGGTGATGGGAGGGATATTAATCCCCTCCATTTTTGACTTACCAGAGAGACTTCTGTTGGAGTTTATTTTTTTTGTATTGGTGGACTGCTGTATGTGAATTTCTTTATGAACTAAAATTAATTTTGGCTTATATTTTCATCAGGGTTGTTATTTGAAGTGTATCGACCTGAGCTCTCATATATATAATATCAGTCTGAAGAGTGCCAACCTGAGCTCTCATATATAATATCGGTCTCTCTAACAGTTTGTTATGCCCATTCATAATGTTTCCCATGATTTATTTTTAAAATATTTGGCCAGCCCATATGGCGAAACCATGTCCAATGTATATTTCGGGTAAAATTACAATTTCCTTTAACACCGATTTATGTTTTTCTTCACTGTAAGAGGTGTAAGAGGTGATGGTTGATTGACAATTTCTATACATTGATTTACAAATTCTGTTTAGACTGTTTGAAAATTTCTGTTATTTGGGTTGTCTGGGCAGGGGTGAGGGCTGGGTAGTGGGGAGGGAGGGGGAGGGGCTGGGCATGGGGGGAGGGAGGGGGAGGGGCTGGGCATGGGGGGAGGGGAGGGGGCTGGGCAGGGAAAGGGCTGGACAGGGGGGGGGGGCCGGGTAGTGGGGAGGGAGGGGGAGGGGCTGGGCATGGGGGGAGGGGGAGGGGGGTTGGGCAGGGGGAGGGCCGGACCGGGGGGGAGGGGGAGGGGTGGGAGAGGGGGAGGGGGAGGGGGAGGGGGCTGGGCAGGGGGAGGGCTGGGCAGGGGGGATTGCTGGGAAATGGGGAGGGAGGGGGAGGGGCTGGGCATGGGGGGAGGGGGAGGGCTGGGCAAGGAAAGGGCTGGGCAGGGGGGAGGGGGAGGGGGAGGGGGAGTGGGAGTGGGAGGGGGAGGGGGGGCTGGGCAGGGGGAGGGCGGGGCAGGGGGGAGGGTGAGGGCTGACCAAAACTGAGGTTTCCATCTGACAACACTCACTGAAAACGTCTTACAGCACTTATAGCCTATGATAAGTAGTTTAAAAAAATAAATTCTGTTTTTTTTGTTTCTTTAGTAGCAGTTGCACTTTTATTTCAGAAGAAAACCATTTAAGTTGCAGAAAAGCAATTTCTCAAAAAGCAATCTGGAAACATCATGCCAGATTGTTCTAATCAGCTGTGGATTTGGTTTAGCCTGAGTTGGTGGATGGTTTCTTGCAGTCACTTGGCCTGGGGAAATGTTCAATCACATTCAAAGCTGTGGAAGTGAGGGTTATTTATTTTAGCTTTTGAATTCAACTCATGTCTACACATTCTTTATTTTCTGTTTTAATGTTTTCATGGTTTCTATGTTGACATGGTAGCCCTGTTACACATAGGTGATGGGGATATTAAGGCTTTGGTAATTACAATGGTAAATTACTTATTAAACCTTCATGTGCTTTGATCATAGGTTTTTAATGTTCATTGTAGGAGGCCAATACTGTTTAATGGGGGCATCTGATTTCTGTATTAGATTTTTTAAAATTATTTTCTGTTTGCCTCAATTGGAGGTGACAATTTTTAACTTGACATGATATCTGGACATGAAATGAGTTAAATAGGTTTGGGTTAGACATAAAGTGGTTCAGGTTGTGAAATACTAGAGAGAGTAAACTGAAAATTGTCCAATCTACCCTACTTCATTTTCTATACATTTCATATTTATATACATTCCATTTTGGTTAAAATACACTACTGGAATGTATATACATTCTATCAAGAAAAGAAAGAATGTTTAGACTCCCAAGAATGTGTAAATTCCATTTTGGTGTTCCCAAGAAGGTGAGCATCTTTTTTTTAACCAAAATGGAATGTATAGAAATTCAACCCCAACGGTTTTTATTGAACCGTAGGAATAGAGGGCCTGATATTTTTCCCTACCGATGCTCTTCCCCTTCATTCGTCGGGCCTCAACTCCCCCCTCCCCCATATGGTCCCTCCCCTATGTTTCCCTCAGTTGACTCCCCTTATCCACCTCCAGTCGGTGAGTATCCCCCCTCCTCCAGACGGCATGCCCCCTCCCCCATATGGTCCCTCCCCTGCATTTCCCTCAGTTCCCATTATTTTACTAATTACCATAGGAATTCAATTACCAATGGAAACAAGCCTGAACTATTAGATGTCCAATGCATTATCCTTCTTAGAAATCAGAGAATAAAATTTGAGTTCATCCGAGATGACATAAAGGAATGATGACAGAATTTTTTAACAAAATTGATCACTTCAATGTGGATGATATCCCAGTAGAACAAAAGGTATTTATTTTTAAATCCATCATCACCAACAAGACTGTCCAAATTTAATGAGAAAAGTGAAAAATGTTTTTATTTCTGAGTAGGAGTATTAGTGTGCTTTTTGTTCTTATTATCATCCACACTGGATTCAACATATCTAATAATCTTGTTTGAGTTGTTCTCCCCAGAATCAGAATATAACTTTTCAAAATAACATGTCACACCATTAACAATGTCATTTCCATATGTGAGAACGATGTCATAAATTTTAAATCCATTAGAGTTCTCTTAACCTTTTTCTCCCTGTGCATTTAGTGAAAAAATATTGAATTCTTATCCCCATCTTTAAGCCACATAAAATTTAACACATTCTTATCCAAATTCTCCATAAGAGTCATGAGATTATCAAGATTTGAGGAATCGTGTATCTCTTCTTGAGATGGAGAGTTCTATTTCATATTCCCCTTCTGACAACTTAACAAATGATATTTAGATTCTTTAATATCTTTCTCAATGTTGGAGAAAGATTTTTTACTCCGCTCTTTGAGTATATATTTCACAATTTTCATGTTGGAAGTCAGAATGTGCAAAGAACTACTAGTGAAATTTGTTTTCCATGCCTCCAAGATTATTTCCCTACACCTAGGAAAAACCAACCAAGCATTATCAAACTTAAAGGATAAGGGTTTCGACCTCATTATACTAAAACAGAGGTCAACCAATACTGGGTTATGATTCGAATGAATTCCTAGAAGAATCATTCTAGAAACATCCATCATATCACTTCTTTCATCCATCTGCACAAGGCACCTATCTAATTTACATTTCTACCTTCTATTTAGAGTGTATCTGCTCCAAGTAAAATACACACCAGAAATGGGAACTTCCTTCAACCTACAATGATAAATGCAGGAAGAAAAGTCATTAGTTAAGCTCTGCAAAAATAGCTCCCAGCTTTCACATCTAGCCCCAAAATGGTATTAAAGTCACAGAGAAGAATCCATCTAGTATACATGTTGTCAGAAATGGTGAGTATGGGGTTCCATAATAACCTCCTTCTGATGTACTAATTAAAATAATACACAAAATTCACACAGAGAAAGTTGTACTGAAAACATCAAAATAACGTTACTGACTGCTGATCATTTTGAAAAGAATCAATGATAACACTATTGTGTTTTAGCACCCGTAGGGATTCATTATCATTCTCCTGCTTATTGGTTGCCGTAATGGAGTATCCCAGGACACTATAATTAAAGGCCGTCCATCTTTCAAATTTTATTCAGAGATCATCAATACCCAATAACATGGGTTTATTGGTCATGATGATATGCTTTTGTGTTCTGACAGTGGGAGAATTCCCAAGACCCTGGCTGTTCCAGAAAATTATCATCATTGATTCGAGGTCATCTGTCTAGTGCAGGGGGAAGCATAGCTAGGAGCTATGAATTCTTCATGATTTGACTTATTCTCATCTAGTACTTCATTGGGTAAACTTACATTCAAGTGAGGTTTATCTTCATCATCAGAATGTGAGATAAACCAGTTTTCTGAATTTATTGGTATTGTTAAAGTGGTAGGAAACTTTCTTCTTTCAACCTTAGATGAAGGTATTTGTGGGAATTATCCCCCTCGGACCTCATTGGTCTGTAACAACTTACTTCCTCTCAAGGGGGGGGGGGGGGGTCCTGTATAACTGATTCATTTATGATTCGATCACCAATTCCCTCATTTATGGGAAAATTATAATTCTCATGCCATGTTAAGCTCCCCTCAATGGGGTTGTTAGCAACGACATAATGAATTGTTGGCCCCTGACCAGTAGGCAAATCATCCTCAGTGTTCAACTGAATGTCCTATTTTTTACTCCCTTCATTAACAGTGTTAACACCATCCACCTTAACTTGTGTGGACACTTTGGTAGGATCCTACAATGGGTTCTCTAAGCTATAATTTCCATCCTCAGCAATAGGGACAATATCGCCACTGGCTTTCCAAGGTACACTCTGAGCATCCACTTTGTCAATCACTGCATATCCATTGTTGAAATGTATATTATGTTTTTGAGGGGCTTTAACCAGTTGTCTTCCTTTGACAATTCCTAGCATCATGCCCTCTAATATTATAGGAGGATAAAATCATATTCCTATTACATTCAGAAAGTACATTCCCAAATATTTGGCAATGAAAGAATTTTTTTTCTTCCTTTCATATTCTATTTCATGGTTGATGTTATCATCCCCAGTGGTGAAGACCACCTCCTCCACTAAAATAGTTGACATGTCTACATCCAATAGAATTCTAGAGTAATGATCGATGCTAGGGAAGTATGTTTTCTTATCAAGCCATATCGGATTCCCAACAGGGGAAGAAATATCCCACAAGATTTGTGGGTGCCAATAAAGCCAACTTAATTTATGAATACGTATCCATACCTGGGAAAAGGTGTTCTTGACCTTGATGGGATCAAAATTCCAATCCCATTCATGAATTCGAAGGATGTCAAGATGTAGAGGAACATATCCCAAACTCCTTGTATGCCATTATCATTCATCAGAGGGAAACATCACATGATAGAACCCCCGCCCCATGGTTGTCATCTTGCAGTCACTAAAGCCCAAAATCTCCACCAATATGATTGTGAGGACATGAAATTTCCATGTCCGTAACCCTTTTGGAATCACAAACAGAGCAATAATTGAAAATTTTCAAAATTTTACCCTTTCCTCAACAACAGCTTGATTCACCGATTCATGCGCAATCCATCCTTCCGTATGATTCTTCTTGAACTAACTGTTTCACAATCACTGAGAGGGAATCCCCCAACCATTTTGGCCACATCTTCAATGATCTTCCCATGACTAGAGGCAGCCTTGAGAACCGATTTCTCATATCTTCACATCGCACAGAGGATGAATAGATCAGAATAACCAATACGGTCTTCATCACCCAGATTGACTAACTTATTCCTCTGGTCCGCACGCTCATGTTAAACCTGACAATGGCCTGGTAAGTTCTATAAAACCCTATCATGTGAATGACTCACTTATTTTAGCTGGATCAACATCTCTCATTTCCTGTTCTACTGAAGTTAACACTGTGGTTCCATCACATGCTAGCAGTTCCAAGATTTCTCAAACAGGTACCCCTAATCACCCTCTCCTTGCACGGCTTAGCACTAATTGCACAATCACTGAGAGGTCTTTGATAAATGATGCTGATAAATATGTTTCTTCTGAAATGGGCAAAACTAGCATGGTCCCTTTATATAATACTGCTTTTTTCCATACTCTTTCTCCTGCTATTATTTTGCATTCTGCTATAGAAAATTCTGCTACTCCTGTGGCTGGACATCCAGTTCTCAACACTCAAGTTATATCCTAACTGAACTCATATTTACTGTGTTGATAATGTGACTATTGTGATTTGAATTTTGGTTTTCAGAGCATTGAAGGTTCACAAAATAGAAATATATTCACCAAAATCTTGGCTAGTGTCAGGTTGAAAGGATTGATGTGTAGTCAATGATAACATTACTAATATATGAAACACCAAATAAAGTTTATAAATATAAATATATTCTTAGTGGTTTAGAATACTGGCGAACTCTCTTGAAGAAAATTTCTCAAACAAAGACTCTGGAATTCAATTGAAGTAAATAGTTGAGGAAACAAGTTTTATGAGAAATCAATAAAGAAAATTTTATACAGATGATCATTATGAAGGTGGGATATTGGTGTTACCATTATAACCAGTTGGAGTTTCATATAATCTACTACTAATTATATATTATTATTATGAAAAATCACATTTATGGAAAAGTGGTAAACCATTTGAGATTACACACAGACATCACCAAAAAAAATATGAAATAGTTGAATCACTGAACTATAATTTAATCCTATTAGAGGATTTAACTCTTAGGAGACTCCATTTTAGAGGTGAATCCTTCTCAAACCGATCTTCATTAACATAGATTTCAATGTTGTATGGTACGTAGTCCAAAGTCTGGATGAGATCTTCCACAAAAATAATCTTCCCATTGAAACCGTTTTCTAGTATGCCAAGATGATTGTGGATCCAGACACCTTTCTCCTTGGAGTGGCTAGCCTAAAGATGCCTCCCCAATAACTGGTCATATTCCTCTTATATAGTAATTACCAGAAGGATATTGTCACAAAAATCATCCTTACAGTTGATGATGTTTCCAACTAGTCATATTCTATAAATTCCTTAACACACTAAGGGATATCAAATTTAGTAACCTCCTTGACAGCATGCACCGGTCAGATATAGATTAATCCTATGCTGAAGAGTCAAGCCCCTTAGATGAGTTTACCTCTTCTGGATTGGAAACCTTTAGAGGTATATTTCGTTTTCTTGAGGATTGAGTAACAGGAGGGATATGTAATAAATAGTAATATTTCTTTCTACACAGCCTTTGAGAGTGCTAGATAAACCCTTCTGGAACGATAAGAGTGTTTCCCCCTTCCTTTAAGTGGTTATAATTTATTCCCCATCCATGTCCACTTCCTTAGACTCAATGAGCGCATCTTAATTAGAATAAAATTCTTTATTGGGAGCCTCCAAACTCTTATAGAGGTTCACATCATGGGAATACACCAAATCATTCATTTCCTCAAGTGTATGTCCTTCTACTCTCAACACTGAAAACCAGTTTTTAGAAAGTATGACCTTTCCTTCTGACTTAACCATATCATTATAGGATGGTCTTGAATGCAAGACTTGTACTAGAATGTCTGGACCTGTGGGCTTCTCATATCCACATCATATAAATTGAGGTTACTTGTTATTGTCTTCCCAATCCCAACAATGAGGTCCACTAGGACCTTAGTCATCATAGACTTTTAAGTTCACTACCATTTCATTGATAGAGCAGACTGAAACCAGATATCCCACCATATCCACATCCAAGGATGCCTCCCTTTCCATTCTATCCACCTACACTGAATCCCATAGCTTTCCAAGCATCAATGGGTTGATACCCAAATAATGGATCAACCAGGAGAAGAAATCCATGACCCATGAACATGAATCCTTAGGCTTATCACCCTACAGTACTATTGGAGTCACCATAGAATGGTAATGCAGGTGTTGATCCACTCCTAGAGTACTTGGACCCTCCCAGGAGTTGTCTTCCAAAACCTTTGTAATGGAAGGAGAAACCCGATAATGAATAAGATGATCCTATTCAATAATTGGTCCTTATTGATGGTTGACACCCATGTAACACTTCATTATATAAAAAAATTTCAGAGACCATGGCATCATTATAAACCTTATCATTTGGGGGATGGAAAATCGTTTATGAGGCCTTTCCACCCAGATTTTCAATAGCTAGAGAATTGGGAGATGTATACCCATTTTGTGGAACTTAATTCATTTACCATGGGTGAATTGAGCGACCACGCCAATAAACATTGGATAAGTACCCCAAATGGTGTCATGAAGAGAAGAAGTCAGTCCAAATTTAGGCATCCTCTATAGATATCAGAAACATTGTTAATGTTCAAATTTCTGGGGGTATTTATACTTGGAATAAGCATACACTCAATGGTTTAATGTCTTGTAAACTTTATAGGTGCTTTGTGTTGGTTAATGATGGAACTGATTCTTGTTTTATATATGGTTTTACTCTATTCTGAATACATTCAAGTCATAATTCATTGATTATTGATGTTTTTACAATCTAGAAGGGTTGAGACTGTTCTGTTGTGATCCTGTTGGCTGCACTCACTTTAGCACACTTTCTTGATGTTTTCATTAGTAATGAAAGTTCAGTTTTTTTGTTTTGATATTCTATTCTGGTTTGGAAAGCTCTTATAATGTATTAATAGGTATAAAAAATGCATTGAGATTCCATTTTTTTCATTTTGGTTTGCATTTTGGATTTTGCATTCTGGTTTTCAGGATCAAGGTGAGATTCCTTTGTCTACTTCTGTTTTTGGGCATTTTGTCTTTTGCATTATGGTTTGAAGGATCATGGTGAGATTCTATTGATATTCCTTTTGTCTGCTTCTGTTTTTGGGTTCTGGATTTCTGTTTTTGGGTTCTGTATTCCTATTTTTGGGTTTTGGATTTCTGTTTTTGGGTTCAGTATTCCTGTTTTGGGTTCTGGATTTCTATTTTTGGGATTTGTATTTTTGTTTTTGGGTTCTGGGTGAACTGTGGGAGCTACATCTTTTTTCAGGTAAACCATATATACCCACGGTTATATAAACCGTAGTTATATATGCTGTTGTGAAACAATCTATACCCACGGTTCTTAACCGTGGGTATATATATTGTGCTTTTAAAATGTATACCCACAGTTCTGTAAACTGTGGGTATAGATGGATACTTACGGTTTATCAGAACCGTGGGTAAAATGAAATATTAGTGGGCTATACCCACGGTTCTGTAAACCGTGGGTATAGATGTATACCCACGGTTTATCAGAACCGTGGGTAAGATGAAATATTAGTGGGCTATACCCACGGTTTTCAGAAAACCGTGGGTATAGACCTATTGCGACGGCACTGCAGCGCACGGTTTCTGAAACCGTGGGTATACCCTATACCCACGGTTTTAAGGGCTATACCCACGGTTTAAAACCGTGGGTATAAGTGATATTTCCATAAGTGAATCTTTTTACAAATATTAAAACACAATCTTTATAAATATTAAATTCTAGATAATTACCAATTTTAACGAATTCTACCTATTTCTATAGCTCACGATCTTCATTATACGCTCACTTAATACTGTTTGACAATGAAGACTGCCCTGAAACCTGAAACAAAACAGAGGTATTTTCTCCACCAACAACATGTTAGCAAAAATTAAGGAAATCATTAATGAAGGGTTCATGTTCCAAATGTAAAATGGTTAATGATGCATTATGTTTCCGACTCAAGGCATCCACCAATTTGTTTGATTGTATAGGATGGTAATTGATCATGCAATCATAATCCTTTATCAGTTCAAGCCATCTTCTCTTCCTCATGAATAATTCATTTTGATTAAATATACTTTAAACTTTTATGGTCAGTATATATTTGACATTTGGTTTTGTATAAATGATTCTTCCGAATTTTCATAGAAAAACCCATAACTTCCAATTCCAAATCATGTGAGGGATTAGTTTACTCATGAGTTTGTAGTTATCTTCAAGAATAACCAATTAACTAATCATTATTCTTCAAAACATAACCAAGTCCCTTCAAAGAATCATCATTTTACATGGAAAACTCAACATTTTGGGAAGGCAAGGCCAAAACAAGAGCGTTCACCAATCTCATCCTTAGTTCCAGAAAAAATATCAATTTATTTTGTCCAATCAAATATAACCCCGTTCTGTGTTAACTTAGTTGTCGGGCTTGATAACTGTTCAAAGTTCCTAACAAAACGTCAGAAAAAACCGACTAATTCAAGAAAACTACAAATATCTGTAATATTTGTGTGTCTTCCCATTCATCGACCACATTTGTTTTGGCAGGATCAACTATTATTCTATCCTTATTTACAATGTGCATAAGAAAAGAAATATTTTCTAACCAAAAATCACACTTGCTGAATATTCCATACAATTTCATTTATTTTATTCTTTCCAAAACAACCCTTTGAGGTTTTTCAGGCTTATATTTATTTTTAGAAAATACCAGCATGTCATAATAATTACAACCCAGAACTTATCCAAGATCTCCCGAAATTCTTTATTCATAAGATTCATAAATACAAGAGGTTCATTAGTTAACCCAAATGGCATAACAACAAATTCATAATGCCCATATCTAGTACGAAAGGTTGTTGTTGAGATGTCATCCTCCTTCACCATCAACTGATGGTATCTAGATCTCAAGTCAATCCTGGAAAAGTACTGATCTCTTTGAAGCTGATCAAAAAAGTCATTGATATGAGGCAAAGGATACATGTTTTTAATAGTGATGTTATTAAAAGATATATAATCAATGAAAAGTCTCATAGAACCAAAATTATTTTTAACAAACAAAATAAGGGATCCCCATGGTGAAGTGCTAGGAAAAATGATGCCTTTATCAAGAAAATCCTGCAACTGATCTTTCAACTGAAGAAGTTGTATTGAAGCCTCACTATATTGGGATTTTGAAATTGGCATAGCATCATGAACTAAGTTAATTGTGAATTCGACTTCCCGATCAGGTTTGAAACTAGGTAACTCATCAAGAATAAGCTCGAGGTATTAATTTACCACTGGAAAATAATTAACCTGAATAGTTCCCCTGTTTTCAACAATATGAGCAAGCTAAATTACATTTACATCTATTAATATTTTTTCAGCTTCTTGATATGTTATCAATTTTATGGGTTCATTCTTATATGAAAACTGAAACTCTTTCAGAAAAACAACTTATTTAGCTCTATATTTAATCGTGGCTTGATAATCCGAAAGCCAATCCATTCTCAGAATAACATCAAAACTCGACGAAGGGTAAAACAACAAGGTTTTCATGTAAATTAATTCCACTTACCACAATAGATTGATTCTTATAATTCCTATTTCTTATAATATTTCCCCCTGGTGTTTTAACAATAGGTTCTGGTTTCTTTTATTGAGGTGATATTTCTAATTTACCAGAAATTTCCTCAGAGATGAAGGAATGTGTAGAAGCTGTATCAATTTTTTTTAACAAAATACGAGTGAACAATCAACGTATCTGATACAACATCATTATATGGCTAGACATCTACTAACGTAGTCGAGAAGGATCACACTACAAATTTCTACTTTTAGTATGGCTTTTTTGCATCATTCATATCTCTCTTTGGGTAGGCATTTTTTTAATGAACCATTTCAACACATTTAAAACACTTACAGTATTCTTATCATGATTAGTATTAGGATAATTTTTTATTGCAATCTCGGGCCCTATGTCCAATCATACCACATTTAAGAAACATCCCAATTTTTCTATGACTTTCCCCATGGTGTTTCTTTCTACACTTTTCACAAATTGTAAATTGGATTTTATTACCATTAGATTTATTTGGTTCATTCTTACCCATTTCATTCCATCTAGACCTCTTCTTCTCCTAATTTCCAAAATGTACATGATCATAAGAAAACTCCATCTCAACCCTCTCAACACATCAGAAAAGTTTTTCATAACTCTTGAATTCATGGAAGGCCAACGGCCTTCGATACAATGGCTTTAGTCCTTTGTAAAAGCAGTTAATTATGCTATCAAGATCTAGAATATGATTTAGAACATACATCTCTAGTCGAGTGAAGTTCACTTCATACACAGAAACTGAATCTTCATCCTTCTATTTCAATTCACAAAATTGCTTCTCCATCTTTTCCCGCACCACCTTATGAAAATATTTTTCAGGGAAAATACTTTTAAATTATTCCTACTCTAAGGAATCAAAATCCTCTCTACCCCTGAGATTCATTACCATTTACCACCACTGATCAGATTCCCCTTCAAAACAATAAATGGAATGACTTACCTATTGATTTTCGAAACATCCCATAACATCAAATATATTTTCAAGGTATTTGGTCCCTCCTTCAGCTACTACTAGATCAGAATATCCACGGAAATCATTAGGGTGTTGTCTCATAAAATGTACCATTATTTTCGTGTTCCATTGTGGTGCCTCCAGTTGTTCTCTTGCATGGATTCCACCACCATTTATTTCCTACGTTAGGTGAGCCATTACTATAAAAAACTACTCAGATCCAGTCCTTACCATTACGGGTTATTGATCTAGAAGGATGTCATTTTTTCGGTGCCTCTCCTCTTCAACATCCATGTTCCTTCCGTGGACAACCATTCTGAACAAACATATCTTAGATGAATCAACAAGGTAATATTTAAATGCTAAAACATTTCAAATTAATCATAGAGTAAAAATCATTCATGGTATTATTTTAACATCATCTTAACCAATAATGTTTTTAAAATCATCTTCTGATACTAACTATAAGGACCCAGCCTTATAACATACATATTCTTGAATTTACTCAAGAATAACATTCCTTTTAAATTGAGGATATTTTCAAGTTTAGATAATTAGAGAATCAGGACAATACATTCATAACATTACACATTATTACAGAGTGGATACTATAAAACAATTTCCATTTTTTTTCAAAATATAAAACATTAAAACATAAACTTTACACCTTGAAAATTATTCATCATTTAACATGGATTTCCTCTTTGTCTTACACATCCATTAACAGGTGAAAATAATTTGACAATAAGGGATGAGGACAAAATCTTAGTAAGGGATGAAAAATAAGGAAAGATCACATTAGTCCATGATACTCGTAATGTATGGAAGAATTTTCAAAATACATTCTTTTCACCTAAATACACTTACGTTGTGTATCATGAGATTTACACAAGATCCAAAAAACATGAGAACATAAAAATATTCATAAATTTATCATAGGTAATTACGTAAATAACATTGTAACCCTCATAGCTACCTTATAATTTGTAACCCTCATGGCTACCATACAATTTGAGTAACCATTGCAGTAACACTTGGAGTAACCATACAACCAACCTCTAACATACACATACCCAACGCATTGGAGGAAAATATTGGTTCCAAACATCAACATAATCAATTCCCAAGATCAAAAACATAATCATACAACATTAATAATTCCAAAAAAACATTACTTTGGTATTTCTTATACCTGAATTTAAAAAAAGAATATTTTAAAAGGAATGTCTATGATAAATATCATATAATTGAAGTGAAACTTAATAGAGTTGAATAAATATGTATAAACACTGTAAATAAACATAACTCAACATTATATAATAAAAAAACATCACACAATCAATTTAAAACCTACTAAATAACGACGTTTAAGGTTAACCCAAAGAATGGAAATCAGGTTAAGAATTCTCTTACCTCAGGCTTGTATAACTTAAAACATGTTTAAACATACTGTATAATGGTTAAAAGAGTGTTATTAGTATTTTAAAGAAAAATTTCATATTTATAACATCTTATATGATCATTTCATAACATAATTTCACCTTTTAATTGTTAGTATTTTGCTCCTTGCACTGTTTTTGGTTGAGTTCCTTACATGATTTCAATGATTAGTTCATGGTGGATGTTCTTGTCGAATGGAAGTGAAAATACATAATTTTAATGGAGTATTATTTACATACATCCTGTAACATAAATTATACAATTAAAATTTTTAATACTTACACAAGGATGAATCATAAGTTTAAACATTAATGATGTTCGTTTAGATCATTTTAGTTGGACTTTGATAATAACAACCTCATTTTGTTTTATAAATTAAATCCATGTTTACAAAAGAATAACATAATCATTTATTTGAAATAATACATATATTATAACCTAGTTCAACCATAAAAATGGTTTCGTGACAAGACATGAAGGAATCAATGCAAATTGAAATCACATCGTCCACGATGTTAGTAATTTGACACATCACAGGCAATGTTTTTAATTCCTTGAAAAAGTGAGGGAAGAGAAGAAGACTATTGATGAATTTCCCATGAAAATGAGAAAATACATAATATATATGATTCTGGAGCTTTCATGCATCTTTTTTAAGAAGATGTTTTGAAAGAAGAAGAAAATAAAGGAATCTTGAAATAAAAGAAAACATGGGAAATTTCTCACAAAAATTCGGCAGTCGAACGACGTCTCTTAAAATTTCATAAAAATAGTTTGATGATAGAAAGGGGAAATCTCATCACTCTTACATCATATAGAAAGTAAGGGGGGATATGGAATGAAATATCACAACATAAGCCCAAGGAAAAGGAAGATAATAACAAAAAAATGAAAGAAAAGAAAGAAAATAAAATTGGATGTTAACCTCTTGATATCTTCTCCATGAGATCCCTCTTAAGGGATTCAATTATGGTCTTTTGGTGAACTCAAGAGGTCTAGGATTTGGGGAAGAGCCCTGGGAGAAGTATTAGGAATAACATAGTCATGGATCAAATCTTGAGAGGTGTGAGAAGAACAGGAGAGTGAGGGTGGTATTTATAGTGGAGGATAGATGGTACTTTTCATTATTTTAATCATTATTATAAAATTTGTTTCCCAAGATTATGAATAGTCTTAGTTCCTATGACCTAAAATAGTAATAATGGAAATTTAGTTTGAACCAAGTGGCCTTGAATCACTTATGAGGTCATAAATTGTAAATTTTACTGATAATGTGATTATACGATATTTTATCTTATTTCACTATTCATCAACAATTAAAGAATTTAAGAAAAATCCCAAAAAATTAACCAAACCATTTTTTCGTTGTGTAGGATTAAAAAATGAATTCAATTTTTTGAAAATAATTTTCTAAATATAATTAAATTATTTTTTAAATAAAATCATACCTGATTCAATAATAAACTATTTTAATTCAATAATAACTTCTATATCACGATAAAAAATTAAACAAGAAGTTATTATCATAAATACTTAAGAAAATAAAATAATAATGAAACTTATTTTTCATTAGGGTTATATTACTATTCATAAGGGTATGTTACTATTCAAAATAAACAAGTTGTTTTCATTAGACTCCAAATAACTTACTAAACACAATTGTAGATGACAGTTTCTTAAAATTCAAAACATAGAAGTGGAAAAATAATGTTTAAAGGCTAGTTATAAAAATATACTTAAAAAAGTCACATGCCTTTCTATTTATTTTAAGTAAAACATGTTGTGTTATAGTTTTATTTTTTTTTCTATGATTTATGGAAATCCCTTTTTATCAAAAAATACGTATATGATACTTTATGTTTGAGAATTATTTCTTTGTGAAAATGGTTTCAAAGGTTTATAAGTATTCATTTACTAATGTTTTCTTTCCATAAATTTTTATCCCCATCTGATATTTGTTTTTCATCCCAGGATTTAAAATATTTTTCATATTTTTTTAAGGATGGGAAAGAGAAAATAATAATCTCTACTAAATGTTGTCAATACTTTTCATGGAAGAATTCATGTTTTATTTAAAAAATGTGTTATGAAAAAATGGATCCATTTTAGTAGTAATAGTTTGTATACTTATGGGTTGATATGTATGAATTATGTCCTAATTATCTTAAACTAAAATCTAAAATGACCCTTCGGAATGTAAGAATGAGAATTCTAGTTGAATTAAATTGATTATCTAATTTTTAAGGCTAAGTACTTAAACCTCGGGGTCATACGGTTTTCTCTATCATGTTTTTATATGATGAACAATGTTAAAAATAATATTTCTAATATCTTTTTATCATTTTATGCCCATTATATATTTTTGTAAATATAAATGATATAGATAATATCATTTATAATCTATGTGATTGGGTTTGAGATATTTTATTTCACACTATTTTCTTTTGTCAGAAGATTAATGCATTCAATTATTTTATTTGTCTTTATAATTTACCTATGGATTTTAAACTATATCGACAAAATAATGTAGTTTCATAGATATTAAAAATTTTAGTAGGTTACAGTTTCATGTATTCCGAACATGTTTTCATCACTAGTAAAATCATACCTGATATAACAACCCAAAACATCACATTGAATTTTTCGTAGGTAAATATATATATAATAGATCTTATTAGATGAAACAATGAAGTAATAATGAAATTGTGGTTTGTTAAAATAATTTTTTATTATAATATATTAATAAAATTAGGCAGTATATATACTATTAACAATATTATGAAATCTGGGAACAAAAATGAAATAAATTATATCAAGTAACGAAATAATCCAGTAAGAAGATATGTTATCTGATCTTGGGTAGTAGATAGATTTTATTGGGTTTTCATTAGACAATAATTAAACTGAGAATAAATAATTACTATATTTGAATAATTATATAAGAGGGAAATGGATTGTCATAAAATTTTCATGAGATATATGTCTGTGGAATCAACACCCTTAACGACTAAAATAGTGTACCTTCCACATAGATGTTATTTGTAGATATTGATGAACTATATTACAACAAATAGGATTAAATAACGATGTATTTATTTATTTAGTAATTTATGTGTCAAAATTATTTTATACATTTCAATTTGGTTACTTTTAATGAAAAGAAATGATTTTTTTGATATAAAATATTTTTTTTACATTATATATAATTTATAAAAAAATATATATATATTTTTTAATGTATTAAATTATTAAAAATAATTTCTTTTTTTACTTAGAGGATAATAAATATCTTGGTATTAATTTTTGGATTTTTTTAAAACATTGGTTTTTAATAAAATTTTAAAAAAAATGTTGATTTTGTTAAAACTGCTACTTTTATGATTTTATCAAACTAAAATAATTTTTTTGAATATTTTATCTAAAAAAATATATTAATTAATTATTATAAATAAATTTAATATTATATTTTTAATTTATAAGACCCATTTTGAATTTTGTGGAATCATTACTAATACTTCCCCTAAAAAACTGGTTTATTCACTTATATTAAAAAATAGTTTTCATAACTAGTTGAAATTTAATCTAAATAATGTTTCCAATATTTTGGATAAAAATTGTCATATAATGTAACAGTTTCAATTTCATTTTTGTTGAAAAAATTATAATTACTACGATTAATGTTAATTACCATGGTATTGGTAAAACTATATTTTCAATGAAATTTATTATTACTATTCTGATATTATAACATAATAATGTAAATTAATATCTTATTAAAATTTAATTTAATATAATTTGTACACATATTTCTTATTATTTTACAACTAATAAATTTATGAATAATTAATAAATAATATTTAGAATATATATTAATGAAAATAACTCTTTCTGGAAATTATTTTCTCTATATATAATATGTTTTAATATAAATATTAAGTTTACAATATTTTCAAGTTGATTTAAATTTCATGAAGATTAAATTTATATTGATCACAAAAAAATAATTTATGTTTTATTATTTTATATGATTTGTAAAAAAATCATTATTAGAGTAAAAAACATTAACACTACTAAAAAAAGTTGAAAGTAAAAATATAAGAGCAAATGACTTCAAACATGTTTAAAAATGTTTAAAAATAAATAGATGAGGCATGACCAACCTATTATCACCCACACTCCATTATTTTTATCTTTTGTTTTCTTTGACCAAATAATAGTGTAATTTTCTCATTCAAATGTAAAGGGTATAAAAAAGTGTCATTTTCATCACTTATAAGAGGGTTCCACTTCCACCATTTAAATAATCATCCTTCAATTAAAAATATAACGGACTATGCCTTTAATTAATGTATATTTCATATTTATAAATTAATATTCATTATATTATATAAAAAATGGTTGAGGCCCATAATAGTTTAGTGACTTTGGAAACATGAAACATTATCTTCTTAATTCACAATTGATCTTCAATGTATCTCAAAAATATATTCCCCTTTTTTACTCATAATTAAATATTTCATTTGAAATTTTTTTAAAGGAAACGTATGAAAGGGTGGGATGAGATCCTCAATAAGGGTAAATAGGGGAGATACTTATGCAGAACTAGATCATAAGGCTACGAGAATATAAGAATATCATTGGAAAACCATAACTTTAAAATAAAATATTATAATACTGTGTCATATAATAATGATCGGTATTTATTAATACTTTAATTATAACTATATCAAAGAACATGTTCCATGAGAAAATTACATTGGAATAATACATATATTTTGGGGATACACATCAGATTATAATATTGTGAACAAGTATAATTAGAGACCATTTTATTGATTATACTAAGGATTTAAAATTAGGACATTGTGTAAACTTATGGGAATACAACTAGGTCCACACCTAACATTATAAAAATGAAATCGAAGTACATTCATAACATTGTGAACATGTAATCTGGGTCATTTAGCACATTATAAACATATAATGAGATTCAATAATAACACTATGAACATATAATTCGGTTTTATAGATAACATTGTGATCATTGATCAGGTTCATGAATAACATATATACTCATAGTTTATTTATCACAACCAATTATATTGGAGGGATATATAGGTCTAACACTTATCATAATGAAAATAACATATATGTGTTCCATAAGAGCATAATCAATTCACCATATCATTACTCATGAAATGAAATGGGTTTGATAAAAATTTAATTATATCATAACATATGAAAATGATAAAGTTTTAGTTATCATTTAATTATTTCCTCATAGAATAACCCATGTAAAAAAATAAATTTTTATAATAATTTTATCACGGTATAACATATAGAAGAGAAATGGGTTTCATGAACATCATATCATGATAAAAATTTCTGAGAAAGAAAAAAAATGTAATACATTGTTTATATATCCAATAATCCATAAATTACATTAAAGGATATAATATTAAATGGAAAATAATTTTGAATGATCATTGAAAATACATTATTTTAAAATTTATGTCCCACATGAAAATATATTTTTTGAAACATAATACATATTGGCAATCCTTCTATTTGAAAATAATCATGAAAATTTATAAATGAATATTTTAAATTCATTAAAAACATTTCATGATGATAGTATACTTTTCTATTTTAAAAAACTTTTTAATTTATAATATATTTTGTAAACATATTTAGAGAACGTTGTTTTGGAAGGAAAATGGTTTTCCACTTAAAAAAAAGTTTGTTATAAAAAACAATATTTTCTGAACTATTGAATAAAAAATGATAGAAAATGAAGGGAAAATTTTTATTATTTTGATAAAACAAGTTGAGAATAAAATGCCTAAGTTTATTTAGAGAGTTATGATATTATTTCATCATTTTATTGACACTCAAAAACAATAATGATAAAGTAGGATATTGTAACATCAAATACTTTCCTCTTTGGAAACATTGAAACACAAGAACCAAGGAGGGGTAATAAAAAATTGAATATAAAATATCATTAGTATAAACACATTCATGATATTATATTAAAAATCTGAAGTATTCACACTTCATAAATGATTTCTAGCATATAACATAACATGTGTCCCTATGATATAAAATTGAGAAAAAAATCCTTACTTATTTAGTAATATTTAAATCATTGGAACTGTGAATTTATAATATCAGATGAAACTAAATTTATCATGAAATGGTATAGATTCATGATATTTGATGTCAAATGTTATTATATACATCACTATAAAATAAATGAGCTGTAAATATGGAATATGTTTTTCATAAAAAAAATGTGAGACTATAAATCCCCTCACATTATGTCTTCATATCCATCTTACTAATTCCAACATCTATTATAATAAATAAATGATTATTATAAATCCATTAAAGAAAAATATTTTTATATATCATACCATATATTATTTTATTATTACCATTTATTACTAGTATATTAAAAATTCCAAGTTAATGATTCATTTTCCTAATAACCACTTTTTTGAGTTTGTTTTGAAATTTTATTTTTTGTCCACTAACATCAATCAAGATTTAATATATATAATTTAAACCATGATTTAAATATCATATATATATATATTTATTTATTATATATGTATTGAGATTAATTCATAAAATATATAGATATTATATAAAATACACTATTCATGGAGATGGAAGGCCATACATACAGAACCACATTTGTTTCAATTTTCATATATTAATAAAAGAAATGATGTTAAATGATATATTTTAAATAAAGAATATATTTTCATAAACCCCATCCTTGATACAATATATGTAAATCTTGAATGGAACACATTACATCATGATGTTGTTATCCACCGTACACGTGAGTGATGTTTTCATATTCTCACAAAAGGAAGAGTACGATGTTATGTGTGATATAAAAATTTTATAATCATAATAGCATCATAAATATTATATATAGACAATGAATCAGTCAATATAAACATTATTGACTTGTGGTAATGTAAAAAATAATGGCATATGTTCGAAAGGCGGTAGTCCTCCAAATACACAAATGGTGATTTTATAACCCATTTAATAGATATGGACATAGTTATAAGAAATTAATTTAACATAACAACTTATTTGAATATATAGGATATTGAGTTTATTATATACGCATTGTATAATATGAATTGAGTGATCCCATGAATTTAATATTACACAAGGGTTCAAAATGGACCATTTAGAAACATTAGAGGTGGAATGGTAGAAATATAGATATAAAATAGTTTTTAAATAATTATATTGGTCATTTTAACCCTTATCTTTGTAGTTTATCCCCTCAGTAAACCAATTTTTTTCTTTTACTATGACAAATAATTTTTACAGCTTCAGTATTCATTTTTTTCAAATATTATGTTTTGCATTTTAGAAATTATTTATCATTAAATTTCAAAAGAAGAATCCATTATGCGAATTTCAACTCATATAAGAAGAAAATTATATTCTAAAATTAATCCCACATAGGTGATGAGAGAGCATATTTTTAAATAGA
Organism: Viscum album; assembly: GCA_963277665.1. Classification (NCBI taxonomy): domain Eukaryota; kingdom Viridiplantae; phylum Streptophyta; class Magnoliopsida; order Santalales; family Viscaceae; genus Viscum; species Viscum album. Next base: position 1,860,329,496 of record OY728133.1, on the reverse strand, counting down.
AAATTTTCAAATGTTTAGAAATATTTAATATCAAAATTCAATTAGAGAATTCTTGAATTTATATAAATTCTATTAATTGATAATAAAATTAACTAAATATAAATTAATAACAATTAGAATTATAAAATATTATTATTAATTATTTATGTGAAAAAGGCACTTTTCAATTAAAATTTATTATTTTTCACTATTCATAAAAAAAGAAATGTTTTAGAAAAAATTCATAATATTCAACAATTTTTTTTTGAAATTATGGTTTCAAAATTTAATTTTATTTCATAAATTTAATTTTATAAGAGTGTAAAAAAATTTATTATTGTTTGAAAAATAATTTTTTAGGAAATTGATATTTTTGGAATTTGTAAACACTTTTCTTAAAATTATGTTTATTTTTATCAATAAGATTTATTTATATAAAACCCTAATAGGAAATATTTAAAATTTCTTAACTACTATTTAAATCACTATGGTTAATGGATATGTTATAATTGTAGTACAAAAATTACTATATTAATAATATTTCATGATTTTGTTAAATCCTAATTGCATGTATACCACGTGATGACCCGGTGGTTCATGTTGTGAAATCATAACTTGATGTTTTGTGTAATGAAACATTAAATGGATGTTGAGTGTAATGAAATATGGAATCAATATTTATTATTCTGAAAATTCTTTAAAATCATAAATTCAAATGAAAACAAAATATTTCAAAAAATCATAGATTGCTACGTTCTACCCACCTTAAAATGAATTTTAACATTGAAATTTATAACTTTTGTACAAAAAATAAGGATAATTAAGCCTCATTAAATTCTCTTGTTCCCACCAAGAATTCTCACCATCACAGTTTCACCATAATACACTGAGTTGGTGGTGGTTATGTTTCATAGAACATTCTTTATCTGATCCTAAATCTCTACGGGTTATTCTTCATAAAAAATATCATGATTTTTTGGTAAAACCAATGAGTTTAATATATGTAATAAATAAGGTATATAATTTCTCAAGAGTGATACATTAAAGACATTTTCTACCATTGATTTTTCCAATGGTAGTAATTAATGATAATATAATATCCAGATATGATCAATTAATTTAATTTTACCAATAAACACTTGTGTTTGTTTTTTCTTATTTATTAGATTATGAAATTAATAAAAAAACATTTTATAAATTAAAATTATAGATCACATAAACAAATATCAAAATTATATTTTTATAAAAAATTGTTATCCTTACATCTTGATGATTGCCTCTAACCTTCTATTTCATCTAATTTTCTTCCTCATGGGAAAATAGATTTATTTCTATAATATAATTCTAGTCTGTTGGAGTTCTACACTTATTGGAGTATATTTCTTACTAAGGATACATATGAATTATAGGGTGAATCATATCGATTAATGAAAAATGTATATAGATGATGGTGTTGATCCCAACCTCCTTTGATGTCCATAGAACAAGGTCTTACCTTATCCTCTAGGTTTTGAATTGTTATCCTAGATTGATTATCTATATAAGGATGATAAATAGTGTTAAAACTGGATATTATATCAAAAATAATTCTGAATTTTTTTTCAAATAAACAAGATAAACATTTGATCCTACATAGTTAAATTTGAATGGGGTTAGCCAAGGAACCTTACAACTACCTTAATGTACATTCTAAAAAGAAGTGACAGAGAAAAATATTCTTGGATAGTAAAGATGTGAATTGACTTTGATTGTTGATTGAGAGAAATCTGATATTTATCTCAACAAAAACTATTTTATAAAAACTAAATTTTACTTGTATATTGAATTATATATCAAAAAATAGTAATAATGTTTTCACAGAAATATATTCCAATCCAAATGTGATTTTTACTGTAAATGTCTGTTATAATATCTATTATCTTGATAAAACACCATTACAATAAACCAAAGAAATGCTGTATATGACTTTTGACTTAGGATAAAACTTTAAATAATAAACAAATTATTGTATCCAAAACATATAAGTTAATCTTAGATGTATACATATACAGATACAAAAGGTAATTAACCATTTATCTCTTATATAATATCTTTTATTTTTGAAAAATATTATAATTTGAAGCATTACCTCATCATTGTTCTGAAAGGATCTAAAATGATTTTTCATTATTCAATAATCTCTTTAAAGGGACATAATCACTAGAAATTTCAAAATAACATTTTCATAGGGCAAATTCATATAATGTCAAACATGAAATTATTGACTAATAGGGGAGGATATGTGTGTCATTAACTAGCATGATTCAATTCATCCATTATGATTGCATAAGACTTCCCATTATAATTCTTTTCAGAGGTTATTGTTAATTACCATCTACATTATCCCTTAGATTGGGGTTTTTGTCAAAATAATCCACAACCTCCATAGACATGAAACACTAGAGTTTTTGTTGTTCATTTTTTATCACTCTCTAATAATTTCATTGCCTGGCTACTTCACAATAATGATATATTGTTTTGATAGACGTCCAAGATTCCGAGACTTGAAACACATTATTTTCCCTTTCAAAAATCACCTCTGTTGGACTTCCAGTAGTTTTGGAATGTTGGAGTTTGAACATTTTTTTCCATCCATGACACATATAATTTGAATTCCTCTAGGATCCCATATTTCTATACATATTACCAAAACCAAAAGGGTTTCTATATTCTATTTTATCTTTAATTTCATATTGAATGATTTCTTCATAGAATCCTATGTCTTTTATTTCTAACACTATTTGGAGATTTTGTTTTATGTAACTAAATAATTGGTCAAACATTAATATGGGGTGGATTATAATACCTAGATATTATCTCTCAGGTCATTTAATTTTATTTGATAGGTACCAACATATTCATCATCAATCTACACAATCCTGATGAATTCCTTATCCAGTTTTGTATCATGAAAATGATGAATATATTCAATGAAAAATAATGTTTTAATACCATCCCACATTATAGAGCCAATTTCATCTCATTTCGTCATATTATTAATAAGAGTCCATTATTGATCTTTTTCATATTCTTAGTGGTAGACGTAGAAAATGTATTTCTCATTCTATCATCACTAGAAAATAGATAATATCATTTTTGTGGTATTAATATATTTCTCAGTAACTTGTGGATGAAAAAAACAACAACAAATAAGGTGGGAGTTTCTAATAAAGGGATCAATAGTATTTTTTAAATCCTTTTTTCATTTTTAATATCATAATGATTCATAGATTTATAATTTCATGTGAGGACTATGATTAGGCTTTGTATCTCATATCACATAAAATTATGTTTCTTAGGAGTACAAAAATTTCATTGTCCAATATAGTCAATAGTGACACAGTTACTTTTGGTTTCAGCCATTGAATAATGCAAAAAAACATTATATAAGAATAAAAACTCATATTTGGGAACCACATAATCATGATAATTCACATATATGGTGATTAAAATGTTGCACATTATTTTTAATCTATGTCTCTTTAGTATTAACCTATGTCTTTCATAATCATCATATGTTTAAATCCATCATGATGGTTCATAAATAGTTTTTTTAATTTCCAAAAAATACCCCCCTTGGGAGTGTCAAACTAGGTTTGTATCAAGACCCATTTAAAATCACTAGGTAAAAATTGAGTCCTTCTAAATGTACCCATTTTATAATTTTTACTAAGGTTCTTATATTCTAGATTCACATCCAATTTTAGTTCCTAGAAAGGAATTTAATTATATGTAAACCACTCACTCTATCCATGAACAAAAATCCAAAACATTTTCTTATACTATGACTCACCCACAAACATTTACATAGTCATATCACTAGGCATATTATTATAGATATCCCATATGGGTCTCATCCATGATTTCATATCATATTTACCACTGGTTAACTTAACCTTTTATATGAAACAAACTATAGAAATATAGTATTTTCATACATAGATATTAAACATTTTTAGATGAATATTTAGTATATTAGAACAACAGTGACTAGGGACCATATTAGTTAAGTTAAATTGGAATCATGGAAAAAATCATCATAATTCATATATGATCTTCAATGCCCCCCCTAAATATCATCCCCTTTTTTACTACTACATAAAAACTATTCATAACATTGGTAAAAGAAACATAAGGAATGCCGAGTTTAGATGAACAATAAGAGTAAAAAAGGGAGATATGTAATAATAACATGTCCATAATGGTATGAGAACATAAGTGTAAAATTTTGAAACCATACCATGAAAATAAAAGATCATAATCACGAGTCATGGATTCAGTTTTGGTTGTTCATAATATATGAAACATAAATAAATCAAATAAAATGTTCCATAAGAGCATACTATTGTAACTATTCATTGGATTACATAATACACATTAGCTTAAAACATTATGGAGATGAATAAATATAGAAATTTTTACTTGTTATGTTATTTACATGAAATCATGCCATTTAATAATATTTGGTAAATGAAACATGGTCCATATATAACATTATGGACATGAAATTTATTTCCAAACATGAAATTGTGAACACGAAATCATGCTTATTCATAATAATTGTTAACATTTAATAAGGTCCACACATAATATAGTAATCATGTAAACAGGTTCACACAAAACAGTGTGATCATGTAGTCAGGTTCAGGCATCACATTGTGAACGCATAATTAGGTTAACACATAACATATTTATTCATAAATTTTTATCATTTCACAATGCATTGGATAAAAATATAGTTCTACAATTCACATAATATAATCATTCATATATGTTCCACAAGATCATAAAAAAATTTCTATATACTAACACATGAAATTAAATGGGTTTCATAAACATTTCATCATATTATACCCCTTTAAAATTATATACTATTTATAATCATTTATTCTTTAATAATACTATAATTAAAAAAAATATATAGATTTCTTAATAATATTATCTTTTTGTAACACGTGGAAGAGAAATGGTGTTCATCACCATTATGTCATGATAAGTAGTTTAGAGAACAAATAAAAATGGTATCCTTAGTTCATATCCACATCACATTATATTATAGATAAAATGATATAATCTTATATGAAAAATAATTCTAAAAGATATTTTAAAATTTATTTTGAGGTAAATATCAATTAAACTTAAAAATACTTTATTAAACAGAAAACATTTTGAAAATAATTTTATTTTAAATTAACCATGAAATATTATAACGGAATATATTCAAAAAATTTAAACCATCTTGAGTAAATTATCCCTTTAACTAGGAAACCTATTTTTAAATTTAAAAAAAATTGGAATAAATAAAAAAAAACTTTTTGATAAAAATAATGTACTTTACTGAGAGGATGATTTTTTTAAAAGCAGTATTTTTAAAATCTTGAGAAAATAAAAATACGAATGTAATGGGCAAAATTATTATCATGAGACAACTATAGGTGATATAATTAATTTGATTCATGATATATCAATCACAATTATTCGTTATTGGATTCATAATCATAAACAATCTTTATAAATGATGATATTATAAGATTAAATATTTACTACTTTGGTAACTTTGAAATGTAGGAACCATGGAGGGATAAAATTTAATGGAACATATAATATAACGAGGATAAATAAATTCTTTATATTACATGTAAAATGGTATTTATTAAAACCTTATAAAATAATATAGGTTCATAACATAACATGTGTCTCAATTTTGGAAAATTGTGATGAAATTCACTTCATGTTTGAGTATTATATCAATCGTAAGACCTGTGGAATAAAAATAACAATAGAAACATTAATAATGCTAAAATGACATATATTCAAGATATATCATGTCATAGGTCATTATATAAACCACCTCAAATTTATTTTCCAAATATGGTATATTTCTCTCAGAGATAATTGTGATACTATAAATCCCCTTACCATAATGAAAAATATATGTTATCATGAATAAATATATATCATTCTATTATAAGAAATATATTATTCCATTATCATGAATATATGTTTCAAAAATACAGTATAACAAAATTATGTTTATTATGAATCTATTAATGAAAAATATTTATATATATCATTCCATATATTATTTTCTTATGACCGTTATTTAGATATTAATTAACAATTAAATGTTAATGTTACATTTCCAGGAATAACCGCATTGTTTTTCAAGTATATTTTGACATCTATTTTGGGTCTTAAAAATTTGAATAGTATTTCATCATCTAAAAAGTTTAAACCATGATATAAATAACATATATATTCTTTATATATGTAATTATATGATTCCAGGAAATTTTGTGACAGAAAATGAAATATACCATTTATGGAGATGGTAAATCGTAGGCACACATGAATGTTGTTTCCATATTATTTTCAGATTGAGGAAAATATAAGTAAATGATATATTTTATTCTAGAATTGTATTTATATAAAATATATCCCTTTTTTCATTAAACGATCCTTGATACATTCCATGTACATAGTGAATAAATCACATCACTACATGAGGCTATTGTTCACTGTACACACGAGCTAAGTTATGGTATTCTCAAAAAACGGGAATTATGAATGTATCTATGATATATCAATTATAGAATCATAAAAACATCATCAATAACATAATTATGATATATAGACTATAATTCATCATTATTTAAATCCATCAGTGGTGGTAATGGAATAATGAAAGACATCAGTTTGTAAAGAAATAGTTTACTGAACATAGAAATGATGATTTCATAGCCCATTTGATAGTCTTGGATAGAGTCAAAGATTATTCTATTAGAATATGAATATATTCTTATATTTAATTTATTCATGTTATTATACAATAATTTTATAATAATAATATTAGGGGGTGGTGGAAGATATTAATTAAAAATTCTCATTGATGAACGTCCCCTTTTCATTGGGTATCCTCATTAGGTTTTCACAAAAATCATTCCTTAGTTTGATGTAAATAAAAAATAAGGATTCTAGTTTGAGCGAGGTAATTCGGGAAGTGATTTTTCTTAGAGTGACTAAAAAAGTAGGTTTTAATCTATGAATAAGAGAGGAGATGATGGGGACTTTTATAAGGGAGAAAGGGACACACTTGGAATTGTTGAAACGAATTGAGTGCTCCAACATTATTACAAAGCCAAAAAGAAAAAAATGGACCATTATATAACCATTCAAGGTTAATGGCCAAAATATGTCCAAAATATAGTTTTTATAAAAGTTTATAATATGTTATTACCCTTATAATTTTATTTTAACCCCATATAAACCCATTTTTACCTAAACCATGGTAATTTATATTTACTATTTTCATGATTAATTGGGTTAAACATTTACATGAAATGATTAGATATTATAAATTATTCTTATTCAAAATTTGGAATCCAATTCTCTAATTTCAATTCACAGAATTGGAAAATATTAATATACTTACACAACGATAAAGAGTGTTTTTAAAGAGAAAAGTTTTCAAAGTTTACACTGTTTTTACATCAAAATGCAATTTTAAAATTTTCATAGATATCTAAATAAGAGTAGTTAATATAAAAATGAACTCATTTTAATTGAAAACTAATTCAAATTATAATTTTCCATTATAAATTCCCTAAATTAAAAAAGGTTTTCTAGTAAATTTTAGTAATTTTTATTATTCAATGAGAGTTGGAATATTTTAGAAAAATCCAAAAAACTCCTCATAAGATAATATTTTTATTACAAATATTTTTTTTAATTTCGATAAATAAATTAATATAGTTTACAAAATTAATTTCATTATTGTGAGAATAATGAAATAAAAATCAATTATTTAGGAAACAATATATTTCAAAAGTATAAAGGCTTTTAAAAAAATAATTATCAATTTGTCAATATAATTTCAGTATATATGGCCATTTTAAATAATATTCAAAAATAAGTTATTACTATTCATATCTCTATGTAAAATGACGAGATTTAGATTTTTTTCAAAATATATATTTCTAATATATTGTATTTTTTTTAAAGCACAAAGGCACGTGTAATGGAAAATAACACATTGTTGCATCAAGAACAATATTAACAAGGAGTTTTATTTTACAGAACCTTAAAATAGTGTTTTATGTAATACAAGATAACTCAATATTATTTTTATTGAAACATATTAAAATGATTAAATTTAATTGAAGTTTTTTTCACAAAATATAATGGTGTTACACGTAATATCTAAAAAACCTACTATATTTACTATGATATAATTAACATGAAATAACTATATTAGGTGGTCACTAAATGTTATTTTATATCTTAAATTTATAAGGTTTTCAACATGAAAATTTTCAAGACCATATTGTAAGTATTTATAATACATTCTATTTCATTCTTAATATTTATCTTCCAATTAAATTCTAACCGGTATATTATAATGAGGTATGTATCATTATTATATATATTTTTTATTATTTTATTGCAATATACCTTATTTTTTCAGGCCATACACATAGAAAATGTAAATAATGATTCTCATGTGTTGTGTGGACTCCCGAATAAATGAAGCAACATCTTCCATTATTCACCAATGCATATCATCACTATTTTTAAATAATGAATTAATTAATAAATGTGGTATATTAAAAATGAACATGAAGAGTAATATTATGATCCACCTATATTTTATTTATTTTTCTGGTTAACAAAAACAATTATCATTCATGTTGTGGACTACTTCCTTCAAAAAGTAACTTTTTTCATTTTTCTTCTTCAATTTAATTACTGATCCAAACCACATAAAATCAGATTCAAGAATTAGAAATTGTCTATGTAAAAAAACATTGCTTCTTTTATAATAATGTTATGTCGACATCAGCTATTTTTAACCAAAATCATTGATCAAACTATGATAAATTCTAGTTTGCGTGAGTCTAAATACAAACATGGTTTGTGCTACAAATCATTATTGTGTATGACAATGAGAATATATATAATAATATTATTAAAATTAAAATTAATGTAATTTTTGAATTATGGATGTTTAATGGTTATGAATAGTATCTATCTTGGAATTATAATATCATGTTTGATTCCTAAATATGCCAAATTAAAATGAAATATATTTTATTTTAATGAAAATATAAAAATTATATATAATTAATAAATAGAACATTATAACTAATGGTTATTACTAACATTATTATAGAATAATATAGATCTTAATATGGATATATTGTGTGTATAATATTTTGGGATATGGTGAATGTATATTATAGAATAAGTAGTTTCTTTTACAGTTGAAAAATTGTCCTTTACTTGAAAAACATAGTTTTTTTGTTAGATTATGTTTTCTATTAATTTTGAAAATCTAATTTCCAAACATGTCTCAGGAATGTATTTTAATGTAATATTTTTGTTAATGAATTTATTTTTAATGACCATGTATGATGGGTGGTATATTGGGTATCACAGAATGAAATTTAATAACATCGAAGACAAGGATTCTTGTTGAGGATAATTTAAGGGTAGATAAATTGTGGTTGATAATTATTACATATTTATAGACAACCAAATTCACCCATTTTTCATGATTTTTTTTAAAACATTCTAATGATTTGTAGTTTTTGTATAGTCATCATCATCATCATTCATTAATTATTTTTTCAAAACGAAGTAGTCTAAAAACAGTTTAGGGGAGGGAATATGATGCCTCCCCTAGGCGCCCCCCTTGAAATAATATTACAGTCATTTGGTAAGGATCCCATAAGAAAGAAAAAAGTGATGGGATCCTAAGGATCCCCTTTTTATTTAAATTAATATTTGAAAAATATACCTTCCCTCCAAGTGTGTTTGATCTCCATAATTTGAGAAATGTACATCTGACACCTCCTAGTAAAATTATAAATCTCCCATGGAGGACTGTCCTTTCTAGAGAATATATTAACTAGAACATAAGAATTTGGTTCCACTTCCCTAAGAAATTTTTTTTATGTCCACACAACAAGAGTCTACTATCCATCTCCCTTGCTTCCTCTCAGAAAGAGTTGTTGTACACCTAAAAATAATTAAAGCCAACTATAAAAAAACATCTTCTGACACGCATGAGGACTTCTCCTATCATTTTCCATGAAGAAAAGAGACAACCACATTATATTTCGGATCGACCATTAGAAAACACATGGCCAACCACCTCCCATTTCGGCACATTCCATACCTAAAACTGATATCATATTTTATAATATATATGTAGATTGAATAATGACTTAATAATAATGGATTAAAAATTTTGATTTATAAATTTTGAATTTCACTAATGAATTCTTGTCAAAATTTACTATTTTATGATTTTTTAAGAAGAAATGGAAATACATTATTATACCTCAACAAAACGATATTCAAGACACATTTGTAACATAATAACATATCACTAGCCATGAAATCTCATGGTAAAGACCACACAGGTGTCAAGTTGGATGATATGTTGCGCACTAAGTGAATAGTTGTTATGAAAAATCCCATAGGCTCTTGTATGTCAAAAGAAACCAAAATTTGTGTGGATAATGTATGAAATATATCATCATCACAAAATGAATCTAAGACTGTAATGAAAAATGATTTCATATAAAGTAATACTCGATCATTATTGTCATCGATGTCGGATTTAGAGTATGCAATCATTATTCCTCATTAAAAAATGGTGATGTTCAAAATCATCTACAATCCTCCATTCAGATTCACACCTATAATGTTACCACCACAACATGACTTATCCAAACCACATTTTGTGCCCATTTCATGTCTCCATCGCCACTATCTGTGAAACATAATCGTGAGGTAATGAAAATTTATAAATAAGTGAATCTCCATGGATTACAATTAGAACCTCATATTACCATGGTAAAAACCCATTATGAAGGAAAATTACACATGAAGGAGGGGAACCTTATGGATGGCCAATTTAACAGCCATATGGTTTGAGGTGGAGCATATTTCATTGCACCACCACAAAACCAAAGGTTATAACAATAGAATGAAGTCTATTGTATGTTGTATTATGGTGTTTTTACCACACCACGGAGGTTTCCATATTAATAGAAATTTTTTTGATGTTTATGATAGTTTTTTTGTGATTGAATGACTTGGATAATCCATACATAATGATAACACTAGATTATGGTACTACCCAATAGGGATACATATTCACCATAGAATTACCAAATAAGAGAGTGAGGAAGAATCTATTGGAAAAGGGATATTTACTTTAGTATGATGGATATTATGAAATCACACCGAATCATATCATGAAGGAAATATGACATTCCCATTATTATGCAACAAATATATTCATGGAACCATAGAGGTAATCCAATTCAGAGTGCTTAATTTTTAATGAATAGATGATTCATAGAAGGCTAAACCATTGATATTTATGATGTTTTATAGTGAGAAGAAGTTTTTACTGGCTTGGGTTTGATGAAGTAAGTATAAATTGGGGCTTCTCATGGGAATATACACAACATAGATATCATGTAAAAACCATATCGAGAAGAAGATTCTATTCCACAAGATTCCCTACCTATTCTAGGTGGTTTTCAACACATTGATATTAAAAAATAAAATATCCTAGGTGATTCTACAAGGTGATTTAAAACAGTAATATTCAAATATTAGATACAAAATATAATGTAAAAAATGAAATAGTTTACTAAAAATAATATAAGATACCAACTCAAATAAAAGGATTCATACCTTTAGAAATAGGATGTAATGTTTCTGTATTAGACCAAGAAATCACTCCACTAGACAATGAGTTATTCAACTATTTTTATTGTTTTCTAATTTGGTTGTTTTATTTTATCATTGTAACTCTTGTATTATTTTAAATTAGTGTTTCATTCTTACTAAATTTATGTATATATTTCTCTTCTCATCACATTATAATTTACTCACCTTGAACTCTTATAATCAATAATGAATGAATGACAAAACTATTTTCCATGGTTAATTATTTTTTGTTCATGAATTATAAATTATAATTATATATAAACAACCATGACATGAATATCAACTTTACCTTTATTAATTTACTTATATTTATTCCCTTCCTTCTGATGATTATAACTATTCATATTATTTATTTGCGATTTTCAGTTGATTAAACAATATATGATGAAGTTGGGTTATAGAACATGACACATTATCAATTGATATGTTTCATAAAACATGATTATATGAGGTGGTGGAGTTTAATGTGATATAAAATTCTCCTAGGAATACAAGTCTTCAAATTCAATAATTAAAGGAATAGTAGTTCATACAATAGATTTCTAAATTAAACTAGAAAAATTAAATTACGTAACCCATATGAATAATGAATGAACCTGAAATTACAAAAATTAGGGTCATGACATTTATGTCTAAACTAAATCTGTGTTCCATGTAACCTAGGATAATTTTTATTTGTATTATTATCTAAATACATTGTTTTCATAAAATAATAAAAATAAAAAAGACCTAATTTATCTGAATTGGATTTTGTGAGTGAATAGTTATGTACATAGTCATGTGACATGACACTGGTCACCCATTGTTCTCCTCAGGGTCAGTAAAAAGAATCTTTTATACCACCCTATTATAGAAGTCTCAAAAAATGGATTCATTTCTAAACAACAAAGTGGTAATTCAATTTATTTTCAATTCACGTTGAAATATTTTTTTATTATTTTTTTACCAGACATGAGAAAATTCTTTTAAAATAATGTTTTCAATGGACTATTATATTGAATGGAATAATTACATTTATCTATATTAATATGAGTTTAAAACTAATTAGTAGACCCTCTTTAGAGGAATGGATGAATATATCCATATTATAGTCAAATAGATGGTGAATGTCTAATATATAGAACTATCTCTTAAAAAGTAACAGGTTTGGTTAATCAACTCCATTATTCCATTAGTAGACAAAATTCTATGAAGTATTTAATTTATAATTGTACTGAAGAGGTCCATGATATTGAGATATTTCTTGAGGAATACCTAATACCCAACCATATGTAGAATCAAATCCAAACCTAGAAGTTTGTTCTAGAGTGAAATTATGAAGACATTCAGAATGAGATATGTATGGTGGAAAAAAAATACCTATATAATTTCAATAATTTTTATAAAATGAAATATACCCCCCCCCCTTTGTGAAAATTTAGAATCAATGACACCACTCTACCACACACTAGCCTTAGAAAAAGAGGATTATTTCTAAGTAGTAGAGTTTGGAGAAAAGTTATAGGAGACTCACTACTAGCCTCAATCTTGTAAATACCTTCTTCAAGAAGAATTTTTAACTAAATAAGATATGGAATATTAACCAATTCAAGTAGATGGTACTATGTTATACTTTTTCTCTTCTAATTTTGATGAATCTTTCATTGGCATCACTTTTTGTTGTACGGAATTTTAAAATTCATCCAAATATATTATTCCCTTTGAGTAGTTTAAAGATAAATTTGAAAAATATTATGAGGAACATGTGGATCTCCCTAGTTATATTGAAATTTAATTAGACTAATCTCATGAGGAGATCCATGTGGTCATGAATAATTGAAACAAAAACCATGAAGATGACATTAAAATGGATGATTTTCATATTGACTATGAATGTTTATATTTTGTTCAATTAAAATTACATTATAAACATTCATTAAAATATAACATTTTCGTAGACCAAATTGGGAAACCATAAGATTGTTAGTAGGCTATTTCACTAGTATAAAACCAGAAAGAGGAGGACCCATACTTCATCCAACACCCACCATGAAAGTTGTACCTTATTTCGAAGGGATGGATTTGGTGTACTCTGATCATAGAATCCCAATTAATTAGGAAAAAAGAATCTAAAATGGTAAAAGAAAACTATTTTGGTTTGAATCCAAGAAAATAAACCCAAAAATAGATTATGGGTGATAGCCGATACTATTCTTCTATAAGTATTAAATATGTTTGGGGACATAGGGGATAAAACCAAGATATATCATTTTATTTTTATTCATGGAACATCATATTTCTTTTCCTAGGAATTATTTTTGGATTTATACCAAATACTTATTAATAATTAGAATACTATGACATGGATATTTTTTGTAAGTCATTTATTTTCATCTAAGGGTCCTTTATTAAACTATATAACACCCAAATAGCCAAGGATTCAGAATAATACTTCATAAGAAAAGTGGATTAACATCAATGTTATCCATTTGACAGCTTAATTTTATTTGATGTATTGATTCAATATAGGTAACACAAATTTATATCCAATTATGGCCTTAAATAAAAGTCTCTACAACACAAATAGTCTACCCAAGAAGGGATAACTGACAAAAAACTCTTTTGGGAAGGCACATACAAACGTAAAATTTAATGATAATCCACACTTAGTTAATATAGTGGATGGGAAAAATCCCATGTGTCTCTGAATGGTGAATCATGAAATGTATCCAATGAATAGTGTATGCAGGATCCCGTCCATAAATAAAGAATTATAACTACTGTTGATACATTATTTCATATAAGGGATGAATCGACCATGATCACCTCTGATGTAGAGCTACATGTATGCGATAAATGATCACCATTAACAAAATGGTGGAGTTACAAATCAACTCTTCTCCCTCATAATTAAACACACCCATGATTGAACCTACACAACTCAATGACACTATACCACATTCATTTTTCACTATAAATCACAATTGACATTCTCTTGGAAGCTCGAGCGTGATGATATGACCACTGTCGAAGATTGGGATAATAATGGATCATGTATGGATCATTTGGAGAATTAGGTATAAACAAATTATTAAGAAACTAAAATCCCAAATGGATGAGGAGATCAGTCCTATTATCCACTGGAGAGGTTGGAGGGTTTGAAGAGGATCACGTTCCATTGCAACACCTCAACTCTAGTAGTTCGAATAATGAATGAAGGTATACCAGGTGTAGTTTCATGGTATTTTCACTACCCCATGGATATATCCATATTTTGAATATTCCTATTTTTCGGTATATAAGATATGTTCCCTGGATCAAGGGCTATATTGTATCTATATAGAAGGAAGATAACTAAGTGAGGTGTTTCCCTATAGAGATACGCATGTGCTGTAGAATAAAGAAATTTGATAATGTTGAGGAATATGAGAGTAAATAAAGTTGTTTCATATTATTTCTGGAAATTTGATATTCATGTAGAAAGATATACCAATGAAATGGTAGTAATCCCCTTCCTATACTATAGAGATCTTCCTACAACTGTGGTGGTATTTATATTGATAGTGCCTAATTTTTAATGAAAGAATGGATATAATAATGAAGAAACATAGAGAAAGTATATGTTTTTTGGTAAAATAGAATATATAAGTGGTTAGGTTTTGAAAATAATAACAAAAATTGGGAGCTATAATGTGAAAGATATGCTACATCACATCCTTGTATGAGACATGAATATAAGAAGATGTGACATAGTAATGATCTATTCTAATACCATGTTAGTTGCTATACTATGATATTAAAATTACCAATTTCGATTGATATATTTTAGAGATTCAAAATATCTTTATTATAAAATTAGATCAAAATTCTAAATAGAAAAATGGAATCTATGAAAAAATAAGAGAATATACCTACTCAAAATAATTAATGAAGGATTCCTGCCCAATAAATAGAAGGCCACATTGTTGCTTAGGAGACAATATTTCTCGATATTATTGAGAGGTATTAGTAATATTTCACTATTTTTTCTAATTTTTAGAATTATTTTTTCTTTGTAACTCATGGGCAAATTTTAATTTCAAGGTTCGATTCTTTCCTTTTGTCTTTCTATCTTTCTCCTCTTATTTCGTTCTCACTCATTTCACTATGAACTCTCAGAAAAAACAAAGAATGACTAACCCAAGGCATTGACTTCTGGGAGGAATGTGGTGTCTCTTTATTCCATTCATCAATTAAATATGAATTTAATTCACCTATTATTGAATAATAGTGAATTTTTTAGGTGACGCAATCTTCCACCATGAAATGAATCTCAACATCAACTCTATTCTTTTATTTTTTATATTTCCACAAAATTCTAAAGAATGATAACTCTTCACATGTTAGAGTTGAGTAATTCAATGTATAATGTAGTGCAAGATTGAGTGGGGTTCTATAAGATTCGAAAATATTGATTTTGGTGTTCCATTAACCTTCATTATATGGGGATGTTGACTTTATTGTGCTGAAAATTTACCATAGGAATTAAATTCTTCATAATTAATAAATTTTATAATAGTACATAATTATTGATATATCATAATTATATTATAAAAAATAATCTCACAAAAAAATATGAATGATGATGGAACCTAAAAAACAATATGGCAAATATTTTTCGCAATGAACTCATTATATTTTTCTTTTAATGTTAATATATATTAGATTTGTAATATCAAATCATTAAATTTTTTTAATAAAATATTAAAAAACATGTAAAAGAAGTAGTTTATGTTAATTATAATCAATGAGTGAATTAATGTGAAGGTCCTAAATCAAGAAATAATTTTACAACCTTGGTGCTGAACCTGGAAAATATATATAATCATTTTTACATCCCAAAATTTGAATGTAAAAACATGGTGTTAGTGTTGGGGTTCCAAGTTGTAATTTATTCTCATTTTCAATTTATATTTTGACTAGTATTAAAAAAATTTATAAAAATAATAATAAATTACTTTATTATTAAAATTTTAAAAAGTTATTATTATTCATTGAATAATTACTCATAGGTTAATGAAAAATATGTTTAAACAACTTAGATGGACCCCTTGTATTGAAGTGGAGATGATCTCCTTGTTGTGGTAACATATATAATGAATTTATAAGATTCAAGACTATTATATCAAGAAGAAACATACATGGATAATAAAAACTAATGTGATATTCATAGACCAGTGTTAAAGGAGATATTTATTACCAAATCTAGTGGAGATTTACAAGAGTACGTGTTATTTATAGTAGAATATTGATAACCAAAAAATCCCAATAATGATATCCAAACTTTCTATGAATAGAAAGAGTGTGATAATTAAGTAATATCAAAGGGTATATGTTTGGGTAATCAATAATAGATGAAGAATTTTCTGATCATTTAAGGAGTGAAATATGATCTCCCCATCAATAATAAAGAAGATGAATCAGTACCACTCTACCATAATAAAACTGTGGAAGAATAAGAAACCATCGATGTGGTTGTGTTTGGATAAATGATGGATTAGCCTCACTTCCAAACCCTATCCAATGATGTTCAGCTTCAAGAGTTAATTTCCACTAAATAAGATACAAAGTAACATCAAATATAAGGATATGATATTATATTGTAAACTCTTTTATCGAATTTTATTGAAACAGACTTGTGAGAGTCTCTGTACTATTTGGAATTTTTAGATTTTTCTAACTCTAGATTTTTAATTGAATAATATTTAGAAAAGGAGGAATAACCTACCAAGGAACACATAGAGGTGTTATGTTATATATTTAATTTATTAGGGGAATAACATGAAGAAATCCATCTATAATTACCTAAATAAACAAAATCAATTAAGACTCACATTAAAAGGGAATAATTTCTTATCGATTATTCATATTTAAATTCATTCAATGTTAAATCCTTAAAACCCTTACCATTAAATAAAAAATAAATTCACCCCACATTAGGAAATATCTATATAGTGAATAGAAGGTTTAACAAGTAGCATCTGAGTAACAGAAGACCCATGGGGCATCCTACTCCCACCATAGAAACTATACCTTTTTCCAAGGGGTTCCATTTATTATAATCTTACCATGGTATCCTAAAAAATTAGAAATAAAATTTTCATTATAAAAAAGTAATATGTTTGTATCAAATCCATGAAACTCCACCCAACAACATATTTTTGGGTGATAGTTTTTACTTCCCTTCTAGAGGTAGTAAAACTCTAGGCCCACTATGAGGATAAATCTAAGACGTATCATTCCACTTTATTTTTAGGATTATTTTACTTTATTTACCGAGACTAATATTAGTATATGAACCAATTATTTGTTACTTTCTAGATTATAATAAAATAGTAGTTGAGATAAATTGACGGAATTTAAATTTTAAGTTCACAATGAAATAAAAAATATCCTATACAACCAAGGATGAGGGATATAGAATCATCTGAAAATTGAGTTCACTTTTATGATTATCATTTAGATCCTATAATTCATTTTGATATTCAATTTTTAGATTTTACTATGAATTTAAAGGACAATTTTGAATAATTACATTACATTACATTTCAACGAGACATGATATTATTTGGAACCCAATGATTCCATGTTTTCGATTTCAATAATAATATGAATGGATGAGTAAAATAGGCATTTCAATTATTATTGTGAAGCATATATGTTTTATTAATGACTCCAGATTTAGTGGTATTTTTTGATTCTTATAGATTAAATTTCCCAATAGTTTTTCACATAGAATTTATAAAAATCATGTTGATACAGTTATTAATGTCAATATATTCCATGGGTGATTATAAAAAATTTATATGATTTATCACTAGAGAGTAATTGATGATTAAAAATATTACAATCTAACTTCAGATTAATTCATGAGTGATATTGGTCTATAAAACCTTCATAAAATTTCATTGGATCTTTTCAAAGAAATTAATAATCAAATTCACATTTGACATGTTTGATCCTTTTCTGTTAATAATACAATATCATTGTGACCACATTTTTCATCAATAATTTCTCATATCATATAGTAAATGACTTTCCTTTTTAGGAATGAGAAATATTTCAATACATTTATATCCATTACCACACATCCCTATCTATATGTGGATTATATTTTAATGTTTATGTTAGGTGGTGAGAGAATTCATGGTAGAAAATGCACTACATTTTATAGAAATTATGTAGTGTTCAATTATGTATACTAGGAAGGGATCATGATTCATACATTATACAATTATTATTTACCTTTCCCGAAAAATATTAAATTGGATGTTACATGGTACAATTTGGAAGCCCTATTATTAATACATTTATAATTATCATATGGGGATATATGTCAGACGTGACATTTATTCAAAGAATAATTTTCGAAAAAGAAAAACAATCTGAAAGTTTTGTTTGAAAAAAGAGAGATAAAAAGGATAGGTAAATCAAGAGGACTTACTTGTATCATTTTTAACATAGTTTATGGAAATTACCTTGAGTATTTGGGTAAGGGATTGTTATTTTTTTTGGGATACTTCTATTGAGAAATTGATTATTGTATCATGATTTATGATTTTTTGGTAACCTTCTTTTTCGATATTTAATTTTTTAAATTATTTTTAAGAAACCATAAACATAATATTAATTATTTTCTAGGTTGAAATGTTCTCATGATTTCATGTGTATTTTTCATTACAATTTTCAGAATATTGTTCCTTTTAAATATTAAGGATGTGATCATTTACTAATGATAATAGCATTAATATACAATAATATTTTACTATGAGTGATGATTGAAAAATATTCAATGTGAGGTAGATCATAACATGAAATATTTAACACAAATTAATTAAGAAAATTTAATTACTTAAAGGATAATGTATACATTTTTAAAAATGATAAAAGTAAGATTATTTGGTTGATTTTTTATCTGAAAAATTACTTGTTTAATTGAATTATATTATGGAACAACCAAATTTTGTTTAAAATTTATAATATGTTTTATTTATTTTATTGATATTTTAGAAGTGGAAATATTGGTTCCTTATTTAACAAAAGTATAATATTTATTGATTGATTATATCAAAGTTCACATGTGAGGTTATTTAATGTTATCATTCTTCATGACATTATTTTTAAAATCATTATAGTAAATTTAGTAGAATTTATTTAATTTCCCAATTAATGATTTATTTTATTGAAATATTTTTAAATTTAATTTGATTAATAAATATTTTCAATAAATGAAAATATTTTTTAAATTTAATATCTATATCTTCCATTATGAATTTATTATAAATGTCACTAATTTATGATATTTTTTTGTAGGTAAAAAATGGTTATCCCATGGTAACCCTCAACCAAATGGCTTGTAATCCACTTAGATAAATGAAGAGGGGAAAAGATCATTGAAATACATTGAGAAGGACTACATTAGTGGGAAGGATGAATATATTCCTAAAAAAATTTGAATAGTTGTGGGGAAAAAGCTCCCAGGTACATGCGTTTCTGCACGATCCATGTTTTGTGTGGATTGTGGATGTGTGGCCCATCCCTGTAACATGATTTTTTTCTTCTGGTGAAAGATATTTTTTATATGGTAGTTCATAAATGATCTCATCTTTTAGGTGGGACTCTGTGTATGTGATCACATTTCCTCATTAAAAAAATAGTTGTTTTCCCCATCAACTCCTATCCCCCCATGATCAAACACAGTATAAATGGGACCTATGCCGCTCAAATTCTCCAAATAAACATTTTTAATCACCAAAAATCACCATGGAAAACATCATAGATGTTCAATATTGAGATAAGGAACATTTTTTAAGCTATGGATCATCATTTATTATATCTAAGAACATCAAAAAAATCAATAAATGTAATTTTTTTGAAAAGAAAACCCTTCATGTAAAATAAATCAATTTATCTTGAAACTATAAAACATTAGATGGTTTGATGAGGAGAATATGTTATGGGACCATAGTAGTGACGCAAGATGTACAAAAAGATGATGGTATATCAGGTGGTGTGTTAGGGTGTTTTCAATTCCCCATGGAGGTGTCCATGTTGGAAGTAATGTGATTCTGAGGGAGAGGATAGTTGTTTTATGGGTTGATGGATTTGAAACTGCCATACTGAACTAAGGCACCTGAGCTGTGTGCCACAATATATGGTTACACATGCATAATGAAAATAATACATATCTTGGTTTTGAATAATATATTAGAAAATATAGTTGTAATAAAATATTATTAGTTTCAAACTGTCCATGTCGAGTATTATAATTTTGGAATGATGGAATTCACTTTCATATACCATATGGATCAATATGGAACTATGTTTATACTCATATTAAAAAAGATATATTTTTACGGAATGAATGGATAATTGGATGTTAAAATATAAATATGGATTATGATAAATATAAACAAAAAAATACAAAATTAAATGGGATTTAAAGAAACTGATGAGAAATTAGAGCTATAATGTGGATGATACAATGCATCCCAACCATACGAGGTGAATTAGAGAAAAAATATATTTCATTATAAAGTTCTATCTATATTCCATGGGGTTTGCCTCATTATGATATTAATATAAAGTTTATCCATATATATTATTAGAGGAAATTGAAAATGTCTTTATTAAAATATTAGATTCAAAATATAAATATTAAAACGGAATCATTGAATAATGGTAAGATAAGATACTAAGTGAACACAATAATACAATTTTTCATCCATATAAAAATAGGGTTTTATGCTACTGCACAAGATCAAGAGATATATAAACTATACTGGGAGGTCATTCTAGGATTACATTTATCTTTTTAATTTTATTGTATTAGTTTTAAATTATAACTAATTCATTCTATTCAATTTTATTGTTATATTATTTATTTGGTTATCTCTATCATTCACTTATTATTATATTCAAATTCTTTGTACCATGAAATATTACACTCAATATTGTGTGACATACCTGAGGCTTGGCCTTTAGGGATGTATGTGATTCTACTAAATTATAAAGTTCAACTATATGTGATTTTAATCATATTTTCAGTGAATTAGAGTGAACTATATAGGAGAAAATACCATCCAAAAAATGTGAATCTCAACATAATCTAAATTAGTTCATTTATATATTTTAACTCACATATAATGAATGTTATATTATCACACAATGGAGTTGATTTTTTATATGGATTAAACATAAAAGAATGGTGCCAAGTCTTACAAATTTGACACCCACGATTGCGGTGTATCGTTAAACATAATTGTATGAAGAGGTGGAGTTTAGTGTTAAAATAAATTACCATACACATAAAAGACTTTCCAAATAATAAATAAATAATTTAAAGTCAGTGCATGAGATTGTATAATATTATTATCCAATTGAATTAAAAAAACATATATAATTAATTGAGGAACCCAAAATACCAATAAACAGGGACAATAATTATCTTTCTAAAATTATTCAATTTCTCATTTCATATTATGATAATTTATATTTTAAATTTAATATCTTTACATTGTTCTCATAAAATAATAATAATATAAATAATAGTTTTAGTGATTTGGAATCAATGAGTTAACTACTATGATGTTCCTAAAGTGAGGCAACCTTGGTCAAACATTATGATACATTATGAAAATAAATAGTGTATTTTATATTTCCCTATGACATGAGTTCCACAATATATTGTTTTAGTTAAGGTAATATTGAATATTTTAGGGATTGGGATAAGATAAATTTATTAAAAATACTTGGGATAATGAAATGAATAAGTTTAAGTATAGTGTATCATCCTTAAATTTTAGAAAGGATTAGATTTTGTAGATTTAATAGGAATAAAAACATAGACTTGATATTGTATATGGATATAAGATAATACTAGATATAGGTTTGATTAATAACCCAAAAAATGGTACCTTGGGTAATAAATCAATCCTTATATGGTGCATGAAACAGAATCAGAATTGCAAACCTATTTTAACACCCATGGCATTTATCATTAGTCTAATCACATTATGTTTTTAAGACATGAAGAATGATTTTATTATATTAGGATGAGAATTTATAGAAAATATAACATAAAAAATTTCGAGAACCATAAGTAATTAATAATGAATTAAAATATTATCATTTAGAAATGAAATACATTTTTAAGTTCATTTTTTTGTGTAATTATCCTTCAACAAGTCTCTTTGGGTTTTAATTATACAAGGCTAAATATTGTATATTTGGTTGTCTTCATAATGGTTAATAATAAAAGTAACTAAATTTAAAATGAATTCCATTTAAAATTTATAGACGTTGCCTATGATATATCTAATAGTCTAATAATTAGTGTGAGAAATAGTATGTTTATAAGAAACAAGCTATCAATAATTATGATTAGAAATATTAAATTAATTGTGTTCCAATAGAAGAAAAATATGTTGATGATGAAGTCTCATAGAGGTTCTTTTAATAAAATGATAATGAATTATTTTTCAATTTTCATTATATGAAAAAATGTAGGAAAATTTAGAAATGAAATTGTCAAAATGGAACCAATAGTTTTTTTCTTTGGTAAATAATGGAATATATAAATGAATTTTCGAGGATAATTTAAGAGCTTAATGGACATAGTAAATAGATAAATAGCTCAACCTATTATAATATTTAAACTTCACTACCTTAAATATGACTAAATTATAGATTATCCATGTCAATTATGTAATCCAAGGGACAACAATGATATTAGACACCAGAAAATTCCTGAAAATGGAATTCCTATGAAACTAAAACTGTAAAGTGATTTTTGAAGAAAATTTACAGAGAGTAACAATGATCACACACTCAAGAACTATGAGCATTGTATAAATATATTCTTCTAACTACTCCCCTGTAGCTTGAATGTTTTACATAATTATAAAATAACCACCCCTACGATATGATGATAAATCATTTTTAAGAAAGTTTAATATTATTATTTTCATAGCCTAAGTACAAAAATCCTATATAATTGATGTGTATAGGAATGTGATTAATTTATAACCATATTATACAAACTATTGTCAAATTTATTATATAATACAAATTAATTGGTGATATAGACGTAAAGGAAATATTTTTTTCAATAAAGTAAAATCACCTCTAAAAATCATCATATATTAACCTATAAATTCAAGGTTGACTATAAACACCCTCTAAAGAATTTATACTATTATCATGGGGAATTTATAATAGTTCATTATAGGAAAACACAAAATTAGTAGCCATACTATTATGTGGGAATATATGAGTTCACATGTCCTTCAATTATTCTTTTGGAAAAAAAATCATTAGAGATTAAATTTGGATTCATTCCTATGTTATGAAAACACTATACTATTTTATTATTCATGAATAACTAAAATTATGTGACACTATTTTTTTAAGGTGGTAGGAGAATGTAATGACTAAATAAAGCAATATATATTTTCATTAATAAATATAAATTAAAAGAATATTATACATAAAAAAATGAACTAATATTAAACTATGATATATTAAAATACAATTTAACCATCTTAATATACCAATTAAATTAGTGGGAATAAAAGGAGGTAATCATTTTATAAAATATTTCTAAAAATCATAAATAAATGGAATTAGGTATATAGTGTTTTCCTTATAAAGAAAATTTATCTATGATTGGGAATGAGGTATAGTTTATATGGGTTTATCTGTATAATTTCTAAGATTAAATTAAATAGTTATAGTACGAGTAAAATAATATAAGAGATAAATTCATGCTTGTGGAAATTTCTATGTGATTTATGCTTGTGAAATCACTTCCCTCGAGGAAGAGAAGAGTTTCTTTTAATCATATATATTATTCTTAGATCATGTAGATATATTTAAATATAAATTATGATATTATAATCATGTAATTATACTTTTATTAATTTATTAATCACATTTATTATTCATATTTTTCATTCTAAATTTGAATAATTTTTTTCTTTTTGTATAAAATATAATTTATATTTAAATTTAATATTTAAAAAATTTATAATCATAGTTAAATATAACTAATTTAATTTTTGGTGTAATAATTATAAAATTGTCTTAATATTAATTATTTGGATTTTTTAGAAGACATTGGTTTTTATGTGAAATATAATTTGGGTAAAACATTAATTTTATAAAATTATTATAATACAAGAATGATTGAAATGTTTTTGAAACATTGGTCCTATGAAAATTTATATTTATTAAATAAAATTATTTCTTCAATAAAAACTATATTTAATTTATAAATCAAAGGATCAATTTTTTGGAAATATTAGTAATATTTTCCTATAATGAATGATATATTTGCTTATATTTAAAATTTAAGGTCATCTATAGTAGAAATTACATCCAACAGATTAGATTTAATAATTTAGATAATAATTATTAATAAATTTATCAAATAAAACATATTGTTTGGGAATAAAATTTTGATTAAAATGATTGATGTTGTTGACCACGATAATAGTAAAAATATTATTTTCATATAATTTTTTTCTTAATATTGTGATATTTTTATCTAATAATATCAGATAATATATTCTAAAAAAATATTTCTTATACTTTTTATAACACTTTTTAAATATATTATCACTCTTTCATTAATTATTCAATAGTAATAATATTAAAAACACTTAATGAAGAAAATACATTTATTTACACAATAATTTTCTATACATAGAATTTATTAATGTAATTGTAAATTTTCTATTATTTAGATATTTAATTAGATTAAATGTATAAAATATTTTTGTTCAACAGTTCATAAAATTTTTAATATGTATTATTTTTTATGTTAATTAATACAAATATAAATTGAGTAAAAACTACTTACCCTAGAAAAAAAATTTAAATATAAACACATTTGTTAATGACATAAAATATTATTAAAACAATTTTTCATATAATCAGTTTAGATATTATAGACCCAATATCCCCAAATATCCATTATTTCTCAATTTTATAGTCATTCACTCCAACAAAGTATAATTATACCATCCAAAAGTATATTTCAAAATTTCTATTTTCTGCACTTAGAAAAGAGGATGATATCAATTATTTCAATACTAAACTCTTCTTTAGATGTATCCTTGAATCCCTACCCAATTATAATCTCTTGGAATAAACTTATATTTCTTACATCCCATTTTTACTAAATGTTATCCTATGAACATTTGTTTTATGAAGTTCATCTTGGGGTAGTTCAAGGTCTTGACGTAAGTATTAGTTACATGTTTCCTTTTCTTCATAATCATTATCTTAACAAAATAGAAAATAAATTATAGTATAATTATATAATTATCCATACTATAATGAATTTTTCTTATAATAATAGATCAAGTCTTATTTCTTTTTCACATTTACATAGAAATATAAAAAAACACCAATTGTGAATTTTGTAGGCACTCTCCTGAAAGAAGAAACATCATCCATTTTCCACTGTTGCATCATTTTATTGGTTATATGGATGTAAATGAAGAATAAATTATAAATATATAATATAGTAACTATAAGGTAGTATAAATTTATAATCCTCTCTAGTTTTTTATCATTCATATGGAAGTTAAATTGCTAACCATTCATTACGCATACTATCACCTCTAAAAATTTAGGTTTTTCATTTTTCATCTTGATTTTCATTCATTATTCACTCAACATAATGTATATATAAGAGATAAAAATATGTAAAATATATTTATTCTTCGATTATATTTTTTTTAGGTCAAAAAAAATCCTAGCAATACTTCCATTTAAATTATGTTGTGTTTTTGTTTGAGTCCACAAACTCAGGTACATGAACAGTGCTATAAAATACTATCATAGATGACTATGTGAAGGAAAAAATATAATTAATATATTTAAATAAGAGAATAAAGAATTTTTTATTGGAAAGTTAAGTTTATATTTTTATTTAAAATATAGTTAACATGAAATTTTTTATAGCTAAAGTTACCAAAATAAGTTGACATTCATTCCATTTTCATGAGATAATTATAAAAAAAACATAATTGAATATCATAATAAAATAAAGTGTACTATGTTATGAAATAATGATAAATATTATTCTAATTATAGATATTGATTGTGGGTAATTTTTTAGATTTTTTAATACTTTTTATGGATTAATTATTAGATCATATAGTTGATTAAATGTTCATTAGTTGAAAAACACATGACTTGTTTAGTTAATATTCTTTTTAATTCTATGAAATGATAATCCAAAAAGGTATATGGAATGTATTGTGAGTAAATATATTATATTAATATATAAATTGAGATTTATATTTTTTTGTGATATACATGATGTATTTTATCAATAACAATAAGTATACAAATGATCAAATAACATAAAATCTATATATTTATTCTTATATTTATCATATCTAGAAATAAAAGTTTATTTTATTTTCAAAAATTAAATTATTTTATTACTATCCTAATAAGTCCTTCAATTAATATCTCAATATGAATTCAATAATATTGTCATTCTGAGTATCAAACATGGCATTATATCTATATCCATTCATTATCAATATAATTATTAATTAAAATATTCAAATGAAAAATGTAGATTCTAATTTTGTTTTTTGAAATTATTATTTTATATGAAAATTGGATATCTCATGAATCAATTATTTTTATTAAAAAAATAAATTCCATTCATAACAAAATAGAGACCTTAATATATTAGGTTCATTTTCGTAATGATATCCTAAATAAACCTAGAAATGATCCATTTTAATATTTACGAAAAAATTTATATATAAAGTGTACAATAAAATAAATACACTCTTAGAATGGATAAAATGAATGAACAGTTATAAGAATCATTCATTTAATAGAATATCACACAATTAAATAGAAATATATACAACCAAAATCAATAATAAAATTATATAATGGTATTATCTAGATTTATTTTATGAAATAAACCAATGAATTTCAAACAATAATTCATTTTTCTGATTATAGTAAAGTGACTATTTACAAGGAATGTGTAGGATATTATTTTTCATATATTTCTCATCCATTATATAATGTTTTAAAATAGATCAAATAGAGATTGAAATTGAGGGATATAATTAAGAAATGTTTTAAAATGATAAAAAATAATTCATAATATAGTGGCCCATAACCATAGTAAAAAGTTTTACATCATTTCCACACAAACATACATAAAAAATTAAAATATTATAAGATGAATAAAACTGAATAGTTTTATGTCTTCATCAACTATAAACATATTATAATGCAATAATAAAAATATATATATTAAAATTTATTCAATATTTCTTCTTGTATATAATTAATTAATTGATTTACAGTATACATTATTTATTTTAGGGGTCATTCTTTAGTATAAAACCATTAATTATTATAAATTTTAGCAATTTAAAATGTACTTTTTTTAAATTTTGGTGGCAGTGTTAGGTTATTTGATAGGGTTATCATATGATTACTGAAAATAAATGGGTTAATATCTATATTCCAGATATTTATCATTTCATCAAAAACACATAATTCTTATCTAGGGGGATGTTCAGTGAAATATTGTATACACTAACATAAAACATAATGTCTCATAAATGTTTATTAGTTTATCTACTTAATCAAAATTCAATAAATTTATTGTATTGTTAAATTACATGAACATTTTTTATTATGAATTATACATGGTATAAATAATTTTAATTCTATAACATAATCTCAATAAATTAGCATTATACATTTATTCTCACATACAGATTCATATATGCCCATTAATATACACAAGTAAAATATTTTATGATATAACAACTAATTAAATGGAGTATTTTTATACCAAAATACTTGGAATTATATAAACAATGTTACATTATTCACAACCTACCACCGTTAGGAATCCCTTCAGGGCCTTCAATTAAGATGGGAGTGACCCTCAAGGACCAAAACTAATGATAAATAAGGTGGAAACTATCACTGAGGGTATAATCACACATATGACAAGCATTATCCTGATAAATCCCAATAATATTCAATGAAACCACCAACTAAAACCATCATATATAAGACCAATATCCCCTAATTTCATGTAAAATAATAATAATATAAATACCAACCTGATACTATAAAAGAAATGTATTAGGTACCAACTCCACATCAATTCCCATGATCCATGATAATACTACATGAATTGATCCACAAAAATTCCCTAGATAATAAATAAATAGTTATATATGTGGTGAGGTGATCATTAAATGTATACCCATTAGTATTATACTGAATACCTCTCATGATAATAAATGAGGGGGATAATGTTTTAGTGAATAAACAATAGAATCTACATACACCTATAGATGGAAAACTAACCCAAAAGTGAGCATGGTCCACTCTTCCAATATTGATTCCAAATAAAATATATTAATTTCTATAGTATATTTGGAAGTAGACATATAAACACTTATTCACTAGTTTTTCACTCTCATGGCCTAACAACAAACATATAATCTCCTGGTAACATTGTTTGTCATGTCGAAACACACCATGACTCATAACAAAACCATAACATATATCACAACCAAATCATCACCCTATCATAAATTACACAATATAATATATCATATAACCACATCACATTACCATTATTTTATAGTATCATGATTCTGGATAAGAACAACCTCATTCCCACCTCTTACCATTCATGAACCCCACTATATCTTGTCACATCAATACATCACAGGGTCATATAGTACACACCTACTATACTATATGATAGTATATACCTTGAGTCATTAAACCACATAATAAACCTGGAAGGTATAATGGAAATGATAGAGTATCCATCTATATATTCCCTCAATAATATGGACACATTTTAAGAAACACATAAGCTAGGTTAATTGGGCATTGGTAAGGATATTTTAATCTGGTGGGGTTAATATTAAAATAACAGAAAACAAAAAATATATAATAAAATGCCCCGAATTATCCTAATAGGTTTATGAATTATTCAAAAAATTATATAAATATTAATAGAATTCCACTAATTTTTTATAAGACCTATTACAACACACCGTTATTCACTAGATGTTTTTAAACTACTAGGAAAACCACACTTACCATGAAAAATATCAATGAAATTCATCTTAGATTACACATTTATTTATATTATTTCATTTTTCCTTGGTTTTTCATTTTAATGTTTATATACCTTGATTATTCTATTTAATTCAGTTTTTGTATAAAATACAATTCAAATCTATGACACATGTTAATTTTTTGAATTACACTCCATATTATTTTATTTTAATTTCATTGATATACCATATACATTACTATGTTTTTCATTATCAAACACATTCCACTACTAATTGGAAACTACAAAAGATGTCGTATATCCATGCCAACCCAACCACCACCACACCATTTACACTGACACACCGTATTTCAAACTATTATTTGTTGCAAAAACCCCAATGAACAATCTATATAAACATCATATGAACAACCATATAATCCACCACATAATATCACAAAATTATCCATACAAACAAAACAAAAATAACTTTTAATTTAATATAAAATATAATTATTTATCATCATTAAACAAATTTAAAATTAAAACATTTAACTTTATGAATTCATTATATTCAGACAATTAGTTAATTTCTATCCTTATGTTGTTAGCTAATTAAAAGAGTTGATACCTTTAATAAATCACTAAATCAACATAATTATATAAACAAAACTCCAAATCATTTAATAATGACAAAAATAAAATTATCGAATCATATAAAAACATAGGATATACTCGTTCCCGTTTGATTTCATTATGACCATTTCATTACATTTATTTAGTTTATTCTAACCATTCCTTCAAGGTAAAAGGAGAACGATAATTCCATAATTTCACATAATTAATGAGTGATATATCTCAAATATCCTACCTTGATTTTATTCTTAATGTAAATTATAGAAATAAATATAATAATAATTTATCAACCACCTCCCAACTCAAAAGATATAACATTATGATTAAAAAATTAACTAACATAATGAAATAATAAAATATTATCCAAAATTTGATAACCAACACCAAATAAACATTTTAAAATAAATAGGACAATTAGTAAATGATGAATACGGGAGCTTATTACATCAAATCATATTTTTTTGGCCCTGATGAATCAGTTTTATTGAGTCCATAATAAGATAATTGGATGCACTAAGCAGTTCTAGGGTTATCTTGGGTACATAGAAAGAAAATAACAAAGATGAAATACTGGATATCTGACCACCAATTTATATTATAAACAATAAATACATTCTATATTGATTATAGGCATTCATCATGGATATAATAAGCCCAATAAAAGAAACTTATTAATCAGTAGCCTTTCCAAAACTTTACCTCACATAAACATTATGTTCTTTATAAAACATTTATAAAAATTGATAGACCCCAAGACATTAACTAGGAAATGGACAATGTATTTTCAATACCTAGATGACCCCATGACTTATTATTATATTTAATTGGAAATTGAATCACTATTTTCACTCACTATTCCCATTACAATTTTGTAGATATCTTACAATCTTGTTTTCATCCTCCCTTGTACAACATGACTCTAGCTCAACACATCACCCCCATACCCATTCTCCAGAGATTTTTTGTATCCCCATTTTACATAGGGAAACTCTTTATATACAAAACCCATCACTTTGGTAACCACTCGAGTGTGTCTATAATATATTTAACTAAATCATTTGGTTTATGTTTGAATGTCACATGACATGATGTGTGACACCCCACATATAAGGGGTCACTTAATAGTGGTGGGGTCCATGTGGGATATTTTTGGATGATTATTCCTTCAATATTATTAAAACATCCTCAAAAAAGTAACATCTATATATAAAAACAACATGAAAATAACAAATAACAAATCATCATTGTATCAATATAAACATAAAGTAACAACACATGCAACTAAAATGTGGTTCATGGAACCCAATATAAATAAAATTATCCCCATAATAAGTAGATCAGAAAATGGAATAAATTTACTAAGAAAAATATCAACAAACACCCATGGATGAAATACATTTGTAATACCACGCATCTTACCATTTTTACTTCTCGACATCCCACTACAACACAATTTCCCTTCACTAGTCACTAGTGAAAAAATCTACATGTGCACTGTGATTCCCGAGGAGGGTGTCCATAAAAAATGATATAGAATACCAACACTGATCCATAATATAAGTAAATATGACGTAATGGTGTATTACATGAATATAAATTCATCACAGACATGAAACATGTAGTTCATACAATCATAAGATATGTTTTTTGTCCTCAGAGATCGACTCTACCTACTTGAGCTCCATGTCCGAAAGAATGTAAAGAATTATCAAGTAACAAAAAACCTTCATAGGATAATACAAAAATATATTTCACATTTCCCTCTTAATGGGATATCCTATGTAAATTTTAGAAAAACATTTGATGCATCCCTCTTTGGGGAATAGTCAATATAGACTAACCTGCATGCTAAATAGTATATTATTCAAGAAATTCACATAAAATGTATAAATACCAGATGATAGGTCTGTATTACATCATATAATGAAATAACCATCTACCTAAAAAATCCAAATTCTAATGAACAACAAACATAGAACCATGGCTACACACTCACACACCATGTGTTCAAAAAACTAGCATATGAATCCTAGGATACAAACGAATTAGAAAATATCATACCACAACCCATATAAAATTTCATAATGATATATATCACCTAAACTAATTATGTATTTATCATTATCATGATTCATCAAGAGTTTCCTAACCTAATAATTGTCACACAGTAACCAAAAAAATCATGAAATCCCATGATCTCAAGATGTTCAACACAAACAACATCAGATTATGAGTCCAATTGGTGAAGGATAAAATTCTCCACATAAGGAATGAGAAAACAATAGAATAAGGTGGAAGATCATATATGTCTATATCAGCCAAAAAATATCTAAAAATTTAATGATTTTATCTCTCAGCAAGTTCACATTAATCCAATACCTATGTTTTTGGACGAGTTTCAAAATTCTTTCAAAAATAGAAGGAATCATAAGGAGTAATGAAAAATCGATTTATATAACAAAATAATAAATTAATGTTTCATTAATTTCCCATTATAAAAATAATAAACGTTTCCAAATTGAATCATATAAGATCATATAATTGAGTTGATGGTTTAATTCATTTTTAATACCAAATGACATCCACCAGGACTTACACCATGATCATTCCTTCAACATGGTGTTCTTAAAAAAACTGGACAAAACGGATAATCCTATGTGGTGTTTTCTAGTACTATATAATTTTCCTCCACCATTCCCTTTAAAAATTGAATAGTGAGGTGTTCCCAGATATTTCTCATATACACTATCCCCATCAACCATTACATGTCCTTAATAATTTTTCCCTTTTAATTTTTTACATAGAAGCACACTAGGGTATAAATAATCTTCTATAGGGTATGTTGTTGGCTATTTTGTAGAAAAAACAATAAATTGATATATTATTTTTTTAACACTTCCAACACAAACTAGACTGATGTTCTTTCATCATAAGGCACAAAACATCAGCTATGAATATATTGAACATAAATTAACAGACCCATTGAAAATAATGGTTTTAAAATTTTCATCAACTAATAAATTATTTTCATAGTGGAGCATCTCCCATGGTATGGTTAGTTAAATATTCCCACTATTCTAGAATGACAATCTTCCCTTCCAAATTTTCATCCTTGATCTTCCCATTTTTTCCTAAAATTAGAACAATTGGAGC
Organism: Viscum album; assembly: GCA_963277665.1. Lineage (NCBI taxonomy): Eukaryota > Viridiplantae > Streptophyta > Magnoliopsida > Santalales > Viscaceae > Viscum > Viscum album. The sequence goes on along the minus strand of OY728133.1, from coordinate 1,860,295,841 downwards.
ATTAATTCCTCGTAGAAACCAATAAATATTATATACAATCCAAATATACCACTATATAAAGATTCATCATGTTCTGACTAAATATCCACAAATTTGATAACATTTATTGAATCATGCATGTATATCAAAAGATGATAATCATTGAATACATCATGCATTAATCTATAACATGTAGGGTTATCTAACTGATAGGATATCATTTTAATTCATTTGATGATCTAAAATAACTCAACATAACATGATTTCAAATTATTATTCATCCTAAATATCTTATTCTCCAACAAATTGGAATCCTTTAAGAAATCTTATTCCCCCACCTCCAACTACAAGGTTTATCTCCACTGGATGAAATATGATCACTCTATACCCTAGAACATAACCTATCACATCTAATTCAACAAAACCCATACTGAGGTTTCATAAATCACACTAGTTCCAACAAATATAACTCCCCCTCCCCAATGAAATCATATTACTAATGGAGTGGTAATCCATATAGTGCCTCAAATAAAACTAAATAAATCAGTGACATGATTCTTTTATTGTATGTGAACACTATATGGGCCATATGATCATCCCAAACTCTTTTAAAATCAAAAATAAACACTCAAATAATAACATCCAAAAGTAGGAATATTAATATTCACTATCCATCGGTATAAGGATGATAAGACAAACTGATACACAACTGAGTCCCCATAAAATTATATAGGAAGTGAAAATAAGTTCAATATGAACCAATTATCTCTATCATAAACCATTCTTGAAGTAAGTCCTTCTGACATAAAAATATCTTAATCACATGTCTTACCTATATCTTCTACAATGTTAATATCCTAGATCATAAATATGTGATCCAACATGGTTAACCAATTCGTTACAACCCTTACATAATATTTACCACTCATGGATTAACTAAATCATGTAAAAAGGTCCATCAATACATAATCTTAGTTCCTCAAGGAAATTATAATTGGCTGGTGTAACCCTCCAAGTCCCTGATCCACTAAATTGTTCCATAAATATTCAAACAAAGGGTGACAAAGCCTACAATATCTATTTTTGTACTAGTCTATATTAATTATGATTAGATATCATGAAACATATTAGATAACCATTGATTCATTGATCAATATGATTCATGGGAGTCCTCATTCATCTTTTCATTTGTTGAATAAGTAATTAACACACTAACATGAACTACAATCACATCACATTCATCTATGTTCCATCCTAGAATGGAACTATTTTATATCAACCTATAGTTTATCATGATATAGTATAGATCATAATTCTAATATGGATTCACTCACTGCACTAATTATTATTTGATCACCAAGGGTTCCTTGTTAACTACCCATTGAACTGTAGTTATTCCCACTTTTGAGTCTTCAATAAATTCCATTACCATCAACCCTACATCAATATTTCTCTCTCAGAATTCTTTTTTCCTCTTGTAAAGATAAGTTGTAAGAATATTACCATTTCTTGGAGAATACACTATATCAACTTCAAATTCATTATAGTATTATACCCAATTTCTTTGATGAATATTCTATTCTTGATTGGAGAAAAAATACCACATACTCTTGTGGTCCATGGATAAGAAAAATATCTTAAAGAACAGGTAGTGACACCAAAATTTAAACATAAGAACTATAAATGAATACCCCCATCATGAGTAAGGTAGTTAGTGTTGTTGGGTCATATCTGATGATAACCTTATGAACCTACATTATCATTTTATATCTTTTTAGATCCAATACCAACACTAGATGTTTCACAATATAATGCATACTAAAATCTGGGCTCTAGAAGAATTATTATCTGATATGATGTGAAATTTTTATGTATCTCTAAAAATGAAACATCAAATTTTACTATCTATTTAATGTAGACTTCCATTTTTTTAAACACACTCATAGGTTCTTATAGGTTTAATTATTCACTAGTGAATGCATTGTATTACACAACCAAACTAAGGATGCATCGATTTTCAAATGTATTCCCAGTCCATTCCCAAGACATCACCACATCTACTTTTTTTGGATAAACATAAATTCCTTCTTGATAAACCGCATTCATAAGAAAACAAAACTCTTGAATCCAAAAGATACATATTGATAACAATCCAGAAATCTATTGTGAACAATGTGTAGTCAATATGATATATTGATGTTTTGAATATTATTTCAAGGTTGTGAAATATGATAGCTTGTCATAAAAGAAAAGAAATATGAATGAGTAAAATTATGGATGAATGGTCTTGTTTATGATATCCAAGATCATTATTAGAGCATTTTTTTAGTCCATAGAGAATAATATAATACATATAAAACCTTTCACCTTGACCAAAACAATTTCTTTATTATGTATTTCTCTAATACTTCAAGATACTAGTAGAAGAAACATTTATAAATCAATGAAAACAACTATACACATATGAATTGATCTCAAAGGTATTTAACCCATATAAATAGTCATGGTTTTCATAGTAATGTGAATCATTATCCCATTGTCCAAAAAACCCTACAGACTGACATCCAACTTTGTTGTAAACAATAATAGGGAACCCATATGTAAAATGGACAATGAGAAAATTTATTTATATTTTTGATATTAATGTTGTACCTTTGGAAATATCAATTCAGTTGACACCATATAATGTGGGGGAATGAATATAGGTTACTCACTTGGAATGATTTTATCATCAAATTTAACTCCACAGTCAATAAAAACCCCTAATAAATACATTTGAAAGAAATAATAGAACTGGTCAATAATGATAAGAATAGAGGAGGGTGTCTGTAACGACCCAAATATAGAGTCACTCAACTGGTGCCCCATACCCAGTTCTCCACATGACCTCAAGCTCATTTCCCCAAACACCAGTGGATGCTGACTAGCAGCAAGGGCCTTGGTGAGTCTATGGAGAAACTATGCCCTCATTTGGTAAGGTATACATCTGAAGGATAAACAAAAAAAATAGCGGAAGTAGTAAACAACATACAACAACTAAAACTAAATATTAGAAACAATGTATAATATAATAATGATGATAATGATGTAGTAGGTAAAATTATATAAAGAATGAAGCAAACACAACAACGTGGTGAAATAAAATTGTGACCAATGTACTAAAAGTAAACTACAACTCCAGCAGCATCAAAAGCCTAGGCTCGGTCCTATTCTCTCCATCTCCAACCAGCAATCATGTACCTGAAGTAGAAGGGAAACACTCCCTATCCACACCTACAACCATATAACCTGTTTGGGCCGAAAAGTAGGACCCAAATAGGGTGTGAGACTAATCTCAGTATGCAACCACCACAAGATCTGTGCCCTACTGTTAGTGATCAATATAAAAAAAGTAAATGAAATAAATGAAACAGAGAAACATGAGTACACTAATGTAAACACACCTATGAATCTCCATTCACATTTATTTATTAATAAAATTATGTCATTTATTTATCACCCAAGGAATCTAGGAACAACTCTATATTCCCAAAGCATAGCAATTAACACAACATGTATCTCAGCAGACTACCTAAACTACAAGCAGTACAAAACACAATCTTATTCTTTGGCTTGGTGGACTCGTCACAACCAACCAAACAATATTCACACTGACTCTCTAGTTGAATCATACTAGTAGTCCCCTATATTCATGTAATCATACAAAGGCACAGACACTCTGGGAAGCACTCAACGTCGATTCCCCTATGGTCTTGAAAATATAGGTATAGACTCTCTAAGGAAGAAATTACATATAATTCATCCTATAGTCTCGATACGTAACTAAAGAAACTCTAAGGAAGCAGAAATTCCATTTCCTATAGGTCCTATGAACGATAATAATTTTTAACAGACTCTCTAAGGAATCCCTTTTTCATCAATTCCCTTTTTAGTCTACCACACAAGGTTCACACAGCATTGAGCGGTCTAGTCATGTGTAATCGACTGTCAGCAACCCTAAGTAAGTTAAAAACTACTTGGATAATAGCTACAATACATCAGTAGCATATAAACATTAGGAAATACATGAAATCAATTATATTAAGGTAGGAAATCAATGAAACAAAGTATGCCTCACAGGCAACCTAATCCAAACGGTGGTAAACAACCAAAACAAGGTAAAACACCCATGTGGTGATCCTAAAACCTGCTAAGAAGAAAGCATTATTCATCTAATAGCCTCCAGCACACAAAATATCTAAGGAAGGTAATAATATAATATCAAAACCCTTACCAGATATACCTGAAACATGGGAATCTGGTACTTTTTCACGAAAACAAAAAGACGTTCAACGTAGGGCGAAAAACCACCTACCTCGATCCTATGAGATCGATATACTTGAACCACGAGGCTTGATTCTACATAGAACATCGTAGATCTACGAAAATGCACAAAACATTCAACCCACGATATCATGTGAAAGAGGGGAAATCATGGAATGAAACTCAAGAAGAAGGAAGAGCTCACTGATGTGGTTTCAACACAATCGATGATGGTTGATTTGGCAAACAGACGGAGGCTTGGGGGCTCGGAGGACATTCGCAGCCATACGGGATGCTCTTGGTTGAATAAATTGGAGAATAACATGATTCTGTCGATTAGGTAGGACCCCCGTCCGTTTAATGAAAAAACGTACATGGCATGTATGTTTAGAGTACACGGCGTGTACTTGGTTTTTTCGTACACCGCATTAAGTGGCCTCCACATCACCCCTACACATCGTGTGTGTAGACCAAACATGGCTAGCACACGGCCTTGTGCGGAATCGAAGTACACGGTGTGTACTTATAAAGTAAACAACATGTACTTTGAAAATTTCCAAATTTCCTTCGTTTCCTCAAAAACAAAGAAAAATAGAAAAAAATAACTGAAAATAAGGTTCAGGTTCTTAAAAAATTCCCCCCTTATAGAAATTCGTCCCCGAATTTCCCTAGCAAGGTGGCGATGAAGGATCCTCGAACAACTCTGGCCACCATGATCGCATATCGGTCTCGCTCTCCCATGTCTCGTCATGTACTCACCTGTGCTACCATAGCACCCGTACGAGAGGAACATACCGACCATAGAGAACCTTCGTACTATGATCAAAAACTTGGATAAGATGCTCTTCAAACGATGCATCCACTTTGAGCTCAACCTATTAGGGTTGAAAAACATGAGAAGGGTCTGAGAAATAGTGTCAAAGCTGTGAAACATGGAAGACTTCATGCATATCCTGGTACTTCTGAGGTAACTACAACCTATAAGAAACCAGCCCGACTCTCTCCAGAACCTCAAACGGACCAACGTATCTCGGTGAAAGCTTACCCTACCTCCTGATCCCCTTGTGTCACAACCTCGGGGTAACACGTAGGAAAACCTGATCTCCGACTTTGATCTCCAAAGGTCTTCTCCGCTGATCAGCATAAGACATCGGTTGAAACTATGTAGTAGCCATACTTTTCTGAATCAACTGCACCGGTTCTGTAGTCTCCTGAACAAGACGAGGTCACAGCATAGCTACCTCTCCTACCTCTATCCAACAGAACGGTGATCGACATGACCTACCATACAAATCCTCATAAGGTTCCATTTGAATATTTTATTGAAAAATATTATTTTAGGCAAACCCCACAAGAGGTATAAGTTTCTACCAAAAAATTCCAAAATCATGGATGTATGCTCGCAGCATGTCCTCTTGCACCTGAATCGTGCGCTCGGACTGGCCATATGTTTGGGGATGATAAGATGTACTCAGAAGTACCTATGTACCCAAATCCCTTTGTAACCCTTGCTAGAAATGAAACATAAAGTGGGTATCTTTATCTGAAATGATAGTACCTGGAACCCCATGAAAGTGTACAATCTCACAAATATACAACCGTCCAATCTCATCAACACTGAAGGTCTCCTTAATCAGCAATAAGTGAGAAACCATCGTGTGCCTCTTAACGGAAACCCATAATACATCATTCCCTCAAGGAAATCTCAATAAACCTATCACGAAGTCCATAGCGGCATCGTTCCACTTTCACTCGAGAATGGGTAGCTGCTGTAAAAGCCCTACTGGTCGTTGGTGCTCCGCATTCACCTACTAACAAGTGGAACATCTCATGCCAAAACCAGCAACATCTCTCTTCATACCTGGCCACCAAAATTGGTGGTGTAGATAATGATAAATCTTGGTGACTCCAGGGGGAACTACCAAAACTAAGGACTGAAAGTATCTCATCATCTCCTCATGTATATCTGCTAGCACCCTTATGTATCCTTGGAAACGCTAGATCTCATCCTTGTATACGGTCCCTCTAGGAAGAGGGTCCCCTCATAACATGCTTTCCTATAAGACAGGGCCTTCAGAATCCAATAGTTGCCTCATTCGAACTCGGTCAAAAATGGAAGAGGTAACAGGTACATTAGAAAGAAAAGTCTAACCCTGTCTATCGTGCACCTCCAAATGAATTTCGGAGAACAGACCCATAAGATGCCACTCGCTACTAGCCTCCAGAACTACCTGTATCTATGTCCTCCTGCTCAGTGCGTCTGCCACAACATTGCCTTTCCCAGGCGTATAATCAAGTTTGAAATTGAATGACTGTAGGAACTCAACCCACATACGCTATCTTGGATATGAGTCACACTGCATGAAGATATACATGAGGCCCTTGTGGTTAGTGTATACCATAAAATTCACTCCCATAACATAATGTCTCCAACAACGCAAATAATAAACGACTGCAGCCAATTCCAGGTCATGCGGAGGATAGTTCATCTCATGTGGCCTCAAATGCCAAGATCCATACGCAACAACATGATTCTCCACCAAAAGAACTGCTCTAATACCGATGCCAAATGGATTACAGAAAACTGTATAACTCTTGGCCGGCTCCGAAAAAACTAGAATCAGTACTGAAGTAAATCTCACGTTTAGCTTCTGAAAGGCTGAATTGTAGGCCTCCTACCAAACATACTTCACCCCCTTCTTAGTCAAGCCCATCAACGACATTGCTAAGCGTGAGAAGTCTAGTATAAGCTTCCTGTAGTAACCTGCCAGACCTAAGAGACTTCGTACCTTTACGACATTATTCGGCTGCTCCGAGGTAACTACTTCTTTCAACTTCTCGGGGTCTACCGATACTCTTTTCTCTGAGATGACATGACCTAGAAAGTGAATCTTGACAATCCAAAAGTGTCACTTTGAGAGATTATCATATAACTGAGGCTCCCTTGGTGTACTCAAAATGATCTCAAGACCGGTAGCATGGTTGTGACGAGTGAGAGAGTACACCAAGATATTTTCCACGAAAACCACCACGAAAGAATCCATGTAAGGATGGAAAACTCTGTTCATCAGTCCCATGAAAACTTCTGGCGTGCTCTTAAGACCGAATGGCATAACCAAATACTCATATAGACCATACCTGCATGGGAAGGATATAAGAGGTATATTAGATGGTCTGACATGCAATTGATGATATCCGGATCTCAGGTCGATCTTCAAGAACACTCTGTCTCTTCAAAGCTAATAAAAGAGATCATCTATCCATGGAAATGGATATCGGTTCTTCACTGTTAACTAGTTTAGCTTCCAATAATCCACACAAAGCCTCAGGGTGTTGTCTGCCTTCTTCGCAAATAGGAAATGAGAACCCCAAAGAGAATTATTGGGTCAGATAAAACCCCCTACATGCAACTCCTCCAACTCCTTCCTGAGCTCCCGCAACTCAGGTGTAGCCATCCTATACAGAGGAATGGACACCGGTGCTGCTCCTAGAACATGCTCGATAGAAAATTCTACCTCATGCTCTAGACGAAAACCTAAAAATACTTCTGGAAATACATTTGGAAAGAGATTAACCACTGGAGGAAAATCTCTATGAGAATTCCCCTGGTCCACCAGATATAAGCTGGTAATCTGGGCCATAACACCTCCCAACCCATGATGCTCTGGTCCAGCTCTGGACGCCTAGCCATTCCATTCGCCCTTGTGAAGAAAAGATCTTCCCTCCGGTGATGTGAAACTCACCCTATGATGATAGAAATCGAAAAAAAGCCGATAAGGGAACTAACTAATCCTTTCAGAGAATGACATCATATCCTGTCACCTCCAAAACATAGAGACTCTATGAAAAATGACACCCACCAACCTCAAGGGGGCAGTCTAGGCACTGATGCACACTATCAGTTCTTGTTCTCAACGGAGTTTCTATCTTCATAATATCCTCATGAGTATAAATAGTAAGTATAAGGATTTCGACAGAATGCAAAAAAATAAATATATGAGAATCTCTTGTATCAAAAAGTGCAGAGGATAAAACTGAGGCTACTAAAATTGTACCTTAAACATTAGATGGTCCAGGATCCTACTTCTTATGGATCTGCTCTATCGCAAAAGTCTGGCCTACTCCGCGTCCCTGTGTAGCAGCCTGAGATCCTTGATCTGAACCTCCCTGAGTGTGACCACTTTTTCCATGGCCTCTACCATGACCTTAATGACGTAAAGAACTGCAGCCCCCAGTCTGATGTGGAGCTGGTCATCTGGCTCCTTTCTGCGGAGTCAAAACTGATCCTCCTTTACGAGCTGCTGGAAGAAGAACATTGTTGAAACGTTGCAGATGACCAATCTTGCTGCATGATCGGCACTCCACTAGGTCTCTCAGGAACTGAGGCTTCTTATGCCCATTTTTCCCACACTGATATCACGCCACATGGTTTCTAGAAGGATGATCTCATCTACCAGAAGGAATATCTCACTTCCTCGAGTCACATCGTGTAGACTCTCGGTAGCTCTTCCTACTGTCTACCAAAAACAGATCAGCCTTGGAAGCTGAACCACCCTAGTCCAAAGCCCCATCCTCCCTCAGGTTTCTCTCAATGATAAGCGCCATGATGACTATCAGAGTAATAGAAGTCAACTGGAAGACGTTCACCTGCGATCTGATGTCCGGTCTGTGGCCTTCCTCAAAATTCCTCACAAAAAACAGCTCTTCATTCCCCAGAACGGGAGTGGAACGTGGTAAATCTGTGAAGCGAGAGGAATAATCTATAACTGTGAGAGTACCCTGCTGTAGGTTCATGAATTCTCTGGCTCTGTCAGCCCTCAGCGTCTCCAGTTAGAAGTAGTCGTAGAACGTATGCAAAAACTCGTTCTGAGCCATAACCTGTTGGCAGCCTGCCTACAAAACCACATCCCACCTTCTCTTCTTAGAGTCTCACAACATATAAGTCGTGAGCATCACTCTCCTCTCCGGAGGCATCTCCCTATGCTTGAAGATGGATAGCATGGCTTCTATCCATGACTTCGTAGCCTGCGGTCCTCCATCCCCTATAAACCTGGGAGGATACTGCTATTGAAAAACCTACGTCAGCTATCCCATAGACAGGGCAGGATGATGTGCTCCCTGGAAGGTATGCATGAATCTCATGAAACTCTCTCTAAACAGAGTGTCAACACCATTTTCTGGAATTAATTTATGTTCTATATCTAGAATGATAGGCTGAACTACTAGTACTACCTGATCAACCGTAACCGGCATATGGTCACTGCCAGTTTCCTGACGTGCAACAGGAGGATGTCATGGTTCCATGAGTCTGCAAGGTCACAAGCACACTTTTATTAAAGACGAACACAGTTTCAACTTAAGAGATTAAAATGGAACTAGAGAGTAAAACACTAAAATTTGGGAAAAACATGATTACACGGCGTGTAGTACAACTACATGGCGTGTTTCCTGAAATTTTCCTTGGCGTGTACCTTGGCCATACATGGCTGTGTAGACCACTCGGAAACACGGTGTGTTCTCAAACTACACGGCGTATACTTACCCTTTTTCTTCATACCTGATTACTCCCACACGGATAGGAACACGAACTGTCCTAGTAGGAATCAACATGGCGTTTTTTCCACTACACGACGTGTCCTTAGAATTTATCCCCTGTCTGTTTCGTTAGTCACACAGTCTGGTACACAGACCACTACTACACGGCCTTTCAACATGGTATGTCATGTGTTTCCCAACGGCTTTCCCAAAACATGTATTCACCTACACAACTAGGTCACATGGATCCTATAAGACAATACTACATGGCGTGTTCAAGGATGAAACAGTGTGTAATAGACATGCCTTACCTGGCCCTTGTTGTTAGTGACACGGCCTGACACACTGACGACCCTACACGGCGTGTTCCTAATGGACACAGCGTGTACGAGAAAGGTAACATCATCCCGTGTTGTTAGCTACACGGCTAGACACCCAAGTCATACTACACAGAATGTAAAATAGTACACGACCTGTTATTATAAGAACATTCATAACCACGTGTCCTTGCCCACACAGTGAGTGACACGACAAAAAACTACACGGCATGTATTAATGCAGTACACAATGTGTATTCTGGGTTTTTCCAGACAGTAGCCTTAGAACTGCACCGGAGCCTAGAAAACATAGAAAGACAGGTGTTAAGTTTCCAAATTCCGATCCGTGGGGCCCATACTCCCCACGAATCAAATCATGGCATCATAACAATGCATACAACAATTAAACAGTATAACAAACTCATGATCCACCAAATTCCGATACTTGGGGGCCCATAAAGCCTCTAAGACCAAAGTTTGGCATATATGATTAAGAATATCTAAAAAATGATACCCTGTTAACATATTACATATTATATCACATCATCTTTAACAACAGCATTCATCGACTATCACAAATTCTATCACAACAACATGCAATTTATTAACCAATCTAGATTGCATAGAAAAATGCATGACATGGGATTTCCTAAAAAGTGCCTATATGATGAATGAGATGGCATACCCTCGTCTCATCGGGTTGCAAAAAAATAGAACCACAATCATATAAACAGTAACAGCATAAAACAAGTGCAGCACCCAATGGTGAAATCAATTAAACTGTAACATTTTCAAAACATGAAAATTAAAATATTTGAGGTAACCTGGATTTTTCCTTACACACAGGTTTTAGAACACCCAGGCACAACTATTTACCATTTACCTATTCCGTCCTATCCTTGTCTAACGTCTCCAAATAGTAATTCAGTAGAAAATAGAAGAAACTCCTCTAATAACACTTTGTAATGACAAGAATCCAAATCCACTCAACTGGTGCCCTGTACCCAGTTCACCACATGACCTCAAACACGTTTCCCCAAATATCAGAGGTTGTAGACTAGCAGTGAGGGCCATGGTGATTCTTTGGGAAAACTATGACCTCATTCGGTAAGGTATATAATGGAAGGATAAACATAAACAATAGCAGAAGCAGTAAACGGCATATAACAACTGAAACTAAAAAACAGAAACATTTTTTTTAGAAAAGTGATGACATGAACTCGTTTCCCAGCTCATGTCATAAAATGAGTTTATTTAATGAAAATTTTCCATACAAAACACGAGGAGTAATGTGATTACTTCAGTAGGCAATTAAGGGGTGCATAAGGAAAATCAAACAGAAAAACCAGTATTCCAAATTAGCACCTTCAAAATGAAAAGGGATCTTCTATCTACGATCATCGAGCAAGGATCTTCACATCAAGCGATAAAAGATGTAGGAAACAGGGCATATGACATTAATAATAACTTCAAACCAAGAATGAAAAGCATTTTATAGTCATAGCAAACTCCAATGCAGGTATAAGTATCTAATGAAAGCATCAAAAACAACAATGTGATGAAATACAACCGAGAACAATGTACTAAAAGTAAATAGCAACTCCAACAGCATCGCAAGCCTAGGATCGGTCCAATGATCTCTGGCTCCAACCAGCAATCATGTACTTGAAGTAGGAGGGCCATAATACCTATCCACACCTGCAACCATATAACCTGTTTGAGCCAAAAATCAGAACCCAAACAGGGTGTGAGACTAATCCCAGAAGGCAACCACCAAGAGATCTGTGCCCTACTGTCAGTGATCAATATAGAAAAAGTAAATGAAATAAATGCAGCAGAGAAACAGGAGTACACTAAAGTAAACAATCCTATGAATCTCCATTCACATTTATTTATTAATTAAATTCAGTCATTTAATTATCACCCAAGGAATCTAGAAACAACTCTATATTCCCATAGCATATCAAGTAACACAACAGGTATCTCAACTGACTGCCTAAACTACAAGTGGTACAAAACACAAGCTTGTTCTTTGGCTTGGTGGACTCGTCACAACCAACCATACAATATTTACATTGACTCTATGGGTGGCTCATATTGGAAGACCCCTATAGTCATGTAATCATACAAAGGCACAAACACTCTGGAAGCAGTCACCGTCAATTCCCCTATGGTCTTGCAACGATAGGTATAGACTCTCTGAGGAATTACTTAAGTCTAATTCCCCTTATTGCCACGTTACGTAACTAAGGAAACTATGAGAAATCAAAAATTCTAATTCCAATAGGTCCTACGAATGATACTAATTTATAAAAGACTCTCTAGGGATGCCCTTAATCATTAATTCCATCTTTAGTCTACCATAACAGGTTCACACAACACTGAGCAGTCTAGTCGTGCGTAATCGACTATCAGCGGCCCTAAGTAAGTTCGAAAACTACTTGGATATTAGCTATAATGCATCAAAAGCATATAAACAGTAGGAAATACATGCAATAAATTATATTAAGGCAGGAAATCAATGCAACAAAGTATGACTCATAGGACACCGGAGCCAAACGGTGGTAAATAACCAAGATATGGGAAAACACCCATGCGGTGATCCTCAATCTTGATAACAAGAAAACATTATTCATCTAATAGCCTCTATCACACAAGAAATCTAATGAAGATAATAAAACATGATCAAAACCCTAACACTAGATACCAGAAACATGGGAATATGTTACTTTTGCACAAAAACTCTAAGACGTTCAACGTAGGGCAACAAACCACCTACCTCAATCCTAGAGATCGATATACATGAACCACGATTCTTGATTCTCCTTAGAACGTCATAGATCTACGAAAACGAAAAAAACATTCAACCCACGATATCTTGAGAAAGAGGGGAAATCATGGAATAAAACTCAAGAAGGAAGAGCTCACCACTGCGATTCCAACGCAATTGACGATGGTCGATTCAACAAACAGATGGAGGCTCGGGGTCTTGGAGGATGTTCGCGGTCATACGGGACGCTCTCAGTCGAAGAACCTCGAGAAGAAGATGATTCTATCGATTAGGCACGACCTCGGTCTGTTTGATGAAAAAAAATTATGTACATGACGTGTACTAGGATTTTCCATACAACGCATTAAGCATCCTCCACAAATCCTCTACACACCGTGTGTGTAGCTTGGACATGGCCAGCACACGACCTTACGCGACATCAAAGTACACGTCCTGTACCTATAAAGTACACGATGTGTACATTGAAAATTTCTATATTTTCCTCTATTCCTAAAAAACAACCAAAAAGATAAAAACATACCCTAAAAAAGGTCTGAGTTCTTACAGTGTCACTATTAGATTTGGAAGAAGGATCCTTATATCTAGTTATGTTGAAACAATTACACATTGATGATGTTATTGTCTCCCCTACCTACATTAACATTTCATTCACTAATCAACGTAAATTTCTCCCCATTATGTGACATAATAGTTTTTCTTCTTTGATAATAACTAATGATTACATGGAATCTGTTCATCCATTCAATTACCAATATTACCTTAAAACTCAAAATCTATAAAATTGAGAAGCTCCACACATTTTCAAGTCTAACAATCAGAAATAGAAATTAATGAAACATATTAAGACACACCAAATTAATACAAAATGGTGTATTGATTCAAACATTATCAATAGATAACATAAACTGTAATTATATACCCAAAACCACTTAACCATATTTAAATGAATTGGATGCTCCAGTGTTATAAATGGAAATAGATAGAGTAGTGGAAATCCTGGAAAATCATGGAACTATTGTTGTTCCCTCTCTACCATCAACCGGAACCTGATTGACCATATAAACCATACTATCATCAAATATAATATTGAATACAAGATCTTGAGTAACATACTTTACTGATTTATTTGGGGAATGTTCCTACTACTATGGTCCTCCATCAATATCATGATCTAATATTTCTACACACAACTACGAAGCCTTATCTTATAACATATTCAGATGACTGGTCCAACCAATCTCTTGACAATTCACAAGATAAGGAGGATAACAAATTCGATAGTTTCCTCTATAAACATAATTAAAGAACATAGAATATTAAACTACCATAAAGGGGTTAGAATTTCAATCTCTATTTGTCTTACTATAAAATACTAACCTGATGTCCATATGTTGACATCCCTTTCATAATTCGTGAATAAGAAATGGGGAATTCCTCAGAAAGTATACAATTAGATCTATTAGTTGTTGTAAGAATAACAAAAACTATATCATCCATTATTTTCTACTTTAATGTTAGAAAAAATTAAACATTTGAAGTGTATTGTGTTATATCAATGTTCCTAACTAGAAGTCTCTTATCTAGATAATGATCATTCCCAATTTTAGGGCCTTCTACACCATTTACCTATCTAGTATAATTGAATGTATGATTAAATCAATGAGTATCAGTAAATAGATATACTATAACATCAATAAGCATTTTATCATCATGATCCCCTTTTCAGGGTTTGGCTTTATTTCATGAGGGATGAATTCCTATAAGAAATGGTCATTACGGGTCACCAACATCAGTAATTTAATCTTTAATAAATTGAATCATAATGTTACAATATTTTCTAGTAGCTACCTAAAGAATAACGGTTTAAATATTTACCATTTGACCCTTCAGGATATTACCTCTTGGAATATTGATTTGATGATCTATATCCAATAATATGTATATTGAGGGCCTATAGTGCATGTAAAGGCTAATGGATACTGAATTTGGAATTACTAATAATATTCTATGAAAAACATTCATCACATATTGTCTTCTACACCAAACATAAGTACTATTATGAGGGTTCTTAGTTCTATTGGTTCTTCATATTTTTTTACTAGTGTAACCATGATATCTTTCTCAGAAATATCTCTTGCACAACAGCTGGTGAAATTAAGAATTCCTCTTCTCTGGAATCATTATAGAAAACTTCCATAATTTTATGTGAGAAGTTTCTATACAACAATATTTCCTAATATCTTAGACTTACTTTTAAAAAAAGTGACATCTAACAAAAATTGTAGATAATTTATCATAGATACAAATTATGGGTTCCAACAAAGTCCAACCTTAAAGAAGATTAATAAACAAGGAAAACCCACCCAAGAAATACCTATGGGACAAAAAAATCCTCGACTAAAAGAATATTATTCACCACCATATATTTTTATATTCATAAATAGAATACTTATGATAAAATAAATGAATGTGAGGAATAATATACCTTAAGAAATATTATAATTTTAATGTGCATTTTGATTATATGGGATCCATATAATAATGGATACATGGTTGTTACATGTGATTCTACATTCTTAGAAAAGATGTGTGGATTCACATTAAATTCAAATTATCATCCTAAAAATATCATATGCATCACTTAATGGTGAATATAAATCATGTAACATAAAAAAGAGAGAATCAATACCTTTTTTCTATGGAAACACTACTGTACACTATGAAATTCTAGCCATTCACTTACATTGTTCCCTTTCTAGAGTCCTCGAAATCATATCTATTCTCTACCATATATCAAATAAAGGTTTATAGGAATTTTTTGTAAACTAAATATGATAAAAATAATTGAACACCCATTCTAAAATGATAGGGTTATATTGGGAATTCCACACAATAAAATGTGCACCACCCAGTATGCAAGAGGTTACAATTTAGTAGAAAAGGCCAAGAGGGTTGTTGTTGGAAGAATATTCCTTATGTATTATATAGTCATAGTATACAGTGAAACTGATATGAATGAAATCAATAAAGGAATAATAAATAATAAATCATTATAGTAGCAGTACACAAATAAAGTAACAACCAATGTAATTAATACATTGAATGATTATCACAGAACAAAAAATGACAAAATGGATCCCTATAGGATATATATCAATTAATGGTATAATGTGACTTACAAAAAACAATATCATATATACAAGACCGATGTCCATATTATAATGTTCACATCGTCCTACCTCACTTTCCTAACTAACCTCTATATAGACCTTACCTTTCACCTCATCCATGATCCTAAAGTTTCTATCAAAAATGATATTTCCAAGTAGGTTGTGATTAGAAATATTATAATATTAACGATAGTACATAACATAATGTCATAATATATACATATTAATTCTATGAAAATAAACATTGTGTGGATATGAAACATGAGTAGCAGACTAGCATAACATATGTTCCGGATCCTTAGAGGCTGAATTTTCCTTATTTGGATCCATGATGGAAGGAATATAAACTAATAGCGAGAAAAATCACCACATAGTGGGATATCCAAAAACATGTTTTTCATATCCCACTTAATGGTTTAAACAATGTATATATATAAAATATGTCTGACACATCCCTCCTAGGGGAAACATCCATAAGGCTCATCTTTTACAATCAACTATAGAATATAGTCGTAAAAACACCTATAATGTACAAATATGAAACGATATATCAATATCACACCATATGTGGTATTATTTATAGACATAAAAATCCATATAGGAGAAAAAAATAATCATTATTTTCAGGTTTACACACTTACACCACATGTGATCAAACATCAGGTATAAGTCACACTACACACACACATTATAATAAATCATTCCAAGAACATTTATAAACAAGTGTTAATCATAAGTAACACCAAAATCAATCATGGTGATGTTAGTGTCTTTTTTAATCAAGATATTCATCATCATATAAACATTCCCACACCAACTAAAACATGATCTCATGCTGAGAATTTTTGATATTCAAAACTAACAATAGAAGATTTTGAGTTAGGTTGGGGATAGATAATTTTTTTTATAATTTTAATGAAAAAAAATGGAGGAGAGGGTCATGCTTCTTATGTGAATTTATTAATGATAACATTTCCAAGTTATATTTAATTTAATCTACCGATATAGTCACACATGGGAAAATTTTATTTTTCTTGATAGATATAGGAATTCATCTATAAATCATGGGAATCATAAAGAGGATATATAAATTGAATAATATGTGAATATAGTTAAATAATTTCCTATTTATTTCCACCATAAAATATCATGTTTTTTCTATTTGAAATGGTTGATATCTAATAAGGACTATAAAATTTTATCCATTTTGAAGCCCATATGATAACCACCATGGACAAGACTTGGTCATGGTGTAATTGAATATATTAGACCTCATTAGCCATACCTAGGGCATATTTCCTCATCCTAGGATAGTTTATCCCCATCATCAACTCAAAAATATGAATGGAATGGTTTCTCTTGTTTTATCCCACATATCTCTTACTCAAACACCATGACATATCAACATTTGTTTTACACCAAATAACACTATGGATAAAACAGATTTAACTTGGATGTGGTGTTTTTTTGTTTTGATCCAAAACCCTAACAAAACCCAAAATTTTTTATCCTGACACTAGAATAATAATCAGACATAATTTTTAACCATCACGATGCTTAAAACAATAAATTTATACATACTAGACCATACCATAACAAACCAAAAAACATTGGTGTCATAATGGAAACATCCACCAATATCTTCCTTGAAAATACAAAATCTCAAAGAATTTTAGTAAGACCTAATAAATCACATAATTCATGAGGAACATCTACATTTTACCTAAAAAATTTATTATAAACTAAAAACTATACTATTTATGTTTTAGAACACATGGTTTACTAAGAAGCAAAATGAATGAGCTTGATAAATAATTATCCAAAATGCAATCTAAAGATAGATATGACTCTAAAATTTGAATCGTCAAGGATACCATACTTTTTATATCCATGGTCTTGGTTAACCTTAATATATATAAAATTCAACAATCCATTCCATAATAACTCTTGACTCCCTCTCAACACATCTTTGGCATAAAAATTGAAATGAATTGGATTTGAAAAACATTTACCTTATTCAAGATACCTCTAAAAAAATTATAGTCACTAATATTTAAACTAGAACATAATATGAAAAGGAAAAAGGGGTCATTCTAGAAATAACCATGGGATATCTCTCAATGATATTTCTAGGAAACATAAACAACCAACCTATCAAAAGAACAAGGTGAAAAAACACAAAAAACATTTAATCATATTATAATTAAATTATAGTTTTATATATTATCTTAAGAAAATAAATCATAAAAACGCATGATATTGAGTGTGAATATATGATTCACATTTCTAAATAAGCACATATATACCATTGGGTAAGTACATGATATTAACCAAATCAATAACATTCCCACACACAAACTTCTCTTGACGGTATTGAATATAGACAGATAGAAATGTGATGGTCATGTAATCCATGAAATATAGATACAAAATAAATTAAATGGGAAACATCATGTAATAATCGACATTGATATGAAAAATAAAATACATGATGCACCTGTTTATCCTATGGAGGAATAAGTAACTGATTATATACCTCAACAATACATTAAAACACCTCAATTTGACTAATAAACTGTAGAGAAATGTTACTACCTTGGCCAAACCATAAATAATAAATGGTATTTATAATGTAAGTATAGATGTTTTTATTTATAATTAAAATACAATTTCTCATGTTCTTCTTCCTCCATGATTGAATCTCAAATCATTTATCTCTTCATCAACATACTCAATACCACATATGTACCAAGTACATCAGACTCCCCAACTAAGATAATTGAATAATGGTATCTATTTATATAATAAAAAATAAATTATTTTATATGGTACAATGTTTATTAGTAATGTAAACCCACCCAATATTTTTCCCTTTAATAATGAATCATCTTGGTGGATATGGTGTTGTATTCTAACGTAATTTTAAGAAATGTAGTTAAAATGTCACATTTTTAATAAGTTTTGTTTCATGTTAGTACTAAAATTGGGGATTTAAAATGAGATAAACAATGTTAAATAGAAAAACTATATGTTTAGGAAAATTAATTTATTTTGAAAATTATAATTTTTAAGAAAGTATGAATGAAAAAGGGAAACTAAATATTGAATTAGTGGAAAACATCAATCCATATACTATACATTTATCATTGTTGAAAATTTACACCCAATTATATTATCTAAGGTATACCTCAAAAAAACATCAAGACCTAAAATATATTTATTATCTTCTTATGAATGTGATTTTTGACCCATAGACTACCATATAACCAAAACTAATTGAAACTCTTAAATAAATGGGGAGACCTCATAAAAATAATATTAAACATCAACATTACTATTTTAAAATAAAAATATCATAAAAAATCAATGAAACATATACAAAATTGAAAAAAAGATAGAAATAAAAATCTTTCATCTTTGAAAATAAATACTTTGATAATTTAAAAGATAAGAGTTTACCTCTAAGACCACAAACTCAATAAAAAAATTCCAAGATTTGATCGCATCCCACCACCACTATTGGTTAATTCCTTCCTAGATTGACTAATTCATAAAAAATTAAACCAATATTGTATTTTATCTCCCTCAAATCTAACTCCATATTTGCATTAAACCATTGAAATGAATGTGATGAACTTAATATATAAAATAAAGGGATAAACATTTTCATTAAATTTCAATCTAGGTGAACTTGGCACCGATTTGGATCTCTTTCGTTCTGAATCATGATGATTTTCTTTCACAAATTTTTCCTCACATGTCCTAAAATTCCACCAAAAAATTAGATAATTTGAAAATGTGGTGAAAATGGTATATCCTAATTAATAAAAAAAATTAACCTAAGTAATTAATCTAATTCTTCCGAATAAACACACCGAATGACATTATTAATAGACAAATTTAGGAATTTTATTTACATTAGAGATGTGTATTGAAGTCCTTTCACTTTAATGTAATGATCAACCAAATTTGTAAACCATTATATAGAGTTATTTATTATTTACTAATGTGTAGCAATTCTATCTAAAAATGATTTTACTAAATTAAATATTTTTATGGTATAAAAAATCCAGGTTTAGAACATGTCCCTATTAATGAAATTGAAGTCGAGAAGACACGGATTAATAAATAAAATTCTAAAATTTGATCATTAAATAAAATTTCATACCCAAAATATATAAGTAAAAAAAAATTTAAAATTATTGAATAAATTAATATTTACAATTCAGCTGTAAACCACTAAGAACTAAAATATATATAAAATTTAATATAGAATGAAATTTCTATGGGTATCTAATATTTGATATACATTTATAAAATATTTAATATATAATCCTTATCAATTACTTCATATATAAAATATTTAAACATGGAAAATTGTTCATTCAAGTTATATTTCTATAGAAAATTCAAAACATATTTCACGGAAAATGAAAAGCATAAAAAAATGAACCATACAAATCATTATTATTAAACAACATAAATTCAAAATTATTCATTTTAATCATACATTTAATTTCCATTTAATTCATTATTCAAAAAAAAGTATTCCCACAACACATTTTCTCTCTCATCACATGTTTTTTATTTAAAAAATGTCTTTCTCAACCAAATAAATTCAATGTTCACAATTGGAATGAATAATTTTTAAATATACACATAAATAATTTATAAAATTTTATCCAAATTGCGGAAGTAGAAAGTATTTTTCTGTGGTTTGTTGTTTGGAAGTTCTAAAAACTGAAAAATTATATGGTAGAAAGAGATAGATTGTCTCTTTGTTAGAGAGTGATTTCTTGATTCTAGTTACTAAACAAGAATGGTATTTTCTTCATTAATCATGGAATAAAATTACTTCCAAAACTAAATCATAATTTCACTCATGGAAATCACAAATAAAAAAAATCGGAAAAAATTATTATATTTATATTCCATTTTTCCCAAAAAAATCCCTTAGATTGAAACACCATTTCTTATTTGGATTCATCGAGAAGTCACAAATCCAATTTCAATGAATTCACTAGAAAAGAAAACCTTATATATCATTGAGATATATAAAATTTCACAAAATAAAAGTGAATAAAATTTCTAGTAGACTAATCATATCTTTATAATATTATCTTCAACCTATATTAGCACCAACTTATGTAGAATGCCACAATAAAACATACCCCCACTCTTAATACTTAGTAAAATATAGAAATGTACTTCTAGAGCTGGATGAATTGGGAAAATAAGAAGGTAATGTGGCTATAAAACATGAATTTCACAGAAACAATGTTTTCACAAGGATCAAATGAAAAATGTATGACAAAAAAATAGATTATCTTGAAAAGGGGGATTTCAATCTCAAAAAACCTGCCTCAATTATTATAAGAAAGTGCATAAAAGAGACTATTATTTGATGTAATAAAATGACACGTTAAGGTTTGAAGATGAATTATTTGGTTCACTAGAAGAGTGGAAGGAATGTGAATAGGAAACAAAAATTTTCAGATTCATCATGGAAACATGATTTTAAACATTAGATAGTGTTTAATACATGGAATTTTGAAATCAATGGTAATTTCATAAAGTTCCACATATTTTTATTATGAATAGAACACTTTTCTATAATAATAAATATTTAGTTGCATGATTCATGTTAGATATTTCAGTTAATTTTTTCTATCAATTTAATAATGTAATTTCATTAAATCAGACAAGATTTTTTAAAAATAATTGTTTTAAAATAACTACAGTAAACATGAAAATTAGCGCACAAAATTTTAATGAAAAACTAAAATAGATGATTTAATTTAAAATAAAAAAAAGTCATAAGGTACCGAGGTTGATCATACATACACACATAAATTATAACATTTAATCATTGTGAATTTTTTATTTTATAATTTAACATCATGAATATAACACATGAAAAATAAAATTGGTAAGGATAGATATAACCAGATTGTTTATAATTAGTAGAAACCTTGAGCATTCCTCCTAAAAGACAAAACACTGAATGTAAAAACTCAAACTATTATCAATTTAATTTTTCCGTCATTTCAATTATATGATATTGTATAAAACATATATATAGAATACATATCTATGTAAAAACATCATTCTAAAATATGATGAATTAAATAAGTTATGTTTAATGAAATTTAAGAACTTATAAAGATGAAATAGTTACATGACCTTAGTAATAGTAACAAGACCATTATGAATAGTAATTCAATCAATAGAATCAAAAATTCTAATATCAGAATGTATATAAAATATAGTAATCCTATAAATTAAAACATGATATAATTATTGTAACACCCCAATATTCCACGATACGATTCTCTTTGAATAATACAGTAGCGTGTGTTGTATGCAACTTCGAGATTCTAACACACCACGACCAATCAAAGTAGCCGTTATGAATAGTAATATGCACTTTATTAAATTTTATAAATTTTATCTCTCAAAATGGAATTGATTTTTGGATTCAGAATATCTAAATTAATCTAGGGTGAAATTTTGGTACTTTTCGGATAACGTTTATATTATGATGAATAGTGAAAATTACTAAATTTTAATTAAAAAAACATTTTTAATCGAAATAATTACTGGTGATAAATTATGAATTTGAATGGTTTAAAATTATATTTAGAATATATTTTTTCCATTTAATATGATGTTAGTAATTGTAAATAATTTCACAATTAAACCAGACATAAACAAGTGTCAATCTTTTGATAGTTATTATCTCTTAAAAACACGTTTTTTGTTTTAACGATGAGAATTAATTTTAAATTAATTTCTGCCACTTATGTGTTTTGAATTTGGAAAAATGGATTCCATATTTGGAATCAATATGTCCACATTGTTTAAATGGGTAACTTTTCTTTTTAGACATTTTGAATAATTACTTCGGTAAATATTTTATTTACCATGGTTAAAGGGCAAATCCGGTAAATAAGGGTAAAAAAATTATATTATAATAAAAATAAATTTCCATAAACCGTGTCCTAACATTATTTTTTGATACATGTCCGACCATGTACATCTTTGGGTTAATTTAGGGACCCCATGGAGCCACTTGTAGGTGATAAGGACACTTTATATTAATTAAGATAAAATAAATACAAAAATGACATTAGCATATATCGTTTAGAAAACTAATTTTTACATAGGTTTATATATGCTGGATTTTGTACTAAAAATATTCATTAGAAAGATAAAAGTATTTAATCTATAATGGTATTTTATTTATAATTTTTAGACGTTTAATAATTATATTTATTTATGACACAATAATGATGTAGTATTTTCCTTATTAATGAAAGAATCAAATAATTGGTATTATAAATGTTAAAATAAATGTAATTTGAAAGTTTTAATGACATACATGAATTTTATTTGTTATGATGACAATTTAGGATTTATTAAATAAACTTGGTTCGAATTAATATAGTTGTTAAGACTTTAACAAAAATCAATTATTAAATAGTGTCAGAATTGACATAAAAAGTTTTTAAAAAAATTATATTATTAATTGATATTCGATTCCTAAAAATCTAGGGTTCGGCCAATAGACATATATCATGATAGGTGTGTCATTAATTGACCACTTTTTTGTCTCTTGGATGTATATGGTAATTTTATTAACTATATAATATAAAAATACAAAGTGACATGGTAAATGTTAATCTAATTAACTAAGAGTTTAACCTAAAAGATAAGGTTAATATAATGACCAAAACCTATCTAAAATCTATTGTTTGAGTGGTTTTCGACATATCCCTACCTTAAACTCTAAATAATACACTTTTGAGCCATTATAAACCGAATATGAATATATTATAAAATAATATTTCTTGCTTTTGCAAAGGTTCCCCTCACCCCTCTTATAAAAGGGCACTCCCCCTTCCCACTAATTCACACATTCAATGCCTTTTGGTTTGGCCAAAACCTGCCCAAATACTCTCTCAACATCCCTTACTTCAACCTACAGGATGTAATTTGATCATAAAGACATCCACAGGATCCCTTTTGATCAAATCAAAAAGAAAGACACCGAAGAATAGCTAATGATTTCACCACCCTTTTTCAAGTTCCTTTCTTCTTCAACGTATTCTTTCCTTGTTATTTCCATTATAAAATAATAACTTCAGTATCTTATATATAATGTGATGTTATTAAAAATATGGTAAAACCAAATTCATTATTCTATCCATCCCTTGAATGACATGTCACCATATGTGCGTACGTACAACCTACCGTCTCCATGTTGTTGTGTAATTGTAATTCAATATATTATTATTTATATGGGTATAATAATGATGTATAATTCAAATAAATAATAAATATAACTTGATAATGATTCAGTATAAAGAATATACCATCCAATTATATATTATTTTAATATCAAAATAATGATATTGTCGATTGTGCGTACGTACGGACTACCGGCTCCACGAACGCGATGCGATTCATTCCCCATCGTATCCATGAAATTATAATTCTTATTTGATGATTAAAAATAATGTTTAAGGACTTTATATCATTCTGGATATGAATAAGATACAACTTATCCATTATAAACATGACTTATGTCAAAAAACATACAAAATAAAATGAGTAAGTTAAAAATTGAAACGACGATAATACTAAGATATGATTAACAAAACAATGTTAAAGGATCATATATGATATAATATTAATGTATATGAATCTTTTATAATTTAATAACAATTATTTCACCATTATAAATCAGGTTGATCTACCCTCGACAAAGGAAAAGTACAAAGTAAGGGTTTATTTCCCAATCTCTTCATTATCCAAGGTTGTTTATAACAAATTATCTACTGTGGCCTCTTTATCATCCACATCCCTATTTCTTAAAAATATATTTCAAAACATTTTTACTATATAATAGATAATGGGTTAATTTCATTTATACCCTTATGTGTTTTTAAAGGAATGTTTCCGTCATTTTCCAAACAAGGTACTTTTTGACATTTTCGACAAATTCAAGGTAAGAATGTTTTTTTAACTTATATGGCGGGTGAGGCTATTTCCCGCCGTTATAACATCATAAAAGATTCCCTTACAAGATTATAAGGATATTTTCAAAGTAAACTTTTTATTTTATAATTATGTTACGTTTAAATGTTTTCAGCAAAAGAGATATTTCTCTCAAATATTTTTGATTTCATCTATGTCAACATCCTATGATGGTTTGAAGTTTATTTGGTGTTGATTTATTATGATACAAAACATCCATATTGTAATGAAGTTTTTGTGATATGTTTGACCTTGGATGTGCTATTTTTATACCATTCATGGCTTATGGTTAGGGTATTGACATTTCGTATGCTAGTTTTAATACGAATTTCTATGATATGTTTAAACCTTTTTATATGAGGAATGTAATGGTCATAGTAAGTGACAGGTGGAGCCTGCTATGGATCCTCGATGTATTGGTAGGTCTCATGAGACAAATAGACATGGAATTGGCCTTGTATGATTTCCAATTTGATTTATGGTTTTGGCCGAGACCTTAATCATTTTTAGATGTCTTGGCCGAGGACTTGAAAAAATGTTTCAGAATGTTCGGAAGTATACATTCCCTCATTATGGAAGTAATATATATGGTTCATGTGGTAATTTGACTAGTAGAATACCAATGATTATGTTTTATTAGGGCATTATTTACTCATCTCATATTCTTTCCATAAATGTATTCATGTTTATTATTGGTAAAGACATGTGGTTTCAATTATTTATCATGCTTAATATTTATGTCATTTTCCACTTTATTACTTTCCCTTACTGAGCGTTTGAGCTCACCCCTTTCAATGTTTTATTTTTTCCCAGGATATGTAGAAGTTATTTATGAGTTACCTGGAGGCATCATCTAGGAGGCTTGGATGTTCCTAATTAAATATATTTGTGTTGTATTTCTCTTAAAGTTGTAATGTTAAACTTATGTATGAATCTTGTT
Organism: Viscum album; assembly: GCA_963277665.1. NCBI lineage: Eukaryota > Viridiplantae > Streptophyta > Magnoliopsida > Santalales > Viscaceae > Viscum > Viscum album. The sequence goes on along the minus strand of OY728133.1, from coordinate 1,860,269,768 downwards.
TCCAATAATACTAAACTGACCAGACTTAGGAGACATGATTTCCTTATGATCATGCCAATGTTATATAATAATGAACCAACTCTGGGTAACTAGGGTTGGGGCATTAAAGTTGGAATCAGAGGAAGTTTAGTACAAACCTTGGAAACTATATTTGGATAAACTCTGATTAGAACACATAGCCCTAAGATAGACATTGATGATTATTATAGAATAACTTCCTATAATTTTGGTATTGTAGATATTTTGGGAGTTTTAGAATCAATACATCCCTGTCTGGGTATGAGCAGGTAGTGGTGGCTCTGGCACAAATGTACCTAGGGGTAAAACCCCAAAACACCACTTTGAGCTAGACTCGTACTTGAACTGAAGCACGACAACGGGCCTTGCTGCACTCTTAGTTATGACACTACTGGGGGATATGCTTAGGATAATTCTCATTTTCTTTACAAACCATTATGAAGGGTTATGAGTATATAATTCCACAGTTAAATTTTTTTATGATTATGGATTATATCCATAAACAGTTGAATTTATGTTAAGTGTTTTAGAAGATTGTAATTATATATGTCAATTCATAAACTAATCTAGTTTATGTCATTGTTTAGAAATGGAACCCAGTGGAAGGAATGGAAACGGTATCAATGCACGCACTCCATGTAGGGATTTCTATCCTACTCAAGATAATTATAGTGGAGATGGTGATGCAACTGGTGTTGATCCGCTAATCACCATACTAGGACAACTCACTCAGGTTATGAATAATAACCTTACCCATATGGAGCACACTGATCCATAGCATGGCTGATCAATATTAGATTGATTCATGAGGAAACAACCACTGACATTCAATGGGATTAAAAATCCATTAGTGGCTAAGAAATGGATAAACTCTTTAGAGAAAATATTCCATGCTTTGGGGAATAGATAAAGGGAAAAAGTTTTCATGGCAGTTTACCACCTCACTGGAGATGTTGACCAATGGTGGTCCTTTATTCAAAATACAAAGGTAGATGATGAATTATCAAATATGTAATGGATGTAATTTAAAAATATTTTCTTAGAAAAATAATTTCCTCGTGACCATTGAGTAGATATGGAAAGGGAATTTCTGAGTCTGATCAAAAAGAGGATGAAAATGTCGCAAAGTATGAGGCTAAGGTTACGATGTTAGAGAGGTATGCTGTAGATTATATATGTAACCCAAGAAGTAAGATTGATCATTTCCTTAATGGGTGTAAACCATTTCTTTTTCAATCATTAGTTTCACAATCCTTCTCGGCATATGAAGATATTGTCTCGTGTGCTATCAAGATGGAAAATGAGTTCTCTAAGACTTTTGACTTTAAATCAATGTGAGAGAAGAAGATATTTGTAGGGAACTCTGGGAAAGGAAATAAGGAAACAAGGAAGAAGGGATTAATTGAATTTCCAACCTATGACAATTGTGGAAGGAAACACCCTGGTTCCTGTCTAAAAGGAAAAAGAGTGTGCTACAAATGTGGAAAGAAGAGCCATGTAGCTCGTGATTGTAATTGAATGAAATATGTTACCGATGTTCAATGCTAAAATTTTAGGGAGATGAGACATTATGAAAATGAATGACCTATGAGTAAAGGAAACATACCTCAAAAAGGCCAATGGGTCAAGGCCAAGCTTATGAAATCACTACTGATAAGGTTGAAGCCCAGAAAGACGTGGTGGTAGGTAATTTAATGGTTTCCTCATGTTAAGAAAATGCATTATTTGATTCTGGATCATCGCATTGTTTCATATATTCCATGTTTTCTATGAAATTTAGATATTTCCAATTTGATTTAACAAGGGAGTTGTTAGTTAAAACTCATAAGGGGAGTATCATTGCATCGATGTTTTGTGAATCTGTCCCTATTAGAGTACATAAATGTTCTTTATCCGTTGATCTCACCGTCATACCTATGATTTAATTTGATATAATCCTCGGTATGGATTGGCTTTAGGACTATGATGTGAAGATTTATTGTAAGAAGAAGGAGGTTACGATTCTTGATGATGATGATAAGGAACACCTTATATTTAGAGCAGAATCGCCGCTACGTAATTCTTATCTAGATCCACCCTCAGTAGCTCAACTAAATTCAATTATCGGGGAGGAATAGAATGAAATAACTATGGGTAAGGAAATGAATGTTCAAATAAGGGATGTTCCTATTGTGAGAGAATATGTTGATGTGTTTCCGGAAGATTTACCTGGACATCCTCCAGAATGAGAAGTTGAGTTTTCCATTGATTTAATTCTGGGTCAAGGCATATATCAAAGACCCCTTATAGAATGGCCACTGTATAATTAGTGGAACTTATGAAACAACTAGAGGAATTGACTAATAAGAGATTTTTTCACGCTACTATTTCTCCATGGGGAGCCCCTGTTCTTTTTGCTAAAAACAAATATGGATCTATGAGGTATGTATCGACTATAGGCAGATAAATGCTATAATAATAAAGAAAAAGTATCCCCTACCATACATTGATGATTTATTTGACCAACTACATGGAGCTCAATAATTTTCAAATATTGACCTTTGATATGGATACCATCAGTTGTGTGTGAGGAAGGAAGACATTCCAAAGACATCATTTCGAACTAGGTACATGCATTACGAGTTTACAGTAATGCCTTTTGGGCTAACTAATGCACCATATGTTTTAATGGATCTAATGAATAGAGTTTTCAAGGAATATCTTGATGACTTTTTAGTAGTATTTATTGATGATATCTTGGTATACTCCAAAAGCTAAAAAAACATGAAAATCACTTGCGCATTATATTGAAGATTCTGATAAGACATGAATTATATGGGAAGTTTAGAAAGTGTGAATTCTGTATTCAAGAGATTTATTTTCTTGGCCATATTGTCTCTAAGGATGGAATATTTGTTGATCCTTCTAAGACAAGAGCAATCCAAGAATGGCCAGCACCGACGAGTATAACTGAGGTACGTAGTTTTATTAGTTTAGCAGGTTATTGTCGATGTTTCATCCGAAATTTTGACTAATTGGATAAACCATTAATGAATCTCACACATAAAGTGGTTAAATTTGTTTGGACAAAAGAGTGTGAATAATGTTTCGATGAACTAAAGAGAAGATTAGTCAATGATCCTATATTGAATCTACCTTCGGGGAATGATGTGTTTGTTATTTATAGTGATTCATCGACGAAGGACTTGGTTGTGCCTTTATGCAAAATGATATATTTATTTCCTATGCATCACGACAGCTGAAAATTAATGAAAAAAACTATCCTACTCATGATCTTGAGTTAGCTGCTGTAATATTTGCTCTGAAGATATGAATACACTATCACTACGGTGAAATATGTGAGATTTATACTGATCAGAAGAGTTTGAAGTATATTTTCTCACAGAAAGAGCTCAACATGAGGCAAAGGAGATGGGTTGAACTATTCAAGGATTATTATTGTACGATACACTACCACCCAGGGAAGGAAAATTAGGTGGCAGATGATTTGAGTAGAAAAGATCATAGAGTTTTGAACAATATGAGAATTTAAAGGGATCCAATTTTCATGGATCTAGTAAAGATAGACATAGGAATAACCAAGGAATGTGAAACATCGATACTTTTTCAAATGGTTTCCAAACCATCTTTACTAGAAAGGATAAAGAGTTCTCAAGCCGATGACGAAGCATTTAAAAAGAACATTAAAGCTGTGAATTATGGGAGATTGAGTGACTTTGCGTATGAAGATGTAATTTTGAAATTTTGGAGGAGACTTTGTGTTCCCGATATACCTGATTTAAAAATTTTAATGTTGGAAGATGCTCATAGTTCCAATTTCTCTATACAACCTGGGATCAACAAAATGTATAGAGATTTAAATGAACATTTTTTTAGACAACATGAAGAGGGAGATTGCTGATTTTGTATCAAGATGTATGGTTTGTCAACAAGTGAAAGCTGGAAGGAAACAACCTAGAGGATTCATGAAACCTCTTCCCATACCGGAGTGGAAATGGGATAATATCACTATGGACCTTATCATAGGGCTACCAAAGACTCCTAGAAGGAATGATTCAATATGGGTCATTATTGATCATCTTACCAATTCGGCACATCTTCTTGCTTTAAGGGAATATTTACCACCTGAACGTCTACCAAGACTATATATTAATGAAGTTTTGAGAATTCATGGAGTACCCCTATCGATTGTTTTAGATCGAGACCCCCATTTTACATTGAGATTCTGGAAGAGTCTTCAGAAGGCCTTGGATACTAAACTTCATTTGAGCACTGCTTACGACCCTCAAACAGATGGACAATCAGAATGGACTATTCAAACTATAGAAGACATGTTGAGATCTTTCTCATGTGACTTTCAGGGTATGTGGGATCAATATTTAACTCTGGTAGAATTTTCCTATAGCAATATCTTCCATTCTAACATTCAAATGGCTCCATATGAAGCGTTGTATGGGAAGAGATGTCGAACACCAACCTGTTGGGATGACGTTGGTGAAAGAAAACTTTTAGGCCCATAACTGGTGGAGGAAACGATGGAGAAGGTGAAGGTAATCCAAAACCACATCAAAGCAGATCAAAGTAGGTGGAAGAGCTATACTGACAATCGATAAAAGGATTTGGAATTTTAGGTAACAGATCATGTTTCCTTGATAGTATCTCCAGGGAAGGGAGTTACACGTTTCGACATGAAAGGTAAATTGTGTCCAAGGTACATAGTACCTTTCAACAATCTAGAATGAATTGGGGCTGTAGCTTACCATTTGGAAATGCCTCCAAGTCTCTCTAAATTTCAAGATTTGTTCCACGAATCATTATTGAGAAAATACATGCCTGACCCAATGCATGTACTCAATTACGAGGAATTAGAACTGGAACCCGATCTATCTTATTGATAAGAGCCCATTAGAATTATTTATACAAGAGACAAGTATTGAGAAACCGGACGACTCGTCTGTTAAAAGGTCTGTGGAGAAACCATAAGATGGAAGAGGCAACATGGGAACCTGAGGAACAATAATGAAGAACCACCCAAGTCTTTTCAGGCGGTAGTATTCTAGAAATTTTGATGATGAAATTATTTTAGGGAGGGGAGAATGTAACACCCCAAGCTTCCATGGTACGATTCTCTTTGAATAATATAGTAGCGTGTGTTGTACACAACTTCGAGATTCTAACACACCGCGACCAATCAAAGTAGCTGTTATGAATAGTAATACCCACTTTTTGAAATTTTATAAATTTTATCTCTCAAAATGGACATCATTTTTGGATTTGGAATATCAAAATTAGCCTAGGGTGAAATTTTCGTACTTTTCGGATAACTTTTATATTTTGATGAATTGTGAAAATTACTAAATTTTAATTAAAAACAGCTTTTTTAATTTAAATAATTAACAGTGATAAATAATTAATTTGAGTTGTTTTAATGTATATTTAAAATATATTTTTTCCATTTAATAAGTTGTTAGTCATTGGACATAATTTCACAATTAAACTAGACATAAACAACTATCAATCTTTTGATAGTTATTCTCTCTAAAAAACACATTTTTTGTTTTAACGACGAGAATTAATTTTAAATTAATTTCTGCCACTTCTATATTGTGAATTTGGAAAAATGGATTCCATATTTATAATCAGGATTTCCAAATTGTGAAAATGGGTAACATCTATTTTTAGACATTTTGAATAATTACTTCGGTAATACTTTATTTTCTATGGTTAAAGGGTAAATCTGGTAAATAAGGGTAAAAAATTATATTATAATAATAATAAATTACCCTAAAACATGTCCTAACATTATTGGTTGATACATGTCCAACCATGGGAATCTTTGGGTCAATTTCGGGACACCTTGGAGCCACTTGTAGGTGATATGGACACTTTATATTAATGATGTTAAAATAAATAAAAAAATGACATAAGCATATATATTTTAAAAAAAAATTACCTTGGGCTATATATGTTGTATTTTCGACTATAAATATTCATTAGTAGGATAAAAATATTTCATACATAATGGTATTTTCTTTATAATTTCTATTCATTAAATAATTAATTTTCTTATGACACAATAATGATGCAATATTTTCCTTATTAATGAATGAATCAAATAATTGGTAATATAAATGTTAAAATAAATATAATTTGAATGTTTTGATGACATACACAAATTATATTGGTTAAGATGACATTTTAGGATTTCTTAAATAAATTTTTTTCTATTTAATAAATTTTGTACGACTTTAACAAAAATCAATTATTGAATAGTGTGAAAAGTTACCTAAAAGAGTTTTTAAAACAAATATTATATTATTAATTGTTATTCAATTCTTAAAAATCTAAGGTTCGGCCAGGAGACTTATATAATGATATATTTATCATTAATGGACCACTTGGGGGTTACTTGGATGTATATGGTAAGTTTATTAACTATATAATATAAAAATACAAAGTGACATGTAAATGTCAATCTAATTAACTAAGAGTTTAAACTAAACGATAAGGCTAATATAATGACCAAAACCTGTATAAAATATATTTTTTGAGTGGTTTTCAACCTAAACCCACCTTAAATTTTAAATAATATACTTTGGATCCATTATAAACAAAATATGAATTTATTATAAAATAATATTTCTAGCTTTTCCAATGGTTCCCCCCACCCCTCTTATAAAAGGGAACCCCCCCCCCCTTCTCACTAATTCACACATTAAAAGCATTTTGGTTCGGCCAAAACCTTCCCAAATAATCTATAAACTTCCCTGAATTTAACCTAGAGGCCTTAGTTTGATTAGAAATCCATCTTAAGGAGCCCATTTGATAAAATCAACAGGAAGAACCCGAAGAAGAGTTAATGATTTCACCACCCTCTTTCAAGTTCCTTTTTCTTCAACTTCTTCTTTCCTTATTATTTCTATTATAAAATAACAACTCCAGTATCTTCTATATACTGTGATGTTATTATAAATATGTAAAACCAAATTCATTATTCCATCCATCCCTTGAATGACATGTCACAATACGTGCATACGTAAGGCCTACCGTCTCCACGTTGTGGTGTAATTTTTATTCAATATATTATTATTTATATGGGTATAATAATGATGATTAATTCATATAAATAATAAATATAAAATGATAATGATTCTTTATATAAAAAACACCATCCAATTATATATTATTTTATTATCAAAATAAAGATATTGTCGCTCGTGCGTACGTACAGACTTCCATCTCCACGAACGCGATGAGATTAAATCCCCGTCATATCTATGCAATTATAATTCTCATTTGAAGACTACAAATAATGTTTACGAACATGATATAATTCTGGATATTAATAAGATACAAACTATCCTTAATAAACACGACCTATCTCATATAACATATAAAATAAAACGAGTTAGCTAACATCTGAAACGATGATAATACTAAGATTTTATTAACAAAACAATGTTAATGGATCATATATGATATAATATTAATGTATATGATTCTTGTATAATTTAATAAAATTTATTTCACAATTATACAGGTGTTTAACCTACCCTTGACCAAGGAAAAGTACAAGGTAAGGGTTTATTTCACAATCTCTTCATTATCCGAGGTTGTTTATATGAAATTATCTACTGGGGCGCTTTTTCATCAAAATCCATATTTCTTAAAAATATATTTCAAAACATTTTTACTATTTTCTAGATAATGGGTTAAATTCATTTATACCCTTATGTGTTTTGAAAGTAATATTTCTGTCGTTTTCCAAACAAGGTACTTTTTGACCATTTCCAATTTTAGGTACGAATGTTTTTTTAACTTATATGACGGGTGCATCTATTTTATGCCGTTATAACATCATCAAAGCTTCCCTTACATGTTTATAAGGATATTTTCAAAGTAAATGTTTAATTTTATAATTATGTGACCTTTAAATTATTTCAAAAAAAGTGATATTTCTCTCAAAGAGTTTTTATTGCATCTATGTCAACATCCTTTGATGGATTTTAAGTTTATTTGAAGTTTATTTTTTATGATACAAAACTTCCATATTTTAATGATGTTTTTGTGATATGTTTGACTATGGATGTGTTACTTCTATACCATTCATGGTTTATGGTTAATGTATTGACATTTCATATGCTAGTTCTAATACGAATGTTTATGATATGCTTAAACCTTTTAATATGAGGAATGTATTGGACTTACTATGTGACGGGTGGAGCCCGCTATAGCTCCTCGATGCATCGGTAGGTCTCATGAGACAACTAGACATGGAATTGGTTGAGGCCCTTTCCCAATTTGATTTATGGTTTTGGCCGAGGTCTTAATAATTTTTAGATGTCTTGGCTGAGGCCTTGACAAAATGTTTCAGAATGTCTGACATTATACATTCCCTCATTATGGAAATAATATTTATGGTTCATGTGGTAATTCGACTAGTAGAATACCCATGATTATGTTTTATTATGGATATGTTTACTCATATCACATTCTTTCCATAAAAGTATTCATGTTTATTATTAGTAAAGGCATGTGGTTTCAATTATTTACCATGCCTAATATTTATGTCATTTTCCGCTGTATTACTTACCCTTACTGAGCATTTGAGCTCACCCCTTTCAATGTTTTATTTTTCCCAGGATATGAAGAAGTTAGTTATGAGTGACCTGCATGCATAATCTAGGAGGCTTGGATGTTCATAATGATACATATTTGTGTTACATTTCTCTTCAAGTTGTAATGTAAAACTTATGTATGAATCTTGTTTCCAATAATACTAAACTAATTGGTATTTTGAGACAGGATTCCCTTATGATCATTCCAATGTTATGTAATAATGCACCGACTCTGGGTATCTATGGTCGGGGAATTAAAATTATATCATAGTAGAAGTCAGTAGATGCTCTGGAAATAATAAATTAATTATTGGTATTTTCAAAAATCATAAGGTTTTATTTATAATTTTATAATAAATATTAATAATTAAATTAACATTTATTTGATGGAAATTTAGTCATAAAATAAAATTTTCTGTTATTATGGTTTTGATATAATATTATTACAATATAATTACTTTTTCAATGTTTCATTAAATCACTCATAATATTAAAATTAGAATTTTCTATTAAATAATGATTTTATTTAAAATTAAATTTCAAATAGTTATAATTTTATTCATAAAATATAGTAAATTTTTTTATTATACCAGTTGAAAAATTCTTACAGAAGTTTTTATTTTTTTGTAATATAATTGATTTTTTATGAATATTGAACTACAGTAATTTACGATATTTAATAAAAATATGATCTTTTGAGACCTAGATGATTTTGGATAATAAAATACCATAATATTTAACTATAATTTTCCTTATAATTTATTTATTCATGGTAATCAAAACAATACATTTTTTTGGAACCAAAAAAATAAACTAATTAATAAAATAAAAAATCCTCTCTTCTCCCCTATGAAAACCTCCCCTCACTACATCTTCTCTTGAGACCACAAGATCCTTGAATATTGTAATGTGTATACCAAATATACTTTCCACACCTCCCAGCAATTTCTAAGAGCCTTTTTCCTCAACAAGATACCATATCTAATTCCACTAAGGAGGTTTTAAAGAAAGATAATTCGAGAGGTATAATAAGTTTTATTTTTCATTTGATTTATTTTATTTTATTATTATATAATTAACTATACATATAATTGTTTCATGATAACTCTAGTACCTTATATTTACTATATTTTTTTAATGTTGATTGAATAATTTTTCATCAAACCTCTTATCCTCTCCCTTTTAATCTAAAATTAGAACATCATCCGTGTTGTGTCAATTTACTGATATTGTGGACAATGAGTTTCATTTTACTTTTCATCATTCAAGGATGAACATATTACCATTAAAATTGATGAGAAAAAATTGTAAATTTTATTTTATGACCATTTTTATGGTTTGTAACTAGTATATATATATATATATATAATTTTCAATTTATAATAAAAAATAGTTCGTAGTAGTTGAAAACCCACTAAATTAATCTAAGTGATTATCAAAAACATTTTATATAATGAATCACACTCAAACTGTAAAACCGAATGATATATGAGACCAATAAAAAATTAATATCATTAATAACATTTAATCTCAATTATAGAAAACTATTTTAGTTTTATATGAACATCCACACATGTGTACAAGTGAACTGATCCTAAAAACCCAGAAAATGAACACTTCCAAACAATAAAATTGAAAATAAGAACTCAACAAAAGGTCTATAAGAAAACATAATGAAATAAAAATTTATAAAATATATGTAAAATAGGTTCTATATTTAAAATTAATTAATCTAATTTGATTATCCATGATATTAAATTTGATGAAAGCATTAAGTCATTAGTTAAAGAGATTCTTGGACCCAAATTTATTTCTTTTTGTTATTACACATTGATGAAAAGATTTATTTTGAATTTTAATTAATATTCCTAAAATAAATTTTCATTTTTCATACCTTTTCATTTGTGGGATATATATATTTCTAATAATAAATTATGAAAAAATATAATATTTTCCCAAAGAACACATTTTTCTAGAAAAACACATCTTGTTATTATCATGAGGTTGTTTCTTCTTCATTCAAGATTGATGATAATTATACCATATAAATTATTAAATTTTTATTTTGTCAAACATAATGATTACTCAATAATAAATGATTTATTAAATTATTATGAAACCCATTTCCTATCCATGGATTATTTTATGGTATATATTTTTATATGTTCTATGTTGCATGAATGATTATGTAAATGTTATGATGTTTTAGGTTAACTGAAAATTATATACCACTACAATGAATTGGGTAATGTCATGTACCTCATGATATAATGTGAAATATTCATGATCATGATTTTATCCTCCTTAAAAATAATTATTTTTGTATTATACACATATATTATTCTGGATCATGAATAAATATGTGTTTACAAAAAATGTGTGGTAGTTGACTATTAAGACATGATGTTACATTTTTATGTATTTCCATATTCAATGTTGTTGAATAGTTCTTACTCTGATTTTGATGATGATCCCTTTATTATGTTATGATGATGCTGATTATTCTCAACCCATGTTATATTGATTCATGTTCTCATCTATCCACTCACTATGCTTTTAGTTCACCCCTTTCTATGATGTATATCCTCAGCAGATTGATATACAAAAAAGATAACTAGAGACACTACGAAGATATATAAGAACTGATTAAATTAATTTTTAAATTTTATTATGTACAAGTTATGTATGGTTCATATTATCCTATTAGACTAAACCTTTGTATATTGGTAGTATAACTCTTATCTATTATTTATCTCTAAAATTATGTAACAATAATGTAATTAAAAGCTAGGTCACTATTTTTTTTATCAGAGAATGGTTTATTTAATTTGAAAATTTGGATTAGATAAAACTAGTTAAAACAATTTGTATGATACTAAGTACAAGTAATCACAATAGAATAATTTTTTAGAAACATGATAACCATAGGGACCAACATGGGACATTCCTTTTGTGTTAATTGAAAAATGGAATACATTATTTAGTCATAAATTGTTCTCTTAGGATTTTCTCAAAACATTTCAGTTTTATAAAATTTGCAGATGAAGAATATACCATGGAAAAAACATGTGTGATTGAAAATGAACTGATTTCTCAAATTACCCCCCCCCCACCAATGCCTTGGAAGGTGGAGTTCAAAATTTCATGGCGATGATTACCTAGTTATCTCATTTTATGAACAATTATCTGAATAATTGGAATGTACACCTTTGCTAGTAATGATCAATTAGATACCATGTATTTTATGTTGTACCAACTAGATACATTTATTGGATCTTCATATTCACCTTTCATGAAATAGTGGGTCTACTCGATTGAGTATATATTTTCTATGCATTTTTGTCCCATGATGGAGAAGGTGAAATTGTAAATTTATTGATTAGATGTATTGGCTGACCAAGAATGGGAGTTGATTAAGAACCCCATGGTAAAGGTTTAAATTAATGAAATGTAGTGGGAAGACATTAATAAAATATGTGTTCACAAGTGTTTCCCTCAAATTCATCAAAAAATAATAGTTATATAATCCATAGAGAATAAGAATAAAATGGTGAATCGTTGAGGGATTACAAATAAAATTTCACATAAAATGGAATGAATTAATTGAGTTTTTATCAACAATGATAACTAAATAGATAGATTATTTAGTTGTTTAAAACTACGCCATTTAAATACTCTAGCTATTTAATACTTTGTGATTTATAAAGAATTTGTGTGAAGTGATATCAAAGTTGAGATAATTTTTGGAGAGTGGTTCCATGGAAATGGGGATTAGAAACAAAATATTATGTATCAGGATAAAGGATCGAATTTAATTTTTGGATAATAACTTAACCACTCACATATAAAAATTGTGGTAAAAATCATTTTTGGAATTTCATCAGAGGGAACTGGAAATACATCACGTTTGGGAGAGAAGGCCACCAAGAACATGAATGTTTAGGAGACCTAAGGATGCATGAATTTGTGATGGATGAATGGAGAGAAACACCCATGGACTAATACATAACTATAGGTAGAAGGTCATTATGAAATCCAGTGCACTAAAACATGATCCCTCGAGTGTAATTATCCAAATCATCAATCAATTTCAAAGGAGGGTGGGAAAACCTATGCCCTCACTATAACTAATGTGGAGAAAGAAAATGAAGTAAAATAAGGTACACTTTCTATTTAGACAAGAATTAGAAAAGTATTATTTTATTATTTTTCTAATAATTCTTTTATATCGTGAATGTTTTCTAGAGCTATTGAATCATAATTACAAAACCATGATGTAGATATATTTGTAAAAACACCATGTGGAGGGATCATTAAAACACCATGTTTCAGACACATATATTGTTGGTTTAGGTGAGAAGATTCTTCTAGTGACTCTTGAGATACATCCCATGGTTGAATTTCATTCTATACTAGGGATAGATTGGATATCATTACATAGAGTACATATGAACTATTGGGAAAAGGAAATTTATATCCAAATTCCAAACCTACCCATGATCCTCTACTGATCCAAGTAAGATCATTAATCTCCTTTAGAAAACATTTCAACAGTGTGTGTGTTGATATCTTGTGGAAGATCATACCTCTCCCTAATCGTTGAGTCAATGTAAGGTTTCAGCCTTGTGGAAATGTCTATTGTCATTGAATAAATATTTTTATTTCATAATGTGTTACCCAAAATTACCTAGTATTTTGAGGAATCATTCTCAATTGAACTTATACCCAAAGCTAATAAAATCCCAAAATTCCTCAAATTGATGGACCTAGTCAAACTGGATGGGTTAAAGAAGAAATTTCATGAGCATTTAAAAAAAGGGTTCATATACCAATGTTCATCGCCTTGGGGTGTTCCAATACTATTTGTAATGAAAAAATATGGATCAATGAAGGTGTGTATAAATTAATGGGAACTCATCAATATAACTATAAATAACATGTTTCCTCTTCCAATGAATGATGACCTATTTTATTTACCATTAGGATCTTAATACTTGTCAATGGTAGACAATCATTCTAAATATCATCAAATGAATTTGGTAAAGGATGATATTCCTTATAATTCATTCCATACATGGTTTGGGTAATATGAGTTTCTAGTGATTCTATTAAAACATATTAATTCCCCTTAAATCATTATGAATTTTATGAATAGAGTCTTTAGAAACTACCTTGAAAAATTTGTGGCTATTTTTTTCATGGATATTGTCATCTACTCCAAGAGAAAATAAGATCATTAATAACATCTATGGATTGTTCTTGCAACATTAATTTATAATAAATAGTATTCCATGTTCATATTTTGTGACTTCTGGATACAACATGTTGCACGCTTAGGACATGTGATCACAAGTGAGGGAATTTATATGGACCCTTTAAAAAAACCAATTAAGGAATTTCCCATGACCACTAGTGTCATAAAAATTCATAGTTTTCAAGAATTAATGGGGTACTATAGAAATTTTTGTGTATTATTTTTCATGATTCCATATCCTTATAACTATTATAACAAGAAAATAAGTAAATTTTGTTTTTATTGAAGAATGTGGGGAATGATTCGAGGAGATAATGAATAGGATAATTATTGGACATGTAATCCACCTACCAATGAGAAGAGAATGTTTTCTGATATATAGTGATTATTTAATGTAAATAATGGTTTTAAACCCATGAAAAATGATAATGTGATTTCATATTCCTCAAATAATTAGAAGATCAATGAGGAGAACTACCCAATAGATGATCTAGAGCCAGAAGCTGCGTTTTTTCCCTAAAAATATAGACACACTAACTATATGGTGAAAAGTGTGACAAATATAACTATAAAAATAGTCTCAAGTTTATATTCGCAAATAATGAAATAAATATGCACCAGTAAAGATGGTTAGGGCTCAACAAGGATGATAAATTCTCAATCCATTTTCATCTTTGCAATGTAAATAATGTGGATTATAATATAAGTATAAAGGATCCACCAACAATACAAATGATGAGAATTGAAAAGGATCCAATATTATTATATTTTTAATGTATTGATATGGTAATCATTAATGAAAGAATATAATAAACTATTTCTCTAATGATTTATCAACTATACCTTTTAGAGAAAATAATAAATTCCCTAATAAATGATGCGAAAATTATGAAGAAGGTGGAATCCATGAGAAAGGGTAAATCCTCAGAGATAAAAATTTATTATAAAGGAGTTCTAAGATTTTTTTCATGACTATGTGTACTATACAATCAAGAGATAAAGAAATTTCTTATGAGGTACACACATAGCTCAACATTCTCTATTCACCTAGGTGCACAAATATGAATCAAGATATCTAAGAAAAATATTGGTGGGACAATATGATAAAGGAGATCCCAGAATTCACATCAAAATCCATGGTATGTCATTATGTGAATTTAGAATGTTAAGCCTCTTAAAGGATGATGAAAACATTACCCATACCTACATGAAAATGGGAAAACATCACCCTAGACTTTGTCACCGAACATCCCAATATATGCAGAGGATGCAATGCTATATTTTTTTATTGTAGATTGTCTAATATAGACAACTCACATTATCACAATTTGAGAGGAATTATTACTAAATAAACTTTCACAGATATACATCAGATACATGGTAAATTTTTATGGATTACCAAAATCGATTGTACATGATCGATATATAAGTATCACCTCAATATTCCCAAATAGTCTCAACCATTTACTAAACACTATGTTGAACATTAGTATTAATTATCATCCTCAAACTGAAGGCCAATAAAACATGACTATTCAGACATTGGATTACATATTGAGATCATGTTCTATGGATGTACAAGTATGATATTACCAACATATAACTATGGTCGAGTTCTCAATCAACATAATTTTCCACTCAATCATTCAAATGGATCCATATGAATCCAATTATGATAAATGATGCAAAATACATTCGTACTAGGATGAAGTTAGATAACGTAAGATTCTGGGACATGAAATGGTCAAATTAATGGTATAGAAGGTGAAAAATATTCAACAAAACATCAACGAAGCCCAATGTTGAAAATATAGCTATGTAGATAATCACCGACAAGACCTGGAGATTATGGTCGGAGACATGGTATTCATCCACATATATAAATGGAAGAGGTTCATGATATTTTTAATGAAAGGAAAGTTGAGTCCCAAGAACATCATCCCCATTGATATTCATGATCGTGTTTGAGATGTGGCCTATTTAATACCACTTTAACCTACCATGTCTCAAGAACACAATGTATTCCATGTATCCCTTTTCAAGAAGTACATACTAGATCCCACAGATGTTCTAAATCTATAGGTGGTGTAGTTAGAAAATTATATCTCAAACCTGGAACAGACAATGATGATCTTGGACCATAGATATAAACATACACACTACAAGAATTCACACCTGGTCAATGTATTAGGGATGAATTATAAGTATGAAGTGGAAATATGGGAACTAGTGGATGTTATGATGAAAAAATGCCCTTATATTTTTATGAAAAAAGTCATTTCATGGGTGAAATTTAAAAATGGGAAGAATGTAATGACAAAGACATTTATAAATGGATTTTCCCTGTTATAATTATTTTGTATCGTATAAAACACATACCTTTCATAAATATCCCAATAAAAACATCATTCTCCTAAATTTTGAATAACATTAGTGGTGTTTAAAGACATTGAGGAACCTAGAGCAGTGGAATATTAACTTGACCCACTGAATTGTAATATGAATATTAGAAATAGAAATTCAGAAAATAAAATATTAACCACTCATATTAATGTATAAATAAATATAACTAATATTTTAAATTAAAATATTATATAATTATTACATAGTATATGTAAATAGATGTTTTGAAAAAGATAAATTAAGTATTGGAATTTTTTTAAAAACCAAATATTTATTTAAAATTATAAAATAATTATAATGATTTTAATAAAAATTCAATTTAATTAAATTGACTCATAAATTATTATTTTATTGTCTTATGATTATATTATAAATGTATGAGTCTGAAACTAATTTTTTAATGTGTCGTAAAATCAGGGATAATTTTGAAATCGGTATTTTTTTGAATAAATGATGTTTTTAAATAAAATTTGAATTTTTATAATTTAAAAACTATATTTCTAAAATTAAGTCCTTTTTTATTCCTATTTTTATAAAAATAGTTAGGCGGAATTTTTAGGATTTCTCTAAAATAGTTATTTTGGAATGTGATATATAATAAGTTATAGTGTTTAAAAAAAAACAGGAGTAATTGATTCATAATGGATTAATGGTTTATTTGGGATAATTATATCAAACTATATTTATAATTAACTATATTTTGTCTTGTTAATCAGAACCATTCCCATTCTTGACCCGAATTAATAAACTAAATAATAAAAGAAAGAAAATACCCCCCTCTGCTACCCTATAAATACCCCCTCTCGCCACCTTATCTCCTAACACCACTAAACTAATGAAGATGTAATATTTCTACCCAATACTCTTCTTGATGTCTAACATCCTTTGGAATGAATAGAATTCCAAATCCAATTTCCTTAAGTAGGTTCTCAACGATGGGAATTCAAGAGGTAAAATACCCTATCATTTCTTTTTGATTTCTTTTCAATGTATTTTCTTTTCATATTATATCATCACATCTCTTAATCCCAGTGGAATTATAACTAATATGAATTAAAAATATTGGTATTTTATTATTATAATGTAATAATCCATCATAAAACAGGTTCTTATAATCATTTAAATCTATAAATAATACCATCATCCGTGATGTGTCAATTTACCATCATCCTGGATGATGCATTTTCATTTTCATTTACTGCCTTCAAGGATGGAAATAAAAATAAATAAAATGGTAGAAAACAGTATTTAAAATTTATTTTATAATCTTTTCTATTTCTTGGGACTAACACGTAAGCATAATATTAAACAGTTATCAAAATCAGTTCATGATAATCCAAAACATCTAATTATTCTCAATGATTTTCATTTTCATTTTACCTAATTAATCACCCTCATAAAATAAAACCAAATAATATGTTAGTCCAATTATATATATAAATTTCCATTAATAACATATAATCTAAATTTTATATAATTATTCTCATTTTACATGAACATCCATACATCTATTACAAGTTATGATATCATGAAAACCATGAAAATGAACCCACCCAAATAACGATATTGAGAAATATAACACATCAAAATGTCTATAAATGAAATTAAAAAATATATAATGAATCAAATACATGAATAATAGGCACTTTATTAATTAACTAATTAATCTAATTTCATTATCATTGGTTTTAAGATGATGAAATCATTCATACAAATGGTAAGGAGAATCTTGAACCCAACTACTTTTCATTAGGTTATTCTTATTTCATAAAAAATTATTGTGTGGATGTTCTTTGATATTCCCAAAAAATTATTTGTTTGTTATTAACTATTATTTTATCAAATATATATGTTTCCAATCTGAATTTTTGAAAAATGCAATGTTTTTCCCAACATAACTATTTTTTATAAAAAAACACACATCATTTACTTCTCTGGAGATTGTTTATTCTTCCACAATGATTGATTATTCATATAATAATTATTTTATTCAATTATAAAAAATATTATTATTATATGTGGCCTTCATGATTATGTAAATGCTATTATGTGATAGGTGTTCTTGGAATTATATAGACCTCCAATTCATTGGGTGATGTGATGTATCTCAGGAGATAATGTGCAATACTTGTTAACATGATGATATTTTTTTCACAATGATGATGTAATGATGATGCACATATGTTATATGTGAATAGGATGATATATTTTTTCAAAACTACATTTGGTATTTGACCACTAAGACATGATGAATATTTTTTATGAATTGACACATTACATGCCATTATATAGTTCGTCCTCTGAATATTGTGATAATCCTATACTTATTTTCTGATGATAATAATTATACTCACCCTATGTTATGTTGATTCATGATATTATATATCCTATCAATGGGTTTTTAGCTTACCCATTTCATTGATTTATATACTTAGTTGATTAATTTTACTATGTTTAAAATGATGGACACTAAGAAGATATTATAGAGGGAATTAAATTAATGTTTATTTTTATTCTATAAATGCTATGCATGGTCACTATTCTCCCAAGACACTAAACATTTGTATACTAGTTGTTTAAAAATTTTATGTTTAAGTCTCTAAAATTATTTAATATTAATGCAAGAAACTACAAGGTTTATATATGGAATCTTATAAGAAAAAACTAAACAAAGAAAAAAACTTTTATAGAATGAAATGACTAAAGAATGTAAAAGAAACAAATTGAAAAAGAGCCATGGTGTGAGCCCCCTTGTGGGTGCTCATATTTCACTTCCCCAAGTCATGATGTTCCGACTTATCATCCTCAATTTGACCAATAGTTTGGTTTTCTCCTAATGAAATAGAAAATGATTTTTATCCAGTTTTATTCAGATCACCCAACTTATAGATTCAGCCAAAATAATATTTATTCAATCGTGGTTACCCATTACATTTATTCCCATTCAAAAAATAAATCACATTTGTAATTCCCCAACCCCAGTTACCCATAGTTAGTGCACTATTACATAACATTGGAATGATACAAGGAATCTTTTCTCAAAATACTGATCAATTTAGTATCCTTGGATATACTAGATACATTCATAAGTTTTACATTACATCATAAAATAAAAACATAAACCACATTTCCCCCCTTTTGAACAAACTTATATCCTTAGCCTATCCTTACAGTTCAATCATAAAATAATTCTTCACATCCTGGAAAAAATAAGACATAGAAAGGGGTGAGCTCATATGCTCAGTAAGGATAACAATATAGCATAAACACTCATAAATAAGCATAAAAATGTAGGGAAATGTATAATAATAAAACAAAAGACTTATAAACTTAAATATCATCATGATATGGAAAAGATAAAATCAAATAATTCCATTTACTTATTCAAATGGATATTCTACTAGTCGAATAATCACATGCCATGTCTATAGCCATTTTCATAATGTTGGAATACATAATTCCAGACTTCATAACCACATAGTGAAGGCCTTGATACAAGACTTCAAAGAATATTTTTTCAAGGCCTTGTTCCAACAAACTAATTTGTCTCTTAAGACTTACGATTCATAGAGGAGCTATAGCTGGCTCAACCCATCACTTACTAAGTCCAGTTCATTTCGCATATAAAAATAATTAAACATAACACAAACATTCATATTAAAATTAGAATAAGAAATATCAATACATTATCCATAAACCATGAATGGTGAAATAATAACACACCACTTCGGTGGTGGCGTGGTGGTGAAAGAGCGTGGTACAACATTTTTGTTCTTTCGGAGGTTCAGGGTTCGAATCATTGGAGTCCGTTTTCGGGGCAAGCATCTCCCCCGGGATCCACCCATCTTGCCAAGTAACTCGGTCTCAACTGGGCGAGAAAAATGAGCTGTGACATAATGTGCTAACAGATTTCTTTGACAAACCATCGCTGATAGGTTTATAATCCTTGGGAACACTCTGTCATATCGGCTGGCAATGACTCCATCCACGGTAGAGGGATCTACCTCAGGGGAGTGACCTCTTTGTGGGGGAGGGGGTTACCATGTGTGGAGGGTTCGAAAATCACACACATGGGAATTTGATTCCAAAAAATAAAAAAAATAAGAATAACACATCCACAGTCAAACATATCAAAAAAAAATATATAATATGGAAGATTTGCATCATAATAAATCAACAACAAACAAGCTTAAAATCCATCAAAAGGATGTTGACATAGATGAAATTAAATTTTTTTAGAGAAATATATATTTTTATATTCAAATAATTTAAAAGACATATAATTAAAAAATAAAACAATTAATTTTTAAATATTCTTATAAGATTGTATGGGAAGCCTCGATGATGTTTTAAAAGAAAAAAATTTCCGCACTCACTGTATAAGTTAAAAAAACATTATTACCTTAATTTTGTCGAAAAGGTCAAAAAGTACATTGTTTGGAAAATGATGGAATGATTAATTTCAAAACATATAAGGTCAAATAAGTGTATAAATGAAATTATCCCATTTTCTAGTAAATTGTAAAAAAATTTGAAAATTTTTTTTATGAGAACACGGATGTGGATGATAAAGAGGTCCAAGTAAATACTTACATAAAAAAAACCTTGGATAATAAAGAGATTGTGGAATTAAACCTTACCTTGTACTTTTCCTTAGTCAAGGGTATGTTAACCTCATGTATAATAGATAAATAATTGTTATTAAATTATACAAAAAACAATATACCTAAATATGATATTATATATGATCCCTTAATATTGCTTCGTTAATAATATTTTAGTAGTATCATCGTTTCTGGTGTTAAATGGTATGTTTTTATATGCTCAGTTATATAAGACATGTTTTTTATGTATAGGATGTAATTTATTCATATATTGAATTATATTATGTTCTTACACATCATTTTGTATCATAATGTAATAATTATTCTTGAATGATTACGATGGGGAATGAATCTCATTACGTTCGTGGAGATGGTAAACCGTACGTACACACGAGTGATAATATCATTATATTGATGTAGAAATAGTATGTAATTGGATGGTATATCGAATATACAGAATCATTAAAATGTTATATTTATTATTTACCTTGGTTATACTCATTATTATATCCATCCAAATAATTAAGTGTTTGAATATAAAACTACACCACGACGTGGAGACGGCAAGCCGTACGTATACACATATGGTGACATTTTCATTCATATGATTAAGAGAAAAATGAGTATGGTTGTAACATTTCAATAAAATTATACTATATAGAAGATAATGAAGTTATTTGTTTATAATGGAAACAACAAAGAAAGTGGAAGAGGAAGAATAATAGAACTTGAAAGAGGTGATGAAAAAGGTACCTGTTCTTTAGGTTCATCCTTTTGATTTGATCAATAGGGCACCATAGGTTGGATTTATGATCAAAGGAAGGCATATTTGATGAATGGGGGAAATTTGGGAGGATATTTTGGCATGGTATGGACGATCCAAATGGATTTTGAGGTGTGATATTAAGAGAAGGGGATGTACCCTTTTATAAGAGAGGTGAGGGTCACTTTAGGAAAAGCTGGAAATATTATTTTGTAATAAAATCATTTTCGGTTTCTAATGGATTCAAAACGAGTTTTTACAAGAATAAGGTGGTGATGGGTCGATGAACTCTCAACCAATTGGTTTTAGACAAGTTTAGGTCACTATATTAACCTTATCTTTAAGATTTAACTCTTAGTTATATAGTTTTCCATTTACCAAGTTTCTTTGTATTTTTATATTATATGGTTAATAAACATACTATAAAAATCCAAGAGAAGCCCAAGTGGTTAATTATTAATATATATAACATTATCTAAGTCCTTTGACCGAACCTTAGATTTTTAGGATATTATATCAATTAATAATATAGTATTTGTTTAAAAAAATAAATTTTTTCAATTTTGATACTATTTAGTATTTGGTGTTTGTGAAAATCATAATAGTATGATTACTTCAAAAAAAATATTTAATAAACCCTAAATTTTCATATTAACTTATAAAATTAGTGTAATTCATAAAAAGTCTCAAATTACATTTATTTGGATATTTATAATATCAATTATATTAATATTTCATTAATAAGGTAATTATTGCATCATCATTGTGTCATAAATAAATTAAATTATTTAATGTCTAAAAAGTATAAGTAAAATACCATTATGTAGAAAATAGTCTTATCTTTATAATGAATATTTATAGTCTAATTTATCTTATGTATAACCTTATATTATAAATGGATTAGTTATTAATAATTGAATTTAACTCTTTTAACTATTCTTTAAATAAAATAAAAATAAATGTCGTAATCTGATCCAAGTAGATCAAAGAGGATGATATTTTATTAATATGGTTTGTTTTCTAGTTATACTTATCCAATAGAATTATGACATGTTTTAGGGTAATTATGATATTATTTTTACCCTTAATTACCCTATTTACTTTTAACCGTGGTCAATAAAAGTCAAATGTTACTATTCCCCAAAAATTATTTTCATCTTATTGAACCACATTTTACTTAATTATATTAACGGTGTCTCTCGTATTTTTGAAATTCAACTCATAGAAGTGGTAAAATTATGTTTTATTCAAATTTTTAAATCCTCCTAAGAGGTGGGTAAAAGAAGATAAAAAATTCAATAAAATATTTATATATCTAAACATATTTAAAAAATGACACCAATTAATTAGATTGAACAAATATAGGTATTATGTATCTATTTTGACCGAAAATAAATTTAAACAAAATAAATAATTATTTAAATAAAAAGTCGGTTTTAACTAATAACGTTGTGTTTTTCACTATTAATCACAAATTGAAAATTTTCAGAAAAATACGAAAAAATCATACTAAGTTAATTTCGATATTCAGAATTCAAAAATGAAGTCCATTTTGAAAAAAAAAATTATAAAATTTAATAAAGTGTGTGTTAATATTCATAATTTATAGTTTTATTCAACTCACCGTGTTAGAATCTCGAAGTTGCGTACAATGAAATCTATTGAATTATTTAAGGAAAATGTACCATGGAAGCCTGGGGTGTTACATTCTTCCCTCGTTCAAATAACATCATCCTCAAAATTTCTATAATACTACCTCCCCAAAAGAATCAGGTGGTTCTTCAACATATGTTCCTCTGGTTCCCATGTTTCCTCTTCCATCTTATGGTTTCTCCATATAACTTTTACTAGATGACACATCTGAATTCTCAACACTTGTTCTCTTGTTCATGAATTTTGACTAGCTCTTCACAATAAGACTTATCATGTTTCAGTTCAATTTCTTCATAGGTGAGTACATGTGTTGGGTTAGGGATGTATTTTCTCAACAGTGATATGTTGAACACATCATGAATGTGGGAGAGACTTGGAGGCATTTCCAAATGATAAGACACAACTCCAATTTGTTCTAGAATTTCGAACGATCCGATGTACTTGGGACTCAATTTACCCTTCTTACCGAAATGTATAACACCCTTCCATGGTGATACCTTCATGAAAACATGGTCACCAACTTGAAATTCCACATCCTTCCTGCAGTTATTGCCATAGCTATTTTTCCTACTTTTGGCTGCTTTGATGTGGTTTTGGATAACCTTCACCTTTTCCATCATTTCCTCAACATGTTCTGGGCCTATGAGTTTTCATTCACCAACATCATCCCAAAAAGTTGGTGTGCAACATCTCTTTTTGTATAACGCTTCATATGGTTCCATATGAATACTTGAATAGAATATATTGTTATATGAAACTTCTACCAGAGGTAAATAGTGATCCTACATACCTTGAAAGTCAAGTGAGAAAGATATCAACATGTTTTCTAAGGTTTTAATAGTCCATTCTGATTTTTCATCAGTTTGATGGTGGTAGGAAGTGCTCAAACAAAGTTTAGTATCCAAGTCTATCTAAAGACTTTTCCAGAATCTTGATGAAAAATGGGAATCATGATCAAAAGAAATCGATAGGGGTACTCCATGAAGTCTTACAAATTCATTAATATATATTCTTTCCATACGTTCAAGTGGTAAATCTTCTCTTATAGAAAAAAAATTTCATGACTTGGTAAGACGATCAGCAATGAACCATATTGAATCATTCGTTATAAGAGTGTTTGGTAGCCCCATGACAATTTCCATCGTAATATTATCCCATTTCTACTCAGGTATGGGAAGAGGATGCATGGCTCCTCCAGGATGTTGTCTTCAAGATTTCACTTGTTGACAAACCATATATCTTGACAAAAAATCAATAATCTCCCTCTTCATGTTGTCCCACCCAAAATGGTCCATCAAATATCTATACATCTTGGTTATCCCAAGGTGTATGGATAAATTAGATCTATGAGCATAATCCAACGATTCTCTTTTTAGATCGGGAATATTAGGAACACAAAGTCTCTTCCCAAATTTCACAATTCCATCTTCATATACGAAGCCACTCAATATCCCATCATTCACATCTTTTATCATCTTTTGAAACTCATCATAATCAGTCTAAGAACTCTTTATCCTTTCTAGTAATGAAGTTTTTGAAACCATTTGAAAAAGTATTTATGTTTCACCTTCCTTTGTTATTCCCATATCCATCTTTACTAGATCCATGAAAATAGAATCCCTTTCAACTCTCATCTTGTTCAAAATTGCATGATCCTTTCTGCTCAAAGCATCTGCCACCTTATTTGTCTTCCTCGAGTGGTAGTGTATTGTGAAATCATATTCCTCAAGTAGTTAAATCCATTTCCATTTCCTCGGGTTGAGTTATTATTGTGAGAAAATATACTTCAAACTATTGTGATAAGTATAAATATAACATTTTCACTATAGAGATAGTGTCTTTATATTTTCCGAGCATAGATTATAGCTCCAAACTCAAGATCATGAGGAGGATAGTTTTTCTCATAAATTTTTATCTGTCGTGATGCATAGGCAATAAATCTCATTCTGAACGAGGACACAACCTATTCATTTCATTGTAGAATCACTATAAAAACGAACACATCCTTCCCTAATGGTTGAGTCAAGATAGAAGAATTGAAAAATCTTATCTTCAGTTCTTCAAAACATTCTTCACACTCTCTTTTACAAAAAAAATTATCCCCTTTATGAGTGATATTGGTTAATGGGTTCGCCAACTGGGAAAAATTCTAGAAAAAATGCAGATAATAACCTGCTAAACCCATAAAACTGCGTACCGTAGTTATACCCGTCGGTGCTGGCCATTCTTGGATTGACTTGGTCATTGAAGGATCAACAAAGATTACATCCTTAGAGAAAATATGGCCAAGAAAAAAATCTTCTAAATCTATAATTCACACTTCCTAAACTTCCCATATAATTCATTTCTTCAAAGAGTCTTTAGAATACTACACATTTGATTTTCATGATTGTCGTAGATTTTGGAGTATACGAAGATATAATCAATAAATACCACCATAAAGTCCTCCATATATTCCATTAAAACTCTATTCATTAGATCCATGAAGACATAGGGTGTATTAGCCAATACAAAAGGCATTACTGCAAACTCGTAATGCTCGTACCTTGTTCAATATGTTGTTTTCAGAATGTATTCTTTCTTCATGGCCAACTGATAATATCTAGATCTAAGGTGAATCTTTGAAAAATATTGAGATATATGAAGTTGGTCAAATAAATCATCAATGAGAGGTAATGTATACCTTTTCTTTATTGTTATACCATTGATCTTCTTGTAGTCAATACACAACCTCATAGATTCATCTTTCTTATTATCAAAAAGGATAGTAGCTCCCTATGGAGAATCACTATGGTGAATAAATCCCTTATTACTCAATTACTCTTGTTTTTTATTTACTTCCACATATTTTATGGTGGCCATTCTATAATGGATCTTCGATAAAGGCCTTGAACCAAGAATTAAATCAATGGAAAACTCAATTTCACATTCTGGAGGATATCCAGGTAAATCCTTTGGAAACACATCAACATATTCTTGCACAATAGGAATGTCCTCTATTCAAACATTCTTATCCTCGCCCATAATTATTTCATTCTCATCCTCCCCCATAATTGTATTTAGTAGAGCTACTGGGGGTGGATCTAGATAATAATCATATGGTGATGTTTCTGCTCTAAAGAGAAGGTACTACTTATCATAATCGAGAATTGTAACCTACTTCTTCTTACAATAAATTTTTTCATCATGGCCCAAAAGGCATTTCATACCAATGATTATATCAAAATCAATCATAGGTATGATGATGAGATTAGCAGATAAAGATCATTTATATTCTCTAATTGGAACCGATTCACAAAAAATTGTTCCAATGATATTTCCCTCATGTGTTTTGACTAACAACTCCCTTGTTAAGTCAAATTGAAAATATCTAATTTTTTTTTAAAACTCGGAAGATATGAAACAATGTGATGATTAAAAATCAAATAAAGCATGAACTAACCTTGAGGAAACCATTAAATTAACTATCACCACATCTTTTATAGCTTTAACCTCAGCAATAGTGATCACATAAGCTAGGCCTTGATCCCTAGGACGTTTCTGAGGTATATTAACATGTTGATTAGGAAATTAATTTATAAAATTCCACTTTTCTCAACAATTTTAGCATTCGAAATTGATATCCTCTTACTTCCCCTTGTAATCATGAAATCAGTGGCCTTTTTCCCCACACATGTAATAGACTCCCATTCCCTTCAGGCAAGTACAAGGGTGTTTCTTCCCACATTTACCGCAGGATGGATTTTAAACTTTTCCCTTATTTCCATTTCTAGAGTTTTCATCGGATCTCTTTTTCTCTTTCTTTGCTTTAATATCGTAAGACTTTGAGAAATCCATTTCGTTCTTGATAGCCCATAAGACAATATATTTATATGATGAGAAGGATTTTGAGACTAATTCTCGACGAATAAATGGTTTTAACCCATCAAACAATCAATCAATCTTACTCCTTGGGTTACATATATAATCTGTTGCATTCCTTGATAACCATGTAAAGTTAGCCTCATACATTGGGACATTCTCATACTCCTTTTGTCTCAGACTCAGAAATTGTCTTTCCATATATACTCGATGGTCACGAGAAAAGTATTTTTCTAAGAAAACCTCTTTAAAATCCCTTAATTCCATGTCCGATACTTCATCCTATTTATTTGTGTTTTTAATCAATTACCACCATTGATCTGCATCTCTTGTGAGGTGATAAACAGCAATGGAAACTTTTTCCCTTTCGCTACTCCCCAAAGCATGACATATTTTATCTAAGGAACTTATCCATTGATCATCTACTAATGGATTTGTACTCCCATTGAATGTTGGTGGATTTTTCCTCATGAAATGGTCTAACATGTATCCTCTGCATTGTGGATCAGGGTGCTCTATATGTGTAAGGTTATTATTCATAACCTGATTGAGTTGTCCCAGTATAGTGATAAGTGGATCAGCACCAGTTGTATCACCAGCTAAACTGTAATTATCTTGAGTATGAGGGAAATCCCTACATGTATTACGTGTGTTGATATGGTTTACATTCCTTCCAGTAGGTTCCATGTCTAAACAATGGAATATAGTAGAATAGTTTATGAATTGAAATATAAAATTTTGAACATTTAAAGCACTTTACATAAATAGAACAATTTATGGATACAATCCATAATCATAAAAAGTATTTTCTTTGAGGATTTATATACTCATAAACACTTCATATTATTTTGTATAGAAAAGGATAATTATCCTAAGGATGTCCCTTGGGAGTATTGTAACCAAGAGTGCAACAAGGCCCGTTATCATGCACCAGTTCCCATTCGAGTCTATCTCAAAGCAGTGTTTTCAGGTTTTCCCATAGGTACATCTGTAACAGATCCACCTCTAGAAGATCATATCCATAAATGGATGTATTTCTTATAAATCCTGAAAAATCTCTACAATACAAAAATTCTAGGATGTTCTTCAATAGTAATCATCATTGTATATCATAGTGTAGTGTTCTCTAATAAGAGTTTTTCTGAATCATGTTTCAAATTTCTATACTAAACATCATGTAATACCAAATGTAGTTCTGCAACCATATTTATCTAGATTTGGTGCAATATTAAATAACATCATCATGATTTGAGGAATCATTTCCGTTGCAGCCTTGGAAGTACTAGATACATTCATAAGTTTTACATTACATCATGAAATAAAAACATCAATAAATATTTGTCCCCTTTTGAACACACTTATATATTTATCCAATCCCTGAAGGTCAACCATGAAATAATTCTTCACATCTGTGGAAAAATAAAACATAGAAAGGGGTGATCTCAGATTCTCAGTAAGGATAACAATATACGGTAAACATTCATAAATAAACATAAACATTTAATGAAATGTATAAGACTAAAACAAAACCCTTTTAAACTTAAACATCAGCATGATATGGAAAACATAATGTCAAATAATTCAATTTACTTATTCACATGGATATTCTACTAGTCTAATAATCACATGCAATATCAATAGCCACTTTCATAATGATGGAATGCATAATGCTAGACATCATAACCACATAGTCAAGGACTTATGGAATGAATAAAAATAATATTTTTTCAAGGCCTTGTGATAAGAAAAAAGTTTGTCTCATGATCCCAAACTATGCATCAAGGATAAATAGTGGGATCCTTCCATCACTTACTAAGTCAAATGCATTCCTTGAATGAAAAGGTTTAATCATTAAATAAACATTCATATTAAAACTAGCTTACGAAATGTCAATACTTTAACCATAAACCATGAATGGTATAACAATAACAAATCCATAGTAAAACATATCACAAAACCATCAATAAATATGAAAGATTTTTATCATAATAAATCAACCTCAAACAAGCTTAAAATCCATTAAAATGATGTTGAAATAGATGAAATCAAATCTTTTTTATAGAAAAATATCTCTTTCTGTTTTGAAATAATTTACAACTCATATAATAATAAAAGAAAACATTTATTTTAAAAATATTCTTATAGTATTGTAAGGGATGCTTTGACGATGTTACAATGGCTGAAAATATCCACACTCTCTGTATAAGTTAAAAACCCATTCTTACCTAAATTTTGTCGAAAAGGACATAAAGTTCATTTTTTGGAAAACGATGGAAATATTCTGTAGTAAAAGTATAAGGTAAAATAGGAATATAAATTAATTTAAACCATTTTATAGTAAATATTAAAAAAAAATTGATATTATTTTTTAAGAAAACACAAATGTGGATGATAAAGAGGTCCCAATAGATGCTTATGTAAAAATAGTCTCGGATAAAAAAGAGATTGTGTAATGAAAGCTTAAATTGTACTTTTACTTGGTCGAGGGCATGTTAACCTCTTATATAATAGTTAAATAACTTTTATTAAATTATAAAATAAATATATTCATAAATATGGTATCATATATGATCCTCTAATATAGCTTTGATAATAATATTTTAGTAGTATCATAGTTTCTGTTGTTAACTAATTTGTTTTTCTTTTATATGATCAGTTAAGCAAGCCATGTTAGTTACAGATAGGATATATTTTATTCATATATAGAATGAAATTAAGTTCTTATACATCATTTTTAATCATAAAATGAAAATTATTCTTTAATAATTACGATGGGGAATGAATATAATCTCGTTTGTAGAGACGGTAATATATAGGTACGTACAAGAGACAATATCATTATATTGACGGTGAAATCATATGTAATTGGATGTTAAATCATATATACCAAATAATTAACATTTTATATTTATTATTTACATCATTTAAACTCATTATTATACTCATCCAAATAATGAAGTGTTTGAATAACAAACTACACCACGACGTGGAGATGGCAAGTCATACGTACGCACGTATGGTGACTTTGTCATTCATGTGATGGATAGATTAATGAATATGGTTGTACCATTTTAATAAAATCATTGTACATAGATGATATTGGAGTTATTAATTTATAATGAAAACAAAAAAGAAAGAGGATTTGGAAGAAGAAAAGAACTTGAAATAGGTGATTAAATATTTACCTCTTCTTCGGGTTTTTCATTTTGATTTGATCAATACAACTCTTTAGATTGGCTTTCTAAAAAAATTAAGGACTCTATGATTAAGGGAGAAAGTTGGGAGGTTATTTGAGCTGGGTTTGGCTGAGCCAAATGGCTTTGGAGGTGTGAAAATAAGATAAGGGGAAGTACCCTTTAATAAGAGAGGTGAGGGTCACTTTAGGAAAAGATTGAAATATTATTTTATAATAAAATCATTTTTAGTTTATAATGGCACAAAAATTATTTATTTCTAGGATAAGGTAAGGATGGGTGGAAAAAATCTA
The DNA here is from genome assembly GCA_963277665.1 of Viscum album. Lineage (NCBI taxonomy): Eukaryota > Viridiplantae > Streptophyta > Magnoliopsida > Santalales > Viscaceae > Viscum > Viscum album. The sequence goes on along the minus strand of OY728133.1, from coordinate 1,860,239,107 downwards.
AACCAATAGGGTTTATACTAGTTTAGGTCATTATATTAACCTTATCTTATAGATTTGTCTCTTAGTTTAATAGTTTGACGTTTACTTTGTCCCTTTGTATTTTTATATTATATGGTTAGTAAACATACTATAATCTTTCACGATAACCCCATGTGGTTAATTATTAATATATATAACCTTATCTATGTCTTTGGACCAATCTTTATATTTTTAGGAATATTATATCAATTTATAATATAGTATTTTTTTTTAAAAAAAACTTAATAATTTCAATTTTGACACTATTTAGTATCTGTTTTTTTTGAAAATCATAACAACATGATTACTTCAAAAAAAAAAATTTAATCAACCCTAAAATGTCAAATTATCTTATAAAGTTAGTTTAATTCGTCAAAATTATAAAATTACATTTATTTGGACCTTTATAATATCAATTATTTTAATCTTTCATTAATAAGGTAATTATTGAATCATCATTGTGTCATATATAAAATAAATTATTTAATGTTTAAAATTATAAATAAAATGCTATCATGTATGAAATCGTTTTTATATTTATAATTAATATTTATAGTAGAATTTATTTTTTTGTATAACACTATATTAAAAATGGATTAGTTATTAAACATTGAATTTAACTCTTTTAACTCTTCTTTAAATAAAATAATAATAAATGTCCAAATCTAATTCAACTGTACCAAAGAGGATCATATTTTATTCGTAAGGTTTTTTTTGGTTGAACTATACTTATCCAATATAATTAGAACATGTTCTAGGGTAATTAGGATATCATTTTTACCATTAATTACCCTATTTACTTTTAACTATGGTAAATAAAGGTCAAAAGTTACTATTCACCAAAAATTATTTTCATCTTATTGAACCACAATTTACATACTGATATTAACTGTTTCTCTCAATTTTTTTAAATTCAACTCATGGAAGTTGTAAAATTATGTTTTATGCAAATTTTCAAATACTCCTCAGAGGTGGGTAAAAGACTGTAAAAATATAAATAAAATTTTTTTAAATCTAAACTTTTTATAAAATGACTCCAATTAATTAAATTGAACTAATATTTGTATTATGTATCTATTTTGACATAAAATAAATTTAAATAAAAAAATAATATGTAAATAAAAAGTCAGTTTTAACCAATAACACAATGTTTTCACTATTCATCATAAATTGATTGTTTTTAGAAAAATACCAAAAATTCACCCTATAATAATTTCTATATTCTAAATTAAAAAATTAATTCTATTTTGAAAAATATAATTTTTGAAATTTCAAAATGTGGGTATTAATATAAATAACGGCTAGTTTGATTGGTTGTGGTGTGTTAGAATCTCGATGTTGAGAAAAATACTAGCTATTTCATTATTCAAAGGGAAACGTACCCTGGAAACTTGGTGTGTTACAAAATTAGTGACCAAGATATTGTATCTGGAGGAGGTTGTGGGATATGTGACAAACATCTACTTTGTTAATTTTATTTTGTTAATGATAAAAATAAAATTTTGAAAATAAAATTAGTTATATATTTTTTATATAACAAAAAATGAGAATTTAGTAAGAATTTTAAAAAAAAATGTGAATATAGAATTACGTTCAAATGAAAAAGGAAAACAATTGATGGAAACAGTTGGAAAGCATCGACCCTTAGACACCCTTTGTCATTGAAAAAAAATTCTTCAGATTTAAAAATATCATATATACCTAAATACATAAAACTATACATATATTTTTTGTGGAAACCATATCAAGACAAAAAATATGGATTTATATTTGTATATCAATGTTATTTGATATTCCAAAGGCCATCGAAAAAATAAAAGTAGTCGAACTTATTGTGTTCAATGGGGAGAATTTTACCAAAGATTTTTAAAAGAAATTAAATCTAATTTTAGTCATAATATGATAAAAATAATGCTAAAATAGAGTTAATTTAACTCAATAGAGATAGATCCATCCTAAAATAAAGAAAATAATTCCATGATAATTAAGACTTGACGAGTTGAAAATAAAAAGAAAAAAATAAAAATGGGAAAACCTTCATATCATAATTTCCCACTTCTACTTTCTGTTTATACATGTATGGATTGATTAATTCATGAAAATTACTTGTCTCTAGTATTTAATCTCCATCACATCTCACCCTGTCCTTCCAAAAATGCGTAGAAAATAATGTAAAGACATGGTTATATATAAAATGGTGTTCAAAATGTTCTACCTAGTTTCTATACATGAGAAGGTGGAATGATATTCAAACCCATCCATAAAGAATCATGCATACCCAATAATATTTTCCCTCATAATTATTAAATATCTACCTATAATATCTTTTAGGCATGTGGTGATAATTTTATTACCTAATTACTTAAAACAATTGACAAAAGAAGTGACTATTGAAATGCATGTACTTTTATGTGCTAAATGACTATCGTAAGGTCTGAATTTAAGCTATATATTAAATTTAGAGATGATAATTCCGGTCCTATTTATTTTTCATGTGGAAAAACAATAATTAAAAATATATAAACTAATTCAAGTCTTATTTACTAAAGGATTGTCAATTCTACCAGAACATTGTTTTTATAAATTTACAAATTTATAGGGCCTCTAAATATTGAATTCAACACTTATTCTTGTTACAGAAGTTAAATCTCACATCCCTTGGGTTATTACAAAAACAATATCACAAATTGGTTTAGTAGTAAAAAAATTATTCCCAAATAAAATAGTTATAAAAACAGATAATATTCTAAAATTATGGAATTTTAAAAATTTATCTCAAAACTATTAAAAACTCCAAAATTAATGCAATTTAACATAGAATAAAAAATATTAATGGGCTTAAATCTCTAACATACATGTGAAAATATTTATAATATTAGATCTATTAGTATATTCCTTATCCAAGATCCAGAAAAATGTAAAACAGAAGCCTTAAAATCTTCCAATGATTAAATAATCTACTAATTTTCCCATTGGTATGAGGATGGAATGTTTAACTAAGATGATGTTGAGATATAATATTTTTCCAGATAAATCCCCAATCTCATGGTGTGAAATAATGATTCTAGTCTGAATTTATGTTCCTTATTTCCCTACTATAGCCACACCACCACATCCATACACTACCTAAATAAATCTCCCACACAAATCGATTCCCTAATTAACAATAAATTGTCAAAAAAAATTCATTCAATTCAGGATCACCCAAATATCATCACATCCTCTTAGGTATAAGGGTAAAAATGTGATGAAATCATTGATGATGTATAGTCACATTCACTAGGATACAAACAGTGGCTACTCTAAACCACAAAAATATGATGTTTTACCCTCACCATCTGATTGATAAATAACATCAATATACAATTAGTTGATAATCATTTCATCTAAGGATATCAATGATTCCACCTTAAGGCATTGTACATCGTGGATAATGTAGGGCCAAATAACCCCAAAATTTTATAGAGCTCATAATGAATCTACTCATACAGTAATGATGGAATATAAAACCTTCCTTGAAATATCATCTAATAATTTTTATAATCTAACCATCATTTCAAAAAATCACACTAGTATAAATCGTCCTAACTTCCCTCTACAGATGATTCTCCTCACTAAGACTCATACACACACTATATAAATAATGATTTATCTATTATTAATATCATGAATACCATAATACAGTCCTGGTCTACATTTATATACATCACCACAAGCTCCTCTATAGTTATCCTGTAATCTCTAGAAGACAAAAAATATCCCTAAAAAATATACACAACAAATTTTCAATGTCATAGTATTATTAAAATGTGTTATTGATGGAGATATTGTTAATAATTATGATGTATTATGTTTTTTCATGTTTTTAATATTAAAGATATACCATATTTAAAAAATAGAAATTTATAACATCACAAAATATTTAAACATTGGATGGTAAAAATATATGTGGTGTAATCATACTATTATAAGATTCTATGTTATCAATGATATGTATAGCCATAATGGTCTTTTCAAAAATCATTAGTAATATCATGATCCATATAATGAACCAGATTATTAAATCTATAAAGTACGAAATTTTTTTATCTATGGAATGAACTATATATAGATATATAAATTAACTCTATACATCATTAAAAATAACATTACAAGGACAATTTGAACCTTTGGAAAATATACTTTTTTATACTTAATGTAACATTGGATGAAAATTAACCATAAAAATATTAAAAAAAGTATTTAAAGTATATTATGAACTTATATTTTTATTGTAATAAGTATCTCAATGTTAAGAAATTTTCATCTTATGTTATTTTTATCTTATAAAGTCATTCTTACTCAAATAAGATATAATTTTTTTTTCAAAAAGTAAATTGAGTTTTCCAAAAAATAAAAATCAACTCATATAAAGATATTTAATAAAACTATTTAATATTTTAAATGTCCCTTAAGAACTAAAATAAATTTATTATTATTAAAATTAGATTAATTAATATAATTTCATAACTAGAATATTTTTTATTTTTTACATATAATTATTTTGTAATATGATGGAGATTCCCGTGCATGTTTTTATTAGTTTGGGAAACATGTTTAATTATTTAAGGGAAATATAAAATGCTTAAACACAAGAAAAAACATTAGTTAATGTCTCTAATATATCTATAAATTCTACTTGATGTTCAACTAAAAACAGAACAAGAATAGGATAGATTCATTTAAGAAATTCAAAAGTGCTGAAAATTTGATATTATGAAATATATATTTATACAATGATAAATAATTAAGAAATATTACATAAAAAACATATTTTAACTGATAAAAATGTATTAAGTTTTATTTATTGATCTTGTTTTTTTATTTAATCTAGTTCATTCAGGCCTTATTTATTTGATAATTACAATATATTTCATAAAAATCGTTTTGTTGCACCTGAATAATAATATATATGTTACATTTGGGTTTTTATTTAAATTTAATATATATTTAATGGTCATGATTAGGTATGTTTAAAGTGAAGTTTATTTTTTTATATTCTTATACTTTTTGAAAAATTTATTGTCAGTTAAATGTTATTATATTTTATAAATAGGAAGAGTTTTTTAGTGAGCAGATGTCATATCATGAATAATAGAAAAGTGTAAACATATATAAATCATATTTATCCAAAATACTTTGAAATTATTATTTATTTTTTTAAATTTCTATTGTAATACAGTATAGTTACACCTCAAACTGTTTTTTTGTATTTATTTAATATTTATAATATAATTATATTATTCCATAATGATTAAAACAATTTTATAATTATTTTTAAATGTTTTAAGTGGTCTATTCACCACATAAAGAATATATTGATATCATTATCTATTATAAAAAATAATATTATACATTATTCCTTTTTGATTTATGTAATGTACTTATAAAATTACTATGATAACTTTGTCCTAATTATAATCTTCTATGGAATTTCATTCTAAAATTCTAGGAATGAACTAAAATGAAAATTGGATTCCCAAAACCAAAAAATACATTGATTTAAATCATTTATATATACTATAATGAGATGTTGTAAGAAAATAGTAAATATTTAATTATTTATCACTAGATGGTAATGGTGAAACCATAAAAATGACATGATAATTCTAAAATACACTTATGAGAAAAAATACTGTAAAGAAAGATTTAAAATAAAAAGAATTGAATTTATTATATTATATTATTGGTCAATGTGTGTTTAGACATGTGTTAGGAATGAATATTTCTAAATACATGTTGAGTATATTAAATTTCACACCATATGAAAATAACATGATCAAGTGAAAAATTGAAATTATATGCATAGAATATCAATTCCTAATGATGAGGGAAAAATGCATTAGAGAACTACATATTTCAAAAATTCAAAAAAATTATAATTGGTATGGGTGCACTTAGAATATCAATAGATAATATAGTTCAATTTGAATGGATACTGAAATATCTTCAATAAACATGGCATGATAAGATGGTGGAAATTGATGAGGGTATGAATTTTTAGGAGTATAGGTTGGATGAAGATGTATTTTAGTTGATACAATACGAAATCAAGATAATTAACGTTTAAAATGTGGTTAAATTGAACAATAATGTTATTAAATTTATTTAAAATATTTTTTCATTATATATCTCTTGATTTAGAGTCGTTGGAAACTGAGAAAAAGATGACCAAGTTTGAAGAAGTGACCCATAACCTATTTTTAAATTTACATTAAAAATGAAATTAGGATATTTATATACTAATTAATAAAAGATGTTTCTAAAATTATTTTTTATCAACAAACAAAGAAAAGACACATTAAAAATAATGTTGGAATCTAAAAAATACATGAATATGAATGAAATATTGGTAGAATGGGATGTGAGCATCAGCTCATGACGAAGCTGAATAGAATAATTACATTTAAAAATTGATATAATTGTGAAAATGAAATATTTAACTTATTCTTAAAAACTACTGTTACAAAAATTTTTTGTAGTGATTTAGTTCTCATTCATGTTATGGTTAATATATAATGAATTTATTTTAAAAGAATTATATAAAGAGAAATCAATGTTATGAAAATATTATTTATTCCTAGTTGAGTTGTAAAAGAGACAAATGAATGATTTAGGAAACATGTTAACAACATAGAGTCTAGAAAATTAGAATCATAGAAAAAAACTGTTATTATAATTAAAAGGTGTGTAAAAATATAGATATTTCACAAAAACATGAATAAAAGAAATATGACTAATTTTTTTTTCTTGAGAGAATCAATTTCTATATTTGTTTAATGAATGGATAGATAGGACACCATTATTGTTATGAATAAATAATAAAATAAATTAAAAACATAATTTGGATATAATTAAAAAAATACTTAAATTGTACACAACATACTATGGAAGGCCTAATAAAGATAATATATCTATAATTATTACTTTTTTATTATATGAATAATTAAAATAATACTGAATAATTTCATTATGATATAGTAAATATTTAAAGAATTATAATCATTTTATTTCTACAAAATTATCTTTTAGATTACCCATAAATACATATCTTAAATCAATATTTGATACCTATGAACTCATGCACAAATACTATTTTACCCAAGATAGGATGAGTACCTGTAGAGACCCGAAGCATGACGTACATAGATATTACATTACTTTTTCAGAATACTTAATACATAATAAAAACAGACACACAAGGACCGTAATAGTTTAGTGTCTTTGGAAACGTGGAACGTAATCTTCTAATCGTGGTGAAAGATCTTCAACATCTCCTATAAATATCATCCACTTTTTGTTTCCTTACCCAAAACATTATTTTAATCCTGGGGAAAATAAAACATAAAAAGGGTGAGCTCAAATGCTTAGTAAGGGTAAGCATGGATAAAATAAAACATACCATATACATTTAAACTTAAAAACATGAACATAATGTTTAAACATCAAAAGCTTGAGAAATGTCATAAAACATGGAAGTACGAAAGGCATAGATCATAACAAAACATTAAGAATGATAAAATAGAATGGGAATAAAACATGTAATTGTGGCATCCATTAAGCACATGTAATGATTTTCATAGTAACTAAGGCATTGCTGCCAAGACTATCTTAGTGGACAAAGTCCCTTTCGGAATCGAGTCCACTCCTCGTTCTGGTCCTGTATTACTGAACCGGTTTAACTTGCTGTTCCATCCATGTCAATCTCACGAGATATAAATCTTTACCCAATTCATTGGAGGGATATATAGGTCCCACCCATCTCATAATTAAATCATTCTTACTTTTGCCTCAAAATAAACATACATCCTTCATAATAACCCAGCGAATAAAAATGGGTTTCATAAACATCATCCCATCATCACATAATCCATATAAAAGTAATGTATAGAATTTCATAATAATAAAAGTGAAACCATGTAAATCATAGAGACATTATACTTGAAACGTACACATATGAAATAATTTCATCTTAGATGGAAAATTGGTTTTTATAAAACACTTGAAATGAATTCTTGAAGAAAATATCCTTTCTTCTTCAAAATCAATTTCGTTTCACAAAAAGTCATGCAATTTTTAAAGAAAGTGATTTTTTTTGAAATAGTCATGAAATATTTTGGAGGAAGCTTCATGAAAATAAGTCTTTATAAAACTGTAAAAATCCATTCGTGCGGTATAAGTTAAAAAAAATTCTTCTCGTACTTTTTTCAGAAAAGTCAAAAAGTTCATTGTATGGTAAATAAAAGAAAGATTACTTCCATACCATGGGGTACATGTCAATATGGGTAAAAATGACTTTAAACATACCTTAATACCCTTTTATAAAACATTGACATGGATGATAGCAATAACCCCAGTAAATACTTACGAATAAGAAATCTCGGATAAAAATGAGATTTGAAAAATTATCCCTTACCTTAGGTCCGACATGCTTCGTACGTATCAAAAACACATGTATAATTATTTAAATAATGTCATTGACTTATTACAGAATCATATTCATTGTTATTATATCATATATGGTTCACTTATGACTTTATATTACCCGTTCTTTTGTAAATTCATGTTAAATTAGCATTTTGGGTAAAATAGTTTCATTTGTCGTTCGTGTTTTAACTTGTAATTATTCATCTAATTACTTAGATCATTATTAATTACATCCAGAATGTAAAACATTATTTATATACATAATATATACTCATAATATTTATATATTCGATCGATAAATGGAAAGAAATACACCGTTCATGGAGGCGGTAGGTCATACGTACGCATGAACGCTGCTTTCGTTTCCTTATTGAATTGAATGGAATTAAGTACATGAAATAAATATATATATACATAAATCCAGTAGCATTATTATGTCATATATTTCATGATTACTTATTATATATACATTATAATCATTCTTGAATGGTTATCATGGAGAGTCAATCTCATCGCGTTGTGGAGACGGTATTCCGTACGTACGCACGAGCGATGATATCATTCCCATGATCGTGGAATTGTATTAAAGTGTGCGTATAATATTATAGAATAAATATCACATTAAAATAATCATATATATTCATTACTTTTACCATTATACCCATCCATTTAAGGTGGTGGTGGAAATTAGATTACACCACGGCGTGGAGATGGTATTCTGTACGTACGCATGCGTGGTGATTTCGTTTTCCATAGGATGGATTTGAAGTGCATTGTGTTGCATTTGTTGTCAATGAGGCATGAAGTTGTCTTGGAATGAATGGATGTCAAGGAGTCAAGATGTGAATGTCAAAGGATGTGATGGTGATGGTGATGAAGGATAATGGCCATGGTACCAAAATGCATGTCACTTAGGAGATTCACTAAGTGGTATTGGAAATTGTGGTTGAAACATTCTCCATGAACATCTGACGATTGTTGAGCTGATATTTAAGTTCATAGAACTTGTATCAATTGGATACAAAGTCACAACATTGATTGAAGACCAGACGATTGTTGAGCTGATCTTTAAGTTCATAGAACTTGTATCAATTGGATACAAAGTCACAACATTGATTGAAGACCATGCATTGTCTTCACAATGCATGAGGAGTTGAAGAGAGCCATCCACAACTTCTAAGTGGATGAAGTGAGCTAAAGAAGTCCATGCACTATCACTTAGTGCATGTGAATCAGAATATGTTCCAATTGATCTCTGATTAGATCAATGAAGTTTATTGAAGAAATATTTGATTCAGGAGCTCGGTTGAAGATGAAGAAACCTTTTGAATTCCATATCCTAAGTGCAGAATATATGTTAAGGAGGATTAAGGAATTCTTAAGAAGTAGAGAAGGATGATGAATTCTAATGAAGAAGAAGAAATAAAGAGGATGAAGAATGGCTTAGAAGAAGAAGGAGGCATTTGGCATTTGGCATGTTTTATATGGAGGAGAAACTGGTTTTTATACAAAGTCTTTATTCTATCCTTTGCCAAAAAATTAGGCCAGCCGAGGCACCTTGGGGGGTTCAACCCCAAGGCATGGGCACTAGGGCACCACGCCCGGGGGAACCCCGTGGGGCGAGCCAGGGCGGCAGGGCGCACCCAAGGACACCGCAAGGGCGCCAGGGGCACGCCCGGAGGAGCGCAGGGAGCATAGTGGGCGCTTGAAGCGCGCCCGCAGGAGGCAGAGTGGGTGCAGAGCGCGCCCGCAGAGAGAACCCGGTGCGGGACGGCACCGGGAGGGGGGAAGTTCAACTGAGCGCTTTCCCCCAGCGCTTATTTGATAAGCCGCGAGAAAACCGGCCGCGGCTTCGATGTGGGACGCGGATTTTTCCCGCGGAAGGAATCCCGGCCGTCCGACTCATCGCGCGGCTGATCACAGCCGCTCATCGCATCCCGCGCGAGATCTCCTGATCCAGGCCGTCCGAGGAGTTTTGATCACCGCATCCAACGGTGCTGAGTCCATCTTCTACCTCGAGCTCGAGCCGAAGCCTCCCGCGAGCAGCCGCTGAACCAGGAGCAACCCGACGACCTATCTTGAGCTCCCGACCACCATTTTCGAATCCGAAGCCTCCATTGAGCTCGTCTGGCCATAACGAACAGGATCATGCCTAAAAATGACCATGCATGCAGTGTATGGAGAATTTCGAATGAGGCCGAGGAAAACGGAGTTGCCGAGGCATCGGGGTATTTGTGTTTTGCATGGGATAGCCAAACCGAGGCCGTGCATGCGTTCGAAATCGCATGCACGAGGAAGAGAAAAATTAAATGAAATCCCGCGGTGAAACAGAGAGTAAAAGCAAGATTCGTAATGATTTTTAAAGAACCGAAATCTTCGGTGATTCAAGATTTATTGCACGCGGATAATCTGAGGCATCTCTTCCTATAAAAGGAGAGGCCGAGACCTCTGAGCAGATTGCTGATCCGCTGAGTATTTGAAGTCCCGTGAGAAGCACTCTGTGCCTCACGAAGTCGAAGCCCTGCGCGCACACTTGCGCGGCAGTGAAGCCAGGAGCATCCCTTGCTCCGCGGTGTTCCTTTTGCGCACTCCTTGCGCGAAAGAGGTTGGAGAAGAACCCTGCGCGGCTTCCCCTTGCGCGGCAAGGAGAACCCGGGGCCGCGGCATCTTGCGCGCCCACGGTTGAAGCCCGTGCTGCCTTGCACCCAGGTGCTTGCGCGACCCATGGCCAGTGGCATCTTGCGCGGCTGCCCCTTGCACCAAGACATCTTGTGCGCCTCCTTGTAGAAAGGGTTCAAGTGAGAACACCCTACGGCTTGTGTGTGTGTGCACAAAAGAAATAAAAAGGCCACAACCTTGGGTGTGTGTGAAACAAGAAGACCCTACGGTATTGTGTGTGCAAGGAGAACCCGAGGCCATATCCAGTGTGTGTGCATTTGAAAAAGAGGCAGTAGCCTTTGGGGTGTGCATCTAGTGAAGAGGCCGTATCCTATTAGGTGTGCAAGAATTAGTAGAGGCCGAGACCACACCTTGTGTGTGTGTGCAAAGAGGAGGAAGGCAAAGCTTGCACTTTGTGTGTGCATTTAAAGAAGGAGGCCGTAGCCCTTATGTGGGTGCACACATTGAAGAACAAATTAAAGAATACTATTTGTGTGTGTTAAGTGAAGGCCAAGTCATGTGTGTGAAACAAGTGAAGACCACAACTCAACCTATGTTGTGTGTGTGTGCAAATTAAAAGGAGTGGCCGAACCTTAGTGTGTGTGCAAACCAAAGTATGTACACACTAAGAAGAAGAGAGGACATCCACACTAAAGTAGAACACACATTTATGTGTGTAAACAAATTGAATTAATTGTGTGAAGTTCAAAGAAGGTGTGTGCTAAAAGAGATTACACCCTTTGTGGGTCTACTGCACCAAGAAGAGGAAAGGGAAAGTGCATGCATGCATGCATGCACGTGCACACGTGAACAGTGCTAAATCAGTGGTGTGCATCTGAGGAGTCCAAGACTTGAAGATCTTGAAGAGTTGCCATGCACTCAGTGCATGATGTTGAAGTGAACTGAGACTGAGCCAGACTGAAGTTAAAGAGATTGGTTGTCTGAGTTTTCGGTAGATTGAGAAGATCCTGATCATCACAAGTGATCAGAGGTACAGAGCAAGGCCAGCAGTCTTTATCCCAGACTGCTGAAGATACTTGAAGACCTTAAAGTGAAGAAGAGCTACTCGTGCGACTCGAGGAGCCAGGAGAAGACCCTGTGGGACTCAGGGAGAAGAAGTCTTCAGTGGGATTCTGGAGTAGGCCAGTGGGACTCTGGTAACACTGTGGGACGCAGTATAAAGACCCTCCTGTGGGACTCAGGAGAGATACGGTGGGAAGCTGTATCGACCATTGTAATTCTAACAAGTTATAATGGGAGAATCCATGCTTGGAGAGCATGGCAAGGATGTAGGCCTTTGGTGCCGAACCTTGTAAATCCTTGTGTCCTGTGCCTTTTCATTACTGCATTATCCGGGAAAGGTTGAGAGATACAAGAAGAGTGGATCGAGGCTTTAACCAGCCATAGAGGTTTAATTGATTAAGAATCAATTAGTAAAAAGTTTTAAAGGATCACTGATTCACCCCCTCCCCCTCTCAGTGATTCACACTGATCTGGGCACTTCAATTGGTATCAGAGGGAGGTTCCCTCTAAAAGATCCAAGGGAGTCTATATGGAGTGCAGATTTGAGGAAATGAAAGAACAGCCTCAAATGGAGATATCTGCCAAGACTCTGAAAAACAGAATGAAGAAACAGGCAAAGAAGATGAGGAAGAAGGTTTCTGCAATCAGAGAAACTCCTTCTATGGAAAGAAATGTGAATGTCACATCAGATGACAATTCCTTTTATCATTCTTCTGATGAAGCCTGCTCTAGCTGTGATGAAGATGGAAGGAACAATGATCTTCTAAATGCAATCAAATATCTTCAGAAGAGAGTCCCCAAGGAAGTTGCAATGTGTATAGCTACAGGCCTCCTTGATCTTCAAGAAGAAAAATTACAGCTAGAAGATGAAGCCAATTCTCTGGAAGTCCAATTGGCTAAAAGGGTTGGCATAACCAACACTCTCAGAAAGCTGGTAAATGCTAAAGATGAAACAGTATCTCTTTGCAATGAAAGATATGAAGATACTTGTGAAGAATTGCAAAGAAGCCTTTCTGAGAAAGAATTCTTTAAGACAATTATCAAAGAAGTTTTCCATGCACTGGAAAAGAGGCACAAAGTGTCAATGGTTGTCAGAGATGCTCAACTAGAAGACAAAGTCAAAAGGGTGAAGGAGCTGGACAATTCATTGCAAGAATTGAAGAAGGTGCATGAAGACCAGATGAAACAACTGGTGGAGAATTGGGAAGGAAAGCTAAGAACTGTTGAGGATGAGAAGAACTCCCTCAATATGAAAAGCTTAGAACTAGTGGTGATATTGAAAAATCTGCAATCACCCAAAGCTGAAGCCTTCCAGTCAGCTGGAAGAAGAAATGTTGCTACTCAAGTATGCATTGAGCAGGATGATTCTAAGAGAAAGACATTCTCTAATAAAAGTGCAACATCTTCTAGAAAGAAGGTACCATCCATACCATCTTGTACTAATGCTTCTAATTGTGTTTCCACAAAAGGTGCAGGATGGAAAAATAATTCCAAACAAGTATGGATGAAGAAAATGAAGAAGCAGAGCTCTCTTGAAACAACACAGCAGCTCAAGAAAAGTACCCAACAATCAGAAGGACTGAAGAGGTCAAGATTTGTGGGTCAGTGTTGGTATTGTAACAGGTATGGGCATTGTGCAAAGGATTGTTGGTACAATCCACTGAATGCCAAAGCACAGAGGAAGCCCATGCCAAGGGGGAGCAAGCCAGAAGGAAAGAAGCAGCATCCACAGGTCCAGAGACATCTGTTCACTGCTAACAGATTTGGATTACTTGACAACATCTGGGATGATTGCAAAAGTGGTCAAAAGAATGATACATGTCAATCTCCAACTGTATCCAAAGCTAGAATGAAGAGAAGATCACAGAACCTGGCTAAAAGAGATTCCTTGGGAAGCAAGCAGAAGAAAGTAGAAAATGCTCCCAAGAAGTGCTTGAAAAAGGAAGAGAAGACCTTGGAGTCTAAGTCCAAGAAGGGTGAGTCATCCAGTAGGACCACCAAGAAGACATGCTTCTACTGTGGAAAGAAAGGTCATACTATGGATCTTTGCAAACAAGCCATGGAAATCAATAGAAGCCAACTGAACTCAAACAGACAATCAATCCAGAAGAAGAAGAAGGGATTGATTGAAAACAAGTTTCCTAAGAAAGGTAGCTTGACAGCATCCAAAGAACCATGTGGAACTTCCAGAACTGAGGCCACACTTCCAAATGATTTACTAGTCATATGGCCAAGTCAGTTGCAACTTGCCAAAGATCTACAAAGAGCTGAAGATGAAGTTCTGGCAATTGCTAAGGCAAAAGGGAAGAAGAATATTTCACATGAAGATGTATTGAGATCCACACCAGCACAATCATCAATGAAGATCAAATGTGCAAGTGTGAAGACTGGTGAAAATGGGACATCTCGGTTGAGAGAATCTTCTCAACCTTGTTGTTCACATTGATGAACCAAGGAGGTTCCATCTTATTCCCTTATACTCTTGGAATATACATGTGCTGACATTGCAGGGAATTGAAGATGATGATCATTCTCAACTGGAGGATGGTTTGGAAAGAATGGAGTGCACCCCTTGAGGGGGAGCCAATCTGGAGAAGATGGTATTGTAAGATTTAATACTATCTTGAGAAAAGCTGAAGGTTTTCCAATCATACTTTCATCCCTTGTTTCTTAATTGAGTTTATCTTGTCAATTAAGGGGGAGTATGGATTGAAGGAAAGTAGATGAAAGGGGAAGCTTTATCTTTGCACTGAACTTTCTAATGAGTTTTGTGGAGTATGTGCAGGACTTAGCATTTTATTGAATATCTGAAAAAAATTTCAAACCCCTGAAGCATGATCTCACATGTATAGTGAATGTTGGACAGCATTGAGTACCTTGGTTACATCACTCTTGTTTTCTACACCGGGTTAGCCCAAGTAGACTTAGAGTTGATTTACTAAAGGTTCTTTGCTAAAGAAGAACATGTGGCATCATCCCTCTCTCAGTGTTTTTCAAGAAAATACTTTTCATAGGGAGGAAGAGATTTTTGAAAGAGAACCACACCACACCTTTGCATTTGATTTCCAATAAGGGGGAGAAAAGATTGGGCACACATATTGACCCATTCATATGTGCTGAAGGAGTGTATTGACAACAAATACAAAGGGGGAGATTGAAGTGCATTGTGTTGCATTTGTTGTCAATGAGGCATGAAGTTGTCTTGGAATGAATGGATGTCAAGGAGTCAAGATGTGAATGTCAAAGGATGTGATGGTGATGGTGATGAAGGAGAATGGCCATGGTACCAAAATGCATGTCACTTAGGAGATTCACTAAGTGGTATTGGAAATTGTGGTTGAAACATTCTCCATGAACATCTGACGATTGTTGAGCTGATCTTTAAGTTCATAGAACTTGTATCAATTGGATACAAAGTCACAAAATTGATTGAAGACCAGACGATTGTTGAGCTGATCTTTAAGTTCATAGAACTTGTATCAATTGGATACAAAGTCACAACATTGATTGAAGACCATGCATTGTCTTCACAATGCATGAGGAGTTAAAGAGAGCCATCCACAACTTCTAAGTGGATGAAGTGAGCTAAAGAAGTCCATGCACTATCACTTAGTGCATGTGAATCAGAATATGTTCCAATTGATCTCTGATTAGATCAATGAAGTTTATTGAAGAAATATTTGATTCAGGAGCTCGGTTGAAGATGAAGAAACCTTTTGAATTCCATATCCTAAGTGCAGAATATATGTTAAGGAGGATTAAGGAATTCTTAAGAAGTAGAGAAGGATGATGAATTCTAATGAAGAAGAAGAAATAAAGAGGAGGAAGAATGGCTTAGAAGAAGAAGGAGGCATTTGGCATTTGGCATGTTTTATATGGAGGAGAAACTGGTTTTTATACAAAGTCTTTATTCTATCCTTTGCCAAAAAATTAGGCCAGCCGAGGCACCTTGGGGGGTTCAACCCCAAGGCATGGGCACTAGGGCACCACGCCCGGGGGAACCCCGTGGGGCGAGCCAGGGCGGCAGGGTGCACCCAAGGACACCGCAAGGGCGCCAGGGGCACGCCCGGAGGAGCGCAGGGAGCATAGTGGGCGCTTGAAGCGCCCCCGCAGGAGGCAGAGTGGGCGCAGAGCGCGCCCGCAGAGAGAACCCGGTGCGGGGCGGCACCGGGAGGGGGGAAGTTCAACTGAGCGCTTTCCCCCAGCGCTTATTTGATAAGCCGCGAGAAAACCGTCCGCGGCTTCGATGTGGGACGCGGATTTTTCCCGCGGAAGGAATCCCGGCCGTCCGACTCATCGCGCGGCTGATCACAGCCGCTCATCGCATCCCGCGCGAGATCTCCTGATCCAGGCCGTCCGAGGAGTTTTGATCACCGCATCCAACGGTGCTGAGTCCATCTTCTACCTCGAGCTCGAGCCGAAGCCTCCCGCGAGCAGCCGCTGAACCAGGAGCAACCCGACGACCTATCTTGAGCTCCCAGCCACCATTTTCGAATCCGAAGCCTCCATTGAGCTCGTCTGGCCATAACGAACAGGATCATGCCTAAAAATGACCATGCATGCAGTGTATGGAGAATTTCGAATGAGGCCGAGGCAAACGGAGTTGCCGAGGCATCGGGGTATTTGTGTTTTGCATGGGATAGCCAAACCGAGGCCGTGCATGCGTTCGAAATCGCATGCACGAGGAAGAGAAAAATTAAATGAAATCCCGCGGTGAAACAGAGAGTAAAAGCAAGATTCGTAAAGATTTTTAAAGAACCGAAATCTTCGGTGATTCAAGATTTATTGCACGCGGATAATCTGAGGCATCTCTGCCTATAAAAGGAGAGGCCGAGACCTCTGAGCAGTTTGCTGATCCGCTGAGTATTTGAAGTCCCGTGAGAAGCACTCTGTGCCTCACGAAGTCGAAGCCCTGCGCACACACTTGCGCGGCAGTGAAGCCAGGAGCATCCCTTGCTCCGCGGTGTTCCTTTTGCGCACTCCTTGCGCGAAAGAGGTTGGAGAAGAACCCTGCGCGCCTTCCCCTTGCGCGGCAAGGAGAACCCGGGGCCGCGGCATCTTGCGCGCCCACGGTTGAAGCCCGTGCTGCCTTGCACCCAGGTGCTTGCGCGACCCATGGCCAGTGGCATCTTGCGCGGCTGCCCCTTGCACCAAGACATCTTGTGCGCCTCCTTGTAGAAAGGGTTCAAGTGAGAACACCCTACGGCTTGTGTGTGTGTGCACAAAAGAAATAAAAAGACCGCAACCTTGGGTGTGTGTGAAACAAGAAGACCCTACGGTATTGTGTGTGCAAGGAGAACCCGAGGCCATATCCAGTGTGTGTGCATTTGAAAAAGAGGCAGTAGCCTTTGGGGTGTGCATCTAGTGAAGAGGCTGTATCCTATTAGGTGTGCAAGAATTAGTAGAGGCCGAGACCACACCTTGTGTGTGTGTGCAAAGAGGAGGAAGGCAAAGCTTGCACTTTGTGTGTGCATTTAAAGAAGGAGGCCGTAGCCCTTATGTGGGTGCACACATTGAAGAACAAATTAAAGATTACTATTTGTGTGTGCTAAGTGAAGGCCAAGTCATGTGTGTGAAACAAGTGAAGACCACAACTCAACCTATGTTGTGTGTGTGTGCAAATTAAAAGGAGTGGCCGAACCTTAGTGTGTGTGCAAACCAAAGTATGTACACACTAAGAAGAAGAGAGGACATCCACACTAAAGTAGAACACACATTTATGTGTGTAAACAAATTGAATTAATTGTGTGAAGTTCAAAGAAGGTGTGTGCTAAAAGAGATTACACCCTTTGTGGGTCTACTGCACCAAGAAGAGGAAAGGGAAAGTGCATGCATGCATGCATGCACGTGCACACGTGAACAGTGCTAAATTAGTGGTGTGCATCTGAGGAGTCCAAGACTTGAAGATCTTGAAGAGTTGCCATGCACTCAGTGCATGATGTTGAAGTGAACTGAGACTGAGCCAGACTGAAGTTAAAGAGATTGGTTGTCTGAGTTTTCGGTAGATTGAGAAGATCCTGATCATCACATGTGATCAGAGGTACAGAGCAAGGCCAGCAGTCTTTATCCCAGACTGCTGAAGATACTTGAAGACCTTAAAGTGAAGAAGAGCTACTCGTGCGACTCGAGGAGCCAGGAGAAGACCCTGTGGGACTCAGGGAGAAGAAGTCTTCAGTGGGATTCTGGAGCAGGCCAGTGGGACTCTGGTAACACTGTGGGACGCAGTATAAAGACCCTCCTGTGGGACTCAGGAGAGATACGGTGGGAAGCTGTATCGACCATTGTAATTCTAACAAGTTATAATGGGAGAATCCATGCTTGGAGAGCATGGCAAGGATGTAGGCCTTTGGTGCCGAACCTTGTAAATCCTTGTGTCCTGTGCCTTTTCATTACTGCATTATCCGGGAAAGGTTGAGAGATACAAGAAGAGTGGATCGAGGCTTTAGCCAGCCATAGAGGTTTAATTGATTAAGAATCAATTAGTAAAAAGTTTTAAAGGATCACTGATTCACCCCCTCCCCCTCTCAGTGATTCACACCGATCTGGGCACTTCAGGATTGATGGTGAAAAATGATTGTTTCATACTTATAATAACATATCAGTATATGAGTGATACTGATGTTATTACCTCATAATGAAACAACTAAAAAAAGAAGAAGTGGAAGAATAAATAATGTTGAATGAATCGGTAACAGACATTACCTCTTCTTTGAAGCGCCTCTTTGAGACCACCTCTTTGGGTACTAAAATTGGTCTTTGGAGAATACCAGGAACTCTAGAATGTTTCTAGTGAAGTGGAGAAGAGAATTTGGCAGGGGTTGGCCGAGATTAAAGGCTAAAAGTGGTGTGAGAAAGAGAGGGATGAGGTGCCCTTTTATAAGGGAGGAGAGGGGAACCTTTGGAAATATAAGAAATATTAGTTTATATTAAATCCCATCCCCACTTAAAAACTTCCAAAATGACTCTTATCCAAAGATTAAATGATATAGGGTTGTAATAGCATCATCCAATAAAATTTATACATGTTAGGAATTTATTTTAAACATTATCAACTTGATTTATCTTTATTTAATCAATTTAATTTTATTTGTGGTAATAAATTTCTAAATTTTAAATTAAAACAAATAATTATTTATTTGTTGTGAATTATCCATAACTGGATACCTTATAAAATTTTAGACCATATAAATTTAAATTTATAATTTTTAAATATTTTTGTGATTTTTAAACAATTTTATAATATGTTGTTTTTATAAAATAACAATAGTGTCAATTTTGACACTATTCATTTAATGAATTTAAATAAAATATATACAGAAGATATGTTCGAAATAAAAGCTTTAATAGATTAATAAAAGGTCATATGTATCTATAAAAGTAGTGGAGCACATTAAATAGTTCATATAATATTTATTTTATTATTTTTAAAACCATTTATTTGGTTTATCTCTTAATAAAATAATTTCTACAACATTTTCGTATAATTATTTAATATACTTATTTGTTGCATAAAAATTAAAAATAAAAATATATGATGAAGATAAATATATTAAAATTCCCAGTAATACTTTTACTCGAATTTATCATCTTAAACACAAAATTGTTAAATTGTTATATTTAATGTATTATGAAGGTGACCACTTTGGCATCATTTAAAATAAAATAATATAAGTGTCATAATCGACTTAATAAGGATCCAAATGCTCAAAAATTCGGCCAGTGGATGCTTAGGGTTTACATATACACTAATAATAGGTTGTGCGAAAATTTTCGGGCCTTTTTATATATATTACTATTTCAATAAAAACTATATTATTGATTTTTCACTAAATAAATAATTTCTGCATCATTAATGTATAAGACAATAAAGTAATTAAATAACTCTTAAAAATTAAAAATTAATTACCATGAAAATTAAAAACATTCTATCTTTCAAATGAGTTTTTATAACCAAATTTATATTCTGTATAAACTTATATTAAGAATACCTTAATTATTAAAGTTGAGTGAGACATATTTCACTTTCTTTTAAATAAAATAAACTAAAGGTCTTAATCACCTCCAAGTGGCTTCTAATAGATTCCATTTCGACCCAAATATTACTTAGGAAAAAATATAATCATCCAACTGTACTAAGACAAGTTTTAGGGTAATTTGATAATATTATATTTACCCATAATTACCCGATTTACCTTTTACTATGGTAAATAAAATTTACCGTAGTTACTATTCATAATGCCCAAAAATAAAAAGTAGTCTATTAATATAATTTGGAACCACTGATTCCAAATATGGAATCTATTTTTTTAAATTCAATACACAGAAGTTTCAGAAATTAAATTAAAATTAATTCTGTTGTCGAAAGAAAACGAGTTTTTGTTTAAAACATTGCAAAAGAGAGAATTTATTTAACCTACGAATTTAATGTAATATCAAGGATAATGAAATAAATTATATTATTTGGTAAAAATATATTCTATTTATAATTTTAAAACATTCAATATTATAATTTAACCACATAAGTTATTACGATGAAAAATGTGGTTTTTATTTAAAATATAGCGTGTTTTACTATTCATTAAAATATGAAACTTATCAGAATAATATGAAAATTTTATCCAAGGTAAAATTTTATATCCTGATTCCAAATAATAATTTTATTTTGTAAAATTTAACTTATAAACATGTTAAAAACTAGATTTTAAGTGGGTGTTCCATCAAAAGGCGGCAAAACTGCATTTTTTTGAAAAATATGTATTTTACCCGAAAAATTTATTTTGTTTTTATACCATGTTCTAGAAAAAGTGTAAGATGAATTATAATGTTATAAAATTCAAATTTTAGTTAATAAAATTCATAACGGCTAGTTCATAATAATATTATAATAATATATCATTTTTTAGTAAACTCGGTATTGCATACAACATGCGCTATCGAGGAAGGTCACGATTGCATGTAATGCAAGCCAAGTTAGGGTTGTGTGTTGTGCAAGACTCCTTTGTTGTTTCATATAACAGAATCCAACCATTTTTCATTTGTAAATTGAATATATATATTTATATATACACTCAATGTTGCGTAGAATGACTATTATCAAACGAACATGAAATTGTGTGTAACACAATCTAAGAATAGTGTTGTGTATACTGCAAGTTAATACGGTGTTTCATATAGCACAATATAATCTTGTTGTAGCTTAAAACACAAGACATCAATGAAATTAAAAAAAATTCATAAAATCTCGGGGTGTTACATTCTACCCCCCTTAAAATGAATTTCACCCTCGAAATTCGTTGGGGTTATAAATCGTTTACTATTCGAAAGTTTCTTTAATAGAAACCCACATCGTAAAAAGGAATACCAAAACATGGATTTATAAACTAAAGTATGAAATGTAACGGTTACCCAAATTAACTCATCACTGGGTTTCCATGTAGGAGAACATAGGTGAAAATATGGATATGGAAGAAAAATCTAACCATCAAGTTATGATGGAGAGTGGTAGAGAACATGGCTATGAAAAATGTATCAATCACAAATCCATAGATTTGTGATGATCTATGGTACCATCTGATTCATTGGATATAAGAGCATTAGGACAACATTTTTTGTTTTCAAGATCATTTCCCTAATGTTGATGAAATTGGAATTAGAAGAAATACTTTCATGATTTTGGTACAGTCTCACCGTCGGTCGTTCTTTGGACAATTTACACTTCATCTCTTAATGAAATGAAGTTGAATTTGTCATTCATGAAGTGTTAGCAGATCATGTGATAGAATGATGGGTCATTCCATCTGTCTCAAACAAAAGGATATAAAATTTATCAAAAATACATAAGTCTATCTATGGTGAGGTTAATCATATACGATTCCAAAAATGAACTTATACTTCATATATCATACCGCGTAATAAAATAAAACTAGTTTCTACTAACCAGTGACTTCCTGTAGGCCAGTGGTAGGTGATAAAGGCCAATCGCACTTTGGTTGTGGGTTCGATTCCCACAGCCTTGTCCGACACGATGGGATTTCGCCCATCCGGGAGGTTGTCCTTTTTTCTAAAACTACATTACTATAACATCCCATCAATAATATCGAAAAATTTCTATCCTTAAACAATACTAACTTTTGTCCAACATAATCCATTCCAATATTTAGGCTTATCTAAAATACTTCGGTCCAAGCTCATAGTATAAAGAAAATGATTAATTGAAATTTCTCATAACAATCACGTGAATGCCATAATTTATCCCCCATATATCATAAGATATATATCTTGTTGGTCAAATTTCAATCATGTGAATACCTTAATAATGTATTCTCTTGAAGAATGAATACTCATTGAACATTAGTGAAAACATGAATGCAGTTAAAAGTTAACACTTTCCACATACCAAAATCCTCAAAATTCAATATACTCAAACCAAGATATCACTTAGTCCTTATATCAATCATAAGCTCGTGAATACTGTCAATCATTTCATTTTCTCCTTATCCCTTCATTATGCACATATCATCTACTTTCCAAAATATTGGAATCACTTTTCGTGGTTACTGGTGCCATAAAATTATTGAAAACCTTGATATACTAATACAAAAAAAATATTCTAATACACCATAAAAGTACCTCAACAACATTATTTTTGAATACCAATACATAAACACTTCAGTCCATCCTCTTTAATGATTGTCCTTCAATATGTCCTTCCTTGATTTAAGAAGTAACTTTTTAGGTCAGGGCATTGAGTTGGGTAATGCCCATGTTCTCCAAAAATAATACATTGAACTCCATAACAGTCTATCACTCTATGAACTTTTTCTCCACATAGATAACATCTTCCCCTCCATTTTAGGTATTCATCAAGGTTCTTCTTACCTTATTTAGAAATCTCAATCATCCTTTCTTTATTCTCCTCAATATGCGAACATGCATAAAAGTATACCTTCCTCTTATTTGAGGAAATAGTCATACCACTAAATTTCAAATTGTTAATAATATATCGCGACGACTGATTCGGCATAATCACAATATCTTTCTCTCTAGACATTACGTAATTTTGTTGCTCAAAGTCACCGTTTTTTTCCATTGTATTAAATGTTAACCGAATTCCTTCGGGTTCCCTCTATTTGACTAAAACACACAAAAAAATTCTGTGAGAGGAGAAAATCGTGCTAGGGAAAACAACATAGTAATGGGGGAGTACTGTCAATATCTAAAATCTTAGGTTAAATTCTATGATCGTTGCTGTAGTTCTAGGACTATATCATATACGTATACTTATCCTTAGGGACTTCCCTAGACATACCATAGAAATATCTCTAGGGATCTCACTAACGTTTTCGCATCCTAGTTTCCAAAGGTTAACTAAACCTTTCCTCTGATACCAATTGTAGAGACCCGAATCTTGACGTACATAGATATTACATTACTTTTGCAAAATACTTAATACATAACAAAAAAAGACACACAAGGACCGTAATAGTTTAGTGTCTTTAGAAACTTGGAACGTAATCTTCTAATCGTGGTGAAAGATCTTCAACATCTCCCATAAAGATCTTCCACTTTTTGTTTCCTTACCTAAATACTTTATTTTAATCCTGGGGGAAAATAAAACATAAAAAGGATGAGCTCAAATGCTCAGTAAGGGTAAGCATGGATAAAATAAAACATACCATATACATTTGAACTTAAAAACATGAACATAATGTTTAAACATCAAAAGCTTGAGAAATGACATAAAACATGGAAGTACGTAAGGCAGAGATCATAATGAAACATTAATAATGATAAAATAGCATGGGAATATACCATGTAATTGTGGCAACTATTAATCACATGTAATCTTTTCCATAGTAGCCAAGGCATTTCTTCCAAGAACATTTTAGTGGACAAAGTCCCTTTCTGAATCGAGTTCGCTCCTCGTTCTAGTCCTGTATTACTGAACCGGTTTCACTTGCCGTTCTAGCCATGTCTATCTCATGAGATATAAATCTTTACCCAATGTATTGGAGGGATATATAGGTCCCACCCATCTCATAATGAAATCATTTTTACTTGTGCCACAAAATAAACATACATCATTCATGATAACCAAATGAATAAAAATGGGTTTCATAAACATCATCCCATCATCACATAATCCATATAATAGTAATGGATATCATTTCATAATAATAAAAGTGAATCCATGTAAATCATAGAGACATTATACTTGAAACATACACATATGAAATAATTTCAACATTGATGGAAAAGTGGTTTTGATAAAACACTTGAAATGAATTCTTGAGGAAAATATCCTTTCTTCTCCAGAATCAATTTATTTTCACCAAAAGTCATGAAATTTTGAAAGAAAGAAATTTTGTTGGAAATAGTCATGAAATATTTTGGAGGATGCTTCATGAAAATAAGTTTTTATAAAAGTGTAAAAATCCGTTCGTGCCGTATAAGTTAACAAACATTCTTCTCGTACTTTTTTCGGAAAAGTCAAAAAGTACTTTGTATGGTAAATAAAAGAAAGATTCCTTCCATACCATGGGGTAAACATCAAAATGGGTAAAAAGGAATTTAAACATACATGAATACACTTTTATAAAACATGGAACAGATGATAGCAATAACCCCTGTAAATACTTACGAATAAGCAATCTCGGATAAAAATGAGATTTGCAAAATTATCCCTTACCTTAGGTCCGATATGCTCCGTACGTTTCCAAACCTCCTGTATAATGATTTAAATAATGTCATTTACTTATTACAGAATCATATTCATTGTTATTATATCATATATGGTTCACTTATGACTTTATATTACCCGTTCTTTTGTAAATTCATGTTAAAGTAGCATTTGGGTAAAATCGTTTCATTTGTCGATCGTGTTTTAACTTTTAATTATTCACATGATTACTTAGATCATTATTACTTACATCCAGAATGTTAAACATGATTTAAATATAATATATATTTATAATATATATGTAATGGATCGATAAATGGAATGAAATACACCATTCATGGAGACGGTAGGCCGTACGTACGCATGAACACTGTTTTCATTTTCTTATTGAACTGAATGGAATTAAGTACATGACATAAATATATATATACATTAATCCAGTAGCATTATTATGACATAAATTTCATTATTACTTATTATATATACTTTATAATCATTCTTGAATGGTTATCATGGAGAGTGAATCTCATCGCGCCGTGGAGACGGTATTCCGTACGTACGCACGAGCGATGATATCATTCCCATGAGCGTGGAATTGTATTAAAGTGTATGTATAATATTACAGAATAATTATCACTTTAAAGTAATCATATATATTCATTATTTTCACCATTATACCCATCCATGTAAGGTGGTGGTGGAAATTAGATTACACCACGACGTGGAGACGGTATTTTGTACGTACGCACGCGCGGTGATTTCGTTTTCCGTAGGATGGATAGATGGTGAAATATGGTCGTTTCATACATATAATAACATATCAGTATATTAGTGATACTAATGTTATTACCTCATAATGAAACAACTAAAAAAATATTAAGTGGAGGAATAAATAATGTTGAATGAATTGGTAAGAGACATTACCTCTTCTTTGAAGCGCCTCTTTGAGACCTTCTCTTAGGGTACTAAAATTGGTCTTTGGAGAAGAGCAGGACCTATAGGATGTTTCTAGGGAAGTGTAGAAGAGAATTTTTCAGGGGTTGGCCGAGCATGAAGGCTCAAAGTGGTGTGAGGAAGAGAGGGAGGAGGTGCCCTTTTATAAGGGAGGATAGGGGCACCTTTGGAAATATAAGAAATATTAGTTAATATTAAATCCCAACCCCACCTAAAAACTTCTTAAATAACTAATATCCGAATATTAGATGATATAGGGTTGTGATATAATCAACCAATAAAATTTAGACATATTAGGAATTTATTTTAAACATTATCAACTTGATTTATCATTATTTAATCAATTTAATTATATTTGTGGTAATAAAATTCTAAATTTTATATTATAACAAATAATTACTTATTTGTTGTGAATTTTCCATAATTGGATACTTTATAACATTTTAGACCATATCAATTTAAATTTATAATTGTTAAATGTTTTTGTGATTTTTAAACAATTTTATAATATGTTATTTTTATAAAATAACAATAATGTCAATTTTGACACTATTCATTTATTTGAATTTAAATAAAATATATAAAGAAGATATGTTCGAAATACAAGCATTAATAGATTCATAAAAGGTCATATGTATCTAGAATATTAGTGGAGCACATTAAATACTTCATATAATATTTTGTTTATTATTTTTAAAACCATTTATTTGGTTTATCTCTTAAAAAACTAATTACTACAACATTTTTGTATAATTTTTTAATATACTTATTTGTTGCATAAAAATTAAAAATTAAATCCTATGATGAAGTTAAATCTATTAAATTTCCCAATAATACTTTTACTCGAATTTATGATCTTAAAATAACAATATTTAAATTGTTATATTTAATAAATTATGAAGGTGACAACTTTGGCATCATTTAAAATAAAATAATATAAGTGTAATAATTGCCTTAATAAGTATCCAAATGGTCAAAAATTTGGCCGGTGGATGACTAGGGTTTATATATACACTAATAATAAGTTTTGTGCAGATTTTTGGGCCTTTTGATATATATTACTATTTCAATAAAAAATATATTATTAATTTTTCACTAAATAAATAATTTCTGCATCATTAATGTATAAGATAATAAGGTAAGTAAATAACTCTTAAAAATTACAAAAAATTACCATGACAAAGAAAAACATTTTATCTTTAGAATGAGTATTTATAACCGAATTTATATTCTGAATAAAATTATATTAAAAATACTTTAATTATTAATGTTGAGTGACACATATTTCACTTTCCTTTAAATAAAATAAGTTAAAGGTCTTAATAACCTCTAAGTGGCTTCTAATGGATTCCATTTCGACCCAAATATTACTTATGACAAAATATAATCATCCAATTTTATTAAGACAAGTGTTAGGGTAATTTTATAATATTATATTTACCCTTAATTACCCGGTTTACCTTCTACTATGGTAAATAAAATTTACCGTCGTTACTATTCATAATGCCCAAAAATAAAATGTAGTATATTAATATAATTTGGGCCCACTGATTCCAAATATGGAATCCATTTTTCCAAATTCAATACATAGTAGTTTCATAAATTAAATTAAAATTAATCTCATTGTCGGATGAAAACGGGTTTTTATTTAAAACATTGCAAAAGATTGAATTTATTTAACCTACGAATTCAATGTAATATCAAGGATAATGACATAAAATATATTATATGGTAAAAATATATTCTATTCATACTTTTAAACCATTAAATATTATAATTTAATCACATATGTTATTATGATGAAAAAAGTTGTTTTTAATTAAAATATAGCGTGTTTTTACTATTCATTGAAATATGAAAGTTCTCAGAATAATATGAAAAATTTATCCAAGGTAAAATTTTATATCCTGATTCCAAATAATAATTTTATTTTGTAAAATTGAACTTATAAAAATGTTAAAAACTAGATTTATAGTGTGTGTGACATCAAAAGGCGGCAAAACTGCATTTTTTAAAAAATACTTATTTTACCCAAAATATTTATTTTGTTCTTATACCATGTTCTAGAAAATGTGTAAAATGAATAATAATGTTATAAAATTCAAATTTTAGTTAATACTATTCATAACGGCAAGTTCATAATAATATTATAATAATATATCATTGTTTAGTAAACCCGATATTGTGTACAACACATGCTATCGAGGAAGGTCGCGATTGCATGTAATACAAGCCAAGTAAGGGTTGCATGTTGTGCAAGACTCTTTGGTTGTTTCATATAACATAATCCAACCATTTTTAATTTATACATTGAATATATATATATATATACACTCAATGTTGCGTAGAATGACTATTATCAAACGAACATGAAATTGTGTGTAACACAATCTATGAATAGTGTTGCATATACTGCAAGCTAATACGGTGTTGCGTATAGCACAATATAATCTTTTTGTAGCTTACAACACAAGACATCAATGAAATTAAAAGATTATTTTTCATAAAATCTCGCGGTGTTACAGTACCAAAATTATATAATCAATGATTTATCATGAAATGTTCCTTGAGAGTGTCAATGATACAAAGTACATGGACATCAGCTGCTCCAGGAATGATAATGTAGTTCCATAAAACATTATTTGTTATAATAACTGTGATAGAGGGTATGTTTCATTTAGAAACTACAAAAAAAGAAGGCTAACATGTTTTAGAGAAACATGTATTTCTAATACTTTTATAACATCTCATGTGTTGTATATTGAATGTTTAACTAGAATCATTGTTATTATTTAATAGTATTGTGATGTTGTAATGAATATATTGTTTGATGAAAAAAATGATGTGTTTTTTTTCAAATAAACTATTTCATATTATGAAAAATAATACAACATATTATATCATTATTTTTATAAACATATTATTTATTATATAATGTTACGTATTTTTATTGAAAAATGATATCATATAGAATAGATGTCTTGTAAATAAAAACATTTGGCATTTATATACACTATCTAAGAATAAAGATGCTCGGAAACTTCCCAAATTGAATGAAAGTATGTATTTATTGTAATAATATTTGAATAGAAAACAACATAAGGAATTCTTATTGTCAATTAATGATATTATATTAGTATAACCAGTTAAACATATACCAATTGATTTATTTTTAACTACTATTTTTATTGGTTTTGGATGAAGTAAAAATGATTATGTGATTGATTGTTATTTTAAATATTTCTGGTTTTAGAGAATTTAAAGGTCATCAACCTTTCTGGCCTTTTAAAATTATTTCACAAAAAGTTTTTTACCTAATTTATATATGAGATTATATCCACTTGTAAATTTAATAAAATTGAATTTTTAAAACTTTCTAAATTAAAGTGCTATTCTCATTCTATTTTATACCCTAGAACAAGATAATAAAATTATGTTATATAAATCAAAAGTAAAACTGTTTTTGAAATTGGTTGAAATATCTTAAATGAATTTAATTTACATTACTTATTTTTATGAAAAATCTAAAAATAAAACATGGTATATCACAAATTTAGTATTTTTAATCATTTTTTAGAAAAACTACCTATGAAATAAATAATGATATAAATTGAAATGATAACTATTGTTGAGTGTTAATTTTTACAGATTTTATTTTAAATACAAAATAAAATTGTGGAATATTTGATACTAAAAGAGTTTAATGAATTTTTATAGCTTGTTATAATATTAATGAAACATACTAATTGCCAAATAATGAACTAATATAGTGGAATGATATGTTAGATTTTATGTTTCATGAGCATAATATAAATTTAGATTTATAAAAAATTGGGGAATAATATATAGAGATTAACTTTATTTGAGAATAACCTCAATATAATAATGTATTAGTTCATAAAGAACATACCTATTTTCATTATAATCCAAAAAATTGTAATAATCATAAATCTCACCCTTTCAAAAATGCAATTGGTAAATTTTTAATCACTCTAGTATATAAGATTACAAAATTTAAGCTAACTGTACATGTGATTATAAAATTTTCCTTATAGTGCTCTTGATTTTTTATAAGAATCTAATTCAATTATTTCAATGTAAAATGAAATTGATCCATATTAAATAAATAATGTATGGATTTAGGTTGAATATCCCAATAGATACATACAATATATGATGTAAATGAACATTTATAAATAAATGGGATGAATATTCTAAAATTGTAATCAATAAACATAGACTTGTTTCTCTAAGATGTGGTCAAGAAAATTATATAGTTTTTTATGAATATTTTTCTCATGTTTCATAGACGGATAAAATAAATATTTTAATATATGTTTCATTATATTCAGAAAAAAATTATTTCATGTTGATGTTAAATGTAAATTTTTTAATGGTATGATTTCTAATGATGTTTACTTCATTAAACCACTTGGTTAGAATATAAATATTTTTATATTCATGTTTTCAAATTATAAAATCATTTTATTCTCTAAATCATTATCCCAGAGTGTATCATGTATTTTTATGATCATATTTACTGTATAATTTTTTTATAAAACAATATTAAACATGAAATTATTTATTAACAATGCTTCTTAGGATATTTTATATTTTCAATTAAAATTTTATGATATTCTGTTTTGTTCTTGTTGTGAATTTATATTTAAATAATTTTTTACATTGAAAACTCTAAAATTTTGTATGAATTTAATGGGAGAATTAAAATTATTTTTGTGATATCATTTTCTTGAAAAAAAAATTGAACATTTTCTAATCCATTCATGGAATGATGAATAATTAGTTTATTATTCTTGATTATAGTAAAAAAATTAGAACCCACATGAGTATTGATTTGAAATTATATTTTGATCTGTCTAGAAAAACATTAGTTATTAAAAAATAGTATAATTATAGGAAGATTAGTTAATTTCATAACATTAGGATATTACATTTATTCTAGTCTATGAATATGTTATAGAATCCATAATGACCCTAATAGATATAACTCAAAATATGTAAAAATATTTATTACATATATTAAATTAATTTCTAATTTAAGATTACTTTATTTGAGTATGAACTCTCTTAATATAATACATTATTCAGGTTCAAATTTTAGTGGTTGGAAAGTTATTGTAATGACCACACCTGATATGATTCATTTACCTGGAAAATGTTTTGAATTCATGGAGCTTTTTGAAGTAATTATCTATTTCATTATATATTTTTTTGTTTGAGTATATTTATTCTATTAATTGTTTTCTCAAAAATAATAGAATAAGTAAAATTTATCTTATTTTAATTTTATTTTTGATAAGAGTCCTATTTATTCAAATAATACTTTATTTATATTAAATTCAAATCAATCGTCAAAGAAAACAAGAATAATATATATAGAAATATATATAAATATTAAAATATAGGTTATTAGATATCATATTAATAAATGATAGATATTTTTTTATTTTTTTTAATGGATGATAAACTTGTTGATATTTTTACAAAAGCATTGGATGTAATGAATTCTGAAAAAATATAATATAATATTTTTATAATGGATATTTTTTTATTAGTAGATATATTTTATATATATTTATCACTATTTAATATTTATAATTATTCGTCACTAATTAATATTTTTACTAAAACACACATTCAGTGTTTATTTTTCTTTTTTCTAATCTAATTAATTTATAAACTACTATTGCTATTATATTTATGTTTATAGGTATTTATAATATAATGCATTTATTTAGGGGTAGTTCATAATATTTCAATTTTTTATTTTAATAAAATATTTATAATATTCAGATCCATACTATATCTTTCATCATTTTATTTTATTAAATAAAATTTATCAGTAATTTTTTATGGGAAGTTATTTTATATAAAGTAATATATTTTTCCTAATGATTAATACTTTTTCAATAATTTGATATATTTAAAAAATATGGATATTTTTTTGTATTCTTTTTTAGTTATATAATCTTCATAACATGAATTTTTCTAGTGATATGAATCATTGATGTGATGATTTTTAGTGTTAAGGTGTGATATAATGTTTTAAGTAATATTTTAAAATTTATAATCTTCTAATATTTAAAAATTATGTAATTATAATATATATATGTAATTAATCATTTCTTGTTTTTAATGTTTTTTCTTAATTCTATTATATTATGTTTCAAAAAAAACTAGAAATTTTTTATCCTTTTGAATGATTGGAACAACAAAATCAAATCATGAACCACGCAATGAAATGAAATATCAACTTAATAATGTATGAATAGTTTCTGATAGTGAAATAAAATTTATGTAAAATAATAAATGAACTCTAAAAAGCATAAAATGAATTATATGAATAACATTAAACATTATAATAATTTCATTTTCAGTATATAATATTCCATATCAGGAAAATTTTATATTGGAAGAATTAACACTATAATAAGAATGGGTCTTATAAATATCTCTATATCATACAAATTATCTCTATCAAATAAATTTTTGTCTAAATATATTACATATTATATTATGTCATTATTAGAGAATTAATAAATAATTCTTACACAAATTGTAAATATATTCTTATATAAACTAAAACGACTCATATGTAGATAAAAAATCATCAATATAAATATTTTAAATGATCCTTTTAAAATAGACAGAGTTTAATATTATGAAAATTTTCTTAATTTGTTTAAATTATGAAATATATTATTTTGTATTATTTATTGTATATATTTATTTCAGTCTGTTTTTTTCTTATATATATTTCTATGAGTTTTTGAAACTTCATTAAATCAGTAATAGATATATTAATTTCTGGAAACTCTCGCATGATACAAATCCTGTATATAATGAGCTTACCAATGTGAATTACTCTATATATTATGCTCAGGGTATGAATGATTAGATAATTTTATTAAGAGTGATTCATTGAATAAATATGTAAATGATGAATTATTTACACTTCAATATTTTTACTATTTTCTGATCACTCTTAATGAACTACAACATGCAATAATTTTTTATTCAACTACGTAAATTTCTTTTAATTCTTTTGTTTTTATGGTTTTCAATGTGTTTTTTGTGTCTATTTTATTTTTAATTTATCTATTTTATTTTTCCCATTTAAAAGAATGTTTTAATTCATTATAACACTATTTTAAGAACTAATTTTCTTGGTGATCAATTCGACTATTGTATTTCTTTTTTAGTGTTTATTTTCACTGTATAATTCCCAATTTGATTTTTATTTCAAATCAATTTGATAAAATGGTAGTTTCTATAATAGGTTATCACATCCTTATAATTGTGCGGGTTTTAGTGAGTATTATTTCTATGATTATGAATAGTGGACCAATGTTTATTTATACGATCATGCTGATATAAACAAATATAAAATTCTAGTGTTCACTGCTTTTAAATTTCAACTACATTAAATTCCATATAAAATATAATTTTTATTTTCCAATTTCATGAATATTTAGTCTAAAATTATATATATATATACACAATATTAATAAACATTTAAATATTTTTTAAAGTTTTAAAAAGAAAATATAGCCACATATAGACAAAATTCACTTCCTCCACTAAAAAAATATTCTATTTCCCCATGTTGTATATGATCTAAAAGTCATATTCTTCTATGAAAACTATGGTCTGTCATTGTCACATATTTAAAAGTCACTGGGAGAAAATATACCTCTAGATTTTTTGATATTTGACTTCCATAATTTGATTATAATCAATGTAATATATGAAAATATTCATGTAAATCGGTAAACATACATGCTAATGATCATTAGTGATATAGTTAATCTCATAGGGATATAATTTACTAGACCTAGATTATATCACTAAATTTTTCTATAAAAATGAATGATTAGATGGGAGTTCTCACATAAGACCAACAAAATCACACCCTTATTTTTAAACTGATTGATGGGAGCACCGACAAACATATCCCTTTTTTTCAAACTTTTCAACTTACTAAACAAAAATAAAGGACTGGATCTTAATGGATATTTTTGTCTACATGGATGAAATATCTGGTATGATAGTCAAAAACAATAATTAGTTTCCAATAGGACTAATTGTTTTGGACCTATTCATCATTTACAGGTGCTTCCAATGAAACAAATACTTATATCATCGATTAATAGACCACCACACCCTATGGGGACACCACATACTTAAGAAAATATAGTTTTCACATAAAAAATAAGAACATAGACTATATCCTATCAATTATAATATACTAAAGTAATTGTAATAATGGTTTATGATGCATGAAATTATCTTTCTATGAGAATGTGAATATGAATATTTTATCAATGAATATTAGTACAACCTGATCTTGGAACTCACATAACACAAATTTCATGAGTCCCATGAATATATATGGGCAATTCTTGATATTATACAACATGAATGTATAATTGAGTATTGTATAAAATAATATTAAGTAAATCCTTGAGATATTCTGTTCATTAAACATCATCTAGTGATACCAAAACCATAAATAATTTTTTGAAATCAAAATTAATCCGTTCAGCTTTTGGAATAAATATTCCATCCCTATATAAGGTAATGCTTCATTCTCATCATCGAATTAATTATCAAATAGTAGAGTACTAACTTGTGACTACCATCATCTTTATTAATGAGAAAATTGAAGATCCCCATAGATATTAATAGGGTAGGATGAATCCATTTTGTATGATATCATTAATCAATATCCATGTATCTCATATTTATTTAGGTGGAATCTAATAGGGAGGAATAAAAATCATTAAATCACTAGTTTGTAACATTATCCCAAAATTGATGTCATGTCGAGGGTGTGTGGTCATAACCATATCTATAAATATATTTGGAACTTTTCCAATAACTATAGGAAACACAACTTCTCCATACTATACCACAATAAATAACAAAACTAATAGCTGAGATAACGATGACACCAAACATCGATGACCCATCCAATGACCTCTCATTCCAAAAAATGGTACATATTGTCCATACCCTTAAAAAATATATAATCATTCAATGTAAGAAAATAAAAAATATTATTGGATAAAATTATCTATAGAATTTATTGACATCATATGCTTATATATGACATAGAATAAGATCCCCAGCTGATAGATTCATTATCACCATTAAATCATAATTCTAGAACACATCAAACATACTTTTCTTACATCCAACTAGTAGTGTTAACAATTGGAGTAGTGGTAAAATACCAACTTATATTCAAAATTATTGAAATAGGATTTTTGAAATCAATGTCTGAAATTCTATTGAATAAAACAATGAATATTTTATGATAAAAGTTAACGTTATGGTACATTAGATAATCTATGACCCATCCAATTCTAGATCCTCCATTCTATTAAACATTCTATGTTTATCCTTCTTAATTATTAATCTTAACCACCTATGTTGTTTTGGAAAAAACTGTTTCCCAATATTTGGGATACGTTGTCATGTTATCATATACCACCAAAATCTCTTATCAATGAGAATGAATTATACTAACTAATCTCTTGATATGTCTATAGATGAAATTACTATCGGGGAGGAACTAAAAGTAACCACATTTACTACGTTGATCCTTAAGGTTGTCCATGAACTGAAATAACCAATAACCATACATATAACAAGAAATATACATTGGACTGGAACATTAGGTAGAGAAAAAATAATTGGTTGATTTAATTAAATGATAAGAAAACTAATTATACTAATGACCTCCAACCAAAAACCTCAATGTCCACAACACTTAATATTATCTTATAAATATTCTTCTTCATTTGGTACCCAAACAGATCCCTTATAAATATTTCCATAGATAATTTTGAGAACCTATAAATGTTTCACCCTTTATAATCACCACATAATATAAATGTATACTTTGTACAATGACTACAAAATAAATTATTGTGTGTAGTACTTCCTCTAAAACCTACGCACCTAAATCTTTATTTGGGAAATGATCAGGAGGAAAGAAAATACGGTCACTATAAAAAATATGTTACCTTTACATACTCAGTCTCCCTTCCTAACATGATATATACCCTGGCCTATTATCTACCCCCATAATTTATTAATTTAACAACATGAAAAACATATTCTAGAGATCATCCCACAAAACATCTACATCCTTCCACAACACAATATATAAAACCCTCACTATGGGGAGGTTAAAGGTATCTTATTCATTGTTAGTGGACATTGTTAACATTTCCATGAACGGATCATATTTAAAATAATATCAATTTCCTAAAACTAGTGTATTATCTCAAGATTATATATTCTCCCATCTACATAGTAAATCCATGAAATTGGAACTCTCAAGAAGCTTTCCTCGACAACTCATAATCCTCCACTTGGATGAACCTCCTTCTATAAACCTATTCAACCTACTGGACCTCTTTAGTTTAAACCACATATAGATAATGAAATATATATATATCATTATAAGAGAGGGAAAACTAGTGGTTCTTAGTGTCCATTTAGCCACAATCAATGAAGAGGGGGTGAATCTATGTACCCAATTTTACAATGTTTTATCATTCTATTTTATTGTATTGTATTATACTGAAACCACAATACCAATTAATTGACTAATATTTGATGATGTGTACTCAATCCTTACTATGATATGAAATATAATATGAAAATCAATAGAATAAAAAAGGGGGTTTTAAAAAGATTGAATATAATGTGGAAACCAGATTCTTATAGTATTATAATCCCATGGAGACATGTATTAAATCACCACTCTCATAATTAAATTATATAAAGATCTGTATTATGTACAAAAAATTGATTGTCCAGGTATCATCCAAATCACTATGTAATAAGTAACTTACATCCTTCTGATTGTATCACACATTGTAGAAATCTCACATAGTCCAGTCCTCCAAATTTGATGCTGGTGTTATTTATGTTGCTAACTCATGTTATTCAAGGTTATTTCAATGATATAGTGAATATGTATTTAACCAAAAATATATACTCAATAGATATCCATGAATGTTGTCCTTTTAATTCACTTATTGCAGCTTATTATTTTCTATCATATTGACTCTTATATATATCAGAGTCTTGATTCCATGGATAGGTAGTAATAGATTCATCATCTCCAATGATCAATCACCTGATATTATATGTATATTTCATAGTAAATATATTCTTATCCTTTAACACATAGGTGGACTATTGGATTAATCTAGTTTGTTCTTTAAAAAATTATATTATTTACTTTGATGTCTTTTTATCATGGTATATATCTTCTTTAACATTAAATATCTATAAATAAGAAACACATTGTTAACAGTGACACATAATTATTAGTCCGCACCTATATATGTATATTCAATGTTTTAATGAATATTTTTTCAAATTTGAATTTGGAAACTCCAAAAATATCAATAATGGGATATTTTCTTTCAAAATCATTAAAATTTAGAATCCAAATATTTTTAAAATTATAAGACTTTGATTTTTCTGTTTGTGTTATATTTTAATATTAAAATAATTTCTACAAAAACTAACTATTTATTATATATTTTGAAATATATAACACATGTTGATAACAAATTGACATGGTATAGTGTCTTTTGTCCTTGAACTACTCTATAACATTGCAACACCTTTATCTATTATCATAACATCACTATCGATATTTATGTGTCTAACATAGCATTAATCATGATCTATATGAATGATCATGATGTTTGATTCTATTTATGATTAGTTAACACATCACATAAACGTAATACCATTTTTTCTAGAATTATAAATTACGAAATACGTTGATTTATTCTCTTATGGAACCTTAAAAATTAATTCTATATTGTCAAAATGGTTAAATAATATACAATGTATCTTACAGTTTTATTTTATTTTAAAAAATCACCTTTCATACTTAGAATATGTTATATTTTGATTTCAGTTATCATATAGGATCAGTATCTTGGGAATATCACTTCTTATTAATATATACTACTAACTATCATGTCTTATGATATTTATATATTTTACTAGAACTCCCTATAATATGAGATGTTTCTCTTCGGTCACTGTCATATATGATTTACATATCTTACGTTCTTTTGATATATTTTATGAGATATAGTATCACAGGAATTGGAAATATATTACATGGTCGATATTTAATAGGAAATATGTACATCTAATGATGTGAAAAAAGTGTATTATATAAGATCTATATCTTATATACTAATAAATAATGATAGATGGTCCCTTTTAAAAAAATCATATGATATTATTAATAAACCCCAATACTAAGTCACATCACTCAAATATATATGTGGAATACACTCATATTCATATTCCTCTATTAATAATAAAAAGTAATAATTCATGAATGAATCTTATGTTTTGTTAAGATGATGCATACATAGATTCCAATTCATAGATGAATATCTACTCTAGTTCCAGAATTCCTGATTTTTAACCATTTAAACAATAGATAATTTAGTTGATCCAAACCTTATTAATGAACTGGAATGAACTTCCAACCTCTTCTATGGGATCAAGCTTCTATGTATGAAAATCTTTACCATTCCCCATAATATTAATTCAATAATATAGTTATTCAATATCTATCACTAAATGAGTGCCTAAAACATCCATAAAATATTTAAGATAAAACATCTATATAATTTGTGTAAAACCCCTAGATTTCATAGTACGTTATCTCTTTGATGCAATTCAATATAATGCGCTACACAAAATACCGTGTTTGAGCACTCCATGACATACAGAATTAGCCGTTCAAAAAGTAGTTATGAATTGTATAAACTGAATTTTAAATTTTATATACAAAATTTAATTTTTACATCCATATTAAGTATTTCTTATATATAATATAAGAACAAATTCAATTTTTTTAATAAAATATTTATTTTTCCAAAAAAATGAAATTTTACCACCTTTTAATGAAGAACCCTTTTCAAATCAAATATTTGACACTTTTATATATTTAACTTGACAAAATAAACTGAATATTTAGATGTTGGACATAAAATGTTATATTGGGTAAATTTTTTGTGTTTTTATGATAACATTCATTTTTTGATGAATAGAGAAAGATACTAAATTTTAATTGAAAACAACATTTTTAATAATAATAATTTATAGTGTAAAATGATAAATTTTAATGGTTTTTATGTATAATTAGATTATATTTTTAAAATTTAATCTAGTATAGATCTTTGGATGTAATATCTCATTGAAATTGTACATAAACATATATCAATCTTTTGATAGTTTTTACATCTCAAAAACCTACTTTCTGGTTTTAACAATGGGAATTAATTTTAAATTAATTAATTCAACTCCAATGTTTTGAAATTTGTAAAAAAAACATCATTTTTTAATTTAGAATATCAAAATTATCATGTGGTGAATTTTTGGTATTTTTCTAAAAACATTCTATTTTGGATAAATAGTGGAAAACACTACGTTGTAGATAAAAATTGATTTTTTCATTTAAATAATTATTTATAAAGAAAAATTTAATATAAATTAAAAATTGATACATAATACATATATTATCCCAACTTAATTCATTATAGAAATTTTATAAAAAGATTTGACATATAAAAAATTTCTGAACATTTTAACATCTTTTACCCACCATCTTGGAACATTTTCAAATTTGTATAAGAAATAATTTTACCGCTTCTATGAATTGAATTTCAAAAATCTGAGAGACACAATTGAAATCAGTAAGTAAAATTTGATTCAATAAGTTGAAAACAATTTTTGTTGAATAGTATCTTTTGAATTTTATTTACCACGATTAATAGTAAATAGGGTAATTAAAGGTAAAAATTATATTATAAATATCCTAACACACATACTAATTATATTAGTTAGGTGTATCTCTACCAAAAACAACCAAAGGAATAAAATATATTTATCTTTTATCCTCCTTGATTATAATAGTATATTTATTATTATTTTATTTAAAGAAGTGTTTAAAGTGCCAAATTCAAATTTTCATAACAAAAACATTTTTAAAATAGGGTAATAAAAAATCTAAATTTGACAATAAATATTCATTAGAATGATAAAAGTATTTCCCACATAATAGTATTTTATTTATATTTTTTAGACATTAAATAAGTATATTTATTTATGTAACAATGGTGATGCAGTAATTATCTTATTAATAAAATATTAAAATAATTTATATTATAAATATCCAAATTAATGTAAATGGAGACTTTTTAGGAATTAAAATTATTTTATAGGTTAATAGGATATGATAGTATTGAATTAATGTATTGTTTTCTAAGTAAGAATGTTTTTTTTACTTTCACAAAAACCAAATACCAAATAGTGTCAAAATTTACATAAATGAGTTTCTAAAAATAAATACTATATTATTAAATGATATAAAATTATTAAAAATATAAGGTTTGTACAAAGAACTTATATAATGATATATATGTAATTAATTAAGTAGTTGATGTGGTTTTGGAATTTTATAGTAATTTTATTAACCATAAAATATAAAAATACAAGAAGACACTGTAAAATTTAAGCTATTTAATTGTGAGTTAAATATAAAATAAAAGGTTAATATGCTGACCTAAACATGTCTAAAACCTATTTTTTAGATTATTTCGACCCATACCTACATTATACTCAAAATAATTGAATTTGGAGACATTATAAACCCAAAATGTGTTCATAATAAAATAATATTTCAGGTTTTTCCTAAAGTGCCCCTCACCTCTCTTATAAAAGGGTACTTCCTCTTCTCTGAAAATCAGACCTACAAAGCCATTTGCATCGGCGAAACCTACTCATATATCCTCCCAAAAACCTTAAATTCAACCTATAGCCCTTAATTTGATCATAAAGACAATCTAAAGATCCCCTTTGATGGAATCAATAGGAACCACCTGAAGAAGAGGTCATTATTTCATCACCTATTTCAAAGTTAATGTTTTCTCCCACTCCCTCTTTATTTGCTGTTTAAACACCAAATTAATAACTAAAGTAACTTATACATAATTTTATGTTATTATAAATATTTTAAAACCATATTTATTATTCAATACAACCTATAAATGAAAGTTTCATCATACATGCATACGTACAGCATACCGTCTCCACATCGTGGGGTAGTTTCTTATTCAACATTTCATTATTTGGATGTGTATAATAATGAGTATAACTGATGTAAATAATAAATATAAAATGTTAATTATTCTTTATATATAATATAACATCCAATTACATATGATTTCACCGTCAATAGAATGATATTGTCGCTCATGCGTACATATGGATTACCGTTTCCACGAATGCGATGAGATTAATTCCAAATCGTAACCATTGAAGAATAATTTTTATTTTAGGATTTAAAATAATGATTCAGAAATTAATACCACTTATTATATGAATCAAATACATCTTATCAATAACATATATTACTTATGTAACAAAACATATAACGGAAAATGAATCAGTTATCACCAAAAATAGTTATACTACTGAAATATCATTAACAATGCAATATTTGAAGGTCATACATGATATCATATTTATGTATGTGGTTATTTTATAATTTAACAACAATTATTTCACCATTAAAAAGAATTTTAATGTAACATAAACTAAGGAAAATTACAAGGTAATGGTTAATTTTAGAATCACTTAATTATCCAAGTTTCTTTATATGTAAGTATCTAGTAGGACTTATTTATCATCCACATATGTGTTTCTTAAAAATGGATCTAAAATAATTTTTAATATTTTCAATAATATGGGTTAAAGTCTTTTATACCCTTTTTTTAATTTTTAAAAATGTTTTGAAAGAAATATTTCTGTCATTTTCCAAGCAAGGTACATTAAGGCCTTTCAAAAAATTAAGGTAAGAATGTTTGTTTAACTTATACGACAGATGCATCTATTTTCTACCATAATAACATCTTCGAAGATTCCATTATAATCTTATAAGAATATGTTTTGAAAAAAAAAATATTTTATAATTAAATTACTTATAATTTATTTCAAAATAGAAAAATATATTTCTCTAAAATTGTATTGATTTCATATTTTTCAACATCCTTTGATTGATTTTATGCTTGTTTTAAGTTAATTTATTGTGATAAAATCATCCGTATTATATTGAAGGTTTTGCGATATGTTTTAATGTGGATGTGTTTTTTTATACCATTCCTGGTTTATGGTTTAAGCATTAAGAATTCGTATGCTAGTTTCAATATGAATGTTTATGTTATGTTTCAACCTTTTCATATGAGGAATGAATATGACATAGTAAGTGACAAGTGGAGCCCTCTATAGCTTCTCGATGCATAGGTTGGTATTATAAGGCAAAATAGTGTCTTGGAACAAGGCCTTGAAAAAATATTATATTTAGTCTTGTCACGAGGCGTTGTAAATGTGGTTATGATGTCCGGAATTCTGCATTCCATCCTTATGAAATTGGCCATTGATACTACATGTTATTATTTGACTAATAGAATATCCATGTAAATATGTAAATGGAATTATTTTATTCATATTTTCCATATTATGATTATTTTTATGATTTAATGGTTTTTTTAGTTATATACATTGCATTAAATGTTTATTCTTATTTATGATAGCTTCCACTATATTGTTATCCTTACTGAGCATCTGAGCTCTCCCATTTTTATTTTTTATTTTTCCCATGATGTAAAAAAGTATTTTATGATAAGAATGTAGGTATATGATAAAGGATATGTGTGTGTTCAAAAGGGAAAACAATGTTGTTTTTTATTTCATGATGTAATTTAAAACTTATTTATGTATCTAGTACATCCAAGGCTA
This sequence comes from Viscum album, assembly GCA_963277665.1. Taxonomy (NCBI): domain Eukaryota; kingdom Viridiplantae; phylum Streptophyta; class Magnoliopsida; order Santalales; family Viscaceae; genus Viscum; species Viscum album. The sequence goes on along the minus strand of OY728133.1, from coordinate 1,860,196,431 downwards.
CTAAACTAATAGGTCTTTCAAGACTTAATCTCTTATGATAATGACAGTGTTATGTAATAATACACTGACATTGGGTAACTAGGGTCAGGGAATTACATTAGATATCATATAAATATTAGTACAAACCATGGAAGTTATGTTAATAAAAACTCTAATTACAGAACATTACCCTAATATAGACTTTGATTATAAGTATAGAATAACATTCTAGAAATTTGGAAATTTAGTGATTTTGGGTATATTCCAACCAAGACATCGATGTCTCGATAAGAGGAGGCAAATTCAGCTCTGGAACAAATGAACAAAAGAGTGGAAACTATGAAAATGTGTCTCAGGCATGACCTGGGGTATCCTAGTACACGATAATGGCCTTGCTTCACTCACGTTTATGACACTCCTAGAGGATATGTTTAGGATAATTCCCCTTTTCTTTTCAACCCATTATGAAGGATTTCTGAGTAAATACTACATAAAATAAAACATTTTTATGATTATGAATTATATGCATAAATATTTCAATTTATGTTAAGTGTATTACAAGTTTGGAATTATTCATTTCGATTCATAAAATATCCTAGTGTATTCCATTATTTAGAAATGGTGCCCAGTAGAAGGAATGAGAACTCTAACAATACGCATGATCCCAATAGTAAGAATGATCGTATATTTTTGGGACATAAGTCAACATTTATAAGGGAGATAGTCTCCGATGTATTCTCATTATATGAATAAATAGTATCATGTGTTAACAAGAGAAGTAAAGAATTATCTAAGTCCTAGGTATTTGAAGGGAAGCCAATGAAGAAAGGGATGGTAGAGTGAATGATGGATAAAGGGAAGAAGGTAACGAAGGAAATTCCCATATGTGATAACTGTGGAAAGAATCACCTTGGTAAATTATTGAAGGTAATGTGAGTTTTTTATTAGTGTGCATGAAAAGGACACCAATTATGAAATTCCAAGGGTATGAAAAGGATTTCAAATTTACAATGCTTTATCAACAAGGAGTGGGGACACAACACGAATCAAATTTACTAATCATCTGAGTATATCCCAAATGATTCTATTGGATAATAATCAATTTATGATAATTCTGTAGATGAAGAGGAGTAATTTTTGTTCTTATATTTTTATTAATGAATGATGTCATTTTTGTCTTGTATCAATGATGTACTAGTTTTATTAATTTTGTAAATAAATTGGGAATTTACTGGAGTACTATTTCATTGAGGATTGGTGATTATATGGTACTATGAAAAGTGAATCAAGAGAAAGTTAATATTATTTGGAAAATACAAGGTTGAAGGAAATATAAACTTTAATATGGGCCTGATACTGAGGTAGTGATTTTGGAATAATAGATGGTTGATTGGGAAAAATTATATTGGATATTCTTGACTACCCTAGAATTGATTAATGTGTTTCTATTCAATAATTGTTGGAGTATTCATGATTTCTGGATATAAGGAATATATCTTGTATTCTATAAGGAATAAGGGATAATGAATGAAATAGATATGTTTTTATGATAATTCAAGTTATTACCTTGTTTTAAGAGAATACATAATGAAGGTACTCACATGTTATAATTTGGACAAAAGATATCTTTGTCATGTTATGTTGACCTTGATTATAAATTTTTTGACTATGAGTTTGGAAAAAAATATTTTGGATATGTCTAAATTTTGGAATGAATTATGTTGGACATTGGATACTATGATTTAATGCAAAAACATTTCTTAAGATTATTTGTGGATTTTTTTTATAAAAAGGACTACCTGATGGTCGGGAGACAACCTGCCGTGCCTGGAAAGGTTGTGAGAGTTGAACCTACAATGGATGGGTGAGAAGGGTGCATCACCTACCACTGGCCTAAGTGATGTACTTGTTTGTATAATGTAGTTTTTTTTAAATGATCTGATAGATGAATTAGAAGTTCATTTTTTTGAAATCCTATACAATTATGATAAATACAATATTTTTGAGTTCTATTAGCTTTTGAGTGAAAGCTGGGTTTGTCGTAAAAAATTATTTTAAGGATGGAACTCGACTTGTCAAGTATTTTTTTTATTACTTTACGAAGAAATTAATTCTTAAATTTTAGAGAACAGATATAAAACCCATTAATTTATTATCATAAAACCTTATGTTTTGATGATCCAATAATATTTTAAGTCATCATAGATTTACATCTTTGAGGCCCTCAATTTTCTATTTATTGTTCATTTGTTTGTGATTGATGACCACAATAACTCCCTATAAATATTTACGATTTTTCATCATTTATGGGTATCATATTTCCACAAATGATCTCATATTCGAAATATTAATTTGGTGGCGACTTTTTCATTTCCCTTTCACTCTTATTATGACTAAATTTGATTAACCCTATTTCTCATGTGGGATTTCTACACAGTTATTTTCTATTTTTGACCTTTTATTTTTGAAGAAAAATTTCAAATTTAGAGGACAAAATTTATTGAAATAGAAGAGATTGTAACACCCCAAAATTTCATAGTACGTTATCTCTTTTAATTAATTCAATAGCTTTCGATACACGCAACACAGTGTTCGAGCGCACCATAACTAACCAAACTAGATTTTAAAAAATAAGTTATTAATATTATTAATAGAATTTTAAATTTTATATACTTCATATAATTTTAATGTCTATATTATGTGTTTCTTATACATAGTAAAATAAGAAATTCAATTTATCAGATAAAGTAAGTATTTTATAAATTCAATTTTTCAACCTTCTAATGGAAACTCTTTTTAAATCCAATATTTGATACTTTTATATACTAAATTTTACAAACTAAACATCTTATTTGGAATTGGGAAATAAAAATTTAGTTTGGATAACGTTTTGGTATTTTTATGATAACATTCATATTTTGATGAATAGTGAAAGATAATAAATTTTAATTGAATATTTTTTATCAAAATAATTTATAGAGTTAAACTATAAATTTGAATGGTTTTGACATATAATTAGACTATATATTAAAATTTTAATCTAATATTTTTCGTTGAAAGTAATTTCAAATTTAAATTTGGCATAAACACATATCAATCTTTTCAGAGTTTTTACTTCTTAAAAACATGCTTTCTTGTTTTGAAAAAGGGAATTAATTTTAAATTACATAATGAAACTAATATGTGTTTCATATGGTAAAATTGATATAATTTTTTTAATTTGGAATATCAAAATTATATTTGGGTGAGTTTTTTGTATTTTTCTGAAAACATTAAATTTTTTATGAATAGGGAAGAACACTGCGTTTTAGATAAAAATAAAAATATTCATATAAAAAATTATTTTTAAATAAATATTTATTTTAAAGTCAAAATAGATTCATAATACATATATTATTCAAATTTAATTCATTAGAATCTTTTTATAATAAGATTAGACATATAAAAATGTTTTGAACTTTTTAACGCCTTTTACCCAGGTTTTAGGCACATTTTCAGATTTGCATAAAATTTAATTTTACCACTTATGTGAATTGAATTTCAAAAAACTAAGAGTCACGATTGAAATATTTATGTATAATATGGTTCTATATGATTAAAATATTTTTTTTTAAAAAATATCTTTTGAATTTTATTTACAATAGTTTAAAGTAAATATGGTATTTAAAGGTAAAAATGATATTATAATTTGCCTAACACATGTCCTAATTATATAGGAAAAGTGTATTTCGACAAAAATAAACCTTAGAAAAAAATATTAACCTGTTTGATCCACTTGGATTAGATTAGACATTTATTATTATTTTATTTAAAAAGAGTGTTAAATTCAAATTTTCATAAGTAAAAAATTTTTATATTTGGTTATACATAAGATAAATTTGACTATAAATATTCATTTGAAAGAAAAAATTATTATTTATATATTCATATTTTATATATAATTTTTATACATTAAATAATTAAACTTGATTATGACACAATGATGATGCATTAATTACCTTATAAATGAAATATTAAAATAATTGATATTATAAATATCCAAATAAATGTAAATTGAGACTTTTTATGAATTAAAATAAATTTAAATGTTAATATGATATTTTGGAATTCTTTTAATGTATTTAATTAGAATTAGTAATATTTTTTTGACTTTCAGAAAAACCAAAAACTAAATTGTGTCAAAATTGACAGAAATGGGGTTTTAAAACAAATACTATATTATTAAATGATATAAAATTCATAAAAATATAAGGATATTACAAAAAACTTATATAATTATAGATATTTCATTATATAAACACTTTAGGTTCTATTTGAATTTTACAGTATGTATATTATGTATGTAATATAATAATATAATAAGACATTGTAAAAGTTAAGGAATTTTACTAAGAGTTAAATCTAAACGATAAGGTTAATACGGTGACCTAAACTTGACTAAAACATGTTATCAAAGAGGATTTAGAACCATTCCCACATTATACTAGAAATAAATCCATTTTTATCCACTATAAATAGAAAATTAATTTAATAGAAAATATTATTTCATGATTTTCCTAAAGTTCCCCTCACCTCTCTTATAAAAGGGTAATTCCCTTTCTCCAATAATCACACCTCCAAAGTTATTTTTCTCAGCCAAAACCTGCTCAAATATCCTCCCAAATTTCATCAATTTATCTTAGAGGACTTACTTTGATTAGAAATCCAACCTATGAATCCCTTTTCATCAAATAAAAAGGAATCACCTGAAGAAGAGGTAATTATTTCATCACCTCTTTCAAAGTTATTTTCTTCTTCCACTTCCTCTTTCTTCGATGTTTCCATACCAAATAAATAATTCAAGTACATTATACATTTTTTGATGTTATTATAAATATGGTAAAACTGTATTCATTATTCAATCCATCATATGAATGACAAAGTCACCATATGTGCCTATGTAAAGCTTACCGTCTCCACGTCATGGTGTAGTTTGTTATTCAACACATAATTATTTATATGGGTATAATAATGAGTATAACTGATGTTAATAATAAATATAATAAGTTAGTTATTCTGCATATAAAATATTTCATTCAATTACATACGATTACAAAATCAATAGAATGATAAAATTACTCATGTATACGTACAGATTACCATCTCTATGAACGCTATGAGATTCATTATACATTATAAACATTCAAAAATAATGTTAAATTTATGATTTAAAATAATTTTTAAGAACTTAATATCATTCTAGATATAAATAGAATAAATTCTATCTATATTTATCATGACTTACCTAATAAACCATATAACAGAAAACGAATTAGTTAACACCCAAAATAATGAAATTTCAGAAATATCATTAAAAAACAATATTAGAAGAAAATTTATGATATCATATTTATGTATGTGGTTCTTGTATAATCTAATATCAATGACTTCATCATCATAAAAGATGTTAAATTACCATTGACAAAAGAAAATTACAATGTACAGTTTAATTTCACAACCGCATTATTATCCGATATTGTTTATAGTTAAGTATCTTCTGGGACTCATTTACCATCCACATTTATGTTTCTTAAGAATGTTTTTCAAAACTATTTTACTATTTCCAAGAATATCGGTTAAAGTCATTTATACCTTTTTATTAATTTTTATAAAATGTTTTCATAGGAATCATTCCTTCGTTTTCCAAATAATGTACTTTAGGACCTTTTTGAAAAATTATGGTAAGAATGTTTTTTAACATATAAGAAAGGTGTGACAATTTTCCACCATTATAAACTCATAGAAACATCCCCATAAAATCTTATAATTATATTTTTTGCATAAATTTTTTCTTTTATAATTATGTGTCTTTTAAATTATTTTAAAACAGAAAGAGATGTTTCCTTCAAACAGTTTTGATTTCATCTATGTCAACATACTTTGATGGATTTTAGACTTATTTGAATTTAATTTATTAGGATACAATATGGAATATTGTATTAAAGGTTTTGTGATATGTTAGACTGTGGATGTGTTATCTTTTTACCTTTCATGGTTTATGGTTAAAGTATTAACATTTCAAATGCTTGTTTTAATGTGAATGTTTATGTTATGTTTCTACCCTTTCATATGAAGAATGAATTAGACATTGTAAGTGATGGGTGGAGCCCGCTATAGATCCTTGATGAATCAAAAGTTCTAATGAGACAAACTAGTTTCTTGGAAGAAGGCCTTAAAAAATCTTATTTTTAGTCTGGGAACGATGCCTTGACTATGTGGTTATGATGTCATGCATTATACATTCCATCATTATTAAATTGGATATTGATATTACTTGTGATTATTCGACTAGAAGAATACCCATTTGAATATGTAAAGAGAATTATTTGATTTATGTTTTCCATATTATGATGAAGTTGATGTTTAAAAGGATTCTGTTTTAGTCTTATATATTCCCTTAAACGTTTATACTTATTTATGATAGTATTCACTATATTATTATCCTTACTGAGGATCTGATCTCAATATTTTATAGGTGTTATTTTTTCTATGATGTGAATAATTATATTATAATTAACCTGTAGGGATAGGATAAAGGATATGAGTTTGGTAAAAGGGGACACAATGTTGTTTTTTAATTTAATGATGTAATTACAAACTTATGTTTGTATCTTGTACTTGGAATGCTAATTAACAAATAAGGATTTAAAGACATGATCTCTTGTGATCATGCCAATTTTATGTAGTAATGCACCGTCTCTGGGTAACTAGGGATTGGTCAATACAACTAGAATATGTATTTTAAAATATAAACAATTTATATATCATTAACAATGTAATAAGGGGTTCTACATTTATCAATCCATTCATATTTATAAAGTAACACCAAGTATTTTCTTTTCTATTTTTGAGGGAAGAACCCAAAATTCTCTTCCATAAATATATAATGAATATTAATGGTTCCATATAATCATAGTAGCCTTATTAAACCATAGTTGTGTTCCTTGATTTCATCCTCTAGAAGTATACAACATGAAAATAAGTTTTAAAAATAATAGTAATTATTTTTGTGAGGGACAAAGATGATGTTATACAACCATGGACGAATATTTTTATAAAACTAATATTTTTCCCTCACAATAATAAATACTCAAGTAGATAAATGTTATAAATTTTGATTAGAATACCTCACATACACCTTAATTTATATGCTATCAATGAATTAAATATTTTGTAATAGGAAAATGTATTTTTTATTAGCAGAAAAGAACATTAAATATTTTAAGGAAATAAAAAACAAACGATTAATTTTCTTGTTTTATCCCCATCATGATATGAGCCTTATCATCTATTCATTATCGATGTGGAGATATCAATAATTTTCCACTCCCATTTCAAATAATAATAATTATATAACTCACTAACCAAAATTTTATATTTTACATATAAATTATCACCAAACAAATAAAAATAAAATAATAATGAGGGGTTTACCATATTCATTAATAATACCAGTAATGATTTCAATTTTCTATCAAATATTATCTTATATTTATTAATGATTTGTCATTGGGAGAACCCCTCATGAAATCTACCCATCTATTTTTTTTATTTTTCATCACTATTGGAAATCATATTTTTCTTATTTCCATTATATAGCCTCTTTTTTGGAATATGATTATTCTCATCTTCTAATAATGAACATTCATGTAATGGTGTTTTGTCATTTTGTTCCAAAACTTTTTATCATTTTTTCTAAGGATAGATATGTAGTTATATAGTTTTTTTATGTGAAACATGATTGTACATAATACCCATATTCTCATGAACTCTTGAGTCATAATCCATTTAAAACATTCAATGATATTTGATTTCTCTTTCATGTAATGAAATTTATATTCTTTATTCCCTTTAATGATCCTTCATTGTTAGTTATTTCATTCTAAAATTCTATATTTAAATATTCACACAATCCTTAATAATATATTTAGGTTTCTTATAGTTATCAAAAATATTATTTATATAATTTTTAATTCATTTTTTTCATAACTCTTTTTACCATGAAAAACTTATTATCTCTATAATATTTTTATAATCATTTCTTTTCCAATATTCTCACATTTTTTAATATATTCCTAGAAATTTTAATTTGGTCTATGATATGGCCTAAATTTATAAAAAATGATGTATCCCTTCCCTATAACATTGAAAAGCTATTTTTATTTCATTGTTTATTTTCAGGGTATACATTGAAAAAAATTCTTCTCTTTTGTTTCAACTATGGAAAAATTATATATTATCTTTACCTTTATTTCCATTTTTTGTGGAATTCATCCATTACTAAAATTTTAATTTCTATGATTTTTTATATAAAAATCTCTTCCAAATAGTGAACACTGATATTTTAATGCTCCCATAGGTTATCAAATTATTCATATATGTTCTCGAGAGAAATATTATTCTTTTCTATGAATATTTCATGAATGTATATAATTTATTATGATTTTTAGATTCCCCCTTTATCTGGACCACCTAAAGCCTTTATAGGCATTCATGTTATGAATTTATTCACATTTTTATTCCTATAACTCCAACAACATCAAATATTTTCAAATAAATTATTCTTTTTTTAGTTGAGGTAATATTGTCAGAAACTTCTAATTAAAAACTATATTATTTCTAGATAACTGTTTCCTTATTGTGGGAATGTATACTGAAATTATCTTATTGTATTTTCTTAATTACATCCTTGATAAGCTGTTATTTTATTCAATGTTTTTTTCAATAAATAGTTTCACAAAAAATTATTTGAAATCTCTATCAAAATGTATGATATTTTTAATTTACAAGATGTTTTCAAGGTTATGTGTTATCATCTCCCTAGATCCTGTTGTGGGTTTATCATGTGATTATATCAATCATGCATTTACACTATCATAAACAGTTCTTGGTTTAATATTATACATTTTCGAATTTTTGGTAGTATATACTTTCTATGATTTCTAGGGGGTCTGTCTTTTTTGTATTAATGGGTTTTTATACATTCCCAATGATTTATAAAGATTAATGTTTTAGTGTATTTTTCAACCTCTTCAAATCTCAATATTTATTACCAATCTTTCTTAAATTTTTTGAATTGAATTTTATTTCTTTTTCTTTATTATTATAAAGACTTATCAAGATATTTTATTATTTTTAATTTACCTCCATTTGAGAACAAATCACATGTATATAACTCTCCTATGAATTTATTAATTGTCTTATAAATTATTTAATAAAAAATTCAAATTCTACATTTTAAAAAATATTGTATTTAAAATTTTTATCTATTAATTAAATATTTTATTTCGAATGTTAATCATATTTATCCTTAGTATTAACATGGTATTTCAGTGTAATACAAATTTTGAATTTTCTACATAGTTAACCATCTAATTCAACCTCTTATTCTATAAGCTATCCAGGGTTACCCATAAATCCCTTATCAAATCCATATCATTTTTTGACTACATAAAAATTTATTTTCCTCACTTATAATTCAATTTGATAGTGGAACACCTTAATGGTTTTTATATTTTGATCCTCATCAATCTCTATAATTCATAAATATGATCCATTACGATGACCGCTTTGAATTGGTTTGATATAATATATACTACTAGTATAATCTGATTCATGTAGTGTTTAATTAGACTTATTATTTAAAAAATATTATCTACTTCATTGCATCTCTTTTTCATCTGATCAATTAAATATTGTTAGAAATAGTATTTCTATTATCAAATGTAGGAATTTAATTTTTATTCATCTAAGGTTGCACGTAAATTTTTAAAATATAATTTTTATATATAAATTTTTAAATAGATTGGGGAAATAAAATTGGTATATTATGAGGTAGAAAATGTTACAATTTATTATACATATAAATTCCACTAGTAACGCATGTATATTTAGAGGGGGGTGTTTAATCATTACACAAATTGTTTATTTTTATTATATTTATCTATAATTATTCCCTCTTGTAATCAAAACCTCATTTCAGTGAATATTGAGGGTTATAATGATGAGAAATCAACCATTACCATAGTATAAAACCGTTAATTGAACAAAATAATTAGCATATAAGGGTTCATACATTACTCAATAATAAATAAGAAACCATATCCATTATGTTTTTGACTCCCATATTGAAATAGTTTTAATTACCACAGTTATATTATAGTGATTATAATTTCATCATAATGAGACACAATATGGGTATGATAGGTATCATCCACATTCCTAGGGAATGTGTCATCCACTTACATTTGACTATAAACCAGAATAATTTTTGTGTCAGAGAACGCAGTCCTCATGGATGTATAGTGGTTGTTTTTAGAATGTAACTATTAGTTCGTCAAGCGACTTACCTAGATTCAGTGAACATGACTCCCCTGACCATGTTATGCTGACCAACAATCAATGATTTTTTTCATTTTCATTACCTTATGAAATCATTGATTTTTACTCACAGTGGTATGGATGTCAATGATATGAGGAAAAATAAGTTCAAGATACTAATCTTTCTAATAACCTTTCATGATATAGATTTATCACATTACCTCAATTATTCTAATTTAATAAATAGGTTCAGTCATGGATGTGATAGGTTGTTCCTAAAAACACAAATTATTTACTTCAATGAAATAATGATTAGGTATAATTTCTCTTTAGCTTAAATTATTTCAACAAAATAAATGAAATATCAAATATTACAAATATTTATTCTTTTACACCAAAATATGTATAGTAATTAATCTTATTGAATATGGATTCCATATTTAATTTATAAACTCCTTAAATTTTGATAAGAGTCTATATTATAATAAAACTCATTTATCTAAATAAAATGTATCCTTATAAATTTTCATTATGACTCAAATATATATATATATTATATTTAAATATCACATTCTTTTTTAAAAAATACACTAATTTAAATATTTTAGAATTCCCTTGATAAATAAATATGATTGTGATTTGGACCAGTGGATAATGGCATGAAACACTATTTAAATATAGTAGTATTTAGTCTTTTTATAAATTAATAACCTTATGATTGAAACATCATACTCAGATTGATTCATTATTAACATAAAATATCAGGTTGTTTTAATCCATTGAAGGTCAGTGCATGCATCACCTAAAATTAATATCATCTTATTATTATTATTAATAAATTTCTCTTTTGTAATCTAAATATTATATAATTTAGGTTCTCTTATGAAGTCTTTATTAGATTCTAGCTATGGATTTTAAATTACATTGTCTATTATGGTTTTCATATCCTATGAATGGATGTGTCTTAAAATATATATAATATATTAAAATGTTATAAAACAAACTATAATGGTATCTTATAATTATCACATCATACATGGGTAACATATCCACTATCCTATATTATGATTTATTTATATATTATGAGAATCCGATATCAAATAATAATCACTTTATTTTATTCTATAATATTTGCTTCATATATCATACATGAAATAGACATATTATAATAAGTAATATATCATACAAGTTGGAAATATATTATACAGTTAGTATTTAATATTAAATCTCACAATCAAATTAATTGAAAAATAATCATATTAACTTTATATTATTTGAACTCATAAACAGATGATGGTAATTCTTTCTATAATGACCATGAAAAAGATTTCAAATTACTCAAATTCTAATTCAAGTTAATCATATAGAGATTTGAAAAATACTCTAACATATTTTTGTTCTAATCAAAATGACTCATATGAAGTCATAAATGACACATACATTGTGTTCAACTAACTCTTTTTTAGATCGTATCACATAAATAAATTTATCCATTCATAAATGAATTATAAGTTTTACTCCCATCAAACTTGAGCTCATTTATTTCATTTCAATGTTTTCTTAAATGACATAAATGACCATAAATATAATCCAAAGAATCCAACTTTAATGGATTAACCTTATTTAGAGTAATTAGAAAATTTATTCATTAATAAAACACTTGAATTCCCCCTATATTCAAACCTCCAAATTTTATCAATTTTTGAAGTCATCACTTCCCCATAATAAATTGTTTCCTTTTTTTCTATATGTCTGCCTCACCAAAATACCAAAAATTAAAGGGGATACTACTTGAATTTATCGATCCATTTTCATTAAGTAGCAGAAATAATTTCATTTTCACACTATGATTATAGAACCCATACACATTAATCATACTTCCAAATCATATACTAAGAATTACCTATCATAATAGCAATATTATTTATTGAAAAATAATTAAATCCACTTATGTTCATGTAACACAATGAGATTTTTTGAAATTATATTATCAATTTAATATAATATTTAATATTTTTAATTCTATAGAAAACTAAATATAGATTTTTTATGAGAATTCACTATGTTTGGAATGAGTTATAAATAACAAAAAGTTATTATTTTGTTACACACAAAACATATATTATATTTTGATACTCGAATCTCTATTTTTTGTATTATTTTTCACAAAATATAGATTCCATTTAAAAGCTTATGTTACATGGAAGACCATGATTTACCAAACTGCAATATAGTAATAAAAATATTATCAAAATATTTTTAAACGTATTAGCTATCTATTGGAATGGAACATAAGAATAACACTAAATAAATTACAAATGTATTCATTAAAAATGTTTGTAAATTTAATTATTTATTTATCAATTAATTATAAATATAAATACAAAACTATTTAATATAATGGAAGTGATTTTATGAAAATTCTATTTTTATTCCCTCAAATATTCTTTAATTAATAAATTAAATTAATAACAATTAATGTGATATATTAATGAAACATATATATTGTAAATTCAATAAAAATATTTCTAAGAAATCCAATATGTTTTATACTCATAAAATATGAACAAATCCAATTTTAGGTATAAAAACTATATTTTTTAAAAGGCGGTTTTGTGAACATTTAAAGGAAGACATGTATTAAAAATAATTATTTACACTTCTACAATAATTATTTTGAAAAATAATCATTATTTTGGATATAAAAATATCAAAATTTATATTGGGTGATTTTTTTTCAATGAAGATTCATTTTATGATGAATAGATAAATTTAATGATTTTTAATTAAAAATGGCATCTTTGTGTGATTTATTTATATAGTTGAATTATATGTTAAATTGTTCATGAAAAATATTGAGATAAGTTACCAACATACTAATAAAATTAGATTCACTAGAATAAAAATCACATTTATATTTGATACAAAAGAATTTAAATATTTTTAACTTTTTAATTTAAAATTTTTTGTTTAATCCCATCTTCTAGATTAATTATTAATTTAATTTCTTCCAATTATTAGTTTCAGTTATAAAAAATTGATTCCTTATTTCTAATTAGAATACTTTATTATATCTAGTAAGTATAATATAATTTTTGATGGAATGTATTGTTGAAATTAATTAAAATTAAATACAATGATTAAGAGTAAAACGAGTTTACTTAGTGGTTAAACATTGAACATAAGGTAAAATGACCTAATAACATTCCCAAAATCCTTTATCCTCCCATATTTCGACTATATTTCTCATTGGATAAAATTGTATTCCTTATTGTAGGAACATGATGTTATGGATTCCTCAAAATAGGGTTTAAATTTTTATACTTATAAGAATTCCTCTCCTCCACTATAAAAGGTCCCTCAACCCCCCCCCCCCACTTCATCACACCTCTAAATTTATTTGAATTATCCTACACCTTCTGAAATAAACTCCCAACTATTGGAGTTGGTGGCCTAGAAAAAACTAGTATGTACTTTATGATAAACTTATACTCATAGATTTGAATATTAATAAATACATTATCACATATTTATTGTACTTATATGTGAAAATGCATGTGATAATGTCATAAGGACAGCTCTTACACTAAAGGGTTATAAAGGATCCTCACTATGATGACAACCCAGAAGTTCTATAACATTATTCTTGAATTTATGTTCTATAGCCCTATGATGTTATTTGAGGGACACAAATAAAAAATTTCATTAGTGGTGAGGACTCATAAAATTTTGAGGAACCTTCTCATGGTGTGAATAATTGGCAGTATCCCGTAGGATATTATGATAATGGGAGCTCCCAAAAGTAAATCCACATTTCATAGTGTCAATGGATGTTCCTATCTAGAGACGTGTGTATTGGTCATTAGTCGTTAAGAATATTATTAATGGGTATTACGACTCGTGTACTTATATGTATTTATGAAAACTATACTGACACAATATTAATAGCGAGGTATGATATGGTGGATGCATCAAGAGTAATACTGCATTAATAGATAATGTGAGAAAGGATTAGTCCCATCTTTTCCGTAATATAAGTTGATATCTTAGGCCCATTGATGGAATTGATATAGCCTAATTAAATCCATGTCCATGGTGAGTAATGGGAGAGTTCAATTCTAGGAAGTTAAATAAACAATAATAAAGCACATGGGTTTATGGCACTAGAATATAACTATTTGATTGGAGATTTTTAAACCAAGGGATTAAATTACATGGTAAGCGATCGTAGGTAGTGACACATCATTGCGGTGTTAATGTCTTTCTCTATGGGTGCCTTAGGCTGATTCTAGATGCTAACCTTTGACTTTAGGTAGGCTACAACTAATTCCACTATGAATGAGGCCTAGAGGATCACACATTAAGTGTGTCCATGTATATTAGTTAAATATTCATTTTAAAAGTTGAATAATGATTACTCTCTATTGTGGTTTAATAATTAATCAATGTTGTTTGGTCTCATTTATTTTCACACTAGATATTTGAGAGAATATGTTGTGGGAAAAATAAAATTTTTATTATCTAGTAATACATTGATAATTATTTAAGAAATTAATAGTCATTATTCAGAGTCTGATAAATGTGGTGGAAAAATAATGAAAATGAGGAAAAAAACTACACTCAATGTAAATTAATATAAATTCCATGTAGTTTCTAGGGGTTTTTTGACGTAATATTATTTATTTAATGAAATAATATTATGTGCAATTCTCTTGGATCATGTCATGTTGTAATAATATTCAATATTTATTTTTATAAGTGGGGTCTTATTAAGAATTAAATAAAATGAATAAATTCTTTAGGATTGTTAATTCATTGTATTATTCAAGGTAATAAAATCCCAATTACATTTATTATCATTAGATATAGCCATTATTTGTGGTTATGCACAATGGATCTGGAGAAAGTACTTAAGCCAAGAGAGAATTCATTTCCTCCAAGAACGCTCTCATGTTTCGAGAGATATCCTTTTCCAACAAATCAATGAGGACACTTTGGAATCTTCTCTCAAGGCGATTGAAGGATGAAACTGAAAATAAACGCCCTTATAAGCTAGCTCCCAGAGATTCCTTTGGCGAAGTCCATATATATGTGGAGCGCATGTGGATCAGCACTAGAGGAATCCTACAGTTGGATTCTACAATGCAATGACGATCACATCAGATCATGACCAGAAACATCAACCATGAAATAATTCTATCAAGGTGATTCTTTTTATTTAATTAAATTAGTTATAACCAACATATTATTATCCTCTCTATAGTTCTGGGATATCCTTGTGTCCTTTCCGTTCTTCACCCTATTCTAAAGATTTGGTGTTTTTTCATCATGAGGGATCATTGATTAACTGTTGTTAACTGTAAAATTAATGTTGGGTAGATCCATCCACATGCTTCCACAATACCCAGAACCTACATGTAGAATCAAAGATATCATATCATTGATTATAATTATTTTGTTTTTTCATTGATGATTTAAACATTTAATAATTTAGTTGTTTCGACCCTATTTAATCCTTCTGTAAATATGAATCTTGAGATATTTTCTTCATATTTCATTTCATGTTCACATTACATAAATAAACGTTTTCTTTTATTTTTTATTAAAATAAGATAGTGGATCTCATCTAGAGGTGTCAAATTTTCCTATCCTTACAATACTAGAACATAAAGATCATATTCATTAGTACACACCATGTAGTCAAGGTTCAATGCAACGAGACAGGTTCGCCAAACCAAGCCATGTGTTGAAGTTTATCTAAGCCTTAAATGACTTTGGGTGTTGAACAAGAATAGGTGGAATGTGGTTTATAGATTACATGATGCGTCTCCCACAAAACATGGCATGTTGTCCCTTCAGGTTAAGGTTAGACTGTGTACCCCAAACAAGGCTTGCCCTGCTGGAGACCGTGTAATGCAGACACTACACGATAGCAGGCCCACTGGATATGACATGTACTCCAAATATTTCCGATGTACATTTACACGTTGTATCCCCGAGCGTGTACTTTGGATGTATGGTGAACGATAGTACACTTCATGAAGATCGAAATGCAAATTGTTTTCTCATCGAAATTATTCATATTTTTTCAAATATATTATTATACTATACACACCCTTGAGACATGTAGCATGGAATGGGTGTAAATCTTAGGGACAACACATTATAGGTGTTTTATATATTTTTTTTAATTTAACATTTTGTAATGTTCATTTATACTCATTTGGTTTTCATGAACATGAATTCATGGGGATGAATCCAACATAAAAGTTACATACAAAGATAATTTAAAATGAATTCAGTTTTTTAAAAATTATGATGGATGAAAATCTCAGGGAAATTTATGAAAATGGTTTACAATAAAAGGATTTATTAATTAAAGATAATATAATTGATTCATGTGTTATTTATCATAAACAATAAATAATAAAGTATTTAATACTGGTTTTACTTATCCATAAATATAATTTTATGTATAGATAATCATTATCTAGACCAAGACCCTTTGTATGTGGATAGATTATTTCTATTTATTTATTAAAATTAAACATGTTATACATCAAGATTTGTCCTCATTAATATGTAGGGACGTTGTTCCCAGGGTTTCTTTTATGTAAACCCCCTTTTACCTCTCACATACTTGGGTGATAAAAGAATATGTAATGGATAGATCTGCTAAGCTAGTGGAGGAAGCTCAAGATAGGAGACAAGGTGGAACCAATCCAAGTAGATACTGAGGTGGATAGGTGGAAAGTTATAAACATTAATATACAATGTTTTTGGTGTTTCTCTCTAAGGACTTGGGTTAGATTATCAACAACTATATAAACTAACTAGTAAAACTATATCATGATCTGGCCATTTATTTTATTTATTTTAGTTTCATGGTCTATTTTTTGTGGGTGTGTTTTCATGATCACAAAATTAATTAATTAATCAATCATTCAATATGAGACTAAAATAAGTCTAGTTAATGTGTAAAAATTATCATATACATGGTTAATAACTTAAGTATATCAAAATTAATATCAACAAGAATGTATGAAAGATAATAAAATGAAAATTTATGAATAAATAATAAATCTCTCAATGAAATATTAAGCTGGTATAGCCTTCCAAAATTTTGATTTGTTTCAAACTGCAGTTCAAAGAGCTAGACCAACCCTAGTTAGGGTGCTTTCAATTATTGTGGAATTATAATACAAGGTGTTCTGTTTAATTTACATGGTTTACATCAAGGGTTGACATCCATATCAGTGCTTGGTGTGACCAAGAGGTAAAGGTTGTACAAATCCAAAATAAATGGATTTTGGGATTGGGGAGTCCAATCAGTGGATCATGGAACATCGAGTTAATGCAGTTGGTATTTGGAATGCCTACCAAAATTATTTCAAGGGGCTTTACTAACCCTATTTGGGGTAATGCGATAGACAATATGGATCCTTTCCACTATAATATTTAGGAAACGAAATATTCCAAAGTAAATAGTGTGGGATATTGGATTTTGATAAAATAGTTAGAGGCTAATAAATATTAATTTATATATTTTTAGTAGTTTTATCCTGATAATTTACTAAATCATTACAATTTGTAATTTTTAGAAATGGTTAGAAAATGAATTCAAAATAATCATTTTGAACCATACTCGAGAATGAAAAACTTCTCACCGACACCAATTTTTTAGAGTTGAAGAGGATTTTATGCATCATCCTATGCCACAAGAGAAAATTTTATATACTGGAGGAGTATGTTCCAGTTATGACTGGAAATGAGGCTAATGATGAGGAAATATATCTATATATAAAACTTTTGGAATATGCCACAGATATCTAATGTTTATTACTATCATCCATGTCTAATGAGCTCTTGAAGCAACATGAAAATATTTATGTGTATAGCTTGATGTCTCACCTTTAGGATCTCTATTAAGAGAAGGCGAGACATGAGAGATATGAGATCTCCAACCCTTTTTTCACAACTAATCCTAGAGAGTCTAGGCCATATAGGCCATATGTAGTCATGTTTATTGGCTACATGGAATACCTGGACATCTTAGGGATTATTTTCTAGAATGAGTGGCATACAGATATCATTCTATCATCAAAACAAAATATATTCTCTAGATTTATTGTCAACTACAACATGAGAAAAAAATGAGAAGATTCAACTAGATTTTATTACCTTAATTCCACAAATTGATAAGGGCATGGGATTGAAAACCCCTTGATCCTTATGGTAAATGAGAAGTGGAAGGACAAGGAAAAGGGGATAAGGATTTATAAATGGTCTAAAGACCTCGAGCACCATCCCGCCAAGAAGTGGATGATCCAGAGGCAGATAATGGGAAAGGAGGCATTATGTTTTTCATGTGGAATGTCTGGCCATTGGAAGAAGAACTGAACCGAGGGGATTGGGGATGATAAAGGTGTTTTTATCAATTGTAATCATTCCATTTATACCCATTGGGTATTAGATTGAACATGTTTGGATCACATCTATATTAAAATGGAGGAACCACGTAGATTTAGAAATATTGCTAGAGGAGAGGTGGATCTTCGACCTACCAATGGTGTGAGGCTAGCTGTGTTGGCCAGTGGAGATTACCATCACTCATTTCCAACTGGGATACTTTTGGTTTTACCCAACTATTATTTTTTTCCAAGTGTTACCAAGAACATAATTTCAGTATCATATTTGGATATTGATGGTTTATTTTCATGTTTGTAAATAAGGGTTGTTTTATTTTAAGAAAAACGTATTTTGTTATGTGGAAGATTTATATAATGGTTTATATGTATAAAATTATGAAAAACAAGTGTTAGAAATCGATAACGAAACAAACTAACATGACTCATTCAACACCCAATTGTGGTATCACCATCTTGGTCATGTAAACGAGATATTATAGACAAGTCTCTACCTAGATGGTTATTTTGACTCTACAGATATAAAACAACTTGATATATGTCACACTTTGTTACATGGTAAAATGTCCAAGATGAATTTCAGAGGATAGGGAGAAAATGCCACAAATCATCAAGGATTTGTTTCACAGAGAAGTGTATGGACCATTTCCAGTAGAAGCTAGTGGTGGAAAATCTTACATCATTACTTTTAATGAGTATTTCAGTAGATATGGCTATATCAACATAATAAGGTATAATTCAGAGTCCATGGAGAAATTTAATTAATTCATGAATGAAGTATAGAATCATATTTGTATGAAGATAATGAATCTTAGATAGGATTGTGGTGGAGAATATCAGATCCAAAATTCCATTGACCTTTTACGGGACTTTGGGATTCTATCTCAACTCACTCTTCCTTATACACTATAGTGGAATGGTGATAGTGAAATTATAAAAAACACCATATTAGAGATTGTGAGGATGATAAAGAGTCATTAAGATCTTCAATTTTTATTTTGGGGATATACAATACAAACTGCAGAATATAAATTTAACTGAGTGCCAAATATGGTGGAAAATTGAATTACCTATGAGTTATGGAAAGGATGGAAACCCATTTTTCACACACACATGTATGGTGATGCGAAGACTTTTTAAGTCCCTATCAGGAAACAAAATAGAACCCTGAGGAACGAGGTGTGTCTTTATAGGATATCCTAGGAAAACTAAAGGATATTACCTATATAGACCTTCATAAAAGAATGTGACTATCACCAGACAAGCCAATTGAGAGGTAGAACATCCTCAAAAGGGATAGAGGTAGTAAGATTGAATTCGATCAAGTTGATGCTCAAGATACACAAGTGTAGGTAATGGAAGAAGTTCCACAGGTCCCCATGGAAGAGGTTCCAGAAATATATATACTATGTAGAAGCTCAAGAGAGGAAAGAGAACCATAATGATTTGGTTTTCTAGTCACCAAAGAAGGTGAATCATTATTGTTGGAAAATGATGAACTTATCTACTACATGTTAATCATAGAGAGTTCATAAGATTCAAGATGGCCAAAAGATATGAATTCTGAGATGGTTCAATGTATGATAACAAAGTATAGGTTCTGTTTGGTGAGCTAGTAGATGTAAAGCCTATTGGATGCAAATGGGTATTCAAGAGAAATTTGGACATGGAAAGTCATGTTAGAACCGATAAAGCAAGTATATTGGATAGAGGATTCTGACGACAATAAGGAATTTACTATGATGAATCCTTCTCACCAGTTTCCATGTTTAGGTCCATAAGAATCATACATTACATAGCATCTTACCATTACTATGAGATTTTTAAAACGGATTTCATCACAACATTCCATAACAGGAACCTTCAGGAAGATGTCTATATGACACTACCAGATGGGTTTGTGACACCAGGGGAATCCAAATGTGTTTAAAAGTTGCAGAAATCCATTTATGGATTATAACATGAATACTATTCATGGAACATTTGATTTGATAAAGCCATAAATGAATTTTATTTCATTATGAATGAATGGGAGTGAGGTGTTTTTATGTTGTTTGATGGGATTTCAGTTGTTGTCCTAATAGTATATGTTGATGACATATTAATCATTAGAAATGATATACTAGTCTTACATTCTGTTAAGGACTAGTTGAACAAGTGTTTCTCTTTGACGTACAGAGGTGAAGCAGCCTACATTCTAGGGATCAAGATCATTATTCATAGATCAAAGATTTTTCTTAGACTATGTATGGGTACATACATTGATTAGATACTAAAGAAATTTAGTATGGAACAATATAATAGTGAATTGGTTCTATTTTCACATGACCTGCATCTTTCTAAGAGAATGTGTCCTTAGACACAATAGAAGAAAAATAGGATGAGTAAAATCCTATAAGCTTCAGCTATAGGATCCATCATGTATTCCATGTAATGTACTAGGCTTGATGTTGCCTATGCACTGATCATTGTAGGAAGATATCAAGGATATCATGGAGAATAACATTGGTTTGTTTTTAAGAATATCCTTAAGTATATAATAAGAACAAAGGAGAGGTTCTTAGTTAATGGAGGAGATGAGGATCTTATCATCATTGGGTATGTTGATGCTTGTTTTTAGACAGATAATAACGATCTAAAGTCACAATAATGAAATTTTTATGTCTCAACAGAGGAGTTGGGAGTTAGAAAAGATCAAAGTATGCAGTATTCATCAATTCTGCAGTGGAGTTCGAATATATAGTGGCTTCTGATGGAGCTGAAGAAGCCTTATGGAATTGAACATTGTTCAGGATCTTGACATGTTTCATATTATTAAAGATCGTTTCACATTTTATTGTGATAATACTACAGTAGTGGTTCTTTAAAAATAACTAAGGTCACATCAATAGGCAATGAACATTCTCTCGAAGTATCACCTCTTGAGGTATTTCTATCAAAGGGGTAAAGTTACAGTGAGAAAATTGTCCACATAAGAGAACATGGAATACCCCAATACTAAAGGACTACCTTAGTAGAAGTATGAATATCATGCGAGAGCTAGTGGGATAATGGTTGATAGTAGTTAGCTCTAGTCCAAGTGGGATTTTGTTACAATTGGTGTCCTAGAACCAACTACATTGTAATTTATAATAAGATATTATTCATGGATTTGAATATTAATAAATAACTTATCACGTCTTGATTATTATTCTCTGTGACAATTCATGTGATAATATCTTAAGGATAGTTGTTGCACTAACGGGTCATAGAGGATCCCTATTGTGATGAGAAACTGAATGTTCCATAACATTATTCTTAAATATATGTTCTATGGTTAGATAATGTTATTTGAGGGACACAAATAATACAATATATTTGGGGTGAGGAATCATAAAACACTGAAGCACCTTCTCCTGGTGTGCACCCTTGGTTTTATCGAGAAGGATATTATGAGAATGATACAATCTAGTAGAAATTCCATATTTCATAGTGCCATTCGATGTTCCTATCTGCAGATGATTTTATTGGTACTTATTCTTTAAGATTATTTTTAATGGGTATTAAAACACACACACATAGATGTACTAATGTAAAATATGGTGACATATTTTTTGCAGTGAGGTAGGATATGTTTGGTGCGTCATGAGCAATACTGCATTAATAGATAATGCGAGAAAGAATTTGTCCCTTCTGTTCCATAACGTAAATTGATATCTCAGGCCCATTGATGGAATTTTATATATCATAAATAATTCCATGTCCATGGTTTGGAATAGGATAGGACAATTCCAAGAAGTCAAATAATTATTAATCAACTACATGGGTTGATGATACAAGCATGAAACCCACTTGTGTTGAGATATCGATAAAAAGGGATTACATTACATGATAAGCATTCATAAGAGATGACACATCATTATGGTGTTAACATCATTGAATATTGGTTCCTTGGAGTGTTTCTTGACTATAAACTATAACTTTAGGCAGGATCCACCTAATACCCCTAGGAAATAGGCCTAGATGGTCACACACTATATTTTTTCAATTATCTAAGTTAAATATTCTTTTAACAAGATGAATAAATATTATTACCGATTGTGGTTTAATAATTTTTCATGGAAGCTTGATCGAATTTATTTTGACACTAGTTAATCAAGAGAATATATTGTGGGAGAAATAACGTATTTATAAGCAAGTAATGTAGTGATATTTATTTATGAAATAAATAGTCACTATTCAAGGTCTAATAAATGTGGTGGAGAAAATAATGAAACTAAAAAAAACAAAAGTACACGTCGTGAATGTTAATTTATACACCATGTGGTTTTCTGGTGATTTGTGAGAAAGAATATTATTTGTTTAATTAAAAAACATCTAGTGTAGTTCATTGGGTGCATGCCATGTGATTGTAATCGTAAAATAACATTTTTATACATGGGGACTTATTAAGAATTAAATTAAATGAATAAATGATTTCGGGTAATTAATTCATTTTATTATTATATTTAATAAATTTCCAATTGCATTTATTCTTATTTGATCTATCCATTCTTTGTTGTTGTGCACAACAGATCTTGAGAAATCTCTAAATCCAATAGATAATTCCTTTCCTTCACGTATTCTCTTATGTTACGAGAGAGATCGTCATCCACCAGATCAAGGAGAGCACTTTGGAAGCTTCTCTCAAGGTGATCGAAGGCCGACATCACTAGTAGTGTCCCTTCCATTCTAGAAACGTGATATTCCTTTAGCATTATCCAAAGATACATTGAGAAACTGTAGATCACAAATAGTGGAAGCCTACACTTGGCCTCTATGACGCAATGACAGATCACATTGGATCATGACCAGAAACATCAACGATGAGAGAATTACATGAAGGAAATTATTGTATTTGAATTAGATTAACTATAAAAAACATATAATGATCCACTATATGGTTATGGGACTTTCCACATCCCTTTCCATTCATTTTTCTATTCTGATGATCCGTTATTTTATCATCATGACTGATATCAGATATGACAGTAGTGAATGGTGAAATTAAGGTTGGGTACCCCCATCCACGCACTTCCACAGCACCTGGAACCTACACCATTACCTCTCACTTCAACCTAGATAAATCCATTTGGGTAAAAATACAACCAATGATTCCATATGGTGAAATCCAAAAGGAGTTACAAAAAGAATATGAGTTTTGATTGTGTACAAAGAAAGTAAATACTAAAGGTAGGGAATTTTCATCTCACATTTTACTTCAATGAGATAAATTTTGTATTTACCACTAACATATTTCTTATATATACAAAATATTATTAATTTATATTTTATGAATTTTTTTGTCTTCATGTAATTTTAATGTTTCAATGGAAGATTATTACTTTTTGGGTTTCTAATTCTGATTCCACAACAGTTATAAGGTTTTTCATCTCAATATAAATTCCAATGAGAATTATTGGTTATAATAAAACTAATTAAATTTCTATGGTGTATATACAGAATAATAAAATTTGACATCATGGGTTTTATTTATTTCATGATATAAATTTTTATGAATGTTGTTATTCATTCAATAATCCCATGATTCAGAAAGTTAATCAAGTAGTAAGGGATTCTCATATCACTGTTTATATCTGTGAGATAAATTTAATATTCACCACTTACTTATCTTTTGAGGCTTATCATATAACCATTTTTATAAATTATATCATGAATTAATTTATATTAATGGTATTTAAAATTTTCAATTGATGATTATTACTATTTTTGATTCCAATTCAGATGTTATAACAGTTGTAAGGGGGTTTCATATCAATTTACATTCCATTAAGACATATTAGTTATTATAAACCATATTACCTTTATATGGTGTATAAACTACCCTATGGAATCTTATATAATATGTTTCATTAATTTCAAAAAATTTATACTTTTAGTTTTTTTTATTCTTTCATGGATCTTATGATTCAAAAGTTAATCAATTAGTAAGAGAATTTCATCTCAATTTTTATATTTGGGTGTTAAATGTACTATTCACCACTTATTTATTTCGTGTGATGTATCTAATACGTATATTGATATATTATATGATGAATTATTTTATATTCATTGTATTTAAATTTTTTATTTGATTGTTATTACCTTTGGGTCCTTTGATTCATATTTTTCCATTGTTGTATGAGGTTCTGTATCAATTCATATTTCATAGAGACACATTTATTATCATGTGTATAATTACATTTATATAGTGTATCTACTACTCATTAATGAATTTTAAGGTTATTATACATGAATTTATAGGTATTTAAATATCTATTTGATTATCTCTGGCTCATGGGGTTTATGGTTTCATTGTTAACAAAGAGGTAATGGATTTTATTCATCCTAATTTTCCTTCTTTGATATGATTGTTATGGTATGAAACTATCTTATTTTAGGCGATGTACATACTGATCCTTTGACATCTTATATCATGAATATATATATACACATGATATTCTATGTTTCATTTAATGTTCTTCAATCATGGGGATAATAATTCAAAATATTCAATGTGGTATGGTACACTTTGCGATGTTTACTGATTATATTAATACAAATTTTATTAAGGATATTTTATGGTTATTTACATTCATCAATGTTATAAAACCTTGTATATACTTATTCTCCACTAGGGATATTTTGTATTGATAAACTTCTCATTCATTATTTAGATGTATTATGTTCGATTCAATGAAATTGTTACATAAATTGTATCATTTCCATGAGAAAACCATGTTTCAAAGAGATTGTTGTGAAACACATTTCTTTTACATGGTTTAATCATATTTAAAAGGGATTTATATGTACCCCATTTCAATTCCTAGGGTTAATCAAATTTGAAAGAGAATTTTTGGGACCCATTTATTTTCCAAGGGATATTAATTTATCAAATAATCAATTATAAAACCCATTTATTTTCTACAGATTAATCATATATCAAATATATTGACATGAAACCCATTTATTTTATATAGTTTAATCATGTTGTAAAAAGTATTAATGAATATTTATATTAGTTTTATTTATCTTTTGGTTCTTCAACATCTTACACAAAAGGGTATCCCAAATACCATCTATTATGCTAAATATAGCTTAACATAGGGTGGCCTAGATAGCGTTGAGTAATCTTCTTATAGCATAACAGGGTGTGTCTTAAATATCAATAAGGCATCTCATAACAGATTAAATGTAACACCTGCATGTTTTTATGAAATGGTTAATTTAAATTATTTCTATCCTCCAATAGATTTCTTTTCACAAAATCCGGAATTTAAATAAACCATGATATACCCTTAACATAAAATTTCCATTATATTCTAGCTATTAGGTTAGTGGTAATAATTATAACTAACTTAGCAAAATGCATTAGGAATTTGTTGGGTATTAATTATTTATGAAAAATATAAATCAAATAGATATTTGTATTTTTTTGAGTTATTTACATTTACTAATCAGATTAATCAGATATATGTGTTATATACCTAATAGAATACTGTTTTGATATCCATCCAATTGATATTATTGTAATAGGGTATGAATAAAACCCTATTTATGTATAAGAACCTATTTTTTAAATAAGGTCAATTTTATAACTTTGAATGGAGAACCCATATCAAATTTTGATTTTAGCACATTAATAATTTTTATATGACAACATAAACATTTTATTTTTAAGAAGGATATAAATATTTACTTTGGAAAAATATCTCATATTTTTTCTGATAACTTTCTTGTATTGATGAATAGTAAAAATATGTAAAATTTAAATTAAAAAAACATTTTTCATCAAGATAATTGATATGGATATATTATAATATTGAATGGTTTGAAATTTAAAAATAAAATATATTTTTTATGTTTAGTATAATTTATTCCATTATCATTAATTTTACATTGAATTCATATGTAAAAATGTTTTAATTATTTGTAATGTTTTAATTTTTAAAACTCAATTTTTCATTTCAACAACAGGATTATTTTTAAATAAATTACTGAAAATTATGTGTTTTGAATTGGGAAAAATTTATTCCATATTTGGAATCAAATGGTGAAAATTGTTTGAATCAGTACCTTTTATTTTTTAACATTATGAATAGTAAGTACAATAATTATTTTATTTTCCATAGTTAAAGGGTAAATCAGGTAAGTAAGGGTAAAAAATAATAATGTATTAATATATTACTACCATAAAATGTTCCCTAATCCTACTGGATGGCATATTTCCTACCATGGAAATCTTTTTTTCGATTTTAGGACCTCATGGATTCACATGGATAAGAAAGTGACATTTTATAAAAAATAATTTAATGTAATGATATTTATAACCTAAATATATAACTTTTATTAAATAGATTTCAATATAGTGTTATATAACTGATCTATTTTCCTATAAATTGTCATTATAAATATTGAATTATTTTGTAACTTTTGGTATTTATTTATATTGTTTAGAGATTATAAATATATACTATTATTTTTTACACAAATATTATTTATTTATTACTTAATTAATGAAATATTTAAATAATTTGATTTAAAAATATTAAATCAAATGTAATTAGGTTTTTTTATGTCACAAACAAATTTTTGTGATGACATTGACATATTTTCTTTAAAATAATTCCTTATTTTCGATGGAATAATGTTTTTCTGAATTTTGAAAAAGACAAGTAAGAATAATGTACTAAATTGACACAATTTATATCTTAAAACCTAAAATTGTTTATTAAATGATATTAATTTTTTTTAAAATAATATTTGTCCAAATAGATTATATAAGTACCAAAATTTCATAAATAACTTTTTTGGGTCGTTTTACATGATATGGTAATTACATTTACCCGCAATGTGTAAATAAAATGATATAACAGTAAGATTAAAAAGAGTAAAAAAATATTAAAACACAAAATATAAGGATAAAAAATATTTTAAACTTGTATAAATATTATTGAATTATGGGTATTCAAACATAAATAATTTATCTTTGAATTGAATAATGTTTGTACTATTTTAAGTCGAAAATAAATTTATTATAAATTAATATTTGAGTGTTTTTTAATGTGCTCCCTCTGCCTTTATAAAAGAGAACCTCCTCTATCTCCTATTCACTCAAATGTTTTCCTTCAACATTATCCAATCCCTACTCATTTATCTATTAAACATCCATAGTTACATTCTAGAGGTGTTGGTATTCTCAAAAGACAAATTATAGTTCCTAAAGAGGAAATTTAAATGAATCACATTGAGGGAGAGGTAATCGCTTCTATTGATTCATTCAATTTTATTTCCACTTCTACTTACAATTCGTTAGTTTTTTCATTATAAAGTATAACCTAACCATCTCTAATATACTGATATGTTATTATAAATTATAAATACCCCTATTTCACCTTCTATCCATCATACGATAAACGAAATCACTACGCGTGTGTATGTACGGCTTGTCATCTTCATGCGATGGTGTCATCTGTTTTTCACTGCCACCTTTTTTGGATGGGAATATGGGTGGAAAATATAACTATATATAATTATTATAAAATGTGTACAATTCATCCATGTATGTTTAAATTAATTTTTACCCATTTTCACTTTTACTTAATGGTTTAGAATGAATCATTCGTTTGTTTACCATATGAGGTACTTTTGAATTTTCTATAAAAAGTTTGAGGGGAATGTTTTTTAAACTTATACGGCATAAACTAGTTTTTACATCTTTAAATACCTTATTTCCAAGAATCACCCTCTATATGTTTACAATTGTATTTTCAACTAATTTTTTTTCCAATAATAGTGATCCACATTTTGAGAAAAGAAAATATTTT
Organism: Viscum album; assembly: GCA_963277665.1. Taxonomy (NCBI): domain Eukaryota; kingdom Viridiplantae; phylum Streptophyta; class Magnoliopsida; order Santalales; family Viscaceae; genus Viscum; species Viscum album. Next base: position 1,860,167,822 of record OY728133.1, on the reverse strand, counting down.
TTAAAAAGAATGTATATTTTCTTACAGAATGAAGCTCTAGTGTTTTAGAAAATTTATTTTCCATCTATGATTACATAGATTCGTGTTTCTATTTATTTTATTACAATTATCTGATTGTTCTTATGATGGAATGTTATTTATGAAATACCTTTTTTATCGTTTACGATGGAATGATGTTTATGAAACCGAGTTTATTTCATGGGTTGTGATGTGATGAATGTTTTTATGAGTTTGTGGCCCACAAAAGAATGGTTTCATTATGAGATTGGTGGGGCCTATATCTCCATAAAATGTGTTGTTTAATGATTTATATGTCATGAGATATACATTGCTGGAATGGAAAGTTAATCTGGTTCAGCGATACATGGACGGAACGATGAGAGAACTCGATTCAATAATGGGCATTGTCCCCTATGATGGTCTTGGAAAAGTGCTTTGAATAATAAGAAATTTTCTTATATGCTTATGTGTGTATGAAAAAAAATTAATTTCATATGTTATTATTATTGGGATTACATTTCACTTCTATGATTTATCCAATGACATGTTTTTAGGATCTCCCATATGCAGGATAATATTTTAAATGTTATATATGATTAATATCTTTTTTGTTTAGCCTTAGTGAGCATTTGAGCTCACTATTTCATATGTTTATTTTCCCCGGGTTAGTAAGAATTATTTTATGTATGATAAGCCAAAAATAAGTATAGTATTGATGAACTAAAGGGAGACAATATAGATTTTTTATGAACCAGGTGTTTATGTTTCCTAGTTTATAAAGACATTATACCTATATAGTCCTGTTATAGTTTTGTTAAATGTTGCAATAAATAGACATCAATTCTGAACTAATATCAGTGTTTGTAATTCATATGTCATGATTGTTTTTATTAGATCAAAGGTGTAGTTAACAATTGAAAATTAGGATAAAAAAGCCTTAGTAAGAACCATAATGATATGTCTAAGTACAAGATCCAATCTTAGTGTTTTAGAAATGACCATGAATAACCTATGATAAAACCTAATGTGTGCTGCATTGAAATTTAATTATTGGTTTTGTGGTTTTTCTATTACGATTACTATTAATCACACAATGCTTCATTGTTTTAGTCAATGGTTGGAACCCAGATGAAGCACATTAATGTTTAATGAGATGAGAAATGCAATGATTTTCCCCTGAGCAACAAATGTTATGGGAGATGGAATGCAAAATATTTTAGAAATGCTCACTAAACTTTCTCAAGATATGAATCATACAGGACTACCAAACGAGGAAAGGATAGAGCAACATTCTATTGAATCCTTCCAGAGGCATTATCCTCCTTCATTCACCAGGTCTTCTGATCCATTAGTGGATAAATTATGGATCAGAACCACTTAAAAGACATTATCAGTTCTATAATGTTCTGAACATTAAGAAACCATCAAACCATTATATTTCATGGAAGGTGAAGATGGTAAATAGTAGAATTTTATCAGCAATACTAGTCAAAGTAATGAAATTGATTCCATGGATTAGGATGAGATCAAGAACTTATTTATCAATAAGTACTTACCACATATTATTTGAAAAAATATGTAGAAGGAGTTCCTTGAACTTAAGAAAATGGATTATTGATCTATTGGTACCTACAAAGTGAATTTTACAAGACTTGCAAGGTACTCTTCTAGAATAATTATCCAACCTGGGTGTAAGATTGATCGATTCATTAGTGTCTTAAAACCATGTCTCCGATGGGCATTTGCCATAAGGGACATCAATAGCTATGAGGAAATTTATCGACGTGCTCTCAAGGTTGCAATAGAGATTCGAGTAACCCATTATTCATATGGGTTTGAAAAAAAGAAGAAAATGCAATTCAATGGAAAATCTAATAACCAAACTGAAAAGAATATTTGTTTCCATTTTTCTCAAATTGTGGAAAGATACATGGAAGTAATAGTCTTAATGGAACTAGTAATTTTTTTATGTTTGGAAAAGAAGGTCATTGGGCAATTAAATGCCGATGTGATGAGAAAAATATGTCTAATGATGCAAATAAATAAGAGGATAGACAGAGTGAACCTCTTACACTTCAATGATACATGTGTAAGGAAATGGGGAATTATGCTAATGAATGTCCTAATCCAATGGTTATTGATGATGAATGATGTAAATAAACTCTTAAGGAAAAATATAGAGGAAAGTCACATGCAAGTACTATCGGTGATGTGGAGTACGATAATGAATTTGTGTATGTTACACATACCATCCACTAAAAAGAAGATTTTTATTTTATTTTGGATCCACCTGCTGATTTATTTATAAATAATTTTATATGTGTATTTTCATATTACATCAACAATTATATGTTTAGTATGCTGTGAAAACTCCTAAAGGCACAACAGTTGAATAAAAAGTTTAAAATTCTTCTGCAATTAAAGTTTGTGGGAACGTGCTTCCATTAAATCTTGTGATCCTTCCTATAGTGGAATTTGATGTGATTCTTCGCACGTAATGTTTTTCTTTATATTGAGATCATATTAATTTCAAATTAAGGGTAGTCACATTTCATATTCTAGATCAATATATGATCATATACCGGTGCATGGATGAATAAAAAAATCTGGAAAGAATTTCTTCCATATTATGGGTCATGATTCCAATAAATGGAGGTTATTTATCTCAAATGGATGGGGAGAAACTCATGATTAAGAATACACCCATTGTATGGGAGTTTGATGATGTCTTTCTGGAAAATTTCCAGGTCTTCCACCAAATCAAGAATTTGAGTTTTCAATATAACTCATACCAGGTCATATACATATGTCAAATACACCTTATAAATTTTCCCCAATTGACTTGAAAGAATTGAAAAAGAAACTCCAAGATAACATTGACAAAAAATTCATACACCCTAGCGTGTCCTCATAGAGAGAACATATTCTGTATGTTATGAAGAATGATTTATCAATGAGACTCTACATTGGTTATCGAGAACTTAACAAGATCACTATTAAGAAAAAATATCATCTTCCCCACATTAATGATTTATTTGACCAACTATGCAGATCTCAATACATTCCCATGATTGATCTTCGTCATGAGTATCATCAATTAAGGGTCAAAAAAAGGATATACAAGGGATGGAATTTTGTAAAAGGTATGGACACTATGAATTTATATTGATGCAATTTGGTCTTACTAATGGAATTTTATCTTCATTGATCTAATGAATATAGTATTTAGATACTATCTTGATCAGTGTGTGGTAGTCTTCATAGATAATATTCTTGTCTATTCAAAGATCATGGAGGAACATGAATATCACTTGAGAATTATACTAAAGAACCTGATAATGGAGAAACATTATATTGAATTTCTCAAGATGGAATTTTGGCTTTAAAAAGATTCATTTTTGAGTCACATAATCTGAAGAGAGAGGATATATGTTGATCTATAAAAAATAGAGGTTATTGAAATATGTACAAGACAAATAATAGTAATTGAGATCCGATTATTTCTTGGTTATGCTGGATATTATAGGCATTTTTTGAATGAGTTTTCACGATTATCTAATCCACTCACCAAGTTGAGATGAAAAGGAATTAAGTTCATTTGGACAGAGGAATGTGAAGTGAATTTCAATGATCTAAAAAGAAGGTTAGCCAGTTCACCAGTGCTCATACAACCTTGTAGTGGCGAAAGGTATGTGATCTATAGTTATTCTTCCATGAAGGGGTTGGGGTGTGTTCTCATGAAAAATGATATGATTATAGAATATGCCTCATGATAGTTTAAAATGCCTGATCCAAGTTACACAACTTATTATTTGGAGTTAGCTATGGTAATATTTTCAGTAATGATATGGAGGCATTATCTTTATGTTCAAAGGTGTGTTATTTATACAGATCATAAAAGTTTAAAGTATATTTTCACAAAAAAGGATCAGAATTTGATCCGAAGAAGATGGTTGGAGTTGTTTATAGATTACGACTTCTCAATATATGAACCCTGTAAAAGAAAACCATGAGGAAGATGTATTAATTCGACAAGACCATATAAGCTTATCCATGATGAGGATGACAAAAGATCCAATATTTATGAATTTTCAAAGGATTGATCAAGAAATTATAATTGAAGGGGAGAAATATTATCTTTCACAAATGAATGTTCAACCATCTATAAAAGTGAATATTAAAGAGGCCTAGAAAAAAGATGTAGAGTTACAAAAGAAGGTGAGAAATGTTCTTGAATTAAACCATGATTATGATGAAATAATAAGGTTAATGAATCTGGTTTTTTCCTCCCATAACAGAATTAAAGGAGCTTTTGGATGAGTCTCATAGTCCTTTATTCTCTATTCACCCTAGAAGCACAACGATGTATAGGGGCATGGAAGAGTACTTCTAGGGGAATTCAATGAAAATGATGCCTCTGAATATATCTCTTGATGCTTGGTTTTTCAGCATGTTAATCCTGATAGACAAAAGTATAAGTGGATGTTATAACCATTACACATACCAGAATTGAAATGGGAAAACAACACTTTGGAATTTTTCATCAAACATCCAAAAAAATTCATGGAAATATTGTTATCTGGGTTATAGTTGATCGGCTTTTGAAGTTGTCACACTTCATTTCTATTAGAGAGGATTTATCTCTTTCTCATCTTTCCCGGATATGTGTAAAGGAAGTTGTAAGATTGCATGTATTGCCTCTTTCCATTATATCTAAATGTGATATGTGGTTTACCTAAATGTTCTGTCAAACCCTTCTGCCTGCTCTAGATACATAGTTATGTTTCATTACTTCTTATCATTCTAAGACAGACAGTCAATCTAAGAGGACAATTCAATCCCTGGAAGACATGTTGGGAGCTTTCTCTATGGATTGAAAATGTGGTTTGGATCAAAACCTACCATTAGTGGATTTTTCATACAATATTTTCTTTTACACTAGTATTTAGATGGATCTTTATAAATCCCCCTATAAAAAAAGTGACTAACTCCAACTTTTTGGGTTTATTTAGGGTAAAGAAAGATATTAGGACATGATCTTGTTGATGAAATGGTAAAAAATGTCAGATCTATTCAACAAAACATAAGAGTAGCTCAGAGTCGACAGAAAAGTTGTGTTGGAAACTAAAAAAATACATATTGTTTGAATGGGGTGATAAGGTTTTCTTATGAATATCTCTATAGAAGTGAGTAATGAGATTTTTTAAAGAAGGGAACGTTGATCCCTATATATATCAATATTTTTAAAATTTTGGATCATGATGGGAAGGTAGTTTACCGATTGATGCTTCCACTAAATCTCTCTCATGTTCATGATGTGTTCTATGTATCCATCCTGAGAAAGTACATACTGGAACCTTTACATGTACTATGCTCAAAATTCGTACCATTGGAGAAAGATATTACTTACGAAGAAAAAATATTAGAGATTCTGGATTGTAGGGAAAATGTTCTATGAAACAAGGCCACTTTCTTGGATAATGATTTGTAGAGGAACCAAAAATTATAAGAAGGAAAATTGGAACATGAGGATATTTTGAGGGAGCGGTATCCTCATTTTTTTTATTTTCAAGTGATGAATTTCGACAGAGGAATTTAGTTTAATGGGGTAGAATGTAACACCAGGATGTTTTTATGAAATAGTTTCTTTAAATAATTTTTCTTATTAAATAGCATACTTTGCATATAATCGTGAGTATAAACAGACCATGAGATTACCTTAACATAAAATTATCTTTTTATCATATCCATTATGTTAGCTCGAATAATTATATTAAAATTATGAAAATGCAATATAAATTTGTTGGCTGTTAATTGTTTATGAAAAATATGAATCAATTGGATATTTTTATTTTTTTTGAGTTAATTAAATTTGGTAATGAGATTAATGAGATATATGTGTTATATAATTAATAATTTTTTTTATATTTATCCAATTGATATTTATATCATGGGGTATGAATAAAACCATTTTTATTTATAAGAACCTATTTTGTTCAAAGGTCAATTTTATAACATTGAATGGAGAACCCAATTTAAATTATGATTTTGTAAAATTAATAATTCTTATATGAAAACATAAACATGTTATGTTGATGTTGGATATAAAAATTGACTTTGGAAAATTTTCAGAAACATTTATGATAAGTTTCATGTTTTGATGAATAGTAAAAATATGATAAATTTTAATTAAAACAAAATTTTACATCGATAGAATTTAAATGGTTAATTATAATATCTAATGGTTAGAAAGAATAAATAATATACATTTTTACAATTTAATTTAATGTATGTCATTATCATTAATTTTAAATTAAATTCATATGTAAAAACATTTTAATCTTTCACAATTTTTTAACTTTAAAAACTCTTTTTCTCTTTTCAAATATGGGACTAATTTTTAATCTATTATATAAAATTATGTCTTTCGAATTTGGAAAAATGGATTCCATATTTTTAATCATAATTTAAAAATTGTGTGAATATGTTCCTTTTATTTTTGGTGGTTATAAATAGTAACTTTATTAATTATTTTATTTACCATGGATAAAAATATAATCTAGTAAATATGGCTACAAAAATAAATTAATAGTATAATACTCCCTTAATACTTTTCCTAATAATTTTGGATAAAATATTTTAGGCCATGGGAATCCTTGGGTCTATTTTGGGACCCCATGGATTCAAATGGATGTGAAAATGATATTCTCTAAAAATTAATTTAATTTAAAGATATTTATAACCTAAAAATATAACATTTATTAAATTGATTTTAACATTTGTTAATATACTTCTTTGTTATTTTATAAATAGTAATTATAACTCTAAAAAAATTTCCTACATCATTTTATTTTATTTATATTTTTTATAGATTATATAAATAGTATTATTTATTACACAAATATGATGTAGTGATTACCTCATTAATGAATGATTTAAATAAATGAATTTATAAATATTAGAACAAATGTAACTTTTTATTTAGATGTCATAAACAAATTTTATGGACAACATTGACATATTATATTTGATTTAATGAATTATTTTTTAAGTAATAATGTTTTTTTTAAAAGTCACGTATGAATAGTGTCCAAAATTGACACAATTTAAAACATAAAACATAAATAGTTTATTAAATGATATTAAATTCCTTAAAATAGATGATTTGGTAAAATGGTTTTTTAAAGTTCTAAAATGTCAGAACTGTCTTTTTTTTTGGGTCATTTGACATGATATGATAATTAAATTAACACAAAATGTGTAAATAACATGATATCACAGTAAGATTACAAAGGGTAAAATTAGGGTAAAGTCAAAAAGATAAGGATACAAAGTATTCTAAACATGTATAAATATTTTTGGATGATGGCTATTCGAAAAAAATAATCTCATATTTCAAATTATATTATTTTAGACCATTTCTAGTCAAAATTGAATTTATAATAAATTTAAATTTTTTATGGTTTCCTAATGTGCCCCTCTCCTATTTTATAAATGGGAACCTCCTACCACTCATCATCACTCAATTTTGAGCCTTATATATTGCAAAATACTTCCTATTTCTCATAAAACATCCATTTTTTACATTCTATAGGTTTTGTTATTCTCAAATGTCAAACTCTAGTGCTTAACGAGGAAATTTAAAGGAGGAATGTCGAGGAATAGGTAATCTTTTCTACCGATTCTTTCAACATTATTTCCTTTTTTACATATACTTGTTTAGTTTCTTCAATATAATGTATTGACATAAGTATCACTAAAATACTTATTTTTTATTATAAATATGAAACAACCATATTTCACCTTCTATCCATCTTATGAAAAACGAAATCACCACGCATGCGTATGTACGACTTTCCGTATCCCCTCCATGGTGTTATCTGTTATTCACCACCACCTTAGTTGGATATGTATAATGGTGGAAATAATGAATATATATGAATATTATAACATTATACTAATTATTTGATACTATACACCATCCACTTCAAACCCATTCAATAATTTAGGGAACGATGTCATCATGCGTGTGTACGTATGGCTTACCGTCTCCATGGTGAGATGTGATTTGTTCTAGATAATCTTCATAAAACCATGATTATATAAATGAATTTTTGGAATATATTTGAGATATATTATAAAAATAAAATTATATACAATATATAACTATAAACTAAAAATAAGAATAATAACTTATCTATAAAAACATACATAATAACATAAAGCAGTTAATACCCGAATAATGAGTAACAATGAAATGTTACTTACAAATAGATGGAAATCTGACGAGAAATGTTATGATAAAAATTATTATGATTCTAGAATAAATTAGTAACATTATTTAAATCCTTATATATGAGGATTGGATATATACGAAGCATATCAATCTTAAGATAAGGGATAACATTCCAAATCTCATTTTATTTGAGATTGTTTATTCGTAAGTATCTACTAGGTATATAGTTACCACCCTTGTCCATGATTTCTAAAAATATCCTCATAAAATGTATTATATTTTTTTATTTAGGTTTAAATTCGTTTTATCCATATTTACATTTACTGCAAGGTTTCGAAGGAATCTTTATTTAGTTTACCATATGAGGTAAATTTGACTTTTCTAGCACATGTATGAGGAGAATGTTTTTTTAACTTATACAGTATGAAAGGGTTATTAAATATTCATAATTACTTACTTCCAGGAAGCTTCCTCTAATCTTTTACAATTTTATTTTCAACTAAATTATTTTCTTTTAAAATTTAACAACATTTTGTTAAAATAAAATGTTTTTGAAAAAGAAAGTATATATTTTTTAGGATGTAAGATCTAATATTTTATCAAAATTATTTTCCATCTAAGATTATATAGATTCTTGTTACCATCCCTATAAGTATATTGATCTAATTTTTTTTATTATGGAATGTTATTTAGGAAATCCATTTATTTTATATCAATTATGATGGAAGTATGTTTAAAACCCCCATTTTATTTCATGGGTTATGCTATGATGAATGTTTTTATGTTTTTGTTGCACGCATTAGAATGGATTCATTATGAGATGAGTGGGACCTCTATCTCCCTCAAATGAATTGGGTAAATATTTATATTTAATGAGATATACATGGATGGAATGGTATGTTAATCAGGTTTAGTGATATATGGCTGAAACGAGGATAGAACTCAATTTAGTAAATAAATTTGTCAGCTCTGATGGTATTGGAAATGAACATAGACTAATATGAAGTGATTTTATATTCTTATTTGTGTATGCCACAAAAATCCATGTCTTATATTATGTTTATTGGTATTACATTTCACTTCTATGATTTATCCCATGACATGATATTATGATATCTTATATGGATGATAAGATTTTCAAATGTTATATAAGATTGATATCATTTTTTATTACCCTTACTAAGCATTTGAGCTCACCCATTCGTATGTTTCTTTTCACCAGGCCGGGAAAAACTTTATTATGTATGATACTCCAAAAAGGTTTCTAGTCTTCATACAATAAATGGCAGAAAATAAAGATGTTTTAGGAACCATTTGTTCATGTTTCCCAGTTTCTAAATTCACAATACCTTTACAGTCCTGTTTTTTTTGCTATATATTGTAACAGATTTACTTCAATTATGATGTAATATCAATGTATGTAATTGTTGGTCTGAGTGGATACTCAAGAGGGGGAGGGGGTGAATTGAGTTCCTATTAAAATTTCTGTTTAAAATATTTCTCTTCAATCCCCCTATTTCAAAAAAATGTTAAACTATAGTGAATTTATGAAGAGTGTAAATGTTTAATTTGTTTCCCAAAGATTAATTAGGTCTCAATTAATTTAATCTGGAGATTAAATTGACTTTGGAAACTAACTTACTGGTTTACAATAAGTATAAACATATGCTGATTTAACTATCAAAGTAACATTAAAACAAATCATATTTCAAATTATTTAGCAGGGGAATATGAAATATATAGTATACTTATGACTTAAACTAAATTGCACATCACATATAACCAAGAGGTTCAGTCTCAATCTGAGACTTAGTCCTCTCAAACAATTTATATAAATTGATCCACACCATGGATCAGAGTAAACAACAGTGAACACACTGTCCAGGTATAAAGACCTCTACCACAGTTCTTCTTGGGAAAACAAACAACAACTCCCAGCTGTCCTGGTCTTACTCGACCTATACCACTATCCATAGTGGGATACAAAGGAGTTATAGAGATTTAATGAGGATTTAAAAATCCTCCATCTTATCTCAGGAGACAATGTGTGGGTAAAATAAACAGGGTACACACACTACTCAAAATGTAAATGAAACAATCACTGATGTAAGTATTAATGAGTTTAGAAAATCTTTTGTGATTGGCAGTGCATCTCTGGACTCGTTTTATTTGTCAGAAAAGTATTGGAGTCCTTTTCTGGTTTTTATCGGAGAAATAGAGTGTTGTTTTCTTCCATAGTTACAGGTTCATCTTGTCAGCCTGAGTGCACAAAGTGTTATAGTTCTTCACTCAAGATGCAGCTTGTGTTCACCTTTAGAATGAGTAGCTTCAGGTATGTCCTGTGTTTTTAGAGTATGGATTTATCCTTGTGTGAATGCACCATGTTAGAATGTTGATGAGCCTTTTTCTTTTTCACCATTTTTGTGCCTTCTTAGTTCATTTATTCTCGTGGTATACACACCCCATGTTTTCTTCTTGTTGTTCACACAGAACACTCCTAATTTCAGGTAGGTCTTTATCTTCCCTTTTATTGCTTTCAGCTCTGGAAAAAAGGAATTATTACTTTTTTCATGGGTACTAGGTATGGTTCCCTAACATGAAAATGGATTTCATTAAATAACATTAACTACATTAAAAACATCAAATGTAATCGTTAGCTTAATAAAAAAAAATAGTATTGACAGTATAGAGTTTGACGGTTTGGTCAATCATTAGTGGCTTTCGGTTCGTAGAAGTGTATGGTGGAAATTGTGTAGCAGTGACCTTCCATCGGGAGTTCTTTGAATTTGTATCGGTAGCTCTTTGCACTTCTATCGAAAGCTCTTGATATCAGTAGCTCTTACTCAGTGTATCGGTAGCTCTGTACATATCGGTAGATCCTTCTATCGGTAGACTTACTCTATCGGTAGCTCGATAGAATTGTTCTATCAGTAACTATCTGCATCTGTGACCTTATTCTATCGGTGAATCTGTCTATCGGTAGCTCTGGTCTGTCGGTAGCTATACTGAGTATTGGTCGCTCTTAGTTAGTTCCAGCGATGTGTATCGGTATACTTATGCACATCAGTAGCTCCATTCTGTACTATCGGAAAACATGTTTTATTGATCTCTATATCGGTAGCTTGTTCTATGCTTACCAGTGGACTTGTACATATCTATAGCTAAGTGTATCGGTGACCTTAGCTTATTAGTGACTCTGTCTATCGGTAGACTAAGTATATCAGTAGTCTAAGTACCGGTAGCTCTGTATTAGTAGCTATATCTAGATCAGTGACTAACACTAATCTGTTTTATGCAAAATATATCCAATTGGGTTAGAATTACTTCATAACATATACAAACAAAGATAAACATTGATTAACATATTTAAAGGATTATTTTAATATTATTATCATATTATAATAGAATATCATAGATTGAGTGAATTCCAATATAGATAAACAAAAATTGTGATTATCAAAGTATGTGAGAGCATAATTGGGATTAGAAAAACCGGTGAGGTCAACAATTTCCCCCTTTTTTGATAATCACAACTTATGATATTATAGTTTTAAAATAATGACTAGTTGTATCAGAGGATATATCATTAAATGAAATTATATCAGAGAAAATAGTATGTTATAGAACATAATGTATCAGAGGTAGACTTAAATGCAATGATATCAGAGGGGCAGAGCATGGTAGCTCTTCCTTAGATAGTATTTCTCTCCCTTTGAGAATATTTCTCCCTCGTTGATACTACATTATATAATATTTCTCCCCCTTTGTGATAATCAAAAAGTGGGAAACAAGAAATAGAAAAAGTAACAAAATGAGAAATAAATGATATCCCATTATATTAGAGGTTGCAAAAGGGTACATAGAAGTAAATCAAAATACAAGGGATTCCTATCAAACATCTTAGCCGCTTGTTCAATCCACATCCTCAATGTGAGATTTTCACTTTGGTTCATAAGAGGATTCAGACTAGGAGGATGGTTGTGAAGGCCTAGGTACACCAGAGATGATCATAGGATGATGAGCGACTGACACTGTTCCTGGTCTATACTTAGGATCTCTTTGAGTGATCATATGTGTCAGGATTCGAATGAATTGGGCTGGAGTCATCTGAATAGGAGAAGCAGTAGAGGCAGAGGCAGGTAAAGCAAGAGGGACAATCACTGGCCTAACATCGACATGATGGAAAGGCAGCCAGAGATTTATGAAATCCATAATTATTCTTCCTCCTCTCTCCATAGAAAATATTAAGTTATCCTTGTTCTCCATGAATTTTTCCATGGATGGAGTAAATTACCTTAGTTTTCTGGCTCTCTCTGAAGGCTTGATAGATTGGAGGTAACTTAAGGTTTTGTAACAAAAGATTGAAGTGATTGTTGAGTTGATGCTTGGTGCAAATATTTTGGAAATAGCAGAACACCTTATCTTTCACTTATTTCTGAGAGGAATAAGCTTCTATCATATAGTATTGGACTATATTCATTATTTCTCTAGCTGAATCTCTAGTAGAATGCACAAATTTTCTCAGATCTGATGGGTCCACAGTGCCAATGGTTGATGCTGAACCAAGCTCCTACTTTATCACAGCTCGAATCTTATTCAAATCCACCGAGGGTTTTGAAGTAACAGAACCAACACAGAACGATATGTTTTCCCTTATGTTTTTGATAAACCCACTAATATGATTTTGAACATGGGAATCTTGGGTTTTGACATGATCTTTCATGGAGGTTTTAAAACATCCACACACTAAAACCATCTGTCTCACATCACTTTTGACATAGGCTAAGTCCTTGTCTGCTTGGGATTTTTTAGCTCATATAAGAGTATAAAGAGAAAATAGATTTCTTTAGAGCTTCAACATCAACATCCAGTCTAGAAACTTGAGTCGGGCAGTCTGTAACTTCTTCCACTATTTTGGCCACAAAGGTTGACAAATTAAAACCATGAGAGAGTTCAAAAGACTTTTCCAGGTTACTCATCTCTTCAACAAAGCAGTGATTTAACTCAGCAATAGAAGAACTAAAGGACTCTTTAAGCTCATCCTTTAAAGAATCAAGGTCAGCCCTAGTGATCATATCAGCAGGAGCACTCACAACAGGTGCACTTTCGGTTTCTAGGCTGGCCATTGAGTCAGTAATAATCAATTGGATTGATGACACCAGTGAAGCTTCCATCTTTCTTGTCTCTTACACAAAAATGTCTTTAATATTTTTCTTCAAATCATCCAGGTCATGCATTCTGACAACATCTTCAGGTAGAAACTCGGTTTCAGCATCATAAATGATTTTTGGTGTATTGAGGGATTCCTCATTATCAGAATCAGGATAGTATAATCCACAAACCACAAAACCTGGGTGTTCTGCCCAGTCATCAATATCAACAGCCACTGTCACACATCCAAACATGGTTTGATGCTCCCCCTTAATGGGTGAAGTATCTTGTACAACAAGGTCATTCTTAGTGTGTCTTTCTTCCTCAGAATAATACTCTACTATCAATTATTTCTCTACACCATCTGGAGGGTCCTCTGGATTAGGTATAGCTTCATCCATTTCTCCTACTACATCCTAGGTAGGCACAATTGAGCTTCCAATTAATGGACTCAGGATTTAGTAGATAGAATCAGAAGCTTCAGATTCATTCTCCTTTTCTCCTTTATGCTCAGGGGTTCGCTAGTCTTCCTCATTAGTTGGAGTCTCTCCTTCTACTAAGGCTTCTTTTCTAGAAGATACAATTTCAGCAGCAGGGCGTTGAGGTAAGTCCAGATCACTTCCATCATCCATAGAAGTTTCTTCCTCTTCAGTCTCATTACTGTACTCAGGCTCTTCTTCATCAGGTCCTAGACTTGGATCCCTCACATCCTTATGTCTTGAAGGATGATTCACAGTATTGAATTTATCATATACATTATGGTCATCATTAACCCACTCTCCTTTCCATGGGTTCCAATTTATCTTCATGTATTTGGAAACTATGGTTGTGATACAAAAGTTGTTCCTCACTACCACTGTCTCATCATGAGACTCAGCTACCCCTTTCACCTTGATCATCACTGAGATCAACATAGCAATGCATAGGGCATTAGTCTTTGATTTTGGCCTTGTCATGTCTTCCATTTGGATCATCAAAAATCTGCATAGATTCAATTTTACACAATGTCTCAAGAGATGCATAAGATCGATATCCTGATATCTTAAATTCACAAGTCTCCTCTCCTTGTTATTAAGACATGTTAAACAAATTTGAACAAAAATGAGTTCTCTACATCCATTTTAGTAGCCACAACTTGTCTTTGATTTCCATCACTGGTGAGATCCTCCAAGGTAGTCTCATAATCGGATATATCACTTGTAGGTGGCATAGCTTTCGAGACATATCCAGATACACTTTCATATGGAACCTTGAGGCATTCAGCCCACTCAAAAGATGAAAAAGAAATATCTTTTCCATTCACAAAAGAAGTCACTCGGTTCTCATCTTCTGATTTATCAAATCTTACAAACTCATAAAATTGTTTCACTAACTTTGGATAGTAAGGTCCATTGTTGTTCGAAAAGTAATCTATCCACATTTGATCATCTAGAACTTCGAACACTAACGACTTGCTAAGCAGCAACCATTCCACGCATAACTCTTTTTCAATCACAATAACTCTATTATGCAAATGAGGATTCACTAGTCGCCTACCCGACCTAGTCCTTCCAACACTACCACTTGATTCTGGCTCGGACTTCTACTTCTTTGCTTTCGGCTGATCAGTGTCATCTCTGATGGTAGGAAGTTTGGTTTTTTCCATCTCTGGTTTGAGGGATTTTGGGTTCTTGATTGATTCGGGTGCTAAGGTTTGATGGTATGGGTTTGATGCTCGGTGGATTTAGAAGTATCTAGGACTTAGTTTTTATCATTAAAGAATCATAAAATAAATAAATAAAATGAAATTAAGTAAAAACAATTCAGATTCTGGCAGCAGACAGATGTTTAAAACCATGCACTCATCGGTAGGGTTTATCGGTGAGGATTCCTTTCAGTGAGGTCCATCGGTGATGTATCTACATCGGTGAGGTATTACATCGGTGATGCTTCACATCAGTGAGGTGACATAGGTGAGGTCACATCAATGATGTTACATCGATGAGGTTACATTGGTGAGGTTACATCGGTGTGGTTACATCAGTGAGGTATCTACATCGGTGAGGTATCTACCAATCAATATTAATCATTCCCAACTCATGTCTAATGTAACTTAGCATATCCAAAATCAATGGTTTGGTGAAAATTTAAGCTGATTGATGTTCATTACCAATGAATTCAAGAGTAATATCACCCTTTTGGTAATGATATCTCAAGAAATGTTTCCTTAAATCAATGTGTTTGGTCCTAGAGTGAGACATAAGATTCTTTGAAATGTTTATTGAACTAGTGTTGTCACAATTGACTGAAACATTCTTAAAATCATATCCATAGTCCAAACAAGTGTGTTTAATCCACAAAATTTGTGCACAGAAACTACCAGTAGCTATATACTCTGCTTCAGCAGTGGACAAAGCTACAAAATTCTTTTTTTTAGTACACGAAGATACTAAGGATTTTCCCAATAAATGACATGTTCCATATGTGCTTTTTCTATCCAACTTGCAACAAGCTATGTTAGCATCCGAATAACTAATTAACTCAAAGGATTTTCCTTTTGGGTAAAACAAAACTAATTTTATAGAGTGATTAAGATATTTAAACATTATTTTAACAGCAAGTAAATGAGATTCTTTTGTATTATCTTGAAATCTTGCACTAATACATACACTAAACATAATATCTGGTCGACTAGCATTAAGGTAAAGTAAGCATCCAATCATACCTCTGTAATTGGTTTGATCCACTGGTTTTCCAGCTTCATCTGTATCCAATTTACTGATTGTACTCATAGATATATCACTTTCCTTAATACTATCCAAACCAAAACGTTTTAAAAGATCCTTTTTATATTTACTATGATTAAAAATAATACCATTTTCATTTTGAAAAACATGAAATCCGAGAAAACATTTAAGTTCTCCCATTAAACTCATTTCAAATTCATTTTTCATACTCATTGAAAAATAAATACATAAGGAATGTTTAGAAGATCCAAAAATAATATCATCAACATAGATTTGTACTATCAAAACATCATTATAAATTCTTTTAATAAAAAGAGTTGGATTAGTAATCCCTTTAGTAAAACTTTTTGAAATAAGAAAATTACTAAGCCTATCATACCAAGCTCTTGGAGCTTGTTTTAAACCATATTAAGCTTTATAAAGTGTATAAACTTCACATGGAAAATGAGGATCAGTAAATATAGTTGGTTGTTCAACAAAAACATCTTCAATTATAAACCCATTTAGAAAAACACTTTTGACATCCATTTGATATAAATTGAAATTCAGATGAGAAGCATTGGAATATATAATTCTAATAGTTTCTAATATAGCTACAGGTACAAAGGTTTCCTCATAGTCTATAACTTCATCTCGACTATATCCTTGTGCAACTAGCCTAGCTTTGTTTCTAACTATGTTTCCTAATTAATCCAAATTGTTTCTAAAAACCCATTTAGTCCGTATTGTTAATCTTTCCTCAGGTCTGTCAACTAACACCTAGACTTTGTTTCTTTCAAATTGATTTAACTCTTCTTACATATCTATTACCCAAAATTCATCATTTATAGCATCATTGACATTTTTAGGTTTTAGCTGTGAATGAAAATCTTGTTGTTCAACCTGGTTTCTTAGAGAAGCTCTAGTCTGTGTCCCTCTATCAAGATTACCACCAACAACATATAAAGTACGATTCTTTAGAATCCAAGTAGAACTAGTGAAGGTAGGACTAGAAATTTCAGGTTCATCTATAGGTTTGGGTTCTATAGCTACATATTATGGAATATGTCTAGAACTGGATATTTTTACAGAAGGTTCTTTAGATTTATTGTTAAGGTCGAGAATAGTCAAATCTTGTTCATGATTTTCAAGAGAGGTTTTTGTGTCACGTGGATCAGTTTCATCAAAGATGATGTGAATAGATTCTTCCACACATTTGGTTCTTTTATTAAAGACTCTATAGGCTTTTATAGTTAAAGAATAACCAAGAAAATCCCTTCATCACTCTTAGAAGAAATCTTGTTCAGATTATCCTTTGTATTGAGAATAAAAACAGTGCAGCCAAAGACTCTAAATTAACTAACATTAGGATTTCTATTATTCCATAGTTCATAAGGGGTCTTTTTGAGAACATTCCTAATTAAAACTCTATTAATAATATAACAAACTGTATTTATAAGTTCAGACCAATTGTAAACAGGCAGGTCATACTCATTAAGCATGGTTCTTGCTATTTCTTGAAGGGTTCTATTCCTTCATTGTACTACACCATTCTGCCTAGCTATCCTAGGAGCAGAAAACTTGTGACTATAGCCATTGTGTGATAAATAATATTCAAACTCTTAATTTTCAAACTAACGGCAATGATCACTTCTCCAGGTTTTAATCATAAGTCCACTAGGGATTTATACAGACTTGGAGTATTTAAAAAAGTAAGTACAAGCTTCACTTCTATGAGACAAGAAGTATACCCAAGTATATCTAGAATATTCATCTACTAGGACATAGAAATAGTGTGTCCCATTTAAACTAGAAACTATAGAAGGTCCAAACAAGTCCATGTGATCCAACTCTGGAGGTTCAGAAGTTCAGAATTCTTTCTTTGATTTAAATGAAACTCTATGTTGCTTTCCCCTTTGATAGGGATTACAAACTTTGTCATTTCGGAATTCATGTTTGGGTAGGTCTCTAACAAAGTTATTCATAGTAAATTTTCTAATTGAATAGATAATTCAGTGTCCTAATCTTCTGTTCCAAAGCCGAGACTCTTTATGAAAAGCATTTAAACGGGTAACATTTTTCTTTGCTAAAGAATTGAGATCAACAGCATAAAAATTTTCATTTCTTAAAGCAAAACCTACTAAAATATTTTTACAGTTAAAAACATCACATGAATCATTTTCAAACTTAACATTAAATCCAACATCACATAATTGAGAAATACTTAACTGGTTATACTTATGTCCATCAAAAAATAAAACTTTAGAAATCAAAATGGAATCACTGTTACCAATCTGGCCTAAGATGATGATTTTTCCTTTAGAATTATCACCAAAGGTGAAATGGACTCCATAAACTTTGATTAGACTCTTGAAGCATGATTAATCTCCCAAAATATGACTTGAACATCTAATGTCCAAGTACCATAGCTTCTTATGAGAACTCTTTAAGCAGGGATCCTACAAAACAGATTTCAACAGAAAATGATTTTGGTACCTAGATCTTCTTGGGTTCATAAAGGTTAGAAATCAAAGCATTAGGTACCAATATTTGTCTTATGGGTCTCATATAATTTACAGAGTCAGTCAATTTTGAATGATAAACATTATCTGATATATAACCATATGAATAACTAGTTGATGCATACAAATTTTAAAAACTGGAACAAGCACAATTTTGTCCAGATTTAGAGATAAATCTAGTTTTAGTAAACTGTCTATTTCCGGGTTGGTATCCAAAACCAGTAGTGTATTTTGGTGCAACTTGCTTTCCTAACATTTTATTAAGAGTATCCTTTCCATTTGTGAACTTTTCTAAGTCCTTTCTATGTTTTTCTTTAGACATTTTTAGTTCAGTATTTTCTTTTAATAGTTGAACATTATTTTCCTTTTCTATATCAAAGGAAGATTTAACATTGACAGTAAGAGCATGTTGTTTCGTTAATGACTTATATTTTTCCTTAAGTTCATTACATGTTTCTTCTTGAATGTTACAATATTCAAACAATTCAGCTTTAGACATATCTTCCAGATCAAGATCAGATTCTGCACCATCTCTAGAATAATAGGAATTTAAAACAGGAGTATATAAGGTTACCTCAGATGTGTTGTTCATGAAACACATGTTGGCATGATTCTTTTCAGGATCAGAAATTTCATATTTACTTGTGATGTCTTCTGATGCACTCCAAGTAGATTTCATAGCTTTTGTGTATATCTTGTCCTTATAATCATATTTATTTTTGAATTTTATTTTTGGACAGTCAGCCTTGATGTGTCCATTCTTTTTTCACTCATAGCAGACAATATCATCTCCCTTATCAGATTTCTTCCAGTCCTTCTTCCAATGACCCTTATTGTCATAATTTCATTTGAAATTTTATTTTCTAAAGAATTTCTTCTTTCTATAGAACTTCTTAAATCTCCTACCTATTTGAGCCATCTCAGCATCACTATCTGAATCTGAATCTTCACTGATTTAACTTTTAGTAGGTACAAGTATTTTTTCCATGTCATTTCTCTTAGAAGCAGTAGACTTGAAAGCCATAGATTTTCTCTTCGTTTTATCATCATTTTCCTTGTTCACCTTCAGTTCTTCCTCATACTTTATCAATTTACCAATAAGCTCTTTAACAGAAAATGATCCAATGTCACATGAATCTCTGATTGAAACAAAAGTGCATCTCCATATTTCTGGTAGACATATTAGTATCCACATAATTTGTTCCTTTGTTGGAACAGTCTTTCCAAGCGAGCTCATAGTGTTGACAATCTCATTGAACCTAAGATACATATCAGAAATATGTTCATCAGTTTTCATTTTAAAATTATCATATTTAATAGTATAAGTATTCAACCTCCTTTATTTAACATTAGTTCTTCCTTCATGAGAAACACTCAAAGTATCCCAAATTTCATAAGTAGTTTTGCAAACAGATATTCTATTAAAATATTCATTTCTTAAAGTACAATACAGGGTATTCATATCATTACAATTATTATTTTAAGCAATCATTGTAGGTTTATCCCAAGTTGTTCTATCAATTTCTGGAATTTTATTTTGTGACTCTATATCAGTCCAGATATCAAAAATCAAACTTTCTAAATGGATTTTTATCTTATGTTTCAACTGGGCATAGTTGGTACCATTGAAGAAAGGTGGCATGTTAGTAGCATCACCTTCTAGTCTATTATCCATAGCTAGATTTTAGAAAATAAATTTAAAGATATAAAATTTAGAACTTATAGAAATTTAAGATCTTTAAAGATGCAACTAAAATCACAGTTGAAAAACAGAATGTTTTGAAAACTTGTATTAATAAAAACAAACTCTGATACCAAATCTTGGTTGGAGTGGATTGTCAATAGGGGTGAATTGAGTTCCAATTAAAATTTATGTTAAAAATATTTCTCTTAAATCCCCCTATTTAAAAACAATGATAAACTATAGCAAATTTATGCAGAGTGTAAATGTTCAATTAGTTTCTAAAAGATTGATTAGGTCATAGTTAATTTAATCTGAAGATTAAATTGACTTTTGAAACTAATATACTGGTTTACAATAAATATAAACACATGCTAAATAAACTATCTAAATAACTTTAAAACAACTGATATTTCAATGTAGTTAGCAGCAGAATATTAAATATATAATATACTCATGACTTAAACTAAAATGCACAGCACATATAACCAAGAGGTTCACTCTCAAGCCGAGACGTAGTCCTCTCAAAAAATTTATATAAATTGATCTAGAACCTAGATCGGGGTAAAAAATAGTGAACACGTAGTCCAGGTACAAAGACCTCTACCACACTTCTACGTGGGAAAACAAACAACAGCTCACAGCTATCCAGTTCTTACTCGACCTCTACCACTATCCACAGCGGGATACAAAGGAGTTATAGAGTTTGAATGAGGATTTATGAATCCTCCAGCTTAGCTCAAGAGGCAGTGTGTGTGTAAAATAAACTGGGTACACACACTGCTTGAAATGTAAATGAAACAATAACTAATGTAAGTATGAATGAGTTTAGAAAAGATTTAGTGAATGGTAGTGCAGCTGTGGACTCGTTTGATTTGTCAAAAAAGCATAAGAGTCCTTTTCTGGTTTTTGTCTGAGAAACAGAGTGTCGTTTTCTTCCTTAGTTCCAGGTTCATCTTTTCAGCCTGAGTGGATGAAGTTTTGTAGTTCTTCACTCATGATGCATCTTGATTTCTCCTTTAGAATAAGTAGATTCGTAATTGTCAAGTGTTCTTGGAGTATGGATGTAACCTTGTGTGAATGCACCACATTTGAATGTTGTTGAGACTTTTTCTTTTTCACCATTCATGTGCCTTCTTAGTTACTTGATTATTTCTGTATGCACACCATGTTTTCACTTCTTGTTGTTCACAAACACAGATAATTTTAGCTAGGTCTTTTTCATCCCTTTTATAGAATTCAGCTTCGGCAAAAAGGAATGATTACTTTTTTGCATGGGTACTTGGTACGGTTCCCTGACATGCAAACAAATTTCATTAAATAACATTAACATCATTAAAAACATCAAATTTAACCATTATCTTAATAAAAAATAGTATTGAGAGTATAGTGTTCGACTAGTTTGTAAATCATTACTAGCTTCCTTTTGGTAGATGTGTACGGTGTACTTTGTGTAGCAGTGACATTCCGTCCGTTGTTCATTGAATTTGCATTGGTAGCTCTTTTCACTTGTATCGGTATTTCTTGATATCGGTAGCTCTTACTATGTGTATCGGTAGCTTTGTACATATCGGTATCTCCTTCTATCGGTAGACTTAATCTATCGGTATCTCGGTAGACTTTCTCTCTCAGTAGCTATCTGCATCTGTGACCTTGTCCTATCGGTGACTCTGTCTATCGGTAGCTCTGGTATGTCTGTAGCTCTAATTTGTATCGGTCACTCTTGGTTAGTTACAGTGATGTGTATCGGCAGACTTATTAACATTAGTATCTCCATTATGTACTATTTAAAAACTTTTTCTGTTGATATCTGTATCGGTAGGGTGTTCTATGCTTATCGGTGGACTTGTACATATCAGTAGCTATGCGTATCAGTGACCTTAGCTTATCGGTGATTTTTTATATCGGTAGACTAAGTCTATTGGTAGACTAACTACTGGTAGCTCTATATCAGTAGCTATATGCAGATCAGTGACTAACACTTATTTGTTTTATGAAAAATATATCTGATTGCGTTAGAATTACTTAAGAACTTATAAAAACAAAGAAAAACATTGATAAACATATTTCCAAGATTATTTTAATATTGTTATCATCATGATAATAATATATCATATATTGAGCGAATTAGAATATAGATAAACAATAGTTGGGATTATCAAAGTATGTGAAGGCATAATTGGGATTATCAAAACAGGTGAGGTCAACAGAAAAGTATGGGTCATTGTATTAAAAATAGGTGTCCTATATAGAACTATGAAATCATGTTATTGATTAACATGTGTCAGCTCAGAGAGCACCAAGAAATCCTGTTATAGAATAACATGGGGTGGCCCATATTTCACTAGGTAATCCCGTTATAGAACTCCAATGCATTTGGAAACGATATATATCTTAATGTATAAGAAAAATTTGAATGGGGAGTAAACACGATTCACTAAAAGACATTTTCTTATAAGATGATCTTGTGAGTGAAACATGACTATTAATATGGTATTGGGAGTGAACCTTAAATACTAATATGTTTTAAGGAGTGTACCCATTCCACTATAATGAATGGGTTGTGACTAAGATGGGGGGATTTTCGATCCTGGTTGGTGTATCCCCCATAAAGTGCCCTGAAGATTTTTGGAAATGATCCTTGAATCCAAGGGAATGATTTTATATGCTTAAGTGTCTGAAAAAATTATATTCCTTATTACTATGTTATGATTTCATGGATTTTTTTTTATTAACATGTGATTCGTGTATTATAAACAACCAAAATTTTTACCATGTCACTTAATTATGTTCTTTCATACACAGAGTATGATCATAAAATTTTATGATCTATTTCTCATACCATTACATTCATGATTATACATACATATCTCTCTTTTTTACCCTTATTGGGAATCTGATCTCAGACATGCTTCATATTTCTTTCCGTAGGTTATGAATAATTGTTTTTCGTTAGAGTAAAAAATGGGATGATCATTTTAAAAAATATTTAAGATATTTCAAACAAATAAATGATTTTGTTCCATATTTCCAAGGATAGTAAACTCAAATGTTCCTCGGGCATGTAATTTTTTAGTGTGAAAAATGTTCATCTAATGATATTTAATATACATGTAATTTAAGCCAGGGTTTCTATAGTTGGTATCAAAGTAAAATGTTTCCTAAACATTTTTAAACTATTTTTAGAAGTCATTTGAGATATCCTCAAATATATTTAGAATTATATGGCTTGGGGTTTCCTTATGGGCAATTCTATAGATGAGTCAATGTATAAGAAAATATTATGATATATGGTTAAATGATATAGTGACTGTTATTATAGAAATACATATTTTATATATACTACAATTGGATGTGGCTTGGGAAGAGATGCAAATTTGTGGAAAATCCCAAAAACAATGTATTTAGCTAGACTCAATGAAGAACCGTTTGAAGACAATTATCCTTTCGGCACACCTTGTTTCATACTCTCTAGATATATGATTTGGAAATTCACAAATGCTTTACAAAACATCATGAAGGATTTAAATAGAAGATGAATATAAATACCCTATTTTAAACATATGGTGATATATATTAAATAAGGTGTCATAATTTAGACATCATATAAGTGGTTTTTATTATTATGTAGTTTTATGCTATGATAAGTGATTCTCACACTATCCAATATGAATTTAGTAAATGGTGGGAACCAGAAGGAATTGATCTAACATTGAATGTGATGGGAGGTTTTCATATAATAATTCAAACATGCTGATGGTTAGAGTGAATGATGTGGCGATCTTATCTAAAAAGTTATCATGGAACATGATTAAAAATGTGTACCATGAACAACACTTGGACTCACCAAAGAAGGGAAGTAAGAATTTCTTTAGAGTCCAGGTAATGGAGACCATGGAGGAAAAAAGATTCAATTTTTTTTGTTTCGAGAATATTGAAAGAATGACCCAATTGAATATCTTAGAGGAATGAGAATTTTTTCTGAATGTGGAATAGAATGAAACAATGGAACTAATTACAAAGAGAAAATTAAATTTTTATCTAATAAAATTACTGAGAAAAACGGCCTCTCTAAGACATATCTGATGGTAGAATGATTTAAATATGGATGAAATAGAAATTTTGAAAATTGATGTCCTAAGTGGAAATCTCCTAAAGTGTATCATCAAGGTGTTATGAGTAATGGTTATATAGATGATGATGATGATGATGATGATGATACAATAGATGAAATGTGAACTGAAATTGGTATTAATTAATATGATGAGGAATCCTTGTTAATTTCTTAAGGATAAAGTGGAATAATTCAAGAGATTGTTTATTTAGATTCACAATTTACGAATTGGGAATTATATGGATGTTTCATTTTATGTTTTCAACCACGTATTTACAATAATATTTTAAATGGTTTATATGGATTAAAAAAATTGATTTAATGTCAATGTGATATTCATTGTAAACACATGATTATGGGAAATTAAAACTGTAATATGTTTCTAATTTTGAAATAATTATGTTTCGATAAATATATTTTGGATATGAATAGGTAAAGTGGATGTTACTAATTACCTTGAAACTAATTAAGGATTTGATAAAAAGTGCTTTATGCAATCATGGATGGATTTTAAATCAATTTTTTATTTAATCAATATATCAAATAATCATGATATTAAGAATGAATTCATGTTTTTAGTAAGTATTTCAAGTAATTACCTTGTTTCAAGATAATACATTATGAATCCATTATTTTGTTTTTTATTTGACAAATAGAAGATAGTTTATGATATATGAAGGATAAATGTTAATCTATTTATTCAAATTTAATGATATTATTTCTATTGTTTTGGAAATTCAAAATTTTAATGGGTTTTAGGGTTAACCATTTAGGGAATGTTTTATGTTAAAACATATACATGGTTTTATATATTAATGCATTTCCTCTCCATATGAGGTTTTTTAAATATTGGATATTTTTCTCTCACCATTTTGATATGATTAACATAGATTGAATGTCCTGTCAATCTATTTATGGATATCATGATTTTATAATGCTTCAAGAATAAATGATTCACCTTCTTTTTTTTTGGAATAAGAGATAATGTGAAAATTGATCAAGGCTCAAAAAATAGGGATATTGTTCTAAAATCAAGTGTTATGTCCAAAAATTGGGAGACACTAAACCGATTCCCTAATTCCGGTAATCACATGACCTCAAGTGCACCTCCTAGTACACCATTGGTTATTGACTAGCGGTGAGGTTCTAAAATATTGTGCAGGGAGACTATGCCCTCATTACATGAGTAATCCATAGAGGATAACAAATTAAATAGAGGAAATAACACCAATATCTAGAATCATGAATAACAATCCACTTTCTAAATAGGTTATTATGTATAACTAATAGTAAAATAAGTCATGTCATGATATATAGTTATAAGTGATCAAAAACCAATATAATGAAAAAAATGAATCCCCAAATGGTCCTGAATCCAAGTCTAGAGCCTCCTCTATGCTGATCCCAAGATAGACTCACATCCCATGTGCATGGCCTTTACCCTTATCCTGAAATAAATGCATGAAATCTACTCAACTACCCAATGATGACTGAGCAGGGTTTTCATAAAACACAGTGAGCCACAACCAATGGTGTCTGCAAAATTTCCAATATAAACAGATTGTGCATGAAAGTACTAAACAAAGGAAAAAAAGGAAAAGAAAACTCTAGTGCCATTATTTAACAATATTTTCATTTAAGATTCTTGAACATAGTACCATTCTCATGATTTTCATCATCTTCGATACTTATTTAATTATGAACATGTGCTCCATGGGTTAGGCATCAACAATATTCACATAAGGGATTAAGGAATTCATCACTATTCAAAATGGAATGAGTCAAGTCCATATATCACGAGGGATAATCACAAAAAAAACTCATTATCTTTACCTTGAATCCCAGTCTAGGTGGAATGCATATTTCAGGGGAATATAGCTTCATCCCATTCCCTAACAACTACATTGTGGTGTATAGTTTGGAGCCTTATTCCAACTCAACCTATGAGCATAGAACCTAATTCAATACCACACAGTACCACGCTATGTTCACATGATATATATATATATCAATTAACCTCATACCATATCAAAAACAATTCTAAAATATACCACATATCAGTAAATATCCATAATAGAATACATGGTAGTTAATATCATTCCATACCCCATTAAAACATTATCCATTAACATTATGCAACTCAATTTCCCCATATTCCCAATCATATGCTCCTGGACAATTTATGATATTATAAATTCCATTATATTAACTCATTCATCATATTCAATAATTACATTATGAAATCCCATTTCACATGTTCCTCAGTTCATAATACATTACATATTCAACAAACTCATCATTTATTACAAACTAACCATCTTAGGCATTTTGAAATATTTTATAATCCACATGAAACAACCTCATTATAACCCAATTAAACCCATTTCATGATATGAAAAACAACACCTTAAGGTTTATAAAAATGGAGAGGAAACTATCAACACATAATATTCAACTCAACTAAATGTATTCACTTGTTCATAAAGGGCTATACATTATCTCACACCTATCCCACACTTGAAATTATAAATTCCTATGTTTATGAATATTGGAAGACCTCATGGGGGGACCAGAAATGTTCTATTCAACCTCGACACATCCTGTTAGGATTTTAGGTATTAAATTCATTATGTAGATACCCATTTTACCAAATCTGTCCAGATTCATCAAAAACACAACAATGAAGAACCAAGAATGAAATGAACATTCCCAAATCTATAACAAAACAAAGAGACATAACTTATAGACCAACTACCCCATATTCATTGACCAACACACTCTTAATCATATACTTAAATCAAGAATCAATAGCCCATTGAATATTTGACCCAGAAACCACAAGAGGAATAATGTTTTAGGACTTTAAAGGAATGTTACCTGAGATACAATTCCTAATCCAAAAAAGATAAGAGGGGGATCCAACTTAACCAGAGCATCGATCCACAAATAACAATTCTAAAATGGCCATGAAATGATGGATATTGCTCCTTAGAATATCTTGAGGGTTATACTTTTTCAGTAGGGATGTTATTAGGAAAAGGGGGGAGAAAATAGGGTGGAGCGTAAAAATCTTGAGATGCAAAAAAATATTATTTTTTCAAATTTTAAAGGGGTACACGGTTTACCCGCATTGTTTCCCAAACTATATAAAACTACATGAAATCCATTGTCTAAGGGTATTTGGGTCACACATTTATCGTGGGAGGCCCACATAGTTTAAAAACAATGATACAACTATAAAAAATGCCATAGTCTCATGCCAAATGATTTGGGCTTCCCCTCACACAGTTTTCACTAACCGTGCAGTAAGACCATAAAGCACCATTTTCCTTCATTTTCATGTCTCGAATCCCGAAAACACCCTCGTGCCTCCTCATGAACTTTGTAACTATATATTTAGCGATATAGAAGGTACATAAAAAATGAATATGAACATGCCTTAACAACATATATGATCTAATATCAAATATGTATATCTTCTCATTAAAATCATTAATTTTAGGAAAGGGATAATGAAATAATTTTTTATCATATTTTCCTTATATTTTATGATATCAATTACATTTTTTGATCCACATAGTTTTATAGAATTTTTATCTCTGTATTTCTCCTAACCATGTACTCTATTACTCTACATTAGAACTTTATAATCATATTTCTCTTTCATGTTTATGTTTTTCACTAGACACCTATGTAATGTTTTTTGGAAACCTAGTTATGAGTTAATTAGTGTAAATGTTCCATTTTAAGCATTCCAATTAAACAAAGTTTTATTATTTTTTTAACACATGGGTTCTCTAAATGTATCATTCAAGTATTAATACTTTGAAAATCAATGAAACATTTGAGGGAGAAATTAATTTTAGGAGGGGTAGAAGGTAACACCATGAGATTTGGAAAAAACACTAAATTAATTTAATATTTTTGAAAATTTTAATTTCAAATAACCCTGAATATAGAATTTAATATATGAAAGTACATTTTTTGGAATCAGTTATATGCAGAACCATACAAATCTTGCATTACAAGAAACACTTATATTATAATGTGGTACATGAAAGATTTCATTTACTTTGTGTGACACACAATAATGAGTCCCTTTAATAGCATTAGTTAAATGAAAGAACATGTATTAAAAATGTAAAGTATTCTTATAATAATATTATTAAAATATTAATATAGTTATAAACTATTAATTGGAATGAAAGATAAGAATAAGACATAATAAATAATAAAAATATGGTTTTCATGTGTTTATAAATCTAATTACATGTTTATTAATTAATTATAAATTAAAATAAAAAACCAATTGAATATAGTGGAATTAATCTCATGAATATTCTATATTTATGCCCACAAAGGCATTTTATCTTATTAAATTACATTAATAATTATTAGTTAGAGTTATTGATGAATTATATATATTATAAATTAAATCGAATAGTTTTATTATCATTAAAAACGATTGATATGCATAAGATAAGAACAAATCCAAACTTATCCATATATAGAAATATTTTCTTAAATGGTATTTTTGACACCTTTTAATTATAGTCTAGTTTAAAGACCAATTTTTGACACATTTATAATTTTTATTTGAATAAAAATTATTTTTTAAAATATAAATATGAAAATTTACATTGGGTGACATTTTTTTATATTTATAAGAAGCATCATATATTATGAATAATGAAAAACAAATATTTTTAGATGGAAAATAGATTTTCGTCTAATTTATTTATATAGATAAATGATATTTTAAATTGGATTTTGAATATATTCATAGCAATATAAAATCTATTTATACAATTTATGTCATTTTATTTAATATCAATTTAAATTTTATATAAAAACAATTCAATATTTTGATCATTTTACCTTATATACCCATTTTTTCTTCCCGTTTATGGGATAAATGATTAAATTAAATTCTACCACTTCTTTATTTTAAATTACAAAGTATGGATTCCATATTTGGAATCAATATGTAATATAATGTCTATAATGTTCAGTATACAATTTTACCAATAATAGTAGTGAATTTAATTAAAATCAATTAGTGATTATGAAAAAAATGGATTTACTTTGTGTTTATACATTAAATATAAGGGGAAAATGACATATACATGTCACAAAAATCCATTTGCTTCACATATTTCGACCATATCCTTCCTTTTTTAGAATTTTTCTACTACTACAGGATTTTTAAGTATGTTATAACTCCTCATAGTGTTTACCATTTTAATATACAATATTTCCACTCTCCATCCACTATAAAAATGAACTCACCCACCTCACTTATTCATAACACTCTAACACCTTTTTACATGCAACCACAACACCAATCAGATAAAAAAATAAATACGATCATTCTATAATACTCTATTTGGGTAGAAATACAAATATGGAATCCAATTTTCTTAATGAAAAATGAGTTACCCAAATAATATGATTTTTTAACAAGTATTATGATATTCATGACCAAAGGTAAGGGGTTTTCATATCACTTATTACATATGTGAGATAGATTTCATATTCACCACTTATTTTTTGTGGTGAATATACTACAATTTTTCATATATTATATCATGTATTATACTATATTTATTTTATTTATATGTTTCATGTGATGATTTTTACTTTTTGGGTATCCAATTTAGATATTACCACAGTTAAATGGGGTTTTAAGATCATTTTAAATTCCAATGAGACTTATTTGTTATTATTCACTTAATTACTTTTATATAGTTCATAAACATCCCTAATACATGTTATGTATTTAATTTAATTAATTTCATTAATTTAATCATATTAAAATTTCAAATTCATATTATACTTTCATAGATATCATGATTCCAAAGATACTTAAGTTATAATAGATTTTCATCTTAATTTTTAAATCTATTAGACAAATTCCACATTCACCACATAATAATTTCTATTGTAAATATACTAATACTTTTGATATAATATATCATTAATTATTTTATATTCATGGTATTTAAATCATTCATTTTTGGATTTTTACATTTCATATTTCAATGTCAAATGTGAACATAGTTGTATGGGGTTATCGTCTTGATTTACACTCAATTAAGACTTATTTTTTATTATACGCCTAAATAATTTTATATGTTGTGTATATAAAAATATGATATTTTGTGTCACTTATATATTTTATTTAATGATATTAAATATTTCAACAGATTTTATGATTTCAATGATATCATGATTCAAAATATTCTCATGTAGTAAGGGATTTTCAACTCAATTTTTACATATATGAGATAATTTTCATAATCACCATCAAATTCCATTAAATAGTGAATCTACATCATGTTTTTATCTATTTACTCATGAAATATTTTATCTTCATGGTATCTAAATGTTTCATTTGATTATTATTACTTTTGCGAATATTGATTCATATGTTACCACAGTTGTAAGTGGTTTTGTCTCAATTTTTAATTCCTTGAGACATATATGTTATTGTAAACCTAATTACATTTATATGGTGTATATAATTACCATCAATTTATTTGATAATTATTATATAATAAATTATATTGATTTATATATCTATTTTATTATTCTCTTTCATGAGGTTTACAGTTACAATGTTACCAAAGCTATAGTAGTGATTTTTTTCACAATATTCCTTTATGAGAAGTTTGTTATGATATAGAACAATATATTTTTTGAGGTGTATATAGTGGTCCCTTTAAATTTTATATCATGAATATTCTTATTCCCATTATATTATATGTTTAATTTTTTTATTCCTTCATGGGGATTATAATTCAAATGTTTCAAATTGGTATGGTTCACATTTGAATGTTTAAATATTATTTTCCCCAAGATTGTTTTCAATGATAATTTTATGTAATTTTTATTCATAATCATCAATAAGAATTGTTTTTACTTGTCCTCCACTACGTATATTTTGTAGTGATAGAGTCCTCATTTATTATTTTTATGGACTATGTAATTGTTTAGGATATTGTAGTGGAACTAATTTCGTTTCCATATGATAACTGTGTTTCAAAGATATTGTTATGTAACCCATTCCATTTCCATTGGTTAATCTTTATTTAAAGATATTTATATGGAACATATTTATATTCCATGGTTAAATCATGTTTTGAATATATTATTTTGGAACCCATTTATTTTCTACAAGATTTCCTTATTTCACTGAGATTGGTATGGAACATGTTTCTTTTTCACGAGTTAATCATGTTTCAATGTGAATATCATGATAAAAAATTATTTTCCTTGCCTTAATATTATGTTTAAAATGATTAATTATTTTCAATTATTTTTATTCATGTTCTGATTCTTGGACATCTTTAATTATGGGGTGGTCAAGATAATTTTGGGTGAGCCTGTTACTTCTTAACATGGGCGGGTCTAGATAATGATGGGTAAACCTGTTATATATTAACATTATGTAGCCTAGATATCTCCAAGAAATCCCATTACAGAATACTATCTGGTGGACCAGATAGGTTGGGTAAATACCATTATATCTTAATATGTGGTATCCCTGATATCACTGAGAAATCACATTACATATTAACATGGGGTTGCACATATTGTGCTAGGTGAGATCATTATATTTTTCTAATGCATCATGTAAATATTTATTTCTCATAAGATATACATGTATAGAACATGGAGTGATGAATTTTCAATAAAAGACATCTTCCACTATGATTTTCTTGGGTGGGGAATTTTTCTACTAAGATGGTCTTGGGAGTGAACATTGACTACTAATATCGTTTAAAGAGTGAACTCATTCCACTCTAATGAAAGGGATGAGATTAGGGGTGGTGGTGTATCACTTCAAAATGTTTCATCCCACATGAAGTTCCCTGATATGTTATGTAAATGATCCATGACTTATAGGTAATTGTTTAATAGTATTTTGTGTATACCAAAATACAATGTCTTATTATTATGCTATAATTTGATGGATTATGATCTGGATTCCCTTATGAATCAAGTATTATAAACTTTTAATATTTAGTCCATGTCAAATTATTATGATATTTTATATGCATGGTATGATATTATAATGTTATGATCTTATTCTCATACCCTTTTGCTCATGATTAGAATTACATATCTTACTTTTTTACCCTTACTCGGCATCAGAGATCACCCTTTCATATGTTACCTTTCCCTATGTTATGAAAAAAGTATTTGAGTAGTAGTACTAATGGGGATGATATTTTTGGGAAACATGGATGATCTTTCATCATTTTAGGAGATTATATTCTATGATCCCAAAGGCACTAAACTATTTTGGTGCTCATGAATGTAATTTTTTATAGTGTTGAATATTAACATAAAATGGTTTAAAATCCATGTTTGTCAATCATGTGTCTCTATAGGTCTCGTCAAAACCCAGAATCCTTATACCATGGAATCCATTAAAATTTCATTCTAATTCCTTTAAATAAATCCATTATTCCTTAATAATATTTAATAATGATTCAATTGAAACATAGAAATAATTATCACTTGGATTAGCATGTTTGTTGAACATATGGTCCTTGTATCAAATAAAATGGGACCAAACATGCTGCATCTTACTCGGTCTCTCCTACTTATGTCATGTTATATAATTATTTCACAAGATTTATTTACCAATATAGTTATTAATAACACTTTTATCCACCACAAATCTCAAAAAAAATATCAAATACCATTTAATCATGACCCACCCCCTGTGAAGGCCTTGTGGGCCGGTATTGAAAATAAGAGTAAACCCCAAGCCTGAACTCCATTAATCCACAATGCGGGGACTATAAATGTGGGTGTGACCCCAAATATTAGTTGATTTAACCCAATAATTCCAAATAATATATAAGGAGTCCAACAATCAACAACATTGTATATATAACCAATATCTCATACATACATAAATCCATATTGACAAAAAATTCAAGATATAAATATTAATGAATAGACATATAAAACAACTTCAGAGACAATCCCTTGGTCCAACCTAGTATTGACCATCTAAGTCCCCAAACTGACATTGGAAACAATAAAATAGTTTTAGATATAGGGGTGAGAATATAATGAATAATCAGTATTATTAAACTCATGTCCTCTCATAAAAATGTGGAAGAATCATAATAATGAATTTGTGAATAAATAATGGAATCAATATTCCCCTATAAAAGGCCATGTACCCCTATCAAGATCATGGATCTCTCATTTAATATCACTGAAAAGTTTAATAATTAATTATCAAAATTATATTAATAAGGCTCTTTAAAACCACTTTTTCATTGGTTCTTCACTCTCACACCCCGAAGAAAAAATTTATATGCTCCCAATACCTTCTTTAACCATGTCTTTATAACCAATAACTCATATAAAGAACAGAAAACATATCTCATTCATATCATTATGCTCACATTTATTCAACAACATACTATATCACTAATTAAAATCAATATTTTTATTAGATAACCTGAATATGAAGGAAATCAACCAAATTCCGTCATCATACCATATATGACCACATATATATCTTTTCAAAAAAGTTCCCAATTATGTTTTTGTTAGTAACCCAATAAAATATGACACCTCCTCATATTGTATTGAAAAGAGGGAGAACCCACTAATTCCCATATGCAATAGGCCCCTAGTTGATTACCAACAGTGATGGTGTAAAATAGTCAAATTTATGGCTTTAGTGACACTATATAAATAAGAAATATAGAAAAGACGAATAACCCCCAACACACCATCAAATAACATAAAATAAACCAAAATTTACAACATGTGTGTGTTAAGAAATAAAAAAAAGTATCAAAAGTAAATAAAATAATAAAAAACTATAGTAGAAACTCCATAATGGATCTAACCTTCAAGATAATAATGTCCATATCGATCCCTAAAACCTTCGTTGAAATATAAAAATAGTTTATATATGTTTGGTGTGAATAATATATAATCTCAAAAGGATCCAAGCCAAATTTACTAGAGAATTATCCAAAATAGTATAAAAATGAATTACTGAACAAATTGTAGAACCAATATGACCCTAAATATGTCAATTTTCTATCCCATTAGAACCATGGAAGACATACCAAATAACATACAAATCTTGTGTGATAATAATAACAGATCATCAAAAAGAGAACCAGCCATCCACTTCCCCTATTGGGATATCAATCTCACATGCCAGAATCAATGGTCACAAGATCACATTCCTTCCATTCCAACTCATCACCACATATATGGACATCTATGATGTAGTTCGGGTCACAACCATACATACACAAGCCACCCATATGGCCATATATCATATGAAGGAATTAATTTCATCATCTACATTGATCACTAGAACTCAAAAACATAATGCATCGATCGAAAACATTATATCTAGATAAGTATGTTATCTTAAACATGAGGGAAATCATCCACATGACCTCTTTCGAACACACATGACACTCACTGCACATCACATCCTATCACCGTCATGATAAACATAAAACTACACCATAATCTGTTGGTAATTACCACCAATTTGTTTTCACCTCTGTGTACTACTTCCAAATAAATAGATTGTATAGGGGGTAATAATTCCTTTGCTCCTCACTACCGGGAAATTTGGAAAATAACACCCAATTTGTTTTGGTGTTGGTACATGGTACTCGACGTGGGAGTGATGGATAAAAGATTAACATGAAAATACAATCATTTATGTACATAGAAAACACCTAGGATGAACCTATCAATATCACATCAAAACTTATTCATCTCCATTATCAACAACAACATACATATGTTACATCACATAAAAACATCTTTATCTCCTTTATCAACAACATTATTAATCTCCATTCATTAATTACAATATATAGCATCATATTTTATGATAAAAAACTTCAACAATCACACCCGGTTTTTATTTCTTCCTTGGTTCCATCTTGTGTCAAAGTTTGGCGGGGTGCTCAATATATTTTTTGAATTTTTAAATAAATTGAGTTCTTTGAGATTTGGAGAATAGGGCACACAAGCGGGGGTTCAGATATTGTCTGTCCTACCCTGTTTTTGAAATAAATTAAAATTTTAAATGAATAATGACATGATGTTTAAATTGGTGTTAAAAATAAAATAAATAAAATAAATATTTTAAGTATAATATTAAAAAGTTATTTTTGTTTTGGAGAATATTATTATTATTGTTAATTGTGTTTTGTTATAAATCATTATCACTATTATTAATATTTCTATTAAAATTATTACTATTTAAAATGTAATGATTTATATTAATATTAATATTATTAAAATTTAAGTTAATATTATTATATTTATTAAAAATTATATTAAATATTTTATTATTAATAATGAAATAACTATCATTATCTTCATTATAAAAATATTTATCGGTCGCACGGGTTATCTGAGCGATTTTTTGACATTTAAAATAAACTAACAAAATGTTTTATGGATAATAATAATATTGTTGGGGTTGTGCATGATAATGATATTATTATTAATTTCTTTCTTGTTTCTTTTTGAAATTATAAAAATTAGTAATATTATTATTATTCGCATTATTATTATTATTATGGTTATATTTTTTTAAAATTATTTTTATAGAATTTGTTGTTTATATTATGGTTTTCATTATTATTATCATGATTTTTTATATTTTAATGTTAGTTTTTTTGTGGTTTTAATAAATTAAAAAAGGGAAGGAAAACCATAATTTTTCCCCCACCAGTGCCTCTCCCCCATCTCCCCCGACCCCTCATGTGTACCCCCCCATATGGCTCGAACCCTTATGACCAAATACTCTATCAGTCCTCCATATCATGTGATATCAACCTCCACTAGTGTAGCCTTCACCACCATGGCGTGCCCCCCCCCAACCCATGTCGCTCCCTCTTCAATGACGTGACCTAACCCTCGCGCTCTCCCTTCTGTACTTGCCCCTCATTGGTGATCGTCCAACCCCTGCATGCCCCTACAGCTAAGTCTTTCCCCTATTTAATGGCCCTCCCTTGTCCAGCACACCTCTCGACATCTTCTGATCCACGACCATCCCTATATCAGTGTGTTTCTTTCGATGGTGCGACCTCCTCCAGCAGCAACCTTCCCGTCTGGTATTCTTTGGTTCCTTTTCTATTGGTTTTGGGTTCCCTAGGATGAAACATTGTTTTGAGTAAACCCTTGTTGTTAGGATTTTGTTATTAGTGTTAAATATTAAAAAATTTGGATCATTCATGTTTTGTTATGTTGGACTAATATTATTGTGGGTGAGATTGAGTTTCATTTGAAATTTCGTTACAAATTTTATATATTGGTCATCAATTGGGGTGGGTATCCCATTGTAGTTGACTTTATAAATTTAGTTTCATCATTTTATATCTATTCTCACCTTATATATTTTATAGGTATTGTATCAAAACACTTGGATAATTAATTTGATGTGCAAAGACTGTAGTTTATGGCTTTTTTTTAAAAAAATGTGTTGTTTTTTGTTATAATGTGCTCACAAAGTATTTTTGGAAATTTTTTTTATCTTTCTCATGTATTTTGAAATATGAAAAATGTTGTGTTTTATTTCAAATGGATATATAGAATGATAATGGGGGTTTTATGACTTTTTGGGTGTCGAATGGAATTATTTTGTTAAAAGTGCATGCATATTTTGTGAAAAAAGTTCACTATTGGTGTTTATGTGATAAGGGTGATATAAAGTGTTTTGATTGAATTTATTAAAGTATTTTTATAATATGAAATTATTTTTCTCAGTACTTTTATGGATGTGCGATGTGGTTTTGGTTTTATAAACAAATGGGTATTGGGTTTTATGGTGGTTTAGCACGTGTTGTTGATAAATGGGCGTTTGGAATTTTTATGACATGTATATGTAATATGAATATTTTGGGGGAATTATCAAATTTTGGATGTGGAAATGGTGTGTTTTCACCTCTTTAGAAACAGCTTCTTTTATATTAGTCACAAATGTTGGTTTTAAAAAATTATTAAAGGCCCATTTGGAATCGTCGTGTAAATGATGAAAACATTCAATTATGAAAACCACCATTGGGTATTTTTTATTCCTAGTATGTGTATGAAATGGATGGGATTTCCTCACTATATAATCGTCATGATCCATTATCAGAGTTCCTTAGGTTGGACTCTTTATGTTCTAATTATTTTATTGCATGAGATTAATCCTTGGAGAGGCTTAAGGTGGTTCTTGTTGTTGGTTAATATATACATATATATAAATATATGTGTGTGTGTGTGTGTATATGTGTGTGTGATTTTATGATTGGTTGGAATTATTTGGATCTCTACTTTTTATATAAATGAAACATTAGAACCTAGAATATTAAGAGTACATTTTAATAATGATTGCTACACTGGTAGTGGATAGACTGAACATTGTCCCATAGACGGTGAAAATATTTTGGGTTTATTACTATGGGAGTAGGCCCCTCGGTTTATCCTGAGTTAGGGTGATTGGGTGTTTGGGTGTTTTGAGTTTCATCATGCATGGCATGCCAATAGGGGTGATGTCTCATGTATTTGTACATTCTAGTTTGTTCTTAATCTCCTGAATTCCCTATGTCTTCTCGTTCATAGTGATTGTAGTGATGAGTGTGATACTTGTATATATATATCATTTTTATTTCCCTTGTGTGTAACTACTGTATCAATTTCATGTGTAGTTTTTTACTGTAATGTGATGTGTGGTTTTATTGTGGCTTATGAAAACTATTTTCAAAGAGACTTGTTTTATCATTTTTGATCAAATTGAAAATGAAAACATCACATTCCCCTTAAAAATGAAAATTTATCACTAATAGAATGACATGGGTATTGGAAAATGGATAAGGGAAACAAAACATGCTTAGTTATTGAGTAAAATGTAAAAAACAATACATTTATATATTGTAGATAAAATTCAAAAATGGAAGTTTATTTTATTTTAAAGGAATTGAATTGGGAAAAGATTATCTAGCTAGTATAATAAGTTCTAATACGTAAGCCTATATCATGTTTCTTATTTTTAGACATGGTGTAGGTTTCTGTTGGGTTTGGATCCCCATTGGGGATGTTTGGTTTCAATATTTGGGAGTCACCCATGGGGTTATGTGGAGTGTTGGTCATAGTTGGGTGAGTCGTGTTGCTGATCATTATTTCTTTTTCCTATCATTTTTTATTTTCTGTTTTTCTATTTATTCCTACTAAGTTTTTTCATTGGGAAAAATTGTTCCATTTTCTAAACTACTTATTCCCTAGAACTAGTTTCCATCGTATTAGGTTGTGAAAAGCCTCTTGTGCCACGACATGGATCTACTTGTGCGACCGGATTAGTGGATACTAGGACTATTTTGTTTCCAAATAGTATGATAGGGGGTGGAATCTTATGTGATCCTTTCTTGTTTGAGTTCCCATCATTATTTTCTGATGTCATGGTAAAAGGAGTGGTATTTTCATGCTTGAGTAATTGGAATGGGAAGGACGTCATGAATCCGCTCTCATTCTAAACCTCATGTTACTATGGGATGTAAGGGCTTGTTGGTGTCCTTTGATTCTTGTGAATTTTTTTATGTTATGAAATGAAAATGGAGTTGGGAAAGTTTCCTCTTGAGCTTGTAGTTCCTGGAATGCCATGTGGAGCCTAGGAAAGTTCCGTATATTGCTCTCTATGATAGTGGAATGACTATAATATGGCTACCAACCATGTTGTTTTGTCACCCACTGACGCTAGTTTCACTCTTGTGGATCATTAGTGTTTCCTTCATTGCGAAAGTTGTTTTGAAAAGCTCTATTTTCACCAATGGACCAATTCGGTTGGGTCCATGATTTCGTTTCTTT
This sequence comes from Viscum album, assembly GCA_963277665.1. Classification (NCBI taxonomy): domain Eukaryota; kingdom Viridiplantae; phylum Streptophyta; class Magnoliopsida; order Santalales; family Viscaceae; genus Viscum; species Viscum album. The sequence goes on along the minus strand of OY728133.1, from coordinate 1,860,128,548 downwards.
GGATAGAGTGCACCCCCATGAAGAATCAATAATTATTCATAATGTGGTCATGGGTGACTTCACCAAAGGTTAAACTAATATTTAATCAATGAATGGATTTCCCTCATGGGATTTGGATCTCAAATCTACCTCATTCATTTTTTAGTTGAGCAGATCCTCTCGCAGCGGATGCTTGATGGTGAGTTTGGTTATATGAGGCTGTTATGGTCATCTAAAAGAATCTGGAACTTGTTTAGATCTGGTTTAGGATGACATTACCTATAATGATTCCCTTGGTGGTAGAGTTCTTGTTTGGTTACATGTGGATGTGTTTTCATATTTTAAATGAAAAGGTGGATATAGTGGAGCATTTTTTGGAATTCTAATTTTGACAAAAGTATACATTTCCTTCAGAAATTATGGCCATCTCTTTTCGGGATGAAAGTGTTTCTCTTAGAATTATTTCTATCATTGGTCCCTATTTGAGGATAAAATGGTGATTCATGTTCATATTCTATGTTCCTATTACAGTAATGTTCAATATTGAGGTAGAGTGAGTCTGGCCTTCTATTGGGGAATGATTATTCAAAATGGAATGTGGCATGTTTTCATGGGGCACCATAATGAGAAGTGTCATTTGGGGGTTTCTAAGGCTTGACTGCAAAGAATGAGATGCTTCCAACATTAAATATCCAGCTATAGGTCTTGGAGGGAAGCTTGACTGTAGTCAGGACCCCCTAGGGTGTAATGGATCTTAGTCCAATATATATCCTCTATTTGGTTTTGGGTTTCTCTAATTAGGTCCCTAATTGTGGTGGGATTTGGTGTATGAGAAGCTACAAGTTTTCTGTGTTGATATGCGCAATTAGTCAATATGTTCAGTTCTTATTGTGGGGAGACCCATAGTGGTTCTTGCATTGTCTCCCTAGAAGTAATTTAGTGTTATCCTAATCCTTTGGGTGGGGAGTCTATTTGGGCCTCCCCATATCTGTATGATATTTTCATTCATTTTTTTGATAGATTATACGTCTTCAACTTGGTGATGTTTGGGATGTTTGTGTTTTAAGGAAGGATTTGGTGTTTTAGAAATTATACATCTTTTGTAATGATCACCTAGAGGTGTTTGAAATTATTATGGGATGAAATCAAGTATCATGGAGTATGGTCTAGTCTCCCGAGTTCATCTTGTTAGTATTTCTCTCACTGGTTGTATTTTGTGAGCTCTTTGTTTATTATTCCTTTGGAATCTCCTTGAACTATAAATAAATCAGTTTCTGATGGGGTTTCGGCCTTTTTATGGCTTTCTTGGGGTGTAAAACATTATGGTGGGGAGAATTGTCAAAACAGGGTTTTATTTCTCTCTAGGTTCCATCTCGGTTCCATGTTGGGGCGGTGTCCTTGTAAAAAAATTTAATTTTTATATAAATATGAGTGCCTTGGGCTTAGCAGAACTGGGTGCATTGGCGGGGTGTGGTTCGGAGACCATTCGGCCTGCTCAATTTTCAAAATATATTAAAAATTCCAATGAATAATGAAATTATTATTAAATTAGTATTAATAATAAAATAAATAAATTGAGTGTTTTATGTATAATAATAAAAAATTACTATTATTACTGATAATATAAGTATTATTATTATTAATTTTATTTATTATTAATCTTTATTACTGTTATTAAATTTTTTAATAAAATTATTACTATTAAAAATAAAATGATGAATATTATTATTATTATTAAATGTGCTATTAATATTATTATAATTATTAAAAAAAATTGGTAATTTTATTATTTAGAATGAAATAATTGTCATTATATTCATTATTAAAAATCATATGAGTCATGTGTGTTAACTGCGTAGTTTACCAATATTTAAAATGAAGCGAAGAAAATGTTTTAACACAAATAATAATATTATTTGTGTTGCATAGGATAATAATATTATTATTAATTTTCTGCTTATTTTTTTTGGTAATTATTAATATTAAAATTAATATTATTATAATTCTCATTATTATTAGTAATATTGTCTTATCGTTATTATAATTATTGTTATAACATTTATTATTAATATTATTTTCCATAATTATTATTCTTATTATTCTTTTTTTAATGTTAGTTTGCTTGTGGTTTTAATAAATTAAAAAATGAAGTAAAACCATATTTTTTCCCACCACCAGCACCTCTCCCCTTCTACCTATACCCCCTACATTTACCCCCCCCCCCAAGCGGCCCAACCCCCCTATGCACAACTACTCTACTAAAACTCTCTCTCTAGCGAGATCAACGTCTACCAATGTGGCATTCACTAGCACTGCACCCCCCTGACCCACACCACTCCCACTTCACTAGCGAGAACTAACCTGTGTACACACCCATCCGGTCGGGCCCTCACATGACATTTTTCGGTCATAACACCCATGTCCATTGTTTCTCCGGTGGCTAGCGCACCTTCAGATGACTTATGACCTTCACCCTTCCCCATCTCCTGTGTGTTTCCTTCATCGGAAAGACCTCCTCCAGCGGCAACCTTCCCCTATTTTATTCTTTGGTCCCTTATCTCTTAGTTTAGGGTTTCATTTGTTGATTCCCTATTTTTATAAACCCTTGTTGTTAAGATTTTGTTTTTAGGGTTAAATTATATATTTTTGGATTATTCATTTTGTGTTATGTTGGACTTAGCATCCCATATGTGCGATTTAGGTGCGTTTGATACTACTCCCCCAATTACCTATTTTCGTCATCAATTGAGTTTGGTCTTAGACTTCACATTTAATTATAAATTAAATTTCATCATTTTATTGCTATTATAACCATATATATATTTTATGTATTGTTTCGTAAAACTTGTATAATTTATTAGGTGTGCAAGGATAGTAGTTTATTCCTTATTTTTTAAAATTGTGTTTTTGGGTTAAAATGAGCAAACAAAGTGTTTGTTTAAATGCCCAATTAGCCTTTTTCAGCTAGTTTGAAATATGTAAAATGTGGTGTATTATTTTAAATGTATTTAGAGCTTGAATTTTTGGGGTTTATGCCTGATTAGGTGTCAATTAGTACTATTTTGTTAAAAGTACATGCCTATTTTGTGAAAAAGTTCCTAGATGGCGTTTATGTTCTAAGGGTGATATAAAATATTTTTTCTTGAATTTATTAAAGTATTGGAAGCATGATAAATGATGTTTTTGCATCCTTTTATGGTTTTCTAAAGTGGTTTTGGTTTTTTAAACAAATGAGTACTGGTTTTAAGGGTGTTTTAGCTGGTGTTGCTGATAAATGGTCGTTTTGCATTTTTATGAAAATTTTTGGGGAGTGGATATGTAATCAGAATATTTTGGGGGGATGCATCATCATCTTTATGTGGAAATGGTGTGTTTTTACCTCTTTAAAAACTATTGATTTGTTATTAGTGATAAATGTTGTTTTAAAAAATTCTTAAATGCTCATTTGGCATAATTGTGAAAATGTTGAAAATGCTTAATTATGAAAACATCATTTGGATATTTATCATTCCTAGTATGTGTATAAAATGGACGGTATTTCCATGCTATATAATCCTGGTGATCCATTATCAGAGTGCATCAGGGTTGGACTCTTTGTGTTCTCATTATTTTATGGCATGAGATTGGTCCATGGAGTGGTTCGAGGCAGAGACTATTGTTGGTTGTTATTATATATATGTCTCTATGTGTGTGTAATTTCATTCTCTGTGGGAATTAGTTGGATTTCCCCTGTTTATATACATTGGACTGAAGAACTAGTAATATTAAGATAAATTTATGAGAACGATTGCTACACTGGTAGTGGATTGACTGACCAATGTCCCATAGTAGGTTGATAAATTTTGGGATTATTACAAGGGGATTGGGAGCCCAATCTGTCCTGAGTTAGGGAGGTCAGCTGATTGGGTGTTTTTATTTTCATCATGTGTTTCATGCCAACGGGGATCAAGTCTCATGTATTAGTACATTCTATTTTTTTATTCATCATCTAGGTTCCCTATTCCTTCTTTTTTTAGTACTTGAAATGTTGAAAGTGATACTTGTATGTATATTTCTTTAAATTACAATTGTGTGTAATAATAGTAGTGCTTTCATGTGTAGTGTTTTTGTTGGAAAGAGATGTGTGGTTATAATTTGGCTTATGTAAAATTTTTTCAATGAAATGTATTTTTTTCCATTTTCTACAAACTGAAAAGGTAAAAATCACTTTCCCCTTAAAAATGCTATTGTCTCACAAACACAATGACTTGGGATTTGGAAAATGAATAAGGGTAATGAATCATACATTGTTTCTGAGTAAAAAGTATAAAACTATACTTTTATATATTATATTTCAAACTTGAAAATGGATATTTATTTTGTTTTAAATGATGTGCATTGGGAATGGATTATCAGGATATCATACTATGTAGTAATTCTTACACATATATCACATTTCATGGTATTATCCCTGGTGAAGGTTTAGGAATGGTTTGAATTGCTTTGTGTAATGTTTGGTTTCAATATTGAAGATTAACCCATGAGGTTATGTAGAGTCTTGAACAAAGAGTGGTTAGTCATGTTGTTGATCATTGTTTATTTTTCCTTTATTTTACTTATTTTGTGTTGTTATATTAATTCCTACTACATAGTTTTTTTTTCATTGGGTGAAATCATTCCCATTTGCAATTTGTTGATTCCCGAGTACTTATTTCCAGACCGGGAAGATCAGAAATGCCTCTTTAGCTATACGGCAGATCGGATCAGGTGACCGGTATATGGACAAATAGGGTTGGTTTGTGACATAACCAATCATCCATATTTAATTTTAATTTATTCATAGTCTGGTCAAGATTATTTAAATCATAGCACTAGTTACCATATGATAATTCCAGTTCATTTTTATTAAAATTCAAACACCAACATTAGTAAACCATCATTACCAACCTCAAATTCCATCTCTACAATGATTCTACAATATGGAACCACATATAAATCAATTAGGTCCCCAACCAAATCCAGAACAATGAAAGAACCATTTCTGCACAACCATGTACCAAAAACAAAATTTTCATTCCCCAAATCACATCTAAAACATAATTTATTCACTACAACAATCATGTAATCACAATAAAGAACATGTAATAATATGTATAGAAAATCATTTTGTAAGTAACTAACATAACATTCCCAACCATATAAATCTAAAATTCATTGGGGGAGGGTCTCATTAACTCGTCATCTCATGAATATGTATTTTCACATTACATCCATATTGACACTCAAATAGTTCTCCATCCATCAATATGTTCTTAACATTTTATGATTGGATATAGTGTGAAGAAAATTTATTAATACAAGAATAGGGTTTAGAAATAAAATTCGCTACAATATATATATCAAATCAAATTATCGTTTTACGAGAAATAATTATAAATAATAAGGAAATAGATACACAAAAATAATAAATCCCATTAATTTATATTTAAATTTATTCTTATTCAATATCTCTATTAGTTATCCAATAACACCAAAATACTAGAAAAAATGCATTTTAATTACATAGATTTACAAAAGAAGAAGACAAAGGGATCCCTTACAAAGAAAATAACATTTAAAATAGATGGAACCACAAATACAAGGAAATAAAAATGAAGTTTACACCTCAATATGAGGAGACAAAGGGCTTGATCAATCATACCATACATGTATAGATACAGAAAATATAAAAAAACTGATAACTCCAACATGACACACTATATCACATAACAAGGAGGGTATCAAATTGTTAATGATGATTGGAATCATCCTTAGGAATGATCTTGTTCAAATGTAGTTGATTCAAAGGCCTAAATGAATAGTTTTGGTTCATCCATACTCTAAGAAAAAAATACCTTAATGGAGTAAATTTGAAAAATTAAGATGCCATATATGGGTCTTGGAATAAGTCTGAAGATTAAAAGAACTGACATAATTTTTCAGATGTTTTTTAATTTACTTTATTACAAAACACATAGAATTAACTAGTTATAAATACAAGATTTAAAGAATTAAAAAACAATATTATATCCCATTAGTATATTTTTTTAAATGAAATTATTTATGTTTTTAATACAACCTTTTACATTAAAATCATTTTTTATGTCGCGTATGAAAATATATGAAATTTAAAAAACATAAAATTGGAAATATATTGGTACATACAAACACCAAAACTAAGATATTGCATAACGAAACAGCCTACCACATGAAGGAAACAATTTACTATACTAAATAACCAACCACTCACATAATGGAACTGAGAATCCACACAAAGGAACCCATTAATTGGGTGATGGGACCAACTGACCAATCAATGGATCCATCTAACCACATGAAATAATAAAATAACTGCATGAATAAACAGAATGATCACACTAATGAATATGTTACCCAATGGATTTCAATTTACTATGATATAAATCTTATAAATTCTATAAAGGAAAAGGGGATTGACTCCCAAATGAAAAATCCAGGCCATTTGAAAGCATAATGAAATTGTTTTTGGAACATGGGAAATCATGTCAAATAAATTTAAAAAATATTTAATTTTCAAAAAAAATAAAGTTCTAAAAAATAAATGGGAAACGGGGTATCAAAAATAACTAATGAGATACCTCTCAAGGATCTCTCTCTAAAAATAATACAACCACAATTCATTTTAAAAAACACATATAATTTGTATATCATAATCTCAAGGAGATATTTAAGATCATATAATACATAAGGTTATAAACATTATCTCATCAATAGAAAACCAGGTAAGAAAAAATCAAAATTTATTAACCATTGAATGACATGGGATATTGAGAATGAATCTATAATGCACATTTCAATGTAAAATCCTCTTAGATACCATGACTCTAAAACACATAAACCAAGTAGATCAATCCCCAATAGAACACCAACTTTAGATAATTCTGTATCTCAACTGACCTCTCTATAAATTTTTTGTCATCATTGGTTTCTAACACTCCATAATTAATTACACAATATTCATCATGATGACACTGATGAAGCTATGTGTTGTATAATATATTTTCATCTCTGTTAAATCATGGTGGAATTTCTAACTTATATGGAACATCACATATATACTCTAAAACAATGAAAATACTGTTGATGTTTTTGGGAATCATACTATATTAATAAGACCTTGGTTTCCAATGATGAGTGAAAAATAAAAGGAACACATGATCTCAGGACGAAATCTTGAAGGGCCTCCTCCAACAATATGAATTTTCATTTTGATGGTCTTAAACTTATTTATTTTTCTCTCCTACCAAATTGATATTCTCTATTATGAATTTAACTATACTCAGAATAAGGAATTCTGACTCCCCAAAATCAATCCAACATTACATATATTGAATAGACCACCCATTTGATTGATCTTCTCACCAATGTACAACACTCTTGACACCTCTATATGTGAAAACATGTCTATACTACTCTTGTTCTCAACAACTGACTATATAAAACATATGAACTGGATAAAAATGTTACAATTGTTTGGATAAGAGAATGCAAAAAAGGCCCCTCCACTAACTAATTTTTCCCTATAAATATTATATATCATCAGAACAAATCAAACAAGAATGCATGGCCTCCAACTGTAGTGGGTCACATGATAGATAATACAACCCTCTCTATATTCAATAATAACATGTAGAATATATCTTATGAAATAATAGAATATGAATCAATATAATCAAACACTAATTAGTCAAATGTAGATTATATACTGATCATACATCAAAAAAATTGTTCTTCCCTATAGTATCGGATCTTTCAAAACATGCACCTTCTCACACCAAAACCTACTACCTCACTATTGGAAATCTCCATAACCATTATCTATTTTGGGTCCCTATGGAAAATTATTTTCATTGTAACGATAGATAATTATATTTATCTCCCCTCAATTTGGGAAAAATTATATTATCCTATGATGCAGAAATGAACTCAGGGGAACCTAATTCTATTTTTTCAGAAACGTTATTGAACTCCCGGGGTAGCTGGGCATTGAGCATGATATTATCCATGGCCTTGATTTGTATAAAATGAAAACTGGAAGACCTTGCAAGATGTTTCAGAATAAAATTTCCCAAGAGTGGAATAGGACACACTACTATGGTCGACACCATTTAGGTTGGAACATTAAATTCTTTGACAATTGTTATCCTTTAACTACAATATTTATCATTTAGATTCCCCCGGACCCCCCTCCCAATGCACTACTCCATGTGAGTGAATTCAGACAATCCAATACACCTTCTTAAACACCATAATCATTATTGGAATTGTATCACCACAATATGCAAGACATAAATCTTTTAAATAAATACAAGGACTAATTTTTTGTAATATATACAACATCATACTTAAAGAAACAAACATATACTATTGGGATATTATCATTTAAATATGACCATTATAACCTAGTCATTAGTTTGGAATGAATTATTATAAAGAACTATATTATGAACTCTACATATAATTTTTTCAATATTAAATTGAATAATTAATCATATATTGATATTCAATTGGGTAGAAATGATGATAATACCTTTTATAGGTAAAAGATATATTTCAATAAAAATTATTTTTGTGTGTAAAATATATTTTTATCTTAATATATTTGATTAATCCCCACTAAAAAAATATTCAACTGAAATAATTTTATAAGATTTCATATTAGATAAATTTAAATTCTTTTAATTATTTATGTTAGTTATTGAATGATAATAAAATCATTTTATACTTCAATAATAAATTTTCAGCCAAAATGATTATTTAATTTTCTGTGAAACTACTATAAGTTATTACTTACACATTTAAAAAATTGAATTCATTTTTTAATTCAACCTATCATATTTATATTAGAATCAATTTTATGGAACTTTTTAAAATGATTTGAATTTTTATTAATTTTGAAAATGATAATTTTTTAAAATTTGACATTTTTATTCAAATCAAGTAATATAAAAGTCCCATTAAATTATATATATATTTTTAATTTTATTTAATATATTTTTTTTAAACCTAATAAAATTAATTTCTGTTTAATAAATATTATATTTTATTTTAGCATGATTTCATTTTAATACTTAATACAATTTTTTTGAATGACTCTCATTCAATCACTTTTGGGAACTTATATTGAATGTAACATCTTCCACTTTTACATTATTAATCATTAAAGACAGTTTTTAATTAATATACTGAAAAAATTAATTGAATTGATTAATTTCATTTTTTGTCATTATTAATAAATGCATTGGTAAAAATGTTTCCTTCACATGGAATATGGTAACCAGCAATAACACTTGTTAAAACCTTTTGTTAATGTCAAAATATTCTTAATTATTCTAAAATTATATGATTTATACCTTTATCACCATATGTTTAATATTAATATTTTTATTTTCCATAATAACATGAATTAAACTTTATGTATTTTATATCCTTTAATAATTACAAGAGTGAAAATCTCCTCAATTATTAAAGGGAACCCATATCATCTCTATTCACACCACAATATCAATTATCATCAATATATACCAATCCAAATACCTCCCCATCATCCCTATACATATTCTAGTTATCTTTAATTGACTAATGGACCAAACTCAGAAGTCTTATTTTGGTAGACAAATAAGGTTTTAAAAGAAGTGGTATCACTCTTAACCATTTGATTTGATGTTTATCTCATCTTCTTCAACATTGATATTTTATTTAGTAATGATTATATGGTAAAATTAGAATATCTAATATACATATATTTCATTATATTTTTTTTATAACCCTTTTACATCTTTTTTTTATCCTATCAGAAAATGAAAACATCACTCATTTGGACATGATGAATACCACCACCATGAAGTGATCTCCAATGGGTTTCATCGAATAATCAAATATATGATAACAATATGGATAAAATTAATAAAATATAGGATATTTATGTTATAATTATGATTTTATTGAACATTTATATTAATTACCTTCTTACCCTTACACCCATTGGAAAATTATAATGTTGCTTCTGTGTACATGTGAACAACCCCTACCATAATTCAAAGTGAACCATTTTTCATTTCCACCTTACAATGGTGGTCATATGTATAGAAATATTTAATACAAAATTCATTCACAAAATTTTTATAATTTTTGAAAATTTATATTTTTTCTTCTTTATTTCATTTCAATCAAGTTGAAAAATGAATATGGACATCATTTCTATGCACCAACAACCATATCAATAAAATGGTATTCTTGATTTTTAATGATCACATTCTATGGTTATTTTTAAAAATATATTTAATATAATTAAAGGAAAATTTTTATTTTTATTTTATTTTATTGCTCATATAATAATAACTAATTTGGCTATGGTCATCCCATTGATGTTGTTAGAGGTTATAAAACGAAAGACCATAAATTACAATTGTAAACATAACAACTTTAGTAACTAAATAAATCATGGAAATAGTTTAAATAATGAAAATAATAATGATATAAGGACATGAAAATGTATCTTAATAAAATTAATGACTAATATAATAGTATTTTTCATGATTCAATGCATGTGTGAATCTAGATGAGGCTTATGGTAATGATATTTCTTTTAAATTTTTTTAAATTTTTAAGGGAATTTCCCAGATGTGGCCTTTTCGAACCCTCCACCTCAAACCCCCCCCCCCACCCATGAAGGATTCACTCTAGAGGGATCCCCAGCTGGGAAAAAAGTATACTCGGTATTCAAACATACTCTTTTTCTTCAATGTTGTTGTATTTTAAATGATTCAAGGTAATCATTTCATATTATTAAAATAATTAAAATGGTCGTATTTTACAATATTTATTAGTCCTTATTAAAAACTCATTTTTTCAATATTTTAAATATGGGTTATTTTATCTTTTTACAATAGTTAAAAATGAATGTTTTGAAAGAAATACAACATGAATGAATTTACCCCCCCCCCCATCATAGATGTAAAATATTATCAATAATACCTTAATATTTAACATTGTTTTCTAATTTAAAGCATATTCCAAATATTTTTTAAATTATTCTATTTTCTTCCATGAATAAAGTATTTCTTATTATTGTTATATAAAAAATGAATGATAATTTCAATTTTTCTAAAATGAGTAATAAAAAAGTTTTATGATTCAAAAGAAAAATATTATAAATGTTTCATTAATGATATGTTAAATGTTAATTATAATTGATTGTGGATGATCCCAATATATCTCTTGATGATGGGTGATCCGGATATATCTCTCTAATGTATTGGGTAATAATTGTCCTTAGAAGGTTGATAAATTAGTGAAATTATAAGGTAAGTTACTCCAATAGAATTAATTGGTCCCCAAATATTTCTTATCTATGTCAATACATGGTTGACCAATATTTATGAATATAACTGTCCTAGATGACAATATTATGATTTAAAAAGGTTTTTTAATGGAACAAATTTTATTTTATGAGGTGAGGAATGTTTAAAATCATTTCAAGGTGAAGGCTTTTATATGATTTAATGTGTTTTCATGCTATTCAGTAGTAATTCATGGGTTTTTTATGATTAATAATGGGTTATCATAGGGTTAGGTTTAGGAAAGTTTAATTTTTTTATGTGGATGCATTTTATATGTTTTTTAAATGATTTATTAGAAAAAATGTAAACAATTTCATGTGGTTTTATTTTTTTCAATGGTATAATAGAAATTTATTATTTTTTTGTACCTTTTTGTTATTTTTTCCCATCATTAAATTTCAAATATTTTCCACATTATCTAAGGGTGAGTAGAAACTATAGAAAGGTCCAATGTTTAACCATAGGATTTTTTACAAGTAGAATACGTGTCCTAAATGAAAAAGATATGTTAACCTAAAACCCAATTTCAGGGAAAAATTTACATTCTGTGTTATAATTATAGATATAATATAATTGTTTCATAATTTTAGAACACTCTAAACTAAAAATATAATTGGAATTTTTGATACTGAAAACCTTTCTATTAAACTCAAAATTGTTTGTCGTAAATTTAGATTTCCCAGTCCTGGATTCCACTTAAGAGGTGCCCCGAGCCCAGTAGGTCAAATGGCCACAAGCATATCTCCCCAAATGCCAAATGTTTCTAACTAGATGTTAGGGCCTATGGTTTTTCGTTGGGGGGAATATTCCATTATTACCATACTGTTTTGTAGTAGATTAGATATATGATATAAGAGAAGAAAAATAGTGGAACATATTTATGTATATAGAATGCATAGAAAATGGAGAATAATAAATAATAACGGAAACAAGATGAATAACATACAATAACTATTGATGATTTATTTCTCATCTCTATAAAGTTGGAAAATAGAGATAGAAGTAGCAAACATATATTCTAAACCCAATGTAGAAAAAGGGAATACATAAACTATCCCATGTATTATGAGGCATGGTACAGTAATCCGCTACTAGCTCCATCGTCGAACATAAAGTAGTCAAGTGTCTGAAGCATTAGGCTTCTCTTTATCAACACTTACATACATCTAAAATTCCATGAGTACCAAACTACACCCAAAGAGGGTGTGGGATAAATCTCAATGGGTCACCAACAATAATGCCTATAACATTCAGCCAGTGTACTATAAATGGAACAGTCTATCCAAGGATGTTACCAAGGTACCTCATGAAATGCTATATCCAATAAGTTTATCTGAGACATCCTTTATTAATTATGGCGGGATCTTATGGGGTCATATTGAGTATTTATAGGTATACACAGTCAGGTTCTTGGGTAAGTCTCAACCAAGCCATCCAATATCCTTGAATCAGAATGACTTCCTTGAGAACCCATGGAATTCCCTTGGGAATCAAAGAGCTAACACGAGTCAAGAATTCCTATAAATATTTCAAGGTCCATATGATTAAACAGAAACATTATATTTAATTCATTACAATTAATTTGGTCATATGATAATTATTCCATTAGCAAATTCAATTCATTCATGCCTTTTCTTTAATCAGTTTGACAAGGCCATGTAGCATGAAACATTTTAACTAAAACAATATAAGTCAAGATCAATTAATAAGGTTCACCCCACTTCCATCAATAATCATGTACAAGTTTTTTTCAGATGCGCAACTAAACATTCAATTACATTTAATAAGACCAATTCATATACATATGTATGCATTCCATAATATTATTTCAATCAGTTACATGCATTTAATAACTTACCTTATATAGTCCCAGTGGATGTGAAAAGTCACAAGCTATTCAAAATTTCAGGATTTAATAGGAAATTAATATAGAGTCTTAACATTAGTCTGGTCAAGTCTGAGATCATGCAAATGATGGTTCAAAAGTGTCAAAACACAAAAACAAGTTATTTCATATCACCCTACATGGCGTATTGGTGATTTGGATGCAACCAACAACAAACAATAAAATTTATAGAAACAGAATGACCATATAATTCTAATGACTATTTTAAAGTCATATAAGTTCATTAATGACACCCAATGTAATCTATGGGCCCACATGTCAAATCTAAAATAAAAAAACCTTAGGTCTGAGTTATATACCACCCACCTCATACTAGTATGGCTCTCCTCATCCAGTATTGGCATCTAATTTGGAATTAATCAGTGTATATATGAAAACAAAGAATACAATACTTAACCTTGATAACTAGTTCGAGATAATGAGAAATGAATAATGGATAAAAAGGACTCGAGTACTTACTATTATGCATCCAATATTACAATTGGAAGCTTGATCAGTCCATGAAATAAGTTGATCTCTTAATCCTAATATTTGGCCATCAAAATATCCAAATAGGGATAAATTGATGGTAATCCCACAAGAAACATGAATAGGGGAGGAAGAGGATAATTAGATCATTAGGGGTAAATGGTCATTTTTCACAAAAAAAGAGAACGTGCAAGGTTTGGTCATAAGGGTTTCCTAACCGTTAACAGACCATGCACTAGTACCAAGTGAAGAGGGGGAACTCACATTGTTACACCGCTGAGTTTTAGAAACCATGCGCCAACCATGAAATATGGATCTACCCAAAAAAATACATACCATCTACAACGTTTAGACTAACTATGCACTATACCCGCATAATTTACTCTAACCATGCGATGTGACAATGTTTCCCAAAAAGGTGTCCTCTCAGCTCCAAATAAGGCTTAGACTACCATAAGACCTTTGTTAAAACATTAGGCATCAGACAGTCTATCTAAAATAAAGATTTATAATGACATTTAAAGGGTCCATACCATAGTCAAAAATATGTTATTACAGTCTTCTACCCTTAATGGAACACAAACACAAGTTCAATATCCAAGGGTGGTGAAACACTATATTATTGTAACTATGGCCACTGATCATGTGCATCATTATACTTCTCCCATGTCCCATCCTATACATTTTTTTTCATATAACTCATAATAGAGTGAAAACAAATCTTTATAGAGCCTTAATGCTCTTGTGGATGATGCGTATAGGATAACCCTCAAAAGAATAATTTACATCTTGAACTACTTTCTTCGGATAAAATGTATGAGGTATGTAAAAATGATAATGGTGAAGCAATTATACGTGAAAGAAAACATTCATAACATAGTACTTGTAAGGCAGTAACAAATAATAGGATACCCATTTTACATTTTAGAAGAACGCATAAGGCCCAACATAATGTCTCACCAACTTTCCTAGATTCCATAACCATCTATTAATTATCCTGGGTAGTACCCATATGGAAAAATGATCCCAATATTCAAACTCTAGAGGCCATTGATGGTGATCAACAAAATATTTCTTTCTAGATTGGGTAGTAGTCATATGCTTCTTCGTTAGCTGAATCTGATTTGAAGTATCCTAAAAGAGACAATGACATATTAGGGATGCCTCACATGCCTCTATCTATTATAGGGCTGAATGAAATGACCTACCATATATGTTATTAGAAGGAACCATTTTAATTATCTCATGAAAGATGATATTACAGGAATACTCGATGAGAGGTATATGATTCTACTTAGAAATGATGAAATCATGGTCACATGGTCAGAGCATTTTTTATATAACTTGTTTGGACTATTTAGACTATACATCAGTCTGAGGGTGAAATGATGTTCATAGAATAACTTGTGTACTTATATCCTTCTGCAACCCCTTCCAAAACAGTGAAATAAAAAATAATCCCAACCAGAAACTATATTAGGTGGGACCCCTTGTACTAATATAAAATCACAAAAATAAATTATTCCCAATACATCAACTAAGAGACTCTCCCAAATAGGATTAAATTGGGGTACTATCATTAGTCGGTATATTACTACACATACATCGTTGCTACCCCTCACCAACCTAGGTAAGCCAGAAACAAAATCCATAGAAATTTATTCCCATTTTTATTATGGGAATGGAAGGACCTATAAGAATATTGTAGGTCAATGGTGCTCATCATTATCCATATGACAGGTGGAACACCTAGTGATAAAGCCTACTATCTGATTTTTCATCCTAGAACACCAATACTAGAATTGCATATCGCAATACATTTTGGATGTGACTGGATTGACTGTTCACTGAGAAGAGTCGGGAACTTTCATCAAATAATATCTCATATCTGTAGGAACCCAGACATTCAAATAAACACAGAATATGACGTCTTTGTATCTAGATAATCTTGGAGGCGTTTCTACTTCTAATATACTCTCATGTAGAATCGAGCCCATAAGATTTGAAAATTTCTTATAATTCACCATCTCAAAGATGGATGAGGTAAATGTCGATGATAAGAGATAAAATTTCTTGTGACTATCGAGAATATATAGATTCATCTCAGAAAATATGTCCATTATCTTTTATTCATCACTGGATTCTTATACCGCTTGTAACTGATTTTTTGGAGTCAGCACATCAGCGACAACATTTCCCATTCCAAGCATATAGAAAATCTCTAAATTTCAGCACTGAAGATATTCGACTTATAATTTCTATCTGAGATTCAATTAAAACTATGAAAAGATATATTTTAGTCTCTTGTGGTTAGTGTACACCCCAAATTACTCTCTGAATAGATAGAGTATCCTACAATGTAAGGCATGTACAACTACTACTTATTCAAGGTTATGCATTAGGTACCTTTTCTCATGAAGCCTCCACTTTTGAGATCTGTATGTAATGACTCTATAATATTCCATTTAAAATACTCCAAGGACACACATGATGAATTTTAGAAGATGATATAACCTTTTCCTAGCTCTGGCAGAGTCAGAATATGTGTTGAGACCATCCTTCCTTTCAACTCCTTAAATGATTTATCACACTGTTCTGATAACATAAACATAACCCCATTATTTGTTACACCATCAAATATTGAATAACAGAATAAAGAGTCCTGTATGAAATTCATGTAATATCCAACCATCCATAAGAAACATGATATGAAAAACATCTTCTAGGTCTGATCCTAGGAAACAACCACACAAAACATCTATGGGTCAATAGAGACATCTGATTCTAAGATAATATAACCCAAGATTTGAACATTGTAATTCCTAAAGTAGCATATATCCAATAAGGAAGAAATATAACTCACTCTCAGTGTACTCAAAATAATTTGATGGGTATTTCCATGGTCACTATGACTGTGAGAATACAAAACTATTTCATCCACAATGATAATGACAAAAGAAACACAATAGGTTTGCAACATCCTATTCCTTATAGCCATATAAATGGTGGGTGAATTCTAGAGATTGATCTGTATAATATGGTACACATATAGAATATGAATTCTACAAAAGGTTTCATGATGTATGAATGATAGAATTACTCACATCAGATGATATCCCGAACTCCGTTTGATCATATAGAAGACCATACATCCTCTGATCTGGTTAAATAGATCATCTATTTTGGTGAATGGATACCGATTCTTGTCAATAATATGGTTCAAACATCTATAATACAAACAAATATGAAGGTTCCCAACAACATTATTATATAATATCATGATTGAACCCTAAGAGGATGTCTTTGGACATATTAATCCTTTTACCTCTAGATCCTCTAACTATCTCCTGCTCTACTAGAGATCAGTAGGTTCCATCCTATAAAGAGGAATGGACAATAGATCTTATCCTAGAATAATTTCTATCGTAAACACTACCTCTCTGTCAGGTGGTAATCTTGAAAATTCATTGGGAAATACATCCTTGAAACAATATACTACTAGAGGGAATACATCCAGTTATAAATATTGATCCTCCAATAAGGGATTGGAAGTATGCGTGGTCACTCTACATAACCTAATATGTTCTAATATAGTTCTGATATCATGTAAATCCCACTCACCCTTAGGTAGATAAGTACTACCCTATGGTGATGAAAACTATATCAATCAGTAATAGCATTCTACAAAGGCATGATACAGATCCAACCAATACATCTCTGGAAAAACATCGAAGCTCATCATCTCAAGGAAAAATAAATCCCATAATAAATGGTACTGAACTCCCTGCATCAATGGGAAAATCAATATATTGATACTTTACATATAATAATACTCCCAATGGTGTATCTATGGTTTTAACAACATAGAAAATTTGTATTTCCACCCCAAGAATTTCCATGATAGATAAAGAGATGAAATATTGTAAAGCACCTGTATCAAATTAAGAAGATACTATAATGGAAGATACTAGAATAGTTCCTTGTACTATATATATTTTAATAGTCTAATCCTCATGTATCTACTATAAATCATACATGTGTCCTTATCCATGAATTTGAGAAATAGATTGACGACCATGAGTGAAAATGCTTTGATGTTACTGCTGTTGATTAGGGGTCTGGCTACCAACGCTTTGAACTCTTTCTAGGACAGTCCTACTGGTGGTACTCGAAAATCCCTCTATATATAATGTAAAATAACCTACCCCCTAAATTTGTAAATGGTATGGAACCACTTACACTAGAAGATGATATAACGGTCTAACAGAATATTTGTCAGTTCCCCATACGCCCGTAAGTCGAACACTTAAGAGGGTCTCTATCACATTGTGGATTTAGATTACCCATACGTATTTAAAAATGAGGTACTACATAGATACCTACATAGGTATCCTAGAATCCACTTCCTTAATAATAAACCTCATGGGAAGAATTCATTCCCCTGGAAGTACTACTGGACTAACGATGCACAAATCTTCTCGACACAGTGCTGTCGTCGTCCCTCAGGAGGTGCTCAATAATTAGAGACTAATTTAATATTTCAAGAAAAATTACATTGTTGAAACACATTCACCTTAATATGGATGGAATGCTAGATCATCTCCTTGGTTAATATTATATGAAACATAACATTAATGGTTATAAGCGATGAAAAACACTATAAATCAATGAAATTTACTGAATACCCCATAACTAACATCAATCCCTGCTCGAGATGAAAACACTCTAGCCATGTCATCTATTAGAATCTGAGAAAAGAACTAATCATAGTAGGTAGTCGTGAAATCATCCCATACCATGCTCTGATTTTGACAATCTAGATTAATCACATCCCAATAATGCTTGGCCAAATCAAAGAGAATTTACATAGAATGTTTGACGCTACTATCTAGTGGGATCTCAATATTATTAAAGATATGGAAGGTGAATTCTAGTCAAGAATAAGTATACTGTGGATTACTATCCATTGAAAATGTATTAGGATGTTGTTGCTGGTACTCACGGGTCAGATCAGATATTTTAGTTAAAGCATGTAGAGTAGCATGCATGGGCTACATCAGATGTAGGAATGTATTATGAACATGAGAATCAATGCCCAATTCTTGTAATGTCGGTGGTGCCTCATGTGGAACTCATGTAAGTAATATTGTCAGCTCATGGACCACCACATCTAGAGAAAGGTTATTTCCACCCTCATAGACCATGACATGAGGATACCACGTCATAATTAGCCTATAATTTTTACAATAACACGTCTGAGAAAAATATATAATAATTGATATAGAAATACTAACATAGACTGACCATAAATAATCTCACTACCCAAGGAATTCTACCCCAACCACCCTCTTAGAAGGCCAGGTATCTGTAAATGAATAGATATATGTTTCATGGGTTCCAATAAATGAAGGTTCAATAGTACCTTGCGTCATCGTTCATTGGCACCTGTTTCATTTCATTTTATATCTTATTACTAGGTTCTCTCCTTTAAATATCATATTAATGATATGGAGGGCTGCATACATGTGATCTTTGCTTCATGAAAGTCTAGTTTAATTATCATTTCACATTTTTAAATTTCTACATACCAAGATTTATTTAAAATGAGTTATCTATCCAAGATAATTTAGGCCAATACTCCTTATCACAGTGATTAAACCCCAATTGAATTTCTAATTAAAGGCATGATTCAGTAAGTTATTCATTCCAACCCATGAGGTCCCACAATACCTCATGAATTTAAATAGTTAACCACTCAATCATGAACCATAACATCGTAATATATATATATATATACAAGTATAAATCCAAAGATACAGGCATATGATGTAATCCAAAGTGTGAATTTCACTTATATGGTATGAAAAATGTAAATTGTATTTCAATAATAGGTGCTTACCATGAGGCGTGTAATAATTCTCCTTCACATAATTTGTTCATGACAAGGATGATATGAAATTATCAACCAGAATAACAATAATAAACACCAGATACAATGTGTGTCCCCCAATGGTGAAATGATATTTACTATAATAAGAAAAATAAAAACAATAATTGTATTTCAGGAAACTCATCCATTACCTTGAACTTGTGTTCGTCATGCCCAAGAAAGGCATATGACCATGTTCCAAGCATTCCTAATCTCTGTAATATTTTCTCCAAATATTAATGAATATAACCCCTTTGAATCCACATTGTGTTGTCCCAGACCAAGATTACACTTTTGAGGTCTCCCAAGCATGGTGGTCCATGTGGACCCAAGCACATCTCCTCAAACGCTAGAGGTTTCTTACTAGAATTGAAGTCCTAGGGTGTGTTTGTGGGGAGACAATGCACTCACTTATAAATATTATCACAGTGGATATCATATATAATACAATATAAGATAAATATAAGAACAAATATAGGCAAATATAATGCCCAATGAAAGGATACCATTCCATAATAATGTATATAACTAGAATAACATATAACAATATATGATAATTTATGTAATGTAACTATAAATATAGAAAACATGAATAAAATAAGTATCAATAAAAGAACATACAAATTTATAAAATATGAAATTCAAAAATTATCCCAAGAATCTAGGGAACAAGCCTGGCCATCTACAACTATTTGCATCCTATCACAATAAGAAATAAATGTTCTAAAGAATTATGCTTACATTGATAAACACATTTATACATGTAATCTACCCCATGTATAGAACAACACCCAGAGTGGGTGTGTGATGAATTTCAATGGGCCACCACCAATGGTTTCAATAACATCCATCATGTGTAATGGAATTGGAATTGTAAAAATACTTGAATATATAATGTAATGTGGTACAATGTATTTGGATGCCTAAGTACCATCTTTAGACCTCAGTTGGTGTCTGAATATGTAACCAGTTTCACAATTAATTAAGTTTCAGTTTATATAAACATGTCATTGAAGTAATTTAATGGAATGTCATCACCTCGTGATAATATAAATATTAAAGGTTCTAATATGTAACAAGGGAACCACAATTTATAATTAATATGAAGTGGTTATATTGTAATCCCCAATGGAAAATAGAAATCACGGGATTCCAACATAGTTGTAATAGTTTCTATAAAATGGGTAACAGTTCAATCCATGGATCATCATCCTATTCATTCCAAAATAAAGGTTTCTTATTTAATCCAAGGAATATATCCAAGTTAAAGTATGGGATAAGAAGCGGTTACATCCAAGGATGTATCCAATGCACCTCTAGTCATGACAGATACAATGAGTGTATAAGAAGAATCATCAATTAATAATGAAGGGATCTTATTGTGTCATACTGGGCATATAAAGGCAGACAAGGATCAGGATCCCATGTAGGTCTCACCTAAGGAAACCAGCATCCATGAATTGGAATGAATTCCTAAATAACCAATGGAATTCCATTGGGAATCCAAGAGCTTACATGAGTCAATACATCCTATAATAATTTCACGTTTCATGTGTATAATGATTCACCTAACATTAAATTCATTAAAATTTATTAGTTCATATGATAAATATTCCATTAACGAATTCACTTCATTCTGGCCTTGCCTTTCATTTGTTTGACATGACCAATTAGCATGAATCCTTTTAATTAAAACCATGGATTTCAAGTTCAACTAATAAACTTCAATTTGATGCATTACAGAAATATGAAAATCATTTTAATAAACATGAAAAAAATATTCATTTACATTTAATAAGTCCTATTCATATACTTAATTATGTTCTCTATTATTTCATTTAAATCACCTTCTTACATTTTATCACATACCTTAGGCTGGTCTAGTGGATGTGAAATAGCACAAGATATTAAAATTTTCGTGTTTAAATTCGAAATTAGTATGAGGAGGCTTCCCATTAGTGCCAACGTGCTTGAGAACACCATAACAATGGCCCAAAACTGTCAAAACACAAAAAAAATTTATGGAATATCAATATACCTAGGGAGTTGGGAGTTTTGGACGCAACCACTAACAACCAATCACATATTTGGAAGAAGCATACTAAAATGATTATTAATGATTATAAAAAAGTAATATATGTTCAATAAATTACACCTGATGAAATCGTTTAGCCCCACACATCAATTAAAAATAAAAAAACCTGAGGGATGAGTTATAGACCACCACCTCGTACTCATACAACTCTCCTCATCTAGTATCACCCACTAATTTGGCGTGGATCAATGTAGATCGGAAAAATGGGTATAAAATCATAATCCTTGATTGCAAGGTAGAGATAAAGATGAAAAAAATGATGGATAGAAATGAATCGAGTACTTACCATTGTGAATCCAATGTGAAAAACTAAAGCTCAATCTGATGTTGTAGTTAGGAGATCTCTCAATATAATTACTTTGACTTCAAAATATATAAAAATGGAGAAATTGTGGTTCATCCCACCATATATCTAAATAGGAAATAAGGATAATTATAATTATATCATTAATGGTAAATTGGTAATTTTTACTAAAAAATTGTATTTGCATGGTTTGGATGCATAGTTTTCCAAACCATGTGCCAATCATGCATAGGAACATAGAGAAGAGGGGGAACTCACATGGTTAGGCTGAATGGTTTGAGAAACTATAAGCCAACCATGAAATATAGATCCTCTCAAAAATGAAGATCATAAAAATGGTTTAGAATAACCATGCTCTCTACCCTCATAGTTTACACTAATAGTGTGACATTCCACATTCTCCAAAAAGGATGGGTTCCTAGCTTTTAACAAGTCTGGGGAACTGCTAATACATTTTTTATCTCATTAGCCGTCCGAAAAAGATCTATAATTAGTAGATTGATTTAAATTTAATGGATTCATACATAAGTCGAAAATAGGTTTCATAGATAAATGGCCAAATTCATTATATTTGTTGTAAAAGAAAATACATAGAAAATATTAGTGGTTACAATGATTTTTGAGTCAAAAAATGTTACAATTAATATGATTTTATGGGATCATAAGTTAGATATATTTTATAAATATAAAGTTTAGTATGTCATGGATAATTTTGGTTATTCTATCAAAATATAATGTGTTTAATAGAATATGACATGGTGAAGGATATATTTGTGTTTTCGCTCTTAAAAATAAGTTTTATTATTTTTTATATAATCACACTAATAATTTTTGGAAATATTTGAATTGATGGAATATGGATGAACTAGATTTAAAATGTGTTTAAGGACACTCTATTGATCACTAGAAGCAGAAAAAAATATCATAGAAACTAGATTTTTAAATATTATGGAAATTCAAAACTAGACCTCTAGATATATGATTTTAAAAATAAACCTTTGTGAGTTACTTATTATAGTAAATAAGATAAAAGTGATGTTTTGGGAAATTTCTAGTGATGAAATCCATAAATGAATGACCGGTTAACTTCATAGTTTTCAATAGTGTGGGAAGAATCTCTCAAGGGAATATCTTAAGATAATGTGAAAAGAATATGCTGAATATAATGGAATAAATTAGTAAATGTTCATTAAAAATTGAAGTGTTTATGTAAAGTAAGAGTGGGAAATAAATTTATTCATATGATATTAATTCAATGTCTTAAATGTTATGATTCCAGACATTTCTAAAATTGATTACCTAAAGGAATAATCATTAAATGAATCAACAATGCCCTAAAAATAATGGTTTAGAAATATATTTTGATATAACAATTGATGTTAATGAAACTATAAAAAAAATGATAAAGGTGATATATTTTTTAATGTTATTTTTTATTTTTAAATTAAGAAACATAATAATTTTTAAATTGATCATATTTTGAATTGTTTAATATTATTATTATAATAATGACGTATTGAGGTCAAAGATGAAAAAATAGTTTTAATGTTTTACAAAAGAATTTGAGTGACTAAATTATTATCCTATGTGATTTTGAGAGTTATGATTAAGTGGTATATTAGTTAGGGTAGATAAATTTAATGATGATCATTATTTTAATGGAATTACTTATCATTGGATGGTTATGTGGTTTGTGTATGTTGAGATTCATTAATTGAGTTTGAATATATGATTGGGTTATATGTTAACCTTATGTTTAATATGTGTTTTAGAGAAAATTTTAATCGAGGAAAAATGATTTTATATTTTCTACGAAATAGGTAGCCTATATGTATAATATGATCATTTATGACGAGGTAATTATGTTTAATTAATATAATGGACTTCTTAAATTTGAGATATTAAAGGATGAATTTAAAAAAATTTGAGAAATATTATTTGGTTATATTATTAATGCATATATAATTTTATTAACAGAATTATTTTCTTGTTTTATAGATTACATAATTTAGAATTTTCGTTTTTTATGTGATTTTATAAGATATTGATATTGTTTGGTGATAAATGTTGGGTTTCTCTCTAAAGAATAAGACTTCAAATAATTTTATTTTTTGGTGTCAAATTATATAATGCATATTTTAATGTGATTATTGATCAGTTATTCATGAAATATTTAATGATTAACCTTTGGAATTATTTTTAGGCTTTAGAGATCAATGTATTTCTTCATATAATTCATTATTCATATTGTCAATTATCTTATCTTGTGCTAACAATTTTCAATTTTGATAAATGGATAGAAACCACATATACTTATTTTTATACCATAGTGGATGTTATGGTATATTAAATGTTGAATTTAGTGATTTTTTTATGAAAATTACTACATAGATAATTTTATTTAAAATATTTCATAAATTTTTGAAAGAAAACTACTTGAAAAATAATAAAATGATGAAATTATAACATTATAATGCAAATAAATCAAGTATGTTTAATTTCATATATATATTTTTATGTTCATGATACAATAATTCGGTAGACATTAGTAAGAGGAATAAAAATCTATTCAGATATATCAATAAACTATCAAGATATTATTTTAGAAAACTATCTATAAATATTAATATTATTGAAGTACATTATTATATAAAATCAATGGTTTCCTAGAATAGTCTTAAATATAAATGATTTTATCCAAAGGAAATATAACCAATATGTATGTTTATCATCCACTACATTGATATGATTCTAGAAATGGTATAAATATGAGATAGAATTACAAAGGCTTGTTTTTTTGAAGGGTGTAGAATGTAAAACTCTATGATTTTCATTTTATATTCTTTTAAATGAATACTTAGTTTAATTTCATATACTACTCATAACACTAAGAATTAATACTCCATAATATATTATAGTGATATTATTATATAATACTGAATGTTATAACCAAGATGTCATTTTAGCAGGTATAATTAAGAATAATACCATTATGAAATATATATTGTATGATTATAAATATTAAAATGAATAATGTAACATACATTTCTTATCAATTATTTATATAGGAAGATAATATATTTTTTGTTAAAATTTTTAATTTTCTTAAAACATTTTTAATGTTTACCATGTATTTTTACCTTAATAGATTAAAATGATCACTATTGATATAGAATTGTATTAAAATGAATATATAATATATCCAATATAATTAATTAACCATTATTTATTTTTTTCATGGGGAAATTAATGAGGATAATGTCAATATATTCCATAAAAATCAATTTCCATAAATAATATTTTATATATATATATTTTAATTTATTATATTTAATTTCAATTATTTTTATAGAATTTATTTGATAAAATAAAATTTATATTTTAATTTATAACTTTTAATTTAACTTACGGTGATGATTTTATGCTTTTTTCAAAATGATATATTTTGATGGAATTGTAAAAAGTACCGATTTTTTTAAAATAATAATTTCTTTCCAATAAATCTATAATTTTAATGTCCCATTTTTTTTTTAATATAGCAAAAAATATAATTTTTTCAACATAAATTAATTATACATATAAAAATTATTATACGTTATTTTGGAATATGTTTATATTTATGCTTAAAAAGTAATTTTTATTTCAACAAACAATTTTTCATTGCCTTTTTAGACATTTAATAAATATAATTTCATACATTTATATAATATAAATCAGGAAAAAAAATTATTTAATATTTGGAATCATGTGGTTCAGAATTTTTAATGATTTTAATTTCATTTTTGTTTATTATTAATAATAAACATGGTAATAATGTTATCTGCACCATAAGAAGGGTAAAAATATTAATTAAGGTTAAAATAAATTTATAAGGTCAAAAAATAATATCTAAATTTATATTTAATGATATGATTACAAATATTATTTATATTTCTTATAAAGTAACCATTTTATTTTCAGTTTCTTCGAAATTAGTCATTATATTATTTTAGAACATTGAATAATTACTATCGAGCCACACCCCACACTTATAAATTGGATTCACCTATCAACATTCATCAAATATATTTTTCCTTAACAACATATAAAGACATAATAAATACTATTTTGGTGTCCCTTTTTATATCCTTGTGGTCTTGGTCTCACCAATTTACCAAACATAGAATGATTACGGTGTAATATGAATGAGGTTTTCAAAGAAGAAACATGAGTATTTATAGAGGGTTTTCAGGATTATTTCTTCTTCATGATCATCAAATTATTATTTATCCATGATTATATAGTATTATATTCATCTTCCACATACTAAAATGATGTTATTTTGATGAAATAACCATTTTTCATCTCTTTTTTCTACCCAATGGGAATGGAAAACATCACATCTTCATATTAGTGGACTACCTCCTCTACAAAGAGTTGTGGTTAGTTTATAACCACCAGATAATTTTTATGGTTAAAATAATAGAAAAATAAAATATTAATAATATTTATGAAATATTTATTATTATTTAATGAAACAAATTTCTTACCTTTTTCCCCTGCATCCGTTGGATAACAATAACGTTACTCACGAATACATTGGAACTACCACTTAGATGAAACGATGTGATTCATTCATCTTTTCCACATTACAATGATGGACATAAGGATATATATAATGAATAAATATGAAATTTATATCATATTTATGATTATATAGAATAATAATATTCTATACAATTTTCTTTTTCACAAAATATAATAATTAATAAAATATATGTGTGTTTGTATGAACAAACATCTCAATGAAATTTTATGATTCAATTTTCATGACATCGATATAATTTTGTCTCTCATGGATTATTTAATGTAAAAAATGATGATTATTAAGTTTTTATTATTTTGGTTTCAATGGAACTATACCCTTTCACCAAAATCAATGCATTGATGTTGCTTTGGTTGTATAAATCAAAGAACCCCAAAACTTATAAAGTGAACTTAAATATTTTAGTGACTAAATAAAAGATGTAAATAAATTAAATTTGTGAAAAATAATAATTTAATGAATAACAAAGATGTTATTATGAAATCATATAACCATTATAATTTAGTTATTTTTATTTGGAGATCATAAGATGATAGACAAGACATACGAGGATGAAGTTTCTTTTAAAATGTTGTTTTATTGTTTTCCATCTAAATCTTTTTATTCTATGTTGTTGTTATTTAAAATGTTTCATGAGTTTTGTGATTTATGGTATTAATATATTGAAGGTAATTATTTTCCAATTTTTTAATATATTTTTTTAAAAAAAAATTATAAATATTTTCCATATTGGTAATTTTCAAAATTGTATAAAATTGTAAAAAAATATTTTTTATCGTAAACAACATCAATTGTGTTTTATATCACCATTTATATAATACTTTATCAAGATTAACCAGAATGCTAAAATTATATTTAATCATTTATCATACAATTTTTATTTTAGAAAATTATAATTTCTCATAGTTATTAAAAAAATGATACATTTTCAATGATTATATCAAAATAGAGAATGCCTTGAATGTTGGTTCAAATGAATTTATAATGGTATTTTTTATGAAGATGTGAATGATTACAAATGTTTTATTTTTGATAAGGTAAATATTTATTATATTAATAGACATTCGAGTGAGATATAGACCATGATTATGGGTGTGTCGGATATCACTCTCCAAATAATTAAATAACGACAACTCGTCAAATGTAAAAATTGATTGAGATAACTAGGTAGGTTAATCCTATTGAATTAACAAGTCCCCTATTATTTTAGATTGGGGTTCAAACGTGAGTGACCATGGGTTATGAATATTATTCTCTCTTATTTCTATATTATTCTTGAAAAAATGGGTCTAAATGGAAATATATTAATTTCATGATTTATAGATCATTTATGAACATTTAATGGAGAATTGTTCTGAAATGATTTAATGGTTTCCCAAATTATTCAATATCTTGTTATGGTTTTACTTTAAATAATAATAGGTATTCAATTTATTTCGGTGTTAAATGTATTATATTTAAATTTGGATTTATTTTATTTATTTTCACTTTTTTATTATAAAGAAGGTAATCATTTTCATGGGTTTTCATTTTTTCAAAAGAAAAATGGTTTCCAATATTTTTATGTCCATTTACGATCATTTGGTTCTCACCCGTTGTTTTTATAAAAATTCGTTGGATATATGGATTTTTTTGGAACTATATAAAGGTCTAAAATTATACTATGTTATTATATTAATAAAGAAAATGATCCGTGAATAAAATTGAGTTATCAATATAAAGTGTATTTTTTTTGTGGATTAAATATACATTATGTGTCAGTATTTCCGAAATAATATATAATGGTTTTCCTAATAATCTAAAATTCTAAAACTAAATGTTCATGAAAATTTGAAAAAATTAATTACATTCTATTAAACTCATAATTATGGGTTACTAAAGGCATTTGTAGTAATATGATGTTTATACTCGGTAACTATGTATATTATCGTTGTATGAAAATTAATCCTCAAGACTCCATACTTGAGAACCCCCATATAGAAATAGATCATCAATGAAATGTATGGGGTCATTTAATGATATCTTGATATCTCATACAACTAATATACATTTTACATATATTAAATGTCATGTTACATATACACTTTATTCATTGATGACAATAAATCAAGAAAACCCCTTTTAAGGATATATTCCTAATAAAAAACCCCACCTTCCACTCTCCAAGGTACAAAATCGACAACTATTTCACCACCCCTTACATCTATGAAACAACCAAGGGAACTCAATAATGAACCCAAGTCCACGTGAGAAAAATTTAAATCTTAATATATTCCATACAATACATTATCTCCTAGTCATGTATACACCAAATATACATTATAAAACCCTAACGTTGGAAATCATACAACTCCCACTCCCATATCTCAACCTAATATGATATAATGATCATTGAAATATATATTGGATCATTCTATAGAACCTATAAATCATAAATTGGAGATATATGTTGACCATTATCAATCTATGGAAAATCACATGGGAAATAACACTAAGAATCATATAATTTTATTTTTTCTAACTAGATTATTACATTATTTTTTCCCTAAACAAATTTTCTCAATCACAAAAAATATCATGATTCATATCCTCTACTATGTATAAACCCCTATAATCATCATTATCATGTTTAGGGTGCTTAGTCAGTTTTTTTCCTTTGCATCAGATCAAATGGGGTCTTAAAAACGTGTTCCACAATATGTCTCTAATGAAACATCACACACTATGGTTGAAAATCACTATTTCTCTACCATTCCCATAAAATCCCCACTTGTTCCTATCTCAAAAATATATGATATCACTCTACCAAAACTAGTGATGCCATTATTTCATTACCCTCTCCACTTTTACTCTTCTATGGTCCATAATGAAGAGAGGGAGTTACCATTCAATTTTGTCTTCTAATATGCACTATATTGTAGACTAACACCATTGGTATTAACACATAAATTGGAGTAATTTCGATTATTATATAATTTTTTTGTGAAAATAATAATTATCACCAAATCACTCAAACATATAAATGAAATTAAACCTCAGATATCAACATGTGAATGATAATAAATATATAAAGACATTTCTAATATAAAATAAAATATATAAACCTACAATAAAACTCCATAATTTTATCAACCTACAAGATTTTAACGTACAAATAATTCCCCAAAAAGCCTCCTAGAAATTATAAAAATAGTTTATATTCATAGGGAGAGAATAAAATTTATACATAGTATGGTCTTACCCAAGGTATCCTATGAATATGTGGAAATAGCATACTAAATCAGTAGAGAAAAAACAATTGAAACAATTAGAATCAAAATAGATCAACAATCCATCCCTAAATCATCATTGATCACTCAAAATATAACACATGAATGTATTAATATAATAATTGTATAACATTTATCAAATGGGAACACATCCACTTCCCTTATCGTGTTTCCACTCAAACATCCAAATGTCAAACAATATGTGATCATATCCCTTCCATTTCATCACATCACCATGTATTCAACCAACACTGATGTGGTTTGGGTCAAAAATCTATATACCTAATAATCCAAAAATTCCCAACATTATGTACGTGAATCAATTTTATCATTCGGATGTCCCATTTCACTATTGCATCATCACTTATCCATTCAAACCCACATAAATATAGTAGTAGGTTATCATGAATGGGGTCTAAATCTACTGTGTGACCTCTTATTACCATACATGAACCCCACCATATATATCATCCTCTCATCGTCCAATATCTCATATAATTGTCCCATTGTGTATCAGAACTTTCCACTAACTGGGTAACTACTCAATGTTCTATAGTTAAAGGGAGAGTGGGCAACATGGGGTAGTATGTTTTCATTTTCTCACTATAAAGATGTTTGGTAAAACACCCCCCCCAGAGTTGGTTTTATATACATAGTAATAAAGTTGTTGGGGTGCATATAACTATAACATGAATATAAAAGTATATATATATATATATATTTAAATCCTTGAATAATTTCTTAAAGGATTCACATTAATAAATCATTATCTTTCTCATATTATCAATATTGTACTAACATTACCACATAATGCCACTACTAAATGAAACTACATGACACCAAACTTCCAAAAATGCCCACATTCCATTCCTTCAACAACAAATTCAGACCATTTATATATTGTTACACTAAATTTCAATATTAATAAATTAATCTATTAAATAGCGTTTTCAGAGATGAATCACTTTAACCAACAACCATAATAAATTTCTAATTTTGTCTACTTTTTTCATGATTTTTCAATTTGTTAAACCAGTTACAACATAAAAATTCTAGTAAAATTTAATTAATTTAAATCCCATATGATTACCCTTTCACCATTTTCCGTCATCATATCCCATATCTGTAAGGATAATAAAATAAGTTAACATACAAAAAAACATATAGAATCTTTCAAAATCTATCAGTATAAACCATCACTCAATCCCAAACCACATATCAACTACCACACTTCCACTAACTACAACTCATAAAACACATGAAACTATCACCCCCATCATCGTATGATCACCATAAAGGCCACATGACCATAGATTCAACCATAAATGTTCCAGCAATAAACCGAAATATTCCAATAAATATAAATCAATTAAATAATTATTGGGGGATGGTTATCATTAATTTATTATCAAGTGAATGTTTATTTTGATATATATTCCTTAATCACACTCAACCAATACATTATCCACATATGTGTTAATAAAATTTTTTGAGTGGTTCTTTTATAATAAAAAATGTTCCCAATTTATAGAAATGTTGTAAAATTTAATGTATCTAAAACATGCAAATCACAAAAACGTATATGATTCAAAATAAAAAAATTTCAATAATAGGGAAATTTATAAACAATAGTTATTACATGCTTTCAAATAAATTTCAATTTTATTTTGTATATATTATTTTTATAATCCATAACACCCACCCACAGTAAAAAATAATTCTAAATACACATTTATACAAAACATGGGGAGAATAAGAATCATGCATATTAAAATTATGTTCCAAACCATATGGAATTAAAAACATGGGAAGAAGTAGATGATACAATAGGATTAATATCACCAATATAATCTCTTGATCGATAATGTAACACTTTAATATATTATAAGAATATGACTGATAGAATAATTATTACCACAAATATACTACATTGCATTAAAAAAAGGGAATAATGTTATTTAACATGACTGAAATAATTGGAGTGAATTCTTATAATCTTTGGTAGATAAATATAAGTTTCATGAAATTTTTTTTGGATCAAACATAAATGAAGGAAACAAGGAAATAAATGAGTGATGGAAATCACATACATTAAATTCCATACGTTGATCATGTAATATATCCAAATATTAATGTCTTTAAGCATCCTTTTGTATATAAGATTAATTTCATTTCATTTTAAACAAAAATAACAACCTAGTTAAAAACATGGACTATAAAGAATTTCAATAGAATTTTTAGTCATAAAAAAATATTTTAAAAACATTAAATCAATTAATTAATTCAATTTTTAATATTAAAATATTTATCACCTAATTTTTTAAATTGGTTTTATTAAGGATTAAAAAAAATTTAATACTTTTGGACCAACCACGCTACCAAGTGAAGCTACCGCACAAAGAACTATTATACAACATGATTGAACTAAATGAACACACAATGGGACTAACCAAACATTTATGGAAGTAACCAACCACATGTACCACCCAAATTATTTCATAATGGAAATATTTACTGCATTTTCAATCATGTAATCATGGGAGAAAACCTATAAAATTTAAAAAATTAAATTGGTCTTAAAATTCCTCGTTAATTTTCAAATACTTTCTAAATCACAAAGAAGTGTTTCTGGGAAACTATGAGAGTACAATCATCTAGTAAACCACATGTAACATTGCCTGATCATACCTAACATGAGCCATTATATCATCTACTATACTTGGAAGGTCATGTCAGGAAGAGGGATAAGTCATCAATCATTTTTGTTACTAACATGAATGTTTATAGAAAATACCAATAACCTATAACATGTGAGATTTGGTAAGTATATTAGACTATAGTGTGGTTCATATATAAATAAGAAAACCTAAGAATAATGTACCACACACAAAACTAACCTATAATGTTTACTAACATTCTACAAATATAACCCACAAATATCACCACAATTCCACTCCTATAAAAAACTACTTCTATATATTCATTTTTTACACTTTATAAAACAATTATAAATCCCTCATCCCTCGACAAAAAAAAATTGAAATTAAACCATAGTTACCCATTTCATCAAAATGTTGCACCATTTCCAAATTTAACATTTTTTTGTCCACTTACATGAATTATGCCATTTAATTATATATTTTATTAAAATACATTGCAATCCATTAACCTTGTTATTTCTATTAATTAAACTATAAATTACTAAATTATAATTCTATTCACATCCCATAACCATTACCCATATCGTCTTCACCAAACCCAATCATCTACTACCTATAAAATAAAACATTACCCCACACACATCACAAACCAAGAACCACCACATCCTTCTCAATGAAATCCTCTATTTAAAAACATGGAATGTTAGCTAAACATCCTCAACATAATCTTTGTTAACCACTCATCCCCAAAATAATCTTACAACACATAATAACCCATTATTAACCTCAAAAATGTATCCATAACAACAATAATTTCATCTATAAATATATTAACATCCCCACAATATTGTAGTAACAAATTTACCACATGTATATATATGAATATTGTCTTTGTATATAACCAGTTTTATACAATACAGTTGTTCATAAAATTTTATAATAGTTGAAACCCATAACAAATCATAGCATTAACACATGTATATTTATATAGAACCAAAACAATTCATTCTACCAGAAATGAATGAGTATTAACCAATAATGAAATTAAAATTATTGAATGATATAAATAGAAGTGATTCATCCCACAAATTTAGATTTCATTAGGTCTATTTCATTATCATTTTAAAAATCATCAAAACCATTTTCCCATATAATATAAAATAATTTTAATTACACACACTACAAAAGGTAAAATGAGGATAATATATGAATCCCATATGTCAATAAGTTGCATCATGGAAATTCCCAAAAATAATAGAAGAATAAAATATCATCCAAATCCAAAAAATAAAAATTCCACCTTAATCATAATAATGATGAGATTTCACTAAAGAAAAAATATCTTCTAAATGTATAGAATCATCAAAAAATCAACCTATATAAATAAGAAGGACAAAGAAGAATACAAGAAAAGGGGATAATGACATCGTGAATTGAAGAAGTTAAAACCTATTGAAATATGAAATTTGAATCCTCATCAAGATGATGGATCCTTCTTAAGAGGGTTTGGATTATTCTAGGGTTTATAAGAAGAAATTAAAATACAAACAAACAGAGTTTCAACTCGCTACATAATAAGAAAAATGTTAGGAATTTCCCAAAAAATATATGGATAAAAAATGATCATAGTGGACCCATTTAAAACATGTTAAATTTATTTTAGTGAATTAAAATTCATTTCTCTATAAAACATTATATTATTTTACAATTTATTTTTTAAAAAAATTGACCATCACCATAGAATATTCCATGGAATAGAATTTTTTGTTACAACCACTTGAACAACCTCTCTTGAGTTATGTCATGACATAGATGAGATTCACTCATTGTTTTATCTTACCATACATATAAGTATGGCTTGGAGATCCCATTATTTTTAATCATGCCCTATATTACATAGATCGACTACATAAAAACTCTACACTATCATGAAAATAAATAAAGGTTGTCCATGTTTCTTTATTTTCAATAAAGAAATTCACAATGTACCATTTCAAAAACAATAGACACCACTAGTGTGTAGAATACCCCACCATGGACATTCACCGAACATGGAGAACCCCCAATACATAAAGTCGTACCAGGTCTTTTACCATCAGTCAAGATAGATTTCCCCTTGGATATAGGTAAATTATTTTGATAGTACAATTTCTACCAAATTCATTTTATACAGCATATTTCACAAAGAAAAAAATAGATAATCCCTGTGGATGAATCTATGGAATTATATTTCACAACACCCATAGATTTCAAATTGACCTCACTACAACTTCCACTATGCTTATCATTATGATCATAGTGAACCTCTAGATAGTGAAAACTCAATTAACACATCTATAAAAACATTGGACTGCCTATCAACTATAAAATGTACTAAAAATATAAATGGAAGGATTAAAAAAGTTCTCTTAGATAATGAATTTGTTTTTTTGTCTAAATGAAATTTATATTTAATTTTATTTTATGGGTGGTAATATTTACAAATCATATCATTAGTGTTTAATGATTATTGTGGAATCTATTAAATGATTGAGATGAAACATATATCTAACAATATATTTTTAAAATTATCACCATAAATATATCAAGTTAATTTAAATAAATAAATACATATTGGCGATTTTTTAACAATATAGAAATATTATAAGACAATGATACAACGAGTTGAATTTTTATATCGCTAAATCGCATCATATATGCAGTTATTTTTAAAATGATAAGATATTATCCAATACAAAAATTAATTTTTATATTGTTTTAAAGTTATTAATTTCATATTCCCTTATTTATGAAAAAATATATTTTTATATGATGTCATAGAATATACTATGATGTATATTTGGAAATATTGTTTTCACCTTAACTCCCCAACTGCATTACTGGATATCTCAAAAATAAATTCTTCATTATTGTATTTAAAATGATATGTGATTTAGGACATATAATAACAAATAATTGATCTCTGATATTTATGGTAAAATTAATAAATTTAGAAAATTATATATACCTCTTTTTTTATTGATGACCATAAAAAAATCTACTTGTTTATTTCATAAAAAAAAATGCATGATTACATCATCTAATTCATAAATCTTTATTTTTTATGTATGTATTAATAGAAAATGATTTAATAACGGTATAATGTATTCTATGTTAATATTATTTTAATATTCATTAATTTTATATCAGTAAATATTTTATTTTTTCACTATTATCCTTCTATAGGGTCGTAGTTTCATTCTATTAAGAGAATAATTTTTTACCCATTCCTTGTATGATATTATTTTTAAAAATCACATACATTGATTAGAAATAAAAATAATCATACTATCATGCTTATCTTATTCTGTAAAAAATATATAAATTGAGAATTTTTATTTTTGTAGTCACCGCAGATATGATTATATATAAGGCCCCCAAATCAACACCATGTAAATTTTTAATAATATATAGACAACATTATCTTGTGATCAAATTAAAAAATAAAAAAAATTTATACATCCAATACTAATATTCACAGAAATTGGGAAAACAATACTATTATAAGAATTTTTATCATAGTAAATCATTATTCTTCATGTTTATAACACTAGACTGAATAGATATGTCCTTGCTGAATTGTTATGTTACAAGATTCATGCCTCCCCGTACACAAGGAGTTACTGGCTGGGAGAAAGTTTCTGAAAACGTGAATGGGAATACCATACCTTAAGTAACAATTTCCATACACAAGAATCAAATTTTTTTTCAAAATCCATAAATAGCATACAAAATAATAGAATATCATAATGTTATAAAAAATTAAATATGTATCATAAAATACAAACAAAAAAATTCTTAATGTGGTAACTCATCAAATTGGTCATACAATAATAAAATAAACTAAAAAATATAAACAAAAGTATAAATATTATCCTATGTTTTCCTCTATTCTCTAAACTCCACATGATCGTCCCCCAATTGTAGGGACCATTCACATAGACATATCCATGAATAAAAAATCTTAATGTGTATTGAGATTCCCATGAAGGTGTGATTATTAACCTAATAAGACACCACCAATGAATCCTTAACAAAATTTTTACTTGTCAACAAAGGTCATTACCATGAGGTTTGATAGATAAAAAATATTAAACCAAACATATGATGAGAGATCATGTGCTATCCAAAATAAAATATTCCCTAACAAAACATAATTTATCTCTATTCGAAGTGAAATTTTATATACGTCATCACATATCGGACCATCCAGGAAGTCCAACACGTGTCTTAGATTAAGAGATATATCCCATCAAATAAAATTTCATTCCATAAGGTCATCACACTCTAAACTCATCCTTGAGATAGGCCACTAGGTCTTCATTGAATTAGCTATACAGGGACTCAACATATGTCCTCCATAACCCATTCTCAACATCATGTCTTCTTAGAATGTATCTATACTCTATTGTTTGTCTCAGGTTTATTCCAAAGGTATTTTTACCCCATTCCATCTACCCAGTAAGGGAACATGTCCATCATACCCCTTCTATTTATTCAGGTCCCATCCTCATCAACATCACACACTACACTAGAAAATTTTACCCATCTAATTGATCACCAAATGATGGAAATAAAACCTATAATCTAAATGCCAAATACTATCCTACAAATTCCATATATTCAAACAAAATAGGTTGTATCATAGAATATAAAAGTCATATCACATAATGAATAGGTATCATTGGAAACCCACACACACCATACAAGTGTCTCATTAATTCTATATCACACATTTTTTGTCATTGATATGAACACAAACACATAAAAATTCCAATCATGCCAGTAAAATTCATAGAAATGAATGATATATTAAGTAATTTTTATCGTATTTGTACCAATTATAATTAAAAAAAGTCATCACTAAACTATGCCTCTGAATTTATTATCCATAGAACCAAACTAAATTTATCAAAACTATGATCCGATAATTAACAATAATGAAAAATAATGTATCACGGGATTAGTGTTAGATCAACATATCCTACAAGATCAACCATTGTTGGAATATATAGATCTATTAAAGGAAAATATGAAGAGTATCAGGATCTAAAATCATATCCATCTACTATTCAAGAATTCTTGAAAAGTTAATATTTTAAATGATAGAACAAGATATTCCAAATTGAATTTATGATTCCATAATAGAATATATGTGGAGATTTATAAGAGAAGTGGATAAAAACGAATAAATGCCAATTACCTCAAATTCTCATGGTACGTTCCATATATATCCACTAAAATATGATTTTAGATGAAAATGAATTACTGAGAATTCCTAATAGAGACCCTAGGTTCAATATCCCAACATATTGGATAATGAGTGTTTTCAAATACACCCATAATTAAATTTTAAATTATATGACAAATTGTAATTTTAATAATGTTTTCCTAAAAATGATAACAAAAAATTTGTAGTAATGATGCATGGCACACTTCATCAATAGTGATCTTGTACAGTTTAGCAACTCGTTCTTGGAAATCATGCACAAACCATGATATTCCTTCTATATAATGCTACAATGTTTCCTGGGGGATGTGACATAGTTAGATATAACCATGAACTAATTGTGATACATCTACTGTATAAATAATCAATCCTTATTGAAGCCAAAATTTAATTTTAAAACAATAATTCTGTTTAATTCATTCTATGCGACCCTTTTAGGTATTGAGATTACATATTTAGGGTAAAATCGTATTTACAAGTTTGTATATTTTGTTGTAATATCTGGTTTTTCAATATATAATGTTCTCTATAATGACATAATTCCTTCATTCAAGGTAACTCACATATCATAAAGAATTAATTTATTAACATTTATAATACTCCTTAAGACCTCTAATAACCATTTAAAAATATGGTATGAGAAAAAAAACATTGTAAGGGACAAATGAAATAATGAAAATAAACTAGTTTGTCTGTTTCTAAACCATGATACCATATAAGAGAGTTTACCTTTGAAATAATAAACTTTGATAATAAATAATTATTTCATTACACATGAAATCATCTTTATTGTGATGTATTTCGGTATAAAACACATAATAAAAAACATAAGGGAATGTCATAATTATCATATTTTCTCATAAAACATTATAAAACCTGAAATTTTTTATAAAAAAACTTTTTACCCTGAGAGGGAATAATAAATCATTTAAAAAACATCATTATCTTACCTTAGGATGTCAAAATATATCACAGAAAACACATTTTCATCAACTGAAAATGCATGTAGGTTTCATGGGAAGACATATTCGGTGTACTATTGAAAGAACCCGTTTGATTGAAATATGAAACATGTTAAATTCAAATTTAATTCTCTAGATAACGTAATCACTATCCAATGTAGTAAAGAGCTATATCAGGATCATCAACCATTATTAACAATAAATAAGGAATGTAACAAACATAAATCAAATATACTCTTGAATTTATATAATAAAATATCATATATTATTTCATTTTTCAGATTGAAAAAAGCATATTTACATTGAGGGCTCTCATAAAAAAGGTGGAAACCCCTTTTTCATGGAAAAATATTTATAAAAATTATAGAAGAATGGAAAATAATATATTGTTTTGATATGCCATTAAAAAATGATGAGGAATATTCATAATGAATAATGATCATGATAATTGTAAATTCGGATGATTGTGTATATGATAAAAACATCTATTAATACATTTACCAAAAATGATAAAAATAAACAATTACAAAATCATTTAAAAGTATTCTTGGAAAATAATCATAATGTTAGTTAAAGAATTTATAAAATTATATATGACATAAATTAAAATATATTAATGAAGAACAAGAATTATTTTAAATAACTTTTACATGAAGGGGAAATAGATGAACAACTTTAAATGTTTTAATATAATGTCTAAATGAAAACCACCTTATGACATGATAACTTTTGAACCAATAAAAAATTGAGTGAAAGAACATTCATATAATTTTTAAAAAAAATTAATTTTCATATAATATTGAAAAAATAAATCCATAATAAAATATTATACACAAAATAAAATAAAACATATGTTGACAATTAGTTAATTATCAAATAAAGGGAATTGTTATTAGTAATACCTTACCTTATATTTGAATCATCAAGTACACTCTTTGAAATCAAAAAAATAAACACATTTTAATAATTTAATTTATTTATTACCATTTTTATTTTTCTAATTCCATCCATTTCGGATTCAACTATGTTATATTCAATTACATAACTGGTAACTTTCATGTCTGATGTTTTTAGGACATTCCAACCATATATCCAAATTTCCCTTGGTAAGATGAACATAGTAAAACAAATCAAGTTTATATCATTTAAAAAATAATAATATGTTAAAATTATGAATTTTATATATTAATTATACATTTCTAAATAACCATGTTTGGTGGTTAGGAAAAATAAATCTTATTACAACATATATATGATAATTCATATGTATGGGTGAGTAACATGTCCATTTTCCAATGAGAATGAGAGAAAGATGGTGAGTATAATTTTTTATTTAAAAAATTATTATTGAATAATAATTATAAATGTTTTTCTTTCAATATATTTATATATACTATCCATGTGTGGTAGTGATGATTAATAAAATACATCGTTCGTTATAGTGGTAGTTCACACATACAAAAAAGTAATTATTTAATTATTCATTGAACAGAAAAGAAATAATTATAAAATATATTAAACATTAAATAAATGAATATGAATAATATATATCATATTATTTTATTTTAATCAATAATGATATCCAACAATAATATTTGGTGATGATAAATTAAAAGGAATCATCTTCACGAGGAACTAGTCTACGTATACTCAAGCAAGTTGTTTTTATTATACATTAGATTGATAAGTACATGAAATAGGGTTATAAAAAAACCATAAATACATGTAAATATAATATATATATATATATGTTATAATATTTCTGTGGATAATAAATTTTTGAAGTTGTTAAAAGAAGAAATAATATAAAACACTTTTTTAGTAAGTATTCATCTTCTTCAAAAAACCACATTGAATTTAAAACTAAAGAATAATTTGTATTTTATTCTAATAAAACAAGTACCAATAATACATACATATTGGTTTTTTCATTAATATTTGGTAAGTTATATTATGAGTCAATGGTTTCTCGATGTTTGGACAAGAGAGGATAGGGGATGTCCTTTTATATGTTTGGGAGAGGACACACTTGGAAATTTCGAAAAGACTAAGATATATTATTGTGTTAATCAGGAAAAGAGGATATCAAATCTAAAATTTTAACGTATGGATGATATAGGGTCAAAACAAAAAAACTAATAGGATTTATGAATATTTTAATTCATTTTAATTCTTATCATTTTCATTTAATCCTTTTTAACCCAATTAATCTATTACTGTAATAATTTGTATTTTTTATGAATATACTATTATGAATGAAAATTTAAATGAGCTATCTAAAAAATAAGAAAATTTTAATTCTTTTTTGGAAATATATTTTTGATGAATAAATATCAAAAAATTTAAGAAATTAATTTATCATTAAAAACTAAAAATGTGATGGATTGTTTTTCGAAAATTTATTTTTTAATCCTAGAAAAGAAATTTTAAAAAAATTAAGAATAAAGATAATTTAAAAGTAATTAATTATATTATTTATATCAAAAAAATTTTTATGATACATTAACATCAAATTAGAAACATAATTGGAATTTTTGATTACTTTATTTAATGAAATTAAATAACATATTAACAAAACATTATATTTTCCATTATTTAATGAAAGATAAGTATTTTTCCTAAAATAAATTTTTTTTTAATATTATATTGAAATGATTATTTATAAATGAAATTAGTTTCCTAAAATAAAATATCAAAAAATTATAGAAATTAATGATAATTTTCCTGCTCAAAATGAAAAAAAACTATTTTTGGTGAGAACTTAATTTCGGATGAATAAAATGACATTCCTAAAAATTGTTTAAATATAGAATATGGATTTATATAGAAAATTAGTTTTATAAATCCATTATACATAGTTTTTATAATTTTTTATTCCTCTACATAATATCAATTTTACTATTAGGTTATAATACTCCCATTTTATAATTATATTTTTATAGTATATCACATTTTATAAAAATAATAGTGTTTTGTGTAAAGAAAATTTCAAAAATAGTTTTAACCTAAACTAATTTATCGGTTCTTATTATCTATTACATTAATAAAATTTTATCCTCATAATTTTATCTCATTCATAAAAATGGTTTTATAATATTTTGTAAAAAATCAAATTATAGGGAGTAGAAAATAAAAAATACAATCTTGGAAGGAAATAATTTTTATTAATTAAAAACACAATTTTCAAAAACCCCGCTTCATACAATGGGGAAATATAACTATAATTTTAAAGCATAAATGAGACAAATAATGGTCACAATAAATAACACATAATTTATTCCCATATATATTGACAAAATAATTAGGAAATGAAAATGTAGACAAAGAGGATAAAGTAATGGTTTTATAAATAATAGCGAGTGATTGAGAACATGGTAACCACATAACCATAAATTTATAGAAGATAAATAAGGCCATTAATTCTTCATAAATTATTATTATAGGATATTATTTAAAATATATAATCCTTTTCCATGAGTTGAATTATTATTTTATTATAAATTTTGATATCAATGTTAAAAATATTTACTATATTTATCTTCATATTAATAATTTAATTTCATAATTTTTTATGTTTAAAAATGATTTTTCTCCACTTATATTTTATCTCTTACTATAAAAAATTGAAATTCAAGATGATGTTTCTAATGTTTGATGCAACTAAATAAACATCAACTGTATCTGAATATCATTAAAAGGATAATATTTCATTCCTCTAATATTTATTCATTATTCGAAACCAAAATGGTTACCATAATATTAGACAATATTCAATTTGAAAAAAAAGATTAATCCTAAATCTCCAAATCCAAACAAATAACAAAAAGTGAAATGTCAATCTTTCCATATATTAATAAAAATAATAATATTAGAAATAAGTGAGACCATAATTGAAACTCAATCATTTGGATGAGGGGATAATATATTCATCTAAGATTAACATAAAATTTATCTATAAATAACATCAGTCACTAAAAATGTCACATTAAACAATTTATTTTCCCTAATAATTAAATCTCCATTATATGGTAATCATACCAAAAAAATAATTCATCATAAAAATAAATCAAAATCAACTATACTCCCAAATTTCTACTCATATATGATTCCAAAAATAGAGTCACATTTTAAATAATAACATTTTCATTTATCATAATCAGATAATTGTCCCAAAATAATGAACTTTTTTAAATATAATTCTAATTCCTTGGTCACCAAAAATATTTTTAGACCGATGTATATTTATTTTATATAATATATTATAACAAAATGGTATAAATAGTTTATCCAAATTTAATATATTAACCTCAACATAAAATATTTTATTAAAAATAAATTTTATCCATATCATTCAACTTATACCCATCAAATATAACGTCATTATTTTTAAAAAAACCATTTATTAAATTATAAGTTAATATTCTGGTTTATATATACCTAAAACATCTAATAATACACAATAATTTTCTCAAAGTACTCAAAAAAGATAAAATATATAAAGATTATTAATTCCATTAAATGTATGTTCATCCTTGAATTTATCACTACATCATAACTCTTTAATAACTAATTTTATATACCTTAATAATTTAAATTTTTTATAATCCGTTAACTAGTTTTTTCATCATATTATTTTATACTTATTACTTATAATAAATAATATGAACCATGTCTATAGACTGATTAATATCTAAATAGATGAAAAAATATCATTATGTTTATATATCATTCATAGTTTCATAGTCTTCGACTATAACAACATAAAACATTGAAAACAAAACTTTCCAATATATTTTGGATAATTTCATTGATACATAACCCCAAAAAATTTATATTCTTACTTTTTATACACCCAAAATTGAAAAAAATTAATTGATATATTTGGGAATAAATATTTCCATTCAAGCGGTTAACAAAACTCTATCTTTTTTCCTTGGTATTTTATTTCTATATGGCCTCATTTAACATATATAATTAATATTAACATTTATTTATTATATTTCCTCAGGCGATTCTTCACACATTCATGACACATAGGATGTTGGATCATTTGACCTTCATTATCATTATTACATGAACATCAATTAAACTCCATTTTCCCTTATTTTGCGCGTCAAGAAACTCACCTAAGCTTAGGTTTTTGATAATAAATCATGATATCTTGTCATGTATGACCATAAATTTTATCAATACTAGTAAAATGATGATTTTTTTGACCATTTAGACATCAATCTTATTGTCCCTCAAATAATTTTATTTTTGTTCCTAATTTTTTAAACTTTTTAATAAAATATAAATAGTTACATTGAGAATATTAAATAAAAATAATAAAAATCAATCTTATATATGGTGGATAAACTTTAATATATCCATATGTAATCAATATTATATTCAATTATTTTTATTTACATCATAATAAAAAAATTCCAAAACATATAAAACTTTCTGGTTATAGAGGTATTTTAACTTCTTCTCAAATATGATCCTAACCTCAAAATTTAACTAACAATTAAGTCCAATACACACTATAAAGTTTTAATCCAAAATACATCCAATAATTAAAATTTTAAATAAATTTTTTTTCTTACATTCTTTGATATCGTTCCCAATTTTGGGTTTTAGATAATTAAAACAAACTATTATATTACGGTGTGGTCATTTCTACAAAGTGTATAATATTATAATAAATAACATTTTTTATAAAGACATATGTTCTTCATTCATGTTAACAACCAAATAAGGAAAATTGAAAATTTTTATGTTTCTACTAATATATAAGTCCTATAAAAAATCATTCAAAAAAAGGAGATAAAAATTTTAAGTACGAAATCTATTAAAATAATAGGAAAAGCATGTCTGTCCATTATAAAATTGAGAGATCATAGTAGAGTGTTTTTCATTAATAAAATAACCATTGATCTGAAATAATATTTTTCAAAAATACGAATGAATATTTAATACCATTTTTTTTCATAAATC
The DNA here is from genome assembly GCA_963277665.1 of Viscum album. Lineage (NCBI taxonomy): Eukaryota > Viridiplantae > Streptophyta > Magnoliopsida > Santalales > Viscaceae > Viscum > Viscum album. The sequence goes on along the minus strand of OY728133.1, from coordinate 1,860,083,744 downwards.
ATATTATATGAAATCATAAGCTAAAAATAATACTCTAAATAGGTTCTTATAAGACATGGAAATGATGGGAAAAATTATTGAATATATACAATTTACCCTTAAAGTTCATATTCATTACATCAAATACCCAGACATTAGATTACCTTATGATATAAAAATATTTACATGAAAATTAATTTCATAACATATAAAATATATGTAGGTTTCTTGGTAATTCATCTTAATATAACCCTAAAAATAACACCTAAAATAACACTGAAAAATGGAATTTACAACTGATTTAATTACAATATAATTCTTTAGAGAAAATAATCCTTACATAATGTATTGGAGTGTAATATCATGTTTAATCTTCATTATAAAGAGTGTAAAAGGATGAAAAAATATATATTACTCATAAAATACTACATTTACAAAATAAAAACTCTTAAATTTATCATTTTAACACATATTTTGAATCACATTCAGTATTCTCATAAAAACTAGAATAAAAATCATTTTCCTTTAAAAATAGTGAACAAAAAGTCCTAGATAGATATGAAATATGATATTCTTCTAAAAAAACTAGGAAACCCAAAGAATAAGATACTTAAAAATTAATTTTATTAATATTTTTAAATTTAGTTGATTCCAAATATGAAAAATAATACATTCATTTCATACAGTTTAAGAAAGTCCAAAAATAACCAGTTTGTGAATCGTTTAAAAGTGTTATTCTAAAACCATAGAAATTATATTAAAAAATTGTTAAAGAACAATTAATTAAAAAAATTGTATATTAATAACACCCTTTAATCATTTTAAAGAAAATTTATATGTAGTTAAATCCTATATACATATTTTTATCAAAAACAAATGGTTTAAAATAAAATTTGGTTATGAATTGCTGAGTTTTATACAAATCAATCACATATGGAAAATAATGAACGGATTTTTTTTTGAAAAATAATTTTTAAAGAGTAAGGATAATATAAAAACATTGTTGAGTATAATACACCACACAATCAAAAACATGTGGTGAAAATTTATTCTGTCTCATTGAAATGTGATTGAGATAAGAAATACCTTACCTCAAGTCTGACTCATCTCATATTCTATTTAATTTTTTGAATAATAATCATATGATAATTATGTACATGATTAATTAAGGTCTTCAGGTTTATTTTTTTATTTTATTTTACCTATACAAATTTTATATTCAATTAAATTATCAAATAAGTTGATTTTTTACATTTTAAGGATATTTGACTCATATGTTCAAAATTACATCGCCTTATTAACCATGGTAAAATTATTTATGAATAAATAAAGTCATGAATACTAATTATGTTTCAATTATAAATTTTAAACATTAATTATACTTTTATAAATAACTCTGTAAGATTTTAATGAAAAATGAATTGTGTTACTTCAAGGAGATACTATTCCATACATAAACTAAAGTAATGATTCCATTTCGAAATGAATTTAAGAGAAAGATAATAATTTTCTTTTTTTAATTTCAAATTTATTATTATATCACATATAAAACATTTTTTTAAAATTATTTTATATATATCATCCAAGTGAGGTGGTGATTAAATATAATATACATCCGTTTTTATGGAAGTGGTCCTCATATACACATGAGTGATGTTTATATTTTAAAATTAATGTTAAAGAAGGAAATAAAATATGTATTTACCATTAAAAATAAAATTTATATAATACATAACATATTAGTTAATTTTAATCTATCATTATGACCAACCATAAAATTTTCTGATGAAAAATAAAATATATCATCTTAATGAGGTAGTATTATGCATCTACATACAAAATAGGTGTTTAATATCTCTTAGATGGATAAGTGGAAGAAAAATGGATATAAAATTACCATAATAGAATTTAATTATAAGGAAGATACTAATTTTATTTAATGAAAATGTTTAATAATGGTTTTAATGATGTCAAAAAATAAATAAAAATTAAACACTCAATTACGAATTATTCCTCTTATTCATACAATACCTTAATGTTTATAGCTAATCCAAATAAGCATGGTATTTTGATAAAAACAGAATCTCTAGGACATTGGATGGGATATTGGGAATTGAATTGGTTAGTTCATTGGTAATGACTTGACCCATCAGGCCCCACTTGGTTGGAGAAAGTCGGGACACCACTAACCCAATACCACCTCCAATAGGCTACAAGATGGTGAAAAGGGGTGGGATGGAATTAATGAAATGGGGGGCCATTTTCTAATGTACTTATATGAAAACACCAAAAAATCTACATTATAAGAAAAGATATGGTTAGAAGCTGTTTATTTGAGGTAGTTCTAGTTACCTTTAGAAAATAAATTTGATGAAAATATATATAATATTTTGGAGGTTTCATAAAACCATTGTGTTTTTTTATGTTCAATTAGAGGCAGTTAAAATTAAAATGACTCAAAATTTTAAAAAACACTAATCCCTTTCCTCCCCCACTCCCTCCTAGCATCCTTGACCACTCGCCCCACCCCCACCACCCCCAACATCCTCCTATCATCTCTTCAGCGGTGACCCTAAGACTATAAACTTATTTCTCCTAAACATCCTCATTTTCTCTCCTCAAAAGTAAACTCTAGAAAATGACAATGATCATAAATTTCCGAGCCTTGTGAATCTCCTTATGACCCAATCCCAGAAGACCATGCACCCCACAGACCTCCTCTATGGTTGGCTCTCCGGTGATTTTAACCCCCAACCCTCAAACCTCCCTCAACCAAGCTCAGTTTCCATCCTCGACAGTGAAGCGACCCCCCCCACTAAACTCCCTCTCCCTAGTTTCCATCCCCTCCCCATCAGAAAAAAATAAACACTTTAATGGTTACATCAACCATTCCATAAATAATTTACTTAGTCGAAATATAATGTACAGTGAAAAACCACCCCTTATAGTTATAGTGTAACTCATGATACAACATCATGAGTTTTTTTCTAATATAATTTATTATAGATTCATTTTTATATAAAATTCATCCTAAAAATAATATGGTGTTTATTCCCACATTAGGTTGGATCCATCAAAAAATACTACAAGAAATTATCATTGGATTATTTTTAATCATGTGGTTACATATTCTATGAATGTATAAATCATTACATAAACCGTAAGATGGATAAACGTTCAAATATCATAAAGATAAATTAAAAATGGAGTTGAAATATGTAAAATGAATCACATAGAATCACCCTACTCCCTCTTAGAATGAATTCAAAATTTATGGTAATTTCTTATTTGTTAAATCACATCATGAGATTGAGCTTACTGATAAATTTTTTTTATGAAGGCATAGATTCATATATTAGAAATAAATAATATTTTGTTAATTATATATGATAATATTAGTTTTTATGAATCATAATATTTTAATTCAATATGTGAGTATATGTTATTCCTGGTTCATAAATAATAATAATATTTTTTTTGCTAAATATAGATAGATATAAGATATAGAGTATCAATGGTATACATTCAGTGTTGATGATTGTGGGTTCTTTCATTAAAATTCATATAACCATAATAAATTGGTACATAAATTACTTAGAGAGAAAATGATAACTACATAGTTTCAATAAATACACAAACATCATTTTATAATCCATATTAAAAGGGTTTCTAAAATTTGTTGTTAATTATATCTTGAATTAGTTAAAATAGGGTTGTTGAGATTATCATATTCTCATTAATTGTGGATGAAACCTTTTAAATTATGAATCTACAATCCAAAACTCAAAAAATAATACAAAAAATGTAAAATAATTATGTATACCACAAGTACTCTATAATCTATATCGATAAAGTATACTTGATGATGATCACTGTGAAATAGTTTTCTTTCTCTTGCCTCTAATGTATTCATTTCAGTCACAAAATTCTATAAATACAATGCCTGAATTAATGGATCACAAAAATTTATTTGATCACTATATCATTGAATATTAATAAGAAATAGGTATAATGAGATAATAATCTAGTAATGGATCTTTAATACTACCACAAAAATATATGAATCAGATTCATTAATTTTCATTACTTTATTAAATTACATTTCCTAATAGATATATCTAATTTGTATCTATATAAATATATGCATGTTTTTATATAAACATTTATGAACATTATTATGATAATTTTTTATTATCAACCATTATATCAATAATTATAGTGATTAATATTAGAATAATAACCAATATGGAAATATGAATTGAAACATTATATTATATAAATTATGCCACAAATTTATCTTATTATTTGATATAAGATTCTAATAAATACACTAGGATTTAGTTATGATTATAATGTTATGCTCGATATATATAATAGTAAAATAATATAGTAATATATAATAGTTATTCATACTATATGTTTCATCCATTTCATTGAATATTAATTATTTTCACACAAAAAATAATTTCGTTTAAAGATTATTTTCTATACTTTTCAATTCCAAGGGAATCCATCAAAACAACCATATATTGTTTTATAAAAAACATTCAATTTTGAAAAATAAACTCTTACAATAATTCAAATTAATATTCCATAACCTAACATTGTAATAATACCATCCTTAACCATTTTAAAGGTAGTATTGTTGATAACAAAAAAAATTAGGATCTTAGGTGATCGTCATCTCAGAGCACACCACCACTACCTTCTTCTTCTATGTATCCAAGTCATAATGTTATTCATTTCAATACTAGAAAGCCATATGTTTCCATAGATGTATATGGTATCCCACAACATGATTCTCCTCTAGTGATTGATTAGTATTGCACCCCTCCATATAGGGTATATTGGTGAGTTACCGTTATTGGTAAGTATGCTATTTTTAAAAAAGAATTTATATTTTAGGAATTGTAACATGCATTTGTCAAAAATTTATAGAAAACCATTGAAATTATACAAATATGTTCAAAAAATATGTATTGGACCTTGAGGACTTCAAAATTATTATTCCAATTGATGGGGTTTGGGTTCCAATTGGTGACGTTGCTGGAATATATGGCCAGATTCTTGGGCATCTTGCTTAAGAGATGGTGATATTTCCAATTAAAGAAAGGATTGGAGGCTTATTCTTACAGCTTGGAAAAAATGATTTATTAGATACTAATTAAATTTAATATTAAATTTATATTCCTTAAAAAATAATTTAAAATATATGCGAAATAATTTTTAAAATAATGATAATAAGTTATGTTTTTTAATTCTATATGTTTATTAATTTTGATACCGCGGATTCCATTTCATGCTCATGTACTTTGAAACATTTTTCATGAAATATTTAGATTTTAAATGGATATTGTGGAATGAGTATATTGAAACTTCCTTGAGCTCATGATAAATGTATTAGAAAATTCATGATGGTATTCCTTGTGAGAAATGGAATCTCTTTTTTGATATTAATAGAGATTCATCTCATAAGGTAATTACATATTTTACATTATCATAAAAACAAAAACACAAGAATATTATAATTTTTATTAATGTTTCCTATTTTTTATATGAATTATCTATAAATATTCTATGAATCATGTGAATAAATTCACTCCTCACATTCCAGGGTCTTGTTGTTTTTCAAGAAAAAGAATTTTTTTTATTTTAATCATTATTATTTATATTATTTATATTATAATTCATGGGGTTTTCAAACTTGTCTACATTTTTTATAAAACCTAATGAATTTGGTCACTCTGTTGGCTAGATAGATATGTGGTTTAATAAGGGAAACCTAGTGTAGTTTGGTAAATGACCCTACTAAAGATGTGGGATTAAGTAATTTTAATTACCGTTTTATATTATTTAATTACAATAAAAAAGTAATAATGAAAAATATATTATAAAAACTTACAAGCCTTAAACCGAATTTAATTTTTCCCACTACATGGATCAAATGATACTCATTTGGTGACATTAGATACATCTAGCCAGCCCTTAATTAACTGGGTTTAATGCTTGTTTTTTTATAATACAATTTTAAATATTATTATTATATAGTTTTTAAATAACAAGAAAAAATAATGAAATTTTTTTATTATATTACATGGTGAATTTAAAATATTTTAGAAAGTCATTGTTAATATTTTTGAATTAATAGGTTTAAATTAAAAAAGTCTAAGATGCAAACCATTCACAATTGGCATCTATTTCCCAAAATGATGTAATTAGAATAATTTTAGCGATGGAGAGTCTCAGGTGTGTACATGGGATGGGTTTTGGGCCTAATCCATCAGTTTACATTGGTTGGGTGGAACCATCTATTTATACTACACCTGTTCGGGTTTCCAGTTGGGAAATTGATCGAAAATCATAAAGATAAATTTCCTGATTGAAATTAAAAAAGAAAGAAAAAGATTGTTATAGGAAAACAAAGGATCAATAGTGGTTGGAAAATGAGAATTATTTAGTTTCTATATTTTAGCATTTGACTGGAACGATCCCCAAGGAAATTTATAGCCTCATAAATCCACTTACTGAGGTAAATTCTAAATTCTATAGATCATTCACACATTTTTAATTAACACATGCAACATCCCAAATCCCTTTTTTGGAAATTTATGCCAACTGTAACTAAAAAATTATATTATATATTTAGTGAAAGATACTAATAACCACCACTAAATAATTTAACAATTAATGTAATAACTTCTCTAATGTTCTATTTTAATCAATTTCCAACTAAATATATCCTCACCACCGAGTGCCCAAAAAGTAACACGTATAAAAACAATCGCTCAACTATCAAAATCACTACAAAATGAGTGTTGACCATGAAATACATAAAAATTTAGAAATTAAAATTCCCTTTCTTCAATCATATTCGAGTATAGAAATATATAAAATAACCAATATATGATTTACAAATTAAATAATATAATTTTATAAATACTGCTAAACCATTAATTTTATTTTTAATATATTAAATATAAAAATATAATTTTTTTAATAATCTAATAATTATAATATTTAGCATAGGGAATCAACAACATATTTATTTTAGAAATTTATTAATTAGTGCCACATCAATCTGAAATACTAATGAATTGTGATGTTAGTAAATATGTTTTTAGTGTTTTAAAACACAAAAATACACGTTTAACCACCAAAAAATAACAATTGATATCATATTGATGTGAAATCATTGGACAAAAACCATTGATGTTTTTATGACATGTATAAGAAAGAAACATGTTTATTCAACATGCAGTGCTCTTTGAATGACTTAATAAAAAGTTTTAAAAGATATCATTATTTTAGAATTATGCAACCCGGGGACAAAACCATGAAAAGGACATCACATTTCCCTAAAATCATGGGACAATTTCAATAGAATTATTTTTGAAATATAGGAATTAGTGAAAAATCATTCCAAATTACAGTTTTTGTGTTATCATCGCAAAGGTGTTTTTAGTGTTAAAAACACTAAAACATGTGTGGAATTGTCAATATCATAGAAAAACATTTAATATTGATTTTAATTAATGGTAAAACCATCAATGAATTTTTTTGACATGTATTCATAGAAAACATGTCAATCCATCTCGTGATTTGGTTGGAATTACTCAGAATGAATTAATATAACATATAGAATCTTTTAAATAAATATGTTGGGGTAAAAAGAAAAAAAAGGACAAAATATTTCCCTAAAATCAGTATATAAAGATCAAATATATAATTTTGAAATGTAGGGACCTATGATACGTCAATATAAATTGAAATTTCCCATTATGGTTGTAAACTCATTTTTAGAGTTTCAAACCACTAGAATGTCTATAGAATAGTTAAAAACATAGAAAACAACATCATGTTCATCTATAGTCATCGAAAGACCACTTTTTTTTTTTACAATTAGACATAGACAAAATGTCAATCAGACTCACTGTGTGGTCAAAATTACACTGTATACACTTCTACATGCTATGAAATCCTTTAAAAACAACTGTTTAGGGGTAAATACCAAAAAAATTGATATATTGACATGAAATCAAAGTAAAAAAACATTAAATTTAATTTTTAAATATATTTATTTAATAAACATCATTATTCATAATGGTTTTTCCCATTATGGTTGTAAAAATATTTTTAGTTTTTTAAAATACAAAAAAATACATTGAATTGTTAAAACCATAGTAAACAACCTCATATTGATGTGAAATCTTATAAGAAATGTCAATAATTATTTTGATGTCTAAGTAGAGACAAAGAATAAATATGACACGTGGTGTGGTTGGAATGACTTAGTATACTCTTTTGAAAGTTATCAAACCCTATAAAAAAAAGTGTTGGGGTGCTCAAAATCTATCAAAAGATGTCAAATTGCCCTGAAATCATTGGAAATTGCATGTATATTTATATTTTATGTTTATGAACAGATGAAATGTCTTTATGAATTAAATTTTTTCTTTTTTTGTTGTGAACACATTTTCTGGATTTTAAAACACTAAAACATGCATGGAATGGTCAAACCCATAAAAATGACCTCATATTGATATGTAATCATTGGAAGACATCCTTTCAGTTGTTTTTGATGTGTATACATTGAAAAATCATCAACCCAATTAGTAGTGTGGTTGAAATTACTCGGTATAAACATAAAAAAGGTACAAAATCCTTTCTAAAAGTATTCGGGGAAAAAATAAGAAAAATGAAAACATATTTCCTAGAAAGAAAAATGAATCCATAGTACATTTAACACTAGAAACATGATTTTAGTGTTTTAAAGCACTAAAACTTGTATGGAAGTGCCTAAAACATACCAAACGACCTCATTATGTTGTGAATATATGATACAAACATTACATAGTTATTTTTTACATGTATGCAATGAAAAAACATCTATATGGATTGAAATTTGGTTATAATTAATTAATATACAATTTTAAAAGGTACAAAATCATTTAAAAGAATGTTTTAGGGGTTTAAATCTAGTAAAATGATGTCCCATTTCCATAAAATAACCAGAAAATTCCTATGAATTAATTTTTTAAATGTAGGATCCTATGACGCGCCATTCCGAATTACAGTTTTCCAAATACAGTTGTAAACACATTTTTAGATTTTTCTTAAAACTAAAACATGCATGGAAAATTCAAAACCATATAATATGAATTCATATTGATTTGAAATCATGGAAAACAACTGGTGTGTTTTTTTACATTTGTGTGTATAAAAATACATCAATCAGATGTGTGATGTGGTCATAACTACTATGTATAAGCATATAAAAGTTATAAAATATTTTAGAAATAATTTTTGGGGGCCAAAACATATAAAATGACATTGTATTTCCCATAAATCACATGAAAACAACCATATATTTAATTGTGAAAAGTATAAAGGGATTGCATGCCATTCCGACATTTATTTTTCCTATTATGACCATCTAAACGTGTTTTATTTTTTTAAAACACTAAAACATCCACTGAATGGTCAAAACCATAGAAACCTACCTCATATTGATGTTTTGTCATGGTATATCCACCAGTGATTGGTTTTTAAATTATAATTCAAGCTGTGATATAAAAATCCTTAAAAATTTTATTAAGAAATTTTCAAACACATCGCACACTACTTTATAAATAAAAAAGAATATTTACCCATCCCCTTTCTGTTTTAACTATTATATATTATATTATATAGGTATTTGAATTTTTTCAAACTTCTTCTGATTATATATTATTTGTTCCATGTTAAAAATATCGTCAATTTTTTTTTAAAAAAATTTTTGGCAACATTCTGAATATATTCTGAGTCATCTTTCTTTCACATTTATTTCACTAAATTTTTTGTTTTTCATTGTAGGTGACCGATTTTGGCAATATGTAGGAGGTTGAAAAATATGATCTATGATATTTTTCAAAAGGTAGTGGTGTTGTTTCTTAGTTTCCTTGCAATGTTAAAATTTTATTAATAATTCTACAAATATTGTTATTTTTTATCTTTAGAACTAATTTCTATTTACTTTTTTATAACTTCGGTTGAGATGGCATGGTTGGTTTCAGGTTATGACATGATGTGGAGGCAGAATGATGTAGTGGAGGTCTTGAAACGATTGTATATTGGGAATTGGTTATTGATGGACATATTTTGTTTGTATATTTACAGATGTATGGGTTGACATAGATTATGGTTATGATGACTGGATATTTTTATATGACTATGGATTTATGATATATGTATTATGAGTTTATTATATATACATGTTTTAGTTTATTATATTATAATTTTTTATATTTATTGTTTTTTATTAATTTTTTATACGAAATTGCTAATTTAGTGGAGTTTTTTATTAACATTCGCTAAATACATGGAATAAAAATGTTTAGTGGCGGTTATTCTTAACCACCACTGAAATATATTGATGTCAATATTTTATGAAAATGTTTATTATATTTTGTTTATATGTCCCCAAGATATTTTTCAAATAAAAAGACAGCCATTGAATAAATAAATAACCTTCCTTAAATTAGATATAAATGTCACATATCAAAACTGATGCTAAATTATAAAAACAAATGCAAAACGACTAGTTTCCATGAATTACATGGATAGTTTAATAATAGTTTACAAAATATTATTTGGAGGTTTAATCCATAATTTCATCACAAAAAATCCAATAAATACACTTTTTTTAGTTATCTATGAAAAAATGCAGTGTAAAAAATGAATGTTGCATATAGGATGTAAACATGCATGAAATAACCTTAAAGAATGATATGGTAGAGTAAAAAATCTTGAACCAAAATGAATGGGAAATAATACACCCCCAACCAGAATTAATCTCCCAACCTGGAAAATAATAGAATAAAATAGCCCTTATAGACTTTGATAATTATCAAAAAGCCCTAACCACAATACATTGTTAATTCTCCCTAGTATACCTTTGAATAAAAAAATTCATTTCCAATCTTTCCATCATCTTCGTATGAAAAAACTAATATTTCCAAAGACCATTTAGGGGTCAATATATATATATACCCACTATGATGACCTGAAATCCAAATATGGGTTGATATAGAGATACTACAAAATCTCAAATTAACCAAAATAAATAAGGAAAAAAACCCAGAAGCTACACATATATGTGCTTAAAAATTATCCCATTTGAGAAATAAATGAGATATCAATCCCAATTCTTATCCAAATCCAATGAGTCTTACTAAAGTTATATATTCTCATATTGGATTCCCAACATCAAAAGGTAACTCACCAGAATCAATGTGAAGGGGCCTAATCCCTTTTATTGTTCTCCACAACAATGGGAATCGCTACTACCATGGAAGACCCAAATGAAACTAGGGATCAATGATGGGGGAGTACCACTATATATATAGTGTTCCAATAAAAATTATAGGAGATTACCATCTCTCTCTGTAAAAAGTTAATGGGGGGCCCACACCTCGGTGTGATAGGGGAGTTCCAACCCCACAATCACTCTGATTATCAACCCCACTCAATTTCATAATCAATAACCATTTAAAGAATAATTAATCCTGAAACATCTTTCATTGTATATTTTATTCCAAAATAAGGACATAATCAAGTTATATGTGAAAAAACACTCAGGATAGGCTAATCATGGACAAAAATTTGAGTCCCAATGAAGAAGATACGAGAGGTATATATTTATATTAGGGTTATATATCATGTTCATTGGGGTGACATGATCTCCTAAATATTTTTTAATCGTATCCATATCATATCCTACACATTTATTGGGTTTTATTGTAGAACTACAAGACATGGGCTAGTAGTATATGTCTTGTCTTTACTGCCCGAAGCTTCTCGTTTATTCGTGGTAATACTCATGTTCTTCTGGCTCCTACATTGTATATGGTGGTCGACCTGGCCATTCATGTGTATGAGTTCAGGATCATGTACCTATGGAAATTTCCATATACCCCAACATTACATGGAATAACTGACCACAAATGGTATGTTATTTTTTCAATTTTGATCATGTCTTCACCACTATGCGAGGGTCACATTACATGTGGGGACGGACACACGATGTGTTATTTATTACAGCACCTGAATCCCAGGAATCATATACATGGGGGATACACACCATGTGTTCAATATACTACATACTATGTAGTAATTTTTTACATAGATTACTCATTTCTTGATGTGGTATCCAAATCCAATACCGCCACCACTATTTCCTCTATTTTACTACTCAAGATCAAATTGAAACAAACGTTTCAATCTTTTCACAACCTCTGGTGGGGTAAAAATGGATTTTGATTATGCACTCAATGTCTTTGCATATCCCATGAGCCTCTAATTTCCCATCACTTCATTATTATTCCCGATTCAAAATGTATCAACTACAATCTGTGTTAATCAATCCACACAATACCAATCGTTTCAATTTGAACGCATCCACCATGAATCCAGGGGTTCAATCTCACTCGAATCCACCCCAATAATTTTGAATCATGACCACATAGTCCACCGATGAAGAACATGAAGGATGAGTGGAGGAAAAGAACAAGAAAAAAATTAAAAAATTATTATTGTCCAAGGGAACACTGCTAAATATCATATAAATAGGATATCCCAGGGTGAGACTATAAAATGATAGATAATTTGTAATCACCAATTCAATTAATTAAAACAAGAACAAGTGAAGGTTGAATAATCACCGATCAAATAAAAATGTTCAAATCCATGATTTTAAAATTAAATTAAAATATTGGAAACCAAAATTGGCACATCCTACCATGTTTTTCTTAAATTTTTTGTGAATAATGTTATTTCTAGTTAAGGAGAAGTTCCACTTTTTTCTCTACCTCTTTATCTCCCTCGATATGATCACTTATCTTCCTCCGATGTGATAAATCAATGAAGAATGGTCAATGATCCTCTCAAATCCACCTTGGGTTATGCAGATAACTCTTGTGATTTTTTTAGTGGGTATTACAAAAGATTATATAGGATAATAATTTTAATAATATAAAAAATGATATATATATATATATATATTTGTTTATTATATACATCTTACTCCGCCAATCCTTAGGTCTAGTATATGGTAAAACATGTGTTCCTGAATAAACTATGGTCTTTGATTTTTGATATGAGATTCTATATGGGATTTATTCGACTATTAATATAAAAATATGAACATATGATATTAATATAATAAATATTAATATAATATCAATTTCTGGATCACTAGGCCTTAGAATCTCATGTCGTCTTAGCTTCTCAGTTTGAAAATAATCCTTAATATATTTCAATGTCTTATGAGGAAAAAACGAGGTCACTATATCATGTATGAACTAATATGATATTTATGTTTCTTGAAGAGAGGATAGGGGTGTCCTTTTATATGTAATAGGGAAGATATACTTATAAATTTTTAAAATATTAAAAATATACAAATGTCTTACTCAATCCATTTTCATTAAAAATGGACCACTTCCAACTAAATGAGTGTAAACAACCAAAATATAAAGATAAAAGTATTTCGAAATTTAATTAATTCATTGTAACCCTTATCATTTTATTTTTATCCCAATCATAGTACTTTAACTCTTACTCTGGTATCTATATTTTTAAACAATGTTAAAATCCAGAATGAATAAAATTGAAGTTAAAATGTGTACTAAATTTGAAAATCATGATCCAAAATGAATATTATATTTCTCAAGATTGAATTTATAGAAATGGATGAAATTAATTTAAGGTAAATGTAAAAAAGTAATGTATTTTTTTACAAAAATTGTATTTTGAAGCCTAAAAATAATATTATACCAAACTTATTATTTATAATGATTCCAACGTAATTCATTAGAATATTTATAATAGATGAATAAATATGTTTCATTAATATAATATTAATAAATATAATAGGAATTATAAATTAAATTTTTTAATTAAAATAAATAAAAGTTTTATAAAAACTTGTACATTCATTATTCAATAAAAATTCTATCATCTCCATAAAAATATATATTTATCTAGAAAAATATCAAAATCTCACCATTTTTTAATATTAACAAGATAATTCCAAATATTCTTTTTTCCTTCTTGAAATAATTTTTTATAAATGATAAAAGTTTATTATAATTTCAATGCACAAAATTAAATATAATTTTTTTTAAGAAAATATATTTTCTAAGAATAAAATTACTTTATTGAAAATTTATTACTTATATATTTAAAATTAATTCCTAAATTTTAATCATATGAATCATCTATATGTATTTCCCCTAATTTGGTCATTCAAATTCCTATAGAGAATTTAGTGGATATGTTTTAATGGCTATATACAAATAAAAAAATGTATAGTACAACCGTATTGTCATGAACAGAATCGGGTCACCATCAACTCGACGCCCAACCCAGCCCGTGGCAAGGCCCAAAGGGCGTCCCCGATCCCCACGGGCTGGCACAAGTGCCTGGGTATAAATTTATAGCTTTTGGGAACGATTTACCCGTACGACAACCAGAAACAACCCATAAGTAATCTGAAATCTGAAAGCAACACTACAACAAGTTTAACATAAAATCCCAAATGGGTCTCAACAAAAGGAAACTACAACCCAAACACAACCAACTGCCAAAAAGGTGACCAAAAACCAAACAGCAATAGTCACCTAGTGGAAGAATATCCCTGTCAGGCCTCCGCCACCAACACCACGTCAGATGAGTCAACTAACAACTCGGGCCACTGTGCTCAAAACCGTTCCATTTTTCTGCATCAGACATAATCAGATCTACTTACACCTAAAGGTGTAAGTAGGGTGTGAGAAAATCTCAATAGTTTGGCACCAATGAAAAGATTTTGCATGGAAATGGTTAGATGACCAAAGCAGTTCGCAGGTTCAAATTTTTGGGAAACTAAATAAATCCACTAACATCTTGATGTAACCATTTTTAAAAGTAAGGAAGACAGTTTCAAAATGGGAAAAAGAGGTTTCTGAAATTGAAATAAAAAGAAACATTCATACCTTTTGAATCTACAGGAGTCACCGAAACCAAACAGCGATGAGTACATAATCACACAGGAACAACAAAAGTGGGAGAGGCCCTAAGTACTAATGACGTGTGGGACCCTAGAACCTCACCTCTCGGTGAACCATACCATACAATTCCCGTTCATGAGCCACCGGTAGGAAAACACCTCCTACCGTAGTGGTCTCTAGTCACCATCAAATGTTTAGTTTGTGTTGTAAGTGTCAATCCCGCTAAGTGAAACTGGGCTGACGCCACTCCCGTATCACTAGCACGCTAGTCTAGTCCGCCCACCTAATACCCAGGCTTCCCCTTTTGTGCTCAATATTCCAAGTTCACCCTACTCATCAAGGTCAAGACACAAACACAACATAGAACCACACAACATGCAAGAACTTCGGAATTTCGAGGGTCAATTTGATGTTTATCAAACATTTGGAAAACTGGTTTATAAATTTTAAGAAAATAAAACAACACACCCAATAGTGTAGCACCCACTCTGACACACACTAAGAAAGTAACTAGAATCAATTCCAATTGCTGCATTCGTTCAAAAACCAAGGCACAACACAGTATAAACCCAGCAATCTAGACCAGCCACTAACAAAAGTAAAATCCATGCTCTACGAGTCCAACTGACAACTCACAACAGTGTTTAAATAAAAGAAATATTAAATTAATCAACCATCAGACCAAATTTTCAAACGCCCTAAGCATGCAAAACCACCCACCTCAAACAGGTTCGTGAAGTGACATGGCACAAAACTCCTGTTGTGCAACGGTCTCACCATACGGATCCATCAAACAGGTCCTAAAACAGTAGACCAAGTCACCACAGTGCCAACCAAGAAAATATTATCAATGAATAAAAATAAGCATCAGCAATTTAATAATCCAGTTGACCGTTAAACAAGTTCAATAATAATTAAATTAATTAATTAACAACGAAACCAAAACAATTAAGCTGGTTGATTTATAAGTATAAAATTCCAATACTATCTAGATAAATTAATTAACAAGTTAAAAATTTCAATTAATTAGATGATTAAAAAATTTAATAATAATCAATTAAGTAAAATAACAATTTTCCAAATCAAATAAATTATTTATCAATCTGACCAATTCAAAGAAATAAAACAAATAACAAATTTAATAACAATAAATTAATTACTTAACACTTAAACAAAAATTAAATAAGTTGTTTAACAACTAAAACAAATTTAATTATTTAATTGGAAAATTAACAAATTAAATAATAACTAATTAAAAAATTAAAAATTAAACAAAATCAAGTTGAATAAATTAAAATAAAACCTCCGACCAAAGAAATGTCGGAAAGACAACCGAGGGGCGACGCGGTAGCTTTCCGGTGAGCGAAGGGGGTTGCGGCAGCTGTCCGGCGAGTGGAGGGGGTTGCGGCGGCTATCCGGCTAGCGGAGGGGGGGTTGTGGAGCTGCTTTCCGGCGAGACGAGGGGGTTTGCGGCAGCTATCTGGAAAGAGGAGGTGGGGTTGCGGCCTGTGGAGTTATTGTCTGGCAAAAGGAGGAGGCTGCTGCTAGTCGGTCCGGGCAGGGAGGAGGAGCGGTAAAAGGTAGTTGGGGGGGGAAGGGCGGCCGAGGTGAGCGGGAGGCTGGTGCGAGGCAGGTCGGGGCGCGACAGTCCAAAGATGGAGGAGAGGGGTCTGACGGGGAGGGAGAACAATGGATAGCACTGGTGAGGGTGAGCAGGGGTAGGGGAGCATGGGTGAGGGAGAGGCCGGTAGTGCGGTTGAGCAGGGGGAGGGGGAGTGCGGCGGTGCGGGTGAGTAGCAGGAGGGGGAGAGCACGGGAGAGGGAAGGGGAATGGGGGAGCGCATGGCTAAGGGGGAGAGGAGAAGGAGGGAAGAAGAAAGGAAGGAGATAATAAGAAGAATGAAAAAAAAGAGGAAGGAAGAATAAAGACAGCGGGAGAGAGGAGAAATGAGGAATGGAGGGAAGAAGAAGAAAGAAGAAAAGAAAATCGGGAGAGAGGAGATGCGTGGGGAGGAAGAAAGTGGAGGGAAAAAAGAAAAAAAAGAATAGGGTGGCAGATAGGGTAAGGTTTAGGAGGGAGGTGGGGAAAAGAAAAAAGAAAATCAAATAAAAAAAAGAATAAAGAAAGGAAGTAATAGTAAAAATAAAATAAAATAAAATAAAATAAAACAAAACAAAATAAAATGAAGGGGGTCTAATAATAATAATAATAATAATAATAATAATAATAATAATGATAGTAACAACAACAATAATAATAATAATAATAAAAACAAGGAAACTGAAGTTAATAATCCGGTATTTGAAACGTCCGTGAAACGGGCTCCGCACGTTAAAATGGAAAAGCTGCATGGCTTCATCAGTGCCCTGCCCGTGCGCCGAGAGGCGCAAGGCCCGCGCTCACACACCGTTGCATCAACGGGCAACCCGCACCTGGTTCAGCACATGCTATAGTCAAATAGTTTAAATAAACAAGAAATTAATTCATGAAATAAAAATTTAAAATTAAATTTGTACCTCAACGAAGTCCGGGCGTGACAATTCTCCCCACCATGAAAACTTTCCGCCCTCGAAAAGTCAGCTCGATGCCTGATCAGAGAATAGAAATGGGTACTCCTGCTCAACCCACAAATTCTGCTCCCAAGTTTCATTCTCATCACTCCCATGCTGCCAGAGAACGCGGACCAAAGGAATGGACTTTCCACGTAGCACCTTCTCCTGAAAATCCACTATCTGTACTAGACACTCAAACACAGATAAGTAGGACTCTATCTCCAGCTCCTACCAATTCAGCACATGCGACAGATCGGGGTTGTACTACTTTAGTTTGGAGACATGAAATATGTCATGAATCGACGTCAACTATGAGGGAAAAGCTAACATGTATGCCACCTTTCCAATACTCTCAAGAATCTCGAAAGGTCCGATATTCCTCGGTGTCAGCTTTCCCTGCTTCCCCAAACGACGGTGACCCAAGTGAGGGGCCACCTTCAGGAACACTTTTCCCCCCACTGAAAACTCAAGATCCCGCCACCTCTGATCTGCATAGGACTTGTGGCGACTCTGAGCTGTCAACAACCGCTGCCTAATCATTTTGACCTTCTCAGACGTCTCCTGAACAAGGCTCAGTCCCAAGAGTGAGGTCTCTCCTACCTCAGCCCAACACAGAGGAGAACGACAAGGCCGACCATAGAGCGCCTCAAAGGGTGCCATTCTGATGAAAGACTGGTAACTATTATTATAAGCAAACTCGACCAGTCCCAAATGGATATCCCATGATCCTCCAAAATCTAACACACATGCTCGGAGCATGTCTTCCAGAATCTGATTCGCCCACTCCGTCTGGCCATCGTTCTGAGGATGGTAAGCCGTGTTCTTCTTAATCTGTGACCCCAAGGCCTTCTAGAGGCCTCCCCAAAACCGAGATGTAAAGCGGGGGTCCCTGTTAGAGACAACTGCTGATGGCCAACCAGGATGTCTGACCACCTCCTAAACATACAAGCGGCCCAGCTCCTCTACCTTCGTTGTATCTCTGGTTGGGATAAAGTGAGCTGACTTGGTTAAGTTGTCAATCACTACCCAGATAGCATTCCTTCCCCGAGGTGTACGGGGAATCCCAATAATGAAGTCCATAGAGGCCTCGTCCCACTTCCACGTAGGAATGGGTAATGGCTGGCGTAGGACAGATGGTCTCTGATGCTCTGCTTTTACCTGCTGGCAAGTGTAGCATCTGGATACAAAGTCAGCTATGTCATGTCTCATACCTGGCCACCAGAACTGATGGAGAACATCATAATACATCTTGGTGGTACCAGGATGGATGGCCCATTATGATTGGTGGCTATCCTGCATCACCACCTTCCGCAGAGACAACAACACTACAGCATAGCCCTTGAAGCACAAGACCCTCTGGGGAGACAAGGACCAATCATAAGGAGTCTCCCCACCATGAAGAAACTACATAGATCGCTGAAACAGCTCATCACCAGGCTGCACCCACTGAATCAACTCCAAAAGAGCAGGAGTCAACTGGATGCTAGCCAAGAAGGTGCCTCCACTGTGCTCCCTGCTCTCCAAGTTCATCTAGCCAAAAATCCCCATCAAAGTCCACTCATCGTTGGACTTCCTCAATGCCTACACTAGTACTTTTCTGCTCAAAACATCATCTACCACATTACCCTTGCCAAGGGTATAGACAATATCAAATTCAAAACCCTGCAGGTACTCAACCCAGCGGTGCTGCCTCAAATTGAGATCCTTCTAAGAGAATATATAGGCCAGGCTCTTATGGTCAGAATAGACCACAAACTTCTCCCCAAAAAGATAGGGATGCCATGTCTTCAAAGCATGCATCACCGCCGCCAACTCTAAGTCGTGAGTCTGATAATTCTTCTCATGCGGCCAGAGCTGGCGAGAACCATAAGCCTCAACATGGTCATCCTGCTTGAGCACACACCCAAGGCCCATACCTGAAGTGTCATAGTAAACAACATAGACCTTTCCCGAATCTGGTAAGGTCAGCACATGGGCGGTGGTCAACCACCACTTCAACTCTTCGAATTATGCCTGCCACTGAGGGCTCCACTCAAAATTCACCCCTTTCTGGGTGAGTGCGGTCATGGGGGAGGCAAGCCGCGAGAAGTCCCGGACAAAGAGCCTGTAGTAACCAGCCAAGCACAGAAAACTCCTGATGTCAAACACATTTCTCGGCTGCTCCCATGACATAACTACCTTTATCTTCTCAGGATCCACTGAAACCCCTTGTCCTGAGATGACATGCCCCAAAAACTTCACTTCCCTGATCCAGAATGCGCACTTCAAGAGTTTGGCATACAGGCGGTGATCCTGCAAAGTTCCCAAAACAACGTGTAGGTGATGCTCATGCTCCTCCTCAGAACCAGAATAAACCAGGATGTCATCCAAGAATACCATGAAAAATGAGTCGAGATATTGGTGGAACACCCTATTC
The DNA here is from genome assembly GCA_963277665.1 of Viscum album. Classification (NCBI taxonomy): domain Eukaryota; kingdom Viridiplantae; phylum Streptophyta; class Magnoliopsida; order Santalales; family Viscaceae; genus Viscum; species Viscum album. Next base: position 1,860,063,770 of record OY728133.1, on the reverse strand, counting down.
TTGAGTGCAAATGCAGCAGCATTCGTCAGTCCGAAAGGCATGACCATGTACTCGAAGTGACCGTATCTACTTCGGAAAGTCGTCTTCGGGATATTTTCTTCTCTCACCCTGAGCTGGTGGTATCCCGAACGCAAATAAATCTTGGAGAACCACTTTTCCCCCTTTAGGTGGTCGAAAAAATCATCATTCCGAGGCAAAGGTTTTTTTTTCTTGATGGTTGCCTTGTTCAATTTCCGGTAATCAATTCACAAATGAAGGGTTCCATCGGCCTTCTTCGCAAATAAAACCTGTGCAGCCCAAGGAGAGACGCTCGGGCGAATGAATCCTTTGGATTCCAAATCATCCCGTTGTATATTTAATTCCCTCAATTCAGTGGGGGCCATACGATATGAGGGAAGAGATATAGGCTATGTTCCCGGCGCCAACTCAATCGAGAACTCCACGTCCCGCTCTGGGGGTAAGCCAGAAAAATCATATGGGAAGACCTCTGAGAACTCATACACTACACAAGGTAACCCTCCATGTAAAACACCACCATCATCCTCCAGCGCAAGAGACAACAAATGATAAGAAATATTTCCAATCTCAGGGAGTGGAGGTCCCGCGCGACCTGACCGAGGATCCCATTCTCCGTGAAATATCTGGGGAGTTCCATCTGGTGCCGTAAAACTGACTCGGCGCCAATAGCAATCAATGTGCGCCTGGAAGCGCACTAGCCAGTCCATACCGAGGATAAAATCAAATAGGTCCATGTCAAGGACCAAGAAATCCCATTCCATAGTGACTCCGGATACAGAGAGTGCTCACGTTGGGCACCTAAGGCCCTGCTCCCTCTGTTTCCCCAACGGTGTTGTCAACTCCATAGCAAACGATAACAGCTCGGTTGGTAGGTTCAGCAGATTCACAAGGCGAGCAGATATAAAAGAAACTGAAACACCAGTATCAAATAAAACTACAGCTATAGAAGATGCAACCAGAAACGTACCTCGAACCGTCGAAGGCCCTGCATCAGATCCCGCTGGTGCCTGATCCACAGCATGCAGTTGCCTGGTCCCTACCTGAGAACGACCACTCGCCTGCGGCTCAGCCCTAATCTGGCTCTGCCTAGAAGATGATCCGGTCCGGCCACCACGACCACCGAACCGAGATCCCGACATCCTGGTTGGCTCTGACTGCACTGATACACCCCTGGAAGCTACAGATCCAATCCCACTCTGGTAAGGGCGTACAGTCCCGCAGAAACTCTGTAGGTGCCCCTTAACTCCACACCCATAGCAAGGACTGGGAGAATGTGGACACATATATTGGATGTACCCTAACTTTCCGCACTTATGGAACACAATGGGCCTCACATCAGAAGCCTCAGATGATGTCTGCCTGGAGGAATTTCTTGAGCCGCCACCACACTTCTTCCACTGCTCAACACGCTTCCTCTTCTTCTCTGGGGAACTGCCACTGCCAAAACCTGATACTGATCTAGAAAACCCCAACATTACTCTATGGTCAATCTCAACCAAGAAATCATGATCTACCACCTCATCATAAGTCTTTAACTTGAATAAGAAAACCTGAGAGTGGATATCTGGACGAAGGCCATTCTCAAACTTCTGAGCATTCAAGAATTCACTCGAAACTATCTTGGGTGCTTACCGCACCAGCTCAGCAAAGCGGTTCGCATATTCCATCACTGTCTAATTCCCCTATGAAAGCTCCATGAACTCCAAGGATCTAGCATAGGCTACGAAATCCATACAATACTGCTCGTTGAAGATACCGTTGAAATCTTTCCAGCTTATGTGCTCATGTTTCCCAGCCTGGACCACTGATTTCCACCATTTGTAACTGGAACCCTCTAGCTGGAACGAGGCAAACATAACCCTGACTTCCTCAGGCGTGTCAAGGAAATCGAACATGCGTTCTATCTTTTCAATCCACTCCTCTGCCTCCTGAGGTTCTGAACTTACTCGGAAAGAAGGAGGTTTGTTCTTCAGAAACTCCTGAGCTCTATCCTTCCTGGAGCCAGATTATTACCCTCTAGATGGAATAGGGGTGGGGGCAAGAGTCACCCCTTGTCCCAAAGCCTGACGGCTCAGACCATAGCCTCTACCAATCTCTGATCAAGTGGCGCGAGAGAACTCTCTCCAGCTTCCTCCCGTGGGTGCATGAGAGCTCTCCGGGGAGGCATATTGCTGCACAGGGCAACAGTCATAAAGGAATACCATCAATATTACATATCTCAAGAGGAACCATATTTTTCAATAGGATAAATAATCATCAACAAACCAAACATGAAAAAATGACATCATGTCAAAACTCTACTCTCCTACCCGGTGTTCACGTACAGTCTGCAGCCTGTACATCCCACTTAGGAAAGATGTGAAACAAGCACCCTGATATTCTACGGTGACTCAGTATATGTCACGAGGCATGTAGGCTAGACACCCTACTCGCAACATGAATTTCGAGCCCCGACAGTCCCAAATTCTATATAACCAAACTCACCCCATACAACATAGACCAGGAGTTAACCAGCTTCTCTGATACCTTTTTGTCACGAACCGAATCGGGTCGCCATCAAATCGACGCCCGACCCGGCCCGTGGCAAGGCCCGAAGGGCGTCCCCGATCCCCACGGGCTGGCACAAGTGCCCGGGTATAAATTTATAGCTTTTGGGAACAATTTACCCGTACAACAACCAGAAACAACCCATAAGTAATCTGAAATCTGAAAGAAACACTACAACCACAAGTTTAACATAAAATCCTGAATGGGTCTCAACAAAAGGAAAACTACAAACCAAACACAACCAACTGCCAAAAAGGTGACCAAAAACCAAACCAGCAACAGTCACCTAGTGGAAGAATATCCATGTCAGGCCTCCGCCACCAACGCCAAGTCAGATGAGTCAACTAACAACTCGGGCCATCGTGCTCAAAACCTTGTCATTTTCCTGCATCATACATAATCAGATCTACTAACACCCAAAGGTGTATGTAGGGTGTGAGAAACGCTCAATAGGTTGGCACCAAAGAAATTATTTTACATGGAAAGGGTTAGATAACCAAAGCAGTTCGCAGGTTCAAATTTTAGGGAAAGTAAATAAATGCACTAACATCCTGATGTAACCAGTTTTTAAAGTGTGGAAGACATTTTCAAAATGGGAAAAGTAGGTTTTTGAAATTGAAAGAAAAAGAAAAATTCATACCTTTTGAATCCACAGGAGTCACCAAAACCAACCAGGGATGAGTATATAATCGCACAGGAGCAACAAAAGTGGGAGAGACCCTAAGTACTAAAGCCATGTGGGACCCTAGAACCTCACATCTCAGTGAACCATACCATACATTTCCCGTGCACGAGCCACCGACAGGGAAACACCTCCTACCGTAGTGGTCTCCAGTCATCATCAAATGTTTAGTTAGTGTTGTAAGCGTCAATACCGCTAATTGAAACTGGGCCGAGGCCACTCCCGTATCACTAGCACACTAGTCTAGTCCACCCACCTAATACCCAGGCTTCCCCTTTTGTGCTCATTATTCCAATTTCACCCTACTCATCAAGGTCAAGTCACAAACACAACATAGAACCACACAACATGCAAGAACTATAGAATTTCGAGGGTCAAATCATAATTATCAAACATTTGGAAAACTGGTTTATAAATTTTAAGAAAATAAAACAACACACCCAACAGTGCAACACCCACTCTAACACACACTAAGATAGTAACTAGGATCAATTCCAATTGATGTATTCATTCAAAAACCTAGGCATAACACAGTATAAACCCCGAAATCTAGACCATCCACTAACAAAAGTAAAACCCATGCTCTACCAGTCTAAATGGAAACTCACAGTAGTGTTTAAATAAAAGAAATATTAAATTAATCAACCAGCAGACCAAATGATCAAACACCCTAAGCATGCGAAGCCACCTACCTCAAACAGGTGCGTGAATCGACACGGCGCAAAAATCCTGTTGTGCAACGGTCGCACCGTACGGATCCGTCAAACAGGTCCTAAAACAGTAGACCAAGTCACCACGGTGCCAACCCAGAAAATATTAGCAATGAATATAAATAATAATCAGCAATTTAGTAATCCAGTTGACCGTTAAACAGGTTCAATAATAATTAAATTAATTAATTAACAACTAAACCAAAACAATTAAACAGGTAGATTTATAATTATAAAATTCCAAAACTATCTAGATAAATTTATTAACAAATTAATAATTTCAATTAAATTAGATGATTATCAAATTTAATAATAATCAATTAAGTAAAATAACAATTTGACAAATCAAATAAGTTAATTATAAATCTGACCAATCCAAATAAATAAAACAATTAACAAATTTAATAACAATAAATTAATTACTTAACACTAAAACAAAAATTAAATAAGTTTTTTAACAACTAAAAAAATATAATTAATTAATTAGAAAATTAACAGATTAAATAATAACTAATAAAACCAATTAAAAATTAATCAAAATCAAGTTGAATAAATTATAATCAATCCTTAGACCAAAGAAAAGTCGAAAAGACAACCGAGGGGCGATGCAGTAGCTATCCGGTGAGCGAAGGGGGTTGTGGCGGCTGTCCGGCGAGCGGAGGGGGTTGCAGCAGCTGTCCGCTGAGCGGAGGGGGGTTGCGGAGTTATTGTCCGGTGAGAGGAGGGGGGCTGCGGCAGCTGTCCGGGAAGAGGAGGCAGGGTTGCGGCTAGTGAATTTGTTGTCCGGAAAAAGGAGGAGGCTGCTGCTGGTCGGTCCAGGCAGGGAGGAGGAGCGGTGGAAGGGAGTTGGGGGGGAAGGCCGACCGAGGTGAGCGGGAGGCTGGTGCGAGGTTGGTCGGGGTGTGGCAGGCCGGAGATGGAGGAGAGGGGTCTGACCGGGAGGGAGAACAAAGGAGAGCACCAGTGAGGGTGAGCAGGGGTAGGGGAGCGCGGGTGAGGGATAGGCCAGCAGTGCGGGTGAGCAGGGGGAGGGGGAGTGCGGAGGTGCAGGTGAGCAGAGAGAAGGGGAGAGCGCGGGAGAGGGAAGGGGAATGGGGGAGCACACGGCTAAGGGGGAGAGGAGAAGGAGGGAAGAATAAAAAAAGGAGAGAAGAAGAAGAAGGGAAAAAAGAGAGGAATGAAGAATAAAGGCTGCGGGAGAGAGGAGAAAGGAGGAAGGGAGGGAAGAAGAAGAAAGAAGAAAAGAAAATCGGGAGAGAGGAGATGCGTGGGGAGGAAGAAAGAGGAGGAAAAAAAGAGAAATAAAAATAAATAAAAATAATAATAGGGTGGCGTATATGGTAAGGTTTAGGAGGGTGGTGGGGAAAAGAAAAAAAGCATAGAAAATAAAAAAAAAGAATAATGAAAAGAAGTAATAGTAAAAATAAAATAAAATAAAATAAAATAAAATAAAACAAAATGAAATGAAGGGGGTCTACTACTACTAATAATAACAATAATAACAATAATAATAATAACCATAATAATAATAATAATAATAACAAGGAAACTGAAGTTAATCATCCTGTATTTGAAACGTCCGCGCAATGGGCGCCGCGTGTTAAACTGGCAAAGCCGCATGGCTTCGTCCGTGCCCTACCAATGCACCGAGTGGTGCAAGGCCCGCGCGCACACACCGTTGCCTCAACGGGCAACCTGCACCATGTTCAGCCCATGCTACAATAAAATAATTTAAATAAACAAGAAATTAATTGACGAAAAAAATTTAAAATTAAATTTTTTCCTCAACGAAGTCCAGGCGTGACACGTATTGTATTAAATACTTTTGTTCCATGTTTCAAAAGATATCATGCATAAAAATCATTTATAATGAATTTTATATGTGTTACATGATTCTCCTCCATAAAAATATTAACAAATTATTGGTAAGAATATCATGGATTTCCCAAAACATTCTCAAATGTGTTCCCCATTAATTCCTTCTAATACCCTCTAAATCCATCAAGAAGTTACCTAGTACATAAAGCAAGTAAATAATAAATTAATCACACATAGGTAAGGTCCAAAAGAAACAAGTAATGTACATTAAATGTTTAGGTCCTCAAAAAACTCCCATTTAAGGAAATACCATCCATTAAAATATTATTTAGGGTTCTATCATGAATAACTAGTTGAATTAAACTCACACATCAAGTTCTCACATTCAAAAATCATCTTTGATAAGCATATTCTACCATAATGAGTGAAAAATTAATCACTATTATCTCATTCACACTATATCTCTCCAATATATGACCACAACTAAATGTTCCATTAATGATGCATGAAGATAAAATTCAACATAGGGTCATAATCACAAGCATAAGGATGTAATTTAACTAATACATGAAGTTTGATAGCCATATAATAAATAAACGTGATAAATATTTTGAATAGTTCCCACATATATTAAATTAACAATCGAAAATCCATGTTCCCACATAACATCTGCATAAAATATTTATGGCATAGATTGTCAAAAAAAATCTAACCTCATGTTCATGTACACTAATATCATGATATATGATACTTTAAATAATGTATTATATAATCATAATAATTTTTCATATATATATAATGGAATCATATAATAGTCATAAATGAAAACCAGATAGTTTGGAAATGAATATGTTTTATAATTGCATTATAAAGAAGATATCGATGTATAAAACATGAATTCTCACCAAAATAAGAATTAAATAAATAATGTTTTACTTTTAAGGGTATTATAAACAAATTATATATCCCCGATCATTTATATGATTAGAGTAATCATTAGAATAATCAGATATAGTTTTCAATAAAAATTATTGATTAAAATATTGATGATGCATTATTATTCATCAAAACGAGTTAGGGATATTCTATTACCATGAGGAATAAAGTTAATGAAAAGATACTTAATTATTAATAGTTTTTATAAGAATAGTAATAAAAATCTAGAGTAATATATGTTAAAAACCAAAGGACGAGTCATGTCGGAGGGTCCCCATTTCTTATGTCCTGTTTTGTAATGTCACATTTACAACAATGATATAAGAAACATTGTACATTAAAAAATAAATCCATAATTGAATTATAATAATTTATGTCATTGATGAAAATTTAGATTCATTTTAATTTTTTTTTTAATTTAATAGATAATGGATTAATCATATTATTATTTTAATTTTCCCTTTTATGTTTTGAGATCTTTGTTTTGATTCATTTTTAGTCAATTAGTAAAATTAACTCCTTATGAATTAATATAAATTGGTTTATTTGTTTATATATTAATATAATTTTATCAAAACTAATCATATATTATGGAATTTATAATTAAATAATTTATGATATCCACATAGTGAAATAAAAGTAACAATTAACGATACATGTCAAAGAGACGTGGGGAGATTATATATATTTGGAATTTATTATAATAGTAATTAACTATAATTATATAATAAATATTTATGATAATTTAGAAATAAATTTTATAGTATTATATAAAAACATATGATATTATGATAGTTGAAAAAATGAAAGGAACTGGATTGTGAGGCATCACCTTTGTTAACACATACTCCCTTGATATGGGACAAAATTATTCAGGCATTAGGGTTGGATGTTGCAAAAAATAAGAAAGGATATAAAAACACTTAATAAATTGAGATTAATAATATCTTTTAATATTTTATGTAATTTTTACATGATTGTATTGGGGGTAGAAAGAGGTGTAATTTATACCGAAGGAAATGATATTTTTTGTTTTAAAATGATGGCCAATTTATTCTTTTCAATGTCAAATAATTCAATAGTGGTTTTATTTCCTCTAAAAAAATCTATATAAATTATAAGTTTTTATGAGTTTTAATAACCTTATTATGGGATTAATTATTTTATATAAATGAAAAAGAAAAGAAAATCAATGATTTTTTTTATTGTAAACATTATTTTTTAAGTCATTGGAAATTAAACTTTTGGTCTGAAAATTATTATTTTTTGTTTTTTGATAAATTATTTTTCTTATAGAATCCATTTTAGGGTAATTTGAATAATTTTATATTTATTATATCATTATTATATGAACAATATGTTATAATACAACAATATTTCAAAAGGCAGTATTTTAAATATTCCTCTAAAAGTGTTTGTTTTTTAAAAAATTATTAAAATATAACTCTGTACAATTTTTAGGCTCGTATTTGTAAAACGAATTTAATTTTTTTAAATAAGTTTAAATACTTTTTTGTTTTTATATCCAGTCGAAAATATTGGCGTTTTAAAATAGTTTGAAACAAATATAATAAAAAATCCATTATATATTCTTTTAATATTTGTAATTTGAATATTTAATTTATAACACTATAAAATTTATATACTTATTTTATTCATGTTAAATTTTATTTACATGTCAATTTAAAATTATAAATGTAATTATATAATTTTAATGGCTAGGTTACTATTACCAATGGCTAGGTTTGTAAATCTAATGGTCGTGTTACAATTTTAATAATCATAGTTGTTTTATAGATCTTATAAAGACTTCATATTTCTTTAATTATAAATTCAATTCAATTTTTCTCAAGATTGTAATTTATCTAATTTCAAAAGGACAATTTTTTTACCCATGACTTTTTTTTAATGTTTTGATCTTGTCCATGATAATTTGAGAGAATTGTGATATTAAAAAATATCAAATTCTAGTTCAGTTATTATTTTTGATTCATGTCCCATTGTGATATATTCAATTTTGTGGAGGATATTTATTTTATATAGGTAATGATCTAAATAAATTAAATAATGTAGTGTTGGAAATTATTGTTATGTTCAAGTGTTTTCACTATAACATCTTCTTAATACTGATAAAAATGTTCCTCAATAAGTAAAATTCCATGGATAAAATATAGGTTATTAAATTCTCCCCATTAATAAACCAAAGAAATTTCAACTCATATCTTACATTGATAATATATGTGGTTATTATAAATCATTAAATCCTTAGGTTCATGTGTTTCATTTTCATATATTTTTTTTATCAAAATTACTATGACATGTTATATTATAATTTTGTGGTGAAATGTTTTTCTATGGTACATGATTTTCATTGAGTACTCCTCCTAAAATAGTACGTTATCTAGTTATACCACCTAAAAATCATTAAATGTGAGGCTTATGGTATATACTACCACAATAGAGATACTTTGGATACAAAATGAATATGATCTACATTTGGTGGATGTTATAGTCAATATATGATAACTCCTATGTGATTTATGATTAAAAATGTGATAATTTCTCTAAGGATGATCCTTCATTTATTTCAAAACATTATGAATCTATTATAGATTGATTTTAAAATTAATATTCTTTATCTTTATTTAAGATATATGAATCTTTGATGATGTAAATATAGCTCTTCTATTCACTCTACTAAAATTAAATTAAAATTTTAATTGAATAAACACCATCTCTCCTCTCTTACACAAGTTTGAGTCATAGAAGCTTATGATCAACAACATCATCTCAACATTACGGATTTAAAAATATATTCCAAATTAAATAATAATGTTGTTTCGTAACACCTTTATTTTTTAAAATATGTACTCTATTTTCAATTTGGTATCTGAAATATAACACAGAGCATAGGAATCCCAAAAAATATATTACGTTTGTTTTAATCACTTTTATATCTTGTGTAACACTCAAACCAATGTCTAAATGAATCATAATATTTTCATCCATTATAAACTAGAAATTTAATTAATATGTATTGATATTACTATCTAAATTAGGATAATTATGGATTTATTTTGACTATAAATATAATAATTTTCATTGAGATGAAAATGAAATTTTTTTCTATAAAACTGTATTTTTTCTAAAAGAAAGTTAATATAAGTTTTGAGCACATAATATAAAAATAATTTGTACCACTTTTAGAAATTTTAAATGATAAAATAATCTTATTTTGATTAATGCATCATATCAAAATTATGTTAGTGTTAATTTTTAGTGCTTGTCTGAATTATTTCATTTTGAAATGAATTGTGAAAAATACTGAATTTTAATTGAAAACTACATTTTTACTTAAACCATTTATAATGATAAATTACATTTAGAATTATATTTATAGAAAATATAGTTTAATTACATATCCATTAATACCATTTAGTCCATTTGAATCATTTTCCTATTAAATATTTATATAATATTTTTTTTAACATTTTCTCGTTGAAACGCCACTTTTTAGAAACCTCTGTGGGATTAATTTGAAATTATATTTTTCCAATTATGATAATGGAATTTTGAAAATTTGATCCCATATTTTTTAAATATAATACTTTTTATTATCTAATAAGTTCAACCTAATTTTAAAAAAAAATAGGCAGTGGTAAAAGTAACAAGTGTTTTACCATGGTTAAGGTAAAAATTGATTTACCAGTTGTTAAATTCAATGGATATTGTAATATTGTTTTAAAAATATCTATAAAATAATTCTTTGTGAAATATTATGACCATTTAATCACTAATAATTCATAATAACCCATTTTGGCCCCTTGGGATTGTTAAAAATGAGGGAAGAACATATTTTATTTACCAAAATTACAAGTGTTCCACTAAACTCAGTTGTAAAAGGTCACCCCTCTCCTCTCTTCTTCGCACATTCACAAATTTTTAGTTCACCCAATACCATCCCAAATAAATTTAAAACTCTATAAAACTCATCCTAGAATCCTTATTTTGGACATAAATTGAACCTAGGAAGTATTTGAGGGAACCCCTAAGGAGGTTACCTGAACCACAAGTAATGTTCTATGAATAGAGTTTTTATTTAATTTCTTCTTCAAAATACATAAATTCTTATAAAACCAATCATAAAAAATATTCTTAGTATCATGGATATTTTTACATGTTTTTGTGTTATGGTAATGACTAAATACATCTACACATCCATGAAATGGGTTAAAATCATCATTCATGTGTACCACAGACTACCACCTCGTGAACCGATGTCATTCATATTTCTATTAGCACACATAACAATTGGTTTTGATGATAGATATAGAGTATATATATTATATATATATATAATATATGTATTCCTCTTTATTAATTATAAAATATATACCTTATAACTACCATGCTATTTATTTCACATTAATACATGATTTATTACATAAAAGTACACATAATACAACCCCAAAGATCAAAAAGTCTACAGCCAATGGGAAGTAGGTAAATTTAATAATATCTTCAACATGGGATTTAATAAAAATATTGAAAACATTCTTAGCATTATTAAAAACATCCATGGAATATAAAAATGCATGGGATAATGAAGAAATTTTAATAAGGAGGAGAACCAAAAAAACCCCTACAAAATTTTGGAATGGTAATGAGTGTACATAAATGTTCATGTAAGGGATAAATGAGAGTTAAATTGTTCTCTATTCATTTATACATAAAATTCTATGTTTTTGGTGTAAGAAAAAACATATCACAACATCTAAAAATTAAATTTAAGACCCATAACTATAACATCCCAAGAAAATAATGTGTAAGAAATTTTCATATATATTAATATTTTTCAATTAAATATTAATTTTACTTAAAAATGGATTCTCTGTTCGATGGAAATCCTGACACGCAACAATGGGTTTCTCTAAAATCTTATATTGTACAAAAGGCTATGTCTTACTAAAAAATAATAATATAATATTATTTTAAATGGTTTTTAAAGCCTAGAGGTTGGATTTTTGGGAATGAACATAACTAAATACAATATTATTACACATGTATATTAAATGTTTTTTCATTTATCGTATAAAATTTAGAGGCTTAAAATGTGAATGAATCCAATTTCAAGCATGAATACTCTAATATACTTTAAAAGTTTGTTTTACTGCCTTTTGCTGGAAAACCCATTTTAAAATCAAGTTTTTGTAACCTTTGTACGCTATATTTGAAATATTATTCTTTATAATCTGGGTATCAAAATTTACTTTGGAAAATGTTTTTGGTATTTTTCTAATAATTTTCATTTTTTTAATGAATAGTGAAAAATACTGCATTTTAATTTAAAACTGTCTTTTAATCACATTTATTTATATGGCTAGCTAACATTAAAAATGTTTTTAAAGTGTAATTAGATTATATTTTTTCCATTTAATAAAATTTTGGTTATTTGAAGTATATTCACTTTTATATTGGACATATACAAAGGTAAATCTTTTGATAGTTATTATTTCTTAAAAACATGTTTTTTGTTCTGACAATGAGAATTAATTTTAAATTAATTTATGTCACTTTTATGTTTTGAATTTGAAAAAATGGATTCCAAATTAGGAATCAGTAAATAAAAATTATGTAAATTGTTAACATTTATTTTTAGTCATTATGAATATTTAGTTCAGTAAATATTTTATTTACCATGGTTAAATGGTAAATTTGGTAAATAAGTTTAAACAACAATATTATAATAATAATAAATTACACTAACATGTGACCTAATTCTATTGGATGCTACATGTACAAAAATGGGCGTCCATGGGTTGATTTCGGGTCCCCATGGAGCCACTTCGGAGTTATGATGACACTTTATATTAATTAATTTTATGTAAATAAAAAAGTAAGATAAACATATATCTTTTTGTAAAATAGATTTTATATGGTGTTATATAAGTGATATATTAGACTCCAAGTATCCTTTTGAAAGATAAAAATATTTCCTACATAGTATTATTTTATTTATAATTTTTATATATTAAATAAACATATTTAAATATGACACAATTGTGATACAGTTATTGCTACATTAACAAAGGATTCAAATAAATGATGGTATGCATATTAAAATAAATTTATTTTGAACCTTTTTATGCTATACAAAAATTTTATAAATAATTATGAATTTTTTTCATTGAATTATTTTATATTGTTCGACTGAATAAAGTTGTTATATATTTTTTTAAATATCATTAGATGAATAGTTTATAAATTGACATAAATGTGTTTTTAAAACCATAATATTTTATTAAATGATAACATAATGGAATAAAATCTAATATTTGTCAAACAGACATATATAATGTTAATAATGTTATTAATGATCCATTTTGAGTCTCCTAACAATTTATAGTAAATATATTAACCCTATATTTTTAATATATAATAGGACATGGTAAAAGTTAAATAAGTTAACAAAGGGTTAAATAAAACAGATAATGATTAAAAAAACCAAAACCTATCCAATTATTATTGGTTGATTTTATATAGACTTATATATACCTTATCTTGAAAATAAATTTGTTTTAAACTTTTTTAGACCAAAATAATTATCATAAAATAATACTGTCAAACATTCCTAAAGAGCCCCCCCTACCTCTTATAAAAATGTAACCACATTTATCCCATTACTCACACTACTCAATCCCCTTGGATAAAAAGATAAACTTCTTAAGAATCTCCCAAAATTCGTCTCTTTCTCCTAGAATACTTACCTTAGTTTGAGGTAACTTCCATAAAGACTTTTGATTCAAACCAAAGGGAGTTACCCGATTCAAAGGTAACGTATTTTGTCAAGTTCTTTTCTTTTATATTCTTTATCCAACCCCTAAACTGTATTTATTTATTTATTTTATTACTAAAATATTACCTTAAAGATACTATTTTGTTTTTATGATGAGGATTCTAACTACAAATCCACACACCTCCATCTAATGGATTCGAACATACTGTTTCTGTGGACGACGAACTAATGCCTCACAGAACGTTGATTGTTCCATTATCTTCTACCGCCTCTTATGGTGCAGATTACGATGGAACTATAATTTTTTTGGATATATATTTTATTTATATTGTTTCTTTACTTATGTATTTTTCATATATATATAATATCTTTATGGTTTCCATAATGGGTAAATATGATAATTTTATTTGAGAAAGTGCGGACTACCACCCCCTCAAAGTGATATGACTCATTCATACCATATGTGCATCATATAAAGGATACCGTTAATGAAGTTATAAATGATGTTATACTGGATTTATAATTTACCTATTTATCATTTTGTTTTCATTCCATGAAATATGAAATAGAAATGAATGTAGCGTTCATGTGTACATATGGCTTCCCATCACAATGAACGGTGCATTTCGTTCCTTATCCCCAAATGTTATGTACTATTTTAAATACATATATATAATTGATATATATGACATATATGATACCTAAATCATTAATATCATTCTTTAGATAATATAATCTTGACTACATAGACCACCCAAAATTATAAGAAGATCATTTTTGACCCAAGTACGAAATATCGACAAAACAACCGTTATTAACATAAATGATAATGTAATTTATAAATATAGTAATAATTGATATAAAAGGAATAATAAAGTTGAAAAAGGTTCTGTATAATGTTTAAAATAACCTTAGTTTATTATTCAGGAGATTAAAGAACGAATGAGTAAATTCAGACACGAGGTAAGGGACTTCGTCACAATATCCTTTCATTAAGACATATTCTGATTTATAAATGACTCTATTTTATATGGTGTATAAACCCCTTTGAATTTTCATTAAATTCAAAGGGAATATTTTTCTTCATATAATTATAATAAAAAAATCGGAATATTTCTTTTTAATGTGCATGTTGAAAACGACCTTTCTTCCACCGTGGGTATTATTTGATATTTGGATTCCTATACAAGACATAGTGTTTTTAAAAGAAAGATAAATACCATATAATATTTTTACCTATTTTCATATTAAAAATAGTTTTGAAAATGGATTTATTTTTTGAATATCTTGAAATGATATATTGTGATTGAAATGTGGATATTTTATCTTTCCTTTGTGTTTGTTTTATGTATTGTGATTATGTTATGATTCCTGGGAATTGTTTTGCATATACGTGTGCTTAAATGATAAACCAAGGGTGGGTGAGCTCGAGATTGATCTACAATGAATTGGGTAACCTGACAGAGGTAAAATTTAATGTTTCTCTTAAGAGATATAGGGAATATTCCATGATGGGTATTCCAACGCAACTCCCTACGTATTAGTGAAATTTAAAATGTAATTATGATATGGATGCCATAATTTACCTTTATGATTTATGATTTCCATGTGTTATTCATAAATATAATGATTGATTGTGCCATGTTAATGATTAAAAAGTATTATTTCATTTATTTGAATGAACTAATGGAATAATGTTTTCATTAATTATTTTATAAGATTTACTGAGATTTTTATGCTAATCCCATGTTTTGGAAATGATTTTCATAGGAAATAAAGAAGGGTTACAGAAAGGAAGAATTCAAGAAGATTTTTTTCAAGAAAATAACTCGTGTTTTCTTTTAAGAGTTTTAATTTTATGGAAAAAATGTATAATGAGTATCACTGTCTACATGTTATATTCATGATGTCATGAAATATTAATGGCCAAATTCTATAAAAAACATAACCTAAAAAGATCCTCAATGTGAATTCATAACTTAATTAATTAATACGTAATGTTTAAGGTTGGGGCCTTATAGTTGGTATCAAAGGACATTGGAGACAACTTTTGGAGTTAGGGTATTGTTAAACTATTTTCCATAAATTAATTTATGTTAATAATAAAATTATATAGCCTTTATAGATTACCATGTGACTTCACCTAAGATATTTTTGTTTCCAAAAAGGGATTTCATAAAGGAAATTGGGAATTTGTGCATTGAAGGTATAAAGGGGGAAATGACCTTCCAAATTAGCATCTTGAGACGATCATAATTAGAATTGAACTATTTGTTATAGTGATGGATTAGTTGACTCAGGAATTGAAAATAAGATTAGTGAATCCTCTAGTTTTGGAACTTCCTTCCAAGAATTTAGAATTTGTTATCTATAGATATTCTTTATTGAAATGACTTGGTTGTGTCCTATTGCAGAATGATTAGGAAAGGAAAATAATGTGGAGGATGCTTTGAGTTGGAAAATTAGCATTGAAATCATCTCTATCAGACAAAATTAAGCAAGTGTATAAGGAATAGAGTGAGTTGTAGAAAAAAGTAGAGTTGGTTCAGATGATTATGTTTCCTAATTTTAACATTGATAATTATTGTGATATGAGGTTCTGGAAGAGATTATGTGTGCAGTTTTTTTAGAGTTGAAGATCGAATTGTTATGTGAAGCTCATAGTTCTTCATTTTCAGTTCATCCTAGCAGTACTAAGATGTATAGATATCTTCCATAGTATTATTGGTGGGATTGAATAAATAGAGATATTCCTAACTATACTATGAAGTGTTTGACGTTTTAATAGGTTTAAACGGAGTGGCTGTTACCCAAAGGGATGATTTAGCCTTTACCAAGGGAAGATTGGAAATGGGAAAATATATCCATGGATTTCATCATGGTATTGCCAAAGACTTCTAGAGGTAATAATGAAATATAGGTTATTGTTGATCGATAGACTAAATATACTCATTTACTTACTATTTGATATATATTTTTTCCGTATCAACCTTCTCGGTTTTATGTTAAAGAGATAGTCAGGTTGCATGGAGTTCCCCTCTCCATTGTATGTAATCATGATCTGTGTTTTACTTCTAACATTTGTAAAGGCCTTCATAAGTCGTTGGGTACTGAATTAAATTTTTGTACAACTTTTCATCCACAATTATGATAGTAGGTGAGATCAACAATTAAGACTTGGGACGATATGATACGATCGTTCCCAATGAATTACCAGGATGTTGGGACCCACATCTTTCATTGGATGAATTTTTTTTATAATAACACTTTTCATTCTAGTATACAGATGTCACCATTTGAGGTATTATATAAAAAGCGGTGTCAAACTCCAAATTTATTGGATGAAGAAGGTGAAACAAAGTTGATGGGGCTAGAATTTGTTGAAGAGATTGTAGAAAATGATCAATTGATTTTGAAGCACATTAGAATAACTCGGAGAAGGAGGAAAAGTTATATAGATAACTGGAGGAAGGATCTTTCTTTCGAGATAGGTGATCATGTCTTTCTCAATGTTTCTCTATGGAAATGTGTGACGAATTTTGTAAAGAAGAGAATGTTATATCCAAGGATCATTGGACCCTATGAAATCATAGAAAAATTTGGATCAGTTGCCTACAAAGTGGCTTTATCTCCATGTTTATCTCATGTATACAATTTTTTTTATGTTTCAATGTTGAGAATGTATATTCCGGATACATCTCATGTTTTGATTCTAGAGTTAGTTTAGTTAGAAGATAATAATTCATATGAAGAAAAACTAGTCCAGATTCATTATCGTTGAGATAAAGTGTTGCAAAATAAGGTAATCCATTAGGTATAAGTTATGTGTAAAGACCATATAGTTGAAGAGGAAACATGGGAATATGAAAATTGATATAACGGATAAATTCCTCCACTTACATGGTAAGTGTATAAAATTACGAGGACAAAATTTCCAAAATGGGGATGGATGTGACATTTGAAAAGCACTCCAGAGCAACAAGAATCTATAAAACTCAGGTTCTTCATACCAACCCTTCAATGCTCGACATTCGTGTGGTATACTAGCCTGCCAACCAATTCAACTACATGTTGGGAGGAACTCCGCTGATAGTTTCTCTTCCATTTCAGTTTAACACTGCCTCATACGATGTTCAGTGACCTCATGAACTGCAAACATCGAGAAGAAGAAATATTCTCATGCTTCATTTCCAGATGGAACGGCCTGACATCTTCCCTGAACCAGACACTCCCGCAGGACAAGATTCTCGCCATGTGAATCGATATCCTTCGAGATGAATTGTGAATGCGTCTCATACCAGGGAAGTAAAATAGTGGGTTTAGATATTTATCTTCCATTCCTCAATGGATAGAATAATCCCTGTAAAGGACCAATCTTAAATCCCATGTGGCCCCATCAGACCCTAGGAAAAGAACTAGAAATGCTGAAGCAGCTTCTGTCATACTTAAGCCCCCCATACACAGACTTCAGTTGTGAGGCCCCACCAACCATGCGGGGACCCCTATACTCCAACAGTCATGACCACCTTGGAAAGATGTGAGACGAGGTGCTACATGAAATCATTTCAATGAACAAATAAATAATGTTTATTCGTTCTGAGATGGCCAGGTCTGTGAGTATTTCATAGTCGCCATGAATTGCAATTTTCATTGGCTACTATAGAAAAATAGAGCTGATGAAGTGGATCTAAATAACCGTCCTAATTATTGACCATATCATCGGATACTAGGACACACCTTCCAAGAAATTAATTGTTTTCAAGGATCTCCTGCAAAGGATCATTGATTCTGGACAGGTCAAGTTGGGCCCGCCACTAGCACATGTAGCATGTGTCTCCACCTCCGACTCAAGAGAGGAAGAGGGTGGAAAATAGTTTCCTGTAAGTAATTGTTTTTGACAAATAGATGACCTATAATACTGTCAACCGAGTCAATGTCATTCTCTATTCATAGGTTAATTGACTAACTGTGCCCCCAAAAATCTTCAAGTAAAGCACAATCATTCTCCTCGGCCCTATGGTCCTCTGAAGCCTAGAATAGTAGAAAGAAACAACAAGAAGATGAGATAAGACCAAAGGCAAAGTCAGTGTTGATACTTTCTAACCTCATGCCAACTTTCTTGGCATAACGGGCAGCACCCCACCAAACAGTACAATGGGCATCGCCCCGCCAAATGGTACAACGGGCACCGCCCCACAAAATTGCACCATTATAAGGAGATAGTAAGACAAAAATAGTGTTGTATCAATAATTGTAATCTGGACTTATTTGTAACATCCCAAGTAATTAAAGAGTAATATATATCTTTATCTATGTCTATTAATGAATTATATAGTGTTTTAGAGGCTTAAAATGAAAATAAATCCAATCTTAAGCATGGAATACACTAATATTTTTAAAAGATTGTTTTACTGTCTTTTGATGGAAACCATTTTTAAATCTTTCTTTTGAAAATTTTATAATCTATGTTTGTCAAAATAAACATATAATTTATGATTGGGACATCAAAATTTACTTTGTTTGAATTTTTGGTATTTTTCACACAATGTTCATTTTTTTAATAAATAGTGAAAAATACTGTATTTTACATCAAAAATGCTTTTTAATATAATTTATTTATATGATTAGATTATCTTTTGAATTTGTTTTTAAGCGAAAGTAGAATATATTCTTACCATTTAATCCAATGGTGGTCGTTGGAATCAATTTCACATTGAAATTGGACTTAAACTGGTGTCAATCTTTTGATAGTTATTGTTTCATAAAAACACGCTATTTGTCATGACAGCGGGAATTAATTAATAAATTAATTAATGTGACTTATATGTTTTTAATTTTGTAAAATATAATTCATTTTTGAATTCTAAATATCAAATATAGCTTAGTGTGAATTTTTGGTATTTTTCTGAAAAACATCAATTTTTGAGGAATAGTGAAACCACTAAGTGGTACTTATAAAAACTGATTTTTCGTTTAAATGAAATTTTACAACATCTGTGTTTTGAATTTTAAAAATCCTACATACATGGTTGTCATTAATAAGTAAAATGTGCTTCAATGAGATTAAAATAATTTTTTGATGAATAGTAACTCTTAAGTTCTTAATCGCGATTAGGGGTAATTAGTGTAGTTTAAGGTAAAAATAATGCTTTAATAAAATGAGATGACCTTGACAAATGTCCTACCCTCATTGGATGTGTCATTACCGACCAAGACAATCCATGGGTCAACTTGGGGACCCCATGGAGCCACTTTGGTTGGGAAATGACATAAATAACTTTTTATTTAATGTAAAAGTAAAAATTACACAAACATGAGATGTTTTACTTGAACAATTTTTACCTGGGGTTATAAAGATAAGATTTTTCATTATAAATATTCATTGGAAATAAAAAAATATTCCCTACATCATAGTATTTGATTTATAATTTTTAGACATTAAATATATTCAATTAGTTATGACATCATGATGATGCAGCGATGACCTCATTATTTAACGATTTAAATAAAACGGAATGATAATGTAAAATCTAAGACCTACACATGGAAAAAACCTATTGGATGGGTGGATTTCGAACCCTTATCACCTTATCCTAGAAACACATCAATTTGGGGCCTCTTAAATCCGAATACCATTTTAAAATAAAGTGACTGTTCTTTACCTTCTAAGAGTGCCCCTCCTCTCCTCTTATAAAAGCTCCCCACATCTACCTCCTTACCCACACTCCCAAAGCCTTTGACTCGGCCAAACCCCACCCATTTTGTCTCTCCACATCCCTCTATTACTCTTTGAAGCCTCACTTTGGGCAGAAGTCTTCCCAAAGAAGCCGTTGAGCTCAAATCTAAGAGAGTTACCTGATTTTAAGGTAATGTCTTCTTTTGAGTCCTTTTGTATGATTTTGCTTCTCCAACGCCCTAAAATATTTTTATTATTTTTTTTGTAACAACTCCTATATCCTCAATATACTAGGATGTTGTTATAAGAAGGATTCGAGCTACACTTACACACACCTACATCAAATGGTTAAAGGACATACTGTTTCCGTGGATGGTAAATTTATGCCTCCCGAAACGATGATTGTTCAACATTCTTTTAACACATTCAAAGGTGTCCATTAAGATGTCACTATATTTATATATGATATATAATATGTTTATGTTTTCCTTAAGATTATGTATTTTACATTTTGGGCATACCTTTATGGTTTCCATTATGGGTAAACACGATATCTTCATTTAAGGAAGTGCGGACTACCGCCCCCTCAAAGTGATTTGATTCATTGAATACCATATGTGGGATGTATAAAGGATGGAACTATGATATTATATATGATATTATAATGGAATTATAATATACCGTTATATCATTATGATTTCATTGTATAAAATACGAAATAGAAATGAATGTAGCGTTCATGCGTACGTACGGCTTACCATCTCTATGAACGGTGCACTTCATTTCATTCCTCTAAATGATTATGTAATATTATAAATTCATGTATATACTGGATATAGATGATATATAAATAATGATTATAATTCTGGATATAATGGATACATGATCAAACATGTAATTATATAGGGTTTATTTTTTACTCAAGTACAAATGATCATTAAAACGACCGTTATTAACTTAAATAATTACTTAGTGTTCATGACATGGAAATAAGTGATATAAAAGTAATAATGAACTTGAAAAAGGTTCTTAAACAATTATAAATTAACTCAAGTTTATTATTTAGGAGATTAAATAATGACCGAGTCAAGTCAGACCCGAGTATGGGACTTCGTCCCAATCTCCTTTCATTGAGGCATATTTTGTTTTATACACAACCTTCTTTTATACGGTGTATAAACCCCTTTGACTTTTATGTTTATCCAAAAGGAATATTTTTTATATGAAGAATTTTACTAAATGACAAAAGGGAATGTTTTTGTCGTACATATGCGGCGACAACGACTTCTCTGCCGCCATGGCCATTATTTGAGTTTCGGCTTCCTCTACAAGCCATACCTTTTTTTAAAAGACAAATAAATACCATGTTTTACTTTTATTTTGTTTTTATATTAAAAATGGTTTTCATAATGTTTTTATATCAATGTGTTGTATTGATATCTTGTGATTGAAAGGTGGAAATGTTATGTTTCCTTTATGCATGTTTCATGTGATACGATTATGTTGAGGTTCTTGGGCATTATTATGAAGACGGGTGGTTCAGTGATAAACTAAGGTCGGGTGAGCCCAATATAGATCTCCAATGCATTGGGTAATGTGAAGGAGTGTAACATTAAGGTTTCTCCAAAGATATTTAGGGAATATAGTGTGATGGGTATTCCAAACGTAACCAAGAGGGTTACTCCCTATCTAAGAATGTTATGAATGCCTCAAGTTACCTTTATGTCTTATGATTTCTATTATTTGTTCATGATTTGATGATGTATGTTAAGGTGCTTATGTTTTATGGGTAAAGTATGATTTCATTCTTATGTATATATGTACCCATGTTCCCTTTCAATATTTTTATATCCCTTACTGAGCTTTTTATGCTCATCCCATGTTTTTATGAAATTTTTTTCACAGGTCAAGGGAAAGGTGCATGATATGATGATAGTGTCAAGGAAGTGTCAAGAAAGAATCCATGTTTTATTATAAATATGTTTCCATTGATGGGAAAGAAAAATACTATATTTATGTAACCACTTTGTTTATATGTGGAATGTAATGCAAGTTTTATGATCTAATTCTCTAAAACTCTAATCTCAAAAAGATCCTCAATGTGTAATCTTGTAATAACTCAAGATTAAGTAAGGTTTAAGGCTGGGGCCTTATAGTTGGTATCATAGGTCGGTTTAGATAACTTTAGGAGTCATAATTCTATTAAATGATTATCCAAAAATATTTTTTTATGGTCAAATTGAAGTGATATAGTATTTGAAGATTACCATGTTGCTTCATCAAAGACATGTTTGTTCAGAATGTTTTTCCGCAGAGGAAACAGGGAAGTAGTGCTAGGAAGGCATGCAGAAGTAAATAATAACCTTCCAAATCAGCATCCTGAGATGGTCGGAATTGGAACTGAACAGTTTGTTGCAGTAATGGCGCAGTTGACTCAAGCGATAAATGGCGGTGGTATCCATACACGAGATCAGCCAAATCAACTGCAGAGGAACATGTCAGTGGTGGAACATTTCATCAGGAAACATCCCCCATCATTCAGAGGATCGTCTGACCCTGTGCTAGCTGAAGGGTGGATTAAAGCACTGGAGAAGATTTTTGATGTCATGGGGTTTTCAGACAATCTAATGGTTAGTCTTGCTATTTATCGTTTGGAGGGTGAAGCAGATCAGTGGTGGTTGATGGTTAAAAATATCAGGGACACTGATGAGATTGATGCTCTCGACTGGGATGAATTCAAAGCTATGTTTCTTGAGAAGTATTCTCCTTAGGTTGTTCGACTTAGGATGGAAAAGCAATTCATGGAGTTGAGGCAAGAGGAAGACTCGGTGGCTGCCTATGAAGAAAGGTTCACTCGATTGGCAAGGTATGCTCCAAATTTTATCTGAGACCTTTACAGTAAAATCAATCATTTTTACTCAGGATTAAAGCCAAAATATCGAAGGGAATTAGCTTCTCATGAGTTTAAAAGTTATGAAAAGCTTTTTCTATGTGTGTAGAAGGGAGAAATGGAGTTTTCCGATGATCAAGTGTTCTATAACAACCAACAGAAGAAGAGACCGAGGTGG
This sequence comes from Viscum album, assembly GCA_963277665.1. Classification (NCBI taxonomy): domain Eukaryota; kingdom Viridiplantae; phylum Streptophyta; class Magnoliopsida; order Santalales; family Viscaceae; genus Viscum; species Viscum album. The sequence goes on along the minus strand of OY728133.1, from coordinate 1,860,040,519 downwards.
AAGGAGAAATGTAAGAATTCTTCAAAAAGGTCTGACGGTAAGAAAACTAAGTTTCCAGTTTGTGATAAATGTGGAAAAAGGCATGCTGGGGAATGTTTTCTAAATTATAGAAAGTGTTACCGATGTGGTAAGATGGGATATAAGGATCGTGATTGCACTGGAAAAGATCAGGGTGATGGTAAGACCAAATTTGATTTACAGTTAGTGAAATGTTATAAGTGCAATGAGATGGGTCACTATGCAAACGAGTGTCCGAAAAAGAGCTTGGGTGATGGGAAGCAGTTAGAATACTATCAGAAAGGGGTGGTGAAATCCTTCGCAACTACTTCAACAAATGTCGGGCTATCAAATGAATTTGTATCAGGTACTTTTTTTGTTTTTTCAGATTATGCTAGTGTGTTGTTTGATTCGGGGTCTACACAATCTTTCTTCTCTGAAACCTTTTCTAGTAAAATGGGAATACCGTCTCAAGAAATGACTCCTGTACTTTTGGTAAAAACACCTGGGGGAAATGTTGAGGCAAAAAGTGTTTATAAGAATCTTCCTATCCTTATCTATGGAAAGAACCTACTTGAAAACCTTATTGTTCTACCTCAGGTAGAGTTTGATGTTATCCTGTGTATGAATTGGCTCTATATTTACCATGCTAAGATTGACTGTAGATCTAAAGAAGTTTCTTTTCAGAAAGATTTTCAGTTTGTGTACAAGAATGAACTCTTACTGTTGATAACTTATCAAGAGGCCAAGAAACTTGTAAAATATGGAAATGAATGTTACCATGCACACATCATTGAAAATAACGGAACTGTTCAGATTAATGATGTGCCGGTGGTAAATGAGTATCCTGATGTTTTTCTTGATGAGTTTCCTGGAATAATACCAGATTAGGAAGTTGAATTTACTGTTGACTTAGTTCCTGATGCTAATCTAATTTCAAATCCCCCTTATCGAATGGCTCAAATTGAACTTTTAGAGTTGAAGGAGCAATTGCAAGATTTATTAGAGAAAGGTTTCATTTGACCTAGCACATCACCATGGGGTGATCCTATTTTATTTGTTAAAAAGAAATATGGTTCAATGAGACTTTGCATTGGTTATAGTTCCTTGAATAACATCACTGTTAAGAATAAATATCCTTTTCCTCGTATCGATGATTTGTTTGACCAGCTCCAGGGAGCTCAGTATTTTTCAAAGAATGACTTGAGATCGGGGTACCATTAGCTGAAGGTAAAGGAAGAAGATGTTCCGAAGACCGTGTTCCGTACAAGATATGGCCATTATGAATTTGTAGTAATGCCTTTTGGGCTAACCAATGCACCTGCTGTATTCATGGACTTAATGAATAGAATTTTCCATGAGTTCGTGGATAAGTTTGTGGTGGTTTTCTTTGATGATATTTTGGTGTTTTATAAAAGTAAAGAGGAGCATGAAAGGCATTTAAGGGTTATCTTGCAAACCTTAAAAGAAAAGAAACTGTATGGAAAATTCATCAAGTGTGAGTTTTGGTTGTAAAAAAATTCTTTCCTTGGTCATATTGTTTCTAAAGATGGGATAACTGTTGATCCTGCAAAAACAAAAGTTGTGGAAGACTGGCCAAGACCCAAAAATATAACTGAGATTCGTAGCTTCCATGTTTTGGCAGACTATTACCAAAGGTTTGTTAGGAATTTTTCACGGTTTTCTAGTCCAATGACTAAGCTAACTCGGAAGGGTGTTATGTTTATCTGGACAAAATAATGTGATGATTGTTTTTATGAATTGAAAAGAAGATTGGTGAAAGCTCCAGTTTTTGCACTTCCTTCCAGGAATGGTGAGTTTGTTATCTACAGTGATGCCTTATTGAAAGGACTTAGTTGCGTCCTAATGCAGAATGATCAGGTAATTTCATATGCTTCACGACAGTTGAAAACCCATGAGGTAAATTACCCTACACATGATTTGGATTTAGCTGCTGTTGTTTTCACATTAAAAATTTGGAGGCATCATTTGTATGGAGTAAAGTGTGAAATATATATTGATCACAAAAGTTTAAAGTATATATTCACTAAGAAATAATTGAACATGATACAAACGAAATGGCTATAATTAATCAAGGATTATGATTGTACAATCCATTACCATCCGGGAAAAGCAAATAAAGTGGTTGATTCTTTGAGTCGAAAAAGTAATGCTTCATTAGAAATGTTGCGTTTGGAAGGTGATACTTTGATTAAGGATTTGATGAACTTTGGAATATAAGTTGTTGGTGCAGGAAGTTCTTCTATTTTGTTTCAGGTATCAGTGAGATCATCTCTATCAGATAGAATCAAGAAAGCACAGAAGAAAGACAGTGAGTTGCAGAAAAAGGTAGAGCTGGTTCAGAAAGGTAAGTTGCCTGAATTCAACATTGATAATGATTGTGTTTTGAGATTTGGGAAGAGATTGTGTGTGCCTTGTGATTCACAGTTGAAGAGAGAGTTGTTATTTGAAGCTCATAGTTCTCCGTTTTCAGTTCATCCTTGCAGTACTAAGATGTACAGAGATCTGCGGGAGTATTACTGGTGGGATGGAATGAAAAGAGATATTGCTGATTTTACTGTGAAGTGTTTCACATGTCAACAGGTTAAAGTAGGGCGGCAGTTACCTAAAAGGATGATTCAGCCTTTACCAGTGCCAGAGTAGAAATGGGAGAATATATCCATGGACTTTGTTGTGGGATTACCAAAGACATCTCGAGGTAATAATGCAATCTTGGTTATTGTTGATCGCTTGACTAAATCAGCTCATTTCCTTGCTATACCAGATACTTTTTCCCTAGATCAACTTTCCCGTTTGTATCTTAAAGAGATAGTCAGGTTACATGGAGTTCCCCTCTACATTGTATCTGATCGTGATCCCAGGTTCACTTCTAACTTTTGGAAAGGCCTTCAGAAGTTGTTGGGTACTGAATTAAATTTTAGTACAGCTTTTCATCCTCAATCAGATGGGCAGTCAGAACGAACAATTCAGACATTGGAGGATATTCTACATTCTTGCTCTATGGATTATCAGGGAATTTGGGCCCAACATCTTTCTTTGGTTGAATTTTCATATAATAACAGTTTCCATTCCAGTATACAGATGGCACCATTTCAGGGATTATATGGGAAGCGGTGTCGAACTCCAGCTTTCTGGGATGAAGTGGGTGAAAAGAAGTTGATGGGACCAGAATTGGCAGAAGAGATGGCAGAAAAAGTTCAGCTGATTCAGAAGAACATGAGAACAGCTCAGAGCAGGCAGAAGAGTTATGCAGATAACCGGAGGAAGGATCTATCTTTCGAGGTAGGTGATCATGTTTTTCTCAAGGTTTCTTCATGGAAAAGTGTGATGAGATTTGGTAAGAAAGGAAAGCTGAGTCCAAGGTTTATTGGACCATATGAAATTCTGGAGAGAGTTGGATCAGTTACATACCGGGTGGCTTTACCTCCGAGTTTATCTCAGGTACACAATGGTTTTCACGTTTCGATGTTGAGAAAGTATATGCCAGATCCATCTCATGTTTTGAGTCCAAAGGTAGTTCAGCTGGAAGAGAACCTATCTTATGAGGAACAACCGGTCCAGATTTCGGACCACAGGGAGCAAGTGTTTCGATGTAAGGTGATTAATCCGGTAATGGTTTTGTAGAAAAACCACATGATGGAAGAGGCAACATGGGAATCTAAAAACGCAATGAGGGATAAGTACCCCCATTTATTTGATAAGTAAATAAATTGCAGGGATGCAATTTTGAAAAGGAGGGAAGGATGTAACATCCCAAGTAAGTAATGAGTAATATATATTTTTATCTATGTCTATTAATGAATTAGATAGTGTTTTAGAGGCTTAAACTGGTGTCAATCTTTTGATAATTATTGTTTCATATAAACACGCTATTTGTCATGACAGCAGAAATTAATTATTAAAATAATTAATGTGACTTATATGTTTTTAATTTTGTAAAATAGACTTCATTTTTGAATTCGGAATATCAAATATAGTTTAGTGTGAATTTTTGGTATTTTTCTGAAAAACATTAATTTTTGATAAATAGTGAAATCACTAAGTGGTACTTATAAAAACTGATTTTTCGTTTAAATGAAATTTTACCATTTCTGTGTTTTGAATTTCAAAAATCCGACAGACATGGTTTCATTAAGAATTAAAATGTGGTTTAATGAGATTAAAATAATTTTTTGGTGAATAGTAACTCTTATGTTCTTAATAGCGATTAGAGGTAATTAGTTTAGTTTAAGGTAGAAATAATGCTTTAATAAAATGAGATGACCTTGAAACATGTCCTACCCTCATTGGATGTGTCATGGCCGACCAAGAAAATCCATGTGTCAACTTGGGGACCCCATGGAGCCACTTTGGTTGGGAAATGACATAAATTACTTTTTATTTAATGTAAAAGTAAAAATGACACAAACATGAGATGTTTTACTAAAACAATTTTTACATGGGGTTATGAAGATTAGAGTTTTTATTATAAATATTAATTGGAAAGATAAACAGATTTCCTACATCATAGTATTTTTTTATAATTTTTAGACTTTATATAAATTATATTATTTATGACATCATGATGATGCAGTGATGACCTCATTATTTAACGATATAAATAAAATGGAATGATAATGTAAAATATAAGACCTACACATGGCCAAAACCTATTGGATGGGTGGATTTCGAACCCTTATCACCTTATACTCGAAACGCATCATTGTGGAACCTCTTAAATCCGAATACCATTTTAAAACAAAGTGACTTTTTTTACCTTCCAAGAGTGCCCCTCCTCTCATCTTATAAAAGGCCCCCACCTCTACCTCCATACCGACACACCCAAAGCCTTTGACTCGGCAAAACCCTGCCCATTTTGTCTCTACACATACCTCTCTTACTCCATGAAGCCTAACTTTTGGCAGAAGTCTTCCCAAGGAAGCCTTTGAGCTCAAATCTAAGAGATTTACCCGATTTTAAGGTAATGTCTTCTTTTGAGTCCTTTTGTTTGATTTTTCTTCTACAACCCCCTAAAATCTTTTTATTCTTTTCTTTTTTAACAACTAAAGTATCCTAAATATACTAGGATGTTGTTATAAGAAGGAATCAAACTACAATTACACACACCTACATCTAATGGTTAAAGGACATACTGTTTCCGTGGATGGTGAATTTATGCCTCCTGAAACGATGATTGTTCAACATTCTTTTAACACCTTCAAAGGTGGACATTAAGATGTCACTATATTTATATATGATATATAATATGTTTATGTTTTCCTTAAGATTCTGTATTTTTCATTTTGGGCATACCTTTATGGTTTCCATTATGGGTAAACGCGATATCTTCATTTAAGAAAGTACGGACTACCGCCCCCTCAAAGTGATTTGATTCGTTAAATACCATATGTGGGATGTATAAAGGATGGAACTATGATATTATATATGATATTATACTGGAATTATAATATACCTATATATCATTATGATTCCATTCTATAAAATACGAAATAGAAATGAAAGTAGCGTTCAAGCGTACGTACGGCTTACCGTCTCCATGAACGGTGCATTTCATTTCTTACCTCTAAATGATTATGTTATATTATAAATTCATGTATATACTGGATATATATGATATATACATAACTATTATAATTCTGGATATAATGGATACATGAACAAACATGTAATTATAAAGGGTTTATTTTTGACTCATGTACCAATGATCGTTAAAACGATCGTTATTAACTTAAATAATTACATAGAGTTCATGACAGGACAATAAGTGATATAAAAGGAATAATGAACTTGATAAAGGTTATTCTACAAGTAGAAATTAACTAAAGTTTATTATTCAGGAGATTAAAGAACACCCAAGTCAAGTCGGACCCGAGGTATGGGACTTCGTCTCAATCTCCTTTCATTGAGGCATATTTTATTTTATACACAACCTTCTTTTATACGGTGTATAAACCCCTTTGAGTTTTATGTTTATCCAAAAGGAATATTTTTTATACAAAGAGTTTTACTAAACGACAAAAGGAAATGTTTTTGTCGTACGTATGTGGCGACAACGACTTCTCCGCCGCCGTGACCATTATTTGAGTTTCAGTTTCCTCTACAAGCCATACCTTTTTTTAAAAGAAAAATAAATACCATGTTTTACTTTTCTTTTGTTTTGATATTGAAAATGGTTTTCATAATGTTTTTATATCAATGTGTTTTATTTATATCTTGTGATTGAAAGGTGGAAATGTTATGTTTCCTTTGTGCATGTTTTATGTGATACGATTATGTTGAGGTTCTTGGGCATTATTATGAAGAAGGGTGGTTCCGTGATAAACTAAGGGCGGGTGAGCCTGATATAGCTCTCCAATACATTGGGTAATGCGAAGGAGTGTAACATTAAGGTTTCTACGAAGAGATTTAGGGAATATACTGTGATGGGTATTCCAAAGGTAACCAAGAGGGTTACTCCCTACGTAAGAATGTTATGAATGCCTCATGTTACCATTATGTCTTATGATTTCTATGATTTGTTCAAGATTTGATGAGGTATGTTAATGTTCTTATGTTTTCTGGGTAAAGTATGATTTCATTCTTATGTATATATTTACCCATGTTTCCTTTCCATATTTTTATATCCCTTACTGATCTTTTTATGCTCATCCCAAGTTTTTTTGAAATTTTTTTCATAGGTCAAGGGAAAGGTACATGATATGATGATAGTGTCAAGGAAGTGTCAAGAAAGAATCCATGTTTTATTTTAAATATGTTTCCATTGATGGGAAATAAGAATACTATCTTTATGTAACCACTTTGTTTATATGTGGAATGTAATGCAAGTTTTATGATCTAATTCTCTAAAACTCTAAACCCGAAAAGATCCTCAATGTGTAATCTTGTAATAACTCAAGATTAATTAAGGTTTAAGGCTGGGGCCTTATACTATTAATTTCATTCACTTGATGGACCCCTTATCTAAGGAAGACAATGGCCTCAAACCCAAATTCACTACACCCAATTAGAGATCCCGAGGTAGAGGCAACAGAGGAAGGAGGTTCCTTAGAAGGAATGATCATAGCAAGATTCAAAATCTAGTCCACACCTCACATCAAACCATTAAAATTAAGGAAACTCATTGAAGGACCCTCTGGTAGAAACATCAAGATCTAGAATATTCCTTCTCCCCCGTCAGAAGAAATCTAACCCCAGTTATCTAGGAATATTCTTTAGGGGAAGAACAAATATCATGTCGCCCAGGGAATGTAGGTGGACTGGTTTGGAAAAACCCAAAAAGGACCGTAGTCGCACCGACCCTTTCTATAGAGCTCTAACCATCTACATCCAAGAATCAAACCCCTACATTGTCTGTAAAAGAGCAACCCCAATCCAAGAAGCACTGATCTTTAGAGTAGTAGTATGATATTTTAATGCAATTGGATTTAGTACCAATGAAGCTGTCAATCCTGGATGTGTTGAGCCTATCCGCAAATAATAGGGAGGCAATCATAGAAGCATTACTAAGTCACCAATAGTTTGAGGCCAATGTTACAACGGTTAATGAATACAAGAGGGATACTAGTCCTAAAGAATGTTAAACTGTCATCTTCATCATAGAAAGGGATGAAGATGCCATAATGCTAAGGCACATCAAACCCTTATATGAATCTGGAAGGAAAAATGGAATTGATGTTCGAAGGATCTTTATCGGCAATGGCTCTAGAGTTAACCTACTTCCACTGTGAACATTTTGGTGTCAGGCATATGCTGAATACACATTGACACCCATCATTAAAACTCTGTTGGGATATGAAAAACGTGAGTAGAAACTATTGGGATGAATCAAGAAAAAAATGTGGCTCTAAGATCTCATATTGGATTCAGAGTTCCTTGTGGTGTGACAATGTACGACCTTTAATTTCCTGTTGGGGAGGCAATGGTTTCATCAACACAATGAAATTATGTCCTCATAGCGTCAGTGCATCAAATATTGCACTAATAGAAAAATTGGGATGTCACATGGTGATAAGTCCCCATTTGAATCATGTGAGTTTCATAATATCAATGTAGGGTTCTATGAGATAGAAGAAAAACATCATTCAGCCGACGATGTGGATTGCATCAATGCCCCAAATGGATTTGATATGGCTCCTGATGACCCCCTCTAGAAACCTTTAGAAGAGTATCTACTACCCATCCACCAAGTAGAATGCATAAATGCAAGCCTGAGAGTGGGGTCATTTGTCTGCATGGGGTATGTTATGACCACCAAATCCAAAGACACAGAAATGTGGAATGACTCTGATGTTTTCAAGAAAATCCCTATCAAATATGCTTTTAGCCCATCCTCAGGATATCAAACTACCCTTTCCTCACACACTAAGGAGAAAGATGATTTCTCTTCCGATATTGGAGAGTTAATCAAAATATTATTTTATATATTAGAAGAAGAAGGTTATGAAGATGATGAAGCAGAATAAGAAGAGGAGGACGACCTCAAAGATGAACCTACTAAATTCGAGGAATGTGTCTCCACCAAAATCGATAAACATAAAGAGGTAAATATGGGAACCAACAATGACTGGAAGACTACTCTAAACAATGAGGCCTTGCATGTCAGTGAGAAAGAACCATATACCTCATTCTTAAAGAAAAATCAAGATGTGTTTTCCTAGAATTACTTAGATATTGCAGGACTCGATCCTGAAGTCTCCAAATATAATCTAGGATTATAATAAGATCACATGGGATATAAAAAGGCATCCCAAAAGACCCAACTGGCGCATGATTCCAAAATAGAGGCTAAAGTAGAGAAGATGATCAAATCCAACATTATACGAGAGGTCCAATATCTGACCTAGCTGGAAAACACAGTTCCTGTCAAAAATAATAATGTAAGGATTAGAAACTACATTGAATTCAAGGACCTTACTCAGCATTGCCAAAAAGATGACTTCCTACTCCAGATCACAGAATTGTTAATTGATGAAAAACCCAGATACGAAGACCTATCTTTAATAGAAGACTATTCTGGATACAATCAAATCAAGATAGCCCATGGAGACGAAACATATACTACATTTATGGCCCCTCGGGTAGTGTTATATTATAAAGTAATGTCCTTTGTTCTAAATAATATCGGCTCCACATATCAGTGCACCATGCATCGCATCTTCAAACCCTTCTTTGGAAAATTTCTTGACTGTTATGTTGACATCCTGGTGGTTAAATCACGACAGCATTCAGACCAATTGGATAATCATGAAACTGTCTTCAACAAATTGCGACAGTGCAGTTTAAAGATGAATCCCATTCAATGTGCTTTTGGCGTTACCTCAGTAAAATTCATCGGCTTCATCATATTCCATTGTGGTATCCAAGTCGTCCTCAAGGAAACAAAAGCTACACTTGACATGTCCCCCCATCGCAACCTCACCAAGTTGAGAGGTCTCTTGGGGCACCTCACTTACATTTGGTACTTCATAGCCAACCTAGAAGGTAAATGTTTACCTTTCACCAAGCTCATGAAGAAATGTGTTACGTATGAGTGGGATAATTATTGTCAGGAAGATTTTGAAAATATTAAAAGATAACTCATATTCTTGTCGGTGATCATGGCTCCAGTCAAGGAGAGACTGGTAATTTTGTACGTAACTACCATGGAATGGTCAATAGGCACCTTACTCATGCAGAAAAATAATTCCGGTAGTGAGAACAACCTATACTACCTCAGTCATACAATGATCGATGTCGAAACTCTGTATTAAAATATTGAAAATAACTACCTAGACCAAATATTCAGAGTTCAGAAGCTCATTCATTACTTGCAGCACCATGAGGACACCATGGTTTCCCACTACAACCTGATCAAATATATCCTCATCCATCCCATACTGAATGGGCTCCTATCACGATGACCGGTAATCCTAAAATAGTTTGACATACAATACATAACCTAGAAGGCCATAAAAGGCCATTATTTAGAAGACTTATTGGCTAAGCAACCCTCTAAAGAAACAACACTGGTTGATTCCACACATCTGAATGAAGAAGATTTTTTCATTTAAGAAAACCCTCAGACGTGGGAAATGTACTTCGATGGAGCTTCCCGCAGCCACATAGGTAAAAGTATAGAGGATCCCAATCCCAATAAAGAGTGGATTGGAGTTATACTTGTATCTCCGGAAAAGGAAATCTTGACTTAACCATTCATTTTTTCATAAGGGTGTACAATCAATGAAGAAGTGAATCAAGACCTCATTGTAGGCCTAAAATTGGCACTCCATGTGGGATCCAAACTCCTAAAAATATAGGGTTATTCAAAGATGGTCATCAAAGAGGTCAAAGATGACTATGTTATCATGAAAGATGTGCTTTTTCCTTGATATAACTTGTTCGAGAACTAATGGAAGAATTCCCGTTAGAATTAACATTGGCTTTTTTCCCCTGGTCACAAAATGATCAAGCCATTGCTTTTGAAAATGCAGCCAGAACCGTGGTCGATCCTGACTGGGGTGAAACACTTACTATAATCACCGTCAGATGGTCTTATCATTCATCCAGAGAAATATGAAGGAAATAAATGAGATTATCCCATTTTACTAACCTTATAGTCATACCACCATTTGGATGATTCCCACTGAAAATGACAATCGGAACGGGGAACTCAAACCAGATAGGGCTAGAAGGGAAAATGTCTGAAGATGGGCTGTCAATTATTCCTTGTGCAATGTATTAACCCAAGAAAATGTCATCTACAAATGAGGTCTCGATATAGTTTTATAAAGTGCATTTATGGAGAAGAAATTTATGCCGTCGTGAAAAAAGTGAATGTCGGGGCTTGTGGAGAGCACTAGTCAGCAACCAAGATTTCTCACCAAATCCGAGTCTTGCGTATTACATGCCCACTGTGATACATGATTGTGCCACATTCAACATGATGTTTCATTCCATCCAAATTCATGCCAATTTTATACCCCACCCATAGAGTTACTTCATATAGCTAAGTACTCCTATCCATTCTCCACCTAGGGGATGGATATTTTGGTACCATATACTACAACTACAGCTAGGCATTTCAAAATCATACTCACAATGAACGACTTCTATTCCAAATGGGTTGAAGCCATTCCCCTTAAAGAATTCGTCGAAAAAATATCACCAGCTTTTTCGAGGCCAACATCATAAAAAAATTTGGTGTCCCTCATACAATACTGACAAGAAACGATAGAAACTTTTTCTCTTCTGAGCAAGACATGTTGTCCTAGGAGTATGGAATCAAAGAGAATCGTTCCTCCCGTTACCACATGGTGGAAAACGGTTAGATAGAGGGTTTGAACAAGACTATGTCCAACATACATCAAACGTTTTTTGATTAGAATAAGAAATCGAGCCCAAATGCGATCTTTCATGGATTTTGGGCTTACCAAACCCCTACCCACCCCGCCACCTATAAAAACCCGTTATCACTAGTTTATTGGGTGGAGGCGGTGTTATATATTGAAATCCAAGTTCCATCACATCGTGTGGCCATTTGCGACCAACTGTCAGTGGACAAGAAATCCCAGAGATATTTTGATGAATTACACCAGCTAGATGAGAATACGTTAAACACTATGAACCATTTAGAAAATCTACCAAAATTGTATTGCACAATCCTTCATAAAAAAAGTACTCCATCGATCTTTCCTCCAAGTAGAAATGGTGTTTTTCCTCATAACCCTACTAGTACTCAAGAAAAATCTCCATTAATATTGAACCAATGTGGGAAAGACCATATCTCAAACATAAGGTATATTCCAATAGAGAATACACCCTCATATAAATGGACGGAAATATCATCTCGGCTTCTATAAATGAGATGTTATTGAAGAAATACCACTTGTAATAGAAATGCAAAGGTATGAGCTCTACAAACCTAAACTATGAGTCATAAAAATGATTCAAATGCTATGGTCCGATCTCTATGACCCTAATATATGATTAAGGAATACCTCCAATGCCATGGTCCAAAAACTAAGACTTTAAACTATGATTCATCGTCCATGTCACATGACGTTAAACTGTATAGTATTAGTCCATGAAACATGACGTTAAATTGAAGTGTCATGGTCCAAAATCTATGACCTTCAACAATGACCCAACATCCTTTCCACGTGTTGTTAAACTGTATGAAACTTTTCATTGAAACATGAAAATAAACTACGTAATCTCTTATAGAACTACGTACAGTTTGATTATTTCCCTCACGGGATACGTAGTGCTGCCACGATCCTTAATTTTGGTCCATTACCACTATGAAAGAAAAAGGAAATACCCTCAACATATTTTCTACCTCTCCGAACATGAGAATGAGACCTTGTGAACACTCCTTGATTCTCACATCAAGTATAACACACGTGAGCTTAGGATCAGTGGTGAGTATTCTCTTACGCAAGTAAATTGTTGGGGAATATGGTATGCTCAGCACCTATATCATGTAAAACCATAATACCCTCACATGTGCTCACACATGAACAGGGCCAAATTGATACAGGGAATTTTCATAACTACGTTTGGCTGGATTTCTTCCCTTGAATTATACATAGTGATGCCCTGATCATCGATCTCATCCCAGCCATCCTCATCATAAAAAAATTTCCCTCAAGTGTCCCTACACATCGAGAAACGTATGTAGGGAACATTCAAAACTACGTGTGGCCTAATTTGTGCCCTTGTAGGATATGTAGTAATGCTCAGATTCAGTATCATTTCCCAACCACCAGCAAAAAAATACCCATTTCCCTCATATGTAGGTTAGAATTGTATGGGGAGTCCATTAAGGGTCCTATCACATGAATAAAAATTGTAATTTTTTTATAAATTATGTGTGGCCAAATCCTAGGTATTAAGAGATTCCACACATTCTTCTCAGTTATGAGAAATTAAAAGATCCTGCGTCCCCCTGTGTATATTGTTCAGACTTATGTGGGAGCTACAAGTAGTTCACATTTAATCATGGTGTGGGTATTCTCACATTCCTAGGAACATTGTTCCAATTTTTTACACTCCATAACTTGGGACAAATTGGATCCTCATAATCATTAAAGGTCATCCGAGATGGAAGGCTAGTGTCTTGCAGACACAATTTCATGACTATTCTCATCATGCCGCAGTGGCTATATATATGTTGATCATAAAATGGCCATCAATCAAAGGAAAATTCATCCCTCAGAGAGTCCACTTTTATCTTAGTATACTGAATGGATTCCAAGACCCATGCCATCCATCTTGATTCATGTTTCCCTTGAGACTATGGTTTACACCTTATATAATAACTCATGACTGTGGAACGCCAGAACATCTTGGTTACAATTAACCTAAAACTCTAGAATATCTTAATGATAGTATAATGTTCTTCACTGCATGACTCTAAACTGAACAGCATCATTCCCTCACTGCACAACATGAAACTACAAGGCCAAAATCATACTTACTATACGATGTCAAACTGTATAAAAATTGTTTAATCCCAAAAGTTCTCTCTAATGATGACATTTCAATTCGTAAAAAATTACATGGCATCCTCATAATCCATTTTTGCACACTGATCATAGCTCATGCGAACTTATGGATTTCAGTAAGAGATCCATCGTAGAATTATGGAAAACAATTCTATGAATTTGGTCCTAGAAACGCGACCCTAAATGGGTTCTCATGATTCCCTCCCCTGAGTGGAACCCCATTTCCTGACCATGTGATGTTAAATAAATAGGTATGCCAAATATGGAAGGAATGCATCAACATGCTTATGAGTCAGATCTACGTAAGGGACACCTGATTCCATGAGTAAATCGCAACCCAAATATTTTCAATATGTCCAGATACAATCATGCCATATTCCAAACTTTGTGTTTTTAGTGATCTTGAATCCCCATAACCCTCCAAGGCCATCTAGGAAGGATGTCCAGTGTCTTGCAGACACCTTTTCTTGATTATGCATATCATTCCCTAGTGTATCTGCATATGTCACCCATAAAAAAGGCCTTCAATCAAAGGAAACATCGTCCCCATTGCATTCCTATATTATCTCAGTACACTCATTGGCTTCCAATAACCATTAAATCCCCTCTGATTCAAGGGAACTTAATTTCATGGTTTACACTTTCCTCCTTACATATATCATTTATATATCGAAACATATGAACATGTTTCATCTCTAGTATCTTTTGAGGTTTCTAAAAATATATAATTTGTATGCATGAAGATGATCCGCATGCAAAAGAAGAGTGGCCCCATTCATATCTAGGATTCCCCAAAGAGTCTCAGTTAAAATGCATCCTTTTGTATTCAAGAGCACCCCTGGTCTATGGTCATATACCGTATTTAGAATGTTCCCAATCTTCATAATCCTCAATTTCCATTAGAGATGGATGGAAGGTGTCTTGAGGACACCTTATCTTGACTATGTATATCATGCCATCGTGGTTCCGCATACATCACCCACAAAATTGACCATCAATAAATGTAAACTTTGTCCCCATGAGAGTCAAGTCCAGCTTCTGTATGCTCAGATGACGTTCATGTCTTGTCACACCCCCTAAATTTAGAAAAATCTTGGATGACAGCTTGTGTACCTTATTCTTTCTGTGTTCCCCAAATATAAATGTTCAGGAACAACTACCCACTCAAAGATGACATGAATGTCCCTAATGTCTTCAAACCCCAACACTCATGCCATCCAACCAATGTGTCTCCCAATTTTAATGTAAAGTCAAAATATTGCAAATCCCACCAGGCCATCGGAGACGGAAGGCTACTGTCCTTCATACACCTTTTCATGATGATAAATATCATTTCCTAGTGTCTTTGCATCCATTTCCCAAAAAACGATCGTCAAAAAAGGAAAAATTCATCTATATGGGAGTCTTTTCCAAACATTGTATGCCTGAATTAGCTCCCGAGCCTCATGCATGTACAGAATCAAAAAATCAAGGTTCAAGAAAAATCCATAATCCATGATTGAAGGATACATGAAAATAATTGGTTAACGGTCCTGAGTTAGGGCCCAACCCCATTAAGTTAGGTCAAATATGTTCGACCTAAATCATCAGTAGAAAGTTGGATTGGTGGGACAAATAACTGCTAGTGAAAAGGATACTATACATTCAAGAGAAAAAATTGCATAAGAGAACCTCTTGGAAAAATTCAAGTATCGGTCTGTTAAAAAAAGGGAAACGTTGAGCATTTTGAAAAGGGTTAAAGCTTGTTAGGTCAAAAACCCACAAAGGGTGGCTTAAAAATTAAAGTTATTCCCACTAAAACAATGTTGTGAATTCTTAGAAAAAACATAGTGTTATAATGAAAATATCATAAAAGTTCAGAAGGTCTTCCATAAGACCTATACAATGGTCAAACTATGCTAGTAGAGTCCTGCAGATCATCCAATATTTAGAGGTTGATTCGATTATTTTTGTTTAATAATTTCAATCCATGGATTAAAATTAATACTTGATTGAAATGATGTAGATAAAATAGGAAAATTTATAAAGATATATATTTAAAATCCAAATCAGTTCCATTGAGTTCACCAAAAAAATAGAGGAATATCTCCAATCTAGAGTCTATCGAAAGTATCAAAAATTGAGGGAAAGAGTATATATCATGATTTGGGATAAGACTATATCTATTCATGGTTATACCTTTCTAGATGTATGGTGAGTAATTATTTTGGGCCATTGATAGTCAACTACTAAGAATCTCTTTCTTCCATTTCGGCCTTGACTGTCGACGCACCCACTCCAAAACAAATTTATGGTCCCTCCCTTTATTATGGAAGGCTTCATAGATGGCATTCATGGAGGCCAGTATTTTTCTTAACCTAGATTTGCAGGCTTCCCGCTCCTACATCTCTTCTTCTTGGGTCACCACCAAATCACAGGCCTTCACCAACTTGGTTGTTAGCTGATCAAATTCTTCTAAAACATATTGGGAGGTCTCCCCTTGTTGATGGGAAGAATTGAACATGGCCATATTGTCCTCATATGAGGCAAATTCTTCTTGGGAAATGATTATTTGGTGAATAATGATGTGTATGAGATAATTATCAAAGCTTCCGTAACCTAGCTCCGTGAATAAATTATGAAAATTTTCACTCTCTTCAGTAAAATGGTCATGGGGTGTCTCTGTGGAAATAGCACATAACTAGGGACATAGATCTTTTCTCACTGCCTGGTGTCTTCCTACAACACCTGAACATGATCCTCTACTACTTCCATGTGTCTATAAGCATGAAGGGTCTCCCTAGGAGTGGGGAGGGACCTAGAACATGTCACCCAAGATAGAAGACTCTCTTTGCCCTCAGATGGCCCAGCCCCTGGGGAAAGATGTGGAACACTAATTGTGACCTCCATGATGATCGTTAATACTCAACTAGTTCTATTCTCATTAAGATCTTGGAAAATATTCTTAGGAGGGGAGTAGTCCAAATTATTTCCCACCGAAATGGGTTGTATTGATGAAACCCCTCCCAAAATCTTTTGACGATGGACTAAACTCCTTCTTACCATAAGAGTTAGAGTAGCAGTTGTGTCCCTCTTAGTTGTTGTAGAGATGAAATTAAAAGGCACAACTGTTTCACATTTCATTGTATAAGGAATGTGTGGCATTTTCATTGGAGAAATAATGGGGTAAGAAATGGTCAAGGGTTTCAGCACCCACTGAATTGGTTCTTTCGGCTACCCGCTGGGGTAATAGTCCACCCATTGTTGGGAATACACAAGTGATAGAAATGTTGGACCCGCCATTTTATGAATGATAGTCTCTCTAAAAACAACTCCAATCATCATCATAATACACAATTGGTGGAGAACCACGGGACAAGACTCTTTCCTATGTTGAGAAACTGGAAGCAGCATAGTCTGCAGAATGCATCCGAGTTTCCTTACAAAACGGTAGGGGTGGTATGGGTCACAAATAACTACTAGATCTATAGAAGCAGTGATCATCCCATCCTGAAGGTTGATGAGGTATGAGAATTCATCCAATAAACTGTCCCTTTCACCTCTCAATGATCCACCTGGGGTAGGATGAGGTGAGAAAGATAAATGAGAGGTGTCATTAAACATCCAACCTCATCGATAACACTCAAAACCCGGGGACAAATAGTAGGAATGTTGAGAAGATAAAGGTACGAATTGGATTTTGGAACCCTTGTGGTGTGTTGGTATTCAAAAAAAGGGAAGTGTTCTTCCATATGTCCATACAAGAATTGGAATGGTCCGCAGAGATGGTGTAGAGGTCTACCTTCCTGTATTTATCCCAACAATTCATAATTCCAGGTTTTGTTAGGAATTGCAAAATTAATGGTTTGACCCTCTTCTAGAATGCCCACCATCATCAAAGTGCAGGCCTGAACCCCAGTATATACGTTGCAAGACGGTAAGATCCATTCACATAAAAACATGGCAAAAAAATCTGTCAGTCTAAGAATAGATGAAATGTATGAACGAAGCTCAAATCCCCATGTGTATATCTTCTTTCATCAAGGGTAGCACAATATGACCCTACGGTTTGGTGGGACTTGCGAGTAGGATGTGTTCGACTATGGAGATCCCACATCGTTGGCTTGTTCGTCTACAGGAATACCCTTATCCATTCTTTGAATGGGATTAAGGAATGAGTTTCGAAGGGATGATCTAGTAATCCTGCTACCATGACCAGTAGGCTTCTTTCCAAAGGAGACATGTGATCAGTGTTGTTCTATGTGAAGGATGTCAGGAGATACTCTGATTACATTTCTCTAAGGATGGGGAGACCACCAACATGGTAGATATCCCATAGACTAATTACCACCACCCAATGCAGTAGGAGGAAGGAGTTAGAGCTCGAACACCAAAGTCTCATCAAGTTTGGAAGGATTTATCCTGGAGAAAATATTGAAAACTAAGGAAAACAGGATACTAGGTATGATCCCACCACCTCCATCTTGTTAGGGGACTCTAGATAGGTCGGATGCACACAGAATGCCTAAGCCCACTCATTGGAGAAACATCATCGGGCCCGAAAATAACACATGGTACTCCATCCACCACTAAGATTATCTCATGGGATGAAAATGATGGATGGGTATTCTTAGGTGTCTAGTCTTGCGATACAATTGCAACACCTACAGTTTCCCTAAGTCCCTAACAAAACTGGCAGTATAAATATGTTATCTTGAATCTGAGTGGTGATGACTTCTCCAATTGGGGAAATTTTGGCATGATCAGGATCTTCTAGTACCTCTATGAGGAAGAAATGGATGTCAGGGTCAGGGAAATGCAGATCCACATCGACGGGAAGACCCAAGCCATAAAGTGGAAACTATACAGAAAAGTGGTAAGCTAAGACCTCCAGAATCAAGATGACCATCAAGAAGTTGTCACAAGTATTGATGTGGGATTGAATATGATCATCGCTATTCCTTTCCATTATTTCCCTGGTCTTCATCTATTCTTTAACGACATGTGAATCATCCATTTTCACCTACACACGAAGATCCAGAAGCTGATAAGAATTTGCTCTGATAAATAATTATTTGATAAAGGATAATGAAGAGTGGTTTGAGGACATAAAATATGTCCAGATAAAGAATTGTGTATGGATTCCAAAAATGGTATGTGGTAGCCACATCCCACATACTTCATGATACGTGGGAGTAATCCCTCATATAGTTATGGTACAGAGACTCACCCCAGTGCATACAGCCCTGGTACATGAACCATCCAAGAGGTGTTGGCTCATGGATCGTTTGCCAGAAAATAGAAATGTTCATGAAGGATGTCCCGCAAACCTGGGATTTGATTATGTTTATGTTCAGATTTTCTGAATTAATGTTTATATTTGGATTATAAACATGTTTAAATGTCTAGTTCACCAATCCAAGTGCGGTATACGGACAAGCTTGTAGAATATCATTCTCTTATGAAAAATATAGATTGTAAGTCTTAAAATTCAATAGTCCCATTCGCGGAATCCAAAATGTGGTATGTTGATAGAGAAATGGCGAGGACATATGTTCACAAAACATACGAGATAGTTCGCGAACAAGATTTTCTCAAGGAGAAAGATATGTAAGAGCATAGGGAGCTGGGGAGATTTAGAGCACATATCTCCATGAGAAATGGTAAATGAAAAATGACATGGGCCCCTATATATAGGTGTGGTTCCCTTCTACCTGGTTTATCTATTCTACTATTAACCATTTCAATTTAGGACCACTTCTACATTGGAATTGTTTACATTTAATTATGAACAGACCCCATTCTGATGGACGAATCTTTAGGGTCCTTAAAATCCTACAAATAGGAGATAATACCCCCAAAATTTCTTTACAGAAGAAATTATGTGCTCTTTCAAGACTATCAAAATTAAGGGACTCAAACTATGTTTCAATCTTCAGAAGAAATGTAATGGAATTCAATTTTTCAAGGAATTTTAAGTAGCTCTTATACCATCACTAGGAATGGTACGCAGACCAGCTAAATCACGAACCACCAGGTATGCAGAATGATCTGAAAACTGCTAGCATGTGTGGAAATGGCCCACAAGTAAGGAAAACCTTAAACAGAGTCATCAACAGATTCATATGCGATAGGACCATCCACATAACATTTCATGAACTCATCATTTTAACAAATGAAAATCAATAGGGTTTCATGAACCATTATCATGAACTGAAGTGTCCACGAACCCTCGTTGAACGATTATTCTACTGGTCATGATATTTCTTCAATGGGCCTTTGAAAGTGGAGTTGTCTTCCTAATATATATGATTGCTCTAATGATATATAAAATGAGAACATTATAATTATTACAGTAAAAAAGAGAAAGTCAAACAGAGAGGGGGAAGGAAAGATGAAGAAAGCTTGAGGGAGACTTAGAGGTTGAACTCTGGTTTCTGTCTTGTTTCATCGGCAAAGCAAGAACTGCGAAGCACTCCTTCTGTAAAAACATCTCTATAAGAACAATAAAATGGGGTAATTAAATAAAAATAATAGAATTGAGAACCTAACTGGTGAACCTCTGATAAAGGGCTTCTTGCAGATGAACTCCCCATGAACGTTGATCCCCAGAACCCCCCTCCAATATGGTGCTTCGCATAGTGTACCACTACGCAGACTAATCCCGGTGTCGCGTAATACATCAGTACGTAGATGGAACCCAATGAGGTGTGATGGGCCACCTACAACTATGGGACGAAGTTTCCTATACCCATGCCCGTGTAATGAATTGGTATGCGGATGGCCAATCTTCCCAGATACCACTATGGTATGCAGAGCCTTCCCCACCCTGCACAAAAATATAGTACGCAGAATGGGGTGTTTTTGGGTACTGTTACCACCAGTTCCAACCTCAGCCTTCCACTAACGTCCAGTCCTCTGTGGTCCTTCTGCAAACCAATCCTCCATAATTTTTCCAATGCCTTCTTCAAAACTACCAAACTAGTATGATCAGACCATTAGTTGCATGATAAATCCCTATTTAGTCGACATACAGAGGGTAATTCGTGTCATAAACTCCCTCCCTAAAAAGGTGCGGGCTTTGGGAATGCTTGTAAGGATACACTCCCATGGTAACCAGGAGGCCCACTATGAGATGCTGACGTGAACCTCCCTGTTTTCGAGAATAATGGTGATCACATTATTTTCCATTCAATGAGGAATAGTGATCAGTCGAAGGGGTTATGTTCACTCCACCCTTTGACGGAGACAAAACTTCTTCCCTTCCCATAACATGTTCCAGGACCCTCCCACTGACGTAATCCCCTAATCATCTGACGCCAGGACACATGAACTCTTATGCCATCTCACATGGAAAGGTTCCTTGCTTCGCACCCTTGCCCTCCATCACCACATCCTCTTCCGCCGCGGGCTCTCCCTCCCCCACCAATAGGGGAGGAGCATGTGGATTGTTTGATCTTTCACATACACTTGTTTCCCACACCAGGAATTACTAACAAATGATTTTTGATCTCGGAGGATTACAACACCCACATGATTCTGGACTACAAGAACTCTGATTTCTGATCAAAACAGGATACATTGGATTCCTACTATAATGTCTGAGATTGAATGGTTTCCCATCCATAAAAGGGTCTAACCTATCCTGCCTCTTAAATGGGAAGCCTCTACGTGTAAGCCCCGCACAATTCGAACTTCGTAGGTTCTGATTCCTCTCCCGAGGATATGTAGGAAGCCATCCTTGTGGGACTAATCCCAACATCAAGTCACCTTCCATCCCCCTGGATAACGAAAAACTCTAGAGTGCCTTATTAAATGACTCAAGTTAGCATCACCTATGTAGCATCAAATATATGCTTGCTTGTGACACTTTTGCAGACTAAGGGTAGCCCATGGACACACTCTTCAGGAATGAACGAAGTATTCATGAACCAATGAAAAAAACATAAATCTATAAGAGAGTCCTGGAATAGACAAAAATACTCCTCCGAAAGGGTGTGGTGAGCCTGACCTCCCATCATCTCGACCAATAGAGTCATTAAGTGTCATTGGTCGAATCGCCAGCCAACAAGCACCTGCCTTTGGAAATCAATTCCATGAATCATGGATATCAGGGCGATTGGGAATTCTTGGCTTAATGAATAAACCCGTAGGAGACCATCTGAGGATGTTATATATGGGAAGGACTGATTGCATGAGTACATGAACCCCACAAAATCACCTGCTAGGACCCACAGTTCATTTAGGGTAAATTAAACCTTCTTTAAAGGATAATGATGATAAATGGGTTGAATAAAATAATTGTCAAATTCAATGAGAACCCATCATTGTAGAAAAAGGGACAAGTGTTGATCCTCATTGAACCATTTCTGCACTGCCCGTAATTGTGCCACCAAGGAGGTGAAACAAACTTGTACTGAAACATTAGTAAAATAGGATATATAAGGATTAATTATATTTCAAGGATGTCAATAATTTATTTGGGTACATTATTGGAATTATATTAATTTTGTTTTAGTAAAATGACAACGCATATACCAAGTGAAAACAAGTCACCTCCAGAAAGATCATGGGTCTTGAACACATGGTTAAAGGACAATAAGGTTTTTCTTCCAAATACTAGTCAACATGATTACCATTTTACTATGAAATTTTAATTTGTTACAAGATTTGAGAAATAGATATTAATGATGAACTAGTGGTGTTACTATTGAGGTTTAAAAAATAATGAATTATATTGGATACCATGTTCTAACAAAAATGGTTTTAGAAAATAGTTTGAGGCAGGTAGAAGAAAATTTATATCTTTTTTGGATATAATGATCTATTAAAAATGATTTTTAGTTCTTTGGTCTAAAAAGAAACATTTGGTATAAATATCTATAATTAAGGTAGGAATTGGAAGCTGGTCGAAGTTGACCAAATCGATGGAACCATAGTTAAAAAATTCGACAATAAGATGTTAATATATTTCATTATGTTCGAATATAGTAAAATAGATCCACAAAATTTGGAAAAGGTTCTCAGAAAACAAATATTCCTATTAACATAATTTATTAGGAAACATATAGTCTTTTAAATAATAATAAATTTATGGTTTCATTTTCCAAAACATTCCATCGATCATTCAAATTCTTGTGATCAAAGTCTTTTATCTGTCTCAATAATTATTTATGAAATTCTTCCATGTTCATAACATCACTGAACCAATTTTATCCAACATAGAAAGTAAATTATGAGATATTCTACATAACCTTTTTTACATCTCGTTATATCTTATTAAGATAATTTTTTATTAAATATTTTTATGATTTTCATTTTAAAATAATGGTATTTTTGAATGAAATCCCATTAATTACAAAGATAATTCTTAAATTATGATGGTGAAATTTATTTAAGGTAAAGGAAATGAAACACTAAAATGTTTTCAAAAAATAACATTTTTTTAAAATTTTATGTGACATGGGACACCGATCTTAAAAATCCAATGAAATATATTTCATCAAATTTATTCTCTTTGATTGCTTATGGAACCCACAACCACAACATTAATTAAACCATAATATAGTATAAAATTATAAACTACCATTAAATTAGTGGGTTTTAATAGATAATTTTTTTGAAAAATATGATTATAGTTATTTTATAACTAAAAAAATAATTTCTTTTAAAGATAATGTAATACTTCTGAAAAATAATATTTTTTTATAAAGATATTTTAGTCATACTTTACAGACATAATTTAAATTTTATTTTTAACACATTTAGAATTTCTTTTAAAAAATATAATTTTTGAAATATTCATACTAAAATTATCTTACGGTGAATTTTTTGGGATTTTTTTGAAATATTTCAATCGTTGATGTATAGTGAAAATAATGAATTTCAACTAAAAATTGCATTTTCATTTAAATGATATATATAATTTAATTATAATTTAAATACTTTTAAAGGAATAATTAGTCAAATTATATATCTATATTTATAATTTAATAAATTGGAATCTTTTTCCTATTTATGTTTTATATAAAAAATTTGTTAAAGTTTTTATATTCTCTCTTTGAAACGCCCCTTTCCTGTCGGGTCTTTGGGATTACATTTAAATTAAAATTTTCCAATTATATGAATGGAATCATTAAAAATATAATCCATATTTGGAATAATAAAAATTTATATTATATAATAAGGTTAAATTAGTAATTTAACGAATGGAATAATGAAAACAATAAAAAAATATTAATCACGATAATGAAAAAAATGGAATTTCAGGGGTAAATCATGAAATATAATGGTATAATTGGAATATAAACTGGTCAAAAATATATTTTATCATCATATTTAGAAACTATAACAATAATGGAAATACAATATTCTATTTCATATCCTTTTTAATTTGAAAAACATGGTTACACATTTCTTTCTAAAAATTACAAGTCTATCAGTTAACAAAGTTATGAAAGGAAACCCCCCCCCCTCATCTCTTATCCACATATTCAAACCCTTTTTTATAATTAAATAACATCCAAAATAATTGAAAAATACTATACCATCATCATAAAAACCTTATTTTTGGAATAAATCATACCCAGGATGTCTTGTGTGAAAACTTATGTAGGTTACCCAACCATGTGGTAATATTCTTCAATCATCATTCTTATTTTATACAATACTTCACCACTTTCGATTAATATTAAAAAATTATGACATAATAACCATAGTATATTTTATATTATGATATGTTTTTATGTTAATATAATGGCTAACAAGGATATCCACTTCAATCAAATGTGTTATTAAATCATCATTCATCTTTACGGTGGACTACCATCCCACAAATTAAATTCATCCATCTATCCATTACCACCTCTCATGATTGGGTAATATGATTGATATAACAGACACACACACATATATATATATGATATTTTAAATGTATTTATACCAATGTATTCATTATATTATATATAATGTTTTTACCTTCCATTATGTATGATATATAAGAATTAGTTATGATATTGATGAAATGTTTATCACTCTTAAAATATAATATATCATTTTATTTTTTTCATTTTAGTCACATAAATATTATTAAATAATTCATGTATGTGTGGACTACCACCTTCAAGAACTTATATGACATTATTTATATCGCCACAAAATATGGACGTTTATTATAATGAAATTTATAAAAATAATATGATTTTATGATCACTATATATAGGTAAATTATTACCTACCTCATTTCTATAATGATCATTGAATAATGGAAATATAACTCATCCGTACAAACAATATATTATCTTTGGGATCGTAACATAATTAATTTATAAAAAACACCCTTCATGATTATTATTAAAGGTACAATTTATGTATAAATATTATAATTATGACATTATTATTATTATTATTATTATTATTATTATTATTATTATTATGAAACTATATTTTTTTTCATAAACCATACCATGTAGGACCAAGAGTGATATAGAAGAAAATAAAATTACACCCAAAATAATGAATATAATAAATATTATTAATAGACATTTTATAATATGTTATAGAAGTATACTATTTGATATTATAAATAATAATATAGTTTAGGTGTAATTTAATTACATGTTTAAAACCACTATATTGTGGGGGTAATTTAGTTTAATCCAAAATTAAGCATTAGGTATTGGATTTAATCTCAATTCATATTCCATTAGGAATTATTTGTTATTATTCACCAATTCACTTTTATATGGGGTATATATAACCCATTTGATGCATAATATCATGACTCCTTCATAATTAATTTTATTTAATGTTTTAAAATGAATTGTTTAATCCAAGGGGGTTTTAATCGAAATATTACATTTGGTAAATGTTATTATACAATCTCAAAATCATTTGTGATTGTAAACATTCTATTGAAACTATCAATTTCTTGTAATAATTATTCTTTGGTTATTAAATATGTGTTAACAATATATATTATTTTATGGTGGAAGTTTTAATTACAAAAACAATGTTTTTTTACATTTGGTGTAATTTTGAAGATTAATAGATTAACTTGTGAAATATTATTAAATCATAATCCTTTACTAAATATGAATATTTGATGGTAATATAAATTTATACATGAATTAAATTTATTTTTTGATATATGAGGATTGATTTTGAAATGTATATATTGGTGGGGATTGGTAATATATAGCCTATTAATGCCTCAGTAGGTCTCATGAGAAAAAAATATTAACAAATTGAAAAGTTATATTCCAATTGCATTAAATTGTCTTGTGAGTGGTATTGAAAATATATAAATAATGTTCCTGAGACTTGATATCCAATTATTATATAATTTCATTCCTTATTAATTTATTTATTATTATCCCTGATATTTTCATGATTTTGTTATATCAAGAAGAATGTCATTATTAAATTATTGATTAAATGGAATGTGTATTTAGTTATTTACCTTTCTATATTGATCATGACTTGTGTATTTATGATTTTCATTATATTGAATAAGTAGAATTTATTTTATGTAATTTAATATTCCATATTTGTTATTCATTTTTATATCATAATATTCAAGATATTTTTATGCCGTGTGTGTTATGTTATCTTTCTTACAGTGTTGATTATTCATTATTGATTCAAGATTTCATCCTCTATAATTAACCACTTATAATGATTTTGAGATTACCCTTATTATTTTCCTTTCCCCGATATATGAATAAGAATTCATGCAATTATTTTTCAATTATAATGTTAACTTTCTTTGATTGTTTATTAATTTTTATTTTCTTTTCCCTATTTATAATGGATAATATATATATATATATATATTGTTCTCTATATGAATATACTGATGAGTCCATCCGTATTTTAATCATTGTATATATTCTAATGTAAAAATGTTAGACTTTGTGAATTTCCCCGACCCTAAATTCCCAAAGCTGGTGCATTATTTCAATACCTTGGAATGATTACAAGGAATCAAGTCCCGAAAGACCGATCAATTTAGTAGTATTGGAAAATAGATTCCATGCATTAACATTACATTAAACTTTCTAACATACAACACAAAAAAAATCATTTGGGAATTCCATTGTTTCCTTAGCTTAACCCTGCATCTCAAACATAAAGCACTTCTTGGGATCGAGGGAAAATAAAACATAAGAAAGGGGTGAGCTCAAATTCTCAGTAAGGATAACAATATAGAAGAAACATTCATAAATAAGAATAAACATTTAAGGTAATGTATAAAACTAGAACAAAATCATTTTCAACAGAAACATCATCATAATATGGAAAATATAAATCAAAATAATTTCATTTACTTACTCACATGGTTATTATACAGGTAGAATAATCACATGCAATATAAATAGCCACTTTCTTAACCATGGAATGCATGATGCCAGACTTTCATTCCCACATTTTCAAGGTCGTGTGCCAAGACAGTAGATTTTCTCATGATACCTATCGATGCTTCAAGGAGCTATAGCGGGCTCCAACCATAACATACTAAGTCCAATGGATTCCTCATATGAAAAGTTTTAAACATAACATAAACATTCATCTTAAAACTAGTATATGAAATGTCAATACTTAATCTATAAACCATGAATGGTATAAAAATAACACATCCACAGTAAAACATATCACAAAACCTTCAATAAAATATGGAATATTTTTATCATAATAAATCAACTTCAAACAAGTTTAAAATCCATCAAAGGATGTGGACATAGATGAAAATCATTTGTAAAATTTTTTGAGAGAAATATCCCTTTTTTAGGAAAACATTTAAAAGTCAAACAATTTAGAATAGTTGATATTTGAAGAAATTTTGGAATAAAATTGTCCCATACAACTTTGAAACTTTTCAAAGGAATTATAATTTTAAAAACATTCATGTTCATATAGATAAATCCTTAAACCCCATTTTGAAAACATTGACATTAATGAAGAGGATTTAGAGGAATAAATATTTAAAACCTTTAAAATGACGTTTTATTAAAAAGTAACATAAAATAATCCATTTGAAAACGCTTTCATGAAACATGGACATGGATAATAAATATGTCCCAGTAGATACTTACATAAAAACTATCTCGGATAATAAGAACATTGTGAAATTAACCCTTACCTTGCACTTTTCTTTGGTAGATGGTACGTTTAACCTCCAGTATAATTACCATAGTATGTTATTAAATTATACCAGAACCATATTAATATTTATTATATCATACATTATTCATTTATGACTTCATACTACCTATTTGATAATGATTTCCATGTTAAATTATCATTTCGTGTAATAATCATTTTCTTTATCGTACGTGTTTTAACATGTTATTTTGATAGTATCATTTAAATAATGATTTAAATACATACATAACATAAACCATGATTTATATATCATATATATTTAGAATATAAATATTTATAATAGATAGATATATGAAATCAAAAACACCGTTTATGGAGAAGGTAGGCCGTATGTACTCATAAACGTTGTTTTTGTTTTCATATCGTATTGAACGGAAGTAAGTGAATATGTGATATGTAAGTACATAAATAAATATAAATATACATATATATATATCTCAAGATTCATTATTATTTCATATATTAAATTATTATTAGTAATATGTATTTTTATAATCGTCTATGAATGGTGAACGTGGAAATGAATCTCATCATGTCGTGGAAACAGTAATCCATACGTACGCACGAGTGACAATATCATTTCCTTAAAGTTGTGGAATTGGATGGTATATAAATTTTACAAAGAAATTAGCATGTTATTTTCATTATTTATATACATATTACTCATCATTATATCCATCCAAATAACATAGTGTTGAATAACAAATTACACCATGGCGTGGAGACGGTAAGCCCTACGTACGCATGCTTGGTGACATTATCATTCATAGGATGGATAGAATAATAAATATGGTTGTGAAATATTTATAATAATATCACAATATATATAAGTTACTAGATTTATTATTTTTCTATGTTAATAACAAAGAAAGACTATTTTTAAGAAGAAAAGAACTTGAAAGAGGGTGGTGAAATCATTTTATCTTCTTCGTGTTCTTCCTTTTGTATGATTAAAAGGGATCGTTATGTTGGCTTTCTGACCAAAGGAAAGACTTTATGATGAAGGTAGGATAGCTGGGAGGATATTTGGGTAGGGTGTTTTTGAGCCAAATGAATTTGAAGGTGTGAATTAGAGAGAAGGGGGAATGCCTTTTATAAGACGGGTGAGGGGCACCTTAGGTAAAGAAAGAAATATTATTTTATAATAAAATCATTTTCGGATTATAATGGCTCAAAAATGAATTACTTAAAGGATATGGTGGGGATGGGTCGAAAAACACTCAACCAATAGATTTTAGACAGGTTTGAGTTACTATATTAACATTATATTTATGATTTAAATCTTAGTTAAATAGTTTGACATTTACCATTCTCTATGTATTTTTATATTCTATGGTCAATAAACTTATTGTAAACTTCCAAGAGAACCCAAAGTGGTTCATTAATGATACAGCTATAATTATTTTAGTCTTTTTTCCGAACCATAGATTTTTTTTAATAGAATATCAATTAATAATAAAATATTTGTTTTAAAAACACTTGTGTGTCAATTTTTACACTATTTGATATTTTTTTCTAAATTCGTTATATCATTATTATGTCAAACAAAATTCATATAATAAACCCTAAAATGACATATTAACCTAGAATCTTTGTGAAATTCATTAAAATTCTTAAATTACATTTATTTGGGTATTTATAATATCAATTATTTTAATATTACATTAATAATATAATTCCTCCATCATCATTGTGTCATAAATAAATAAAATTATTT
The DNA here is from genome assembly GCA_963277665.1 of Viscum album. Classification (NCBI taxonomy): domain Eukaryota; kingdom Viridiplantae; phylum Streptophyta; class Magnoliopsida; order Santalales; family Viscaceae; genus Viscum; species Viscum album. The sequence continues at coordinate 1,860,011,158 of OY728133.1, read as the reverse complement.
ATTTTCTAAAAATTATAAATAAAATACAATTATTTAAGAAATAATTTTATATTTCTATTGAATATTTATAGTTGAATTTATATTTTGTGTTACCCAATATTAATAATTATTTAGTTATTAAACATTTAATTTAACACTTTTAACTCTTCTTTGAATTAAATAATAATAAATGTTTTAATCTAATCTAAGTGGACCTAAAGGATCATATATTTTTTTCTAAGGTTGTTTTTGGTTTAATTAAACTTATCCAATAGAATTAAGTCATTTTTAGTGTTATTACGATATCATGTTTACCCTTAATTGCCCTATTTACTTTTAACCGTGGAAAATAAGTCAAAAATTACTATTCACCAAAAATTATTTTCATCTTATTGAACCACGTTTTACTTACTTATATCAACCATTTCTCTCAGATTTTTAAAATTCAACTCACAGAAGCTGTAAAATTAAGTTTTATGAAAATTTTCAAATGTTCCTAGGAGGTTGGTAAAAGATGGTAAAAAGTTCGATAAAATTTTACACATCTAATTTTATTATAAAATGAATACAATGAATTAAATTTAACTTATATAGGTAATATATATATTTACATAAACTAAATTTATATAAGTAAAATAACTATTTAAATAAAAAGTCGGTTTTAAATAACATTGTATTTTTACTATTCATAAAAAATTGAATGTTTCTAGAAAAATACCAAATTTTAACCTAAGCTAATTTTGATATTATCAATTCAAAAATGAAGTCCATTTTAACAAATTCAAAAAAATTAATCTGAATTTATTAATTTAAAAATAATTCCCGTTTTCAAGACCAAAAACCATATTTTTATGAAATAATAACTATCAAAAGATTGGTAGTTGTTTATGTCCAATTTCAAAGTGAAATTACTTAAAAAGACCGTAATTGGATTAAATTGTAAGAATATAATCTATTTATACTTTGAAACCATTAAAATGTATAATTTAACACCATAATTTTTTTTAAATGATGTTTCAGTTAAAATAAAGTATTTTTCACTATTGAACCAAATATAAAAGTTATCAAAAAAACACCAAAAATTTATTAAAACAAAATTATTATGTCGTGATTATAAAGAAGATGTTTATTTTCTCAAATCAATTATATAATAGTTTCAAATATTTTATTTAATGAAGGTTCACCATTAAAAGGACTTAAAGTTATTTTTTTAAATACTTTATTTATCTGAAAAAATGAATTTGTTCTTACATTATGTCTAAGAATCTCACAATATGGATTCTAAAATTATAAGGATTATATAATGTTCAAAATTGTATTAACACAATTCATAACTGAATTTGAACGGCTAGTTTGGTATGTCATAGTGCGCTAGAACTCAATGTAGCGTGTATTTCAAGATATTTAATTACTTTGAAGAAACAATATAGTATGAAATCTTGGTGTGTTACATTATTCTTTCTTTAAATAAATTCCATCCTCAGAATTTGAAATTGTTCTTCGGAAATAAAAGGTTTAAAATAGAAAATACCATTGTGGGAAAACCCACATAAAAAATTGGGTCAAAAAAATTAATCTTAATAAGAGGAAAATGGGAATAAAAAAGTCACCACAAAATTATAAACTCAATTCGGAGAACATTGGTGCCAATTAGAGACACATAATTTGAGGAAAAAGGAAAATATTTATAGGGAGTTATTAAGGTCACCATTCACAAACAATTGTAGAATTTAGGGCCTCAATGCTATCAGTCTATGATGATTTAAAATATCATCGTTTCCACAAAGCACAAGGTTTTAGGATTACACATTTTTAGTTTTAATATCTCTTACCTAATGTTTATGAATAAAATTGTTCATTGAATAATATTAGACAAAAATATATACTTGACATGTAGAGTTCCATCCTTTTACTAATTTCCACCACAAACTCATCTTTCACTCTAAAAGATAATAGAACTTAAAAAATTATTTTATTTATCATATTCGTATAGGGTTCCAAAGAAATGAATTTAGTATATTCATCTAACAGACCTATAAATACTACATTATTCAATCCAGGACATTACATGGGATAGTGTTAGGTGATACATCCTTGTCACCCTTCGGTTGCGGGTTCAAGTCTCGCGACCTTGTCAGACGCGATGGGTTGCCGCCCGACCTCTAGGTTGTCCTTTTTATGGAAATCCAAAAATAATCTCAAACTAAAATTATCCAAAATACTTCTTTCCAAACTCACATACCAAAATATATAAGGAAGGTAAACACAATGAAGAACTTTTTTTCCACGTAATAACATGTGAACACCATCATCATGTATTCTTTTTAAAACACTACAACATACTAAATTACTATTAAACCTTATTGATTACATTAATTCTCCCTTTATTCCTTATAGAATACTTGATATAATTCTTCTATCCAAAAATGTTGTAAAATCCAACAATGATGTAATATTCAAATAATTAATCAACTCTAAGGTAGTCAAGAATATATAATATAATTTATCCAAATCAATCAGGTTTTATACCAAAAATCACTACCTCATTATCAAGACCATATTAAGGATTACCATTCCTACAACAATGTATTTTCCAAAAAAAGTAGCTTACAATAAATTCAATTTTCATAGAACCATATAATCTCAAATCCTCAATAAAATAGTACACCAGTAAAATCATTATTTATCTCCATAATTAATTTAACCAATATATTGTTGATAAAGCACTCAAATGAAATAATTCTATTATAACAGCATTAGAACACTAGTCATTCCCCTTCATGTGAGGTAGTGTCATAACATGATTATTATCTAATATAATTATTTGAGGTACACTCTAATGACTGGTACATTTATTCACTTAGTTTCTCAAGGCCTTGGAGATGATGTATTATACATTTGAAACCTTTTTATTACCCTTGCAATCACGTACTTGGTGTCCTTTTTCTCCACACTTATAAAAACTCTCATTCCTTTCAAGAATTTACCAAGGTTATTATTACCACATTTATCACATATGGGAATATACTTATTTCCCCTCTTCCCTTTATCCATCTTTCTCACTATCATTATTTTTATCTCTTGATTCCCTTCAAATCCATAGAAGTCAGAGAATTATTTACTTATCATATTAACACATAATACAACATCTTCATATGTTTAGAATACGTGGGAGACTATTTCCCTTCTAAATTTTGGCTTAATACCAGGAAAGATATGATTCCTTTTTAATTGGTTCATACATATTATTGGAGTTATCATTCCTTCTTCTAGGTGCCATTTCCTAATAATGGAATAAACTAGGCTAGTTTATGAATCACAATTCATAATTCCAAACTTGTAAAATACCTAACGTAAATTGAACAGTTTATAGATATAATCCATAATCATAAAAATGTTTTCTTTGAGAAATTATTTACTCCTAGATCCATCATAATGGATTTTAATGAAAAAGTGAATTATACTCTGCATATCCCCAAAGAGTGTCGTAACCAAGAGTGCAACAAGGCCCGTTGTCGTGCACCAGTTCCTGTTCGAGTCTAGCTCCAAGTAGTTTTTTCGGGATTCACCCCTAGGTCCATCTGTGTCAGAGCCGCATCTACATGCTCATATCTAGACAGGGATGTATTTCATGGAAAACTCAAAAAATATATACCTTACAAAAATTGTAGGATGTTCTTCTATACTAATCCTCAAATTAAATCTTAGGGTAATGTGATCTAATCAGAGTTTATATAAATCTAGTTTCCAAGGTTATTAATAAACCTCCTCTGATACCAAATATAATTCCCCAAACCTCGATTCCCTGAGTCAATATCTTATTTTAATACATTGGTATTATTACAAGGAATCATGTCCCGAAAGACTGATCAGTTTAGCGGTCTTGGAAAATTGATTACATTCATGAATGTTACATTACACTTTCTAAAATACAACACCCAAAAATAATCCTATCATAATTCCATTTTTCCCTTAGCTTGACCCTACATATCAAACAAAAAACACTTCTTGGGATCCTAGGAAAATAATACATAAGAAAGGGGTGATCTCAGATGCTGAGTAAGGATAACAATATAACAGAAACCTTCATAAATAAGTATAAAAATTTAAGGAAAATTTCTATTACTAAAAAAATCATTTTCAACATTAAATTCATCATAATATTGAAAATATAAAACAAAATAATTCCATTTACTTACACACATGGTTATTTTACTATTCGAATAATCACATTCAATATCAATAGCCACTTTCATAATGATGGAATGCATAATGAAAGACATTCATAACCACTTTGTCAAGGCCTTGTGCCATGACTACAAAATAAGTTTCTGTCAAGGCCTTGTTCAAAGAGAATAGTTAGACTCATGAGACCTACCAATGCATCAAGGAGCTATATCGGGCCCCACCCATCACATACTAAGTCTAATGCATTACTCATATGAAAAGGTTTAAACATAACATAAACATTAGTATTAATACTAGAATACTAAATTACAATAAATTATCCATAAACCATGAATGGTATAAAAATAACACATCCATAGTAAAACATATTAAAAAACCTTCATCACAATAAAAATGATTTGTATCCTAATAAATCGACATCAAAGAAGTTTAAAATCAATCAAAGGATGTTGACATATATGAATATGATTTGTAAAACTCTTTGAGAGAAATATCCCATTTTCCTGGAAACATTTAAAATTAACAAAATTTAGATAGGAATATATTTAATGACATATATGAATCAAAGTTTCCCATACCACTTTGATACTTTTGAAATGAATTATCATTTTAAAAACATTTATGTCCATATAGATAAATCCTTAAATCCCATTTGGAAAACATGGACTTAATGAGAACGATTTAGAGTAACAAATATTTTAAACATTTAAAATTATGTTTTAGTAAGATGTACATTCATATAATCTCTTTGAAAAAATAATTCATGAAACCTGGACATGGATAATAAAAATTTCCCAGTAGATACTTAGGTAAAAATAATCTCGGATAATAAAGAAATTGTGAAATTAACCCTTACCTTGCTCTTTCCTTTGGTTGAGGGTACGTTTAAACTCCTATATATTGACCATACTATGTTATGAAATTATACCATAACAATATTAATATTTATTATATAGTACATGACTCATTTATGGCTTCATAATACCCATTTAATAATTATTTCCATGTTAAATTAACATTTTGGGTATGAAATGCTTTCATTATTTTATGTGTTTTAACTTGTTATTATTGATCGTATCATTTAGATAATTATTTAAATACATCACAAATATAAACCCATATTTATATATCATATATATTTTGAATAAAAATATTTATAATAGATAGATATATGAAATGGAAAACACCGTTTATGGAGATGGTGGGTCGTACGTACGTATAAACGTTGTTTCTATTTTCATATCGTATTGAACGGAAGTAAGTGAATAAGATATATGTAAGTAAATAGACACATACATACATACATATATATATATATATTAATCTATTATACTTATTACGTCATATATTACATACTTATTATTAATATATATATTTATAATCATCGAAGAATGGTGAACGTTGAAATGAATCTCATCGCGTCGTGGATACTGTAATCCGTACATACGCAAGGGTGACAATATAATTTCCCTAATGGTGTGGAATTGGATTATATATTTAATTTACAGAGACATTACAATGTTATTTTCATTATTTATATACATATTACTCATCATTATACCCATATAAATAGCATAGTGTTGAATAACAAATTACACCACGGCATGGAGATGGTAAGTTGTGTGTACATACACATGGTGACATTATCATTCATATGATGGATAGAATAATGAATATGTTTGTTCCATATTTATAATAACATCATAGTATATATAATGTATTGGATTTTTTATTTGAGTATGGTAATAACAAATAAATAATAAGCGGAAGAAGAAAAGAACTTGAAAGAGGGTGGTGAAATCATTACATCTTCTTCGGGTTCGTCCTTTTGATTTGATCAAATGGGATCCTTATGTTGGATTTATGACCAAAGGAAGGCCTCTCAAATAAAGTTAGGATATTCTTTAGGATATTTGGGGAGGTTTTGGCTGAGCCAAATTGCTTTGATGGTGTGAATTACATAGAAGAGGGCGTGCCCTTTTATAAGTGGGGTGAGGGTCACCTTAGGAAAGCTAGAAATATTATTTTATAATAAAATCATTTTCGGTTTACAATGGTGAAAAAATAAATTTTTTAAAGGATATTATTGTTATGGGTCGAAAACCACATAACCAAAATATTTTAGACAGGTTTGGTTCAGTATATTAACATTATCTTTTAGATTTAACTCATAGTTAAATAGTTTGACATTTACCTTGTCTCTTTGTATTTTTACATTATATGGTTAATAAACTTACAATAAACATAGATGTGAACCCCAAGTTGTTCATTAATGATACACCTATCATTATAAAAGTCATTTGGATGAACATTATATTATTAGGAATATAATATCGATTACTAATATAATAATTTTTTAAAACTCTTTTATGTCGATTTTGACAAGGTTTGGTATTTTGTTTTTTCTAATTTCATAAGAGCATTATTAATTTGATAAAAATTCATCTAACCTACCTTATTATATCATATTAACCTATAAATTTAGTGGAATTAACATGTGTCAAAATACATTTATTTGGGTATTTCTAATATCAATTATTTTAATATTTCATTAATAAGGTAATTACAACATCATCATTGTGTCAGAAATAAATTAGATTCTCTAATGTCTAAAATTTATAAATAAAATACCATTACGTAGGAAATATTTTTGTCTTTATAATGAATATTTATAATTGAATTTATATTATGTGTGTCCCTATATTAAAAATGGTTTACTTATTAAACATTGAATTTAACACTTTTAACTCTTCATTGAATTAAATAATAATTAATGTCTTTGTCTAATCTATGTCGACCTAAAGGATCATTTTTAATTACTAAGGTTGTTTTTGGTTGAATTACCCTTATCCAATATAATTAGTACATGTGTTAGGGTAATTACGATATCATTTCCCCCCTTAATTACCGTATTTACTTTTAAACGTGGTGAATAAAATTAAAAAATTACTATTCACAAAAAATTATTTTCATCATATTGAACCACATTTTACTTTTTTATATCAACTGTGTCTCTCATATTTTTGAAAATCAACTCACAAAAGTGAAAATTTATGATTGAAGCAAATTTGCAAATGCTCCTAGGAGGTGGGCAAACGACGGTAAAATATTTGAGAAAATTTTATACATCTAATTTTATTATAAAATGACTCCAATGAATTAAATTGAACATATATAGGTATTATATATATATATATTGACTTAAAATAAATTTAAAAAAATAATTAATTGTTCAAATAAAAATTCGGTTATAAATAATATCATAGTGTATTTCACTATTCATCAACAATTGAATGTTTTCAGAAAAATACCATAATTTTACCCTAAGCTAATTTTGATATTCTGAATTCAAAAATGAATTCCAATTTACCAAACTGAAAACATAGAATATTCATTTGTTAATTTAAAATTAATTCCTGTTCTCATGACCAAAAAGCGTATTTTTATGAAATAATAACTATCAAAACATTAACACTTGTTTATGTCAAATTTCAAAGTGAAATTATGTAAAATGATCAGAGTTGGATAAAATGGTAAAAATATAATCTATTTATAATTTTAAACCATTAAAATTTACAATTTAAAATTAGAAATTATTCTTATTTAAAAGGTTTTTTTCAGTTAAAATATATTATTTTTCACTATTCACCAAAATATGAAAGTTATCAGAAAAACACCAAAAATTTATTGAAACAAAATTCGTATTTCCCAATTCTAAAGAAGATATTTATTTCATCAAATTGAATATATAAAAGTTTCAAATATTGTATTTAATGTGGGTTCTCCATTAATAAGCGGTAAAATTGCATTTTTTTGAAAAATACTTCTTTTTTCTGAATAAATGACTTTGTTCTTAGATTATGTCTATGAAACTCAAAATATGGATTCTAAAATTTTTAAGATTATATAAAGATAAAAATTGTGTTATCACTATTCATAACCTCTTTTGAACGGCTAGTCTGGTAAGTCATGGTGCACTTGAACTCGGTATTGCGTGTAGCGCATGTTTTGGAATTACTTTGAAGAAATAACGTACTATGAAGTCTTAGGGTGTTACACATTGGATTTGGGTTTCTGGAGTCGGGATCATTACATGGTTCATATTATTATTTGATTTAAAACTATGACAACTCAACTTAGGGACGTTGTTTCTCCCATCCAACTTTAATGATTATTTATCCAATTTTAAAAAATTTCATCAACTGTGCGTTTGGATATTTTATATTTTCTATACATCTAGTACTAATAGTTCATACTGATATACAACTCTTTTTTCAAGGAATTTTCAAGAATCCACCAAATAATTGTGATGAAGATGTGATATTTATCAGATATTATTTAATTTAGTTCCCTATATATTCTCATCACATTAGTAATATGTAACATAGAATTATTATTGAGTAAAAAATCATCTCTAATTTTGATAATGTGGGTAGTCATAGTGATTGATTCCAAAGTAATTCATATTGTGTTTTTTTATAGACGTTTTTAGAAATACCATAAAGAATTAAATGCTGAAAAATATCGAAATTATATTATGTAATGGGTAGTGGATATATTATCACCTAAGACTTATGCATCTCAACCATAACATATGGATATACCATGAACTTTTATATTTAATCACCAATATTATTCTAATAATTTTATGACTAGAAGTTCCCTCAATGATCTTGTTACTTCATGGCACATCAAGGATTAATAAAGAAAGATATTTTGTATGTATCTGATCATAACTCATTATTTATATCAGGTTATAATGGAAAAAAATTTATTGAAAAAATGTTTATAAAAATTTATTTATCTATGTTTAATTAATGAATAATCCTTTACATTATTTATTTCACTATATTTTAGTGCTTCAAATCAACCATGTGGTCCACCTTGTTTTTACGTAGATAAATAGTTGTGAAATATTTTTATCAGAGAATGATTTTTTATATTTAACTTTGATTTTTATTTCAATACATCGCATATCAAGGAGTATAGGGTTGTTCCCAATCGTTTTCAACAATTGGTTGTGATGATATTCTCAAAAAACAGAATGAACTAACACGTTTTCTTTTTCATGATTATTATGTATTAAAAAATACAAATCATTAATTGACTCCTAGAATTATTATTGATGGATGATGATATATGTTTATGTCATTATATGAATTACGTTATGAGATACTTATATATTCCAAACTTCTCTCACTAGAGGTAATACCCAAAAATGATGCATTCATTAGTCACAACTGTAATCTCCATATCACGAGTCAAGTAGGTACACTAATGTATCGTAAAATTTCTTGTCGCATAAGCTATCATATTATTGTTTTACAAGAGTACACAGTATATGGATATATATTAATAAGTGAAACATTTTTTAAAATTATAATCCATAAATTGGGGAGTGTGAATCCCCATATAGTTATTATCCTATTTTTTAGGCCTCATATATCATTGTTCACAATCTTTTATTCATACATACATTAATCATTTACTGATAACATGGTCAAAGGGTTACAAAACAAATAGTAATTTGACATAAATCATTGATATTGCATATATATTCATAAACAATTATGGATCTACATGAAACTTGTTTATCAATTTCATTATTCAATTACCATTGTCTTTGAAGGATCCAAAACAATTATTTATACTGATATTAAGTTTCTTAAGAGTGTTACATTATGTATTAAAACAAAACAATTTGTAAATATACAATAAATCATATACTTATTAAATGTACTAAACATAGTACTTATATTCTTCTCATGTTATTCTATCATATGTTGTATATGATTATATCATTAATATATAAAACAGTAAATCTAAAAAGTTAATCCATAAAACTATATTCCTAAAGTCCATAAACATTTCTAGTTTTTTGTAACATTTAATTTCTTCATTATAATGTCGTAGAATCTATACATTGAATGTAAATATATTTTTTCAAATAAATTTAAAGTTAAAATTTTACTGATGATATATATAATGGAGATCCAATTTTTAGAAGATTTCATTCCTTGATGTTGATTGGATAAGTCAAAAATACTTATTAGTGCATACTTGTTATTTACAGTGATAGTTTTTCCCTAAGTATATAATGTGTAGATGCATTCATCCATCCTTTTTTATGAAAAATAAATGTGGTTCATCCAATCATGGTGTAGTATATCATATTAACCCCTTATGTAAATTCAATTGCATATTCTTTTTAAAACCTCAAATCCAATCAGCTCCATTCTATAGGGACTCTTGGATATAAGAAATACACTGAATATAAACACTATTTGGAACAATTCCACGTGACCATTGGGATCGATAAGATATCGTTTGAAAATAAATTAATACCTTAACCAAAAATAGGTTTGTTATAAAAGTGAATTTGTTCTCGTATGTAAACTTTTGAGAAAGATAGGATTCTTTACGGTCCTTCAACACCTATATCATTAATTTATTTTTGAATGAGGACGTATAATCTTCTATGATTTTAAATAAAAGCGTGGTATAGTTATAGATATGAAAATAGATTTAAATATTCTAGTAGTTGATGTTAGAAATTTATAATGAGAGATTATACATTTATATGGTGACATTGAATTCAACAAACAGAATGATTATGATATTTTTAAGTAGAATCATCCCTCTAAGAAAATATGGAAAGATTCAAATACTTAACACAAAATTATTAATCCTATAAGAGTTATTATTTATATTTCTATATATTTTTATTATGGGTGCTTAAAACTTTCTCTAAAAATTGAACAATATAAATAAATTTGTAATCTAAATTTAAAAAAAATCATAATTTAGTGAACACTAATTATGCCTTTCACTACTACCATTTGTTTCTCTACCTCGTTGGTGATGATGAAATAATATTTCACTAGTTAAAAAAAATGGATATCTAATCTTTGTAAGGAATTAATGATGTGATTTATTTCAGTTAATTATATTTACAGATATATATATATATATAATTGTGAATATATGAGGATTTGGAGGCCTTTTATATGTGGGTGGGATGACATGTATGAAAATTTTGAAAATATTCAATTGAACCCATGTTTTTATCAATTAGAAATACAGAAAAATGGATCATTATTGAACATTATAGGTTATAAAGTTTATATATGGATAAAAAAATTATTTTTATCATGTTTTTTTGTCATTTTTAAATACAATTCTACCTAAATTAACCCCCGGTAAACCTATTTTAACATAAATCGTGACAATTAATTTGTACTATTACCACTAATCATTAGGGTCACAAATAATATTTACCTTATAATATAATATCTATTATTTTTTTTAATAATATAGAATCAAATTTTCAAAATTCAATTCATTTTTTTAAATATAATTTAATATTATATCCATAGACGTGATAAAAATGTGGGTTCCCAATGTAAATATTCTCATATGTGTAAAATGTTTTAACATAAAAATTGAACGTGAAAATTTTCCAATGAAAAAACATTATAAATATTTAATATAAATTAATTGATTTTATTTTAACTAATTTAAAATTTATTTTTACATTGTAAAGTAATTAAATGAAAATTCACTTTTTAATAAAATTTATTATTTTTAAATATTCATTAAAATTGAATCATTTTGGAAAATAAGAAAAATTTCTGGAAACTCATTTTTGATATTTAAATTATAAAATATAACTTTTATTATGTAGATTAAACTATCTAAATGTTTTGAAAATTATTTTTAAATTATCTACAAAAGGCCTAACTATACTATATTTTTGATGAAAATGCAGTTCTCAAGCAACATTTATATTTTCTTTTAAATGATGTTTCTTTTTATTTTATATAAATATATAATCAATGAACATGTGTGAAAGATATAATTTTAAAAATTTAATTATTATGATTAATATATACCAATTTAATAGCTTAGTTATAATAGCATTATATATTACTATTCGTTTAGACTTGGGGTTTGTGTGTTTCTTAAGTTGTAGGGGAGATTAAATTTAAATTAATATACTTCATAAGGTCAATTAATAATGGTTTTTCATGAAGAATAATTTTATTGAATAAAATTTTTTAATTTTATTTTATCATGTTGATAAATTTTACCAAATGTAAATATTTTATGTACTAAAAATTTCGTCTTGTGCTCTAAAATCGAGAGTTTTATATTTGAAAATATATTTTTGGAACACCCACCTAATAAAAACTGTTAATAAAAATTAATATTTGTAAGCTAGAATGGTATGTACTTAAATCATTTTAAATAAAACATAAATATGTTTCTATATATGATAAAATTGGCAGAAAGTAAAGTTATAGACAATGATGAAAAGTGTAAATAATTTTATAGAGTTATAGAGATCATTGAACACAATAAAGTGAATGATCAATTGAATGATAAGGACCTCAAAAAGTTAAATATATAATGATTTAAAAGACTATATGATTCTTCAAATGTAAATTTAATGGGATAATTATTTTTTCAAGATATATATTATAAATTTGAGGAATTAATTTACCATATATTTAAATAAGGAAATATATTTACTAAATATCATTGTATTTCATAGGAACTATTTAATTATTTAGTTTTAATTCAATAAATTTAAACTGTATAGACTACTATAAGAAATAAGTACACAAAATTGATTTTTTATTCCTAAAGAATATAAATTAATTATTATAGGATCATAAAATCCATCAAAAATTAAAAATTGAGTATGTTTGATTTTAAATATTTTCTACACCCAATATAGTTAGAACTTGTTATATAATATTAGAAATTAATATCTAATCATCAGTAGTTACACAGCTAGTAAAAAAATATTATTTATCTATCAAATATTTTATGTGAAAACGATGTTATATTAACCAGATTATCGTGCAGGACAATAGTAGACACAACACCCTTGTATCGTATTGGTTACGGGTTCAATCCTCATAGGCTTGCTGGATGTGATGAGTTGTCACATGACATTTAGGTCTTCATTTTTATAAAACTATATTTATATAGTTCTTATATTTTTTTCCAATGTGTAATAAACTGTATTTATATCAATATTAATATATGATAAACCCTAATGGTTACAAACAACATTCTTCTTATTCCGGATAAATTTAATGTTTTTATTCTTTAAATATATTTTTCACTAAAACATATACTAAAACAATGGGTTTTATTACGACAAATGTCTCACTTAATATCCTTAATAATTATAGAATACCATTACACAAAACCTAATAATCACATTTTATGACTTTTAAAATATTATCAATCATAAAATCATAAAAAAATAGTGTTATTCATTACTATTATGTTATTGAAGACATATATGATTCCAAGATTAATACAATACTTATATTTTTAAATATTCTTATAACCAAAATATCATTATTACAAATACATCTATAATATAATTATTGAATCCTTTAAAACCAAAACCATTTTAATTTAACATAGTTCATTCATTGGTAATTTATTTGACATTGAAAAGATTAAATTCTCTCTAATGATGCACAAATTTCTCATATTTAGGACAATCAAATAGAAATAGATCCGTGGGATGAAATATATTTCATTATATCATACTCATTATTTTTATTTAGAAGTTAATTATTTTTATCACATATTTTTAACAAATAAATGAGTTTTATCATTTCATACACTTATTTATGTATAACTCTCAAAAATTTTTACCTAGTAGAAATTGATCCTTCATTTTTATATGATCACAACCACCTGAGATCATAGAAAACACCATTATTCAATTCATTATTGAGTTTGGGAGATGGTTATTGTATAGTTTAATAATCGCATTTTAGGATTACTGATTAGGCATCAGCATGATATCCTTCAATTCAATCATCATCCATTTTTTTCTTAAAATCACCACATTTTTCTTTAAATTCATTATCAAAATTATTCCTTAGTGTTCAATCCAATGACTAAAAGAAACAAATAATATTGTTAGAAATAATAATCATAGTGGGAATACAATATATTCATTTGTAGAACTTCTAAATGATGACTCCATGTTTTTTATTTAATAAACCTAAGGATTAACCTATTTATTTAATTTTCAACATCTATTAAAATACTTCATTATTTTTTGAAACTAAAATGGGAATTATGCAAAGTATATCCCTAGAGAGTGTCAAAATATGTGAACAGTAAGGATCATTTTCATGTATAGGTAATTCTTGGGCCAAATCTAACCTGATGGTTTAATAATTATTACTCTTATGTACATCTCTTTCCTGATAATTTCCATATTTAGTATCTATATAAGGATTTATTGTAAGGGAAACCCTCATAATCTTAACAATAAAACAATTATGATGTTTTTCAAAATTTATCCCCAATTTATATAATACAGTTATTCCCCCTAATATATTTTTACCTTAATCGTGGTTCCAATTATTCTACTAAAATTACATTAATACTAACTATTACAACCCATACTCAAAAAACCTAGATTGAAATCGTCTTTATTACATTGTCACAAGATACAAGGAATCAAATCATGACGAACCAAATAGTTTATTAGTCTTGGTATACAATATAAATACCTGATTTCCATATTATATTTTAATAAAAAAATTACAAAATCATTTTTTAGAATATAATTATTCCTTATAGAATATACTTACATATCTCTAATTGTATGCTTTTATGATTCCTGGTAAAAGAAAAAAATTAAGGGTTAGATCAAATACTCAGTAAGAGTTACATAATGTTGAAGCTATAATTAATTAATAAATAATAACCAATAAGTAATAATAAATTTGGAAAGGTAAAATATGAACATACATTCCATTTCATCAATACCTTGATTATCATGATTAGATAAGGAATAATAATTATAAAAAGTAAAATAACATAAATAAGATTCTATTTAATCGATAAACTATTAATGAAATTTATCCAAAGATAATAAAAATGAAATAAAATAATGGGTAATAATAAATAAATTCTTCAAAGAAAATTCTTAAATAAAATATTTCATGATCTCATTCATCAGTATTCATATATTGTTAAGGCCATTCACAAGATGGTTTAAAACTAATTGGCAGTTATAGAACATAAACCCATTTAACTATGTCTTACAAACATATGAATATCACACTACTACTGATGCATATAAGATAAATCAATAACCAATCACAACCCATATCTTCATGTCCAAATCATTAATCACATATCAAATAATTTTTTTCATTGATTAAAATTCTTTATTATCAACCATTATCTCTATTTAGTAAAAGACATAGATCTATGAATATTTTAAAAAATAATAAAATAAAATGAAATGAAAAAACAGTATGTAAAATGATATAATTTTTAATAATGAATCATAACCCTAATATGAAAACATTTATATTTATGATAAATTTAATTTCTATGGAAAATTTATCATAAGAAAGTAATTATCCCAAAAGAAATTTAACAATAAAAGAATTAAACAAGAAATGAGTGGTGGAAATTTATTCATATGGAATAAAAGTTTTTATAGTAAACTTTTGTATACATAAATATTCATGATATATACATAAAATGGGCTATATATACACCACATGAATGTGTATAGTTTTGCATTAACAATTATGTTTGAATGAAATGAAAATTGAGATGAAATCTCATACAGTTTTAGTAATGTTGAAGTGAAAATTAAAACAAGAATCGATTTTGTTTTTCAAATATAAGTCTAATAAAACAATTGGAATTAAAATATAAGATATTCTAAATTCTTCACACTCATAATCTTATAATATAAAGTAAAATTTATAATAATATAACCCAATTAAAAAAATGAGTTCTAAATTTTTACCACATGGTAATTTTCATGTAAAATCCTCACAGGTGAAATATATTTTGTTTGAAAAAATACACTATGGTATGAATCATCATGGTATATATATGAATAATCTGTAGTATAAACAATATATATAATAAATGAGGTTTATAAAGTTACAATATGTCACAATAAAGAGGAATTGAGAAGATGCCCTTTAAAAGGGATTCTAATAATCAAATGGATTTTTAAGTGTGAATTGAGTTGGAAATTGTTGGCCTTATATAAGTGGGGGAGAGGACATATATGGTATTTTTAATAAAAATCAATCACACCGAAATTTGTATCATGTAACAAGCCTAAAAATTGAATAATTGTCAAATTATATAGTTAATATAGTTTAAATATGAACATAAACATTGTAGTGTACATGTTTTAGGTCATTTTTAAACCCTAATATTTTTTAACCCAATGTTAACCCATTTTTCCTTAACCATAATTATTAATTTTTACAATTTTAGTATTAATTATAGTAAAAATATTTGACTATATTATTATATAACATTAATTATACTAATTGAAAATATTTTATCCATCTTATCAATTACAATTCAAATAAATGGCTGAATCTTATTTAAAATTATACACATAGAAGCGATGAAAAAGCTGGTTTTCATATTGAAAATTCTTTTAAATATATAAGGTTTTAATATAAAAAATTAATATGAAATTGATTAAAATGACCTATATTATTTATTTATTATTATAATTTAACTTATTTTACATTATAAACAATTTAAAATTTAATTTATATTTGTAAATTATTGTAATGAAATGTCATTCAAAAAAAAGTATGTTTTACTATTTATTGAAAATTAAATATTAACTGAAAAATAACAATAAAATATTCCTAATATATATTTGATAATAAAATTTAAAATCTTATTTATATTTTAAAATTAAATTTAATAAATTGTACATTAATTTATTTTAAAATATGTTTGTAGTGTTCATGTAAACTGTCTATTTGAAAAAAAATCATTTTTTTCAGATTACATTCCATTTCCATTCAAATGTTTTTAATTTTTATTTTTATTAAATTGATATTTAATTTTCATTTTTAAAATATATATATTACATAATTTAATTATTACTATCCTCACCAAAAATATTAACTCCTATAATTTAATATTATACAATATTATGCTTCATTTGTACTTGATGGGGTCATGTGTTACACAAGCTGTCGAACTGTTAAAATTTAAAGAAACATAATTCTGGGGTTGTTTAATATCGATGTTTCATGTTTCATATGGTATCAAAATTAATTTTATTCTTCTATAATTTTGTGGTGTTACACTATATTCCTTATTTTCAAAATACTTATATTATGAAACTTTTTTTGTTTCCTTTTTATGAGGTTTTTCATGACAATGATATATATAAGAGAACATGTTGTTGCAAACAATAAAATTCTAGTTATGATATTTTTTTCTATTTATTATCACATTTTAATAATTTTAGTATTATGGAATATATTTATTCATCATATATAATGTTCTAAATTAATTAGACAATGTACTTTTATTATTATATATCAAATGTGTTTTATACCACACCATATTCATAAATATGAAACACTTTTTTATTCAAAAGAGAAATTATATATTTAAAAAATAGTTCATTGAAATACACTTATTTATAGATATTTATAAACCAAACCCTTAAAAAAATAATTATTCATCATAAAATTGCAACTTGGTGAAAATTAACCTTAAAACTAAATGCCAATGAATATAAATTATTACAATCAAGATATATAAAAAAGAAATATTGTACAATAAATAAAAGGAAAAAAATCATAAAATGCATCGCATGTTGGATGATTACATAGAACAAGGTCCAAAAGTCAATAAAATTAAGGGAGGTGTTTAGAGAACTGGTCATGTGTCTACAAATAATCACATATCCCAACTCTGATCAAGCTCTTAAATATCAATAATCCATATAGGAATGGTATATACCATTACGTGGGTCAAAAAATGAAATCTTTATTGACACCATGATTCCCATATCATGTGAGAATATAATTTAGTGATACTTGATAAATGGTGTCCCCAAAATTCCTAAAAAATAGATATTAAATTTCCAATTGGTGAATGAATAATTAACATTTCAACCCATAGACTACTCTAGAACCAACCCACTGGTTAGAAAACTCACATCATCAAGTTCCATAATTTTTTGAAACACATATATCTATTACAAATATTGGGGATAAATGATTTATAATCCTTTATATAAAAACTATAGTGGATGAGTTAAAATCACCAAGTATAACTGGTGAACTATTTATCACTCTCAAAATTTAACCACATGAAAGATATATCACTAAACCAATATAATATATGGATGAGTCACCATATAGTGAACAACACATCAACAAATAAAGTATGATAATACAATACCAATTACCATCACAGGCCGACTATATACCACCCATATGCATCCCAGATAGATAGTATAAAACCAATGAAACACATCTCTAGTTTATTATGAGCCACTCAAATTAATAATTTCATGTGGATGATAATCCAAAAAATTAAATATTTCTATTTACAATATACTACCATGAATACACCTACATGTGGAAGATATACCATAAATTTCATATGAAAGGTGTTGTTTTTACAACCCACATCACATTCTCAGTGGATCCGCCACCATTTATAACAACATCTTTGTGTATAGTGGACTATAGTATCAATACCGAGTAGATTATGCACCACCATGAAGACTTACATGTGTATAAGAATACCACCATTATTAATCCTCGAGTTTAAAATTCACCACCATTGACAATACCTGTTTGATATTGCTCCACCAAGGAAACATTTCTAGTGGCTAATACACCTCCAATATCACAACATAGAATAGATGATACCTCCCCTTCTTTATATATCTAGGTAGATGAGGTACAAATAATTTTTTATGGGCGGTATTGACATAACCGTGAAGTTTGAATAATTTGTGGTTTATCATTCATATGAAATCTAAAAAATTAATAATTTTTTGAAACATAATATTTTTAAAATATCAAAAAATTATATCAATAAATATCCACGATTATGAATTCTCACACATATAACACCAAATTTTGTTCCTATATTTGCAAAATAATATTGATTTTGCATCATAATTATTTGGTTTCTATTCCATATTAGTAAGTTTCATGGTCTACCTTAGTGGTGACACTTAATTCCATTAAATTTTTCTCGTAGGGTAACTCATTGACTAATAAGACCGCTTTATGTCCACATGAATAAACGAGAAAATTTTATTATTTAATTTTGAGTTTGTGTGAAATGTGAACATCCAAAAAATTCATATAATGCATTTATAGAATGTAAATATAAATATAAAAGGTACATATTACTTGGATATATAGGGGACCTACCCATCAAATATTCTCAATTGATTATACTTTAAATAAAAAAGTCAAAAAAATATTGAAAATTCTATTTAATTACCCATAAAAAATGATGCACTATTAAATGAATTAATACAAGGATGATGAGTCATAACATGACCAATGATGACAATCATTGATTGTTGGAAATCTTAACTAATCTAAAATGATGTAAAACCACTACTTGATGAATATAAATTCAATTTAAAAGAGGGAGTGTGTCATCTTATATAATTAAGATATGTGAATGATTTCTCAATTAATAAATTCAATCAATTAAATAATAAATGAATTTTTTTAAGAAAAAAATCAATGTTGGAACCAATCAGGTGACCTCTAAGACACCATTAGGTACTATGTGGGCATTATTTACATGAACCATGGTCAATGAAAAACCAATGTTCCACCTAATGAGAGGACCAGTTTGGAATATACCTAACACTGAGAGGGGTGGTGAATCAGTGTTGGTGAATATTTAAACCAATTCATAATTTATATCTATGTACCTCTTGACCTGTTAGGATCTTGATTCTTTTATTCACTTTTACCTTCCGCATGCAATAATAGAAAGCAGTAAAAATATGCACATGATATTTTTACAAGGTTCACCACTCAATAAGAGTATCTACGTTATTTTCGAGCATGAGAATGTCCATTTCATGGATTCTCCACTATAATGTGATATTCATTTAATGTGGTTGACTAGGAAAACAATCCTCTAGTCAATATGAGTCCCTAAACATTTGAGGGGGAAGGGAAATAATCCTATCTTCTTGGGCTGGTGACAACCTTGTCCAACATGCAGCCTCTAGCTGGTTCTTTATACTGCCTATAGAGACAGTCTTCTTCCTTCAGTTGTAAGGTAGGTTATGCTCTTGATATTTTTTAGTTCTCTTCACTTGATTATGTGCAAAGAAGTAGGAAATCAATTCTCTTCTTTCTTTCTCTTATTCTCAAGAGGAAAAACAAACTGCACTAGTTCTTCTTTATTCTTCTTCTTAGTGCAACAAGTCACTGCACTAATATTCTTCTTTCTCTTGTAAGAATCACATACACCAATGTGAGTATTCAAACACTGAGGATCCTCTTACATAGCATCATCTGAATTTAACTGCCCTAAATATTTATAGGCTTCAATTGGGAATTATTTGTTCTTATTATTCTTATCTTCTTTCTACGAAGAAAACTTGTAGCTGCACACTCTTCTTCTTCTTCTATTTTTTCTCTTCAATGAAAAACCAGCAGCACTGAAACCTACACTTCTTCACACATTCTATTTCAGTGTAGAACCATCTCCACCGAGCTCTTCTTCTTCGTCCTCTTTCTAGAATCACAAGTTCTTTTAATTTATTGTAAAAACAATGAACTCTAGATCCACGAAGAATCATCACAATTGATCAGAAGCTGGTAAGAACTTCTGGAACAAGTCACAGCTTGCGTTCCAATCATTACTTGTGCTCTACCCTTCTTGCTCGCCTCCCTACTTGCGTGTCACTCCCTGTTTGCACGACTCCCTACTTGCGCTCTTCCTGTTTGCAGGGAACTTCTTCTTGCGCGGCACCTGCTTGCGTTCAACACAACTTGCCTTCCACCAACTTGCGCGCAATAACTTGTGCACCACAACTTGTGCACCACTACTACTTATACGTAAAACATTTCAAGAAGACACCTCCTTACATGTGCGCCTCTGACAACTTGCACACCACTTCTTCTTGCACGCCACCGTACTTGCGTGCCACCCTACTTGCATGCCTTATAAATAACCCTCAACATGTTTTCCACTTCATCTTGCAAGACACTTCTACTACATGCGCGAACAGAGCTCAAATTTTTTCTTAGGTGTTGAGCCTTAAAAATGAGAAGTCTAGTCATCTATTTATAGGCATTTTAGTGACTTGCGCACCACATATACTTGAGCACTACTCCAGCACTTGTGCCCCACTCCAGCACTTGTGCGTCGCTCTATCACTTGCGTGAAACTTTAATTCCTTTATCATATTTTGATATTATGATGTTGAAATATGACTTACACACAACATACACTTATGCATCACATCTTCTTGCGCTCTATAATTGTGCGTCTCTTTTGACTTGCGTGCCACTTTCTTTCCTTTTCCAAACACACTTCTTTTACTCTCCCTATCCATCCTAAGGCTTGCATCACATGTTCTCCCAAATTATGAAATTTGTGAAGTATGAATCAGCAATGCATCATCATAGTTTAGAAAATTCTATTTAGAATATGAATTCCAATGTACTTATTTATCCTCACTTAAAATCCTCAATTCCTTTTGGAGTGTTAATTCCAAAGAACTCCAATCAACTCTATTCATCCAAAAGTGGAGGCTTAAAGCTTCTTCAAGTACCTTCAATGTTGAAGACAATGTATCACCATTCATACATGTATTTTGATCTTTAAGGACAGTGCAACAATCATCTAATTTCAAGGCAATGTTTAATTCATGACTTTCTTAGAATGCCAAGTCCTTCCACGGTCTCTCTTCGTCATCAGCCATCATTATCTATTTCATTCAAATCATCTGATTATTTTCTTCATGTAAGAACTTGCATGGTTCTCATTAAATCGTGAAGCATTGCATGGTCTTCTTTAAATCTTCATTGTTCTTCAATCATCTTTAGATGGATGATACTTCATCATTATTTATTTTTGTAAACCATGTGTCATCTTTGACACAAGTTATTTGAAGTTAGTGTCAGCTCAACAATCATCTGAACTAATCTTCTTTGATAATTCCTCATGTATAACATCCAATTCCATGATTCCATAACAATTCTTTAGGCAACCTTGGTTCATCCAATCTCCACTAACTTTTTAGTCCTTCTTCATCTCTTTCTTCATTTTGACGAGTATTGACAACTGTTGACAAAAAATACAATCTTCATACACAAAGTGGTCCCAAAAATCTACCCCTTTGTATTTTGTTTTCAATAACACATAGTCTCCTCAAATGAATGTGTCAATGTCAAAATAAGAATCTTCTCTCTCCCGTTTACTTGTTTCTTTCCCTATTTCATTTCAAACTTTAATTTCACTTTCTCTCCCCCTTAATGACAAGAAATACAATGTTTATGGCAGAGAGGGTATTAGTCCTTACTTAAGCAGTGTTCCATCAATCATTTCACTCTAAGCCTACTTGATCAAAGATCGATGTAGAAAACAAGAGAATTTGATTTAGACAACAAAGCTATCCATTATCCACTGATCATGATACCTCATGAGATGAGATCTCCTACACTTGTCTTCGAGGTTTTTCCACATTTATTCTAGGACAAAAATATTTAATGTGATAGGAAATAATAAATCCTGAAATTCCTACACTCACTTCAACAAAAGGATCAAAAACATTCAAGTTCTTTTAGAAGGATAAGTGTCCTTAGAGAACATTTATTCTTATTATGTCACTAATTGACCTAGTAACTCCCCCTTTGTAAAAATATATTTATTTTGAGTAACCAAGGATGATAGATTAAGAAACGACATACCTTTACCAATGACATGATCTTCAGCCAATCTTCAGGGTAATTGAATTTTATACCAACTGATGTTGGTACTGATTGAGATAATGACTCTGACAGCTTCTTCATGTGTCTCCCCCTCAAAGGAACACTTATCCTCACTGAATCATAGGTTTTCCCCCTAAGATCTTACTTCACCTTCAATTCCTTGTATGATAATAACAAACAAAATACACAATGATTTAATGGAATAAGGTGGATCCTCTTTTCTCCATCAATGTGAACAAAAGGGTTGAGATGATCTTCTCAACCCAGATGTTCCATTCTTCACACTTTCACAAATGATCTTCAATGTTGACTATGATAGTGTGGACCTCTCTATTTCATCCATCTCTTTGTGTGTGAATATTATTTCTTAAAGGGATTTCAAAGCACTAGAATCTACTACTGTAACTTTCATCTTTTTTAGGAATTCTTGTTGGGATGGAGTAAATTCAACGAATCTTTTATTAGTATGACCAGCCTTGTTGCACCTCACTCACAGAACATCCTTTTCTTCATGTAGAATTATATTTTTTTCTTTTAAAACAAGTATTAACATGTGCATATTCCATCTTTATCATTATTTCCAAATCTTCTAGCCAAACCACCATAATATCCTTAGGGACTGAGCCATCATGATTGGATCTTCTACATGGATTCTTCTAAGTGGCTTCCTTCTTAGTAGTTGTTTTGGATGGACCACCATTCACCTTATTGGATTTAGAATAAAAAAACTTCTCATATTTCCTTCTTGAAATCTTCATGGATGAATTTGATTTCATATTTTTTATTTTATTTCTTTCCAAGGAAGCATATTCATTCTTACTCTGCTTCTTTGGTCTTCTTTTCTTACATGAACATGCACCATTCATATGACCACTCATATTTCATACATCCTAAATGTTATCTAACATTATAAATCAGTTTGTATTATATAGATGCTTTTGGATCTATGGATGTTGCTTCTTCTTCTCTATATTTTTCCCCCTGGAGATGATCATTCTCTGTGATTTTACATTTAAGGGGTTGTAACAACAATCTAGTGCATAATTCCCAAATCTATTACAACGACAGCATTGAACCACAAACCATGAATTCATCCCATCTTCTTTATATTGTTGTCGAATCTTCTTCTTGGTATGTTCTGCTTTATGGGGGAATCTATCTTCCACACTATTTCCCCTATCCACCATATCCATTGTGGTTGGTTTCTTCTCACTTTTCTTCATCCATACATGTTTAGAATTTTTCTTCCAACCCGTTATTTTTGTAGAAACAAAAACATTAGTACAAGTTGGTATGGATGATACATTTACTTTCTCAGATAATTTGATAGATCAATGAGTGAGCCCATGATACTCTTATCACATGTGGGAGGTATTTTGATAGTAGAATCCTCCATTGAGCATTGAATACCGAAAAAAAAAATCCTTCTTTTGTGGAGACTGAATATGTATCTTCTCAAGTTTGGTAAAATTAGCTTCCAATTCTAGACATCTCATATTGAGTATGACTTCGTGGTCTTCAATCATAGTCATATTCTCTTCATAATCCTTCTTTAATCATTTAACTTCATCTTCATGCATATTTATCATGTTTTGTAACAAAGAGTCATGTTCATTGAACTTCTTGGAGTTTTCATCCAAATATATCTCCTTGACATCATTTATATTTTTCAGCTCATCTTCAAGTGAATTGATCTTATTTTATAGAGTCTTGTTGACTCCCTCTTTCTCTTCAACATCTTTGAACCACTTTGAAGAACTTACTTCAAATCCCCTCTTTGTTGCTTCAATGTCTCCAACCTGTCTAGAGATATTTAAATATTCAACAATTTTTGCTTGTAAACCTTTCTCTAAAGCATCAGTATCTTCTTCTAGGTGTGTGATATTTTCCTATATGCATTGAAATACTCCACAAATAAGAGATGCACTCTCTTCTGGAATACCATGATGAATCATTCTAAATCTGTCAACAGATATTTCTTGAGATGTTGTAAATTGATCATCACCACTTATGACATTATTTTCATCATGAGAAGAATTACCAAATGTACTAACACATACATCCTTATCATTTGAGGTAGGAAGTTTATCCATATTCATTGTGGAAGCTTGATCCACCTTCTCATAACTTTCCATGTTTAGTGAGTCTTTAATGACTACCAGATATGGAGAACCAGATACATCCTCTTATTTAGATAGGATGGACTTCTTCTTTAACTTTTCTTTCTCCTTCGTTTTTCTATTAATCATGGTCTTGATAAGTATAGGATTCTGTTTAGAGATAATTGAATCATCAATGAAAGTGCACTTCATTGATAATTCAGGAATGAATCCCAAATCTTCAAAAGAGACTAAATTCACTATAGAGAATCTAAAAGAGGTTAACCTCCCTCTGATACCAATTGAGAGGACCAGTTTAGAATATACCTAACACTGAGATGGGGGTAAATCAATGTTGAGGAATTTTTAATCCAATTATTACTTTTTATCCATGTACCTATTGACCTATTAGGATCTTGATTCTCTTATTATATTTTACCGGACTCATGGAATAATAAAAAGTAGTAAAAATATGCACACATTATTTTTACAATGTTAACCACTCAATATTGGTAGCTACGTCCTTTCCATGTATGGGAATGACCTGTTCATGGATTCTCTACTATAATGTTATATACTTTTACAGTGGTTGAGAAGGAAAACAATCCTCTAGTCATTGTGAGTCCTTAAACATTAGAGGGGGAAGGGAAACAATCCTATCTTCCTAGGCTAGTGACAACCTAGTCCAACTTATAGCCTCTAGCTGGTTATTTATACTGCCTATGGAGATAGTCTTCTTCCTTCTATTGTAAGGTAGGTTCTGATCTTGATTTTTTTCAGTTCACTTAACTTGATTACTTTCAAAGCAGGAGGAAATAAATTCTCTTCATTCTTTATCTTATTCTCTGGTTCAAAAACAAACTTCACTAGTTCTTCTTCATTCTAGTTCTTAGTGAAACAACTGACTGCACTAATATTCTTAATTCTCTATATATAATCACATACACCAATGTGACTATTCAAACATGGAGAATCCTCCCACATAGAATCATCAAAATTTAACTACCCTTAATAATTGTATGCTTTAATTGGGTATACTCTATTCTTATTCTTCTTCAACTATTTTTTCTATGAAAAAAACTTTTAAGATACACATTCTTCTTATTCTTCTTCTTCTTCTGCTTCTTCAATGCAAAACCAGCTGCACTAAAACATACTCTTCTTCACACCTTCTCTTTTAGTGCAAAAACTTCTTGCACTGATCTTTTCTTCTTCTTCTTCTTTCTAGAATCACAAGTTCACTTTGTGATTGTAAAAACAATGAAGTCTAGATCAACTTAGCATCATCACAGTTGATTATAAGCTTGTAAAAACTTCAAGAACAACTCACAGCTTGCACGCCAATCCTTACTTGTGCACCACCCTGCTTGCACACCTCCCGGCTTGTGCGCAACTCCCTGCTAGCGCGACTCCCAACATGCATGACACCTATTAGCATGCCACATCTTCTTCCACACCACCTGCTTGGAATCCCCTCATCTTGCGCACCACCTACTTGCATGCCACAACTTGCGCACCACTATTGTGCACAACTCACATCTTGCGCGCAACAACTTGTGTGCCACAACATGCGCTCCACTACTGCTTATACGAAACACAAATCATGAAGACACCTCCCTGCTTGCGCGCCTCTGACTACTTGTGCACCACTTCTTCTTGCATGCCACCATTCTTGCGTGCCACCATACTTGTGCGCATTATATATAACCCTCAACTTGCAAGCCACTTGAGCTTACACGCCACTTCCACTACTAGCGCGATCAGAGCTAAAATTTTTTCTTAGGTGTTGAGCCTAAAAAATGAGGAGTCTAGTCGTCTATTTATAGGAATTTTGGTGACTTGCACGCCATATACACTTCCACGCTGCCCTAGCACTTTCATGCCACTCCACCACTTGCGCACCACTCCAGCACTTGCGCACCGCTACAGAACATGTGTTAAACTTTATTTCCATTGTCATATTTTGATATGATGATGTTGAAATATGACTTGCGAGCAATGTACACTTGGGCACCAAATATACTTGCGCGCCATACTTGTGCGCCGCTTTTGACTTGTAGGCCACATTAATTTCTTTTCCAAAAACACTATATATACTCTCCCTATCCATCATATGTCTTGCATCACAATTTCTCAAAACATATGATATTTGTGAAATACAAATCAGAAAAGCATCATCATAGTTTAGTCCATTATTTCTGGAATATGAATTTCAAAGTAATTCTTCGTCCTCACTTCAAATCCTCAATTCATTTTAGAGTTTTAATTCCAATGAACTCCAATCATCTCTCTTGATCCAAAAGTGGAGGCTTGAAGCTTCTTCAAATACCTTAAATGTTGCAGACAATGTATGAACTTTGATACATGTATTTGAAACTTTAAGAATAGTGTAACAATCATCCGATTTCAAGGAAATGTGTAATTCAAGAACTTCTTAGAATTCCATGTCCTTCCACAGTCTCTTTTATTCTTCAGATATCATTATCTACTTCATTCAAATCATATGATTCTTTTCTTCATGTAACCACTTGCATGGTTCTCATGAAATCGTGAATTATTGCATGGTCTTCTTTAAATCTTCATTCTTCTTCAATCATCCTTATATGGATGATACTTAACCATTCTTCATTGTTTTAAACAATGTTTCACCTTTGACACAAGTTCTTTGAACTTAGTATCAGTTCAAAAATCGTCTGAATTGATCTTCTTAGTTAATTTCTCAAGTAATACATCTAATGCTATGATTCTATAACAATTCTCCAGGAAACCTCACATCATAAAATCTCTACTATCTTTTTAGTCCTTCTTCATCTCCTTCTTCATTTTGATGAGTATTGACAATTGTTGACAACAAATACAATCTTCATAGACAAATTGATCCCAACACTATTGATATTATAGCCTCTTACACCAGAATATAGTAATGGGTACCAAGACACCTAGTACATGATGGCATCAGTCATTGGATAAAAATTATGATACAAAAAATAATCCCAAAAAATAATCCCCAATGCATCAAAAATTATATTTAATGCTCCTAATTAATAAAAAATCCTGGTTTAGTGAGAAATGTATCAAAATAATTTCATCTTATAGATGGTGGGTGGTATAACCACCACTCTATATAGTATTTAACACATATTTGGGATCTACATGAATTACACATTTGTATCGGTAAAAGATAAATCCACTGATCACATATATCGTACTCTTTCTCCCTTTCTTCTCTAAGTTAAGACTTTAAAACACCCTCACATGCGCTTAAGGTAATATCTTCATGAATAGAATGTTCTCACTCTAATTCAAAATATGAAACAGTGACTCCTCAAATAATATATCCAACCCCAAATATCCCTTTTCAATGATGATTATGTTAGAATGGTCAAAACTGTTTCTATACAGCTAAGATAAATATAATTTTTCATGCAAAACATTATATCCAGATTTATGTGTTAAATGGAATTCCATGTCACTGATATTCATAATAACCTCTAATATACACATAAATTTCGGCACTAATTTCCATTACCTTTGAATATTCATACATTTCATATGAGGTGACACACATAGATGAAAATGGATGGCCACCTCAAACTCTATATCATGGTGGCACTTGTCTGCATTGGATTAATGCCTACTCTGGATTGTCACCAATCACTTATTTAATAGTTGAACATGCTCTGCCATCTCTTATATGATACTCTTCCATTTTATTTCTTACTACTCAACCTCTATTTTATAGAAAAGTGATTAAAACTATCATCCATATAATGTTTTAAAAATGATTTAAATAGAATACACATAAGAATTATTTTAGGTTCACTTCACATGAAAAATAGTGGAATCCCTTTAATTAACAAAATAAATGACACTTAACCATATCATGTCTTCCTAAACTTGGACGGTATGCTCATACTACCCCTCAGTATGACTATTGTGTATAGTACTAATGAGATCCAGAATATCAAGTTCTTTCTTCCTCTCCTATGACAATGACAATATAAATTAGAATCACTATCATACTCTATGATACTAGGAACTCCATGAAGAATCCATATCCCCCATATATATATCTTTCCCATCATATTAAATGGATTAGTATCTTGGATTAGTAAGAAATGTAGGACATCCATCAACTGGTCCGTGATAACCCATACAAAATTAGTACGAATATGTGAACAAGATAACCACTTAACGAAAACCATGTTATCACTATCCCAATTTTATTTAGAAATTTGAACTGATGGAAAAAAATCCATGTGAAATTGACACTCTGAGTTTTCCAACTAGATGGTGAGGCCTTACGAGATGAACCCTTTATTATGATTATAGATCAGGGGACATAAATTATATCTCTAAATGTATTCATACATCTTATTAGGAATTTTATAAACAGTTTATATTGATTCATTTGAATATCATATCAACACCACGCATTTTCTGAATGGGCACACAAAAAGACCTTTGGCATAAAGAATCACCTCAGTACTAATAATAAAATATAGTGGTTTTCCCCACCTATATGTATTATCCCACATCAACGAGGAATAGTATTTAGATAACTAACATTTCACATATTTTTAAATTAGTAAATATGAAACACTCTAATACATCAGGTTTCTCTACCCTAAATCTCATAAATAGAAAGAAGAATCCTAGTAAAATTTCTCTTCAACTAACACTCTCTACTTTCTATATAAAATTATAGTTATCAAATGTTAGGAGTATTTCCATTGATGGGATGAATAAATTCATAGATAGGTATGCCAACCAATGTGTACAAATTATTTACCAAGGGATGGTTAATGTTTATACAAAAAAATTATCCAGAAGGCACGAAAATGTTATAAAACAAAGAATGGAATTAAAGGCTATCGACATCGCATGGAATAAATGGAAAACCCAACCTCCACTGGTTGAATTAATCAATTACTATTTTATGGTATCAGTAATTATATAACATAGGGAATTTCCCACTTCAAAAACCATTTTTTTTCATTTTTAGGGAGCGTTACATTGGTGAATAGTGTGTTAAACACTACAACCTTTCATATGTTATTAGTTATTAAAGAAATAAAATGGATTACCAATAATATTGGAAGAACGATGAAATGTTTCATTTAGGATAATAAAATAATAGAATATTCAACTTGGCATATGAAAAAAAATTCTAAGATAGTTACAAAAAGATATTTTAATTTTAATAATGTCTATGGATGGAATCCTATATAAATTAATGTGAAATATTATTGATGATAATAAGAATTAGGATCGATTTACGATGAATATATATATGAAGAAGAATGGAAATAGAGTCCCAATAGTAATACGATAACATACTGACTTGTAAGAAGTATTGTTGATCGTCTGGAGGTTTTGGAATGATTGATCTATTCGGTGGTTGGTTGGGGAGAGACTAATTATTATAAAGAGAACTAGGATGGTGATCCCTTATTCTTCTTGGGTTTCCTAGTGCTGCAAATATCATATAGGGGTGATATTTTATTTACTAATCTAAAAAACTCAACCTTGTATCATCATAAGAGAATTTTATATGATAATATCATCATTATTGAAAAACCAAAAATATACATGTTTAATAGGAGTGAATCTGGGGGTTTCAACATTAGGGAATTCTATTGGTCGATGCATTATAGTTCTAGTAATGATGATTGGGAAGAGAAGCTCTATTGAAAAAATATTCTATTTAATAATAACTTATTAGTGTGACAACTGAGTTACCTGACCTTTATTAGTAATGACATTGTGTCAAATAAGGGGATCCCTCTAGCTTCAGGTAGACTGAGTTGTGTCTCTTAGGGGCATCAAACAACACGGATCCTTTTATTCAGGGAATAATGCGTACATATAATGTGGATTTTCTTGGTATATAAATGATAATTGATGGTCATGGGGATTCAATATCTAGTTTCTTGTAAGAATGGTTCTACGGTGCTGAGCAGAATGGAACTGAATTGATGGAACATAGCATGATTTTTTTGACTCCATGATCGATCCATTAGGATTCCAAAAATAATGATAAATAGGGAAAACAATACTAATTTAATTTTATGTAGTTATGTAAAAAGACCTGGTGGTGGATCATATATCCCTTATATTGGATGGTGTTTCCTCCACCACTCTATAGATAATTATCCCGCGAGTGGTCCTGAAGACATACTGCGAGGGAAGGGGATGTTTTGTGGCATGGGATTGTTAGGAACCTCCTATAAAGGGGATGAAGCTAAATGTTTATGAATCATGATTGGATGGAATTTTTAGATGATGATATTTATTGTATGTTCTAAATGGCTCAGTTATATTCTCTTTTAGTACCTTCTATGGAATAGGTCACTCAATGGGAGGAGAATCAAGATCTATTTAGAGTGTTCACATGTGGTGTGGACTCTTAAATAATAATATTATAGAGGTGTATTATAACTCATTATTACTAATTTCCCTATTACGAGGAAAGGCTAGTCCACCATGTGATCCTTCTTCCCTCATCAAGAAGTGTAGGATTTTCTTGGATCATGTTATTGTGGTCAAGAACACATTAAGAAAAGGTAACTATGTTGTTGAATCTATAGTTAGTTAAGGGTATCCATGTGAGATAATTAGTCTTTACTTTTTAATTCGCTCTATGCATGATGTTTGTATCCCATTGTTATGGGATACTCCATAGGTATCCATCACTTCAGGGCCCCATGATTGACACCCTATGTTTGGGGTGACATCCATTCTTATTTTTATAATAAAGATAATTTATGGTCATAAAAAATCCAAGTATAATGTATGTTTTATCTATTTCAAAAGTAATGTTGGGATTTTAAAATCTTCCATCATAAATTTTTGTTTCTTAAAAAAATCACAAAAATAATATCTCATAAAATACATCCCCTTATTAATCCTTGAATCCACTAATGATACATAATAAGAAATGTCCATGACAATCCGTTTGATTTAACCTTGAAGACCAAGATACTAAAACTGTTGAAGATGACCGTGGGAAGCATCTATGTAATTTTAACATCAACCTTTTCTTAGTATACTCTTATAATTACTTTTGACAACCCATGACTAAAAAATCATACATTACTGATCCAGTGTATATGTATTCAGGAATTTATGGATTATTAATCCCACCTTAATGTATTAATAAAAATTCGTAAATTTTCAGTTTATTGCCACTCATATTATAGTACACTACTATATAATCAAGGAACATATCCAAGAAAGTGTACAAATATAGATACGAGAAACTATTCATTTTAGAAATGTACTATACAATATTATTCATCAGACTAAATAGTATCATGGTATTAACATATAATTTGTACCTGATAAATAATGAATAAATGGAATTTTAGATGGCCTCACTCATGAATCATGATACTATAGCCTCAAATCAATCATATGGAGACATATATATCCTCTCACTTGATAGGATAATTCCACAAAATATGGACGGGGATACTTATTCTTAATAATTACATGGATTAACCTTTTGTAATATATATATATATATATATAATGATCCATATTTCTTGTTATTGGAAAAAATAATAGTTGTTGTGGAAATGACATTGAAAAAATAATCCACTTTAGAAAAAATCATCCGGTAGAGACTCTAAGACTTGTATCTCTTCATGTGAGATACAATAAGTCAATATATACATGGGATTCGTATAAGTTATATGATCTATATATGAGGTGGAAAACCCATGATAATTTTTTCTTAAACACATCCTTTAACTATTCAATTATAAATGGATACACCATTAATCGTACCTACTCATATTACCAAAACAATAATGAAAAATTGGTCCATTATCACCCCTATTTTCTAATATAAATTCATTGAATGGAGTTTCTACAGATCCCACCAATGTATATAGGTATATCAGTCACCCTATAAAGACACGAATATTACCCATCACTAATAATAATCAATATACACTCGATAATGAGTAAATTAATCCCTCTGAAGGAACATATCAGAACTATTAATATATATATATATATATGATATCTTTAGTAGAAATCTCCAAAAGGGGATTAAATAATGTAGGATTAACCTATTTAATGTGATTTATGCTTTCTCTAAAATCTCTTATAGATTATTTTTTGGATCACACTATCTTTTTTCTCAAACAAATTTGATATTTTATTTTTAATTTCCTGTTGATTATTACTAATTTTAATAATAGGGGTATAAAATTCATCAATATAAAAAATAATTATTTTCATTTTCATTTAGTGATTTTCTAGGAGATACATGCTGGGGTAGGATAGACTTTGTATTCACAAATAAATACTTCCATGGTTTTTTCATAGTACCCCATGTTCAATAGAAGTGTTTTAATTTAAAATTATGACAATGTCTTGAACATTATCATCAATTGAATAAAAAAATAGAAAGATTATTTAGTTTATTTTGGAGGTATAGTAACCTTGGTCACAGGTGCTCTATCTTCAACACCAATGAATGTGATATGAATTTACAGATGTAGTACCCCCGGTTTCTAGTAATTTACCATTTTTTATGCTTCTTATGTACATGAAGCATATGACAAATGGTTGGTAATGTTTGGAGAATTTTAAAGGGTTAAAGTGAAAAAAGTAGTGACGTATGGGCTTCACACGGTTTTCCCAATCTGTGCGGAATCCATGCATGTGGTGGTCACTTTGGAAAAAGGATACTACACGGTGTGCGCAAGGTTTGGGAAAACCGTGTGAGGAGGAAGTGTGGAGAACCCCTTCCAAGCAGTGACTATCGCACGGTTAGCGCACGATTTGACTAACCGTGCAGACTTACCATGCATGGGGTCAACTTAGATCCAATTTCTAAGGATCTAATCTATTTTATCTTTAAACCCAATCATTTTTTCTCCTAGACAGCACTAACATTGGATTTCTCTCTGGTGAAGGTGGGATAACACTTACGGGATGTTTTTGAAGCGATCCAGAGGATTTCCTTGGCATTTTCGAGGTCGGTTGATCGAGGTAAGTCTAGTTTCCTTTAGTATTGTTATATCTCCTTCTTCCATCTTTATGGATCCATAGATCTATAACCAAGGTGGGTATATATAAGGTAGTGGATGAATTTTATGTCGGGTTTTGGTTTTTTTGTAACTAGGGGAAGGAATCTAAGGAGGTTTCGGGGAGTAGTTGACTCGGATTTGTTGGAGTTCTTTGTCTATTGGTTGGTTTTGCCTAATTTATTGAGGTAGGTGTCCGCACTCCCGATTCTTCTTTCTTATAAGTTGAAGGTTTTGTGTCAAATTTGTTTTCCTTGATTAATTTTTTTTATTTTCTGTAAAAGAATGGTTGAAACCCCTTTTAAGTAACGGGTGATGGAAATTGTGTGTTTTTGGAAAGTGTTTGTTGAAGTGAATTTAAAATGGTGATTTCAAATTGGTTATGTTTTTTCTTATTGAAAGAAAGGGTTTTCAATAAAAAGGTTTGATTCTTTATTAAAAGGTTTTGAGCACACTTGGTTTTGGCATGGATTTTCAAGGGTTGTGGTGTGTGTTCATATGCAATGGGATGGATAAGGGAGAGAAGTACCCCCCATCAAAAGGTTAGGATTGATAAGGGTGTGAAGTAGCTGCATCAAAATGTTGGTATGGATAAGGGCATGAAGTACCCCCATCAAGGTGGACCTCTAAGTGACGACTTAGTGGAAGGATAACTCACCACCACGAGTATAGGGAGGTCCAGGTTGCATGCAATGTTGGTTGTGTTGACTTGTGATATATAATGAATGTGACAAAATGGAAATAGGAATTTGATTGGGAATCATTTCTTGGTCTCTTCTCTGGAGAAAGATGGTTTTTGTGGGAAAATGGGTTTGGCATGGAACTTGTTATATTTTGAACTGTTTTGGAATTTTTTTATATAAATTGTTTCATAAAAATGTGATAACATGTTTTATCCTAGATGCATGGGTTGGGAAGTCATCTAGGAAAACCTATTGAGTTTCATTACTCACCCCCTAATTTGTAATGTTGGTTCTTTTGTAGTTGTCATATACCGGGATGTTGGAAAAGGTAAAGTGTTACATGGTTATAGCACTACTTTGTGATACTTGGGATGGTACGTGATGTTGGTGCCTGGACCATGTGGAGCATAGAGTTGGGTTGTCATCTTGTAGACTTTTGGTTTGTATTTCCGCTATTTACATTGATTTAGTGTGGGTTTCCACTAGGGTACTCTTGGTTGGTTTATGATAAAATAAATTGTTGAGTTTTCTTAGCTTTTATCATGCATCATTTAGTTGATTTGTTTGGTTATGGTTGTTGGTTCTGTGGTATTTTCTAAAAGGGTAAATCATCCCCCACTTGTTTTGGACCCCTTCGGCATTTATTTCCAGACATTGGCGCCTTGGGGTTTTCTCTTAAGGCCTATTAATGAGTTGTATTACTCTCAAGCCAATGATAATTGGTGGGTCATTACAAATGGTATCAGTTTGTTTGGTCCTTGGGGTATAAATAAAATCAACTTGTTCTTTTCTTTGTGGAACATGTGGTCATCAGTTTTGTTGGACGTGGCGTTGAATTCATATGTGTCTATTACTTTGGTGGTCATAATAAAAAATAAGTAGGATTGTTGGAACATGGAATTTAGAGCATGAAAAGAAGTAGCTATCCTTTTTATGTTGAACGTCATGTTAGTAGGGAGTTAGGTACATAAGTGTTTTGGGGACACTTAAAGGATAACAAATCTCTTTGTCACGGGTTTAGAAAATGAGATGAGCATGAAATGCAATATATTTACGACTTCCCAATGGGAATGCATATATCATTTTGAGAAATGGATTATAGTTTGATGCAAAAGCGTGATTTCAGAAAAGTTTAAACTTGTTTTCCAATGACAGGTTTTGAAAAGAGAATGGTTGATGTATTTTGAAAATAGATTGATTTTCAAAAGAAAGAAGAGATTTTTTATTGAAATGGGTAAATGTGGAAAATATTGATGGTTATAAATCAATGTGGTGATAGTGATGTGATAAAAATTGAAATACTAAGCCTTCAGTTTCTAAGAAGTGATACTAACGACATGTATTGTTTTTATATAAAATGTCACATTTTAGGTGTCCTAAAAACCAAATGAAAGAGGCTGTGGAGAATGTGGTCACACCTAAGCCACAGTTGAACCAGCAGCTAGACCACAGTATAGTTCATGTGTTTTAGGTTGTGGAAAAAATGAATCAGTGGGATGTGTCAAGGAATGTACACCATTTCGTCCAGTTCCAGAAGCAGAATCCACCCATCTTTGAGGGCGATTCTGAACTAGAAAGGGTGGAGGTGTGGCTGAGTAGGATAAATAATATCTTCAATGTCATTGGCACACCAGAAAGACTAAAGGTAAAGTTTGTGACATATATGCTGTAGGATCTTGCACGACAGTGGTGGGAGCTAGTGGTGCATGCTATGGTGGATCAAGGCCTTGGATGGGAGGAATTTGAGAAATTGTTCAATAAAAATTTCTATCCTCACACGTTCAAGATCCAGAGGACGATATAATTTTTCACCTAGAAGCTAGAGAATATCTCTATCACTGAGTTTGTGGCTAAATTCATTAATTTAGTGCGCTTTGCACTGGAAGTTTCTCCAAGTGCGTCAATGAAGGAACACATCTTTGAATCAGGGATGCGACAGGAGATTCACTCGAAGATAGTTTTTCTCTGTATTATGGATTATACGGTGATGGTAAAAAGAGAAACAATAGCTGAAAGAGACAACTTAGGAGTTATGGGATGAGGAAATATGATGATACCCACTAGAAAAGGTGGGGACTCTAATGCTAGGAACAAGAGGAAGAGGGACACCTACTTCCCAGGTGAGAGTGCAAATCAGAATCAGATGGATGGATCGGTGAATCTTCCTCCACAACCCATGATGAAAGCTGGGTGTTTTCAATGTGGCTCAATTGATCACATGAAACGGGAATGTACAAGACCACCGAGTGCATGCCACAATTGCAATAAGATGGGGTATCTTTAGCGATATTGTAACAGTGCTCCACAGTTTGGTGTTCGTGAGACTTCTCTGGCGGCACAGGCATCTTATGATTCGACAGGGCGAGGACGGAAAAATCAGTCTCTCCAGCAGAACCGAGCTAGGCATGGTGATTCCAGGAATACCATGACTCCTCAAGTAGGACAATATCAACAAGGAAATAAGGATCAAAGGGCAGCAACACATCAATTGTATGGAGTGGAACAGGTGATTGTGGATGACCAGTCTGGACCCTCTATGGTGAGAGGTACAATTATTTTGAATTCTACCCTCATGCAAGTGTTGTTTGATACTGGTGCATCACATTATTTTATTTTGTCTAATATTTCTGATTTTCTTAACCTAGATCTTGAAATGATGCCTTCTGTGATAAGACATCAAACTCCTCTCAGTGAAAGTAAGTTTAGAGCCTTCGTGTGTAGAGCATTTTCTATAACTGTTGATGGACCTGAGGTAAAATGGGATTTCTCTATGCTATATATGGATGCCTATGATATAATCTTGGGTATTGATTGGTTGACAGAGTTCAGGGATCACATAGACTGCTATTGAAGAACAGTCAGTTTCACGACTGAGGATGGAGTTGAGCATCTCTTTAGGGAAGAAAGAGTGGTGAAGGCAGGTGCAACGGGCCTATTAGAACCAGTAGTGGAAATTATCTCTTATCATTTGGCTGCATTAAACTTGGAATCGATGGAAGAAATCCCAAATAATAGTTTTCCAGTAGTCATGGATCAATTTCTTGATTTTTTCTCTTGAATACATCTCAGGGTTACCACCTGTAATAGAAGTTGAGTTTGCAATTGATCTCCTTCAAGGGACCCGTCCTATCTCACATCCATCTAATAGGATGGAACCATTAATGTTCAAGTAACTGAAAGTGCAGTCGGAAGAACTGGAAAACAATGGTTTTATTAAGCCAAGAGTGTCTCTATGGGCAGCACTAGTTTTGTTTTTAAAGAAAGAAGATGGAACTTTGAGGCAATGTGTGGATTATCGTAAACTTAAACAAGTTAAAATAAAGAATAGATATCAACTTCCACATATTGATGACCTGTTTGATCAATTCAGGGGAGCTCAATGGTTCTCTAAGATTGAGTTGCAGTCAGGATATCACCAGTTGCGAGTTCAAAAGGAGGATATTCTAAAGACAACCTTCAAAGGTAGATATGGTCCATACGAATATGTAGTCATGCCTTTTGATCTTACGAATGCACCAATAGTCATTATGGAATTGATGAATCAGATATTTCATCGATACATGCATTCTTTTTTTGTGGTGTTGGTGTACGACATATTGGTGTATTCAAGAACAAGGGCTGAGCATCAGCAACACTTGGAGATAGTGTTGAAAATCGTTAGAGACCATCAGTTTTATGTCAAATAATCAAAGTTCGATTTTTGGATACAAGAGGTACGCTTTATAGGCCATGTTGTTTCTGAGAAAGGTGTTTTAGTGGATCCAGAAAAGATTGAATCTGTTCATTCTTGGAAACTGCCGACGAATGTCTTTGAAATACGAAGGTTTCATGGTCTAGTTGGATATTACCGATGCTTTTTTCATGACTTCTCATGACTTGCATCGCCTATGAAAACATTGACAAAGAAGAAAAATGCATTTCAATGGACTGAGGAATGTCTGAGAACTTTTCATGAGTTGAAAGTTCTCCTTACATCAGCACCCATATTTATTTTTCCGGAATTAGGATATGGGTACATGGTGTATTATGACGCTTCAGGATCTGGGTTGGGATGTGTTCTCTTGCAAGGAGACCCTGTTGTTTCTTATGGATCAAGACAATTGAGAGTACATGAAACGAACAACCCATCACATGATTTGGAGTTAGCTGTTATTGTCCATGCATTGAAGACTTGGCATCATTATCTCTTTGGTGAGAAATTCACTTTGTTTACGGATCATAAGAGTTTGAAGCATATTTTCTCACAATGAGATTTGAATCTTCAGTAGAAGAGATTGATGGAGTATCTTCATATGTTTCACATTGACTTGATATATACACAAGGTAAGTGTAATTCAGTGGTTGATACATTAAGCAGAAAGTCGTATGCTTAGTTAGCGCAAGAAGCTTCCGAAGAGTGGCAGTTGATGCCGGTCCTAGCCAACATGCGTATGGAATGTGAAGAACGAGCTGATGTTGATGTTTTCATTCTAGTTGTGCTTGTTCTTGATTTTGTGGAGATAGTAAAAGAGGCACAATAATCTGATATAGAATGTGTCGTAATGGTTTCAAAACTCAATGGTGGGGAGACCATTGAGGGATGGAAGCTGGATTGGAGTTCGGTATTGCGGTTTCGAGATCAGATGGTTGTACTTTTAACTACTAAAAAACAACTCCTTCATGCTTACCACCATTCCAGATGATCTGTTCATCTAGGAATATAGAAGATTTATAAGGTGATAAAGGAAAAATTTTAGTGGAGAGGCATGAAACAAAAGGTAGATAAATTTTTTCAAAGGTGTTTAACTTATCATCATGTTAATGCAGAACATCAGCGGCTAGCGAGTATGTTTCAGTCTCTAGCAATTCCATTGTGAAAATGGGAGCAGATGTCTATGGATTTTGTTTCAGGTCTTCCATGAACGGTCTAGAAACACGATTCCATTTGGGTGATAGTGGATAATCTAACCATGTCGGCCTATTTCATCCCTATTCGTGAAACTCATACGCTGGAAGATATTTCATAAATCCATATCTGAGAAGTGGTAAAGATACATGGAATACCAGTTTCAATCATGTTAGATAGAGATCTGAGGTTCACATCTCATTTCTGGCAATCCATACAAAAATCCTTGGGAACTCAGTTGAATATGAGTATGGCGTATCATCCCTAGATAGATGGACAATCCAGAAGAATGATAAAGACGTTGGAATACATGTTGCAGGTGTGTGTAATGGATTTTGGTTGCTCATGGAAAGAGCACATGCCTTTATTGGAGTTCTCATAGAACAATAGTTATTAGGCCTCGATATACATGGTCCTATTTGAAGCATTGTATGGGCGTCCTTGACCTTCTCCACATTTTTGGGTGGAAATAGGTGAGACTTCACTAGTTGGGATAAGCCTTGTCCAATAAACAACGGAGAAGATTCATTTAATAAAAAAGAGGATGGAGATGGCATAGAGTCGTCATAAATCTTATCCGGATCATCGCTAAATACCTTTGTTGTTTGCGGTGAGTGATCATGTATAGGAAACTTTCCAAGGCTTGGACATCGGTGTTTTGGGAATCAAAGAAAATTATCTCCTCAATATATAGTCTCTTTTGGGATATTGGAATGGGTTGGCGAGATGGTGTATTAGTTGTCAATACCATCGCGGTTCAGTGTAGTGCATAATGTGTTCCATGTATCTGAGCTGAAGAAGTATCATCCTGATCCTGACCATGTGATCAGATGGGATAGCGTTGACCTAGAGACGGATGATTAGTTGGTAAATATTTCGGTGCGGATAGTCGATAGGTAGGAGAAAGTCATGCATGGAAGAAACATCGGTCTAGTGCGGGTTTTGTGGAAACATGGAAAGATTCGGGAAGAGACATGGGAACATGAGAGAGAAATGAAAGAGAAATGGCCAGAACACTTTCAGGCAAGCGATGGTTTTCTACTTTTAGGGGACAGAAAGGCCAATGGTGGGGAGAATTTAGTACCCATGGTTTCTGCTAAGTAACCCTTGTTTTATTCTTGTTAATTACATGAAGCATATGATAAATGGTTGCGAAAGTTTGGAGACTTTTAAAGGGATAAAGGGAAAAAAAGTGTTGATGCACGGGCTTCACATGGTTTTCCCAAACCGTGGGGAAGCCCTGCAGGTGGTGGTCACTTTAGATAGAGGAGACCGCACGATGTGCGCATGGTTTGGGAAAACCATGTGAGGAGGTCGTGCGGAGCGTCCCTTACAAGAAGTGACTACAGCATAGATAGAACACAATTTGACTAGCCGTGCAGAGTAACCGTGCACGGGGTCAACATAGATCCTATTTTTAAGGATATAAACCTTTTTATCTTTAAACCCACACGTGTTTCCTCCTAGACATCCCTAACTTGGGATTTATCTCTGGTGAATGTGGGAGAACACTTACGAGGAATTTGGGAAGCGATCCAGAGGTTTGCCTTGGTGTTTAGAGGCCGGTTGATCGAGGTAAGTCTCATTTACTTTAGTTTTCTTAGATATCCTTCTTCCCTCTTGATGGATCCTTATATCTATGCCTAAGGTGGATAGATCTAAGGTAGCGGATGACTTTTAAGTCAGGTTTTGGTTTTTTTGTACTAGGGGAAGGAATCTAAGGAGGTTTCGAGGAGTATTTAACTCAGTTTTGTTGGTGTTCTTCATCCGTTGGTTGGTTTCACCTAATTTGTTGAGGTAGGTGGACTCACTCCAGATTCTTCATTCTTAAAACATGAAGGTTTACTTTCAAATAGATTTCCTTGATTGAAATGGTTTGTTCAACTTCTGTGAAAGAGTGGTTGAAACCCATTTTAAGTAACAGGTGATGAAAATTTTGTGTTTTTGGAAGGTGTCTGCTGATGTGAATTTAAAATGGTGATTTTTAATTGGTTATGGTTTTGCTTCGTGAAATAAAGGGTTTTCAATAAAAACATTTGATTTTTTATTGAATGGGTTTGAACACACTTGGTTTTGGCATGGATTTTCATGGGTTGTGTTGTGTGTTCATATGCATTAGGATGGATAAGGTCGAGAAGTACCCTCATCAAATGGTTGGGAAGTATAATGGTGAGACGTACCCCCATCAAAAGGTTGGGACAGATAAGGGCGTGAAGTACCCCCTGTCAAGGTAGTCCACTAAGTGACGACTTAGTGAAAGGATAACTCACCACTCACGAGTATAGGTAGGTCTAGATGCAAGCATGGTTGGTTGTGTGGATTTTTGAAATGTAATGAATGTGCCGAATTGAAAATGGGAATTTGATTGGGAAACTTTGCTGGGTTTCTTTTCTTGAGAATGATGGTTATTTTTAGAAAATGGGTTTGACATGGAACTTGTTATATTGTGAACTGTTTTAGAATTTTTTTATATAAATTGTCTCATATAAATGTGCCAACAAGTTTTATCCTAGATTCATGGGTTTGGGAGTCATCGCGGAAAACCTACTGAGTTTTATTACTCACCCCTTGCTTTGGCACGTTGGTGCTTTTGCAGATGTCAAATACTGGGATGTTGGAAAAGGTAAAGTGTCACATGTTTACAGCACTACTTCGTGATACTTGGGATGGTTCATGATGTTAGAGTATGGAGCTTGTAGAGCATGGAGTTGGGTTGTTGTCTTGTATTCTTTTAGTTTTTCTTTCTGCTGGTTACTCTGAATTAGTGTTGGTTTCTGCTGCGGTACTCCTGGTTGCATTATGATAAAATAAATGGGTGAGTTGTCTTAGCATTTATCATGCATCATTTATTTGATTAGTTTGGTTATGGTTTTTGGTTCTGTGGTTTTTTCTAAAAGGGTAAATCATCTTCCACTGGTTTTGAAACCCTTCGGCATTTATTTACTACCTTTGGCACCTTGGGGATGTCAATTAAGGCCTAGTAATGACTTGTTGTACTCTCAGGATAATTTGAATTGGTGGTTCATTACAATAGACCTCCAAATTTTGTGGTTTAAAATATTTATCAAATCCATAATAATAAAATATAAGATTCATATCATTAATTCTGACACCAATGGCCTTATATTTCTACATTTTTTCAACCAATTAAATAAAAGGGTTTTAATTTGTGAGGTAATTAAAAAATAATGTGGGGTAAGATGGTTAATAAATTTTGGGTGGTCGTCTTGGAAATCTGACATTGTTTAAAATTTATTCAATGGAATAAAAGAATCTATCCCTTGTATCTAAGATGGAAGATTATATGGATCCCATAAATGGTTTTTATTTGAGTTAATATGTTATACACATTAGGATAATTCTCATTGGAACATTGGGCATAGTGAAATATTATTCAGGATGAATATTGTTTTAGGCCTTCACCTATACATCCCTTGGTGTCCTACTCCTAATATTATCTTCAAAAAGTATTGTTCACATCCCCTCTTCACTATTGTAGTGCTTAGTAAATAGATAAATAAAGTGTTTCGCAATATAAAATTCCCTATTGACCATGACCAATGCTTTAATATTTCATCCAAATATAGGAATATGTATTACTGATGGTTCTTAAACATGATTAATCATCCTAACAATCTTGATTTCATGGGTTATACAACCAGGTTAAAGGAAGATTCCCCTATATATACCTTATTTGTTTGTATGATCTATAACCAATCCATACCCAACGATTTGACCCTCAATCATATTGGAATCCACCTTTTATGAATGTGAAAATGATTCAATAATTATAACTCTAAAATAGATTTTCACCCCTTCTAAAAGAGAGAAAATGATACCATCCTGAAGAAACCAAATATGGGACTTCAAAAAATCCCTTGGTAAAGAAGGAATAGATGATGGATAACTATATCAGAGTTGGTATATTCTAGTTTTGACCCATGTACATGACCAGTGTTTGCAAATTTTTGTTTTTGTGGGTTTTTGGGTCCTTTAAAAAATGTGAAATTTCATTTTTCATAAGGGGATCAAAAAATATCTTAAATATATCATTTCAATAAAGATAGATATTTTACATTCTATTTTGTTCTTTGA
Organism: Viscum album; assembly: GCA_963277665.1. Taxonomy (NCBI): domain Eukaryota; kingdom Viridiplantae; phylum Streptophyta; class Magnoliopsida; order Santalales; family Viscaceae; genus Viscum; species Viscum album. The sequence goes on along the minus strand of OY728133.1, from coordinate 1,859,967,418 downwards.
ATGGTTACAATTATAAATCATGATTATCATGGTATCCTCCCATCCTCTCATATCCTAGTTGATGTGCCTTCAAAAGGATAGGTGATATGAGATTTTGGTTAAATCCAAGTATCCTCACCAAGTCTTGATACTAAATTTAGATAGTTCTTATTCCTAAGGGATTATATCAGATGGGGTAATTGTTCAAAATAAAAGGGTATTTTTCATTCTTGATTTATACACCTTTTTAGAGAGGTTAAATGAGTTTTTAAAGGCAATTTTAATTCTACAAGTGCTAAAACTAAGTATGATTAATAATATATTATTATCATAGCTGTAAAATGAATACTCTATTGTGATAAATTCCTTTAAGGGTCACTGTTAATATCTATGGCACATAATTTACTTAATAAGATATGGAAAATATATTATTCATCTAGAGGTATATAATTTTTTACTCATTAAGAGTGGGAAACATTTCGTTCATTCTTCATTCCACTATAGGTAAGTATGATGATAGAATTAGAGTGTACTAAAGTCGTGGTTCTCTTCTTATTAACTGTGATGAAATTGTCCTTGGGGATTCCCTTGGACTCAACTATATTCATCCCACGTGAATCCCAATATTTGGTTCTGTGTTTTAGCTTTTGGTTTAATAAAAACATTTAATTTTTAGTTAGACTATATATCTCTCAAAAAATCTATACATACTCTATGATCACACCCCTAATGGAATATTAGTAAAATAATACCAATAAAAAAACACTAAATGAATCCTCTTATCACAAACATGTTTATAAGATAAGAGTGAGTGTTACATAACCAAAAAAAATGAAACAAAAGATTTTTTGATGGAACAGAAATCTAATCATGGACAATATAAGGATCTACAACCAATATGTTTGGATTCCTATAGATTGAGTGATGTTTTATTGATTATACACTACCCCAAATTCTATGAACAATGAACACCTTTATATCCTAAACACCAATAAAAACCCCAACTATCCATATTCATCAATACTAATAAACATTACCCATGAGAATATGTGTTTAATAATTTATATCTGCTAGAAATACATAGTCCCATACCAAATAAACCTATATAGTTCCACATCATCTCATAGGAATGGAACTTATTAAATTATCTATTTCAATTATTCAAAATACTTTATTCTTTTACATATTGTTTACCCTAAAATGAGACCCACACATTTAAGTGGTGATCCCCTTCCAGGATGAACTTCAAATCTATACATGGTTGATAATATGCAGTCATCTACATCTTGTTACCAAATAACCTCATCAATTCACTAAAGGAAAATGGAAGCTATGCAGATTATCTACCATCAGATTGGTTTTAAATCACAATCAAAACATAATTAATTAACTCTTAGATGGATATAAATTTAAATATAATCACATTGGATTGAAAAATTACCACACTATATAATCAAAATACATGACCCTATAAGTCTTGTCTCCCACCAGCATTTATTCACACTATAACAAGTCTAGAACTATGAAAATATAACTAATTAGTATCATTATCTTATATATGATATTTCTAAAATATATATATATAATAACCATAATTGTACCTTGAAAAATTCTTATAGAATTGTGATATAATATTTTTAGAGCCCCACAAGTTGGATATCCATGAAAATAATATTACATATGTTTGTTGCAGGTCCATGATTCACCTAGGAAAATATATTCTTTGACAACATATGGGGTGTCACATGATTATTAAATGATATCCATAAATAAAAAATCATTAAAATTAAATCATTCAATCCATCAATTGTGTTTCATGATGATGGATGATACTACTGTACCTAAAGATTCATGTGTAATATAGCAGGACTAGAAATCATTTTCCAATTACAAATAGGCTAATATATATAATGCAGACTCTCTTACAAATATGGTTTGTTATGAGAAATTTTCCCATGATGTATCTAAGGATACACTTTTATTAATTCCTTATCTTCTCAACAATCCTAGAACTCAATGGGATGTAAATGTATTTGAGATAACAATAATATTCAATGTTCACAAATAAAAAAATATATACAAAATTAGATATCACATGTTAGGGTAATAAATAATAGGAAAACACTATTGTACTCTATATTTACACTCTACATTACTAGCATGTGAATTATAGGAAAGATCATAAACTATCATACCCAATCTTGGTTCTGATCTAATCTCATACATGATAATCATAATTGTATTCAATATCAACAACAGAAATTAGAAAACATTGGTCGATCCTGTAGAGTTACAACAATAATTTTAACAGTAATATATGCTGATTTCATCTTGTTAAATGACTAAACCATTCATTATAACAGAAATATTAGTCAATAATATCAATCTAGGGAATTAATTAAAATGATACATGAGCACTAAATGCTAGGAATAATGGATGGACCAATTCTATAGTATCACCCCACGCCTTGAAAAAAATGTGTAAACTAAATTTAAATATCCAAATGAATCATATTTGGTAAAGTAACCAAAATATAATATCAAATTACAAAAATAATATTTAAATTCAAGGAAACACAGATTTATACTATTTGTGGGTTCGCTACATCGAAGCAAATGTCCCATACAATGTCCCATCAATTCTATTTGTTTTTTCTACAATATATAAAATATTATTTTGGGTGAAATTAAGGATCTAATACATCTTGGTAATGTAAATAATCTGGTAGAACAACAGTTTATCTAAAAATGGAGCAATGAGCATTAAGTCATCATCCTCAAACACCTATGGTTAATAAGTAGCAATTAGTGTTTAATAATAAAAAATAGGGAGAGTATACCCTCCATAATGGATAACTATAAAACAAATTTATTGAAAAAAATGAGATTATGACTTCACAGTATAACATCAAGATGAAAATAGAGATAAAAATACTACAAATAAATCAATATCAAAATCATACAATGTAAAAATGAGAAAAAATAGACATTATACAATTAATATAATATTAATTGGATTTATAGTCGAAAAATAAAATTAAAAATCCAAAAAAAAACTAAACTTAATAGCGGAATCTAAAGAACTACTTCTGAGTCCTAAAACCCCATATTTATATAACATCCTATCCTGGGTTCCACACATCAGTATCCCAAGCCAGTATTCTACAAGACCTCATGCAAGCCTCCCCGTACAGTAAAGGCTACCGATTAGCAGTGATGGTCAATATCAGATATGGGGAGACTATACCCATTTTACCGAAGTATCACAATATCATATATAAATAACCAAAACCCAAAATATATTACTGATTACCAAATGAAATCAGTATCAAATGATGAAAAAAACGTGAAATAAAATATCCATACTAAAATATATATATTTTGGGGAAATACGTGTCATGTTTCAATATGAAAAGCCCAAAATAATTAAATACTTTTAAATCCCCCCAAGATGGTCTTGATACCAAGTATGTTTCCCTCATCAATTATCCATCATGAATAAACCGTCTAATATATGGATCTTTCCATTATCCTATATTGAAACCATGAAATATATTTGGGTATCGATCAATCAGCCTGAGTAGGGTGTGAGTATTACTCTATATGACACCATCAATGATGTCTATGAAAATTTCTAGTCGAAAACTATGTATACAGTTTTATAAATAATAAAATACAATACATAACTAATTAGTTATCAAAATTTCATTTATTATTTAATTAAAAACATAGAACACAATGTTTCTAAGGACACCATAATCTTAATAACTGCTTCAACCCATGTTGGAGTCTGAACTATATCACATAACTAGGGTTATCATTTATTATTTCAAACCAACTCATTCCACATCCACTTTCTACAATAGTCTAATGCCAACTCATGGTTCTTGATCATCATGTCTAAAAACCTTTGGGTATTTGGATCCTCAATCCCAGACCCACACCTCAATGTCACATGGGTATTTTGAGCTTTTGTAACTTTTCCATACTCATATATCCTATGGGTATTTAGAGAATCTGACCATGTCCCACACCTCATTTATCAATAAATTATTCACTATGTGATTTTGATAAAGTAGACCACGTCCAACACACATTTATCAATCAATGCATCACTTGGGGATTTTGATGCAAAATAACATGTCCCACACATGAATATTAATCAATTTATTACTATTGGATTTTAACGTAGAAGGCCATGTCCTAAAATGAATGATGAAATAACAAATAATCTCAAAAATATTAATTGTAGTCAACATTTACCTTCTTATCACATTACACAGTGAAATATTTAATAATTAATTTAATAATTAATCACTCTATTTTAATAAATATCAATATCTAAAAACTCGCATTAATTAATTAAAACATAAATTAATAAAATTTAAAAATAAAAATATCCCACAATTAATTCCATAATTAATTATTCCAATTCAATTAATTTCATTATATAAAAAAATACCATTAATTAATATAGAAATTAATTAATACAATTTAGAGATTTTTAAAATCCCATTATTAATTCATTAAATTCACAACCTGTAGTTAATTAATTTTCAAAATTAATTAGTTCATTTTATGAAATTCAATTTCTAACCATCAAATCAAAATTCAAAAATTGAAAAAATTAAATTTAAATCAAGACATTGTCATTAAATTTATGGTCGGACTACCTGAAATCGTTTAGAAATGCTTGATAAAGAATGAGACAATGGGAGGAAATGACATGGGATAAGATTCACATACCAAGAGAGGTGAAAATATTCAATCTGGGATTTGAATCGCGATGAATGAATGTTGGGAGACTTAATAATTCATCTAAGAACCTCCAAAAATCAATGGAATGGGCTAGGTCTAGGTTGGGGCCAATTAGGGGTTAACGAAGGTGGTCAGTGTCTTTAAAATATAATTTTTAGGATAATTTATAATTTATGCATAGTTTTTCTAGGTAGGGGTGGACAATTTTCAAAACAGTGCACCTTAACTGTGCTCCTCTTCTAGGCCGTGTGTATGGTTACTCTTAAAAGGGATTATAGGTTGAAAAACAATACACCGAACATTAAAATCCCTTATTTTTGGGTTCATATGGTTTTCTTAGTTAGGTGAAAGGTTTTAACAAACCATGTGCCAACTGTGCACTAGACCACTTCCTTCAAAAAATTTCCAAATTCACCGAAAAATGCCCCAAGGTAACCCCCTAGAAAAAGTACTCAAAAAAATACCTATAAATGAGCCTGAGACATCTCTAGAAATGTTCATAATATTAAAATATCCCCATCATATAATATATCATCATCAAGAAATACTCCCACACATCTATTAAGATTTTAAGTCAAAAATATCGTGACACTAAGCCCATGTATTTTTATCTCTCTCACATTCCCTACTAATCATTACAATGTTGCCACAATACATGAAATATCATCATGGTATTTTCCTAACAATACTTTCTCATTGTGATCTAATACAAATATCAGATTCTCCTCAAAGGATGCATATATCTCAACTTCAATGCCATCTACATCGATCAAAACAGAAGGTTTGGGGTGATATTGCTGAAGATTTGACATATGGATGATACCAGGAATATCACTATATCTCCATAAAGGAGCCATAAGTTTTCCACAAGCTTGATTTACTCAATAAGATCAAATGATCCAACAAACATGAAGGCCAATTTTCCCAATCCTTGTATCCTACAGTTACCAAATCTAGGAGACACCTGAAGTAATACATGATCACCCTATTCAAACTCTAGGGTTCATTAATGTTTATTAGAATACGACCTTTGTATATTATGAGTTGTATCCATATGTTTCTAAATAAAAGGAACATGATTTGATGTATCCTACCCTAAACAGTGTCCCAACAGCTTGGACTCAGCTACCTCCAGCTAGCATAGAGGTGATTTGTATTGGCCTACAATAAAGTACCTCATATTGTTTTATTTGTATATTAATCTCCTGACTATTGTTATAGGAAAAATCCACAAATCTAGGTGCTTCTCCCAAGACCCAACAATGTCTAGGACACATACCCGAAGAATATCCTCTATCACTTGTATTGTGCACTCTGACTGTCCAACTATCTATTAGAAGAAATTTATACTGAGTAAAAACTTCATACCAAGAAACTTCTTATATCTATACTAGAAGGGAAAATTAAAAAACAAGTCATGGTTTAAAACAATAGTCTATGGAACCTTATATATACAGCCTATTTATCAAACATATAAATCTCTCCACTTCTCCACCAAGAATGTGTCCCATATAGGAAATAAATGTGCAACCTCTATCCAATGGTCAACAATCAACGAAATAAAATCATTATTTTGTGGAATCCTCAAGAGAACCACCACAAAATACATTAAAATGCATTCTCACATCCATTCTAGAATATGCAATGACTATTGAAACCCACCATGTCATTGATTCTCAACCTTTACATTTTGACAGGTGTAGGATCATTTCAAGAACCCTTCTATATCATTTTTATGACATGTGACCAAAACTATCATTATAGGACATGATACATTTTGGTCACACTTTAGTTCACTAGACACTTAAATGCAGGAAATTCACACATCTACACCTCGGGCATACTCATCAGAACAACAACCAGATCCCTAAAATAGATGATCATATCATCATATATTTTCCAATGTAAAGGCAACTCCCAACCTTCTCAACATTCCCTCAAGGATAAATATTTCGAATCCTCATACATCCTTTCTATGATCTAACTCAAGATTATAGAATCCATTAATATAGATATAGATTTCATCTTCCCCCGACTCTCATAAACCAATACATTCATCATAGCTAGCAAGATCACTCTCTTCCACCTAGAACAAGAATCTTAAACTTCTTAAATCTAGTTTTTTCCTTCATAGAGAATCAGTGACCCTGTTTCCCTTCCCGAGCAAATATGGTATCTCAAAATAAAATTACTACATATGCACTACCCACTTACACTATCTAAGATTCAATTTACTATGTGAAAATATATTCTTCAGGATCTTTTTGTTTGTGTACATAGTAAACTTTTTTTCTAAACAAATTATTCCACCTACACATCAGTGCATAAACCACTATAGCTAACTCGAGGTCATGCATAGGGTTGTTATATTCATGTTGACTAAACATCTGAGACCCATATTTCACAACTAGATATCCCTACATTAACACTACTACATTACTAATTCTAAAAGTGTCAAAAATACTATATTCTCCTAACCTGAAAAAAGTATTACCAGGACTGATTCTTTTATAAAATGCTGCTTCTTCTCCATGAAGGAGTTCTCGCATATTTATGTCCATTCAAACATTATCCCCTTCTTGGTCAAACCTAAATGTTGTGCTTCCTAATAATACAAGTTCAAGATAAACCTCTGATCAAATCCACATAACCCCAAAACTCTATGGATATGAAAAAAATTCGGGCTACTCTACAGACACAACTACATTAACCTTTTCTAGGTCCACTTACACACCTTAATCTATGATTATGTGTCCTAATAATTGTACTTTATCAATCCAAAAAAGACACTTAGATATGATTTTGTATTGGTGATTCTCACTCAGTGAACTCATGAAAATATCCTGATTTTCAGAATGATCATCATGAGTCCTGAAGTACACCATGATGTCATCCACAAACACTACGCAAAACTCAACCAGGTTTTGTTGGATGATTTTTTTCATCAGGGACATAAACATTACAGGTGAATTCATTAACACAAATGATATTATTATGAAATAATATAGGATATATATTCTTCTGAATGTCTTCCTCGGTATATCAGAAGGTAGAACTCTCAACTAATGATACCCCCATCTCAATTCAATTTTTGAGAAAACACAATATCCCATCAACAGGTCAAAAATAACATCAATGAGTAGAAGATTATACAACTTCCCTACAGTTATATGATTCAACATATGGTAATCAACACATAAAAATTTACTATTATCAGGATTCTTATAAAAATAGAGAACCCCAAGGAAATGTACATGGATGGATAAATATAGTATCCTCCAACTCGTCAAGCTAATTAGTAAGATCTTGAAGCATTTTCGGTTCCATTCTGTATGGTAGATTTGAATCTTTTGTAGATTCTTATATGAGATAAATTTTAAATTCCACATATCTCTCATGTGGAATCCATGATAAGTCTTCAGGAAGCATGTAATGCCCTAACTCCAGTTGCCCAGAATCTGTGCATTATAACATAACATTAGCATGATACAAGGAATCATGTCTCAAAGGACTGATTAGTTTAGTAGCCTTGGAAGTACTACATACATACATGAGTTTTACATTACATCATAAAATAAAAAAATGACATTGTGTCCCCTTTGAACACTCTTATACACCTTAGCCTATTCCTGCAGGTTAATCGTAATATACATCTTTATATCTTGGGAAAAATAAAACAGAAGAAAGGGGTGAGCTAAGATGCTCAGTAAGGATAACAATATAGAAAAAACTATTATAAATAAGAACAAACATTTAAGGCAATGTATAAGACTTGAACACAAGCCATTTAAACATAAATTTCAACATAATATGGAAAAAATAAATCAAATAGGGTCATTTACTTATTCACATGGATATTCTACTAGTAAAATAATCAACTGTAATATCAATATCCAATTATATAATAATGGAATTCATAATTCTAGACTTCATAACCACATTGTTAAGGCCTTATTCCAAGACTACAAATAAGATTTTTTCACGGCCTTATACTAAGACACTAGTTTGTCTCATGAAACCTACCGATGTATCGAGGATCAATAGATGGCTCCAACCATCACTTACTAAGTCCAATGCATTCCTCATAGTAAAAGGTTTAAACAAAACATAATCATTCATATTCAAACTCTCATATAAAATTTCAATACTTAGTCCATAAACCATGAATGACATAAAAATAACACATCCACAGTCAAACATATCACAAAACATTAAATAAAGTATAATATATTTCTATCATAATAAATCAACCACAATCAAGAATAATCTCCCATAACGTATGTTGACATACTTAAATATGATCTGTAAAAATATATGATAGAAATATCCCTTTTTCATGAAAACTTTTAAATTTCTCACTATTTATCAAGAAGTTGTTTAAAATATATTTTTGAATCAAAGTGTCCCATACAAATTTGAATAATATAAAAGGAATTTAAATTTTAAAACATTAATGTCTATAAAAAAAAATTTAAACCATTTTTAAAACACGGACATTATTGAGTAATATTTAGAAGAATAAATTTTAATAACATTTTAAATGATATTTTAGTTAGAATTAATATAAAAAATGAGAGATGATTAAATAAAAATAATTGGGGTAATAAAAACATTATAAAATCAAGAGAATAAACGGATTCATGATATACTATTTTGAAGTGTAATATATACACCAAATAAAAGTGAATTGGAGGAAAACAACAAAGAAGTCTCAATGGAATGTTTGTTGATATGAATTCCATTATAAAGGCCTTATCCTTTTGTTAAGGATAAATCAATGACATAACTATGTGTGAAAAATATAAATAAACTCCATATGATTGGATATTAAATGTAAAACAATCATAAGACATTCACACATATTCTTGTAAAAACAACACCAATTACTTGGATGTTTAACTCAATGAAAAGAAATTGAGTAAAAATTACTTTTTTCAAGTTTATATTGATGACTTGAGAATTTATCAATGAAGTGATTATGAATATCAAAGTTATATTCTCAGAACGAGGAGTTTAAATTACTTCATAAATAATAAATAGTGATTCCACACATAATCATGGAGTAAAACAATCAATGAAGTACACATAAACCCCATTGAGTAGAAAATGAAATTTGGAATTCCCTTACCGATTTGGTAACTTATGATACATAAAACCCATAAAAGAAGTATCATAAAATGAATATGTAAATACCCATAAATTAAAGTGTATTACACTAAGAATACAATCATTGGCCATACAAACACTACACAGAAGGAAATAGTGGCAATATAGCATGAATCTCACTGAAATAAGAAGCGAGATAAAAATCGCTTACCACATTGTAATCAATAGATTCATATGAACAAAAGATAATAAACACCAAATAAATCAATTAATACCATGAATATAAATGTAATCATGATAATATATATCAAATGGAAGTACATGATACACTATATGCAATAAATAAGTAGCGAACAATGGAAATCTCACAAAATTAAAAGTGATATAAGAAACTTATTACCTTCCACTTTCCTTTCATCGAGGGTACATTTAACCTCATGTATAAAGTCCATATTATGTTATTAAATTATACCAGAACCCTATTAATATTTATTATATCATACATGATTTATTGATGAATTTATACTACAGATTTAATAAGGATTTTAATGTTAAATTAATATTTTGATTAACAATCACTTTCTTTATCGTACGTGTTTTAACTTGTTATTCTTGATCGTAACACTTAGATCATTATTTAAATAATTCCAGAATATAAAGATTGATTAATATATCATATATATTTAGAATATAATTATTTATAATAGATATATATATAAAATGGATGACACTGTTTATAGAGACAGTAGGTTGTACGTACACGTAAATGTTGTTTTCGTTTTCATATCGTATTGAACAGAAGTATGTGAATAAGATATATGTAAGTAAATAAAATAAAAAATATATATATATCTAGTACAATTATTATTTCATATATTACATACTTATTAATATTATTTATTATTATAATCATCGTTGAATGGTGAACCTGGGAATGAGCCTCATTACATTGTGGAGACGGTAATCCGTACGTACGCACAAGCAACAATATCATTATATTGATGGTGGAATCGTATCTAATTGGAGGGTATATCATATATACAGAATCATTATCATGTTACATTTATTATTTGAATCATTTGTATGCATTGTTATACCCATCCAAATAATGAAGTGTTTGAATAACAAACTACACCATGACTTGGAGATGGTAAGCCGTATGTACTCATGTATGGTGACATTGTCATTTATATGATGGATAAAATAAATAATATGGTTGAAACATATTTATAATAACTTAAAATTATGTATGAGGTACTTGATTTATTATTTCTGTATGGAAATAACAAAGAAATACGAGGTGGAAGAAGAAAAGAACTTGGAAGAGGGTGATGAAATTATTACCTCTTTTTCGGGTGTTTCCTTTTGAGTTGATCAAACAGCCTCCTAAGGTTGTCTTTACGATCAAATTAAGGTCTCTAGGGAGATTTTAGGGAAGTTAAGTGGATATTAGGGCAGGGTTTGGCCATGGAAAATGGATTTGGAGGTGTGATTTTGAGAGAAGGGGAAGTGCCCTTTAATAAGAGGGGTGAGGGTCACTTTAAAAAAATCTTGAAATATTATTTTTTAATAAAATAATTTTCGGTTTCTAATGGCTTAAAAATGATTTATTTAACATATAAGGTGGGTATGGGTCGAAAACCTCTAAACCAATCGGTTCTAGACAAGTTTAGGTTACCATTTATTATTTTCTTTTAGATTTAACACTTAGTTAAATAGTTTAACTTGTACTGTGTCTTCTTGTATTATTATACTATATGGATAATAAGCATACTCTAAACATACAAGAGAACATAAATTGGTTCATTAATGACATATATAATATTATATAAGCCCTTTTTCGAAAACATAGATCATTAGTAATATTATATCAACCAATAATATACTATTTGTTTTAAAAACTCATTTTTGTCAATTTTGACATTATTTAATATTTTGTTTCTTTTAAAATCATACACGCATGATTACTTCGAAAAAAAATATTTAATCAAACCTAAAATTTCATTTTAACCTAAAAATTCATGTAATTCATCAAAAGTATCAAATTACATTTATTTGAATATTCATAATATCAATTATTTTAATCTTTCATTAATAATGTAATAACAACATCATCATTGTGTCATAAATAAATTTAAATATTAAATCTATAAAAATTATAAATAAAATACCATTATATGTGAAATATTTTTATATTTATAATTAATATTTATTGTCTAATTTATCTTATGTATAAACCTATATTCAAAATGGTTTTGTTATTAATCTTTGAATTTTACTCTTTTAACTCATCTTTAAATAAAATAATAATAATGGTCTTAATCAAATCAAAGTTGACAAAAAAGGATAAAGGTTTATTCCTAAGTTTTTTTTAGTCGAATTAAACTTATACAATAGATTTAGTACATGCGTTAGGGTAATTATAATATCATTTTAACCCTTAATTAACCTATTTACTTTAAATAGTGGTAAATAAAAGTCAAAAGTTTCAGTTCACCAAAAATTATTTTCATGTTATTGAACCAAATTTTACATAATTTTGTCAACCGTGTCTCTAGGATTTTTAAAATTAAACTCCTAGAAGTGGTTAAATTATGTTTTATGCATATTTTCAAATGCTCCAAGATGGTGTGTAAAAGGCGGTAAAAAGTTATATATAGTTTTATACAACTAATTTTATTTTCAAATAAATCCAATTAATTTAATTGAAAAAATATAGGTATTATATATATATATATATATATATGGAATTAAAATAAATTTAAATAAAATAAATAGTTATTTAAATAAAATGTTGGTTTTAAATAATAACACAATGTTTTTATCTATTCATTAAAAATTGAATGTTTTCAGAAAAATACCAAAAATTCACCCTATGGTAATTTTGATATTCCAAATTAAAAAATGAATTCTATATTACCAAATTCAAAACAAAATAGTTAAAAAATAAATATAAAATTAATTCCTATTTTCAAAACCGAAAATCAAAATTTTAAAAGAAAAAACTATCAAAAGTTTGACATGTGTTTATGTAAACTTTAATTGTGAAATTAATTATGATTAACCACATTATATTAAATGATAATTATATAATATAATAATACATCCTAACCATTAAAATGAAAAATCTATCCCTATAAACTTTTTCAATTAAAAATGTTGTTTTCAATTAAAATATGGTATTTTTCAGTATTCACCAACATATGAAAGTTATCAGAAAAGTACCAAAAATTTATTCAAAATATATTTTTATGTCTCATTTATAAAGAATAATTTAATTTAATTAAATTGAATATATCAAAGTGTCATATATAGGTTTTAAAAATGGTTTTCCATTAGATGGTGGTGAAATTTCATTTTTTGAAAATTACATATTTTAACTGAAAAAATGAATTTGTTCTTATATTATCTCTAAAAAATAAAAAATATAGATACTAAAATTTTATGCAGTATATAAAATTAAACATTTAGTTAATATTATTCATAACTTCTTTTGAACGACTATTTTGGTAAGTCGTGGTGCGCTCAAACTTGGTGTTGCATGTAGCGCAAGATATTAAATTACATTAAAGAAAATAACATACTATGATATCTTGGGGTGTTATATTCTTCCCCCCTTTTTTAAATTGTGTCCTCAAAATTTTAAAATTAGGCTTGGGAACTAAATTTAAATTCCAACATTAGAAAAAGAGTCAATAAAACTATCACATTAAATGAAAGAAAGAGAAGTACAATGGTCACCCAAGATAACCCATACAAGGATTCCATGTAGGAAAAAATGGATATGGAAGATAAACTAAGTGTGTAGTTATGATTGAGAGTGATATAAAACATGATCAGGAGAAGGTTAACAACAAGAAAACCACAAACATGTGATGGGATAAACGGTCATTAGTTTCCCAGTAGGAAAAGTAAATAGACAATGTTTTTTTAAGTTCCATTTAATAATGTTGAGGAATTTATTTATTACATTGACTAAGAATATAAAGAGATATATTTACTTTTTATGTAGAGTTTCATCCTTTAATAAAATTATTCCACTAACTCATCTTTTTTTCAAACGATGAGTTTTCAAGAAGACTTGGTTACACCTAAAGCATCAGAATCATCTTCTAGATAATCACATGATCAACAAAGGATAAAATAAATATTTACTTCATCTTTAGAGATTAACCAAAACCAAAATGTTTATTACAATATTAGATGATCCGTAATAAGGATTATCCTTTAAAGAAAGAAATTCTAATATTAATTTCTAAAATTAAAACAAAAATACGCAAAGTTCAATAAATACCATTCTATAAACAATTTTTCTTTAAAATCCTTTAATATAATCCAATCTAATATTGAAACCGAAAACAAAGAATAATTTTATTATGTAGTCTTCCATGTCAAATTGTATCTCCAAATAACATCGACAACTCTTAAAGTCACATACTTAAAGTAATTAACCTAGTCACATATTCTCTATGATTAGTTAATAATTTCCATAAATAACCGAAATCGCTAGAAATCCACAATAAAAAAATATAAAAATCCACCATTACTCCTCAAATGAAATCTCATAGTATTCTATTTTCCATAGACATATAGTTTTACCAACAGAGTGAACATCTTCCAAAATAAAAATTATCACTTAATCACCAAATCATTTTCCTTTACTAAGGATATGCATTGGATAGGAGATAAGATCACAAATTAATTTATTATTGATCAATAAAATCATTTAACTAATAAGAATTAGTCACACTAACCAGGGATTTCATGAAGTCCAATTGTAGGTGATAAATCCCTATCACACTCTGTTTGTGGGTTCAATACCCAAAGCATTGTCTGACATGACGAGTTGTCACACAATTTTCATGTTGTCCTTATAAAAAACTATATTTTATAAAATTCCCAAAATTATAAAAATTCTTCAAAATAACCATAAAATAATTTCACCAGAAATGTTATATCATACATCACATATTCATCCCAAAATTTATTAACTTGTAATTTACTCAAATTGAAGGATCATATAAACCCAAATGGTTATTAATAACTATAATAGAAAAGATAATTCTTCTAAAAATAACATTTTCACATAACAAACTATAGGGTTACACATACAAGAGAAAATCCTTCCAAAGTAACACCATCAACAATGAAAACTAATACTTTTAAACATTTCACCATCAATTTATTTCTACATAGGATATTCCTTGACCAAGACATTATCATAAAGAAATAAATTCACTTAGGTAATGCCCTAGTCCACTACATTTATGCAAAATTTCTGTAAATTGATTCTTGTGATCATTTTTATTTTCTTCTATAGTACTCATCATATTTTCTAGATAATTATTTAAATTATGTCCTTCTTTCCCACACATAAAAATTTTGTTGTTCCATTGAGACACTTTACTAGGTGTGTCCTTCCACATTTCCTACATGATGGAAATTGAGATTTCTTTTCATTATGGTGTCCACTACTAGAGCTCCAATCATTCACCGCCATTATGTTCTTTGTTGAGTCTGGGAGTTTGTTAATATATATGTTGTTGATCATATTTTTGGAAAACTGATATGTCATTAACACGATATCTTTTACACCTATCAACAATCAATATTTTTTTTCATTTCTACCACCGTTCCCACCTTGTATATCATGTTCAATGTTACTATGACTTCCTTGGAATCTTGAAATTGACTAACACATGAAATCATAAAGTGAGCAATAAAATCTTTTAGAGAATATCATAACATTTTATTTTCAATCTAAAACAATTTAGTATTAACCAAGTTCATTTTTTCTCATCATATATTAAAATCAATCAAATCGGTTTGTAAAGAAAATGTGAATTATCCTAAGAATATTCCCCAGTAGAGTCGTAACCAAGAGGGCCGAATGGACTGTTTTCATGTACCATGATACCCTAGGTCAGACCCGAAACTCCTTCTCGGAGTTTTCACTCCAAGGTACATCTGTGCCAGTGCCACCTCTACTTGCTCATATCCATATCGAGATGTCTGGAAAGTCCATATAATATCTAAATTACAAAAAATTTTGGATGTTCAACTATACTAATCCTCAATGTCTATCCTTGTGTTTGGTATCCTAATCAGAGATTTTTTTCTAAATCTAGGTTCCAAAGTTTGTGCTAGACTTCCTATGATACCACCTATAACTCCCCGACCCCAGTTACCCTGAATCGGTGCATTATTATATAACATTGTCAGGATACAAGAAATCATGTCCCAAAATAATGATCAGTTTAGTAGCCTTAGAAGTACTAGATACATACATAAGTTTTAGATGACATCACAAAATAAAAAAAACAAAAACATTGTGTCCCCTATTAACACTCTTATATCAATTATCAAATTCATTCAGGTTAATAGTAATATACTTCATTAAATCCTGGGAAAATTAAAACATAAGAAAGGGGTGAGATCAGATTCTCAGTAAGAATAAAAATAGAGCGTAAACTGTCATAAATAAGAACAAACATTTTAAGTAATGTATAAGACTTGAACAATAGCCTTTTAAACATAAATTTCAACCTAATATTGAAATTATAAATCCAATAATTCCATTTACTTATTCACATGGGTATTCTACTAGTCAAATTATAACATGTAATATCAATTTCCAATTTCATAATGAAGTCATGCATAATGCCAGACTTCATAACCATATAGTCAAGGCCTTGTTCCAAGACTACAAATAAGAATTTGTCATGGCCTTATGCCAAGAAACTAGTTTGTCTCATGAGACAGACCGATGCATCGAGGAGCTATATTGAGCTCCACCCAACACTTACTAAGTTCAATGCATTCCCCATATGAAAATGTTTAAACATAACAAAAACATTCATATTCAAACTTTCATATGAAATTTCAATACATTATCCATAAACCAAGAATGCTATAAAAATAATACATCCACAGTCAAACATATCACAAAACCTTCAATATTGTATGGAATATTTGTTTCATAATAAATCAACCTCGATCAAGAATATTATCCCCTAAAATTTTTTGACATAGTTATAAATGACCAGTAAAAAACTTTGAGATATAAATAATTTTTTCATGAAAACATTTGAATGTCTCACTCATTATTACGAAGCTGTTTAAAATAGATTTTTTAATCAAAGTGTCTCATACCAATTTGAAACTTTTAAAAGTAGTTTCAATTTTAAAACATTAATGTCCCCATTAATAAAACCTTAAACCCAATTTAAAAACATGGACATTAATGATAAATATTAAAAGAATAAAATTTTAAAACATTTAAAATGATATTTTAGTAAGTGTTCATATGTAATTAAGAGATCCTTCAATACAAATAATTGAGGTACTAAAAAATTTATAATATCATGAAAATTAAAGGATTCATGATATACTATGTTAAAGTACAATAAATACACCAAATAAAAGAGAATTGGAACATAACAACAAATAAGTCTCAATGGAATGTAAGTTGAGATGATTTCCTTTATAAAGACAATATCCTTAGGTTTAGGATAAATAAAAGACATAATTATGTGTGAAAATATAAATAAACTCAATATTATTGGATATTCAGTGTAAATAAATCATAGGACATTCACACATATTCTTGTAAAAACAACACCAATGAGTTGGATGATTAACTCAATGAAAAGAAATTGAGTTAAAATTACCCTTATCGTGTTCATATTAAGGACTTGAGAATTTATCAATGAAGTGATTATGTGTATAAAAATTATATCCATATAAATGGGAGTAAAAATTACTACATAAATAATAAATAGTGATTCTACGCATAATCTTGGAGTAAAATAATCAATGAAGTTTTGGTAAAGCCCAATGAGTGGAAATTAAAATTTGGAATTCCTTTACCAATTTAGAAACATATGAAACATACACCCCATGAAAGAAGTATCATACAATGAAGATGTAATAACCATAAATTAAATTGTATTACTCAAAGAATACAATCATGGTCAGTACATACACCATAGAAAAGGAAATAGTGGCAATATAGCATTAATCTCACAGAAATAAGAAGTGAGATGAAAATCCTTTACCACGTTGTAATCAATAGGGTCGTATGAGAAAAAAAAACAATAAACAATAAATGAATCAAAGAATAACATGAATATAAAGATAATAATTATAATATATATCAAATGATAGTACACGATACACCACATGCAATAAATAAGCGGCGAACAGTGGAAATCTCACAGAATTAAAAGTGAGATTAGAAACCCCATACGTTGCACTTTTCATTGGTCAATGGTACGTTTAACCGCTTGAATAATGACCATAGTATGTTATTAAATTATACCATTACCATATTCATATTTATTTTATCAAAAATTATTCTTTTATTACATTATACTACCCATTTAATAATGATTTCCACGTTAAATTAACATTTTGGGTAATAATCTCTATCTTTATCGTACCTGTTTTAACTTTTTATTCTTGATCGTATCATTTAGATCATGATTTAAATACTTTCAGAATATAAGTATTGATTTATATATCATATATATTTACAATATAAATATTTATAATAGATATATATATGAAATGGAAGGCACCATTTATGGAGATGGTAGGCTGTACATACACATAAAGATGTTTCCATTTGCATATCGTATTGAACGAAAGTAATTAAAAAAGATATATGTAAGTAAATACATATATATGTCTCCATTATCATTATTATGTCATATATTACATACTTAATAATAATATATATTTTTATAATCATCGTTGAATGGTGAACATGAGGATGAATCTCATCACGTCCTGCAGACGGTAATCTGTGCGTACACACGAGTGACAATGTCATTATATTGATGGTATAAACATATGTAATTGGTTGGTATATCATATATAAAAATAATTAAAATTTTATATTTATTATTTAAATCAGTTATACTCATTATTATACCCATCCAAATAATGAAGTGTTTGAATAAAAAACTACACCACGACGTGGAGACGGTAAGCCGTACGTACGCACGTATCGTGACTTTTTCATTTATATGATAGATATAATAATGAATATGGTTGAAAAATATTTATAATAACATCATAGTATGTATTAGGTACTTGATTTTTTATTTATATATGGAAACAAAAAAGAAAGATGAAGTGGAATAAGAAAAGAACTTGAAAAATGGTGGTGAAATTATTACCTCTTCTTCTGGTATTTCCTTTTGAGTTGATCAAACCGGATACATAAGATGGAGTTATGATCAATTGAATGACTCTAGGATGATTTACGGGATTTTGGTAGGATATTAGGGTAGGTTTTGGCTGATCCAAATTGCTTTGGAGGTGTGATTTTGAGAGAAGGGTAAGTTCCCTTTTATAAGAGGGGTGAGGGTCACTTTAGGACAACCTTGAAATATAATTTTATAATAAAATAATTTTCGATTAATAATGTCTCCAAATTTATTTATTTAGAATATAAGGTGAGGATGGGTCTAAAACCTCTCAACCAAGAGGTTTTAGACAAGTTTAGGTTACCATTTTAAGCTATCTTTTAGATTTAACTCTTAGTTAAATAGTTTAACTTTTGTTTTGTCTTCTTGTATTTTTAAACCATATGGTTAATAAAATGACTCTAAACTTCCAAGATAACCTCAATTGGTTCTTTAATGACATATATAATTAAATTTAAGCCCTTTGGAAAAACATTATGGTTTTAGGAATATTATATCAACCAATAAAATAATATTTGTTTTAAAAACTCATTTATATAAATTTTGACATTATTTCGGATTTGGTTTGTGTGAAAATAATAACAACATGATTTATTAAAAATAATTATTTAATCAATAATAAAACGTCATGTTAACCTAGAAAATTAGTTTAAATCATCAAAAGTCTCAAATTACATTTATTTGGATATTTATAATACCAATTATTTTAATATTTCATTAATAAGGTAATTACTCCATCATCATTATGTCATAAATAACATTAATTATTTAATGTATAAAAATAATAAATAAAATGAAATTATTTAGGAAATATTTTTAACTTTATAATCAATTTTTATAGTCGAATTTATCTTATGCATAACCATATATTAAAAATAGTTTTGTTATTAAACGTTGAATTTAAATCTTTTAACTATTCATTAAATAGAATAATAATAAATATCCTAATCTAATACAAGTGAACCAAAAAGAATCATATTTTATTCCTAAGGTTTTTTTGGGTCTAATTACACTTATCTAATAGATTTAGGACATGGTTTAGGGTAATTATAATATCATTTTTACCCTTAATTACCCTATTTACTTTTACCCATGGAAAATAAAAGTCAAAAGTTTCTATTCACCAAAACTTATATTCATATAATTGATCCACATTTTACATACTTATTTTTACCATATCTCTTTAATTTTTGAAATTAAACTCACAGAAGTCGTAAAATTATGTTTTATGCTAATTTTCCAATTCTCCAAGAAGGCGGGTAAAAGACAGTAAAAAGTTCAATAAAATTTTATACATCTAATTTTATTATAAAATATATCCAATGAATTACATTGAACATATATAGGTATTATATATCTATTTTGACATAAAATAAATTTAAATAAAATATCAGTTTTAAACTATAACATAGAGTTTTTCACTATTCATAAAAAATTTATATGTTTTCAGAAAAATTTCAAAAAATCATCCTAAGATAATTTTGATATTATGAATTCAAAAGTGAATTATATTTTACTAAATTAAAATCATAAAAGTTTCATTAATTAATTTAATATTATTTCACATAGTCGAAACCGAAAATTGGGTTTTTAATGGTAATAACTATCAAAATATTGAAATGTGTTTATGTCAAATTTAAATGTGAAATTACTTTTAATGACCTACATTGTATTAAATAATAAAAATATAATCTAATTATACTTACAAACTATTCAAATGCATAATATAACCCTATAAATTATTTCAATTATAAAAGATGTTTTCAATTCAAATTTGGTATTTTTTTGTATTCAACAAAATATTAAAGTTATCAGAAAAGTACCAAAAATTTATTCCAAATAAATATTTATGCCCCGATTCTAAAAAAGAATTTAATTTCATTAAATTAAATATATAAAAGTTTAAAAAATTGGTTTTCAAAAGGGTTTTCCATTAGAATGTGCTAAAATTGCATTTTTTGAAAAATACTTCTTTTATCTGAAAAAATAAATTTGTTCTTATATTATGTCTAAGAAACACATAATATGGATTATAAAAATATATAATGTATATAAAATTTAAAATTTTGTTAATATTATTCATAATATCTTTTTAACAACTAGTTTGGTAAGTTGTGGTGCGCTCAAACTCTGTGTTGTGTGTAGCTCAAGCTATTAAATTAGTTTAAAAAAAATACTATGAAATCATGGGGTGTTACAAAACACATCCAAAAACCAATCCACAATCGGTGTAATGATATCACACTTCACACCGCTATCATCCAGAAATAGAATTTGAAATTTCGGTGTAATATCCCCCTGTTGTTGGTGAATTGGACCCACATTTCCTGCATTGATATACCACTCTCCATGGTGAACAAATACTTTACCCTCACTGGACGTAAAATTCAATCTCTTATGGAAGAAAACCATGTAGGATCAGTACACTACCAATCAGTCTATTCAAAATATTATATCAAATTCTACCATATATAGAATGTAAATATCCCCTAAAAATATATACACTACAATTTCATGAGTACAAAACTTTCACAAATAGATTTATCCATGCCATACTCCCAAAAGATTTATTATTATCATAACCCCACTCATTAATTCCACCTCCAGGAACAAACCATTAACATGTTGTGTAAAAATAAATGAATAAGAAGAACCAGTATCAAATAAGGCACTAGACAATCGAGAAGCCACAAGAATAGTATATCTCATTCTCAATGGATTATACTCTCTATCCACAAGTGTAGACTGAGCAGAATGTATCTTTCAAGCTCTTCATTCATGTGATGAATTATAAGTCCCTAAGAAAAACCACACTGCTGGTTTGGGAGCTCTTTCCCTAAATCAACTCATCCACAACCTCAACCACTACATCCCTTAGTACTACAACTACCAGAATGATATGGTGTAGAATATCCCATTCCCACCCTCTGATTCTATATAACTTATCCATCATTTAATTTCTATCATGGGTTATTATTGAACTTCTATAGATGTACCATCTTTTAAGAATATCATTACTCTACTGGTGGTCAGGGATAGTATCTATTGTAGTGCCATGGCCTACCACCCATGTGTATAATCCCTTGGGTATGATCTAGTGTTACTGATCATTCCCCTGGAAACTCTTCCCGATATACACCTAGCTATTATTCTTATAGTGAGGTTTCCTACTCTTAGAAAATGTACCTTTGCATCCTCAAGTACAAAATATTTGTCCTCCACTGGAAGCCTCCTTTAGAAAACCCATAACTATATAACATCTCAAATATATCTCCTCTTCCTTCCCTATCTAGGTTTGAACATCCCACCATCACTTTGATGATCCTTTCTACATGTGACCCGCCAACTTGACCCTCTTCTCCATAAGATTAAATAAATAGTCATGTATAGTTTAGATGGATGGAATTATGAACTATGTTACCTCATATCCACCCTCTCTGTTGAAAGTTGATAGTTCTAACTGAAACTCCGATTTCTAATTGGTCATATTATTCCCTACCCAATATGGGTATATGTACATTAACTGCATGAATTGTCAACATTTCTCTCATTATTTTTCTCTAACTTCCTCACCCAGCACAATCAGTGTCTTGGGTTGAACTGTTGGTAGATCATATCATTTTATACCCTCCTGTCTTCCCCTCAACATGCATCATTATGGAGGAATGTCTTCAAATTTACAAACAAGCACATTAGTACCCATAACACAATAATAACATATTTATTGGAAATCACAATAAGTTATTCCAATCCATTTACCCCATTCCCCACCATATAATCAAAACTGAGGCACTATCACTACCTTTAACTATCCTATAGCTCGTACATTGTTTAAAAAGTGTATACACATTAACAATAATCATGTTTAACATTATAATATCATTGATTTAGTTTTATCATCATTTAAAAAAAATTCATTATAGGCTCCATTTTCAGTACAATTTCACTAGAAAGGATAAGAAGTTCAGGTTCCACAAGATACCAAAAACATATTTTCTCATGAATTCATAAAATGATGCATGTAAAAAAATAATCCAAAGCGCATAAATTAATTCATGAATACTCAAAACCCTAATATATTCAAGTACATGAGTCAAATATCAAAAACAATAATCACAACAGACAATAAGTGCATAAGTTGAGGTGAAATAACATTAATTTTATCGAAACATTAATGACACAAATCTCACCCTAGGTGTTTGGATTTTACATTCATATAAGGGATTGATACTCCAAATCACGAGGTCATAACAAATATTGAAATTATCTTATTCTATGGTTGGAATTTACCAAATATTATGACAAAATAAAAAAATGAAACCACCTATGATACCACTTCATAATGTCCTGACCGAGGTTCCACGCACTACTAACCCATGCCTATTCACTATTTGACCTCAGGTGCATCTTCCCATATGCTAGAGGATATCGAATTGTAGTGAGGTTCCATATCATTCATAGGGAGACTACATCCTCTTTATCAATGTAGCACATTAGTGGAAATAAATAAAAAATAACAAAAAGATATAACCAATAACAAAACAAAACTAGTATCACAATATGTCCAAAATAAGAACTCCAAAATCCAAACTAAACTATAGATATGTCATGCCAATATGTTTTAATTGTCAATGTAAAAAAACTAAAAATAAATAAATACGCTTATAAGTCCCTAGTGGGTCCTAATACCATGTTCGATTAGCTCATCGATGGTCCAACCTGACTCAATAATCTAACATATGTCTCTTTCCCTTATCTTATACTATAAATATGAAATATATTTTGGTTCCAATCAGGCAGCCTGAGTAATGTGTGATTACAACTTAGTAGGCCACCACCAATGGTTTTTAAAACAATATCTAGTCAATAATTGTCTATGTATTTGTATAATGAATAGTGTAAAATACTTATGTAAACAGTTATCACATTTTCAATTTTTCTTTTTTTAACAACATAAACCATCGGGTTCTCAATGACACCCGAATCATAATACCTTCTTTATCCAGTGCTGGATTCTAATCCATATCACATAACCAATGTTATCATTTCTCATTTAATATGAACACATGCCATGGTAAATTTGAACCATAATCCTATGAAATCTAATGGGTGTATTAAATCGTGTATAAAACCCCATAGGTATTTTTTGGTGTCATCCTTATCCCACACCTCAATGTCACATGGGTATTTTGGCAGTCCCTGTCTCATATTCATACCTCATATGAGTGTTTTGAGCACTAGTACCTCTCTTACTCCTCATGTATTAATCAATTATTCACTATGGGATTTTGATTTAGCATACCAGGTCTGACACACT
Source organism: Viscum album (assembly GCA_963277665.1). Taxonomy (NCBI): domain Eukaryota; kingdom Viridiplantae; phylum Streptophyta; class Magnoliopsida; order Santalales; family Viscaceae; genus Viscum; species Viscum album. The sequence continues at coordinate 1,859,943,046 of OY728133.1, read as the reverse complement.
TACATTAATCAATTCATCACAATGGGGTTTGGATTTAGCTTACCATATCCCAAACACATATATCAATCATTTTATCAATGTGGCATGTTGACACAACAAACCATGTCTGACATAAGAATATAATAATATCAAATATATCACATCAATAAAGGTTTATTAGTATTTACTTCTTATCACATTCCACAATCAAAACATCTATTAATTAATTCAAAAATTAGTCAATCCAATTCAATCAATTTCATTGGTGCTAAAATTTCAATTAATTAATCCCAAAATTGACCAATGTAATTTAACAATATCAATTTCCCATAATTAATTCAACTATTCGTTATTCATTTTCCATAAATTTCCTATTCACATAAATTCCTATTAATTGATTCAACATTAAACGAAAGCAATTTAACAATATCAATATCCCATAATTAATTCATTAATTATTTATTTCAATTCACAATATCATAATTAATTGATTTACCAAATTAATTATTAAAATTTAAGGAATTCAGTTTCTAATCATAAAATATATATTAAAAAATTACATACACATAAATGAAATCAGGACTATAGTATTTTAATAATAGGCCACCTACTCCAAATCGCAGACAAATGCTCCCCAATGAAAATCTCCAATTTAAGCAGATTTATAAAAAAATGAAAAAAATGAAATATAGATATGAATCCTAGATCCATGATCAATGAAATCAATATCCATAAATCCAAGACCTAAATAAAAAAAGAGAGTAAAATATTCTCTCAAATTATAAGAGAAGAACGTGAAAGTTTGAGGAAACCATATAGAAAATGATTCACTTATAGAGAGAGGTGTTAATTGTGGATCTATGATTCAAATTGAAATGAACAATGGTCATGAGACTTAGTAAATCATCATTGAACCTTTAAATATGAAATTTATTTGTTTGGGTTGAGTAGGGGTCAATTTTCGGTTAATACGAGGGCTTGAGGATTTTAAAATCTACTTTTTTGCGTTTATTAAAACTGTGCACACAATTTCCTAGGTAGGGGAACACATTTTTCAAAACTTTTCACCTTAAACATGAAACTCTTCTAGGGGTGAACAATTACTCTAAAATGGGGCACTATTTGAAAAATCATGTCTCAGCTGAATATATCCCCTCGGTTTAGGTTTTAATATTTTTCTATTTTTGGCATAGGGTTTTGCAAAACTGTGTGCCAATAAGCATTGGCCCTCTACCTTCTAAAACATTCCAAATTATCCCAAAAAACACCCCAAGGTAATACCTAAACAAAAATTACTCATGACAAGTAAAACCAGTAATTGTATACCAGCCTGATACATATCCATAAAAAGTTATGATCTTGAAATTTCACTACATCGATTGTACACAAAACTTTTATCCATCTATATAGGTATAGTTGTAACAGATTAATTGTTAATAAATCATTGAGTATTATTTTTACACGCAAACTCTCGAGTAGTGAGTGGAATAAAATCATTAGGACACAAACAATGGTTTCCCTAAATAGATAAACAAACTATGTATTCATTTTTTTAATTATACCAATAATAAATATATAACAAGTTACCCAATTAAGATCGATATAGAAAATACATTAACGATTATACATAATTCAATTAGTTCTGGAATAGAAAGTTATACATGTTGTGTTTATACACCATGGGTATAAATGAAATATCCATAATTTTATAAAAGTGTGGATGAGGTTCCACTATTAAATATTCTATCTAAATAATTCATCACCATTATAAGCAATCTATGTGAATATTCCATCACTAAAATAATGTAGAATATGAACTTTTTATCCCATTGAAAATGAAATATCACATGTTCTGTGCAGATGATCCATTTTCATGCCTCATCATTAGAGGTTGATATACCAATAATATGATTCCTTTGTGGATGATACGCCAACAATATGATTCACTATAGGAAACGATTCGCAACAAAAGTCATTAATTTTGATTGGATGCCTCACAAAAATAAATCTCTGTTTGGAAAATTCACTTCCATGATTCCAAATCTAGGTGGATGATTCACCATCATTTTCATTTTATTGTGGTCACACAAACACCAACTTGAATTCATAGTTTTATGTCAGACATGATTACAATATCTATTTTGATTAGTTTCCTTCGATAACAACCATTGGGTGGATGATGGACCACTAGTATATGTCTATAATTTGACGATTCACAAACAAGAAAACATTCATGTTTATGGAATTACTATCATGTGAATCCCCCAGTCGCTGATATATCACAATTGATAATATCATATGGATGGTGTACCTTAAAGGATCATATTTAATTTAACAAATCAACACAAATATCATATCATATGGTAGACAATACATAACACAATTACTAGCTCTAGGTGATAGAGGTTCCACTATTGTTATATGGGTAGTTTTGGTACTGAAATAATTATTTTATTAATTTAAATGAAATCATATAATATTTATATATATTAAAAATATGAAACATGTAATAATCTTATTCCATTACCCCACTCAACAATCAAGCCTACACTAACTTACTCCTCACATGTAGTATTCAAAATTTATTTCCTAACATCGATTATTCCAGGACACCAGATATAGTTCCTAAAATCTCAATGTAAACATAAATTAGAAGCACTTTTATTATGTTTCAATTACAAATAAGGCCTTTTCTAGGTCATGATCATAAATGATTATCATTTCTATCACAGAGCTCTTAGAGGGCCACATAAAACTCAATAAAATCTCACTCGATCCATAATAATTAAAAAAAGAGTTAGAATTTCATTTTTGCATATTCAGAAACTGAAACATCCCATAATTCATCAAAAAACAACCAAATAAGGTAAATAAAAATGAGAAATCAAGGGACATCCTACTTTATTAAACATTGTTTATGCTCATAAAAGATCAAAAACCGATTTGGGAATAAATGAAAAAAATAATGAAATAAGGGAAAATTACGATAATTAGGCATAAATAATGATTCATAGTGAAATATAAAGATAATAACCAAATTTGTGAATGAGGATTCATATGATTATATGTGATGACCTTCTTCTGTTAATGACACACTCTTCTATGCTCGAATAATAAAAAAACCTAGATAAAAATAAACAAGAGATGAATGAATGGGAAGATCACTGATACCATAGGGAATAAAGGAGAAGGTTTTATAATATAAAAAATTAATTAATTTCATTATGTAATAAATTAATATTAAAATAGTTGCATGGAATATCTTGTTACACTACAACCCACTACAATTTACCTAGTGGTAAATGAGTAATAGCTGCATGGTAACTATCCACATAATGATTGGCTCGAAGCTACTGCCTCACCTACTACCTCAACCAGGTACTCATTACTAATTAAATAGATACCTAATAGAATATATCAAAGGATATTTATCCTAAAAACCATTCCATTCTCTCACAAAGGACCCTCGTACCGCCACCAACTCCTCGAATAATAATTATTCGTTTAAAATTGATATTTAGAAGGAACAATTTATATTAAAATCATACCTCAAAGGATTCATGGTATTATAAAATTTATAAAACAACACATAGAAAGAAAACAATAATTAAAATTCATGGGATAGACCATATTTCATAATAATAATACCACCACCAAATACATACACATATTTTATAACCAAAATTCATGTGGATATAGAACATGAGAAAATGTCAATCAATAGGTTTTCAACTAGAAATTATGGAACCAAATACCCCAATGAATATTCTTTTGAATGCCAACAAGGCCCCCAACCCCAAGTCATTCTCTACCACATCTCACCATTACATTACCGATAAGTCAATCACACTATATATAGAGGCATGTGTCTAATATATCATTAAAAACCCATAAAGGACTATAAACAAATAAAAACTAAAAACCCATCAACTAAATAATATATGTACAAATTGATCATTAAAATATATTAATAATAATATTAGTAGAACATTAATCCGAAAAAGATTCAACCAGAAACTCAATTTGAAAATATTTCAATTAATACCAATTAAATTAATTTCACACTGATCCCATTTTCATGGAAAAATTCAACATTTTGAAAATTCCACATTTCTTCGTAGAAAAAATACACACAAAAATTTATTCTGATTGAATGATATATAGTCGTGTAGTAATTTATTAAAATGAATTACATAATAAAATTTAATATATTAATAATCCAATTCCATAATATCCTAATAATATTATACTAGAGAGGTGTTATTATATATCATATAGATTTTACAAAACAAGTAAGACATAATAGAGATCATATACCTCCCTACCATTCTCAAATATCATAATTGAAAATCACCAAATAACATTAATGTATTCATCTGATGTTTCAAAAATGCTTCATGGTTTGGGATCCCTTATACATACTCAAAAATTATATGAGAATATCATGTCTGACATAACTTTTAGCATACATCAATTCATTATAAAATTCACAATATGGGAGAAAAAAATACCCAAATTCTCCAATGAAATCACCCTAGGATATTATATAAAATTTGGAGTACTTAAATGATACTATAACCCCAACGAAATAGAAAAATAAGGACTGAACTTGGGGTTTTATGTACCTACCTGACCCAACTTCATGGTTTCTAATAATTGTAAAAATATTATTTACATCCCACTATATCACAAATATTTTCTCATTATAGACTAATTAGATGCTCTAGAGTGGGTATTAATTGATTTTACTTTCCACTTTGTCACCTATATACACCCTTTATTAGTCCTCTTAGGAACACCTCATTGTAATAATGAATATTCATTAAATTATAACATAATAATATCTCTAAGAAAAATCACAGAATTTCAATAAAAAAAGTCTAAATAATAAATATACATCAAAAATAATTAAATTGATCAAACAAAGACCAAAATAATTCTTAACCATTGGATATACAGTGGGACAGTAAAACACATTATTTTAGAAAAAATCGAAAACTATTTAGGATAAATCAAAAACTCTCACTGAAACAATTCCTTACACATCATAAAAGTTTTCTAATGTACATGTACATAAGAAATTCCCTCACCAAAAATCAATTAACTACTATAAATAATGATATGAATGGGTTATTTAATGATACATGCATTCATGACTAACTCCCAAAATACAAATACCAAAATATTATGTGTCCTAGACATATACATATTTTCTTAATATTTTAAATATGTCATTCTTAAAATTATTCAAAACACAATGAAATATTTTATCAATGGAAAATTATTATTATGTAATAAAACTTATATAAGATTACCCAAAGCCAACATAAAAAACTAAAAATTTTCCCACACTAATGACAATCTTCAGACACAGCATTGGCTAAGAAAAATTCAAGAGTCATGATTAGTAATGGACATGTTTATTTTTACAATTAAAAAATATATCAATATTATTTTTAGATAATTAATGTTATCTAATTTTTTTATATAAAATAACTGGTCAAACCATATATGTTTCACTTTATTTTCCATAATAGGAAAATAATATTTTACTATTTCATAGAACCAATCAATGGATCCATCATTATTGTTTTCCTATTACTATTTTTTCATTTAAATTATAATGATCTCAAAATCGATGGTATTTTCTATCTTCATGGTCACCAATATCAACATTACATAAAAAAAACTACCGATCCATATTGGGAATATAAATCATAGTAAGAATTAATTATATTATTATTAAATTAGTCCAAGATTTTAAAGAACCTAAAAAACCCCAATGTTTCCCATTTAGTGTAACATAACCTCATATCCTATTAAGGTTCAATGGATTTGGAACATTGTATCATAAAATTCTCTTCAATCACCATAAAAATAGTGTTATGATGAATATTATCATATTAAAATTTCAATAAATAATAATGGTATTCCCATTAAATACAATCAATAACAAAACTAGATCGTAGAATCTACTCCAATATCTACGCAGGCTTCTTGGATTTACTAACAATTCATGGATGGAAAGTATAGATTGGTGAAAAATGTATTATCTTATACTTTTAAAATTTTATTTGAACCTTAGGCTCATAAACATTAAAATAAATTTTTATATTTACCATAATTGAGGAATACCTTGAATTTCATATAAAAATATTGTATAATTTTACATGATGACACATTTTATATTACAATAAAATAAATTCAATAACCTATATGTTTATATATTTGACTATAATATAAATAAACTTATTTTATATAATTTTAATAATAATTGAAAAATATAATTTTTCACATGATATGAGGTGGACATAGCCCCAGTATCCTAGAGAATTTGTTTAATTTATTACAAAAATATAAGAAATAAGGAATCAAATCTATAAAGACCAAATACTTAAGAAATATTTGTCACCCACTTGTATATTTAAAATTGGAAATAAAATTGAAAACATAACCTATATAAAATATTTTCATTGAGATCACAAATATTCCTCATATTGTATCCCGACATATCAAACACAACACACTTCATTGTATCCAGTGGAAAATAATAAAAAAGAAAGGTTGATCTATAATGATCAATATGGATAAGAGTACAACATAATCAATGAATAAATAATGCACAATCCATATGAGATGTTAAATAATTAAAATATGCTCCATTTAATCAAAAACATGATCCTAATATTCTAAGAATACATGATAATATAAAAAAACATATCAAAGTGAGATGATATTGGAATCTTACACCAAGATATAATAAGAAAATTAATAATCTCATGTAATATCAATAACATAAGTCATAATTATAGATAATTATTGAAATATTAAACATACCTTCAATCCCTTATTCCATGATATCTAAAAAACCGATAAACCCTTAGCCAAACCCTAATAGATTTTGTCACATTAGACACATCAAGGAATCGAGTGGATATAGTGGTATGTCCCAGAAATTACTATGTAAAATTAATTCACTCTATGAATGTGGTCATACATAAACAACATAAATAATCATAATGAAAAGCTAACATAAAAAATGTTAATATATACACCAATCAATAAATATAATCATAACAATTCTTGTGTAAAATAGTTAATGATAATAAAATTGTAAATCACCTTTCAAACTAATCAAAAACCATATGGAGAAATAATAAAAAGATATAAATAAAAAATATCCTCAGTTAATCATATGTGTAATCGATGGTTTTTTATTAATATAAATACCATGAAAAGATCCTTAATTTTTTTAGAAATATAAAATATTCATTTTAAAATTCCCTATTAAAAATAAGTTCAAAAGTGATTTTGAAAATTTTTTTCATTCAGAATAGCCATTTGAAACATGTAAAATAATCATTTATACATTTATTGTACATGATAGTCAAAAATTCTATTTATTTCCTTTACATTAAAAACATAATTTCATTTTATATATTTAGTAAATTGATAACAAGAATTATTTTGAAAATGAGATGAATATTTGTTTCAAAAAATACTAGTATGTAAAAATGGGTAAAAATAACTCTAACAAATCAGTTTTAATAGGTTAAAATCATTTTGGAAGTTGATTTTAGAGAAAATTTGTTTTGATGAAAAAATAATTATGACGAAAGATATAAATAATGTCATGTTTTTTTAAAATACATATTCTCAATAATTTTATGTTCCAAATAGTGGGAAAATGTTAATATTACATTAAAAGTTCACAAATTACCATAGCATTATAAAATTTACTGAATATAAAAAATGAATATAAAATAATTCCCCCATGGGAGATGTAAACATAATCAATCCTAAATAAAAATTAGATTGCAAAATAAAACCTTACAACTTTTTAAATATTATTATCATAATCATCACAAATGAAATCAAATCAAAGGATTCATTATATGAAATTAATTTAAATATATTCATATTATAACATATAAAAGTCTTTATTATATAAACCATTCAAATGAAATAGTTGGTTAATATGGAATATTTTTAATTGAAGTACATGTGAGACAAGATACCCATACCTCTTGGCGAATTTCTCTCGTCCATGTACATACCTATAGTATAATGATTCTATAAATTTTATTTACTTTTAACAAAGTTTAATTCATATTTTGCATTCTATATAATACCCTCTTATAACATTTTTACACTATTTTTTTAAGAATATTTCATTATTTTTATTTTTATATATGATATTTTCCTTGCTTTGTCATTAATGTTATTTAATGAATATTATTTTTAATGAGAATATAATATATATTTATATATAATATAAAAAATTATAATAATTTTATTAATATAATATTTACCTAGTAGATAAATATTTACATCCATTTATGAAATTTGTAAATTGAAAATTAATGGAATTTTGTCAAGGAGATGAGGGTGTATAAATACGCACAAGTGATTATGTCATTAAATTATGGAGTTAGAGTGTAATAATATGAGTGATATATGAATTTTATATAATCATCATCATCTACCATACATCACATGTATTTAATAATATTATCCTTATAATATTTCATGGAATGCGTGAGTGAAAAATGAATCACATCGCTTCGTGTGACGGAATTCCTCTGCAAACACAAGCGATGTTATCATATATGAAGTAGAATACATCATAAATATATATATTATATTAAAAATAAGAAATTTTATAATATAATAAATATCATATACATTTGTTAAATAAATATTCATATCACTTCGTGAAAAGTATTCATGGAAAACAAACTACACTGATTCGTGAGGTGGTAGTTTTCCATTCACACAGTCGATGATTTTGTTTCCCATTTGATGGATGAAGAGATGGATAAAAGGGATTAATTTAATAAAAAATTACATATGTAAGTTAATGATACTAATTTTATTATTTCTTATGTTTTAATATTATTTTATGGAGGTGGTAGAAGAAATAAAATAAAACTCTTGGTTACGGATGTTACCTATTCTCCCCACAACACCATCTGGTTTTCCCCAAAATCCTTCCTAGGATGGATTTATGCCCAAAATAAGTATTGATGGATTATATTTGGGAATTAATGAATTAATTTTTGTATTTAAATGTATAAAATTTTGGTTTTTATTTGTGAAGAAGAGAGGAGACAAGGTGGACTTTTATAAGTGAGGTGAGTGGCACTCATGTAATTTTTAAAAATAAAATGTTGTAACCATTTTATTCAGATGATAAAATTATCTAAAAAACTATAAGAAATACATAATCATATAAGGTAAAAATATTTTAATAAAATTTGTGTTTTAAGTGTTTTGGGAAAATTGTAGACACTTATCATTTTATTTTATCCTCTGCTAATCAAATTTTTACCTTACCAATGGTAAATAATTTTTATTGTTTTTATTATTAATTAGGGTAAGAAAATTAACTTAAAATAATTATATAATATAAAATATTTTTACACAAATTTTGGAATAAAATCATCCAAATACAATGAATAGAATTATACGTATTTAGTTTAAAACTAATCCCATATAAGTAATGAGAATGTTGGTTTTCAATGGTAAAATTTTCAAATGTAATGTATATGTATATAATATATTTTAAAATGATTAAAATTATATAATTGGATTAAAAGTTATATTTGTAAAATAATTTTAAATAAAAACAAATTTTATCTAAAATTTAATATTAAATAATTTAAATTAAATGAGAGTTTTCAATTAATATTATGTATTTTTCACTATTAATCCAAAAATATATATCTTTGCAAAAAATTCATCAAAAATACTCCAAAAGATAATTTTAACATGTAATTTCAAAAAATAAGTTCATTTTTTTAAAACAATATAAATAATGTTTTGAAAATTAATATTATTTTATGTGTACATATTATAATTACACCTTCTTTTAAAAAAAATACATTTTTAGAGATGAATTGTTTTTCTTTCAAATGATTTTTATTCTATTTATAATAAATAGTTAACCAATTGTATTTATTTTATACATATTCCAACATTTTATTTTCATAATTTAGTTAGTAATATTTATATCTAAAATAATAATAATAAGATTATATCGGTCATTTGAAAATAATAATATTTTAATAGAGTATCAGGTTTTTTTAAACATGGTGTCGCACACATCACAATAACTAAAATCGATTGAATATATTTAAAAAGAAATATATGAAGAAATATTAGTGGGTAATATTATATTATAATAATGTTTGAGTGTTTCATACTTCATATCATACATTAAGTTCATTTATTAAAATAGTGGCAAGTGACGATATTGACATGGGAGATAAATATAACTATTTATAGACAGTGAAATAGGTCATTTATTAAAATAAATTTTATAGTCCATTTAATGTAAAGGACCTACAAAACATAAATCTATAATGATTTAAAATACCACTGGTTCTTTATAAATGACGTTATTAGATAAATTGTTTTTTCAATGTCATTTTCTTTAGAGTTAAAGAACTTTGTAACATTAGAGTAAAAATATGTGAAAATATAATGACATGATATATTTCTATTTCATACGAAATTTTTAATATTTTTATGTTTCTTCAATAATTTAATATTTAATTACATACTATATTAAATTAATATCTAATATTGTTTTTTAATCCCGAATAACTAAAATTTATGTTTAATAGATCATATGATCCATAAAACAATGAAAAATATTTCCATTTATTTATAAATATTTTCCCAAAAATATGGTTATCATAAGTTATATAATATAATATATTAATATATAAATCATAATAATAACACCATTTGATCAAGATTAATATTTTCCAATCAAATCATTTAACTAAAAACAGTGACATATTAATTAGAACATCACGTAGGACAGTGGTGGTTTCTGAAACCTTATAATCCTTTAATTATGGGTTCAATCCCCATTGCCTTTCTTGATGTAATGGGTTGTCCCCCATCATATAGGTTATCCTTTTTCCAAATATTTATTAATGTAATTACAATAATGTTACCAATCTACAATACCCCAATATTATCTCAACATCTACGATTGGATAAAACATAATGGTTTAAAATTATTTTATAAAAAATCATTACTATTATTTTATAAAAATTAGACATGTATTAAGTGTTATCATCCCACAATAATTTGTTTTCTAAGAGTTTCAACTATTCACTGAATAAATTTTCTTGGTCATTAATACCATTCAATAAATTCTATCAAATCCAATATGAGATTGTATTGTCATACATTCATTAGTTGTTTCATGATTATTATAAAGAGAAAATAATTAATAAAATAATGCTAAAAATATTTTATGGAACCAAATACACATTAAAATTAATTATTCCACTTCAACTATATTAATAAAAAAATAATCACCTCTATTACTTATATTCTTCCTAGGTGTATTCCCTTAGCGATTAGAGAATTTCAAGGAATTGTGCTTCATTTCCATATAGTTGAAGCACTATACATTGAGGGCTTCTACTACTACTTTTCATTAATTAACATGTTGGACCTTTTTATACTCTTTATGAAAACTTATTTACCTTTTATACATGTACCATGACACTTCCTTCAACATATATCACAAGTGGGAAAATATTCCATTAACTTCGCACATTGATCCATTTTTCTCGGTTTCTTTTTTATGTTATTGATTCCATTAAAAACAACTAGACATGGATAATTATTTATTTGTATTGATACTACATGATACTATGTGCTAAAATGATGAAAATGTTTGGGAGAGTAGTTTCCTATTTAATTTTTGGCTTAATATAATCATTGAAATGACCAATATTTCTCATCGAAATACATGGATTAATACAGTTATCATTCCTTCATCAATGAATAATTTTTAAATGATTGAATATAATATATCATATCATAAAACTATAAACCATAATTTATAATCCCAAAAGTATTGAAACACATATAATAAAATGAAAATATTATGAATAGATTTTATCACAACCAAAAACATCATTTTTTTGGGGATATCCTTATTTACAAATCCGTCATAATCATTTTTAAATATTATGTGAATTATCAAAAAAAATATCCCTATGTAGATTCAAATCATGTAAAGAGTAAGTCCAATTGTTGTGAACTTGGTAAAAATTAGGCAATGCCTGATTCACAAGTTTCAGAGTTTTTACCCTTAGTTACATATATCTTGGAACCATATCTACTTGTAGTATCCAGACTTGGATATTGTTTCCCAAAAAACCCAGAAAATATATTCCATACACAACAATTATAATTTTCTTATATACATATCCTCAAATTCTATCACATTGTTATATTGCCTAATATATGTTTTCCAAAATCGTGTTCCCAAGGATTTTGTTAAACATCCAATAATTCCAACTATAGCAACCCAAACACTAGTAACCTAGACCATGTGGTTGATTTATTACATTCAAATAAGATACCAATAATCCCATCCCATTGTACTTAATAGTTTATTAATCTGGGTTAACTAGAAATATAAATTAACTTATTGTTAAAATTTAAAACATAAAATACAAAAAAATACTTTTATAATTATATTGTTTATATGAGTGTTTCCCTTCATATAAATCAAATGATCCTCCTGGTATCCTTCATAGAATAAAATATAAGAAAGGTGTGAGATCATATTCTGATTAGGTGTAAGCATACAATAGAAACTATAAATAAATACGGCATAAAAATAATATAATGTAAAATTACAAAAAAAAATCAATTTAATCAATTAGATGAACATAATGTGGTATTGATAAATTATTATCAAGTAATACCATATAAATAACAACATGAGATTAAAAATTAAACCATGTATATTATTATTTATTGAAATATGAAATTGTATATAAATAAATAAATTCTTTATTAATGAATTTATAACTCTGAATATATCGATTTGTTTTTCTAGGATATCTAAATAAATTGGTAATCCCCCAGCCAAGGCCTGATTTAGATTATCTTACGAGATCGATCGATGCATCTAGGGAAAATTGATGGCCCCTACCATCTCTTTGTACTTCCAATTCATTCCTCATATGAAAGGGGTGAAACATAATCAATATAGATATTTTTACTGAAAATATAACATCAGAACATTTGATACATACCCCAATCAATAAAATTAATCATAATCAATTGAGAGTAAAATGTTGAATGGTAGTAAAATTATACATCCCCAATCAAAATGATCACAACCAATTGAGAAAAATAATGAAGATCAAATTAATACAACATATCATCTGTGGAATATACAAAAAATAGGGGGTTGATATTGTTGATGAATGGAAGTGCTATGAAAGTATCTTTAACAACAATTATTATAAAAATATAAATTTATTTTGAAAATATCATTTTAAAAAAACATCACAAAAGAAATAAAAAAAATTCAATTCAAATAATATTATACAACTTATAACAGAATAATTCAAACATTTATTGGACATAATGGTGGAAAATTGTTTTCATGCCATAAATGAAAAAACAAATATTCCTTTCAAAAAATTTATAAAATTATAATGTTAACTGATTAGAAAATTAAAAAAAGATTAATTTAAAAATAAATTCATAATATAAAAAATACATAAAATAAATTTAAATAATCATTTAGAAATAATTTCAGAAAAATAAAATCATTGTTAGAAAACATGGGTTTTAATGAAAAAAGATTTCTAACAAAAGAGAGAAATATTGACATATTTTCATAAAAACATATAATAATTCAATTTAAGTGTCAAAGAGTGTAAAAATGGTACCAATATGAGAAATATTAATGACTTATTAGAGAATAATAAAATATATTTAGTTTAAAATTGATAATTAAAACAATTCCCCCAAGGCATAAGTAATCATAAACAATCCTATATAATGATGATATTTTTAAATAAACCCTTATCACTTTTATGGATTCTGAATAATTAACCACATAAAATAAATAGTATCATATTCATGATTCAATACTATGAATAAAAATAGATTCTTGATATTAAAAAATGGGTATTATAAGCATCACCAAAAGTAAATAAGTTGTGAATATGGAAAATATATCATGGAAATTAATGTGAGATTAGAATCCCTTTCCTCGGGTCCAATTTCATTTTATGTGCCTATAAATACAATATAATGGTTTTAAGATTGTTTTCTATTTATAAAAAAACTATAATCATATATATAATATCATATATTATCCTTTTATAACATTTTATCGGCTTTTTGTTATTAAAAATTCAATTTTTCCATTGTTTGGGGTGTTTATAGCCATATTTTCTAATTTGTGTTTTCTCATTAAAGTTATAATTTTTTTGAATAGGATATACATATCCCCTCCATAATTTAATGAACTCCATAAACAACTTAATTTTTTTAGATACATTTCTAGAACCATTTATGAATGTGGGCCATTTAAATTGAATAATGTTTCTTAGTGGAAATGTTAGACCATATATACACCTGACATATGAAATCATTTCCTAAAAAATTGAAAGGCAATGTAAGTGGGTAATATATAATATTTTAAAAAAATTTATATTCTCATATATATCACATATATTCAATAACATTGTTCTTATTACATTTTATGTAATGTTTATGTGAAAAAAGAATCACATCGCTTCGTGAGGCAGTGTTCTTCTGTACACATGAGAAATGATATTGTATGTGAAACAGAGTTGAATGTAAAAAGTTATTTGTGATATAAAATTTAAAAAATATTAAATTATAATCAATATCAAATAAATTTGGTAAATCAATTATTATATATATCCTTGAATGGTAGTGATTGAAGGATAAATAAATGATTTTACTAGGTGGATGTTCACTTTAAACATGAACTATAATTTTGTTTCCCAATTGAGTGAATAGAAGATGGATATATGAAATTCCCATAACCAAAAAAATATCATTATATAAAATATACTGAGTTTATTATATAATCATTATTTAAAAATAATTAAAGGAGGTGGAGGAATAAAAAATTGAAATCATTGGTTAGGGATGTTACAAGTCCTTGAAAAATCATCATTTAGTTTGAACCAAAAGGTATAATAGGTTGTACTTATTAAGAAAATAAGGATTGTTTTAATATATAATTGAAATAATAATAGGTTATGTGTGACCTTTTTTATGATATGTGTGTGGAACACTTGTAATTTATTAAAAGAAAATGGTCTACCCACAGTTTTCACATTTCACAAGGCCCCAAAATGGGCCATTCTAGAACCTAGTAGAGATTATGTCTAAATATTTCCATATAATGGGTGTTGGAAATATTGTAATCATTTTTTAACCCTTATCATTTTAGTCCAACCCCCAGTAAAACTAATTCCTTTTTACCCAGGTAAATAATTCTTAATATTTTTCCTCTTAATTACAATGAAAAATTACGTTGAAATTATTTGGTAATATAATTTATCCTGAATCAACATTTAAAATATTATTATATAAAAACCATTAATAAAATTTGTAACTTTTAATTTGATTTTATTCTTATATACTTAATGAGAAAAGGGTTTTTCAATGTGAAATGTTCAAAAGATTATAAAATTTTTATATCAAAATTAATTATGAAAGTTATTTCAATCACCGAGATTAGTTTAATAGATTATTACTTAAACAATATTTAATTGAAAAGGAAATTATAAAATAATTAAAAATTATGAAAAAAATTAAGTGAAAGGAATTTTTCACATAAAATTAGGAATTTTATACTATTCATCAAAAAATTATTATTTTTAGTAATTTTTTAAAAATTCACCAAAATATAATTTAAATTGTTGATTTAAAAAAAATTAAATTCTTGTAATTAAATTTTTTTTTTCAAAAAATGGATATATTTAATTTTATGTTATTTTTACAAAGTGTCATTAGACTACCTTTTAGATAAATACAATTTTCTGAAAACATTTCTTCTTCTTTAAGATGATTTTAATTTTATTTATAATCAATAGATAACCATTGAATTTATTTTATGAAGGTATAGATAATATAAATTTATTAAATTACATATTACTATTCATACCCACCACCAACATGACTTGGTTTTAATGGTCATTTTTATATAATAAATTTCAATAGAGTATCATGTTTTGTTAAAACACGGTGATTCAAACAAGATAAGATATCAATGAGATTGAATTCATCTTATAATAAATGCATAGTAAATTTTTTGTAATTAATATCAACTTTTTATCTTGGTGTTATGTTTTATTTAACCTATGTAACATGATGTTCTCATTTTATAAATCTTAAGGTGTTACATGATATCCTTTCTACGACATCAAAAATAATATTGGTCTTCGTATCTTGGGTAACTAAAAATTAATAAAGGGGGAGTTAAGATGATCAGTAAGGGAAATCATAAAACACATTAATCGATGATCAAAATTTATCATTTTATGTGATAATATGTATCAATAGGAAATATAGGTTTATAATAGAATCATAAAAAAATATAATATATATTAAAATATGACAAATCAAATAATTATTTTAATCTCACATAAGACATGAGTAATATGAGGGTGGAAATACGAGTTAATAATCATGATCCATTAAAACATAACATAGGTATGTTCCATAACATAATATTTTGTCATCGAAATAATCATACAAATATATATTTCAATGATAACCAACAAGATAATTGCATTATAATGTTATAGGATAACCACCGTACAAATGAATGTAGACTTTGGATAACAACTCATGTCCCTTAAAACAGTGGACTTGGGATATCCACGGCAATCCGATAACATTGTGGACATAGGATACCCACCCTCATAATATCATGATCTCACAAGATATAAAAAAATACATGATTCACTAAAAGGATAAAACAAACCCCTCATCACATAATGATTAATTATATCTAATTGTGCCATATCAACTTGAGAACATTCATTACTTCATCACATGTAAATTAACCCATGAAAAGAAAATGGTTTTTAAGAAAAATAGAATAATGAATATTCATAAACCATTTATGTTACTATTGTGTATAGTTTTATTAGTGAATATTCCAAGTGAAGCATAAGAAATCCTAAAGGATGTATTCAAAAAATACAAATAAAATATAAGAGAAATAAACTTTACTTTAAGAATGAAGAATAAATTCCAAATACATTTTTTATTAATGATAATATAATATTAAATTAAAATATATAAATTTAATTCAAAACCATATAGAAATTGAGATGAATTTTTTCAAATAAAATCAATGATGATGGTCAATAATTATGTTAGTATGGAAACAGATTAACAAGAAGACTCCTTAAAAAAAAGGGACAAAATTTTATGTTAACAAAAAATGGAATTACCAATATGACAAAGGAATCTTCCTTTTGAAAAGGAATTCATGTCCATTGAAAATTTCATTAATAATTCAAATACATAGATATAAGTAATTTAAAAAAAACAAAAAAAATATTTGTACATGAATGAGAAGGATTCACATTTGAAAAAAATATATAAGGTCTGGCTTTCTTATAAGAATAATAATAGGAAAATTATGAACTATATAAAGGTAAAATGTTAATAAAACATTTAAAACCCCAATAATAATGAGTGGTGAATAAAATTTAGGGATTTTATAAGGAATGGAATAATACTTCCATAGATATATATACACACATAAATAATCTCAATTAGAAAATGAGATTGGTGAATAAACTCTTACCATTACTTATGACATCCATGAATCTTCTCAACCCTCTAGTATAATAAATTAAAAAATTTAATCATTTTTTTAATAATTTTTTTATATATTAACGTGTATGAACATCAATTATAATCATTCATTATACATATATTTTTTTTATAATTTATTTTGATAATTAAATGTATGTGATATTTATTATTTTACCCTAGTATTATAATGAATTTTAATATCCAAGTATAATGATTTCATGTTTATAATTTCCATTTGTAATAGTATGATATAATAGCCACTATATGGTACCTAGTTCTGGTCATTCAAATGGAATCATGTTCTCCTCTCTTTATGCTAGAGTATTTTGACTAGTTGTGAGGGTCAAAGGTTGTATGGTGGGGAGACTATACCCTTATATCAATGTAGCTTAAAAAATAAATAAAGGATGCATAAAATATAACTAAAAATAAATAAAAATAAATAAAAATAATAAGAATATTATGTATAAACATCCAAGAAAATATAATAATAATCAATCTAAAGAATGATTCCTATTCAAAATGATGTCATGGAATACTGCTCTAAAAAATGGGGAATATCAGAATATAGAGAAACTATGTATATAACATATTTCAAAAAAAAATGGGAAAAAGACCACAATACATCTCTACTATAATTTCTAGCATATGCTCACTCCTATCGTCCCATTCTCTAGGATATTATATTAAATGTCATGCAACCATGATAGGGTTCTTTCCTTTATCCATATCTATAGTTTTGAAGTCTACATGGGAACCATGGGTAGACCATGTAGGGTTTGAGATTAACACATTATGTTACCTCCAATAGTGACTATAATAATACAGTGGGTCTATATAGCATATAAGAGTGGAAGTATAAACATTAATAATCAATGGTGAAAATAAATACTAATCAGTTCATGTTCTTGTAAGAGACCAAGTACATTCTACCTAGTTCATCATATTCTACAATAAGTCTCATATCGTCTTACAATAACCACACTTTAATAAGTAATCATATATAATAGGTATACACATATATTTACTATATATTAATTAACATAAATAGGAATATACATGAATACTAGGTGCTAGCTAGACCCAGGGTGTAACATATGCTTCTAAATATATTCAAGAAAGTTATATGATCCATCTATGGTACAATCCCATAATAACATAAAAATGAAATATGTTAATCTCTTTGCTTGATATACTGGCGTGAGTCATCATAAAAAAACACATTATATAGAGGGGTGATTTCTCTGGCAAACCACCTAATGAAAGGGAATGTGGAACGTCATCCCATAGTCTAATTTAATAGTGTGAGACGCAATTCCAAATACCAAATGTAATAGAGGATGAAATGATAGGTTCGACATGTCCCATATCCATTTCCACCGATAAATTTTCATTATATAATCATAATAATCATTTGGAATGACATTTTATTAATTATTATTCATTCATCCCAATTTATCATTGTGTACCACAAATTACATAATTCATTATATATTTATATTATTGGAAGCTACCTAGCCACTCACTTCTATTTTTTTTTAAATAAATCCATTCCATTAAGAAATCAAGAAAAAAACTTTTTAATGTAATGTCAAACCAATTTGGAGTTGGTTGGAAAATTAAAAATTAATATTACATAGGGATTTTAATTGAACACAACCAAAGTGATGGAGATCATTGAGCTAATCCTCCACTAATAATTAAATAAGGCTCCTAGTGAGCATCGTAGAATGGTTTAATAAGTCTATAAAGGAATAAAATAATTCAATTCATTGGAATGTACAAAATGTGGAATGATTAAAATTATATAAAAATATATAATTTTTTTGGGACAATTACTAGACTACCCACATTAGGCACATGGAAGGGATTGATGTAGAATGGAAGAAACTAGAAGAAGAGACAAATTACCTAAAATAGGGAATATGAACTCACACCAAAATAGTA
Organism: Viscum album; assembly: GCA_963277665.1. NCBI lineage: Eukaryota > Viridiplantae > Streptophyta > Magnoliopsida > Santalales > Viscaceae > Viscum > Viscum album. The sequence goes on along the minus strand of OY728133.1, from coordinate 1,859,923,470 downwards.
ATAGATATTGAAAGAGAAAAAATAAAAATAAAGAATATGACTTAAACCCTTATCATTATCATACCAATGTAATTAAATGTTGTATGCTCAGAGTTTGAATGGAGGATAAATCAAGAATACTTGGTAAAGGCCTGAGAAATATCACACAAGAGAGGGAGATCTATTGGTTTGATGGAGAAGAAGAATGGATGATGTGGATTTTAAAAAAAATATAATTTTATATGGTAATCTACCCTATATTTAATGGTTGCCTATTTTGGCTAATCTATTGGCCAAACTGTGCATCGACCATACAAAAGTTACATCCCCTGAACCCCCTAATATTGCCTAGGCCTTCTGTTTGCCTAATTATGTGAATTCTATGAAAAATGCCTTTATCTCTTATCTAATTGAAGAATTGTGGAAATGTTCCTAGGTTTCAAATTTTAGTCTAACTATGAGTCCCTCAATAACCATCTATTTCACCTCTCATGGTTTGTGCAAATCATGTGGGATTAGGTTCATGGTTTAGAAAAACCATGTGGCATGCATCATTCCTTCATTAATTAGATCTACGAGATCCAAGGAAGACCTGTATAATCCCAGTACCATCTATAGTCAATGTGGAATACTCCCTATGACAAAAAAATTAATTTAAACAAGAAAAAATGATTTATAACTTCATGAAAATCCACCTCCTTACAACTACCCCTCTATAAAGAAACTCATTCGTGAGTTTTCTAGGTGAGGGTAATAAGGGATTATTTAAGAAAAAATCCATCAACTAGGCATGTACATCACCATATTGCACCCAAATCTCAAATGGTACCCTTTTTCTATCACACCACCCATAAAAGTGTCAGTGATCTACCTCAATGATCCATGACTCTCCAAACAATGATACGCACTAGGTACTGCTCAAAATAAGAATCAACATCTAGGTTAACCTCTTCTATCTGAAATATATGTGATGAGTATTAATAAAACTAGAGAAGCTGAGACACTTTGAAAACATTGTACATATACTAGTACCTATAATGGAGGGATATCTGGTTTGACATTGGTATGATTCTTTCTAAGATCTCATATGGGTGAACGAAACTAAGAGCTAGCTTACCCTACATCCTGATTCATAGCTATACTAACATGGTTGAAACACTTTATAAAACTTGATCCCTAGCCTCCAAGTCATGAGGTATTCTACAAAGGCTGGCACAATACTAATTCCTGAACTAAGCTGTTATCATTCACTTCATGATCACATAAACCTTCCTTCAAGTCCCAATATTGAGATGTGGTCTTAGCAGTGCTACCTTTCCTACCACTAACCAGTACATTTTTGAAATGTTAGTCCTACAATATAAGGAGTCATAAGTATCCATATTTATGGTATCCTAAAATCTATTATTGTATGATAACTCACATTGTGGTATATTTTTTCCAAGGAACCCCAAAAGTGGTGATTAAATCCTTATAGCATATCCTCCAACTCCTGAATTATGCTCCTTGTCTGTTAGTTAGTCAAAGGGTGGTAGGCTGTGCATAGAAGCACCATTTACCAATATCATTTTTAACCCTTTCCATAACTAGTACATTAACTTAAAATACATATTAGATACAACTTAATGAGAATCTTAATGAAGGTATATGATCTCATCGATTTATATCTTCCATAACCTCTAACTATTAAGGTCTCCCAAATTGGCAGGGTGTGGAAGACCTTTATTAAACAATCATTTATGAACCGAAATATATCACTTCCATATGGTTCTCTTGGATAATGTATAAATAAATCTTGGGTGGAATCATCCCAATTTTAATTAGGAATGAACAAAGGATGTCAGTGTATATCCAGTCAACGGTGTTGTACCCTAACCTCCTAACATATGTATCATAGAGAAATTACACCAACTATCTTTCATTTCAAACCAGATAAGTTATTATAACATTGTATGTATTGATACATTTTGGTAACACTAATATGTACTTCCCAGGATAAAGAAAGAGATTCCCAATTCAGTTCCTTTGAGATGTATTCTTGAAACTAGAAATTCCCATATAAGAGCAAGGTCACATCCTTATTCATGATCCAAACTACTGATGATTCCTCATTTGGAACACTCTCTCTCAGTAATAGGCCCTAATTATTTGAAAATTTCCTCATCATTACCTATTCAATATGGGTTTAGGCCACCACTGAATCTAATATGATTGTGCTCCCTTGTTTTATTTGAACCTCAACATGTATATCTGAAAACTAGTCAACAAGGTTACACTCCCAAATGGCCTCATGAAGCGCACACATCTAAGTATTCAAGATTAGTGCATTTTCTACCACATTAATTTTACCAAGAATATAGAAAACTTTATAATCAAATGATAGAAGGTATTTGAACCATATGTAATTCTTGAGAATCATATAATTCATTGCAAAGAAATTCTTGAGGGGTTTGTGGTCAATGAACACTAACAAATTCTCTACAAGAAAATAATGCCTCGAACTATATATATTTTGAACAATTTCTTCGGGTCTGAGGTAATTTTATGGGTTATTCTTCTCATTATCCCTAAATTGGAGAGACTTCTATAGTATGACTCACGTTTCCTTTATCATAACTTCTCCTTGCTTGATACTTGATGCATCCGAATAAACTATATATCTCTTTTCTGAATGAAACAAAAATATGATTGGTGATAATGTGAACTTAGATTTTAATTCATAAAATTAACAATAATTCGATTCTAACCATAAAAATTTGACACACTTATTAGTAAATCCAATGAGAGGCTATTATGGGCCTAATAAATCTTGAATAAAGTCCCTTTCTTACCTAGATATCCACAAGAAACAATTTATATCAAAAATGTTCTAGGGATAATCCCAAAAAACTATAGCTCTCGCCAATGATGGGCCTACCAATACTATTATCACTATGATTATTTGACCTAAGAAGTGGACCTTATTTACTAAAAACTGGCATTTGTGAGATTTTCTAAAATCTAATTCTATCACAATGTATTAAATAGGGTATCAAGATTTTTGTCTTCGTTGTGAATTGTGTGATAATACACAGTGATTTCATCCAAAAGGACTTCTACAAATGAATACATATTACGGTGTAAAACCCAATTCATTAGATCCATAAAAATATTTTTTGTAGTCGTGAGACCAAATGACATTACTAGGTACTCATTAATACCATACATACTCCAAAATGTTTTGTGGGGTATTTCTGAAGTCCTAACATGTACCTTATGATATCCAAACCTAAAATAATTCTTTTTAAAACATCATATCTCCTTAGATATGACCAAATTGGTAATTTATTTTAGGAATTTGATAGTGATTCATAACTGTGAGTTGGTTTATCCATTAGTATTCCATGAAAATCATGAAGGTATGGTCAGACTTAATTTATACAAGTTCTGGTAAACCCCATGGAGAGGTACTTTGTTTGATAAAAATATCCTTTTGGGTCTTCCTACTAATTCATGAGTTCAATAATTTCTATAGTTCTATCTTATATGGAGTAATGGAAATTGCTGACAATCCCAAAAAATATTTCAATAGTGAATTCTTCCTCTATCACTAAACATATCTGAGAAAATTCATTCGAGAAAACATCTCAGAAATGGTAGACCATTGGATGGAAATTTGTAGGTCATATTCCATGATCATACAATAAGATAATAGTGATCTAGGTTGTCACTATTACCATCCCCTAATGATCAGGTCTTGATCAAGTCACAAGGATATCAAATTCTCCCTGGTAATCATTTCAACCACCCTTTTGTGATGTGAACATGAACCTTTAGTGATGACAATCAATGTGAGTTCAATATGAATATAACAATTCTCTCTTAATAATTACATCAAACCCTACAATGTCGTGGAAAAACATTCCACATTAATAGATAACCACCTATATCAAAGAGAACTTCCTTACATCAGATAACACTCTACGATTGGATACCCAATGGAGTATCAAGTGTCATTACCCCACATAATTACACTATATTGGTGATGAGAATCTCCAAAATTATAATATATATAAATGAGTTTCATGCACTTATATTAAATAAATCATAAACTAATGTAAAGGCTACGAAAATATAATTTCATACTATATAAGGCCATAGACTCTTCTTGTAATATCCCACCCCTCCTCATTGTCTAGAGGTTAGGAGAATGTTTTACCAGGACTTATGAAAAATCCTAAATATGACCAAGGCTATAAATAAATTCCAAGGATTACATAATAGCTGGGGGATTATAATCCATTTAAAAATAAAACAACTAAAATCAACAACACCATAAACAATGTCTAATATATAATGGACAATAATAATGTAATACAAATCAATGAAATTCAAACAAACAACAGACCATACCAATGTAAAATGAGTAAACCAAAACATATATTAGAGTTTAAAGAAGAATAATTACACACCAATGCTCAAATACTCTGAATACATCAACTCCACAACTCCCAAAATGATCCATGCTCTGAATCCATAATACATCTCAATGTATCCGGATGCATCAATAAAAAATGAGATAATTTACCATTTACTATGTCTCAATAAAAAATATTAGAAAACACACCAAATTTCCCAAGCATGGTTTGAGTAATGAATCATAGTAGGTTTTAACCAAATTACTGTTTTACTCACACAACTAGGATAAAAAAGTTATCACATTCAATAAGTCAATTAATATAATATAATTTAAAAAAAGAAACGTTCAAATCAAATAAAAGCAATTTCACACCTAAAAATTTTCCCAACCAAAACATTTGTCACACAATGCAACCAAAAAACTCTTTAAAACATTTCAAAAATTCCATTTTGGAATAATCCATTCCGTATATACTCACATCCAACCCTGAATGGAACCATGTACCTCCCTATACTCGTGAGTCATGAGTCATCCTTTCACCAAGCTATCACATGGTAATCCATTTTGATGGGTGAAAGTTCATACCCTTGTCCATCATAATTTTTAGGTGTGAAACATCAGACCCTTTTCTATCATGAATGCACATGAACAAACACACCATTCATTATGTCACAAAAAAATCGACAATTTCATTCCATTTCAGTTCAACATTTATTTTATTGAAAACCTCACCATCAATACATTCCCATTAATTAATATAAATTAACATATCAAAATCATCAATCTAAAATCCATAAAAAATTAACTTTGTATGAAAACTAATTTCTGAAAAACCACAAGCCATCACTAATGTGGGATTATAGTATTATTTGAACATCAAATTAACAATTAATTTCTTGAAATTAAAATATTTATAACTAACCCTTCATGTTCTAATAGGAAGAGTCAAGTGTGAATCCAACTACACTGGAAACTATGGTGAAATCAATGAATGACATAAATTAATCAGCAAAACCTAGTTGAACCTCAGAATATTCTCTTTAAATATTATTCCCAAACATAAACATAAGAAAATATCATCATTACTGCCCTAAAATATCATAGATCTATCACGAACAAACTATATTTATGCATACAAGAGAAGCAAGAATATGATATATAAAAAAACACCATGAACGAATACTTACAAAGGGATTCAGGCTTTAACACACCATGAAACACAAACAGATTGATCTTAGATCAAGACGAATGGTCTCCACATACACTAGGAAGAGTGTAATTCTTGTTAGGTTCAAATTAAGGGGAAAATTAAATTAAGTAGGAACATATTGTTAGATCCAAAATTTTCTGATCTTACATTAAGGCATGCATGATTAGGATTCACAGTTAGGCAAACCATTCACTAACCATGAAAATCAACCTATCCTAAAAAGAACAGGATCTCCTAGGTGGTCAAATGGTTTGGATATATCATGTTCCTACCCAAATCCAACTGCCTCACTTATCAGGGTTATCTGCAGAAGTTTAATGGATTATACTAACAATGCTAAAACTATGAACCTCATGAAAATACTAAAAATTATTCCAAAATCATACAAACCCTCTGAAACATCACCAAAAAATATTAGATACATAAAATATATAAATAATTTATTAATTAACTGAATATTAGGTTGATATATTGTCTACACCATTGGTCTATCCATCCCTAGAAAGTGGAAAACAACCATTTCCCTGAAAGACGTTCGGCCATTTCGTGTCATCTTCCTCTTCTTGTTCGCACGTTTCTTCCTTAATTCACCAACTGTAAGAACCCAGTTCTTCTTTGAGTTACTGATTAATTAAATTTCTACAAATTTGAGTTTAAATTTGTAATTATGGTATAATATAAATTCCTTTGAGGTAATGAGTTTTTTGGGATGTTTGAGACTATTTTGGATCCTGGTGTCACAACACAACCCTAGATGATTCTCTCACTGTAACTACCCAAATCCAACTTCCATAGTAAAGGGATGCAAATAAGAACCATAGAGAAAACAAACCTTAAGGAGGCCTTTTCGTAATAAAAAATATTTTTTTGGAGAAAAGTGACCACAATGGATCCTATTATTAAATAAAAAAAGGTTATAAGAAAGGAAAAGAAGGTATTTTACGTATATCTTTTTTCTGAAGAGGTAGAAGATCAAAAGGGAGTGTATCCATTTGATTGTAGCCGTCATATAAAACTTATTTGTTTGAAATAGAAGAGTAATGTTCATTAGATTCATGAAATACATGGGTGATTATATAGTTCATTATGGATTGTTTGTCCATTCAATAATTCCATCTTTCAGCAAGTTTCCATGGCAGGTGGATGTTACCAAGCCTTACCTCTTGGAAAATAGTATTTGAGTCACATTCAAACCAAAAATAATTCCAATTTCATTTACTATCCATTTATACAACAGCTATTATTTCATATATTTCAGCTTTGTGGGTTTTGTGATGTCCACAAGGCCCATAAACACAGTTGATATTGTCACTATTGTGGTCCCTACTGAAAAACCCAAATCGTAGTGTCCTAGGAGTCGATTTATATGCTCTTTCAGAATTTCATTTTAACCATAAAACAATCAGAGAAGACAAAAATAATTCAAACTGACCACAAGGGGATGAATCCATACAAAATATTGAGTTGTCGTATCACCATATTGTCACAAACAGTGTCACTATAATGCCCATTTGATGATTATTTTCACTCTTAATAGACACTCTAATGACTTTGAAATAATAATTTAGAATAAATTAAGAGTTATCATGTATAGATTTATTCATCCCATGCCAAATTAAATGAATAATTTCATCACATGTGACTATAAACATATTTGTTAGCTATCTACACATTTCTAGATTCATAAAATCATGTATGAAATGGTTAATTATATCTTGTGTAGGGGATTCAGGTTGAAAATATAAAGCATATTTCTTGATAATGATTTATTAGTTTTATATTCAAGGAAGAGATGGCCCAAAATCATCCATATGTCAGTGTAATAATGAACACCACATAAAAAAGAATAACCCATATGTGCTAAAGACAATCATAAACTGGAATTCTGTGAAAAGCAACTCTCCAATGGAGCCAGAATCGAGAAGGCTACATCCCTTGGTTTTTAAAGGCACTAATCCAACCTAGAGAGCCTTGAAACTCTTGAGTGTAGACTTATATTAATTCTATAATTCTATTTGAATCTAGTTCTCAAACCAAGATTTTATCTTGTGGAATGAAAACCAGATTAGAGATAGTAGCTTGTAATTCATCCAATAGAGGTTCCATGTTTCTCATCCAATATATACTTGTGATATTGTTATCACTAGGTTTATCCTCAGGGTGGATCCACTTAAAAGAAGAAGTACTCAGCCATTTTTCTTGACAAAATTAGAGATAATAGTTAGAATTGAACAACCAATGAGCATGTCTATTCACCATAGAAAAAACATATTTCAGTCTAGGATATATCAAGGATTCCATGTAGTCAAGTTTTGCAGAAATTAAACACTCCATCACTCTGACTCTTAGGAGTTCTATGGATTGGGAATTAAATTTTGATAGTTTCCAATGGAATTGATCTTCGAGAGCTTGATTAAACAGTTCCATGATTCTAATTCCTAGACCACCAAGGTTATAAGGTTTACAAAATTATTTCCAGATTATAGGGATGAATTTTCTCTCCAATATGATACCACTCAAAATGAAGTTCCTCATAGAGGCATTGATGCTTTTGATTAGTGAAATCCTCCATAATTACACCATTATAGAGTAAACAAGTTTAGAAACAACTATGTGTTTAACAAGACATATTCTAAATTACACCCTGACCCCAGTTACCCAGAGTTGGTGCATTATTACATAACTTTGGCATGATCACAAAAGATCAAATCTTGAAAGACCAATTAGTTTAGTATCCTTGGAATCACATGATACATTCATAAATTTTACATTGCATCATAAAGTAAAAAAATACAAAAACATCTTGTCTCCATAGAACACACTCATATCTCCTCATACTATTCCAACAGTTCAATCATAAAATACTTCTTCACATACTAGGAAAAATGAAACACAGAAAGGGGTGAGCTCAAATGCTCAGTAAGGATAACAATATAGTGGAAACGTTCGTAAATAAGCATAAATATTTAATGCAGTGCATATCTAAAACAAAAGTCTTTTAAACATGAAATTCAGTATAATATGGAAAAAATAAAATGAAATAATTCCATTTAATTATTCACATAGATATTCTACTAGTAGAATAATCACATTAAATATCAGTAACCACTTTCATAATGATGTAATGCATATTGTAAAACTATCATAACCACATTTTCAAGGCCTTATGCCAAGACTATAGATAAGATTTTGTCAAGGACTTATTCCAAGACTCTAGTTTGTCTCATGAGACCTATCAATGCATCAAGGAGCTACAGCTGGATCCACCCATACTTATTAAGTCCAATTAATTCCTCGTATGAATAGGTTTAAACATAACATAAACATTCGTATTAAAAATAGCATACGAAATGTCAATACTTTATCCATAAACATTGAATGGTATAAAAAAAACACATCCATAGTCAAACATATTACAAAACCTTCAATATAATATGGAAGTTTTATATCATAATAAATTAACTTCAAATAAGATTAAAATCCATCAATGGATGTTGATATAGATGAAATCAATACTATTTAAGAGAAATATAACTTTTTTTAAATCATTTAAAAGTCGTATTATTATAATAGAAAACATTTAATTTGAAAATATTTTTATAAGATTGTAAGGGAAGCTTTGATGATTGTATAACGGAGGAAAATATCCACACACGCTGTATAAGTTTAAAAGGAAATTGTTACCTTAATTATATCGAAAAGGTTAAAAAGGATCTTCTTTGAAAAACGACAAAAAGATTCCTTTTAAACATCATTTAAAAAGATAAACCATGTTATAAATTAATTTTACCAATAGTCTGTAAAATTGTAAAAATGATTTGAAATACATTTTTATGAAACATGGATGTGGATGATAAAGAGGTCCATGTAGATAAATATGTATAAACAACCTCGGATAATGAAGAGATTGTGAAATAAACCCTTACCTTCGACTATTTCTTGGTTGAGGGTTGTTTAACCTCTTGTATAATGGTGAAATAGTTGTTATTAAATTATACAAGAATAATATACAATAATATGATATCATATATGATCTTTTATCATTTCTTTGTTAATAATATCATATATTATCGTCGTTTCGGGAGTTAATATACTCATTTTATTTTTTATATTTTGTTACATAAGTCATGTTTGTTATGGATGTTGTATCTTATTCATATCTAGGATGATATAAATACCTTAATCATTATTTTTAATTGATTAATGATAATTAGACTTGAATGGATTCGATGGGGAATGAATCTCATCGTGTTAGTGGAGACGATAGTCCGTACGTACGCATGAGCGACAATATCATTCTTTTGACATAAAAATAATATATAATTGGATGGTATATCATATACAAAGAATATTTATCATGTTATATTTATTATTTAAATCAATTACACATCATTATCATACCCATACAAATAATAATGTTTTTAATAACAATTACACCAAGATGTAGAGACGGTTAGCCATACGTACACACGTATGGTGACATGTCATTCAAAAGATGGATAGAATACTGAATATGGTTGTACCATATTTATAATAACATCAAATTATATAGAATATACTGGAGTTATTATTTTATAATGGAAATAACTAATAAAGACGAAGTGGAAGAAGAAAGGAACATGAAAGAGGGTGCTGAAAACATTACCTCTTCTTCAGGTTCTTTGTTTTGATTTGATCAAAAGTGCTCCTTAGGTTGACTTTCTGATCAAACTAAAGCCTATAGGTTGAATTGAGGTATGTTGAGAGAATATATGGGTAGGTTTTGGTGGTTCCAAAAGGCTTTGCATTTTTCAATTAGAGGGAAGGGGAAGTGCTCTTTTATAAGAGGGGTGAGGGGCACCATAGGAAAAGATAGAAATATTATTTTATAATAAATTCATATTCAGATTCTAATGGCCCCAAAGTGGATTATTTAAAGGTTAAGGTGGGGATAGGTGGAAACCCACTCAACCAATAGGCTTAATATAGGTCTGGGTCACTATATTAAATTTATCTTTTTTATTTAACTCTTAGTTAATTTGTTTGACATTTACCATGTCTCTTTTTATTTTTATATTATATAGTGAATAAAAATACATTAAACATCCAAGAGACCCCCATGTGGTCCATTTATAATACACCTATCATTATATAAGTCCTTTGGCTGAACCATAGATTTTTCAGAATTGAATATTAATTAATAATATAATATTTTTAAAAAAACTCATTTATGTCAATTTTGATAATATTTAATAATTGATTTTGGTTAAAGTCATAAAAACATTATTAATTAGAACCAAATTAATTTAATAATTCCTAACATGTCCGAGTAACCATTAAAATTCTTGGATGGAATCAAAACTTTCAAATTATATTTATTTTCACATTTATAATTCTAATTATTTGATTATTTCATTAAATAGGAAAATAATGCATCATTATTGTGTCATAAATAAATTTAATTATTAAATTTCTAAAAATTATAAATAAAATCCCATTATGTAGGAAATATTTTTATCTTTCTAATGAATATTTATAGTCGAAAATATTACATATATAACCTTATGTAAAAAAATTGGTTTTCTAAAAGATATATGCTTATCAAATTTTTGTATTTACTTTAACTAAATTAATATAATGTGTCATTGTCACTTACTAGTGGATCCATGGGGTCCCAAAATCGACCCAAAGATGCCCATGGTCGGACATGTATCAACCAATAGAGTTAGGACACGTTTTAGGTTAATTTATTATAATGATAATATTATTTGTTTACCCTTATTTACCGGATTTACCCTTTAACGATGGTAAATAAAATGTTTAACAAAGTAATTATTCAAAATGTCTACAAATAAAATTTACCTATTTAAAGAATTTGGACCACTTGATTACAAATACAGAATAAATTTTTCTAAATTCAAAACACAGAAGTGGGTATTACAAAAAGCGTGTTTTTAAGAAATAATAACTTTCAACAAATTGACACTTGTTTATGTCCGGTTTAAATGTGAAATTACGTCCAATGACCAACATTGTATTAAATGGTAAAAATATATTATTAATATACTTTAAACCACTCAAATTCATAATTTATCACTATTAATTGTTTTTATTAAAAATGTTTTTTTTAATTAAAATTTAGTAATTTTTACTATTCATCAAAATATGAAAGTTATCAAAAATGTACCAAAACGTCACCCTAAGATAATTTCGATATTCCGAATCCAAAAATGAAGTCCATTTTGAATCATAAAATGTATAAAATTTTAAAAAGTGGGTATTAATATACATAATATCTACTTTGATTGGTTGTGGTGTGTGTTAGAACTCTAAGTTGTGTACAACACATGCTACTGTATTATTCAAAGTGAAGTATAATGTGGAAGCTTGGGGTGTTACATTCTCCCCTCCTTCAAATAATTTCATTCTCAAAATTTCTAGAATACTAATGCATCAATATACTCGGTTGGTTCTTCATTATATGTTCCTCTGAATGCCACATTACCTCTTCCATCTTATGGTTTCTCCATAGAACTTTTTCCGGATGATTCGTCTGGTTTCTCAACACTTGTTCTCTCGTATCAAGAATCTTGACAGGCTCTTTGCAATAAGACAGATTGGGTTCCACTTATAATTCCTCATAGGTGAGTACATGTGTTGGGTCAGTCATGTATGTTCTCAACAGTGATACATGGAACACATCGTGAACTTCGGAGGGACTTGGCAGCATTCCCAAACGGTAAGCTATATCCACAATTCATTCTAAAATTTTGAACAGTCCGATGTACCTGGGACTCAATTTACCTTTCATACCGAAACGTATAACTCCCTTCCCTAGAGATACCTTGAAGATAACATGATCTTCCCCATGAAATTCCAAATCCTTCATTCGCTTATCGGAATAGCTCTTCTGCCTACTTTGAGCTGCTTTAATGTGGTTTTGGATTACCTTCACCTTTTCCATCGTTTCCTCCACCAGTTCTGGGCCTATGAGTTTTCTTTCACCAACATCATCCCAACAGGTTGGTGTGCGACATCTCTTTACATATAATGCTTCATATGGTGAAATCTGAATACTTTAATGGAAGATATTGTTATAGGAAAATTCTACCAAAGGTAAATATTGATCCCACATACCTTGAAAGTCAGGTGAGCATGATCTCAACATGTCTTATAAGGTTTGAGTAGGCTTTTCTGATTGTCCTTCTGTTTGAGGGTGGTAGAAAGTGCTCAAGAAAAGTTCAGTATCCAAGGCCTTCTGAAAACTTTTCTATAATCATTATGTAAAACGGGGATCACTATAGCGACCCATACATTACATACATGGTTAATACATCAAAATTTAAGCATACTTATTACAACTTATAACAAAACCATGAAATTACCGTATATGTATAGTGACTTTAGAAACTGGGAAACATAAACAACGGGTTCATAAAGCATCTACAATGTCTCCAATTAATTTCAGAATATCTATAGTCCCTTTTTGGCATATCTTACGTAATACCCTTCTTCCTAACCTGGGGAAAGAAAACATACAAAAGGGTGAGATCAAATGCTCAGTAAGGGTAAACATAAGAAATATCAATCACATCAAATTCATAATAACATAACATTTTGGAAATCTTACCCTACAAAAGAGATCATAATTTCATAACATGGGATAAATCACGGTAGTGAAATGTAATCCCAAAAATCATAACTTAAAACATTAAACATTTTGTCATAAACACATAATCATAGAGAAACATTTATTATTATTAAAGACTCATTTCCAAGACTATCTTAGTGGAAAAAGTCCATTTCTGAACCGAGTTCACTCCTCATTTCAGTCCTTTTTCACTAAAACGGTTTAACCTGCCATTCCAGCCATGTCTATCTCATGAGATATAAAATCTTTACCCAATGCATTGGAGGGAGATATAGGTCCCACCCATCTCATAATGATATCATTATTATGTGTGCCAAAAAATCATAAATCATATATCATTGCATAACCCATGTAATAAAAATGGGATTCTTAAACATCGTGACATAATAAAACAATTCATATAAGATAAATAAATTCATAAAAATAATTCCAACACAACATAATAAAATCAATGTAATAATAGGGATTGAAACAGAACCCTATATTATCTTAGATGGAAAATAATTTTGATAAAACACTTGAACTCCATTCTTGAGGAAAATATCCTTTCTACTTCAAAAACATTTCTCCTTTCTTAACATGTCATACAATTTTAAACTAAAATAAGTTGATTAAAAATAAACCTGAAAAATTGTAAGGGAAGCTTCTTGGAAATAATTTTTTAAAAATCCATTCATGTCGTATAATTTAAAAAAACATTCTTCTCATACTTTTGTCGGAAAAGTCAAATAGTAACTCGTACGAAAAACTACAAGAGATTCCTTTCATATCATTTACTAAAGACTCACCGAAGGGTAAAATTGGATTTAAACAATTGTATGTGGATGGAAACAATATTTCATATTGAGGGAACATGGATGTGGATGATAAAATACAACCCAGTAAATACCAATGTATAAACAATCTCGGATAAAAATGAGATTGTGATATTTTCCCTTACCTTAGGTCTGATTTACTTTGTAAGTGTCCAAACCTCTTGTATAATGATTTAAATAAAGTTATTGACTTATTCCAGAATCATAATTATTGTTATGATATCATATATGGACATATTCTTAGCTTCTTATTAGTAATATTTCATTACTACTTGTTATTCGGGTGTTTATTACTTTTTGTTCTTATGTGTGTTTTGTCGAATAAATTCTTATTCTTATATTTAGGTTATAGATACATCATTTCCAGAATGGTATTAGTGTACTATATATCATATTTATTCATTAAATTAATTTATATAATAATTATGCAATGAATATCTTGTAGAACGAATCACATCACAATGTGGAGACAGAATTCCGTACGTACGAACGAGCGATGATATAGTTCACATGATAGTGGAATTGGGTTGGAGTGTATGTATACTATTTCAGAATCAATAAAACATTAAAATAATCATATATAGTTATTTATTTGCACCATTATACCCATCCAAGTAAGTTGGTTATGGAAAATAGATTACACCACAGCGTGGAGACAGTATTCTGTACGTATGCACGCGCGGTGATTTCATTTTCCGTAGGATGGATAGATGGTGAAATAGGGTTGTTTCATACTTATAATAACATATAATTATATGATTGATACAGATGTTACTAATTCATAATTAAAAAACTAAAGAATAAGATGTGGAAGAAGAAATAAAGTTGAATGAATCAGTAACTGACATTACCTCTTCTTTGAAGCGCCTCTTTGAGACCTCATCTTAGGGCACTAAAATTGGTCTTCGAAGAAGACCAAGACATCTCAGATGTTTATAGGGAAGTGTGTAAGTGAAATGGACATGGATTGGCCGAGGATGAAGGCTCAAATTTGTGTGAGGAGGAGAGGGAGGAGGTTCCCTTTTATAAGGGAGGAGAGGGGAACCTTTGGAAATATAAGAAATATTAGTTTATATTAAATCCCAACCCCACATAAAAATGTACAAAATGACTCATATCTGAAGATTAGATGAGATAGGGTTGTAATATCATAAACCAATAATATTTAGACATGTTTGGAATTTATTTTAAACATTATCAACTTGATTTATCCGTATTTATCAATTTAATGTTATTTCTGGTAATAATATTCTAAATTTGAAATTATTATAAATAATTACATATGTGTTGTGAATTTTCCATAATTTGACACTTTATGACATTTTCGACCATATAAATATTTTTTAAATATTTTTTTTTATTTTTAAACAATTTTATAATATGTTAATTTTATAAAATAACAATTCTGTCAATTTTGACACTATTAATTTATTTTAATTCAAATAAAATTTATACAGACGATATGTTCGAAAACAATGCTTTAATAGATTCATAAAATGTCATTTTTATCTAGAAAATTAGTGGTTCGCATTAAATAGTTCATATAATATTTATTTTAATATTTTCAAAACCATTTATTTGATATATTAATTAATAAAATAATTTCGACAACACTATTGTGTCATAATTAATTATAATTATTTAAGCCCTAAAAATTCTAAATAAATTCCTATAATGTAGATAATTTTGTTATCTTCCTGTAGACTATTCACGTTCGAAATTCCATTATTATTATCACTAAATTAAAATTATTATACTTATAAGATTAAAGAAAGTGACATGTTGTCACATTCTTTGATTTTAATAATAATTAAATTATTTTCATAGACAAAAGTCCATTAATTTAATGTAATCCGACCCTTAGGTGATATGGGTCTCCTTTTAGTCAACCAATCAATTTTTTTCAGGTGTTAGGGTAATTTTATAATATTATATTTACCCTTAATTACCCGATTTACCTTTAACTATGGGAAATAAAATTTATAGTAGTTACTATTCATAATGCCCAAAAATTAAAAGTAGCCTATTAAAATAATTTGGGCCCACTGATTCCAAATATGTAATCCATTTTTCAAAATTCAAAACATATAAGTTGCAGTAATTAATTTAAAAAAAATCCTGTTGGTAAGAAAACAGGTTTTAGAAGTTAAAACATTGCCAAAAATTGAAATGTTTTTAACTATGAATTCAATGTGAAATTAATGCTAATGACATATATTATATAAAATGGTAAAAATATATTCTATTTATAATTTAAAACCATTCAATATTATAATTTAACCATATAAATTATCTCAATGAAAAATGTTGTTTTTAATTAAAAATTAGCGTATTTTTACTATTCAACAAAATATGAAATTTATTAGAAAAATATCAAAAAATTATCCAAAGTAAATTTTTATACCCTGATTCAAAAAAAGAATTTTATTTTGTCAAATTGAACTTATAAACATGTAAAAAACTAGATTTAATGTGGGTGCACCATCAAAAGGCGGCAAAACTGCATTTTTTGAAAAATACTAATTTTACCCGAAAAATTACTTTGTTCTCTTACCATGTTCTAGAAAATGTGTAATATGAATTATAAAATTCAACATGTAGTTAATACTATTCAAGAAGGATAGTTCATAATAATATATCGTTGTTTAGTGAAACCCGGTGTTGCGTACTACACACGGTATCGAGGAAGGTTGTGATTAGATGTAATGCAAGACAAGTCCGTATTGTGTGTTGTGAAAGATTCCTTTGGTGTTGCATATAACATAAGACGTAAAAAAATAATTTCTCATAAAATCTCAGGGTGTTACATTCAACCCCCCTAAAAATGAATTTCTCCCTCGAAATTTGTCACTTCATGACAAATAGATGAGGATACCTCTCCCTCATCATATCCTCTAGTTCCCATGTAGCTTCTTCTAATTGGTGGTTCCTCCATAAAACATTCACCAAGCGAGTGGTATTGTTCCGTAGGACTTTTTTGCTACGATCCAAAATCTCTATCGGTTGTTCTTCATAGGAATGATCTTGCACAAGCTGTACAACTTCTGAGCTGAGTACATGTGAAGGATCAGGTATGTACTTTCTCAGGAGAGATACATGGAACACATCGTGAACTTCATAGAGATTCGGTGGAAGCACAAATCGGTAAGCTACCTTCCCAACACAATCCAGAATTTCAAAAGGACCGATATATCTAGGTGTCAACTTTCCCTTCTTTCCAAATCTAATGACCCTCTTCCAGGGAGATATTCATAAGAATACTTTCTCACCCACTTCAAACACTAGGTCTTTTCATCGGTTGTTGGCACAACTTTTTTGTCGACTCTGAGCTGCTCTTATGTGTTGTTGAATAGATCTAACCTTTTCTATCACTACATCTAAAAATCAGGTCCTAATAGCTTTCATTCCCCAACTTCATCCTATCAAGTTAGAGTCCTGAATTTCTTTCCATAGAGAGCTTCATAAAAGGGCCATCTGAATACTGGAGTGAAAGCTATTATTATAAAAAAAATTCCACCAAAGGTAGGTGTTTATCCCAACCACCATTGAAATCTATAGAGGA
Organism: Viscum album; assembly: GCA_963277665.1. Taxonomy (NCBI): domain Eukaryota; kingdom Viridiplantae; phylum Streptophyta; class Magnoliopsida; order Santalales; family Viscaceae; genus Viscum; species Viscum album. Next base: position 1,859,905,875 of record OY728133.1, on the reverse strand, counting down.
AGTTCTCAACATATCTTCTAGAGATTGAATTTTTCTCTCAGACTGACCGTCTGTCTGAGGATGATATGAAGTACTGAAACTCAACTCTGTATCCAGAGTATGCTGAAGACTTTACCAGAACTTTGAGGTAATCCTCTGATCCTGATCAGATATAATTGAAAGTTGTACTCCATGCAATATTACCACTTCTTTTACATATATCCTGGCATGATCATCTAGAGAGAAATCCTCTCTAATAGAAATGAAGTGTGCAGACTTTGTAAGACGATCAACTATGACCCAGATTGTATTATTTCCTTTGGATGTTTTAGTAAGTCCAGTGACAAAGTCCATGGTGATTTTTTCCCATTTCCATTCTGTTATGGGTAATGGTTGTAACACCCTGTTAGACTTCTGTCTCTCAGCTTTAACTTGTTGACCAACAAAGCATCGAGAGACATATTCATCAACATCTATTTTCATGCCATCCCACAAGAAGTACTCTATTAGGTCCCAATACATCTTCGTGCATCTAGGACGAATAGAGAATGATGAACTATGAGCCTCATACAACAGCTCCTACTTTAATTCGGGGATGGGAGGAACACAAACCCGATTCCTAAACCTTATTATCCCATCACAATCATGTTTGAATTCAGGAACATTTCTCACCTTCTTTTGTAACTCGACATCATCTTTTTGTGCCTCTTGAATCCTCACATGTATAGATGGTTGAACATTCATTTGTGAAATATAAGATTTCTCCCCTTCCATTAAAATTCCAAGATCTATACTTTGTAAATCCATAAATATTGGATCTTTTGTGATCCTCATCATGGATAATCTAGCATGGTCTTGTCAACTTAATGTGTATGCTACCTTGTTTTCTTTTCCAGGGTGGTAATGAATTGAGAAGTCATAATCCTTAATCAGCTCCAACCTTCTTCTTTGATACATATTCAGCTTCTTTTGGTGTGAAAATATACTTTAAACTTTTGTGATCAGTATAAATATCACACCTTTCACCATAAAGGCAATGCCTCCAAATCTTTAATGCAAAGATTACCGCAGCTAACTCCAAATCATGAGTTGGGTAATTTTGCTCATGGATTTTCAACTGTCGTGAGGCATAAGCTATCACCATATCATTTTGCATGAGAACACAGCCCAGTCCCTTCTTGGATGCATCACTATAGATCACAATCCTTTCTCCAATGCAATGTAGTGTGAGGGAATGTGCACTGGCTAACCTTATTTTTAGCTCTTTAAAATTTTCTTCACATTCCTCCGTCCAAAAAACTTAAATACTTTTTGAGTGAACTTGGTGAGTGTGTAGATAACCTTGAAAAATCTTTCACAAAACGTCGGTAATATCCATCCAAACTAAGAAAACATTCGATCTCAGTTACTTTTTCTGGTCTCGACCATCTTTCGATAACCTTTGTTTTTGCTGGATCCACAGATATCCCCTCTTTTGAGATTATGTGACCCAAAAATGCAACTTTTTGAAGCCAAAATTCATACTTGGTAAATATGGAATACATGTTCTCCTTTCTTATGGTCTTTAATACAATTCTAAAGTGATCTCCATGTTCTTCCTTTCTCTTTAAATAGACAGGAATATCATCTATAAAGACTACCACAAACTGATCAAGATAGTCTCTAAAGACTCTATTCATCAGATCCATGAAGATAGCAGGGGAATTAGTAAGACCAAATGGCATCACTATAAATTCATAGTGTCCATACCTTGTACGGAAAGCCGTCTCTGGTATATCCTCCCTTTTGACCCTTAATTGATGATACCCTAAACAATGATCAATCTTGGAAAAGTATTGAGATCCGCGTAGTTGGTCAAATAGTTCATCAATGCATGGGAGAGGATATTTGTTCTAGATAGTGATCTTGTTAAGTTCTCGGTAATCAATGTAGAGTCTCATTGATCCATCTTTCTTCTTAACAAACAGAATAGGTGCTCCCCAAGGTAACTCAGTAGGGCGTATGAATCCTTTATCAAGATTCTCTTGGAGTTGCTTCTTCAATTCCTGCAACTCAATTGAGGCCATTATATAAGGTGTCTTTGAAGTAGGAAAAGCACCTGGTACGAGTTCAACTGAAAACTCAACAACACGATTTGGTTGAAGACCTGGAAATTCCTCCAGAAAGACATCATCAAATTCCTGTACAATGGGAATATTATTAATCGTGAGTTTATCTCCAACCATTTGAGATAAATAACCATCATTTAGTGGAATCAAGACTCATAAGATAGAAGAAATTTCCACTGGAAGGTTATGTTCATCCTTGCATCGATAGACGATCATAGATTGATCTGGAATATGAAATGTGACATCCCTTCTTTGGAAATTGATATGAGCTTCATATAAAGAAAGCCAATCCATGCCAAGAATCACATAAAATTCCACTATAGGAAGGTTCAAAAGATTTTCAGGAAGCACTTTCCCACAAACTTCAATCGGAGAAGAATTGTAAACTTTTGATGAGACTGTTGTGCCATTGGGAGTTGTCATAGCCAACTCACCATCTAATTGTTGAGGTAATACGGTGATACCCTTAGAAAATTCTTCAGAAATAAAAGATTTGGTGGATCCAGAATCAAATAAAACATTTTCTACTTTAGAGTGGATGGTAAGTGTACCTCTCACAACTTCATTGTCGTACTCCACATCGCCGATAGTAATTGCATGTGACTTTCCATTGTCTTTGGCCTTAAGAGTTTGTTGACGTCGATCATAAAAAAACCCTTGGATTTGGGCATTGATTGGAATAATGACCCATCTCCTTGCACTTGAAACATTGAAGTGTAGTAGGTTCATTATATGTATCCCTTCCTTTGTTTGCATCATTAGACATCCTCTTCCCATTATTTCGACATTCAATTGCCCGATGATATTCTTTTCCACACTTATAACATTTTCTTGTCCCATTAAGAAAATTTCCTCCATGTTTCTTTCCACACTTTGAGCATAAGGGAAAATCATCTTCTTTTCAGTGTGGTCTTTAGATTTTCTTTTGAATTTCATTTTCCTCTTCTTATCAAACCCATGTGACTGATGGGTTACCCCAATCTCCATCTCAACCTTAAGAGCACATCGAATAAATTACTTGTAGTTATTGAAGTCCCTTATGGCTAACGCCCTTCGAAGACTTGGTTTTAAGCCACTAAAGAATCAATCGATCTTACTCTAAGGTTGGATAATAATTCTGGAAGCGTACCTTTCAAGTCTTATAAAATTTGCTTCATTGGTACCAACAGATTCATCATCCTTTTGATTTAGTTCAAGAAACTCCTTCTCCATCTTTGTTGGAAGAATACTAGGGAAATACTTATTGAAAAATAAGTTCTTGAACTCCTCCCATTCCATGGACTCAATTTCATCCCTTTTCCTCGTATTCATAATAAGATTCCACCATTAATCTGCATCACCTTCCAAATGATACACTACTAAGATGACATTATCATGTTCAGAACATGGAAGAACTGAAAATATCTTTTTAGTGGTACTGATCCATTTTTCATCCAAAAATGGATCAGAAGACCCGCTGAATAAAGGTGGATGCTGCCTCATGAAAGATTCGACAGAATGTTGCTCCTTCCTTTTCTCATTTGGAAGTCCTACATGATTCATAGCTTGAGAAAGTAGTGTGAGCATGGCTACAAGATTTTTCATTCCAGCTCCCATAATGTTTGGATGCTCAGGGGGACAATCATTGCATTGCCCGTCGCATTCCACATTAACACAGTTTTTTCGGGTTCCATCGATTGACTAAAACCAAGAAAAATAGTGTGAGAAACACTAATTATAATAGGAAAACCACATAATCAAGAATAAAATTTCACACTTAAGGTCTTATCATAGGTTGTTAATGGACATTTCTAAAACACTAAGATTGTATTCTATACTTAGACATATCCTTAGATTTATTACTAAGGATTTCACATCCTAGTTTCCAAAGGTTGACTATACCTTTCCTCTGATACCAACTATAGAGACCCATTATTTACATACATGGTTAATACATCAAAATTGAATCATATTTATTACAACATATAACAAAACCATGAAAGGACTGTATTGGTATAGTGTCTTTAGAAACTGGGAAACATAAACAATTGGTTCATAAAGCATCTACACTGTCTCCCATTTATTTCATCATATATATAGTCCCTTTTTGGCATATCTTACTTAATAACCTTCTTCCTGACCCGGGGAAAGAAAACATACAAAAGGGGGATCTCAAATTCTTAGTAAGGGTAAACAAAAGAAATATCAATCACATACAATTCATAAGAACATAAAATTTTGGAAATCTTAACCTGCAAAAGAGATCATAATTTCATAACATGGGATAAATCATGGTAGTGAAATGTAATCCTAATAATCATAACTTAAAACATTAAACGTTGTGGCATACACACATAATCATAGAGAATAATTTCTTATTAGTCAAGACTCATTTCCATGACTATCTTAGAGGACAAAGTCCATTTCTGAACCGAGTTCACTCCTCGTTTCAGTGTTGTTTCACTGAACCGGTTTAACCTGTCATTCCAGCCATGTCTATCTCATGAGCTATAAAATATTTAACCATTACATTGGAGGGAGATATAGGTCCCACACATCTCATAATGATACCATTCTTATGTGTGCCACAAAATCATACATCATACATCATTGTATAACCCATGTAATAAAAATGGGATTCTTAAACATCGTGATGTCATAAAATAATTCATATAAGATAATGGAATTCATAAAAATAATTCCATCACAACATAATCAAATAAATTTAATAATAGGGATAGAAACATAAACTTCTATTATCTTAGATGGAAAATAATTTTGATAAAACACTTGAACTCCATTCTTGAGGAAAATATCCTTTCTACTTCAAAAAAAATTTTCCTTTCTTAACATGTCATACAATTTTATACTAAAATAAGTTGATTAAAAATAAAAATGAAAACATGTAAAGGAAGCTTCATGGAAATAATGTTTTAAAAATCCATTCATTCCATATAAGTTAAAAACATTCTTCTCGTACTTTTGTCGGAAAAGTCAAAAAGTACCTCGTACGAAAATTTACAAAAGATTCCTTTCATATCCTTTACTAAAAACTCACCGAAGGGTAAAATTGGATTTAAAAAATTGTAGGTGGATGGAAAAAATATTACATATTGAGGGAACATGGATGTGGATGATAAAATACACCCCAGTAAATACCAAAGTATAAACAATCTCAGATAAAAAAGAGATTGGGATATTTTCCCTTACCTTAGTTCTGATTTGCTTCGTAAGAGTCCGAACCTCCTGTATAATGATTTAAATAATGTTATTGACTTATTCCAGAATCATACTTATTGTTAGGATATCATATATGGTCATATTCTTAGCTTCTTATTAGTAATATTTCATTACTACTTTTTATTTGGGTGTTTATTACTTTTTGTTCTTATGCGTGTTTTGTCGAATAAATTCTTATTCTTCTCTTTAGGTTATAGATAACTCATTTACAGAATGTTATTAGTGTACTATATATCATAATTATTCATTCAATTCTTTTATATAATCATTATTTAATTAATATCATGTATAACGAATCGCATCACATCGTGGAGATGGTATTCCGTACATACGCACGAGCGATGATATTGTTCCCATGACCGTGGAATTTTATTGGAGTGTATGTATACTATGTCAGAATAAATAACATATTAAAATAATCATATATAGTTATTTATTTGTACCATTATACCCATCCAAGTAAGGTGGTGATTGAAAATAGATTACACCATGGCGTGGAGACTGTATTCCGTACGTACGCACGCGTGGTGATTTCATTTTCCGTAGGATGGATAGATGCTAAAATAGGGTTGTTTCATACATATAATAACATATCAGTATATGAGTGATACTGATGTTATTAATTCATAATTAATCAACTAAATAAGAATAAGTGAAAGAAGAAATAAAGTTGAAAGAATCGATAATGGACATTACCTCTTCTTTGAAGCTCCTCTTTGAGACCTCCTCTTAGGGCACTACAATTGGTCTTTAAAGAAGAAAAGGACCTCTAGGATGTTTCTAGGGAAGTGGGGAAGTGAAATCCCCAGGTATTGGCCGATCTTGAAGGCTCAAATTGGTGTGAGGAGGAGAGGGAGGAGGTTCCCTTTTATAAGGGAGGAGAGGGGCACCTTTGGAAATATAAGAAATATAAGTTTATACTAAATCCCATCCCCACATAAAAACTTGCAAAATGACTCATATCTAAAGATTGGATGAGATAGGGTTGTAATATCAACAACCAATAAAATTTAGACAAGTTAGGAATTTATTTTAAACATTATCAACTTCATTTATCCTTATTTATCAATTTAATTTTATTTGTGGTAACAATATTCTAAATTTTAAATTATTATAAATAATTACATATGTGTTGTGAATATTCAATAATTTGACACTTTATGACATTTTCGACTATATAAATAATTTTTAAATATTTATATGATTTTTAAACAATTTTATAATATGTTATTTTTATAAAATAACAATAGTGTCAATTTTGACACTATTCATTTATTTGAATTTAAATAAAATATATACAGAAGAAATGTTTGAACAATATGATTTAATAGATTCATAAAATTTCATATGTATCTAGAAAAGTATAAGAGCACATTTAATAGTTCATATAATAATTATTTTAATATTTTTAAAACCATTTATTTGATATTTTAATTAATAAAATAATTTCAACATCACTATTGTGTCATAATTAATGATAATTATTTAAGCCTTAAAATTTATAAATAAATTCCTATGACGTAGATAATTGTATTATATGTCTGGATACTATTCATGTTTGAAGTTTCATTATGTTTATACTAAATTTAAATTATTATACTTATAAGATTTAAGAAAGTGACATGTTGTCACATTCTTTGGTTTTAATAATAATTAAATTATTTTCATGGAAATATTTCTATTAAATGAATCTAATCCGACCCTTAGGTGATATGGGTTGAATTTTAGTCATCCAATAGAATTTTGGCTGGGGTTAGGGTAATTTTATAATCTTATATTTACCCTTAATTACCCGATTTACCTTTCACTATGGTAAATAAAATTTACCGTAGTTAGTATTCATTATGCCCAAAAATAAAAATTAGCTTATTAACATAATTTGGACCAACTAATTCTGAATATTGAATCCATTTTTCCAAATTCAAAAAATATAAGTTGCAGTAATTAATTTAAAATAAATCTCGTTGTTAAGAAAACGGGTTTTAGAAGTTAAAACATTGCCAAACATTGAAATGTTTTTACCTAGGAATTCAATGTGAAATTAATGTTCATGACATACATTATATTAATTGGTCAAAATATATTCTATTTATACTTTAAAACCATTCAATATTATAATTTAACCATATCAATTATCTCAATGAAAAAAGTTGTTTTTAATTAAAAATTAGTGCATTTTTACTATTCATCAAAATATGAACGTTATCAGAAAATTATCCAAAATTTATCCAAAGTAAATTTTTATACCCTAATTTAAAAGAAGAATTTTATTTTGTCAAATTGAACTTATAAACATGTAAAAACTAGATTTAATGTGGGTGCACCATCAAAAGGTGGCAAAACTGCATTTTTTTTGAAAAATACATATTCTACACGAAACAATTATTTTGTTCTCTTACCATGTTCTAGAAAATGTGTAAGATGAATAATAAAATTTAAAATTTAGTTAATACTATTCATAATGGCTAGTTCATAATAATATATCGTTGTTTAGTGAAACCCGATATTGCGTACTACACACACTATCGAGGAAGGTCGAGATTGCGTGTAATGCAATCCAAGTCCGTATTGTGTGCTGTGAAGGATTCCATTGGTGTTGCGTATAACATTATACATAAAAAAATTCTCATAAAATCTCAGGGTGTTACAATCACGATCCAAAAAATTTAATAGGGGTACTCCATGAAGCCTCACAACATCATTAATATATAGTCTCGCAAGATGTTCAAGTTGTAAATCTTCTCTTATAGCATGAAAATGTGCTGACTTGGTAAGACGATCAACAATGACCCATATTGAATTGTTCCTTCTAGGATTATTTTGTAGTCCCATGACAATGACCATCGTGATATTATCCCATTTCCACTCCGGTATGGGAAGAAGTTGCTATACTTCACCAGGTTGTTGCCTTCCATCTTTCACTTGTTGAAAAACCATACTTCTTGACAGAAAATCAGCAATCTCCCCCTTCATGTTTTCCCACCTAAAATATTTCTTCAAATCTCTATATATTTTGGTTCTCCCAAGGTGTATAGAGAAATTGGAACTATGAGAATCGCCCAACAATTCACTTTTTTGATCACGTATATTGGGAACACAAAGTCTCTTCCCAAACATCAAAATTCCATCTTCATACACAAAGTCACTCAATCTCCCATCATTCACAGCTTTAGTCTTCTTTTGAAACTCTCCATCACCGGCCTGAGAACACTTTATCCATTCTAGTTAAGATGGGTTGGCATCCATTTGAAAAAGCATTGATGTTTCACCTTCCATGGTGATTCCCATATCCATCTTTACTAGATCCATGAAAATAGGATCCCTTTCAACTCTCATCTTATTAAAAACTTCATAATCCTTTTTACTCAAAGCATTCACCACCTAATTTTCCTTCCCAGGTGGTAGTGTATCGTGCAATCAGAATCCTTTAGTAGCTCAAGCCATCGCCTTTACCTCATGTTCAGTTCTTTCTATGAGAAAATTTACTTCAAACTCTTATGATCGATATATATCTCACATTTTTCGCCATAGAGATAATGTCTCCATATCTTCAAAGAAACTATTATAGTAGCTAACTCAAGATCATGAGTAGGATAGTTTTTCTCATGAATTTTCAGTTGTCGTGAGTCATAGGCAATAACTCTATCATTCTGCATAAGGACACAACCATGTCCTTTAATAGATGCATCACTATAAATAACGAACCCATCATTCCCTGATGGTAGAGTCAATATAGGAGCAATGAATAATCTTCTCTTCATTTATTCAAAAAATTCTTCACACTATTTTTTCCAAAAAAATTAACCCCATTACGTGTGAGCTTCATTAATGGGTTATCCAATCGGGCTAAATTCCAGAAAAAACATCAATAATAACCTGCTAAACCAATAACATATTGTACCTCAGTTATACTCATTGGTGCTGGCCATCCGTGGATTGCCTTGGTCATAGAAGGATTAACAGAGATTACATCCTTAGAGACAATATAGCCAAGATAAGAGATCTCCTGAATCCAGAATTCAGAATTGCTAAACTTCCCATATAATTCATGTCTTCTAAGAGTCTTCAGGATGATGCAAATGTGATTTTATTGACCTTTATAGATTTTGGAGTATTCCATGCTATCATCAACAAAAAACACTACAAAATCATTGATATATTCCTTGAAAACTTTGTTCATTATATCCTTGAATAGATATGGTGCATTAGTCAGCCGAAAAGGCATTACTGTAAACTGGTAATGCACATACCAAGTTCAAAATGTTGTTTTCGGAATGTCTTCCTTCTTGACCCAAAACTGATGGTATCTGGATGGTCAAACGTTGAAAATTATTGAGCTCCATTCTATTGGTCAAATAAATCATCAATGTGAGGTAGGGGATACATGTTCGTTATTGTTATAGCATTTCTTTCCCTGTAGTCGATACATAACCTCATAGATCCATATTTCTTCTTAACGAAACTGATAGGGGATCCCCCTTGAGAAACACTAGGGTGAATGAATCCCTTATTACTCAATTCCTCTGGTTGTTTATTTAGTTATACTAATTCTATAGTGGCCATTCTATAAGGGGTCTTCAATATAGGACTTGAACCAGGAATTAAATCAATGGAAAACTCAATTTCTTATTATGGAGTATGTCAAGGTAAATCATCCAGAAAAAGATCTATATATTCTTTCACAATAGGTACATCCTTTGTTTTAACATTCCTTTCCTCACCCATAGTTATTTCATTCTCTTACTACTTGATAATTGAATTTAGTGGAGCTACTGGGGGTGGATCAAGATAAGAATCAGGTGGTGAAAATTCTTCATTAATGATATGGTGTTCATTATCATCATCATTAAAAATTGTAACCTCCTACTTCTTACAATAAATTTTTTCATCATTTTCCAAAGGCCAATCAATACTAAGGATTATATGAAATTAAATCATGGCTATGATGATGAGATTAGCAGACAAAGAATATTTATATGCCCTAATGGGAACGGATCCATAGAACATTGTAGCAATGATACTTCCCTTAAGAGAGTTAACTAACAACTCCCTTATTAGATCAAATTGTAAATATCTAATTTTCATAGAAAACTAGGAATATATGAAACAATGTAATGTTCCAAAATCAAATAATTCATTTTTTAAACATGAGGAAACCATTAAATTTCCAGCCACCACATCTTTCAGAGCTTCTACCTCAGCAGTAGTGATTGCATAAGCTTGGCCATGATCCCTTGGCCTTTTCTAAGGTATGTTCACCTGACGCTTAGGGTATTCATTTTCATAATGTCCCATCTACCTGAAGTTGTAGTATTGAACATTAGTAGCTTCATTCTTCCCCTTGCAATCACAATCTTGGTGGCGTTTTTCACCACACTTGTAATAGACTCTCATTTTATTCATGAAAGTACATGGGTGTTTCTTCCCATATTTACTTGAGGATGGATAATCAACTTTTCCCTTCTTCACATTATTTCCATTTCTAGTGTGGTCAGTAGATCTATTCTTCCCTTTCATTTATTTAAATTCGTAAGACATAGGGAATTCTTTTTCTATCTTGATATCACTTGAGACAATATCTTCGTATAAAAATAAGGATTGTGAGACCAATTATCGACGGAGAAACAATTTTCACACATAAAGAAAATGATCAATCATACTTCTTGGGTTACGTATATAATCTACAACATACCTTTATAAGCATTTAAAGTTATCCTCATACTTTGCGACATTCTCATCCACCTATTTTCTCAGACTCAGAAATTGCCTTTCCATATCTGTTCAATGGTCACAAGGAAAGTATTTTTCTAAAAACAACTCTTAGAACTCCCTCCATTCCATATTTGATACATCATCATCTTCCTTCATGTTTTTAATCAATGACCACCATTTATCAGCATCTCTAGTGAGGCAGTAAACATCCAGGATAACTTTTGACCTTTTACTACTCCCCAAGGCATGTAATATTTTCTCTAAATAATTTATCCATTGCTTAGCTACTAAGGGATTTGTACTCAAATTTAATGTTGGTGGGTGTTGCCTTATGAAGAGATCTATCACTGATCCTCCACACTGCGGATCAAGGTGCTCCATATGGGTAAGGGTATTATTTATAACCAGAGTGAGTTGTCCCAGTATGGTGATTAGATGATTAGCACCAGTTGCATCACGAGATCCACTATAATTATCTTGAGCAGTAGGTAAATCCTTACATAGAGTGAATGCATTGATACGGTTTCCATTTCTTCCACTAGGAGCAATTTATAAACAATGGCATACACTAGATTAGTTTATGAATCGCAATACATAAATCCAAACTTGTAAAACACTTAACATAAATTAAATAGATTATGGATATAATCCATAATCATAAAAATGTTTTACTTGAGGAAGTATATTATCATAAACCCTTCATAATGGTTTGTTAAGAAATTGATAATTATCCTAAGTATATCTCCCAGGAATGTCCGAACCAAGAATGCAGCATGGCCCATTGTCGTGCACCAGTTCTCGTTTGAGTCTAGCTCAAAGCGGTGTTTTTCGGTTTTACCCTTAGGTACATCTATGCTAGTGCAACCTCTACCGGCTCGTATCCAGACAGGGATGTATTGCTTGTAAAACTAAAAAAATCTCTATAATACCAAAATTCTAAGAAGTTCTTCTATACTAATCCTCAATGTCCATCTTAGGTCTATGTGCCCTAATCAGACTTTATCTAAATCTAGCTTCCACGGTTTGTAGAAAACTTTCTCTGATACTAACTTTAACGCCCCGACCTCAGTTACCTAGAGTCGGTGCATTATTACATAACATTGGAATGATCACAAAAGAACATGTCTCGATAGGCTTATTAGTTTATCATCCTTGGAATCACTAGATACATTCATAAAGAATACATTGTATCATAAAGTGAAAAATTACAACATCATCTTGTCTCCATAGTCCACACTCATATCCCCTCATTCTATCCATGTAGGTCATTTAAAAAATACTTCTTCCTATCATGGAAAAAATAAAACATAGAAAGGGGTGAGCTTAGATGCTTAGTAAGGATAACAATATAGTAGAACCTTTCATAAATAAGAATAAACATTTAAGGCAATGTATAACTAAAACAAAATCCTTTTAAACTTGAACATCAGTATAATATGGTAAAAATAAAATGAAATATTTTCATTTACTTATTCACGTGGATATTCTACTTGTTGAATAATCACATGCAATATCAATAACCACTTTTATATTGGTGGAATGCATAATTCTAGAGTATCATAACTAAATAGTCAAGGCCTTGTGCCAAGACTACAAATAAGATTTTTTCAAGGCATTGTTCCAAGACACTAGTTTGTCTCATGAGACCTACCGATTCAATTAGGATCTATAGAGGGCTCCACCTGTCACTTATTATGTGCAATTCATTCCTCATATGAATAGGTTTAAACATAACATAAAAATTCATATTAAAACTAGCATACGAAATGTCAATACATTCTCCATAAACCATGAATGATATAAAAATAACACACCAACAATAAAACATATTACAAAACCTTCAATAAAATATGGATGTTTTGTATCATAATAAATAAACTTCAAATAAGCTTAACATCCATCAATGGATGTTGACATTGATGAAATCAAAACTATTTGAGAGATGTATTTTTTTAAATCATTTAAAAGTCACATAATTATAAACGAAAAAATTTACTTTGAAAATATTCTTATAATATTTTAAGGGAATCATTGATGATTTTATAATGGTGTAAAATTTCCGCACATATCGTATATGTTAAAAAATAAATTATTACCATAATTCTGTTGAAAAGGATAAAAAGAAACTTCTTTGGAAAACGACGGAACGATTCCTTTATAAGCATCATATAAAAAGTAAAACAAGGGTATAAATGACTTTATCAGATAGTCTTTAAAATAGTATGAATGATTTGAAATACATTTTTAAGAGACATGGATGTGGATGATAAGGAGGTCCCATTAGATAATTATGTATAAACAACCTCAACTAATTAAGAGATTGTGAAATAAACCCTTACTTTGCACTTTTCCTTGGTTGAGGGTAGTTTAACCTCATGTATAACGTTGAAATAGTTGTTATTAAATTATAAATGTATCATATACATTAATATGATATCATATATGATTTTTTAACATTTCATTGTTAATAATATATTAGTATTATCCTTGTTTCGGGTGTTAACTTACTCGTATTATTTTATATGTTTTGTTACATAAGCCATGTTTGTAATAGATAGGTTGTATCTTATTCATATCCAGAATGATATCAAGTCCTTAAACATTATTTTTAATCATCAAATGAGAATTAGACTTGAATGGATACGTTGGGGAATGAATCTAATCACGTTCGTGGAGACGGTAGTCCGTACGTACACACAAGCGACAATATCATACTTTTGATATTAAAATAACATATAATTGGATGGTATATCATATATACAGAATATTTATCGTGTTATATAAATTATTTAAATCAATTACACATCATTATCATACCCATCCAAATAATAATGTTTTGAATAACAATTACACCACGACGTGGAGACGGTAAGTCGTACACACGCACGTATGGTGACATGTCTTTCAAAGGATGGATATAATACTGAATATGGTTGTACCATATTTATAATAACATCATAGTATATAGAATATACTGGAATTATTATTTTAAAATTTAAATAACATAGAACTAATAAGTTGATGACGAAAGGAACCTGAAAGAGGGTGGTGATAACATTACCTCTTCTTCGGGTTCATCCTTTGGATTTGATCAAAAGTGATACATAGGATGGATTTCGGATAAAACTAAGGCATATTGGTTAAAGTGAGGGAAGTTTAGAGAATATTTGCGCAGGTTTTGGCCAACCCAAAAGGCTTTGGAGGTGTGAATTAGAGGGAAGGGGAGGTGCCCTTTTATATGAGGGGTGAGGGGAACCTTAGGAAAAGCTTGAAATATTATATTAAAATAAATTCATATCCATTTTCTAATTGCTACAAAGTGTATTTTTCAAAGGTTAAGGTGGGTATAGGTCACAAGCCATTCAAAAAATAAGGTTTATAGAGGTTTGGGTCACTATATTAACTTTTTCTTTTTGATTTAACTCTTAGTTAAATAGTTTGACATTTACCATGTCTCTTTGTATTTTTATATTATATTGTCAATAAACAAACTATAATCATCCAAGAGACCCCCATGTGGTCCATTAATAATAAAAATATCATTATAGGAGTCCTTTGGACGATCATTAGATTTATATGAATATAATATTAATTAATAATATAATATGTTTTTAAAAAACTGATTTCTGTCAATTTTGACAATATTTAATAATTGATTTTTGCTAAAGTCTTAACAACATTATTAATTCAAACCAAATTCATTTAAAAAATACTAACATGTCATACTAGCCAATAAAATTCATGAATGGAATCAAAACGTTGAAATTATATTTATTTTAACATTTATAATACTAATTATTTCATTCTTTCATTAATAAGGAAAATACTGCATCATTATTGTGTCATAAATAGATTTGATTATTCAACGTCTAAAAATTATAAATAAAATACCATTATGTAGGAAATCGTTTTATCTTAATAATGAATATTTATAGTCTAAAATATAACATATATAACCATCTGTAAAAAAATTGTTTTGCTAAAATATATATGCTTATGTCATTTTTTTATTTACTTTAACATAATTAATATAATGTGTCATTATCACTTACAAGTGGATCCATGGGTCCCAAAATCGACCCAATGATTCCTATGGTCGGAAATGTATCAACCAATAGGATTCGAGCACGTTTTAGGGTAATTTATTATTATTATAATATTATTTGTTTTCCCTTTTTTACCAGATTTATCCTTTAACCATGGTAAATAAAATATTTATCGAAGTAACTATTCAAAATGTCTAAAAATAAAAGGTACCTTTTTACCCAATTTGGACCTCCTGATTATAAATATTGAATCCATTTTTCTAAATTCAAAATAGAGATTTGGCAGATATTAATTTAAAATTAATTCCAATTTTGAAAACAAAAAACGTGTTTTTAAGAAATAATAACTATCAAAAGATTGACACTTGTTTATGTCCGATTTAAATGTAAAATTTTGTCCAATGACAAAAATTGTATTAAATGGTAAAAATATATTTTAAATATTATTTAAAACCACTCAAAATAAAAATTTATCACTATTAGTTAATTCGATTAAAAAAATTGTTTTTAATTAAAATTTAGTAATTTTCACTATTCATCAAAATATAAAAGTTATCAGAAATGTTCGAAAAATTCACCCTAAGATAATTTCGATATTCTAAATCCAAAAATTAAGACCATTTTGAATGATTAAATGTTTAAAATTTCAGAAAGTGGGTATTACTATTCATAACGGCTAGTTTGATTGGTTGTGTTGTGTGTTAGAATTCGAAGATGCGTACAACACACTCAATTGTATTATTCAAAGAGAAGCATACCTTGGAAGCTTGGGGTGTAACATTCTATATTCCATTTAATGATTTTTTCCTTTCCATTCGATAAATTTTCTTCTAATGTGGCTCAACATAACAATGTTGAAAAATGCTTTAGGTATATCCAAATATAGTGTAACACCTAAGTAATTGAAATTAAAAGCACCCTCTCATATTTCCAAATTATTTAGAATTCCACCTTTTCTATAAGGGTTAGAGAAATTTACAAAGTATATGAAATTTTTTTCCCAGCTAACCTCTTCTATAAAAACACGTTAATAGTGTATGAGAGTGTTCTTGATGTTTTTAATATTTTCCTATCTCCTTGAGTAAAAAATATAATTTCGTCAGTAAAAAAGTGATGTGAGGGTATTGTGGTACCTTAGGCATATTTAATAGTATGCAGTTCCCCTTTTCAACCATTTGATTCTAATTTCTACCCATGTAGTATTTAGAAATGTAAAAGACCATCATGAATAGAACCTAAGAGCCTATATTCACACGCAAAACCATCTTAATGAAAAAGTGTAGAGGGAATGAAATAGAAGATGAGAAATTGTTATAAATAAACCATACATGGGCGGAACTCTAAATAGAATGATATACACTAGTGTAAACTAAAAAGAAAAAGGGGTAAAATACACACCCAACCCAAAATGTTTCCTAACATGAAACCAACTTAAAATGTAAAATATCTTAGAGACCAGATCTCCCATATCTGAATCTATGACCACCATATGCAGTCTAAGAACCTTGTATCCCTATGCTCCTCCAAAGTCACGATCAACCTATTTGACATCTGCAATAGAAATGACACATATTAGGTGAATCCCACGCATCGGAAAATATATACATACCAAGTAAAATACCCCAAAATGTGTTAATGGGGATCATTAAAAAATACAAAAAAATTTGGAAGGAGAAGATATAGTAAGGTATAGTAAGAGAGTATTGCTCAACCCAGCAAAAGATTGATGGTGAACTCATCCAAACATAAGGAGATCAACATAGTGAGATGATGAACATATTTTTTTTCCTCACAACAGATAGAAGGAGAGTAGACTCATCCAACCCCAATAAGATAAACACAAAAATAAATTGGTATACCCCATGCATATTTTCCTCTCTTTGAAGGAGAGTATCCAAAATCTAATGAGTGGGTATTGAACTAGGATATGTGTGTGTGTGTGTGCTTAGTCAAGAATCCAAAATGTAAGAGTAAGGGGATCTCCATCCCACAGAATGTCTGAAGAATATGAGTATAAAACAATTCAAATGTAAGTCTATCTCTGATGCCCATCATCTCATGTGTCTTCCTCAGACACACAATTCTAAGGGACTAAGTCACCAAACATTGAAATTATCTTATTTAGGTGGCACTGACTCACCAGCAAGATTTTTATGTCATGTCATAGTAATGTGTCTTGATGGAGAATGTGTCCCTCTTTCTCGTGAGTCCAAAGGTATGTCCAACCATGCCTCATCCTTATGTCTTACAATTGAGTGTTTACTAGTATTTTTAGAGGATTTCATTCCTCGATGCGACCATGGTGTCCTACTCTGGTAGCCATCAAGGAACACCACTTCCCATCCCATTTAGAGGGTACCACTCAGGATAGTCAATGAGGAACTCCAATTTATATTCCTACTAGAGGGTATGTCTGGTGAGTCATTAGGGAGATTTCACTACCAAGCACAGCTGGATGGTTATGCATTGATGATGTCATTGGGTAATGACCTTCCCATCCCAGCTTGTGGTTAAGACCAGAATATCATGGAACTCCACTGCCCAGTCATACTAAAGGGTAAATATGAATGATCATCAGGGAATTCCACAAAACATCATAGCTATAGGGTAATAATGTAATGGCGAGGAACTCCATTACCCAGTCTGAGTAGATGGTAACTTGGAATGATCATCGAGGAATTCCACTACCCATCCCATATAGAGCGTATTCCCAATAATTTTCTAATGATTCTATATGATTTTTGATTTCATCGGGAGTCACCTCAGTGGATAAAAAAATCTAGAACATTTCACCTCTTTTTTTAAAAATACTTTTTCGAGGTTATTATCATGTTCTATGCTAAAAAACATAGGATATAGATATTGCGGGAAAACATATGAGTTCAAATGAAGGAGATACGATGGCTTGATGGCCGCTCGAAAGAGACCATGTATAACATAGTGTGAGAGGACCCACACAATTTGTGGTCCCTCTTCACTACGTATCTATGAATCTAGATGGTATATGGGTCACATGCATGTAGTGGTACACACTATGTAGATAGAATACATGGTATGTCCGATCTATCATGGTAATGGACTGTGTACTATGGTCATGTCCATGTACACAGACCCTAGGTCCGTGTACATTGAAACGTGGCATGTTGATCCGCAAGGGATACTGCATGTGTGGTCAACCTATGTTTGTGTTTTCTTACATGGAGTCCTCACCTGTGTGACCCATCACTTGGGTTATCCAACTAGTGAAGGGGTACACGTCATATTGGGGATAACTATGTGCTATGTCATCCTTATCTTATCCCAAACCCTTTCACCACTTTTGGGGAGGCTACATGTCATGTGTTCATCCTACTACATGGATTGTATTCAGGATTTGTAAAAAATGCACAACTTTTCTTCTGATCTTCATCCGTGTTTCAAATCTGGTCAACCAACATTAGATTTAATTGTGATTCTTCGTGAAATATTTTGATCTATCCTTAAATCATGCTAAACATCCGCCGTTCATTGTAAAATATCTCTCGTCGTCAATAAGATATTCATCAGATGTTTAACAAGTCGTCAGGCCTCTAATCATTGACGATATGTCCAAAAACCATTATTATTCTACCCATATGTCACAAAAATTCCAAATATATTATTTTCATGAATAATCAATGATGTTTCATCAATATTAAACATATTTGGGCACATGATCATGCTCGGGTCACCTAGAAACTATCATTCCAGGAACTGTGGGGTTCGAATGTCGAAGAACACATAGAATAGGGGAAGAAATGTTCCATGAACAATGGTTTAGAACATCAATATCCAAACATTCTTCTCCAAAAATTAAGAATTGGTCACCGAGTTAGAAATTAATGATCTAAGAAAACAAATTAATCCAAATTCAATTATTTTTACATAAAAATGTTTTCAAAGGTGCTGATTCATGAAAAAAGAATAAAAACACTCAACTATTTTAATATAAAGTCATAAAAACACCTAAATATGAGTCATGCTTCTTATTAGGATTGATCTTTAGTGAAGAACATATTTTCTAATAAGGGTGGAGGATTTGTTGTGTTCGATGTGCTTCGATCTTCCTTGATCAAATGGTTTTTTATCACTTGATCTCAATTCATCAAATGGATGCGGAAGAGAGATCTGACGATGGTGCAAGAATTACGAGGTAAACATGAAGAATACTCCCTAAGGATATATTCATAATTTTTTTATTAGATCAAAAGGAATTTAAATAATTAATTAATTAAAACTCTTAAATTCACCACTAACAAGATATGGGTCTGAATGTCTTGTGTCGGCTCATTTTATTTTGTTCTCAGGGTAAACACTATGTTCTAGACCCTACTGTGGTCTCGGATTTATGATCTGATCATCAATTTAAGATTAATCCAATTTTATTTGATTTACCATGAATGTAATGTAAAATAGTTAATATTTATATAAAATCATGTTTGGTCTCATCTTGCCTCATAATCACACATCGTATCAGCTCCATGCTCTGTAAATATATATATATATATATATATAAGTTTTATATAGAAATAAATTGTTCTCTACATCATTCCTTCCTTCAATATTTTCATCCCCAAAATACCTAAACTGGGAAAAAACTCGGGATACTGAATGGATATCTGGATCTCCCACTACCAGGATCAGTCCATATGTTTTCATGTTACCACTACATTTGAACCAATTGTATGGTCCATCCATGAAAGGCCCACTCATTTCGGTCCTTCATCACCACTAGGTTATCTACAAAGGTGGATCTATCCACGATTTCCATTTCTTCACAGTCAATGATGTGCATAGGGTCAACCACATATTTCCCTAGTTAAAACACATGAAAGGCTTTATGACCCCAGTCTAACTTTGGGGGTAGTATGAGGTTGTAGGAAACCTCACCAACCCTATGAATGATCCCAAATGTCGCAATGAACCTCAGGAATAGTTTTTCTCCTCTGATGACCATCATCATTCCACATAATGGGGAGACTCTAATGAATATGTGGACTCACTAATCAATCTCTAGGGTCTTATGGTAGAGTGGAAGATTTTTTTTATGAAATATTCACAAACGGTAGGTGATCCTTTCATTTTTGGATCAATTCCAACACAAAATACCTATGTATATCGTATATCACCTAGATAGTGTGCATAGCCTTCCCATCGGCCTGTGGTGAATGGTTGTACTCATCCTCATTTAGGTCCTAAATTCCTTCTACAGGCCTCACACAACTGTGACATAAATAAAGTATCATGATCAGAGGAAATTAGCAAGGGTAACCCATGAAAGAAGATGATCACTTGTATGTACAACTACCCCAAACTCTCCACCAAACTCTTCTCCTTGATGGAAAATAAGTTTGCCGACATTGTGAGTCTCTCTACTATCACCCAAACAGTGTTGTTGACAATAGTTGTGCATGGAAATCCTGTGATGAATTCTATGGATATGATGTTAAATTTTCAATCTGGGATCTCAAGATGCTATAATAGAACTTCATGAACATTATTCTTATCATAAAACTACTAACATGTGAGGCATCAAGATAAAAACTCAACTTCGCTTCATCTCATATCAAACCACCAAAAATGACACTAAATATCATTATTCATATTCCCCAAATCGAGATGTACATCTAATTTATATGTGTGAAACATCAGCATCACCTCATATTGCATCATGACTAGAACCACTAGTCTCCCCCAAAACAAGAAAATGTGATTCCCTAATTTAAAATACCCATCTTGTGCATCTTCTGTGGATATCTAATCATAAAATACATCTAAATCGATGTGTTCCTATTGGGAATCTCTCACACACTTGTGGAGAAAAATAGTGAAGACTATCAACTAAAGGAAAATTGTACCCACATACTCTATGAGGCTCAACAGCAAGGAATCTAACTGCTCAAATATTATTATACTAAATGATCATAATCATTTCTGCCAAGGGAATCTACTGCAACACTTCATTTCCCATGAGTATATCAATGTATTAGTCCAAGATTGAATCTATATAGAATCATTGTATCATGTTCCGATCTCTTTGAGAGAATACGTACCAAAGGCTCTAGTGGTCTATGTACAACACAATGTACTCTCCCAGAAGATAGTGTTTCTACTTCCACAGAGTGAAGACTACTGCCGAAAACTCTAGGTATTGATTCATATAATTATTCTAATGGGTCTCAACTTCCTTGACATGTATGTGATGGCTACCAAACATTGGATCAACACACAACCTATACCAGCTATTGAGGCATCACAATACAGAACCAAATCAATTCCTTCCATTGGTACTCTCAATACTGGATCACTTGTCAGCCTTCTCCTCAACTTCTCGAAGCTCCTCTGGCATTTCTCATAATTATTAAATTGAGGTTCCTTCTACATTAGGGAGATCGACAGTCCTATGATTCCATATAAGTCTACCAAAATATCATGTAGCACCCCACCATGCCATGAACGCTACGCACCTCCAACACATTTTTTTGTGGTTCGAAATAAAGAACTACCTCAATCAATTTTGGTTCCACATAAAATCCTTGTTTAGAAATGAAATGACCTGAGAAGTTAACCTCATGTATCTAGTACCATAACTTCAAGATCTTTCCATAATTTTGGTTCTCCCGAAGTAAATCTAGGACCATCCCCGAGTTCAGTGTGTGCTCCTCCTCTAGTGCAGAGTAGATGAGTTTTTGATTGATGAAGAAAAAAAAACAGGTCCAATTATGTCTAGAGGCTAGTTTCATCATATCCATAAAGTTAGAGGGAGGTTTTTTCACACCAAATGGAATCAATAGGAATTCATAGTGTTCATAGAGACATCATAATGACAACAGTCAAATATCATCCCTACGAACCATCAGTTGGTGGTTACCAGACCTGAGATTGATCTTGGAGAACCATCTAAAACATCACAAAAGATCAAAGAGGTAATCAATCCTCATCACAGGATACATTTTTTTTGTGGCCAGGTACAAGAGTTTTTATTCCATGAAAATATGTAGCTCCCATCCTCAATTTTCATGAATAGTACTTGATCTTCATACGGGACACACTGAGTATTATGGAAACATTCTCACAATGGTCATCCAACTACCACTGTAACCCCCAAATCTTATGAGGTTCTATTCGCTAATCCAAAAATTAAATCTGGGTAGTCCCTAGTTTCAAGTCAAAGGAATGCTTCATCTCCCACATCGGAGATAGTCTCAGAACATCCTCAGGGAATTAATCCATATAATCATTAACAAATAAAGGAAACCACATGTCAGAAAATCCATTTGTTCCCAGGATTACACTCACCAAATAATCGATGGTAGGATAAATACTCCTGTTTATAGTGTCCACATATCCCATTAAGTTATCTCTCTCTCTAGAAATGGATAATCATGTCCCATCAATGTGATGAAATTTGACTTGTCAGTGGTAATAGTCAATCTGGGATCGGACCATGGAAATTCTGTCCATAACTAATATGATTTAATATGGTTCCATCATGATGAAAATGTTTCCCTTTGAAACTCCAATCCTCCAAGTGATAGAACATACACCAAAAAATGAAAGATACTAAAGAATCATTCCCTGTAGAAACTTCGAGATGAAGTTGTTGTACTAACATCACTACTAGAAGCTCTAGTTATCACACCAGGAGTTGAGAGAAAATGGAATGATTGGAACCTAATTATACTAATACTTAAGAAATTGTATTATAAACATAGATCATACCTCAAATAATCTCATGTGAAGTAGGATCGTAAACATCCAAATCACATGGCTAATTGCAGCACTGACCGCCATCTCCCTAAGCATGACATGGGTGGGCTGGTGTTGGTGGTGGTGGAAGGATCTCATAGTGTAATTCTCCACCCATAGTTCTCCCTACACCTTTTCCCGCTATACCTATCTAAGGACCACCCTATCAATACTAAGTAGATCCTAGATCATGGTGTTGTATCTGTTGTGGTTGTCCATCAGCAATCATCCTAGGATAATATTTGCCTCTGGTCGGGCACTCACATTACATGCTTCCTCTCCTATCACATGTAAAGAACAACCCCACACTGTGTTTATCTAGTCCTATAACCTATCCAGGCCCATGAGACCATGTGTATGAGCTTGTTTATAAAGCATCTCATATTCTGAGATATCAAGAACCTTCCATTGGCTATATATGACTTGGCTCTATTACAAGCAATTCCAGCATCAGCTGCCTGGAGTCCCTCTGATATAAATCTCTCTTTCACTATTTCTCACTCTAATACCATAGAATATGAGGTCATAAAAAAGGTCCAATTATTGATTGGATATCTCTATGGAGTCCATAATCAAATTAAAATTATCATTGGTATACATCAAAAATAATGTCAAGAGTATACCACATATGGTCCTTGAACCTAGATATGTACTCAACCACTATCATCCCTCCCTTCGGTTGCTCCAAAAGATCCTATATCCAAACTAAATGTAAGAAGAATGGGTAATTATCTTCAAGAAACAGATGTGGGGAATCATCCCATGATAATTTCAACTCATCGTGCATCTATGTAACAATGTTCCACCAACACCCATCTAATCCATTGAAAAGAATGGCTTCCAAAGACACCCTTGTAATTTGTTGAGGTCTGAATAATCCGGAATGTATGGACCACCGACTTTATCCAATCTGTAACTCCCTGGCCCTAGTTACCCAGATTCGGTAAAATATTAAATAACATTGGCATTATCACAAGGGATCAAATCCCAAAAGTACGATCAATTTAGTAGCCTTGGAAATACTAGATACATATATAAGTTTTACATTACATTATGAAATGGAAAACAACAACATTATATATCCTTTGAACACATTCATATCCCTTAGACTATCCCTATAGGTCAGTTATTATATAATTCTTCACATCCTGGGAAAAATAAAACATAGAAAGGGGTGAGCTCAGATGGTTATTAAGGATACCAATATTGTGGAAACATTCATAAATAAGCATAAACAATAAAGATGATGTATAAGACTTAAAAATAAAACTTTTAAACTTAAACTTCAGCATAATATAGAAAATATAAATCATATAATTCAATTTACTAAATCACGTGGATATTATACTTGTTGAATAATCACATGCAATATCAATAGCCTATTTCTTAAGGATATAATGCATAATATCGGACATCGTAACCACATATTCAAGGCCTTGTGCCAAGACTAAAAATAATATTTTTTTCAAGACCTTATTAAAAGACACTATTTTTTCAAATGAGACCTACTAATGCATCAAAGAGCTATATCTGGATTCACCCATCACTTACTTAGTCCAATTCAGTCATCATATGTAAAATTTTAAATATAACAAAAACAGTCGTATTAAAACAAGCATACGAAATATTAATAAATTAACCATAAACCATGAATGGTGTAAAATTAACACATTCGTAGTTAAACATATCACAAAACCTTCAATACAATATGGATGATTGTATCATTATAAATCAACTTCAATCATGTATAAAACCCATCAATGGATATTGACATAGATGAAATCATAGTTATTTTATAGAAATTTATCTTTCTATTTTGAAATCATTTAAAAGTCACATAATTATAAAAGAAAGAATTTATTTTCAAAATATTATTATAATATTGTAAGGGAAGCTTCAAAGGAGTCATAACAGAAGAAAATAGTCATACCCTCCATATATTTAAAAAAATACATTCTTTTCTAAATTTTGTCAAAAAGGTCATAAGAGACCTTTTTGGAAAATGATGGAACGATTATTTTATAATAATTTTATAAAAAAGGGTATAAATTTATTTAACCTATAGTCTAGGAATTAGTAAAAAAATTGAAATTTATTTTTATGAAACATATATGTGGATTGTAAAGATGTCCCTGTAGATACTCATGTATAATCAACCTCAGATAATGAAGTGATTTTAGAATTATCCCTTACCTTGAATTTTCCTTGATTGTGGGTATGTTAACCTCATGTATAATAGTTAAATTATTTTTATCAAATTATAAAAGAACCACATACATAAATATGACATCATATATGATATTATAATATTTTTCTGTTAATAATATTCCACTAGTATCATTATTTTAGGTGTTAATTGATTCATTTTCATTTATATTTTTTGTTACGTAAGTCAGGTTTATTATCGATAGGATGTATTTGATTCATATACAGAATGATATTATGTTCTTAAAAATTATTTTGAACCATAAAATTGAAATTATTTTTCAATGATTACAATGGGGAGAAAATCTCATCACATTCGTAAAGACCGTAATCCATACGTACGCACGAGTGACAATATCATTAAATTGATGGTGAAATAGTATGTAATTGGATAGTATATCATATATAAACAATAATTAACAAGTTATATTTATTATTTAAATCAGTTATTCTAATTATTATACCCATCTAAATAATGAAGTGCTTGAATAACAAACTACACCACGAAGTGGAGACGGTAAGTCGTACGTACACACGTATGGTGACATGCCATTCATAGGATGGATATAATAATGAATATGGTTGTACCATATTTATAATAACATCATAGTACATATAAGGTACTGATGTCATTATTTGGTTATGGAAACAATAAATAAATAGAATGTGGAAGAAGAAATGAACATTGAAAGAGGTGGTAAAATTATTATCTATTATTTGGGTGTTTTTTTCATTTGATAAAAAGGACTCCATAGGTTGGATTGTGATCAATGTAAGGTTTATATGTCTATGTGAGGGTATTTGAAATGATATTTTAGTAGGGGTTGTTTGAGAAAAATGGATTTGGACGTGTGATTTTTAGAGAAGAGGAAGAACACTTTTATTAGAGAGGTGAGGGTCACTTTACGGATTGTTTCAAATATTATTTTATTATACAATCACATTCAGTTTATAGTGGATCCAAAATGATTTATTACTAGGATAATATGGTAATGGGTTGAAAACCTCTCAACCACTCTGTTTTAGACAGGTTTAGGTTACCATATTAACATTACCTTTTAGATTTAATTCTTATTTAAATATTTTAACTTTTACCATGTATCCTTGTATTATTATATTAAATGGTTAATAAACATACTATAAAAAGCCAGGAGAACCCCAAGTGTTTCATTTTTTATATATATAACATTATCTAATTCCTTTGGTCGAACCGTACATTTTTTGGAATAATATGTCAATTAATAATATAGTATTTTTTAAAAAACTCATCTATGTCAATTTTAACACTATTTGGTATTTTGTCATTGTGAAAGACATAAAAACATTATCACTATGAAAAAAAATATTTAATATACCGTAACATGTCATATTCACCTATAAAATTAGTGTAATGCATCTGAAGTCTCAATTTATATATATTTGGATATTTATAATATCAATTATTCTAATTATTCATTAATAAGATAATTACTACATCATTATTGTGTCATAAATAACATTAACTATTTAATGTAAAAAATTTACAAATAAAAAACCATTATTTAGGATATCTTTTTAGAATTATTATTAATATTTATATTGGAATTTATATTTTTTATAACTTTATATTAAAAATGGTATAGTTATTAAACATTGAATTTAACACTTTTAACTCTTCTTTAAATAAAATAATAATAATTATCCTAATCTAATCCATGTAGACCAAAAGGAACATATTTTATTCCTAAGGTTGATTCTGGTTGAAATACACTTATCCAATAAAAGTTTTACTTATGTTAGGGTAATTATAATATCATATTTACCATTAATTACCGTATTTACTTTTAATCATGGAAAACAAAAGTCAATAGTTACGATTCAACAAAAATTATTATCATCTTATTGAACCAAATTTTACTTATTGATGTCAACTGCATATCTCATATATTTGAAATTCAATTCATATAAGTGGTAAAATTATGTTTTATACAAATTTGTAAATGTGCATAGAAGGTTGGTAAAAGATGATAAAATGTTCAATAAATTTTTATATCTCTAATAGTATTATGAAATGACTCCAAAGAATTACATTGAACATGTATAGGTATTATATATCTATTTTTACATAATATAAATTAAAATAATATATTTAATTATTTAAATAAACAGTTGTTTTAAACATTAACGCATTGTTTTTTACTATTTGTCAACAATTGAATGTTTTTAGAAAAATACAAAAAATTCACCCTAAGCTAATTTTTTAATTCCAAATCCAAAAATGATGTCCATTTTAAAAAATAAAATTTATAAAATTTTAAAAAGTCGGTATTACTCGTCATAATTTCTAGTTTCATTGCTCATGCTATGCTATAACTCAATGTTGCTTACAATGCATGATATTGTATTACTCAAAGAGAAACATGATATGGAAGCTTGGGGTGTTACATTCTTCCCTCCTTCAAATAAATTTGTCCTCGAAATTTATAGAATACTACTTCATAAATTGATTTGGTTGGTTCTTCATCAAAAGTTCCTTGGGTTCCCACACTGCCTCTCTTATCTTGTGATTTCTCCATAGAACATTCACCAGACGACTCGTCCAGTTTCTTATCACTTGTTATATGGTATCAAGAATCTTGTAATGCTCTTCATAATAAGACATATCGGGTTCCAGTTCTATTTCATCACATGTGAGTACATGTGTTGGGTCTGGCATTTTTTTTCTTAACAGTGATACATGGAACACATCATGACATTTCGAGAATCTTGGTGGCATTGTCAAATGATAATATACAACTCCAATTTGTTCTATAATCTTGAATGTCTGATGTACCTCTTACTTAATTTACCCTTCTTACCGAAACTTATAACACCTTTCCATGGAGATACCTTCAAGATAACTTGATCTCCAACATGAAATTCCAAATCCTTAGTTTTTTATCATCATAGATCTTTTTCCTACATTAATGTGCTTCAATTTGGGTTTTTATACTCATCACGTTTTCCATTGTTTCCTTATCAAGGTCTAGGCTTATTAGCATTATTTCACCAACATCATCCCAAAAAGTTGGTCTATGACATCTCTTTTTATATAACGCTTTATATGGTGCCATATGAATACTTGAATGGAAGATATGGTTATTGAAACATTCTACCAGAGGTAAATATTGATACCACATACCTTGAAAGTCATGTGAGAAAGAACTCAACATTTCTTTGATGGTTTGAATTTTAATTCTGATTGTTCATAAGTTAGAGGGTGGTAGGCAATGCTCTAACTAAGTTCAATATCTAGGGCCTTCTAAAGACTTTTTTTGAATCTTGATGTAATATGGGGATCAAGATTGGAAAAAATTGATAGACATACTCCATTATTTCTTAAAACATTGCTAATATATAGTCTTGATAAACATTCAAGTGGTAAATCTTCACATATAGCAAGAAAATGTGCTGACTGGGTAAGATGATCAACAATGACCCATATTGAATCATTCCTTCTAGGAGTCTTTGGTAGCCCCATGAAAACTTCCATCCTAATATCATCCCATTTCCACTCAGGTATGGGAAGTGGCCGCATGACTCCTCAATGATGTTTTCTTCCATCCTTTACCTGTTGACAAAACATACATCTTGACACTTAATCAACAATCTACCTCTTCATGCCATCCCACCAAAAATGTTCCTTCAAATACCTATACATCATAGTGCTACCAGGGTGTATAGGGAAATTAGAGCTATGAGCATCATTCAATAATTCCTTTTTTAGATCAGCTATGTAAGGAAAACAAATTCTTTTCCCAAATTTCAAAATCTTATCTTTATATACAAAGTCGATCAATCACCCATCATTCACAGCTTTAATTTTCTTTTGAAACTCCTCATCATCAGTTTGAGTACTTCTTATACCTTCCAGTAAGGATGGTTTTTTAACCATTTGAAAAAATATTGATGATTCAACTTCTATTATTATTCCCATATCCTTATTTACAAGATCCATGAACATAGAATCCATTCCAACTCTTATCTTGTTCAAAACTCCTTGATCCTTTATGCTCAAAGAATATTCCACCTTATTTTCCTTCCCCAGGTGGTAGTGAGTAGTTCAGTCATAATCCTTGCGTATTTTGATCCATCTCATGTGCCTCATGTTGAGTTTTTTTGTCTGGAAATATATACTTCAGACTCTTGTGATCAGTAATATCTCAAATTTTTTCACTATAGAGATATTGTCTCGATATCGTCAATGAAAAGATTACAGATACTAAATTAATATAAGTGGAATAATTTTGTTATTGAATTTTTAGATATCATGATGCATAATAAATAACCCTATCATTCTATATAAGGACACAACAAATTCATTTATTTGATTCATCACTTTAAATAACAAACCCATCATTCCCCAATGGTAGTGTCAATATTTGAGAATTGAATTATATTATCTTTATTTCTTCAAACCATTCTTCACAATCATTTTTACAAACAAATTTAACCCCTTTATGTGTTATCTTGGTTAATGGGTTTTCCAATCGCGCAAAATTCTGGACAAAAAGCTGATAATAACCTGCTAAACCAGTAAAACTTCATACCTCAGTTATACTCGTGGGTGCTTCCCATTATTGGATTGCCTTGGAATTTGAAGGATTGATAAAGATTACATCATTAGAGAAAAAAATTCCTTGGAAAAAAATATCATGAAGTTAGAATTCACATTTTATAATCATCCTATTTAATTCATTTCTTCTGAGGGTTTTCAGAATGGTAGTCATATAATTTTCATGATCTTCATATCTTTTTTAGTATACCATGATATCCTCAATAACTGCTACTACAGAGTCATCCAGTTAATCCTTGAAAATTCTATTCATTATATCCATGAAAACATAGGGTTCATTGGTTAGTCCAAAAGGCATTACTGTGAAGTAGTAATTCCCAAACCCAGTATAGAATGTGGTATTTGGAATGTCTTCATTCTTCACACACAACTGATGATATCTAGATCGAATTTCAATATTTGATAAATATTAATCTCCCTTATGTTGGTCAAATAAATCATCAATGCAGGGTGGGGGATACGTGTTCATTATTGTTATAGCATTGATCTCCTTGTAGTCATTTAACAACCTCATGGATCCATCTTTCATCTTAACAAAATGAAAATGGGTTCTCCATGAATACACTACTACAAATACGGCCTTTATCAGCGCTAAAATGGCCTTTATCAGCGCTAGAAAAAGCACTGATATAGCCGGTGTAGATAAAGGGGGGGGGGGGTCCCCATTATCAGTGCTCCGAAAAGCACTGATAAAGACCACTTTTATCAGTTCTAAAAAAAAGCGCTGATAAAAGTTTAAAAAAATAATTTAAAAAATTTAAAAAAAATTAAAAAATACTGCCAATCGGGGGTGGGCTTTTATAGCGCTTGAACACCCCCCCCCCCAATTTTACAGTGCTTTTCGGCCCCTATACAGCACCCCATGCACCCCACGCACCCCCCACCACCCTTTAACAGCGCTTGCTCCAATATTCCCCATGTGCGCGCACCCCTGCCTCCACTAGGATTTGAACTCGAGACCTCCCCCCTACGCGCCTAAGCCCTTACCACTACTCTATTTTGATTTGCTTTCGAATTCATGATATCTATATATATATATATATATATATTTAGTTATATTTATTCGTATAGTAATATATATTTATATTAATATATATATAGTTATATTATAATATATATATATAGCTATATTATAATATATATAGTAATATCAATATATATATAGTGGTATTAATATATATCTATATCTATATATATATATATTTAGTTATATTTATTTGTATAGTAATATATATTAATATTAATATATATATATAGTTATATTAACATATATATAGTTATATTAACATATATATAGTTATATGAATATATATTTATATAGTTATATGAATATATATTTATATAGTTATATTAATATATATATATAGTGATATTTATATATATATTTATGGTGATATTAATACATATATTTATAGTAATACTAATATATATATATGTAGTTATATTAATATATATATAGTTATTAGATTAATATATATATAGTTAGATTAATATATATATATATAGTTAGATTAATATATATATATAGTTAGATTTATATATAGGTATATAAATATTCATTGTATTTTAAATGAAATGTATGTTAGTAATTATTTAGATAAAGCTAATATATTTTATATGTAAATATATTTTATAATTTATATTTATAATAAAATTTGTAGGTGTGAATATTTAAAAAATATGAATATATTGTTATATATTTGATTATAAATAGCAGTTCATTATAAAAAATGATGAAATTTCAAAGACATAATATCAATATGAATGCAATACCTTAGAATAAATTCATACCCCCCCAAAAAAAACAATAATACCCACATAAACGAGGGTGAAAATCCACAAAATGTTAAACAATCGGGGTACCCCGACTAAAAACTCAGTTTTGGAGGACTTCTGGGCCTCTTTCGACCTCTAAAATCGCTTGACCGGGGTCCCCCGTGTCAGAGCGACATAGAGCTCGTTGCAGGCTTCGATTTGATATGTGTTAGAGCTCAAACGGACACCCGGATCAAAAGTTATGGCCGTTTGACGTTTGAGTTGCGTTTTCAACATATTTTGGATCTTTTTTTAATTTTTTAAATTTTTTTAGTCTTCAAATTTTTATTAAATGACTATTACTCCATAATGATTAGCTAAATATTAATTAAAAATATTTTTTTAATTTTTTAAGAAGCCATTTTCACTAAATATCTTATATATTATGTATAATAAGTGTAAATGTACATTTATAGTTATCTAAAATATATTTAAAAATTATATATTATATTTATATATCAATATAACTATATTTATATATTAATATATTAATATATTTTTAATTTTTTTTTGAAGCCGACCCTTTATCAGCGCTACTAAACAAGCGCTGATAAAGGGGGTCCCTTTGTCAGCCATAAAAAAAGTGCTGATAAAGGGGTGCCTTTATCAGCGCTTTTTTTAGCACTGATAAAGGCACCCTTTATCAGCACTTTTTTGAGCGTTGAAAAAGGCACCCCCCTTTATCAGCGCTTTTTCGTTAGCACTGATAAAGGGGGGGCGCTGCGAAAAACTGTTTTTGTGGTAGTGAGAAACACTAGGATGAATAAATACTTTATTAGTCAATTACTCTAGTTGTTTCTTTAGTTCCAATAATTCCACAGTGGTCATTCTATAAAAGGTCCTTGATATGGGCCCTGAACCGGGAAATAAATCAATGGAAAACTCAATTTTTCATTCTAGAGAATGTTTAGGTAAATCCTTTGGAAACACATCGTCATTTTATTGAACAATAGGTATGTACTATATTCGAACATTATTTTCCCCACACATAGTTATTTAATTCTCTTATTCCCCAATAATTGAATTTAGTAGTGCTAGTGGGGGTGGATCTACTTAAGAATCAAGTGGTGACATTTCTGATTTAAAGATAAGGTACTCTTTATCATCATCGAAAATTTTAACCTCGTTCTTCTTACAATAAATATTTGCATCATGTTCCGGAAAGCCAGTCTATACCGAAGATTATATCAAATTAAATCATGGGTATGATGATGAAATTAGAAGATAAAGAAAATTTATATACCCTAATGGGATGTAATTCAAAAAACATTATTGCAATGATAATTCCCTTAAATGTTTTGACTGACAACTCCCTTGTCAAAGAAAATTTGAAATATCTAATTTTCTTAGAAAACTGGGAAGATATAAAACAATGTGATGATTCAAAATCAAATAAGTATTGGTTAAATTTGGGGAATCCATTAAATTAACTTCCACCATGTATTTCTAAGATTCAACCTCAGCAGTAGTTATTTCATAAGCTCGGCCTTGATCTCTTAGCCATTTCTGAGTTAAGTTTCCTTTGGGCTTTTGACATTCATTTTCATAATTCCCAATTTCTCGATAAATTTAGCATTCAACATTGATAGCCTCTTTCTTTCCATTGAAATCGCAAGCGTGGTGGACTTTTTCACCACACTTGTAACAGACTCCAATTCCTCTCAGGAAAGTTCCGAGGTGTTTCTTCCCACATTTACTAAAGGAAAGAAATTAAACTTTTCCCTTCTTCCCCTTACTTCCATTTCCATATTGTTTAAAAGATCTCTTCTTCTCTCACTTTTCTTTAAATTCATAAGACTTAGATATTTACCTTTCTGTATTGATAGTGCATAAGACTACATCTTCTTACGGTGAGAAGGATTGTGAAAATATTACTCGACAGAGAAATAATTTTAACCCATCAAAGAATAGTTCGATCTTACTCATTGGGTTACGTATATAACTGTTACTTACCTTTATAACTTTGTAATGTTAGACTCATAATTTGTGACATTCTTATCCACCTTTTTCCTCAAACTCAGAAATTCTCTTTCCATATACGCTTGATGGTCCTGAGGAAAGTATTTTTCTAATAAAATCCTTGTAGACTCTCTCCATTCCAATTTTGAAACTTCTTCATCCACCTTTGTGTTTTGAATTAATGACCACCATTGATCTGCATCTCCTGTGAGGTGATAAAATACCATGGGAACTTTTTCCAATTCGCTACTCCCCAAAGCATAAAATATTTTCTCCAAGGTACATATCCATTACACAGCTATAAATGGATTTGTTGTCCCATTGAATGTTGGTGATTGTTTCGTCATTAAGTGGTCTAACATTGAACCTCTACGTTGTCGATCAGGGTGATTTATATAGGTAAGGTTATTATTAATACCTGAGTGAGTTGTCTTAGTATGGTGATAAGCTAATCAGCACCATTTTCTTCACTAGCTCCACTATAATTATCTTGAGTAGAAGAGAAATCCATACATGGATTGCGTGCATTGATACGGTTTCCATTCATTCCACTAGGTTACATTTCTAAACAATGGTATACACTATATTAGTTTATGAATCACAATACATAATTCTAAACTTGTAAAACACTTAACATAAATGGAACAATTTATGGATACAAACCATAATCATAAAAAAAATTTGGGGAGGTATAAACTCATAAATCATTCATAATGGTTTGTAAAAAAATGTGAATTACCCTAAGAATATCCCTAGAGAGTGTTGTAACTAAGAGTTCATCATGGCCCTTTGTCGAGTACCAGGATACCTTGGGTCAAGTTTGAAACTCCTTGATGGATTTTCCACTTCTAGGTACATCTGTGTCAGAGCCGCCTTTACCTGCTCATATCCAAATAGGGATATATTGCTTGTAAATCTTACAAAATATATAAATTACCAAAATTCTATGAAATTCTTCTATACTAATCCCCAAATTCAATATTAGGGTAATGTTATCTAATCACAGTTTTCTAAATCTAGCTTCCATGGTTTGTACTAAACATCCTCTGATACCAACTGTAACGACCCAACCCTAGTTACCCAGAGTCGGTGCAATATTACCTAACATTGACATGACCACAATGTATCAAATCCCAAAATACCGATAAGTTTAGTAGCCTTGGATGTACTAGATACATGATTAAGTTTTACATTACATTATGAAATGAAAAACAACAACAATTTTTCTCCTTTAAACACATTCATCATCTTTAGACTATCCATGTATGTCAATCATAATATACTTCTTCATATCTTGGGAAAAATAAAACATATAATTGGGTGTGCTAAAATGCTCAGTAAGGATAACAGTATAGAAGAAACATTCATATATAAGAATAAACATTTAAGGGAATTTATAAGACTAAAACATAATCCTTTTAAAATTAAACTTCATCATAATATGGGAAATATAAAACAAATAATTCCATTAACTTATTAACATGGAGATTATTCTAGTCTAATAATAAAATGAAATATCAATATCCAATTACATTATGATGGAATGCATAATGACAGACATCATAACGACATAGTCAAGGCCTCATGCCAAGACTACAAATAATATTTTGTCAAGGCCTTGGGCCAAGATAATAGTTCGTCTCATTAAACCTATCGATGAATCAAGATCTATAGCGGGATCCACCCATCCATTACTATTTCTAATGCACTCCTCATATGAAAATGTTGAAACATATCATAAACATTCATATTAAAACTAGAATACGAAATGTTCATTGTTAAACCTCAAACCATGAATGGTATATAAATAACATATCCATATTCATACATATCCAAAAAAACTTCAATACATTATTGAAAATTGTATCATAACAAATCAACTTCAAACAAGTTTAAAATCAATTATAGGATGTTGACATAGATGAAATCAAAACTATTTGATAGAAATATCACTTTCTATTTTGAAAAAATTTAAAAGTAAAATAATTATAAATTTTTTTGAGAATATTTTTATAAGATTTTATGGGAATCTTATAAGGTTTTATAATGGCGGAAAATATCTACACCCACTATATATGTTAAAAACATTCTCTCCTTACATTTGTTGAAAAGGGAATAGGGAACCTTATTTGGAAAACAACGGATATATTCCCTTATTAGAATTTTATAATAAGTAAAACAATGGTATAAATGAATTTAACCCATAATCTAGGAAATAGAAAAAAGGTTTCAAAACATATTTTTATGAAACACAGATGTGGATGATAAAGAGGTCTCAATAAAGACTCATGTATAAACAACCTCGGATAATGAAGAGATTGTTTAATTAAATCTTACCATGGTATTTTCCTTAATAGAGGTGAATTTAACCTCTTGTATAATAGTTAAATAAATTTTATTAAATTATACAAGAACCACATACATAAATATGATATCATATATGATCTTCTAATAATTCTTTGTTAACAATATTTCAATAGTATCATTGTTTCTTATGTTAAATGATTCATTTTCATTTATGTGTTTTGTTACATAAGTCATGTTTTTTATAGATAGGAATTATTTTATTCATATACCTAATGAAATTAAGTTCTTAAACATTATTTTTAATCATAAAATGAATATTATTTTTGAATGATTATGATGGGGAATGAATCTCATCGCTTTTGTGGAGATCATAATCTATACGAATGTACAAACGACAATATCCTTATATTGATGGTGAAATCGTATGTAATGGAATGTTATATCATATATAAAGAATAATTAACATTTAATACATATTATTTACATTGTTTTTACACATTATTATACCCATCCAAATAATGAACTGTTTGAATAACAAACTATCCCACAACTTGGAGACGGTAAGCCGTACATACACATGTATGGTGACATGTCATTCATAGGATGGATGGAATAATGAATATGGTTGTACAATATTTATAATAAA
Source organism: Viscum album (assembly GCA_963277665.1). Lineage (NCBI taxonomy): Eukaryota > Viridiplantae > Streptophyta > Magnoliopsida > Santalales > Viscaceae > Viscum > Viscum album. The sequence goes on along the minus strand of OY728133.1, from coordinate 1,859,869,518 downwards.
ATCACAGTATTTATAAGGTACTAGACTTATTATTTTGGTATAGAAACAAAAAATAAAGAGGGAGTGGAAGGAGAAAATATCTTCGAAAGAGGTGGTGAAATTATTACATCTTCTTCGGTTGTTTCCTTTTGATTTGATCAAAAGGGACCATTAGTTTGGATTATGATCAATTTAAGGCCTCTAAGTCGAAGTGAGGGTAATTTGGAATATATTTGAGAAGGGTTTGGCTGAGCTAAATGGCTATGGAGGTGTGATTTTGAGGGAAGGGTAAGTACCCTTTTATTAGAGAGGTGAGGGTCACTTTAGAGAAAGCATAAAATATTATATTCTAATACAAACATATTCGGTTTATAATGGCTCAAAAATGATTTATTTAGAGGATAAGCTGATTATGGGAAAAAACCCACTCAACCGATATGTTTTAGATAGGTTTAGTTTACCATATTAACCTTATCTTTTATATTTAACTCTTAGTTGAATAGTTTATCTCTTACCATGTATTCTTGTATTTTTATAATAAATGTTAATAAACTTACTATAAAATCGAAGAGAACCCCCAGTGGTTAAATATATATATATATATACCCTTATCTATGTCCTTAGGCTGGAAATTATATTTTTTGGAATATTATATCAATTAATAATATAGTATTTGTTTTAAAAAATCATTTATGTCAATTTTGACACTATTTGGTATTACGTTTTTGTGAAAGTCATAACAAATTTATCACTTAAAAAAATAATTGAATAATCTCAAACATGTCATATTAACCTAAAAAATTAGTGGAATTAATCAGAAGTTTCAATTTACATTTATTTGTATATTTATAATATCAATTATTTTAATCATTCATTAATAAGGTAATTAATGCATCATCATTGTGTCATAAATTAATTTGGTTATTTAATGCCTAAAAATTACAAATAAAATACCATTAAGTAGGAAATATTTTTATACTTCTAATGAATATTTATATTATAATCTATCTAATGTATAAATTAATATTAAAAAATTTTAGATATTAAATATTGAATTTAACACTTTTAACTCTTCTTTAAATAAAATAATAAAAAATGTCTTAATATAATCCAATTGGATCAAAAGGATCATATTTTATTATTAATGTTTATTTATGTCGAAATACACTTATCCAATAGAATTAGGACATGTTTTTGGTTAATTATAATATCATTTTTTACCTTTAATTACCCTATTTATTTTAACCATTGTAAATAAAAGTCAAATGATACTACTCAAAAAAAATTATTTTCATCTTATTGATCCACATTTTACATACTGATGTCAATAATGTCTCTTAGATTTTTGATATTCAATTTACAGAAGTGGTAAGATTATGTTTTATGCAAATTTGGAAATGCACCAAGAAGGTGGGAAAAAGACGATAAAAAGTTCAATAAAATTTTATATATCTAATATTATTATAAAATGACTCCAATGAATTAAATTGAACATATATAGGTATTATTTATATATTTTCACCTAACATAAATTTAAATAAAATAACTAATTATTTAAATAAAAATCTCTTTTTAAATAATAACGCAGTGTTTTTCCCTATTCATTTAAATTTTAATGTTTTCATACAAATAAAAATAAATTAAACATAAGATAATTTGGATATTCTGAATAAAAAAATGAAGTCCATTTTTTAAAATATTATTTATATCATTTAATGTATTTATTACTATTCATAACGGCTAGATTTATTGGTTGTTGTATGCTTGAACTCGAATTTGCGTACAACGCAAGTTATTGTATTATTCAAAGTGAAACGTTCCGTGGAAGCTTGGGGAGTTACATAATCTATTATATCTTAGTGATATTTCTCTCCATGGAACCTCATCTATATCTGATATTGGAACTCACGGAGTGTGCCCATCTTTCTCATGTCCTTATCCCACTTGACATGGACAATATACTTCTCAATAGGTGTTGGTGTTACTACCTATCCACTAGGAGGAAGGGGATCACAATATGGACACTGAATTGAGAACTCGTCTGTCATAAGGCCATCTTCATGAATCATCACTCATATCATAGATTATTGTCATTATGGAGGAAGTATAAGAAAATATCAGGGAATATACCAGCTAGATGAGAATATATGTAAATCAACAACAATGGGGATCTTACTCAATAAACATTGTTAGCTATTCAATCCTACATGATGTGTGCACCATTATTCCCTACCGAAAATGTCTTGTCTTGCTGATTCGAAAAACATGTATTCAAGGTTCTACTGAATGAATACATTAGTTCGCCGCACCATCAGTCATCTCCTTAGAATAAGGACTATACTTGAGTTACTTTGACACAATTTACATAAAACCAACTGGTGCTATTTAGGGGAATCGCCCTAACAAAATCCCAAGGAATTAACTTTCTCTAATACTAATCTTTGACAAACTGACCCTAGTAAAGGATCCAGCTTTAACTACCCCAAGACAACCCCTAATGGCCAGTGGGTGGCCACCAGCACCAAATAAACATCAAAATTCAAGGAGGCATTTTTCTAAGAACACGTACGCACACACACAACCAACTCAATAAAAAAGTACAGATGAGAAAAAATTGATTTTTCAACACTGCTATAAATAATCCAAACATGTATGGACCTCTAAAAAGTATGAAGTATAGTACTGTAAACTAAAAATAAAAAGGTGGGAAGTAAATGCCTCATAGTAATTGTGTCCCACCATGACTAAAACATGAAAAGAAAATAGCTTAGATATCCCAGCACTCAGATCCCAAGATAAAACCACTATAGTTCATCTGGGATCCTCATATCCCAAACCTCATATAATTTCACGATCGACATGTATGATATCTACAAAATACATGACACGTGTTGGGTGATGCCCATGTAGGGATGAGTATATACATTCCTTGTAGGACACCCTGAAAAGGGTGAAGGGGGAGCAGGAATAGATGAAATTGAAGAGGGATTATGTACATAGAACTAGGTATAGTAATAGAGTACATATCAACCAAAAAATAGAGTGAAATTAATCACATAAATACATTAGAAGTGTGACATGGTGATAAGATGAACATCTCGTTGTGTCTTCGCTACATATAAAAGGAGAGTGGACTCATCCAACCATGATAAGATAGACACCGAAACCGTGTGGCATACCCCATGTGGCTTCGCCTCTCATAGAAGGATAATAAAATAACCCATGTAGTGGAAACAGAAATAGGATATATGTTTGGATGTTTGTGAACACACAGACACACATGGTCAGTCATGAATCCCAAACGGGAGAGTAAGGGGATCTTTATATCACAGCTCATCCAAGGAAGATGACTACCCACCAGTTCCAAGGTAAGTCCATATTTGATTACCATTATCTCATGCCTCTACTAACGACACACAAGTATAAGGAACTCAATCACTACACCTTGACACAATCCAGTTTTACAGCATTGACTCACCCACATTGTTTTAGGTCATGTCAGAAGAATGCATCTCGGTGGGTAAAGTGTCCCACTTTCTTGTGAGTCTAAAGGTATGTCAAAATAGTCCCTATGCCGTAGATTCGAGGGGTTACTAGTTTTTAGAGCATATACCATGATCTAGTATGACTAGAGGGTCCTACTCTAGTGGTCACTGAGGAATAACATATCCTAGTACAGCTGGATTGTAAGCCCGGAACATCAAGAAACTCTAATACCATGTCCTATTGGATGAAAACTCGGAAAGATCATCTAGTAATTCCACTTCTCAGCTTAGCTGGAGGGAAATTAAAAAAATCATGGAATTCCACTTCATATTTTCAGTAATGGTTTAGTCAGAAAAGGTCATCAGGGAATGCCACTACCCAACCTAGCAGGAGTGAAATCTCATGACATATCATGTGATTCTATATGATTTATGTTGTCATCGGGTTTCACATTAGTGCATTCAAAACATGAAATATTTCACATCATATATCAAAATCTTTTATTGGTGTAAAAATCGTGTTATATGCAGAAAAAAATTTAGGAGTCGCATCTCACAGGACAAAATATGGGTTCAAATGAAAGATATATGGAGGTTTGAAGGTCACTCGAACAATCCTAAGTAGTACTCAGTGTGCAAGTGGACCCACATGACATAGGGTCCCTCTTCACTGCCAGCCCATTTATTTGGTTCGTACATGAGTCCCATATGTGTGGGGGTATATTCCATATAGGTGGAATACAAAGTGTGTCCCACGAATCCAACGACTCAGTTGTGTCCTATAGAAGTGTTCATGTAATTGGATCTCATTTCCATGTACATCGGTACATGGCATGTTTATCCACATGGAACACTTCCCCTGTGGTCAATCTGTGTATGTATTTTCTTACATAGAGTCCCTACCCGTGTGATCAATAATATGGGTTATCAATTTGGGGAAAGGGTACACCTCATGTGATGACGAAATAAACAATGTGCCATCTTAATCTCCTCCCAAACCATATTGTTTCTATTGATTTAAGCTCACACCATGGGATATTCATACTATATGGTTTGTAGTCATGTTGTTTTCCAGAATGCTAATATTTTATTCATATATTCTTCCATGTTTCAAATCTAGTCAAACCACATTATATTTCATTAGGATTATTCCCTAAATCATTAGATATTACCTTAATTCTTGATCTAAAATTGTTGTTGACTGTAAAACGGCTCCGATCATGAAATAGGGGTTTTTTTGATATTATACTTTCCACAAAGCCTATAATCAATAATAATATATCATAAAACCATCAGATTTACCAACCATTCATTGTGATAATTCTAGATCTATGATTTTCTTGAAGAATACTTGATGTTTCATAAATCCACCACAAATCTGAGCACCTGATTGAGATCGGGTCACCTGAAAACTATCGAGTTGGGAACTGTGGGGTTTTAACTGTGAAGAACGCATAACACAGGTGAATAATTATACTATGAAAAAAAATTTAGAACAAATATGAACAAGTGTTCTTGGATGATGATCAAGAATGGGGCAAAGGGTTTGAAACGATTGATCTAAGAAAAAATAATTACTCCAAATTCAATTCATCGGACATGCAGAGGTTTTTAAAAGTGAAAATTCAAGAAAAATAATGAAACTGCTGAATTCATTTCATATAAGGGCATAAAAACAACAAATGAATATTCCTACCTACTTTTTTGTATCTGTAACTTCTGAATAATGCATTTTCCAATGAGGGAGGAGGATCTATTGCATTCTCTATGCATCAATCATCCTTTATTCATATGTTTCTCATTACTTGATACCAATTTTTCAAATGAATGAGGAAGAGAGATCCACCGATTGTGGAAGAATTACGATCCAACCCTGTAAAATTCTCCCTAACCATATATTTCTAATTTTTTTAGGTGATAAAGGAATTAAATTAATTAGTTAATTAATTTATTTAATCTTTTAAATGAATAGCTGATGAGTGAGGGGTCCGAACATCCCGGGACAACTAATTTTATATAACGCCTAGGGTAAACACCACATTTAGGAACCAACCATTGTATCAAAATTATCATCTAATAAATCATTTAAGATTTATCCCATTTTATTTGATTATACAGGAACACACAATATAAAATATTTTATATTTTTATAAAGTTTATTCTGCTCGCACTGATCCTCAGAATCGAATGGAATCTCAGTTCCTAGCATTGGAAATATATATAGAAATACATCAAGGTATTACAAGGAAAAAATATTACCTTGACACCTAGAATGTAGATTTTATGTCGAAAAATTATTGGCATGTGGTTATAAGATATTGTGTGGGGAATTATGAATTGTACATTCAAACCGTGCAAGGATGGACATGAAGTAGGAGGAGCCCACATGGTGAGATAAACTATGTGATTTCAGTCTCACATTGATGCGGAAATGTCAGTAATTTTGATACAAGTTTTCTTCATAGATTGTAAATGGTTAGTAACACCGTGAGTAAAAACCATGCTCGTACCCTTACCTTCTGAAAAACGTGCATGGATAGTTTATAGTTTTTCAAGAATGTGGGAAAACATGTGATTGAGTAATTTGGGTGATTCTACCAAAATTACACTCTTTAATATTATAACTACTCTTGGAAATTTCATCATCTATTTATTTGAGCTTAGATTCATGAACTGTACATCTCATTGGACCCACATCAGTGAGTTGTAAATTCCTTTTATGTTTTTCCTCAATTGGTATGGTATTGGTTATGCTATTTGGGATCAAGATAATATAATTTATTTAAAGGTTATTCTTTTTTTATTCAATTTTATGATGATCTGAGTGGAATAATAAGTTTCTAATGGATGATATTTCCACTATGAAAGAGCGTTATGTGGTCTCATGACATCCATTTAAAGTCAGATGTTTATATATTTTGTTGTGTTGTGTTCCAAATTCTTAGATCTTCAACCTTGAAATGAATTTAAATCCTTTAATAAAATTGATAGGCATGGTCATTGTAATTAAAGTGGTTAGAAGTGAATGATTATAAATTGACGACATTGATTTGAGACCACCCCGTTGGTGTGTTGTGTATTTAATTAGGCCATTATATTGGCATGTGACTTTGGTTACATCTAAGGTTTTCCCTTTTCCTCTTTTCATGGGATGTTAATAATGAATCATCAATTGAAGAACTGAATTTTGAATTATTATGTAAATTGAATTAGAATATTAATTATTAATTTGATTGATAAATAAAAGGGGATGGATTCCATGATCCTAGAAACATTCCATTTATTTGTTAACTTAGCATGAGATGATTTCTATAATGAAATACCCATATGAGTTAAATTAGATACTAATCCTTCTAAGTATATACATGACTTGAGTTCCCATTTGAGGAAATTTTTATAAGAAATTTTCTTGGTGAAGACATTTACATGTTTAAATGAAAATTATTAAATTATATGAACTCATTATACGACATGGGTGACACATGGATATAATGGTTAATTCAACGGATGGACCCATTTTTCCTCTACCATGATTAATATTAAGTTACATTTGAACTCATTATATATTTTTCCATGGATGAAATGTTAGGGGATAACTATTATATTATATGTGTTACATGAACTACATATGGATTTATAGGGATGGACTCAAAGGATGTTTGATTGTTTTTGTCATCGGTGATACTTGGGATCCCTTAGTATACCACCAAGGATGGACTCTAATTGAAGCGAAGTTATACCACATCTATAGTGATACCCAGGTTCTTTTAAGAATCCCCATGGACGGGATTGTAGGGTGTTGATTTATATTATACCTATAAAAATAAATAGATCACAAATTACAAATTCCAAGGATAGGATTAGGATATAAATTCAATAATGGATAGAAGGATTTATATGATGTGTCTTCCAATCCATAACACATCCTTGGATTATTATTTTTTACACATTATGGATGGAATGATAAGGAATCCTTTGGTTACCTATTTTGTACATGGGATGTATGGTTATGCGCTAGGTCTCAAGGATTATAACTAAAATGGAATTGAAATATTAAATGTATTTGATTATAAATGAGAACCTGGACTTGTTGGATGTTTAATTTTAGTACATCTGTTACATATTATATTTCTCCCCCAACACCGTGACTATTATGCACTCATTGAATTGATGGCACCAGACCATAGGTGGTTACCTTATGGGATTATGTCTCACACCCTATTTGGCCCTCCTGGGGTACCCAAACAGATTATATGATTGATGATAAGGATAAGAGAAATCTCCTTATTATAGGTTCTTATTTCCAATTTAAGAGAAGTGGAGAATAGGACAGATTAGAGGATCATGATGCTTCCTAGATAGTATGGTACTTTTTTTAATATTGTTACATGTATTATATAACATCCATGTTTAATATTTTGTTGGTTATTTTGTGGATACATATCACATGTATCATCGCCATCTGTATATGAGATTCCTCTCTCGTATTGTTTATTATATTTATTCCTGTTGATTATCTATTTTATGTTTTTTATTCAACTTCTGCTACTGACTATTATTTGAATTCATATATATTCCACTATGGTAAAAGGTCATAGTATTCCAATTGACACACCCTAGGCCCTCACTCCATGTTAGAATCCTATGGAATTCTTGAAGATGCAATTGGGGCCATATGACCAATAGGGCCCAGGGAACCTTTCAGAGGCATCAAGGTCCATGATGTCAGAAAGTGGTATCAAATTAAGTTCCTTTATGGTATTATTTAATATTTTGATAAAATATTATGTAATGTGATGAAAATGGATTTTATTAATGAGATAATCACGAGAGTAACTAATAAACATTCAAGAAATATCCAAATTGACTTGAATGAATTTTTTTTTAATGTTGACCGTTAGGGAATATTTTATTCCAACTTTGGGTTATGGACATTAATTATGATTTTATTATGGATATGATTGTGAGTTAAATTTCATTGAAACCTAATAATATTAGGGAATTCCATCTCATGAATCATTTTAAGAACATTACATGAATCAAATTCCATGCCACATATGATTCATTACTTGTTTTGTTTTTTGTTGTAGTTGTAAATATATATATATACCACCTTTTTGATAGGTATTATATATTGTTTTGTGATAATGATCAGGTGGGCACCAAATTTTCATTCATGAGGTCTACATGCACATATGGATCACAATTTGGTGAAACATTGGATGAACCATTTAGAAATAACTATGATATAAAAGTGAAATAAATGAAATGGGGAATGAATATGGAAATGAAATGCAAACATAAATTGGGTATAATAGATAATTTGACCCATACCCAACAATATTAGTGGGTTGTCATTGTATCTCATGATTTTATATGTCTAATCTGTATATCACCCAGACATGGCTCTAGGAGAAAGTAGAGTTGTGTGTTATTATATAATATTGTTTGTACCTATCTTATTTCAATATCTGTGCTTTTAAGCTGTGAATGTTGATAATGATCTTGATCTGAGTCACGTGTTACTAATTTTTGATTCCTGCCAAAATGAAGACGTCTAGTCGTATTATAAGAAGGTGATGATGACCACTCTCTGGTGGTGGTGCAACATGGCATGCCAATTGATAATTTAGTAGTGTCAGATGATTCACCAGTGATATTACCTGACATAGGTGATGAGGCAACATTGTGTGATTTGTTCTTTCACATTATGTTGACCAATCAAGGAGAACCATGACCTGACCCAACTATATAAGATTTAATGTGTGACTTCCAGAAGTAGTATCTGCCCATGATTTTGGGGGATGACAGACCACATGGTACAATATCAGGGCTAGAGGACAGACTATCTAACATCTAGAATCTAGATATACCTCCATAGAGTAGGGTCAATATCTCTACATATGTGGGGTATTATTTCTACATGATATGGTGGGAAGTCATTACATAGACTGATCATCATTGGTAAATGTATTGGAGTCATTTTTATATGTACTTCTTATTATTACTTCTATGTCAAGATGTTGAGTGCTGATAGAGACCAAGAGTTCATCAACCTGAAAGCGGGGCGATTTCTCTGTTATGGAATACTTGACCAATTTTATTAATATTTAGTGCTTTGAAATTGTAGTGAGGGGTATAGATTTATCTAATCCCACGTGATTTAAGGATGGTCTCATGTATGACATATAATCACATGTGAATGTCTTCCGTAGGACAACCATTTCTAGAATAATGAATAGGGTCCTTATCGTAGAGCGTAACCTGAGAGAGGTTGGTGGTTCAAGCTAGGGAGGTTTGGAATCTAGATATTTTTCTACATTGACTTGTAGTTGGAAACATATTATAGAGCTTCCACATGGTGATATTACTATCCAAACCTCATCCTTAGGTAGCCATGTGAGGTGCTACCAGTTTGGTAGTATAACAACTCAAAATTCTATCAATGAAATTTCAATTCATTTAGTTATTATATATAGTATAAATTACAGAAAATCAATAAAATAGAAAATTTAAAACATTTAAAATGAATAATTAATGAAATAAGATGCATTTCTAGATGTTAAGGAACCTATACCAATAGAATAGTAACATGACCTTTGGAATAGTAGTTTGGACCTTATGAATAGTAAACAAGAAAATAGAATAGTAACCATGCTTGTGAAGGTATAAATAAAATTTTCATATCTTATAAATATTAATATGATATATCTATATCTTGGAATAAGTAAATAAATAATTTAAAAATGATAAATTAAGTATTGTTTTTTTATACATAAAAAAATATTTAATTAAATATTACAATTAATATAAATAACCAAAAAAATTATTTTCATAAAATAGATTAATGTATTAATTTTATGTTTTCTTATGATTATAGGATACTTTTATGAGACCTTAGTAAATTTTTGAAAGTTTCATAAAGTTGGTTATAATATTGAAATTTGTATTTTTTGGAATAAATCATGACTTGAATTAAAAATTAAATTTCTTATATTTAGAAAACTATATTCCTAACCTTTATTTTATTTTTCACATATACATGTCAAATAATGTTTATGTTGAATTTTTGGTATTTTCTTAAAATACATTATTTGTTGGTGAATAGTAAAATACGGTAATTTATCGTATAAATACAACATATATAAAATACACTATTATTTAAGTAATTGATGATGAAAGAACCATATTATAGAACCCCCATTATTTATTTTAAAATATTTATTTATAATTTTTAAAATATTCACAGTCTTCCGCCAAAATAATTAATAAATGAAAAAAATATTGAAAAAACACATCTCTCCTCCACTATAAATACGACCCCTCACCACCCCTTATCCTCACACCATAAAAGATTTTATCCTCATAAAATTTCTTCCCAATAATAATTCCAAGCCCATAACCCATTTCCATAATCCTTTCGTAACATCATAATATCAAACCACTTTCCGAAAGTAGGTTCTCAAGAAGGAGAAAATCAAGAGGTAAAAACCTCTTTTTTTCTTTTAATTTCATTCATGCTCTTTTCTTTAATTAAATTATCCTCACATCCCTATAACAAAGTGACATGATATATCTATTATATTCAAGATAATATAATTTTTTTGTGTTTAGGTAATAATACATTATTATTCTCATTCCCTCTCTTTTTGTCATTTAAATGAAAACATTTCCCGTGATGTGCTGATCTATAACATTCAAGAGCGAAGTGTTTTTTATTTTCATTAACACTATCATGGATGGTCATAAAAAACAGTTGTGATTAAAACATATTATAAAATATTTATTACATCATTTTTCATGTTATAGAACCATTATATATACAAAACTTCGATTAATAAAATTAAACTACTTTGTGGTGATCGAAAAACTGCCAACAAAATCTAAATGATTATCACTAACATATTATCGAATGATTAAAACCCACCCCAAAAAACAAATGAATTATATAACCATTTAATAATATAGATGCTCATTAATTACATATAAATTAAATTCAAGATATCTATTCCCATTTTAAATGAACTTACATACTAATATACAAGTAAACCTATCCTGGAATCCAAGGAAATGAACACTCTTGAATGATGAAATTGTTTCATATTACTCATCAAATAGAAAATAATAAAATTAATAAGATATTTTAAATAAAATAAATATATAAATGGTTTTAAATTAATTAATTAATGGATTTAATTTTATCTTTCAGGACAATATGTTCAAGTGTATAACTCTTTTGAACATATAGTAAGAGTTTCTTCGGGAACAACTATTTTCCATCAAGTTATGTTTTCTCCCTCTATATACCAATGCAATTATTAATTATTTATATATAATGCTTCTCAATTATTTTGATACATTCCATTATTGGTTATCCAAATAATCCCATATTTTATTTAGTGTAAATACAAGTTTTAGTGTATGGTTTTTTAGAAATGGTGCATAGTGGAAGGAATTAAAACAGTATCAATATGTGTATCACAAGTAGGGATTTACATCCTTTTAAATATAATGATATTGGTAGTATATATGTGACTGGTTTTGAGAATATTATAACTATATTGGGATATATTACTTAGGTAACAAATAATAACCTTACCTGTATAGAGCATCTTCATCCACAATGTGGAAGAGAAATGTTACACCGCTTTATGCGATCAAATCATACATCATTCAATGGGACTAAAAACCCATTTTTATTAGAGTAGTGGATATGTTCCTTGGAGAATATATAGTTTTGTTTGGGAAGTGATTAAATAGATATTTTTATCATGGAATTTTATCATCTCTCGAGATATTTTGATTAATGGTAGTCGTTAATTCCAGACACTAAGGAGGATGAACAAATTAAAAGTAGTGAATGGAATGATTTTATGAAAATTATCCAAGAAAAATATTTTCATCATGAACAATTAGTAGATATGTAGAGGCAATTAATGTGTATAAATAAAACAAGATGTAAATGTTGTGAAGTTTTAATCCAATTTCACAAGGTTAGAAATGAATCTCATTAACTACATACGTAATCCATGGGGAAAGATTTATCAATTCTCTGATGACTTAAAACCATTCATCTGAAGGGAGCTGGTCTCCCAAAATTCTTCATCCTACAAATATATAATCTAATGTGCTATCAATAATGAGAAATAATTATCTCATACATATAACTTTAATGAAAAATAATATAACCAGTATGTGGTGTAGGATATTTTGGACAAAAGGAAGAAGAAAAGAGTAATTTTCCAACATGAGATACAAGTGGAAGGAAACACCCTGGTGCCTGATTAAAAGGAAAATGATTCATTTACAAGTGTGGTGAAAAATCCCACCAATACCAAGATTGAATGGTAAATAAATAATATACCAATATTAATTGCTAAAATTTTAGATTTATGGGACACTTTACAAATTATTTTCCTAAGGGTCAATGAAACATTTCATAAAAATTTATAAGGGAGAAAGGATAAAATTATGTGTTCATAAATATAGACGTTGAAGTTTCTAATGATGTGGTGGAAAGTAAATTAATCATTTCCACAAACTTATCCAATTTTTAATTGATTCTAGATCATAAAATTATTTTATATATTTTATGTTTTCTTTGAAAATTATATAGTTCCCTTTTTAATTAATAAAGGATTTTTTAGTCAAAACTCCTAAGGAAAGTATCATTGCAATAAAGATGTGTTGGTCCGTCCTCTTTACAACTCATAAATGTGGTTTAGTTTCTTCCCATTTCATCATACCTATGATTTAATTTGATATAATTCACTGCATATACTATAATTTAAAATAACAAGTGAATATATATTGAAAAAAGACGAAAATTATGATTTGTAAAGAAGATTTAGAATCCCTTATATTTCGAGAATAATCCGCATCATCTGACTCATATCTGGATCCACCTCTAGTATCCCTTCTAAATAAAATTCTTAGGGAGGATGAGAAAAAACTATCTCTGGATGAGGAATGAAATATTCAAATTGAATATTTACCTATTGTGCAAGAATATATTGATCTATTTCTCAGCGATTTATTTTTACATCATTACAAGTGGGAAGTTGAGTTCTGTATTGATTTAATTCTTATATAAAGACCGATATCAGAGACTTATTACAGAATGACCACTATTGAATTATTAGAGATAACGAAAAAACTATATAAATTGAGGGACAAGGGATTTATTCTCCATACTATTTTTCCATGGTAATCCCTGGTAATCTTTTTCAAGAAAAAATATGTATCCATGAGGCGTTGGATTTATTATAGAGGAATATATGAAATTACAAAAAAGAAAAAGTATCATCTACCTCACATTGATTATATATTTGATCAACATGAAGGATATCAATTTTTTTCAAGGATGGAACTTCGATATGTGTCTCATCAATTGTTTTTGAAGAATCGAGATATTACAAAGAATAAATTTTAAACCATGTATGTATATTACAAGTTTACAGTAATTTATTTTGGACTCACTAATGCACCATTTGTTTTTTATGTATCTCATGAACATAGTCTTCTTGGAATATCTTGTTTATTTTTTATTAGTATTTATTAATGATATCATGATAAATTCTTAAACCTGTGAGGACCATAAAGCACTTGGGGGTTATTCTGGAGTCTCTTATAAGAAAAGAGTTATATGGGATGTTTAGACTGTTTGATTTATAGCTTCAAATATTTTTATTTCTTGCACATATTATCTCTAATGACGGAATCTCTAATTATCCTATAAAGTAAAAGGTATTTCAGGAATTTCATACAAAAAAAATAATGGAGGTACATAGTTTAATTGGTTTAGCAAGTTACTATCATCATATCATTCATATGTTATCCTGATTAGGTAAACTGTTCACCATGATTACACTTAAGGGGGTTATGTTTGTATGGATGGAATAATGTAAACAATGTTTTGAATAATTGAAAAGGATATTACTGAATTCTACAATCTTGACTCTACCATTATGAAATGGAGAATTTGTTATTTATAGGGATGCATCAAATAAAGGACTTGGTTGTCCCCTTATGAAGATTCGATATATTTAATTCATATTAATCAAGGTAGTTAAAAACTCATGAATAGATCTATCCAACTCATAATCAAGAGTTAGAAATTTTATTGTTTGATCAGAAAATATGGAGAAACTCTCTCTATGGTAGAAGATGTGATATATTTACATATCACAAGAGGTTGAAATATTTATTTTAATAGATGGAGCTCAACATGAGTTAAAGGTGATGTCTCAAGATGATAAAAAATTATTATTCATCAATACACAACCATAAAGGGATGGTGAATAAGGTAGTAGTTGCATTGAGGAGGAATCATCATGGAGTTTTGAGGAATAAATGTGGATTGAGAATGATCATGTGTACGTTGATCTAGCAAAGATGGATATAGAAATTATTAGGAATGGTAAAGAATAATTTCTTTTTAATTGGTTTCCCAACCATCTTTGTTGAAAAATGTTAAATGTTCATAGTATGATGATGATAATTTTCAAAGGAAATTTATTTTTTTGAAAGATGGGAAGTTGGAAGACATCTTGTATAAGGATGGAATTATGAATTTTTTGAAGAAAATTTCTGTTCCTCCTATAAAAAATCTAAAGAGGGAGTTATTGTAAGATTTATATAGCTTGAAATTATCTCTACACCCTAGTATAAAGAAAATATATATAGATTTTATGTAACAATATGGTGGGATGAAATGAATCATGAAATTGTTGATTATGTATCAATAAATATTTCCAATCAACAGGTGAAAGCTGAATGATAACATCCTAGAGGAGTCATGATACCTCTACCTATTACTACATGGAAATGGGATGGAATTACTATAGATTTTGTCACTACATTATCATGGACTCCGTGACATAATGATTAAATGTGGTTAATTATAGACCATCTTACCAAATCTGCAAAATTACTCTCTATAAGAGAGGATTTTACAATGGAGCTCCTTGAAAAAATCTATATAAATGAACTTATTAGACATCAAGGAACACCTATTTCAATTGTTTCATGTCAAGATCCACAATTTACATAGAAATTATGGAAAAGTGTTGAGAAATATTTGGATACTGAGCATCATTTGAGTACTTTTTATCACCCTAAAACTAATGTGTAGTCTAAAATTACCATTATAACATTAGAAGACATTTAGAGATCATGACCATTTGATGTTCATGGTAAGTGGTATCATTATTTACCTTTGGTAGAGTTTTTCTAAAATAATTTTCTCCATTAACGTATTCAAATGGAACCATATGATGAATTGTATTGAAATAAATGTCGTACACCAACTTGTTGGGATAATGTTACTGGAGGGAAGCTTGTACGCCAAGATCTTGTCGATGAAACAACAAAAAAGGTAAAGGCTATTCAAAACCACAACAAAGAAACTCAAAGTATGCAAAATAGATATGTTGATATTTGAAGTAATTATTTATAATTTCATGTTATGGACCATGTTTTCTTAAAATTTTCTATATGGAAGGTCGTTATAATATTTGGAAAGAAATGAAAAATAATACACATGTATATTGGTCCTTTTTAAATCCATGAGAGGATTGCAGTAGTGGATTATTATATAAGAATTCAACCTATCCATTCCAAACTTGATGATGTGTTTCTCATATCTATGTTAAAGAAGTACATGGTAGACACAACACATGTTCTCACATTTTAAGATATAGAAATAAAACCAGATTTATCTTATAGTGGAGAGACTATATGGATTCCGGTCAATAGAGAGAAGGTGTTGAAGAATCACACTACTTAGCTGGTTAAGTTACATTGAAAAAAAATCATAAAATTGAAGAGTTTATGTGGGAACTAGATGATGTTATGTTGAATAAATACCCAAATATATTTTTCAAGTAACATTTTAGAAATTATGAGGACTAAATTTTTTTTGGATGGGAGAATATAACAACCTAGTATTCATTCAATGAAAATCACATTATTATAATTATTTTATATATTATAAATCACATGAAATATTTTAGATAACACAATAAAAAAAATATAAAAGAATAGTTAATGAATTAAGATGAATTTATAGAAGTAAAGGAACATATACCGATATAATAGTAATGTAAAATTTGGAATAGTAATGTGACCCTTAGAAATAATAAACTGACTTGTAGAATAGTATCCTATCCTATAAAAGTATTAATTATGTTTTTGTATCTTATAAATAAATATATGATATATCTATATATTTTATTAAGTAAATAAATATTTTAAAAGTGAAAAATTAATTTTTAGTATTTTCGCAAGTAATAAATATTTAATTACAATTTTATAATGAATATAATTATTTAAAAGAATATTTATTTCCATAAAATAGATTCATATATTAATATTTTTTTATAATGATTATAGGATAATTTTATTAGACCTTAATCAATTTTTAAATGTTTTATAAAATTGGTTATAATATTGAAATTGGTATTTTCGGAATAGATGATGATATAAATAAAAAATTAAATTTATCATATTTATAAAAAAATTCATAAAATTATTTCAATTTTTTAATTCTACATGTCGGAAAAAATTTAGGATTAGTTTTTAATGTTGATTTAAATACTTGAATTTCGTGAATATTAATATATAATAATTTACAGTTTCAATGCATTATAAACACAATAAATTATTCCTTAATCCATCAATGATGTAATCACCATAATATAGAAATTCCCTTCATTTTTTAATATATTTAGTGATAATTCTCAAGATATTAATTTTATTGAGCCAAAATAATAAACAAATGAATACAATATTGAAGAACACACCTCTCTTCCACTATAAATACCACCCTCATCACCCCTTCTCCTCACACATTCCAATATATCAGAATTTTACCACTTATACTCTATAATCTCCCGAAGAGCCTCCAAAATTTTTATGATCCCATAGTCATATCAAAATTCCAAAACGTTTTATCTAATGAGGTTCCCAATGATGAAAAAATCATGATGTAAAATCCTCTTTCTTTTTCTTTAAATTTCTTTTCAGTTTATTTTTTTTCTTATCATATCATCACATACCTATCCTAATGGGATATGATATATCCAATATATCTTACATAATTTAATGTCATTTTTTGAGGTAATAATTAATCATCAACTCTTTTACCTCTCCTTTTGTTCTAAAAATGAAAACATCATCTGTGGTTTGTTGATTTATCGCATTCAGGGATGAATTGTTTTAAATTTCCATTAACACCTTTAATTATATTCATAATAAATATTTTTAAAACATATAATAAAAAATGTTTAATATTTTATTTTAATATTCTGTAACCATTATATATACAAGATTATTAGTAATAAAACAAAACTATTATGTGATGATTCAAAAACCACCAAAATAAGATATATGATTATCACTCACATCATATACAATGATTAATTGTAAACCCAAATATAAAACATTATTAAATAAACATTTAATCATATGTATGTTCATTGATAATATATTAATTAAATTATTTATAGTTATTTCTATTTTTACATGAACTTACATACTCATATACAATAAAACTGATCAGTAAAACCAAGGAACTGAATGCTCCCGAACTATAAAACTATATTTTATAAATCATCAAAAGCCCATAAATTAACATGATAAAATTAAATTAAAAAAGATACAAGTTAAAATAGTTCTTAAGTAGTTAATTAATTGATTAATTTAATTATCCAGGTTATCATGGTCAACTTAAGAACACTTTCAGGCATAAAGTAAGGGTTTCTTCCATAACCTCTATTTTCTTTTGGGTTATGATTTATCCTTCTATAAACCAATGTAATTATTCATTATTTTAATATAAATATTTTAAATTCTATGTATATTTTTCATAATAATTTATCTAGATATGTTCTTCTTTGATTTATTGGAAATAAATGTTTTACATGGTTCTCTTCTCAATTATTCACGATATGCAATCCCAATTAAAGGGAATATCTTGATTTCGTACACATTTTAATGTACTATCAATAATATATTTTAAGAAACCATTATTTTTATAAAATCAATAATTTTTTTTAACGAAAACAATATTTTTTTCATTTCTAGTTTTATACCAAAAACTTATAAAAAATAAAGATTATTTTTTCGAAAAGAAATCATCTTTGCCGTGTGAAAGAGGTATTTCCCTCAAGAATTTATAGATGATATTATTTGAGTATTTTCATCTATGTTAACCAAATATTTAATTTTACTCATTATTTATATTTATAAGTTATTATTATGATCTATCATATATTATTAATAGGTTTATGATCAATTTGGCTATGGATGTGATATCTTGATACAATTCATCATACTACTTAGAATGGGTAGTGATTATGTTTACAGATTGGGGAACATTATTAATATTTCATATGTTTGTTTTTTATGTCTAACCCAATTCATATTAGGAATGAAATGAAATTATTATGTGATGGGTGGTTCCTCCTTTATCCCCTCAATGCATCGTTAGGTCTCATGAGGAAAAACAGAAACTGATTGGGTCAAGGCCGTAACGATTTATTTTTAGATGTCTTGGATGATGCCTAAGACCTATTTTTATGATGTTCTTCATTATGAATTCCCACATTATGATAATAGTACTTTATAATCCATGTGAATATTAAACTAGTATAATATCCATGGTTAAGCTTCATCCTCATGTGATTGTTTATATGGAATTAATTTTAATGATTTTATTATTTCCATATTATGCTCGAGATTATGTTCTAATGGTATGTTCTTTTAGTAATTAACCTTGTTTTATAGTTTATATTATCATCCAATATATTTATTTCCCTTACATAGCATAAGAACCTGCTCCTTTATTATGTTTTATTTTTTCCCAAGATACAAAGATGTATATTATGAATGGATTTGAAGGTTAATTTATGATTTCACGGGTGTTTCAAATGGAGTTGTTATGTTGTATTTCAGTTGAAGCTGTAATGTAGTGCTTATGTATGTAATATATATTCCAAAACTATTAAACTAATATTTCTATTAGTATTCTTGTTTTGTATCTATGTAAGTGTAATAATGTAATGACCTGGAACTAGGATACTGGTGCCTGGGTATTTATAGGTAGACCTAGACATCTAAGGCCACGATGTATGAGGGCCCTAGATTACTACTAATCATGTAGAAATATGGTACATCTACAATGATTTTTCATAATAATTCTACTAGTAAATAGTGAGATAATATCATCTATGACTCCACATTCAGGTGTGGGGTCAGTAACTTCTCTTTAAGTAGAGAGCTAGAGTACAGTCGACTGATTGAGCAAAGGTGGTGGTCTTGGTCACAGTAGTCATATCCCAGTTTCATAGTGACAACAGAGTGGATATGCATTGTGTAGTGAGTTAGTATCACTGGTTCATGGTTTAGGACCAATATATGAAATGAAACATACCATTGAAGGGAAAGATATCAAAACTTATACTATCAAAGGTACTATTCTAGTAGCCTCTACATTATCATCTGCCCATTTTTATACAAGGGATTTTCATAGACTTATATGTATTACCATATTAGAGAGACTTTGGGATAAGTGTTCATAACTATTATGATTTTATGAATCTTTACACTATGTTGGAGATTATAATGGATGTAGTATGCCAGGTAAGGGAGTGAACCTTGATATTGGTAGTTGTCACTTTATACGGGACCTCTTTTTCCAAAAGATGACAAGTTTTGACATCATTCTTGGGATGGACTGGTTAGTTACCTTTATTTATTTAGTTGACTACTATAACCTAAGGGTGACCAATACATCATAAGAGGGTGGATATTTTTTTCAAATAGGTGAATGAGATGTCCATGTGAGTCAAGCTAAACTCGAGCATCGTGGGATGGGTGGGATAAAAGACCTGATTGAGATTTTATACCTAGATGACCAAAGAACATGTTAGGAAGATTTCCTTCCAGTGTTTGATCATTTTAGGGAAATCTTCTAGGAATACTTTTTAGGATTACCTCAAATTAGTGATGTAGAGTTATCAATCGAGCTAGTTCCATGATATACATTCATATCCATTCCTCCTCATAGAAAGATTCTATTGAAATGAAAGATCACAACAAGCTTCTACAGAATTTAGTGGAGTAGGTGTTTATTGTTGACATGGTATGTGTGAGTATGATATACTCTATAATACAAAATTTTGGATCTAAAAAATAGAGATACGGAATAAATTATTTAATGATGCATTAAATACAATAGGGGTGAATGTTATACTTTTAAAATTTCTTTTTGAAATTTTAAAGATGGTTGTGATTAACAAGGTTAAACAAGGTAATTCGCAAAACCTTTAATTCTACACACTTGCTTGATTAAAGAAATATGATTCCAAGAAAGGGAATCTGAAATGATGGTTCTGAAAAATGAAAAATAATGAATGTTTACATAATACATATTCTACCTTCATGCATATAGAATCATACTAAATCAGAGTATACAAGTATAAGTAAGTATATGATCGTTATAATTTTATCACAAAAAAATGCAGTTGAAAACTTCCAACAAGACATGTAACCAGTAGTAAATCTTTTAACCCAAAGAGAAGGGTATCCAAAAACCTTGGGTAAAGGTCCCTTGATTTATACTTTCAAGAAAGTTTGTCATACACACACCAGTATAATCCCTATACGAATATTGGAGTCTATTTTGATATCCCTGCAATCCCTCAACTTAAAAGTAGCTGGAACCACTTTCTTCCTCAACAAGGAATCCCTCAACTTCAAGGTAGTCGGCACATCGGTCTTCCAATCCCTGGAAGCCCACGATTGTACACAGCAACAATCGAAGTCACACAAAGAAAATCTGAACAATAATCATAGTATGCACTAAACGACGAGGGTCTCTCTCTAGAAATCACTTCAACGACATGTAATCTCCAGAGTCATAGAAAAATGTTGATCTCTTTCAAATGATCTTCTATTATAGGCACAACACTAATGGTCATCTCCATATTCCAACGATCATATTTTTCCATGAATTTCGGAGGGACATGTACACATGTCACTCAAACAATGGTTAGTTAGTAACTGAATGTACGACATCATTTTGTAACAAATACAATTGTAAGAAAAAATTTGGATACATAACCAAAATCCAATATTTGGAATGTAAGAATGTAAAAGTTTATAGTCTAACCAAAAATGAATTTAGATTCTATAATACAAGGATATTCAGATTCTATTTTCTTGAATTCAAAACCTAAACTCTATAGAATTCAGGAGTCTGAATTTCAAGGAAATTCAGAATCTATATTCACAAGAATTCGGAACATGAACTTGTGATGTTCGGAGTCAGAGTTCATGAGAATTCAGAGTCTGAAATTAGAATTTTAGGAGTCATAATTCATTCGAATTCGGAGTCAGAACTCACAAATTTCGGAGTCATAATTCATTAAAATTTGGAGTTAGAACATACAACATTCAGAGTAAGAGTTCATGAGAATTCATAGTTAGAACTCACAAAGTTTAGGGTCTGAATACAGAAAACTGGGAGTATGAATTCGGAGTCTGAAAATAGAAATATCTTTATTTAAGTATTACATGATTATGAGGTTTTAAATATGAAACTGAATTTTACACTTATACAAGATAATGAAAAATGAAAAACATTGTAACGATAAATTTCCATGGGGAAGGAAAATTTTCCTTATAGAAGTAAAACATAGGGTAAATTTAGATTTTTCTTAAGTTAAGGGGATTTTGATTTTCAAAACAAGAAGGATATGTAATGTAATAAAGATATCTTAATGACATAACAATCTCTTCCAAACATGAAGGAATAGAAAATTCACAAGGAATACCTTATTAATTCACCAATATCCCCCTTTTTAGAAAGATCAAACATCCTTACGAAAAAAGCATTTGAGGACTTAGAAAATATATTTCTATACATTGAAATAAAACATATATCCCTTTACACATGGACAATGATGAATACGAATAACTCCACCTTAGGCTTTGAAACTATAAGGATCATATTCTGGATTTCCTGAATAAGATTATTCATTTTCTTGATTACAGAAATCTATGTAATGAAAACACCCCCTTAGGTAAGCTCCCTCTTACATAGGGATATCTCATCTTTTCTTAAGATTCATATTCCTTTCTCCCCTTTTTGTGATTTTAAAAAATAATTAGTGGGAATTGAAAAGAAATTATAGTATCTGAAATATTAATACAAATCATGCAATCAAAAATGATCTACCAAAATTTCATTAAGAAAGGGAGAATTTGTAGAAGGAATAAAACAAGTACAACAAAATATTTGACTGGATCTGTTTTCCTTCCCTTTCCTTGGGTATTAATTTCTTCAATATAGTTTTTAGGTTTTTTAGCTCCTTGTGGTCTTCCTATGCTTGCTTTAGGATCCGACCCTAATCCTCTACATTCTTCTCTAAAGCTTTGATATTTTCTTCCTGAGACTTCAGAGCCTATACCTGAGCTTTCAAGAAATCATCTTGCATAACTATCTTCTCTTCAATCTTGATCCGATGATCCCTTCCCATTTCCAAATTTGGGAAACAGAATAAAACTTCCCATTCAGATCCTTGACCTCCTGAATCCGAGTATTCTTCTCAAAGGTAAGATTTTCCTCAACGCTAGTCATGAGATCCTTGATTTTTCTATCTTTATTATCAACATCTTCCATATATTCATGTTGAAACTCATCAAGATCTCTCAAATCATCATGTATTTTCATTGAACTACTAAACACTTTCTTACAAGATTTTTTGTGGGCATCGTAGTTAATGAATAAGTTCTTGAAATTAGCCTCAAGTTGGACACACTTATCCATCACCATGGATACTGAATCCGATTTTTGATTCATTCTGTGTTGGAGCATCTGACATATTGAGTCAATGCATGGAAATATCAAAATGGTGTCAACAAGCTTCTTTAGTGATTCAATGACAAAATCATGTCCTAATGATGATGATTCCAAATCTAAGAGTTTTCTTAGTGGAGTATCTTTCTCTAGCTCAACAAGCTTCTTCAATGACGATCCAAAATCTTCCTTTTTATTTAAAAAAATTTGGTTGTTGTATCCTCAACCAACTATTTCCCCTTATCAGTTCTCGGAACAACTTTCTCATCCAGAGACTCATGTTCGCTGTTAGATAGCTGGACAACTCTATCTTCATCTATCTTCTCCTTCTCACCTTCTGCCTGAGCATATTCAGGGAGAATGAAATATTGATTATTACTCTCTTCCCTAGAGAGCTTATTCAATTCATCTTCAGCCTTTTCATCTACCTCAGGAGTAGCAAGCTTAGAGGATATTTCTTCTGAAGTCCATATTGATAATTTCTCATATGAACTTTCCTTCTCATGAAAGTCTTCAACTTTCTGAATGATGTCATCTGTGTCAGCACTACTTTCCTCTTCTTTAAATTATTCCAAAACTTCCTTCTCTCCAACAACCTTTTCTTATAAATTTTTGGAGTCATGTACATTTTCCCCAGAGTCTTAGGTTAGGGTTCAACAACAAAATATTTTGGTACAGGTATATTCTCGGATTATATTTCAGTGACCATCAAAAGGGATTGGAAAATTTTTTACCTCAGACATTTTCTTCTTCGTCTTAATTCTTTGGCTTGCTTCTCAAACTCATTGGTTGCCCTCTCTTTCAATGCATTGGCCTCTATAGGATCTAGTCCAAACTGTGGCACTCCTTCCTTCCGATTCTTTTTTTTTCCCACCATTTAGCTACAACCTCATTTGGATAGGCTTTCTTCTTCTTGGGCTTTGGAGGTGCGGATTGAGCTTCCTTAGCTTTGGGGGTTTTCTTTTCATCTTCCATTTCCTTCAATTTCCTCTTCTTTCCAACCTTTTTTTACGGTTCTTCAACGTATTACTTATTCGGATCAGCTTCTGCTTCCTCCTCTGGTAAGTCATAGAATTCTTCGGATTCTTTAGAGAAACCAACATTCATTATAATCAATTTATAATCACTTACAAATATGAATTCAAAATTTCTCATCTTGGAAATGTAAGGGATTTTGAACGATTCTAGACACCACACAATGTACTTGGAAAGAATAGCCGGTTAAATTATAATCTGAGCTTTCAAATTCACAATCTTGATATTCTATAACTTAATCAGAATATGCTTCATCAAATTTATCTTCTTTATATTCACTAGAAAATCTAGGATTTACATGTCACTCTTCTTCATTGTGTCCTTATCACTTTATCTCAAGATGATGAAACATTGAACCCATAACTCAAGAATCTGATTATTTGTTGAAAAATGAGAAATCTTCAATGTCTTGACATCTGAAAGAGAAAGTCACTCCATAGAATTCAGCTTGACAAAACTTCAATGTACATATGACAACTTATGGGAACAGAACTCAGCTACCCCATCAAATGGAACTCCAACCAATCTAGCTGCCATTGTATATCATATATCATTGGTCTTACCATAGATTTTAAATGAAACCTTCCCTTTACCTTCTTCCTTAAATAGTCAAAATGATTCCTAGAAATCAATATGAAGATTTGGATACACCATGTCTTCAGCTCCTAGATTCAAAATAAAAACACTCTCCCATCCATTGAGTTTGATATTATTCGAGATTATTGAATCATCCTTGTTGAAGAAATTAGGATGCACCAACCTCTCTCTATAAATCTTCCACTCTGAAATTGACTTGAGAGTTGACATATCTTGAGAAGAAACATCACAAGACATTTGGGTTTGAGCAAGATTTGAGTGGTTTAGAATAGGCTTTTGAAAGGGGGTAGAGCTTCGGCACCCCAAAGATTGAAATCTGATGTGGGACAGTCCTTCAAGGGTCCTTTATATAGGAGTTTTATGTGACAGTTATTCTTCCCATCTCAATCCAATGGTTGGGAAATATTCTGATCATATCTGACGATTGAAAATATAGCCGCAATGAAATTTTGGTAGGATCTGATCTGTTGAGGTTTTTAAAAGAAAACATTCGTATTTAAGGAAACTAGAATCTGAGAAAATTTAAAACATAGAAGAAAATACCAATAAGGAAATGATGACTATGAAAAACTAAGAAAGAAATCATACCTTTCAGATTGTCAGGATGATTATTCATATTGAGGAAAAATTATTCTTAAAGAAATTTAGATTCCGAAAATTTTGAAAAAAAACGAAGGAAAAAACATCATTACAAAAATATTGGGTACAAAAATTTTCATTACGAAAATTTCATGTACGAAAATCTTCATTACAAAAATTTCAATAAGAAAAAAACAAAAACAAAAATTTCACTACAAAAATTTGAAAAACTAACAAAAAAATATACTCCCCCTATGAAAATTATTTACTTAATATAAGGAGATTGGTTTAACAAAAATTTAACAAGGAAGATTACCTTATGGTTATCATTCCTAACTCCTGTTTAATGTATTCAAATCTATCGGAGGGTAAGGATTTTGTAAAAATATCAGAAAGTTGATCTTGAATTCTAATAAATTGAATAATGATATCTCCTTTTTGTGTGTGATCCCTAAGAAAGTGATGCATAATATCTATGTGTTTTTCATGAGAGTGATGTGCATGGTTTTTACATAGGGAAATACCACATGTATTATCACAGAAAATTATTTTTTTTGGTAAAACCCAAACCATAGTCTAGGAGTGTGTGTTTCATCCACAACACTTGAGCACATCAACTTCCAGTTGCTACATATTCAGCCTTAGCAGTGGAAAGTGCTATTGAGTGTTGTTTCTTGCAAGACAAAGAAACTAATGAATATCCTAAGAAATGACATGTTATGGATGTATCAGTTCTACATCCACCAATGTCAGCATCTAAAAAAAATTCAAAACAAAATCATTTCCAGAAGTATAGAAGAGTCTTAAATCCAAGGTTCCATTTAAGTAGTGAAAAATTATTTTCACTACCATAAAATTAGATTTCTTAGGATTGGATTGATATCTTGCACATAAGCATACTGAAAACATTAAATCTGGACGACTATATTTTAAGTAAAGTAAACTTCCTGTCATACCTATAAAAGATGTTTGATCTAAAGGTTTCCTAGCATCATCAAGTTCATGTGTTTTTGAGGTACCGATAGGAGTACTAATACTTTTAGTGTTATCATATCCGAACTTTTTAGAATGATCATTAATATATTTATTTTGGTCTATATAGGTTCTTTCTGGTTTTCGAGAAATTTGAAAACCATGTGAAAATTTTAACTAACCCATCATACTCATTTAAAACTCAGATTTCTATAGATACTCAAAGGAATCAGTTAAGGATTGCTGAGTTGAACCAAATATAATGTCATCAACTTAAATTTGAACAATAAAAACATTTTTATCTTTATTTATAAAAAGGGTTGGATATGTATTTCTCTTAACAAAATTATTTTGAAGCAATAATCTTGTATATTTATTATACCAGGCTCGAGGGGATTGCTTAAGTCCATACAAAGCATTGGTAAGTCTAAAAACGTGATCAAGATATTTTTTATCTTCAAAACCAAGTGGTTGTTCAACAAAAACATCCTCATGAACATAACCATTAAGGAAAGTACATTTCACATCCATTTGAAAAAATTTGAAATTGAATAATGCTGCAAAGGCAAGTAAGCTACGAATAGATTCAAGTCTATCTACTGGATCATAGGTTTATTCATAGTCTATTACTTCTTGTTGATTATAGACTTTATCAAATAATCTCTATTTATTTCTTACTATGACTCATTTTTCATCACATTTATTTCGGAAGAACCATTTGACTCCGATAATAGAATTTTTCTTAGGTTGTTCAACCAAGGTCTAGAGTTTATTCCTTTAAAATTAATTTAGTTCATCTTGCATAGATTTAATCCAATCATCATCACATAAATCTTCATCAGTTATTTTTTTTTCTAATTGGGATAGAAATGCTAGATGTTCTACTTCATTCCTTATCTAACTTCTCATCCTTATGAGTTGGTTTACATCACCAATGATACTATCACAGGGATGATTCTTAGGAAACAACTGATTTGGGTTTTGTAAAACTTGTTCATCAACATAGGGTAGAAAATCATCTAGGGTAAATGATTCAGAAGAATCTTCTTGGAAATTTTTCTTATCAGAAGGATCTTCTAACAAAGGTTGATAATAAGTTTTTGAAAATACATTTGAAGATGTAGGTTGGGGTTGTTTTAAAACAAAAGGACCAGTTTCATAAAATTTTACTTGTACTGTCACTTCTATAGTACACGTGTTTTTCTTTAAAACATTATAAGCCATAGAATTTGGGGAGTAGCCTATGAAAAATACTAAATCATATTTTAGTGCGAATTTGTGTAGATTATATTTATAATTCATAATGAATACTTTTCAACCAAAAACATTGAAGTATTAATGTCTAGGTTTTTTTACCATTCCATAACTCATAAAAAGTTTTATTAAGAAAATTTCTAATCAAGACTCGATTTATACTATAACAAGAAGTAATTACAACTTCAGCCCAAAAATGTTGGGCTATAGAATATTCAATCCACATGGTTATTGTTATATCTTGAAGAATTCTGTTTCTTCTTTCAACAACACCATTCTTTTGAGGAGTTATTGGTGCTGAAAAATTGTGAGTAATGCATTTTCTACTACAAATAGATTCAAAATCCGAATTTTGAAATTATCCACCATGATCACTATGAATAGTTTTTAATGGATGGTTTTTCTCATTTTTAACATGGGCTCTAAATCTTTTAAAATACGAGAAGTCTTCATACTTCATTGCTAGAAAATAGACCCACGTAAATATAGCGTAATCATCAACTAAAACAAATACATAATAGTTGCCTCCAATGCTTCTAGTTTGTGTAGGAACAAATAGATACATATGCACTAACTATATTGCATCAGTAGTTGAGACTTCACCGATTGATTTAAAACATTATTTATGTTGCTTTCCATATTGAAAAGGGTCATAAGATTTTGAAGAATCAGATCTAAGCTCTCATATATCCTTAGCTAATCTTTTCTTAGAATGTTTTCATAGGTTCTTAAGGTTACAGTGACCTAAAGTTCTATTTGAAAACCAATAATGATCTTCCATTGTACTAAGGCGAGGTAGATATTTGCTTCTAAGGTCTTCTACGTTTAGTGTGTACACAATCTCTTTCATCTAGAGAGAAAGAATGAACTTTGCCTTGTAATTGGGTACTAAGAACTTATCATACCTAAAATTCACAAGGTAACCTTCATCACATAATTTGATTATGCTAATGAGGTTTTGATTAACACCATTAACATATATGAAATTTGAAATTAATTATTTTACAAGAATAACAATGTTACATGTACCAATAATTTCCCCCTGAGCATTATCTCTGAAAGTTACTTTTACCCCTTTCCTCTAGATAATATTTTCAAAATAGTTTTTGTTACCAGTCATATGCCGGGAAAATCCACTATCCATGTACCAAGTATTTTTGTTGGTACTCTATCAATTTTCTTGAAAAAAAAAGAGTTAGAAATTCAGAACCCAAATTTTCATGGATCCAGAAATTTGAGAAATCAAAATTTTAGGTACCCACATTTTCATAGAAAAATGGGATTTATGAAATTCTAATGATTGAGTATTGATTAAAGAACAATTCATTGCCCAGTTCCCACCATAGTTACACATAGTACATAATGGAGCACATTGAAGAAAAAAATAATTGTTGCTAAAAAACGGTTTAGAACTAGTATAACCAAAACCAAATCTATTCCTTAAAGGTCAGATTTGAGAATACATTTTATCAAAATTTTCCTGACCTAAGGTAAAGTTTGAAAAAGACTTCCTCAAAGAAAAAATTTCAGATTTCATTTTGATAACCAAGTTCTTTTCTTCTAAAACAATTGATTTGGAACTAGAGTTAGGCTCCAAAGCATTTTTCATAGAAATTACATTTTATTGATCCTTAGAAAGTTTACTCTTCTCAGAATTTTCTTGGTCAAGATTGTTTTGGAATACATTCAAAATCAACAATTTTCTTAACACGATCTTTAGAAAGATATGATATTTACTTATTAAGAATATAATTTCTACAATTTGCTTTATCAAGCTATTTCATGAGTTTTTAATAGCCAATTTCAAGGATTTTGGAAAACCTAGAAACTTCTTCATAGGAAGGTAAAGTATTATCTTCATCAGAAGAATATTCTTAATCTGATGATTCATAATATTTATCATGACTATAATTTACATTTAATGAAACATTGCTCATTGATTTAGCATTGTGTACCTTAGCCATCAAGTAATGATTTTCTATAGGTAATATAGCTATTAGACGAAAAATCTTCTGTTTGGATGATTTTTAATCTGACGATTCATCTGAAGAGTGACAACCACTAGCACTCTAGGCGTTATTAGATTTCCAGACTTTCTTAGCTTTATCTTTATAGTACTTTTTTATGTTTCTCTCAGAATTCTTTTCCTTTATTTACATTCTTTTGAGAATGGTACGATCATGCCTTATATATCTAGATCTATCCCATTCATAACAAGTTACTTCTGAATCTTTCTTGTATTTATTATCCTTCTTCTTCTATCTTGATTGAAATTTCTTTTGTCTTATAATCTTGTTGATCCTTCGAGCAGAATTTGCTAACTCATTTTATAAATATTCACTTCCACTAGATTCAGATTGTATAATAACCTTCTTATATTTGGATCTAGTAACTCTCTCAAGAGTATTGGCTTTAAAATGATTTGAAGTAGTTGTAAAAGAAACACTTCCATTCCCATTCTTATTTTTAACATTATGAACATCTCTCTTAATTCTAGTCTCATCCTGAAGAAGTGTTCCAAATAGCTCAGCTGAGGAAATCTAGGCGACTTTCATGTTCTCATCAATTTCCTTCCTCTTGGATTCCCACCCATTTAGCATGATTTCTATGATCTTATCTACAAGGGCCTCATCATCCAAACCTTTTTCTCCCATAGTCTGTAAGCTATTAAAAATAGTCATAAATCTTTGCTGAACTTTTCTTATAGGTTCTCCATAATGAAAATTAATGCCATGGTATTCATCTCCCAACATAGCTCTTCTTGTATCTCTAACATTAGAAGTACCAAAATATGTAACTTCAAGTTTCTTCCAGATACTGTTTGCAGCTTCACAAGAAGATATTTGACTATAGATGTTTCTAGTCAGAGAACAAAGCAAGGTAGTGCATACCTTATAATTCGGTTGATACTCAAGCTTTCCTTGATTGGTGAAGGTACTAACTTCCTTGCTAGGGATTTTATATCTTCTAGTAAGCATAAAAAAAATATCAAATCAAGTATTGATAATGAATTTCTTTTTACGATCTCTCCAGTACTCATAATAACTTCCATAAAAAATAAGTGGTCTTGTTGGATTTAGATTGTCTATATAACCAAAATTTATTCCTGCCATATTAAGGAAATTATTTACACAAATGTTTATTAATAGAAAAAGTTCGTAAATAATGAAAATATAGAACTACAGTATCTCTAAGAAAAAATGAATCTGAACCTTATGAGTCCGAAAATATGATTCCTAAGAAGTGAAAAAGAAGATGTCTCTTTTGAATCTAATTGTGATATTAATTCATATTGAACCAAAATTCTAAAGACAATTGTTATATTGGTTTAGGATTTAAGGTCACCTCCTCTAAAAACAATTGTTTAGATGGTATGTGTGATTAGGATATACTCAATAATACCAAATGTAGGATTGAAATAAAATAGATACTGAATAAAGTATCTAATGATGCTTAAAATACAAGAGGGGTGAATTGAATTCTTTTCAAAATTCCATTGTAACTTTTAAGGATGGTTATGTTTAACAAGTTTAATCAAGGTAATTCACAAAACCACTAATTCTACACACTTGATTGATTTAGGAAATATGATTCCGAGAAAGTGAATCCAGAAATATAGTTCCGAAAAATGAAACATAATGAATGTTTACAAAGATAAAGATTCTACCATAATGTGTATAGAATCTTACTGAATCATAGTATACAAGTATAAGGAAGTATAATATAGTTATACGTTCTTCAACGAACTAAATTCAGTGGAAAAAATGTAACAAGACAAGTAACAAGTAGTAAATATTTTATCCCAAAGAGAAGGGTATCCAACATCCTTGGATAAAGGCCCCTTGATTTATACTTTCAAAAATTATGTCTTACCCACACCAGGGTAAGCCCTCGATACGATGAACGAAGTCTGTCTCTCTATCCTTGTGAGCCCTCAATTTCAAGGTAGTCGGAACCTCTTTCTTCCTCATCAAGGAAGCCCTCAACATCAAGGTAGTCAGTACCTCTATCTTCCTATCCCCGGAAGCCCTCGATTGTACACAACAAAAATCGGAGCCACACAAAGAAAATATGGACAAGAAGATCAGTATGCACCATGAAATGGGAGTCTCTCTCTAGAAATAACTTCAACATCATGTAATCTCTAGAGGCAGAGAATAGTGTTGATCTCTTTCAAATGAGCTTCTATTTATAGGCACAGCACCAACAGTTGGCCCCCTCTTCCAACGATCATATTTTTCCTTTAATTTCGGAGGGACCTGTACACGTGTCACTCAAACAACAATTAGTTAGTAACTGAATGTACGACATAATTTTATAACATAAACAAGTGTACGAAAAAATATGGTTACATTACCAAATTCCAATTTTCAGAATGTAAGCAAGTAAAAGTTCGGAGTCTAACCAAAAATGAAATCAGAGTCTATAATACAAGGATATTCGGATTATGTTTTCTAGGAACTCGGAACCTGAACTCTATAGAATTCCAGAGTCTGAATTTCAAGGAAATTTGGGATCTAGATTCACAAGAATTCAGAACCTGAACATACGATGTTTGGAGTCATAGTTCATGAGAATTTAGAGTCTGGACTCAGAAATTTAGGAGTCATAATTCATTCGTATTCGGAGTCATAACACACAAATTTCAGAGTAAGAATTTATTAGAATTTGGAGTCAGAACATACAATGTTAAGAGTTAGATTTCATGAGAATTCGGAGTTAGAAATCATAATGTTCAGTGTCTGAATTCAGAAAACACGGTGTCTGAATTTGGAGTCTGAAAACAGAAAGTTCATTATCTATGTATTACATGATTCCAAGGTTTTAAATATGAAACTGAATTTTATACTTAGACAAGATAATAAACAATGAGAAACATGGTAAGGATAAATTCCCTTGGGGAAGGAAAATTTCCTTATAGATGTAAAACATAGGGTAAATTGATATTTTCCTTAAGATAAGGTATTTGTGATTTTCAAAACAAGAAGTAAAGGTAAAGTCATAAGGATATCTTATTAACTTAACAATCCCCCCAAACCTGATGGAATGGAAAATTCATAAGGAAAACCTTATTAACTAAAAATTTATCTAAACTAAAACATCTACATTGGGGTCACTAGTGTGTTTCCATAAAAAAGGTGGATGGTACCCTTAGGATATGTGTGAATTAATGTAAATTAAACAAACTAATGGGTAAAAACATTTTTCCTCTACCATGAATTGATGGTCTCTTTAATCGACTATGAGGATATATTTTTTTGGCAACGATTTGTTTGTGATATAGTTATCATCGGGTGAGTGTTTGGTTATTGTATTAACTTGTATAGATTTTCAAAGTAGGTATGCTCTATATGAGAATTTATTTACGTCGTTTAGTCTCAAAAACACAGTAGTAGTCTTCATAGAACAAATTAACTGACTGTTCCTTCCTTTTCTAAATTATTTTACAGTGGTTTTCATAGATGATATGTTGGTGTATTATCTAAATTTAACACAATAATGCCAATTATCTCATTATCATAGGGAATACATTGAGTTAGAATGATTTATATGAAAATATCACAAACATACACTTCTAGATGTATCAAATTCACTTCATGGTTGACATATTCATTGAGTCTGGAGTATCAGTTGACCCAGAGAAGGGGAGATATATAGTTTCTTTAGAGAATACCAAGAACGAAATTGAGTTATTGAGATTTTTTGGGAAAGCTGTATGTTAAAATCATTTTATATGATATTTTTAATACTTTGAAGCACTGCTTATGGGCTGAACAAAGAAGGGTGTGAGGTGTACATGGTCAGATACCTATGATACAACTGTTGAGGAGCTAAATTGGAGATTTTAATCTACCCAAATACTATTTTTTTCAAACCAAAGATGGATTTACACAATGTACTATGATTCATAAGGTATCAAGCTAGGATTAGTTCTTATGTAGGTTGATATAATCATGAAATATGGGTCTCGATAGTTGTGGCCACATGAGAGGTTTTACCCGATGCATGATCTTGAGTTAGCTTCAGTTTTTATACATTATGTTTTTTGAGATATTATTTACATGGAGTTAATTTTGTAGTTCTCACGAAACACAAAATCCTCAAGTACAAATTTTCACAATGTGATCTGAATATCAGATAGTACTGGTGGGAGGAATACCTACATTATTTGAACTTCAAGCTTACCTACACAATTGGTAAGGAAAAACACTATTCAATGCAATGAGAATAACTTATATACATGATGTTATGCAACCGAGTAGGAAGTGGAAACTAATTAATTTCATTGATGATATGGATATGGAGGTTCATGATAGTCAAGAGATAGCTTTTCTTTTATCTTTATATATTACCTCTACTATTCTGGATAGAGTGAGGATGAGGTACCCATTGGATTCTAAGGGCCTATTCCTATAAGAGAGCGTGGAAGGTGAGGACCCTCCTACTAGTTGGACCATAGGGGATGCTGAAATTCTATATTTTCATGGTTTCTTATAGGATTTAGAATAAATTTATGAAGAGATTATATGGGAATTTATGGATTTAGCATGTGAATTTCACCTAGGTGTCTCTGAGAAATATCTAAATTTATATCACTAGTACTGGGGCCATGTATGAAAAGTGATGTATTTGGTTTTTTTATGAGGTATTCCACCTATTAGAAGGTAAGGGAAGAACAACAGCAACCAGCTAGACTTTTATAGTAGTTACCTATTCCGAAGAGGAAATGGAATGATTTCATAATGGATTTCATGATAGTATTAACAAGGGTTCTCTCAATGTAATGATATTGATGGGTTATTGTTTAAAGGCTCATGAAGGTTTCATACTTCATGAAAATAAATGAAACCATTAGTGAATATTATCTTTCAAGCTTGAATATCTAAGAGATATTATGTATTTAGGGTGTCCCTCATTCAATAGTTTCATATAGGGATTGATCATTTACAATACAGTTCTAGAAAGGGATATAGAGGGA
Source organism: Viscum album (assembly GCA_963277665.1). NCBI lineage: Eukaryota > Viridiplantae > Streptophyta > Magnoliopsida > Santalales > Viscaceae > Viscum > Viscum album. The sequence continues at coordinate 1,859,834,777 of OY728133.1, read as the reverse complement.
ATTAGGTACACAGGTGCTTATGAGCACAATATACCACCCTCAGGCCAAGGCTAGTCAAAGTGCATGCTGGTGGTTTTTGAGGACATGATTTGAGAAAGCATCGAAAATATTGGGGGATCTTGGGTGAGGCACATATACTTGGTTTAATACACATAATACAATAGATTTCAGGATAATATTCAGATGTCATCTTATGAGGACTTGTACGGATGGCCATACTGACTACCCCTATTTTGGTTTAAGGTAGGAGAGGTAGTTATTCTTGGTCCTCATCTCATTCAAGAGACCACGAAGTAGGTGTAGTGGATTTGTAATTGGACGGATACTGCACAGTCTCATCAAAAATCATACGCTGATCACTATAGATAACCTCTAGACTTCAAGGTTGGGGATTCAGTTTCTTTTAGTGTTTCACTGAGGTTAGGACACATGATGACCAGGGGAAATAGTAATCATTCAAAATGATCTGTTGGGATATTTTAGGTTTTCAGAGAGAGTCAGGGCAGTAGACATTCAGAAGAAGTTAAATCATAGGTATTGGTCCATGCATGAAATTGTACAAGTATCTCAATTGTGCCGCTATTATTCATAATCGTCTCATGAATTTCAGCCTAAAGAGTTTGTGTTACAGTTAGATAAATCCTTTGATGATAATCCAATATGTATTTGTGGATTCTAGCATGAATGTAACACCCAGATATTTTATGAGATATATTACATTTAATTTCATTGATATCTTATCTTATACACTACACCAAGATTTGCTTCTACTATAAGCAAAACTGTATTAGCTTGCAGTATATGCAACACTATTCTTGCCTCGTGTTATACACAATTTCAAGTTCTTTTTGTGGAAATTATTCTACACAACATTAAGTATAGATTTTGTTTAATGTATAAATGAAAGAAGTTTTTATTATATTATACACAACAGTAAATAGAGCTTTCACAACACACAATCCTGACTTGGCTTGCATTACATGCAATCAAGACCTTCTTCGATAGCGTCTGTAGTATGCAATACCAAGTTTCACTAAACAAGATATTATTATAATATTATTATGAACTAGTCATTATGAATAGTAATACCCACTTTTTAAAATTTTATAAATTTTAACTTTCAAAATGGACTTCATTTTTGCATTCGAAATATCGAACTTTGCCTAGGGTGAATTTTTGGTATTTTTTTGAAAACATTCAATTTTTGATGAATATTGAAAACACTAGGTGACTATTTAAAAACTGACTTTTTATTTAAATAATTATTTATTTTATTAAAATTTATTTTAGCTCAAAATTGATACATAATACTTATATAAGTTCAATTTAATTAATTTGAGTCATTTTATAATAATATTAGATATATAAAAACATTATTGAACTTTTCATCGTGTTTTACCCACCTCCTAGGAGAATTTGAAAATTTACATAAAACTAAATTTTACCGCTTCTGTGAGTTAAATTTCAAAAATCCAAAAAACATGGTAAATATCAAGGATTAAAATGTGGTTTAAAACGATAAAAATAATTTTTGGTGAATAGTAATTTTTTTCTTTTATTTACCACTGTTAAAAGTAAATAGGGTAATTAAGGGTAAAAATGATATTATTATTACCCTAAAACATGTCCTAATTCTATTATATAAGCTTAATTCGACCAAAATAATCCTTAGGAATAAAATATTACCTTTTAGATCCACATGGATTAGATTAGGACACTTATTATTATTTTATTTAAAAAAAGAGTTGAAATTATTAAAATCAAAGTTTAATAAATAAAACATTTTTAATATAGGCTTATACATAAGATAAATTACACTATAAATATTCATTAGAAAGATAAAAAGCTTTCCTACCTAATGGTATTTTATTTATAAGTTTTAGACATTAAATAATTTAAGTTATTTATGACACAATAGTGATGTAGTAATTACCTAATTAATGAAATATTAAAATAATTGATATTATAAATACCCAAAAAATGTAATTTGAGACTTTTTATTAATTAAAATAATTTTCTAGGTTATTATGACATGTTATTATTTATTTATTTAACTTTTTTTAACTAATCATGTTGTTATGATTTTCACAAAAATCAATTACCAAATAGTGTCAAGATTGACATAAAATAGTTTTTAAAACAAATATTATATTATTAATTGTTATTATAATTATAATAATACAAGTTTTGAAAAATGACTTAGATAATGTTATATATATTAATAATTAACCATTTGGGGTTCGTTCGTCTGTTTATAGTAAGTTTATTAACCATATAGTGTAAGAATACAAGAAGACACGAGAAAAGTTAAATTATTTAACTTAGAATTAGATCTATACTAGAAGATAAAAATATTAAAATAAACTTGTATAAAACCTATTTGTTAAGAGGGTTTCCACCCAGCCCCACTTTATCTTTGAAATAAATCAATTTGGAGCTATTATAAACCGAGTATGACTTTATCATAAAATTATATTTTATGTTTCTCCTAAAGTGCCCCTCTCCTCCCTTATAAAAAGGGCACCCCTTCCCTCATCTCTTCACACCCATTGGAGCCTTGAAGCTCGGCCAACACCTGGAAATTTATCTTCTCCACATCCTTAGAAACATTCTGGAGGTTCTGGTCTTCTGACAAGACCAACTCTACTTCTTTAAGAGGAAGCTTAAAAGAGATGCCTCGAAGAAGAGGTAGTCTCTTCTTGCGATTCTCTCAAATTTCTTTCTTCTTCTACTTCTTCTTATTTAGTTGTATCATTATAGAGTAGTTACATAAGTATTACTTATATAATTATATGTTATTATAAATATGAAAAAACACTATTTCACCCTCTATCCATCCTACGAAAAATGAAATCACCGCTCGTGCGTACGTAAGAAGTACCATCTCTACGCCAGTGTGTAATCTATTTTCGACCGCCACCTTACTTGGATGGGTACAATGGTGTAAATAAATAACTATATATGATAATTGTAATGTTATATTGATTCTTAAATATTATACATGCACTTCAATACATTTCCACAAGCATGGGAATGATATCATCACTCGTGTGTACGTACGGACTACTGTCTCCACAACATGATGAGATTAATTCTCCATGTTAACCATTCATGAATGATTATAAAGTATATATAATGAATAATAATTAGATATATGACATAATAATGATTCTTGATTTATGTATATATATATATATATATGTATCTCATCTACTTAATTCCATTAAATTAAATAAGGAAACGAAAACAACGTTCATGCGTACGTATGGCCTACCGTCTCAATGAACGATGTACATCATTCCATTTATCGATCTATCATATATATATGTATATTATGAATATATATTATATATAAATCATGTTTTAATTTTGGAATTAAGTAAATTTGGATATAAGTAATAATATCAAGAACAACAAGTCAAAATAGGTTCCATAAATGAAACAATTTTTCCCAAGTCGCTGCTTTTACATTAAATTTACAAAAGAACGGTTAATATAAAGTCCTAGGTAAACCATATATGATATCATAACAATGTATATGACTCTGTAATAAGTCAATGACATTATTTAAATTATTATACATGAGTATCAGATACATATGAAGCATATCAGACATAAGGTAAGGGATAACTATTCTAATCTCGCTCTTATCCAAGATTGTTTATTCGTAAGCATTTATTGGGGTTTTTGTTATCATCCATGTCCCTATTTTCTAAAAATGTTTTCATGTATTTTTAATGGCCTTTTTACTCATTTTTTAATTTTACCACATGTTATGAAAGGAATCCTAATTTTGTTTACCACATGAGGAACTTTTTAACTTTTCCTACAAAAGTACGATGAGAATGTTATTTTTAACTTATAAGGCGTGAACGGATTTTTATGATTTCATAACTCCTCATTTTCATGAAGCTTCTTCTACAAGATTGCATGATTATTTTTAACAAAACCATTTTCTTTTAAAATTTCATGGAATGTTTTGATAATAAAATAATTTTGAAGAAAAAAGGATATTTTCCTCATGAATTCATTTCAAGTGTTTTATCACAACTATTTTCCATCTAAAATGACTTTATTAAATATGATTAAGTTTCAAGTATAATGTATCCATTATTTACATGGTTTGATTATTCTTATGATGAAAAGATATCCATTTTTTATATGGATTATGTTATGATGGCATGATGTTTAAGAATACCATTTTATTACATGGGTTATGCAATGATGTATGATTTATGATTGTGTGGCACACAAATGCATTATTTCATTATGAGACGGGTGGGACATTTATCTCCCTCCAATGCATTGGGCATGGTTGGAATGGTATGTTAATTCAGTTCAGTGATACACGACTGGAATGAGGAGTGAACTCGATTTAGAAAGGGACTTTTTCCACTAATATGGTCTTAGCATCAATGCCTTGGCTACTACGGAAATCATATCATGTGCTTAATGGTTTCCACAATTACAAGTTTTGTTGCGGATGTATCTATTCCTTATGTACTGCTATGTTTTATGTCATTGCTCAAGATTTTGATGTTTAAACATTATGTTCATGTTTTTAATTTCAAATGTATATGGTTTGTTTTATTCTCTCCACGCTTACCCTTACTGAGAATTTGAGCTCAACCTTTATATGTTTTTTTCCCAGGATATGAAGAAATGTTTTAGGTAAGAAAACCAAAGGGGAAGATCTTTATGGGAGATGTTGATGATCCTTCACAACAATTAGAAGATTTTGTTCCGAGTTTCCAATGACACTAAAACATTACAATCCTTGAGTGTTGGTTTTTGTTATGTATTAAGTATTCCGCAAATGTAATGTAATGTCCATGTACATCGAGCTTTGGGCCTCTACAGTTGGTATTAGAGCGAAGGTTTAGTTAACCTTTGGAAACTAGGATGTGAAAACTTTAGTGAAATCCCTAGAGATATTTCTAAGGTATGTCTATGGATGTCTCTAAGGTTAAGTATACGTATAGGTTATAGTCCTAGAATTATGGTAGCGATCTTAGAATTAATCCTAAGATGTTAGATATTAAAGGTACTGCCCCTTTATTATGTTGTTTTCTCTAACATGATTTTTTCCTCTCACACTATTCTTTTTGGGTTTTAGAAAATGCCTGGAAATAGGAAGATTCACGATAATGGAAGGAATGATGGACAATGGAATGATATTCTTCATGAGAAACCAAATGAAATGGGATTTGGAAGTCCAAACATCGTGATTATTCCTAATCAGTAATCTCATAATATGATCAATAATCTCAGCTTTGGTAAGTTTCCCAACTCAACTAATAAGAGAAATATGGATTATCGTGATGATCATAGAGGAATAAAATTTCAATTTCACTCATGTAAATCATATGGGAAGAGGCATCAAGGATAATGTTTCAAAGGAACTTGAAGATTCTTTGGGTGTGGAAAAGAAGGGCACAAATCAAATAAGTGAAAAGGAAAATGTTCAGTTAACACCATGGAGAAGGATAATGGTATTTCTATGACATCAAAAATGATTAGATGTTTTAAATGTGGAATGTATGGGCATTATGAAAACCAATTCCCTAAGGGAAAATCTCATGAAGAGAATCAGTATAATCATATGGGTAGAATTTATGTGGATGATGATGAGGAGACTACAAATGATATATGAGATGAAATATGTGTTGAAGCTTGGTCAATGGTTTAAGAAGGTAGTGGAATGATTTATTTTTATCAAGAGTTATGTTGTATAGGTAACAATGCAATAAAATAAAGACACATCTAAGGATTGTTACACTCTTGTTTTTCCTAATGTATTTCCAAGTATATGTCGAATGGTACCAGTAACCATGAAAGGTTAATTCTTATATTTTTGGAAATTAGATGATATGCGCATAATAAATTGATAAGGAGAAAATGAGATGTTTTATAGTATTGATGAGATTGAGGTTGAAATAAGAACAATGTGGTATAATGGTTTGATTATATAGAAATTTTGGGATTTTGGTATGTGGAAAGAGTTAACTTTTGATAGCATTCGTATTTTCACTATGGTTCAATGGGTATTAATTTTCAAGAGAATATATGATTAAGGTATTCACATGTTTGGAATGTGACCAACAAGATATATCTTATATAGGGGATAACTGATTGTCTTCACATGCATGGTTGATGACATTTCTAGAAATCTTTTTTTTATACTGTAAGATTGGATAGAAGTATTTTCGATAAGCTTAAAGGTTGTAATGGATTAAGTTAGACATTAGATAGAATTGTTTAAGGCTATAAGTTTTTTCGATATTATTTATGGAATGTTATAATAATGTAGTTTTAGAAAAGGGACAACCTGCAGCATGGGAAACAACCAGTCACGTCAGACAAAGTTGCGGGAATCAAACCCACAACTGAAGTGCGACAGGTCTTTATCGCCTACCAATGGCCTACGAGAAGTCCCTGGTTAGTATAAACTAGTTTTATTTTATTTAGTAGGATGATAGATGAAGTATAAGTCCATTTTAGAACCATATCCAATTAATATCACCATAGATGGACTTATGTATAAAACTTTTGCAAACCCTATGTTTGAGACAGATGGAATGACCAATCAGTCTATCACAGTATCTGCTAACACTTTGTGAAAGACAAATTCAACCTCATTTTTTTAAGAGATGAAGTGGAAATTGTTCGAGGCATGAGAAACATTGAGATTGTACCAAAATCAAGTAAGTATTTCTTTTAATTCAAAAATTATTCAACTTTAGGGAAATGATCTTGAAAAGAAAAAATGTTGTCTTAGTGCTCTCATATCTGATGAATAAGTTGGTACCTTAGATCATCACAATTTTATGGCTTTGGGACTATTGTATTTTTCATATCCCTATTCTCTACTACTCTCCATCAGAACATGACAGTTAGATTTCTCTTCCATATCCATATTTTCACCTATGATCTCATATGTGGGAACATAAGTGATGAGTTACTTTTGGTATCCATTTTGTTTCTAATGTCCATTTTTAAAAGTAAGTTTTAGTATTCCTTTTTACGATGTGGGTTTCTATTTAAGAAACTCTCAAGTAATAAACCATTTATAACCCCGAAGAATTTCGAGGGAGAAATTCATTTTAAGGGGGGTAGAATGTAACACCTCGAGATTTAATGAGATATAATAATTTTAATTTCTTTGATGTCTTCTGTTATACACTACACCAAGATTATCTTGTACTGTACGCAACACCGTATTAGCTTGCAGTACACGTAACACTATTATTAGCACGTGTTATACACAATTTCAAGTTCATTTTGTGGAAATTATTATACACAACATTAGGTATAGATTTTGATTAATGTATAAATGAAAAAAGTTTTCATTACGTTATACACAACCCTAAACAATGCTTTCATTTCACGCAACCCTTACTTGGATTGCATTACACGCAATCAATCCCCTCTTCGATAGCGTGTGTAGTACGCAATACCAAGATTCACTAAACAAGATATTATTATAATATTATTATGAACTAGACGTTATGGATAGTAATACCCATTTTTTGAAATTTTATAAACTTTATCATTCAAAATGGACTTCATTTTTTGATTTGAAATATCGAAATTATCCTAGGGTAAATTTTTAGTATTTTTCTGAAAACATTCAATTTTTGTTGAATAGTGAAAACACTAGGTTACTATTTAAAACCCGAATTTTTATTTAAATAATTATTTATTTTATTTAAATTTATTTTAGGAAAAAATTGATACATAATACCTATGTAAGTTAAATGTAATTAATTTGAGTAATTTTATAATAATTTTGGATATATAAAAATTTTATTGAACTTTTCACCGTCTTTTACCCACCTCTTAAGAGAATTTGAAAATTTACATAAAACATAATTTTACCACTTCTGTGAGTGGAATTTCGAAAATCCGAGAGACATGGTTAATGTAAAGTAGAAAAATGTGGTTCAATAAGATAAAAATAATTTTTGATGAATAGTAACATTTTACTTTTATTTACCATGGTTAAAAGTAAATTGGGTAATTATGGGTAAAAATGATATTATTTTTACCATAACAAATGTTTTAATTCTATTGGATAAGCTTAATTTGACCAAAAACAATCTTAGGAATAAAATACTACCCTTTAGTTCCACATGAATTAGATTAGGACACTTATTATAAATTTAATTAAAAAAGAGTTAAAATAGTTAAAATAAATGTTTAATAAATAAAACATTGTTAATATAGAGTTATACATAAGATAAATTCGAATATTAATTATAAATAAAAAAATATTTACTACCTAATGAAATTTTATTTATAATTTTTAGATAATAAATAATTTATGTTATTTATGACACAATGGTGATGCAGTAATTACCTAAATAATGAAATATTAAAATAATTGATATTAAAAATACCCAAATAAATGTAATTTGAGACTTTTTATGAATTGAAATAATTTTATAGATTAATATTACATGTTATTATTGATTTAAAAAACTTTTTTTGAACTAAACATGCTGCTACAATTTTCACAAAAATCAATTACCAAATAGTGTCAAAATTGACATAAAATAGTTTTTAAAACAAATATTATATTATTAATTGTTATTATATTCTTAATAATATACGTTTCTGTCAAATGATGTAGATAAAGTTATATATATTAATAATGAACCACTTGGGTTTCGTTTGGCTGGTAATAGTATGTTTATTAACCATATAGTGTTAGAAAACAAGAAGACACGAGAAAAGTTAAATTATTTAACTTAGAGTGAAATCTAAAAGATAAGGTTAAAATAGTAACCTAAACTTGTATAAATCCTATTGGTTGAAAGGATTGCGACCCATACCCACTTTATCTTCGAAATAAGTCAGTTTGGAGGTATTATTAACTTAATATTACTTTATTATAAAATAATATTTTATGTTATTCCAAAAGTGCCCCTCTCCTCCCTTATAAAAAGGGCACCCCTTCCCTCTTCTCTTCACACCACTTTGAGCCTTTAAGATCGGCCAACCCATGACCATTTATCTTCTCCACTTCCATAGAAACATTCTGGAGGTTCTGGTCTTCTCAAAAGACCAACTCTACTTCCTTAAGAGGAATCTTAAAGGAGTGTCGAAGAAGAGGTAATCTCTTCTTCTGATTCTCTCAAGATTCTTTCTTTTTCTACATATTATTCTTTAGTTGTATCATTATAAAGTAATAACATCAGTATTACTTATATACATATATGTTATTATAAATATGAAACAACCCAATTTCACCTTCAATCCATCCTACGGAAAAAAAATCACCGCGCGTGCGTACGTACGAAATACCGTCTCCACGCCGTGGTGTAATCTCTTTTCGACCACCACCATACTTGGATGGGTATAATGGTGTAAATAAATTACTATATATTTTTATCGTAAAGTTATATTGATTCTTAAATATTATACATACAATTCAATAAAATTCCACGATCATGGGAATGATATCATCGCTCGTGTGTACATACAGACTACCATCTCCACAATGCGATGAGATTCATTCTCCATGTTAACCATTTATGAATGATTATAAAGTATATATAATGAATAATAATTAAATATATGACATAATAATGATACTTTATTTATGTATATATATATGTATGTCATCTACTTAATTCCATTCAATTCAATAAGGAAACGAAAACAACATCCATGCGTATGTACGGCCTACCGTCTCCGTGAACCGTGTATTTCATTTCATTTATCGATCTATCATATATATATATGTATATGCTGAATATATATTATATATAAATTATTTTTTACATTATGTAAGTATGTAACTCAGGATATAAGTAATAATATCATGAACAACAAATCGAAACAAGTACAATAAATGAAACGATTTTACGCAAATCGATGCTTTTACATCGGATTTACAAAAGAACGGGTAATATAAATTTATAAGTAAACCATATATGATATCATAACAAATAATATGATTCTTTAATAAGTCAATGACATTATTTAAATCATTATACAGGAGGTTCGGATACATACGAAGCATATAAGACATAAGGTAAGGGATAACTATTTCAATCTCACTCTTATCCTAGATTGTTTATTCATAAGTATTTAATGGGGATTTTCTTATCATCCATTTCCGTGATTTCTAAACATGTTTTCGTGTATGTTTAATGTAATTTTTAACCATTTTTTAATTTTAACTCATGTTACTAATGGAATCTTACGTTTGGTTACCACATGTGGAAGTTTTTGACTTTTCCGACAAAAGTACGAGGAAAATGTTATTTTTAACTTATACAGCGTGAACAGATTTTTACGGTTTTGTAACGCCTCATTTTCATGAAGATTCATCTACAAGATTTCATGATTATTTTCAACAAAACCCTTTTCTTTTAAAATTTCATGGCATTTTGTGAAAATAAAATGGTTATGAAAAAGAAAGGATATTTTCCTCATGAATTCATTTCAAGTGTTTTATCAAAAGTATTTTCCATCTAAAATGAAATTATTTAATATGATTATGTTTCATGTATAATTTATCCATTATTTACATGGTTTGATTATTCTTATGATTAAATGATATCCGTTTTTTATATGGATTATGTTATGATGTCATGTTGCTTAAGAATACCATTCTATTATATGGGTTATGCTATGATGTACGATTTATGATTTTGTGGCACACAAAAGAATGATTTGATAATGATATGGGTGGGAACTATATCTCCCTCCAATGCATTGGACATGGTTGGAATAGTATGTTAATCTGATTCAGTGATACAGGACTGGAATGAGGAGTGAACTCGATTCAGTAAGGGACTTTGTCCACTAAGATGGTCTTGGCTGCAATTCCTTGGCTACTATGGAAATCATATCATGTGCTTAATGGTTTCCACCATTACATGTTTTATTGATGATGTATCTATGCCTTATGTGATGCTATTTTTTATGTCATTTCACAAGATTTTGATTTTTAAACATTATGTTCATGTTTTTATGTTCAAATGTATATAGTTTGTTTTATTCTCTCCATGCATACCCTTACTGAGCATCTGAGCTCACCCTTTATATGTTTTCATTTACCCATGATATAAAGAAATGTTTTTGGTATGAAAACCAAAGTGGAAGATCTATATGGGAGATGTTGAAGATCTTTCACAACGATTAGATGATTTTGTTCTGAGTTTCCAAATACATTAAACCACTACGGTCCATGAGTGTTGGTTTTTGTTATGTATTAAGTATTCTGCAAATGTAATGTAATATCCATGTACGTCAAGCTTTGGGCCTCTACAATGAAGGTTATGTGGTGCTGTTCAGCCCCACTATCATGGTTTCTATGGTAGCAAGACTATATATAGGACTGGACCAGGGTGTAAGAGGACGATATACGATCCTAGTGGCTAGAGTTATAATGAGGAATTGTTAATCAACCATTTGTGGGATATTAAGGTAATAATTGTTTTAAGAGGAAATGTTTATAATAACCCAGTTCTAAATTGAGTTAAAGATCCTTTAAATTCATAAAAATTTCTATTTAAATGTCTAATTATGGCCTAATATGAATTCAACAGAGGTCACAAGTGTTTTGGGGGTTCTTGTGGATAGTTTGGAGGCTGGAACCATTCTTTTGGGTTGAAAGGGGCTTGGTGCATGGTTAAAAAAAACTATACAGGGAAACCCATATATTTAGTTAAAACCTTGCGAGGTATAGATAATAGTCATAGTAACTCATGTGATTTGATTAATAGTGTAATTTTATGTGAAAAAACTAGGAGTTAATGTCTTCAATTTTTCCAGAAATGTTTTCCACAGTTTGGACACATTTAGTCAGACCATGTGTACAAACCAAAAGGGGTTCCCTTACCTATATTAAAGCATCAAAAGTTGGTGAAATGTTTTCCTAAACATTTGTTCAACCCATGAGAAGCTGTAATTTTTGTGATTTTAGAAAAATACACCACTCAAATTTTATAACTCTGATCCTAATTTTATTTTCCAAAATGGACAGAACCCTCACCTCGAAGAGCTTCTCCAAGGAGAATATTCTAGTATATCCCACTTACTCTCAATTTGAGATTAGATTCAAGTGTATCTAATCTCATGGGATTCACATCAGGGAGTTCTTAGTTCATTTTTTTCATTAAACTTTTGGTTTGGAATCAACTTCACTAGTTAAGTGCAAGTTAATATGCACTATTTATATGTTCTTCATCCATTATTTGATTTTCTCCCTTTCTGAGTGAAATCGTGAACACTTACTAGAAAATATATTCGCTATGAAGGTATAGTTGGTGGTATTATTCTATCCATTTAAATTCAAATGGTTATATATGATGTTATATCACACACCCAATTCTAATAACGTCTCCATTGAAATGAATTTAAATCCTTGAATTAAATTGATTATTATTTCCACTATAATTAAAGAGGTCTATCAATGAATTATTATAGGTTGAGGAGCTTAATTTGAAACCACCACATGTGTGTCTTATTTATTTAATTATACCATTATGGTGGTATTTGTTTTGGAACATTTGAGGGAATCCCATTAAAACTTTCATTAAATGTTAATATTGAATCATCAATTAGTGATTTGAATTTTGAATTTGTATGCGAATTTAATTAAATATTAGTTGTCAGTTGAATTGATAATAAAATGGGAATATATTCCAAGCTCTATGACAATTTCCTTTAATTAGTTAATTCAGCATGAGATGCTTGTTATAGTGAAATTCCCATGTTAGTTACGTTATATACTAAGCCTTATAAGCTTATCCATGACTTGATTCACCATTTGATGTGATTTAAAATTGAAATATGCATGGAGATGATAATAAAATATTTAAATGATGTTTCTTAAATGGTATTAACTATATATATTCTTTGAGTGAAACATGGATTCAATGAATAACACCGTGGAAAAACTCATTAGGCTTCCACTATGCTTATGCTTTTGTGACACATGGACTCCTTATATTGTATGTTCATGACTGACTATTAGGGGTATATATTATGTTCCATGTGATACATGGAACCCATATAGAATTCCAAGGACATTCTCAAATGGAATTTGATCATATTTGACATGGGTGATAATTGTGACCCATTGTAGACAGCCATGGATGGACTAAAATGGAAGTGACTCCATACCAAACCTAGAGTGATTATAGGCTTCTTATTAGAATCTGCATTGACAGGATTATAGTGGGTTAGTTTATATTATAACTAGAGCAATACCTAGATTCTAAATTTGGAATTAAAAGAATTATCTCCGGTTATAAATTAAATAATGAATGAAATGAGTTATAGGATTCTTGTTCCTAGCCAAAGCAGAATCTTGGATTTGGTCTTTGTTTATATTTTTTGGATGGACTATTTATGATTACTTTGGTTACCTATTTTCTTGAGGGATATCAGGATACATGTTAGGACTTGAGACACATGAAAAAAATGGATTTGAATCAGTAAATGGATTTGATAATAAATGTGAACTCAGAAATGTAGGAAGTTTACTTTCAAAACATTTTTTACATATTATATTGTTTTCTGCACAATGTGACTATTATATACTCACATATTTGATGGAACCAGACCTAGGGTGGTTGCCTACTGGATTGCACATCACACCCTATTCGGGGAACCTTGGGTATTTAAATAGAATATATGATTGCAATTATGGATAAGGGTAAGAACCCTACTAATGGTTCATGAATGTTTATTAGGATAAGGTGATCACTAGATAGAGACGGTGCTTGTGATGCTAGCTGGATACTTTTGGACATTTATTTAAAAAACTAAATGTATTGTACACCTTATATGTATACCTATTTTGGATATTTTTTAGAGTTGTATTACATTTATTATCATCATTTATATATGATATTCAACTATGGTACAATTCATTGTTTCTTTTCCTGGTTTTTATGTACTGTTTGATTTTTATAATGCTTCCTCAATTTACTGTTATTTATATTATGTTGTGTTACTATGGTAACAGGGTATAGTATCCAAATGGACACACCCTAGGTCCTCGTTATAAGTCAAGAAACATTTTCATTCTGAGAGATGTTCATGAGGACATGTGGACAATCGAGCTTAGGGAACCTTTCAGATGCATCTAGGTTCGGGATTTACAATCATGTTTCCACAAAACCCACATGAGACCGAGGCATTTCCCCTGTAGGAATTTCAATTTCCAAACCAGAATACATTTAAGAATATGAACCAATGATGCATCCATCTGTAGGTCAATTTAATCCCATTAAATCACATGTTCATGATCATGTTGATGCTTTTTCAATTAAGACGCATGAAGCACATTATGGACTGAACTAAACAGTTGTGGCATTACCAACTGATATTCCACATCATCAACCAATTTAGTATCTCACAATTTATTTTGCTCCAAAGAGATAATATTTCATTATTTTATAATTGAAAATTATCATGCCTCGGAGAGATTATATATACCACATGTTAACATTCCTTGAATGAAAACTACCCTCGACAAAGATCCACATACAATTTATGATGACTTTGATCCATATTTATCCTTTTCCAGATCAATTGGATCTTCTCCATTGTCTCATGGGATGGTCTCAGCCCAACCAGTGAAGGCTCGCCTATTTCCACCCAAAAAAGTGTAGAACGACAAGTATTCCCACACAATGTTTCAAAATGATCCTTATAAATCGAGGAATGGTAACTATTATTTTATGAGAACTCCAAAAATGATTTATGCTCCTACCACGAGCCACCAATATTAATTACACAATCCCAAATCATTTCGTAAAACATTTTTGTCATTCATTTAGATTTTACACTTGTATAAGGTTCATACATGATAATTATAGTTAACTGAGTCCAAAGAGATCATTGTTATTATTTATCAAAATGATATGTGAACCTCAATTTTTTTTGATAATATTTAAACTTATAGATCATTCCTCTTTAAAATTCATAAAATATATTTTAGACAATTCATACACTATATGAGATCCACGAATACAGATGAAATGGGATGAGTTTTTGAGTCGATCCAAAATTTACCATATGGAATCATGTTTCAGAACCCTTCTAAGGATACCTTTAACAATATCCATGGATATTTTCTCTCATTTATATACATGAATAGGTAATGACTTCAACTTAATCTTTTCTGTGGGTGTTCTTTTATAACCTAATAAGAAGTGAATGGGATTGGTGGTTCTGAGTGCACCAAATTGATTTGGAATTTCCTGAAAAATTGGAGGCTAACTAATTATACCAAGTAGTGTGGGATTCTTAATTTTTTATTTATTAATCAGGTGAGTTGATTCATGTTTTTCATAGTCACTGGTTTTCAATAACTAAAATATTTCAATTATAATATGGTGAAGTAGGATTAGTTTCTGGGATATATACAAGCTATGTGGACTTCTAATCATTGGTAAAATGTATGATGAGTTCCTGAATGTGGTTAATAGTTGGGATAATTTTGAGAAATTATCTCAACTATTGAAAGATTTTTTATCATGGTTGAAAGATTATATGATCAACTTTCCCATGCTCAGTCACTAATTTAATTCAAATATTGGATAGAGATGTATTTATCATTAAAGGTCCAAGTCCGAAAGTCTACCACAACCATAATCATCCAGTCCAATAGTCACAATTCATCCTCGGTTTTTATTTAGGTACCCTCAAGTCAGGTAAATACACTACATGGGATAGTATGGTCTGAATAGACTTATCACTTGAACTTATTTTAGTGGGATTACTTTAAATGTTCTTATACAAATGGATTTCCCCCACTATGATCTCTATACTAGTGTCTGAGTTTGCACGCTGAGTATGGTAGCCACATTGGAATAAGGACAACCCATCAATATATGTGTTCCCACCATTTCTTGTATTTATGGATTACTAGGATAGAAACATGAGGTGATATACACACATCATCTTAGTGGGACATTCCAATTTCTATATTCCTAAATGGTAGAAAGTTATCACTGATATTTGTATTCTCTAACTAAAATAATTCCTCAATTTGGATTTTTTTCTTCCCTTCTTAACATTTCCTCTATACAATCAAAATCCTTTAGTGTTGACATCATGATAGAATAGTTGAGTAATGTTTTTCAATTTTCTTCCATGCCTTACCATGAACCCCATTGAGCCGTGGTGGATTATGGAAGTGGTTCCATAGAAGAATGTTCCTATATTATTATTTAATGAGATAGAATCCTAACTGATCATATAGATAGAATGTCCATTTCAAACCTTACACCCCATATACGGTTTCTATACAATTTGGGTGACTACAGGAAGTTGCATTCCTTCCAATTGCCAATTTTAATAAGGAATATCACCTGATGATTCTTCAAAAATTATGGTTAATGATGAAGCATGAGGAATCTAGAATGCAGATCCTTATTCCTCCCGCATGGGTGTTAACTAACTAGTGATGAGATTATATTGAAATGTGGGTTGATTACTTTCCTGATGGAGTACTGGAGATATCAGTTAAATGAGTTCACAACCAGTTTGTTTCTCCTAATAATCTATGGGTTGCACCATCTCTTTCCCTCCAACTAGAATTATATTTTTTTTCATCAGCATATGTGTTTGGAGGGGGACTAATCTACACTTCATATTTCTATAGAGAGAGACACAAACAATATATTCTCTGCTAATGTTATCAACAATTCTTTTGAGGATGGCCCGAGTGGAATTTCAATGTCTATTCCTAAAATTGAACTTGACTCTATATTATTAGACTATGTTATTGAACCACTTACAGATATGGAATATTTTCCCTCTTGGGTGTTTAAATTTAGGGATAATATATCTACTGTAACCATAATTTCAGTCTATATACCCATTAGTGTTTGGGAACAAAACTATGGTTCTAGTTCTTCCAGTGAACACCAAGTTGTGTGGTGATGGACACTGAATAAACTCTACACCACCATCACAAAGTTCCCCTTAGAGGGTTCTAATGAAAAATTCGACACCTTTATGAATTTTTATTTAACTAGGCTTATGAGGATTCCACTGTTAACACCTACACATTCTTATCCACTAGATTTTAGTAGCTTGAGAAGACATAATAGCTCCTGAAAGCATATATTTCCTAGTTGAATGAATTTACTCATCAATCAGAGTCCCTATAAGATATTACCACTGATTTGAAACACTTTCAGGCTAATGAAGAAAGTTTTTATAACCCCATATTTTCTCAGACTCAAGAGAAACATGAGTGTGAGGTTCATGTAACTAAGCTAATGGTGTAGATGTCACTAGTGAGTCCCGATTTCAAATCCATAAAACTGAAAGGTTAAGAAATTAGATCCATTTTAGAAACGTTTATCCAGTATTTATAGCTATGCATGAGTAATGGGCCACTTTAGAATACACCATTGAAGGCCTATGTCATACATTTATCAATTTTCATACAAAATCTTGCAGGGCTTCATTGTAACCAATCGATTTATTAGATTCTCTCTTTTATTACTATCATGGAGAGACTCCAGGGAGTGGATGTTCTTACATTATCATTAAATAGAAAGAAAAGTTTCTAGTTCTCTAGTTATAGTTTTTTTACGCTTTTGTATTTTGAATTATAATCACCACTAGTTGTCAATTTTAATCATGATACATGATAACCGAACTACAATGATCATCCAGTGCTCCTATTATTTTCTAAAATGAGAGAATCAGTGATAATTTGTTTGAATCATTATATGTTTATATGAAAAATCCATATAAACATTGCATATATTCCATTATAATGCAATTTTTTTTCTAAATTTCACTATAATATGGGCTTAGCGAGTACGAATTTGATTTTGATTAGGCCCCCTTAGTATGTTTTCGATATATAATGATTTTTTCCTATTTTTTTTCTTAATTTCTCAATATTTTTCTTAGACCATGAATATAATAGATATAGAGAGTTGATAATTTACTATTTCCTAGGGCACCCTTTGTGTGTTTTCACCCGAGAAATGTTTGTGTCTCTTTTTATGGGAAGACTAGAGTCTAGAAAACTAGAATAAAATTACAGATTATTTAGTTAAATAAATATTTGACCATGATATATTGGGAAAGGGTCCAAATAAGATATATTAGCTGAGAATGGGAAGATATTTCTCATACATGAATAAGGGATATTTTTTCATGTCCTTGTTTTCGTAATTTCTGGATCAAAGATATAACATAAGGCATATACATGAGTACAAACCATTATAATTTTTACCAATACGATGTTGTTGGTGGTGTAAAAAGGTATGGAAATCCTCTCCT
This sequence comes from Viscum album, assembly GCA_963277665.1. Classification (NCBI taxonomy): domain Eukaryota; kingdom Viridiplantae; phylum Streptophyta; class Magnoliopsida; order Santalales; family Viscaceae; genus Viscum; species Viscum album. The sequence goes on along the minus strand of OY728133.1, from coordinate 1,859,816,501 downwards.
TGGGAAGAATTTTCCATTGCTTGGAAGACCCCATTTTTTGGAAACTTATGTAGATCCAGCTGGGGAATATTATGAATATTAATGAAATGGTGTCCTCAAGACATTAACTCTACATTTCTAATGTCCATTTAATTTAATGGGAATTTTTATCTCTCAATACCACAAAGGGTGGTGTGTCAAAGGAGTGGTGTCTGAAAATGGAAAGGGAATTTATATCCTCATATATCTTGAACATGAAACTACACCAACAAATATTTGGCTAGTGTAATGGAAGGTTAGAGTATAGTACAGTTTAAAATCATGAAACCATGAAATTGGTGTTATAGTTTAATATATTACTTCTAAGACATGCATGAACATAATAAAACATGTGGTAAATGATTCTCCCTTTTCACGGTAATCTGGTCGAGAATATGCTACCATCTTCAAGCCTAATGGGGTGGGGGGATGTAAACTGCAATATGGGTGTTTCCTAATAAAATGTGTAAAGTGGGACATACAAATTATAGGTTCAAACATAAATAAAAAAATCCCCTACTAGGGATAGATTTTCCTTAGGTTGACATAACATTTTTGTGGGAAAAATATATCGAACCAACTAGAGAATATTGTTTATAGCCATGAAATGGTGTCTTCAGGACACTTGCGACACCCTAATACCTTGCACAATTTTCCATTTAGAATAAATATAATTTTATGTTCGAATTAGTTATACATAATGTTAATCTTACACTACTTACAACACTAAATTAACTTGCGTATCATGCAAGATTGATTTTTACATATTTTATTAGAAACCCTATTAAAAAAAATTGAAACATTAATGAATTTTATTTCAAAAAATAATCATAATTATTGATTTTATACAGTTGAAATTATTTATTATAAATATTTTATATTTTTTAAATAAACATCATTATATTTATGAATAGTTAAAATTGCTTTAGTTTAGTTTAAAACTACCTTTTATTTTATATAATTATTATTGATAAATTATATTTTAGATTTTTTAGAGTCACATTATATTTATTATACATATATTTTTACAATTACATTCAAGATAATAAATTATACATTCAACTTGATTATAAAAACATAACAAACATTTGAATGTTAAACTAATATAAAAAGAAATTATTTTTCCTCATTTGGAAGATTATCCTTAATCTTAATTTTCCCACTTCTGTGATTTTAATTTTGAAAATACAACATACACTGATGTAATTAGAATGATTATTGTAGTCTAATAAGATCAAAATAATTTTTTGACCAAAATTATTAGTGAATGTGATTGAAATTAATTACAGTGGTTAATTTAAGATTATGTTTAATAAAGGACTAAACCTTAATATTAAAGAAACAAATACTTTGGAATCTTTTCTAAAATCCATTGGTGGGAAAAAATTTGACTGTGTACCTACTTGGGATGAAATATATGGGTTATTATGATTTTATTAAATGGAAGATTCCCATATAAATGGTTAAGTAAGAAAAATGTCAAAAAATGGAACTCTTTTTACATTTAACATTTATAAAATATTCAAATATGTACAAAACATGATATTTTTTATACATATCAATTTTTAAAATATATTTATTATTTTCATCATAATAATTTTCAATAATTTTTAGTGATTTATTAGTTAATTAAAATCCTTACAAAACATTAATATATAATTATTTAGTTAATAATTAACTAAAATAAATGATTCTATAAATATTAAAAGTGAAGTTAATTGATTTAATTATGTTCATTATTTCTTTTAATAGATGAATTTATCATTTTAAACCTTTTTAAACCAAATATATTTTACATCCAATAAAATATAGAAATTTAAAAATTATATTTATATAAATAATGTGAAAATTGAAATTATTTTTATTTTATAATAAATGAAAACTATTAAATTAATTAAAATTAATTAAAATCTTATATTATATAAAGATATTTTTTGTGTAAATAAATATTAAATATGGTCTATTAATTCACCAATTAGACTTTTATAAATAACATATTGACCCATATACTATAAAAATGTTATTAACACAACACGGGTTTAAGCAGCGTTTTATCGTGTGACAGGCGCTTGTTTTAAAATTAATTCCAAAAACACATTGTAATTTTATTTTATAAATTATGTATAATATTAATGACTTAGTTGATCTATATTTTCTAATAAATCAAAATTTAATTTTTTATTAATGGTAAAATTAATTATATTAGAAAACAAGATGCTTTAATAAGAACCAAAATGATAAAATTTGGGAATCTTAGAAGTTAAGGTAACAATTTATTAAAATTTGAATATTTTTTGTGGATGAGGATTTTATCAAAAATTAATCACCATTAATATATTATTTTGCTAATTATTAGTCACTTTAGGAAATATTTACCCCAATAGTGAATACCTTTTGGTATTTAAAAAACTAACCCACCCCCTCCACTATATAAAGGAAGGCACTCTACTACCCCTCAAACCTCTCAAGCCACATTGTATCATAAAAAATCTATCAAAATAGTCTCCAAAAATACATATCCTTTACCTATAATCCTCATATTGGGAATAAATCAATTTAGGGATGCTTTTGGTAAACCGAAAATTGGTTACCCGATTAAGAGGTAACACCCTCTCTCATGCATTCTAATTTAATTTCCATTCTCCAACCCCAATAATTTTTTTATTATATAATTACATAAAAATAGTATAAATAATATATTAGGTACTTTTTATGATAATTTTCATACCTACACTTAAACACCTCCATTTAATGGAAGCGATCATATTGTTTCTGTGTACAGTGAACTACTGCCTCGCAAAATGATGATTGATAAATTTTCCCCTATCACCTCTCATTGTTTCCATTATGATGGAAAATATATTTATATTATATATATATATATAATTTATTATGTATCATTATTTGGTAATTTTAATTTATAAAATACCTATATGCTATCCATGTTGTGTAAATTTGATAATTTCATATGAGGAGGTGTGGACTACCACCCCATCAAAGCAATATGATTCGTTCATTCCATACATGGAAAATATAAATAATGTTGTTAATAAACCTATAAAACATATATATATATATATAATAATTTAATCATAATATTTATATTTTTCATTCAGTTTTATTTATTTTAACACAAAAATGAAAAGAACATAGTGTTCACGCATACGTACGTTTTCCGTCTCCGTGAATGGTGCACTTATTGTCTAATATCCAAAGGTAATGAACCATTATAAATAAATTATTAATGAATATATATTATAATTTAGTCTTGGTTCACATTATGGATATGATGAAACCATTCTATATTTTATAATAACAAAAAATAACATGTTAAAACATACTTGACAAACTAGGGAACTAACATCTGAAATAGTCAAATAATGGAAGATTGTTAACAAATAGGTAATAAAATATAGTAATTAGATAATATAAGATATTATAAAAATGTGTATGGTTATAGAATTACTATGTAACATATGTTAATATACAATATTGGATACTGGATTCCACACCATAAAACAAAGGTTAAGGTAAGGGATTTCACCTCAATTTACATTCCATTGAGAATTATTATTAATATACACCAATTAATTTTTTTTGGTTTGTATACCTCCCTTGAATGGTTATATCATGAATATAATTTTTCTATTGATAGTATAAGTTTCATTTAATTCACTATGTATTATTATTTAAATTTTTTAATTTGGTATGGGATACATTGGAGTGTTTAAATATTATTTTTTAATGTGAAATTTTTAATGAAAACAACTCTTGTTGTTAACTTATTTAACTAATGGTTAATCCCTAAAAGATATGGGTTATTTCATGACCTAAACTTGTCTAAAAATAATTTTATGTACGAATTTATACATATAATCATCTTATTCCCTAAATAAATAACTGTTGAGCTATTAAAAACTGAAAATAAATTTTTAATAATTTAATATTTCCTGCTTTTCCTAAAGTTCCCCTCACCTCTATTATAAAAGGGAACTTATACATGTCTTTTATTCCCACACCCAAAACCCTTTTTCTCAGAAAATACCTAACCAAATCACCTTCCAACATCCCACACTTCATCCTAGAGTCCACCCTTTGTATATACGTCCAACTCAAGGAGTCCTTTTGTGAAAATCAAAAGGAGAAACCCAAAGAATAAGTAGTAGTTTAATCCCTTATTTCAAAGATCTTTTGTTCTTATACATCCTATTTATATGTAGTTTCCATAACAAAATAATAAATCGAGTATCATAAATATACTAAGATATTATTATAATCATGGAAAAACTATATTCATCATTTTATTTATCCTATAAATAATAATATCACCATGTGTGCGTATGTACGGATTACCGTCTCCACGCCATGGTGTAATTTTTTATTCCATGTTACATTATTTTGATGGGTATAATGATGATTATAATAGACATAAATAAGTAATATTACGTAATTATTATTCTTTATAATTAATATACCATCTCTTTCCATATCATTTACAATTAAAAGAATGATATCGTCGCTCGTGCGTACGTACAACCTACCATTTCCACGACGTGATTAGATTTATTCTTCACATTAACCATTAAATAATGATTATAAAAATCATATGATAAGTAAATATAATATATATGAACATAAAATCATTCTCTATTTGAATAGATTACATCCTATGCATAAGAAATACGACTTACTTAACAAATCATGCATAGGAAAACAAAGTAGTTAGCACCTAAAATAATGATAATACTGAAATATTATTTTCAAAACGATATAAGAGGATCATATACAATATCATAAATATATATATATATATATGTCCCTATTATGATTTATTGACAAACATTAACCATTATACGCGATTTTAACACACCCTCAAGAAAATTAATGTATAAGGTAAGGGTTAATTTCACAATCTCATAATTATCCGAGATTCTCTATACATAAGAACCTACTAGGACATATTTATACTACACATCCATGTTTCTTATAAATGTATTTCAAAATAATATTTATATTCCATTAATATTGTTGAATGTCATTTGTACCCATGTTTTAGTTTTATAAATTTTTTTGAAAGGAATCATTCTGTCATTTTTGAAATGAGGTACTATATGACCTTTTCGACAAATAAAGGAGAAAATGTTTTTTTAACATATACTACACAAGCGGAAATTTTTCGCTATTATGATGCCATCAAGTATTGAATCTTCCCTTACAAGCCTACAATATTATTTTCAAATTAATTTTTTCCTTTTATAATTATGCATTCTTTCAAATTATTTCAATGTAAAAAAATGGATATTTATAAAAGCGTTTTAATGGTTTTTTTGGATCACTTTCATCTATGTCAACAACCTTTGTTGGATGATACGCCTAATTAAGGTTTATATATAATGATATAATAATCCTTTTTGTATTAAAGCTTTTGTGATATGTTTGACTGTGGATGTTCTATTTTTATACCATTCATGGTTCAGAGATAATGAATTAACATTTTTTATGACAATTTTAATATTAATGATTATGTTCTGTTTCAACCTTTTCATATGATTAAGGAATTGGCATTTGGAAAAAAATCCCTCAAGGTAACATTTCAACATTTTTGGGTTGATTGTGTTTGTTGACAAAGCAGGTTCCCATGGTGAATTGTTGAGTTCTAGAGATGTTGTTGACAATCCATGTTGACAAATAACTAGGACAATGGAATAGATGATCTGGAGGTGGTATAAAAGAATAGATTCAAGGTGGCACCGTTATCCAGTGTTTCCCAAATTTTTGGGGTCCAAAATTTGGAGTTTGGTGAGCATCACGAAAGTAGTATTTCCTTGAAAATTGTATTTAAATATGGGAAAAGAATGAATTTCAATAAGATAGACTTCAAGGTTTGGATTTTTGAAGACCATAATAATGTTGATGGTGATGCATCGCGATTACGACTAGCTTTACAAACTGCATAGGTTGAAGTGCATCATAGTGGTGAAGGGATTTGTGAGGGATCTTCACAGTGAAGGTGCAAAAGAATTGATGGGATACTCCACGATTAATTATAGATCCACCATCAGAAAATTTCCATTGTGCTTCGTGATTTATATAGAATTTCGGTGTGAACATCGGAGCATCACGATTTGCGATGACGTGGCGTTGACTTCATGTGAAAGATTCGAGGGTCGGTGGAATCGCCTATAAATACACCTCGACCCCCTCGAGTGGAGTGTTAATAGAAGAGAAATATAGAATTTTCAGATAAAATATTTTTTCTCTCGGCCCGTGAAGGTGGTTCGCGAAGGCATAGAGCTTCAGGAAAGAAGGGCTTCACATCGGCTAATCTAGATCCGCGAAAGTTAGGAGCTATGCATTGGCTCAGAGATCTCCACGAGGGAAGTCACTCTTCAACAACTTGATCTTCACGAGAGTGATTTCAGAAAAGGTAGGATCTTCATGAAGGCTTGTTTGAGATGTGCAATATTGGGAGCCTATCCAAGTAGGGTGCTTTTAGAAGGTATTTCCTAATTAATTTACTCGTGTTCGGGGGAAAATGGGTATTCATCAGTGAATGAAAGTTAGACATTAACATAGAATCTATCAATAGTTGAGGATGCATGTATTCAGGGTAATGAATAGACCTATAGGTCTATAATGTTTGAGTGGATCCCTACAAAGTGCAGTGAACAAAGGAAGAGGAAGAAGGTTGTCCATTCTACTGGCAGTGAGCCAAATAGAGGTGAAAATGAAATGACCCTTGGGAAAGTGGTGAGCTAACCATAAAAAAATATATAGGTAGTGAGCCAAGGAATAGAAGTGATCTAGCCTAAACATTATTGGTAGTGAGCTTTATTGGATTTGGTACAGTGGAACATCATCGTTGTATTCTCCTTGGACATAGCCCAGTGAGGGTGAACCAAGTAAAAATCTCTGGGTATGCTCGCTTACTTCCTTGAATTGCATTCAAAGCATCATCATTAGATAAAGAAGAAAAGAAGTGGTCATAATAAACACAAAAGTGCAAACAAAGTGACCCTTGTAATAAAGAGGTCAAGATCTAATGCGGCGCGAAGAATTTTTCTTCAATAGAATATCCATACCCTGATTCACCCCCCTCTCAGGGTATATAGGCACCTATAGGTCCTAAAAATTAGGCTTAGTAAGTGATAGGTGGGGCCTTCTATATTATATCGATGCTTCAGTAGGTATCATGAGAAAAAATACTGTCTTGGAACAAGGCCTCGATATAATATTTGTGTTTGGTCTTGGCACGAGGCCTTGACGTAGTGGTTATGATGTCTGGTATTATAAATTCCCTTATTATGAGATTAGGTAATGATTTTTCATGTGATTATTTGACTAGTAGAATATACATGGAATTTTTTAAATGGAATTAATTGACTTATTATTTCTATATTATAATAAATATAATTTTATAATAGACTTGTGTTTTAGTTTTATACCTTACCTTAAAAGTTTATGTTTATTTGTGATATCTTCCGCTATATTGTTTATCCTTACAGAGCATCTGAGCTCACCCCTTTGTTTTCATTTATTTTACATGGATGACAATAAGTATTTTATGATTGATATGTAGGGTTAAGCTAGGGGAATAATAGTTTCCTTAAAGGATTATCTATATTTTTTTTATGTAATAAATTTTATTGTAATGTTAATGTATGTAATCTATTTTCCAAGACTGTTATACTAATCAGTCCTTCGCGACTTGATTCCTTGTAATCATGCCAATGCATTAAGATAATGAACCATCTATAGGCTTATAGGGTTCCGAGAATTGTTTTTGATATTAGAGGAAGTTTATCAATAACATTGGAAATATATTTAAAAAACACAAATTAGGGATCATAATCCTAAGACAGACTTTGAAAAATAAGAATAGAAGAAGCCCCTAGAATTTTGTTAATGTATAGATTACATCAATATTAAAAGAAATACATCCCAATCTTGATACTACAATTGGGTATGGCTCTAAAACAGATGTAACTAGGTGTGAAAACTACAAAAATATGTATTAGGATATACTTTGGGTAAGCCGGTAAACGATAATGGATCATACTACACAACCGGTTTAACACTCCCGAGGGATATGCTTTGGATAATATATCTTTTAATTAAAAACCATTATGAAGGATTTTTGAGTAAATATGTCCTCAAAGGAACCATATTTATTATTAAGGATTATATATGAATACAATTCAATTTATGATAAATATTTTACTAGTTTTTAGTTTTTCATTATGATTCATAACCTAATCTAGTGTATGTCATTGTTTCGAAATGATTCCTAGTGGAAGGAATGGAAACCGTATCATTGAATGTAATCGATGTAGGGATTTACCTCCTATCAAAAATAATAATAGTGGAGCTGGAGAAGCAACTGGTGCTTTATTGCTGATAAATGTATTGGGACAGCTGAGTCATGTTACGAATAAAAATGTCACCCTTATAGAGCACTCTGATCCACAACACAGAAGATCAGTGTTAGAACACTTAATGAGACAACAAACTCCAACATTTAATGGGACGAAAAATCCATTTTTGGCAGAGTAATGGGTATTTTTGTTAGAGAAAATATTTCTTACATTGGGAAGTTATGAAAGCGAGAATGTTTTCATGGTAGTTTACTGTCTCTCAGGAGATGTAGATCAATGGTGGTAATAAATTTAAAACACAAAGGAGGTTGAAGAAATATAAAATATGGAATGCAGTGAGTTTAAATAAAATTTACTATAAAAATACATTCCTCGTGAACAATGAGTTGATATAGAAAGGAAATTTCTAAGTCTCATGAAAAATGAGGATAATAATGCTTTAATGTATAAGGCTAACTACACAAGGTTAGCAGGATATGTTATAGACTACATATGTAACCCAACAAGTAAGATTGATTGATTATTTAATGGTTTAAAACCATTCCTATGATGGTAATTGTTCTCACAATCTTTCTCACCGTATGAAGATATAGTCTCGTGTGCTATCAAGAGGTAAAATGAATTCTTCAAATCTTATGAAATTAAATTAGATCAAGAGAAGAATAGAACAATGTATCATGTGATAGATAAAGGGAAAAAGTGGAAGAAATATCTTCCCATATGTGAAAATTGTGGTAAGAAACACTCGGGTACTTTCCTAAAAGGAATGGGATTTTGTTACAAATGTGGAGAAAAAGGTCACCAGGTTGATGATTATAAGAGAAATAAAGAAACTATAAAATCTTGTAATTGTAAAGATATGGGACATTATGAAAATGATTGTGCAAAGAACCACAGAAATATATCTCAGAAGAAGAAAATGAAACATGGTCAATATTATACTGTTATTATGGTCTAAGTGGAATAATAAATATATTGGGGTATTTGGATTCTAGAATTGTGTTCTGGTTATATGGAAATTGTTATATATATATATATATGTATTTTACTAGAATAATTTTTTTTTAATTAAGGTTTTAATATGGTGAAGGTAATCATAAATTCCATATGTGCCAATAAGAGAAACATTACATTGTTTCCTGAAATTAATGTTACAATTGATTTTGTAAATTTAGAGACCTTTTATATAGAGTTTGGCAAGAAGTATTTTGGAAAACTCTATAGAGTGGAATGGATTAATTTGGACTTTAGATAGTATTATTTAAGGTTAAAAATTTCTTATGGTTATTTCTTGAATTTTATAATAATATATTTTGAGAAAATAGACAACCCGCAAGCTGGGTGACAACCCATCGTGTCAGTCATGGATGAAGGTTTCGAACCCACAACTGAAGTATGAAAAGGATTTATCACCTTCCATTGCCCTACAAGAAGTCTCTGGATAGTATAACATAGTTTTCAATATTTTAATGGTATTATTTTATTTTTTTAACCTTATAATAGTAAGATAAATAGAATATTTTGGGTTTTTTCTATTGAAGTAAAAGATGAGTTTGTGGTAGGAATTACATAAAGGATGAAACATTAATTTTTAATTAAGTATGATTCTTTGTGTTCTTAGTCTATGAATTAAATTAATTCTTCAACACTGGGGAAAGTATCATTAATCCAAAAAAAATTCCTTGTAATTTATTTTATGATGAATTAAATGGCCCCTTAGATAATCGCAAAATTATGGATTTTAGATTGTTAAATTTATCCTAATAATATTCTTTATCACAATTCATCTGAAATTTATGGATAGATGTTTATTTCATGTACACGTTTTCCTTCATGGAACCTTAGTATGTGTTATTTTTTGAAACCTTCACACTTACCATTCATTAATTTAAAATAGAGGTCTCATTAATCCATTTTTTTATGTTGGATTTCAAATAATATATATTGAAATGTCAAACCCATAGTTTTCAATCTTTAGTTTAAATTGAAGGGATGCAATTTATTGAATTAGTGAATAATTTTACACCCTAATCTTCAATGGTATGCTTCCTTTTAAAATAATTAAATAGTGTGAAATGTACATAACATCGAGTTCAAGCGCACCATGTCCTATCAAACAAGCCATTTAAAAAGAAATTTTTAATAGTATTGACCATATTTTTAATTTAATATATCTCCTATATAATTATAACATCCATATTATGTGTTTTTTAGACCTAATATAAGGAAAAATTCAATTTTTCAAATTAAAGAAGTATTTTTAAAAAATTCAGTTTTTCTTCCTTTTAATAGCGAACCACTTTTAAATACAATATAAGAAATTTCTATATACTCAATTTTAAAAAATAGAATTCTTCTCTAGAAGGGGGACATAATGTTTTTTTTATGATTATTTGGTATTTGTCGGAAAATTTTCAATTTTTGATGAATAGTGAAAAAATAAATTTTAATTGAAAACAAATTTTTTTATCGAAATAATGTATAGTGTTAAGTTACACATTTGAGTGGTTTAAAAATGTATTTATATTATATTTTTATCATTACATGTAATGTAGGTGATTGAATGTAATTTCACATTTAAATTGGACATAAACACATGTATATTTTTGGTAGGTTTTTCTTTGTAAAAACCCACTTCCAGTTTTTGATAACAGCAATTAATTTTAAATTAATTTCATCCAATTATATTTTTTGAATCTAGAAAAATGGATTTCATAATTGGAATCATAATGTCCAATGTTTTCAAATAGTTATCTTTTTTTCACATTATGAATAGTAACTTGAGTAATTATTTTTATTTATCAGGGTTAAAGGGTAAATCTAGTAAATAAGGAAAAAAAAATATTATAAAAATATAAAACAACCCTAACAAGTTTTCAAATCCTATTGGATGATATATTTCTGACCATCATATTTTGTAGGTTGATTTTAGGACCCCATTGAGCCACTTGGGTTGGAAAATTCCATGTTATAATAATTAATTTAATGTTAAGGGAAATATAACATAAACATGTATCTTTTACTCAATCAATTTTAATATAGGGTTAAATAACTGATATCTATAAATTTTAATTTTAATTATAAATTTAAAATTGTTTCTTAAATCTTTTTATTTTATTTATATTTTTTAGACATTAAATAAATATAGTTATTTATGACACAATTGTGATGCAGCGACTACCTTATTAACAAAATATTCAAATAAATGAATATATAAATATTAAAATAAAACTAATTTGAACAATTTTATGACATTAACAGATTTTTGGATGTAAATTTAATATGAGGTGTTATATAATTACTTTTTTGTAAATGAATCAGGTTGTTATGACTTTAACAAAAATTAATTACTAAATAGTGTCAAAAATTAACATAAATGAGTTTTTAAAACAATTACTATTTTATTAATAGATATAATAGTCTTAAAAGTATAATATTAATACGAATGTCCTAGAAATTATTAAAATTATTATTAATTATCCAAATGGGTTTCTCTAGGCATTTTATAGTAACTATATTAGCAATATAGTATAAAAATATAAGAAGACATGGTAGGAGTTAACTAATTTAAATAAGGGATAATCCCAAAAGAAAAGGTTAATATCATGACATAACTTGACTAAAAATCATTGGATGGTAGAATTTATTCCCATAATAATATTATCCTCCAAATAAATCAGTTTTTATCTTTCATAAACAAAAAATAAATTTATCATAAATCAATATTTCATGACTTTCCTAAAGCAACCATCACCTCTCTTAGAAAAGGGTACTTCACCTTCTCTTTTAATAACACATCCAAAACCCTTTAGAGAAAAAAATCCCTTCCCAAATCTCCTCCCAATTTACCTCACTTAATCCTAGAGGCCACCCTTTGAGAAAAAAACAAACTTAATGGGTCCTTTTGTGCAAATCAAAAGCAGGCACGCAAAGAATATGTAACTATTGTATCCCATCTTTCAAAGTTCTTTTCTTCTTCTACATCCACTATATATGTTGATTTAATAACAAACTAATAAATAAAATATCATAAACATACATAGATATAATTATAATCTTGGGACACCAATATTAATCATTTTATCCATCCTACGAATAATAATATCACCATGTTTGCGTACGTACAGCTTAATGTCTCTATGTCATGGTATAATATTTTATTCCACATTACATTATTTTTTATGGGTATAATGATGAGTATAATAGACATAAATAATTAATATGACATAATTATGATTCTTTATAGTTCATATACCATCCAATTCCGTATCATTTTCTATTAAAATAATGATATCATCGCTCGTGTGTACGTACGACCTACCATCTCCAAGACACGATGAGATTCATTATCCACATTAACCATTCAAGAATGATAATAAACATTATATGATTAGTAAATATAATATTTATTAACTTAATATCATTATTTATTTTAGTGGAATACATCTTATTCATAAGAAACATGACTTACTTAACAAAACATGCATAAGAAAACAATGCAGTTAACACCAAAAATAATGATAATACTGAAATATTTTTATCAAAACAAGATAAGAGGATCCTATATGATATCATAAATATGTATATGGTCATGGTATAATTTATTTACAAAAATTAACCATTATACAAGACTTCAACACACCCTCTACTAAAGGAAAGTAATATGTTTGGGTTAATTTGAAATCTGATTATTATCTGATATTTTATATATGTAAGTTTGTACTAGGACATATTTACCATACACATCCATGTTTTGTATAAATGTATTCCAAACAAAATATTTATATTGTTATAATATTGTTGAAATTCATTTATTCCCATGTTTTAATATTTATTAATTGTTTTCAATGGAATATTTCTATCATTTTCCAAACTAGGTACAATAATATATTTTCAACAAATTAAAGAAGGAATGTTATTTTAACTTATACGGCACAAGAGACTATTTTCCACAATTATGAAGCTTAAAATTTTGAAGCTTAATTTACAACCTTACAAGGATATATTCAAAGGAAATTTTTTATTTTATAATTACAGAGCCTTTGAAATGATGTCAAGGTAAAAAAAGGGATACTTATAAAACATTTTTAATGATTTTGTTGAATCACTTTCATCTATAGTAATATACATTCTTTAATTCAATGCTTACTTATGGTTAGTATATAAATATAAAATCTTCTATAATGTTTTTAAGGTTTTGTGATATATTTGACAATAGATATTCAATTTTATACAATTCATGGTTTATTATAAAAGTATTAGCATTTCGTATGCTAGTTTTAATACGAATGTTTATGTTATGATTCGACCTTTTCATATGATGAATGAATTGGACTTATTAAGTGACAGGAGGGGCCCACTATATCTTCTGGATGCATTTTAATGTATAATGAGACATACATGTTTCTTGGCATAAGGCCTTGATATAATATTTTCTATGGTCTTGGCACGATGCCTTGACATAGTGGTTATGATATCCAACATTATTCATTCCCCCATTATATGATTAGTTAATGATTTTACAGGTGATTATTTCACTAGTAGAATATGCATTTGAATGTTTAAATGGAATTAATTGATTTATACTTCCCATAGTATGCTAAAGATAATGATTTAAAAGGATTTTGTTTTAGTTTTGTACCTTGCCTTAAATGTTTATGTTTATTTTTGATAGATTTTACTATATTGTTTAACATTACTTAGCATCTGAGCTGACCCCTTTCTTATGTTTTATTTTCCTTGGATGCCAAGAATTATTTTATAATTGATATGCAGGGTTAATGTAATAACTAGGGTTTTCAAACAATATATGGATCCTTTTATTTTTTTCTTAATTGTCTTGTTATGGCCCTATGTGAATGTTTATCTTGATCACGGGTGTTTTGGAGGTTTCTGAGGCTTGTTTGGAGGCCGGTACCATATTCTTTGCGGAAAATGACCCAGTACATGGTTTACACATGGCCTGCACATGGTTAGTCTAAACTGTGTGATGGGTCTAAAAACTGGTATTTTTGGGCAAAGAGTTTTTACATTTTTCCTGCATTATTAGTCAAACCATGCAGGGTAACTTTGTGAGTATCCCTCTTAGGTAGAGAGGTGTGCACCATTTCTTCACAGTTTGGAAAACCATGTGGGTAAACCTCCAGACCTTTCCTGTGTGTTTTTTTTTAATTCTAAATAAAAAATAATTTTTATTTAAAGACCCAAATGCAGTTTACCCTCCACACACAACCACCCCTCCGTGGAGTTATCCATTTGGCACCAAAACATAGGATTTACGCTAGATCTTTAGTAAAAATTCCATTTTAATAGCCAGATGCCTCTATAAATCCACATCAGTAAGAACTAAATTAATTTTTAGGCTTTATGGGTTATTTGGAACATGACCGTGCTATTTGGATTTAGGCTCATATACCCTAATTTTATATTATTTGTTCGTTCATTATATTTCTTCCAAACTGGGCTGAATCAGGAGATGATACTGGATGAGTTGTATGATACCAAGGAAATTCTAGTCGTCAATACATTCTTTCATCTTTTCATTGTATTTTTCTGGTATTCGGCCAACATTCCATCCATCGAACATTCCAGCGAGGTCTCATTTTCGACCGAGTATCTTTTAGTAGTTGTATTTGGACCTAGTGATGTTGACCATAGGTTCTTTTAGGTGTGTTTTCACCCATTGCTCATTTTGAGGTCACCCAAGGGGTGATCCTTAAGGGAATAGCTTATTAATGCTTGTTTAAACCATCCAAGGGGTATGTGATTGTGAGTTACTTGTTAAAGTATGCCCTTAGATTCCTTGATAGCTTGAGTTTCTATCTTAGGAGATGTACATCGTCCTTTCTTTTTGAATATCATGTTATGCCTCATCTATTTCTATGGCTTATATTAAATGAAATGTGTTATATGGGTGGGTATACCTATATGTAAATGCCTAAGGGAATGTTAAATGGATTATATGGGAGGGTAGTACAATGTTCTTGCTAAATGAAAAATGGTTTTCATGAGTGGTTATATTCATGGCTTGTACTTTTTCATGTGAGGGGGTATACTAACATGTTTATGAATGTTTAATTGGAATACATGAATTCTTGTTGAATGGTTTTATATATTCTCTGGACTACTATCTATGGATTTGGAATAAGGTAGTGTACGCCTTCGGTTGACTTGGCCCCTTGGGTCTTGATTCTGTGGGATTCCTCGGGCCTTGCAACCCTATAGGATATGGGTTTCTTGAGCTCGCGTAGGACATTATATTTCTATGCTCATAGGACCCCAACCAGTGCCAAATAGAGTTTCCACAAGGGATACCCATGGGACTCGATGGGATTCCTTAGACAACCTCTTTGGATCCAGCCCTCCGTGGTCTATCCATTTATTACATGAATGCCTTGGTCTGTGAAAACCTTGGATCTGACCCGTGAGGTCTGCTACTTCACTATACAACGTGGTTGTGGATTACTTGACTTCCCTATAAATTGTGGATATGGTTTCTTGATATAGATGGATGTATAGAATGTCCTTTTGACCTTATTATCACTTGGTTCTAACTTTTTTGTTAGGAGATGACTCCCTTTTGTAGGTATCTTTGAGGAGGTTCAGTTTTACTTTTTTACAGTAGACTTATGCCAGGGGCATATACACTTACTTACGAGTTGTTTACACATTCTATAACCTTATATAATATTGTATTTAGAACTATATATACCTTGGTGTTTTCCTATTGTATGTTTATATCACACCCTATTTGGACCTCATTGGGGGCCAAAATAGATTATATGAATGCAATTGATGATAGAGGAAACTGCCCTAGTACAAGTTGTTAACTATGGGTTTGGAGTAGGGGAGCATAGTACCATGTTAGGGATTTCTATGCTGGGATACCTTTCGGTCATTTTTTCTTTTACTATTTTTGTGTTGTATTTCCTTGTACTATCCCAGCTTCTTTCTAGATACCTATACCATCATCATCAATTTTTTATATAAGAACCTTTTGGTTATTGACATACACTCTTGTCATGTCTTACTACCAGTTGTTTTCTATTTGTTTCTCTTCATTTTTTGTATATATATTTTAATTACAATATGATACTAAAGTAATGATGGGATAGTCTCCCCACTGACTCACCTAGTCCCTCATTTCTAGTCATCATCCTGTGGCATTTGGGGAGATTCACTTGGGGAAATCTGACCAACTGGGATTGGGGCACCATATCGGGTGGCATCCGCGTCCGGGACCTCAGAAAGAGGTATCAGAAGAGGTTTTATTTTATGGTTTGACTTATAATTCTGTGGCATTAGACAGGGATTGGATGGAAATGGAATTTGGTAAAAAAAAATTCCCTATGTAGTAGCTACCCCGTGTAGAGGGAAAAGACAAATTGCATCGAAATGCGTTCTCCATCCCACATTATGATTTTTATTCCAAAAGAAAAAAGGTCCATACAAGGGAGGATCACCTTCACCTAGGTGGGTGGAAATAATATATTCCAAGTTCATCAACCCTAATCATGTTCACCCCCACTAGTTTTAAATGAGAGATGTTAGAAAATAAAAAAACCAGAGTCCCAGAGACCCCAATAGAGGCCAGGTAATCTGCCACTCTATTCCCCTCACGTCAAGTATGGGTGAATCTGATGTTGTGGATAATAATATCCTTTCATTGTATAATTGTATAAGTAATTTTCTATTGGGTAGTTCCTCTACCAGGAAAATCATCATGAACAATCATAGAGTCTGTTTCAAGCTGCATAATGCAAAATATCGTCGGATTACACATGGAAAACCCTATGAGAACCGCCAGATCCTTCGCTGAACAGAATTACCATTTCTATAGTGGGCCATGAATCCCATCACTACATTCCCTTTGTGGTAATCTATAACCCCTCCTCCATGAAGACACCCACTGAAAAAGCACCATTACTGTTTAACTTAACGCCACCCTCTGGTGGAAACCAGCGAATCTATCTCCCCTGCACCCCAGGATCGGCCTGCCAAACCATATTCTGCAGATCCTGCAATGCATGAATAGAAGGCACCTCCTTCCTAATACCAACAAGACCAATCAAGTCATCCAATATACATCTAGATCTGGCCACAACTGCTCTATCTGTTGAAGATACCCCCTTAAACCTAGATTAGTTCCTTGATCTCCATAACACCCGGCATCCTGCATTATAGATGATAGTGCACACCTCATCCTTCTTCATATTACCATCGGTCCCTTAGAACCTTTTCTCCAGGAAACACTCATAGTTATTAACTTGGATGGAGTACCCTATGAACATACCAAAGATACTCCACACCTGACGGGCCCATTTACCCTCGAATATGTTATGGTATGTGTTCTCCTCCTTTTTATTCACACAAAAATGATAGGAAGAAGCCACACTAATGCCTAAAAAATTTATATTTCCATTACATGGTATAGATTTATACTCAATCCTCTATGCGAGGAAGTTGAGATTAGTAGTAATTTTGTTTCCCTAGGCCACTCTATTCTAGCTCTCCTGCTACCCCAGAGTCATGGTGCTCCAGCAGAAGTCCTTCGAGTTGAACATAACTAAGGTGGAAGGAGTATAAAAACACATTTATTTCTCAGAATTCATAATAATTGAGTCAAACACTGCCTCTTGAGGTGCATCCATAACCGAGCTGAAAAAACATAGGGTTCATACTTTCCTCCATGTTGGAGATAAAAGGGATTGGGCATCCTGAATTTTCAAGCACACTACCCAACCAGTTGTGATTCCAAAAGGGGATATAACCCTCCCTAATAATCTATTGATAATTCAGAAGGATAGTCGAAATGATGATATAAAGGGAGGACCACAAAGACGACACCCTGGTTGATGGGGCTGCCACACCATCCTTGGAAATGCATCGGTCGAGTCTGATCCAACATAGTCTATCCCCCTACGATTGTTGAACCATGTGAATGGGTCATCAGAGTACCCCATGTCCATCAGTACCATACCCACCATAAACTACACGAATGATAAACTAGCCTTCATATGGAATTCATCTTGCACATTCTTCCCATTAGGCTGCGTCTTAATATTAAAATCCCCTCCCAATAGCCAAGGCTGGTCACCTAGGTCGAACACATTTAGCTCCGACCACAACACCTCCCTTCTCTAAGCATCACGACTTCCATAAGTGAAGGATGTAAACAAATCGTCACCTTCACATGACACCTTCGTCATGATATGATGTTCCCCACCTAGATAACATCCACCAAGACATCCCACTTCAAGAATAACAAAATGTGATTATGGGTCAGATCCGTATGCATATAGGAATGCATTTTGATATTCTAAGTAAATTCCTAAATCTTATGAGTGTTCTTATTGTGCTATAGAATTGAAACCAACTTGACTTTTTGTTTCTTAGACCCTGAAGAGATGAAATATGTTTTCACCCACACCCCAATCCCATGGTAGTTTCATATCAGGGTGGGAAATATTAAAACCAAGGGGGTGGCTTTGGCCCCAGGCATTGTGGTCTTCTTCAAAAGGTATTGATACCTCTCCCTAGCCTACAACCTCCTCATACTTTGTCTTTTACACACTATTGGACTTGAGATAGGTGCACCAGGGAAAGGGGAGGGAGGTCCTAAATGGGAATTTGAATAATCCTATCCTTTCTCATTTGAAACGAGCCCAAACATAACCCCAACCTTCTTGGAACCCCGGTCCTCACAAGGACCAGAAGAGATAAAAACACCTCTTTTCCCCATATTGACGGAAATAGCAGGGGGGCCGTACTCAAGGTAAAATGGCACTAGCCAGTGGAAAATTGAATGCACATGACTTGGTACCTACCAAGAACTCGACCCCAAGGTGAGAGGCCACCTGACCACCACCCACCCTGAGATGAGCCACTTCGCATAGACCAGAAACCAGAGAAGCACCATAAAAGAGAAAGGAAATGGGGGATAAAGCACCACTAAATCCCATCATATATAAATCATACAATGCTTCCTTCGACAAAAAGTCACCAGGTAATCCCAACCACTCTATGGAAACTGTGGGGACCATCTAAATGGTCTGCAGTTTATAGGGGATGGGTGTCAAGCTACGAGGGACGACAATATTACTGAGTGCATTAACTAGAAATTTCCAATCCAAGAGATAATGAGAGTTGAAAATGCTCCCAGACACTTGAGGCTGGCCTGAGGACGAGGTTGAATCTTTCTGAGAAGAAGAGGGTGCGACAAGATTCCTTGGGCAAGAGGGACGACCCCTTTATGGAGTTTCCGGAACACCTACAAAGAGTGTCCATGTAGAAAACAAGACGAGAAGAAGAGGGAGTGAGAATATTCTTTGGGCCAGAGGGACGGCCTCCTTTTGATAGTTTATGTGATAGTTGTGCAAATTTTTGTGTTAGTTGGGTGCAGTTGATAAGGGGTTACATCATCATTCAATTCCTTAGGATTATGGGACCATATGAATTGTGAAATGACGTACCGATGGAATGTAAATGATTAAATGATAATGTTCTATGTATGGTTTCGATGGGAGCCATGTTTTGGGTTCATCAGGTGTTATGGGACCTCATGGATTTCAAAATAGGTAAAACATAGAAAAATTTCATGAATAACTGAATTTGAAATGGAAATAGAACTTGAAATGGGGAATAGATACTTGACCAAGACCTAGATTTTGAGTGGGATAGAGGCATTGTTTTTGGTGGTTCGATGTATGTTATTTATAAAGTCTTTGATTTAGGAGTAGTTTGTGGGTTTGAATTGGTTTTTTGGTGGGTTTCGACCTATCCTACAGTTTTGTGATTTGTTCCTTGGTGTTGTTCCTCCATGAGGTTTGTGTTTAGAATTATAGAAACATGCCACCATGAGGACCTCTAGTGGTATGCCGCGATGGAGGTGATGACCATACTTTAGAGATAATGGGCTACGAGATGCTGCGTTATGGTACTATAGTACCATCTATCATACCTGAGCTAGTTCCAAACTTTGGTTCTGAGGTAGAGTTTCGTAAGGGATTCTTTCACTATATGCAGACATTCCAGGGAGCACCACAGCCAGCCTTGGCTATGGATTAGCTGAAACAGGTGTTCCAACAGTAGCGTCCTCCATCCTTTTCAGGGTATGGAGGACCATCGGATATAGAGCTATGTCTAGAGACCACATTATCAATTTTCAATCATCTGGAGACACATTCAGAGTGGAGGGTCAATCTTTTGACCTATATGTTGTGCAGAGAGGAACAGAACTGGTGCGATGTTTTGAACTATGATGATGGGCTGTAAGATATGGATTATATTAAGTTCAAAATTTCCTTCTATGACTAATTTTACCTTGTAAAATTGTTAGTAGAGTAGGAAAGTGAGTCCATGCATCTGGATTAGGGAGCGATGACAGTTATGAAATATTCAGAAATCTTTATAGAGCTATAGCATTTTTGCCGATGTATCTTACTAATGAGATTTTTAGGGAGAGGTTATTTGGTGAATGTCTCAAAAATACTTTTAAAACCCAGGTCAATAGGTTTAGGTTTCCTTATATCACTGCGATTATGAATCAGGTACTAATTAAAGAATGGAACCTAAAAGAATATTGGGGTTCAGAATAGGGGAGTGATGGTTCTCACCCTAGTGGATATATGTCTTCAGGCTGGAAGCACCATTTCAAGGCTTCCCATGACGTGAGTGATAGTCGGACTCTGGGGGTTGGAATCTGGGTGTTTTTCCATTAGTGTGGTAGGTGATTCCAAAATAAATTTTTGGTGATCGTGACCTAGTTGAGTGTCGAGCTTCTGGAAGGATGGGTCACAGAGAGCGGTTTTGTAGGAACTTATCTCTAACTATGAGTGGTAGGGGTCAGCTCTGATGTCCGGTTCAGGAGTAGGGTCATTCTCTTCATGGTAAGCTGGGAGATGGAGTAGAGAAGTCCTGTCAGGCCAGGGCAGTGATGGTCTTGGTCGAGGTAGCCAAACAATAGGTTCTCAAAGCCAGTAGGGTGGATCAGCTCAGTGTAGAGAGGCAGGGTCACAAGCCCGCGATACATGCCAGACATATGTGGTGCAAAAGAACCAATATGAGTAGGATCTGGGACCATATATAATGAGAAGTATGATCATATTACCTTTTACTATTTCATCTTCTCTTTTTTATACAGTTGCCTCTCACAGCATTATCTCAATGCGAGTGGTGATAATCCTTGTGCATGTTGTTTTTCTTTCTCAGGGTGTTTTTAGGCTTAACACATCATTAAGAGTTAAAACGAGTGATGTACGCCTATTTTTTGTTGTGTCCCCTTTAGGTCGGATAGTGTCACTTCATTTTGTATCATTATTTCCTAGAGAAGATAGGGTTTGATATCATTCTCATAATGGACTATCTCATTGCATATCGACCGTACGTTGACAGCTATTGCAGGAGGGTTACATTCACATCACCAAAAGGTGCAGTGCTTATTCCCAAGGGTGAATGGGTAGTCTAGGAAATCCGAGAAGGAACAAAACATCATGGGCTTGGTTGGATGATGACCTAGATTTCTAGTTTGTTTCTGGATGACTAGGGAATGGGTCAGGCTGACATTCCTCCTGTGTGATCACTTCACAGATGTTTTTCCCAGTGAGTTTTTTGGTTTACCTCCTAAGAGAGAGGTGGTGTTATCCATAAAGAAAGTTCCAGGAGCTATGCCGATATCCATTCCTCCATATAGGATGGCTATGATGGAGTTGCAAGATCTCAAGATGCATCTAGAGGATTTTGAGGTGAAGGGGTTTCTCAAACTCAGTACTTCTTTGTGTGGTTTTCCAGTCCTTTTCGCAAAAAAGGGGGATAGTACTGTTACTCTATGTGTGGATTATCAGAAACTAAACCAGATGATGGTTAAATAAAAATATCATTTTCCATGGATAGACAACTTGTTTGATCAGCTTCAAGGGGATCGAGAGTTCTCAAAGATCGACATGAGATTAGGATACCACCAGGTGCATGTTGGACCTATGGACATACCTTGTACAACCATTCATAGTAGGTATTGGTAATATTTGTATCTGGTTATACCATTTGGTCTCCTAAATGTGCCCATAGTTTTCATGGATTTGATGAAGCAAGTGTTCCATCCATACTTGGATTATTTTGTGGTGGGTTTTTTGGACAAATTATTGGGGTATTCTCACAATCAACACAGCCATTCCAACCATCATGAGAAAATTTTGAATACATTTAGATAGAAATAGTTAAATGTTAAGCAAGAAAAGTGCCACTTCTGTATGGATCAAATACACTACATGGGTAACATAGTCTCAGAGACATGAGTGTCAGTGGACCTAGGGATGTTGAGAGTTGTAGTTTATTGGGAACATCCAAAGAATGTTTTTTATATACAGAGTTTTATTGGGATAAATGGTTACTGCATTCATTTTATAGAGGACTTTTCATGCTTAGAAGTGTAGTTGACTGGCTTCACTAATAAGGGTGTGAAGTTTGTGTGGTCATAATCTTGTGAGACATCCTTTTATGAGCTGAATGGGTGGTTGACATCATCATTAGTCCTGATACTACCAGAGAAGGGAAAGATCTACACAGTTTACTATGACGCTCTAGTTATTGGGATGGGGGTAGTGCGGATGCTGGGAGATTGAGTCGTGGAATTTCGTTCTCAGTTACTGAGGCCCCACAAGAATAACATCCTTATGCATGATCTCATGTTATCTAAAATTGTTCATGTGTTTCACTATTAGAGGTACTATATATTAGGAGAGAATATTTTGGTGTACACAGACTACAAAATCCTCAAGTACATCATTACACAACATGATATTAATTTTAGGGAGGGAAGGAGGGTAGAATACTTATTATATATTGACTTTGATCTTGACTACACACCTGTTAAGGGAAATGTAGTGGATGATGCATACAGCAGGAGGACTCAGATATAGGTAGTGCACCATTAGAGTAGTGAGTGGAATCTTATGGCTTTGTTTTTTGAAATGCATATGGAGGTGCACGACCGATAGGGGAAGACTTTTCTTTCATTATTAGCTGTTAAGTATACCCTACTAGATAGTGTTATGATGGGGAATCTATCAAATTCAGAATGCCTAGTTCTACGGGAAGGTGTGGTAGGTGAGGAGCCTCCTCCTTGTTCGATTGTAGGTGATGATAAAATAATTCATATCTATGGACGTGTTAGGGTTTCATTTGATATATGTGAGGAGTTGATGTGGAAGTTCATGCTTCATCCTGGGAAGTGAATCCTAGGGTTACCAAGATGTAATGTGACATGTAACATTAGTACTGGTGTCCAGTAATGAAGAGAGAGGTAACTAGTTTTATTACGCAGTGTTCCACCTAAAACCAGGTAGAGGAGAAACATCAATAACCAGATGGGTTTTTATATCATTTACCTACCACAGAGAGGAAATGGAATGTTTCCATGATGGATTTCATGATGGGATTTCTGAGGTTTTCTTGAGGTAATGAGGTTGTGTGGTCTGTCATTGACAGGATTTCGAAGCCCTCACTTTTCTTTCAAATCAAGGAGGCCTTTGTTGTTGACGATCTTTGAAATTTGTAAATTTGAGAAGTGGTATGACTTCATGGGGTCCCATGCACTATCATTTTAGATAGGGATTTTCGTTTTAAATTGCCTTACTGGAAGGGTATTCAGAGGGGGCTGGGTACACTGGTGTTTCTAAGCATAGTATACCATCCTTAGATTGATGGCCAGTCATAGATTACGATATAGGTGCTAGAGTACATGATTTGAGCATCCGTCTTAAATTTTTAGGGCTCTTGGGAGAGGCACATTACCCT
The DNA here is from genome assembly GCA_963277665.1 of Viscum album. Classification (NCBI taxonomy): domain Eukaryota; kingdom Viridiplantae; phylum Streptophyta; class Magnoliopsida; order Santalales; family Viscaceae; genus Viscum; species Viscum album. Next base: position 1,859,792,316 of record OY728133.1, on the reverse strand, counting down.
AGTTGAGTTCACCTATAGTAACAGTTATTAGGAAATGATACAGATGGAACCTTATGTGGCTTTATATAGAAGGTCATGTCGTTCTCCCCTACGTATTTTAGAGGTTGGAGAGAAAGTTTTACTGGGACTATATCTCGTGTATGAGACTTCTGAGGAGGTCCAGTTGATTTAGAAGCGGGTGGCTATTGCACTGTCACGTCTGAAATCAAATTCCTATCACTGCAGACGACCTATAGAGTTCGAGGTCAGGAATCATGTTTTCTTATGTGTTTCATTGAGGTTGGGACATAGGCAGATCAATAGAAATGGTAAACATTACCCGAGATATGTCATGTCGTTTGAGATTCTGGAGAGAGTCGGGTTAGTTTCCTATTGTATGAAATTACCCAAGAGGTACCAAGCCATGAAAAATGTCTTCAATGTATCATAGTTGTGCCACAATCACTCAGTCTCATCTCACATTTTTCAAACTGAGGAGGTTGAGTTTCAGGTTGATGCATCCTTTGAGGATATTCGAATTCGTATATTTGTCAGGAGAGCGAAGGTTCTTTGAGTCCATCCAATTACTCCATTATGGGTGTTATTGTAGCACATCTGTTTACACGATAAGACTTCAGATAGGGAGGCTAACATATTTTCCCAGTGGCTTACGTTATTCTCATATGAATATTAACAACCCTTCAAAGAGAAATTGGGGGATTAATTGCTCTAAGGGGGGAGGATTGTAAGAACCCCGATTTTCATAAGAGGTAAAAATCATTTTATATTCTGTTTAATTGCCTTTTTATAACCTTATGTAAATTCTTTTATTGATCATGGGTGTTGGGGGGGGGGGTTTGGGGATTGTTCAGAGGCTGAAACCATGTTTTGGGATAATAATGACCTAGCAGATGGTTTGCGCAGGGCCTACGCACGGTTAGTCTAAAACATGCGTGGGGTCTAAAAAACAACAGGTTTTGGATAGATAGGTTTTTCATAGTTAACGCATGGTTAGTTAAACCATGCAGGATAATCATGAGAACCACCCCTCTTAGGTAGAGAGGTGTGCACAGTTTCCCCACGGTTTGGGAAACCGTGTGGATTAACAATACGACCCTTGCTGTGTGTTTTTTTATATTTAATTAAAAATATTTTTATTTTAAAAAATAATATGGGGTTTCACCTCTATTCATGGCTTCCCCTCTATGGAGCTCTTCATTTGTCACCTAAACATATGATTTGAGCTATATCTTTCGTCTGGCTTCCATTTTGATCATCGATCGTCTCTACGAATCAGCTTTAGTAAGTCCTACGTTCCTTTTTAGTCATTCTTGATTATTTGAAACAATGACTTTACTATTTTGATTTGGGCTCATATTCCCGAATTTTCCATTCTTCATCTATTCATAAGATTTCATCCAAACCGGGATGAATCAAGATACGATACCAGAAGAGCTGTCTACTACCAAGGCGAGTTTGGTGGTCTATACTTTCTTACAGACATTCTTGGTGTTTTTCAGTCTTTCAGCCGATATGCCATACTTCGGACATTCTGGGGAGGTCTAGTTTTTGAGAAAGTATCTTTATTAGCTATAGTTGGACCTAGTGAGGTTGACCGTAGGTTTTTCTAGGTGTGATGGAACTTGTTGCTCGTTTTGAGGTCACCCAAGGGGTGATCCTTAAGGTACTAGCTTTTTTTGACTATTTAAACCACCCAAAGGTGTGTTCCTGTGCTTTCCTAGTTAGAGGAATACATTATATGCCTGGATAGCATGATTAGATAGCTTTGGAGATGTACTACCTCCTTAATTTTTAAATATCATGTTATGCCTCATCTATTTTAATGGTTTGGCTTAAATTGAATGTGTTATATGGGTGGGTATATATATATATGTAAATGGTTAAGGTCATGTTGAGTGGATTATATGTGAAGTTAGGACCATTTATTGGTAAATGATAAATTTTTTTCATTAGTGGGTATTTTCATGGCCATTGATTGTTTATGTGAGTGGGTTTACTCAAAAGTTTATGAATGTGTAATTTGAATTCTTGAATGCTTGATGAATGGTTTGATAGATGACATATACTTCTCTAAATGGATCTAGAATGAAATCGTGGAAGGCTTGGATTGACTTTTCCCCTTGGGTCTTCTTTTTTTGGGATTCCTCGGGCCTTGAAACACTGTAGGATCTGGCTGGCTTGGGCTCGCATAGGACATTCTATTTACATGCTCCATGGACCCCAACCAGTGTCAAACTGAGTTTCCACTAGGGATGTCCATTGGACTCAATGGGATGACTTAGACATGATATTTTGATTTGGGACTCTATGGTCTAGACATTTAATATTGGATGCATTGGTCTTTGGACACCTTGGATATAGCCCTTGAGGTCTTATACTTAGATATACGACATGGTCGTGGATTATTCGACTCCTCTATACAGCATGGATGTGATTTCTCGATACAGATGTATGTACGGTGTGGCCGTGTAACATTATTATCACATGGTTATAGGTTCCTTGTTTTGAGATGACTCTCTTTTGCATGTAGCCTTATGGTTTTTCAGTTTTACTGGTTATAATAGACTTATGCCTGGGGCATATGCACTTACATACCAATATTTCACACTTACTAGCACCTTTTATGAAATTTATGTTAAAACTATATAGATATGGGTCATTTCCTACTAGGATGTTTATCACACACCATTTCATGGCCTCCTTGGGGACCCAAACCGATTATATGATTGCAATTTATTATAGGGGATAACACCCTAGTACAAGTTGTTGATTGTGGATTTGGAGAAGGGGAGTATATAACCAATATAATGCTTGTGATGCTAGGATACCTTTTTAAAATTTATTTCACTTTCTCTATTGTATATATATTTGAATTCCATTGTGATTCTCTAGTAATAATGGAATAGTCTCTCCACTTACCTACCTAGTCCCTTGCTACTAGTCAGTAGCCTCTGGTGCTGGGGAGATGTGCTTGAGTCCATGTGACCAACCGGGTTTGATGCACTCTATCTGGTCGAATCTCAGTCTGGGACATTACATTTTATATAGGGGAATAATGTTGTTCTCAAAAAAATTATCTATGATGTTTTTATGTTAGAAATATTTATTAAATGTTAATATATGTAATCTATTTTCCATGATTTCTAAATTGATCGGTCCTTCGGGACTCGATTCCTTGTAATCATACCAATGTATTAAAATATTTCAATGGATTTAGACATCTAGGGTTGGGGCATTACATCACAAACCTTGGAGACTAGATTTTGAAAACATATATTGGGGATAAAAACACTAAGATATCGATTGAGGATAATAATAGAAGAACATCGCAGAATTTTGGTAACGTAGAGATTATGTGGGTATTCGTGTCAATACATCATTGTATGGATACGTCAAGTAAATGATGTTTAGTAACAAATGTAACAAGGAGTGAAAACTCTGACCAGGTGTTCCGGGCCCGACTCAGAGTAAACTAGTAAACAACAACAATCCTTAAAATGAATCTGGTTTAACAATCTCGAGAGATATGTTTCGGAAAATTCACATTTTATTTACCCACCATTATAGAGGATTTATTCCCCCAATTTAAGAAAATTTTATGGTTTTATATTTTACAATACATGAATTTATTTTTTGTTATATGCCATATTTAGAACTACATAGTGTTCATAACATTATATGATAATCATGTAAATTCCATTGTTTAGAAATGGTTCCTATTAGATAGAATGTGAACATAACCAATGAACGTGATCTAAATAATATAAAGGATCATATCAATCATGGTCTTAAGAAAATATTTATAAGAGACATAGTTCCCCATGTATTCTCATCATATGAGAAAATAATAACATTGGTTTTGAAGATATTTAAATAATTCTCTAAGACCTATGGATTGGAAGGGAAAACGTGGATGGAAGAGAATAAGATAGATAATTTTATGAAGTGAAAGAAGTATTTTCCCACATGTGACAACTATGGAAAGATTCAAATTGGTAAATTATTGAAGGGAATGTGAGTTTTTTTATAAGTGTGGAGAAATAATACCCCATGTGATTGATTTCAAGTGTAATAAAAAGTTTTCCAATGTTGAATGCATCCATTGAAAAGAGATCAGACACTATGAAAATAAATGTCCAAATATTCAATGGAATGTACTAAAAATGATGTAATTAGATAGTGATGAAGTTATGATACTTCCAAATATGAAGATGAATGAATAATATTATTTTTAAAAAATTATGTTATTTGAATACTTTATCATCAATGTATTGGTTGTTAGAATTATGGAATATATTAGGATTATACAACAATACTATTTCATTTAGGATTTGAGAATCATATAGTGAATGAAGCAAAGAAATTTTATTCAGTAGAAAGTTAAATTTTTGGAAAACACATGATTTGGAGGAAAACCCCTTAATAAGTCTTTGTTAAGATAATGTTGAATAAATGATTCATTGGATGAGTGTTTACAACCTTGTTACTGATTAGTGACTTGTATACTAGTGGTTTATTCTATCATTGATGGGGTATAAAACACTTTTGGATTTGAGGGATATATGCATTAACACGTGTCTTGCATAAGAAATAAAAAGGATTTCATGTTTTTATGGTAATTCAAGTTATTACCACATTTCAAAATGATACATGATAATTTTATTCACAGGTTTGAAATATGAAAATATAATAGTTTCTTCATATTGATTAAAGGCGGATGATATTTTCATTTTGGAAGTATAGTGACATTTATTCAGAAGAGATTGAATCATAATCTACTGGAAAATTTGATCATTTATAAAATGGTTTAGGGTTTTTGATGGATGAGATTTTAGACGGTAATGTATTAGTTCATTGTAAGATATATCATGTGCTGAGAGATGAAGTATAAATAGTTTATGTTTTAATCAAAGGAAAAGATTATGATTATAGAAATGTAAATTTACTTATATAATTATCGAGTGAATTAATTCCTTAAACATAGAAAAAATGGTTTTCAAACAAAAATTTTTTTCCTACTGTCATCATTTTTCATGATATCAATGAACATTACACACACCTATTGTTTATGTTCTTGTGGGATACAATATTAATTAGATCATATTCTCTAGCACTCTCCATTAGAACTTGACTGTTCAATTTTTCTTCTATATCCATTTTTCTATTTTCCACCTATGTTCCCCAATAAGGGAACCTATTTACATGACCATTGTTCTTTCCTTTCCCTATTATTAAGAATATGTGGTATTATCACATTTTATTATGTTTGTATTTCAACAATAGTTTATTTTGAATCCCTTGAAAACTGAGATCAATTTGAAATTGTGAGGACACAATTTAATTAATGTGGGAATAATATGACAACCCAAGAAATTACAATATTTTTCTTTTTTGAATAAATATTTTTTTTGAATGCTTTATACAAAATTTTAACCTTATGTTAAATATGAAACTGAATTAACATTCATTAAATGTATGACCAAGTTTTACATCATTTTAATGGAAAACTTATTTTAAAACCAAATTTTAATAATTTTATGATTTTTTTAAAAATTAACTTTATTTATGAATTCTTAATATTCAAATTAACTTAAGGTAATTTTTTTTATATTTTTCTGAGAAAATCCATTTTTTATGAATAATGAAAATCACGGAAATTTTGTAAATCACAACCTTTTATTTTAAGTAATTATTAATGATAAATTATATTTTAGATTTTTATAGAGTCAGATTAGATCAATCATATATCTATTTATAAAATTATGTTCATGAGAATCAGTTTTAATTTCAAATTGAATATAAAAATGTAACAAACATTTTAACATTCTTCTACTATAAAAACCCATTATTTCGCCTCATTTGTGAGACTAGTATTAGTATTAATTTTACCACTTTTGTAATTTGATTTTTGCAAATCAGACACAAACGATTGTAATTATTATGATATTTTTTTTCTAATAATATCAACTTAATAATTTGGCCAAAATTATTAGAGAATGTGATTAAAATTAATTACGGTGAATAAGGTTTGATTAGGCTTAATAACGGACAAAAACATTAATATTAAGGACCAAAATGACTTGGAAACATGTCCAAAATCTGTTAGGTGATAAAATATGACCATGTACCCACATGGCTTAAACTACATGGGTTATTAGGATATTATTAAATGGACGATTCTTATATAAATGGTTATTTAAGCTAAAGGACAAAAATGGAAGTTTCCTTACATTTAGTAGTTATATAATTTTGAGATATATAGAAATCATAATATTTTCGGTTATAAATATATCCTTTTTTAATATTAATGGGTTATTTTTATAATAATAGTTTATCAATAAATTTTAGTGATTTTTTAGTTATAGAAAATGCATATGAAATGTCAATATAGTGAGTATTTTGTTAATAATTAAATAATTAAATGATATTATAAATATTAAAAGTCATGTTAATTTATGGTATTATTGTCTTTACTTATTCTTATAGATGAATATATCATGTTTCAAACCTATAAATATAATATTTTTGAATTCTAAAATAATATTGATATTTTAAAATTAACATTAAATAAATAATGTCAAAATTGACATTATTGTTATTTTATAATAAATGAAACTTATTAAATGAATTAAAATTAGTAAAAATACAATATTATTCCATGATATTTTTAAATGTTAATACATATTAAATATGTTCAAATAATGGACCAATTAGTCTTTTATAATTAATATATCAACCCATATACTATAAAAATGTTTTTAACATAATCCGTGTTCAAGTAGTGTTTTAGCGTGTCACATGCGCTTGTTTTAAATTTTATTTCCAAAACACTTTGGATTTTTATTTTATAAATTATATAAAATATTAATAACTCATTAGAACTATATTTTAAAATAAATATAAAATTAATTTATTCTTAATGGGTAAATTAACAAGATTATAAAAATAAATGCTTTAATAAAAACCAAAATTATAAAATTTGAGAATCATAATAGTTATGGATCCAAATTATTATACTAAACACATTTTTTGTGGAAGAGGTTTTTATCGACAATTATTCTACTTTAATAAATTTTTATTCATTTTTTATGCACATTATGTAAGATTTACCCCCCAATAGTGAATACCTCTTGGTATTTAGAAAACTGACACTCCCCCTCCACTATGAAATGAAAACAACTATACTCCCTCCTCACACCTCTCAATCCACATTGTCTCATCCAAAATCTGTCCAAATAGTCTTCCAAAATCCCTCTACATTACCTAGAATCCTCTACTTATGTAGTAATCAATTAATTAATTATTTTGGTACAAACCTGAAGAAGTTACCTAATTAATAGGTAACACCATCTCTCATGCTTTATAATTCCATTTCAGTTATCCACTCCTTATACACTTTTTATTATATTATTAGATAAAAAATTGTATCCTCAATATAATAGTATTTTTCATGATAATATTTTTACCTACACATAGATATACCTCCATATAATGGAAACCATCATTCTTTTTTTTGGGTACGGTGAACTAAAGCCTCACGAAACGATGATTATTCAATTTTCTTGTACCACATCTCATAGTGACCATTATAATGTAAATTATAGACATATTTGATATATTTTTTATTTATGAAGTCTCATAATTCTTTTATTTTTATTTATAACATAACAATATTCTATCCATGTTGTGTAAATAGTATAATTTCATTTGGGGAAGTGCGGACTACAGCCCCCTCAAAACGATATGATTCTTTCATGCCATACATGGAATGTATAATGTATGTTTGTAATAAAAATATATAAAACAAATTATATATATATCATACCTGATTTATAACATACATATATATCATTTGGTTTTATTTATTTTAATATAAAAAATAAATGAAAGTAGTGTTCATGTGTGTGTATGACCTACTGTCTCCATGAACGGTGCACTTCATGTCTAATCTACCGATATTATAATCCATTATAGATATATATATAATAAATTTATAGGATAATTTATTCATGGTTTAAATTCTTGAGATGATTAAACCATGATATTTTTTATTAGAACAAAAAATAAAAAGTAAAAACATACTCGACAAAATATGCAATTAACATCTAAAATTTTCAAATAATAGAAGATTGTTAAAAAATGGGTAATACAATAATGTAAGTAGTTAATATATGATATTATAAACATTATTATGGTGATTTTATTATTAATTATCAAATTTTAAACCACTATACATGATTCTAAGTACCACACAACAAAAGGATGATTAAGGTAAGGGATTTCGTCTCATTTTACTTTCCACTGAGACTAATTACTATTATTCACCAATAGACATTTATTTTGTGTTTTTAACACCCTAGATAGGTAATATCATGAGTCTAATTATATTTATTACATTATAAGATTTATTTAATTCACTAGGAACTATGAATTTAATGTTTCAATGTGGTATGGGACATATCTGACTGATTAAATATTATTTTTCCTCGGGAATGTTTTAATATCAACTACCATTATTGTTATGTATCCTCCCATGAGTATTATTGGTAAATCCATATTCTTAAATAAATATGGATATATTGTAAGGATAAATATTTAGTTGGTACATGAGTAATTATTTCGACTGGTAGGCCTGGTATGGGGATGGGTTAATGAATGCCCCTCGATGCATCGATAGTCTCATGAGACGACATAGTTGGCTAGCCGCTTTAGAATAATTTTTACCACATAGCTAAATCATATAGTGAATGGACATGATGGAACTGTTTCCATGTACCTAGTAAACATGGCATCCAATAATAAATATTTTTATTCATATTAGTTTGAGTTATTATTCATCCATGAGATTATATGTTGACATATCCATGGATACATTTCAATTTAGTTTATTGATTACTGGAATGGTTTTTAGTTTAATTGAATACCATATTTATTTTCCCTTATCTAGTTATTTGAATATAACATATCTCTTGTTATTTACCTTCCTATTTTGACTATTCTCATTTATTCATCATTTCTTAAGCTATATTTTCCCCTTGATCAACATTTGAGCTCACCCTTATTATGTTTATTTCCCAAGGAATCTATAAAGAGTATTATTAAAGATGTACAGGAATATAATATATGGTTTAGAGTTATCCTCAATGGTTTAAATTTTTTATAAGAATGTTATATTTTGTAATTAGTGTATCCATTTTTTATTAAATTCTCATTTATGTATATCGTTTTCCATTACTACTAAACTAATCGGACCTTCGAGGCTTGATTCCTTATAATCATACCAATGTAATTGATATCAGACACTAGCTTCAGGATATCTGGTGCTGGGTCGGTACAACACTAGCCCTATTTTTCTGATGGTTGTGGAGGTTTTGGGGATTTAAACATTTCCATACACAAAGATTTTTTGGTGAGAGGAGGGTGCCTGAACATGAAAAGGGAATTCCAAGTCACAATTTCCCTCGAATAGGTAGATTAATTCCCATTATGTGTGTACAAAAAGGTTATTTACATTGGTTTGATCCACGTATAGTGGAGTGACATGTTATTCTTATTTAGCTGGACCCAATATTGGAGATTCAGGTGTCACTGCATACCCTAAAAGGATAGGAATCAAGCCACACAAAAATATGATTGGTTACCCCATAGGATGAACAAATTATTGTGTGGGAGAGAGGGAAATTGCCTTTGGGTGTGATCCCATATGTGTGATGAGGCTCATATAAGACTCCCATGATGATTTAGTTCATGTGTTCATTAGTGGGGTATTTTTTAGTTGTGAAAAATTGGATATATAAGATCATGGTGTCACTACAGATCTCATAAAAATGAGAATCAAGTTATACATATTTATTATGTGGATAGTTGTATAGATATAATCCATTCATAATGAAGGGGAATTCAAGATTTGGGTTGAGTTTGGCCCAAGGATAAACATTTTTGAGTCACTACGTATCTAGTAATGACATCAATCAATATGGATGTAGACATAATTATCAAACAGTTTTCGGTGTTATGTGACTTGAAAATTGTCAATGCAATTTAATGTTGTGTGGTAAAGAAAATTTATTACAAAACCCATGAATAACTGGAGGCTAATCAAATCAGGATGTTTTTGGAAAACCTTGAATGTGAGGGGATAATAAAGTGTAAAATATTATTCCCAGAATTCTAAAATTAGAAAAAAATGATACAAGAAATAGAATCCATTAGTTGATTAGCATGATTGGAAAAACTTATTCTAGGGATGTATTTTCCATTGGTTAACAAACATTTTTTTTGAAAAACCTATACAGATCCAGCTGGGGATATTGTGAATAGTTTGACAAAGGGTTTCTCGGGACATTTTCCCTCCACCTTTGATGGTTGTGGAGGTTTATAAATATCTAAATCATCATAGGGGTAGATTTTAATGAATGGAAGGGTTGGGTATATGCACATTAGAAATATCCAGACTACTTTTATCCATAGATTTTTCAATTCCAAACATATTTTTGACTCAAACATTGAATGGATTTCTATTTAATTTATGGATCCCATAATGAAGAATTCAAACATAAGAACTCCTACTTAAATTTTTATTTTCATAAAGGATATAGTGGGAATGGAAAAAATATTGAGGCGCCATGTTGTCTAGTGTCATATAACTAAGACATATGTTCCCTGATGTGAAGAGTAAGTAATGAGCATGGCCCCAAAATTAAAGATTTGGTTTCCACTACCTATCTTGTAATGGATGGAATCTATCTGCACATAAATCATTGATGTTTTTCCATCTAGGATTGACCCATACCCTCGGGTGGGGTTCCATTAATATTTTCTATTTGCTGTGACATGACTTAATATTGGAGATCTGGGTGTCACTAATTATACCATGATGAAAGGATACACAATAAACATAGATATTGAGATCCCATGTAGTTTAACATTTTGCAGTAAGGATGAAGGTGAACCATTATGTAAAAGTGAAATGTTGTTGCTGGGTTAGGGAATATGACCTATGTTTCGCCAAGTATATTTTGATGGTAAGAAAAGAAGTCACATGTAGTTTGTGAAAGTTCCCTGTGTATGTATGATCCATGTGAATGGATTGGGGGGGGGGATTTTTTATTTTAGTTTGACACAATATTGAATATGTGTGTGTCACTACATATCTTTCCAAATATTAAATTAATCCAAACTTAGTTCTTGAGGCACCATGTAATTTAATGCCATGTGGTAAAGACTTCTTTTTGCATTTTAAGGTCCTGATATCATGGTCATAGTGACCTTGAAATGAATTGATATATCTTGTTCATGTGGGGAATACCCTTATAAATATCCAAATACCACAATGGATATGATCAGTATGAGAAACAAGGGGTGGAATAGGTACCTTCTACTACATAGATGTGATCAGAAAAAAGATATGGGAATTTTGAATTTGTGGTGGTAAGACCCATGAATATAAATCCGGGCATCACTACATATCCCATAGGATTGGATTGAAGCCTTATATAGTTTTTAAGTGTTTCATGGTAGAAGAAAAAATCTAATATAGATTTCATATCAGGTGAGGAATCCATGATGGAACTCTACAATTTATCATCATACTACTAGGACGTTAGTGGCACAATTTAATGTCGGGTTGTGATGACGGAGGGTTAAGTGGTTTTACAAAGAGAGGTGCATTACAAAAAAGATATGCATCGAAATGAATATGGACATAAGAGTCCCTATTAAACACTACACACTCCTCATACCAATAAGAAATAACGATGATATGAATGAATGGTTAGGTACAAAGACAAAATGTTCTGGTGTTGCTATGTATCACATGATATGAGAATCAAACCACATTTAGTTCTTGAAATGAAACTCCCTACATCAGTTAGACCCATATGAAGGAACGCGTAATTTATCCTCCCCCTAGCCTTTTTTATCATGAATATACTTCAGATTTGAGATCTAGGTCACACGTCATAAGCTATGTGAACAAGAATCTAGTAACACATAGTTCTTGAATGGAAACTCCCCGCATCGGTCAGACCCATATGGAATGAAGGGAAATTTATCTTCTCTATCCGATTTTTTTTATCAAGGATTGACCTGATATATGAGACCTATGTGTCACTACATACCATGTGTGAATAGGAATCATGCCACTTATAGTTCTTTAGGAGGGCATGGTAGATGACCAATGCCGAAGGTGATTCCATCTCAATTTAGGACATCGTGATTCCATGCCATTTAATGTCATAAAATAATGACATGGATGGTAACATTATAAGAATGGTGATTTCTTATAATGGCATGAAACATGATTCCAATGTAAATAAGTCCCTGAGGCCCAAGAATGGTAGAAAAATGAACCATAAATTTAAGGAAATTTGCAGTAGGGACCAACATGCGAGGTCCATGCATCACTATGTATCTTATAAAGGAATGAATCAATCCACATGTGGTTCTATAAGAATCATTCATGTAGGACTGACCCATACACAGAGGAGGTAACATTTCCCCATTGTTCTTGGATGGGCCTGTGACATAGAGTCTAGGCGTCGCTACGTATCCCAAGGTATGGGAATCAAGTCACATATAGTTTTGGATAAAGATATTTTCTATGTGGATCTGACTCACACATGAGTAGTGGAATTTATTCTTTCTCCAGAATAGATATGGATTATGTGTGATGAATCATTGATTGAAAATTATGATTCTTGTGTAGTTTATCATCTCATTGTTGGGATGATAACTCATAGTTTAGGGTTATAAAGTTAAGACCAGCGGAATGACACTAAATAAGGGATGTGTGTCATGTTGAGTCATGACTAACCCGACATGAATGAGGCCCTGAAGAATTTATACATCACATATGGATTCATGAATATTCATTCCCACAGTTTTAAGTCATATTTCGTAGAATTAGGTTTCTTGTTTAAGGTTATTTAATTCGAACTATGTGTGCAGTTTTTCATCGTGTGAGCAATATAATGGAGTAACATTTTAATATCAGGTTGTGGGTATGGACTCTATACAGTTTAATGCCACATGGTTATGATGATGAGTTCCATGTAGATTAATGTCATTTGGTAAGGATGTCACATCCTATAGGTTATCTTCTTGTGATCAGTAAAAATTCTCTTTTGACAACCTGAAATATGTCTTCAAGAACCATGAATTGGTGGGTGATGTAATGAGATTTCCTTCCCTTGAAATCATGTAATAACTTCCATTGGAGTAAGTTTTTCGTATGAAAAAAATTCCCTGACATTTGACATCAAGATTTTGAGGTTTATTTTAGAGTATCATTATAGTTCTGAGAACTAGAACCATCTCTCTTCAATGAATGATCAAAGGAAAACCATTTTTTTGAAGGATCATGCAATCTAGTTGTGATATTCCTCCAAATGGAGTTAGGTCTAATATCTGTTTTCATCGAGTCTCTCCATTTAATCTAGAAGTTTATTTTATTTATCATCTTTGGATAGTTGATTACATATAGTAACAAAAATGGATTTAAATTGAACATCAATGGTTATGAATGACTCACTAACTTGTAATAATGAGTACGGGGTTGTCGTTGTGGTAGTGTGGGTCATGGTATGGTAAGCCCACATAGCATGGTGGAGCTTGTCTGGCCATGTCTTTTAATCCTTATTTACAATATTCTGGACTATGTTAAATAGATTCTTGTACAAGGCTTCTATTTTTTGTTATTTTTTGCATGATTTTAAAATTTCTTAAGTCAATAAGGTTCACATATGACATTTTCATTCCTATGTTTATTGAAAATCACAAACACATTGTCTTAAGGGGAAAAAAATTTCCCTAAGGATTGTCTTTATAAAAAAAACTTCCACTCTTTAAGGAAATTTTTATCCATATCTTTAATTTCATTGAAAATTTTGTAATATATCTAAATCTAAATCACTTTATTACAATGTATAAAATTGGACTTCACATCTAAAACCTCATAATCGTATAAATATTTGGATATAGAGTATTATATTATCAGGATTATAATTCACTAAAATTTGAAATCTAAATTCTTTGAAATTCAGATTCTGGATTCTCTGAAATTGAGACTCTCAATTCCTTATAATTTGGACCCTAAATTCCCCAGAATACCGACTTTGAATTACTCATAATTTGGAATCCCAATTCCTCATAATTTAAACTCTAAAATCATCAAAATTCAGACTCTGATTTCATTAGAATTCAGTCTCTAGAATATATAAAATTCAGATTCTGAGTTCTTTGTAAAACACAATACAACTGTCCATATCTTATAGACTCCGAATGTTTATTTGGTTAGACTATGACCTCGATTTTACCTTAGACTCTAAAAATTAGATCTGTTAAGTGACTTCAATTTTGATACACTTTTTATGAAATGATGTCATGAAATCTATTTCTAACTAACCATTGTTTGAGTGACATGTGTATAGGTCCCTCTAATATTCAAGGAAAAATAATATCATTAGAGGAGGGAGAATACCATTAGAGAAATGCCAATAAATATTAGTTCAATTGAATGATCTCAATCCCATTTTATTAATCAAGATATTACATTATGTTGAAGTGATTTCTAGAGGGAGAGACTCTCATGATTTTTGCATACTAAAAATCAACTATAGAATTATTCATCAAACTCTGATTGCTGCTTTGTACAATCGAGGGATTTTGGGGATAGTAAGATAGAGGTGTAGACTATCTTAATGTTCGATGACTTTTTGGGATAATAAGAAAGTGGTTCCGACTACCTTATATATCAAGGGATTGTGGGGATAGAAAGACAAGTTCTGATTTTCCTCTCAAGGACTTACCCAAGTATGGGTAAGACATACTTTCTAGAAATTATAAACAAGGGACCTATATCCAAGGTTGTTGGATACCCTTCTCTTAATGTTAAAATATTTCAAACTTGATTCTTTTTTCATTTCATGTTTATTTACACTAAATTTTGATAAAGAAAGAATGTATAACTTTCTTATACTTTCTTGAACTTTTTTATACTATGATAAATAAGATTCTATTTTCTTTTAGGTAGAATCTTTTCATTATAAACATTCCTTATGTTTCATTTACATAACCTTATTTTTGGAACCTAGAACGTTTATTTAGTAGAATTAAAAGAATACTTCTTAATTTACCTTGTTTAACTTTGTTAAACATAGTTTTACATAATGATAAAAACGAAAGTTATTAAACAAAATATGCACCCCCTCTTGTAATTGAGAATCTATATCACTCTCTTAATCATACAATTGGTATCAGTGCTAGTCTCTGAAATACTTATATTTACATATATGTTTTCTTTCTCATGTTTTCCTTTTTCTAAATTTTTTGTCATAACTTTTATTGCATATGTTTTTCTTAATAATTTTTATCTTTGTCTACAACCCTTATATATTACCATGTTCTGTAGAAAATTATTTTTCTAAAAAAATTGTCGGAAATAATGTTGGTTCGATTGAAAATATAAATCCTACCCGACCACATATTGTTTAAAGAAATGATTATTATTATAAGAGAGATTGAATGAAGACATTTTTAATTAATACTAGAGTGTAAAAAAAATTATGCTTACTGAAGATTACTAGATTCCTGACAAAGAAGTAAAAACTATCACCCACCATGAAAAGTCAGAATACCAACTAAACTATAAGTTACACAATACTTTTTTATGTTCTATGTTCAGGAATATATGTAATAAAATTTCTTGTTGTGAAGATGCTAACTTCATTTTGAATAAACTTGAAGTTAAACATTTTGGTACTTCCAAAGTGATAGAAACTAGAAGAGCTCTGTTAAGCGCTCAATATAATGGATTTCTATTTCCTTATGGACAAGCAGTTTTAAAAGTTCAACAAAGATTTATGACCATTGTTAACAGCTTTCAATCTATGGGAGGAAAAGATCTTTAAGATTTTGTTCTTCTGAATAAAATTATTGATATCATTCCAAATGAGTGGGAATCTAAGAGAACATCTATTGATGAGAATAGAAAATTATCTCAAATTACTATTGATGAGATTTCTGGAACTCTTCTTCAGCATGACACAAAAATGAGAAGAGATGCTGATATTAATAAGAATAATAATAGAAATGGAAGTGTGGCCTTTACTCCTACTAAATCCAAGACTCCTGAAAGGGTTACAAGATCCATGTATAAAAAAGTCACTAAATTGTTTGAATCTAGTGAAAGTGAAATTTTTGAGAATGAGGTAGCGAATCTTTGTCGAAATATGAACATGATAGTTGGGAAGAAATGCTATCAGTATAGATATAAGAATAAATAAAGAAAAGAAAAGAAAGACTCAAAAGTCGCTATTTATTAATGAAAATTATCTTGA
Organism: Viscum album; assembly: GCA_963277665.1. Classification (NCBI taxonomy): domain Eukaryota; kingdom Viridiplantae; phylum Streptophyta; class Magnoliopsida; order Santalales; family Viscaceae; genus Viscum; species Viscum album. The sequence goes on along the minus strand of OY728133.1, from coordinate 1,859,775,979 downwards.
CACATCCCGCAAGATTGTCCTATGCTTAATAAGAAAGATATGAAGTAAAATCATTCTGAGAGGAACAAAAATAAGTACTATAAGGATAAAACTAAGAATGTCATTAATGAAAATGACACATGGAGTGAAAGTGGTGGTGAATCATATAATGAATCCTTAGAGTATGAATCTTCTGATCATAAGAATCTTGATCTACTAGCCAAACTACCGAATTAAAATCATTGTCAAATGGCTAATGTATCATTTAATGAAAATTATACTGATGATAAATATTATGAATCCTCAGATGATGAATCTTCCTCATCAAAAGATAATAACTTACCCTTAATTTTAAGAATTTTCAAGATTTGATAATCTTCCTGATAATGAAAATTGTAAGATAAATAAGAAGTTAGAGAAAGAAAATTCAAGAATTTTTGTAATAAAGAAGTATTAGATCATTCTAATGATCTTGATAAAAAAACATTTTCAAAGTATTTCAAAAAACCTTAATGAATTTAATTATTATAAGGATATACTTTATAAGGATGTGGAGAATATAATTTCAAAGAAAATTTATTTATTGTATAACTCTAGTTCTAAAACTAATGTTCTTAAGTATAAAATTTTGGTTAATAAAAAAAATTCATACAAATTTCCTTACGGAAATGCCTGTCAAACATTACCTTTGGATAGGAAAACTATTACAAGATGTATTCCAAAATTATTTCTTAAGGATTCATTGTAGATTTGGTTATACCTATTATATACTATTTTTTATTAATTACTATTTTTCCCAAAGGGATCCATTTTGAATTAAATTTCAGTGTGGCAGGTATTGGGAGAAAAATTCTACATTAAATAAAACCTAGTCTTTAGGTTTTTATAAATATTATTTTCTAAGAAAACATGGATTACTAAAAACATACTATCTGGAATTTATGGATGCAATAATATATGGATTCTGAAAGACTAACTCTTTTATTTTTATTAATATAAAGAATGTACCAATAGAAATAAATGTTACATGGATAGTGTATGTTCCCATCATATGACTGGTAACAAAAATTACTTTGAAAAGATTATCAAGATGAAAGGAGGAAATATAAATCCTAAAGATAATTCCCAGGTAGAATTTGTTTGTCTAGGTAAAATTGTTCATCTTGAAAAACATTATTTTAAAATGTTATATTTGTTAAGGGTCTTGAGCACAATCTCATTAGCAGAAGAAAATTATGTAAAAACTTTTTCCTTGTGAATTTTAGGAATGATAAATTCTTAGTACACAATTACATGGAAGATTTTATTCTATATTTCCATAGGAAAGAAAATGTATACACATTAAGCATAGAAGACCTTACGAGCCAATACCTACCTTTCATTATTGAAATGGAATATCAATCATGGTTATGGAATAGAAGGTTATGAAACTATAACATTAAAAACCTATGAAAACTCTCAAAAAATATACTTTTTAAGGATCTATTGGAATATATATTTTTATCAAAAGTTTGTGATCTTTATCAAAATTTAAAGCAACATAAATAATGATTTAAATAAATCGATGAAGTCACAAAATTTGATGCATTGCAATGAGTTCATATGGATATTTTCATTCAAACAAAAATTGGAACCATTTGAGGAAAATATTTAGTAATTTTTTAGTTGATGATTATAGTATATTTACGTGGGTCTATTTTCTTGCAATGAAATATGAATACTTTCCATATTTTAAATATTTTAGATCCCATGTTAAAAATGAGAAAAACTTTTCATTGATAACTATCCATAGTGTTCGTGGAGGAGAATTTCAAAATTCAAATTCTGAAACATTTTGTAGTAAAAAAAGGAATTACTCATAACAACTCATCTCCAAGAACTCCTCAACGGAATGGTGTTGTTGAAAGATGAAATTAGATTCTATAAGTGATATCAAGAACCATGTCGATTGAATATTAATGAGCTAAACACTTTTTGGTGGCATCTGTAAGTAATTCTTGTTATAATATATATCGAGTTATGGATAGACCTTTTCTTAACCCAACTCCTTATGAACTATGGAATGGTAGAAAACCCATACTTTCATACTTCAAGGTATTTGGATGAAAAGTATTCATTGTAAATACTAAAGATAATCTACATACATTCACACCCAAATCTGATGAAGGAATTTTACCGAGGATACTCCACAACTTCTAAGGATTATATAGTTTTAAATAAAAATACTTGTATTGTTGAAGAAAATGTGCATATTAAATTTGATGAAACTGATCCTTTTGTTATTAGAAAACCCTAGCCTATATCTTTGGTTGTGTTTTAAAAAACGAATTATAAACTCTTAATATAAGATCTTTCAGATAAGGAAAATGTTCAAGAGAATATTTGGGATGAAATTACCCTAGAAGACATCCTAACATATGTTGATGAACAGGTCTTAAAAACCCCAAATCAGTCATTTATTAACAAGTATCCATGTAATAGTATCATTTGTGATGTAAATCAACATATAAGGACTAGAAGTTCTTTAATTAATTATGTATAAAATCTATCATTACATTACCAATTTGAATAAAAAGGAAATGATGAAGCTTCCGGTGATGATGATAGGATAAAATCCATGAAATATGAGCTAAAAGAATTCCAAAGGAACGAAGTCTGGACCTTGGTTGAAAGACCTAATAAAACTTCTGTAATTCAAGTAAAATGGGTCTTTAGAAATAAGTGTTATGAAAATGGAATCATTGTAAGGAATAAATCTAGATTAGTTTCTAAATACTATAATCCATAAGAAGGAATAGACTATGAAGAAACCTATGCTCTAGTAGCTAAACATGAATCTATTCATATTTTACATGCCTTTACTGCATTCTTTAATTTAAACATTTTTCAAATGGATGTAAAATGATCATTAATTAATGGATATGTTCAAGAAGAAGTTTATGTTGAACAACCTCTTTGTTTTAAAGACACATAACATCCTGAATATGTTTTCCACTTACCAAATCATTATATAGACTTAAAAAGGCCCTTATATTATTGTATGATAAACTTATAGGAATTTAGATCCAAAAAAAATATGTAAAGGGAAATTCTGATCCAATGTTTTTTATAAAGAAAGATATTTTTTTTGATTGTTCAAAATAATGATGATGACATTATATTTTGTTTAACTCGTCAATCTTTATCTTATTCCTTTATGAATATAATGATATCTATGTTTGAAATGAGTATGATGGGTGAGTTAACAATTTCCCTAGGTTTTCATATTTTTAAAAATCCAAAAGGAACTTACATATCTCAACATAAGTATATTAAATAAATTCTTAAAAATCATGGATATGAAAATACTAAAATTATAATTATTCTAATTTGTATCTCAAATTCTCTTGATATTGATGAAGCTGGGAAACCAGTGGATCAAACATAATTTAGAGGTATGATAAGAAGTTTGATATATTTGACCGCTAGTTGTCGAGGCATAATGTTTTCAGTATGCTTATGTGAAAGATATCAATCCAATACTAAGTATTCTGATTAAAAATTAGTGAAACTAGTATTTCTATTTTAAAAAAGGAACCATGGATTTAGGACTCATTTATAATACGGGAGATGAATTTGTTTTAAAATGTTTTTTGTATTTTCATTTTGGTTGATATAGAATGGATTGTAAAAGTACATCAGGAACTTGTAATTCCTTAGGTGATTCATTAGTTCATTGGCCATGAAAAAATCAACACATAGTAGTGCTCTCCACTACTGATGTAGAATATGTAATAGCTGGAAGTTGATGTGCTCAAGTGTTGAGGATTCAACACATAGTCATAAACTATGGAATGAATTTTACCAAAACGCAGATATTCTATGATAACACAAGTTCAATTTCCCCAAATAAAAATCATGCACATTCCTCTCCTGAAAACACATAGATATTAGGAATCACTTTCTTAAGGATCACACACAAAAAGGAGATATAATTCTTCAGTTTATCGAAACGCAAGATCAACTTGTTAATATTTTTACAAAAAATTTACATCCTGGTAGATATGAATACATTAAAAAAATCTTTGGAATGATAACCATAAGTTAATATTCAAAATTAACTTTCTATTGAAACCTATACCCTTACATTAAGAATCTTTTTTTCATAGAGGGAGTTCATTTTTTTCAAAAAAAAATTGATCGCAATCACAAAAATTCATAATAAAAATGTTTTGTAATCAAAATTTTTCATAATTAAAATTTTCATAATCAAATTTTTTGTATTTAAATTTTTTTATAATTTGGAATCTAATGTTCTTCAAGAATAATTTTTCTTTACTGAAAACATTCTTAGTAATCCGAAAGGTATGTTTCCTTACATAGGTTTTTGTAATTTATTTTTTTTCATTATGCTATTTTTTCATTCTTTAAGAAAATTTTTTAGATTCACTTTCCTTAAATACGAATTTTACAATAAAACCTCAAAATAATGGAACATACCAAAATACTTCTTTGGTTTTCATCTCAACTGTCAGATCAATTTTTTTTTGTTTCAATCATTAGATTAATATGATAATATAAATTTTCACCTCAAACACCTATATAAAGGCTCCTCTATAGTTTTCTCCACATCGGTTTACAATAATTTTTTTGCCAAAGCCTTGTCGCTCTACTTAAGGTTCATTCATCATTTTCAGATTTTCATAAATACTAATGTCTTCAGAAGCTTCCCCGCAGAATTAAATGTCATCAGCTAAGGATGATTCTGAATGGAAGATCTATAGAGAGTGGTATCTAGATCCGAATTTCTTTTACAAGTATGATTCTCCCATTTTTATGAATATCATGTTGAACGGCTGGGATATTTTGTGTGTATCCAAACCAAAGGAACATGATCCAGTTTATCCGGAGATACTGGTAAAGGTTTATGATTCAATTATATTTTTCAACGAAGGTGGGAGAGACATGTTTTATTTTAAGAGTTGTGGGAAAACTTATTCCCTTTACTTTATTTTAGCTACAAGAATTATAGGAATTCTATATAGGGTAAGATGATTTCAGCACCCATAAGATTTCAGATATATCAGGAAGTTTAAATAAGGAGAAGGCCAAAGAGTGATTTGGTTTATCCTGTGTGAAGGCACAAAAAATCAACCATCTCTCTATGAACCTTAGGATTGTATAATTATGGGTAAAAGGATTTCTCATTCTGAGAAAAGGTAATAAAGATACCACGAAGAAATGTGATATCAACCTTCTAGATTTTCTGGTAAAACAATTGAAGATTAACATACTCTAATATAACTTTCTTAAAATTTTGAATATCAAGAATGGGACTCTTAAATATCATATTATTACGTGTCTAGCTATTATTTCCAAGATGATTTTCCTTTTCTTAGATTCTTTCAAATCCTGATGCAGTTCCAAGTGAAGGAATTTTAATATTATGTTTAAAATTAATGATACCCTAAGAAGGATGAAGGTTGGATTTAATAGAAGACCTAGAGAGTTTTATGAATTTTTTGAAAGGGATATTGAAGCCTTATACAATAAGCTGAAAGTACCAAAGACATCCCAAAAGGGTTAGAAGAAGAGAAATTAGAAAGAACTGGAAGCCAAAGAAAAAACTCATGTAGTCAGAAAACCAATTTTTCACCAGCAAAATCTAAGAAGAAAAAGAATTATATGGATGAAGTTTTTGCTAAGTGAAGAGAAGATAAAAAGAATAAGATGGAGGGACTAGTTTTGTCTTGGACCTTACTGAGGAAAAATCATTGAAGATTAAGGATGTTGAAGAGTATGAAAAACACGAAAAAGAGAAGATGCAAAAGAATAATTTATTTGAGATTGAAATAGTTCAAGCCCTTCTAAGAGACACTGAAAAATCCTTGAGAAAATTCTAGTACTGGAATAATTTTTACAATAATAACTTCTAGTGACTCTGGGAAAAAAAATGGTCATTACAAAACCTAATGATGAGGCAGAGATTGTGTTGGAAGAGGATGTGGAAGGAGAAGAATAAGAATAATTGTAAGATATTGATTATGTCTTAGGGAAAATTGATATATATCATGACAAGGAGAGTGCTTCTGAGAAATTGTCGATCCGGACATTCCAGGACGAATCAAGTAAACAAGATTCTCCAAGAATAGAATTAGAGGTTCAAGAAGAAGTAGAAACCCCATCAGATAAAGAGAGAAGCAACCATGAATCTGTTGAATTAGAGATTGTGGTAGAAGATTCTGAAAAATAAAAGTTTGAGGAAGAAAATATAGTCCAACTTTTATATAGTAAATATGAATCTCCAAAGGCTGTTGAGATCATACAAAAAGTTGATAAAGGAAAATAGGTGTTAGATTATACACCTAAGAAGTCGTGGTGGATATGAAATATATTGGTGGATCTTCAAAAAGAAATATTGATGAGATTGAGAAAAAATCCTCAACAAAAATAGAATCAGTATCAGAATCATTTTTATTGGTCATGATTTTTTGTTTCAATCCCTAATGCAATTGGTTGATACAATTATTCTACTTTAATATATTGACTCGAGATGTAAGGTGAATTAGCATTCATTTAATTAGAAATTGGATTATGTTTCCATGCTAATGGAAAAATTCATCAGGCTTGAGGCTGATTTTATGTCCTTCTACGTTGGGTATGATGCTCACAGGAGTTCGTGAAATGAAATCAATAAGTGGTCTAGGAAGACAATTGAAGAGTTGAGAATATTTAATGACTTTAAAAATAATTTAAAGGATGCTTTTGATACTGATGATTAAAAAAGAAAAGATCTTACTACAAGTTTCAATGAGAAGCTCAATTTTGAATAAATAGCTCGGATGTAAGAAGACAAGGATCTGAATGGAAATCTTAACTCAGTTTCTTTGAATATGAAAAGGTAAAGAGATCTCAGACTCAAGTTTGAATAAAAGCTCAGTAAGCAAGAAGAGATTTTAAAAACACAGGCATAAATTCTTAAGGCCCAATAAGAATATATCAAGTCTTTGGAGAAGAATAATGAAGATCAGGTTCAACTACTCAATCGTTTGGAAGAGGATCATAAGGTGTTTAAAAGGATAAAGACCAATGTCAATAAGCATATTCTGATGGAAAGAGAAGGATGATTTTTTCCTTAACTCTGATAGTTTTTTATTACCTTTCTTGTACAACTTTTTCTAATCATAATGTAATTTTTGGTTGTTCTTCATGGGATTTTTTTATAGTACTAATATTTCAGGTAAAATATTTTTTTCCATCCACTCTATTCCTTTTTGAAAACCACAAAGTTGTAGAAAGTAAGGATAAGAATAATAATAAGTAAATAAGAGAATTCCCTAATTAAGGGGGTGTCTATCTAAGGGGATGATTTATCAAAGAATATACATTTATTGAAGAAAAGGAAAAATAATTATATTGATATCAAGAATAAAATGCTTTTGGATTTCAAAACATAAGGTGGAGTTAGTCGTATTCACCATGATCCTTAAGTAAAGAGATATATGTGTTTTTATTTACTAAGGAAAAATTCAATGTCCTTATATTCTTTTTCATAATGATGCTTGTGCATTCCAAAAATGGGGATATTGTGGAGGCAATAAGGTTTACTTATGATATTTCCATTACACTATGTTTTGAGAATCAAAAACACATTATCTTAGAAAAATTGTATTTCCCTACGGATTATCTTCATATGGAAAAGTTCCCTTCTCTAAGAATTTTTTTTCCTTATCTATGTTTTCATTGATCCTTTCATAATCTCTCTAAATATAAATCATTTTATTCCTAAGACAAAAAATTGGTATCACATATAAAACCTTAGAATCCAATAAATCCATGAATATAGATTATTTTGTTTTGAAGATCCAAATTCACTGAAATTCAGAATCAAAATTCATTGAAATTTAGCTTTTGAATTCTCTAAAATTCAGACTCAAAATTCTATAGAATTTGGAATCCGAATTCCTCAGAATTTAGACTCAAGATTTCTCATAATTCAGACTCCAAATATATCAGAATTCTTACTCTGAATTCACTATAATTGGGACTTCGAATTCATTGTAATTCGTACTATACATTCATTAGAATTTAGAATCTAGAATCTATAGAATTCATATTATGAATTATTTTTAAAACAGAATCCAAATATGTATATCTTATAGACTCCAAATGTTTACATGGTTACAATTCAATCTATATTTTACCTTATACTCCAAAAAATAGACTTGTTTATGAAACATCATTTTCTATACAATTGATATGAAACGATGTCATAAAATTTGTTTCTAACTAATCATTGTTTGAGTGACACATGTATAGGTTCCTCCAAGTTTCAAGGAAATATATGACCATTAGAGGAGGGATCCAAATGTTGGAAGGTTGTCTATAAATAATAGATCATTTAAATCATCTCAATATCATTCCATCAATATATAGATTAAATATTGTTGAATTGATTTCTAGAGAGAGAAACTCCGGATTTGTCCGTACTGAACATCTTGTTTAGATTTCTTCATGCGACTCCAATTGTTGCTGAGTACAATGGAGGGATTTCGGGTATTGGAAGGAAAATGTGTCATCTAACTTGACGTTCATGGACTTCCATGGAGAAGAAGAAAGATGTGCCGATTGCTATAATGATTGTGGGATTGCGGGGATAGTAAGATAGATTCTGATTTTCCTATCGTGGACTTACCCTGGTGTTGGTATGATTGAAATTCATCAATGTAGAAATCAAGGGACCGTTGTCCATGATTATTGGATACCCTTCCCTTTTGTTTAAAATATTTCATACTCGCCACTTGTTTTGTTTCAAGTTTATTTCTGCTTATTGTGATAAAGAAAGAATGTATAACTTTCTTATATTTTCTTGCACTTTTTTATACTCTAATAAATAAGATTCTATACACTTTAAGGTAAAATATTTTCATTATAATATTTTATTATGTTTCATTTTGAGAACCATATTTCTAAAACCAAGCATGTTTTTTACTAGAAATAAAAGTGCCCTTGTGAATTTACCTTTTTTAACATTTTAAAATAAAGGGCTTTATAAGTTTAAAAACGAAGTTTTTAAACATACACTTCACCCCCCTCTTGTAATTGAGTATCTCCATCACTTTGTTGATCATACAGGATAAATGATTGGTTATAAAACAATACTTTTAATATAGTTTCTACAATTTAGTATAACAAAAATTGGTGCAATTGTACATCAGTACGGTAAAGGGGACCCCAAATCTGGTGATAACGTTGGATTTCTTGAAGATGAAAATATTTATTTCCCCATCCATTTTAAGGGGTAAAACGTATTCCCATTTTGAAAATAAGTAAGTTCCTATGAGAATTTACTTGAATGGATTGTCCATAGAGGGAGGATATGGTCCCACGATGTCTATTACACATATGAAAAATGGATAGGAGTACTTATTTGTGTGATGTAACATCGGGGGATAATGTCTGATGTTGGAATAAACATGACATGGATGGAACTTCCTATTGAATCTATTGCAATCCAAAATCATAGTGGTCATGTAGTATCACGCCTTTGAATTTGATGGGAAATCTTGGATCATAATTAGTGGGAACCCTAGGATATATTGTGAACTTCTTTCATGAGAGCAATGATCTCTATAATATCAATAAACCTGAGAAATACCCCATCAATGCTCCACTTATAGAGGAATATTTTCTAATTTGGGACATCCTATAGAATATTGTTAATTTCTTATCTCTTGATTTTCTCCCTACCAGCCCAATCAGGTGGGTTATCTCCATTTTGAAGTCAAATTACAATGTGTTTCATCAATACTATTATAGGATCATACAACCCTGTGATGGGGATTAATTAATTTATTACATCCATGTTGGCCTGAAAAAATTGTGAGACTAGTCAGTGATGAGAAATGACAATGTTAATTTAATCCATGTTTGGATCAGCTATAGCATCATCTTCTTTTTCTAATTCATCAGGGTGTGCATTTTTTGATCAATGGGCATGATTTAATTTTAGATAAGATAATAATCCCACCATTAATCATTATACAAGGTGTGATAATCATATAATATCCTCCTTTTTAATAGCATAATCTCTATTTACATACTTGATGACCATTTATGAAAGGTATTTTATATTGAAGTGGTTTATTTGTACCTGATGTGCTTACTCGAAACCTAAAATGAGATCCTGATATTCTACTTCATTATTTTTGCACCCCTCCAATAGCAGGAAGGAATAAGGCAGGACAACCTTCCCCAATAATATGTGTATGACTCTAAGAACCACTTTATTGAGCTTGGGTTCTTCCATCATCTTTCTGGAAGGATTCTTAGATGCATCCTAAAAATGCATCTCCCATGTCTGAGGGTCCTCTTAAATAGAGATATCCCCTTCATTAGAAATTTTGTAATCAAATGAATTCATTTATGCTAAGGAGTGTTATTCAATAAAATATTCTAATGCATGGTCTTTGAATACTTTCCGGGGAATGAAGTGAATGCCAAACTGTTATAGGATGACCACCCACCGTGATAGGTGTCTGGTCAACATCAGATGAATTAGAATATATTTGAGTGGGTTTCTATGATAGACCAAATGGAACTCATGATGTTGTATATATGACCTCAATTTTTGGACTATAATGATTATCCCCAAATATATTTTCTCAATATTGGAGTAATGAGTCTCTGTATCAATATTGGTTTGACTATGATAAAAAAGTTATTTTCACTACCACTATCTTTATTATGTGTGAGGAAGGAAACTAGTGATCAGTCTATGTAAATTAGATAAAAATTTACTTCTTGTGACTATTTCATGCTTCTTGAAAATCATCAGTCCACTAATATGAAATTCGTTTTTTCATTAACCTAGTAAAGGGAAAACATTTTCCTTCACGGTCGGATATAAAGCACTGAATGTACCCTAAGTTTCCTTGTATTCTAATCAAATTGATGTGGTTATTATGAGGACACATGCCATGTATAGACTTTTTTTCTCAGGGTAACTTCGATCCCATTATGGCGTACGATGAAATCATGGAATTTCTCATAGGTGACACCGAAATCATATTTAAGGGGTTCAATTTCAGACTCTCTTGTCATAGTTCATTAAATATGATTTTGAGATCTATCTAGTGGGGCACGATTTCTCAAAATTTATCCACCAAATCAGTAACATAACATTCAACAATCATTCCCATTAAGGGTTTGAAGATACGATTCATGGAAGTTTGATACATAGAGCCAACATTCCACAAACCAAAGGGAATCAACCAACAAAAAAAACTCTCTAGGGGACCTAAATGTAGTATTTTTTTCATATTATTATTCCATGAATATTTTATTTTACACAAAATATAAATTTATGAAAGGGAGAGCCTAATATCTAATAATATCAACAATTAGAATTTCGGTGATATGCACAAGGAAATCATCTTTCAGGCAGTGCTGATTAAGATATCTGAAATCTATACAGACTCTTATTTTTTTATTATTGTTTTTTAGTGATTACATTGAACATCAACTAGGGTAATTGAACTTCTCAAATGAATAATACTCTGATGGTATTTTCACCTTCTTCCTCTATTTTTGAAGCATGCGTTGGGCGCATTCTTTTGGTGGATTCCTTATAGCCCCAATGATATTTTGGCTGGCCTAGGTGGTTAGTATCCACTTAGGGGTTGAGACCTAGATTTTACATGTTTTTATAAGTGAATACATATTTATTATTCAATAGGAATATGTTTTATACCTTTTCTCTACATAATACATTTCTACAATAATTACAGAGGGTCATGTATCCTTCTATGTAGCCATAATTATTTCTTTGAGTTCTTCAATAGTGTTAGAGAAACCTTCTTCGAATGATAGAGGGACATCCATATGGTCCTCCTCTTCTTACTCTTATTCATATAATACCTATTATTCTAATATGTAATCATGTCTTGAGACATCTTCATTAGAGTCGGGTGAAAATAAACATCTTGATATTTATAAGATGAAGTGAGGTTTTCTGATCCATTATGTAGAAAGGTATTCCCATGAGACTCTAGGGAGGAAATTTTCATTATGGAATGGGGGAGTGTATGTATCTTATTTGAGTGAAAAGACATCACCTTATTACATAATGGATAAGGGTTGGTGTTTTTGGGGATTTTAGGTTTAGATGAGGTTATTTTCATTTGATCTTCCACCATAGATTGTGCAGTGTACAGACATTCCAACATGACTAAACTTAGTGGTAATGACTAAAATCTTGCGGACTGCTGAATACATGGCTGAACATAGACTCATGAAAACAATATAATTTATGGGTATGAATTATTCTTTACTTTTCTATTTTTAGGGGTTTGTTAGAATCATTTCCAAGCCTTTTTGGGCACTGTCCCACTTTATACAATCAACCAATTGTCACTTCCCTTTCTACTCATTGAATCCGACATCAATATAATTTTACTTGCAGTATGCAAATGTTTCCTTTTCAGTGTGCAATGTCCCATTTTCCCATTAATGAAATATTTTATGGATTGATGGTATGATGAGTGAATTGTCACAAGTTGATGAAACAATGACCATTCTAGTAGTACAATGAAGGTCATGTTTTTTATACGATAAAAAGCTTAGAGTTGAGCATTGTGTCCCCAAACTAAATCTTGATCTTGATTTTCACAATTGATTTCTTCTCAATTTTATCATATCCATGATAGGTTATTTTTAAAGACTTTGGGTTATCCTTGTTTCAACTCAACCGGTGAAGTGTTTTTACTAGAATGAGATTAACTGCAATGCCTTTATGAGAGAAAAAATTTCGAATATCAAAATTTTCTATCCTTATAAACACATAAAAAGGTTTTATTCTTTCTTTTGTGATGTAATAGTCAACTCTTTATATTAAGGAGATAACCACATGACATTTTGTGGGATCAAACTTTGTCTGATCGACTTTGGTGGCAGTCACTTCAGCTTCCATATCTTGGGGGCTCACTAGAGCCTATATGAGTTGCTCCCTGACATCTTTTGACAAACATAGGGCATCCAAGACTAATATATTGGTTGGATCTATGCATAAATATTACATGATATTATATTTTGGGTTTAAATTCCAACTCTTTCCAACATGGGGGTGATATTTTGTAGTAATGTTAGGTGCCTATGTATTTGATGTAGACAGATCGGTCACCAAGACTATAGTTGGAGGTGATTCTGTCCTTGGTGGGCTTCACTGGGTAGGAATTCCTGCACGTTGAGGGAAATTACACACCTATTACAATTTTGATGGATACATTATAATGAATGGTCCATGGTGGCTTCTAGCAGGTATAGAGGAATTTTCCTCTTCCCATTGTGTCAACTAATGGGATATTTTTCAGGTTTCTTCAATATTGATTGTATGAGTAGTGGTGTGGCTAGAAATTTGGTTTCATCCATGGAAACATCTTTATTGGTATTCTCGAATTATGTGACCACTTCCTCAAATGCCCTAATTGGATACGGGGAACTCAATATTTTAACCATTCTCATTATCAGAAGAGTGATCCAAGAATTGAATGAAATTAATGGAACTGAATATCAACTCATCATTAAATGATGATTCTACCTTGTGAACAACTTCAGGTGGTTCCATTCAGTGGGGTGGTACCCATACTTTTAGATCTGAGGGAATAGACACTAATAGGGTCAAAGCTAACATTTAACATGACGAAAATTTTTAATCCTTCATTTTATCCTGCCTTTATAGTGACACACTTTTTTAATGATCTGATTTTAGAGGGTTGGAGGTCTGAGGACGTCGGTTGTATTATAGCAAGAGAAACTGGGGGCATAATTAGTTGTTTCAATTATGCCTAGAGAATACAATTATCTCAATTCAATGTATTTTGAGACATCCAGCTATCAAAATTATGTTCCCACTTACTAATAACTCTATTCCCCTCACATTATTCATTAGAGGAATTTGAGGATACTTATGCCACATGGGATAGTAATGACCATAGTTTCACATTACCTGAGTCTATCATTTTATGAAAGATGTATTTGATGTAAAAACATTCCAAGATAGTGTATCCATGTATTCGTTAAAAGGTATAACAATCTGGTTTGACATCAAGACATACCTCATCAACCTTTTCAGCTCTGGAAGAAATAGTAAATTAAAATTCGTAGATGCTATAAAATAGCCACAAAATTGATCTTCTCAGAATGAGTAAACATTATACCTCAATTTATTTATTTAATTTCTTCTGTCCCCCATACATGTTTCTTGTGGAGTAGGGTGTTGTTATTGACACATAGGATCACTCTACAATACGGTGCATGCCAAAGAGCTAGAGTAGGTGTAGGAGCTGGCTTAAATGTAACTGCCGTCATTCCAGCTTTTACCGCACTTGTTCTGGGCACCAGTGGAGGAACCCGAGACTTGAGGTTAATGCTATGAATGGATTCATCCAATATTTTAAGGATAGTGGATAAATATTACAACCCACTTGTATAATATGCTGGGATGATATGTGTTCCTGGCACTTCATGGATATTGTCTATGTACATAGAAATTATCTCATCCTAGAGGAGTGTTCGATTCGAAGAGTTGGTCAATTTTTTCCATATAGAAATACAGTCTAAGGCTCTCTCATTATCACAATAGTTTCAGTTTGAGAGTTAGATAACTATAATCTTTTTGATTGTTTAGATGAATTGTAATATGAACTTTTAACAGAGATCTGCTAATCTTATTATCGATTGATCTAGAAAACTAATGTACTTTACAAAGGCTGGCCCTGATAGATTATTCAAGATAAAACTGAGTTTCACTAGTTCTTATTACTCTAGTGTTCCCATCATTGGATCAAAATAAGACACATAGTGTGTCATTTGATATTCCAGGTCACCTGGACCACTGAATATTGAAAACCAAAGACTTTTGGTTATGGTAGAGTGTCACACACCCAATCGTGGTAATACATCCATTCTGGATATACAGGTGCATGCCACTCCTCCATAGCTTTCAATAAAGACTCAAATGAATTAATGGTAATGATAAACCCTTCATGTGTTTCATGTTAAATCAGAGACTAAACTGGAAAAGTAGGGGCAGTATTTGATGTGCTGGTTTTGCAAGTCCTTGAGGCAGATATGTGACTAGGGGAATCTATGGGGTGATTTTACACACCCTTTTTGGTTTCCTCCTTAATATAATAAAATCCTAATAAGATTCTATGACTGGGTCTAGTTACACTAATGGTCCAGACACTGTGTCGGACAGATGTCTTTGTCATAATTAATTTTTCGGGGTAAACCCATGATGCGAAGGTATACCTGCTATATGTGTATGTTGAAAATATATCTAGGGAGAATATTCAATAGAGAGTATACCCGTATGTATTTTGAAATTTATTTATCTCAAATCTTTCATTTCATCTGCTTGTTGAGTGAATCATTCCATTAACTTAATGGTCATGTTCTCATTGAGAGGATGTGGTTAGTCATACATAACTTGTTTTTATTATTCACTTTGTTAGATATTTCTGGAAGAGGTGGTATAGGATTGACTCGAGAAATACCCCTATTTCAAGTGGCCCGCTAGTTCTAGTTATGGACATATTCATTCATAGTGTAGATGACATCCTGGTTGGATCCGTAGTCTTCATTATCTTTTTTATTTGAATCATTATTGGTGTGGTCCATAGGATTGATGACCACAACACTCACTAATACATAACACATTTTGGGTGGTGTTTTATATTCTAAATGATGGGTTCATTTGGTCCATTATTGGATCATCACCTTTTATTCTACGATCATCTTTGCGCTTCTTGAAAAAGTGTAAGTCCAAGGGAACCTCTATATGATCTTGATGTAAACATCCCTTTGTAGGGAAATGATTCAAGAGGTGGGATAGAATAGGATACATATTTACTTTCCTTTCTCCCTAAATGGTAAAACAATGATTTCATTACGGTGGGTGGTTGAGGTAAAATTACCCACTCCCCTACAGGCTTGGTTTGCTCCCATTCACTTTTTGTTATGCTTTGCACCAGTTTGGTTGGTCTTAAGGAAAAATTTTGTCTCCCAAATTCCCCCTAGCCATATGGGATGGGGGTGATCCTATGATATGATAGCTTTTGCACCTATCACCACTTTCTTCATATCATGCAATTCAGTTCATGTGTGAGATGGATATGTTTTCATGTTTTCATTCGAATCATCTTATTCTGAGTCCATTAGTGGTTATTTGTGATTTAAATCCCATAAGAGGGAAGCTAAAAAAAATTTCTCGGCCACCTGGTTCATGTTTCTTACAATTGATTGATCCTTTCGAGCCTGATGCTTTTGAGAGTACATTAAGGCTCGTCCCTATTTGATGTGCTACCATTCATCAGAAGGTAATTCATTTGAATACCGCATTGGGATGTTGACATTACAAGATTTCATTTCCTATGGAATCTGTTGAATGGAACATGGGGTGAAATGCAAATCACCATGCTCTCCTAAACCCCAAATGTGAACACGATAATCAGTGATTTGACAAACAAATTATGCATTGTGTTGAGGAAGGATAGTTTGATACCATTCTTCAGCCTCCCTTTTCATGGTCTCCCTATAGACGAAAAGGATTCTAAGTCGATTTCAGGATGGACCCCTCCCACTATGTTAAATTGTTCTGTATACCCATTGCGGGGTCAGAGTTTTATTTTCAGGTGTCATAGGGTTGTCTAGAGATTGAGACGAATGTTATGTATACATTCATCTAAAACTCCCTTGGAATATCAAACTGAGAAGTTGATGAGGACCAAAATATATTCTAGTATATTTTCTTTTCCCAATTTCCTTCTCATGAGAAATATGTCCCTTTGTTCATACACCATATATTTCTCAATTATTTCTACCCGGCATGAATGTTTCTTGATGATTTGGACACAAGTAGCGTGACTAGTGGGGGTTTCATGGAGATGTGAATGGTATGAGGGTGGCTCATAGGATGATTATCTACCTGATCCATATTCTGTTTGAGGAAGGATTCCACTTATTATTGATAGGATATCTAACATGTCTGGCCCAATCTTTCTTGGAACCTCAAAATATGAGGGCTTTCTCGTACTTTTCAAGTAAAGGGGATTACCTTCTCACCAATATGAAATTTGACAATAGGGGGACCATCACAGCTGGTGCCATTATGGAAAAGGTTACCATCATAACATTATATCCAACTACCAGGATAATTTGTATAACATATACCCTAGGGAGGACCATCAGGTAATAAGAATGCAAGGGGGTCATTCTTTCTATTGGATTTCATTCGGGGGAGGACCTTCATAGCGACTTCCATCACGAAGAGGATTAACATCCAAGCTTGATGTCCAACTGCATGGAAAATATCTATAATATATACCCAAGATAGGACCATCAGGGTGGTTAATATCAAGGACAGGGCCTTCATTCTTTTTGATGTCATTATAGAGAGGACTATGGTGATGACTTCCACCATAGAGAGTGATACCATCATAACATTATGTCTAACTGTGGGGAGAATTTCTATCATTTATTCCCTATGGAGTACCATCATGGTGGATGGAATCAAGTGGAGGGTATTCTTGATGTTTTATGTCATTACGGGGAGGAATTTCATAAATACTTCCATAATGGTGAGTACTACCATCTTATCATGATGTAAAATTGCATTGAGAATTCTTTTAGAATATTTACTACGGAGGACTGTCAGGGAATATAATAGCAAGGGTATGGCCATATTACTGGTTAATATTCTTTCCATGAGAAGGGATACCGTGATACTCATCAACAGGTAAGATATCGTAATTGAATATTTGTTATCCATGAAGGAGGACTTCATAGTCTATACTCTAGGGAGGACCTCCATATATTCTTTAAACAATATTTCATGTAGTACCATCACAACTGATACTAATACTCTCTTAATTTCGCAATGTATTAAAAATATCATGAGACACCATTTATAGATGATTTATGGCTTTAAAAACTCCATATTTTAGAAGATCATGACCATAAATTTTCCTTTATTATTAGTTTTCCATTGGAATGTTTTATTTTTGGGATCCCTCTTTCAAGGAACTGTGGTTTTCAACTATAGGTAATTTCCTTCATATATGGGTTCTTTTTATAGTGGTTTCCACAGTGATTCTGGGATATAGTAATGAGCTACCTGAGTTCTGGCAGGCATATATATGCATGTCCTATAGGGTCCACCAGAGTGGACCAATGTCCGTACATTGGAACAAATATTTTTTCCCTATTCAGTTGTCCATTTATTGAAAAATATGTCTAATGATCCTCCTAGATGGGAGCATGGATGGTGGTCTACTCTAGAGTTACCACCTTATTTTTTGGAAGAGTCACCCCACTTGGAGAGACAAGGTTGTGGTCCTGAATCATTACTATTGTTATGGACGTGAGTACATATTGAAAAGTTCATAGGATATGGTCAATAAATCATTTGTGATTCTCCATAATTTATAGTATGTGTTGAGAGAATTCTTTGGATGGAACATGAATATATGCTCTATCTAATGTCGGAGTAGGAATATGTGCCTACTCTGGTACACCATGTATTTCTAGTGGGTACTGGTAGTTCTCATGTGTAGGTTTATTCTAACAAGTCTTCCCAATATTTATAAGAGTGATATGCCAACTACATTCTACATTTCCTGCTATATTTGTCTATTAGGATTCATATTTTCATGTTGGTATTTGTTCCTACTTGTTTTCTACCTTATTTGTATTATGGGATTGATATGGATCTGGTGGATTTTCCATCACTTTTTATTTGGTTTCCATCGTATTTGAATGATAAGATGGATATGTGGGAGTGGAAATACATGTCTACCTATTTTCCACCCAATTTGGATAGCTGGATTTATTTTCATTTGAAAGAATTTGTGTTATTTTTTAATTTGAATCCATTATTTCACTGTGGGTTTGGAATGAAATTGAAGTAATTTTAATATACTCATATGTATCTGAATATAATAATTGGCCTTCGGGTTCTTTGACAGGAATATATGTATTCCCATAATTGTTTGTCATCACATATTATTGATGGACTTCATGAGGGTGAGTAGCAATATATGTCTGCTCAAGGATTATAATTGTATTTACATGGTGCTCTTCATTAGTAGGAATGATGATGATGGTTTGCTCTTGATTATGTGAATTTCACCATCTGTAGACATTCCTGGGCATCTGGGGCATCTAAAATTTAGCTAGGACATCAAGGCGTGATTCCCTTCATAATAAGGATATTGGGACACATGACATTGGCAGTGTCAAATTCCAGAAGGGACCCTTATCTGGGGCTGTTGTTCAGTAAGGATGATGTTATTGGTAACAACTTCATCGGCCTCCCGAATATAATGGAGGTACTTGTTTTCATGTTATGAGGAAAGTCTCCTGAAACCATTTGATATGACTAATGGATAATCCATATTCTATACCACCGACCACTAATGAGTTGGTGGATCATAGGATTTCATTATCTATACGACCTATCAAGCTTCTTCCGGGGCGGGGAGAGTACCGTTCAGATGGTACACTCAAATCAATGCATTCAGGTCCTGGGGATGGAGACCCTGGGTCTATGATGGAGTCTTTTACTTCATGTAGAACTCTACTGGTGTAGTGGTTGAAATGTTTTTTTTTGTGAAAACATATAAGATTCCATTGGATTGAAGGATTTTCTGAAGAGTTCCTACAATTTATGTGACAAATTCCACAAAAAAAACTCTTAAAAGTAGAATATCATGACTACATGCATAATTGATGATCCTTCTTGGTCCATTTCCCTTTTAGATGAGAGAGGGGGTTGAATTTTGGTAACACTTCCACCTTGGTTGAGGATTCACATTGGGTTCACTATTTTGGTTTCCCTCAGAATCGTGTTCTCCCAATAGTTGACTGTAGGGTGTTTAGTTTTGTACAGTCATTCACATCGGGTCAACTATTTCTGAATAGTCTCCAATGAGTTTCATTCATGGAGCTTAAAAAACCCAAGGGATCTCAAATCCTTGATTTATGGACCTAAATTCCCAAGGTTGGGGTTTAATGGATAACTTGGCCAATGACACATAATAACTCACATTGGTCGGGTGGATGTGATGATAGGTTTATGACACCATATTGGAGGGAACTTTTCAAGTTATAAGACTCTCTAATAGATTTAAGATATGTCTAGAAATGCTTCACTCATTTCCATGTGTGTATATTATGGATTACCCAGTTTTAATGATCCATTATGATTACTCATGGGTTCATAATCATATGTATGTACCTGAGGTTCTCCATCAATAGAGGGATATTTATGGGTTTGAGGATCTACAATAATGTTACCAATTTTTGGATAGATTAGTGATTCTTTGATTTTTTTAGTGAGCCAATCCTGGTTTTTAGCTACATGATGAGGCACTCTAGAATTTATCACCATCCAGTGGGGTTATTGTTTTGATGTTGGGATCTACAACATAAGATGGTATTACTATTTATCTTCATGGGAGGAATCATAACCTAGTTAATTTGGTATTTTTTTACTAGACACATCACTTTTTATGTTTTTGTAATGAGGAACCAACTGAGTAGTTTAGCATCATAAGGTAAGGATGTCCAGTTGAATGGTTCCCAGTCAAGGACAGTGTCAGAATTACGCCAAGGTGGATTGATGTATTATGAAGATATGTGGTCTCTTAGTTGGATATGACCATATCAGGATCATGGAAGGAAAAACATTATGGTTGGTTTGGGTATCGGGTTTGAACCTTAGGGGTGCTTCAAATGTATACCATCTAGTTAGGAATAAAATCCTAAAATGTTTGGTAAGCAATCGGGTTTATGTATAGAAGCTAACCATTAAAGAGGGAACGATTATGTATTATGCATAGGATTATCCAATCATGATTCAATGGGAATATATCCTTTATATATTGAGGTATTTGAAATTGGTTCTTACATATATGGAGACTGCCAGTTGCAAGAGGGCTTCTCTTGATTGGATTTGGTGTGGGGTGTATGCATGGTAGAAACCCATTCACTTTTTGGATCACACATATGACATGATTTCAACAACACTCTAATCACACATGATTCATTTTCATTTTGATAATCAAGGGGAAGCCGAAAATCCAAATATCACATGATCCACTCTTTCCTATAGGGGACATGGTGACAAAGCCCAAAGGGAGAGGGTGGGGACTTTGAGATTTCCCATCTCCTCCTTTATTTTCATATCAAGGATATTCATGCTTGGGCACAATTATAGATAAATTTTGGGAAGAGGATAATAGGAGACAAACTACCACCTCCCTGCAGAATGTTTAGGGGATTACCTTAGGATGAGTTCCCTTAAAACCAATTATAGAGGAAAAGACGGATGATCAACACTGGCCCTCATCATAGGGAAATGCTAGTTGATTCCATTAACCCCTATAGTGGGATGGTTCATGTGAGTAACCTATGGATATAACCTTCATTACCATGGGAATATGAACTAATGGTTATTATAAAGGTTCTCCATTTTTTTGGGGCCACCGACACAACTTCACATACAATAGGTATGTAAATTCAAAAGGGATCGCTGATGTGAATGATGATCTTATCATTCATGTTAGGTGGATTGTCAAAGGGCCTTTCCCTGAGGCCACTAGGCATATTTGTAGAGGGTACAACATGGGAACTGATGACCTGATGGAATATAATAATGTCATCTGTAGAGTAGAATACCCCATCATTCCCCATTCCACATAGTATGCTCCTAGACCATATGGAGTTCTATCCATGTAGCATGTTTCTATACAGGTGAATGGACCATCCACATAACGTTATGTTATAGGGTCTTAGGTTCCACATGCATAGTGTTTGGATACGTGGGACCAATACCCTCTCACGTAGCGACTTTCTATGTGGGGTCATGTTACTTCTGTGTAGTGACTTTCTATGTGAGGTAGGGTTCCGTTCACATAGAATTTTGTTATGAGGTATTCCTATCAATAAAGGGGACATTGGTTCTGTGCCTTATAGAAATTATGCCCTTAAAGGGTTTTGAGTTCATTGTTTCCAAAATTACTTATTTTATCCACCTTAATTCAATGTTATGGGTTTTACATTCTTTGAATCATCTATGATGTCTCTATTTTGTGGTTCCTTGCTTCAGCTCTATTTAGTTAATCAATTCAGGGCCCTGTGTCTATCTTCATTACATTGCCCTGGTCCCCCTAAATTCAATTTATAGAGGAAATGAGGAACTCGAAACTGAAATTGATGGTCATCTACAGTGTCTTGAACCATATTTTGTGGAATTCCATAGAGGACGCCTTATCAAATAATGACTCATTTAGTGGGTATGTCATTCCCAGAAGGGGTAAATTGTTTGTGATGGTGAATATCATCACCTCGGTCTCATGAATCAATTTGTTTCATTTGAAAGGAGCCAACAATACCACCCCATTTTTCAATATATTTTTTCTCAAGGGATTATCATTTTTAGTGGATGAGATCCCTACCTCCTTCCCATAAATGACTTTAGTTTTGTTTTCTAGTGTCAGCGATGTTATCTCTATCCTACGAAGTATTTATTTCATGGGATCTTCTCAAAGTAGTGGATATCCATGCAGATTGGTGATCCATAAAGGAATTTTCAATTCAAAAAAACACTTTTTTGTTTTCAATTTTCACCACATTAAACATGTTTTCCTTCAACTCTTATTTCTTGTTGTTTTTCGTCATTTTCTGAATTCAAAAAACATTCATGATCTCTTTTTTAGGGTTTTCTGAACACAATAGTTATTTGAGGGTTTCCTAAATGGTTATCATGAGGTAATGAGGGATTTATAAGAGATAATCATAGAAAAATTCATTATGTTATTATATCATGTAAATTGAGGTTTTATCTATGTTGTGGTATATGTGTAATGATGAAGCGATTTTATGTGATGGTGAGTACCTAGACAGATAGTTCAGTAGTATAATTTTTTAGTTTTTAAATAAATTAGTCGTTTATTTTCTAATCATTTTGATTCTTCATAAATTTTTCGAGGTAGTATAGGAGGTTGGGTAAGCACTTGTGATTCTAGAGATAACACTAAATTATAGGGTTATCATGCTATTATCATAGTAAGGCGAGAGATGTCAAACCTAATAGATGAGATAATTGTGAGTGTTTTTTTCTAGAAGAGAATTAAATGTTATATTAGTATAGTCTATGAGTTAGGTATGTAATCCTTCATTGGATGACAAGTGACATCTGATATCAGGATTTAGGTTGTGTAATCAGAGATTATGAGAGATTTTCCTATTGGAGATGATGATATTGAGATTGTGAACAATATGGATACACTATGTCATTTATCTTATAAATCAATGCGTTTAGGTGAGTAGGAAAATGTCCAATTGGTTTTATGGAAAATTTTGGGATTAGATTCTAATAATATTTATAATAATGAGGTATTTTCCTCTATAGTTTGTGGTAATGTCAATGTTCAATTGGGGATCCATGGTATAACCAGCTAGAGCATGAGTTGTAGGGAAATGATCCCTTATTGGTAAGGTCCTGGGTAGTGATATCTACCATTATATGGTCATGCTAGTTCTTGGATTATAGTTAATATATGATTCTAATTTATCTATTTCCACATAAAATCTGAAATTTGTGGATTCCAATGTTGTATTTCAAAAAATTATATACATGGAATCGATATCATGATATAATTGATGTGGTCCAAGAGTACATCAGATAAATAGTGATATTATTCTTAGGGTGGGATCCTGATAGTGGATGAGAGTGATTTTTGAGCCAAAATGGGTAATACACTCGAAGGTGATTTCAAGCATTGGTGTTTTTTTGTATAGGTTCATCGAATTCCTTTGATTGTTAATGAATCCTGATCAAGTGATTGAGATAAAACATTGGCACAAGAGACTGAGAATTGTCTACAATGATCTTCCCAAGGAGAACCATCTTGTGTTCTCATGTTTAATTAGGTTTTGTGGGTTATAATTTTCACTAAGGACATAATACTAGGTATTCATGATATATTTCAATAGTTTATCTGTGATTTTTATGGAACTGGACTTATATTTGGGCTTGTGCTTTGGTGGTAAGGGCCCATATGATTTAATTTTGGAATTAGAGATGAGGAGTGATATTGGGTATCAACTAGTATTTTCATATATAATTCGATGATATGATAAGGAAACCACACCAAGCATGTAATTAGTTCATTGAGAATGAATTTCCATAGGTGATTACATTTTTTTGGAGAATTTTATATCAATAATTAGACTTTATCAATTATGACTTATGCTGGGGAGTACAACCTAATCAAGGTTAAGGTTATTAATTAATCCATGGCGTCTAATGTTATAATGGTGGTTGCAGGTGTCTTATTGTTTTTGGAGATGAGTGGAGATAAGAAGCTTGATTTTAGATAAATATGACCCCTCATGTTGTTGAGTTACACAGAAGAATATCATTTAATTTTTTTTGGTAAAACATGATGAACATAGTATGTATTAGAAAATGGTTTCGTTTAGGATTAATGGATAAAACAACACTGATGAATGTAATTGATTATATGTTCTATAATATAGATATTTTAAAACCTTATAAACATTTTGGTTTTGATTTATAGAGATAATTAGAATTTTTTCTATTAGATTATTTTTGAGAATTGAGGTTCAAATATAAATTCCATGTGTTTATAAATATCAAGAGTTGTTTTTTATACTTTATTTGAGATATTATTGGTGGAATTCGTATAGTAGACTATTTTAAAGAGTTGTTAAATCACAAGGGGAGATAATATGAAGCTACTGCATCAATTCATGTAGTGAGCCATAGAGACTAGGATGTGAATGGGTTTGGATGTGGGTTGATAATCGCTTCGGTAATTATTTGATAGTAAGAAACATTGTTCATATCATGAATATAGTTTTGACAAGGGTGGGTCCTCTTCCCATGGTGTTTCAGAGAATGAACCTCCTAGTTCACAATGTAAATGGTCTAGGTTGGTGTTGTTTATAAATGAGATAGGAACAGTAAAATGAGGGTCATCATCCTTTTTTCTTTTACACAGGGGTCACACATGGGTGGACAATTTAGAAGGTGCTCCCCTCTATATTCCTTAATTGATACCATTTTATTTAGGGTTAGTTTTTATGGATATTACATGATGACCCAATGTTTGTTATTCCTCGGTCCACCAATGTTCTTGTAACCAATAAAATCTACTAATTTTTGGTTTGTTAAAGTTTGGAAATATTCAAAATATCCACCTAATTATAGTTGAAATTATATCACATGATGGGGACATGTATCATGAGAGATGAAGGTAATCAACAATAATGGTTTTATTCTATTTTTATTAATATCAGTTGAGGTACATCACTATGTGATTTTTCAACAGTTTTTTTAAATTAATTATGTTATCTATTTGAATATGTGTTTAAATTGGGTATCATTCTAGTATTATGTTTTGGAATGTGTTCCTATTTAACAACAACCCATTTCTTATGGTTTGGGTTTCCTGATGACTCCCAATTGAATTATATTATAAATTAGTTGTAAATTCCATAAAATAGTGTTATTTAATATAACAATATTATGAATAATTTATTTTGAAAAATTTTCATGATTTAGGGCCTCATGATTATGGGGAGTCAAGTTGAACTTGGATGATATTGGGTGATATTTTTTATGAAGTGGTCAAATAGAATAAATCTATTACTAAAGTAGGAGGTCCCTTTATCATATTGATGTTGTATATGCATTAATTTAATTAACTTAGAATGTGATTTGTATTCTTATAAATTATGGAGACCGAAATATTTCATTTAAATTAATTGTTTCAATTAATTTAAAATTCATAAATTCTAAATATAGCACCCTGGTCCATAATGGACCCATGCTGTAACACCCCGCGTTTTTATGGACCATTTTTTCGAAAAAATTAAATTTCTATTTATGTCTTAAAATGAACTAAGTGAAACATTATATTCACATGGAATAGACATTTCATACTTCCAAGGGAATAATTTCCTTGTTTATGTTACATGGGACATTGACTTGGTTTACGTTACATGGATCATCGACATGGAATACATTACACGAAACAACAATGTTTCTACAAAACAACATATTATTATTATAACTATTTAAAAGGGATAATTATAACATATTCATTAAAATTAGTAATAACTAATTTTCATATATTATTTTAATATTTATATATAAAAAACATACTGATAATGAAAAAATTTATTTTTGGTAAAGTCCTTTTACGATAAAAATACAATTTTCTCGAATGAGCTGTTTTTAATTTCATTCTGTGAAAAATTAAAAAATTTAATTTTATACCCATTTAGAAATGTAATATGATAATATAAATTTAAATTTTTCATTTATTATTCATAAATTATTTTTGGGTGAATTTTTGGGTGTCTTTTGAGAAACAACATTTTTTGATTAATAATGAAAAATACTCAATTTTAGTTAATAACTAACTTTTCATTTAAATAATTATTAATAGTAAATTATACCATAAATTTGTTTTAAGATGAAATTAGTCCAATTGTAGAGATATTAATATAAATAACTAATTATAACCAATTTCACCTTGAAATTGAATACAAAAACTTATCAATCATTTGGACATTTATGTACGTTAAAACCCCATTATTTCCTGTCGTCCATAGGGTTAGCATTAATATTAATTTTTCCACTTTTAAAAATTAAATTTTTAAAAATAAAAAAAAAAATTATAATCCTATTAATATTTTTATTCTAATAAAATGAACTTTACTTTTTACCAAAATGATTAGTAAAAGTAATTAAAATTAATCATTCTGATTAAGGTCAAATTAATATTAATTAGGGACTAATCCTTAATAATAAGGGCCTAATTGACCGACACACTTGTAAAAACAACATATTATGGATATTATTAGGCCATAAATCTTCCATTATTTATTTTTGTTAGTTTTGTATGACTTGTTTTATGTAAGAACATGTGTACACCTAACATATTTTTAAAATTTACAAGTGAGTCCTTTCCCTTCACAATAAAAGGCCACCAAATTTCCCACTACTTAACACATGTAAAACCTATTAAGTTCACCGTTATACACCCAATATACATCCCAAAATCACTACCTTACTTCTATAATCCTTACCTTGGTCAGAAAGAAATCCAATTAATCATTTGGCACAATCCAAAAGGAATTACCTAATTAAGAGGTAATGTCTTCTCTCAAGTCCTTTCTTTTATTTTTTTCCCTAACACCTCCCATCTATTTATTACCATATTTTATTATAAAAATGTATAATCAAAATAATATGATGTTTATATTCTATTTTTTACCAACACATACACACACCTCCATCTAATTGGTAACAAACATACATTTTACTTGTTCGGTGAACTGCCTCCTCATTAAACGATGATTGATCAATTTTCATTACCACATATCATGGTGGAAGTTATGATAGGAAATATATTTATATATGAAATATATTATATTTATTATGTCTTTAATATTATTTATTCCATTTACAACACATATCTTTTTTACTTACCGTTTTTTGTAATTACTATAATTTTCGTTGAGAAATTGTGGACTATCGCCCCCTTAATGCAATGTGACTCGTTCACACACTACATGGAATGTATTAAGGATGGGTTTAGTGAAATTATATGATATAAATAACATTATTATATTATTTTAATTATATTATATAAATATATACATATAATCCTTCTTCTTTCATTCTTTTAATATTAAAACAAAAAACAGAAACCGTGTCCATGTGTATGTACGACTTACCGTCTCCATGAATGGTGTATTCAATATTTTACATATATATTATATATATTATTATAATAAAAATATAATTTATATAAATGTTATTTATATCATGGTTACAATCTTGAATCATTATATAAGTATGAGGACTAATGATATAACAATTTAAGACACGTGCGAAGAAGAAAGACAATATTATCCGAAGTGAAACCTTAACATAGGATAGTTAACAAGTGGCTAATATAAGGTCATAATCAAACCATATAGGGTTCATATATAAGAACATTTTTCTTTAATTTATGTATAAAAATTTATATTTAATATAAATGTGGTCTTAAAGAGTATAATGACAGTTAAGACACAAGGTAAGAGGATTTCGTCTCACTTTTTATTTCTGTGAGATACATTATTTATTCACCACCTATTACTTTATATGGAATACCCATGAATGTATTATATTTATCTTATAATTATATTTATGGTTATTAGTTTATCCATATTATGATCTTTCTTTCATGGGGTTAAAGTTTCAAAAGTTTCCAAATCGATAAAATAGTTTTATTGTCATTTTTTTATTAAGACTCTTATTTTGTTATGAACCTATATTATTTATGAGATATATATACTAAAATTTACATGTTATATCATGAATCTTATTATTTTCATGATATTTTGGGCTTTAGGTAATTTATTTATCTTACAAGGAGTGTATTATCCAAATTTAACAAGTTATAAATGTTTATTGACAAGAACTCTTTACTTTTTCAAGATTGCATATGTTTATGCTTCTTTTGATAAAATAAATTGATCCATCTCAAAAGAAAACTCATGAGATTCCATATACTATATTTAATCAGGATATCATCATTTTTTAGAGCAATTATTTAACTCTATGGTAATTATGATAATATTTTTATTTAAAATATGATAATCTATCTATCCATTCAGAAATCTATTGTAATATATAAACCTTGTTTTGAAAAAAAATTTCAAATTTTTTTTCCAAAATATAATTTTAAAATATATTTGAAGATCATTTTCAATTATAAATTATTCCAAAAACTTGATATGGTTTTCAATGATTATTTTATAATTTTTCAATCCTATTTTCAAAGAAATTTTTATTGATAAATGATTTATGTTTTAGAAAAAATTTGTCAATAAAAAATAGATATTTTACTCAAGAAAGGTTTTTAAAATATATTTTAAAATTATTTCCCATAAAAGATAAAATCTTTTAGTGTTATTGATGTCTTTTGGGGAAATATTTTGATTTATCCATTCATATTTTTTCTCTCAATGCTTTATGTTTTGTGTCATAATGTTTATGAAACCCATTTCTATATCATTGGTTATATTATTTTGAAACCACCATATTTTCAGAAGATATGTTCATGGTGAAATTATTATGAAACCTTTATATTTCTATAGGTTATGTTATGATTACATGTTTACAATGCCCATTACATTTCATGGGTTATGATATGATTACATTTTATCTTATTGAACAAGTTTGTATGATTTTATTATTATATGGGTGGGACCTAAATCTCCCTCAAATTCCTTGGTTAAAGATTCATATCTCATGAGACAGACTAAGATGGTCTTGGGAATGACTCTTTACTGTTAATATGCCTATGGTAGTGAACCATGAATACCAAGATAGTATGAGGAGTGAACTCATGCTACTGAGATGGGAATGGGGGTGAACCATGACTACCAAGATGGTATGGGGAGTGAACCTATAATACTAAGATTTTCTTGGAATTTATTTCATGGAAACAATGTAAACCATATTATATACTTATGTTTCTACAACAATTCAATTTTTTATTCCTATGTTTTTCGTTCATGGCTTAAGTTATTTATTTCTATATGATTCATTTCTTATGAACTGATAGTATTTATGCCATGACTCTGGTATATGATCATTGATATTAAGGGTATGATCTTATATTTTCAATTTAATGTTCTTATACTCTTATTATCATGATTATTATTACATGTATCTCTTTTTTATTCTTACTAGGAATTTTAGATCACCTTTTTTTCCATTACCATGTTATGAAGATTCATATTATATTTGATGTGTCTAAGATGGGTGATAGTAAAAAAGAACCTTATTGTAGATAATGTAACTCATTAATGCAATATTATTTTTGTTTTCCATGTTTCTAAAAGAACTTGACTAGTACGGTCTTTGGATGTCTATTTGTATAATGTTTTAACTAATTTATAAATTTTATGTAATGTTAATATATGAAAAGAGTGTTTCCCTATAGTTCTTATCAGGGAAACGTGTTAGTTTTTCTTTGGATTCTTGGATGAAAACACATTAGTGAGAACCCCAAGGACATTTGTATGGATGAGTCTACGGATATGTAAACACATAGGAAAATGTATTGGAATTTTGGTAAAGTATAGAGTGACTGTTTCCCTTGAAATACATCCTTTTCTAGATACTACAGATGGATATGTCTCTAGAATAGATTTACATATGGGTAACAACTCTGAAAAGTTGTTCTAGGCCTCACTCGTGGTAATAAGGTACACAATAAACCGTCTTTCTACAAACCTAGTTTGAAACTCTTGAGGGATATGATTGAAAAATTCACAAACACTTTATGAACAATCATGAAGGATTTAAATAGAGTCAAGATAGTAATAACCTATGATAAACCTAAGGTGTCATATATTAAGGATATTTTCATGATTTATACATCATATAAGTTTCTTTTCATTATTATGTGTTTTCTCACTATGATAATTGATACTTACTCTTTGCTTATTGGTTTTAGTCAATGGATAGAACCTAAAGGAACCACATTAATAGTGATTGTGATGGGAAATTCAATGATTTTATCCATAAGAAACAAAATTATACGGGAGGCTTAATGAAAAACCTTGTTTCTATGATCACACATCTTTCTTAAATAATGAATCATGGTGGAAATCCAAATGAGCAAAGGAAGGAACAAAATTTTGTTTAGTATTTCATTATGCAACGTCCAACTTTTTTAGAGGGTCTTATTATCCGCAAATGGATGAAAAAATGGTCATTAATATCGAAAAGATATTCTCAATTATCTGGTGTCCAGATCAAGAGAAAGTCATTTTGGATATCTATCAGTTATAAGGAAAAGTAGACTATTGGTAAACTCTACTCAAGAATATGATGAATCAAGATGAAATTGAATACTTTGATTAAGATGAGTTCAAGAACATAAATTTCAATTATTTATTTCCTTAGATAATCTTTACCAAGTTGTAGAAATATTTCCTTGAAATAATGAAAAGGTATGATGAATATATTGTTACCTTTCAGGCTAATTTCATGAGACATGTGAGGTACTCTTATGTAACTGTCATCCAACCCAAAATTAAATTTCATAGGTTTGTCAGTGGCATAAAGATATGTCTTAGAATTTGGTTTCCCATAAGAGACTTTATTATCTATGAAGAGATTGTGTGTTGTGAAATTAAGGATGAAAAATATGTTAGAGTCATGTATCAATCAAAATTTTTTTACAGGAATAAAAAGATAGATTTTAAATGAAAATCTAAACCCATGAAGAGAAGATGATGAGATTACCTTTTTTATATATGTTTGGTAAGAATAATGGATGAAATTAACTTGAGTGGTGTGATAAATATATTATGTTTGGAATGGAATGTCGTCGGCAATTTTATTTCATATGTGATTGTAAGAAGTTATATAATATTGTGAATGAGGAAAAGTGTTATAGAATTCACCATCCATGATTTAGTGTTATATGTATAAGGATAACATTCATTTTTCTACCACTACCCAAACCCAAGGGCTCTTTATAATGATAGATGTTAGGAATCTCTTATTCTAAGGAAAAGACGAAATCTCATGCAATCACTATTTATAATGAGTGGTGCGATAATGACGTGATGAAAGGTACACTTACCATCCACTCTAGAGTTCATAATGTCATATTTGATTCTAGATATACCCACTCTTTCATATCTAAATAATATTTTACTGGTGTTAATATTCCACCAAATAATTAAATAGAAAATAGAAGTTCAAACCCTTAATGGTACAATGATTGCATCTATAGTCTATGATTATTCTCCGAAAGAAGTTTGTGGGAATATGATTCAAACAAATCTTTTCATTATTCCTTTAGTTGAATTTGATTTCATCATTGGTATGGATTGGCATTCTATACATAAATCTCACATCAATTATCATAGAAGGGAATTTAATTTTGATATTTAAAACCCTCCAATGATCATCCATCCATGTGTTGATAAGTATGAACTTCCTTTGCATGTTACATCCAATATATGGTTCTTTAATTTTATTAAAAAATGTTTTTTATCTCAACTGGTTTGGTAGATAATTGACATAGATGATATGCCTACTGTTCGTGAATTTATGAATGACTTTCTGGATGAGTTTCTTAGTCCTCCAGAAAAACACAATGTTGAGTTATCAATAGAACATATACATAGATTCAAACCAATTTAAAAGTCTCATTATATAATGGCTCCATTTCAGTTAGAATAACTGAATAAGTATCTCCAATAAAACCTTGATATGGTATTCATTCATCCATGTGTGTCCCCTTGGGGTGTATCGGTTCTCTTTGTGAAAAATAAATATGGATCGATGCAACTCGGAGGGAGTTAAACAAGAGAACAATAAATAATAGTATTGTATCCCCTGTATTGATGACTAAATTTATATACTATCTAGAGCTCAATAATTATACAATATTGAACTTCATTTTCGGTATCATCAATTGAGGGTTGAGAATGTGGATATATCCAATACGGTATTTCGTTATAGGTATAGACTCTACGGATATATACTAATGAATTTTTGTATTACTAATTATTCTTATATCTTAATGGATTTAATGGATACAGTCTTTAAAGATTTCCTCGATCATTTTTTTGTAGTCTATATAGATGATATTCTTATCTATTCAAAGAGAAAATAAGAGCATGGAGATCACTTGAGAATTATATTGAATACCATAAGAAAATATATGTTATATGAAAAATTTATAAATTGTTAATTTTTGATATAAAAGGATTCATTTTTTGGTCACATAAGTTCAAGAGATGGTATAGCAGTAGATCCATCAAATATAGAGGCTATTAAATGTTGTACTAGACCAACCACGGTGACTGAGATCCATAGCATTAATGGATTAATGGGGTATTATTGGCATTTTCTAGTCAATTTAACATAAATATATAATTATTTGACCGAGTTAACTTGGAAGGGTATCAATTAACTCTATGAATATTAA
This sequence comes from Viscum album, assembly GCA_963277665.1. NCBI lineage: Eukaryota > Viridiplantae > Streptophyta > Magnoliopsida > Santalales > Viscaceae > Viscum > Viscum album. Next base: position 1,859,742,917 of record OY728133.1, on the reverse strand, counting down.
TTTAAGTAAAATTCAATGGAACTGAAGAGATGCATCGTCAGGGCACTTGTTCTTAAATTATGCTGTAGTAGAGAAGGATTTGTAATCTATTGTGATACATCCAATAATGGCTTGGGATGTGTTCTTATGTAGAATAAAGTGGTTATCACATATAACTCGTGGAAGTTGAAGATTCATGACAAAAAGTACCCAAATCATGATTTGTAATCAGTAGTGGTAATGATTGTATTATTGATATATATGCATTATATATAAGAAAAAATTTGTCCTATATATTCTGATAATAAAAGTATGAAATATATATACACATAGAATGAGTTGAACAAGTTCCATAGAAGATAGTTAGATATGATAAGGAACTATGACTGCTCAATATATTACTAACCTAGTAAAGTGAACAAGGTGGATGATGCATTGAGTCGAAAGGATCATGCTATATTATCCATGATTAGAATCAAAAAATCTCCAAATATTATAGATTTGAAATGGATGGATCAGTAATTCCTTAAGGGGAAAATTGTTATCATTCTCAAATGAATGTTCATCCCTCTATCCAAGTGAATATTACAGAGGCACATGATGAATATGAATAGCTACAGAAGAATTTCAGACTTTTTTACTAAGTTTTAGATTAATCATGATGGAATGAAATGTTTTAAGAACCATTTATATGTTCCTTCCATACCCGATTTGAAGAAGGGTCTCTTAATGGAATCTCATAGATCATCATTCTCTATTCATCCAAGAAGTATGAATATGTATAGGGACTAGTTATAATACTTCTAGTGGGATGAAATAAAGAAATACATTACAGAGTATGTATCTAAGTGCTTGTATGGAAATAAGTTAACGTTGAAAGATGAAGGTCAAAGAGGATAGTACATCCATTATCTATACCAGAATAAAAATGAGGGAATAACACTATGGATTTTTTCATCAGAATTTCAAAAACAAAAAAAGTAGTATAATGATATATGGGATGTAGTTTATCACCTTAAAAATTCATCACACTTATTTGCTTTCAGAGAAGACTTCTCTCTGGATCATCTTTTCAAGATACACATTAAGTGGTAAGGTCGAATGGGGTACCTCATTCTATTGTATCATATCAGAATACAAGTATTACCTATATGTTTGGTGAAATATTCATCAATCACAAGATACATAATTGAGTATATGCACTAATTATCATCATCGTATAGATTGTTGGTCTGAAAGAACAATTCAAACATTAGAGGATATACTGAGATCTTGTTCTTTGGATTTCAAAGGTGGTTGGGATCATCACCCTCATCTAGTTTATTTTTATTACAACAATATCTTTCACTCAATCATTCAAAGGGAACCTTATAAATACATTTATGGAAAAAATGTTTAGATATAAATCTTTGGGATGAATTTAGAGAAGGAATTCTATTGGGACATGATATTTCTTATAAAATGGTTGATAAAGTTATAATAATTAAGCATCATATCAAGTAAGCTCAAATTAAGCATAAATGTCATACAAGTAATATTTGACCTAACCTAGAATTTGAAGTTGGTGAAAATGTGTTTCATGATTCTCACTATGGAATAAAGTTAATTTATTCAGGAATAAAGGGAAACTAAGCCCTAGGTATATTGGTCTCTATGAGATTCATGATCCTATAGGGATAGTTGACAATATATTCAAACTTATTACAAATATTTATCAATTCCATTATGTGTTCCATGTAACTCTCTTGAGGAAGTGCAAACCTGACCTACGACATGTACTAAACTCATAAGTCAAATAGGTAGAGCAGAATCTTTCTTAGGATGACAAACCAATTGAAATTATAGATCTTACAAAGAATTTTTTATGAAACATGACCACTCACCAAGTCAATGTTTTGTGGAAAAATAAATTGTTATATAATGTTAATTTGGAATATAAGGATATGATTAAGATCAATTAATCTCATTTTTAAACCCATGTGATGAATTTTGAGGGCGAAATATATTTTATGGGGGGTATAATGTAGCACTGTGGGTTTTTATGGACATTTTTTGAATAAAATAATTTTTAATTAATGTATTTCAATGAACTATATAAAACATTATATTCAAATGACACAGACTTGGTATACATAGCATGGAAAACGAACAAGGTGTACATTATATAGAACATTGACTTGGCGAATGTTACACAAAACATCGATTAGGCATATGTTACATACAAAAACGATGTTTCCAAAAAATGTCATTTTATTATTATAATTAATTACATGAGTTAATTGTAACCTATCCCTTAAAATTTTAAATGACTAATTTTAAAATATTTTTTATTATTTTTTCATATAAATAATACTTATTGATCGCATTGTATATTTTTTTTGTAATTTTCATTTACCTCTAAAAATATAGTTCTCTCAAATGAACTGTTACTAATTTATTTCTATGAAAAATAATAAATTTAATTTTAGACACATTTTGAAATTTAAATTGATAATATAAAATTAATTTTTTAATTTATAATGCTGAAAGTATCTTAGAGTGAATTCATGGTATTTTTCTGAGAAACCTTATTTTTTGAGGAATTTTGAAAACACTGCATTTTAGTTAATAACTAACTTTTAATTTAAATAATAATTATTGATAAATTATACATTAAATTTATTTTTATGACAAATTATATCAATTATACATCTAATAATACAATTTAGTTCATTATAAACAATTTCACTATGAAATTGAATATAAAAACTTAATAACCTTTTGAACATCTTTCTATTATAAAAACATGTTATTTCGTCTCATCCACGGGATTATAATTAATCTTAATTTTTCACTTATATGAATTAAATTTAAAAAAATACCATAAACCATTGAAATAATTATAATATTTTTATTCTAATAATATAATATTAAGTTCTTTACCAAAAAGATTAGGAAAAGTGAATAAAATTAGTCACAATGATTAAGGTCAAATTAAACATAATTATGGACAAACCCTTATGATTAAGGGGGAAATGACATATAAACTTGTCCAAAACTGATTCTATTGAAATTATTCTACCATAAAACTTCCATTATTGATTTATATTTGTTTTTATGTCTTTTTTAGTTAAGAACATGTATACATCCAACTTGTTTTAAAAAATTCCTTGCGAGTCCTTTTTTCCTATAAAAGGACACCACCTCTCCCACTTAATAACACCTATGAAAACTATTAGGGTCAGAAAATATATGCATAATATAATTAAAAATATCCGGATATTCCTCCTATAAGACATCCATTTGTTAGAAAAAAATCTGAGGAAACTATTCGGCACAATCCAAAAGGAGTAACCCGGTTAAGAGGTAACGTCTTCTCTCAAGTTATTTCTTTTATTTTCTATATCAACCCCATCAACACTATTTATTAAATTATTTTATAATATAAAAGTAAAATAAATATAATAATATTTTTTTAATTATATTTTTTCAAACTACACTTATGAAAAACTCCAACTAATGGTTAATTAACATAATATCTACGTGTACGGAGATCTACAGCCTCACTAAACAACGATTTTACAATTCTTCTTTACTGCCTATCATAGTGGAAATTATGATGGTAACCGTATTTAAATATTTCATATGGTATATTTATTATTTTTTAACCTTATTTTTTCCTTTTATGAAAATTATATTTTCTTACTTTCAATTTGGAATAAATGTGATTATTTTATTTTAATGAAGTGTTGACTATCGCCCCCACAAAGTAATGTGATTCATTCATACACTACATAGAATGTATTAAGGATGTTTTTATATATATTATAGGATATATATGACAATATGAATCTAATTTAATTATATTATATAAATATATACATATATTTCATTTTAATTCCTTCTTTTAACAAGACAATAGAAACATAAATAGCTTTTATGCGTATATACATCTTATCGTCTCTATTGAATGGTGTATTACATTTTGTACATATATATTCTATCGATTGTTATAATAGAAAAAATGGATATATATTTTATTTATATATTTTTTTACATTCATTAATATATATTTTACTGTAACGACAAACGATATTACCAATTAAGACACACATGAAGAACAAAGTGAATATTATCTGAACTGAAACCTTAACATTGGATGGTTAAAAAACATGTAATATTAGGTCACAATAAAACCATATATTTTAATATGTATCATTATGGTTTTTTGCATTATTTATAAAAAATTTCTATTTATTATACTATTTTTTTAATTAGAAGAACAAGACTCAAGATACAAGGTAATGCTATTTCATCTCACTTTTTATTTTTTGTGAGATACATGCTTTATTCACCACCCGTTACTTTTGTGTGGTGTATGTACTTCCCATGAATTTATTTTATGTCTCTTATAATTAAATTTATGGATATTCACAAATCCATTTTATGATCATTATATCATGGGTTTTATGTTTCAAAAGATACAAAATTGGTAAAATAGTTTTGTCTCAATTTTTTTTCTTTTAGACTCATGTTTTTCTATGCTCCTAAATACTTTTTTGAGGTGTATAAAATTACATTTTACAAATTATATTATTAATATCATTATTTTCCTTCTATTTTATGATTAATTTCATTTCATTTTCTGACATTCAGATTATGACCCCATTTTACAAAGATATAAGAGGTTATAAAGACAATATCATTGCTTTTTTAAAATTTCTTATGTTTATGCATCCATTAATAAAATATTTTGATCCATATCTCAATAACACTCATGAGTTTCTATATACTCTATTAATTCAAGATATAAAAATGTATTATTACCAATTCCACTCTTTTTTACTAAGGATAACGTTTTTAATTGAAATTTTTTTGTGGCTCTATCCGATCAGAAATCTATTGGAATCAAAAACCATGTTTTCAAAAATGTTTTCCAAATGGTTTCAGATGATATTTGACGAATATTTTTATGGAAAAAGGATTTTAAAAATGTTTTTCTGTTTTTCAGTGATTCAATTAAATTTTTTATAATCAATTTTCAAATAAAAACTTTTCAAAAAGGATTGATGTTTTAAAAATATTTTTTCAATGCAGAAATGATATTTTCCTCAAGAAATGTTTTTAAAAGATCTTAAAAAAATTTTCCATCTAAGATAACATACATTTTTGTTAATCATTACTTGTAGGGAAATTACTCAATGTTTCCTTTCATATTCATTTTTTAAAGGGATTATTTTTTGTGTTCATGGTGTTCATGAAACATGTTTCTCTTTCATGGGTTATATGCATTTCAAACCTGCTTCTTTTTAAGAGTCAGGTTTATGATTTAATGATTATGAAACCTGTATCTTTCCACAACTTATGAAATGAATACATGTTTATAATACCAATTTATTTTCATGGGTTATTATATGATTATTTATTATCTTGTGACACATGTATGTGTGATTTCAATATGAGATGGGTGGGACCTATATATTCCTCAAATCATTGGGTAAAGATATATATCTAATGAGATAGACTAAGATGGTCATGGAAATGATCCTTGACTAATAAGATGACCATTTGAGTGAACCATATCTACCAATATGGTATTAGGAGATAACTCATGATACTAAGATGACCATGGGAGTGAACTGTTACTACCAAAATGGTATGTAGAGTGAACCCATACTACCAATACGGTCATGGAAGTTATTTATTTGCTACTTTGGTAATCTTATAATATTCTTTTTTTTCTACCACAATTACATGTTTTATTCCTATAATATACTTTCATGGATTATGTTTTTTATTTAATTATCATTAATTCCTTACGAACTGTGAAGATTTATTCCATGAGTCATGTATATTCTCTTTGATATGCAAGATATGATCTTATATTTTCTTTTTCATGTTCTCACATCCTTATAATCATGATTATACTTATATATCTCCTTGGTTTACCCTTTTTGAGAATTTTAGGTCACCAATTTTTATATTTCCTTCCTTATTTTATGAATATATATATATATATATATTAATATTGATTTCTCCAAGAAGCGTGATAGTAGAAAAACCATATATGGAGATAATGAAGCACATTAACGTATGAGTGTTTATGTTTTCCATGTTTCCAGAGACACTATAATAATAAGATCTTGGGGTGTATGTTGGAATAATTTTTTATGTATTCCAAAAATGTTATGTTATGTTAATATATGAAAAGAAAAGGATGTTATACATGTGAACCTGCTTGATTCCTCAATCATTAATGGTTGAGGTCTCAATACACTTATATTCGGAGAAATACATTGAACTGTAGTGGGTAAGACCTAAATGGTTTAATTTTACACAATTTTCCATAAAATAGGTTCCCTTAATGCCTCCAGGTATAAGTGAGTTTTGGATTAAGATTCATTGACCCAGGTGAGTCTAGATGGTATTGGGATATTACCAAGAGTATTCAAGCTGGAGAGATAAATGTGAGGCATGTGTTCCTCCATTATAGAGATGTGATTACATATATTTTTAGAAACTATATAATTGTTTTGATATATTTAGTGTTTTAATGACCTAGAGTGACTTTTTATGGTAATGGTCTTGAGTCCATATCCCTTTCATGACACTGGTATGAGATAACAAATGAGACCAAATAGAACTTGATGAGAATTTTTTAATTTTGATGTATGATATCCCCTTTCTGTGAGTCATATCAAACAAAGAGTTTATTTTTTGAGATGTGGTAACCCTTAATTGGTTTATTTATTGTTATGTGTAAAATGGGGCCTCAATGGGTGTACTAGTGGTATGATTATGATATGAATGGTATTCATGGAAAGGGGTAGTGAGGATCGGTGGTGTCACTTTATGACCTATATTGATGATGTGAGATGTAAAAAATATGGTTATTATTACATGGTATGTTTTGGGTGGGATGTATTACCCATAGATATGTATTGAGATATATGGGATTCCTTGGATAATCTCTTTGGATCTAACCATCTTCATACTACCATTTTACATGGATTCCCAATACGGAAATCTCTTGAGTTTTTTTATGATTTTGGTTTTCAGAAGTGAAAAAACTATATTTATTTAATGACTTGCACTCAAAATTTCAAACTCCTCTCTGTTTCATAATTACATGGACTCCTAAAAGGTAAATCCAATATTTATTCATATATTAAATTCCCATAATTGAACTCCCTTTAGTTTTTGGATGACAGGGATTATCGGTAAGTAAAAACTATAAGATTCCAGATGAATTTCATTTATATAGGTTTATGATAATAAGTTTCAAAAAAACAAGTATTCATAGTAGGAAAATCTCAAAATTATAAAAATTACATTTATTCTTATATGGGAACTCCCATAAATTTACAGAAGACTTGTATTCTTGATAGGGTAAACCCCTGAGTTTCTGGATAGAAAAATTAATCACTATGGTGAAGATATGTCCTTGAGTATCTAGATGAAATAATTTATGGGATGGGTATACCCCTTGAGTTTAATACCTTAAAGATATTTGATGTAAAAATTAATTTATGTGCTCAAAGACACTCTAAAACTGGCTAAAATAAGTTTTGGTAAGTCTTCTGTACCATATTAGATGTCAATGATCAATCGTTGTTATTTATTTTCTCTTCTATTGTATATTAAATATCTATATGAATATATAATATGTGAATATGATATATATACTAGTTATTTTTTGGAATTAATTGGTGGTGAACTCATGAGGTGTGCACACACAGACACATTGTTCGGGTGGCTTTGTAACTTTAGTACTCAAGTAGACTTCACTAATTATAAGTTCTGGTTTATGTGATGCTCAAGATGGGATCATTCAACAATATAGCATTCATGGATTTGATAATGGGATAAGATAAGAATTATGGGGCACAATAGTTACATAGATATTTTTATTTATTTACTTATTTTTATATGATCTTTCGAGTGGGTGGTTTTTCTAAGATACTTTATTGTGTACTTCCACATTAATTATAATTACTGATGATTATTTTTTTCATTTGTGTGTTCTAGTTAATTATTTATTTATTATGTTATGTTAATTTGTATTATTTTAAACATTTATATGGTTTTGTAGAATCACCATGATTACAACCAAGTCCCCTACTACTAGTTTGTAGTATCTGGTGTGTGGTGACGTACACCAATGGCCCTTCTTGATTCACCATCCTTGGACCTGTTGAGTGGTCATGACTAAGAGATGCAATAGTTTCATCCTCTATAATGATGCTTATTTTTGGTGAGTTAAATTATTTGGGAATTAACCCTTCATTATAGATTATTCATTGGATTTGGAGGAATCATCACTAGTTCACCTTTGGCTATTTGGTGTTTTCTTATTTACTCAACATTGGTTATTCTAATGGGCTGGTGGTAATAGTGATACTATATTATTGAGTGTTATTTATCCCTTTAGCATTTTATTGTGTAGTTTTTTTTTATTTTCATTGTAAATCATTTGGATTTTGGGGATAATTGATAGGTAATGGATATTGGTAGTTCGTTCAAAGGCTCTAGAAGGTCATAATGGATTTTTTTATAGTGGTGATAATGGTTTGTTTTTAAATTTTTTCCTAATTGATGAAGTGGGTGATGAATAAAGGGATACGACATTTAATGGTGGGTAAAAAATGTTGTTCATATCCTAAGGTTTTTTATTCCTCAATTTTACCAAAATTTTAATGTATATATATATATATCATAGCTCAAGTTATCAATGTCTGTAATTTTTTATTTTGAACCTCTAGTCATCTACATTGGGGTGTTTGGGATTTTTTCTCTTATCATATTTGTGTTTCCCAATCAATCTAAATAGTTTCAGTTTTCAAAAAATATTACATATTTTTCTTGGTGGATAATCAATTTTTTCATTGGGAGGATAAATATGGGATATAATATTTCATCCTAGTGTACCACTTTTTTACTTGGAAATCATATAGTTCGTATGTTATACTATTTGGTAAGGGTTAATAATGTGATCCTTAACATTTTTTTGATGTTCCATGATTATAAATGTTTAAAAAAAATTGGTCACCATCTGTCATGGTTAATGATTTATATTTCAAATTCTTTATCCCAAGGTATGTGTGGGTTTTTTGTGATCATACTTTTATAATTCTAAATCATGATTCCATAATTTATAACTATATATAATACCTTATGATCTATTATAATGATTCAATAATATAGTTCAGTTAAAAAAAATTCACACATTTAAATTTTTCATAATATTTTATGTTCTGATGGTAAAACTGCCATTTTTAGTTCATATTTATTAACATTTTTTGGGGTTTTGAGCTCAATATTATCATATGTCTCTTATTTCCCCATTAGATCGATTTGAATATTATGGATGAATTGTTTATATGAGAATAATATATGATAAACCCTTATGGAATAAATGTTTTTATCATTTCAAAATAAATTTTCCCCTATTTTATTAGGTTATCATGTTATGTTTGGTTAGTCTCATGCAATTCCCAGATACATCCATCCCTTGATTTAATAATTAATTTACATGCCAAAATTCATCCCAAATAATCATTAATTTAAAAAAACCAAAGAGATTGATTTATTCAACACTACTCTGATTGAACCACTAACACATTAACTATAGTGAAAGGACTCTAAAATAAGATGCACAACTAAATATCAAGTAGTATAAAAAGAATAAAACAAATATAAATACTTCATCAAACTATCAATATAGATACATGTATATTTGAAAAAATATATCAAATAGAAAATTTTAGGTAAAATAAAATAATACGTGAAATATAAAAAATAAATAGGCACACAACATAATAAAATCGTTAAAATAAAAATATAGATACAGGGGAAAAAATATCACATAAACTCATTTATATGAAATAATATGTAATTATACCTTAAATATATATATGATATCCATATAGTCATAACTTATATTTTCAAATTTGATTAAATAAGAAAATACTAATCAAATAATATAATAATAAAAAATTTAAAATCTTGGGGTGTATATAAAAATACATTATAAGATATCTCAAGTGTTAAGATACTCTATTATCATGCTTTTGAATGAAAAATAATATAATTTCATGAAGTTATAACATATAATTTTGAACTCAAAATAGAAAATGAACAAAGTGAATTCAATCTATACAGTATTAAACTATCTTATACAATGAGATTATTGATCGAGTTCTATAAATCTATATCATATAAAAACTCAAAAGCATTATTTGTATAAAAAATTACATTACTATGAAAAGTATTTCATATTTTCTCATGAAAAACTATACCCATATCAATGAAAATCAAAGTCCAAAAAATACATAATAGAAATGTGATAAATCACATAATAATGAAAAAAATTACAAAATAAGAAATAGAACAACTGTTTATAATGGTTTACACATCAATGGTATTATATACATTTAAAAAAATATCCTAACTATTTGTATCAACTAATAGATGATTATGCCGTGTGATTTATAATTTTAGAAGTTGAATTATTGAATATCAGTTATTAGTCCTTAAATAATCTCAATATTCCTCACTAAATGAATGAAAATTCTAAACTAAACTCTGTGAAAATCATTCCTCTTTAAAAATCCAATGAACATATCTTCCATATGTTTTTTCAGCTATAGTTATTTTTTAATAAATCGGTCCACTATATTTTTGTCCATGGAAAAATAATATATACACTTGGAAAATAGATATAAATAAGTTTCTATATAATTATTTAAGTGAAAAAGTATTTTTCATCATTTTGAAAAGACAAACATCATTATTTAAATTTCTTGGACAATTCATCAATTAAAAGAATGACAAGAGAGGAATATTTCATCCAATGATCTTGCTTATCATTGTTATTACAATGGATATATAAGATATGTCACCGATGATAACCCAATTAATTTAATTCCAGACATGTTATCTATTTCTTATAACTATAAGAGGTAGATAAAGTGGGAGTAGAAACATTTCTCCTTTCATAGTGTTTTTAATTAGTATCAATTTATTTTTATTCGATGATATAATGGAGATGGAACATAAATGATTAGAATCATGATAAAAATTTGAATTCCATATTAGTATGAAATAAAATACAATCATTGACTATGTTAACATGATGAATGTGATATTTAATTCTCTTTAGAATCATTAATAAAAAACCATAAATGCTACACAAATAATGATAGCCCCTTGATGTTACTTTGAGAAAATTCACAAGTAAATACTCAAAAAAGTATTGTTTAAATTAATGTGAGATTGGAATTAATTTCCATCCAGTCTCCCATGGTTATCAAATTTTATAACATATAAAATTAAGAAAAAAAATTTAAAAATAAAATATAGTGGTGATAAGGATACTTATAAAGTAGGAAATTAAATTTTCTAATTATTAACCAAAAGAATCATCAATATCTACCATTACTATGGTATGTTAATTACACTTCATTAAATATCATTTAGAGAAAATGAGTTTTAATATTTAATTTTCATGGTATAAAAATAGAAAAGTATTTATTTGATATTCATTGATACTAGATTATCACTTATGATGATCTATAAAAGTTTATCTAATTTATATCTAAAAAACTCTTTGTTTTCCATTTATGAGGATAATATGTGATTTAATTAAAATATGCGTTGTTAAATACATAGAAAGAGGAATATGAAGGTTCAAATAAATTTTATAAACATTGGAAATATGTTTGATTTATATATGAGACTATGTTAAATTAATATAGTATGAATTATATTGTTTTGTTTCATAATTAATAAATATTAATAATGATGAACATTTACATTCTTGATTTGTTTTTAAACAATGTGAAAATGAAAATAGAATTTTTTTTAAATGAATTTAATAAAATGGACTTCTCACATTGAATATACGATTCTTGAATGATAAAATGAATTATATTAGTGCTATTGAGTAATTTTTTTTATTCTATTCAAACCATATTGAAAGAAAAAAGTATGAATTATATTTCATGAGAATAAGACATGAGCATAGAAAAGGAATATGGGAAAAGGAAGATGGATATTTTTATTGGTTGTAAAATATGATTCATAATGAAAATAAAGTCTGTTCAAATTATTTTTAATTATATAAATGAATAGAATACCAACTCAATGTGTTTATACAGGTGGTGTAGAATCTAAATGATGAAAAACTAAAAATTATGTAATGACTCAATTATGAAGATGTAAAAAGTCAATAAAATAAATATCATTATAGGTTATTAATGTTCGTGGATAATGTGATGAAATATTTTGATGGTGTTTATATAACAAAACAAGGATCATTCGATAATATACACATTCAGTTGAAAAAAAAACTACTTTATAATAAATGATTTATTTTTTGAGGAATTATAATGTAAGATATATAATTATAATATATATTATAAAATCTATTTATTTTTTTATTTTTTTACATCAGTTGAATATCCCCAATTTTATGTATAATAATGAAAATATGGGTTGTATGTTGAAAATAGAAATGTTTTGATTCCACTATATAACCATATATCAACTTTCATGATTCATATTGTATTTTTTTAAAAGTCAATAACTATATGAATATTTTGAATATATTTAATAAATTTATCTCAGATTAAATGAAAACTCTTTATTTGTTTCACACTATCTTATGGATTGAATTTATAATTATTTTTTCTTTACCCAAACAATATACTCTTATATTTTATTATAGAGGTGGTATTATTGACTCATGGTCATTAATATTGTTTAAAATAAATTATTATCTTACAGTAAAAATTTACTAGTAAAATATATTACCCCTTAAATAGAAAAATGGGCATGTGTGAGATAAGATGAATTAGATGTTATAGTTGGAATATTGTTAGTGTGAAATGTGTCTACTCAATTTATAAAAATCTATTAAATATAAAGAAGAATGTCATTGGATGTTTAAGTTAGAATGTTTCATACTCACAGATTGGTTTTAAATTATTATATTTATATTTATAAGAGATACAACTACCTTGAATGAACAATGAATAACAAACCAAAGGAGAGAACGATTTCCAAATAATGAGTTTGATATCATGGTGATCATTTTTTATTATAATAGAAAAAATATATCCATTGGCAGAACCGTTCCATGATATATTACAATTGATTTAATTTATCACTTAGGGATATGTGCATCTCATTATGATAATTCATGAACACAAACATAATGTTTGAAATGAGGATGTGATTTTTCATGTTTTTTGAATGACATTATAACACTTCATTATAATCCATTAGAAATTTTCATTAATTATTTTCAACATAATAATTGAAAAATAATTAATTAATGAATATAAAATAAATAGATTCTATGAAAATAAAATTATTTCAAAACTTTTATAAGGTTCATAGATTAAAAATATATAGGTTAATCATTATTTTTTATTTTTTAATATTCTACATCCACATGGTTTATGTGTTTGTTATACATATTGATTATAATTCTATTTAAGGTCGAATAATTATATATGGGGTATCCTTATTGATATCAAATGAATGATATTTAATAAATTATATTCCTAACATAGTAACAAGGTCTAAACACTCTTTAAAGAGTGGTGAACCTTGTTACAATTTAATGTGTGGTTGATATTTTATTTATTTGAATTTGTTTTCATATTGGTTATATAGAAGATAAATATTGAGTAAATAACCAATGACATGATACATATACTGATAATTATAGTAGACTTTTTTATAAAAATTAAAATATATGAATGTATGTCAATTGCTGATTGAACCCCATATTAGAGGTTGACACACCACTAATACAATATTTAATTTTTATCTTAACCAAGGATTCCATGTGCATTTTATATTACCCTATTCTTATAATTTATAAATTATTTAAATAATTTTAATGAAATGTCAATACATATAGGATATTTTCTAACAATTGGTATTATCTATTAATTTATAACTATTATAAGTAACCATAAATTAATTTATCAATGATCAGTTTTCTTTAATTTTGTTATCAACAGATGGTAACACCATTTTGATAACATTTTAATTAGTTTATTGTGATTTCATATATAGTTTTTATATAGTTGACTTATTTTGGATACTATGTAAATAATTGTTAAACCACTAACTATATATAATAAAATTAATTCTATAAATAATATAAAACCATTTCCAGGAATACTATTGGAATTATAAAAACTATTGAAGTAAATAAGAGGAATAATTTGGTCATATAAAAATAGGATATCAATTTAGTCCTTATATACATTAATAATTTATATATATAATAGTGTTACTAAAATTTAATTGATGTATAAATCAAGGAATGTGTTGGTGGATAATAAAGTTTATTCATAACATTTACTGAAATTTACTAATCATTATCCAATTAAAACTTCATATTTGGATTTCCTGAGTAAAAATGAACATAATATGTGGTAACATATTAACATTGGATTTAGAAAAATGTTCTAAATTATAACATATATCAATACATTAACTAATTAACCAATTATTTTATAACACAAATTAAAAATTTATTCTTGTAATTTAATAAATATTCAAATTTTTATATGAAACTAAATTAAAAAAGTGTCTTATGAACATATAGCACATGAAATCAATGATTAATAATTATAGGACATTTTTATTATTAAAATAATGTCTTTAAAACTTCCATGTGAAGATTAATATTTTAGAACATGATGATATTAGTTATCAGATGACCAATACTCTAATGTCTCATCATAATTAAATGGATGTTATAAAACATTAATATCATGAGATGTAAAAATTAAAATAAATGAAAGTTTCTTTCTATTATTTATTTTTTAGATAATATAATTCTTAATGAAGTTTAGGAAAATATAAATATATGAATTAATGAAAATTTATCTACTAAAGGTGAACCACGAAAAAAGTAAATATGGAGTTAAAAAGCAAACAATTCATTAAGATACTCAAAGATATAATGGATTAATGTATTTTATCTAAATAATGTCATGTTAAAAAATATTAATTATTTGATCAATTAAATTCATCATGTTATGGAGGATTCAAAAAATAAATTAATATAATTGCATAAAAAATATTTGGTGTTGGAGTCCTCCAATGTAATGAAAAATGAAGTTGATGTTAAAATAGAATATAAATGATATTAATAATCAACTAAGAAAGAAAAATTTAAGTGGGAAAAAATAAACTCTATGAGAGGAGTTAAATAAAATAAAATTGAACACATGGAAACTCAAAAGACCCCAACTAAATTGGAAAAAAAAAATTGTAGATTATCAGTCTATCTGTTAAATGGAGTTGAATCATGATTCTAAGAAGAGTCCTAGAAAAGAGAAAATAACGTTAATATTACCAAATAGATGATAAATAAAACCACTATCTTTAAAAAATGTATACTATCTACAATTATATGAAAAAAAATAACTAAAAATATTTTATACTCAAATCTCCAAAGATGATCTTAGAGAAAAATAACTTTTTTATTCTAATTAATTTCTAAAGACTATCAATTATTTTTGATGAATTGGATGAAAATTTATTTTATTTCTATATTTTATTCCTATATTATTCAAAGTGGGATAAAATCATCAATTTTTTATAAAATAATATTTTTCCATGTTAGGATAAGTCTATATTTATGAATGAAAATTATATTTTATCAGAATTGGTAAGAAATGTATATTCTCGTAAAAATAAATAATTGAATATTGGGATTATATAAATGAGAATAATTATAAAATATTTTATATTAAGTGGAGTAGAATGAATAATATTTATTCATATACATAAAAATAACATGCATATAACTTATATATGAATTACCCATTGAAATCATTGTTCATATTTTCCATTTAATAATTATTATTATAAAAAATTATAACACTATTAAAAAGATAGGTTTTGAAAAAAACATTTATGGCCTGACACACTTTATGTCAATTTATATATTATTTTATATTGATCATATATACAAGGAGGTTTATCAACTAATGAAAATATTAATTGACCAATGGGATTTAATGAGACTTTGTCTATATAAAAGTTTTCTTCAACCTGAAATTTCAAGTTCCCTAATGAAAAATAATTATTATGGAACCGGTTATTTTATATAACTCTCACATTGTGTGAAAAATATAAATTATTTTGTGTATTTTAGGATTAAATATTTCATAACACCTTATAATGATGAATTTATCATCAATAAAAACATGGATTTATTTGTTTTTGAATTAAGATTAATATGGTGAAATTTAAAATAATTTTTGTGGAAAATAGACATGTAAAACATAAATTATTACATGTGATAATAATTTATTTATTAATTTGAATAAATATTTTAGTAGAAAATATAATTAGAATGAAATCATATAAAAAAATTGTTTAAGGACCATGGTGTAAGTTATGTTTTGGTTTTGATGAATGGGTAATTTAGAAAAGATAATTCATATAAATTTAATGAAGTGGATATGTATTTCTATCTAAATAAATCATGTAATGAATGACATATTTACACTATAAAAAATTATAATGTATAATTTTTTTTAATAACACTACATAGAAAAAAAAGAACAATTAAATTAGAAATAATAATATAGAGGAAAGATGATAAGTCTTAATTTATACAAATTTTTTGGCTATAGTAATTTTTTATAATTCAAAAATAATGTTTACAGTGGAAAATAATGAATATAATAGAGTTGAGGTTGAATAAAATAGATCATATTTTTATAAATTATTTATATTATTATTATATAATTTGTATCATTTTACATGATACAAAAAGTATTTTATAATTAAATATCTTTGTTTTTGTGGAAGAATCATAACACTTAATGTATTTTTTTAACCATTATAGAATTTGTTTAAGTTATATTTTGAATTTTTGTGATCCAATTACTGATTTTAAGGATACAATTAAGATATATTATCAATTGTGTTTTTATTTGAGGTTGAGCAATAATAAAATTAGTGTTGATATGTTACATAATATAGTTATTTGAAAAAATTGTTATATAAATATTCTCTCAGAGAAAAAGGGAGTTAAGTAGAAATGTTTTCCGAGATCTGTCATAATTGAAATGGGAAAAAATTATTTCTGGACTCATTTGCAATACAATAGTGAGTCAAAGGTAATAATGGTGAATGATATTAGAAAACACTTAATTCATTGAACTTGTTATTGATCAAATGTAATATATTTTTGATTATAATATAATTTAATACATTAGAGTGACTTTATGAATGCCTTAATATAACATAATGAAACATTAATTAAAATATTATTACACTATTTAATCTTCATCAATAAATGAAATGGTTCCTGGATTTTCAGATAACAAGAAAAATATACTATCTACTAAAAATACATACAAATTCAATGAACATTGATAAAAATTGTTTCTCAAGGGATATTTCTCATGTTAACCTTTTCAACATATGTTGAAATTTTTAGTGGAAAATTATTCATGCAATCCAATTAAAAAATAAATTTTTATGCGGAATGATTTTATGTGACTTATTCACCCCTTCTTAGTATTCCAAAAACTTTTCCTGACAAAAAAAATCCCTGTCATATTCTTGGTTCATTCATGAGAATATAAGGTTGATATAATTATATTAATAGTATATTTAATTACATTATTTTTCATAGATCATATGTTTTTTAAAAAATAATATAGTTTTTTCTTTGATATATGAATTTAAAATTCAATGATGGATATTTTGAATCAATATATTCTTTATTTGGGAGAAGTTTTTGTTAAAATTTGGTAGAACATATTTAAATAATTATATGTTATTATGGAAAAAATTATATTTATTTTATAAATACTAATAAAATTTAGGATACAAGAATTTATTATTTCCAAGTGTCATAGAGAAAAAATGAATTTACCTTATTTGATTTAAATCTAAATAAATATTTTGTTTAAAATCATTAGTTTTTTAAAATATTATATGAAATTAAACAATATATATAAATATATTAACAAAAATGAATAAAACATAATTACGGATTTTCAAATATTTTAGGGATTTTTACATGTCTAACAGTGTTTTATAGCTAAGGAAAATGTTAAAAAATATAAGTTTTATAAAATTTTAAATAATAGAATTTTATTTGAACCAACAAAAATTATATGAATACTTCACTCAATGAGGTATAAGAATTGATAGATTTTTCCCGCTAAAATATGTTATATTACAATATATATCCCTATTTCATGGTAGACATAATGTTTCATTTAGAAATGTTTTCTAATGAAAATATTTAACTAGAGTAAAATATGAGGGGACTTTTTTGATCCTACTAGAAGAGGAAAGATTAAAATATGCATTATAATATCCCCAATATGACTCAAATTTAGGCCCAATATAGGATCTTCCAACTCACACACATTGGTAATAACCACCCCCCCCCCCCCCCCTTGTGAAGTAAAATATACCCCCACCCAATTACTTTTGATGTGTAATGATATTTCATAGACCATTACATCTATAATATCACATCAATTCCTATTATCTCAATGATTAAAGAATCATATTTATTCCTAGATCTATTTATCACTAATGGATATTCTAGACACCAGTTAAGTTGGAATACTTATTCAATAAGTGTGTGATTAGAGAAATTATATAAAAAATTATAAATGGAAAGTCGTGGAAAAAATACCGCATTATTATAGGTAAAGGAATAATAATCACTATAATCAGTCAATGTGGTATATAACGTAGTACTTATCCAGATTATACCTCCAACTATATAAGATACCTCACTTTAATCATCTGAAGCCTAATCCAAAACAATAACTTGGTTTTCTTCATCTTCATTCAATTGACCCTAAGGCTTAGATGCCTAGTGAATTTGCATCCTCTAATGGGGTCCTACACCCCATATCATGCTAAAAAATTCAATATAATTTCCTAGAATAAAATTAACAACAACTGAAATGATGATTATCTTTTCCACATCAATGGAACTCCATAGCTGGATTACTTAAATCATTGGTAATATTCATTTTTAACCCTCAATTGAAACATGCGGTGTAATCACTTCCCATAGAGGGAAATAATGAATTATGATTATGACATAAACTATTTTTGATATTTTACTCATGATCAACATCCCGCCTCCTGTTATAGAAAAAGTACATCGTAGTACTGATAGAAATACCATTCTCTAGTTCTCTAATAACTAAATGAAATATCACTATCGTGCCCTCTTATTGACCCCTCTTGATGGATAGGGCCTCACACTAACCAATGGGTCGGATTCCATATAAATTTTCTTTTTTTCAATGTTTTATCTCAAGATATAGTCATATATCAATCTATAGTGCCTTTTGAGACTCGTTCCCACCAAAAATTGGAAAAAGAGTAGTAGATTTGGTAAATTATTAGAATATAAGGAAATTGAAATAGATCACTACCAAAAATCCATATACACTTAGGAATGGACATTATTTATTTCATTAAGAAAAATATTCATTAGGAATATCTCCCATCCAAGAAAGTCTTTATTATCTTATAGCCTAATTCATAGTATTCTAGTATCTCTTTAAAAACCATGAAACTTGTAGGTCACCAGCATCACTCTACCATACTCATTATTCTAGACCCAATCTATAATTATGATGTATACCTTATCCATTTCTTCACTAGTCCTCCACTACATAGAAAGGTTAGTCTATTCAGGAGACATAATTCCCAAGAAGGATCAGTCAATGACATATGAAAGTCAACATCAATAATAGGAATATAATGAAAAACTTATATATAGACTATTTTTGTATCCTAAATCACTAAATACAATATAGTATTATTCTAGATAACATCATCCTATACCACCCTGAGTGATACATGAACGTCATCCATAAAAATATCATCCATGCCTGCCTCTATCATAGTTTTAATCAAACGTCTCAATAGTGTCATTTCTAAAATGTTAAAATTACAT
Organism: Viscum album; assembly: GCA_963277665.1. Classification (NCBI taxonomy): domain Eukaryota; kingdom Viridiplantae; phylum Streptophyta; class Magnoliopsida; order Santalales; family Viscaceae; genus Viscum; species Viscum album. The sequence goes on along the minus strand of OY728133.1, from coordinate 1,859,722,975 downwards.
TAGTTAACTAGACAAATCATAATCAATCTATTGGACCACACAAATGTTCTTTTAAGGTTATACCCATAACCCAATGTATACCCGTCACAGATCTTCATAAAACTGAGTCCATGTTCTTCATACCAAGATAGTAGTCATAATATTATATTTGAGAAACAAAAAAATATAATATTATTCACATGTTTAAAAAATTAATTGTAAAAAGATATTTCACTCAACGTCAAATAAATTTCTACCCCATAAGATATAACAACCATGTCATTAAAACAAAAAACTACTTTATTTCACACAATAGGTATATATTTTTAATTTCATACCTCATTCCTACTCATGATACATGATCCTACCCAAGTCCTATAAATTCAAAAAAACTAAAATATTCCTAGGATCATTAAGAATACATAAAACCCTAAAAGCACAATAATCCAAACAATATTAACTCATAGTTCCACTACAAATGTTCTATCAAGGAACACAAGTAACTCCCCAACCAATGTCCCACATTTCCAGAATCCTTTTTTACAATACCCCCAATACCTAGGAAATGAAAACTCATGTATTTAATACCAGGTTATAACACCCTATCCAGAATCATGGGGTGAAATCTACAGTGAAGAACGGCCTCATGGGATCCCCCCCTACAAACTAGGTTTTCAAATTGAAGTGATGGTTAGAGTCACAACAGTGCAGAGACTATACACTTAGTATCAAATAGAGAATGTGTAAATAATATCTAAAATTAAAAAAATGATGTAGATAAGATATGATAAACACATGTGATGTAATGTACCTAAAATCAAAAATATTAAATAAAATAGTACACTAAATGGGGAATGTAAACCAAGAATTCAAGAAAGATAACTATGTAAAGAAAACATCAAGATTGTCCATCATATTATATCACATCACTACCACATAACACCATGCTTTGTCAAATTAATCCCTCTCCCTAGGGACATAACATTAAATATATCAATACCATAATGTCTATTTGGAATCTAGAATTCTTTTTTAGGATTTGAGTACTAAACCCAATATATAACCACCATTGCCTCATTAATATTAGTTCACATGAATATGACTGTATTTCATCATAATAAATTAAAAAATGAAAAGATAGAACAAAATATGCGCCAATTCATTGTGTACTAACCAAGATTCAATGAACCCTAAAATAAATAGATTTGGAACGATGTTTTTAATGGATTCTATTTCTCCCACTTCACATCACAGGGCATGCCACATGTTCCAACATTGGTTGGTACCCAATTACCGTCAATCCTATTTCAATGATTCAACGTCAAGGAATTATATACACACCAACTTGAAGGTGTTTTTCTATAGTATCACTCTATTTCCAACCATGAATGTTGTATTAATCCTTAGATGATGGTATTGATAACTTTACATGCCTGGAATATTTTGTTTAACCCATCCTCCCAACATGGAATTCTCCCATATCATAATATAGATTAAGGATACACAACTTAATTTCATGGTATACTCCCACATTTGTTAATATTTCAGGGTCTAAGTCATATGAACAAATAATACATAGTTTGTAGGCTCTTACACATAATCACATACCCCCTCCAGGGAAATTCTAAAAATATTTTTGAGCCATTTCATCAAGATTAATATATTAAAGTTCAACGTAACACAAAATAACACAAGAAATATTCATCATTGAAATGATATAGAATTCATATCATGAATAGTTCTTTTGATTCTACGACCAAATCAAATGGCCGCATAATATGAATGAGTCTCAAGGTCCACTCACTCACCAATATGAAAACACATGTTCAACATGGGTTTCAGGTATATCAATCAATCATTACAATAACTTTTATAAGGACTTATATTTTAGAGAAAATTCATCATCAATATTTTAGAAATTGTTGGGAAAATCCATCATAGTGTCCTCTCAAAATGTTTTGGGTGTGACTATGTTTGTTGACAAAGTCTTGTGACCATGAATGAGTATGGTTGGTGTTGGCCGAAGCATGTGTTTAAGGTGACGCAATTACCCAGTATTTTCCAAATATATTGCCTCAAAATTTAGATTTTGGTTTTTGGAAAGGGAATATTTATGCGTAGGATTGAAAAGTATTTGTACCATAATGTATAGTTTGTGTATTGTAATGGAGGTATATATAATGGTTTGTGAAAGGAAAAATGGTTCCTTGGTTGTATGATGGTTTCTGAAAGGTGAAAAATTCATGGGAGCGGTCCGTGGGATGGCATGTGGTATGCATAAGGTTTGTGGTCTGCGGGATGGCTTATAATTGGAGGAAATGAGGTGGTGATTTGAGAATACATGAAGGGAATTATTGGATAAAAGAGACAATGATTTGGGCCTCCATGAATGAGGAAAGGCAGCACACAGACCGTATTGTGAATAACGGTTTGCGATAGTAGAAGGGTATGCGGTGAAATGTGTACCACATTGACGATTTGGTACATCATGAATTATCAGATTTTTATGATATATGTTCATATATGTGGATCCATAAGCCCATCATCTCTTATACTGATTTTTATAAGAAAACATTTTTACTTTGGGAATTAGGATTAGTATGATGGTGTTTTGTGAGGAAAGATTTTGTGAAGGTTGAAGTCATTCAGGGAAGAAATTCTATGAACTGTTTCCTACGGAGAACTGTAATCTACAAAGGAAGGAGGCATTCTAATGAAGTAGTGGTTCATGGAATAATCATTTCTATAATAGTGGATTTGGTATGAATAGTCAGTATATAGAGGTTGTACGTAGAAGTAATATGCGAGAGATATTTGCGAATAACGTACATGGAGGTGACATGTGGTGGTAGAAGCAGAGGCATTTTGTAGAAAAGGTGTTCTGAAAAGAATACACACTATAAGTTTGTAGAATAGGTAATGTGGTTTGTAGAGGAATCAAGTAAGCTTGAAAATGCTCTAAAATATTTTCAAAAATCAATTTTCGCTTACTAATAGTACTCAAAAAAGAAGATTTCAACTACGAGTGAAAAAAGGACTTCAAAAAAAATCAATTTATAGTTAATGAAGCATGATTTTATAAAAATTAAGGGACCTACAAGTCTATAAACTGGTATTTGGTTTTTTACAAGAGTAGTGAGTGAAGGGAGAGGAAGAAATTGATCCTTTCCACCAAAATTGAGCTAGAGATGTAGACATAGAGAGTGACCCTTGGGAATGCAGCGGGTATACCCTAAATATTGTAAAGGCAGTGAGCCAAGGCATAGAAGTGATCTATCCTGAACCATGTAATTAGTAGTGAGCATTAATGTATTTGGTGCATCTTCACATCACTGTTCTATGATCCTTGAACAAAGTCCAGTGAGGGTGAATCACATAAAATCATTATGTCTGATGCTTGATTTCATTTCTATTCATATATTTATATGGGAGAAAGGGAGAAGTTTGTTTTATTTAATGGTGAAGAATGTTCCAAATGGGTAGTAGTTTTAATCTTTCGTATCCTAATTCACCACCTCTCATGTAATTTGACCTAGTGGACCTAACAATCGGTATAAAAGGAAAATTTTAAAGTTATCAATTAACTATTAGTAGAAGAAATGGAGGAGGTCAATTAAAATGGAATTCCAATATTCGATGGTAATAATTTCCAACTATGGAAAATAGGATTTACCACTGCATATGATCATTAGTAATAGATTTCCTCACAGAAACTATGCATGGAATATCATCCAATATTAACAGTGGCACTTTATCTGAAGATAAAAGAGTAGAATTAGATTCAGATACTAAAGGGGAAAATACTTTAGGAGGATCCCAGATAAATTAAATTTATACGATGTTGATGTCATGTAAAACATAACATGCCATGTGGGGAAAGTCACTGAATATCTAGGAATTAAATTCAATGGTGATAATATAAAAACTACTGGTTTTGTGGAACAAGTATAAAGATCTGAGAATAATCCAAAATTAAAATGTAGATGCATTAATTGAGAGGGTCAATGTTGCAATGGAATACATTAATGGTATTGGAGAAGTCGTTGAATTTATAAATATTTTGAAGCATATCTTGAATAAACATTCACTTTGATTAAATAAAAAAGTTTGTGTATTGTAAGAAAATGATCCAAAGGAGATGACATTGGAAAACTTCTAAAATTATCTTATTTCATATGAAATGTGAGATGAATATAATATGAAGTGGAAATGGGGAAGTTCAAAATATTGGAATTCAACATCATGATGAAGCTCTCTATTGAAGATGGTTTAGAGGAAGATAATTTGGGTTATTTCTTTCCATTTATCACTTCAAATATGCAATGAAGAAGAAGAAAGTTTAGTGGTAAACTTCCACTTACTTGCTTCCTATATATAATGAATGGAATTTTTTTCGTAAAATTTCCTAACAAGTTTTGATGATGATGATGGATACAATGATATAATTACTCCAAAAAGTATTAATCCAATGAGAAAGATAGGGGAAGTTCTAAGAGAAAGTTACTCAAAAAGAATAATCTACATTAAAAAGAATATAAATGTTCAAATGAATCTGAGGCAGAAGAGTTAGGGGACTGCAAAGATTATGAGGTAGATTCTTTAGTGGCGGTTTTCAGAAATTATGTAACAATGGAAGAAAATGACAACGAAGAAAAAAAGTTAATGGAAGAGTGGACATTCTGACTAATTTACAAGCTTCTATTGAAGATAAAAATGTTTTCAGTGAAAAAACAAAGAAATCTAACAATGTGATTTGGGATGACCAACTCTTATAAAACAGCTAGAAGAAGAGAAGTATGAGCTGAATGAAGAAACTGAAAAACTAAAGACTTAAATTTTAGAAATCTCAAAAAATATAGTTGTGTAAAAAGTAAAAATTTAATATATAATAGGGAGATCAATAATTTAACTAAAACTAGAAAAGAAAAAATCAAACATATCAATGAACATGATGAGGAAGTCTTCAGTCTGCGATGAAGTGTTATTGAACAAGAAAAATGTTGTCTCAAGGTACAACATCATGAAATAAGATCATACAGAAAACAACAATGATAAAATTGAGCGTCATGGTCAAATAGAACAAAATCAATAGTCAAATTAAAATGGTAATGATTGAATGTGGCTTGATAAAAAAATGTAACACCCAAAACATCCAGGTTACGTTTCCCTTTTAAAAATACAATAGAGTGTGATGTACGCAACACCGAGTTCCAGTGGGTCACGACCTATCAAGCTGGTAATTTAATAAATTTTTATGAATAGTAAAAACCAAATTTTGAATTTTATATATATCCTATATAATTTTAACATTCATATTGTGTGTTTATTAGACATAATATAAAGACAAAATCAATTTTTCAGATAAAAGAATTTTTTAAAAAAATGTAGTTTCAGCCTTTTAATGGAAAAACCTTTTTTAAATCCAATATTTGACCATTTATATATTAAATTTGATGAAATTAAATTCTTTTTTAGAATCTGGACAAAATATTCTAGTTTGGATAAATATTTGTTTTCTCTGATAACTTTCATATTTTGATCAATAATGTAAGATACTAAATTTAAATTGAAAACACCATTTTCAATTCAAATAATTTATAGTGGTAAATTATAATTTTGAAGGGTTTTTAAATATAATTAGATTATCTTTTTATCATTTAATACTATTTTGGTCATTATAAGTAATTTGAATTTAAAATTGGATATAAACACATATCAATCTTTGATAGTTTTTACTTATAAAAAACTCAATTTCTGGTTTTCACAACGGAAATTAATTTTAATTTAATTAATTCATCTTCAATGTTTTTAATTTGGTAAAATAGACATCCTTTTTGGATTTTTAATATCAAAATTATCTTAGGGTGATATTTTTAAATTTTTCTGAAAACTTTCAATTTATGAGGAATTGTGAAAAACATATCATTATTGTTTTAGACCGACTATTTATTTAAATAATTATTTATTTTATTTAAATTTATTTTAACTCAAAATAGATACATAATACATATATAATTTCAATGTAATTAATTTGAGTAATTTTACAATAATTTTAGATATATAAAATGTTATTGAACTTTTTACCGTCTATTATCCACCTTCTAGGAGCATTTGCAAATTTTCATATTATGTAATTTTACTATTTATGTGAATTTAATTTCAATAATCAGATAGACACGGCTGACATCAGTAAGTAAAATGTGTTTCAACAATATGAAAATAATTTTTTTGAATAGTTACTTTTGACTTTTATTTTCCACGGTTAAAACAAAATCGGGTAATTAAAGGTAAAAATGATATTATAATTACCATAACACATGTCCTAATTCTATTGGATAACTATATTTGGTCTAAAATCCATCTAAGGAATAAAATATGATCTTTTTGTTCCACTTTCATTAGATAAGGACATTTAATATTATTTTGTTTAAAGACAAGTTAGAAGTGTTAAATTCAAAGATTAATAACTAAACCATTTCTAATAAAAGTTTATACATAAAATAAATTCGAATATAAATATTAAATTGAAATATAAAAATATTTAACACATAATTTAATTTTATTTATAATTTTTAGAAATTAAATAATAAAATTTATTTATGACGCATGATGATGTAATAATTACCTTATTATTGACAGATTAAAATAAATATAAATTGAAAGTTATAATAACTTCCACTAATTTACTAGTTTTATATGTCTTTTTAGGGTTTATTAAATAAATTTTTCTGATGTGATAATGTTTTTATGACTTTCACAAAAAAATACCAAATAGTGTCAAAATAGACATAAATGAGTTGTTAAGACAAATACTATATTATTAATTGATATAATAATCCTAAAAATATAAGGTTTGGAAAAATAACATAGATAAGGTTATATATATCAATAATGAACCACTTGGGGTTTTCTTGACTTTTTATAGTATGTTTTTTAACCATTTATTATAATAATACAAGAATACATGGTAAAAGTTCAACTATTTAACTAAGAGTTAAATTCAAAAGAAATTGTTAATATGGTGACCTAAAACTGTATAAAACCTATTTTTTGAGAATATTTCGACCCATAGTCACCTTATCTTCGAAATAAATCAATTTGGGGCCATTATAAACTGAAAATGATTTTATAGTAAAATAATATTTCAAACTTTTCCTAAAGTGACCCTCACCTCCCTTATAAAATGCTACTTCCCCTTATCTCAAAATAACACCACCAATTCCATTTGGATTGGACAAAACCTGCCCAAATCTACTCAAAACTTAACTAACATCATGTTATAGTCCTTCCTTTGATCATAAATCCAACCTAATGATCCCATTAGTGAAAATCAAAACGAAACACTCAAACATGAGGTAATTATTTTATCACCTCTTTCAATGTTCTTTTCTTCTTAAACATTCACTTTTTTTATTTCCATACAAAAATAATAACCCCAGTACCATCTACATAATGTTATGTTATTAAAAAAAATAAACGATACTCATTATTCTACCCATCCTATGAATGATAATGTCACTATGCGTGCGTACGTATGACTTACCATCTCCACACCATGGTGTAATTTGTTATACAACACTATGTTATTTGGATGAATATAATGATGAATAATATGTATATAAATAATTAAAATAATATGATAATTTCACTATAAAATTAATTTAAAATACTATTTTACAACTTTTAATCATTAAGGAAATGATATCGTCGCTCGTGTGTACGTACGACTTACCATATCCACAATGCGATGAGATTAATTTCCACGTTCACCATACAACAATGAATATAAAAATATATATTATTATTATTATGTAATATATGACATAATATTTCTACTTGATAAATACATATATATATATATATATATATATAATTACATATACCTTATTAACTCACTTCTGTTCAATACGATATGAAGACGGAAACAACATTTATGCGTATTTAGACCTGATCGTCCACATAAACAGTGTTTTCCATTTCATAAATATATCTATGATACATCTTTATATTATAAATATATATGATATATAAATAGTTTTTTATATTACGGATGTATTTAAATCATGATCTAAATGATACGATCCAGAATAATAAGTTAAAACATGTACAATAAAGAAAGCGATTATTACCAAAAATGTTAATTTAACTCAGAAATCATTATTAAATGTGTAGTTTAAAGTCATAAATGAATCATGTATGATATGATAAATATTAATATTTTCCTGGTATAATTTACTAACATACTTCATCATTATACATGAGGTTAAACGTACCCTCGACCAAAGTAAAGTGTAAGGTAAGGGTTAATTCCACAATCTCATTATTATCTGAGCTTGTTTTCTGGGACATATTTATTATCCATGTCCATGTTTCATAAAATACATTTTAAAATGATTATTTTAAGGTACTCTTTTACTAAAACATCATTTTAAATGTTTCAAATATTTATTCTTTTAAATCTTTCTAATTAATGTCTATGTTTTCAAAATGGTTTTATGAATTTATTTATATGGACTTGATTGTTTTAAAATGTTAATTCATTTCAAAAGTTTCAAAGTGGTATGGTACAATTTGATTCAAAAATCTCTTTTAAATGACATCCTTTATAAATGTGTGACTTTTAAATTATTTCACAAAAGGTATGTTTCTCTCAAAACGTTTTACTGATCATTTTCAACTATGTCAACATCCTTTACTGGATATTATTCTTGACTAAGGTTGATTTAAAATAATACAATCTTCTATATTGTTTTCAATGTGTTATGATATGTTTGACTGTGGATGTGCTATTTTTATACCCTTTATGATTTATTGTAGAAGTATTGACATTTAGTATGCTAGTTTTTATACAAAATTTTATAATATGATTCAACATTTTAATATGGGAAATGCAGTGTACTTTGTAAGTGATGGGTGGGCCCACTATAGCCCCTCGATGCATCGGTAGGTCTCATGAGGCAAATTAGTGTCTTGAGACAAGTCCTTGACAAAAAAATTATTTTTAGTCTTGGCACGAGTCCTTGACTATAAGATAATGATATCTGGTGTTAGGAATTCCCTCATTATGAAATTAATTATTATATGTGATTATTCGACTAGTAGAATATCCATGTGCATGTTTATATGGTATTTTTTGATTTATTTTTTCTATATTATCTTCATGTTTATGTTCAAAAGGTTGTTGTTTTTATTACACATCTTGCATTAAATGTTTAAATCTTACACTAAATTTTTTACCCAGGTTGAGCATCTGAGCTCACCCATTTATTATGTTTTGATTTCCCAGGATTCCAAGAAGTGTATTATATTCGATATTTCGGGTTATGCTTGCGGAATAATGGAATTCCCAATAGATTATTAATGTTGTGTTTTATGTTATAATATGTTATATAATGTTCATGTATGTAATCTATTTTCCAAGACTGCAAAATTGATCGGTCTTTTGGGGCATGATTCCTTGTAATATTACCAATGTATTAAAATAATACATCGGCTAAGGGCTTCTGGTGTCGGGGCATTACATTTGGTATTAGATGAAGTTTATTAAAAACCTTGGAAACTATTTTTAGAAATACTCTGATTAGAGAACATTACCCTAAGATATACATTGAAGAATATTATAGAAGAACTTCCTAGAATTTTGCTAATATAGAAATTTTTTATATTTTCTACGAAATACATCCCCATCTGGATACGAGCAGGTAGAGCCGGCCCTAGAACAGATGTACCTATTAGTGAAAAATCTGACAAGAAGTTTCGATCTTAACCCAGGTTATCCTGGTACATGACAAAGTGCCTTTTTTACACTTTGTTACCACACTCCTGGGGGATCTTCTTAGGATCATTCATATTTTCTTTATAATTATTAATAAAGGATTTATGAGTAAAAACATCATCAAATAAAACATTTTTTGATTAATATGGATTATATGCATAACATTTTCTATTTATGTGAGGTATTTTACTAGTTTTTAATTATGTATTGTGATTCATAAACTAATATATTGGAGTAGGTGATGCAACTCGTGTTGATCATCTTTTAACCATACTGGGACAACTCACACAGGTTATAAAAAATAACTTTACCTATATAGATCACCCTAATCCACAACGTGGAGGATCAATGTTAGACTACTTCATGAGGCAACAACCACTAACATTCAATGTGACTACAAATCCATTTGTAGTAGAGAAATGGATAATTTTCTTAGAGAAAATATTTCATGCTTTAGGGGTAGCGAAAGGGAAAAATTTTCGATAGCATTTTATCGCCTCACATGAGATGCAGATCAATGGTGGTCATTGATTAAAAACACAAAGGAGGATGAAGATTATTAAAATATGGAATATAGGTAGTCTAAAGATCATTTTTTAGAAAAATAATATCCTCATGACCATCATAATGATATGGAAATACAATTTATGAGTATGAGGAAAAAGGAGGATGGGAATGTCGCAAAGTATGAGCCTAATGTTACAAGGATAGAAAGGCATGAAATAGATTATATATGTAACCTAATGAGTAATATTGATCTATTATTTGATTGGTTGAAACCATTTCTCCATCAAGCATTAGTTTCAAAATTCCCCTCATCATATGAAGATATAGTTTTGTGTGCTATCATAATAAAAAACGAATTCTGTCACGACCTGTCCTCATGGCCCATGGCGTGACTACTCCAAACCAGTTTCCATAGGCCAGGGGATGGAGACTATCACAGAAAGTCATATCCCAGTTATTGAGAAGGAATTTCCATTATAACCTAAAATAGACACAGTCTGAAAACACAACAAAGAGTTACCTTAAGTAACTACTATAGTAAAAAGTGTGAAGAAAGTACGGGATAATATACAAGCCCAACTGAAAGTACATGTAAAACTAAAAGGGAAACAGATCTTGGATCATGCACAGGGAATCCTACCTGAAGGGTAAGTACATCTCTCGATCAAGTTATCCTTGTGGTACGTCTCCTCTATTTCCAACACCAAGTAGCCTCCTGTCTATCACCCTTAACCTCGATCAATGGTGTTTGTCATCTTCACTGAACACTACAAGGTGTGGGCATAGACTGAGTTGGGTTAAGTATAACAATACTTAGTAGGGACCCCAAGACCCCCATAGGTCTCCCATAATCCAAAAATGATAAACCTCAAAAGTAATAGTAAAATCACAAGGTACGAAATAACAACCATCCTTACTTAGGTTTATTCCCATACATATACAAAATTTGTCAATATTACATAGAGTTCCATCTCCTGGGCCAATAAGCACAACTGTCCATGAAGGAAGAAGTACCACCAAGGTAACACCACCCAAAGAAGACCAACAATGATTTTACCACAAAGATTATAACTCAGCTAACACCAGGTATAACATTGTTATAGTAGTAATTATGATTAGATGTAACTACTGATATAATCTTCCTCTGTTGAGAGGCCGAACAACGTAGGATCCTAAATCATCAAACCAACGTAGGATCCTAGTACAGTAGGCCCAAGTTGGATCTTAGTGTAGTCCCAAATGGATTATTAGAGTGGATCCATGTGTTTTCATGGAACATAGACTTATGTAGGATCCTAAAACATAGACCCACGTAAGATCCAAAGGCACATTCGCACATAGGATCCCTTACTCATGTTACAGCCAATCAGAGGGTTCCCACACTAATCTTGTTTGATTCTGAGAGGTTCCACTCTTAATGGCACATTTTGATACTCTAACTTCCATGAATTTACAAGAAGAAATATATCCTCAATGTACTACCATGTAATAAGGATCTCAATGCAATAGAAAGTGCAACAAACAAACACCCAGTCTGTATGTTACTGGCCTTTTTAGTCTAAAGGGTCCAGTTGGATTCATGTTCGATCCAACCCAGCCATACACCAACATTATCCAAAACTCTAGTGGGTATACCAAAAGGACAATATCAATCCAAGGTTTCTGGAGCTATAGAAGTTTTGTCAAATGGACGCCCATAGATCAAGTTATGGTTGAAAGAACAGAAAGGGGTCGAAGATCGTCTAGGTCTTTTCCGACTCGGTCAGCCCGACCTAGCCCGACCAGGACCAATCCGGGTCTCTCCATGGGTCTAACCTGGTCCATGGGATCATACCCATCCTACTAGGTCTGGCTCGGCCCGCCGGGTCCGGCCCGGCCTGCCGTTATGGCCTGGTCCGTGGTGCGGCCTACACTGGGCAGCCCACGCTGGGCGGCCCACAGGTGGCCCACGGCTAGACGGCAGCACGATGGCGTCTGTTCTAGCCACCTCCCAAGGGGGAGGCTCCCCCTGTGTACCACGAATAGCCTAGCTGTTTAGGTTGGGTGGCTAACCGAAAGGCGCCACATGGCGTCGGCGGCTTGCAGGCGGGACCCAGGGGTCCCCCATGGCTCCTCAGCTGGGGAGACCTCCTCTTAAGCACAATCACGCTTTGAACCACCTCCGGAGGCCGGTAGTGAGTCGGCCTCCCACCCTACAACCGCTACCTCATGACGCTGCCCTTTCAAGCCCGGAGGAGCAGATGCTCGCCGCCGCCCCCTTCACGCGGCCGTCCACCGCCCTTCCTCCGCCACGATTGAAAGGCCCTGACCCTCCTTCAGTGGCGCGGTTTAACTGATTCCATCATCACATCCAGTCAGAGTTCCATCCACTGCTCCTCAGTCCTACAGGCGCTGGTCACTGGCACCGGTCGTTGGTGAAGTTCCTCGGGTCACCGGGTGTGCCCCGGGGGCCCGATCTTCATTCTGAAGACTCCCACACTCATCTTGGGACGTCACCATTGATTGAAGACCACCATGTTATAGATTATATCAACCCAAATACAAGCCTCAAAGAACAAAAAAATCAACAATGGTTACGGAGGGGTCAGGCTGTGTTCGTTTGGCTTACACCCTTCTCTTTAGAATGGTAGTAGGTGACATTGTTGTTCATCAATCAAGAAGAATGAAAAGAGCAGGGTAAGGGGTATACAAAAAAATCCCTACCTCGAAGATTCATTGATTTTGGTGAGGAGAGGGAAAGACGGATGTTTTTTTGTCATTGTTTAATACATTCATCCTAGTAGATCCTTTGATGGAGTTCCTCATTAGAGAAATCTTCTTAGAAGGAGAAGAGTTCTTCCTCTAAGGGGGTTTCATATAGTACAATCTTCTACCATGCTTCTTCTCCATAAAAAACCAAGAGCCCAATTAAGGTGATAAAGAGCCTCCTCCTTAATTGATAGGTTTAATGAATTAATTTAGTGAATTCATTAAATGTTAGGGGTTTGGCACAATTAATCAAAATGGTTGAAGAGATCAGGTGGTCTCCCCTGAGATTTAAAAATAATTAAAATGTTAAATAAAATTAAAGTTCCTTTTTTTACTTCCACTCATTTTTTATTTTCCCATGATAGGTGGAAAAAACAATCTTCCACCCATGACCAAATTATGCTGAGGTGAGGGTCTCCTTAAGAAACTGCAGGCACTGTGAGATCAATGTTTCCCTCATATTTAAATTCTGAGCACCGATTCAGAAGATACAAAAAACCGCTCACACACTTACTGAAATTACATAATAAACTCTAGAAAAACATTTTGGGCTCTCCAGGCCTCATAATAAAGTACGTTCAGAAATTATAGACTCAAATATTTCCATATATTTAATAAAATACATTGAATTTTCAGGTCTTTACAATCTCCCAATCTTAAGGAATTTCTTCCTTGAAATTCATATCACAAAATCTTGGAGAAAAAGTGGGGGTACTGAGCACAAATCTGAGCATCCTCATCCAATGTGCTCTGCAAGAAGTTCCCTTGAGGCCAATGTACATGAACCAAGGGTATTGATCATCCACTGAGGACTCTCTTCTATCGATCATTAATCTCCACATGAATCTCAGAAAACGATGCCCCATCATTGATGTCATGCTCGTCCCAGTCAAATATGTGAGTAAGATCATGCATGTATCTCCTCGGCTCAGATACAGGAAAATTTCATGCACCTGGTGCAACTGAGTGAGAAGTGCTAGGTGGAAATCCACCTCTCCAACTCTATTGAGAACCTGAAAGGGTCCGATGAACCTAGGAGATAACATGCCGCCCTTGTCCAATCTATGCAAACCTCATCGGGGTGAGACCTGTAGAATGACGTGGTCACCATCCTTGAACAACAGAGTTCTCTGCCTTCTATTGGCATAAGACTTATGCCTGGTCTGTGTAGTCTTCATAAACTTTTGGATTATATACACATTCTCCATGGTGGCTCGTACCATCTCTGGTCCCACGAGTGCTAACTCCACTGGGTCAGTCCAACAGAAAGGTGATATGTAAGGTCTGTCGTACAGAGCCTTTAATGGTTCCATCCCAACATTGGAGTGATAGATATTGTTGTATAAAAACACCACTAAGGGCAATTGATCCTCCCAACTGTGACCGATGTCAACCAAGAAAGCACACATCATGTCCTTGAGGTCTAAATGGTCTGCTCAGTTTGGCCATCCATCTAAGGATGGAAGGCGGTGCTCAAATGAAGTTGCATCCTGAAAGCCTTCAGCAACCCCTTCCAAAGATGAGATGTTAAATGTGCATCAAGATCGAAGAAAATTGTCAAGTTTAATCAATTTATCCACACAATATTATGCACAAAAAGGTGTCCCAAGTTCACTATTGAGCCCTACTCTTTGATCGGTATGAAGTGGGCCGACTTGGTAAGTCGGTCAACGATCACCCAGATAGAATCATGACCCATGGATGTAAGTGGATATTATATCACAAATTCCATCAATATTTCATCCCACTTCCACTATGGAACCTATAAAGGATGAACAATGCCTGCTGGTACCTATTGCTGCACCTTCACCTGATGACGAGTGAGGCACTGAGAGACAAATGTTGCTACTTCTTTCTTCATTCCTAGCCACCAATGCTCTCGTCGGAGGACCTAGTGCATCTTCACCACACCGGTATGTACCTCTAGAGGGTATGTATGGTACTCCCTCAACACATCCTCACAAAGCGTCACTAGTACCATGGTACATCCTATGAAAAGGATGACATGCTTCTAACATTCAGAAAATCCAGCAGGTGCATGTTTTGTGAATATCTGAGCATGTCGAGACTCGTAGTCAGTGTCTCCACACTGTGCCTCCCTGACTCTGTGAAGGAGTGGGAGACTGACTATAAGAAACTGAAGAAATTTTGAACCATATCGATCGACAAAGGATATCTTCAAAGTGGCCAACTACTCCCTCACCTCACTTTGCAGCTGTATACCAGATCTCAGGCTAAGTGCATCTGCTTTAATGTTACCCATCCCAGGTGTATAGACTATCTCGAATTCATAGTTCTAGAGGATCTCAAGACAATTTTGTTGTCTCTGGTTTAGGTCCTTATGAGAGAATATATGCCTGAGAATCTGGTGATCAGAGTAGATTGAAAAATACTCACCCATCAGATAGTGTCTCCATGTCTTCAAAGTGAAGACTACATGTGCTAACTCAATGTCATGGGTAGAGTAGTTCTGCTCATGTTGTATCAGTTGTCTCGAAACTTGTGTGATAACTACTGGCTCCTACATTAGGACACATCTTATCTTGGCCCCTGATGTGTCATAGAAGATTATGTACACAATTCCCTCCTCTAGAAGCCTCAAGATGGGGGCACTATTCAACCTCTACCTCAGCTCCTGAAAACTCCTCTAGAATCTCTCCAACCACACAAAGGGTTTCCCCTTCTTCATCAACGTTGATAAAGGTGATGCAACTCTGGAGAAATCTGGCACAAATCATCAGTATTATCCAGCCAAAACCCATGAAACTTCATACCTTCATCACACTCCTGGGTGGCTCCCAAGCAAGTACCACCTCAATTTTCTCTAGATTCACTCCAACTCCAGCCTTCGAGATGACATGTCATAGAAAGTGAAAATATTAGATCTAGACCAAACACTTCGAGATCATACCATAAATCTAGTGCTATCAGTGTGTGTACACAACTACCTGGAAATGATAAGAATTTCCTCCCCCATAGCCGAGTAGAAACGATTGTTGTTGATGAAGACTACTACAAAGTGATCAAGGTATGGCTGAAAGATCATGTTCATGAGTCCCAGGAACACTGCTGTAGTGTTCTTCATGCCAAACGCCATAAAAAACTCATAATGGTCGTACTAACATCTGAAAGTCGTCTTCTACACGTCCTCATCTCAAAATTTGAGCTGGTGATAGCCTAACCTGAGCTCTATTTTCGAGAACCATCATGCTCCTTTCAGTTGATCAAAGAGTACATCAATCCTCAAAAGTGGTTACTTTTTATTCACAGTAACCTAGTTCAGGCACTGATTGTCAACACGAAGTCTCAAGCTTCCATCCTCTTTATTGGCGGACAAAATTAGGGCTGCCCAAGACGAAACACTGGGTTGGATGAACCCCTTCCCCTGAAATTCCTCATGTTGTACCCTCAGCTCACAAAGCTCTGTGGGAGACATCCAATACACTGTTGTTTAATAAATTTCATCCCTGTGTGCAAGTGAATGTAAAAGTCCACCTCCCTATGATTAGGTAGACCCAGAACATCATTAGGGAAGACATCTGTGTACTGGTCCACCACTACAGGATAACTCGATCTCTCCACATCAACTGCTCTGAGGGTAAGACTAGACATCTAATGAGTGATCTGCTGCACTCTCCTCTTGTTAAGTCCATCATGTGCTGAAAAGGCTCCAATATCACCGGTGAAGGTAATCCTAGTCCCATCCTCGCGGATACACTGCACTTTTTCCTAATGCAGTCGATCTGGTCATGGACTGAAGATAACCACTCCATACCCAAGATGATGTTGTAAGGCCTCGACGCCGCAATTAGAAATCCTAGCTAAACCTCTCTCCTCCTAGAGTAAGATCACCCTAGAGGCACCAGTGTTTACTCGCCGAATCATATCCCTTAAAAATCTCTAGCCATAAGGATCGAGCCAACGACTCCACTAGAATCTATGAGATCAGAATGAGGGCAGTGGCAATAAAAGAATGACTAGGACCTATATCTATAAGTACTACAACTAGGGTAGAGTAGACAAAGATCATACCAAGTATCATCTCCAAGGCACCGTGGTCGTAGGCCTCAGCTGCCTACAGCTTGGCTCGCCCCTATCCACCTGCTCCCTGTGGTTGGGGTGGACCACTAGGTGGTGGTGGCGGTAACACCACGAATCGTCGCAAACTACCAACTTCATGGACAGCTCTTTTTCAATGTCCACCTACTCCATGCGGACCTCCTCAGTTGAACTTGTGTCTTTTCTTGGGTGGTCCTTCAACCATCTAATGATCATTCGTATGGAAGTTCAGGCAGTCACAATTTATGGGACACTGCCCGCTGCATGCGTAACACTGTCTGCTCCTCACATGACTGGCTTTGTCTCGGGTGCCCCGCACAACCGAACTTGATTCCTATAGTCGTCCACCTGTAGGATTGGTCGTATTTAACGTCTGTGACATCTATCTACTGCCAACTGATGAAGACTCCACTACGTGATGCCTGGTGGTGGGTCTTACTGCTGGTAACTGCATATCCAGAAAACTCTCCACTAAGAGGGCTTACACTAACACCCCCGCCTGTGTCGGGATTCAAGGAGAAATCATTGAAGCCTTGATCACCTTGCTGAGTCCCTACTCGATGTTTTGAGCCTTGAAGAATGGGCCCTGCATCATATCATTGGAGTAGAACGACAGGTCGGTGAACCACACTGAGTACTGAGCCATAGTCGTGCTGCCCTGCTACAAATGAAGAAGCTCTTATATGCGCACTGTGTGAAGGGTCGCTGGGACAAAAATCATCCTGAAAAAAGATCTCAAAGTCTTCCCAAGGAAGTTTCAATTCATTGTGAACTTGTATCATCAAACTCCACCATCTTCTTGCTGCCTCCTGTAGAAGACTGGCGGCAAGGATCACCATGAGATCAGCTGGTGTCCTTACCAGTCGAAAGACTCTCACCACGACCTCCAGAAAATCATCATCCGCCTCTGGGTCTCTCTCACTGCTAAATGTAGGTGGACTCTAAAGCTGGAACTTGTGAAATGCACTCAATTATCATGCACTCTCTAATTCTTGGAATGGTTTCATTGGTGGCCCAATGGGTTATGGTACCGCCGGTGCCTGCCATAGGTTTCCCTCACTAAGGTCGATTGATTCCGGTAGGGTCTTCTCCTCAAGCTACAAGTAGATACACCAAATTCCATGAAGTTCCATGAAGAAATATATTCAATGGACCTCCATGTAATAGGCGTCTCAACGTAATCGATAGTGCATCAAACAGAAGCCCGTTCTATAAGTTATTGGTCTATTTAATCCCAATGGCCAGGTTGTATTCGTGTTTGATCCAACCCGACCATACCCCAAATTTATCCAAAAATCTTATGGGGTATTCCAAAAGGACCATTTCGATTCAAGGTTTTTTGTGCCAAAGACAGTTAATCAAATGGACGACCGTATCTCAGGTAATGATCAAAAGAGCGGAAATGGTTCAAAGCTGGTCTGGGGCTGGTCCGACTCGTCCTCGGCCTCCAAACCCGGTTCGGGTCTACCTGGCCCAATCCATGTCTGTCTTGGGTCTGACCCTGTCTGTGGGGTCCAAACCGGCCTGCTGGGTCCAGCTCGCGTTGGGTGGCCCACAGGAGGCCCGCGGCCGGGCGGCCCCGCGGTCGGGTCCACCCTAGCCAACCCCAAGGGGGACGCTCCTCCTGAGTACCCTAAATGGCCCAACCATTTCTGTTTGCTGGCCAACCGAATGGCGCCACGTGGCACTGGCGGCTGGCACGCGAGGCCCAAGGGGCGTGCTCGGCTCATCAGCTGGCCAGATGGCCAACCCACCTCTGTGGTGCGGTTGTGCACTACGCCTCCTCTGACGGACAATAGGGAGTCAGCCACCCCTGCCTCCGTGGCCTCGTGTCGCAGCCCTTGCAATCCCAGTGGCGTGGTGGCGCGCCGTAGCCCCCTTCACATGGTCGATCATGCGCTGGCTGCTGCACATGCTCTACCATGGCCGACGGGCTGCGACCCTCCTCCGGTGGTGTGGTCTCTCCGCCGCCGTCATCATGGTCAACTACCACTCTCGAGCCGTACCGGCATCGGGTGTTGGTGACATTACTTATGTTATAGGGTGCGCCCCAGGGGGCCAATCTTCATTCTAAAGACTCCCGCACTCATCTCGGAACATCACCATCAATTTAATACCACCACAGTCAGGATTCACTCACCCCAAAAAAAGCCACTGAGAACACAAAAGTCCACAAAGGTTATGGAGGGTTCTGGATGTGTTCGTTTGGCACACACCCTCCGCGTTAGAACGGTAGCAAGTGGCATAGTTGTTCTTAAATCAAGAAGAATAAAAAGAATGCGGTAAGGGGTATACAAAAACAACAATTTTTAACTCGAAGATTCATTGACATTGTTGAGGAGATGGAAAGATGGATGTCAGTTCTTCATCATTGAAGACATTCCTCATTAGAGACCCTTCGACGGTGTTCTTCGTTAGAGAAATGTTCATCGAAGGAGAAGAGTTCTTCCTCTTAGGGGGGTTTCCTCCAACAAGATCCTCCACCAAGATTCTTCTCCAGAAAAAACCAATATCCCCATCAAGGTGATGAATGGACTCCTTCTTAATTTATAGTTTTAATGACTTTATTTAATGAAGTCATTAAATGATGGTGGTTTGGAACAATTAAAAAAGGGTTGAAGAGATCGGGTGGTCCCCACCGAGAATTCAAAAGAATTGAAAAGCTAAATAAAAATAAAAATACATTTTTTTATTTACACTTTTTTTTATTTCCCCATGATGGGTAGAAAAAACTATCTTCCACCCACGACCAACTACAGCCAATGTGACGGTCTCCTTAAGAAACTACCGGTGTTGCGAGATTAACCGTGCCATCAGATTTCAATTCTGAACACTGGTTCAAATTTTACAATAACCCACTCACACACATACTGAAAGAACTTAAGAAACTTCAGAAAAAAAAAATTGTGCTCTCCAGGCCTCAGAATCATGAACCATCAGAAACTGTAGACTAGAATATTTCCATATAATTTAAAAATATACATGGAATTTATGTGTCTTTAACAATTATATAATTCTTATGACATTATAGTAAAGCAAGAGAAGAAGAGAACAGTGGAGCAAGAGATAGATAAAGGAAAAAAGGGAAAAAAAGATTTTCCCTTATGTGATAATTCTGGGAAGAAACACCCGAGTATTTGGAAAAAAAGAATGAGAGTTTTCTACAAATGTGGATAAAAAGGTCACCAGGATCTTGAATGCATGGGAAAGAAAGATTTTTTCAATGTTTAATGATAAAATTATATATGAATGTTAAATTATGCAAATGGATCTCCTAAGAACCAAGGAAACATTCCTCAGAAAAGGCCATGTGAGCAAGGGAAAGCTTATGTTTTTACTATAGTTGAAGTGGAATAATTAAGGTACTTCTATTTTTGGATCCAAGAATTATATTATGGTTATAAGAAGAATGTGGTACATAAAAGGATTCTACTACAGTACATTTCATTTTAATTAAGGTCTTAATATGATGAAGTTATTCATATTTTCATTGTGTGAAAATAAGAGCAACATTACGTTGTTTGGGGAATCTAATATTTCAATTGATTTTGGAATTTAGAGACTTTTTAGAGAGATTTTGGACAAAAGTATTATTGATAACTAAAGTTGTAATGGATTAAAATTGAAATTGTATTCTATTTTTTATGGTTAAAATATTTCTTAAGATTGTTTTGGGATTATTATAAAAGGGACAACCCGGAGGTCAGGCGACAACATGTCGCGTCTGGTAAGGCCCCGAGACTTGAACCCGCAACCGAAGGGTGACAAGGGTGCATCACCTACTAGTGGCCTACGTGATGTCCTGGTCAGTATAGTGTAGTTTTTTTAAATGGGTTGTTAGATGAATTATAAATTCATATTTTCAACCCTGTACTATTAGGATAAATAGAAAATTGTATAGTTCTATTATCTATTAGAGTGAAAGATGGGTTTGCAGTAAAAATTAGTTAACATATAGAACTATACTTGTCAAGTATTTATTTATTTTTTACTTAATATATGATGAAATTAATTCATAACCTTTAGGGAAAGTATATTAAAACCAAAAAAGTTTTATCTTAATACCCTATGTTTTGTTGAACTGATATTATTTTAAATCATCATAGATTTAGGGATTTGAGGCTCTCAATTTACTATTAACTTGTTTTTGATTGATGAACTCAATCAATACCTATAAATATTTACATTTTTCCTCTAACTATAATTGCCTCCAATGATCTCCTATTCGAAATCCTAATTTTGTGGTGAATTTTTTATTTCTCTTTCCCTCTTCTTAGGACTAAAATTTATTAACCCTATTTTCGATGTTGGTTTTCCACAAAGGTATTTTCTATTTTTTTTAACCTTTTATTTTCAATGAACAATTACAAATTGTGAGGACAAAATTTATTGATGGAGGGAAAAATGTAACACCCCATGCTTCCATGGTATGTTTCTCTTTGAATAGTACAATAGTGTTCGATGTACGCAATATTATGTTCAAGCACACCATGACCTATCAAAAAAGTCATTTAAAAAAAGATTATGAATTTTAATAAACACATTTTGAATTATATATATTTCCCATATAATTTTAACATCCATATTTTTTGTTTCTTAGCCATAATATAATGAAAAATTCAATTTTTCAGATTAAAGAAGTTTTTTTAAAAAAATGCTGTTTTCCACATTTTAATAGAGAACTCTTTTTAAATCCAATATTTGGAAATTTTATATATTCAATTTGATTAAATTAAATTCTTTTTTAGAATAAAGAAACAAAAATTTAGTTTGGAATTTTTTTTGTTTTTCTGATAACATCCATATTTTGATGAATAGTGAAACATACTAAATTATAATTGAAAACAACATTTTTAATTAAAATAATTTATAGTGTTAAATTATAAAATTAAATGGTTTTGAAGTATAATTAGATTATATTTTTATCATTCAATCCAATTTTTCTAATTATAAGTAATTTTACTTTTTAATTGGACATAAACACATATCAACCTTTTGATAGTTTTTACTTTTATAAAACTCACTTTCTAGTTTTGACAATGGGAATTAATTTTAAATTATTTAATGAAACTTATATGTTATTAATCTGGTAAAATAGATATCATTTTTTGATTTGGAATATCAAAATTATCTTAGGGATAATTTGTTGTATTTTTTTGAAAACATACAATTTTTGTCGAATAGTGAAAAAACTACTTTATTGATTAGGACCCACTTTTTATTTAAATAATTATTTATTGTATTTGAATTTATTTTATGTCAAAATAGATATATAGTACCTATATATGTTCAATTTAATTCATTGGAGTCATTTTATAATAAGTTTATACATATAAATTTTTATTGAACTTTTTACCGTCTTTTACCCACCTTATAGGCACACTTACAAATTTTAATTAACCTAATTTTACCACTTCTATGAATTAAATTTAAAAAATTTAAGAGACACATTTGAAATCAGTATGTAAAATTTTTTTCAACAAGATGAAAATATTATTTGGTGAATGGTAACATTTGACTTTTATTCCGCATGATTAAAAGTAGATAAACTAATTAAAGTTAAAAATGATTTTATAATTACCCTTACACATGTCATAATTCTATTAGATAAGTGTAATTGTACCAAAAAAACTTAGGAATAAAATATGATTTTTTTGGTCCACTTGGATTATAATAGGACATTTATTATTATTTTATTTAAAGAATAGTTAAACGTGTTAAATTCAATGTTCAATAACTAAAACATTTATAATATAATTTTATACAAAAGATAAATAAAAATAAAAATATTAATTAAAAAATAAAAATATTTCCTACATATTTCTATTTTATTTATATTTATTATAAATTATATAATTAAACTTATTTATGACACAATTATGATGTATTAATTACTTTAATATTGAAAGATTAAAATAATTGATATTATAAATAATAAAATAAATGTAAATTTAGACTTTTCATAAATTCAACAAGTATTCTAGGTTAATATTAAATTCTAGGGTTGACTAAATAAATTTTTTTCAAAGTAATAAATATTTATAACTTTCACAAAAACAAAATACCAAATAGTGTCAAAATTGGCAAAAATGAGTCTTTAAAACAAATACTATATTATTAATTGATATAATATTCTTAAAAATCAATGGTCTAAAAAATGGAAAAATATAAGGTTATATATATAAATAATGAACGAATTGGGGTACTCTTGGCTTTTTATAGTTGTTTTATTAACCATTTATTATAATAATACAAGAATACATTGGAAAAGATAAACTATTTATCTAAGAGTTAAATATAAAAGATAGAGTTAATATGGTAACCTAAACGTGTCTAAAACCTATTGGTTGATAGTATTTAGAACCATACTCACCTTATCTTAGAAACTAATAAATTTTGTGTCATTTTAAACCTAAAATGATTTTGTAATAAAATAATATTTCAAACATTTCCTATAGTGACTCTCACCTCTCTTATAAAAGGGTACTTCCCCTTTCTGTCAAAATCACACCACCGAATCCATTTGTCTCATCCAACCTCTGCCAAAATCTCCACCAAACTTTCATCACATCAACCTATAGGCCTAATATTGAGTACAAATCAAACCTATTGTCCCCTTATGTTCAAATTACAAATAATCACCCAAAGAAGAGGTAATTATTTTATCACTTATTTCAAAGTTCTTTTCTTCTTTCGCATTATATTATATTGTTATTTACATACCAAAATAATAAATCTAGTACCTTATACGTACTGTGATGTTATTATAAATATGGTATAACCACCCTTATTATTCTATCCATCGTATGAATGATAATGTCACCATGCATGCGTACGTAAGGCTTACCGTCTCCATGCCATAATGTAATTTGTTATTCAACACTGTGTTATTTGAATGGGTATAATGATGAGTAATATATATATAAATAATGAAAATAATATCCTAATTTCTCAGTAAAATTAATATACTATCCAATTCCACAACCTTTAATCATTATGTAAAAGATATCTTTTCTTGTGTGTACCTATGTCGTACCATCCCGACGACGCGATAAGATTCATTTCCACGTTCACCATTCAATGATGATTAAAAAAAATATTATTATTTATTTATTAATATATGACATAATAATTCCAATGAATATATATATATATGTGTGTGTGTGTGTACTTACATATATCTTATTCACTTACTTACGTTCAATAGGATATGAAAATGGATACTGCATTTATGCGTACGTACGACCTACCATCTCCATAAATGGTCTTTTACATTTCATATATCTATCTATTATTAATATTTATATTCAAAATATATATGATATATAAATTATGTTTTATATTATGTAAGTTTTTAAACCATGATCTAAATGATACGATCAATAATGACATGTTAAAACACGTAGGATAATGAAAGCGATTATAACCTGAAATATTAATTTGACATGGAAATAATTATTAAATGGGTATAATAAAGTCATAAATGAATAATGAATGATATAATAAATAAGAATATGGTTCTATAATAATTTAATAACACACTATGGTCATTATACAAGAGGTTAAATGTACCCTCGATCAAATGAAAGTGCAAGATAAGTGTTAATTCTTCAATATCATTATTATCCGAGATAGTTTTCAGGGAAATATTTGGTATCCATGTCCTTCATTCATAAAAGACAATTAAAAATGATTATTTTAAGGTCCTATTTATCTAAAAAATCATTTTAAATGTTTTAAATATTTATTTTTCAAAATATTTCTCATTAATGTCCATGCTTTCAAAATGGATTTAAGGATTTATTGATATCTACAAGATTATTTATAAATGTTAATTCCGTTCAAATGTTTCAAAGTGGTACGAGACACTATGATTCAAAAATATATTTTAAATGACATAAATGTATGACTTTAAAATGATTTCACAAAAAGATATATTCCTCTCAAAAAGTTTTACTGGTAATTTTTAACTAAGTCAACATCTTTTACTGAATATTATTCTTGATTAATGTTGAATTATTATAATAAAATCTTCATATTTTATTTCCTGAGTTAGGATATGTTTTAATGTGTATGTGATATTTTTTTACCCTTCATGGTTTTTATTTAAATTATTTACATTTAGTATTCTAGTTTTAATATGAATATTTAAATTATGATTCAATATTTTCATATGAGTAATGAAGTAGACTTAGTAAGTAATGGATGTAGCCTGTTATAGCCCCCCTGATGCATTGGTAGGTCTCCGGAGACAAATTAGTGTCTTGGTAGAAGTCATTGAAAAAAAAATATTTGTAGTCTTTTCACGAGGCCTTGACTATGTGGTAATGATGTCCAACATTAGGCGTTCGTTCATTATAAAATTAATTATTATATGTCATTATTCGACTAGTAGAATATCTATGTGCATGTTTATGTGGTAATTTTTGATTTATTTTCTCTACATTATTTTGATGTTTATTTTTAAAAAGATATTTTTTTATTACAAATATTTCCCTAATTGTTTATAGCTTCCACTCAATTATTTACCCTTGTTGAGCATCTGAGCTCTCCCCTTTCTTATGTTTTGTTTTCTAAGGATTCCATGAAGTGTATTATGTTTGATATGTTGTGTTAAGCTTGGATAATAATGGCATTACCAAAGTATTATTTATGTTGTGTTTTATGATTTAATGTGTAATATAACATTCATGTATGTAATCTATTTTCCCAGAATGCTAAATTGGTCGGTCTTTTGGAAACGGATTCCTTGTAATCATTCCAATGTATTAAAATAATGCACCGATACTAGGCTTTTGGAGTTGGGGAGTTACAAAACAAATAGTAGTAATAGTTGAATTTAGACCTCAAGCACTCACTCTAAGATTGAAATTTGATGTGGGTATGAAGTAGAATTAATTGATTCATAGAACCCATGGGAAATCTATAGGTGTAACATTTATACACATGAATGTATCCTGAATAAGATGTTCTTGTTGTGGAAATATTGGTCACTCAAAAAAAATTGTTCCACAACAAAGAGGTATCGAAGGGAACATGACCAATAGAGGTAGTCATACTGAGCTCAACATTACGGGTCATCATTTGATGGTCAATGTTTTAGGTGTGGAGAAATCAAGAACATGAAAAGATATTTTTCGTCAATAATACAAATGAATGTGCTAAAGAAGACCAAGGATGGTTATAATCAGCAGAAAAATGTATCATCAAATTAACTAAAAATGGAAATTTTATTTACATCTCAACAAGATGACATTGGTCCATCATATTCCAAGTAATTTTAAGAGTATAAATCCATACTGGGTATGAATTCAGAAACAAGGATCAAAATGAAATGATCTGAGTAGGCAGTGGTTGCAGATATTGTGTTCAAGGGATCATATCACATCATGCTATGGATTATTGAGAGTAGATGAACCTCCCATATGAATGGAAATAAGGATTTGGTTATGGGAATCAATTACTATAAATTAGGTATCATACTATTAGGTAATTATGAAGTATTAAAAATAATTGGCTTTAGGAATGAAAATTTTGGGGGGGAAACATGAGATTTGAAGATGCCTTGGTGGTTGAAGGTCTTAGTCACAACATATTAAGAGTTAGTCAATTGTGTGACTCAAGATATAATATAATATTTTCCATGAAATTATGTATCCTCAATGAAAAACTTGGTGTTGATATATTTTAGGGAAAGCATACAAAATTAAATCTCAACCTCATAAGTAGAGAGGAATATTTGTTCTTTCTGTCCAAGGAAAAAAGAAAACATGTTATGACATAAACGTCTTAGCCACGTGATCTAGTCATCATTGGAATATGTCATGAAATATGATGATTGTTGAGATATCTCTAGATTATTATGTGATCATACACATATAGGTGATGCCTGTAAATATGGGAAGATCATTTGAAAGACATATGAGGAAAAATATAAAGGGTTAACAAGATTGCTTGAGTTGGTTCATATTGATGTGTGCGGGAAAATTACACCAACAGATTTTGATGGGAGAAGATATTCTGTTCTAATAATTGATGACTATAGCAAAATGGAATGGGTACCAATCATTACCCGCAAGTATGAGGTGTTCAGTTTCATTAAAATATTTTGACGAGAATTGGAAAATATTATAGGTTAGAAAATACAGAAGATCCAAATAGATAATGGAACAAAGTTCAATAATAGAAAATTGGAGGACTATCTTGAGATACATGGGATAAGTCATTGAGATTCAGTGGTAAAAACTCCACAATAGAATGGAGTAGATGAGAGAGGAAATCAGATTGTCAATAACATGGCTCAGAAAATGCATATTGAGGAATATCTTCCAGAAAATGTTTTGAAATAATAATGGATAACAGCTTTCTACACATCAAACAAAGAGTTTCTATGTATAAACGAAGAGAAGACTCCATATGATCTATGGTATAAAAATAATATGTCATTAACGTAAATTCAAGTTTTCAAATGTAAGTGTTACATTTTGAAAAAATAGAATCATAGGAAGGTTAAATCCCTTGGAGATAAATGGATATTTCGTGGATTCTCAAAGAAAAAAAGAATATTATTATATCAATGAGTAGCTAGGAAAGATAGTTGAAATCCATGATGTATCTTTAGTAGAGAATGAGTAGAATATTTAGATAAAACATGATCAGTCTCAGGAGGATATTAATGAAGAGATAAGCAGATCAGTGGATGATTATATTCTAGAGGCTCATTCAAAAGAATACTCAGATGATGATATCGATGAGGTTAAATTAGTATTTACCCACAGACTACAGAGAAGATATGAAATTGATATAAAAAAATATTTGGTGATCAGATAGCACTAGTTCATACAAGGAGGATGAAGAGTCTACAAAAAGTATCATACTAATCATATGTATATCCTAAATGGTATGATGAAGTAGCTAGTGATGAGAGTTGTGTTCAGGCTATGAAGAAAAGATTGTCCAAATTATGATGAATTAGACATGGGATATTGTATTCTGACAGACAGACAAGATTTTCATCTAGATGAAATGGGACGTTCATAACAAGATTAATGATGATGGTGTGGTGATTTGAAACAAATCACAGCTAGTGTGAAAATGTTACTCCTATATTGAAGGAATTGATGTTGATGAAACATTTTCACATTTTTCAAGGATAGAGACAATCATATTGTTCTTGGTCAAATGAAATGAAAATAAAGTTCAATGTATTCCATATAGGTGTCATGTCTACATTTATAAATGGAATTCAAGAAGTCGAAGTTCATATTGAGCATTCATATGGTTTTCTCATTCACGAAGGTTAGAACAAGGTTTTTTGACTGAATATGGTTTTATATGGTTTGAAGCAAGCACCAAAAGAATGGCATTCAAGGATAGATCAATTTTTGGAGAAGCCTAGTTTCTGGATTGGTGGAGTTGATTATAATATATATACTAACCATGATAGTAATCAAGGTATGATGGTGCTGGTATATATCGATGACATAATTTTGGAAGATCAGATGATGTGAAATGTAGTAAGTTTTCTGAATTTAGGAAAATGGAGTTTGAAATGTCAAATTATTGGTGAACGGATGTTTTTCCTTAGTCTATAGGTGATATAAGGAAATAATGGTACATTAATTTCTCTATCCAAATATTCCAATAATATTTTCATATGGCCTATAATGGATAATTAAAAGGAGATGAAGACACTGGTGTCTACCCAGATGAAACTATCTTGGGATGGTGAAGGAAAAGGTATCATTGTAACATAAAACGTACAGATAATTAAAAGTCTATTATAGTTAACTCTGACCTAACCGGATATTGTTTTCTTCACTTGTCAAGCATCATAGTGTTAATGTAATCCCATGGAAATACAAATTATTTCATTATAAAATATTACATCGATATATGAAGGAAACTGTGGATTTTAGTATGATGTATAATGATAAATATCAACCAGTGTTATTGGGATATACATAATACAATTGAGATGGAGCAACAGACTATAGAAAATAAACATAAGGAGGATCTTTCTATCTTGGTGGATTTTTTATTTCATGGATAATAATGAATCAATATTTCATTTCATTAGGCACCAAAAATAAGAATATATTTTGGCCACTCAAGCATTCATGCAGTTATTGTGAATGAAGTAGTTGCCTGAAGATATGGGAGTTGATGTGAAGTCTCTAATCAAGATCCATTGAGATAATTAAATGATATAAATCTTTAAAAAAATCCAATCCATCACTTAAGTACAAATTATATTGAAATAAATTATCATTATAATAAGGAGAAGCTCAGACAAGGTCTTGTGAAGTTGGAGTATGTGGTAACAGAATAACAAGTTGTAGATATTTTGACAAAGTCCTTAACAAATGAAGTATTTGAAAGGCATCGACTAGATCTTGGAATTTCGTAGAATCCCCATACATAAAAAGAATGGATGTGTCCCCCCCCCCACCCTAAGGTATGGTGTGTTTTTACTTAATGTATTAATCCATGACTTATACCATGTTGCATACCTCAAAGGAATAACCATCAGGTTCGTTGATAAAGTGGGTGAAATTGTGCTATTAAAAGGGATAAAATGTCTTAGTTAATAAATGGGGATACGTTTCTAGGTGTAGTAGTGAGATAAGTGATGTTTAAGGTGTTAGGGAGATCGTTGACGTATGGGGAGTATCAAATCTGACGATGCTAGATGCGTTTGATCAAAAAATACATATCAAGAGACCTCATTTTTTTGATGAATGTAAAAATGTGTTGTTGGAATGGAATAACATGATTCATTGAATAACTTTTCATTACACACTCTTTTCTCATAATGAGCATGGATTTTGTAGTCTTAGAGTGTTTGTTGAGTAAATCCTTCATCACTATCTTAATTTCAAGAAGATAATGCTATAAAAAGTTAAAAGAATCTCTAATGAGATGTCAAATTATGAAAGTATTGTAAGAAAACCCATATGGGTATATTTTTGGGAAATAATATCTCAAGTTGTTCTCTTGGTATGTTTTTGGTGTGATTTTATTTCTTGATAAAGCTATGTGAACATGAATAAGTGTGGTTGGTGTTTTCCGAACATGAGTTTAAGGTAGGGATTCTTCCCAATGATTACCAACTTTTTGGGCCTCAAAATTAGGGATTTTTTTTGGAAAAGGAAGATTTATATGTAGGAGTGAACAGTATTCATACCATGGTGTATAGTTTTTTGATTGCATATGAGGAATGAAAAATGGTTTATGGAATGAAAAATGGTTCGTGGGGAGGCTCATGGTTCGTGGAAGGTGAACTGTTCACGAAAGAAGTTCACAGGATGGCCTGTGATATAAGGAATTCTAGCAGTATGGATGATGGATTTTTGTTCACAAGAATGAGGTAGTGATTTGATAATCCAAGAAGGGTGCCGTTTTCAAAAACAAAAGGTTTATTTGGGTAGCTGTGAAGGAGGAAAGGAAGTATACAGGGCACATACAGTCGAATGGTTCATGGAAGAAAGATGATATCCAGTGAAATTTGTACCACACTGATGATTTGTTAAATCTATGATTAGCATATTTTATGGAACTATTTTTTTCATATACGTAAAACTAATCCCAACATGATGTAAATATATTTTCACAATAAACCATCTTTTCTCCAAAAATTTGGCTTAGATAGAAGGTGGTTCATGAGGAAGGATTATGTGAAGGGTGAAGTAGTTCGTGGATGTAATTCCCCAAAAGGGTGTTTGTAGATAACTATAGAACTTAAAAGAAGAAGTGTTCCATGGAAGATTTATTTTTTGGAAGAAGGAATTCTGCATAAATAGAAGTGGTATGTGGAAGTGGTACACCAAAATAGTATGTGGGAGCAGTTTGTTAAGGATGTACTTGGAGGTGGTATGTTTTGGCAGAAGTGGAGGCAGTTTACAAAAGAGGTGATCTGTAAAGCATACCCACTATTCAATTCTGGGAATAGGCAACGTGGTTTATAGAGAACTCCTGGAATCCTGAAAATTCATTAAAACAGTTCGAAAAAGTAATTTCTGTTAAGAAACAATATAAAAAAAGTGGATTTTATCTACGGGTGAAAAGGGACTTCAATATAGCATATATATATATATATATATATATATATATATATATTAGGATATGTGATCTCATGAAAATGAAGAGACCTACAAGTCCATAAATTATTATGGGATCCCTTCCAAGAGCAATGTGAGAAGAAAGAAAAAGTGGGTGATCCTTTCTACTGGTAGTGTGCTAGAGAAAAAGACATAGAGAGCGACCCTTGGAAATGCAGTGAGCAGACCAAAATTGTTGTAAAAGTAGTGAGCCTATCCATAGAAGTGATCTAGCCAAAATCATATAATTGGTTGTCAGATTTAATAGATTTGGTATATCATCACAACATCGTTGTTTGACCCTTTGATATAGCCCAGTGAGGGTGAACCGAGTAAAATTTTTGTGTCCTATACATGATTTCATTTCTGTTAATTTATTTCTACGATAGAAATTTTGAAGTATGTTTTCTTCAATGATGAAAAAATATCTAAAGTTGTAGTAGTTTTTATCTTCTATACCATGATTCCCCCCCCCCTATTAATGTATTTGACCTAGTGGGCCTAATAATTTGTATCAAATGAAGAGATTAAAAGTTACTAGTCCTCTCTCAGTAGGACAAATGTGGGTGGTCAATCATAAAATAATTCCAATATATAACGATAATAGTTTCAACTATGGAAAAATCTGATACAGTAATACTTCACATCATTAAGATAGGATGAATTCATAATAGTAATGCATGGAATATCAACTCATATTAATGGTAGTTCTCTATCAGAAGTTGAATGAATATAATTGGATGCAGATTCTAAAGGGGTCAATGTTTTATGTGGAACTATATCAAATGAAATTCATTTGAAGGTGCTGTCAAGTAAAACATAACATGCTACAGGGGAAAATCTACTGAATATCTTTTAAGTAGATTCAAAGGATATAGAGTCAAAGCTATAAGAATATTTAAAAATATTGATGATCTCATAATGAACCCAAATGAATATATTGATGAATTCTATGATATGGTGAATGTTGTAGTGGAAGAAATGCATGGTCTAGGATAATTTATTAAAAATATAGGGATTGTGAAGCGTATTTTGAGGAAACCTCCCACCTGATTTAATCTGAATGTTTCTATGTTGGACGAAAAATATTCAAAGGATCTGACATTGTATAACTTTCATAATACTCTTGTTTCAAATGAAATGAGAAATGATGAAAATGATGTTGTGGAAAATGGGATTTCCAAAGAACTGGCATCCAAGGCCATAAAGAATCTATATGTTGAAGATGGTTAAGAGGAAGATAATTTGGATGATGTCATGTCATTTATCTCATCAAATAGTCAAATAGGAAGAGAAATGTTCAAAGGTAAACATTCACTTGCATGCTTCAGATATAGAAATATTGGACATTTTTCAGTAAAGTGTCCTAACAAGTTTAAAGATGATGATGAAGTCAATGATTTTATTCCCCAAAAGAAGTATTCATTCAATGAGAAAGGTATGAGATGTTATTAGAAAAATTTCTTCAATAAAAAGAATTTTATTTCAAAAGAAGATGAATGAATAGAATTATCTACGGTAGAAGAGTCAGAGGACTGCAAGGATCACGAGGTAGAGGCTTTGGCGGTGGTTGACAAAAATTCCATAACAAAAGAAGATAGTGAAAATTAAAAATGATAAGTTGAAGTAATATTTTACCATCACACTAAATTATGAGCTATCCTTGAAGAGTTATATTTTTGGAGGGCCAAAAAAAAGATATATGACAATGCGTTTTATGATTACCAACTATATATGCACAAGCATGAAGAAGAGAATTTTGAGATGAATGAAGAAATTGAAAAACGGATTTCTTGAATTCAAGATATTCATAACATTTTGTTGAGTACAAACTCAAAATTAATGAATAAAAATGAGAGATTGATAGTTTAACTAAAACTAGAAAATATAAATTCAAACATATCAAAGAACATGATAAGGAAGTCGTCAATCTACAAAAAGTGTTAAAGATTTTTTTTGACTCTAGGTACGAAATTGTGATATAAAATCATATAGAAAACATATATCATAAAAGTTGGGTATAGTGGTCCAACATTTCATAAGAAAAATTCAAAAAAAAAAGAAATGCTTGAAGGGGAATTGATAAAAAACGGAAAGTAGTAATAGTTGATGTCAGTCCATAAGCCCCCAATCCATGATTGAAAATTTATTTAGGTGTGAAAATAAATTAGAAGATTCTGAGAACCCAAGGGACAAATAGTGGTTCATTATTTCCACACAGAAATGTATCCCGAATAAGGTTATATTATTGTGGAAATATGGGACACTCAAAAATCAATTGTTCCATTGAAATGTTATAATGAAGGGAAAATGTCCAAAATAGGAAATCATACAGAGTACAATTTTCTAGGTAATCATTTGATAGTCATTATTTTCGGTTTAGAGGATTTTAAAAAATGGAAAAAAAATTCTAATCAACAATATAGTGGAATGTGATGATGTAGACTAGTGGTGGTTATAAGCTGCAGAAAATTGTATCATCAAATGAACTAAAAATGAAAAATCAATTTGCAGCTCTACAAGATGATTTTGGAACATCATATTCTGATGAATGTTAAGAGTATAAATCCATACCGGATATGAATTCAAAAAATGGATCAAAAAGAAAATATCTTACCAGACATTTGTTGCATTGATTATGTTCAAAGTATCAATTCACACTAGGATATAGATCATTGATAGTGGATGCACCTCCCATAATACATGAACCAATCACCTAATGATGGGAATCTGCTATGATAAATAAGGTATTGTACGATTTTTTAATGATGAGGGATTGAAAATCATGGCTCTGGGAATAAAAATTTTGGGGGAAAAGACATGAGGCGGGTAGATGTCTAGGTAGTTGAAGGTCTTAGTCACAACATATTAGGCAAAAGTCAATTGTGTGACTTATGATATGCCATATGATTTTTTATGAAATTATGTGTTATTATGAGAAAATTCTGTGTTGTTGTTTTCTAGGGAAATCATACAAACTATTATCTCATCCTCGTGAATGGAGAAGAATATATCTTATTTCTGTCCAATGAAAAAGAAAATATGTTATGGCATGAACGTCTTAGCCATGTAATCCAAACGTCCTTGTAATATCTAGTTAAAAATGTTTACTGCTTGATATCAACCTAGATTATCCCATGACGATAGACATATGTGTGATGCCTTCCATCAAGTGAATATCATTCCAAATACATATAAATAAAAAAAATAAAAGGTCAAAAATATTTAATTAGATGGTTCATATTTATTTTTGTCAACCAATTTCACCAAGCTCTCTTGATGATAAGATATATTATGTTCTCTTCATTGATGATTATAGTTTAATGACATGGGTATCAATCATTACCCAGAAGTATAAGGTGTTCATTTCCATTACAAGATATTGATGAGAAGTTGAAAAGATGATAGGAAAAAAATCTATAATATCATAATAGATAATGGTATAGAGTTCAAAAATTTCCATGTGTGGGGCTATATTGAGAAACATTTTATAAGGCATCATGTTTCAGTGGTAATAACTCCACAGTATAATGGAATAGTTTAGAGAAGAAGTTGTATTATCAATAACGTGTCTACAGAAATTCTTATTGAGAATGAACATCCAAGAATTTTTTTGAAAATAAGTAGTGATGACAGTAGTCTACAATTCAAAGAGACTGTTAATAAGATTGAAAGAATTGAAGACTCTACATGAGAAATGGTTTTGAAAGAAGTCATCATTGAAGTAATTTTTTGTCTTAGTAGGTATGTGTTACATTCTCAATAAGGATAGGTATAGAATGTTTGAATACCATGTATATGGAAGTATATTTCTTGGATACTAAAAAAAGGCATATAAATGCTTTAATAAGTGGCTAGGAAAGATATTTGAAAGCCAGGATGTAACTATATTGGAGAATGAGAAGAATATTTATCAAAAACATGATCAATATCAAGAGTGTAGTGATGAATAGATAAAAATATCACGGGATGATCATGATCTAGAGGATGATTCAGAATAAGAATCACTTGATGAGAAGGATGCAGATAATTTAGTATCTATATAGATACCAGTAAGAAGAGATGAAATTGATAGAAAAAACATAATCGGTTATTAGACATCACCAGGTCAGACAAGGTTAATGAATACTCTACACCAAGAATTATGTGAATCACAAGTATTTCCTAAGTATTTTTATAAGGAAGTTGGTGATGAGAATTGGGTTTAGGATATAAATAATTATATTGACAAAAATTAGTGGAATGAGACATGGGAGATTGTTTTGAGATGAATAAAAAAGAATGGCATTAAGAATAAATGGGTTTTTTTAAGAAGATAAAAGAAGATGGTGTGTTGATTTGAAATAAAGAAGAAAAGTGTGTAAAGGGTATTCCCAAATAGAAGGAATTGATGTTGATGAAATATTTGCACATATTGTAAGGATAGAGACAATCAGATTACTCTTGGGCATAGAAGTGAAAAGAAAGTTAAAAGTATTACAGACGGATTTTATGTCAGCATTTCTAAATAGAGTTCTAGAAGAAGAATTTTATATTGACCGACGAGATGGTTTTATCGTTCATGAATATTAGAACAATGTTTTCCCACTAAATAAGGCATTATATGGTTTTATGCAAGAACCAATAGCGTGGTATTCAAGGCTATATTAGTTTATGAAGAGTCTTTGTTTTCAACATCGTGGAGTTGATTACAATATATATGTCAACCATGAGAATAATCAAAATGTGATGGTGATGGTATATGTTGAATACATTATATTTCTAGGATCAGATAAAGTACTGTGTAGATAATTTTCCAAATTCAGGAAAAGTGAGTTTAAAATTTCAATTATTGGTGAACTGGTGTTATTCCTTGGTCTATAGTTTACACAAGGAAAAAAGGTCACATTCATTTCTCATTCCAAATAATCATTGGATATTTTGAGAATGTTTGGGATAAAAAATTTGAAGAATATTAAGACATTGGTGGGTACCCAGATGAAACTATCTGAGGATGATGAAGGTAAATTGGTCAATATCATAGAATACATGCAGATAATTGGAAGTCTGTTATACATAACACTGACACAACCAGATATAGTTTTTTCCATGTGTAAAGCATCACAATATCAATGAAATCCCATGTAATGTCACATAGTGGCTGTAAAAAAAATACATTGACATATCACGGTCACTATGGATTTCAGTTTAATGTATAATGAAAAATCTCAACATGAGGTATTGTGATATATAGATACAGATTTGACCATATCAGTAGACAATAGAAATTCAACAACATGAGTTTATTTCTTTCTTTTTTGGATTATGTATTTCTTGGATAAGAATGAAACAAGACTGAATTTAATTAATCACAATATAATTTGAGTATATTGTGGCCACTCAATCTTTTATATAGTTATTGTGGATGATGCAGTATCTTGATATTTTGGGTGTTGAAGTGAAGTCTTTGATCGGAATCCATTATGATAAATCTTGTGATATAAATCATAGCAAAAATCTACTGCATCACTCGAAGGAAAAGAACATTGAAATAAAGTTTCATTATATCAAGGATAAGGTGGAACAAGGGCTTGTGAAGTTAGATTATATGCATATCTAAAAAAAGTTGCAGATATTCTAACTAAGGCCTTACCCAAAGAAGAATTTGAAAGGCATTGACTGGATTTGGGAGTTCAGTTAAATCCATGTATATAAAGAGTGTTGATGTGGAACCCCTCCATCTCCCAGAGGTATGTTGTGTTTTTTCATAATGTGTTAATCTATGTTCTTTACACTATTACAAACCTCAAAGGAATGGCCTTACTGTTTATTGATAATGGGGGAGAAATTGTGCTATTAAAAGGGAAAAAATGTCTCAGAGAGGACACGAGGAGATGTTTCTATGTGGAGATGTGAGATAGGGGGAGATAAAGCTCTTAGAGGAGGTAGTTATATAAGGGGTGTATGAAATATGATGATGACATATGTGTTCGATCAATGGATATATATCATGATACCTGAGGTTCATGTGGAAAGTAGAATAGTGGTGTCGGAATTGAATGAAGTGATTCATTGATTAAATTTTTATTGTAATCTTATTTCTCAATCTGAGAATAGCCCATGTGGTCTTAGACTATGTGTTATGTAAATCCATGATCACTATCTTAATTGGAAGAAGTGAATGATGGAAAAAGTTAATAAAATAATTAAACAGATATAAAATTATAAATGTATTATCAAAAAACTAAAAGGTGGTTAATTATGGGGAAAATCCCTCAAGGTGTCCTCTTTTTATGTTTTGGGTGTGATTGTGTTTGTTGAAAATTATAGATGACCGCAAAGGAGTACGGTTTCTATTTTCCAAAATAGGTGTTTAAGGTAGCGATATTTTTTATTGTATGTAATATTTATGGGCATCAAAATTAAGTGTTTGGGTTTTGGAAATAGAATATTTATATGTTGGATTGAACAGTACACAGAACATGAATTATAGTTCATTAATTTCAAAGGGGATACACAAAAGGCAAAATGGTTCATGGGGATGCACACAGTTTGTGGATGGTGAATAGTTCGTAGAAGTAGTTTATGAGATAGAATGTAGTATGTATAAGGCTTGCGGTATGTGGGAAGGGTTGTAATTTTTGGAAATGAGGTGATGATTTGAGAAGCTATAAAGTGTATTTTTGGATAAAATGAGTCATTGATTTGGGCCACCATGAAGGAAGAAAGGATGTACAT
The DNA here is from genome assembly GCA_963277665.1 of Viscum album. Taxonomy (NCBI): domain Eukaryota; kingdom Viridiplantae; phylum Streptophyta; class Magnoliopsida; order Santalales; family Viscaceae; genus Viscum; species Viscum album. The sequence continues at coordinate 1,859,685,091 of OY728133.1, read as the reverse complement.
GGACCGTGTAGGGAAGAACAGTTCACGGAAGGAGCACGATATTTGGTGAAAGTTGTACCACATTGAAGATTTTGTAAATCCCCGATTAGCAGATTTTGAAGATCTATGTTCCTATATAAGGATCTCTTATCCCATCAATACATAGAGATATTTCTATAAGAAAACATATTTTCTCTAGGAAATCGACTAATTCTAATGGTCGTTCAAAAGGTTGGATTCTTGGAAGGGTGAATCCATTCGAAGATGAAATTCTATGAAAGTTTATTTGAGGAGAACTGTAGTACAAAATGGAATAAGGTAGTCTATAGAAGAAGTATTCTATAGATGGAGGAATCACATTGAACTGAATTTGTTATGTGGAAGCAGTATATGGAAGAAACATGTGGAAGCAGAACGCTGGAGTTGTATGCAGAATCAGTACGTCGGAGCAATTCACGAAAGAGATACAAAGAGGTTATATGTGATTATAGAATAAGAGGAAGTTCATGGAAGAAGAGATCGAAAATGCATACCTGCTATGTAGTAATCAGAATAGGTAATTTGGTTAGTTCAGGACTCAAGGAAGCATGGAAATTCAATAAAATAGTTCAAAAAAGTAATTTCCTCTAACAACCAGCATGGAAAAAACTGTATTTAATCTATGGTTGATAAAGGGACTTCAACAGAGCATCTATCTATAGTTTAGGATGTGTGATTTCATACAAATTAAGGGACCTACAAGTCAATAAATGTTGATTGGGTCCCTTCCCAGAGTAGTGAGTGAAGGAAGAGGACTACGATTTTGTTTTCCACCAGTAATGAGCTAGATAAAGAGATATATGGATTGACCATTGTGAATTTAGTGAGTAGACCTTATATATTGTAATGGTAGTGAGCCTGGGAATTAAATGGATCCTGCCAAAACCTTATAATTGGTAGTGATATAGAGTGGATTTGGAACATCAACACATCATTGATGTATGCTCCTTGGACGTAGCCCTATGATGGTTAGCCAAGTAAAATCAATGTGTCATGTTAATTATTTCATTTCATTTCATACATTTCTACGAGACAAAGAGAGAAGTGTTTTTTCTTAATTATGAATCAAGACCTAGAGGGGAATTATTTTTAAGCTTCCATACCCTAATTCCTCCAACCTTAGGGTATTTTTCCTAGTGTACCTAACAAACATCGACGTCAAGGATCTCCACATTTATACTTTCCAAATACAAGTTCACACAGGAATCAAAAAAAAATATCACATGTAAAGAGTTCCTTGAAGTGAGTCTAGTTAAACAAGAAATGATTTATAGATTAAATATTTTAAGTGAGGAACATCTAAGGTAGAAATAAAAAAAAATAACTAACAATACTTGCTGAAGGATTCATCCTCAATACATCATATAAAACCAAAGATCACCAAGAAATGTAATTGTTACAATAATGTAGGGAATGTGCCTTTCTAAACATTATAATGTACAATATTTTATGTCATCTAAAACACATTCCCCAATAAATCAATAAGAAAAGAAATATATAGTGAGATTGAGAAAGACTCTCCAGAGTTCTTCATTTAAGAACCCCATACCAAAATCACTATAATTTGAGGATGAACTTTATAATTATATTTATCGTAGTAAAGGAATGATCGATCAGAATGAATGAAATCCAAAATCTAGTAAAAGCCCCACAAAAAATAATCCCTCTATAAAAATATATTTTCTAATATCCTCTAATCCCCAATAAATGAAAATAATCAATAGATATAATCAAGGGAAAATTAGGTGAGACGTGGTTAGAATTTTCGGCCCACAACATCCATCCATGAGCCCCATGTCCTGACCATGTCCATTTTAGATCATTTTCTCCATTTCTCATTTTTTGTTGTGGAAATATAATTCCATATTGGCTTTCTGTAGGACTTGATGCAAGATTTATTTCACTAAAAAAATGTAAACCCAAAAATCATTCTCCAAACAACTAGGAAAATGAACTAGACTCAATATTCAACCATTACATGGTTAAAAAACATTTCATAAGTAAATATATTTCTTACATAAACATAAACATAACCAATCTGGGTGTTACACACTAGTTGAAATGAATATTAATATAATTATGAACATCAGACAAAGAATAATTAATAAATAATTTTTCTAAGATAAAGTTAAAACATTTATCAAAAATAAAAATTGGTTCTAAAGTGTCCAACATGGTTAATAAAACAATTATAGAAAAGTAAAACAAATACCCATCCTAATTTACACCTGACATTATAAGTATCCTTCTAACCATTATACAATAAATGCACTGGGATTTAATATAATTAATATATGGAACCTAAAACTAAAAATATCATAGGCATTAGTATGGAACATAGTAGGCATTCCAAGGAAACCAAAAACAAATATTACATTTAAATAGGAAATAAAATTCAATCTAATTGGTTGTTTAGATTACCATAATATAATTTTTATAGTTATGTATTTATATCAAATAACATTTTATTTCCACTTTCATTTTCATATTTCCATTATAAATATGGGGTTTAAAAAAATAAAAATGGTTATTTTAGGATTTGATACAAAACAAAATGAAAATATAAAAATATTTTCACACCAGTTTCTTAAAAAATATAATTAATCAAATAAAATAATGTGGAATCAAAATAAAAAATAAAAAATAAAAAAAATGTTATGGTTAATGAAAACTCTAAAAAATATATAGTAATAAAAATAGAGTAAATTATTCAAATATAAAATAATAATATTTTAATAATACTTATAAGATATAAGATCTAAGGGAACATTTGGAATTATTCAAAACTGAATCCATTATATAAACATCTTTAATGAGATCAAACTGACCTAACACTCAGTGATAACATGTATGTCCTAAAAAACGAAGAAAAACTACCTATAAATATAATATTTTTAGTATGGTCCAGAGAATAATCCTAATCTATTATAACATTAACAATAAAAATTACATTAGATATTGTTAGATTCCATGAAATATATAAAATGGAAACGATCAAATAAAAAAGTAATAATAAATGGTAATAATGAATATATATATATATATATATAATTATAGAAAAAAATAATCATAATCATGGTCTCACCTCTATGTACCCATATGAAATGACCCCTAATTTAGCAATAATATTTCCATCAAAAATACATCATATAAAAAGCAAAATTTTTACAATTATTAAATATTAATAGAATGGAACTTCCAATGGTTGGGTTTCCATCCTTAAAATTCCCTTTACATAATGAAAATATTACCTCACAATATTTCCATTGAATTAAAACATATATAACATCAAAACAGATATTTAGTACATTAAAATATTTACAATCTTCAAATCATTAAAAATCTCCATTGTCGTTGAAAATGAAATAATTTTAGAATCAATAAGTTCTTTTTCAAACACATTTTAGAGATTACGATATCATTAATTATTTTGAAACACCTTTATAAAATCCATTTCAGTAATTTACTAAATGAATAGTGTGTGACGTTAAATATGAAAAAAGTTACACTATACATTTACTTTTTTAAACCTTCCCCATAAAATGAAAACCATGTGAAAATTTATTTGCATTCCATGTAATCATAAAAATTTATTAACATAATTTAAAATCCAAAATATACATTTAGGAACATAACAAATCATGTTTCTATAATTTAATGGAAATTCCAAGGGGTAACAAAAAAAATTGAATGTGAATGGTCCAAAATATTTAATATATGATGAATAAATCCTAAATAACATTCATGACACACACAAAATGAAAAGGAAAATTTCAAAAAGTTGGACCCTCACCCTAGGTTTCAACTATAGGAGAACTGAATAAATGGGAAGGGAAAATTTAGAATAAATTTGAGAAAATGATAGAACAATATATGAAGGAATATATATTTGAAAAAACATATATAATCAATTAATAAATCATATGGATTACTTATATGAGGAATAATAAAATATGATGGACATGTATTTTGTAAATATAGGGGGTCTTGGATAAATAATGTATTGGGATTATAAATCAATTAAGGGGATATATATAAATTGATTATTTTTTAATGATTGGGTAGACTATAATGTTTGGCCACATATTTTACCAATCCATCAACCCAATATGTACCCCTCACTGAACACACCAAGGCATGAACATGGTTTTTATAACATTAAATTTTTTATGAAATATTTATCCTTTTATAATTTTATGTCATCGATAGCTTGCGTTACAAACAACTGTGAGTTTAGAAAAACCAAATAACATTAATAAAATATTACGTGTTCATTATCACTTATCCATTGAATATATATGTATTAATTATAATAACGAAATTAGGGATAACATAAGTTCAACACATTCATAAAATTAAGTCATTAGTTATCAAATTATTAGAAATAAAAACAATTTTTTTAATATAAAAGTGTTTTCTATTAAATGTATTTCGATGTGGGAAATAGAATTTTATATAAAAAATTTTATTTAATAACTATTGGTGAATGATTTTAAAAAAAATTATTTTAGTATTTAATTTATCAAATGTTTTAAACATTCAATGATATTTTTTCTAGGAATTGGAAAGGAATAAGTCTATTTTTTTGATTAAATATTTTTGTTCTAAAAAGTAGTTTCTTTCATATTTTGAGATGTTTATTTCAAAATTTATTTCATACTTCATTAGATATTTAATTACATGAAATTAATTAAATATTTAGAAACCAAATTCTTAAAATTTTCAAATAGGACCATTTTATTATTAGTTATTATGAACATTAAACATAGTAATATTTATGACCTCTATAATGGGTAAATCCGGTTAATATAGATTTAAAATAAGTGATAATGCTATAATTTTCATCCTAACTATTATTATATTACTGTAATTTTACCATTATCACCTTTTGTTCGAAATTAATTTTTTTAATGGACACTTTTCCATATAAACGATTCATGTATTATACTAATCAAAAAATTTACAAAATGCCACTCTTATAGTTTTAAATATCCATTATATATTCAAATACATAAAAATAGTTATGAAATAATATTCATATTATTTTTTTGATAATGAATTTATATAAATTGTGGTAATTTATCTCTAATTTTTAGGAATTATATAATTACCATTAATGGACACACAACACTAGAATAATATTTTCACAATTAATTAACAAATATAATAAAAGAGGATGAAAATATTAAAAGTTATACAAATCGAGTTTTTTGTAGTTTTTCAATAATTTTATAGGTGAAAATAAAATATTATTATGGTTAAAAATTTAATTTTCAAATGAAAACATTCTACTTATGTCTTTTAAGTCAAATTAAACGAATAGTGTAAAAATTGACATTAATGTCATTTTAAAAATAGAATATTTAAGTAAATTATTTAAAAATAATATTAATAATATGATATAAAACATGTTAGTATTTTATAGTCTATAATGTTACCACATGTGAATATTGGGATAATTTTTCAATTCTACGAAAATATTAAAACCCTTTCAAATTGAAATATTGGTTACCACTATTAAAATAAAAAATTGTTAACGGAGGGATGATCAAAATTATAAGGATTAAAATGATTAAAAATAATTTCTAAAATATATATAATGGTGTTATTATTATCATATTTAACATTATATTTGAATCCCTACCCATTTGGAGGAATTTGTATTGACAATGAAGTTGTTATAATTTAATCTTTTGGGGAATTCTAAAGGTTTCCTTCACATGAATTATAAAAGGGAACCACCTCCCTAAATTATTTACACCCTATTTAGACATATATCATGAAAACACTACAATTATTTATTATAAATTTCTACAGTAACATTATATAGGTTTTTTTCATAATAGATAAGTTGTGGATCCCGTTAAGTAAATTCTAATGGTGATGTTTCAATGAAGAGTTAATCACAATAATTAATCACCTTCTTTAATAATTTTTTACCTCAAAAAAATATTGTTTATCATAAAATTGAAATTTTAATTTTTTTAATATGATAAAATGTTATTATTATTATTAAAACTCTATTATACACCCTCAATACCATTAATCAAGAAACGACTGTATCACTCATGTGTATGTATGGATTACCATCTACACATAGTGATACAATTAATTTTTCATAACCATATTTTATGGATAGTAATTATGATGGGTTATAGTATAAATATTATATCTATTATATAATTAGAATTCCTGAATTATAATACTATTCATACTATATTACCATATAATCCTTGGGGAAACGATAATGCCACTTATGCCTATGTGTGGACTACCACCTTCACAAGTGATGTTATTTGTTTTTCATTTATATTTTACATGTATGATACTAAGATATACATTGAAAAATAAATATGAAATAATAAAAATAATATTTATCATAAAATATTTTAATTAATTTTTTACCTTTCTTTTGTTTTATCCATCTGAAATTGAAAACATCATTCATTCTTACATATAACCTTCCGTCTCCATGAGTGGTGTAATTTATTTTTATATATCTAATTATTATAGATGACTCTAAATTAGTTTATAATGAGTAAATATTATATATATATCATTAAAAAATCTATAAATAATGCATCTTGGATAAATATATTCGTACTGGAACTACTAAATTGAAATTCTAATGATAAATAAAATTGTTAACACCAGTTAAATAAAATTTTAAGAATTATTTATTGATAAGAGGTGATGTTTAAATGTTATAAAGAGATAATAAATGATATTATAATAATTAAAATTTTTTTTTTTTATAATTTTAATAAATATAAAATTTATTATATAGGATGTTACAGTGCTTTTGATTCAAGTTGAACTCATGGTAAGGTTTTTAGGTTATAATCTCATTGTTCTTGCGATTATTTATAATTAAGTTAAAATGATGAAATATTTTGAAAAAAAAATCTAGATACCCATTAATATTAATATACATTATTTATTTAATGAAAATATATGTTTTCCTTTACTTGTTATCACCTTATGTATTCATGATTGAAATAATATGTTTTTATATAAAATCAACTTAATTTCCCACTTTGGTCAATAAATATTTTAATTCCACATCCATTTTTTTCTAAAATAGTTTTAATAAATGTGTTTAGTATTATAATATTTTCTCAAAGTAAGTTTTAACAATATTTTTATTTATTCAAAATTATTTTAATGAAACCTTTAATTATTTTTTCAATGAGGTATATCATGACTATTAGTATAAATGTTTTGAAAAAAATGATTTTTTCCCTTATATCATGTGAAAAAGATTCCTTGAATCATGACTTATTTTTTCATTGAATATTCTGATGAATTTTTACATGGATCATTTCAAATAAAAAATTCATTTATAATTCTGATGTGTTTTAAATAATTTGTTTCAAATTAGAAGAGATATTTTCCTAAAAAAATGTTTTGATGATCATATAATGGTATTTATATTCATCAAAGACAACAATCCTTGATATCACATAATAATTACTAGGAATATGATACAAGAATACGATATATATAAATTAATTGGATGATTTTAACTTATTATAAAATTATTTTTATTTATATAATTTATTTTCCAATTTTTATTCTATAATGAAATGTTTATGAACCCCATTTAATTTCATGGGTTATAATATGATGAATTTTTTATGATATTGTGGAACACATGAAACACACTATGATTTTAAAGGTATAAAATCATATTATATAGCTTATATGACATTAATAAACATGATTAGAAGTGAAGTTAAACCCCATTAACATTATGAAATATTTATTTGTAAATAATCTGAATATCTTCGATAATATTCAATTCCCACAACATTAGGTTTTAATGAAAAAAAATTCTCCATAAAATAGGATAAAGTAAATATGAAAAAATGTATTATTAAATTTATATTTTATAATCATGTATGAAATAAATTTAATTGTTATATATTGATTATAAATAAAATAAAAACCATTTGAAATGGATTTTAATGTTTTCTAAAAACAATATTATTCATAATGTAAGATTCGTCTTCTTTTATAAACATAATTTAAAATTATGAACTATATATTTTAGAAATTTTATTTGAAAAAATAAACTTATTTTTTTAATTCTAATGATAAAATCTATATGGGGGTAAATTTTTTAGACTTTCATTAAAAGTTTTATTTTTTTAGTAGGGAAATATATTGATTTAAATTGAAAAATGCATTTTCATTTAAATTACTTATAAATGAAAATTATATTAAAATTATATTAAATGTATTTTTTTAAAATAAAATAAAATGTTAAATAATATTTTTATTTTAATCTATTTTAATTTTAATTTTGATATTAAAACATTCTATACTTATGCACATTTTCCCATTGGAATCCCACTTTTTCTTAGAATGGGTAGGTATAATATTTAATCTTATTCTAAAAATTATATGAATTGAATTTGGTAAAATTTATTCAAAATTTTTTATCAAAAATTTATATTATCTAATAAATTCAAATTAAATTTTGACCATTATGAATAGTGAAAATATTTAAAATTAATTAACATTATTTAGGTAAAAGTTGATTTATCAAGGGTGAAACTAAAATGATAATAGTTAAAATAGACTAAATACATCTCCAAAACCCATTTTATATCATTATAATGACCCTATAATCTATATGGTTCTGTAATGTTCAATTTTAGAGGATTATTTCATGACAAAAACTAAGGCTTAGTTGATTATTTTCAAAAAAAAACCTACAGTTTCCTCTACCCCAATTATAAACGGTTGTCTGCTCCCCTCCCTAGTTAACACTAATAAATAAATTTATTTCATTCAATTAATAAACATATATCTTCCATTCATACCTTCCCACATTATAGGGGCTTTATTGTTATCAAAAATCCAATATACAAATTCTTAAGGTCAGACCTAATGTTTTTTTTGATGACAAGGTAAAAATTTAAACTCTCCATTTTCATTTTAATCATTCTTAAAACACCTTAAAATATAATAAATATTTTAAATAATAAAACTACTGTATAATCTATAATGATATGTTATTATGGAAATATAGTGACCAATATCCATCTCCACTTCAATTAAATGTTTTACGAAATCATTATTCATGTGTATAGCAGAATAACGCCTCGTGGACAAATGAAATTCATATTCCATAAAAAACTCCCATTGATGTATATAATTATGAATTTATTATTTATATATTATATTTATGATATTATTATACATATTAAACTACCATTCCACAAGGGAAACAATAATGTTACCCGTGAATATGGCGGACTAACACCTGACGAAGTGAGGTGATTGTTTTTTACTTATTCTTTAAATGAATGGTAGCAAGGATAAAATGTAATGAATAAAATTGATATTTATGAAATAAAAATAATTATGGAAATATAATATGAAATATATTTTCTTTCATTCTAATCCATCTAAAATAATAACATACCTCATGCGTATTTGTGGACTACCGCCGCCACATAGTGAAGTCAAATTGTTTTCATTTTATTTTCACATTGATGGTAATAAGAATAGATTTTATTAATATAAATGAAATATATAATATTATAATGATTATTTATAGTTTAATTTACATCAATTTTATTTTATTTCCACCTTTCGAAAAAAATAGTTAAAGCGGTCATGCGTACGTATTGTCTATCGTGTCCACAAACGATGTAGTCCACTTTCTATCTGTAATTTTAATAGATTACTCTAAATAAATATATAATGAATATATATTATATATATATATAATGGTGATAATTATTTATATTTCTTAAATAATATCAAATTAAAAGGTAAAAATTTACTCAAGAAAAATATACATGAAAAATGAAAAAATTATGACAAGAAACTATTGCACCAGATAGACTCGACAAAAAAAGGAGCAGCCCCAGAGGAGGATTCAGAGTATGAACACTCACCAGAGTAGAACAAATGGATTGGGAAGGAATGATAGGGTATGAATATTCCATTAGGACTAGCCTGTGCTTGTACGAGATGCTTAGCTAGACCACCATACGAAGGTGGAGAGCTTCCAACACGATGTAGATGTTGGGGAGGGGCAGTTCCTTATAGTTAAGGTCTGGTTAAATTCCCTAAAGACCGTCGGGTCATGTAATGTCTCATAAGCCTATGGTTCATGTAATTTTTGAGCTTACAAGTCATTTAAGTGTACCCCATCGTCCATTGAAATGGAGGTTATTGAAAATCATTAAAAAATGAGGCCTTCGGGCCATTCGTGCAGTGATTTTAACAAAGAATAGATAATAAAAGTGTGATAAAATAATATATGTAAATCATATTTTGGTTTATATATATGATTATTGTTATGAAATATATTCATAATAAAACTATATTTATTATATATGAGGATAAGACACATATTAAGGAAGTAAAACCTTTGGTAATGATTTCTTATATCACTTTCACTTCCATGAGACATATTACTTATTCACTACTTATTCCATTGGGTGGTGTATATACTATCCATTTGGGTATTTTAAATTAGTAATATATTTATATCCATTGTAACTAATGTTTCACTTGATGGTTTTTTTTCACCAGGCATATGATTCAAAATTTACCAAATTCGAAAGGGTTTATTTCGTAATCACAACATTATCCAACATTGTTTATGTTTGTGTTTCCATTGTAGTAATTGTTTTACATTTATATATTAAAATACATATATTTTATTATCCTCAACTTATTAATTATATTTTTAATGTAATAGTGCAATTTACCCTTTATTGGGTTCTAAAAATTAATGAGAAAATGTTTTTAAGAAAAGTTTACATTGTTTCTCTCTTAGGTCCATTATCCATTTTCATCAAAACCCATGTTTTCCAAAAATCATTTAAAAAATGGGGTTTCCACATAAAAATGATTATTTAAGACATATTTAACCATTTTATTACTTAATTTTATATAATAAATCATCGTGTCTCTTTCAAAATAAGGCCCATTTTTCATTCACCAAAAAAGTAAATTGAGTCTTTGTTTTAGCATGTATGATAGGAATTGAATTTTCTACTATCGTGTCCGATAAGTATATTGAATATTATTTTACATGTTTATAATAATTTTTTTGAAATAAAATTATATTCAAAATATATTCTGTTCTTTTAGTTTTAAAAATATTTCCATAGTTAAAATGTTATTTTCCTCAAACAATTTTAACTACAGTTTTATTGGATTTATTTTCATCAATGACATCAACCCTTTATGGTACTTATAGTCCACTAAACATATTTCAAATTTATAATATCTTATTTATTTATATGTGTTATTATTTTGGATGGGGTGGTACAATTTCATTTCCATTGGATTACTCAAAATGATTTATAATAAAGTCTATTTATTTTGGTTTGTATTTACATTATTTATGTTATTTTTAAATAATAATTGTAATTATATATTATTTTTAACCCCGTTTATATTGTGAATTCATTTCAATTATTATGTGATTGGTGGGGCTTGAAATTACATTGCCCTATTTTGCGTCGGTAGGGTTAATGATAGAAATTATGTTTTGTATTCGATTGAGGACTTAAACATATATGTAATATGTCTTGTAAAGAGGCCTTAGAGATGATAATTTTTTGAATGATGTCTTGATGGTATGTTTATAATGTTTGAAATTATGGATTTACTCATCATAAGACAAGTTATTGATTTCTGTATGATAATTCTATTACATTGCATATCCGTGGGTATATTTCAAGAGTATGTGATTATTTATATGTATTAATTTGATCAAAACATAATTCTATAAAAATATTCGCAATTTATTTATTAAATGTAATGTATTTCATTTATTTACCTTACCTTATCTATTAGAAATTTTTGGTGATACCTTTTATGGTATGTTTACCCTTACCAAGCATCTGAGATAACCCCTTTATTATGTTTTTTCTATCTATGATGCATGGAATTGTAGTGTTTTTTATATGCCTGTATATGAGAAGGGGAATAATGTCACTCTAAAAGAAAAATGATTGTGTATTTTATTTTTAAAATGTAATTTTATGTGTCTATTTTTCCAGGAAAATGAAACTATTCCTTCCTTGGGGTTATGGGAACTTTTATCTAGAAACAATGTAATAAATCAACCACCCTCTCTAGGGTACTAGGTTAAGGTCAAGACTGTCCGTATCAGAGTATTTTTAATAGATATATTCCACAAATGAATTTTGGAAAACGTATATTTGGAAACATAACCCTATGATAGATATTGAGGCAAAGTATATAAGAAAATCAAAATGTTTTTGTAATGAATATGTTATGTGGTTTTTATTATAAATACACTCATGTATGGATACATTAAATGGTTTTGGTTCTGAAAAATATATACATATAGTTAATAACATTGAAAAGGGATCATTGGCATGACCTAGTCATCACCTAGTGAATAACTGCAGGCCTAGCTACAAACTTGGTTTTAACCTCCCTAGATATGTGCTTTCTATATTTCACATTTTATTTATAAACCATTATAATGGATTTAAAAATTATGATATCGCCAAAGAAGACATGATTATAATTATGAGATAATATTTTCATAAAATTATTAATTTATTGTAAGTGACAATCCATTTTTTGGAACATAAATTATGTTTCATAATAATATGATATAATCTAGTGTATTCTATTTTATGGAAGTTTTACCTAATAGAATGAATAAAGACGATAGCAATTCACATAATCCATTTAGGTATTTACCTATTGGGAAATATTTTCTACTAGAAATAGTAATATTATAACCATATTTTGGAAGATGTCTCAATTTCTGTGTAATAAGAATACCCATATGGAGCAGCCTTTAGATCCACCAGGCAATGTAACAATGTTAGACCAAATAATTTATCATCAACATCTATTATTAAAAGGGACTTTAGACCCATTTTATATGAGTAGTGGAAATTTTTCTTAGAGAATATATTTCTCACATTGAAAAGTACTTAAATGGGAATGTATTCATAGTATCTTATAATATCTTAAGATATGTGGATCAATGGTCGTCATTTATTCAAAACACTATTGATGATGAAGAAATAGAAAAAATCAAATTAAAGGATCTCATGGCCGTCATCTTGGAAAAATATTTTCCTAGTGATCAACATGTTGATAGGAAAGATAGTTCTCAATACTAATAAAAAATGATGAGAAAAATGTTTCTAAGTATAAGGCAATTTTTACAAGGTTACTAAGTCATGCTATAGACAATAAAAAATCCAATGGTAAAGATTGGTAATTTTTTTGAGGGGTTAATATCAATTCATTGATGATAACTAGACTCAAAATACTTCTCATTATAAAAAGATATAGCATCATGTTTTATCATGACATAGATATAATTATCCATGTATTAAGTATTTAAAGGGAAGAAAGAGAACAAGAGGATAATATATTAAATGAATGATATAGGGAATATAGTAAATAATGATTTTCCCCATGGGATTATTATGGTAATAAACACATTGAATCTTTCTTGAAGGGTATGGGAATTTGATACATGTGTATGGGGAAATTACACCATGTTTATGATTTAAATGGAAAGAAAGAGGTTTTCAATGTTATAGGCTTCAAATATAGGGAGTTGGGGCACTATAAAAATTAATATACAAAGCTCAAAAAGAATATACCCCAAAATAAGATAAAGGATCAAGGTTAATCTTGTGATTTTGACATATCTGATGTGGAATTATTATTAAATCTATGTATTTTATTCCAAAAAATATTTTTCATTGTTCTTATTTATGAAATTTTCAATATAAGAATCCTAAAATATATAAGTATTGTAATATATTATTATTTATCTTTAAGGATTTGATGTCATGTGTTGAATGGTAATAAGAAAATTTATTCAATGGAATGTTGGAATTCGTAAAAAACCCACGATTAAGTGAAGATGAAGCTTAATATATTCTCTCTATTTATAAATTAAACAGATATGTTTATGGGATAGTATTGGTGACCTTGAAATTGGTTGGTGATTTTATGTAAAATATTATATTTTTAGAGTTTAAATCATGTTTGGATATATAAAATTTATTCAACAAATAAATATTTTATTCTTTGAAGACTAATTTTTTTTCATTATGTTATTTTGGTGATGAAGGTACTATCATATTTTCTAATGTGATAATAACAACCACATTTCATTGTATGTGGAATATAATGTTGATTTTGTGACTTTACTTCTAAATTTTATCTAGATATATTTTTGACAAGAGTTAGGTAAAAATATTAATTTAATGAATTAAGTTGAGAATTGGGTTTTATTTGGTAGGTTTCTCTAAACATTTTTGTTTCAATCATGAAATGAGGAATATCTAATTACTCTTTAATAGATATTACGATCTATTAAAAGTTAATTTTAGTGCTTAAAATATATAATTAATTTTTTATCTTCATTTCATGGAGTAAGAGATGATGTGGAAGTTGAATGAATAACAACCAAAGATGAAATTTTTCGTATGAAATAAAATGATATCATGTAAGTATATTTCCATACATTATTTTATAGTAAAAAAACTCCTCAACTAAATAAAAATTATATTGACAAATAAATGTTATCTTAATAACTTCTATTTTAATAAACTGATGGTCTTTTCACACTTTAAATATTTATTGTTATGTTGTCATTAACCATCTCTAAATCTCTCAATTTCTTGTGATCAATTTTCTCAATCAATCTCTATAATTAATTATGCCTTTATTCTTTATCCATATAATTATTTCCCACTTATGTTCTCCTAAATAGAAAATGTGTTATGAGATTATTATAGATGAATATTATATATATTGTGATACCTTATTAAGAGGATAATTTATTAACCCTTCTCCCAATATGGGATTTCATGAAGTAAATTTTCAAATGTCAAACACATTATCACTGTGATAATTATTAAATTACAAATAAAAATGTTATTTAAGATGGTAGAATGTAACAACATGGGATTTTAATATAGAAACATCATATTTGGTAGAATATATGACATTAAAAACCAATTGTATAATATAATGTAACACCTCGATACATTACAAAATACATCTTTTTTAATTAATTCTATATATTTGATAGCTTGAAATGCATACGACACCAAGTTTTAATGAAACAATATACTCTATTAAAATAATACTATTAACATTACCCTAATAACCAAAATATTATTATGGTGGTTATGAATATGAATAACTAAATTATAAAAATCATATGTTTCACACATGTATAAAACAAATTGAAGTATTATATATTGACAAAAAATAAAATATAATTGTTTAAAATGGAATGATTTTTTTTTGAATGCATTATTTTATTAATATTGGGTTATTTATTCTTTTTTAAAATAAATTAAAAATAATTTTAAAAAATATGTAAAATTATTTTTAAAAAAAATTCAATATACATATCACAATTATATTTAGTTATGTTTTTGACTATTTCATAAAAGATTAGTTTCAAGTTTAGTAGTGAAAAAACTGAATTTTAATTGAAAAATTCATTTTCATTTAATATAATTATAATGTTAACATATATTTTATGTTGGTTTTATTATAACATTAATTAAACTATATTAAACATTAACTAATTTGAGTCTTTATAATCATTATCATAATTGTTTTTCATATTGAACTTTTAATACTTATGTAGAGTTTCTCTTTGAAAACTCTTTTCTAATCACGTTAGAGGGTATAATTTTGAATTGAATTTTGTATCATCATGACATGGGACCCACATAATGGTTCAATGAGACTGTTGGTCACATGACCTTAGGCATTCCCCCCTATATTCCAAAGGCTACTAACAAGCTACAGGGGTCTGATTAATCAATCATTGGGAGACTATACCCTCTTTTATCGGAGGAATACACCTACAGAAATAATAATAACACTATAGAAAGAAATATGACAATAAAAAAACAATATATCATAGTATGAAACTAGGAAATACAATATCCAACTGAAAGAAAAACATTTCATGCTACGTAAGTGAGATGTCTCAGAAATTAAAATTGAAAATAAAGACACCAATGACTCCCAAGCAATCCCTAAACCACATCTGGTCCCCTCATCCATGATATATCCACAACAATCCATATAACACTTGGGCTTTCCCTTAACCATTCCACCAACAATAAAGTCTATGTTGGTACCGATCAAGCAGCCCGAGTAGGGTTTGAGTACAACTTAGTAGACCCCCACCAACGGTGTCTAAAACAACATCCATTCAGATAATGGTATATATAATTATATAAATAAATAAGTACAATTCATAAATAAATATTTATACCATTATCATTAATTCTTTATTCAACCACATTAATTATTGTGTTCTTGAGGACATATGTACCTCAATATTAGCTTCAGCTCATGCCACAGACCGAAGTGTTCCCCAATTAATGTCAAATCTAAATACCTGCTTTAACTCATGTGACAGCTCGAAGTTTTCAAAGGTGATATCATATATCAATACCTAATTTAAATCATGTTAGAGCTCAGTTAATTCTCAAGCTAGGCCATATCTCATATTACCTTTATTACCATTTCTCAATCACACATAATTCTCCACATTACCAGTATTAAAATTCATAAGTAATTTGTCAGTGTCCCCATTCTCACTTCTAAATATAAATAATCTATTACCATTATATTTCTCATTAGTAAAATTTCCATGTTACCATGTATACTTATCAATTTATGGAATATGTTCCCATTCCATTACTTGTAATTGAATGACTATGTTTGCATTAATACTATTCATAATAGAATGACCATGTTTATATTCTTTTACCCATAATTAATTTGTCAATTAAAAATTCATCATCAATCACACATCTAATTCATAAATTAGTTTATCACATAATTACACTTACCTAATTCTCTAATTAATTAAGTATTTCAATGATTTTAATTAATTTTAAATTAATTATTTCAAATCAACCGTAGATTTCTTAAGTAATTTATTCTAAAATAAATTATCATTAATAAATACCACTAATATCTCATTATTAATCTATCATTAATTATATCGACTCACGACAGCAGTATATCATACCTGATATATAATTAATTATCCCAACACATACATCTTGTAATATCAAAGTTATTTCTTCAATTAGTTATCTAAAAACAATTACCTCAACATCTCATAATTAATCCCCTGATTAATTATCTAAATTGTATATCCCTAAATCTAATAATAAATCCTCCAATTATTTATCAAAATGGTAATCTGTTAAACCTAATAATTAATTCCAAAATTAATCATCAAAATGGACAACCACTTATTATCATGATTAAATCCCTATTAATAACCAATTTCAACAATAAAATAGTTAATTAATAGACCACAATAACCAATTCAAATTAGGGATCTAATTTTTAAATAGCTCTAGTAATCCTAAAACCTGTATATACATATCAAAAACATAACTTTGAGAACTTTATATTATACCACCGATTTCAAACCATTTAATAATAAATTCCCAATGAAAATCCTCAAAAATTTGTGCAGTACAACGACATAGACTTAATTCATACCTATAACCCCAAATCAAGAATAACAAAATGAGATATCTTGGATCTAGATATAGATCCACAAGAATAGATCTATATTCATCAAATATATATATATATATATATATATAATATTACATTCCATCCATAAATAGAAGATATATCTTATGAGAATGAGTGGGAAAACAAAGGGATTGGATCCACCTATCAGGATTGGATAATATCTTCAATTTAGTCCTTGAATAACAATGAATATAGGATATATGACCATAGAATCAATCCACGATGCTCTAAAATCATCCAAAAATATGTTGTTCTGAGTTTGGTTTGTATGGGAGATGTTAAAGAGGTCTGGGGAATTTTAAAACAAGTTTTCATGCAATTAAAATTACCACACATGGTTTCCATGGCTGGGGCACACTGATTTCCCTATCCGTGAACCATCCATATGCTATTTATATTTTGGGTGCACGATTTCACTTTTTAGTGGGCACAATTTTTCAATATGTGTTCCATCCATGTAAACTCTCACTGTCCTGGGCTGCATGGTTTCATGGGCTAGACACATGGTTTTCTCTAACCCTACACCACTAGTGCACAACCACTTTTTCTCCTGTTTTTCTCAATTTTCAATCAAACACTCCACAAGTTAAAAACCAATGGAAAGGTAAATAAATAAAAACATAAAATATACCGAAATTCAATCACAAGTATACTCCAGAAAAGGTTGGTATTTTACAATCTCACAAAATTATAAAAACTCATCCTTGAGCTTCACTCCCAAGATTCTCTAAGATATCGTACCAAAAATATTGGGTTATTTATACCTCATATTTTTGTCCCTTTCTAATTATTCCTTCTATACAAAACCGTGTTTCGGTAATATATGAACTATGGGCATGCTATTTCCCCTCAACACTTTATCACTATGATCTGACACACATATCAGATGCTCCTCAAAGGACAAATATATCTCAAGATCCACATCATCTATATCGATCACATGATAACGGTCGGGGTGATACAATAATAATTCTAACACATGGAAAACATCCTAAATGAAAAAATATTTTTATGGGAGAGCTAATTTATATTCCACCAGACCAATTCTCTCTACTACCATAAATGGTCTGACGATCTTGGGTGTCCGAATTCCCTTCCTCCAAATCATGCAGTGACCCAAAGTATGTGAAACATGAATGAATACATGATCACCCTCTATAAACTCTAGGTTTAATATTAAACTTTCAGTATATTACTTCTTCCTACTATAATTTGTAGCCATACGTTTTCAAATCAGTTGAATATACTTTGATGTCTCATATACAAGACTCTATCCCAACTACACTAAATCACCAGCCTCCATCCAACATAGAGGTGATCTAAATGGTCTACCATAAAGAGCCTCATATGGTTCCATCTATATAGTTTACTGATTAATATTTTCATCAGAAAAATAAACTAGATCCAACTGCTTCTTTAAATCCCACCTAAGTCAAGAACACAATCCTGCAATATATCCTCAAGTACTTGTATATTATTCTTTGAATCACAATTTTTTATAGGTGAAAAGTCATTCTCAATAATACTTGTGTACTAAGAACCTTTTTAAATCATTTCTAGTAGTGTTATGTGAAATGTGAGTAATGTTATAAATCTATAATATGTGTTACCACATGAAAATAGATAGTCTCCCAAGCATATATCTCTCATAACTTCTCTACATTGATGTTTTCCTATATAGGTATAAAATTCACTACTTTATTCATTTGGTCCATAATAACCTAGATAGCATTAATAATCCTTCGAATCATCAAGATACCCACAACAAAAATCTGTTATCATGTCATTACACGTACATTAAAGAATGAAAAAATGGATACAACAAACCACCAAGTAATTAATGATATTCTTCTACATGATGAAAGGTGAAACATCATGTCACAAACCTTACTGCCTCATTTTTCATGCTTGGACACCAAAACTATCACAGACGGTCACTGTACATTTTGGTCACACCAAGATATACCACCCGCCTCTATGCATAAAATCTTAAAATGATATCCTCCTAAATTCTCATAGTCAAAACAACTCTATTTATAACATAGATGATCTCATCCTCGTCTATGATCCTATCTAAAGGTGATTTCGCACCATCAAGAATTTACATCAAGGGAATGAATTATAGATCCTCATACTATATGTCTCAAATTTGACACAAAAGTGTCAACTACCTTGAGACTTATGTGAGATCCATCTTCTATTAAATATTTTGAACCACCACATTCCTCTTAGCTAGTTGTTTCATCATCTTCCACTTACTAATAGACTCTTTAGCATCTTCTTCTTGTGTTTTCCTACTAAAACCATCTACCGCACAGTTTCCCTTCCCTAGCATATAATCTACAAAAAGGTAAAAAGGTATTATATAATAGACCCATATACAATGAAAAGGATTAAAATCTTTTAGATAAATGATGTACGTTAATCTCTTTTGATCAGTAAACAATATACACTTATCTCCCAATAGATATTGAACCAACACATTAGAGGATAAACCATTTATTATAGCTCAAGGTTGTGTGAACGGTAATTAAATTAATGATTCCTTAGTTGTTGACAACCATATGGAACAACTTGATCTTATTGAATTAACACTTCTCTATGAACAGTACCATAAGTTCCATAATATATTTGGTAATCCTCACCTGACTTGGGTAGAATATTGACCGGTGCTGAAGTCAAATTCTTAATAAACTCATAGAAGAAATTATCACAATCGTTTGACCATTCTTTCTTTATCCCTTTCATAGTAAATATCAAAATAAGAGATCCCAATGGTAAAAGGGCAAGATGAATCTATGATAATATCTATATAAGCCTCAAAAGCTATAAATATCAAATACATTCTTGGGATGCTCCCAAGAAACAACAATTTGAACCTTCTCTACATCCACTGACACACCTTCCTTTGAGATGATGTGCCAAGATAAGTTCACCTGATCGATAAAAAATTGACACATAGATATATTGGATTATAGTATATGATTTCATGGTGTACTCTAGATGATTTCAAGATGTTGGGCATGATCTTCATGAGTATTGAGCTACACCAATATGTCTTTCACAAATACTAAAACGAACTGATCCAGGTACGGGTAGATGATTCTGGTCATCGAGGACATAAACATTGTTGGTGTGTATGTAAACCAAAAATTAATTATGATGAACTCATATAGGACATATCTACTAATGAACATATTCCTCATTATATCATAATTTTGAACTCTAAATTGATGATTCCCTAATCTCAAGTTGATTTTTGAGAACACACAAGATCCGCTTAACTTTTCAAAAAGATCATCGATTCATAGGAGAGGATATCGATTCCAAAATTTCATATTGTTAAACTTTTTATAATACACACACAAGAGAAACCCCCCATCAATTTTCATTGAAAAAAGGGTATCCCCAAGATAATGTTTTCATTTAGAAAAACCTTTAACATCCTACTCCTCTAGCTATGTATTGAGCTCTTGAGGGTCTATTGGTGTTATTTATTATGGAGGAATAGATATTGGCTCAGCCCTTGACATAATATCAAATGTGAATTCCACATATCTCTTAGGTGAAATCCCTTAAAATCCTTCATTAAAGACATACTAAAACTATTCCCCTAATGGTGGAATGATATCATGATTTCCACCTTTATCATACAAAAAAAAAGACAACAATCCTAGGATGTGAACTCTTCCAATTACTAAATAATTGGACCTTCCCGGCCTTCAAAGATATCCCACACCCCACATTGAATGTACTATTCACCAATAAGAGATCTAAAACTCACTCTCCTTCAGTGTTAATCTATGTGAGATCAATATGCGACTATATGTTCCATATCCTAGTAGAACTCTCGCTACCAAACTGATTTGGTGTAGAAGATCCCCTTCCCACACTCTGACTATGTCTGACTCTTCCCTCACTGACCACCTATCCCTATGTCCTAAAGAATATCTATAGATTTACCATCTTTCCATAAGATCTGTAATCCACTTGTAGTCAAGAATTGTTTTAGTGATATTTTCAAAGATTACATCAAGAATGGAAAAAGCACTATAGCAAGGTCCTTCAGAACTGACAATCATCCCCAAACACCCAAATTTTTTCTTACCTAACTAATGTTCTCCTAAAGGTTCTTCCTACTAATGTATTTCATGCCTTCCAATCATCTAGTAATAACTATCTATAAATGTTGGAAGCCACTTTCAGGTTTCACTCTGCTCTGAGAGCATGATACACCACATCAAAAAATTTATTTAATTGAAAGATGTTTAATAAATATTTAATATCACAAATAAGTCAATACTGGAAGCATCTCGCCATATAAATCTCATCTCATATCAATGATGGATAAAACGATTGTAGTTTTTTAAATCATCCAATAGTGTAAATCAATGAATGCTCTTTTATATTAGCCACTTAAACTCCCCACCTTTCCCTTTCCTTAGTTTCATTTGGTAGAAGTGATCAAAGATCCTATCCAAGAAATATTTCCACCAAATACAATATACATTTCCAATCTATTCTTAAATATCTCACCATCACTTCATGGGTCCTCATAGAATATATGTATCCAACATGAACCTTTTTTAAGTATGAGTGTTTAGATGGTCATGTTTCATCTCAACAGACTCATCCCAGAATTTATCTCCCCTAGGTCCTCCACATCCAGTATGAGTTTGAGGGTGATTTAACTGAAACTCACTCATTGGTTCATACATGATCTTCTCAATCAAACATGGTTCCCATTCCAAAAAACTGAATAGAGTGAGAGAATATCTCTGAGAACTGTTGTCCTACTTTCCCACCCCTCACCATCGGTGCCTCAAGTTCCACCCCTAGAAGATCATACTTGGCTATGCCCCCATGTTATCCACTCAATACGGGTCATCGTAGAGGAATAATCTCAACAATTCCAAACACATGAATTAGGAATCATAACACAAAATTATAACATTTATGTAAGAAGAATAAACATAACATGTCACTATAAATCCTTCCCCTAAAACTCGTAATGCGGTCAAAATAGAAGTGATATTACTACCCTTAATCATATTAAATCTTGGTATTGGTTATAAAATGGTATTATCATTTTAATTGTTCTTGATTTTTACATTATAAAACAATTTATTCTATTCTTTCATTATTTTATAATGTTAATATTCATATTAGGCACCATTTTCAATTCAATTTCTCAAGAAAGGGAAAATTTTCTACATTCAACAACAAAACTATAATGTATTTTCTTGTGAGTTCCTATAATGATGCATGTCATAATAACACTAAATGGCTAGAATTATTCAAGCATAATCAACCTTCATGGCCTCCCTAACCATGATTCAATTCTCATAAAATTTCAAAAACAAATCATGTCACCCAACAAGTGTGTCATCCATGGGGAAATAAGAATAAACTATAAAATAAATAATTAATAACAACATTACCTCCCTAAGTATTGGGGTTTTCCCCCATATATTGGTTTGAAACTCCCATGAATGTGTTCATAACCAAGCCCCTGAATCTTCTTACCTCGTGTCTACCACTCGCAAATAGTAATACAAAATAAGTATAAAAAAACTGGACCTTTGATTCCAATTAGTAATGACATTACATAGGTTCCACATAACAGTGCCTCAAGCCAGTCAATCACATGACATCAGGCACACCTCCGTGTATGCCATATGGTTCCCTCAAAAATCAATGGTCTGATAAGTCAATATTCAGGGGACTATACCCTCTTTTATCAGAGTAAAAATCTAAGATTAATAATAATAACAATATCATGAGAATAATAAAAATATAAACTAGCAATTTCTCATAGTAACAAAGAAATAAATACAATATCCAACTGAAATTGTAACAAACCATATAATTTATGTTTTAAGTGACTGAAATGAGAATTGAAAATATAGGCTCCAACGACTCCCATGGGGGCCCTGAACAACATCTCGTTCCCTTATCCAAGCTCCATCCCAAACTATCCATCTAATACATGGCATTTTACCTTAAACTTCCTTGTAAAAATAAATTATATTTGGGTATAGATCAGGAAACCCATGTAGGGTGATAGTACAACTTAGTAGGCCACCAACAATGGTGTACAAAACAATATCGAGTCAGATAATAGTGTATGCAACTATATAAAAAAATAAGTACAATGCCTAAATAAGTGGTTATCAAATTATAATTTTTTCTTTATTCAACCACATTATGTCTATGGTTCTAGAGGAAACCAATACCTCAATACTACCTTTGGATCATGTTGAAGCATGAAGTGTTCCCTATGTAATATGTTATCTTAATACCTTCTTAGACTCATGTAAGATTTCAATGTATTAAAAGGTGATATCATATCACAAAACATGGATTGACTCATGCCAGAGCCCAAAGAATTCTCAAGTGATTCCATATCTCATAGTACCTTAATTTCCATTACTCTATTCACAATTAATTCTCCAAATTATGAGTATTTAAATTCATACATAATATAACCATGTTACCCATTTCACTACCCAATAGACTGATAGTGTTACCATTATTTTACTCAAAAGTAAAATTTCCATGTTACCATGTATACATATCAATTGAATGACCATGTTCCTATTCCTTTACTCAAAAATGAATGACCATATTTCTATTCATACTTATCATAATAGAATGTCCATGTTCACATTCTATTAACCTTAATTAATTTATCAATTAATTTTTCATCATCAATCACTCTACTAATTCATCAATTTGTTTATAAGAAAATTACACGTAACTATTTATCTAGTTAAATAGTATGTCAAAGACAATAATTAATTTATAAATTAATTATTTCAAAACAACCATATTAATCTTACATAATTAATTATATAATCATTTATCTCAAATAAATACATTCAATTTACCAAAATTAATCTATCATTAATTATATCAACTCATGACATCAATATGTCATAATTAATCTACCATTAATAATCTCAACACATATATCATTGTATTTTATAATTAATTCTTCAATTAATTATCTCAAACCAATTATCTAAATAAATCATAATTAATATTTTAATGGATTATAAAAATCATTTATCTCTAAATATTATAATCAACGCTGCAATTAATTATTTAAATGGGTATCCCCTATACCTCAAAATCACTTCCCTTATTATTCATAAAAATTGGCACCCCTTAATCCCTTGATTAACTCTACCAATTAATCATCAGTTTCAACAATAAATAAATTAATCAACTTTCTATAATAAATAAATAAATTTTTGGTTTGAATTGATAAATAATGTTTTAAAATTTTAAAACATACACACATATATATATCACAATAATGACTGTGATAATTTCATCTTAAACAACCTATCTAAAATCATTTAATAATGAACACCGAAACATAAATCCTAGAAAATTAGGCAGCACAATGACATAGTTCAGATCTATATATATAACCTAAAATCAAGATTAAATAAAATGAGATCTCATATATACAGATATTTATCAACAATCGTATATCTAGATTCATAAAATCTATATCTAAATCTATAGAAAATAGAATATTCCATCCATCAAGGAATGAGAGATCTAATGAGGATAAGTATGAAACAAATGGAATTTGATCCACATACCAATAGAGGATAAGATCTTCGAGTCATGTATTAAATCATGAATACCAGAGGTAATATATATTTGTAATCCCTTTAGAAAGCTCGTAAATTCTCTAAAAACATGTTGGTAAGAGTTTGGGTCGAATGGGGAATGTTTTAGGGGTTTTCGAATTTTAAAACCATTTTTCAGGAAATTAAAACTATCATGTAAGGTTTCTTGGGAAAGGGTGCCGGTTTTTTCCTAACCATGATTCAATTTTTCACCATTAATATTTTGGGTTCATGTTGTCTCTTTTCTGGGCACATAATTTTTCAAACCATACACCTTCCTTGAAAACCCTTACTATTTAAGGTTGACTAGTTTCTTGGGTTGGTCACACAGTTTTCTCTAACCATGTGCCAACCATAGACAACCCCTTTTCTACCGTTTTTATTAATATTTAAACAAAAATCCCCAAGGTAATACCCAATCAAAAGGTACATAAATAAAAAACAAAAAATTACCTGAATTAAAACCAGAGTCAACACCAGATAAGGTTAGGATCTTACAGATTCTACAAATTTTGTGAATTGAATTTATAAAAATAGATTCTAGATTTAGAATGAGTAAAATTCATATTCTATAATCTATTAAAATTATTTTCAACCTTTATCAATAGTAAAATCAAAATAATATTAATTACCATGATTAAGATTAAAATGTGTTTACCGATGGTATATATTAAAAAGATAATGATTAAAATTAATCTCCAATTTTTTCAACACCCATTTTCTGGAAATATTTCAAAACTAAAATGTATTTTTTTAATGATAGATTTATGAGGCTTATTTACTAGAAAAACAAGTTCAACTTTGACATGTTTCAAAAATATCAAGTTTTTCCTCTCCCCTGCTTATAAAAGGTCACAACCATATCCAACCACATTCACAATCCCAGTGACCTTTGGTGTAGTAAATAAATACCCAAATATCATCCATTAAACCCTTCCCCACATTATATATTTTTTTATAAAATAAATATAATCTTGTAAGTCATTTGGAAAAATCAAAATAGGTTTCTCAAAGAATAGATATTTTTCTTAACTATGCATTTTCATTTTACTTATTCTTTTACTTCCTTGTAATTTTTTCCAATTATTCCAAAATATTAAAACCATAATAGATATATATATATATATATATATATATTGATATGTTTTTATGTTAATTTCATGTCCTATATCAATCTCCACATCCATAAAATGATTTTTGAATTCATTATTTTATTGTATGGAGGACTACTAGCTCGCAAACTGATGTTATTCATTTTCCATCAAAACTACTCTTGTATGGATATAATGATGGTTTTATTATTTATATAAGATATGTTTGACATTTCTATACTTATGGATTTGTGATATAACATATACCTTCTTAATTTCCATTTCACGACGGATACAATAAGGTTTCTTGTGTGTACGGTGGACTACCACCTCCCAAAGTGGTATTATTAATTTTTTCCTTATGTTTTATATGTAAGGATTTAAGGATAAAAGTTAAAGAATATATGTAATATATATGATCTAACCATTTTACTAGAAATAAAATATCACTTCTAACTTATTACCTTCCAGTCAATTTGAAAATAGTATCATCTCTCGTGTGTACGTGTGGACTAAAACCACCATGTAGAGATGTGAAATGTTTTTAATTTTATTTTTAAATGGATGGTAATAAGGATAATTTTTATCAATATAAATTGTATAAATATCAATATAAATGACATAAATGATATAAATATCAATATAAATGATATAAATGTCAATATAAAATCATATAAATGATAAAAATATTAATTTTTTTAAATATAAATGATATAAATATCAATAAAAAATTATATAAATATCAATATAAATGATATGTGTAAGTATGGCCTACCATCTCCAAGAACGGTGTAACAGATTTTCATTCTATATCTTATATAGATTAAATTAAATAGATATATAATGAATATATATGATATTTATAAAATTCATAACATTTTTTATATGATTTATCCTTTATCAAATAAAAGTATCAAAATAACAGGACCAAAACAAACATGAGAAATGAATAAATTATCACCAAAAACTGTGTTTTTAAGAAATAATTTCATATAAATGGGAGATAAAATACTATAAGTAAATCATATTTGGTATATGATATATTTATATTTTTTTTCAATAGATTTATAATAAACTAATATTTATTATATATGAAGATTATGAATATATTAATAATGTTAAACATGAGGTAAGTGTTTCTCATCTCCCTTTTACTTCCATGAGACATATGCCACATTCACAACTTATTCCATTATGTTTTGTATAGACCATATATAATGTTATTTTATATAATTAATCTAATTCTTTATATGGTATTTAAGGTTTCATTTTATGTTATTTGTTTCATGGTTCTTGTGTTTCAAATATTACAAAAAGTGGTTGTGGTTTAATTTTTTATATCATCATTATTCAAGACTATTTTGTTTTAGTCTCCCTTTGGGGAATTTTTTGATATTTATACCATAAAATCCATCATTTTTTTCATATTTTTATTAGTTAACAGAATAATGTAATAGTTTCATTTCCCTATAACATCACTGGCCCGGGTGCCACTAAACCATTGCCTCGAGTCGGGTCACCACATGACCTCAAGCGCACCTCCTCTTACGCCCGAAGTTGACAACTAATGGTGAGGGTATATATTAGTCATTTGGGGGAGACTATGCCCTCTTTAAAAAAGTAATCCTTAGAAGAAGTCAATATAAATTGCAGAAACAATAAGAAACAACAAATATGATTGATGCCCAAAAATCACTCAAACTGGGTACAAACCACAAGAAATAGTAAATATCTCATGTCATTCTTCATTTCCAAGTAAAAAAAACCCAAAATAAAAAAAATGAAATCACCAAAATGGCCCTGACTCCATGTCAGGAACCTCTTCCATGGATGTCCCATGTCCATCTCAACTGCGTAACAAAGGGCCCTTACCCCTATCCTGACCTACAAGCATGAAATCTACCCAGGTTCCTAACAGGGGCTTGAGGAGGGTTTGAGTACAACTCAGTTGGCCACCACCAATGGTGTCTCCAAAATTTCTAGTCTAACATATAGTGTATGCAAGTATAAATAAATGGAGAGTAAATAGAGGATAGTTTTAGGGCCACACATTAACCTTTCTTAAAATTTCTATTACTATTATGATTATTATGCCAAGTTCATTGTGTAGATCATATCATCATTTAGTTCATCATCTACATGTAATCCATGAGTTAAAATTTTTACTTATTCACAAAATATTCAAGGCATTTATCATTACATATAATAGAAAATGTTAATTCCCTATCAATCTAGGGATGAGCATATTATGTAATCACCACTCTTTCCTTGGAGCCTTGGTGTATATATTTTCGTCAAATAAAACAATTGGGGACATAGAGCATCAGTCTGACTCCCCAACCCATCAATTCATTAGTAGGTTAGAGAATAAGTAAAAACATACTTATGGGAGGAGAATCAGTCCTTAACCCCCCACCCCCACAAATCCATGTTCACAAGATTATTTATTGATTCACCACACATAAATCATATCACATCCAATACAACCAATAAATATAACATTCAAGATTCACAATAATCAACATGAGATTCAATGTCATTCCATAGCTCGTTCACAATTTCATTTCACACTACACTACACATTTGCCCAATTATATTTCCCATGTATCACCCCATTAACCATATTCAACCATTCAAAAGCCATTACTAATCCCATGTGTCAACATTTTACATACACCCACCCTCTTAGGGTTTTCATCATAATTCATTAGATATAAGGCATAGTCATCATTTAAATAACTTAACCCATTTTGTTTACAATGAAAAAACTCCCTTAATCCACTAATTATCATAGGAACATGAAAATAATTCATTTTCACACCCATTCAACATTTAGATATCCTCATCAAGGTCTCTACAAGGTCATAAGGAAACCATTCTCATACTCAGTTAACTTTTAAGTCCAAAAATTATTGGCGCAACCCATTAGTGCCACTTAAAAGGTCCAGTCATCCTCCATTTATCCCATGGGAAGCATGAGGGATTCCATTAATCATCTATACATCCATTACACCCAAAAATCATCAAAGGATCAAAATCACAATAAGGGGATTACCAGGAAATAAACCCAAGCATGAAAATATCTCAAATGAGACTACGAGATAAAACTTATAGACCAAATTCCTAGAATAATTTGATGAATGTAATCCTAATTGAGTCCTTGGACCCTGATTCAACATACCTTTTAAGCCTCAACCTAGATACCACAAAAATGATGGTTTTTAGAGCTTTGGACGGAGATGGTTAAGAAATAGAAACCCTAAAGAAAAAAGAGAAGCAATGAGGATATTTTGCTTACCTGGATCTTGAATCCTCAAATGACATCATTCCAAACAGCCTAGAATTGGAGGACAATATCCTTTTGGAAGATCCTAGAAGATTGGCTCATTTCTAGGGTTTAAGGGATGATCGAATAAAGAAATACTTATTGGAACACAAAAATCATATAATAGAATTTTGTAATTTTCTTAACTTTTCTGGGACACATTTTTTACCCACATGGTTTTCCAAACCGTGCGTAAACCAGAAGAGAGATACTATCCTAAAATCCCCCATTTTGCATATTTTCCTTGGAATTTTTCATGGTTAGATTGAATATATGATAACAGTTTGAAAGCCTCTATCTTAGGTTTCACATTCACATGCGATGATCCACACGATTAGCACTAACCATGCCCAAACTGTGAAACGTGCCCAAAAACTCCATTTTCCTCCATTTTCCTTGTTTTTCATGTCCCAGATCTGTATAACACCCTAGATCCTTATCATAAACTTTTTTAAACACGTATTTAACTAAAGGAATGGATATAGACTAAAAAATAAACAATAAATTCCTTGTGAAAGGACATAGATCTTACATCCTCCCCACCTTAAGATGACCCATCCTCAAGCCACTATTCCACAGGGTCATTAAGTTTATAAAGAAACAAAAGTAGGACACTGGTACCGGATATCTGATTCTCACTCCCAAATGTCTTCCTAGATTTTTTCAGGCTTCCATAAAACAATAACCTAATGTAAAACCTTTTACCATAATACTTTCTCACTATGATCCACAATACGAACGAGATGCTCCTCAAAATAAATGTTAGATTCAATCTCAACATCATCAGCATTTATCACATGTGATAGATCAAAATGATACTAACAAAACCGTGAAACATGAAAAATATAATTCATCCCTCTATAACATTGTGGAAGATCCAATCAGTAATCCCCCAATCAGATCCTCTTCATAATCTCAAATGTCCCCATGTACCTAGGTGGCAACTCTCCAGGCTTCTGAATTCTATGGTGACCCATCCTTGGCGACACCCAAAGAAACACACTATCCACCACCACAAACGCAAGAGGTATACAATGATGATCCACAAATGAATTATACATGCTCTGAGGTGTCATCATGTTCTTATGAATCAAACGATCATTCATCAACGTCTTCTATAATAGGCTCAGTCCTAATAGCTCATATTATGAAGAATATAACAAACACAAAAGAGAGCTACACAATCTCCCATAAATTTCCAAAAAAGGCACTATATTAATCATATCCTAGAAACTATTATTATAAGAAAACTCAATTATTGATAAGTACTTTTCCCCTGAACAACCAAAATCCAAGACAAAATGTCTTAACATGTCATCGAATACTTGTATTTTACACTCAGACTGCCCGTCCGTTTGTGAGTGATAAGTCATACTCAAAAAAATATATGTAAAAATATATTTCTGTAATCCCTACTGGGAGCACTATGTGAAATGAGGATCACGATCCAAAACTATGGTTCTCATTACACCATGAAATTGCACTACTTCTCAAACATACAAATCACCCAACTGATCAACTATGAAATCTCATGGTTTAGAAATAAATTTCAAACTTTATTTAACAGATCCACAATGACCAAGATTTTTTTATTCTTCATAGGATTCTTAGTAAGTCCCACTAAAAAGTCCATTGTTACATCATTAATCATCCATTCCTAAAAAATCAATGATTGTAACAAACCACCTGGACGTTGATGCTCGGAACTTCACCTATAGACACGTATGGCATCACGCCAAGAAACTTACAACATATTTCTTCATTACCAACCACTAATACTTCCTACAAAGATCATGATACATCTTAGTCAATCCTGGAAGCACTACCCACCTCAATTTGTGGAAATCACACATCAACTATTCATGAAAAAAGACTGGTATCACCACACAAACAATAATAGAGATGATTCCATCCACACTGATGTCCCAACTAAAAGGTGAATCCATTCCTTTAAGAGTTTACTTCTTACCCAAACATTCTGGATCCTCGAGCTAGCTCTCTTTGACCTAGCTCAAAATAATAGAATTAGTCACTGAAGAAACAAGGATCATTTTTCTATTCCCATCCTACACTCCCGGTGCAACTCTACAAACAAGGACATCATTTTCAACTCGGATTTATACTCCTAAACAATATGATTCTGATTCTTCCAGATCAGAGCATCCCTAACACTCTTCCATTTTCCCAATGTGTAAACCAACTCAGAATAGAAGGATTTTTAGTACCCAACCCACCGTCACTACTATAGATTTAAATCCCTATTGATAGAATCTATACTTTAAAATCTTATGATCATAAAACACTATGAGTTGTTCTCTCAACAAGTAGTGCCTCCAACACTGTAAGGAATAAACAATATCATCTATCTCATGAAAAAGAGTAGGGTAGTTTCTTTCATGTGGTCTCAACTTAATTGACCCATAGGATATAACTCAGTCATCTTACATCAACACTATCCCTATTCCAACACTGAAGACATCATAGAACACAGTTTACTTTCTACCTTGTTCTGGTAAGATTAGAATAAGTGTGGTAATCAACTACTTCTTCAATTCTGGAAAATAAATTTCACAAACCTCTAGCCACCAAATCATAACACCCTTCTTGGATAATCATGGGAGTGATGCGGCCAAATGGGAGAAATACATAATGAACCTCTGGTAATAAACACCAAATCCAAGAAAAATTTGGATATGAGAAAATTTCTTGGGCTACTCCCAAGACACCACAACTTTCAACTTCTTTAGATCCACTAACACACCTAACTCCAAAATGATGTGTCCTAAGAAATTGATTGTTTTAGTTCAGAACATACACTTGAATAGATGGGAATAAATACTATGATCTCTAACTGTACTCAAGATGATATCAAGATGTTGGACATAATCATTACTAGTTCGTGAGTACACCCATATGTCATCCACAATGACAACCATGAACTGATCTAGATAAGGGTGAAATATCTGATTTATGAGTGCCATAAACATAGGCAGGTAATTTTTCAACCTAAACGGGAAAACCAAAAACTCATACAACCCATGTCTAATTGGGAAAATTTTCTGTTTCATGTCAGAAGGGCTCACCCTCGATTGATGGTATCCCGATCTCAAATAAATATTTGAAGACTCTATGGCTCCCCTCAGCTGGTCAAACAAGTGAACAATTTTGGGAAGTGGGTATCAGATCTTAACTGCAATGTGAATAAACCTACTTCAGTTAACACATATCTTCAATGACCCATCAGAATTATTCGAAAACATCACTGGTGATCCCCATGGAGATATACTAGGTCGAATGAATCCATTATTCTCCAACACTTCTATCTTTGCATTAAGCTCCTGGAGTTCTCCCAGACCAATTCGATATGGCGGAATGGAAACTGGTTATTTGCCTTGCAGTAACATGATCCTAAAATCAACATATATATTAGGTGTTATCCTTGAGAAGTCCTAGTGAAAATAATTATAGAACCAATCTACCATAGGAGGAGAGAAATGTTGATACACTTTTATATCATCAAAAAAAAGGAATGCCACTTTGGCTGTGATCCCTCCCAACTGCTAAAAAAAATGGCCCTGAATTTCCTGGTCAAACATCCCACTCACCACAAAAGATGTAAGGGTATCCATCGAGAGAGATAAACATTACCTGACATCAATAACAATTGATATGTACTTGACACTCCACTAAACAATCCATACCCAAGATCATGTCAAAACCAGACATCTCCAAACAAACAAACCCCACATGAAATGATATGCACCAATCTCTAAGGAAAAATATTTACACAGCCTTATATTATTAACTCGCACCCACAAAGGAGTTTCAAGTGACATGAATCCACATGCACTTTCCACAGTTAAGCTCAGAAGTACTACAAATTGTGCTTAAATAAATGAATGTATGGTACCTGTGTCAAATAGAGAATTTCAAATTATTAAAAGTAGAAAAATAATACCTCAAATAATAGAATGTCAAAAAACATCACCTCCAGGTGTAGACTGAACATTGTGTAGATGGAATGTCCCTCTACCATGGGATCCAGTCTGAGTACCCTATGTTGTAATTCTAGTACAGATGGTCTCTCACCGGAATTCCACATCCACCACCCCTACAAGTACATCTTATAGAGCTTCAACTACTTACCTGATATGGGGTAATAAATCCGCTTCCAACAATCTGCAGTGATCTCTATCCTCCAACACATTCTTCTACCATGGGTTCCTACAGTACCTCTACACGTAGACCATCTTTCCACAAGCTCCTCACTCAATAGGTTGTCAGAAACACCGACTTCACATGTGTCCTGATGTACCACACTAGTAATATAAAAATTGATCACTAACCTGAGAGACTTGTTCCTTTTTATGGTCGTGTGGTCCACCACATCACTATTGGAATTTATCAAAATGAAAAACCCTACTATCAGAAGTCACACCACTAGTTTTCTAGAATGGAACTACATGTATGCTTTTGGAGGCCTCTTTGAGGTTTCCTTAGGAAATAAGGTCCTAATCCATCACCACATCAAATATATTTAGATGAAAGATATTTACTTGGGATATTATCGCATGATGAAGTACATCCTAGACATGCCTTTCAATATCTACCTCATCTCCCACTAATGCATGAACAAAACGGTGCAAGTTTTTGAACCAAATTTCATACTCCATTATTGTTATCATGCCCTCAACAAAACTCATAAGCTCTGCAACATTCTCTTGCCTTAAGGTTTCAGGGTAGTAATGTTGTAGAAACTTTTCTTGAAAACTCATCCACATCATTATCTCTACATGTTCAGTCTGAGTTAAGATATCCCACCAATTATTTTTTTATCCTACAACATATATGATTCTAATATAACTCACTTCATAGAAAGAGTCTCCATATGATCAAGAATTGTAGGGATAGACTCTATCTAGAACTCAATTTTCTCCAGAACAACCTATTTAGTAATTTTTAGAGGGATATATTGCTGAAACTCCCTAGTCAACTCTAACACACTCGGTGCGACCCACCCTAGGTCACATTCCCCCATCTATATAAAATAATCAATTTTCACATGGAACTGCTCTTCCATATTATCCTAAACCACTGGGCCTTCTTGCTCTACTAATGACGGAGAATTCTCGGCAATTTCCTCTTATCATCCAACCAGCACATTATTTCGTGGTCGAATTTATCTACAATGTGAAATTGACAATATTTAGAACACAACCATGAATCTTTCACAATTAATAAGGAAAAGATCATCTCTAGCTATAAAAACTCATTTCACATACACTTCCCATTGGGATTTATTATATCTGGAACACCACCCTCAACCATCCTTTCTAAGTCCATGGCTAACACATGGTGACTAACTCACATGGTTACAAGCCCTAACTTTAACACCTTTTTAAAATGGTTTCTATATTCCAATTTACTCTCACAACATTTTAATTCACTTACATATCATTATCAAGAAAAATTCATAGATTATTACATAACATTCTCATATCCCATTTTCCCATTTTTATCATCCCATTAGACAAAATTTCACTTATTTAAATAAAATAACATGCACCCAACCCATTATGTCTTGCACAAACATCCCATGTGTGTGTTCCTACTATAATGCATGTCACTTATATACATGGGCTCCCTGAATGTAGAACCCATGCCATTTAGACCACATGAGAAATATCATATATCTGTCACATCACACCACATGTGTATCACCCAATGGTGAAAATATCATCAAATGAAACAACACACAACAAGAAATAAAAGTACCTCCCTTGGTGACTTGGGTTTCCCCCGTACATGGGTTAGCTACTCCCAGGAAAAAACTTGTCACCAATGCCCCACATTGTTCTAATATCTTTTTTTCCATCCCTAAATACTAATAAAGAGAAAAAATCCTCTAATACCACTTTATATCTTCCTTGACCCAAGTTCCACTAAACTGGTTCCCCAAGCCGAGTCAACACATGACCTTAAGTGCACCTCCTTGTATGCACAATGTTTCTAAATAGAAAAGAGGGTCACACTAGTCTTGTGGGGAGACTATACCATCTTTACAGGAGTAATCCTCATCAAAACACAATATAAATAGAGGAAACGATATGAAACATACAATAGCATTCAAAACCAAATATCTCCAAAACTCGGTACAAAACCACAAGAAATAGTAAATAAGTCATTTCATGCTACAATGACAAGTGAACACAACCCAAAATAATGACAACATCAGAATCTGCAAAAACAGTCCTTACTCCATGTCGGGAAAATCATTCTTGAATGTCCCGTGTCCAACTCCACTCCCAAGCATAGGGACATCATCCTTGTCCTAACATGCAAGCATGAAATCTACTGAGGCTCTCAATGGAGGCTTGAGAAAGGTGTGAGTACAACTCAATGGCCACCCCCAACGACGTCTAAAAAATATCAAATCAAATAGATTGTGCAAGAAAGTATAAATAAATGGAAATTAAAGGAAAGATAGTTTGGGGGCACACATTAAACATTCTATAAATTTATATTACTATTAAGATTATTGTTCCAATTTTATTGTATACATCATATTGTCATTTAGTCCATTATCTACATGTAATATATGAGTCAAAAATTTACCTTATTCACATAATATTCAAGGAATTTATAATTTCTCATTGGCAAAAACGTTTAGTCCATATCTCACTAGGGAGGATTATATCAAGTAATCACCACTCATACCCTGGAGCCTTGGTCTAGATATATTCATTTAAAAAACCCATTGGGGTCATAGAACATCATTTCGACTCCCCAACCTGCACATTCCTGGGTAGGTTAGAGCATCAATCCATGCATTCCCATGTGAGGACCATCGGGCCTTAATCCTACCACTATGCCATGTGCACATGCTTATTTATCCATTAACCACACAAAAACCATATCACACCAAATACAACCAATAAATATAGCAACCATAATTCACAACAATCAACATGAGATTCAATGACATGCCATAGCCTAATCACAATGTCATTTTACAAAACATAACCCATTAGCCCAATTCGCTTTCCCATGTCTCACCCCATTAACTAAATTCATCAATTAATAAGAAATCACCAATCCCATGTGTCAACACTTCACATACACCAATCCTCTTAGGGTTTTCAACACAATTCATCAGCTAAAAGGCACAATCTTCATTTTACTAACATTATCCAATTTGATTACCATTAAAAAACTCCCATTAGCCAGTACTATGAATAAGGAAAAAATTTAATCCAGTTAAAAATTTCAACATTCTAATCAGGGGATCTACATGGTCATTAAAAAAACAATGCTCATACTCATCTTACTTTTATTTCCATAAAGTATCGGCACATCCCATGGGTCTCCCTACAAAGGTCAAGTCATCCTCTATGTATCTCATTGGGACCATGAGGGGTTCCATTCATCATCTATATATACAGTACACCCAAAAAGAATCAGAGGATCAAAATCACAATAAGGGGGTAACCATGAAATAAACCCAGGTATTCACAAATCTCAAATGAGACTATGGGATATAACTTCTAGACGACCTACATTGAATTTGTCAGTGAATACACACCTAATTGAGGCCTTGGATCCCAATTAAACACCCCTTTAAATCCTAAACAATGATTTCACCATAAAATATGGGTTTTTGATCTTCATAAAGATATGGGGAAGAAATGGAATCCCTAAATCGAAAATCGAGGCAAGAAGGATATTAGACTTACCCATATCATCAATCTGAATCTAATGGTACTCAAAATGGCCTAGGATTGAAGGAAAATCACCTATTGGATGATCATAGAATATTTGTTCATTTATATGGATCAGGGGAGGAGAAATGTACGAAATAACTAGTGGAATTTAAAAATCCCATAATGGAATTTTTTTAATTTTTTAACTTTTCTGGGCCTCGTAGTTTTCCCACATTGTTAGCCAAACAATTCACAAATTGTGTGACTGTTATTGTCCCTAAATCCACCATTCACATAGTTTCTTCAGAATTAAACATGGTCAGATTAACCATATGATAGCCATGAAAAATCCACTATTCAAGGCTAAACTTCCACCTGGGATGATCAGCACGGTTTGCAGTAATTGTGCACAAACTGTGCAAAATTCCCAGAAACTCATTTTACTCCATTTTCATGTATTTAGCACCTAGAACACCCATGAGAATTCTAATGAACTTTTGGAAACACATATTTAACCACAATAAATGAATTAGAATAAAACATAAATAGTACATGCCCTGGGAAAGGTCATGGATATTACAACCCTCTGTTTGGAACATAAAATTATTGAGAAAATGTTTTAAGGAAATTTTACTTTGATTCTCTCTATGGTTAAATATTCCTTTCCATTAAAATATATGTAATCTAAAAATGTTTTCAAAAAATATTTTCATCATTTTTCCAATTAATTTATCAAATAAAGATTCAACTATTTCAACTATATGAAATTTTTTTTAATGAATCTACATCTCATTTTCTAAACATGTTCCATTTGACTGTTACCAAAAATGTAGAAGTAATATATGTTTTAATGGGTAATGCATGAACCCAATTTTCTACCATAATGACCATTCACTGTTTTATAAAATATTTTAAAATTGTAATAAGGTTATTTTAAATGAAAATTATTATCAATATATTTTCCATTGTTTAGTTTTAAAATTATTTTCTAACCAATGTTATTATTTTCCTTAAAAAATTAAATGAAACTTTTTGGTATATTTTTTCATTAATGACATCAACCATTTGTTGTAATTATGATCCAATTGGGATATATTTTTATCGATAATAACCTTATTATTTATCTGGATGGTTTATGATCATATTCAGTGGGGATGTACAATTTTATTACCATTCAACATATTACTTTGGATAGTTTATGGTATTGTTTATTGAATGGTGTAGGTATTATCATTTCCTATGTTATTAATTTAATATAACTTTTTATATTGATTATGTTCCATCCCATAATATATGGAAGGTATCAAAATTATTATGTGATTAGTGGGGCTAGGTGTTACATATCCCCATGATGCATTAGTAGGTCTTAGGAGACAAATTAGCTTGGGTGTTTTGATGAGGTCTTACCCATTTATGTAAGACATATTGGAACGAGTCGTTGAGGGTATGAAGTCATGGAATGAGGCCTTAATGGAATTTTTATGGTGTATATATTTATGTATTCAGTCATAATGATATCATTTGTTAAAGTCCATGTGATTATTAGATTAGATATAATACCAATGGATAATATTCAGGATCATGGGATAATTTTTAGTAATTTATTTGATCAAAATATATTTCTAAAGTATTTTTATAAGTTTATTGATAAAATGGAATGTGTTTCAAAAATTTAACTTTCAATTTGA
Source organism: Viscum album (assembly GCA_963277665.1). Classification (NCBI taxonomy): domain Eukaryota; kingdom Viridiplantae; phylum Streptophyta; class Magnoliopsida; order Santalales; family Viscaceae; genus Viscum; species Viscum album. Next base: position 1,859,646,049 of record OY728133.1, on the reverse strand, counting down.
TTATTCTTATTATTCATGATAGCTTCATTTGTACACATAACCATACACAACATCTGAGATCACCTCTTTCTTCAGTTTTATTCACACTAGGTTAGAAGGATGTTCTTTGATATTTATATATACAGATATCCTAAGGGGAATAATGGTGTTATAAAATAGTACACATTGTATATTTTATGTTTAAAATATATTGTGAATTTCATGTATGTGTCTAGTTTACCAAGAATACAATTCTATTTATTCATTTAGGTTGTGATAAATTGTGTCTAATTATAATGTAATAATATAACGATCGACTTATGGATACTGGGGTCAGTTTCTCTATCACATATATGTACGATTTTCATTATCTGGTATGTGGTCGCTGTATACCACTCCAATGCATTGGGTAAATATTGATATATCATCAGATAAATATGAATACAATGGGGAGTGATCCCAGTTCAGTAATGGAGTTTTCCACTATGATCATCTTGGCATTGAAAAATGACTTCTATGATTGTTTGGGGAGTGAACTCATTCATATAGTATTGTTATGGAAAAGATACTTGAATACTAAGAAATTTATTTTTTTATGCATATTTTTATACCTCAATTCCATATATTATACTAATTTTATGCTCTAATTTCTTATGTTATTTAATTCAACTCTATTTCATGTCTTATAAACAAATATGATTTATGAAATGACTTAATATTGTGATATTTGGTAAGATGGGTATGGTTTTTTAATATTATGATTATGTTTTTGTACCCTTATTCTAATTTTATATTTATATTTTCATTGATATACCCCTTTTTTACCCTTACTAAGAATCTCATCTCACACTTTTCATATGTTTCAATTCCCCTAGTTATGAAGAAAGATGTTATGTATGATATGTTTTAAAAGATTTTAACATATAAAATATAAGTGGGTGGTGATGAATATATTTTATAAAAAAATTGAGGTTTCAATGATTCAAACAAAAATAAACCTAAATCATTCTATTATTTATCAAAATGTTATGTAATAAATATACATCTATAAAGATGTAATATCTAAGTATATAAATCATAGAATTATATAGTCTGTATCCAATAAAGGTTTAGTTAACCTTCTAAATCTAGGATGATGAAAATTTAGTAAGAACCATAGGGAAAATATATCTATAAGATAAATTACTAATGTTTTAGTAATGATCCCGAATGACCTAGGATAATCCTAATGTGTCATAGAAGAAGGTGTCTTGATTTAGATATTATAGAAATGATTTTTCTTGATTATGAAATTTCACATTCGTATTATTTTTTCTCACAAAATACTTTTTCGTTTTATGTAATGGATATAGCCTAATGAAGTCATGTAAATTCTAAATGTCATGGCTAATATAATGATTTTCTTGCTATGAAACTCAATTTTATGGGAGATGGAATTAAAAATATTATTTTTGGCTCAAAAAAAATTTGCTGAGATATGATTCCCAATAATCATACAAACAAGAAAGTGATGGAATTTCATTATGTTGAGTCATTAATGAGACATTATTCACCTCCTTTTAGTGGGTCTACGGATCCTATTATATTTCAGAAATGGTTTCATATAATTGAAATGATATTATTTATTCTTTAGGCCTCAGAACATTAGAATTTCATTTAATATGTTTATCATTTGGAAGGTGAAGTGGATTTTTTTGTGGACTCATATCAAGAAAACGAGAGAAAAATATGAAACTAAATATATGGTGTGGGATGAATATAAAATTTTATTTTTGAAATCATACATTCCTCTTATTCTTTCATATAAAAATGGAGAAATAATACCTTGATTTAAATGATATGGGTGACGAATATTTTGGTTTCTATGATGAAAATTTTACAAGGTATGTGATGTATACAACTAGTATTATCATGAAATTTTAATGTAATATTGATTAATTATTCAATTTCATAAAACCATGATTTTAAACGGTGTCATCCAAAAGAGAAATCAGTATCTATGATCAAATAATTATATGTGATATCAAGGTGTAAATGAATATTTGATATACACATCAATATAATGGTTTTCATAAAAAAATGGAATTCAAATGAAATTATAAAAACTATATTAATAAGAAGATGAGATTTTCTTTATGCTCAAAACATGGAAGGAAACATGGGGAAACTGTCTTAAGGAAATTGGTAAATGATTAATGTGTGGATGCAGAGGTCATAAGTCAATAAAATGATGATATTATGGGAATAGGCTAACAAATTATTTGACTATATATAATGCTCTAAATAACTAACTACCAACACACTTGTGTTTTAAGTGTAAGGAGTATTGGAATTATGTTTACCAGTGATGAAATCCAGAGGTTAATGATGATGATATACACCCAAAACCTCATAATCCTAGATGAAAATTAATATTTCATGTGATAAGTATTTCTTATGTTGTTTATTACAAAAAAATGATGATAGGTATAATTTGCAATGATACTAGAACTACTAATGTATTATTTTATTCTGGATCTAACTAATATTTTTTTATCTAAATACTTTTCCAAGGGTATCATAGTTCTACCAAAAAAATATTATATTGATTTAGAAGTATGAAACTCAAAATATATTGATGATCACATCAATATTCTATTTTTCTTATCCATTTTTATTTGGTGGTAATGTGTTTACTTCAAATTTTTTCATCCTTCCTCCAATTAAATTTGATGTTATTTTAGGCATGGAATTTCTTTTTTAAAAAACTACACTACAATGTGCTATGGAATATAAGATATGATTTATATCTCACAATATGTTGTGATATCTTAACAGTGTTTTGAGAAAAATAATCTTTTCATCGATATTACATCAATCGTGTAAGTCATGATTCCTATACAAAAGGGGTTTCAAATCTCATATGGTTTGAGAGAAACTAAAATTTAATGATATAACTATTGTGAGGTATTTTATTTATGTCCTTATGAATTATTTTCTTACTATTATATCAAATTATGTGGATGATATTTCAAATTAACTAATATTTAGTGCTACACCAATTTCAAAGAATCATACTGGAATGGCCCTGCTTATGTTACGTGAATTGAAGAATCTACTCTAAGAGAATATTAACAAGGTATTATGGTTTACATGTGGGTCACCAATAGCTGTACTGGTTATATTAAATAAAAATATTTATGGATGAATGATATTGTAAATTGACTTTTGTTAACATGAAAAGATCACTATCATGATCAAGTAAAACAAACCCATATTGATGACTTGTTTGATCAACTATGCGGAGATCAATACATTTACAATATTTATCATTGTTTTGGATATCATAAAGAAATGTTCAAGAAGAAGGATATAACCAAGATAAAATTTTGAAAAAGGTAGTGAGACTATGAATGTATATTTTTTCTTTTTGACTTACAAATTCCCTAGATATCATCCCAGATTTAATGAATACAACCTTCAGATATTACCGTTATTAGATTTTGGTAGTAATTATAGATTATATTATAATTTATTAAAATTTAAGTGAATAGAATTAATAATATATGATAGACTTTCTGAAGACCCTAAGGAATGATAATATTTATTAAAAATTTACCATATGTATATTTTGGCTTTGAAAAGTCTTATTATTTTGTCACACCTGGTTTTTTTCTTTTCATGTCATAGTTTTGATCTGGTTCATTGAAAACCCTGATCCTTTACTTGGGTGTTAGGTGAGAATATTTTTGAGTTTTTAACTACCATATATTTCTGATCACTCTAATTTGGTTTCCCCATTGCTTTTTAGGAGTTTTTGGAGAAAGGGTGGTTATTTCATGATTTGGGCCAACTGTGAGCCCATTTCCAAATTTAAAAACCAAATTTGTTTCTTTTATAACTCTGTCATGATTCAATATTTTCCATTCATTTCACTTCTTAAGTGTCATACATTAACATATTAAAACTAAAATATCCTTTTGGACCTCTTATAAATTCAAAATAAAGGTGAATTTCAGTTACTTATTTACGCATTGGGTCAGGCCATGGGCCCATTTCAAATTATAAAAAAATTAATTGTTTATTTTATATTTTTTTCATTTTATAATATTTTTTAGTGATTCCACCTAAAATTTGAATCCATTATACTTAGACTCACCCACATTATCTGTTTTACCTATTTGAAGCTAAATTATATCAATTATTATAGTGAATTTTATCATGTTTCCTCAAATCATCTAAAAATTGTGAAGGTAAATAGTATCTTCCACAACTCATTCAATTAGTACTATTATTCCCAAAAAATATTCTTTCCATGATTATTCAAGACCTCAAGATACTCTACAAGAAGTTACAAGATATTACCATTTCTGTAATGGTTCAGATCTAATGGAATACGATGTGTTTTCTAGGAGGCAATGTGAGATTCCTTCTCTTTTATTTTCCCTCTTCCCCTCCTTTCATTATTTCTTGGATTTATATTCTACCCTAGTCATGGTATACCTAGGGTTCTTTTATCCCATGATTTTTTATTGGGTTTTGTTCTTTTGGGGCTGGTTGTCATAGGTTTAGTGTTTATAAACCCTAGGATTGTGATATTGGGTGTGCGTTTCCATTACGCCATGGATTTGATGAAGGATATCCCTTTCACATGCCTTTATCATTTATGATTCATCATTTTATTATTTTTAACTTCTTATTTTTATGTTTATTATTGTTTTTCATCCTTTGGATAATTTTATTGGCGTGAAAATGGTTATTTAAGCCTTGTTTTGTGAAAGGTAGAATTGTTTGTTCATAAAAGTGCTGACCAAGTGTTTGTTTAAATGTTCTACAATATTTCGCAACTATTTTCTGATATTTAAATCATGGTTTATGGTATTTTGAACATGTCACAGAATCAATAATAAAACACAACATTAAATTGGTGTTTTATTCCTTGTCAAGTTTCAAAATATTTTTTTTTGTTTAAAAAGGGCATGTCAAATGTTCGGTAAATTGATCGGTTAGTTTTTATGTGTGATGTGATTTAAAAATTATTTTTTTGGATTTATAAAAGAATTGGAATAATTATAAATGTTTTTTTTTGTTTCTTTATATGCCTTTATAATTTGGATTTGGTTTTACAAACAAATGGGTTTTTGGTTTACAACATGCTTTGGCCCGAGTTGTTGGAAAATGGCCCGTTTCACACCCTTATGAATATGGTTTCATTTTGAATATGTAACCTAATTGATTAAAGGGATTTATGAATGTTTTTTTCTAATCAAAATGGTTTTTATACACCTTCTTAATAAAATTCAAATGCATACCATTGTCAAATGTTAGTATTGAGAAAGGCTTAAAGGCTCCTTTAACATTTTTTTTTGCAAAAATGATTTCCATATTAATTTCATGTTCTATATTTTGGGGACTTTTTATGGTCCATGAAAGTGATTTATTAAATGGTTTTGGGGATTAAAAATATGGTTTTTTTATGTTATTTTTTGGGTTTATGGCCTTAAAATAGCATTTTTGAATGGTCTTTTTGTACAAGGCCTCGTTATACTCCTTGAAATTGTTTTACAAAACTGTTTATTGGTTTATTGATTTGTGAAAGAAATGTAAACATGTTTGATGGATGTTTGTGTGTTTATGATTTTTTAATGGAATTTTTAGGTGACATTTAAATTTGATAATATGTGTAACTTGATTGATAAATAAAGGGAATCATGGCTATCTAGGTGGGAAAATGTGTACTAGTATGCTAGTGATCCCGTGGGGTTTTGCCCATGATTCATGTAGAATGTTTGAAGATGAAAACACATACCAAACTATGATGATTATGGTGTTGGGGTCCACTAAGTTATGGTTATGATCCCTAATATTTTCTTTTGTCCATGAGAAAAAATATTTATTATGGATACATTCACTGAGATAAGAGGTGCCTGAGGAGCACAACTAACTAGCACCTAGAGGTGTTCCCATTACTTGTGCTCATTGGCTATTTTGTACAAATCATCAGTATGCGCTGTGTTTTGTTGGTAAATTCATAATTGTGGGTGATTTATTTAAATGTGTACATTCTTTAAATAAGACCTCTTGAAAACTATTTTCATTTTGAATTTTCACCTCTTTGAAAATTTTTACTAGCATTTTTTTTATAAAACATGTTAGTTTTTTCTGGGAATTCTTTTATAGCATGGAATTCATTTAGAAAACCCAAATTTTTATTTTTATTTAAAACATGAAATTGATTTTCTTTTATTTTATAGGATGTTCATTGGGAATAGAATATCATGATAACCAACTGAGTTTTAATACTCATGCCTATAGTATTCTTCTATATTTATCCCTTGTGTAGGTTTCTGCTTGAATTAGATCACCTCAGGTGACATGTGATCATTATGTTGGAGAGTGACTAGTAGGTCACATGGAGTTATTTGGTTATTGTGTTTTTTCAGTTGAGTTTTTGGTTTAGTTGTAACTTTAGTTTCTTGTACAAATAATGTTCAGTTCAGTTATTATATAAATGTATTCTGGGTTGACAATTTAATTTTGTTTTTTGATTGATTGTTTATATATGGGTTAAATCATTCTCTTATGTACTCTATTTATTCCATTTTTTATTTTATCCATCTCCAGAGGATCGGGAATGACTATCGGGACTTGTCACGGGCTGGACCTTGTGACTGGTTCATGGTCGACTCAGGATGGTTCATGAAAAAATGGTACTAGAAGAGGTTGGGTCTTAGAAGACCATTATTTTTAGAGTGCCGTTTTTATTTTAGGTATGTCAAGGTAGATAGAGTAGGATTGTTGGGACTTGATGGGAAATTGTGGGAAGAGAATTGCTAAATGTTACTCATTCTGATCCTCAGGTTTCCATAAGAAGTTTGGGGTTTTTTGTGTCTTTTGTACATGTTGATTGATTGGTGTTGGGATATTATAAGGGGAGTTCAACTAATGGCCTCCATGAGCTCACAGGGCCTGGATAGCCATTAGGATACGGGGAATGGTCTTAATAAGTCCTTCTGTGTTGGTTTTGTGTTTGACATATGGACTCTAACCATATGGTCAAGTCACCCACCGACAGTACTTCCATTTTTTGGGTCTCTTGGAGCTTTCTTGAATTCAGAATTTTTTTTTTGAAAATCGATGTCTGATAATTATTGAAATTTTTTTTAATTAAGGATGGTGTTTCGAAAAGTTGATAAAATGGTCTTCAAAAAATAAATTTATAAATGGTTTTAGAAGGTTGTGTTTTTGTGAAAAAAAATTAGAAGGAAGTGGAAATGATATAACGAGAATTGATTATCCATAATCTAAACTTGTGGTTTTTGGAATAAAATGTTTTGAAAGTGTGAATCATTTTAAGTTGAATCTTAATATTTGTTTTAAATAGGGTGTTTCAGGATGATTAAAAGTGTTTGAATCTGATAAATTAGTTTTCAAAATTGGTTTTGAGAATTTGGTGTATTCTTAGAATGGGTATTAGTCTCAATGGGCATCAGATTATGAAAAGATACCTTGTTGAGTTTCTGAAAATGGGAAGTGGTTGTTTGGAGTATCATAGTTGTTTTATAAGTTGTTAAAAATGAAGAGGGGTACGTTTTTTTTAAATGTTTCTTTTAGAAGTGTGGTTTGTTTTTTGAAATCTGAAAAGGGTTATTTACTTGGTTGTTAGTGTTCCTTTGGAAGGTACATGATTTTTTGGAATGATTTTGTTTTGTTTTAGCCTTTGGTGTTTTCATGGGTGCTCACATGCATGGTTTTACTAATATTTGTAAGGAAGGCCTATATGGCATTGTGGTTGGGATTATGGGTGGCATGGAAATGTGAATGTGGGTGAGACTTGATGAAACACCATTGGTGAATGTTGAAACCCACCAAATTAGTTTGTTTTTCAAAAGTGTTTTGATCTGAACAATTATGGCCTTTGTTTATATACCAATGGTTATATGGATAGTTTTTTCTATGTCATAGAAGAGTTATTTATTAAGTAATATTCTATGTGATTAATAATCCATACTCTTGTTGTATCATGAGATGATATATTGTTGGTGGATCAGTTTTGGAGTAATGTTCATTGAGTTTCTAAATACGTGTTGGATGTTGTGATGTGTCCATGGATAGTTCTCCATTGGACATCATTCCTATTGATCAACCTAAGGATTCATTTAAAACATTATATCCACCACATGGCTTGATTCCTCAACCCATTTTTTTGAATAGATAGGTGTTTAGGATTGATTTAACGTTATTCTATGTCGTGATAATTCATTTATACACATCAGTTGTGTTTAGTGATGTTGATGTGTTTCGTCGTATTTATTTTCCATTATGCTCCTCGTTTGGAGTGAGACAAGATTTTCGTATGTATCTATCAGTTTATATTTATATTAAGGTGTTATTTTATAATGTGAGTTTTTTTTTTTTGAGTGGTGTTATCCTTATCACCTAACTGCGGTGCAGCAGATGCTTCACGAATCAGGCACTATCCATATGTCTCAAAGTGAATCTTTTCACGCAGTCAGGAAATCTCTAGAGGTGTGAAGAGATTGAAGAGGATCATACCTCCACCATTGTGGTATGGTAGTTTCTATGTATCTATTTTGGTTCCTCAATACTATGAATTTTCGTTTGTCGCAACAAGCATGATGGACTTACCCCCTCACATAGTGTCATTGGTTATTCCCACACAGATGTGGGTTTTCGATCAATGTCCCTACATGGACCGCATGTGAAAATCAAGTCTGGTCATGGTGTTACCTATTCATAGGTGTAGAGAATTGGTTATTTCTTTTTTTTCCTTTTTGGGTTCATTGGCATAATTATTGGGTCCCCTTCCATCCCCTCCCTATGTGGTGGGGGACTGGAATCGTGTCATAAGTGTTGGACCAGTTCTTGTAACCTATGTTCGGGAGTGGGTGGTTTAGATATTCATGGTGTAACCCTATTAACATGGGTTTATAGGTTGTTATGGGATATTTTTGGTGGACATGCGCAAGTGATGCCCAATTCTAGTTATGGTTGAATTCTTATTTGTTCGTAGCAAGTTGGGTTCTAATAGTGGGGAGACCCACCACATGTCTCATTGATTTTTCTTCCTAAGAACATATCTACTGCTAGTTGTTTCTTAATGGGGGAGAATCCATTATGTAATCCATTGGAAAGTTTTTTTTGTGTGTTATCTTCTGTTTGGGTGATTTTTGGGTTCATTGTTATAAAGACCAACAACTGAGTTCTTCGTTTGGTTGTGGAGGTAGTGACTCGATCATTCAGTTGATTATTGGGAAGTGGTTTAGAGTTGGTGTTTTGGATGAGGTTAGAGGATTAAGCAACATTAATGGTTGATGGTGTGTAATTGTATTAGGAGGATGGAACATATTGACAAATAATACTTTGGTGTTAATCTTTTAGATGGAAAGTTCTATATCTTTCTGGGGGTGAAAAGTTATAATTGTTGGAAAAATTGTCACACCCGGTTTTTTTCCTTTTCATGTCATGGTTTTGATCCAATTCATTGAAAACAAAAATCCTTTACTTGGGTGTTGGGTGAGAATAATTTTGAGTTTTGAACAACCGTAAATGTCTAATCAATCTAATTTGGGTTCAACGTTTCTTGTTTAGGATTTTTTGAAGAAAGGGTGGTTATTTCATGATTTGGGCCAACCGTGAGCCCATTTCCAAATTTAAAAACCAAATTTGTTTCTTTTATAAATCCTTTATTTTTCAACATTTTTCATTCCTTTCACTTTCTATGTTTCCTCCATTTACATTTTAAAACTACCATATCATTTTGGACCTCTTATAAATTTATAAGCAAGGTGAATTTGGGCAACTTATTTAGGCATTGGGCCAGGCCATGGGCCCATTTCCTGTTTTAAAAAAATAATTTGTTTCTTTTATATATTCTTCATTGTTTATTGTTTTACAGTCATTCCACATTACATCAGAATACAACAAAACTATAATCACCCACATTATATATTTTTCCAATTTTTATCTCATTTTCATTTCATAGTAGGGAGAAAGTTCTCAGGTTTCTTTAAAACACATAGAATTGAAAAGGTCAATTGTTTCATACACAAATCATTCAATTAGAACTATTTTTCCCACATATATTCTTTCAATGGTTCTTCCTGGCCTTATAATCCTCTCCAAGAAGTTTTAAGACATTATATTTTCTCTATGTATGCAGATCTAATGGAATACTATGAGTTTTTTAGGTGGCAAGGTGAGATTCCTACTATTTTCTCATCCCTCTTCCTCCTCCTTTCATTATTTATTGGTTTTATATTCTACCATAGTCATGTTAGAATTTAGGTTATGTTATCCCATGAATTTATATTGTGTTTTTATTATTGTTTTTCATCCTTTGGATAATTTTATTGTTGTGGAAAATGGTTGTTTAATCCATGTTTTGTGAAAGGTAGTGTTTTTAGGTCATAAAAGTGCACACCAAGTGTTTGTTTAAATATTCTGGTATCTTTTGAAAATGTCATGTGAGGTTTAAAAACTTTTTTATGGTAATTTTAACAAGTTAATCTATCTCTAATATAATATGGCATGAAATTGGTGTTTTATTCCTTGTCAAGTTTTAAAATAAATTGTTTTGATTAAAAAGGGCATGTCATGTGTTCGGTAAATTGCCCGATAGGTTTTTATGTGTGATTTGTGATTTAAATATTATTTGTTTGGATTTATATATTAATTTAAAGAATGATAAATGGTATTTTGGGTCCTTATATGGCTTTCCAATTTGGATTTTGTTTTACCAAAAAATTAGTTTTGGTTTACAGTATGTTTTGGTCTGGGTCATTGGAAAATGGATCGTTTCTCATCCTTATGAAAATGGTTGTGTTTTTAATATGTAACCTGAGGAATTTAAAGGATTTGTTAATTTTTTTACTACATTACATGGTTTTTACACACCTATTTAATAAAATTTAAATGCATACCTTGGTCAAATATTAGTTTTGAGAATTGCATAAAGGCTCGTTCGACATTTTTTGTAAAAATGGATTCGATCTGCATTTCATGTTCTATCTTTTGGGGCCATTATGATTCATAAAAGTGATTTATTAATTGGTTTTAGGGCTTAAAAATCTATTTTTTGTTATTTATGGGTTTATGGCCTTAAAAGAGCATTTTTATGTAATTTTTGTGCAACGCCTTGTTATACTCCTTGAAATTGATTTATGAAACTTTTTAGTGGTTTATTGATTCTTGAAAGATATTTTAAGAATGTTTGTAGTCAATTTGTTTGTTTATGATTTGTTAGTGGACTTTTTATGTGAATGGTGTATTTGATAATATATGTAACTTTATTGAGAACTAATGGGAATCCCTGGTATCTAGGTGGGTGAACGTGTACTAGTATGCTAGTAATCCCGTGGGGTTTGGCCCCTGTTTCATGTAGAAAGCATTATGATGATAACACTAACTAAAATATGATGATGATGATGTTGGGGGACCACTACGTTATTCTTATTATCAATAATAGTGGCTCGTGTGCATGAGAATGAATATTTATTTTGGTTACTTTCACCGAGATACCAGGTACCTGGGGCTCACAACTAACTAGTGCCTATGGGTGTTCCTGTGACTTATGCTCAATGGATATTTTGTACTCATCATTGGCCTACTGTGTGTTTGGATGTTAAATTTAGAAGTGTGTGTGATTTATTTATAAGTGTACATTCTTTAAATAATCCCTCTGAAAAACTAGTTTTATTTTGAAGTTGCACCTCTTTGAAAATTGTTACTAGCATTCTTTTTTATAAAATATGAAAGTATTTTTCTGTAATTTTTTTTATAGCATGGGACCTCTATTGAAAAAAAATACCGTTATATTTTAATTTAAGACATGAAATTTATGTTTTTTTATTTTATGTAATGTGCATTGGGAGTAGAATATCGTTCTAACCTACTGAGTTTTAATACTCACACATATAGTCTTCTTATGTTTTTATCCCTTGTGCAGGATTCATCATGAGTTTGATCGCCTTGAGTGACATGTGGTTGTTATGTTGGAGAGTGACCAGCAGGTGACATGAAGTTAGTTGTTTATCGGGTTTGGTCAGTTGAGTTGTTGGTTTATTTGTACATTCAGTTTCTTGTAAAAATAATGTTGAGTTCAATTTTTATATAAATGTATATTCAGTTGTCCATTTATTTCCATTGTTTGTTTGATTATTTATATATGGGAGAAATAGTTCCCTTTACACTTTATTGTTTCCCTTGGTGCTTTTCACCATCCCAAGAGTGTCGGGAACTCCTCTCGGGTCTTCTCGCGGGTTGGCCCTTGTGACTGGTTCAGTGTTGACTCAGGCTGGTTCGTGACACTTTGGTCATATAATCTATTGTTAGGGTATATCCGATGACATTTTAAATATATAAGTTATTTAACATTGTCCTAGAGCAAAAACTATGATTCATATCCATAGTTTTCTATGTTTGGAAGGATATTAGAAATGATTTGTTGAATGTTTTGACAACTATTGAATCCACAAATCATAATAACTCATAACAAATCCATATTCCTTTGGATATATTAATATAAGGATTATTTAAATTAATTAAATTAAAATTTATTCAGGGAACCTATTATTAAACTACCATGTAGTGTAAAAGGGTTTTTACTCTATAATGATGCATCAATGAAGGGGCTATGATACATCCTCTTGAAGAATTATATATATAGAGTATTCCTCACAAAATATCAATGTCCATAAGAAAAATTACCCAACCCATTATTTGGAGTTATATGTGGTAATTTTTTCAATAATGATATAGAGTAATTATATCTATATATATTGTTTTCCGAGTTATAATAATCAGAGATGATTAATTTATATTTTTTGATAAAATAAATCTCAACATGCACAAAATAATATAGTCAGAGCTAATTAATGATTATGACTCCTAGTTCTCTATTGTTAAATGAGCGTGGTCTTTTTTTAGGATGATTATCACAAAAGACACTATATTTATAGACATAAAAAGTGTGGATCTTTAAATCTTGAAGGAATGGGAGAAATAGTATCTTTTGGAAATGGGTGGTCAACCATATATCAATGGTAATATTTATGATTCACCAAAGTGGAAGGTAGAGTTTCTAAATATGTAGAGATGTGTTCTTTATTAAAACCTTGATTTGGATGGAATGATAAGTTTATGGAATCCTATATGTTCCCCTTCAATAAGATATTTTATGATGTAGTCGATATAATCTCATAGTTATCCATTCTGTATTCATCTTAGATGTATCAAGATGTATATATATTTGATATAGTTATTTTACTAATATGTAAAAAGAATGATATATTAGAGTATATTTCAAGATTCTTGGTGTGTCGACATATTAAATATGATAGATGGACTTATAAGGGGATGTTACAATTGTTTCCATTTCAATAATGGAAATGGGATAACACCACGAGGAATTTCTTTATTGGACTACCCAAAACATCTAAAGGTTATAATGTAAGGTGGGTAATAGTCTATCACCATAAAAATTCAGCACACTTCATTCCATTTAAATAATATTCCTCTCTTGATCAACATAATTTGATATACATTAATGAAGTGGTAGGAATGAATGGTATACCATTATAAATTGTTTCATAACAAGATTTGAGTATTTCCATGATGTTTTGGAGAAGAATTTAGAAATCTATGGACACATAGTTATATTTCAGCACTTCTTGTCATCCTCATAACGATGATAATACTTTGAGGACCATTAAAACTCTAGAAAACATGTTATGATAATTTTTATGGACTTCAGAGGTATTTGGGATCAACCCATTGATTTGGTTAAATTTTATTACAATAATAGTATTCACACTAGCATTGAAATGGATTCTTATGAAACCCTTTTATGGTTAGAATTTCATAAATCCTATATTTTAGAATTAATTTTGTGAAAGGAAACTATTGTGACTTGATCTAGATGATGAAATGGTTGATAATTTTAGATCCATTCAATAGCAAATGCGAATAGCACATAGTCGATAAGAATTTAATACTGTAAATATTTAGAATGATCTAGAGATTGAAGTAGGTGACCATGTATTTATATAAATATATCCATTGAAGAGTGTGATGAAATATTTAATGAAGGTAATGAAAATAAATAGGTATATTGGTCATTTTAAAATTCTTGATTAGATTGAGATGGTAGATTAAAAATTGGATGTTTCGACAAATCTCTCTCAAGTTCATGATGGGTTCCATGTATCTCTACTACGAATGTGCATACCTAAAACTAAACATGTTTTTATATTAGAGTTTTTAACACTATATAAAGGTATTTCATAATAGGAACAACCAGTAGGGATTTTGTATCATAGGAAGAATGTGATATGAAACAATACCGCTCACCATGTCAATGTATTTTGGAGGAACCACCAATATTAGGATGCTAAATATAAACCTCATGATGTGATGAGGAAGAATTATCCTTATCTATTTTTATTATAGTGAATAATTCCAAGTGATAGAATAATTTTTATGGGGTAGATTGTAACACCCCAATTATTTTATGAAATATTAAAATATATTTTTCATCAATAGAGTATGTTACACACAAGAATGTGTTTTGACGGACAATATAAAAGTTGGAAAATATTATGATATTGTTATGACTATGTCATTATATTGACAAGTATAAATAGTAATTAATAAATTATTAAAATGATAATGGATTCAAATTTATAAAAATAATTCACATGTTATCAAATGACTATAATTGAAAACAAAAACTATTTTAAAATGAAGGTGATGTTTTTTCTTTGAAAAAATAGTCTTTATGTGTGAAATGTAAAATTATATTAATAAATTTAATAAATCTCTACTTGGGAATGTTTCAATGAATTTTATATATTATTTAATTGATCAAATGTTTTAAAATTTTAATTAATTTTTTTTCTAGACATATGGTATAAATAATTCAAGTTTTATGCATAAAATGTATTTTTCTAAAATATGGTTCAAAATTTTTCAAGTACATTAATATTATTTTATAAAATATATAGGTATTTAATTTGATAAAATGAATTATCAATTTAGAATTATAAAATTTATATTTTGATAATAGGCCTTTTTTCATCGATAGGAATAGTAACCATGATAAATTTATTACATCAATAAATGGTAAAGATGGTTAGTATAGATTAAAGATAAATGATAAGGCCTTAAATTTTCATCATAATTATTATTTCATGTATATAATTTAACTCTTAACAACATTTTATTTGAATTTATTATATTAATAGAAAATATTCAATGAAAAAAATTTATATATCAATAAAATTAAAGAAAGTCACAAAATATCACTGTCTTTGTTTTAAATACCATGTTTGAGTTCACAAAGGGAAAATAGCTATTTATGAAAAATTTTAATTGTAATATAATGAATAATAAAATTATATTCATTGAGTTAATTTATTATTGATTTTTATGTATTATATATTAGCTTAAATGTCATTAGAACTCCAAACCATTATTTATTAATATAATGAGAAAACAAAAACATTATTTTGAAAATATTAAAATTGAAATAATTTGAATATTTTACAGTTTTAATGAATTATATAGCATAATGTGTCATATAATTATTTTTAAAAAATTATATTGTAATTTAATAAATTTAATTATGATTTTTTTTTAAAAAATAATGAATAGGGTCAAAATATAAAATAATGATATTTTATAAAAACGAATGTTTTATTAGATAATTTTTTAAAAAAATTATTGAACAATACCGGTTTAAAATTATATGGTCACAATTTCAAAACATTTTCATTTTCATCCAATGGTATCATTATAAGTAAAAATTAAATCCCATTAATATTCCAAATCATGTTAAGGTAGTTAAAATTAAATTTTTTTAACTAAGGGATATTAAAGATAATAGGATTTAAAATGATACTGAAACATGTCTAAATTCTATTGGTTTATTGTATTTAATCTATATAAGTACTTATCATCGAATCCATTTCCATTTTGAGGTATTTATCATGAGAATAAATTTATTTCAATATGATCATTTGATAAATTCTAAAGGATCCCCCACATCAATGATAAAAGGGAACCTCCTCCCTAAAATATTTACCCCACATTGAATCTTCTAGGTCAATAAAAACATGTCAATTCTTCTTATAATTTTCCTAATACACAGAATATAAGTTTTTTTATTCCCAAATGACCAACCCAAGAGCCATTTATTGGAGATCCAAAGTTGTTGTTTCAAATAAGAGGTAATCATTTTAACAAATCATGTTCATGTGTACTCATCATTAACCAGTATAAATTTATTTCATTTATCATAAAATAAAAAATTCAATATTCTCAGAATTCTTAAATTTTATTGTGATTATTAGAACACTGTTATACACATTCTTTCTCAACAACCGGAAGTGAAGGTATCTCTCATGCATACATAAGACATTCTTCCTTAACATAGAGATCCAATTCAATTCTCATAATGATCATTATTTGCTTGGAATTAGGATAAATTTATTGTTTATATATTAAATTTATGAAATAATTATAATTCCTTAATGTTAATATCATTTCTAACTCTTATAATCAAATCGTTTGCAAAATGATAATTTCATTTAGTTGCATATGTGTACTACCACCTTCTCGAAGTGATGTGATTCATTTATCATTTATATATTACATTAGTAATTATTAGGATGAATTTTATTATTATATTTCTTATATGTGATTTCATTATTTTAATATAAATATGAATTAATATATGCCTTTCTTTCATTCCAACTATAGAATAGTGATAATAGTGTTCATGCGTATGTACAACATACCGTCTCCAAGAATGGTTTAATTCATTTTTCAATGTGTCAATTTTATGGATATATATAAATTATAATATAATGAATCTATATAAAACATATATATAATTTTAAATATTCTTTAGATGATAGAACTAATACAAATATATTGGGATTGGAACTACTGAATTGAAAAGCTCATGATAAATGAAATATTTATAACCTAGAAATAGAAATTTTAATAATGAATTAATGATCAAAGGGTGTGATTAAATTCTATAAATAGAAAATATATTATTTTATAAGTATAAATATTAATATATTATATAATTATAATAAAATTAAATTTATTATATATGAGGTTCGAGTGATTTCAAAATTTATATTCTCAAAGTAATGGGTTTCATGATCCAATCACATTATTTATTGGGATTGTTTATGATTAATTTATGATGATAGAATCTTTTAACCAACCAATCATTATAATTATAAATTTTACTATCCTATATTATTTTCAAAAATAAATATTTTACATTCATTTTCATAATTTTTGGAATTCAAGCTAAAAAAATATCATTTTAAAGAAAATTAACATCATTTGTGTCTTCAGTTCAAAAACTAATCCATATCCATGTCATCTAAAAATGGTCAATAATTTTTTTATATATTATCCTATGTTTTCTATTGTAATTTTTAGTTATGTTTAAATTTTTTAAAATTCTTTAAAAGGAATATTATATCTTATTTTTGAAAAAGGTACTTTTTCAATTTTCTGAAAAAGTTATTGAATAAATGTTTTTTAAACTTATACCATATAAATGGATTTTTTCCCCATCATGAATAATTATAATATTTAAAGCTTTCATTAAATTTTTAAATGTTTTATTTGAAATAAAATTTTTCCCTTTATAATTGGGTAGTTTTCTTAATATGTGACTCGAAATGTAAAGAGCCGTAAAATTCAAGGGAATTTTTTTCTTAATTTTCTTTGGAATTTTACAAGAGCGCGGTTTCTGACGGCACCTCATTCCGAGGCCCAGTGTGCCCGGAATCAATTTCCGAAGTTTGGCTCGGGTACGTTCAGTGAACGAACGAGCGGGTTTTTCTAACTTTTGAACTGATGCCCGGAATCGATTTTTGAGGGAACCAATGGAACCGCAGCGCCGTTAATTGCTTAGGAACTCTTGTTCCGGAGTTGCATTTACATGAGTGTTGATAATAAAAATTGTGGAAGTTTATTTTATAATTACACTACAATTTTTATTATTTTACTCTAAGTGTTAGCTCTTGATGGATGTTGGGTAACCACCCAACCTCCCTTGGGAGGTTATGAGGGTGGTGGGGCCGACACGAACCCCACCTCATCATATCCTCTAAAACCCCCCTCAACTTCCACTTAAATTATGTTAACTTAAGTTATAACCTATGACATAAATGTTATGATTTTAATGAGGTGAGTTGTGTGTGGTTATTGAATTTCAAACACTTGAAATTCAAATGTGTTGTTGTGTTAATAAAATAAGAAAGAGTCTTATTTTATTTTTTTGTTAGAGTTTTGTCTCCTTGAGAGAGTTGGGAAAGTTCTTATTCTTCTTCATCTTCTTCAACCTTGATGAAGAACGTGAAGAACACTGTTCTTCAACGAAGAACTTCTCCGCCGAAGAACACGGTTCTTCCGCGACGCCGTATCCGCGACGCGACGTTCTTCTTCCGCGTCCTCTCTTCCGCGATGGTTTTCCGTGACGA
Organism: Viscum album; assembly: GCA_963277665.1. Taxonomy (NCBI): domain Eukaryota; kingdom Viridiplantae; phylum Streptophyta; class Magnoliopsida; order Santalales; family Viscaceae; genus Viscum; species Viscum album. The sequence continues at coordinate 1,859,627,561 of OY728133.1, read as the reverse complement.
AATCGCCGTAAAAGAACTTCGAATCCTCGCTTCGTTATGTCGACGTTCTTTCCCCGCGATGCCCAACCTCCACGACGCTCGTCTTCCACGGGTCCTTGACAAACTCCATTCCGGAACCGAGGTAGGGGATTGTTGTTATTTTTATTACATTATATCCGTTCTTGAATCTAGCATGTTGAAGTTCGTGGTTAATCGACTAAATGTTATCGTTTAACGAGAGGGGGGCGGACCGCACAAACACGGCCTAAACCCCTCCTTTGTTCATGATTGTTCCTTTGTGAATGGAACGGGATGACGTGGTGTCGTCGCACCACACGGGAATCACACAGAAAGTATTGCGCGGTGCCATCGCACCACGCCGTGGAAAGAAATTCCAGAACGCGATGTCGTCGCGCCGCGTTGAAGGAAATCGAAGGCGTCGCGGCCAGAGCGGGGCCACGGCGGAGGGGCGCGGTGCGACGACACCGCGCCGGACGACAAGGGCCGCGGCTGGTTCAGGGCTGCGGCGGAGCAGGGTGACCGACGGCCAGCCGGGCCGCCGGTGTCGGAGCCGGAAGGGGACCAGCATTTGCCGGTCCCGTTGAGGAGGAACCGGCCAGCCAGGTTGGGCCGGCCGGAAGTGGGGAAATCTGGGGGAATTAAATTCCCCCGGCCAGCTTGAATGCCCCCCATTACTGAGGGTGGGCCATGGTTTCAAAGGGGGGTAGGCGCCCCCCGTTTTTCCAATAGCTCGACCGAAGGCCGAGCCGGCAGCGCGCCCAGCACGCTGCGCCGAGCCGAATCGGGCTACGCCAAGCTGGGGAGCGCCTAGCCGTGTCAGGCCGACACTGTCCGGGGCGGGTCGACCCAGTTCGGGCCAACCGGGGGGTCTCGGGCCAGGTCGGCCCGGGCCCGAAACCCCCGATATCGGACTGCTTGGGTTCAAATGCCCATAACGTGGGCTATGGACCTCCAAACGACGCGCCGTCAGCGGCGATGAGATCCTTGGATTGAGTCGGTCGTTTCGGTATATTTCCCTCAAGGTTTTGGAATACTTTGAGTTCGGCCAGGTTGGTTCATACACGAAACCAACTGGGCCCTCGGAGCGGAAATGCTCATATCTTGAGCTACGGATGTCCGATTGACGTGCATTCAGCTTTGTTGAGTTCCTCTTAGTGAGACGGATCTTTTGGCATACTCCGCCCGAGGTTTGGATGCGGGTGGAGTACGGTCGGGTTGGTTTTTCCTTAAAAACCAATCAGGCCCCTGGAACGAAAAAGCCAATAACTCTCAGACCGGGCGTCCGATTGACGCGTTGTCTGTTGCGTTGAGTTCCTGTTGACGATACGTAACTTTTGGATACATCAACTCTGGACTATGTGACAGTTGATGTATCAACCTCTCGGCTCATGGAGCGGACCCTCCCGAACGAGCTTGTTGTGTGCGGGAACCCTAGAGCTGGCTGCGACTACTACTGTGACTACGACGACGACTATGTAGAGATCCTTAGTGGATTCGACGACGACGACTACAACACTCAGCGATCCTGTGTGGATCAGTGCTACCGATCCTGTGTGGGTCCAATCCTGTGTGGGTCAGCGCTTAGCGGTCCTGTGTGAACCAGCGCCTACAGATCTTGTATGGGTCGGATCCTGTGTGGGTCTTTGTGGGGGTTAGTACCTATCGATCCTTTGTGGGTCCGACGACTTAGATGGATCAGTGATCATCTCTATCGTCTACGAAGATGTATACCTGTGTGAGCTGAATCCTGTTTACCTTCCTGTGTGGATTGTGTTGTGCTATCCTGTGTGGATTACGTTTTGCTTTTCCTGTGTGGAATACATCTACTTTCCTATGTGGACTGAGTTGTACTTGGTCTCGGAGGTTGGAGCATATTGCAATTTGTGACTTAGGTATATGTATGGGCATATACCTAAGCAGTGTCGGTTGTTACTTCGTGTTTGTATCATTCTTGTGGTTTATCCTTTTTGGATTTTGGGAGACCTTCAGGGGTCTCATGGTCCCTATTGAGTAGCTTATACTCACCCCTGCACGGGTTATGCCCGCACTACATTGTGTTGGTTGCAGACGACGGGAAGCATTGATCGTGGTTGAGGCGTACTGAGCAGGACGGTACCTGGAGGTGGACCACTAGGCGGGACGTACTTGGAGCGGACGGTGGGACCTGAGGAGCAGTGGAGCTATCTGTACCCACCCTTCAGTTGGGATTTCTTGTGGACAGCTCGGCCTAGCGACTTTACTTTACAATTGATGTTTTCCCTTTCGAGTTGTACTTTAAAGTTGGGCTTGTATTTCTGGCCCCTTTTACTTTCCGCACTTACAGTTTTACTCTGTTTTTACTTAGTGTTTACCTTTCCTCTTGCTTACTCTGTGGTGTTTTTTTACCTTACAAAGGCAATGCCTTCCCTTTTTATCAGGATTTATGCCTTGGTGCTAGTCTCCAGCCCCTGGCCCATGGAAGGCGGGCTTGGGGTAGTCACAACACGGGCCTCGAGGGTGGGTCGTGACAAATTGGTATCAGAGGAGTTTGGTTCTACCGTGAACTCTGATCTTTTCTATGTGAATCAATAGTGTTTAGCATATTGAGTGTGGTTATCAGTCCAAGGAGTCCAGTGTTGGTGTGGCGGCCGACGTATTCGTACACCAGGACCCTGACTTCAGATTTCCGACTTAATGCACAAAAATATTGATTGCGTGTGTGTTTCAAAGTTTTCTTTGTGATTACTTTGTATCAGCTCACCAAGTATATTGTTCTGACCGTGGAGCACCTGTTTCCTTTTCAGGACGTCCCCATGACGGCAGCCAGCTAGGGTTCTGAGAGTCGAGCGTGACGACAGACCATCGAGCGACGAGGCCTCGGTGCAGGGCCCTTTGTCAGCAGTGGCATCGGCGGTAGCTCTACCCGTCGAGCCCCCGATACTTCCAGCACTAGCCGCTGACGATGCACGTCACCTCAGCGCACTGCATGAGTTTCAGCGCCAGCGACCGCCCAGGTTTCGTGGGGAAACGGACCCCCAGGCAGTCGAGGAGTGGCTGGAGGCAGTCTTACGAGTGTTTAGGCTATTGAGGACACCAGCAGACCTCATGGTGATCCTCATTGCGAGCCTACTGCACGCAGCAGCCGGCCGATGGTGGAGCATGATGATCCAGGTGCACGATGAGGCATCTCTACTTTGGATGGACTTTGAGAGCCTCTTCCGCTCAGAGTTCATCCCAGCCACCCTCCGTGCGGTGCGTATTCAAGAGCTTCTTCAGCTGCTGCAGGGCAGCATGACGGTCGCTCAGTACTCGGCGAGATTTACCGATCTCTCGCGCTACTTGACCGACATGGTACGGGGCCCATTCTTCCAGGACCAGACCTTTGAGCAGGGATTTAGACACGAGATCAGGGCATCGCTGATCTCCCTCAGCATTCCAACTCAGACAGGAGTACTGGAGCGAGCCCTTTTGATCGAGATCTTTCTTGCTGAGTCTACACCAGCGCTGAGACCCACCGCAGGGCGGCACGTGGTAGAGTCATCTAAAGTAGGCAGTCGACGGATGACTCAGGGGTCCAGGCAGACCAGACCCTCAGGAAGACAACCTCAGGACACTGGCTCAGCAGTGCAGGGCACATAGCGCGGATCCAGTCTTTCGAGAGGCAGGCAGTGCTACTCGTGCGGCGGGCAGGGCCACATGGCTCGTGACTGCCCGACCCGCCGCGCCGAGGAGCAGCAGACGGTTGAGGGACCACCGAGGCAGAGGCAGAGGGTCGACAGTGGCGGTCCGTAGGGAGGAGGCGGACGAGGAAGAGGAGCTGGCCGAGCAGTAGGTGGTGGACGACGCTTTGAGGCTCTCCCACCACCACCACCAGGATGTCCACCCCGACCACAGGGAGCTGGCGGGCAGAGACAGGCACAGCTCTAGGCAGTGGAAGCCAATGACCATGGCACGCCCAAGATGATTTGAGGTACTATCTGTGTCTATTCCACCCTTGCTGCAGTACTTATAGACGCAGGAGCAAGTCACTCTTTCATAGCTGCTGCCCTTGTTCGGAGCTCGGAGATTCCGACAGAGCCGTTGGCTCGATCCTTACGGCTATAGAGTCCTACAGGAGCAGACTCGACGATTACGCACTGGTGCCGGCAGTGTGAGATTACTCTAGGAGGCGAGAGCTTTGGATGGGATCTTCTTGTAGCAGATTCGAGGCCTTACGACGTCATCTTGGGCATGGATTGGTTATCTACGGTCCATGCGCAAATTGACTGTTTTAGGCGCAAGGTGTGATGTGTACGCACCGACGGGAGTAGGTTCACCTTCACCGGCGAGAAGGGAGACTTTGCAGCACAGGATGGACTTCCGCAGAGAAGAGGACATCCCATCACTCATTAGTTGGCTAGCATCATCCTAGGAGTATTTGACGTGCGGAGTCCTGGTTTTCCTGCAGTGGTGGATCAGTTTGTAGACGTTTTTCCCGACGACGTTCCAGGGTTACCTCCTCGCAGAGTGGTAGACTTTTATATTGACCTGTACCCTGGGACAACTCCGATATCGACTCCATCATATCGGATGGCCCCCGCTGAGCTTTGAGAGCTATGGGTACAGTGGGAGGACTTGTAGGGAAAGGGGTTCATCCAAACCAGTGTTTCACCCTGGGCTTCCCCAATTTTCTTCGCCAAGAAGGCGGGCGGGAGCTTGCGACTTTTTAATGACTATCTTCTCCTGAACCAGGTGACAGTGAGGAACAAGTATCCGCTACCGAGGATTGATTATCTCTTTGATCAGCTCAAGGGAGCACGGTGGTTCTCGAAGATAGACCTTAGGTCAGGCGATCATCAGCTCAGAGTTAGAGACAAGGACGTGCAGAAGACGGCCTTCAGATGTCGGTATGGCCACTATGAGTTCTTGGTTATGCCTTTCGGTGTAACCAATGCTCCAGCTGTGTTCATGGCCCTCATGAACAGGATCTTTCAGCCATACCTCGATCGATTTGTCGTGGTCTTCATCGATGACATTTTGATATACTAGACGGCTGAGGAGGAGCACACATACCACTTGCGGGTTGTACAAGACACACTCCGAGAGCACCAACTTTATAGTAAGCTCTCGAAGTGCCAGTTCTGGATATGTGAGGTCCACTTCTTGGGACACGTCATCTCTGAGGTGGGAGTTGCAGTGGATCCTACAATGATCAAGGCAGTGTTAGCTTGGGAGCCACCCAGGAGCGTGACGGAGGTTCGGAGTTTCTTGCTACTAGCCGGATACTATCGGGGATTCGTGCCAGACTTCTCTAGAGTTGTGGCACCACTCTCAGCTTTGACAAAGAAGGGGAAACCCTTCGTGTGGTCAGACAGATGTCAGCAGATCTTCCAGGAGCTGAGACAGAGATTGACCAGCGCACCTATCTTGAGGTTGCCTGAGGAGGGAGTAGGGTACGTAGTTTACTGCGATGCATTAGGGACCGGACTCGGATGTGTCCTAATGCAGGAGCGGGCAGTGATCGCCTATGGATCACTTCAGTTGAGGCTGCATTAGCAGAACTACGCTACCCATGACTTAGAGTTAGCAACAGTGGTCTTTGATCTGAAGACATGGCGACACTATCTGATGGGCGAGCACTTTACAGTCTTTTCTGATCATCATATTCTTAGGTACATCATCTCACAGAAGGAACTAAACCTGAGACTGCAGCGATGGCTCAAGTTCCTCTAGGACTATGACTTTGAGATATTCTATACTCTTGGGAAGGGGAACGTAGTAGTCGATGCCCTCAGCAGGAGGATGGGCATTCAGCTACTTGAGGTGGCGACGGAGCAGCTAGCCTCTTTACAGATATCCTTCATGGATAGAGATGGAGAAGCCTTCCTTCAGTCACTCACAGTCACTCCTCCACTTCTACAGCGGGTCAGAGAGGCACATCGTGGGGACACTGACTGTGAGACGCGGTGTGCACAGATATCCTCAGGACAGGCACCTGATGGTTTCTCCTTTCGAGCAGAGCACGACATCCTTTTCAGAGGACGTACCATGGTACCAGTCGCTTTACGGGAGGAGGTATTGAGAGAGTTTCACACTTCTCCTTTGGCGGTACATCCTGGAGTGGAAAATATGTACCATGATCTCAGAAGACAGCACTGGTGGCCGGGCATGAAGAAGGTTGTGGCAGAGTTCATTTCTCGATGCCTCACTTTCCAGCAGTTGATGGCTGAGCACCAGGTACCACCAGGATTGGTACATCCCTTGGAGGTTCCGGAGTGGAAGTGGGACGGGATATCTATGGACTTAGTGACTGGACTTCCACGCACTTCCAGGGGTAATGACTCCATCTAGGTGGTTGTCGACTGACTCACCAAGTCGGCTCACTTCTTACCCATCAGAGAGCAGGGCTCAGTAGAGAGCTTGGGATGCCTTTACGTTCAGGAGATTGTGCAGCTTCACGGTGTGCCATCTTCTATCGTCTCCGATCGAGATGCTCGCTTTACTTCCCGGCTATGGAAGGGATTACATGAGGCGTTCGGGACACAGCTACGTCTGAGCACAGCCTTTCATCCTCAGAAAGATGGTCAGACGAAGAGGACCATTCATACTCTCGAGGACATGCTCCGTGCATGTGTCCTTGACTTTGGTCGTAGCTGGGAGGACCACCTACCCCTGGTGGAGTTTGCGTACTACAACAGTTACCACTCCACCATCGGGATGGAACCGTACGAGGCATCGTATGACCGACCTTGTAGATCTCCTTTGTGCTGGACAGACCCTTGGGAGTTAGCACTTGTTGGGCTGGAGTTGGTCCAGGCCACGATAGAGAAGGTCCAGGTCATCCAGGAGTAGATGAGGACAGCTCAGAGCCGGCAGAAGTCTTATGCTGACAGGAGGCGGAGGCCACTAAAGTTTGAAGATGGTGACCACGTCTTCTTGCGGGTCTCACCTCGACGTGGTATACGGAGATTTGGCCGAGGAAGCAAGTTGTCTCCACACTTCATCGGACCCTTCCAGGTCCTCGGCAGAATTGGCGACGTGGCTTATCGCATTACTTTACCACCTCAGTTGCACTGGGTGCACGATGACTTCCACGTATCTCAGCTGAGGAGATACGTGCACGACCCGACGCACATCATTGACCATGGGGAGCTTGACGTTGACGATGGGGCGACTTTTACGGAGGTCCCGGTGGAGATTGAGGATCGATAGGAGTGGGTCCTATGTGGACGGTCAATTCCTCTAGTGCGCATCAGATGGCAGCACGGGAATCTCCAGGAGAACACCTGGGAGCGGGAGGCTCAGATGCGTGCTCAGTACCCTCATTTGTTTCCCTAGTTTTGATGTATCTTTACGGGGACGTAAATCCCTGAGGTGGGAGTAATGTAAAGACCCATAAAATTCAAGGGAAGTTTTTTTCTTAATTTTCATTGGAAATTTACAAGAGCGCGGTTTCTGACGGCACCTGATTCCGAGGCCCGGTGTGCCCGGAATCAATTTCCGAAGTTTGGCTCAGGTATGTTCAGTGAACGAACGAGTGGGTTTTTTCTAACTTTTGAACCGATGCCCAGAATCGAATTCCGAGGGCACCGATGGAACCGCAGCGCTAGTAATTGCTTAGGAACTCCTATTCCGGGGTTGCGTTTACACGAGTGTTGATCATAAAAATTGTGGAAGTTTATTTTATAATTACACTAAAATTTTTATTATTTTACACTAAGTGTTAGCTCTTGATGGAAGTTGGGTAACCACCCAACCTCCCATGGGAGGTTATGAGGGTGGTGGGGCCCACACGAACCCCACCTCTTCATATCCTCTAAAACCCCCCTCAACTCCCACTTAAATTATTTTAACTTAAGTTATAACCTATGACTTAAATGTTATGAGTTTAATGAGGTGAGTTGTGTGTGGTTATTGAATTTCAATCTCTTGAAATTAAAATGTGTTGTTGTGTTAATAAAATAAGAAAGAGTCTTATTTTATTTTTTTTGTTAGAGTTTTGTCTCCTTGAGAGAGTTGGGAATGTTCTTCTTCTTCTTCATCTTCTTCAACCTTGACGAAAATGCGAAGAACACTGTTCTTCAACAAAGAACTTCTCCGCTGAAGAACACGTTTCTTCCGCGATGCCGTATCTGCAACGCGACGTTCTTCTTCCACGTCATCTCTTCCGCGACGGTTTTCCACGACGAAATCACCATCAAAGAACTTCGAATCCTCGCTTTGCAACATCGACGTTCTTTCCCCGTGAAGCCCGACTTCCGCGACGCTCATCTTCCGCGGGTCCTTGATGAACTCCGTTCCTGAACTGAGGTAGGGGATTGTTGTTATTTTTATTACACTATATCCGTTCTTGATTCTAGAATGTCGAACTTCGTGGTTAATCGAATAAATGTTATCATTTAACGAGAGGGGGTCGGACCGCACAAACCCGGACTAACCCCCTCCATTGTTCATGATTGTTCCTTTGTGAATGGAATGGGATGGCGTGGTGCCGTCGTACCATGCGGGAATCACACGACAAGTATTGTGTGGCGCCGTCGCGCCATGCCGTGGAAAGAAATTCAAGAACGCGACGTCGTCGCGCCGTGTTGAAGGAAATCGAAGGCGCCACGGCCAGAGTGGGGCCGCGGTGGAGGGTCGCGGTGCCATCTCACTGCGCCGGACGAAAAGGGCCACGGCCGGTTCTGGGCCACGGCGGAGCATGGTGATCGGCGGCCAGTCGGGCCGCTGGTGTCAGAGCCGAAAGCGGACCGGTCTTTACCGGTCCTGTTGAGGAGGAACTGGCCGGCCAGTTCGGGCCGGCCGGAAGTGGGGAATGCTGGGAGAATTTAATTCCCCCGGCCAGCTTGAATGGCCCCCCATTATTGAGGGGGGCCGCAGTTACAAAGGGGGGCAGGCGCCCCCCCCCGTTTTTCCAAGAGCTCGGCCGAAGGCCGAGCTGGCAGCTCGCCCGGCGCGCTGCGCTAAGCCGGACCGGCGCCGTGCCGGTCTGCTAGGTCGGGCTGAGCACAGCTGGGCCCGGCCGCACCCGGCCGGGCCGTGCCTAGCCGGTCCGGGCCGTGCCAGGCCGGGCCCACCCGTTTCGGGCCAACCGGGGGGTCTCGGGCCGGGTCGGCCCGGGCCCGAAACCCCGATATCAGACTGTTTGTATTCAAATGCCCATAACTCGGGCTACGGACCTCCAAACAACGCGCCGTCAGCAGCGATGTGATCCTTGGATCCACACGGTCGTTTCGGTATATCGCACTCATGGTTTCAGAATACATTGAGTTCGGCCGGGTTGGTTCGTACACGAAACCAACCGGGCCCTCGGAGCGGAAACACTCATATCTTGAGCTACGGACATCCGATTGACGTGTCATCTGCTTTGTTGAGTTCCTATTAGTGAGACAGATCTTTTGGCATACTCAGCCTGAGGTTTGGACGCAGGTGGAGTAAGGTCGGGTTGGTTTTGCCTTAAAATCCAACCGGGCCCCTGGAATGAAAAAGCCAATAACTCTCAGACCGGGAGTCCGATTGACACGCCTTCTGTTGCGTTGAGTTCCTATTGACGATACAGAACTTTTAGATACATCAACTCTGGACTATGTGACAGTTGATGTATCAGCCTTTCGGCTCATGGAGCGGACCCTCCCGAACGAGCTTGTTGTGTGCGGGAACCCTAGAGCTGGCTGCGACTGCTACTATGACTGCGACGACGACTGTGCGGAGATCCTTAGTGGATTCGACGATGACGACTACAGCACTCAGCGATCTTGTGTGGATCAGTGCTACTGATCTTGTGTGGGTCAGCGCTCAGCAGTCCTGTGTGAACCAGCGCCTACAGATCCTGTGTGGGTCCGATCCTGTGTGGGTATTTGTGGGGGTTAGTATCTATTGATCCTTTGTGGGTCCGACGACTTAGATGGATCAGTGATCATCTATATCATCTACGAAAATGTATTCCTGTGTGAGCTGAATCCTGTTTACCTTCCTATATGGATTGTGTTGTGCTATCCTGTGTGGATTACGTTTTGCTTTCCTGTGTGGAATACGTATACTTTCCTGTGTGGACTGAGTTGTACTTGGGCTCGGAGGTTGGAGCATATTTCAATTGATGACTTAGGTATATGTATGGGCATATACATAAGCAGTGTTGGTTGTTACTTCGTGTTTTCAACTTTCATTGTGGTTTATCCTTTGTGGATATTGGGAGACCTTCAGGGGTCTCGGGGGCCCTACTTAGTAGCTTATACTCACCCCTACACGGGTTATGCCCGCACTACGTTGTGTTGGTTGTAGACGACGGACATCGTTGATCGTGGTTGAGGCGTGCAGAGCAGGACGGTACCTGGAGGTAGACCACTGGGCGGGACGTACTCGGAGCGAACGACGGGACCCAAGGAGGAGTGGAGCTATCTGTACCCACCCTTCAGGTGGGATTTCTAGTGGACAGCTCGACGTAGCGGCTTTACTTTACAGTTGATGTTTTCCCTTTCGAGTTGTACTTTACAGTTGGTCTTGTATTTCCGGCCCCTTTTACTTTCCGCACTTACAGTTGTACTCTGTTTTTACTTAGTGTTTACCTTTCTGTTTGCTTACTCTATGGTGTTTGTTTACTTTACAAAGGCAATGCCTTCCCTTTTTATCGGGATTCACGCATTGGTGCTAGTCGCCAGCCCCTGGCCTATGGAAGGCTGGTTTGGGGTAGTCACGGCATGGGCCCCGAGGGCGGGTCGTGACACAAAAATGAAAATCATATTTAATTCATGAATGAATTAATAAAATTATAATTGTATTTATGAAGCCGATTTATTTTAAATGGTTTTTTCTATGTTGAAATGCTTATGAAACCCATTAAATTTCTTGGGTTCTGATATGATGAATGTTTTTAGTCCTATTGTACACATATATATTAATTTCATTATGGTATGGGTCGGACCTATATCTTCATAAAATTCATTGGGTAAAGAATTAAATCTCATAGGTTAAACATGAATGGAATGTGGAGTTAACAATGTTTATTAATGGACTTTGTCTAATTAGATAGTAATGGGAGTTAATCATGAATACTATTATGGTTTTGGGAGTAAACCAATTCAACTGTGATTTTCTTGAGAAATATCCTTGGTTATAAAGGAATTTTTTTTTATATTTATGTGTATAAAAATTTCATGTATTATGTAAATGTTATGCTCTCATGTATCCTAATCATTGACTCCTTTATTATTCAAGTGTTACGAACATCCAAGATTTATTCTATGTCTAATGATTGTGATCATTAATATGAAGGTTATGGTATTCAAACACTAATATCGTGTTCTTCATCCCTTATGTTTATGTTTCACTTGTATAATCATTGATATCCCCCTTTTTTCCCTCATTGAGCTTTTGATCTCTCCATTTTCATATGTTTAATTTCCCCAGGTTGTAAATAAATTTCTTTTGTATGATATATCTTATCAGGTTTCTAGTTATGAAGAAATAATTAGGAGGTGATGTAGATATTTTATAAACCAATTTTTATGATTTTATGGTTCTAAAGATACTAGACCTAAATGAATTTTTCTTGGATTATAATTTAATTTAATGAAGATTCATCTAGTCCTAACTCACTACCAATGTACAAAAACCTTTCATGTTCAAAAATTAACATTGATGGACCAACATATGTGTTACCCATAAAGGCTACACTAAACCATCAGCACTAATTCCTGAAAACCCACAAAAGATCATTTAGGGTTGTCTTAATTTTTTCTTAAACCTTGTTGTGACCATGAAAGAAAACCACACAATAAATAATATTTTTATAGAATTTTTAAAAATTAAAATCGTTTCATCTTGAAACTCAAGGAAAACACCAAAAAACAATTAAATAATATAACTTTTAAAAATGAGGTATGGATTTGATAATTTTCCCCAACATAATTCTCCTTTCCCCTTGAAAGATTTATTATATTTTGTTTAAATATACATGGGATATGATTCTATCATCTCAAATTAAAATTCATTCTAAACCCCAGGGAGTACCACAAAACACTACTAAAAAAATCATAAAACACAAATCAAAATGAACCAATAATATCAACTAATGATCATTGGATTCCATAATTTATAATAAAATAATCCAATAAAAACATAGTAAGTCCTAATGGAATATATGCTAGTACAAAAAGAGAGATCAATTAAGAAAGAAAATGATTAGCTCCCCCCTATATTAATGTTTTTTGTAATATATGCATTGCAGAAAGAACCAAACAAAAATCATAGAAACTACAATATGGTTAAACATGTTAAATGATAAAAAACAAAAATATTCCACTAAAAGTTTCAACAGATTCTATACATACTAAATAATAATTTAAAATTTCCCTACGAAACACATTCCATGATATGGTCTAAAAATTTATATTCAAAAATTCATCCACATACCATAGAGATTTGAAAAATAGAAAGAGTGTAATCATTACATCAAACAACAACATAATCAATATCATGTTCAATGAGTATATTCTAGGAATAATTCACAAGGTAAGATCTGGAAGTACTCTATTTACACAAGGATTCTATAAAAAAAATATACATCTGACATAAACAACCACAACATTGATAGATATTCATATATTTTTTTCATGAGGGATTTTTAGATCTATTTTTACATAATTATGGAACACTATTATCCAACATATAGAAGAATGTTCCGGGTAATATATAAAATCCTGATACCACTACCCACATTCACTCCCATAGACTACATACCATTTATTTTAGTGGGTGTGGATTAACTACTACTTATAATTAGAGATGTATTATTCACATAATAAACTCCTGTATTGACTACCTCAACCTAAACCATCATCCTAACCAATTATATATATGTTGTCAAACCAAACATCAACACTTTTTATTTATGATCAAGACATAGGTCTCCTTTAAAAAAATAGGCCTTCATGGAATCATCGAAGTCCAACTACAGATGATACAAATCTAGATAAATAAAATTGAATGGACTCTGACATTAATAGATCACTATATTAAAGACAATATAACTACATAGATTTAACTAATTTTATTACCTCAATGAAATTATTCTATATAAATGATCCATTAAACTATCATATGTATATTCCTCTAGATGTTCTTTCGAGATGATATAGTTCCATCAATTACAACTATGTTCTTGTACTATAAATGTTTAAAACATGATCTTATGAGTCTTAGGAAACTCATAAAAAAATATCCTTTTAATATTCCATATCCATTCTTCCAATTCTTAAGTGTTCAACTAACCATAAAAGAGAAGAGAATTCAACTTCCAAATATCAAAAGGAAATCACTAGATTCAACAACAAACGGGTTCCCTAGTGGGAAATAACACATATATTCCCATTTAAAATACATTTATACATGGTAGAGGTTTACTCTATATAACATATAGTAAAACAATGTATTCATAACTTAATGAAAATCAAAAAAAATCATTCAGAAGTAAATCTCATCATTAAAAACACTATACAAATCAAATCAAAACCACTTATATTAAATATTAAATCTTGTTTTCATATTGTTTTTAAAATAACACATCATGGTTTTAAAATATTAAAACATCCCATAAAAATCATTTTGTGTTTCCCAAATATTACGTGATATATATATTTATAAATTTACATACATCGAGTTCAGTATAATTAACCATTAAAAATCTATTTTGAAATGACAAAATAACTCATTTTACATGGAAAACCAAATTTTCATCATGAATACACATTATGATTATTAAAAACACCATTAATTTCTTCTAAAAAACATCGTTTACATTCTAAAAATATGAATCAAACTTAACCCATTTTGAAATATTTCTCCACTAATTTTAAAACTAAATTTCATCATATAATAATCCATACTATTATTTAAAATATCACAAAACCAAATTGAAAAAAATAATATTCTACACATAATTAAATTTTAAATAAGAGGGACTAATGGACCAGTGTGATCCAACTATGTGGCTTAGAAGACCTTTATTCATTCATAAAACTTCCACTGAGAGTTATATTAAATAATTCACTGTTTACATACATGGTTTTCTAAAACATTATATCTCACTATGTAACACAAGTTCAAAAAAGATTTGTCGGCTTCTAGGCTCGACTCCACTCTTTGGAAAGGGTTTCATGGTGGTTCATCTTCTCAAAGCTGAGTCCTGGTTTCTGTGGGTTCAAAAAATCCAAAAAATCATTTAACTAACCCACATATCATCAATAAAATTTTTCTAACCATCTATACCAATTATAAAATACTATAAATAAAGGAATAATGCTCAAAAATCAAATTCATAGTCCAAAATCCTATGTTAACATAGGGATATGAATGTGTAAGTGACAATGAGGCTCTCCCCATAGCTAGCTTTGGAATCTAAAAATCCATATCACCAATATAGTATTGTTTCCAGAATAAGAAAGTGTACTAAAAAACCTAGTCCCAGTTACGAAAATGGGGTTTCATACCATATTTTAAATAAATATTATTTAGAATCACCTAATCTGGGAATGAAATATATCCAGTGGAATGGATTTAGGGGTGTTACAAAACCCCACTGAATAGAAATAGCCACCAATACATCTAATATTCAGGATTGGGAACTATTTTTCCCTAAAAATAATATTTACAGAGCACTGGAATATTTATCAAAGTTCTATTATGAACACACCATATGCCAGAGTTCTCTAGGATAACAAATATCAATACATTACAAAAAAAACAAAAAAATAATACATAAATAAATAATAGCTAAAATTTAAAACATAAATCTAATATAAAAACTAATATAGATGTGGTCAACAGGCTGAAATTGTGAAAAAAAACTAAAACAATCACCAAAACTAATATCTATATGTCTCTATAAGTCATTATCCAACATCAATACCATAAATACTCCATTATAAATTTGAATAAAAACACTAAAAATAAATCTAAAAATATGATAGGCATGAATTTGAAACTCAGTAGGGAATGTGATGAAACTATACTGAATGCGTTAACATTATATATAAGATCAAATTAAATCTATTTTGAAATATAATTTACCAAAATAATTTTTCAATATTTATTTTTTGAAATACAATAATATACCATTTCCCTTCCCATTTAAAATAATAACATTATAAAAATATTATTTAAAACATTTAAATGAAAAATCCATTGATAATTTTTAACAAAAAAACTATAACTAATTTTCATAATGTTGAATAAAATATTTTTAATAAAACATAATGAATCCAAAGGAAATAGGAAGAAATCAAAAAAATAATAAATGTAATAAAAAATGATAAGGAAAATGATCATAATGAATAAAATATTATCACAATAATTAGTTAAATTTAGCTAAAATAAAGTAAGCTAGTACCAATGATCATATGAATACCAAGGAACGCCATGGAATATCAGTAAGAGTACTAAACAAGATCAACCATACGGGTATATCTGATGAAATTGTACATCCCTAATTCTTGGTTATACCCTAACATGAATAATTTAGTAGAGAAAATACTAATGTAGATAAATTTCCTATTTTGGCCTTCTAGCGAGAGCATAATCCTAAACTATTTTATCATGTTCTCACATAAAATCAAAAAGTTACTCTTCATTCCAATGAAATACAAAAACTAAAGATATGAAAATTTGGAATGTAAAAATTAATATCATGAATTTAGATACATATATACGTGTACACATATTACTAGATTCATAAAAAAGGAATCACCCCTGATCACGCTTATGGAATGAACTTTAATTCAAAAAGTAAACCCCATAGGAATTATGTGTTATACAAAAGACTTAATCCTTAAATGGAAATAAAAATAATAAGGGAACATCCCATGGGTGTATTTGTTCATGAAAATCCATTTTACAATGTATCAATCTGGCCACATAATCATTCATTGAAATTAAACCCTAAAACTAAATTTAAAATGAGAATGTAGTACATTGAGATATCCAAAACCATATAAAAAGTTAAAAACCACATTTAAATGGGACAATAAAATCATTTATAATTAATAATTTCTCTTAAAAATTATTTTAATATATAAAATATCATTTAGGATTTTAAAATCCCATTACAAAAAATATTCCAGAAATTTACTGAACACGTGGTGTGCATGGTTAAATAAAAACTGATGTACATTTTATATTTAATTTAATTAACATTTCAGATTAAATTTAATTAAATTGAAAATAAAATTTTAATTCCATATAATCCACAATAACATATAAAACTATCATTTCGTAAAAAACATACAAATAAACACACAAGTAATCATTGTTCTAGAATTTAAAAGATAATATATGGGGCACCCTACTGCAAATAGAATTATGGTGATCTAAAATATGTATTATTTAATGAAAATATATAGAAAATAATCAACACATCCTAAACCTAAATATGAAAAAACCTTACACTTGATATTAGTTATGTAATAAACCAATAATTATAGAAGATAAAATAAATGAAGACTGAGAGAAGGAATGAACAAACAATAGAGGAACCGAACCATGATGAAAATGTGTCAATCCTTGAGTAAATATCATGGATTCATCATATATTCATGAAAAATAACTGATATGAGGTTGTTGTTCTAAACATGTGAACTGGAAAAAAATTTTGTCTGGGAGATTGTAAATTCAGTATGGGTAGATATGTAATTTAATTATTTTTTTAATAATTGTGAAAATAACAAGCTTTTGTGGAATAATTTACCCAATGATCAAGTTGTTGAACCCCCATTTTACACACCTAAGAACCCATATAGCATTAAAGAATGAGTAAAAAACCATACACTTACATTGAAAAATGAATCTTTTAACAACTATAGTCCTTCACAAAAAATTTATATATTTTCTTTTAACCATGTGTAGATCATGTGCCAGGTAATTCCTAAAGAAGTTTATCCCATAAAGATATCCCCCTTCCCATACACATCATACGTAATGTAACTTAGAATGTTCAAAAATTAACCAGGAAGGGCCAAGGTAAAGGACTTGTGCATGGTCTATACTGAAATGTGTGCCACCATAGTATATACTAAAGGTTTATTTTCATGGTTTGATAAATCATGTAGTGACTATGGAATGAAATAGTACATCAAGAAAAATATTTAAATAATGTTTATAATTTTATATATATTTCACATGAAACTCAATGAAAATACTAATGTAAGTATATAAATAAAATTATAGATAAATTGATGTTGGGGTGCCCCAATTATTAATAAAATCACTAATTTTAAATGATATAAACTAAATTCCATGAAGGATAGAGAAATATTAATGATCAGTAATGATCAAATTATCACTATTATCAGAAAAAAATTAACCATTATTGAATAATAAAAAGTCTTAGTATAGGAAAAATAAGTATATATATTCTAGGTAAAGCTATTTTAATCATGAAATTCCTTTCAGAAAACATTGTTATACTTTTATAGTATTTAAAAATAGTGTTATATATATCTAAATGAAAATACAATGTTTTGAATGAAACTAATAAATGTAATTAGTATTATATATATATATATACTAGATATATAATTAATTAGATAATGAAATGGAAGTAAAAATGATAAGAGTAATATAATAGTAATTCCTTTTTTAAATGTTATAACATACACTTATGATTTATGGGATTATAATGAAAATCACAATAACATATATATGATTATGAAGGTGTTTGAGGTACAATATAAAGGAAAATATAAATTGAAAATAATTATACCTAAATATGATAAATTAACACTAATCAAAGTAATTCATAACTCATTAAAATATAACAAGTGAATAATAATGAATAATAATTTGAACATATGAGAAGATTCATTTTTTATTTTTGAATATTGTGAGGTGGTATATATAAATATATGTACTATTTTTTGGTATAATATATCATTTTCCCAAAAAATGTGTGGATTTGATAATAGAGAGAGAAAATGTTAAAATATAAGACAAAAATAACTATAGAGTCCAAATAATAGCTAAATGTAATAAATTACTTGGGAACACATGAGAAGTATTTTATAGTGTTGGAAAGATATTATATACCACTAAACATCTTCCCAATATTTTTCCATATATTCTCGATAAATGTTTTGAATTTATATCTCACATATGGCGTTGTGATCAAGAATAAAAAATGGTAGTTGTGATTACTTATTAAGAATATAAGAATGAACATATGGATATAACATATAGTATTTTTCAATAATATATTACCATAAATAAATATAAATTAAAGGTAATGAGCATAAATGATTAATGAATTAGGAAATTTATGACTGAAATATCAGTGAATGTTAGGGAATCATTAACAATCAAATCAGTGATAATTAATGAAATTATAAATATTTTATATTTATTGATTTGATGTTAAATATTTTATAGAATTTATATATATTATATTATAATTATTATGAGGTAATTATTTTAAAATATATTAATAATTTTTTTGATTAATGAATAAAACATAATATTTACATAATACAAGTTTCCAGAATATTTATTTCCAAATATTCATGAGAAAAAATTCTATTTATTTAGTATGAAACAATTTAATTTATATATTCATCTAAATATTTGGTCACATGGGAAAAATAGAATAATAATTCTTTTATATAACGATTTATCAATAAATATTCCTAATAAAACAAGAAAAAGAAGAAACTCTTATAAATGATTTCACAATGGGATAATTTTGAATAAATTTAAAATAGTGGTTGATATAAATACATGAAGGACACATAAAAAAATCATTTTAATGTATGTGGGATTAAGAGTTATAAATTAACCAATGATGATTTGTATATTATTTTTTTAATTTCACTAATATTTTATTTATGTTGAGTAAATCATAAGGTCTATGGATATACAAAAACTATCAATGAAAAGATCATAATTAATAAATTTATGTTATAAATATAGTTTTTTAAATATATATATATATATATATATATATATTGAAAAAAATTATACATAAATATATTTGGGATAATGAAATCTAATATGAGTATATTTTTCTCTATACTACACTATAAATAAAGTGATGCAGTGTAAAAATCATATTTTTAGTTGAAAAGTTATTTGAAATGTTATGAGATCGTAAAACATAAAAATATTATACTAGAGAAGAATTAATAATTAATTTCATTATTCACAACTGAATATTTTCAATGAAATTGCTTATTTAGGAAACCATATGTGTTATAGTTTGCAAATAATCGAAATATGATAAATAACATGGTTATTATAAGACCATGATTTATCGATATATAAGTAATGAATATTTAATGTTTTGGTAAAAGATCTAATGAGGCATTATTATACACCTTTTCAAGAATATATTTTCTTATAATAAAAATATTATAAATAATTTTTAGGTCAATGATGTTATTTTTTTCAATTATCATGAATCATAATGAATATAATTTACAATTTATGATTATATTTAAGAGGTTGATATACATAAAAAATGCATTTATGTAATAATTTTTTTTTTAATATAGTTTCAAGAAGAAAAATAAATATATGAGATTTTATGTAATGAGAAAGGATTTAAAAAATATTAACATATTTCTTATAGACATTTAATATAGTTAGAGAGAAAAAATATATTTTCTGGATAACAATGACGAATACTAATGTCAATGGAAATGGTGGAATTAGTATCAGCCAAGATTATATTATAATATTAAACCGAATTGAGTTTTATAATAATTTAAAACACCATTATTATATACCTAACAAACAATAAATTGTAATTAAAATAGGGACAAATGGAAAATGGGAAGAATTTTAATATTCTATAGAGAAACGTTGATTGAGATAGAATTTTTTTCATGAATAATATTTATAATAAGAATAAAATTGAAGAAGTGTGTTTTTTAGATAGTATGTTTAAATTAATGGTTCGGTATTTATGATCCATTTCACTCATTGAAATATATTTAAAAATAGGAATCATTTTTCAATTTATACATCAAATAATGATTTTTACTAAAAGATATTTTACATTATCATTTTTGAATAGAGATTTTGTGAGGAACTATAAATAAAATAATAGAGGGAATTTATTAACGATAGTGATGATGAGTGACCATGTATAATGAATAAAAATATTTATGATTTTAAACCATCACCAAAAAATCATATCTATGTCAAAAAAAATTTAATAAATTATATATATTACGGTTAAGGTTGATAACACTATAAATAGAAAAGAAAGTAATACCAAGTCAATTGTTTTAAAATATATGATGAAGAATATTTTTTTAAAATTATCTGAAATATTTTTTGATTTAATTATTATAAAAATATAGAAACACATTGAGAAGATAATTGATAGAGGCTATAAAATTTTTCTGTGTTTCTAAGTGATATATTATGTTGATTTAAGTTTTTTATCATATGTAAAACATTTACATGGGTAATTAATTTATATAAATTGAAAATATTAATAGTATGTATATAATTCTATATTTATTGGTATAAAATGTTTCGAAGTATAATGATGGAATCAGTGTCAATTATATATAGATTATATGATTTATTTTTTTATTGAAAAAATCAATGATTTGAAGACCAAAACTTGTGTATTCTACATCTTCAAAGGCGTTATTTGAAATGAATCAATAGTTTAAACTTATTATCTGAAAAAAATTATATCATAAGTTAAAATATCTATGAATTTTCTCATAATGTATCACATATATAAATATTATTACATTTATGGATTTATAGAGATATAATATATAAGTGATTGTAGAAGATAAAACATAACATTTGGAGGAGCAATGTTTTTCATAAGATTATGTTACACACAGAACTCTATGAAAAAATTACCAATAAATATTTTTACCATGTAATATATGTATATCATTTAATAATTAAATAAAATAATGATTATATGGATAAAGTGTTTGAATAATGACAATATAGATACTATTTTATATCCATTCACCATTGGATTTGATAAAAACGTTCATGGAAACATTCAATGAATTCTATACAATGTCCATATCTAAATAATTTCTATACAAAATGCCATTTCATATGGTATTATGTATAACATAGCGAACCAATTTATTGTTTAATTAAATAATTTAACATTTCATATTTATATTATTGATTACCATAATTATTTCTGTATTTTATAACATTTTATTATGAATGGTCAAAAATTATTTCATAATATATATATACATATGTACATTATTTTTTCCATATTATATTTCATTAAAATAATTATCAAAGGGGTGATCTATAAAATTCCTCCCAATAGAAGTGGCTTATGAAGAAGAAAGTGAAGAAATTATATAATGGGATGTATATTTTTCCTTTGGGGGGTAGTTCTAAAAATATTTTGACAAATAGTTTCTATGTATATACTGAAATAATTTTTTTTTGTTAATGGACAAAAACATACATAGGGGAAAATTGAATAACCATTTATAAGATGAGAAAAACATATAAATATAATGATACTTGATTGATTTATTTTTAATATTAATATATAAGTATTTATTTATCATTTTTAAATTCATATACCATATAATTTGGTACGATGAAATGTATTACAGAGGTGGAATCACAAGGAAAATACTATGGTCTTGTTTCATGATTTTTTGAATCATAATTTTTGGGAATATTAATTTTTTCTTTTTATTTTCAAAATTTTCTCTTATTTGATAATGTTTAAATGGTGTTCAATATATTATGATGGAATTTAGAATTTAATCAAAATATATAATCAGTTTTTAGTATAGTTCTTACCCATAAGATTTATTTTTATTCATATTTAAAAAATCATTAAGAATAAAATAAAATATTAATGAAGGAACTATTAAACAAAATATCATGACCAAGATATAATGTATTCCATGATTTTAAGGGATTTGTTCAAGAGACTATAAGATTTGAAAAATATGATATTATAAATATGAATTTGTAACTGATTAAAATGGTGAATTAATCATTTATTTAAAAAATATTTTCATTTAATAAAATAAACAATGGCTTGAAAATAAATTTGGAGTAGTAAACTGAATTTAGGGGCCTCAAAAAATAATGTCACAACAAAAAAATAATGTTTTCTATAACTAAATCGTAATTCATTATCATTATTTGGATAGCATAATTATGATGTTACTTGTGTTTATGTGGCATAACATATGAAAGTGTTTTATAACTATATTGTAAATCTATTCTAGAGTTTTATTTATTAATCTTGGGAAAATAAAATATCTGTAAAAATATATTATGATTTTAGAGAATGTAATTGAATATGTCATTGTTTTGTAAAATATATTATAAACTGTTTGATATCTGTATAGATTTTAGTGAATGGTTTTTTAATTACGAAATTATTTAAGAGATCTGATCCATGAAATGAAAATGATATTTTAACTGATGAAAATTTACATAATTCAATGGGGGATCAATGTAACTTTTTGTTGAATAAAAAGAATCATACTTCCTTACATACATATATATATATTTTTTGACATTTTTTATTTTGTTTATTTTATAATATAAGTGGAAATATTTTTTTATAATTACAAATTTTTTAAAAGTTCAACACCTTATTCAGGTTCAATTATTTTTTTTGTCGATAATAAGAAAATTTTATGGATTATAGGTGAACCCTAATTGAGAAACCACTACTATAAATTCATATAGTGCATATGATCCTTGTAAAATAATGGAGTTTAGATAATATTTTCATTACATTACTATTCATCATGATTCCGTATTTTAAAGCGGTATATTACATAACACACCACCAATTAGATAAATATTAAAGGGGGTAAGATCTATTGTGAGAATTGAATAATTACATTTTATTATGTAATGAATTGGACCAAAACTCTGGGTTCGAAATGGTTTCCCACAAAACCACATGGATTCCTACTAGTATACAAGAGGTTGTAAATTATAAAAAAGGCTCCAATTCTTTTTTTGGTTAGACTATAAACTCAGTATCATGTAATTTTACAACTAATAATATAACTGAAAATAATTAAATTTTAAAAATCCGAGTATTGTTTGGAAACTATGTCAATATTATACAAGTTATAAACACAAAAATAAATGGGGACCAAAATAGAAATCCAATCCTTTATAAACATATGGATGATAATAAATAAATCAAATAGGTGTAACCCCCATAATATTTCTCTGATAGTGCTCTTAACTCCATGTCTTTGGTTTAAACATCTATCACATGACCCTTTCCTTCATAGGGATCCCCATAGAAGAATTATACACATGCACCAAAAAGCATGTATTGGGTGTGAGTAATAAAACCCAATGAGAAACTACCAGTCCATCCTTATCAAATATGAACATGTATAAATGGTGTATTCCATGAAAATAATAAATGCCAAAAAAATAATAACAAACAATAAATCATGTACAATGTGGTTGTGAACTAACTAGGGAACTGCAAACCTATGGACACATCAGATTCGGCTCCATGCTTCAATAAAAATTAGGATATGTTTGAAATAATCAATACTAGCCTCATAGATGGTTTACATATCTCTAGGAATCCCCATGGAATAGTGTGTTTGTGATACTTGTAATTACCTAGGCTTTAAGTATGATATTATACTCAACATTTACAACGAATCAAGATATCAAGCTATATATCCACTAGGCATTGAGTAACATGGTACATGAAATATACTTGAATTAATGTGCATCATTTATATGGTATCCAAGGAATTATCATGATTTTACCAGATTCTAAGTTCCAACATATGAATTCTTCTACACACCCCCTCTAAGGGATAATATTATCATGATGGTAAACATTTTCAAAGAACCAATTATGATGTCTCTAATGGCATGGTTACATAAATGAAAACGTATAGAATAAATGAAAAGAATAAGATTATGGGAATAATGTAGTAAAATATATACATGTTATTAACATCTAACATAGTCAAACAAGATGAACAAAATATTCATGGAATCATATATCAAAATTGGGTCTCTTGAGCTACACACACTAGTTATCATAATCAATAATGGTCTTCATGTTATATCAACACAATTATAACAAGAAAACATTTGATTGCAATATCCCCATAAGGTATGACTCTTTTATAATCAGTGTTATTGATGATGAACTACAATGTTCTTCATGGAATAAATTACAAAACATGTCAAACACCCATGGAAAATAGCTCCCACACAATGGATTAAAAACACGGATTCTTTTAATCAAGTAATATGTTTATAAGAAGACATGAAGAGATTCCACGTCAGGTAGGTTGTCCTATAATCACTTGTAATATTAAATCTATTAGCGGAACCAATTTTGAGGCATGTTGAAGGTGGAATACTTCTTAACTAAAATCATGATAGACCATAAAATTGATCATGAATTCATCTTAAATTCATAAATAGGGAATCACGTGTAACACCCTAAGAGTTTAAAATATATTTCTCTAAAAATAAATACAATTTCATTGATGGATTTTGTTATACAGAACACCAATTTTGAAATTACAACAATATTCTATTAAAAATATTTTAATTTAAATTTTTTATAACCAATCCATTAAAATTAAATATATTAATTGAAATAAAAACTTTTTAAAAAATTTATAATTATTTTAGTTGAAGGAAGAGTATTTTTATTAAATTCATAATATGATTTATAAAAATTCCTTAAATATGGGTTTTAATAATTTTTAAGAATAAATAATATAATTATTTTCTAATAGATTTAAAAAATTTATTTTAAAAATTTAACAACATTTTTATGATAATAATTGAAAAAAATCCTTAGAGTCAATTTTTGATAACTTTCTAAAAAGATTTATTTTATGATGAATAGTAAAAAATAACATTTTTTATTGAAAACTATCATTTCAATTAAAGCACTATAAAAAATAAATTTTGATTTAAAATGGTTTCAAATTATAATGATTTCATTTATATTAATAATAATCCCATTAATACCCTTATAATCAATTTGATTCACAATTTTGGTATAAAAATCATATATCATTAAGAATACATTTTTTATGGAAAATAAATTTTTGTTGGAATGAGCAGGTATAAATATGAATTAAATTATTCCTTATTGATTAATTTAATTTCATAAAATGGATTACATATTTGTAATCATCCTAATTATAATAATTTAATATCATAAAATTAATTTTAATTCATTTCAAAGAGTGAAAATGGTTCTGATTTGTCATCTTGTTATAAGAGGTAAAACTAGGATAAAACTATGAGGTAAAACATAAATATCTGATTATCACATTACATTATCCTATTGGATGAAATTTTTTTAAAAAAATATAGCTAAATCTAGTTAAATAATTTATTTCAAAACATTATTTTAAATTTTGGAACTTAGTCATGACCTTTGTCAAAGATAAGTTATATTTTATTCAAATTAGAAACTAATGTTTATTCATTAAAATTGTTATAATTTTTGAAAGATTAAATTTAGTTTTTGAATCCTTGAAATTCCTAATAAGCATCATTTTTTAATAATTTAACCTAAAAATCATAAAATCAATTTATTACATTATTCAGAGTGAAATGATTTTTGCTATTAAATTGGGTATTTTCCTAAAAACTTCTTTGCCTATATTTTTCATTCTAGTATCAAATTTAATTTATTCAACCAATTTTAATTAAATCCAATAATATTAATTAAAAATTTGAATTAATCATTTAAAAATAAAAAAAATGACCGATTTGTTTTTTGTCTTATAAATATGGTATCAAGGTAAAAGGTTAAAGTGACCTAGTTAAGGTTATAATGTTTTCAAAATTATTAAACTAGAAATAAATATTAAAATATATTTGACACATTCAAAATGGTGATTTTTGAGTCTATTTAGATCCTATAACACCTTATATTATAATTTTGGGTTCCTTGGTTCCATTTTTCTTTGATTATGGCCTTTATATTATTTGATGAAAATAATTAACATAAAATATAACTCTTTTGACTTTAAAAATAATAAAATTTTCAAATAAACAAAATAATTGGATAATATTAGTCCTAAAAATTTATTTGATTGTTAATGTAATTTTTTTTATAATGGTATATTATTTTTATTTTGTAGTGATTGAATAATTACCTTAAATTCATAAGAAATGCAGACACAGTATTCATTTAAATTAGAGAAATATTAAGTTATTGATTTTCAAAATATTAAATGAAAAAAAAATTACGAATTATTATCGTAAAAGAATAAATTTATAAATATAACATATTAGGGTTATTTTAATGATTTATAATCAATTTCGATAACTATCTTAATGAATTTAAAGTCAAACTAAATGAATGGTTTCAAAATTTAAATTAATGATATTTTATATTTGAAAAAGTTATTAAATTATATAAAATTAATGAAAACAAAATAATTTTTCATTTAGATGTGATATAGTTTCAAATATCAACCACAGATCATTTATGGGTTAATTTTTCTTATTATGGTATTATTCATGACACTTAAAGAATAGAAAACTTTGATATTATAGTAATTCTAAAAAAAATTAACATGGGTTAAAACTAAAAGATACTTGATAAAAATGACATAATAAAGTCTAAATTTTATTTTATGAGGGAATTTATACATATCCTCATTATAAATTTTAAATATTTTAATTTTAGAGTCAATTTGTAAAAAAATTAATCTTCATTTATTTAATATTATAAGAATATCTATGATTGTCTCTCCCCTCACAAATAAAAGGGATCCATTTATCCTATATTCCTTGCAAATTTAATCCTTTCATCTCATCCAATCCCTATCATAATATAATCTATGATTCCCTTAACATTTTTCTTATGTACGTATGAATTATCGTGTCTATATAGTAGTGTAATTCATTTTCCATCACCAATTTACTTGGTTGGTTATAATGATTTATTTAATAATTATATATCTTATTTAAAATATTATTATTATTATATAAAAATAAATTACTATTTAGCAATATTTCCACCATTTCAATAATGGAATCAATGTACATGGGTCTAGAAGTCCTATCATCTCCATTAATAGAGTAATTCATTTTTATTTATCCCCCATCTTTAGATGACACTAAATATATATATAACAAATATATATAAAAATTTTAACATGTTTAAAATTTTTATATCATAGAACTATTATAATTACGAATGGATCGAAGCTATAAAACCAAACCATGCATGAAAAATCAGATAGATAACACACTGAAATGATGATTGTGACACCCAGAAAAACATAAGTAAGAACCCTGTATTCGATAGTGTGTATGACATGTGAAATGAGCTTGTAAGGTAATATAATATCTGGATAGTTTATAACATAATTACTATTTAAAATATATTCTATATCTTTTAGTGCATGCAACACAGATTTGTCTTGCATTACACACAAGAACAACCATCTTCTATAGAATGTGTTACACGCCCGGATGAGTTTTCTTAAATAACAATTTATTATTAAAATATTATTATTTAATATAATATGATACAGCCTAGCTGTTATGTTAATGGTTTTGAATAATATTAATTAACTTATGAAAACATATTTTTTATAATAATATATGATTAATGAATAGGTTAAAAATTAATTAGAAATTAATATAAGAACCAATTGAATATAAAAATAACATTTTTATAGAAAACTATTTTTATGTTCACAAAGATGTTTTACCATAATAGATTTAATTAATCATAATAAGTGAGTGATATTAATGTAATATATATATATATATATTAAATATTCAGAAAATTAAATTTATATTCATAAAATATATTTGATAAACATAAGATAAGAGAAAACCCAATATTTCACATAAAACCGATATTTATATTAAGGCATTTTACTGCATTTTAATGCGAAACCTATTTTAAATATTAATTTTTTTACTTTTTTTAATTTATTTTCATAAAATAAACTTTATTTTTGAATTAATAATTTCAAAATGATACTAAGATTATTTTTTTGGAATTTTTCTAAGAATCTTTTTTTTCGTGAATAGTCAAAGATATTGTGTTCTAGTTATAAATTATTTTTTCGTTTAAATAATTATTAATATGAAATTATGTTATAATTTTTTTAAAGTAACATTTGATCAATTATACATATATTAATATAAATAATTTAATTATAATCAATTTAGTTTTTTAAATTGAATTTAAAAACATAACAATATTTTGAACATCTTTCTACTAAAACCACTTAATCAGTGTGTCTATGAGATTAGAATTAATCCTAATTTTCCACATTTGTGATATAAATTTTGAAAATCTTACATAAAACATTATAAACAAGATAATATATATTTTCTAATAATATCAAAAAAAAATTCAAAAATTATTATTGGAAGTGATTAAAATTAATTACAGTGATTAAGGGGTAATTAGGCTTAAAATGGACTAAAACCATATGTTTATGTGCCCAAATGAACTAGAAACTTGTAAAACACTAATTATATGGAAATATTTTGTCCATCAACCTTAAATTCATGCGTTTTATTTATTTATTATGACATTTATTAGGTAATAACATGTCCACTCCTAACTTCTTTTCAAGAATACCAACTGAGTCCTTTTCATCCCCTATAAAATGCCACAACCTCTACCAATTCCTCACACCTATAAATCCTCTTAATATTGGCCAATACCTTCCCAAATGGTCTCCCAAAATCCATACAATCTAACAAAAATCCTCCCTTTTGTCACAATACCTTCTTTTATGCCTTATGGTTTAAACAAGAAGAAGTTACACAATTAAAAGGTAACATCTTTTCTCAATCTCAGTAGTTTCATATCCATTCTCAAACCACTAAAATATATTTATTATATTATTATATAACAACACAAGTATAATAAATATAATGTATTTTTTATGATTATATTTAGACCTAAGCATACAGACACCACCATCGAATGTGAAACAAACATAATGTTCTCATAAATGGTGAACTTCTACCTCACAAAATGATATTGTTCAACTTTAACGTACCACCTATCATGTTTTACATTATGGTAGAAACTATATTTATGTATGTTAAATATTATATTTATAATATCCCAATTCTTATTTATTTTTAAATATAACATACGTACTATAAATATGCTAATTTTGTTTGAGGAAGTGTGGACTATTGCCCCCTCAAAGCGATGTGATTCGTTCACACGATATATAAAATGTAAAAAATTAATGGTGATAATTAAATATATGTGACATAAAAAATTCAATAATATATTTATTACATAGTCATATATATATATATAACATCTCATTTATTACCTTTTCACACACTTTAAGAGAGATAACGTTATTCTTGGACGTGTGGACTACCATCTCCTCAATAAGATGTGATTTTTTTACATCACAAAATTTTATATAAATTATATATGATTAAATAAAATTCTATTTATAATATAATTATCATTTTGTAAATATTTTTTTACATACCTTCTTTCGACAATAATCATTAAAAAATGGGAATGTTACTCGTGTGTACGTACGGTCTACCGTCTCCATGATTGTATCATTGGATCCTTTTTAGAAAAATATTTAATAATTGAATTTAAAATTATAATTGAAGTATAAATATGATAATTATGTCATTGTTATTATTCTATATATATTATATAATGACCAATTTGACCATATTTGACCAGCAATAGCATTTTTGAAACATAAACCAAATTTGGTCAAAAATACCTGATGAAAAATTTATTGTTTATGTTGGTGTATTAAACATGGTAATAAGTAGAATTAAATTAATTATAAACATGAAAAAGGTTTTAAATAAATTATAAAATTAACATAATTTTATTATACAGGAAGTATGTTTACCCAAAATGAAACAGAAAGTAATGGGATTTTAACTCTCATTTAATTTCCGTGAGATACATGTTATGGTCGCCACTCATTCCTTTTGTTTGGTGTATATATTTTCCATGATTGTGATATATGTATATTTTATGAAAATTTTGGTATTTAAAATTCCCATTTCATTATCCTTCTTTCATGGGGTTTATCTTTCAAAAGATACCAAATCGGTAAAATGTTTTCTCTCAATATCATTTCTTGAACTCATGTCCTATTATGCACCTAAACACTTTTTCAAGGTGCATATATTAATGATTCTATTGATGAAATATTATGATCCATACCTCAAAAAATAACTCATTAGTTTCTTTATCCTATACTATTTAATGATATAATCATGTAATGTAACCATTATCTACTCTATAGTACATAATATTGTTTGTAAACTATTTCCAAGAAAGAAAAACTTAACCCTCTCTTTGGTCAGAAATGTATTTAAAACCATATTTCCTAGAAAGGGATTACAATAATATTATTCCATTATCATATAATCTAAAAATGAAATTTTAATAATTTTTTATTTTTACCAATATTTTATAAACAATACGCTTCTTTCTTTCTAGATGAGGCATCTTCTACCCTTATACCATAAAGAAGGAATATTCTTTTTACCTCGTATGACATGTATGGATTTAACCACCCATGTTTTATTGAAGCCTCCTTCTCAAGTAAAAATGTTTTATTTATAAAATATATTTAAAATGGATTTTAAATTAAAAGTATTTTCAAAATGTTTTTTTAAAAGAAAAGGATATTTTCCTGAAGAATATTTTTAAAAGTTGTTCTTTTATTTCATCAATTAGAACAACCCTTAATTTTACCCCACTTGGGATTTGTTATATGTATACCATCCTTATTCTTCCTATGGATTGGTTACTATTAATTTGGCAAAGTATAGTATTCACATTCACTTCATTGATTTAGTTTTTAGTCATCTTGAAGTATTTAATTCTATATGATCATTAATAATTGAATTTATCCTAATTATCCATATCATTTATTATGTATACAACTATTTCCAAAACCATATACCAGTTCTCACATAGCTTTTACTTTGATAATTATTTTATTAAATGAGTATTATTGATAAATCTGTATCTCTCATTTAATAAAGTTATTTGTTATAGAATATTATTTATTTTATTATTATATTATATGAATTATTTGGATATTTATACAGGGTTTAAGGACCAGTTAATGAAATCCCCTCAATGCATCAATAGTCTCATGAGATGAAATAATTGGCTATCCTCATTAGAAGGGGTTTTACCATATAGTTAAACCACCTTTTGAAAGGTCATGATGGTACTCAAAAGTTACAATTGTTGATATAAAAATTAAAATTATAATAAAAGAATATTTCATTATATTTTTCATTAAAATAATTACCCAGCATTAGCAAAATTATATATAAATAAAATGTTGTCATAATTCCTTAATTTCTACTGAACGAAGAGTCTTATATATCTTCACAAATTTTTGGACATGAGGCCCTAAACTTTTTATTTTTCATTAACTTGTTTGTGATTTATTCCCTCATTAAATACCTATAAATATGTATGACTTTACTCTATGTATGTATCTATACTTTCCATTAATTTTATTTTACATAGAAACATAGTTATATGGTATTCCATGTGACCTTTATACTTTCCATTATCTATTTTATAGAGTATTAGATATGAAACCTTATAATGATGTGGTATTTTAAACATAATAAGTATCAAAAAATCTACCACAATGATCATGTTTATAATATTATTACATAATTTCAATAATGTTGGTAGAATGTGACAACCTGAAAAACTTAAGTAATAACCTTATATTTGATAGCATGTATGACACAAGATAAAAATCATGTAAGATAATATAAGATCTAGATAATTTATCATATATTTACTACTCAAAATATATTCTATATATATAAATTCATGAAAGACTTATTTTTCAAACATTACATGCATGAGTGACCTTACTCTACAACTTCTGTTTCACGCATGACCGAGCTTCACCAAATAACAATGCATTATTAAATTATTTTTATTTAATATAATATGATATTACCTAGCCATTATGTTAGTGGATATGAATAATCTTAATTAAATTATGAAAATATATTATTTTTAAAATAATTTCCTTAATTTATAGGTTTAAAATTAATTATAAATTAATATAAGAACCAATTTAATTCAAAATATTATTTTTATAGAAAACTATTCTTAGGTTCACAAAGTTGTTATACCTTAACAGATTAAATTAATTAAAATTAGTGAGTGATATTAATTTAATATATATATATTACAAAATCATTAAAATATATTTTATATTAATCCAATATATTTTAAAATAATAATATAAGATCAAACCCAAAATTTCACAGAAAAACCTATATTTTTATTAAGGCATTTTACAGCCTTGTAATAGTGAACCTATTTTAAATCTTCATTATGACAATATTATCAATTTATTTTCATAAATAAATATTATTTTGTTATTCAAAATTTCAAAATTATAATAGGATTATTTTTTTGAATTTTCCAGAGAAACGTCATTTTTAGTGATTTGTGAAAAATACTACGTTTTAGTTAAAAACTGCATATTTTCTTAAATAATTATTTTTGTTAAATTATATCATAATTTTTATTTAATGTATAATTGGATAATTTATAAAAATATTAATAAAATGTTTTCATTATAATCAATTTACCTTCTTGTTTTTAATATAAAAATATAACAATATTTCGAACACTTTTCTACTAAAACCAGTTAATTCGTCTATCTGTGAGATTTGCATTAATCCTTATTTTGTTGCATCTGTGATTTGGATTCTGAAAATATGAAATAAAATATTTTAATCAATATAATATTTGTGTTCTAATATTATAAACTTTAATATTTGATAAAAATGTTCAGTGAAATTGATTAAAATTAACTATAATGATTAAGGTGTGATTAGGGTTAAAAATAGACTAAAAATCTAATTTTAAGGGTCCAAATGACCTATCCACTTATACAAAACTCAATTTCTAGAAATATTTCTTCCATTAAAGTTCTATTAATGAGTTGTTGTATGTTTTTATTAATTTAATTATTTAATAACATGTGCACCCCTAAATTATTTTCAATAATACTAAGTGAGTCATTTTTTATTCCTATAAATAGCCATCACCTCTAACCATTCCTCACACCTCTATAACAACATAAGTTTGGAAAATATATACACCAATAGTCTCCCAAAATTAATACCCTAGACATAGATTTCTCCCTTTTTTCATAATACCTTCCATGGATGGATTTTGGTTTAAACTAAATGAAGTTACCCGATTAAATCGTAATGTCTTTTCTCAATCTCTCTAGTTTCATTTCCATTATCCAACCCCTAAACTCTTCTTATTATATTATTGTATAATAAAATATTATAAATATAATAAGACGTTTTTTCAGAGATTTATACATACACTTACACTCACCACTATCTAATGGGTAAGAAACATAATTTTTCTGTGAACAGCGAACTACTACCTCACGAAATGATGATTGTTCAACATTCTCCTACCACCTCTCATGGGGGTAATTATGTTGGTAACTCTTTTAGTATATGTTATACATTTTATTTATAATTTCAATATTCTTCTTTAATTTTTAGGTATAAAATACATTAATTCTTTCAAAAACTTGTTAAATAAGATAATTTCGTTTGAGGAGGTGTGGACCACTGCCCCCTCCAAGCGATTTGATTTGTTCAAATGATACATAGAATGTATAAATGAATGGTTATAATTAAACATAATGAACATATAAAAATCAATAATATATTCATGAAATAATTATATTTATATAAATATAATATATATATATATATATCATCTCTTTTATTACCCTTTCACATGCTTTAAAAGAGATAATGTCATTCGTGATCGTGTGGACTACCACCTCCTCGGCCAGATGAGATTCCATTGAAATAAAATAATTATATATATAAGTATATATTATTAAACAATTTTTATTTATTATATAATTATAATTAGGGAAATATTTGAGTTACTTACCTTCATTCCCTAATAATCACTTAAAAATTGGAACATTACTAACACCTACGTATGGCCTACCATCTCTGTGATTGTAACTTTAGCTCATTTTAATAACTATATTTAATTATTGATTATAAAAGTATAATTTATTTCAAAATATGATAATTTTTTTCATTTTTATTATTTGGTAGATGTTATATAATGACCCTTTTGACCAGTGTTGACCAACAATACTTGTTTGGACACAATATTTAAATTTGTCCAAAAATACCCGATGAAATCTTACTTGTTTAAGTAGTAATACACCTCATGGTAATAAGTGAAATAAAATTAATTATAAACATGAAAAATTATATGAAGAAATTATAAAATTAACATAAGTTTATTATACAAGATGTTAAAGGACGTTTACACAAAAGGAAACCCAAGGTAACGAGATTTCATCTCACTTATAATATCCATGAGATACATGTTATGTTCGCCACTCTTTCAATTTTTGTGGTGTATGTACTACCCATGATTATATTATATTAAATATTAAATTTATTATTTTGGTTTTTCACATTCACATTTTATGATCCTTCTTTCATGGGTTTTATCTTTCAAAGGTTACCAAATATGTAAAATGTTTTCTCTAAAAAAATTCTTTGAACTCATGTTTTTTTATACATTTAAACTCTTTTTCTATGTGACTATATTTCAATTTTACATGATATATCATGAATATAAATATTTTCATTATATTCTATGCTTCATGTAGTTTCGATTTATTAAATTGACATTATTATCCCAATGACTGAGTTATAATAGTTTATTGAGACAATCTAATCTCTTTTCTTCGAGATTGTTAATATTTATGCTTCCATTGATGAAATATTATGATAAATATCTAACAAACACTCATGAGTTTCTTTATCCTCTATTATGTCATTATATAATCATGTATTTTTACCAATTTATACTCTTTGATACCTAATATAGTTAATAAATTATTTCCAAGAAAGACCGACTTTACCCTCTCTTCGGTCAAAAATGTGTTCAAAACCATGTTTCCCAGAAAAGGATTAGAAGAGTATTATTAAATTACCCTATAATAGTTAAAATACATTTTTTTTCTTTTTTATAATTACTTATATATTATAAGAAATATTCTTGTCAATTTTAAAATGAGGCACTTTTTACACTCTTACTATACGAAAGGAATAATATTTTTACCTTATATAACATGTACAGATTTATCTGCCATAATTTATTTGAAGCCTTATTTTCAATTTAAAAATTTTTATTTATAAAATATATTTAAAATGTTTTATAAAGGAAATGTTTTTTTAATGTTTTTTCAAAAGAAAAGGATATTTTCCTCAAGATTATTTTTAAAATTAAGTCTTTTATCTCATCAACGACAACAACCCTCTATTTTAACCCACACGGGATTTTTTGTGTTGATACCATTCTTATTCTTCTTTTAGACAGTTTACTATTAATTTGGACCAGGAAAATGTTCACATTCATTTCCTTGATTTATTTTTTAGTCACCTTGAAGTACTCAATTCCATATGATCATTGAGCATTGATTTTTTCCTAATTATCCTTATAATTTATTATTGATATTACTATTTCCTAAAACATATACCATTTTACATATAGTGTTTACATTTACAGTTATTTGATTAAATGGGAATTTTTTATAAATCTTTTTCTCTCAATCAATAAGATAATTTCATAAGGCATATTATTTATTGGATTATTTAATATAAATAATTATTTTGATAGTTGGACATGGGTTGGGGACTAGTTAATGAAATCCCCTCAATGCATTGGTAGTCTCATGAGACAAAATAGTTGGAAATCCACCTTAGATGGGTTTTTACACTATAGTTAAACTGCCTTGTGAATGCTCTTGACGGTACTAGTTACATGTACCGAAGAAACATGGTGTCCAATAATAAAGTATTTCATTCATATTAGTTTTAATTATTATTCATCCATGATATTTTGTATTGAAATATTTATGGATACATTTCATTGATTAATTTCATGTGTTTTAGTTTTATACATTTCCATATTTATTTTTTCTTATATATTTATTTAAATGGAATTTATTTCAAATTATTTACCTTACCATATTGAATATTTTCATTTATTAATTATTGATTCTGCTATAGTTTTCCCTTATTGATCATTTAAGAGCACCCTAATTATTTTCATTTCCCCAAGAATCCATGAATCATATTATAAAAGTTATACAGGAAAATACGTAATGTATTATAGTTATTCTCAAATTTGTTTATTTGATTTGAATACAAAATATGTTATAATTAGTGTGTCTATTTATAAAACAATAAATCTCATTTATCTATCTATTTTTCCAAGACTGCTAAACTTTTTGGTCATTCAGGGTTTGATTCCTTGTAATCATGCCAATGTAATTGATTGCATACATTGGCTTCAGTCTATCTTGGTATAGATTGATACAATAAACATAATAAATTATATATAATAATTTAAAGATAATATTTCATAATTAAGTCATATATGGTATCATATATATGAGTATTGTTATATAATATGAGTATAAAAAATTAAATTGGTTATATAGGAGTTTAAAATTCCATATGAATCAAGTCAAACATTATACAAGGTGTTTGTTAATCTGGTCTTTTTTCATTAGGTTTTATCAATTTTTCATTGATTATATTATTCCATAACTATATAAAAAATAGAATTTGGTTGATTTATATAGTATTTGAACATATTTTATGGGGCTGTTTTTTTATTCATAAAAAATATTTTAATTAACTATAAACTCAATTATATTATATTTTTATGGGTTATTCATCTCAAATTCTCTTTATTTGGGATATAGTTTTATATTGTGCACAATTCTTCTTTAATTATGTTTATATACTTCCACATTAACATTTTATATCATGAATATACACATTCTCATGATATTTAATGGTTCCCTAGAATTTATTCTTTCATGGGGCTTATAATTCAATAGTTACCAAAGTGTTATGGGGTTTATGTTTTAATCCCATTTTAATCTAGATTTTTTATGAATGGATTACCATTTAGATAATATAGAAACACTATTTTGTAAGCTCATTAGATTCCATATAACCATTGGGTAATTATGGAATTCTGAGGTTTAGTTATAAAAATCCTTAGCTTGGTATTGAAAATAGTTCAAATTGATTTTTTAAAAACATACATTATTTATCCTTTTTTAGTCAAAAAATCATTTTATTTTGTATACATGTTATCTAAAATAATTCAAGAATATTAGTTTAATATAATAAATGACTTTATAAATTCATTTTATATGATCAATATCATTTTTAATGGTTTTCATTGGAATGTTCTTAACATTTTCTGCATGGCTCATTATTCACTCTCCTTATAATAGTTTAAAAAGAATTATTATTTTTAAAGATTATGTCATGAATATATTTTTCCACAATCATGTCCATTATTTATTTTTAATATCCCTTTATATTTTTTTCCAATTTTTTTTCAATGAAATTTTTGTTCAATTTTTGTTCAATTTTATGTTTTTAAAATCTATTTTAAAATTGGAAAAGGTATTTCCCTAGAGAATGTTTTTAGTTGTCTTCTAGTGGTAATTTTATGAATCAAAAACAACATCCCTTTTATTTTACATATTACCCACAACGGATATATTATAAATATACCATCATTATTCATTATCTATATGTTTTAGGATTAGTGTATTAGTTAAATTATTGAAATTTTATATAATAGTTCTTTCTATAAGGATAATTATTGATTTTTGTGGAATGCCAATTTTTTTTATTTTTTATTTATATAATTAGAGATTTTTACTTATTAAGTGATGGTTAGATACTATAATTGCATTTCCCCTTGATAGTTAGGTATGTTTCATGAAACAAAACATTTTTGACATCTGGATATGGATTTTCCCATTTATTTAGGACATCTTGGCACAAGGTTTTGATTGTATGTTTTAGAAATAAGGAATTATGCATTCCATCATTATAAATTAATTTATTGATCTATATGTGACTATTATAATTTTTATATAAATGGATAAATTTCATGATCATGTGATTATATATATCGAATGACATGATAATCATTTATTCTTCCATATGATTCATTATGAACATGATATTGATTAAATGGAATGTGTTATCTATTATTTACCATTCCATATCAATTATGTAATATTTCCCTATGTTTTATTCTATTAAAAATTACCCTTACTAATTATTTCATCTCACCATAATTTTTCCATTCCCTAGGATATGAAGAAGGAATCATCAAATGAGTTCAAGGAAGAAGAATAATTAATCTCACTATGTTTTATATTTTAAATCCACTGAAAAATGGGATGAATATATTTATATAGTTTACATATCCTACTAAACTATTTTTTCTTTTCGGATGAATCACATGTATCTAATTCCATTGTAATAAAGAAACATCTGGCTTTGGGCTACTAGTGTTTGGGTCCATAATGTTATTGTTAGAGTAAGTTTTGTAGAAACCATGCAAAATTTATATAGGAATATATTAATTACCTAATATTACCCCATAAAATTCACTAAGGATAAGTCTATATAGAGGATATTATCCCTAATATTAGGTAAGAATTAGATTATACTATTTTCCTATAAATTCATCCACTTATGGTTACTATAACTACATGTTATTTTGGAAAATTTGAATCTAGGGGTAATATCCCCAAAAAAGTTGATCAAATAAATATTTTCATTAATTTTAATTCAAGGTGTGTTTTACCTTACTCTAAAACAATATTGAAACTATTGTGATATATTCTGCATTAAAATCATCTTTTCCATTAAACTATTCTGTTGAATGTGTAAATAAAAACTATGGGGATCCATGATATTCCACGGGGATCTGGGAGAAAACTAAAGTGTCTTAGGATGATAGGTATAGAATTGAACATATATATAAATTCAAAGATAAAACATTTAATGTTTTATGTGAGGGGAGTGTAATGTGATTATGGTTTTTTGGGTTGAAATTTACTGGAATATAGCACATCGGGTTTTTATATATTTTAATGATATCATTTTCTGAGGAATGGTTCCCCTATATTTTGTTGAAATTTGTTTCATGTTATTGATATCCATTAGGTTTAACATGATAATTTTTTATAAGTTAATAATAAAATTATGAGTTTTATTCAAATAAGTTCTATATAAATCCTAAGTGTTTGAATGTGATTTTGTTAATAATTTTATATTAAAAAACCTCATCATATTTTTTCAGTGTTTTATAAGAATTGTACTAATATAGATTTAAGAAAATAAAAAATCATAGGCTAAGTAAAGACCCATCACATCTAGAAAGGCCACAGGGTTTGAACCCACAATAAATGGGAAACAAGGGTGAAACACATACCAAAAGCACAAGTGATTTCATGGAGATTATGACATTTTTTATATAAATGATGTGATAGATAAAGATAATGTTGATTTAAGAGATCATAATATAAGATCAACTCATTTTAATGTTTTGTAATTTTTTGGTTAAAAATGATATTTTTGGAGAAATTTTATTCGGTCAAGGTATATATAACCTTTAGTTTGAACATTATGGAATTCTTGGGATGTATGATATTAGAATTTAGAAGATATAAGATGAAGGGTATGTGATAACCATTTGTGGTAAAAAATTTGTTAGTTTTTAGGTTATTGATATTATTTTGGGATATCATGTTTTTTATTTATGGAATGATCTATGTTAAACCTTTTATTTTAATAATTTAGTTTTGAGGTTAATGTCTTATATATTCATTTGAAGGTTTATTCATGTAGTTATTATCATATATAGTTGTAAAAATTTTGTTTTTAATATATAAGGTTTAAATATCTTATTATACCTATGTTTATTATTTTATCAATTAGATTGTTATTTTATTTCTTCAATCATGAATATTCATTTTTAAAACTCACGGATTGGGGAAAAAGAAGATATTGTACTGAAATTTTAGTTCAGAAAAAAAAAATTCCTGTCAAGTAAATATATTTCTTTATGTTAATAGTCTATATGGTAATGTAATTACTGAAATATAGGCTATGGATATTGAAAAAAAATGTTTTCCAATTACATGCATTTCCAGATGAATCAAGTTTCTTTTTTAGACCTCACTAATTTATGGTTTTGTGGCCATTTACAATCTCAGGACTATATTATAAATTAATATATATTACATCGTGGATGATTGTTTTCTCTCCCATGTATATAATTTAAAATCCCACAAATTTTCACATTATATATAAACCATATTGTATGATCTCATCTATTTTATAGCTATATTTTCTTTAACTTAGTCGTTTGAGCGTCAGTGGTTGAGTCTTATTCCGAGACTGAGATCCTTTTTTGGAGAAAATGACCTAACGTTATGGGATGTATACTCATTTTAATTAATTAATTATGGGTATAAATGTGTTAACTATTGATTGGGTTCTATGTATGTTGAGAAGTATTAAATTATGTTTCTGTTGTTTAAAAGGAAATGGGATAAAATATCAAATATAGAAAATTTACATGTCATTTAAGTGTTCAAGGGTTTAAAAAAATAATATGTGATAGAT
This sequence comes from Viscum album, assembly GCA_963277665.1. Classification (NCBI taxonomy): domain Eukaryota; kingdom Viridiplantae; phylum Streptophyta; class Magnoliopsida; order Santalales; family Viscaceae; genus Viscum; species Viscum album. Next base: position 1,859,587,061 of record OY728133.1, on the reverse strand, counting down.
TTTTTGTTATATTCCATTAGAAATAGTTACAGAGAATTTAAAAACATTACATGAATTTTAAATTCCCGACATGTTGTTTTATACATGCCATACTGTCAAATTGTGATATGTTTTTGTCATAGATTATATTCTCTTAGTCCTAGGGAATTCTCCAAGGTATTTTAGATTGGTAAGCCCCCATACCAAAAATCATGGTCATGTGATTAATCCTAGTATATCTTTTGGGGTTTGGTTTTTTTCCTTCACGTATATATTCTCCAACCGTTGTATTGAAATACATTGGAAGGTCGCATTGTTTGTTTTAATCTTGATCAGTTTTGATCTGGGAACCTCTTTTTAATCATCTTAACCTTCTTCCTTGTACGTGTTGTCCATTGTAAGAATTGTTCTAGCATCCATTAAATTTAGGGTGTCTAAACCATTACCCTATGGTTTGATAATATCCATGTTGACACAATATCATGATTTCACCCTCCTTGCATATACCCAAATTGATTAAATAATCGAATATAAAACAATTAGCTAATGGATTAAAGTATGTCTAGTGTGACATGTGACCTAGGGTGATTTATTGTTATATAATCCCTAAATTGTGGTTTGTTTCTTGTTGATATAATTTTTAACAAATTTTGAAATGAATTTAATATGGAATATGAATGAAGAATGGTTATTCACATTATTTACTATTATAAACTATGATGTGATATTGTGATATCCATGATATATGATAGGAATTTTTTTCCACACTAAGAATTATATATAATAGGCATGGCCCATGAACTATTATATGTATATGTTTTAATGATGATAATGAGTAGGTTTAGACCACTATCATGCTATAATGCTTGTGGATTGCGGGATATACCCAATATCATGTTGTAATACATAACGGGATTTGACCCAAAAAATGTTATAATACTTATAGGGATTTGACCAATATTGGTTATTGTGACTATACAATGGTCATATGGTGGTGGTTTTCATGGTTGTAAGATATTCTTAGATATCTTCTAGCATGGTGTTGACGCATGTTATTTTACCTTGGATATATGGTTATGCTTTTTATTATAATAAGACATGCTCAAAGATATTCCGGCATTACACTGAAGCAAGTTTTTCGTATTGATTTATTTAATTTTTGAATTAATTAATACACTTAATTATCACTTTATTACAAACTCTACTTGTCAAACTAGTTTCTTTAGATGTAGTGTTTCCAACCTACTAATTTATAATCACATCCAATTTTGGCTATCATTTGGTAATCAAGTAGATTATATTGATACAGGTTTTGAAAAAGGAAGGGGAACTTGTAATTGATTTCTTGTTTTCTATTAGGCTGGATTTGGATATGTGAAAAACATGGGATTCAGGACCTGGTATTGTGAGTCTTTTATTTGAGTATTCTATTATTTTTATTGTATTATTAAATAATGAAATATATAAATATTCTATAATGTTGTTACATTATTCCAGTATTATTATTAGATTATTTAGTCGATTTTATTGTAGTCTTATTGTATGTGTGCACTTGGATTATTTTTTGTCCATTATGAATTGATTATATTGATATGACCCTTCATACCATATGGTATAGTCTCCCAGCTATACACTTCACATTACCGCTTCAAGTTATCAGCCTCTGGCATATGGGGCGGTGCATTTGAGTTCTTGGGACAAACTATTTCCATCGACATGAGAGAGTTTTATTCTGGGGGAAGTTACAAAGTGTAATTAGATAAAGTTTTATTTTCTTCTACTTTACGATTTTGGAAATGTAGAAAGGAGACTAGGATGGGTTAGAAATTGGTAATGAGGATGTGTGTGGGAGTAGCTTAGCCAGGTATAAGGGAAAACCTCAATACCAAGGGATGGGATTGTTGTTCGTTTTGTGTGTTTTTACGTTTGGTATTATTTCACATTGGGTGATTCACATTTTGTTTGTCATTAGTGTTTTATGACGTTTGTATTTATTGAGACTATACACAAGGCCTATTATTTCATGAAATGAGAATACATAAATCCTTATTGGAATATATGGATATATTGACACTCATTGTTCATGATAGTGACCTATCTATTTTTCATATACTATACACATTCATTTTGAACTGTGATATGAGATATATATTTCACTGGATGAATGAATTGAGTTTTGGTGTCATGGTAAAAACATGTAATCCATGTCTAGAAAGACCAATGAGTAGTGGTTCTCTTTTGTAGTCACATGATATGTTTACCTTCTTTCAAACTAGTTATCTAAGGTTTGTGTTTGTCTTGTACAGAAAATTAATCCTCATCATCATTGACTTGATCTTTGGGATAGTGGAAATAAACACACTCCAAATAGATATAAACAAGAGATTCCAATAATTCATGAGGTCTAGATGGAGTTCATCTTTGAGAAAGCTTCCAGATTGTTATGTGATCCATTTAAAGGGAGGTTGTATTCCATACCTTAAGAAGAAAGTACCAATTCTCATATCAGCTGTTACATGAGTAGTTTTAATTCCCTATCTACAAAAGATAGTACCAACTATAAATGGGTGATTGGGTCTTCAGGAAAGTCATGAAGGGCCAATTCAGTGTAGGTTGGATTGTCACACAACTTAGATTGTTAGTCTTTCTCTAGATAATGTTGGAATGAAACCTGATTATTTTCCTCCAATGGTAGATCATTTTTAATATGTATTTCTTGAAAATTTCTACATCATACCACCCGAGCAAGTGATCTAAATCATGATTGAGTTGTTTATGGGAGGAGATGTAGATTCTATCATAGCTTATAAAATGAATCAAAAGATCTATGGGAGTTTAATGTTTAATTGAAAGAATAAGAATATAAAGGCTTCAAATAGCTTGGTAAATCTCTTTGGGATTATTTTTCTCTCTTCACCAAAAATTCTAATGGGTCTTTATACTTATATATGGATTATGAAATATTGAACTCAATGATAGTCAAGAACTGGTATCCTATTCCACACATTCATGATCTTTTCGAATTTTTTAGTGGTTCCCATATCTTTTCCATGATTGGATTCATATCAGGATATCATCAGTTAGGGGAAAAAGAATCAGACATACCCTAGATTAATTTTTGGAGTAGGTATGGCATGTGTTAATTAATTGGGATTTAGATTAGGTTGATTAATGTGCCTTTAGTATTCATGGCCTTAATGAATAATGTCGTTCATCCATTTATAGATCACTTTTTAGTGGTTTTCATCAATGATATATTAGTGTACTCCCCATTAGTATAAGATCATTCTGAACATATTAACATCACCCTAAGTACATTTTAGAGAGTATCTTCTTTACAAAAAGCTATCTAAATATAGTCTTTGGATAAATAATATTCACATCATAGACCATGTCATCTTAGAGGTGGGAGTGTCAATAGACCCAGAGAAATTTATAGCTATGGTTTCTTGGGTAGTTCCCATGAAAATCTTCAAATTTCAGATTTTTCTAGGTTTATTAGGTTATTACTGGCATTTTACCGGAGATTACTCTTGTTTGGAAGCACCAATATCTAGGATGACCAGGAAAGGTGTGAGTTATGTATTGTATGATACTTGAAAAATATATTTTCATGAGTTTAAAGGAAGGATGACCTCATCACCTATCTTCACTATTCATTTGTCGTGTAAATCGTATATTGTGTACTATGATGCATTCAGAGTGGGTCTCAATGAAGATATAATTTTGTAGGATCTTGTGGATTCTTATGGATCTAAAAAACTAATGTCACATGAGAGGAATTACCCTACTTGCGATCTAAATTTTTCAGCATGGGTACATTCCATGATAGGTTATAGAAACTATCCCACATGTGATAGGTTTTTGGTATACATAGATCATAAGAGCCTCAAGTACAAATTTTCTCAGTGATACCATAACATTTGATAGACGATGTGGGTCGAGTATCTGTAGTCTTTAGAAATTGAATTCACATATTGAAAAGGGAATAGAAATTTCATTGTCGACTATTTGACTCAAAATAAATAGATAAACCCTGCATAACAATATTCTAATGAGTGGAGGATAATGTCTGTCTTTGGAAACATGCATATAGAGGTTCAAAAATCTCAATGGAGAATCTCTCTGAATTCAACATCTATCATACCTATACTTTTGGACCAGATTAAGAATAAGAAATTTTATAATCAATATGGATCAGTTCTAAGATAAATATTATATGGTGGGGAGCTTCCAACTAGATTGTCTCTCAGTAGTGGAAATTCCCATGTTTTCTCTAGGAGAGTATGGTTTAATATGGTATTATGTGAGGATCTTATTAAGGGTTTTCATGATTATCAATGGGTGACTCATACTGGCCAAAATAATGTATCATCATCTCCATATACAATACTGGTGGTCATTCATTAATAAAGAGGTGAAAAGATTTGTGGCTAGATGCTTCACTTTTTAGTAGGTGAAATCTGAGCATCAAATCCGGGTGGGTCTTTTATAGCATTTTCCCATTCTTGTGTGGAAATGGGATGAAGTCATAGTAGATTCTATGATAGGATTACATAGAATGACACATAAGAATGATGTTTTTTGGGTTGTTATGGATCTACTGACTAATGATTCACAATTATTATATATTAGGGAAACATTCATAATTAATGATTTAGGAAAACTTTTTGTGTGTGAGGTGGAATAGTTGAATGGTGTCTTGAAGAGTATCATTTTAGCCAGAGATCATCATTTCACATCATGTTTCTAGAATACTATTCATAAAGCCTTAGGTTCGAAATATATTTTTAGCACAGCCAATCATCCACAGACTGATAGTTCATCTAAGTGGACTATTCAAGTTTGAGACGATATGTTACGAGCATATCATTAGAAATTTGTTGGTTTATGGGAGAAACATTTTGAACTAATTTTGTTTTCATATAATAGTAGCTACTATGCATCAATCCAAATTGAAACAATGCGGAATTATATGGAAGTTCATTTCGTTCTCATAATTATTCTCTAGAGGTAGGTGAGTCTGTACTTTTTGGGCTCAATCCTATATAGCATACATCTGAATAGGTTTGGTTGATCATAAAATGATTTTTGACCACATATAATAGGAGGAAATAATATTTTGATCATTGGGTAAAACCTTGGGAATTTTATATTTTTCATCATGTTTTTATTTGGGTGTCATCTATATTAGGGGAGAACCATATCCAGAAATAGGGATATCTATTTCCCATGCATATTAGAACATTTAAAATAGTGGAAAGGTTCAGTCCTGTGGTATTCCATTTAGCCCTTCCATAGCGCAATAGTTCCTTGCACAATGTGTTCAATGTGTCACAACTACAAAGATATCATCAAGACCCTTACCTTGTGATCAATGTAGTTGATGTTGTGCATTGTGTTTATGAATATTTTGGGTATAATCTAATATTTTTTTGTGGATCATAGTGAGAAATATCTTCAGGTTTAGACTATACCATTGGTTTAAGTGTAGTAGCATCATGGGTGAGATCATAAGGAGACCTAGGAGAGGGAGTCTGATATGCGAACATAGTGGCCAGATTTCTTCGCTGATACCTCATAGTGACACTGGGATGAGCTCAGTAGTGATTTGTTATAAGGTTGGTAGGTTGTAAGATACCATCTACTTTCTTGGTACATTCTCACTGGGGTTTTTATTTGAGCTTTAATATCTAAGTATTTTTGGGAGATTAATTTCCATTGTTGGTGAAAATGACCTAAAGTTTAGGTATGTATGTTTGTTTGAATTAATGAAGTAAGTGTATAAATAGTTTAAGTATTTCATGGGTTCACGGGATATTAAAATTTTTTAAATGAGGTTTGGGTTGTCTAAAAGAAAAATGGGATGAAAAATAAATTGTATAAATTATACATGTCATTTAAGGGGATTACACGACATGTAATTGATTGATAGTTTTAATAAAATAAATAAAAGGAAACATTTTTTTTTGAATTATTCCATTAAAAACATTTACACAACATGTAACCACATTACACCCCAAGTAAATACACAAACTTTTGTTTTAAACATGTTTTGTATCTAAATTCTGATAATTTTTTGTTGAAGCTTATCTTCTTTTGACATTAGTATAAGGACACAACCTTAATCATTTACATAATCAAGTTAATTCAATTAGAATAAACCGATTACATTACCAAAGATAATTTCTATTTAGAGTTATTGAGATTAAGGAAATATTTCATATATATAAACCCATTAGCATACAATGTGGGTACTACTAACAATATCCATTTTGTTCATAATATAAAAGTTTTTAATAAACCATGAAATAGTTTCATTAAAAATATTCAAAAAAATTGTCTTGGAATCTTCTTTTCCCTTACCCAACCATATACCCTGTGAAAAACATTTTTAAATCTTGGGATGGGCACAAAAATACTAGTAAAGGACATTAAAAAATGAGAAGCCATTAGTCCATGAATAATTATAAACATATGAAATCAATTTCACAAAGTCATGATTTTCACTGACAAAATGGCATATACTGACTTTTTGAAAACATGAGTAAAAGATAGAAAACATAAATAAAACCATGTAGGTAATGTGATGAATTACATACCTCAGACTGTAACTCTCTTCGTTACCATAGGATTTTTAACCCTTATGGATTCCTTACTTTGTAACCCTCACAACAACCTTACAATGTAACCCTCATGGCTACATTACGGTGTAACCATCATAGATACACTTGGAGTAATCATACGGTCAACATCCATCATAAAAATACCCCATGAATGGGAGGGAGATATATGTCCCACACATCATCATAAATAATACCCAATATCGAAAACATTATAAAAAATTAATACTTTCATAAAAATATTCATTTTTTATTTTTGTAAAATTAGATATTTAAAAGAGGATTTTCATAGAAAAATCCCTTCTCTTAGGGTTATTCTTACGTCAAAGAAGTTAAAAACTCTTATATAATTTTGAAAAGATAGCTAATAAAATATATTAAAGAACTATATTCATATTTATAATTCTTTATATGACCATTGTATAGAAACTTCCCACCCATTAATTAATAATATTTTGTTATTTTTAATGATTTGGCAGCATTCTTTTCATGATTTACATGGTCGGTTCATAATAAATTTTCTTCCTTATTAGATGGTAATACAATATTTACATGAAATAGGATTCTCCATCATTAGCATTGTGGGTATGCTTTCCTGAGATACCATTTCCTTTTCAGAATCCATTTATAATACATAAGTTGGGTAATCTGGTGGGTTGGTACCTTTTCTCAGACTCAAGAACTTTTTTCATTTGTCACCCAATTTAACCATGGGTTTTTGTTGAAGTCTATGTCTCTTTTCCTCCTATTGAGTGTGCCAAGATATTAGTTGGGGATGAATTTAGATATAAGAATCTGGTAATCATAGAGTCCTGGATGCACTTCTGCAACTCCTGTAAGCATCTGGTGCACGCATATTCTTCATGTCGGCAAGGGAATAAGAAAGTGCCAGGAGGGGTATTGTGGAATGAAATTATCTCTGATTTACCTCCCCTAGAAAGCAGATACATCTCTGATGTTGATCCTCCTCAAAATAGTTTTGCATCCGTGCCTATGATGCCGAAGGTTGCTGATATCTTTTCATGTTTGAAGCGGGACTTAGGGATCCCTGGTAAATCTTGTCAGGTCCAAGAACCCATGGGACACTCCCCTCTTAGGATCTCTCCCTCCTTCACAGAGGTAGTTAACGTTGGGAGAACGAGAGGATTGTTTTCCCACTGCATGCTATTTCTATAAATCTTCTTAGCCTTCGTCTTCAACGGTCCCCAGGTTAGTAGGATCTTGTATAGCCCTTATAGATTTGTAAGCCTTTTAATCAATTGGTCAGGGAAGATAAAGAGACTGTTGATACTGGATGGTGGAAAACTGTTATTCCAAAGTGGAAAAGGATGTCGAACAATACATGGTCAAATGAGGATTCTAAATCGAGTGGGAAAGTATTGATTTCGCAGTTATGGTCGGATGATGAACAGGTCCTCTAGGGGTATGCTAGTGGTGGTTCTGGACCTAAGAAAGGTAAGGGGGAGCTTCTTCTCTTGGGAAATTCCGAGTTAATAAGGTTAATAAAACTAAGCCTCACAAGGACTACACAAATTTTCCAAAAATAATGACAATCAGGTCTGTAGTTAAAGATAAAAACACAAAGAAGGAAATTAGGTCCTTTAACTCCCTATATGCTTTTCCAGTGGAGAAACAAGGGGATTTGGTTTCAAATGATTACTTGGTTCTTATATTGGTGGGTGTAGATGGGGTGGAGGTGCAGGAGAGGGATTTAGTAGATTTAGGATCGGTATGGGAGGAAGGGAAACGAAGTGAGGGAAGCGAGAGTCAATTGGTTCGTTTATCTTCTATAAATGAGGGTGTAGAGGGGATGCCTGGTGAGCTGGAAGGAGAGGCTGAGCCTTGGGAATCGCCATGGGAGATGCTATTACAATTTGAATAGGAGATGGAAGAGAAGGTGTTAACCATATGTACTTCTACTGAGGATGTGGAAAGGAATAATGGAACGATGATTTGAGTGGACACAAATAAGAAAAAAATGAGAGTGGATTGAAAAAACAACAACTAATCCTAGTAATAGGTTTCAATAAGAAGAAATTTTTTTTGGAAGAGTTCTTGGAAACATGGGATAAGCTATCTTCCCAAGTCGAAGACAGTATCAAGGATGACCCCAGTAAAAAGGTAACAACTTTATCCTGAAAATTATTTAATGGATTTGAGTCTAATGGGTTTAAACTGGTCTTTGATAATTTTGTTATGTGTTATAGTGTTTTATGGCTTGTTTTGACTTGTTGGTATCACACATTTTCCATAAAAGTTTCATTTTTAATAAAAATATATATATATATAGTGGTGGAGTGGGGATTTTTAGATTAATTTACACATTATTTATTAATTTGGCTCAAGAATATGAATAGTATAGATGTTGGTTACTATGTAAAACAATTAATTCATGTGAGATCAAACCAAGGTTTCTCAGCTCATCCGTACGTAAATAATGAATAAAAAATCAATCTACTAAACTTATACTATAAATTACAGTATTTCACTATTCACCAAAAATTCAACATTTTTTAGAAAAATCCAAAAAAAAATCACCCCATCCATTTTTCAATCTATAGAATCAAAAAATGGACTCCATTTTTCAAAAATAATATTATAAATAAGTGAAATTAAATTATAATTAAAAACATCATTTATTCAAAAAAACCCTATTTTAAACTTATAAATGATTTTATGATGCTTTGAAAAATTAATTAAACTCTTCAAAACATATCTTATAATCATAAGAAATAAACATATTAATTTATAATTTTATTTTAGGTAAATATATTTTCTTTAAATAATATTATTAATTATAAAATTTTAATTATTTATTTATGAATTATAAAAATTCCAACAAATAATTTATAATTTTCAAATACAATATTTAATTATTCAATGATATAAATATAACATATTTTCACATATAAAGTAATTAAATTTTATTTATACTATCATAAATAAGGTTACTATTCTATTAGTATATATTCCTTAATTTCTATAAATACCACTTATTCCATTATACATTTATAATGAATTTTACAATTTATTTCTCGAATGAAAAAAATTTTATAAGTACCTGGGTTGTTACATTATCCCACATTCTAGAAATTGACCCTCACAATTTTTATTTACTTATTAAATAAGTGATGATACTTTTTCTTTATAGCATTTTTAGATTCCTAGGGTTCTTCTTCAACCATGTGGTTTCTCTAAAAAAACATAACATGATGAATTACCTTATTCTACAATATATGATCTCCAAAATCATGAATTAGAAAGGGTTTCCCTTTATAATAAATTTTTTTTCAACTGTACCACTTCTAGGATTAAAACATTATATGAATCTAGCTCATACATTCTCAACATCAAAACATAAAAATATTGTGTAACATAGATAAACTAAAAGGTAATGTAACATGGTAGGAAACTGTTCAAATATTAACTATGATTTCAAATGATTGAATTAACCGTGGACATATCTTTCTTTTATTACCAAAATTCAAAAAACCATTCTATGATGATATTATAATTAAAACATGATCACCTGCCTAAAAATAAAAGTATTTTCTATCATTATCTTCCTAACGTTTCTTCTCTCTCTGAGATGTCATAATGTCTTATTGGATCATATTCACTTTCTCATCCACTTATTATACTAATTCTAGTCCCATGGAATTTAGTTCCCTAAATTCATCCAAAAATGATAGTGTTCGAAACCACTTCTCATATAATGCCTCAAAAGGTAACATATGTATAGTGAAATGGAAATTTTTATTATATGAAAAATAAACTTGAGAAATATATTGATCCTGGATTTCCTGACAATCCCTTGAAAAATCTCTAAACAAATCCTCCAAAATGTTAATTATTAACTCTATCTATCTATTAGATTAAGGATTAAAATAAATGCTGAAATTTAATTTAGATTCTAATGAATTCTAAAGGCCTTTAAAATAGATAGTAGTGAACTTGGGATCATGGTCAGATATAATTGAGAGAGGAACTCCATATAACCATACTACCTCTTTAAAGTATAGTGGATAAAGTTTACCTTAAGGCATATTATCTTGAATAGGAAGGAACTTTGCAGATGAAGTCAGTCAATTAAGAAAAACCCAAATCACATTGTTACCTTGAAAAGTCTTTGACTATCCAACCACAATGTCAATTGAAACATTTTTCATTTATACTCTAGCACTGGAAAAGGCTTAAAAATCTATTTCAGTAGTTTCTATCTTATTTAATCTATTAAAAAATTTAACATTTAATGGAAAATCAGAATTATCTATTTTCATTCCATCCCACTAGAACTACTACTGAAGATATATGTACATCTTAGTGCTGCTAGGATGAACTAAAAACATCGAACTATGAGCTTCACATAACAATTCTTTCTTCATTTGGGAATTAGAAGGCACACATAATCTCTTCCCAAATCTCACACCTCAATCATTATTGACGTTAAATACTTGAAATTTACCATTTTCACCAATTATACCATTTTATATAACACATGTTCTTTCATCTGTTATTTTTTTTGACAGACATGACTACACTAAAACTTAAAAAAACAGAGAAATTTATTGAATGAACAACTTCCAAGCCAAAATTCATAAAATCTTTTAGTCTATGGGACATGTTCTAAATACAACACAGTCAATGATTCATGTTGTTTTCATCTCAAGAAATCATCTACCTTTATTAGCTTTCCTAGATGGTAATTGTTCTTGAAATCTAAATCATGTATCAGTTCAAGCCATCTTCACTTCTTCATGATAAATACCTTATGAGTAAATATATACAAAAATCTTTTAGAGTGAGTATGTATTTCATATTTGGGGTGATATAATTGATGCCCCTATATTTTCAAAGTGAATAACATAGCTGCTAATTTCTAATCATGTGTGGGATAATTTTACTCACAAGGTTTCAATTTTATTGAAGCATAAGTAATTATTTAATCATTTTTCATTATAACAAGACCAAATCCCTTTAATGAATCATTAATGTATATGAAAAAATCAACATTTCTAGATGGAGGGCCATAACTGGATAATTCATCAATCTTCTTTTATGTTTCTAAAAAACATCAAAGTCTTCTATCCAAATAAATGCAACCCCATTTCGTGTTATTGTAGTTATCAGGCTGAATGACCACATAAGGTTTTTAACAACCCAACAGTAATAGCCTAATAATCCAGCAAATCTACGAATCATAGTATCCTTTGTATTTCTTGGCCATTCATCAACCACTTATATTTTTTTGAAATCAACTATAATGTCATTAATTTTTACAATGTTCCTATGAAAATAAATATATTACAACAAAAAATCATAATTTCTAAATTTCCCATATAACTTATTTTATTATGGAATCTATAAGACAATCCTTAAATGTTTTTCATGATCTTCATAAAATTTTGAAAATACCAAAATATCATCAATAAAAAAAGAACATACCCAAGTATTATTAAAATATTATATTCAAAAGATCCATGAATATAATAAGGGTATTTTTCAAACCAAAGGTCATGACAGCAAACTTATAATTCCCATATCTAGTACATAAAGTTGTTTTTGGAATGACATCTTCCTTTACCTTCAGCTGATGGTACCCATTTCTCATATCAATCTTGGAAAAACATTGACCTCCCTAGAGATGATAAAAAATTTCATTTATATGAAGAAAATACATAATTATTATTAACAAGTAATGTTATTCATATCTATATAATCAATAAAAAGTCTCATAGAACCATGTATCTTTTAAACAAAAAAAACATGAGAACTCCTTGGGGATGTTCTATGATGAATGAAACCTTTATTAAAAAAATCATGTAACTAGTTTTTCAATTCTAAATGTTTCACATGACCCAATTGATAAGGGGGTTTTGAAATTAGCTTAGCATCATTAACTAATTCAATAGTAATTTCTACTTCATGATACGGTATTACACTGGGAAACTCATCATGAAAAACATCGATGTATTCATTTACGATTACAACGTGATTACTCTGAATAGATCCCTTATTTTTAAAAATATGTGGTAGATTACATTAATTTCCATATTTTATAACTTTCTGAGAATCTTGATATGTTATCAATGGTATAGGTTCATTCTTGTATAAAAACTAAAACCGTTTTAGAAAAAAAACCTTCATCAACTCTACAATAAATATTATCATGATAAATAAAAATACATTCTAAACCTAGAATAACATCAAACACTACTAAGTGAAAAAACAAGGATTGTATGTATTGTCTGTCTACATACAACAATAAGAAGATTATTATAATTCCATTTTACATTAATATTTCCCCCTTATGTTTTTACAATAAGTTTTTATTTCATTTCTTCTAGTTAAATTTTCAATTTGTGATAAGATTTCATAAAAATAAAGGAATGAATAGACCCCATATCAAACAAAATATTAAAAAACTTGAGCAGAAAAAAAATTATCAGATACCACTTCATTGGATGGCCCAACAACTTCTGGCATAGTAACAAAGGATTTCATTGCACCTTTCAGCTTATAATCTAGATGCTTCCCATCATTCAAATTATTATTTTGGGCAGGTATTTATATAATGAACCATCTCACCACATTTCAAACACTTTTCATTTTTCTCATTATAATTATTCTTAAGATCAATTTAACTACAACCTCGGGTCATATATCAAAGTTTACCACATCAAAAACCCTTCCCAATTTTGTTAAGTAATTCCCTAGGGTGATTTTTTACAAGTCATTTTAGAAACATAAAACTAGAATTTATTAAATTAAAATTTCATTGATGGTTTCTTACACATTTAATGCCATATTTACAGTTTCTTTTGATTTTTTTCAATATGCATATGATCATTAGAAAATTCCATTAGTATCCTCTCAACACATGGTAATAGTTTATAAAAACATTTTTATTCATAGTAGGCCACTTCCCTTCTATATCTTGGCCTTAATGTTGAGTAAAATCACTTTATTCTTCTATCGAGATCCCAAATAATATTTGGACTGTACCTTGAAAAACAAGTGAAGTATGCCTCATAAATAACAATTAGATCATTCTAATTTTGTTCCAATTTATGTAATTTATTTTCCATATTAATTCAAACAACAATAGGAAAATATTTTTCAAGTAAAAGATCATTAAATACATCCCATTCAAAGGCATTTATCTCAACATTATCCCTAATATTAATGACCATTGGCCCCCACTAGTCAACATCACTTTAAAAAAATAAATTAAAAGACTAACCATTTTATTATAAGAACACCACATGACATAAAATCTTTTTTCAAGGGATTTATTCCACCCTTCATCCACTATTGGGTCAGAACATTTACTTAAAGCATGTGGGTGTTTCCTCATTTAAATGTTAAAATATTGCCATGTTCCTTTTTGGTAGATCTATTTGGTCTATTGAATGGATGAAACAACCATTTATAGACAACATAAACTTATTCATTACTTTCAAACATATCTCAATTCTAATTCCCACCATTCTGTTTTGTGGATCCAGAAAGATATCAGCCACTCCATTTCTTCTAATTTCATCTTCCATGTTTCTTCTATGTAAATCCATTCTGAGCAGACATATCTTTGATGAATCAATGGGGTATTCTTATAATTATATATAATTTCAAAATATAAAAAAGTAAAAAATAATATATTTTATTCAATTTACATAATACTAACACCAAATTTTTTATAAACTATGGTCTCATACCAACTATATGGATCCATCCTTAAAATTTTATATAATCTAGCTGACTCAATTGGAATACATTTTTTACATTACATAAGATATTTTCAATTTAGTGTTTTATAAATTAGGACATAATTGATACATATCAACCAGCAAGAATAAAATGCCAGTAATATAAAAATAGTATCCATTTCTTTCATAATACAAATATTTTTAAAAAAACATGAAATATTTTCTTGAAAAATATACACAATAATCATCTTTTTTTATCATTTTTTCTTACCCATCCTTAAACCCTTTGAAAAAATGTAATATTTGGGATGAGCACAAAAATATTAGTAAAGGACATAAAAATAGAAATCGTTGGTCAATTAATACCGATAAACATATGAAATCATTTTCACAAAGACATACTTTTCCCTCGTAAAATATCATATACTTACTTTTTGAAAACATGAGAAAAAATATAAAACATAAATAATACCATATAGGTAACATGTAGAATTACTTCCTAAAGACTTTAAAACTCAAGGTTATCCTATGATTTTTAACCCTTATAGCTACCTTATAGTTCAACCCTCATGACTAAATTGCACTGTAACTCTCATGACTACTTTATGGTGTAACTGTCACAGTTATATTTGGTGTAACAATACAGTCAACCTCCATCATAAGCATACCCAACAAATTAGAGAGAGATATAGGTCCCAAACATCATAATAAAAAATCCCAATAACCAGTACATAATCATAAAATAAAAATATTTTTATAAGAACTTTCATTTTTATTTTTATAAAAAAAATATTTAAATATGATTTTTAAAGAGAAGTATATAACCATGGGTTTTAATTACTTTAAACGTGTTAAAAACTCATATATAATACTTTAAAGAGTTTTATTAATATATTAGATAACCATATTCATATTTATTGTTCCTTATATGACATTTTTATGACAAATTTCCACAAATTTATTAATAATATTTTTTTATTTCTAAAGATTTGGGTGTGTTCTTTTCATTGTTTCTACAGTAGGTTCATAATGGATTTTCTTATAGAATATAAATAAAAATCCAAAAGTGGAATGAAATTGTACTAATATGTTTCCAAAATTTTAAATTATCCCATATATCATTTTTTCGGTTATGAGGATAAATTATAAGATAAGACATTAATTAAAATGAGTTAGTATATTTTGGTTGTTTTTACGACAATCACGAAATTATTTTATTTGATTTGATTTAATGTTTATATTAGGGTTACAAAACATTAAAAACCTATAATATTTGTAATGAAATATGATTTATCCATAATAATGGTTTTATGACCAGCCTTGACAGTGGTAATGCAAATTGAAAACACATCGTCCTTGAATGTGATATATTAAAACATCACAGACCATGATTTCATTTTTAGTACAAAAGGAGAAGATAAGATAAATTATGATGGGTTATTACATTAAAAAAATAAAATTTTATTATATAAATGATATTGTAGTTATCAATTCACATGGATAAAGGGATATGATTAGATAATAAAAAAAGAAAATAAATTGAAATGAAATTAAAAGAAAGTGAAATAAGTTTTAGCTCTTGCATTCTCCTCTTGACAACCTCCTTAAGGAACATGATTTTAGACTTTTGATGAGTAAAAAATATCTTGGATATGGGTACGTGGATTAGTAATGGATTTGGGAAGCAATTAAACAATCTAAAATATATTGAGGTGTTAGGAGAAGATGTGGTGAGGGATAGTATTTATAGTGGAGGGGAGAGGTGTTTTCTTATTATTTTACTCATTTATTTATTATTTTTTCTCCAAACTATGAATAGTGTTGATTATTTTGATTAATTACAGTAACTAATGAATTTGAGTTCAAAATAAAGGTTTAAATATCATCAAAACATCAGAAATGACTCAAACAATCTTGTATTTTTCTTATACTGTAAATTACTATATTTCATTATTCAAAAAAATCAATTATTTCAGAAAAATACCACAAAATCACCCTGACAGTTTTTCAATGTGAATAATTCAATAATGGACTTTATTTTTTAAATATTATTTTCTAAATATGAGAAATTTAATTTTTTGTTAAAAAATTCATTTATTCGAACAATACCTATTTTGAAATTATAACTGATTTTGTGACATTTTAAAAAAATCATTAAAGTCACAAAAAATTATCTAATAATCATAAGGAAAAAATATTAATTTATGAAAATATTTTTTGTCAATATTTTTTCTTTTTTATCATTATATTAATTTAAAATTTTTAATTAAATATTTATGACTTACAGATATTCCAACACAAACATATTAATTTTCCAAAAAATACATATTCAATGATATAAATATATCATATTTTCAATTATAAGAGACATATATTTTATTTTTTACCACATATGTGAGGTTACTATTCTATTATTAAATATTACTTAATTTTTATAAACACCACTTATTCTATTATACATTTATAAAGAATTTAGGTATTTAATTCTATTAAGAAAAACAATTATTTTATAAGTACCTCGGTTGTTACCCCTAGGGAATTACTGAGGATATTTTTTTGTCAAAACATCCTTTTAGATGCCATGTTCATGTTATTTATCACTGATAATACTTTTTTGGGTTGGTTTCTTCATTCTCTTCCTTCTCAAACAATTTTGTTGAAATCCTTTGACCAGTTCCATTGTTGGTTTTGATATTGATCAGTTTTTATCTACGAACCTCTTTACAATAATCCAAACCTTATTCAAATTGGGTGATTGTTCTTGGAAGCATTGTGGGATCATCAATTTAAGGTAGGATTTTAAACCTTAACCCTATGGTTTGATAATTTCTAATATTATGATTGTGCCCTCATTGTGTGTTTTCAAATTCAATAAATATTTAAATTTAAATGAATTGTGAAATGTATTAATGTATGTTTAGAATGACATGTGACCTAGGGTAATTTATTATTATTGAATTAATAAATTGTGTCGTATTTCTTATTTTTATAATTTTTAATCAATTTTGAATTTAATTTCAAGTGTCATATGATAGAAGAATGGAAATTATCATAATTAAAAATTGAAAATTTGGATGTGATTTTGTGATATCCATTGTATATGATACTTATTTTATTTCATAGTGAGATTCTTATATAATAGGATATGCCAAGGGGCGTGAACAGATGTATTCTATAATGTTGATAGTGAGTAGGATCGGCCTAGTTCCATGTTGTAATTCTTATAGAGAGTGGGTTGTGCCTAGTCCCATGTTCTAATCCTTATAGGGCTATAACCCAAATTTTTTTTAATGATTATAGGTCTTTAACCCAGATTAGTTTTTGTTACTATGCCACGATTATATGGTAGTGGTTAGCGTGGTTGATTACACTCTTAGGGATATTTCAGCATGGTGCAAAAGAAGGTTACTTTATATTGGATATATGGGTATAGTTGGCATGATCATAAGACATGATCAGATATATTATAACCTGGAACTGAAGTATATTGTTGTTTTATTTGTTTATTTATTTAATAAATTAGTAAACTTATTTTTTTATATATTGAAAAAACTTATTATTAGATATATTTTTTCTAGAAATGGTATTGTTGACCTACAGAGTTATTCTGACACCCCATTTGGGTCGTCGTTTGGTAACCTAGAAATTTATGTAGATTCGGGTTTAGAAAAGAAAAAGGGACCTTGAAATTGATTGATTTTATGTTTTTGGGATGGATTTTAGATATTGGACTCATGTGGAGTTTGAGACCCAGGATTTGGAGTCTTTTACTTGTGATGATTATTCTTATTTATGTATTATTCTTGCATGAAATTAAGATACATTCTAGAACATCATTATATTATTCATTAATTATTATTGGATTAGTCAGTTTTATTTTATTATAGTCTTTTCCTATGGGTATACTTTAATTTTTTTTATTATGATTTTTTTACTACTATGAGACTTCATACCAGGGGTATAGTCTCCCCACTATATACATCACACCCTTACTTCTAGTTGGTAGCCTATATCATAGGGGGGCTTTGGGTATCGTTAGCAACCCTTTTTGGCCACATTAGAGAGTGATAGACAGGGGGGCTGTTTCAAGATTATGATATATTTTAGGTGACCTTTAGGATTCCCACATTCCCAATTCAAAATAAGCTTTCTTATCCCTATTTATGTTGTATATTTTCAACAAATGATGAACCATTAATGACATGAATAAAATTTTAGGTGTGTAATTTAATTCTACACAGTAGAATGTAACACCCCAATATTTTAGAAAATATTTTTATGTAAATAGATTTAATTTCATTAGTAGTTTCTACTAGATAAAATACCAAGTCTAATCAAATTGTGATATAATTTTCAAAATATTATTATTAAAACATATTGTTATAAACAAGCCATTAATGGTGGCATTATGATTGGGAAAAAAATAAAAAATTTGTGTCAACGCTTTAGATAAATTGTGTATATTATTATTAAAGTAATTATATGCTTTAAAAATACATTTTTCGTCATAAATAATATTTATTGATATTTTTAATAATTAATATAATTAAATTATTAAAATGTTAGAAAATATATTAGAGAAAAAGATTTTAATTTTTGAAATCAGTATGTCATAATTATCGTACAGTGAATTTTTTTTATAATTTTTTGAAGAGATTTATTTTTCCGTGAATTTTGATAAATACTGAATTTTATGTAAAATTATCTTTTCATATTAAGGAAGTAACGAATACCATTTTTTTTAAAAAATGGTTTTAAATTAATTTTTTTTCATTTTTATTTTGGATAATCCAATTATGATCATTGGTATCAATTTTATGGATTATTTTGGTCTAAAAAGGTTTTACAGTAAAGATGGAATATTTTATTGAAAATAACTTTTCATCATGTTTTTTTGGGTTAAATGTTTTTAAATTATTCCACTTAAGTGTATTGTATTTTATAAAATTGATTCTATATTTTAAACCATTATAATTAATATATTTTAATGGGGAATTATTACTTTTTTATCAATATGAATATTGACCCCAATAATATTTATTCACCACTAAAAATAGATTTAACATGGTTACAGATGTGAGTTAAAACATTAAAATGTATTAAAAACTTGACTTTATACTATTATATAAATGTTATTAAACTAAATAAATATTAAATGAGTAAATTTATTTATTTTAAAACATTATATTGAAATTTGGAACCAAGTTATGACCTTTTGAAAATGTAAGTTATATTTTACTCAAATTAAAAACTATTTTTGAGCCTTTGCAATTAAAGGAATGGTTGGAAGAATATAGTTAGTTTTAGATTTCTTTTAGAATTATAAAAACAATAGTTTTTATTTTTTAACTATGAAAATTCATGTAAACCAGTTGTTTACTTTTTATAAAGGTGAAATGATTTTTACTCTTGAAGTAGGTATTTTACTAAAAACTATTTTCTTTTTTTTTCTTCTCTCACATTAAATTTAAATTCCTATGACAATAGAACATAATTTTGATAAAATTTATTCTAAATATTGAGTCATTATGTCTATATTTGGTTATTCTACCAATTTTACTTTTTTCATATAATTATTCTAATATGTAAAAAATTTAAATTATTAGGATAATGATTAAAATGTGTTTAATGTTTTATAACTAGACGATCAGATATTAAATATATCCAGTTATTTAACAAAAATTACTATTATAGTATATTTAGAGCCTCTAAATTCTTATATTTTAACTCAAGGTTCCTTGGTTCCATTTTTAATTGATTATTAACATTGTATTATTTTATCAAAATAATGAAAAAATGCAACTCTCTTGAATTCAGTATCTCTAAAAAAATTAAATAATAATAAAAGAGGATAAGTGAAGTTATGAATGTTTATTTCATAATTATATTTTTTTCATTTTATTTTATTTTTATTTTTATATACATGAATAATTATCTTAAATGGTTATGAATCATTGAAGTATTATTTATTAAATGAATATAAAAATAATCTAAATTATTTCATAAATGAAAAATGTAAAACAATATGGATAAATTATCATGGAATATAAATATTATATATAAATATAACATATTAGGGTCGTTTGAATTAATTTTATTCTAATTATATAACATTTTTGATGAATTTAAATTCAATATAGATGAATATTTCTAAAAATGATATTAATAATATTTAATAATACACATTAATTTATTAAATGATTTCAAAATAATAAAACCCAAAAAATCAACAATGTTAATGGGAAATGGAATAAAATATCAATAATGTTTGTGATTATGGATCAATTTTATTTTTATGTATACATTATTGACCCTTAAATTCTATGATACTCTAACATTGAGGTGATTTTTAGAAGGATTGATGAGGATTAAAACTGAGAGATAATAGTTAAAACATCAAATAAACATGTTTAAATTTTATTTTCTAAGAGTATGTAAACATATCCAAATAAAACCATTTAAATATATTAATTTTGAGTCACCTTATTATAAAAAATAATTTTTTATTAATTTAACACCTTAACTCCAAGAGTGTCCTTCCACTCACTTACAAAAGGGAACCTCTTCTCCTCTCATCCTAGCACATTTTTAGCCTTATATCTGAAGAAACCTCATCCATAATGTCATACTAGATTCCATCAACTTGTAAAACGTCTTCTGTTGTTTCTAAAAGGAAATCCACTCAAATCTTAATGTGTTTGAAAAAAGTATGTTTCAACGAAGCTATACAACTCTTAATCGAGCATTTTCAATTTTATTCTCTCTTATACCACCTATAAATATAGTATATCCATTATAGAATAATAAATAAAAAATTATTTATTATGATGATGATGGAACAAGCCTTATAATACTTCTTTTCATCATATGAAAATTTAAAACATTTCTCATTTTTAAGTAGGTATTTCTTTCTCCATGTAGTGGTGTAATTAAATTTTTTCACTATTTTATTTGGATGTTTATAATGATGAATTTAATAACTATACATGTTATTTATGATTTTAATATTGTTATCAAAAGTTTTATTATGATTTACTTTTCTTTCATTTCATCAGTAGAAAAATGGAAACAAGTTTCATGCATGTGAAAAAACTACTATGTTCACTTAAATTTTAACATAGGAGACTTGTACATTTATGAATCTAATAAATGTTTTAATAAAAATAAAAAAATAACCCCTATTGCCAATTTTTTTTCTAAATAAAAAATAACTCTATATTAAATATATTTCATTTTCAAAATAAGACATAATTATATTTTATAGTAAAATAATTTATATATACAAAAATTTCTTTTTATAGAAAATTAATTATTTGACCATTATTTGATCTAAATATTCTTTAGTATTCATATAAAATAAATTTTTTAATAAAATTAAACATTATTTTTTATAAAATATTATTATATATATCGTTAAAAATATATTAATTTAGCTTATTGGATAAAAAATACACAATAATAATAAGATAATTTTCAAAAAATAAATGTTATAATATTATCATGCTCATTAACTTATATGATATTAATCAGAATTTTTTACACCAAAATGAAATAAAATATGTTAATTAATATGACCATGTTGATCCAAATTATGAATTACATTTTAAAATATTTATTATTAATAACCGAAAAAAACAAATATTGAAGCACCCCTAGTTTAAAGTTGGTAATACTGTATTTAGGTATTTTAAGTTTGTAATGTGTTTGGGTATGGTATGGGAGAGTTTGTATGAATTTTAGAGTGTTATGGGCCTTTTCTAGATATTCACAGCTTGAGCTCTGGTAGAAGAAACCGTGAAACTTCTATAAAAAACTGTAAAAAGTGAGGAAAAGGCAATTGGGTAGGTACATACTTTGGCAAAACCATGTGTCTACCTAGTAGTAACCATTCTTTTTGGAATAGAGGTGAAAATATGGTAGGTTCACAGTTTTTCTAACCATGTGATCCAATCATGCAAAGGATGTTGGAGCCAGTGTTTAGTGTCTGGTTAGCACATGGTTTGTCTAGTCAAGAGAGCTAATAGTGCATATCTAAATGTTAGAAATGAAAATTGGTTATCTGTCGAGACCCGAATCATGAAGTAAATGGACATTACATTACTTTTGATGAATACTTAGTACATTACAAAAACACACACATAAGGACCGTAATATTTTAGTGTCTTTGGAAACTCAAAATATAATCTTCTAATCATGGTGAAAGATATTCAACATCTCCCATAAAGATCTTCCCTTTTTTTTCTTACCTAAAACATTTCTTTATATCCTGGGGAAAAGAAAAGATAAAATGGTGAGATCAAATGCTCAGTAAGGGTAAACAAAAGAAATATCAATCACATCATATTCATAAGAACATAACATTTTGGAAATATTATCCTGCAAAAGAGATCATAATATCATAACATGGGATAAATCATAGTACTGAAATGTAATCCCAATAATCATAACATAAAACATGAAAATTTTTGGCACACACACACAATCATAGAGAATCATTTCTTATTAGTCAAGACTCATTGACAAGACTATCTTAGTGGACAAAGTACATTTCTGAACCGAGTTCACTCCTCGTTTCAGTCCTGTTTCACTGAACCGGTTTAATCTGCCGTTACAGCCATGTTTATCTCATGAGATATAAATCTTTACCTAATGCATTGTAGGGAGATATAGGTCCCACCCATCTCATAATTATACCATTATTATGTGTGCCACAAAATCATAAATCATACATCATTGCATAACCCATAAAAATGGGAATCTTAAACATCGTGACATCATAAAACAATTCATATAAGATAAATGAATTCATAACAATATTTCCATCAAAAAATAATCAAATCAATGTAATAATAGAAATAGAGACAGAACCCTTTATTAGCTTAGATGGAAAATAATTTTGATAAAACTCTTGAACTCCATTCTTGGGGAAAATACCCTTTTTACTTCAAAAACATTTTTCCTTTCTTAACATGCCATAAAATTTTAAACTAAAAGAAGTCGATTAAAAATAAACTTGAAGACTTGTAAAGGAAGATTATTGGAAATATTGTTTTAAAAATCAATTCAGGTCGTATATGTTAAAATAAACATTCTTCTCGTACTTTTGTCGGAAAAGTCAAAAAGTACCTCGTACGAAAATCGAAAAAAGATTCCTTTCATATATTTTACTAAAAACTCACCGAAGAGTAAAATTTGATTTAAACAATTGTAGGTGGAAGGAAATAATATTACATATTTAGGAAATATGGATGTTGATGATACAATACAACCCAGTAAATTTCAAAGTATAAACAATCTCGGATAAAAATGAGATTGTGATATTTCCCTTACCTTAGGTCCGATTTGCTTCGTAAGTGTCCGAACCTCCTGTATAATGATTTAAATAATGTCATTGACTTATTACAAAATCATACTCATTTTTATTATATTATATATGGTTCACTTATGACATTATATTACCCGTTCTTTTGTAAATTCCATGTTAAAGAGCGTTTTGGGTAAAATCATTTCATTTTTCATCTGTGTTTTGGCTTGTAATTATGCATATGATTACTTATATCAGGATTACTTAATTACAGAATATAAAACATGATTTATATATAATATATATTCAGAATATACATATATAAAATAGATCATTAAATGGAACTAAATACACCATTCACGGAGACGGTAGGTCGTACGTACGCATGAACGATGTTTTCGTTTCCTTATTGAGTTGAATGGAATTAAGTAGATGACATACATATATATACACATAAATACAGTATCATTATTATGTAATATATTTTATGATTAATTATTATATATACATTATAATCATTCATGAATGGTTAATGTGGAGAATGAATCTCATCGCATCTTGGAGACGGTAGTCCGTACGTACGCACGAGCGATGATATCATTCCCATGATCGTGGAATTGTATTGGAGTGTATGTATAATATTTCAGAATCACTATAACTTTACAATAATCATATATATTCATTATTTACACCATTATACCCATCCAAGTAAGGTGGTGGTGGAAAATAGATTACACCACGGCGTGGAGACGGTATTCCGTACTTACGCACGCGCAGTGATTTCATATTTCATAGGATGGATAGATGGTGAAATAGGGTTGTTTCATTCTTATAATAACATATCTTTATATTAGTGATACTGATGATTTTACTTCATAATGAAACAACTAATTAAGAAGAAGTCAAAGAAGAAATAAAGATGAAAGATTCGGTAACAGACATTACCTCTTCTTTGAACCGCTTCTTTGAGACCTCATTTAAGGGCACTAAAATTGGTCTTTGAAGAAGACCAGGACCTCTAGGATGTCTCTAGGGAAGTGGAGAGAATAAATCGGTAGGTTTTGGCCGATCTTGAAGGCTCAAAGTGGTGTGAGGAAGAGGGGGAGGAGGTGCCCTTTTATAAGGTAGGAGAGGTGCTCTTTTGAAAAAACTAAACATATTATTTTATTATAAAGCCATATTCTGTTTTAAATAGCTCAAAATTGATTTATTTAGAAATAAGGTGGGTATGGGTCAAAATCCTCATATCAAATATAATTTAGACAAGTTTAGGTTCCTATTTTAACGTTATCATTTAGATTCAACATTAAGATAAATAATTTTACTTTTACCGTGTCTTCTTGTGTTCTTACACTATAAGGTTAAAAAACATACTATAACAAGCCAAACGAACCCAAAGTTGTTTATTATTAATATATATAACCTTATCTAAGTCATTTTGCGGAACCATAGATATTTAGGAATAAAATAACAATTAATAATATAATATTTTTTTGAAAAACTATTTTATGTCAATTTTGAAACCATTTAGTAATTTATTTTTTTGAAACTCATAACAGAATGATTAGTTCTAACCAAGTTAATTTAATCAATACTAACATGTAATATTAACCTATAAATTAGTTGAATTCATAAAAATTCTCAAATTACATTTATTTGGTTATTTATAACATCAATTATGTCAATATTTCATTAATAAGATAATTACTGCATCATCATTGTGTCATAAATAAATTAAATTATTTAATATATAAAAATTACAAATAAAATACAATTATGTACGAAATCGTTTTAGCTTTCTAATAAATATTTATAGTAGAATTTATCTTATGTATAACCTTATATTAAAAATTATTTACTTATTAAACAATGATTTTTATTATTTTAACCCTTCTTTAAATAAATTAATAATAAATGTCCTAATCTAATCCAAGTGGACCTAAATGGTCATATTTTATTCCTAAGGTTGTTTTTGGTCGAATTACACTTATCCAATGGAATTAGGAAATGTGTTAGGTTAATAATTATATCATTTTTACCCATAATTACCCTATTTACTTTTAACCGTGGAAGAAAAAGTAAAAAGTTACTATTCACAAAAAATTATTTTCATCTCATTGAACCACATTTTAGTACTTAATATTAACCGTGTATCTCGGATTTTCGAAATTCTACTCAAAGAAGTGGTAAAATCAAGTTTTATGATAAATTCAGTTTTTTGACTACCACTTAGTGGTTTCACTATTCATCAAAAAATGAATGTTTCCATAAAAATACCAAAACTTAGGCCTAAGCTATATTTTATATTATGAATTCAAAAATGGTGTCTATTTTAACAAATTAAAAAAATATTAGTTGCATTAATTAATTTAAAAATTAGTTCCCATCGTCAAAACAAATAGCGTGTTCTTAAGAGATAATAACTATCAAAAGATTGACACTTGTTTATGTCTGGTTTAAATTTGAAATTACATCCAATGACAAACATTGTATTAAATTTTAATAATATATTCTAAATATACTTTAAAACAACTCAAATTAATAACTCATCACTATTAATTATTTCGATTAAAAAAGATGTTTTAATTAAAATTTAGTAATTTCCACTATTCATCAGAATATGAAAGCTATCCGAAAAGTACAAATATTTCACCCGAAGATAATTTCAATATGATGAATCCAAAAATGAAGTCCATTTTGAATGATAAAATTTATAAAATTTCAAAAAGTGGTTATTACTATTCATAACGGCTAGTTTTAATAATAGCATATCGTTGTTTAGTGAAACTTGGTATTGTGTACTACACACACTATCGAGGAAGGTCTCGATGTCGTGTAATGAAAGGCATGTCAAGGATGGGTGTTGTGCAAACTCCTTTTGGTGTAGCGTACAACACAAGACATTATTGAAATTAAAATGAATATTTTTCATAAAATCTCGGGGTGTTACATTCTACCCCCTTTAAAATGAATTTCGCCCTTGAAATTCTTCAGGTTTATAAATGGTTTACTACTTGAAAGTTTCATTAATAGAAACCCACATTGTAAAAAGGAATACCAAAACCAATATTTATAAACAAATGTATGAAACGTAACAGTTACCCAAATAAACTAATCATTGGGTTTCCACATAGGTGAAAATATGGATATGCAAGAGAAATCTAACTACCATGTTCTGATGGAGAGTGGTAGAGAACATAGCTATGGAAAATCCAGCAATCACAAAGCCATAAATTTGTGACAATTTAAAGTACCATCTGATTCATTAGATATAATAGCACTAGGACAACATTTCTGGTTTTCAAGATCATTTCCCTAAAGTTGATGAAATTGGAATTAGAAGAAATACTTTCATGATATTGGTATAGTCTCACTGTTGGTCATTATTTGGACAATTTCCACTTCATCTCTTAAATAAATGAAGTTGAATTTGTCATTCGCGATGTGTTAGCAGATCATGTGATAGAATTATGGGTCATTCCATCTGGCTCAAACAAAAGGTTAGAAAAGTTATCAAAAAAATACATAAGTCCATCTATTGTGAGATTAATCATATATGGTTCCTAAAATGGACTTATACTTCATATATCATACTGCTTAACATAATAAAACTAGTTTCTACTAAACATGAACTTCCTTTAGGCCAGTGGTAGGCGATAAAGGCCAGTCGCACTTCGGTTGTGGGTTTGATTCCCATAGCCTTGTCTGACGCGATGGGCAGCCGCCCGTCCTGCAGGTTGTCATTTTTCTAAAGTTATTTTACTATAACATCCCATTAATAATATCGAAAAAAAAGTTCTATCCTTAAACAATACTAACTTTTGTCCAACATAATCCATTCCAATCTTTAGGCTTATCTAAAATACTTCGGTTCAAGCTCATTGTATAAAGAAAACGATTACTTGAAATTTCATCATCCAAGCATGTGAATACCATCATTTATCTCCCATATATCTTGTTGGTCACATTCCAATCCTATGAATACCTTAATTATGTATTCTCTTGAAAAATTAATACCCATCTAACCTTAGTGAAAACATGAATGCTTTCAAAAGTTAACTCTTTCCTCATAACAAAATCCAAAAATTCAATATACTCAAACCATGATATAACATACTCCTTATATCAGTCATGATCTCATGAGTACTATCAATCATTTAATTTTCTCCTTATCCCTTCATTATGCGCATATCATCTACATTCCAAAAATATCTGAATAACCTTTCATGGATACTGGTACCATTAATCATACACTTTCATAACTCATGGAAAGACAATAGTGTAACAATCCTTAGATGTCTCTTTATTCCATAGTACCATGAGATTACATATACAACATTACATTTGATAAAAATGCAATCATTCCACTACCTTCTTAAACCATTGACCAAGCTTAAACAATTCTTTCATCTCACATATCATTTGTAGTCTCTTCATCAACATCAACATAAATACTACCCATACGACCTTACTGATTCTCTTCATGAGACTTTCCCTTAGGGCATTGGTTTGAATAATGCCCGTATATTCAACATTTAAAACATTTAACCATTATTGATGTCGTAGCAATACCATTATCCTCATCCATGGTGTTAACTGAACCTTTTCCTTTGCACTTAATAGCTTTGTGTCCTTATTTTAAACACCCAAATAATCTTCCAGTTCCCTTGAAACAATCTCCTCAATGCCTCTTCGCACATGATTTACATGAGTGAAATTGAACTTTATTTCCTCTATGATCATCATGAAACTCCATCTTTATCTTATTATCTGAGTCGCGAAACTTACCAAAGTTGAGATTATTAATCATATTATGAGATTGCTGATTTGGCATAACAATGACGATTGGACTTCCAAATCCCGTTTCATTTGTTTTCTCGTGAAGAATATCATTCCATTGTCCGTCATATCCTCCATTATCATGAATCTTCTTGTTTCCATCCATTTTATAAAACCCAAAAAGAATAGTATGAGAGGTAAAAATCATTCTAGGGAAAACAACATAATAAAGGGATAGTACCTTCAATATCTAACATCTTAGGTTTAATTCTAATATCGTTAGTGTATTTCTAGGACTATAACCTATACGTATACTTAACATTAGGGACATCCCTATACATACCTTAGAAATATCTCTAGGGATCTCACTACAGTTCTCGCATCCTAGTTTCCAACAGTTGACTAAACCATTCCTATGATACCAACTATAGAGACCTGAAGCTTGACGTACATGGACATTACAATACTTTTGCGGAATACTTAGTACATTACAAAAACACACACACAAGGACGATAATAGTTTAGTGTCTTTGGAAACTCGGAATAAAATCTTCTAATCGTGATGAAAGATCTTCAACATCTCCCATAAAGATCTTACCCTTTTTTTCTTACCTAAAACCTTTATTTATATCCTGGGGAAAAGAAAACAAAAAATGGTGAGCTCAAATTCTCAGTAAGGGTAAACAAAATAAATATCAATCACATCATATTCATATGAACATAACATTTTGGAAATCTTATTCTGCAAAAGAGATCATAATAACATAACATGGGATAAATCATAGTAGTGAAATGTAATCCGAATAATCATAACATAAAACATGAAACTTTTTGTCATACACACATAATAATATAGAATCATTTCTTATTAGTCAAGACTCATTGCCAAGACTATCTTAGTGGACAACGTCCATTTCTGAACCGAGTTCAGTCCTCGTTTCTGTCCTGTTTCACTGAACCGGTTTAACCTATCGTTCCAGCCATGTGTATCTCATGAGAAATAAATCTTTACCCAATTTATTATAGGGAGATATATGTCCAGCCCATCTCATAATGATACCATTATTATGTGTGCTACAAAATCATAAATCATACATCATTGCATAATCCATAAAATGGGAATCTTAAACATCATGACATCATAAAACAATTCATATAAGGTAAAGGAATTTATAAAAATATTTCCATCACAACATAATCAAATCAATGTAACAATAGTTATAGAGACATAACCCTTTATTATCTAAGATGTAAAATAATTTTGATAAAACTCTTGAACTCCATTCTTGAGGAAAATATCCTTTTTACTTCAAAAACATTTTTCCTTTCATAACATGTCATACAATTTTAAACTAAAAGAATTTGATTAAAAATAAACTTGAAAACATGTAAAGGAATATTCTTGGAAATATTGTTTTAAAAATCTATTCATGTTGTATAAGTTAAAAAAAATTCTTCTCGTACTTTTGCCAGAAAAGTCAAAAAGTACATCTTACGAAAAACGACAAAAGATTCCTTTCATATCTTTTACTAAAAACTCACCGAAGGGTAAACTTTGATTTAAAAAATTGTAGGTGTATGGAAATAATATTACATATTTAGGAAATATGGATGTGGATGATAAAATACACCCCAGTAAATTTCAAAGTATAAACAATCTCGGAAAAAAATGAGATTGTGATATTTCCCTTACCTTAGGTCCGATTTGCTTCGTAAGTGTCCAAACCTCCTATATAATGATTTAAATAATGTCATTGACTTATTCCATAATCATACTAATTGGTTTGATATTATATATGGTTCACCTATGACTTTATATTACCCGTTCTTTTGTAAATTCCACGTTAAAGAGCGTTTTGGGTAAAATCATTTCATTTGTCATCCGTGTTTTGACTTGTAATTATACATATGATTACATAGATCATGATTACTTAAATCCAGAATATAAAACATGATTTATATATAATATATATTCAGAATATACATATATATAATAGATCAGTAAATGGAACGAAATACACCGTTCATGGAGACGGTAGGTTGTACGTACGCATAAACGCTGTTTTCGTTTCCTTATTGAGTTGAATGGAATTAAGTAGATGACATACATATATATACACATAAATCCAGTATCATTATTATGTCATATATTTTATGATTAATTATTATATATACTTTATAATCATTCATGAATGGTTAACGTGGAGAATGAATCTCATCGCGTCGTGGAGACAGTAGTTCGTACGTATGCACGAGGGACGATATCATTCTCATGATCGTGGAATTGTATTGGAGTGTATGTATACTATTTCAGAATAAATATCACTTTAAAATAATCAGATATATTCAATCTTTACACCATTATACCCATCCATGTAAGGTGGTGGTGGAAAATAGATTTCACCAAGGCGTGGAGACGGTATTCCGTACTTACGCACGTGCGGTGATTTCATTTTCTGTAGGATGGATAGATGGTGAAATAGGGTTGTTTCATACTTATAATAAAATATCTATATATTAGTGATACTTATGATTTTACTTCATAATGAAACAACTAAAGAAGAAGAAGTCGAAGAATAAATAAAGATGAAAGAATCGGTAACAGACATTACCTCTTCTTTGAACCGCTTCTTTGAAACCTCCTTTAAGGGCAATAAATTGGTCTTTGAAGATGACCAGGACCTCTAGGATGTCTCTAGGGAAGTGGAGGGAAGAAATTGGTAGGGTTTGTCCTTGCATGAAGGCTCAAAGTGGTGTGAGGAAGAGGGGGAGGAGGTTCCCTTTTATAATGGAGGAGAGGGGCTCCTTTGGAAAAACTAAACATATTATTTTATTATAAAGCCAAATTCTGTTTTAAATAGCTCAAAATTGATTTATTTAGAATCTAAGGTGGGTATGATTCGAAATCCTCTCATCCAATAGAATTTATACAAGTTTAGGTTCCTATTTTAACCTTATCATTTAGATTCAACATTAAGTTAAATAATTTTACTTTTACCGTTTCTTCTTGTGTTCTTACACTATAAGGTTAATAAACATACTATAATAAGCCAAACGAACCCCAAGTTGTTTATTATTAATATGTATAACCTTATATAAGTCATTTTTCCAAACCGTAGATTTTTATGAATAAAATAGCAATTAATAATATAATATTATTTTCAAAAACTATTTTATGTCAATTTTGAAACCATTTAGTAATTGATTTTTGTGAACCTCATAACAGAATTATTAGTTCTAAACAAGTTAATTAAATCAATACTAACATGTAATATTAACCTATAAAATTAGTTTAATTCATAAATAGTCTAAAATTACATTTATTTGGGTATTTATAACATCAATTATGTCAATATTTCATTAATAAGATAATTACTGCATCATCGTTGTGTCATAAATAAATTAAATTATTTAATGTCTAAAAATTACAAATAAAATACGATTATGTAGGAAATCGTTTTAGGTTTCTAATTAATATTTATAGTAGAATTTATCTTATGTATAACCTTATATTAATAATTATTTACTTATTAAAATTTGATTTTAACTATTTTAACCCTTCTTTAAATAAATTAATAATAAATGTCCTAATCTAATCCAAGTGTGCCTAAATGGTCATATTTTATTCATAAGGTTGTTTTTGGTCGAATTACACTTATCCAATAGAATTAGGACATGTGTTAGGGTAATAATAATATCATTTTTACCCTTAATTACACTATTTACTTTTAACCGTGGTAAAAAAAAGTAAAAAGATACTATTCACCAAAAATTATTTTCATCTTATTGAACCACATTTTAGTCCTTGATATTAACCGTGTCTCTCAGATTTTCGAAATACCACTCACAGAAGTGGTAAAATTACGTTTTATGAAAAATTTAGTTTTTTGACTACCACTTAGTGGTTTCACTATTCATCAAAAAATGAATGTTTCCAAAAAAATACCAAAAATTAGGCCTAAGATATATTTGATATTATGAATTCAAAAATGGTGTCTATTTTACCAAATTCGAAAATTATAAGTTGCATTAATTAATTTAAAAATTAGTTCACGTCGTCAAAACAAATAGCATTTTCTTAAGAGATAATAACTATCAAAAGATTGACACTTGTTTATGTCTCGTTTAAATTTGAAATTACATACAATGAATAACATTGTATTAAATTGTAAAAATATATTCTAAATATACTTTAAAACCACTCAAATTAATAACTCATCACTATTAATTATTTCGATTAAAAAAGTTGTTTTAATTAAAATTTAGTAATTTCCACTATTCATCAGAATATGAAAGTTATCCGAAAAGTACAAACATTTCACCCTAACATAATTTCGATATTCTGAATCCAAAAATGAAGTCCATTTTGAATGATAAAATTTATAAAATTTCAAAAAGTGGTTATTACTATTCATAACGGCTAGTTTTAATAATAACATATCTATGTTTAGGGAAACTTGGTATTGTGTACTACGCACGCTATCAAGAAAGGTCTCAATGGCGTGTAATGCAAGGAAAGTCAAGGATGGGTTTTGTGCAAGCTCCTTATGGTGTAGTGTATAACACAAGACATTATTGAAATTAAAATGAATATTTTTCATAAAATCTCAGGGTGTCACATTCTACCCCCCTTAAAATGAATTTCGACCTCGAAATTCTTCAGGGTTATAAATGGTTTACTACTTGAAAGTTTCTTTAATAGAAACCCACTTTGTAAAAATGAATACCAAAACAAATATTTGGAAACAGAAGTATGAAACGTAATGGTTACCCAAATAAACTAATCACTGGGTTTCCACATAGGTGAAAATATGGATATGGAAGAGAAATCTAACCACCATGTTCTGATGGAGAGTGGTAGAGAACATGGCTATGGAAAATCCAGCAACAAAAAGCCATAAATTTGGGACGATCAAAGGTACCATATGATTCATTAGATATAGGAGCACAAGGAAAACATTTTTGGTTTTCATGATCATTTCCCTAAAGTTGATGAAATTGGAATTAGAAGAAATATTTTCGTGATTTTGGTAGAGTCTCACCGTTGGTCATTCTTTGGACAATTTCCACTTCATCTCGTAAATAAATAAAGTTGAATTTTTCATTCGTGATGTTTTATCAGATCATGTGATAGAATTATGGGTCATTCCATCTGTCTCAAACAAAAGGTTAGAAAAGTTATCAAAAAAACACAGAAGTCCATCTATTGTGAGATTAATCATATATGGTTCCTAAAATGGACTTATACTTCATATATCATACTCCTTAATATAATAAAACTAGTTTCTACTAAACATGTACTTCCTTTAGGCCAGTGGTAGGCGATAAAGTCCAGTCGTACTTCGGTTGTGGGTTCGATTCCCACAGCCTTGTCCGAAGTGATGGGCTGTCGCCCGTCCTGCAGGTTGTCATTTTTCTAAAGCTATTTTACTATAACATCCCATTAATAATATATAAAAAAAGTTCTATCCTTAAACAATACTAACTTATGTCCAACATAATCCATTCCAATCTTTAGGATTATCTAAAATACTTCGGTCCAAGCTCATTGTATAAAGAAAACGATTACTTGAAATTTAATCAACCAAGCTTGTGAATACCATCATTTATCTCCCATAAATCTTCTTGGTCACATTCCAATCCTGTGAATACCTTAATCATGTATTCTCTAGAAAAATGAATACCCATTAAACCTTAGTGAAAACATGAATGTTGTCAAAAGTTAACTCTTTCCTCATACCAAAATCAAAAAATTCTATATACTCAAACCATGATATAAACTTCTCCAAATATCAGTCATGAGCTCATGAATACTATAAAACATTTAATTTTCTCCTTATCCCCTCATTATGCACATATGATCTACATTACAAAAATATATGAATAACCTTTCATGTATACTGGTACCATTAATCATACACTTTCAAAACTCAAGGAAAGACAATAGTGTAAGAATCCTTAGATGTCTCTTTATTCCATAGTACCATGAGATTACTTATACAACATTACACTTGATAAAAATGTAATCATTCCACTACCTTCTTAAACCATTGAACGAGCTTCAACAATTCTTCTATCTCACATATCATTTGTAGTCTCTTCATCAACATCAATATAAATACTACCCATATGACCATACTGATTCTCT
This sequence comes from Viscum album, assembly GCA_963277665.1. NCBI lineage: Eukaryota > Viridiplantae > Streptophyta > Magnoliopsida > Santalales > Viscaceae > Viscum > Viscum album. The sequence goes on along the minus strand of OY728133.1, from coordinate 1,859,552,522 downwards.
TCATGAGAATTTCCCTTAGGACATTGGTTTGCATAATGCCCGTACATTCCACATTTAAAACATTTAACCATTATTGATGTCGTAGCAATACCATTATCCTCATCCATGGTGTTAACTGAACCATTTCCTTTCCACTTACTGGATTTGTGTCATTATTTTCCACACCCAAAGTATCTGCCAGTTCCCTTGAAAAAATCTCCTCGATGCCTCTTCGCACATGATTTACATGAGGGAAATTGAACTTTATTTCCTCTATGATCATCATGAAACTCCATCTTTATCTTACTATCTGAGTCGCGAAACTTACCAAGGTTGATATTATTGATCATATTATAAGATTGCTGATTTGGTATAACAATGACGATTAGACTTCCAAATCCCATTTCCTGTGGTTTGTCATGAAGAATATCATTCCATTGTCCGTCATATCCTCCATTATCATGAATCTTTCTGTTTCCAGCCATTTTCTAAAACCAAAAAAGAATTGTATGAGAGGTAAAAATCATGATAGGGAAAACAAAATAATAAAGGGCTAGTAACTGCAATATCTAACATCTTAGGTTTAATTCTAAGATCGTTAGTTTAATTCTAGGACTATAACCTATACGTATACTTAACCTTAGGGACATCTCTAGACATACCTTAGAAATATCTCTAGGGATCTCACTAAAGTTCTCGCATCCTAGTTTCCAAAGGTTGAGAAAACCTTTCCACTGATACCAACTGTAGAGACCTGAAGCTTGACGTACATGGACATTACGTTACTTTTACAGAATACTTAGTACATTACAAAAACACACACACAAGGACCGTAATAGTTTAGTGTCTTTGGAAACTCAGAATATAATCTTCTAATCGTGGTGAAAGATCCTCAACATCTCCCATAAAGATCATCCCTTTTTCTTACCTAAAACCTTTCTTTAAATCTTGTGGAAAAGAAAACATAAAATGGTGAGCTCAAATTCTCTGTAAGGGTAAACAAAAGAAATTTCAATCACATCATATTCATATGAACATAACATTTTGGAAATCTTATCCTGCAAAAGAGATCATAATATCATAACATGGGATAAATCATAGTAGTGAAATGTAATCCAAATAATCATAACATAAAACATGAAACTTTGTGTCATACACACATAATCATATAGAATCATTTCTTATTAGTCAAGACTCATTTCCAAGACTATCTTAGTTGACAAATTCCATTTCTGAACCGAGTTCACGCCTCGTTTCAGTCCTGTTTCACTGAACCGGTTTAACCTGTCATTCCAGCCATGTGTATCTCATGAGATATAAATCTTTACCCAATTCAATGTAGGGAGATATAGGTCTCACCCATCTCATAATGATACAATTATTATGTGTGCCACAAAATCATATATCATACATCATTGCATAACCCATAAAAATGGGAATCTTAAACATCATGACATCATAAAACAATTCATATAAGATAAAAGAATTCATAAAACTATTTCCATCAAAACATAATCAAATCAATGTAATAATAGTGATAGAGACATAACCCTTTATTATCTTAGATGGAAAATAATTTTGATAAAACTCTTGAACTCCATTATTGAGGAAAATATCATTTTTACTTCAAACAAATTTATCCTTTCTTACCATGTCATACAATTTTAAACTAAAAAAGTTGATTAAAAATAAACTTGAAAACTTTTAAAGGAATATTCTTGGAAATATTGTTTTAAAAATCTATTCATGTCGTATATGTTAAAAAAACATTGTTTTCATACTTTTGTCGGAAAAGTCAAAAAGTACCTCGTATGAAAAACGACAAAAGATTCCTTTCATATGTTTTACTAAAATCTCACTGAAGGGTAAAATTTGATTTAAACAATTGTAGGTGGATGTAAATAAAATTACATATTGAGGAAATACGGATTTGGATGATAAAATACACCCAAGTAAATTTCAAAGTATAAACAATCTCGGATAAAAATGAGACTGTGATATTTCCCTTACCTTAGGTCCCGTTTGCTTCGTAAGTGTCTAAACCTCCTGTATAATGATTTAAATAATGTCATTGACATATTCCAGAATCATACTCATTGTTATTATATTATATATGGTTCACTTATGACTTTATATTACCTGTTCTTTTGTAAATTCCACGTTAAAGATCGTTTTGGGTAAAATAGTTTCATTTGTTGTCCGTGTTTTGACTTGTAATTATTCATACGATTACATAGATCATGATTACATAATTCCATAATATAAAACATGATTTATATATAATATATATTCAGAATATACATATATATAATAGATCAGTAAATGGAAAGAAATACACCGTTCATGGAGACGGTAGGCCCTACGTACACGTGAACGCTGTTTTCGTTCCCTTATTGAGTTGAATGGAATTAAGTAGATGACATACATATATATACACATAAATCCAGTATCATTATTATGTCATATATTTCATGATTAATTATTATACATACTTTATAATCATTCATGAATGGTTAACGTGGAGAATAAATCTCATCGCGTCGTGGAGACGGTAGTCCGTACCTACGCACGGGCGATGATATCGTTCTCAGGATCATGGAATTGTATTGGAGTGTATGTATACTATTTCATAATCAATATCACTTTACAATAATCATATATATTCATTCTTTACACCATTATACCCATCCATGTAAGGTGGTGGTGGAAAATATATTACACCACGGCGTGGAGACGGTATTCCGTACGTACGCACGCGCGGTGATTTCATTTTCTGTTGGATGGATAGATGGTGAAATAGGGTTGTTTCATACTTATAATAATATATCAGTATATTATTGATACTGATGTCATTAGCTCATAATGAAACAACTAAAGAAGATTAAGTGGAAGAAGAAATAAAGATAAAAGAATCGGTAACAGACATTGCCTCTTCTTTGAAGCACTTCATTGAGACCTCCTTTTAGGAAACAAAAATTGGTCTTTGAAGTAGACCAGGACCTCTAGTATCTCTCTAGGGAAGTGGAGAGAATAAATTGGCAGGGGTTGGCCGAGCTTGAAGGCTCAATGTGGTGTGAGGAATAGGGGGAGGAGGTGCCCTTTTATAAGGGAGGAGAGGGGCTCCTTTGGAAAAACTAAAAATATTATTTTATTATAAAGCCAAATTCGGTTTTAAATAGATCCAAATTGATTTATTTCGAATCTAAGGTGGGGATGGGTCTAAATCCTCTCATCCAATAGAATTTATACAAGCTTAGGTTCCCATTGTAACCTTATCATTTAGATTCAACATTAAGTTAAATAATTTTAGTTTTACCGTGCCTTCTTGTGTTCTTACACTATAAGGTTGATAAACTTACTATAACCAGAAAAACGTACCCCAAGTTGTTTATTACTAATATATATAACATTATCTAAGTAATTTGGCCGAACCTTAGATTTTTAGGAATAAAATAACAATCAATAATATAATATTATTTTTAAAAAACTATTTTATGTAAATTTTGACACTATTTAGTAATTTATGTTTGTGAAACTCATAAACGAATGATTAGTTCGAATGAAGTTAATTAAATCAATAAAAACATGTCATATTAACCTAGAAAATTAGTGTAATTAATAAAACGTCTCAAATGAAATTTATTTGGGTATTTATAACATCAATTATGTCAATATTTCATTTATAAGATAATTACTGTATCATCGTTGTGTCATAAATAAATTAAAATATATATTGTCTAAAAATTACAAATAAAATACTATTATGAATGAAATCATTTTAGCTTTCTAATGAACATTTATATTCGAATTTATCTTATGTATAAACCTATATTAAAAATTATTTACTTATTAAACATTGATTTTAACTATTTTAACCCTTCTTTAAATAAACAAATAATAAATGTCCTAATCTGATCCAAGTGGGCCTAAATAGTCATATTTTATTCCTAAGGTTGTTTTTGGTCGAATTAAACTTATCCAATAGAATTAGGACATGTGTAAGGGGAATAATAATATCATTTTTACCCTTAATTACCCTATTTACTTTTAACCGTGGTAAAAAAAGTAAAAAGCCACTATTCACCAAAAATTATTTTCATCTCATTGAAGCACATTTTAGTCCTTGATATTAACCGTGTCTCTCGGATTTTCAAAATTCCACTCACAGAACCAGTAAAATTAAGTTTTATGACGTAATCAGTTTTTTAACTACCAGTGAGTGGTTTCACTATTCATCAAAAAATGAATGTTTCCATAAAAATACCAAAAATTAGGCCTATGCTATATTTGATATTATGAATTAAAAAATGATGTCTATTTTACCAAATTAAAAACATATCAGTTGCATTAATTAATTTAAAAATTAGTTCCTGTCGTCAAAAAAATAGCGTGTTCTTAAGAGATAATAACTATCAAAAGATTGACACTTGTTTATATCTGGTATAAATTTGAAATTACATCCAATGACCAATATTGTATTAAATTATAAAAATATATTAGAAATATACTTTAATACCACTAAAATTAATAACTCATCCCTACTAATTATTTTGATTAAAAAAGTTGTTTTTAATTAAAATTTAGTAATTTCCACTATTCATCAGAATATGAAAGCTATCCGAAAAGTACCAAAATTTCACCCTAAGATAATTTCGATATTCCAAATCCAAAAAGAAGTCCCTTTTCAAAGATAAAATTTAAAAAATTTCAAAAAGTGGTTATTACTATTCATGACGGCTAGTTTTAATAATAGCATATCGTTGTTTAGTGAAACTTGGTATTGCGTACTACACACGCTATCAAGGAAGGTCTCGATTGCGTGTAATGCAAGGAAAGTCAAGGATGCGTGTTGTGGAAGCTCTTTTTGGTGTAGCGTACAACACAAGACATTAATAAAATTAAATAGAATATTTTTCATAAAATCTCAGGGTGTGACATTATCTAATCGTGTTTGGACCATAATCCACTATTTTTTCCTCTATTATGACCATAAATTAGTTTTTTATCCTCCCAAAGGATGTAGATAATATTCCTTTCAAAATAAGTGTTATATGTTGGAAAATCATGGTGTGGTAAATGCTGGATTTCACGATAAGTTATCATTTATGGTGGGTTTTCTTAAATCACTTATTCTTCCCTCTATTATAATCATATATTTAGTCAGTTAGGGATGGGTATATGATAGTTTATTCAAATGATGATGCTATATGGCTGTGTTGATGTTGGGGAATGATATCTAGGGTGGTTTTTTTGAAGATTCAACCATATTGTTTTGAATATTTCATGTCATTTATCATATTCACCATAGTTTCCAAGGTATATGGATTCACTCTCAACCCCTATTATTATAACAAGAAGTATTAGTTTATAATTTATTTAATTTCATAAAATTAATTGGTAAATTAATGTGAAAATAATGGTAAAAATAATCTTTAGTGATGGATAGTGGATTTTTGAAATTTGGTTCTTATGAAAAGTTATTGGTTAATGTATTTTAAAATTATGATTTTAAAATTTGGATTTTTTTTGATTCATTGATATGGTTTCATTGTAATAATATCAACAAAATAAATTTTTTTCTGAAATATATTGAAGTGGTTAACTTGTCCTTGGTTTTCTTCATAATAGTTAGTGTGTGTTCTTGTTCATTGGTATGGATAAGTGTATGAAGTTTCCCCCATAAATAGTGGTATGGATAACGGAATGAACTTTCCCCAATAAAAATATTTCACCATGTGATGGATTGGTGAATAGATGAATCACCTATAATGGGTATAGGGAGGCCCATGGTTTAATTCATGGATTAATGTGTGGATATGTGTGATGATATGGTTTATTCCACAATCGTATTTGAAATTTTTATAAATATTTATCTGTTCCCTTACATGAAAACTATTTTCATTGGAAAACTATTTTAGTAATTAAATTTTTTGATTTTATGTATGCTATTGATTTTTTAAGTGTTTTACACCAATTTTTTACATATATATACTAACATGTTCCATCCCAGTAGAGTGAGTGGGGATGAAATTTGGGGAAAATCTAATGAGTTTCATTACTCATCCCCTACATGGGAACTTTGGGTCTTTGAATATATCATTTATGATGACATAGTTAATGAGTAAGTATCAAATTTATTTGGTGGTTCTTTATAATACCTAGGCATGGATGTTGGGGATGGATCGTGGAGCTTGTTAGAGGTTGTTGAGTTGGTTTCTATGGAGTCTTTTAGATTTGATAGTCTTTCTCTTTTTGTAGTTTTTGTTGGTCATTGTTTCCTTGTGGCACTCTGGTATAGTTTGGTTTGGGTTGGCAAACTTTTAGTTGTATTGTATTGTTATCATGAATCATATAGTATTAGTGGTTTATGGTGATCTTGTTTGTGGTTGTTTTATTTTTAATCTTGGGAAGTCTTCCCCCAAATATTACAAATCCCTTGTAATTTCTTTCCAAACATTGGAGTCTTATGGGTTTCTTTTAAAGAAAAATTGTCAATTGTTTATTGTATCAATGTAATGAAAAGTGTCAGGATGTTAAAAATGATGACATCTTGATTGGTACTTGAATTGCGTAGGGTATCAGTATTGGTCGCTTCATTTTTCATTATGGGAAAAACAATATTGGTTTCCAGTATTAGAGTATAAATTCATATTTTATTATTCCTTAAGATGGGATGGTATAATTGAGTATGAATTTTAAGTCATGAATTGTAGAGAAAGGTAATAGTTAACCAATTTATGTTGAAGTTCATGTTACCGAGGAGTTGAGTACATATGTGTTTTGAAGACACTTTATAATAGTTGTGATACCACTATCATGGGTTTATCCAATGATTAGAGCATGAAATGCATTAATAGAAATGACTTCTCACTACGAGATCATATTTGATTTTGAGTAATGATTTATGATTTGGTGATATGTAATTATTTTAAAAAAATTATTTTTTTCAAAAATTTGTGATTTTGAAATAGAAAGATATGGGTATTTTGAAAATTGAATAATTTTAGAAATCATGGTAAAATTTTATAAAAATTCGTAAACATAAAAAATTTCATATTTTGGGAAATACTTGTTGATATAGTTTTGATGGGGTTGAATTTGAAATTGATAATCCATTTGTTTCTAGCTAGTAAGACATATGGTTTTCATTATGTTTATAGAAAATGGAATCTGATATGAATCGTAGAAACCAGTGGAAATAGGCTATTGAGAATGTGGGTCACCTAATGCACAAGACAACCAATAGTTAGTTCAATACATAGTCTATTATTTTCAAGCTTTAGATTGAGAGAAATGAAGGGACGAACCAAGAAACGTGGACCATCCCATTAATTTCTATAAGAAGAAACCACCAATATATCAAGGTGATTTAGAACTAAAGAAGAAACTGGTGTGGCTGAATAGGATTATTCGGATCATATATTTTTGGGGCACACTTGATGACCTAAAATTCAAGTTGGAAATGTATATGCAGGAATATATTTCACACTAGTGGCAGGATTTAGTAGTTCAGAATAAATTACACCATGGCATCCCATGGGATGATTTTAACGAATGGATCAAAAAATAATTCTTTCCTCACACATTCAGAACTTTTATAACAATAGAAATTTTCATCATAAAGATGAATAATCTCTTTGTGATAGAGTATTTGAATAAATATATGAATATAGTCCCTTTTTAAGAGAATTTTATACTAGTGTGTCCTTGTAGAAATTCATTTTTGAATCAGTGTCGAGGCATGAGATTCACTCAAACATTTTTGGGATTTGTATAATAGATTATACACATGTGGTCAATAGAGAGATAGTGGTAGAAAGAGACATATCAGGAAGTATCAGTAGAGGAATCATGTTGATACCTACGGGAAATAGTGGGACCTCTAATGTTGGTATCAACTGGAATTGAACCTATTTTCAAATTAGTGGGATGAAACAAAACAAGATGGCTAGATTGGTGAATATTCCTCAAAAAACAATGAGCAAGCCAAGAGATTTTATAATTAATTATTCAATCAAATGAAGTGAGATTGTGAGGAACCAACAAGAGCCTTTAATAATTACCACCAGGTGTAGATTCTTATGTTCTATTTTTATAGTGATATATGGATGGGTGTTCATAAATATATCATGTTTCACAAAATTTGTATGATTTGATGGGATGATGGTAGTAGAATACCACTCATCTGTAGAAATGAGCTAGCAAGGGTGATTTTAATAATACCATGGATCCTCAGTTGGGAAAATCTCAACTACTAAATATTGAACAATGTATGGTGTGTATTAGTTTTATAGATAGGATCATGTAATTGTGGATGAAAAATCTAGAACAACAGTGGTGAAATGAATGATTATCTTTAATTATACCTTTATTCAACAATTGTTTTTTATGGGTTAATCCCATTCATTTGTTTCTTCTCATTATATTGATAATTACGGTTTAAATTTTGGGATAATGCCTTCTATTTCGAAACATTAATCACCTCATGGATAAAGATAATTTCAAGCCTTTCTGTGCATATCATGTTATATAAGGATTGACAATGAATAATTGATATGTGATTTTTATATTCTTAAGATATTTTTATATAACATAATCTAGGCTATGCATTGATTGAAAATTTTCAAAGATCACATCGATTGTAATATGAGAGAGCATTGTTTTAAGACTGATGATGGCATAAATCATATCTTGAAAGGGGGTCCAAATGTAAATTTCTATGTAAGATGATTTTTAGAACTATTATATTGAACTATCTCATAGAAATAATCATCTTTTATTTGACATCGATGGGAGAAATCAAGATTATCAGCTTTCTATTGGTTGTTCATCAGTTGACATATTATTTTTCAAAAAATTTATATAGGTTACTACCCATAATAGAAGTGGATTTTATTATTGATAACCTCTTGAAGACCTATCCTATCTCACTACCTTCTTATTTAATGGCACCAAAATAGTTTATAGAATCAATAGAGTGGTTGGAAGAGATGGAATGAAAGGGGTTCATTTAACCTAGTAGGTCTCTGTGGGAAGCACCAGTTTAGTTTTACAAAAAAGTGGATAGAACTCATTTTATTTTTCATTATTATCATAAGGTTATCTATATTATGAAATTTTTTTATTATATATGTCCACTTCATTGATGATCTGTTCGATCAATTGAGGGGATCACAATGGTTGTCTAAAATTGATTGGTGATCAACATATCACTAATTTTGAGTTCTGAATAAGTATATTCGAAATACAAATTTCAGAGTAGATATGGCCATTATGAGTTTGTGGTAATGCCTTTTAGTCTTATGAATTTACCATTAATCATTATATAATTGACGAATTAGATATTTTTAGATATCATGATTCATTTATGGAATTGTTTTTGGATGGAATATTGTTGTATTCAAGGGCATGGTCTGATAATGAGAAATACATGGTGAAAGTGTTGGGTATATTTTGGGATCATCATATGTATGAAAAAAAATAACACTGTGATTTTGGATACAATATCTATGTTTCCTCTTCCATTTAATCTCTGAAATAGGTATTTCAATATATCTTGAAAAGATAGAGGTTGTTATCTCTTGGAAATTTCAAAATAAGCCTCTAAGATGAGTAGTTTCACTTCATTGTATGGTTATTATAGATGATTTATTCATGAATTATTAGAAATTTATTCACTAATAATATATTTTTCTACAATAAATGTTTCATTTCAATGGAATGATGAATTACATACATCTTTTCAATAGATGGATTATGACAACCCAACTTTTTAATAAAACTTGAACATGATTTATTACATAAAACGTAACTTGATATAACAAAGAATATCGAGAGGTTTAGTGTCTTTGGGGATTAGGATAATTACATAAAAACATAAAAAATGAAATTCAACATCTTTATTGAAAACTTCCTTTACATGACCACTACATTCCCTCGTACTTAGCATTGCATGGGATAACCTGGGGACATGTATAAGAAAAGGGTGAGCTATAAATCCTAGTAAGGGAATACACATGGAATAACATGAGGATTACAATACATGTTAGAAATTATAAATATCAATAGATCACAAGAGAAACATGAATATAAGGGCATGATAAATCCTGATAATCATAACATGGAAATGTGGCAACAACACTTAACATTGAATTAGCATGATCCAAGGCCCATTACATATAGATCATGAATAATCCTCATTCCACATGAAGCATGATTAAACCCTTATTTCACATGAATTATCATGAGTCAACACTCATTACACATGACGTATCAGGGTAAAATACTTTACCCAATGCATTGATGCACTATAAGGGTGCACCCTTCTTAAACATTTAATTTCATGCATAAGTGTGCCACATGGATCATAAAACATGGATTAATTAAACATAATCATTTATTCTGCGATAAAGGAATGTGGAATTCATAAATGAAACACTATAATCAATAAGTAAATGTGCAGAAAGGTGAATACCCTTGATGGAGAAATGGGCATGGTATTCACCACACAATGGTATTGGCTTAGAAAATCAATGCAATTTCGGCAGCGTAACGGAGTGACATAAGAATTCATAAAAATGGATGATGAGAGAGAAAGAGGTGTCTCATCATATTTACATGAAATGGACAGTAATGGGGTCATATATATACATTTCTAAACAATTTTAATTGAATTTAGATTCATGATAAAAAAGTATTTCTTGAATGTAAAAGAGGAGAGAGAAGTTGCTTTCATAATTTTGACATAGTAACGGGTGTACATGGGAGGCATTTAATGAGAGAGAAAGGGGACTCCCATAAAACAAAAAATAAGAGGTAAGTATGTGGAGGTTCGAAACTATACCCCATTATTAATAATTGAAATTAAAAGGGCATAACAATATGAAAAAAATTGGACAAAAAGGAGAAAAAAAAAAGAAAAACCCTTACTTGGAAGTTTGCTTCCAAAGGAAAAAGAGAGCTTTGTGAGAGGCTTCCTGGGAGCTTGAGGCACCTTGGGAGGATTCTAGAGTGAGTATGGCAGAGGTTGGACGAACTAAAAAGGCTTTGAGTGAGGAGTAAGTGGGATATTGGGTGTGTTTGTATAAGAAAGGTGAGGGAATTCATTATTATGTAGGTTTGGGACCCCTTATATTAAATTAATCCAAACCACAAACCATACCTCGGTTTTTTCCCATTGTTTTTGGAAAAGGGAAGAGGAAAACAATATTTTATTATTCCAAAGTCTGGAAATCTTAAAATAATATGCTTGCCTTTGTGGAGGTGAGTCACACTCCCATGGGAATTAATTTAAAAAGACAAGGTGTTTAATAAGTCTTGAGGGGTCCATTAATTCATTGAAAAGTAAGTCAAACAAACCCGAAATCACATTATTTTAATTTTAAAACATATATTGGCCGAACATAAATATTATATTATTTTATTACATCACTATTGGGTCATTATGATTTCATAAAACACATTATATATTTAAACGATATTTAATTTTTACCCAAAATTTGATTATCTCAAAAAATTATGAAAAATTCACCGTTGGATAATTTTGACATCCAGATTCCAAAAATAACATTTATTTTATCTAAATAGTTTTCTAAATATCTTAATTTTCACTTTTAAAATAAAAACCGACCTTTATCGAAAATTCACGGGTTTTGACGGAAATGGATTTCAAACCATAATAAAAATTATAATTGCATTTTTAAAATTATAAGATCATTTATATTTAATAAAAATTAAGTTAATAATAATACTAATATTTTATTAAAATATTCTTTAATTCCAAAATCCCATTATTTAGTAAAATAGAATTATTAATTAAATAATAACTAAAAACACTATTTGAACATTAAAAACTATTTACAATGTATCAATAATGAAAATAATGTATATTCATTATTATATACAAATAAAATTTTAACGCCCCGACCCCAGTTACCCAGAGTCGGTGCTTTATTTTAATACATTGGAATGATTACAAGGAATCATGTCCTGAAGGACTGATCGGTTTAGCAGTCTTGGAAAAATAGATCACATACATGAATGTTACATTTTCACTTTAAGACTTACAAAACAACATAAATAATCTTCTTGAACGCCATTATTCTCTTGTTTTAACCCTGCATATCAATCACATTACACTTCTTGGAATCCTGGGAAAAATAAAACACAGAAAGGGGTGAGCTCAAATGCTCAGTAACGGTAAGCAATACAGCGGAAACTTTCAAAAATAAGAATAAACATTTAAGGTAATGTATAAAACTAAAACAAAAGCCTTTTAAACTTGAACATCAGAATAATATGGCAGAAATAAAATGAAATAATTCCATTCACATATTCACATGGATATTCTACTAATCGAATAATCACATGCAATATCACTAACCACTTTCATAATGATGGAATTCATAATGCCAGACTATCATAACCACATAGCCAAGGCCTCATGCCAAGACTACAAATATTATTTTTTCAAGGCCTTGTTCCAAGACACTAGTTTCTCTCATGAGACCTACCGATGCAATTTTTTTAGAAGATAATTACATTTAATATTGCTGAAATATACTCTAATGTTTTTCTGAAAATATTATGCAAGCTTATGAAAACAAAATAAGTAATTCTGAGACTGCTCGACTAATTACAGGCCATGATGGGTCCACTCCCAATCCCTTCTTATCTACCACACTCGAGAGTCAGGTTTTCTAAAAACACTTTTAAGCTTGCGTTAAATATGTATACATTTGCACAGGATTTTCATATATTTTAGATAAATATCTCTTTTTTGAAATCATTAAAAAATAACATAATTACAATAGAAAACCTTTATTTTGAAAATATACTTATAAGTGTGAAAGGAAAGATTCAAAGATTTTATAACGGAAGAAAATAGTCGCACCCACCATATAAGTTAAAAAAATACATTATTACCTTAATTTTGTCAAAAATGTTAAAAAGTACCTTGTTTGGAAAACGATGGAAAGATTCCTGTATAAAAATCATATAAAAAGTAAAAAAGGGTATAAATGACTTTAACCCATATTCTTTTAAATAGTCAAAATGTTCTGATATACATTTTAAGAAACATGGATGTGGTTGATAAAGAGATCCCAGTAGATTATTACGTATAAACAACCTTGATAATGAAGAGATTGCGAAATAAACCCTTACAAATTTGGTAACTTATGAAACATACGACCCATGAAAGAGGTATAATACAATGAATATGTAAATACACATAAATTAAAGTGTATTACGAAAAAATACAATAATGGGTAGTACAAAAGGTAATAGTGGCAATATGACATGAATCTCACGAGAATAAGTAGTGAGATGAAAACCCCTTACCTTACACTTTCCTTTAGTCAAGGGTATGTTTATCATCCTGTACGAGGATCGTAGAATGTTATTAAATTATACCAGAACCATATTAATATTTATGATATCATACCTGATTCATTTATTACTTTATATTACCCATTTAATAATAATTTCCATGTTATGTTAACATTTTGGGTAATAATCACTTTCTTTATCATACGTGTTTTTACTTGTCACTCATGGTTGTATCACTTAGATCATGATTTAAATACCTATAGAATATAAAACATGATAAATATATCATATATATTTAAATATAAATATATAAAATAGACATATATATGAAATGGAAAACGCTGGTTATGGAGACGGTAGTCCGTACTTTCGCATAAACGATGTTTCTGTTTTCATATAGTATTGAACGAAAGTAATTGAATAATATATATGTAAGTAAATAAATCATGATATATATATATATATCAAGTAGAATTACTATGTCATTTATTACATACTTATTTGTAATATATATTTTTATAATCATCGATGAATGGTGAACTTGGAAATGAATCTCATCGCGTCGTGGAGATGGTAATCTGTACGTACGGGCGAGCGAAAATATCATTCTTTTGATATTAAAATAATATATAATTGGATGGTATATCATATATATAGAATCATTATCATGTTATATTTATTATTTATATGAATTACAAATCATTATTATACCCATCCAAATAATAATATATTGAATAACAATTACACCACGACGTGGAGACGGTAAGCCGTACGTACGCACGTATGGTGACATGTGATTCAAAGGATGGATCGAAAAATGAATATGGTTGTACCATATTTATAATAATATTATAGTATATATTAGATACTGGATTCATTATTTTATAATGGTAATAACAAATAATGAAGAAGTGGAAGAAGAAAGGAACTTGAAAAAGGGTGGTGAAATCATTACCTCTTCTTCGGGTTCTTCATTTTGATTTGATCAAAAGGGATCCTTCAATTGGCTTTCTGACTAAAGTAAGGCCTCTAGGATGAATTTAGGGAAGTTGAGAGAGTATTTGGGTAGATTTTGGATGAACCAAAAGGCTTTGATGGTGTGAGTTAATGAGAAGGGAGAGTGCCCTTTTATAAGAGGGGTGAGGGGCACCTTTGGAAAAGCTAGAAATATTATTTTATAATAAATTAATATTAGGTTTATAATGGCTCCAAAGTGTATTATTTAAAGTTTATGGTGGGGATGGGTCGAAAACCACTCAACCAATAGAATTTAGATAGGGTTGGGTCATTATATTAACCTTATCTTCAAGTATTAACTCTTAGTGAATTAGTTTCACTTTTACAATGTCTCTTTGTATTTTTATATAATATTTTTAATAAAATTACTATATAAATACAACCGACCCCCAAGTGGTCCATTAATGATACATATATCATTATATAAGTCTTTTGGCAGATCCTTATATTTTTAGGAATTTAATATCAATTAATAATATAATATTTGTTTTAAAAACTCTTTTATGTCAATTTTGACACTATTCAATAATTGATTTTTGTAAAATTCATAAAAGAATTATTACTTTAGAAAAATTTATTTAAGTCAATACTAACATGTCAAATTAACCTATCAAATTATTTTAATTCATAAAAAGTCTAAAATTATATTTATTTGGGTATTTATAATATCAATTATTTTAATTTTTTCACTATTATGGTAATTATTGCATCATCATTGTGTCATAAATAAGTTTAATTATATAATGTCTAAAAATTATGAATAAAATATCATTATGTAGTAAATAATTTTTTCTTTCCATTGAATATTTACAATCAAATTTATCATATGTATAACCCTATATTAAAAATGCTTTAGTAAATAAACATTGATTTTCACTCTTTTAACTCTTTTTTGAATTAAATAATAATAAATCTCCTAATCTAATCCAAGTGGACCTAAATGATAATATTTTATTCCGAAGGTTGTTTTTGGTTGATATACACTTGTCCAATAGAATTAGGACATCTGTTAGGGAAATATTAATATCATTTTTACCCTTAATTACCCTATTTACTTTTTACCATGGTAAATAAAAGTAAAACATTACTATTCACCAAAAATTATTTTCATCTCATTGAACCACATATTAATCCTTGATATTAACCATGTCTCTCAGATTTTAGAAATTCCAATCACAGAAGTGGTAAAATTATTTTTTATGAAAAATTCTGTTTTTTACTACTACTTAGTAGTTTCACTATTCATCAAAAATTGAAGTTTTTCAGAACAATTCCAAAATTTCACCCTAAGCTATAATTGATATTAAAAATTATAAAATGATGTATATTTTAAAAAATTCGAAAAATAAATGTTGCATTAATTAATTTTATAATTAATTCCCGATGTTACGACAAATAGCGTGTTTTTAAGAAACAATATATATCAAAAGATTGACAATTGTTTATGTCCAATTTCAAAGTAAAATTAATTCTAATGAACACCAATGGAAAAAATGGTAAAAAAATATTCTAATTATACTTTAAAACCAATAAATAATATAATTTATCACTATAAATTATTTTGATTAAAAAAGTTGTTTTTAAGTATTTTTCACTATTCATAAAAATTGGAAGATCTCAGAAAAATACCAAAAATTTCAACATAGCATAATTATGATATTCCAAATCCAAAAATGAAGTCAATTTTGAGAGATAACATTTCTAAAATTTTAAAAAGTAGATATTACTATTCATAACTACTACTTTGATTGGTCGTGGTGTGTGTTAGAACTCAAAGTTGCGTACAACACACGCTACTATATTATTCAAAGTGAAGCGTACCGTAGAAGCTCAGGGTGTTACATTCTCCCCTCCTTCAATAAATTGTGTACTCTCAATTTGATATTGTTCTTTGAAAATAAAAGTTGAAAATAGAAAATATCTTTGTGGAAAAACCCACATCAGAAATTTGGTTAATAAAATTTAGTCTTAACAAGATGAAAAGAGAAATGAAAGGTTCACCACAAAATTATGATCTCGATTAGGAGGACATTGGTGGAAATTATAGACATATAATTGGAGGAAGAACGTAAATATTTATAGGTAGTGATTGAGGTCATCAATCACAAACAAGTTTAAAATTGGGCTACTTAAATTAATCAATCTATTATGATTTAAAATACCACCTGTTCAACAAAACATAAGGTATTAGGATAACACATTTTTGACGTTTCAAAATATATTAGTTGAAATCACACATCAAAAAATGAATTAATGATGCCTCTATTTAAAATAAAGAGTAGAAAGTATGATGATTACCGAAAATAACACATACTAGGGTTCCATGTAGGAAAATATGGATATGGAAGAGAAATATAACCATCCATTATCTGATGGAGAGTGGTAGAGAACATGGCTATGAAAAGGACAACATTCCCAAAGCCATAAATTAGTGGTGATCTAAGGTACCATCTAGGACAAATTTTTTGTTTTATGTTCCTTTTCTTAATGCTGAGGAATTTATTTATATGATTGGGTAAGATCATAAGGAGGTATACTTACTTTATAATTAGAGTTTTATCCATTTATAAATTTCTACCACAAACTCATCTTTCACCCCGAAACAAAATACAACTCGAAAATACTCTATTTATCCTAATCGTATAGGGTTCCAAATATAATGAATTTATAATTCACATATCAAACCCTTTATGTAAAGAAACTACATTATACCATCCAGGAACATCATGTAGCACAATGGTAGGCGATAAATCCCAATTTCACTATGGTTGTGGGTTCGATTCCCACAGCTTTGTCCGATACGACGGGTCATCACACGGTATGCGTGTTGTCCTTTTATAAAAATCCAAAAAAGAATCTTTCAAACTTAATCCATTCCAACCATTCGACTTATCCAAAATACAATTATCCAGACTCACAGTCCAAAACTTACAAGGATGTTAAACATAATGAGGATCCTTTTTTCCAGGTAATAACATGTGAACGCCTTCCTCATATATTCTTTTATAATACCGTAACATCCTGAATTACCAAAATCAACCATCTCTTATTCCAAAATCACTACCTCAATATTAGGACCATATTAAGGTTTATCATTCCTTCAACCATGTAATTTCCAAATATTTTAACTCACTGTAGAGTCACTTTTCTTAGTACCATAAAATCTCAAATCCTTAATTAAATAGTACAGAAGTACAGTCCTTATTTATTTCCAAAACATCATTGATATAACACTGAAATGAAATAATTTCTAAAATAACAACATAGGAACACTAGTCATTCCTCTTTATCTGTGGTAGTATCATAACTTGATTATTATCCAATAGAATCATTTGTGGCATAGGCTGATGACTGGGACATTGGTTCGCGTAGTGTCTAAACTCCTTGCAAATGAATCATTGTACATTTGAAACCATTTTATTGCCCTTTCAGTCATGTACTTTGTGCCCTTTTCCTACACACTTATAACAAACTCCCATTCCTTTCAGGCAAGTTTCAGGGTGTTCATTCCCACAGTTATCACATATGGGGAAATTCTTCTTTTCCCTCTTCCCTTTATCCATCTATCTCTCTTCCATCATTTTATTCTCTTCATTCCCTTCAAAGCCATAGGACTCAGTAAACTCTTTAGTTATCTTATACACACATGATACTATTTCTTCATATAATGATAATACATGGGAGACTATTTCCCTTCTAAATGATGGCTTAATACCATGAAAGATATGATCCTTCTTACTCTTTCAATCATACATATTACTGGAGTTCACATTCCTTCTACTAGGTGCCATTACTATAAAATAGCATAAACTAGGTCAGTTTATGAATTTCTATGAATAATTCCAAACTTGTAAAATACCTAACACAAATTGAACAGTTTATGGATATAATCCATAATCATAAAAATGTTTTCTTTGAGTATGTATATACTCATGATCCCTTCATAATGGTTTCTAAAGACAATGAGAATTATCCTAAGCATATCTCCCGGGAGTGTCGTAACCAAGAGTTCAGCAAGGCACGTTGTCGTGCACCAGTTCCCATTCGACTCTAGCTCAAAGTGGTGTTTTTGGGTTTTACCCCTAGGTACATATGTGCCAGAGCCGCCTTTACCATCTCGTATCTAGATAGGGATGTATTGCTCAGAAAACTCACAAAATCTCTACAATATCAAAATTCTAGGAAGTTATTCTATACTAATCCTCAAAGTATATCTTAGGGCTATGTGCTCTAATCAGAGTTTATCTAAATCTAATTTCCAAGCTTATTGCTAAACTTCCTCTGATACCAAATGTAACGCCCCGACCCCAGTTACCCAGAGTCGGTGCATTATTTTAATACATTGGAATGATTACAAGGAATCAAGTCCCGAAGGACCGTTCGGTTTAGCACTCTTGGAAAAATAGATCACATACATGAATGTTACATTTTCACTTTAAGATGTAAAAAACAACATAAATAATCTTTTTGAACGCCATTATTCCATTTTCTTAACCCTACATATCAATCACATTACACTTCTTGGAATCCTGGGACAAATAAAACATAGAAAGGGGTGAGCTCAAATGCTCAGTAAGGGTAAGCAATACATCAGAAACTTTCAAAAATAAGCATAAACATTTAAGGCAATTTATAAAACTAAAACA
This sequence comes from Viscum album, assembly GCA_963277665.1. Classification (NCBI taxonomy): domain Eukaryota; kingdom Viridiplantae; phylum Streptophyta; class Magnoliopsida; order Santalales; family Viscaceae; genus Viscum; species Viscum album. The sequence continues at coordinate 1,859,533,551 of OY728133.1, read as the reverse complement.
AAAGCCTTTTAAACTTAAACTTCATCATAATATGGTAGAAATAAAATGAAATAATTCCATTTACTTATTAACATGGATATTCTACTAATCGAATAATCACATGCAATATAACTAACCACTTTCATAATAATGGAATGCATAATGCCAGACTGTCATAACCACATAGCTAAGGCCTCGTGCCAAGACTAAAAATATTATTTTGTCAAGGCCTTGTGCCAAGACACTAGTTTGTCTCATGAGACCTACCGATGAAATTTTCATAGAAGATAATTACATTTAAAATTGCTTAAATATACTCCACTGTTTTTCTGAAAACATTATGCAAGCTTATGAAAACAAAATAACTAATTCTGAGACGGATCGACTAATTACAGGACATGATGGGTCCACGCCCAATACCTTCCTATATACTACACTCGAGTGTCAGGTTTTATAAAAACACTTTTAAACTTTTGTTAAATACGTATACATTTGCACTAGATTTTCATATTTTGAAGAGAAATATCTCTTTATTTAAATCATTAAAAAATCACATAATTTAAAAAGAAAACCTTTATTGTAAAAATATACTCATAAGTGTGTGAGGAAATATTCAAATATTTTATAAAGGCATAAAATAGCCGCACCCACTATATAAGTTAAAAAAGACATTATTACCTTTATTTTGTCAAAAATGTTAAAAAGCACCTTGTTTGGAAAACGATGGAAAGATTCCTTTATAAAAATCTTATAAAAATTCAAACAAGGGTATAAATGACTTTAACCAATATTCATTTAAATATTAATAATGTTTTGAAATACATTTTAAGAAACATGGATGTGGATGATAAAGAGATCCCAGTAGATTATTACGTATAAACAACCTCGATAAGGAAGATATTGCGAAATAAACCCTTACCAATTTCGTAACTTACGAAACATACAACCCATGAAAGAGGTATCCTAAAATGAATATGTAAATACACATAAATTAAAGTGTATTACACAAAGAATACAATTATGGGTAGTACAAAAGGTAATAGTGGCAATATGACATGAATCTCATGGGAATAAGGAGTGATTTGAAAACCCCTTACCTTGCACTTTCCTTTAGTCAAGGGTATGTTTAACCTCCTGTAAAAAGATCGTAGAATGTTATTAAATTATAATAGAACCATATTCATAATTCTGATATCATACCTGATTCATTTATGACTTTATATTACCCATTTAATAATAATTTCCATGTTAAGTTAACATTTTGGGTAATAATCACTTTCTTTATCATGCGTGTTTTAACTTGTCACTCTTAGTTGTATCACTTAGATCATGATTTAAATACCTCTAGAATATAAAACATGATAAATATATCATATATATTTAGAATATAAATATTTATAATAGACATATATATGAAATGGAAAACACTGTTTATGGAGACGGTAGTCCGTACGTATGCATAAACGTTGTTTCTGTTTTCATATAGTATTGAACGGAAGTAAATGAATAAGATATATGTAAGTAAATAAATCCTTGTATATAAATATATATATCTAGTATCATTATAATTTCATTTATTACATACTTATTAGTAATATATATTTTTATAATCGTTGATGAATGGTGAACATGGAAATGAATCTAATCGCGTCGTAGAGATGATAATCTGTACGTACGCACGAGCGAAAATATCATTCTTTGGATATTAAAATAATATATAATTGGATTGTATATCATATATACAGAATCATTATCATGTTATATTTATTATTCACATGAATTAAAAATCATTATTATAACCATCCAAATAATAATATATTGAATAACAATTACAACACGACGTGGAGACGGTAAGCGGTACGTACGCACGTATGGTGACATGTCATTCAAAGGATGGATAGAATACTGAATATGGATATACCATAATTATAATAATATTACAGTATATATTAGATACTGGATTCATTATTTTAGAATGGAAATAACAAAGAAAAAAGATGTGGAAGAAGAAAGGAACTTGAAAAAGTGTGGTGAAATCATTACCTCTTCTTCGGGTTCGTCCTTTTTATTTGATCAAAAGGGATCCTTAAGTTGGATTTATGACTAAAGTAAGGCCTCTAGGATGAAGTTAGGGAAGTTGAGAGAGTATTTGGGCAGAGTTTGGCCGAACCAAAAGGCTATGAAGGTGCGAGTTAATGAGAAGGTAGAGTGCCCTTTTATAAGAGGGGTGAGGGGCACCTTTGGAAAAGCTAGAAATATTTTTTTATAATAAATTCATATTCGGTTTCTAATGGATTAAAAGTGGATTATTTAAATTTTAAGGTGGGTATGGGTTCCAATCCACTCAACCAATAGAATTTCGACAGGTTTGGTTCATTATATTAACCTTATCTATAAGTATTAACTCTTAGTTAATTAGTTTCACTTTTACAATGTCTCTTTGTATTTTTATATTATATGGTTAATAAACATAATATATACATCCAACCGACCCCCAAGTGGTCCATTAATGATACACCTATCATGATATAAGTCTCTTGACCGAACCATAGATTTTTAGGAATTTAATATCAATTCATAATATAATATTTGTTTTAAAAACTCTTTTATGTCAATTTTGACAATATTCAATAATTGATTTTTTGTAAAAATCATAACAGAATGATTACTTCCAAAAAATGTAATTAAGTCAATCCTAACATGTCATATTAATCTAGAAAATTAGTGTAATTTATAAAAAGTCTCAAATTATATTTATTTGAGTATTTATAATATCAATTATTTTAATTTTTTCACTATTATGGTAATTACTGCATCATCATTGTGTCATAAATAAATTAAATTATTTAATGTCTAAAAATTATAAATAAAATATCATTATGTATCAAATCATTTTATAATTTTAATTAATATTTACAATCGAATTTATCTTATGTATAACCCTATATTAAAATTTTTTAGTAAATAAACATTAATTTTAACTCTTTTAACTCTTCTTTGAATTAAATAAGCATAAATGTCCTAATCTAATCCAAGTGGACCTAAATGATAATATTTTATTCCTAAGGTTCTTTTTTGTCGAGATACACTTTTCCAATAGAATTAGGACATGTGTTAGGGTAATATTAATATCATTTTTACCCTTAATTTCCCTATATACTTTTAACTATGGTAAATAAAAGTAAAAAGTTACTATTCACCATAAAATATTTTCATCTCATTGAACCAAATTTTACTCAGTGATATTAACCGTGTCTCTAAGACTTTCAAAATTCCAATAACAGAAGTGGTAATATTATGTTTTATGAAAAATTCAGTTTTTTAACTACCACTTAGTAGTTTCATTATTCATCAAAAATTGAAGTTTTTCAGAACAATGCCAAAATTTCACCCTAAGATATAATTGATATTCCAAATTCAAAAATGATGTCTATTTTACAAAATTCCAAACATATAAGTTTCATTAAATAATTTTATAATTAATTCCCGTTGTTACAACAAATAGCGTGTTTTTAAGAAACAATATATATCAAAAGATTGACAATTGTTTATGTCCAATTTAAAAGTGAAATTAAATCTAATGAACACCATTGGATAAAATGGTAAAAATATATTCTAATTATAATTTTAAACCACTAAATAATATAATTTAACATTATAAATTATTTTGATTAAAAAGTTGTTTTGAAGTATTTTTCACTATTCATAAAAATTGGAAGATCTCAGAAAAATACTAAAAATTCAACTTAGGATAATATCGATATTCCAAATCCAAAAATGAAGTCCATTTTGAGAGATAAAATTTCTAAAATTTTATAAAGTATGTATTACTATTCATATCGGCTACTTTGATTGGTCGTGGTGTCTGTTAGAACTTGAACTTGCGTACAACACACGCTACTGTATTATTCAAAGTGAAGCGTACGGTGGAATCTCGGGGTGTTAAAAAATTAATATACATGAACATAGTACTAGAGATTTGTTACATAACCCCTTAAAACAGTCGCATAAGACCTAAGGGTGAGGTGTGCGATGGTGACAAACTCTTGGGGTCGCTCGAATAACATCACTCGGGATGTGATTTCTATCAACTTCCACTTTTCTTGTAGACGGTCCTGTTAGAGCTTGAAATGATGGAGATCATCTTGGGATTGGTAAAAAGTGAATCCCATAGACGCTACCTCTTTTCAGAGATCTGACAAATGGGCTTCATATGGAGCAATTCTACTAGATGAGGTCATCGCTACTTTTGTCTGAGTAAATTGGATTTGTTAAAGTCCTATATTTATACTAGTCATGTGATCATTGTTCAATGACTTAATTAGAAATGGTTAAAAGATTTAACATAAAACCAATGAAGTTGATATTTTATATAAACATATAGAGTCATATAATTATATTAAGAGGGATTTCCATTAATGAAACATTGGGTCGTTACAATATTCCCTCTTTAAGAAATGTTTCCCTAAAAATTTCATTTTTCCTACACTAAAACATATGTGGGTAACCCAACTTCATCATTTCATCTGATTCCCAAGTCGCTTCATCAAACTTTTGGTTTCTCCACAACACCTTGACAAGGGGCATTGTCTTATTTCGTAGAACTTTTTCTCTACGATCTAATATCTTCACTGGTTGCTCCTCATAAGAAAGATCATCTTCCAATTGTACCACCTCAGAAGAGAGTACATGTGAAGGGTCCAGTATGTACTTCATTAAGAGGGATACATGAAAGACATCATTTACTTTGGCCATGGTAGGTGGAAGTGCTAGTCGATAGTCCACCGCCCCAACATGATCAAGAATCTCAAAGGGACCGATGTACCTTGTACTTAACTTCCCTTTATTTCCAAACCTCATGACCTTCTTCCATTGAGATATGCATAGAAAAAACATGTCTAAAACTTTAAACTCAAGGTATCGTCAACGATTATCTGCATAACCCTTCTGTCGACTCTGGGCTGCCTTGATATGATGCTGAATTATTTTCACATTCTCCACCACTTCCTCGACTATTTTGTGTCCAAGAATCTTACGTTCACCGACCTAATCCCAACATGCAGGGGTTCTGCACCTTTTCCCTTACATGGCTTCATATGGTGCCATTTGGATGCTCGAGTGGAAACAATTTTTATAAGAGTACTAAACCAGAGGGAGATGTTGATCTGATCCTCCTTTAAAGTCCATTGAGCTCACTCTAAACATGTCCTCAAGTGTTTGGATAGTCTGCTCGGATTGGCCTTCAGTTTGTGGATGATAGGCCGTACTGGAGTTCAATTCAGTATTCAGAGCATATTAAAGACTCTTCCAAAACATAGAGGTGAATCTTGGATCTCAGTCAGACACAATAGATAGTGGTACCCCATGCAACCTTAGCACTTCCCTGATATATATCCATGCCAGTTGATCCAAAGAGAAATCCTCCCGAATAGCAATGAAGTGTGCAGTCATTGTAAGATGATCCAAAACAACCCAGATTGCATTGTTTCCATCGGATGTCCTCAGAAGTCTGGTGACAAAGTCCATGGTGATATTCTCCCATTTACATTCTGGTATGGGAAATGGTTGCATCATCAACTTAGACTTCTTCCTCTCTGCCTTCACTTGATGGCACACCTGGCACTTTGATGTATATTCAGCAATCTCTTTCTTCATATTATCCCACCAAATGTTTTCTCAGAGATCTCTATACATCTTTGTGCTCCCTGGGTGAATAGAGAAATTTAAACTATGTGCATCATCCAAAAGTTCCTTCTTCAGCTCTGAACATGATGGAACACATAGTATTTTCCCAAAATGCACAATTCCTTATCCATTAACATTAAACTCCGAGGATTTCCCTTTTTCGATAGCTTACACTTTTTCTTGAATTCCCACATCATCCTTTTGAGCATCCTTTAACCTTTTCAAATGAGACGATTGAGAAATCATTTGTGAAAGGATTGATGATGTTCCCTTCTCTATGATTCCCATGTCCATCTTCATCAAGTCTAAGAAGATTGGATCCCTCTCAATTCTCATCATTGATAGATTCACTGGGTCCTTTCTACTTATGGCATCTGCCACCTTGTTCACTTTCCTAGGGTGTTAATGTATTGAATAGTCATAATCTTTAATGAGATCTATCCATATTCTCTTTCACATATTAAGCTCTTTCTCTGTGAATATATATTTAAGACTCTTGTGCTTAGTATATATCTCACATTTCTCCCCGTAGAGATAATGCTGTCAGATTTTCAAGGCAAAGATCACCACTTCCAGCTCCAGATCATGCGTTGGATAGTTTCACTCATGAATTTTCAACTGCCTTGAGGCATAGGATATCACTTTATCATTCTGCATCAGCACGCAATTTAAGCCCTTCTTCGAAGAATCACTGAATACAACAAAAATTTCCCCACATGTGGGTAAAGTGAGCACGGGCACATTGATAAGACTCTTTTTCAACTCCTTGAAGATTTCTTCGCATTCATCACTCCAAGAAAACTTTAATCCCTTTCGAGTTAGCTTGGTAAGAGGGTTGGAAAATCCTGAGAAATTTTTCACAATTCGTCGATAATATCCAGCTAACCCCAAGAAGCTACAGATATCCGTTACCTATGTGTGGCCTCTTCCATCCCTCAATTGCATCTATTTTGGAGGGATCCACAGATATCAAATTGATTATGATGATATGACCCAAGAATGAGACCTCCTTCAACCAGAACTCACAATTGATGCACTTTTCATAGATCTTCTCATTGCGCAAAGTCTCCAGTACCGTTCATAAATGCACCTCATGATCCTCCTTGGTTTTGGAGTATATTAGAATATCATCTATAAAGACTACCACAAATTTGTCGAGGTAATATCTAAAGAATCTATTCGTTAATTCCATGAAGTTTTCTGGAGAATTGGTGAGTTTGAAAGGAATTACTATGAATTTATAGTCCACGTATCTTGTGCGAAAAGCAGTCCTGGGGATATCTTCCTTCTTCACCCTTACATGATAATATCCTGACCGCAAGTCTACCTTGGATAATTATTCTTCTCCACACAACTGATCGAACAAATCATCAATTCCTGGGAGAGGATACTTGTTCTTTATCGTGATTTTGTTGAGCTCACGATAATCGATGCAAAGCCGCATTGACCCATCCTTCTTCTTGATGAAGAGGACTGGTGCACCCCATGGTGAAACACTTGTCCATATAAACCCTTTATCCAGATTATCCTGCAGTTGTTTCTTCAATTCTTCAAGCTCTACAATAGCCATTCTATATGGAGTCTTGGATATAGGTGACGCACCTGGTATATGTTCAATTAAGAATTCAACATCACTTCTAGGAGGAAGACCAGGCAGTTCCTCAGGAAACACTTCAGTGAATTCCCTCACAATAGGCATTTCTTCAAGGATGGTTTCTTCCTTGGACTCAATCATCAGAGCCAGATACGCGTGCTCATATGGCAGTAATATCCTTGCTTGATATGATGGAGCTAAAGGAGATTCATCTTCCTCCTTATACTTGTAAAGAATCTGGGGTCGATTTTCTATATGGAGTGTGATTTCCCTCTCCCGACAATTTATGTTGGCTCTATATAAGGAAAGCCAATCCATGCCAATAATTGCATCAAATTCCATTAGAGGGAGTATGACGCGGTTCGCCGGGAAATTCAATCCACAGATTATAACATGGGAGGACTTATATTTATGGGATGCAATGATTGCCCCATTTTCCGTACTCACCAACATATTCACTTCTTTGATTTTTGGTGGTGATGGAATTGTTCTACTAAACTTTCGAGATATAAAATAATGCGTAGAACCTGAATCAAAAAGTATGTTCGCTATTCAAGATTGAATAACTATCGTACTTGTCACCACATCATTGTCGGGGTTAACTTCAGGATAAGGGATGGAAAAAGCTATTGCTTTCTGCCTTGGAGGTTGTTGGTTGCCTCCAAAAACCCTTGGATTAGGGCACTGGTTTGCAAAATGACCTGGTTTATTGCATTTATACACTACTACAAACACAACCTTTATCAGCGCTAAAAATGGCCTTTATCAGCGCTAGAAAAAGCACTGATAAATCCAGCGAAGATAAGGGGGGGTCCCCTTTATCAGCGCTTTCGTTTTAGCGTTGATAAAGGACCATTTTATCAGCGCTTTTAAAAAAGCGCTGATAAAAGTTAAAAAAATTAAAAAAAAATTAAAAAAATTAAAAAATACTACGAATCGGGTGGGCTTTTATAGCGCTTGAGCCCCCCATTTTACAGTGCTTTTCTTCCCCTATACATCACCCCATGCACCCCACGCACCCCCTTCACCCTTTAACAGCGCTTGCTGCTATATTCCCCCATGCGCGCGCGCCCCTGCCTCCCACAGGATTTGAACTCCAGACCTCCCCCCATGCGCGCCTAAGCCTTTACCACTACTCTATTTTGATTTGTCTTCCAATTCATGATATATATATATATATATAGTTATATTTATTCGTATAGTAATATATATTTATATTAATATATATATAGTTATTAGATTATAATGTATATATATAGTTATATTAATATATATATAGTAATATTAATATATATATATATAGTGATATTAATATATATCTATATCTATATATATTTATATATATTTATATTTATTCGTATAGTAATATATATTTATATTAATATATATATAGTTATATTAACATATATATAGTTATATGAATATATATATTGTTATATTAATATATATATAGTGATATTAATATATATATTTATAGTAATACTAATATATATATATGTAGTTATATTAATATATATATAGTTATTATATTAATATATATATATAGTTAGATTAATATATATATAAATATAGTTAGATTAATATATATATATATAGTTAGATTAATATATAGGTATATAAATATTCAAATATTTGTATTTTAAATTAAATCGATGTTAGTTATTATTTAGATAAAGCTAATATATTTTATATGTAAATATGTTTAATTATTTATTTAAAAAAATTAATTTTTAGGTATGAATATATAAAAAAATTGTACATATAGTTATATATTTGATTATAAATAGCAGTGCATTATCAAAAAGGATAAAATTTCAAATACATAATATCAATATGAATGTAATAAATTTGAATAAATTCAGTCCCCACCAAAAAAGCAAATAATACCCCCTTAAACGAGGCTGAAAATCCACAAAATGTTAAAATATTTGGGTACCTCGACAAAAAACATAGTTTTGGAGGCCTTCTAGGCCTCTTTTGGCCTTGAAAAACGCTTGACTAGGGTCCCCGGATCATAGCGACGTAGAGCTCGTCACAGGCTCTGATTTGATATTCGGTAGAGCTCAAACGGACACCCGGATCAAAAGTTATGACCGTTTGAAGTTTGAGTTGCGTTTTCAACATATTTTGGATATTTTTTTAATTTTTTTAATTTTTTTAGTCCTCAAATTGTTATTAAATGACTATTACTCCATAATGATTATCAAATTATTAATTAAAAATATATTTTAAATTTTTTAAGAATCCATTTTAACTAAATATCTTATATATTAAGTATAATAAGTGTAAATGTACATTTATACTTATCTAAAATATATTTAAAAATTATATATTATATTTATATAATAATATAACTATATTTATATATTAATATATTTTTAAATTTTGTTTTTGAAGCCAACCCTTTATCAGTGCTTTTTTTAGCGCTGCTAAAGGCACCCTTTATCAGCGCTTTTTGGTTAGCACTGATAAAGGGGGGGGGGCGCTGCGAAAAACTGTTTTTGTGGTAGTGATAGCATTGATCAACGCATTGAGATTCGAACGGAGCATTCCTCTCCTCTGTCGCAGCCACGAGTCTTCCTTGCCGATAGTTAACAGGTAGGTGCCCTTCTCTTCCACGCCCGAATCATTTCCTCATCCACTTAAGGCAATTTCCAGGGTGCTTCTTTCTGCACTTTTGGCAAGTGGGGTGCTGGATATTCTTAGCACCGTTAGATTTATCCATCAGACCACCAACATTGAAGTCCACCTTAGGCTTCTTGTCCCCATGATACCCATGTGATTCCCTGATCTTTATTTCGACCTTGAGGGTACATCGGACAATTTCCTCATAGTTTTCGAAGTCACAGATCGCCAATGCTTTCCACAGGCTAGGCTTCATCCCACCAAAGAAGCGGTCAACTTTGCATTCGGGGGTAACGACAAAGCCGGAAGCGTATCGTGCAAGCCTTGTGATGTTTTCCTCGTACGCTCCAGCAGATTCTTCATCGTTTTTCTGGAGGGAAAGGAAGTCCCTTTCCATCTTAAGCCGGAGGGTGCGTGGAAAATATTTATCGAAAAATATCTTCCGAAAATCCTTCCATTTCAATGCCTCAATCTCCTCCTCAGGCTTTTTATTTTTGAAAATTTTTTACCATTGATCAGCTTCACCCTCCATACGATAAGCCGCCAGGAGAACCTTATCTTTTTCAGAACATTGAAGGATGGATAATATCTTTTTTATGGATTTGATCCATTGTTCAGCGATCGTGGGATCGGAAGATCCACTAAAGGTAGGAGCCTTCTTCCTCATGAAGCTCTTGATAGAGACTTGCTCTTTCTTAGGGTGGTTGAACGTTTCTCTTGACCCATGTTTCTATTCAAATCATGAGTTAGCTGAGAGAGAAACGTGACAAAGTTCTCGATTCCGGCTCCCATTGGATGGGGCATCTCATTAGTACAGTCATCACACTTATCTTCACAATGGCTGTTATCCTTATTCCTCCTATTATTGGCCATTGGCTGGAATAAAAGTGAATTTAGGGGTAACACATAAAGGGTAATCCAAAGACAAAAGCTGATGACTTATAAATAAACTTTTATTTCCTTAACTCATGAGTCTATAGGCTTCAATCTAGGATTTTCATGATCTACTTTCTTACATATATTCTTCGGGGAATTTTTTTAATTCCCTTAATAAGGGTTCATACTAAGCTTGTGAATTTATCAAAACATATCCTCTGGGAGTGTTGTAACCAAGAGCACAGCAAGGCCCCTTGTCGTGCACCAGTTCCTGTTCGAGTCTAGCTCAAAGTGGTGTTGTCGGGTTTTACCCCTACGATACATATGTGCCAGAGCTGCCTCTACCTGCTCGTATCCAGACAGGGATGTATTTTCTTGTTAAACCAGTAACTCAGTACATACCAAAACTTAGGGATGTTTTTATTTTACATATTCTTGTCTCTATGTCTTCATTAGGTCTTTCTAATCCTAATCCCAAAATAAATAAACCTATCCTCTAATACCAACTATGACAACCCTTCTTTTTTAATACAACTTGAACATGATTTATTACATAAAAATTCACTTGATACAACAAGGAAGATTGAGAGGTTTAGTGTCCTTGGGGATTAGGATCATTACATAAAAACATAAACATGAAATACAACATCTTTATTGAAAACATCCTTTACATGCCCACTACATTCCCTCGTACTTAGCATTGCATGGGATAACCAGAGGACGTGCATAAGAAAAGGGTGAGATATAAAGCCAAGTAAGGGAATACACATGGAATAACATGAGGAGTACAATACATGTTAGACATTAGTCATATAAATAGAGCACAATAGAAACATGAACATAAAGGCATGATAAAGCATGATAATCATAACATGGAAATGTAGCAACAACACTTAACATGGAATTAGCATGAGCCAAGGCCCATTGCACATAGAGCATGAGTAAATTCTAATTGCACATGAAGCACAAGTAAACCCTCATTGAACTTGATTTGTCAGGAGTCAACACTCATTGCACATGACGTATCATGATACAATACTTTACCCAATGCATTGGAGCGTTATAATGGTGCACCCTTCTTAAACATTTCATTTCATGTATAAGTGTGCCACATGGATCATAAAACATTGATTCATTAAACATAATCATTTATTCTACGATAAAGGAATGTGGAATTTATACATGAAACTTTATAATAAATAAGTAAATGTGAATAAATGTGAATACCATGGATGGAGAAATGGTTATGGTATTCACTACACAATGGTATTGGCTTAGAAAATCGGTGCAATTTTGGCAGCGTAACGGCGTGACATTAGAATTCATAAAAATGGATGATGAGAGATAAAGGGGTGTCTCATCATATATAAATGAAATGAATAGTAAAGGGTTCATATATATACATGTCCAAAAAAATTAATGGAATTTAGATTCATGATACAAAAGTATAGATTGAATGTAAAAGAGGAGAGAGGAGTTCCTTTCAGAATTTCGGCATAGTAACGGGTGTACATGGGAGGCATTTAATAAGATAGAAATGGGTCTTCCATCATTCAAAAAATAATAGGGAAGTATGGGAGAGGTGTGAAAACATACCCCAAAATTAATAATTGAAATTAAAAGGGAATAACAATATGAAGAAAATTGGACAAAAATGAGAAAGGAAGAAACACCCTTACTTGGAAGTGGGCTTCCAATGGCTATAGAGAGGCTTCTGAGAGGCTTTTCGGGAGCTTGAGAAACCATGGGAAGATTATAGAGAGAGGAGTTCAGTGGTTGGAAGAAATAAAAAGGCTTTGAGTGAGGTGGAAGTGGGAGCTTGGGTGGGATTATATAAGAAAGGTGAGAAATTTTTTTATTATTTAGGTTTGGGACCCCTTATATTAAATTACTCCAAACCACAAACCATCCCATGGTTTTTTCCCATGGTGTCTGAAAAAGGGAAGAGGAAAATAATATTTTATAAGTCCAAATTCAGAACTTATTAAAATAATAGGGTTGCTTATGTGGAGGTGAGTCACACTCCCAAGGAAATTAATTTAAAAAGACAAGGTGGTTAATAAGTCTTGAGAGGTCCATTAATGCTTTGAAAAGTAAGTCAAACAAACCCAAAATAACATTATTTTAATTTTAAAACATATATAGGCCGAACATAAAGATTATTGTATTTTATTACATCACTATTGGGTCATTATGATGTCATAAAATACAATATATATTTAAACAGTATTTAATTTTTACCCAAAAAGTTGACTGTATCGGAATATTATGAAAATTTTACCTTTGTATAATTTCAACGTCCTGATTCCAGAAATAACATTTATTTTATCTAATTAATTTTCTAAATATGTTAATTTTCAATTTTAAAATAAAAACCGACATTTATTGAAAATTCACGGGTTTTGACGGAAATGGATTTCAAACATTAATAAAAATTATAATTGATTTCGTAAAATTATAAGATCATTTATATTTAATAAAAATTAATTTAATAATAAAAATAATATTTTATTATAATATTATTCAATTCAAAAATACCTTAATTTAATAAAATAGAACTCTTAATTAAATAATAACTAAGAATACTATTTGTACTTTAAAAACTATTTACAATGTATCAATAAATACAAGTAGGTCTATTCACTATTATATACAAAAAATAATAATATACATGAACATAGTATGAGAGATTTGTTACATAACCCCTTAAAACAGCCGCATAAGACCTATGGGTGAGGTGTGCGATGGTGACAGACCCTTGGGGTGGCTCGGATAACATCGCTCGGGTGGTAATTTCTATCAACTTACACTTTTCCCATAGACAGTCTCGTTCGAGCTTGACATAACGAAGCTCATCTTGGTCTTGGTGAGAAGGGAAGCCCAAGGACTCCACCTCTTTTCTGAGCTCCGAAAAATGGGCTTCTTATGGAGTAATTCTACAGGATGAGGCCATCGCATCTTTTGTCTGAGTAAATTCGATTTGTTAAAGTCCTATATTTATACTAATCATGTGATCATTGTTCAACGGCTATATGATCAACCGTAAAAATTCTTAACATAAAAAAATGAAGTTGACATTTTATATAAACTTAAAGATACATTTAATTAGATAAAGAGGTATTTCCATTAATGATACTTTAGGTCACTACATGGATGTTCTCCTTACATAGTCACAAATCAGTATTTTTCCATAATAAATAAAAGGATATGTCGAGTACTATAATGCTTATGGATCTGGGTTGGTATCTGTTCTCATGCATGGAGATCATGTTTTTTTATCATATTAGTTATGGTTTAATGAGATGAACTACCAAACACATGATTTGGAGTTAGTTATTTTAGTCATTCTTTGATTGCATGATATAATTTCCTCTTTTGTGTGAAATTTATAGTGCTTACAGATAATAAGAGTTTGAAACATATTTTCTCAAAAAGGGATTTGAAACTAAGAAAAATATGATGAATGTAGTATCTAAAAATGTTTTACTTTGAATTGATGTATACACCTAGTATATGAAATTTTGTGGCAGATATATCAAGTATAAAGTGATATGTTCATTTCTTAAAAGAGGATTTAGAAAAGTTGTAGTTGATGTTGGTGAGAGCTTTCATGTGCTTTGATTGTTAATATCGAGGTAGTGTAGTGGGTTTTCTTCCATTTTTCTATGTTCATAGTTTGATGGAATTTGTTAATATGGGATAAACATCTGTTTCTAAATGTTCTTCTATGAGTTAAAAACTGTATAGTGGGGAGGCCATTGAGGGATGTAAGCGAGATGTGAGTTTATTTTTATGGTTTTGAGATTAGATTGTTGTACACATAGATTTTCTGAAAAATTTCCTCATGATTACCATAAATCAATATGGTCTGTTCATACTAGAATACAAAAGATATATAAGGCACGGAATGAAAAGTTTTGGTTGGTCAGTATGAAAAGCAGTGTGGTTGAGTTTTTTTATATGATTAACCTATCTGTAGGTTAAGGCAGAGGACCAACAACCAATGAGTATGTTGTAATGTTTACCTATTCCTATTCTAAAATGGGAGTAGATATCCATGGAATTTGTGATTGGTCTCCCAATGATAGTTTGGAAACAAGATCCCATATGGGTGAAAATGGATAAGCTCATAAAGTCGGCTCATTTCATCCCTACTCATAAATCTCATACGGTGGATTATTTTTCTAAAATAATTTTATGGAAAGTGTTAAATAGGAATGGTATACCGGTTTCGATATATCATATAGATATCGAGGGTTTTCATTTCTTTTCTGGGAATCTATTCACCATGACCTTGTAACGTAGTTGACTATGAGTATAACATATCATACTCAAATGGATGGAAAATTTAAAGGATGATACAAATGCTAGAAACAATGAATAGAGATTCCTTAATGGATTTTTGTTGCTCATTGGAGGAGCATATGTTGTTAGTGGAGTTCACGTAATCTAAAAGTTATCATTCCTAGAATCATATAGCTTATTTGAATAATTTTATAGTTATCATGGGCATTATTCACCTTGTTGGGTGGAAGAATGTAAGATTTAACTATTTCAAATGATACATTTCCAACAGACAACATAGAAGATTCAGTTTATTAGGATAAGAATAGAGACAGATTAAAGTCATCAAAAATCATATGTGCATCATTATCAATGGCCATTTTCATTTTAGGAGAGTGATCATGTGTTCTTGAGAATATATCCATGGATAGAGAATCATCATTTTGGGAAATATGAAAATCTATCTTCTTGATCCATAGCCCATTTTTAAGAACTTTAACTAGATAGTGAGGTGTCATATTGGTTCTATATTCCACCATAGATCAGAAAAGTAGACAATGTGTTTCAAATATTTCAGTTGAAAATGTATCAGCGTAATCGTGTTTATGTTATTTGATAGGATCATGTTGATATAGAGATGGATGTTTCATTGGTTCATATGTTGTTATGGATTTTTTACAGGAAATATAAAGTATTGAATGTAAAATTAATCTATCTAGTGTTGGTTTTGTCACAACATAGTCAGATTCAGGAGGAAACATGGGAATGAGAGAAATGAATAGTCAAGGAGTGTCCCAGACAATATTAGTCCAATGGTGGGTTTTTACCTTCTAAGGATGGAAAATACAATGGTATGGAGAATTTACCGCTCCCTGTTTCAATTATATAACCCTTTATTTGTGTGTTTTAAGTATGTAATATTTTTGGGTGTTGTTTGGGATGTTTGGGGGGACTATTTGACTATTTATGGGCTTTTTTATAAGGTTCACGGTTTGAGCACGGTTAGTTGAAACCATGAAACCCCTACAGAAAATCGTAAAAACTGATATAAAGGCTAATGGGTTGGTATATGATTAAGCCCACAATTTGGGAAAACTGTGTGGCCACCTTTCAGTATCCATTATTTTTGGAATTGAGGAAAAAACATGGCTAGACCACATTTTTACTCACTTTGAAATCCATCCATGAAAATGATGTTTGAAGACAGTGGATGGTACAAGGTTAGTGAGAGGTTTATCTAACCATGAGAGCTAACCATGCATGGCTAAAATTTTTATCTAAAATGATCGGATCTTACTTTGTTTAGCACTAATCCACTCATTGTTTCTCTATTATAACCTTAACTCAGTTTTTATCCTTCTAGATGTTGTGGAGACTCTTTCATTGATTCGGGAATTATTTGTTGGAAAATATTGGTGTGTTGATGGTGGGAATTCTTGGTAATTATCTATTCTTGGTTTTTATTCTTATATCTATTATTTATCCATTTCATGTAATTGTAGATTTAAACTATTGGGGATATTTGAATGATATTCTATGCTAATCATGATGAGATTTTACTTTTGTTGTTGTTAGGGAATGGGATAAAAGGTGGGTATTTGGAGATTGTTGAGTTTTTGGTTTTTCTACATTTTTACCATTGTTTCTGAGTTAGGTGGATTCATTATAGACTCTTATTATTATAACATGAAGTATTAGTTTCAAATAGTTTTAATTTATTACAATTTATTATCAAAATTATGTAAATAGCATGGTACAAACCCACTTTACTGATGATTTTTTCATTTGTGAAATTTTGTTGTTGTCCAAAGTGCATGGTTTATGGATTTTAAAATATGATTTTGTTTTGACTCATATAAAGGGTTTGATGATAATTTATTCAATATAAGAAATTATTTATTGAAATATCTTCAAATGGATTATTTTTAATTGTTTTTTGGCATAATTGTATGTGTTTTTTATGTGAAATGTTATAGATAAGGGTATGAAGTTCTCCCATCATTAGTGGGGTGGATATGGTTATGAAAATTCCCTTGTCATGATGGTTCCCCAAAATACATATTGGTGAAAGGATGACTCACCACTCAAATGTATTGGGATGTATATGGTTTCATGCATGGTTGGATGTGTGGATATGTGGAATGAGATGGGGTGCGGTAAAATGGGTTTAGAGAAATGATCAAAGAGTTTTTTGGTTTCCTTCCATCAAAAATATTTTGGATGGAATTATTTTTTGGTGTGGAACTGCTTTGATTTGATGTAAACTATTTAAATTATTTAAATTTTTTTATATAAATTTTAACACATAAATGTTCTATCATGTTTAATCCTAGTGGCGTGATTAGGGAAGTCATTTGGGGAAAAACTATTGCGTTTCAAAAATCCCTTCCTACTTGGGAACATTGATGAGTTTAAAGATATATTTTATTGATACAGAGGTAGGGGGAATGCATCAAATTTATCCAGTGTTTCTTCATGATACATGGTCCTGGATTGTGTAGTTGAAGCTTATACCTTGTTGCAGGTAGATGAGTTGGTGTCCTTGGAATAATTGAGCTTTGTTAGTTTTGTTCTCTGCTTTTTAATTAATGTTGGTCTTATATTCTCTATAGAACTCCAATATAGTTTGGTTTGGGTTGTTATGAATTGAGTTATACTATGCTGTAAACATGTATCATATAGTTTTTGTGGATTTTGGTGTTGTTTTTTGTGATTGTTTTATTTTTTCAAAGGCCAAATCATCTATTAATTATTATAATGCCCTTGTAATTTAATATTATCAATTGGAATCTGGGGGATGTTTCCTAAGCCTAAGTAGCAATGCTTCCTCCTCTCAATACAATTAGAAGGGGCACGATGTTACAAATTGATTAAATAAAACAATTAAGATTTATTTTAGAGTAAAATATTACTTTAATGTCAAAAACATTTCACAAGGATTTAAAAAATTCAAAATAGGTTTTTAAAATTTATTAATGTTGTAAATATATTTTTTTAAATGTAATAGTTTCAAAATATATTAATTAATTATAGTTTCATAAAATATATACTTTTATAAAAATCTTTATTTTAACTATTCACCTAAAAATAATTTTTTATTGAAAAATTCTTGAAATAACCATAAAAAAATATTGACCTTTGACATTAAATTTACTTATTATTTATGAAATTTTAAAATTTCAAAATGTAAAAATAGTTTTTTATTAGAAAACTCAAGATATAATTAAAACCATGTTCTATATAAATTTAAAATTTTTAATCATTTTGTTTTCATAATATTATGAGATATAAATTTCTAATATAAATGGATAAAAAATATTACATCATATTTTATTGTATAAAATATTCTCATAATAATCATTTAAAAGTTTTCAAATTAATTTATTACAACATTAATAAATTATTTGATAAATAACAAATTTTTCTTAAATATTAAGTAATATTCATTTGTATCAACTATAAATAAATAAATTTAATTGATTTCTTTTTAATAGTGGTTGTATTAATCATAAAATTTTGAAAACATGTTCATAGAATGTGTCACATATCATTTTTTTGTTTTTGTGTGTGAATAATTTTATCATACATAGCATTACTTTTGATTATATATATGTATATTGAAAAATCCTGTGGCACTAGAATTCACCTATATTATTAAATTGTTCTATTAAAATTTTATTTATCATCCACAAAAGGAAGAGGAAAATCGAAATATGAGAAACAAAAGATATAACTTATATTGATATATCCACCTCATTATCCTTAATATGACTCGAAATATATTTATCTCAAATATGGATCATAAGAGAACATTGGGACGTACCATTACTAGAGTCACTTCCATGATCATGTTTCCAAAAAGATTGCACAGTAAAAAATTATAATATAATATAAAATAAAATATGATTAAATTAATATATCAATATAACAACCCAATCTTAATATGTGTTCTCCAATGACACATTCATGTCAAACAATGACACATTATCTTCAACTGTAATAGAATCTAACCAACCAATCACCCTTTTATATAAACCTAGGTTACCTATGATCATTCCACTAGTAGGTACTCAAACATAAAACATAATCTATTTTCCATATATTTAGACCCATTATATTAGTTCATAAAGACATTATGAATAATAAAAACATATCCCTCAAGGGTCTCAAACAATTTTTATAGTTTCTCCACTTTTCTATAAACTAGGTGTGGATCGAGTTAATACTCAACAAAACCTTTTCATGGTATTTCAACCATGGAACATTTTTAGGGATCGTATATCCACATTTACTATCATGATAGGTATTTTATTTCTAGGAGAACCATACACTATCTTCATTACCAAAAATTTAGGATTTTATCATTATATTAGACATATCCCTTAGACTTATCCATATTGATTTTCCTATAGTTATCAAAACATTTAACCCCCAAATAACTCATCCTTTTCTCTAATAACAACTAAACTGACACAATCATAACATAACATAAATAGTACATTATTAATAATAATTAAATAATTCATATCACAAATAGTCACATGGTCCAAGGACCTAAAGGAAATGTGTCTTGGATATCAGCTATATAAACAAAGTATTTTATAAAACATGAAGTCATTTCTATATAATCACACCCCAATAGAAACTTATCAAGACACAACACATGATATAATCTTCTTAATAGCTCTAATAAATGGAAACATAAAAAGGGGTAGCACATTCATTAATGGGAAAACATATTGTAATGTATCATATCATAAACTTGAAGGATAACGTGAGGAATAAATAATTATGTTAATAAAATAACATGTGACCGAATTTGATAATAAAAAAATATTATATAGAAATATAATATCATAAAATATTACTACTAAATCATAAACAATTTTACGTGGGTAAAAATACAGCTCCATGATCATAAAACATATGAGCATAACATAAGACTATGGTGTACATTAAAATTAATGTGTAGCATGAAAACATAGAATTTAAGGAATATAAAATGATTCTTTAAAATTTATATAATATTTAAAAACAATATGTATTATTTTAAAATCCATATGAAATGTAAAATTGTTGTGTGAAAAGATATTATTCCCATATCTTTGTGAACAAATTCATTTTGTCCACATCAAAATATAAAACCCATTATTACCATTATTCTATAAAATATAATTATGATAATTTCTGGATACCTCATAAGATATAATCTTAAACAAATTCATTGTATGCATATATAATAACCAAAATATTATCATCTAAACATATGTTTACCGCTTAAAATCAATCATCATATCTTAAATAATGTTTATTAAAATATTGGTTCCCTAAATCATTTCAAAAAACAATATATGAACTTAGAAATTTATATCATAAAAAAATATAATTTTCTAAATAATTAAAATAATAATTTTGTATATATTATCATTAAAAAAGTGGTTCATGAAAGATAAACCTTGTAGAAAATATAGGTCAAAAAACATTATGAAAACCATTTAAACATTGTTACACAATATAAAGAACAAATTACTTTCAAAAAAATTAATACTAAATATTAGAAGATTAGAAATCCCAATGATAATTATTTTCACGTAAAATATCAATTTAAGGAAACAAAATCAACATAATAAATCTATATTAATAAAAACTGAATAAAATGACTTTATTAAGATTTTTAAGATGATTTTTAAAAACCCAAATTAGAGTAACAAAAAGATAATTTATTTTCATATAATGTTTAGAGGAAAAATTTAAAGAATATAAAAGACATAAAATAAATATATATGTATAAATAAAACAATTTTTAAGTTAAAAAATGAACATGGTTGATAAGATTCATTGGTAAGAGTGAGAGTTTTTCATATCAATCTCATAATTTAATTTCAAAAAATACATTATCTGAGAAGTGGTTATGAAATAGGAAAAGTATTTTCAATATTGAAAAATATGAAATATCATATAAAATTTTTAAATGGATTGATAAAATAAATAGTGGATTAATATATTTATAAAATATTTTTTCTGACATAATGAATCAGAAATTGAGTCGATAAAACCCATATAACTTTTGTATCATTTGAATCTATATCCCATGAGATAAAGTTACTTGAATAGAAAATAAGAAAAAAATTCATGATAATAATATAATTATACCAAATATTTATTTGGAATTAGCTATATTATTAAGAATAAAATATGTTGTATAATAATAAATTTATCACAAGTAGTGAAAATTGGGATAATTAACCCTTACCTTAAGGTTATTTTTCACTGAAATTGCTTCCAAATACAGAAATAGCAGCATTATGGTTATTTAAAACCAACATAATAATCTTATTCATCTATATAAAGTTATATATAGATAATTTATCATCATATTCAACCTATTTATTTTATATTTGTTTCATATATGTTACATGAGGTGGATAACTCAACTTCTCCAAAACACTTTTGGAATTTTGACCGTGGTTAATGGTGTTTTAATGTAAATTCATAATCTCAATAATTTTACAGGTGTGGGTCATTAATTATTATATTTTTATAAAACTTTTCTTATTATATAGGTTTTGATAAAACAAATCAAGGATAAGAAATGTTCTTTGATTCATTTGTATTGGGTGATTAAATAATTTCTAATAGTTTACTATTAGTATCACAATTAGAATGTATAATATTACCATTATATATTAGTAATAATATTATAAGAATCATTGTGATTCATTAAAAATTAAATTAACATAAATATAGTATGGTGTTTATTGAAAATGTCGTACATTATTTCATTGATGTAGTAGTTTTCACATACATAATGGTGACATATTTATTTACCATCTAGTAGAATGAATGTAGTAAATTTCATTATGATTTAATATTCATAATTATGTTATAAATATGATATTACAGTATTAATTTCTACTTTAAACCATCCATGGTAGTCATTTATTAACAAAATAAAAAAAATTCAGTCATCGGTACGGTGGTCCGCACATATGTATAATAATGCTCTTTTTTTCTAAGTAAAAGTGATACAGTACTTAATTAATTTAAAATAATAATAAATTCACATTAATATATTTTTAATACTAATTCAATTAAATTATAATTCAAAAAGTAGATCTTAAATTGGTGAGAACTGAAAGGATATATTTAAGAGAGATTGGTAGGGAATATTATCATAATCTTTTGGAAGATATCCCTTGTATAACATCTTAAGGCACCAAATAATGAAGTTTTGGAAACTATAAGGTTTCTATGACATGGTTATGGTGCTTAATATAATATTATTAAGAGTTTAAACTGATCCTATGGTTTTTTAAAGAGTGGGTAAGTGACAGTGTGAAGGGTTCCTTCTATAATGGAGAGGAGAAACACTTTTTAAATAAAAAAAATTAAAAAATTACTATTCATGGGATAATGGGTACAATATTAGAAAAATGATGACTGTGGAGAAATAATGGGTAAATAAATCTATATACTATAAATTAAGAACATGTTTTTAAGATATTTTCATTTCTTTACCATTATTCTCTTTCATTTCACTATTTTAGTTATAACATTTGTGACTAGTATTTGACCTAAATAATACATATTTTAATAAAAATAAAAATAACAACTACTAAAAATAATATTTTAGGGAAATAAATTTTATCTCAATTATGTATAATAAAAAATATAAATATTGTTCTAAAATGTTTCAAATTAAAATGTTTTATGATTAAAAAAATTGTTCAAAAGCATTGTTTTCACAATTATGTACAATTAATATTATTTAATTTTTTTTAAAATTATAATTTTATTAACATAATTATTTATGTTTTGAAACATAATATTATATATGTAATTTTAAATAAATTATTTTAATTTATTTGGTCAAAATAACACAATTTTAATAAAAATATTCTATTGAAATTAATAATTTTACAATTCACTTTATCATTAACATTAATCATAGTAATAATAAATTTATGAAGATAAATTAAACATACCATATTACATAATTTGATCATGTTTATTAAAAAGGTTAAATCCATTTTTATATATTCAATTTCTTTAATTTATGAAAACTAATTTTTAGTATGAGTGAATAAAAATGGTTTTTAGTGTAAAATATTATTTAAGTTTACAAAACATTAAAATTTTGTATATTAAATTCCTCATATTATATATAAATGATTTTTTCATATTCTAAATATATATATATTTCAATAATTCTTCAAAAACATTTCAATAATTCTTGTGTCATAAAATGAATTGTTTTTAGAAAAATATATATTTTAACTATTCACCCAAAATCATTTAGTTTTCAAAATATCTCTAACAACCACCATATGATGATTTCATATTTTTGGAATTCAAAAAAGTTAATTTTGTAAAATGATAATTTTATAATTTAAATATTTTAATTTTAAATAAAAAATCATAATGTAGAGGAAAGATGGTAATATTGAAAAAGAACTGTAATTTTTAACTGTTCATAATATTATTTCATATCATATTCTAATTTAAGTAATGTTGATATATTATTTTATATCTTGTAATGATATTTTATATCATAATAATCATTTAAAAGTGGTAATTAAAATTTATTAACACATTAAAAGTTTTTTGGGAAAGAAAAACATTTTTAAGATTAAATCACATAAATTGTTTATCCTATAAACATATGAAAAGTAATTTTATTATTATATTTTTTTATTATGGGTTTTATTAATGATGTAATTTCTTAATAGTGTTCAACTAATATATTGTGACTAATTTTGGTTCGACGTATTGTGTGATGAAACATATCAAATATAAATTTTATTTAGAATATATATATATTTTCCAAAATCTAATGGCCATAGACATACTACGTATAAAATGAATTTATATAAAACTCCATGATAATATTAAAGTGTAATGAACAAATTTTTAACATTTTCACACACACTCTAGAAAATATATTACTTAAAAAAGGTCATTTGGTGATATATCCATCAATGAAGAAATTAATTCCAACTATCACGTGTTATAATTATGAATTAATTTTAAGTTATTAATGATATCTTTTATGTACTTATTTTGAATTAAACTACATAATTAGATATATTATTAATAAAATTATATAGGGTGTATTAAGGTAGCTTAATTATATATATATTTACAATAGTATTTTTTGGGATATATTTTATAATCATTGTTAATGATTCTTTAAAGATATAAACAATCAAAGTAACCATGATTCATATTTTCTACAAGAACAAATCATGAATGTTGTGGTTATATATATATTTATATATTTAATAGTAATAAATAATGTATACATGACACTATGTTATATAAAGGTGATTTAAATATTTTATGGCTAATATTCACTCTATAATGGCTAATAAATATGATTATTTAGAAGCATTCATAATTATTTAGTGATTTGGGAAACACAAGTAATATTGGGATCATCTAACCCCTTGTGTACATTAATAACCACAAATTTTCACATCATTTGTATTATAAATGACTTGCTCATGTTAAACATCTATACATATGAGAATATATATATATATATATATATATATACTTATCCTAACACCATAGAAACTAAAGTGGATAAATAAAAATTCCTAAAAAATAATAACCATAATGTAAATGATAATGTATATATTCTTTTGAGACATTGATGCTAGATAACAGAGTTATAACTTTATTGAAATCCCAAATACACATGGAATCCACACTGTGTGTAACCTATGAAAAAATATTCATGGCCTCTTTAACGTTGTAGTGATTAGCCCACATCATGCTAAGGAATAAGAAATAGTCAAGTGAGAATATGACCATTTATAGGACACATTCCTCTTATCAAAATTAACATCTAATTATAGAGAACAAAACTATATTGTTAGATAATTTGTGCATAAATTCTAATTTAGTTAGGAAATATAAAAATATTATAGGTGATACTTTCCTTTATCAGCATAAGGTTGTACCAATCCCCATCCCCAATTTAGATTACCCTCACCATGAGTACATGGGGGATTATCCAAAACCTTAATTGTGAAAGGAATCATTTTCCTATTAGAATCATAGATCCAAAGTAATGATAAAAACTTTTTAATTCTCTAATCATTTATCTTAAACCCTATTATCATACCACATGAGATAAAATAATTAAATCTCCTTTTAAATATACCCAATTAGATACATGAATATCTTAATCACTTTATATATGGATAAAATCTTAATATAGGATATATATTTTCCAAAAACTGGAAAATGGTGAAAGGTGTGTGAAATATTCAACAAAGGTGAGCACCAAGATATGTGGTGGACTCTGAGTGTATCACAACAAATGACTAGAGAATGGGGATACACCATAGTGTATGTGGGGTGCTCCAAATCAAGGGGGATTATATGACATATAATAAATTTAATTCCCACAACATGTGGGTAATGATAGGGTATCCTTGAAATATCATTGCACCCAATGAGAATACCAACCCACTAATCAAACCCATATCACATCGGCTGGCTCTGAAAAAAAACCCATCAGTTCCATTCCACCTTTTCTCAAGGAGGTACATGTGTTCGGAATATTATACTAGTTAGTCAAAATAATTTCCATATCATGGAATGTAATTATCTACCTAATCATAGTAAATCATATAAATAATGGAGAAAGTATATTCCCCCCAGTCACCTCTTTGATATCAGAGTGACCTTCAATCGACTGCAAAAGATTATCATTATGAAACCATCATTATCACCTACTCTTCATAGGACTGAGTTCCCATATCCGTTAAGACAAACCATTCCATCTCCAAAAAATCCCCTCTATGGACACCTATTACCATCCCTACCATCACTCTCATTTTCAACTGCTCTAGAAAATGGCCCTCCATCCATGTGAGAGAAATAGAGTGGGAAATAGAGTAATATATATATAAATATATATATCATACAAATAATGGAGGAAGTATATTCCCCCAATCACATTTTTGATATCAGAGTGACCTCCAATAAACTGAAAAAGATTATTCTTATGAAACCATCACTAGCACCTCCTCTACATAAGAATGAGTTCCCATATCCATTAAGTCAAACCATTCAATATCCTAAAAAATCTCCTCTATGGACACCTATTACCATCACTACCATCACTATCATTTTCAACTGCTATAGAAAATGTCCCTCCATCCATATGAGAGAAACATAGTAGGAAATAGAGGAATATATATATATATATATTGAAAGAGGGTGAGAAAATTTCTATAGGGTTCCAAAATCCCTTCATCATTCCATATGATAAGGCCCCTATAATTCCAAATTCAGTTGTACGATTCATGTAAAACGTGTAGGTTAGTATTTGAGAATTAGACTAACCAGTTTCCATTGAATTTATTGAAAAATATATATAAATAAAAAATAAATATTATGAAAGAATATGTTAAAGAGAAAAAGATACCAAAAATAGCGAACAGTGATCATGATTTCAATTATAAAAAATCATGAATTATTATTTGAATCATATATAAAATAAACAAATAAATAAAAATAAATACCCAAATCTTGAATATTGATTTATTATTAAATAAAATCCATTCATATTATAAGTTCTTGTGTGATGGTTCAAGGCCCTATATTGTTAAATTGATAAAAGGATAAATTTTAATGCACAAGAAAACATGGTGATCCATTATTTTTTTGGAACCCATATAATTATAACTACACTGTTAAATATGTTTTTCCAAGAGTAATGAATATGATATGTGACATACTAGGATGCTTCCTAATGTCTATGAGTGAGGAAAATGCACATTTAAATGACATGTGTTCCTATGTGGGGGAATTCATTAGTCTAAAGAACCATTATTCTACGTTTTTGGACCAAAGATAGGGGATAATAGGGGTATATGTAATGACTTGGGATCCTCCATGTCCTAGTTATTATATAGTCATTTGAGTCGGAAACCAATTAAAAATTTATTGATGATGCCTAGGTTGAGATGTATGATCTAAAATGAGGATGTTCTTCTCCTTAAAGAGTGTAAAAGAAGCACAACATAATGTTAAAGGGTTAAAAGGATAAATTTTTCTTTCTATGTCTTTGTGGTTTACCATTCAATTAAATATCATATATAATTAAGACTCCATAGATAATTATGATTTGATTTTAGTTGCGACCGGGATCGGTGACCTCATGGGTACTTTCCCAATGTGTGTTTGAGTGAAGAATATGTACACTAAAAGAAAATTTATTGGCATATGGGAATATTCATTAGTACAATTACCTATTTAAGAATGTGTTTGGACCCTAAAATGGTTATAACACATGTTTGTGGGGAAACTGAAGGGGCCAGTTTTTTCAATATCATAGAAAATTTCTGTGGATTGATTGGAGTAAACACAACAAAGATGTAGTCACCTACATTGGGGTAGAACCTAGTAAATATTATGTACCATATCTTAGCTTATTAATAATTCAAACCAGTATGTATAAGATACAAAATTGTGATGATAAAGACAGTATAGAGTTTTAATGGTTAATTTGATGAGCAAAAATTTGTAAAGGATCACCACATATTCACCCCAACCACCCGAACCAATTCTTAATGGTCCAAAAACTAATTATAACATTTGGAATATAATTATATACCTTTATAGAATCAGAATAATTTATAAATAATATATTTATTCACAATACTCATCCTTATAACAATAATTGTGATTTGGTAACATGAATCAAATGTAATCTCTTTGCAATGGTGGCAGTCCCCATGTACACACTAGTGATGTTATAAATTTAAAATAGATGGGATTAAAAGTAGGTAAATAATATTTTATATTTATAAAATAATTATAATGTTATAATACTCATATATATCTACTAAATACATATTTATAACCTTCCATGTGAGGTGGTGATGAAAAATGAAACACATTGCATGATGGAGGAAGTACTCCACACATATGCATGAGGGAAGTTTTCATTTCCAACAAGATGGAAATGGATGTTGAAAATATAATTTAAATAATAATAATAATAATGTATTATATAGATAATATTTTAATTACATTAGTATGGTTAGAATATAATTTATGGAGGTATAATAATAAACAAATAAATAATAATTTGGTTTTGAATTATGAATCCTTGTACATCTTATTTTGGTTTTACTTTAATCCTTCTTAGATTGGTCATATGGTTAGACCAGAACCTCTAGGACATGGATAGAAATGTTTATAATTTTTTTTGGAAATATCATGTATTATCTAGAGAGCTAAATATATGTGTAAATGTGAATAGAGGAGGTGAAATTTAATATGTGAGGGGAGTTACACCCCAGTAAATAGTGAGAAAATTACTATATAATATATGTTCTTCTCATGGGAGGTGGATCCAGAGAAACCCAATTTCAAGGGTGTGAGAGGGTATTTGCTAAATACACTCAAATACTAAAATTTATACACGTAATAAAATATCTTACACCTTATCATTTAGTTTAACCCCTATAACATGTTAATAAATTAACATTTCCTGTCTTGAAAAAAATTACCTTGCTAACAATTCCTTTTGATTAAAAATAAAATTTATCTCATTGCATAATTTTAATAAAAATAGAAAATAAGTGGAATCAACTTTATATTACCCATATTTGATATGTGATAATATTAATTTAATTATATGTTCATAAAACTCAATGAAAAACATTTTTAAGGATGTTAACATTTTTTAGAAGAAAATTTATTTTACACCAAAATAAAGTAGAATGTTGATTCCCCTAGAATTAATTGAATTTACATAAATATATGGAGACTTTTTTGAGGTTCCCATAAAACCAAAACTAATTTAAACCTTGTAAAATCATTATAATAAAATAATAACCAAAAATATTTTTATTTGAATAAAATTATTATTTATATTTTGAAAAATGTAAAATATATATTTGTATGCTAAAAATTAATATTTTAAATAATTAATATTATATTATAATTATTAGTTTTTAAAATTAATTTTTCTTATAATCATTCACAAACTTATTACATCATTATAATGTCATAAAAATTGAATTATTTTTAAAAATCAACATAATTCCCTATTCTCACAAAAAATCAAATATTTGAAAAAAATAAAAACAACGCATCAAAAGTTTATTTTAACATGATTTTATCCGAAAAATCCATTTAATATATTAAAAACCATAAATTTAAAAAATTTAAATTTTATGTGAATAAAAATACAAAATATTTAAATAATTCATTTATAAAAAAATAAAACATTAAACATCAATTTCTCTTAGTCTTATTTCATATCATTTTTTAATTTATTGTTTTTCAATATTTCATTTCATAAATTTTAGTATTACATATTATTATAATCATATATTAACTTTATTAATTTATTTTATGAATAAAAAAATATAATACTCATAATAAAAATGATATTCTAAAAAATATATTGTGTTACCTTCCAATAAATTTATCATCAATTCTAACTATATTATAATCAATAAATCAATGATTGTATAATTTTTTAAATATGTAGTTAAAATTATTTACCTACATTTAACACACTAAATATGATATATTTTCTATTAAATTAAATATATATATAAAAATATATCTGTAAACACACTATTTATATTTGACCCACAATTAATTTACTGGTATTTTGTATCCGTAAATAAAAATTCTTCATATTCTATTATTTCATTTTATTAATTATTATTTCATTTTCATTAATAAATATGAAATATTCATTCCATAAATGTACTATGTTTATCGTACATGTATAATTCAACAAAATATTTTAAAACAACCTCTTTATAATCATTTTAAATTTATTATATGAATGCTATACCATTTATTTAAATTAATTGAAAATCTATAAAAATTAACTATATAGTAATATATTTAATTTTCTATAATAGTAAACCATTATTCTATAATGTTCAATATCATGTGCATCAAAATATTTTTAATAAATCAAAATTCATTTAAAATAATATTTATTCAGATATATCAAGGTGTTATAAGGTTTTTCTCAATCCTACACTCATGTTATAATAATTACAAAAGTAAAATAAAATCATTAAGATTCCATGAAATAAGCTAATAGTCATTGAAGATGACCATGGATTACAAAATTCAAATCCTAGAAAGAAAGGATATTCCTATGCTATCACAACTCTAGTGATAGATTGTGAAAATTATATGGTGATTGTGACACTTGTTATGATTTTTCGAATTTTTTATGTCCTATTGCATTATCATTCTATAAATTATTTTATATTTTTCATGTTTACCAAAAATATTTAATCACTACCTCAAGAAAATCAGGATATATTATTAATGACAACACCATTTTGTGTAATCATTGTATCTGATGTCTATAACTCTTCCAAAACAATAATAATTAAAAAGAATCTTCCATAAAATATATTTATACTCCCTATCATAGAATAGAAATTTATATTATTCATGGATTGGATATCCTTTTATAAATTTTACAACAAAATTATATAGTTAAATTACATTAAATAACAAAAAAATCCACATATTCTATAGGAGTGAAAGTATAATTAATAATATCCTTTCAAAACTTATCATGTATAAGTATTAATTATTTATGAGGAAGAATATATTGCTCATATTACTATCATAAAATAATGAATTATCATTGATTAAATTAATATAATTTGGTAATATATTTATATGTTCCTTGTCATGCTTCTTATTCTACCTCCATATCGGGAGGTGGAGTTTCTAATAGAACATATAATAATAGCTTAATTTTTATGAAAGGAACTATATAGAGTAGACCCTATTGAAATCAAAGAGTTTCAGATGAAACTGAAAGATAATTTGGATAGGGGTATTATATACTTGGGTGCTTCTCTATAAGGTCCCTAATCCCCTTTTTCAATTGGAATGATAGGTTAATTAATCAATTCATTGATAAGTACGGTATATAAATTAGGAAAATAATGAACATGCGTCCACTAACATAGATTAATGACTTGTCAAATCAACTAAATAGGGATCATCACATCTCAAAGTTGTTTTTCCAACTAGGATAAAGAAAGTTTAATATGAACAAGGAGGACATTCGACAGACTACCACTTCAATAAGATAGGGAAACTATATGTTTATATTGATTTAATTTTGAATCGCTAACTATTTAGTAATATTTATGGATTTTATTAGTAGTTTATTCATTGTTGAAAAAATTAATATATAGTTTTATTTATATAATATATACTGATATAGAAAAATAATTAAGAATTTGAAGTGCCTTTTATTATTGTGTTAAAAACATTATTAATGTATAAGTATTACATAAATAATAGAAAACAAGAATTACTAAATAAGAAATATTAATTCTTTGTGAATGTAATCACATGTAAGAGGATATTTGTTTATCTATAATAGAAAAGGGTGAAAAGTGATCATACAAGAAAACATTTCTATAATAATGATAAAAAAATTCGTTAGATAGGTTATGTACTATCAAATGTTTTTAATAAACTTCTCAAGATTAACATTCTAACTAACAAAAATCACTCTAAAAAGAGTATTGTCTTTCTGTATATATGAATATGAATAAATAATCAATGAGATGAAAATGTGGTACATTCATAACATACACTCACAATAAAACAAATCTAGAATGGTTTATGATATATTATGATTCTTCAAATAAGATATTTGGTTTTATACTCATTTAAAATGATGAAGGGGTTTTCATTGACATACGGAAATTTTTGGTTCCTAATTCTGATGGTTTTTTGATAGTGCCTCACTGCACGTGTTTTTGTACACCGACATGCATTGTTACCTCACATTCCTTCATTTCAAAGGTGGGTGTCATTAGTCACTTCTTTTGTGATGTATTCTCCTTGATTGAAATGGGATGATGGGATGTATGTTCCTCCTTACATGGATTCCTCCTCATAATTCATTAGCTAATCTGGGTCTCCCTCTAAGATTAGGACGACTTTCTGAAACTCGTTCCCAATGCCTTCTCTTTATGAATGGTGGTTAATTATGCTACTTCTATATATAATTTTCATGGATATTGATATTGAATAAACCTTCAGTTGAGATATTAGTCATGTTGGGTATCACTGGCATGTTCAGACATTAGAACATTAGTAACATGTATTCTTTCCCATAAGAGGGATTCCTATACACAAATATCAATCCTTCCCATGTCGATCATAGTGTATCTTACTCTAAATTTAGATATAGAATGGTTTTCCTCAAGTATCCATTGTTTAACATAATGTACGTCAGGATTTTAACGTCTTATGGAGATAGAGTGGAATGATTAGGATTCCCCATTGGTGAGGATTAATAAGGAGCATCCCTAGGAGGGACTACCTAGAATGATTACTGATGGATGGATCAAAACAACTAGTTGGGGTGGATCCCGGAGGTATTTCCAAAACATAGAATATGTCACACTATGAAGGCCGATAAGGACACCTCTAGGGGTGGATCAAGGAGGTGAACCCCAAATATGGGAACATCAATTTTTAATATTGGTTGGGATTTAACCTCAAGGAGGCAGCCTACGTACCCTATTTAGAATCAGGGATCAAAACCCATGTAGTTCAATAGGGTATGTTTTGGGGGATTGCACACAGTTATCTTCCCTTTGAAAAATGATTTATCTTGGTTTGATGATGAATGGGGTGGGTATTATGCATGGTTAGATTCTCGGGTGCTACTAGGATCAACAATTATGTGCAAGGATTGTAATGATCTCACCGGGATGTGGTGTCTCGGGTACACCCCATGATGGTTAGAGATGATTGGGAGAATGAGGTGTATGAAATGAATGAAGTGGGTGTTTGTGTTGTGTTGGGTTAAAAACATATGGAGGCTTCTTATGTATCCTAGGTTATTAGTAATCAACGTCCACATAGTTCTGGATAGGAATTTGAGATTACACCTAAGGAGAATGTCTTTCTAGTAGGGTCATATGCATAATAACTGACCATTGGGGGACATGTGATTGGGGATTACCATTATGAATGACC
Source organism: Viscum album (assembly GCA_963277665.1). Classification (NCBI taxonomy): domain Eukaryota; kingdom Viridiplantae; phylum Streptophyta; class Magnoliopsida; order Santalales; family Viscaceae; genus Viscum; species Viscum album. Next base: position 1,859,500,487 of record OY728133.1, on the reverse strand, counting down.
CATGAATGGAGTTTAAAAGGATGATGCAGATTATGTATAAGTGCTTCCCATCAAGAGGTGGATGTCACAGTCATTAAAAACCTCTAATACCATGTGATTCATGCTTGGTGTGGAAAAAAGAGGATGCATTAGAACTGATGGTCATGTTAAGAATGATGCATCAGTGAGAGATGGTGTGAATATTATTCATTATAGCTACCCGAGGCATATCTCATTTCACATGAATAGGATATCATTTACTATATGGATGATCTCACACCCATGGAGATGAGTGGGCATGGAAAATGCTCGAGCCGAGGCACCACATGTGCATTGCATGCGGTGAGACTACATTTTATTATCATGTGTTGAGGAAGACGACACTGGGAAATTTAACACCATGTAGCATGGATGGAGGGGACTCACTCATTACCCATTAGGCTTATATAATGGATTCTCCCCAACCCTTGTGAAAGTTAAGGTATCATAAATTCTAGGATGAAATGCTATTGAGTAATTTCCAATCATGGGGTCCATGTTAGAGTAGTTATGCTGAAAAGAAAATTCCATTAGTGTGCCTATGCTGAAAAGAAATAGGTAAAAAAGAATATTAGTCCACACATGGAGAGTTGACCATAATAAAGGGTAGTCCATGTCACATTCGGGCATCAAGTTCATATTAATTAATCCTGGATGGGAATGGATGATAAGGTAACTCAACCTTCCCGAAGGGGATTCTACTGCACAATGAGAAAATGGTGATTCATAAGTGAAGGGCCTCATGAAGAATGGGACCCCAAAAAGGACTACATCTCGAAGCTCAAGTGATTATATTTGTAAAGGGTCTTTACCAAGGGGTGGGATTCACGAATGAGAGTGACCCCTATTCTGGATGATGTCTTGGCATAAGAATATTCCACTTTACAAAGGATAAATTCTCTATGAAGCCTTCTGTAACCCAAATGGTATTCATCCACTTCAAAAGGCATGATCCTTAATGAAAAGAATCCCTATAATGGGTAGAGGTTTTTAGGAACAAATGAAATGGGGTTATGAAATTCTCCTGTACATTGGAAGATTCTATTTCCATTTAGGTTTTTTGTGCTCGAGTAATTCATGAATTATGAGATTGTAAGTCGAAAGGTTGGAGTAAATATACATTTTAGGTGGAATGATTCGGTTATTTCTAGGCCAATGATCTCACTATATCTGAAAGCACACTTCAAAGGGATGCGGCTCTATCCTACTCACAGATACGTCCATTAACTACCATAGTGAGGTCGTAGAGGGCATCGTTCTCATGTGAGTTCCTTCAAAAATCTGTGAGGTCTTGTTGGTGATGGATCTCCATCAAGATAATCCATAAGGTAGACATTTAAGATAATTTTTGGCCCTTCTGAGCAAGGATTTCATCCCGACCGGTTGTTTCCTCTATCCACTTTCCTTAGGGAACATATTTTGGCACAATGAAATTCCCCCATCCCCTCAGAATGGGAGTCGATAGAAATGGTGAGTTCTATTATGAGATAGAATCACCCAAAAAATACATTTGGTCAAGAACCAGGATCACAATTCAAATCTCAAGTTTCACATGGATGTAGTGGATGTCATGAACCGTGTTTGGATGCATGCATATAAATGGAACATAGGGGGACAATATCCATATTGGATCTTCCCAAACACTTTTCCTAATCTCTCTTTTATTGAAGCTCTTTCTCCCCATGAATTCCTCTTTTTGAAATTGTTTTCTAGGACCCTTTCTCTACAAACACTTCTTAGAAAACCATGAATTGTGTTCTATAGGTTCTTCGTGAAAGGTACATGGAAATAAGTATCTCCGCGATATAGTTCTCCGTCAAATAGCCTTGTGAATGACCTCTACAAACGATATTACAAAATCAATCGCATCCTGGGTCTAATTTCCGCTGATGAAGATTCTTGAGATATCCTTACATATGTTTTGGGAAGAGATGAAATGGAGAATAACATCATGATCAAATAGTATGTATGGATCCACTCTAATCATGAATTTATTTTGGTTCTCCTTTTAGAAACAGAAAAGTAATATCCCCTCTGAAAGAGGTTACCTTTCTGTGGATTTGGTCTGAGGGAGGATTACTTCATCCCACCATCCAATAAGCAAGAATAGTCTTACTAGTTTGTAGGTACTCTAGAAAAGTACAAGTGGTGGACGGATTCCTATTTTAATATCTGGAAGGATCACTCTCCCATTGCAGTAGTCTATCTCGACAACCATGCCAACAATATTTATGGTAGGGCACTACAGGCTAAGGAATTTTCACTATAATATAATATAATCATCATGGAGGGCCTTGAAAATCAATAGAAGGGGTGGACCAATGACTAGGACCTATGTGAAGTTGAAAACATCACAGATGAGTGGGTCTAAGCGTACATTGAATTCGCGTATTATTCTATGATCATGTATAATTAATGTGAGTAGGCCTCTAAGACATAGCATTGGCTTCCCAATTCCAAGTCTACCAACAACGGGAGATTATGATCGAGCATCTGAGAAGATGGTCTTTAAAGTCCAAAAAATTCCATTTCCATCAAGGGGAGTATAGAATCAGCCTATGGGACATCCATCACATCTTTAGAATCCTAATTTTGGGGGTCATGCAAGAACATTTCCTCCTCACATAGAATGCATGGGAGGATTAAGAGAAAATTCCATGTCGAGAAAATGTGATTCTAGATTTAGTACTAGGATCTACTAAAGAAAAGTAGTGGACAAGGGATGTCCACTTCATGTAGTGGTTCATCTACTTCTTTAAATTCTTGGTGGAGGATCCTACTAAGGGGGAAGAGGCATCCATGAATTTGTCAGCAAGGCCCCACACCTACAAAAGAGGATCCTAGAAAGGAAATAATTGATCTTACTTGTGTATACTTGAGGATATTCAATGGAATCTGTGGTGGTACAACATCAAGATGGATCCAAAATCCATAGTTTGTACGGTCGAGTTGATTGTGAAACTCAAATGCGAGTGGATGTTTCCGGTGAGGAATTCATGTATGGGGGTGTGTTAGAGAATATTTATCACAATAGAGATGCTAGAAATAGGGAAGAAAGTCAATCATCGGATCCTGATGCTGAGGAAACTGTACGAAGTGCTCGAACATATCATCCAGGGAAAGAAGTCGCATCGTACCAGTGAACCACTCAACATTTTATATGTCTAGAGGATGCAGTCATGGGAGGATATGAATACCTAAATTGCATATTCCCTCCCAAGATGAGCATTTATCCAGTGATCCTTAACATCATGGACAGTTTCCCATTTAAGTTAGGATTGGAGGAAGTGTCGAGATAAGTCAGGTGAGAAAATTAGTTCACGTTCTACCTATTCCCTATGCTAATGAGGGTAATAACTGATGAAAGCATAGGAGATGAAGAGATGTGATCTTATCTCTTAAGAATTCTAGGCAAAGTCCTTGTGGCATGGGTGGACTACAAGTTGATCTACAAATTATACAACCTGTACTGATTTTTGAGTTTGTTTAGGAGTCTTCATAGGCTTACTACAAAAGTATACCAAGGACTACATCATGATTATATCATGTCTGTGCTGATGCATATTTGGTTCATGTTTGCGCATAAATATAGAAAGATGTGGAATGAGCTTCCACAATCCATTGTTGCATATAGACTAGTCCATGTGCACGTGAAAAGATGAGTCGATGTCTACATGGGAGAAACATTGAGGTAGAAGCCTATTCGTGCCAATTAGGGTGTGGAATATCTACCTTGATGATGATTCCAAATGGTGTAAAGAGAGATTCGTAGGGTTCGGGCTGCCACACATCATGGGGATGGAGCTGTAGCAATGGATCCAACATGTCAAGAACCTACTCTAGCCATTGATGAATGAAAAGGAGCAGTATAACCAAACATGGTGATCCTGGTCTATAATACATGGGGAGAATGGTAAATAGTGATTTGTTCCATAGGATGTCTTACTATGCTCCTGGGAAATGTCTATGTGGTGTATACATTCCTGACAATGTTGTTTTACCTGACTCTTGGAAGGCCTCGGATTTCACTAGACAGTTCCCTAACACCTAAAGGGTATGGTACCATCTAAATGTGCATTTGATACATATTACTAGGATTATCTATGATGGTCACTTCTTCCTCATTTCATAGGCATAAGGAACACAATTTATGGAAGAATTGGAGGACCTGGTGCAATCTTAGGTTATTGTGCGTCTAATGATAGATTGGGTGAGGGTGCTGCTAGTCATGACCTCTCCTCCGAATCGTTCAACAGGTGGGATGGAAGAGAGCTATCCCTTTCTTAATGAATCAGATGGATCCTATGGGGAATATAAAAATTAAGGTATCCCCCTAAAGAGTTATGATATTAGAGACTCCACGGAGTAATTCTCCAAAGCACTCAACGTGAGATTCAACTCATTCTACTATTTCATTAGTTCCTCATAATTTTTCTAGACTCACTGACTGAAATATGATTCATGTATGATGAACTTTTGAAAGATACCCATACTGATGGGGATGAATGTATAACTACAAGTGCAGAGAACCAATCTTTATGATCTATGTCTGTGTAAAAAATGGTTGCAGGGCCAATTGGATTCAAGGAGGGTAGGACATCCACCACAAAATCCATGGGGCCTTAAATCATATATGGGGTTGATGCCATGGAATCCAAAAATGACAACCTGAGAGTTTAATATGCTTCCACATGTCTTTTATAAGTTTTTTATCGTACAGAGCCCTATGTTTTATTGCATTATCGTGTTGACTGACATGTTTCTTATCTGAATAGTGTTTGGGGTAGCGGGTGATATACTATGAGAAAAGACTGGGGGATCCATCATCTCTTTCTTTATAATATAGGTAGTCCTTGATAATACAACCATTAAATCTAAATATGTCTTGGCCTCTGGTAAATAGTCAATTGTGGTTTCGGGTGACACCACTGGTGGGACAGTACATAGGGATGAAATGGAAAAAAATGTCGAGGTGGGGTCATGTGAATATTATTGACCTCACTACATATAGATCTCCCCATATGAGATAATACTAGAGGAAAATACATTTTCCAAACTATGGGATTCATTTTTAGAGTAAAAACTTTTGGACCCTAAAGAACTGGAGGACTCTGATTCTGACATGGTTGAGGAGATCTGCATCATCTGCTATCAACCACGGAAGTGAATCAAGCATTTAATTGAGACCCCATATGCATAATGGGAGATCCCAATGGGGTCACATCACTATTGGTTGTGCTTTCGATGTTCCAAAGGGATGGATGCTCGCAATTTCCAAGAAAAAATTATATGACTGTATTTCTGAGAAGATGCAGGAATGTTGTCAACTCAAGGATGCTTCTTGTTTCCAGGAAAAGTCCACCATCATGAAAAATATTCATGGGATGAAAAGGATATATAGAACATGGAGTAATATTTGAATGATAATTCCTTCTTATTTACCACTCAATCATAACTTGCCATATGATTGTGGGGCCCATCACCAGAAGCCCAATTACAGCTAAGACATGCATCAAATTGAGTGGTTGATCTCCATGACAAACTAGACCGGGAACAGATCAGGGTTGTTGAACTCTAGTTGAAAGAAGATGAAGAAGAAATGGATCATAGAATGAATCAACAGACCCTGGATACCATGTGCAAAATGATGGCAGAGCTGACGAAATCTATTCAAGGGGTGGAACCATATGGTTATCCTTCCATAACTCATGAGAGGCTTCAATAGGTGTATGTCCCTATTATTTCCACAACCATTTCCTAATTTGAAACATGTGTGTATAGAAACATTATTTAACCTATTTAATTATCTCACTTTAATCATATTTTTGAAACAACTATTGAACAATCCCTAAGATCTAGTGGGTCAATCAAGGTGTGAGAAATAAGTGATGAACACATAACCATTGAATTTATATGAGAGTATCATACATTAATCAAACTCCTAGGGTTATCTACTTTTGGATGTGTACCTGGAGTGTTCTAGATGAAAGAGGATTTGGCTGAATAGTATGGATCTTGGGACAACCAACCCACTTCTCCAAATGTGTGTTAGTGTCCTAACTAGACAATGTTAGGGGTGTTAGAATTGACCTGAACAAAGGGTGATGGGAAGCATGAATCATGATACACAAAATCTGAAATACAATGAGAGTGACATCATGATATAGGATAATATTGGACCATTTTGATTGAAACATCATCCATATCATTATTCTGGGGTGAGAACTAAAACCGGGGAGGGTCAACCACTGATCATGTTAGAAAACATGAGACCTTTCTCAAAATGTCGTCTAAAGTTGTCAAGAACATTGTCTTAGGATATTAGGTGAGCCTTGTCTAGACACCATTCCATTATTGGGTCCCATCAGACGTGTAATAGGATGAGGATACAACTAAGGAGAATGTGAAGCATGGATTAGAGTGATGGAATGTTAAAATGGATTCTAAAACTATTGAATTTATGCAACTGTGCCTTAGAAAACATTTGGATAAGTGTCCTGGTCTGACCAAAGATCAAACTTATCCTATAGGGGAGAATTACATCAGATTCCGAGTGATAGAAGGAGGTGATAATAATGAGACATATGACCAACACTAAGGGAGAGGACCTCTTATGTGAGGCCATGGGATGACATGAAGTTTTACATTATGTGACTCAGGATGATGAAAATATAGTTTTACTTTATATGGTGAGGATGATGCTTGGTATAGTTTAATGTCGTGTAATCAAGATGAATCTAGTTGATTAACATCATGTGACAAGGACTTTGCACATAGTTTATGATAATAATTCCTTGACCCTAGCCAATATTTTATATTTATGTTGCATGGAAAAAGAATATCTACTTAGGGAATATTTGTATGACATTGATGGAATAAACCCAACATGAATGATCCAACGAGTCTTTCATACGATATAAGTATCAAGGAAAATACATGAAGGTGGATTCAAAAAATATGAATATGTGATGTGGTGGCAGGAAAACCCGAAGTGAATGAGGACCCTAGGGGCATAGTGCCACACCACATTTTTTCCATATAGGGTTCTTATTTTAAGGCCATAAAGTTCAGACCCAAGAAATCATGTATGACTCAATCACATTAGTTCACCCTACCATAACTCCTAATACCATGTGATTAATGCTTAGTGTAGGAATCAAGAAATTGAATAAGTTTTTGACCTGAAATGTGGGAGTTCACATTAGGGGTGATAACTAGGATTGAATCCCACAATGATACCAGAGTGTTAAAAAATGGTAAATCAAGACTTTCTAGGATTGGGTGAAAGGAAAACTAGTTTGTAATGGTAAATTATTCACCACATTCAAAACAAAGGGACCATAACCATTCCAGCTAAAAGTGGAGTGATTAAATGTGGGGTCAACTATGGACCTTGTTTGATAATAGTGGATCTTTCACTTAGTACTAAAGATCCTTTAGGGTGTTGGCCCAAGATGAGAGTTGAGCTAATGCATCATGAGACCGTCACTTTTAGGGGGTCTGTCTGGATTTGAATGATGATGGAAAACTAAAACCAAGAAGTACTCGAAGAGTATACCGAATGTATTAGAGTGCTCTTCAGACCTCCATTTGTAAATAGTTTAAGGTCATATTGCATGGACCATGGATAATAGTTGACGTCATGTTTCATGGACTATTGGAATATGTTCAGTCTTAGGGTATTCATAAAACATGTAGGAAGTAAAACCCGATGTCATTGAATCCAAGGAGGCTCACGTGTCACATACACACCATAATGTGAACAACATAAAATTTAAGGTCACAATTCTTAGACTATAAATGTGGCCAAATGGCCAAAAAGGATAATAATCATGTGACTGGGCCCAGTTTTAAAATGTATGGGCCTCGATATGTATCTCATAGGGATGGGAATAAATCCATACATAGTTCTAAAATAAGGTTTTTTGAGAGACCAACATTGGTTGGGGGAAATCCTCTCAAGAAAGGAATTTGATGAATCCAATGATTATCAAGGGTTATCATAAACTTATTTAGGGTGGGATCATAGTTTAAGATCATATGTTAAGGATGATACCTCTTAGTGTAAGGTTATAGAGCTTGGACCATGGGTGGGAATCAAAAAGGTTCTATGCAAAATGTGATGGCATAATAAACCAGATGTGAACAGAGTAAAGTGGTGTGGCTAGGCCCAAGGATGGAGAAATGGGCATAATTTTGTATCTTGTATAGATAGGAATCATTATACATGTAGTTCTTGATTGATGGAATAACAGATGACATGTTCCAAAAGAAATTTTCTCATAGGTGAGAATATCATGATATTGTGTCATTTTTTGTCATGTGGCCATGACGAATAGGGGGAAAGTGTTCCAAATGGGGGGGGGGGGTAAATGGTGTTACCACTATAAAATAATGATAACAAGGACCTAGGGTCCCACATTCAAGATATTACCAAGTAAAACATGCACACTAATTAAATTTTTTATTTTTGAACTATATGGAATAAAAATATTTTAATTTCATAAGGATTGGACCGATTGCAGATAGTTTATGGTCATGTTTATTGGATCATAGGATCTTAGTTTATGTCATAGAGTTTGGACCATGGAGGAAAATATATCCAAGTAAATGATTCAATGTGTTCGATTAATAAAACCTAACACGAATGAGGATCAAAGAGCACTACCCCCTACAAAACATTTTCAAGGAGAACCTACACCTAGTTTAATGTTAAGATGTTTGGAGTTGAGATACTAGTTTAAAGACATGTTACTAGGAAATAAAAATGTTTTTTAGTTTATCATCATGAAACTAGACCAATACATACTAGTTTAATGTCATGTTGCAGAGACAGATGATTGTGTAGGTTCTTTACATTATGTAACGTGTGATGAACTTGGCATTGGTCAGAGGACTGATATTCTCTCCATCCATAGTGAATGATATATGGTCCTTTCCATTTGGGATCGAACATTGGTGGATTCCTATAAGGTATCATCGACAACATTAGAGAAAGTATTGTTTTGACTTGAAGGATAGAGTAAAGATGCACTATCCTTTTAAATGATCTAAATATCTTGTTCTATTGCCTCTATATATTATGCAAGGCCCAATGACTGTTCTCTTTGAGGTATTATAGTTCATCTAGATGAACTAAATCCACATTTTATAACATTTTCTAATCATAGAATGCTATTTGGAGTGATGGTAACTGAATCTCAATGGCTTGGACTACATCAGTTCCATATACAAAGGAATATGTTGTTACCTAGGTGGAATTTTGAGTTTTTTCTGATAATCCTAATGGGTGATGGGGAGATTTTATGGCCAAATTTTCTTATTTTATCCCACTATCTTCTACAGAATGTTGGAGGGGGTTTTATTGAATGCATTGATTTGTCAATTTTCTTATGTATGGTATTGAGAAGTATGGTTGGACTTTATTTTTTACATAATGTACAACTTCTTCATCACAAATGAAAGGATGTTTGTGTCATTGTTAGTTAGAAGAGCATGGGGGGATTAGAATATATTGATGATGCTGGATATCACGAACTCAACAATGGACTGGGCCTTGATTTCCGTTAGTTGTATCGATTCTATTGACTTGTAAATGAAATTTTTTTCTTTTATAATAAACCTTCACTGATGATTTGTCACTTGTGGATATGGTCTAATGGTATCGAGTCCCCGAAGTGAAAAGGGATAAGAGTACTTGGTATTATAGAGCGGCTCTGGTGGTATATTAATGATGTTGGAATGGATCTTACAAGCGGGAACCCTCTTGGAAAACATGATACTAGCACAGAACATGGGGGGGCCATAAGTATCCATGTAACAACCCGAGGTTTTCTAAAAATAAATTGAAAATGCTTGAATTTTTTTTAATGTATATATTTATAAGTATCCTTTAAATATAATTTTATTTCTTCTATGTTTTGAATTTCAAGAAACTGTCATCTACAATTGTGTTCAGTATGTTATTTAGAGTCTGATGAAACAAACATTTTCTTTTGGTGAATAGTAACATGCCCTTATGAATAGTAATATGAATAGTAATTTGACCTCATGAATGGTAAATAATAATATTATTTTATTTTCCCAAGGAAATAGGATAATGGGATCTTAATTAATTTTCCAATGTCACATAAAACTAATTGCACTTCAATATTGTTATTTTTCGAATTAACTGTGACCTTATTTAAAAATTAAATTAATAATATTTAGAAAATTATTTTTGAAAAATGGAGTTCATTTTTGAATTCTACACATCGAAAAATGGTTGGGGTATATTTTTGGTATTTTTCTGAAACTCTTGAATTTTCAGTGAATAGTGAAATACGATAAAATACCGTATAATCAATTTATCAGTAAAAATGCACTATTTATGACATCACAAGTGATGCAAGGCCAATTTATTCGAACTCACATGATATTTTAACTATTTAGGTCCACTTTATTTGAGATTATTTATAGTCTTGATAAAAATATTATAATAAGAATTAAAATAATCTTAAATACCTCCCCTCCTCCACTATAAATATCACCCTCACTCCCCTCTTCCTCCCACACCACTCAAGCCTTGAGAATTGTCTAATTTCTGAAACATTCCTCCCCAATCTTCTTCCCCACGACCTAGAGCTACTGGTCTCACCAAAAGACCAAAATCAAAGCCCTTAAGAAGGATCTCAAGGAGAAGAGATCAAGAGGTAAACAGCTTCTTTTATTTTCTTTCTTTTCTTTCGTTTTTTGTTATTCTCTTCCTTTCCCTTTGTCTTGTGTTATGATATTTCATTAAATATTCCCCCCTTACTGTCCATATCTTGTATGAATTATGATATATTCCATTTCTCTGATCAATCTTGTTTTTATGAAATTTTACGAGACGTCGTTAGGCTGCCGAATTTTCGTGAGAAATTTCTCATGATTTTCTTTTATTTGATGATTCTTTTTTCTTCTTTCCTTGATCCCTCTTATCCAAGGGGCAGGAAATATCCATAATCATGTATAATCATAATGTTCTCATGATTATGGAAAATTCCTCATCATTATTCTTCTCCTCTTCCACTAATCTAAAGAATCAAAAAACATTGTCCATTTGTGTCGAATTACCGACATCGTGGATGATATATTTTCAATATCCATTAATTCTTTAAATTCTGGTCATGAAACCATTTATATGGTTGAACCAGGTTATCATATATGTTTTATGACTCATATAAGGTTCTGGAATTCTTTTTTACTCATGTTTCATATTTAAAAGACAAAAAGAGGTTGTTATTATCAAAGAACCACTTAAATGATCTAAACGAAAATCAATAATGTTTTATCTAATGAATCATCCTCATTTAAAGAATCAAAGTGATAAATGGTATAATTTATGGTACTGGAAATATGTAAATACCAATCGATTCCAATTCTAGAGTTTCACTTCCAATCAACAAGAACGATTCATCATGAACCGATCGTGGAAAACATAAAAGAACTCACCCAAAATAATGCAAGGAACAAAATACTAACAATTAAGGGGTGAAATGAGGTTATGCAATGGCCATATAAGATGTTATAAACATGAAAAAGTTTTCTTAAAATACATATAATAGTCTTTTAAACATTATACAGGCGGTTTTAACAAGTTTTAAGTAAGACAAGTTTAAGGTAAGGGAATTCTTAACCCGATTACCATTCTTTGTGTTAACCTTCTTATTTATTACTTATGTGCTATTTAAATTGTTTGTGTGATGGGTTCTGTTTATATTATGTTTCATTATGTGTATTTATAGAGTATATACATATTCCATCTACTCTATTAAGTCTCACTTCAAGTATATGATGTTTATAAGGGACTTTTCTTCTAAAATCCCCTTTTAAAATTCTGTTTTACAATATTCAAAAGCAAAGTTTTTAAGCTATGATTTATGTTGTATGATTATGTTTGGGTTATTGGGAATTGTTTATGATGAAGGATGGGACCTATATTTCCCTCCAATGCATTGGGTATGAGTAAGTTGGAGGTCGACCGTATGGTTACTCCAAGTGTAACTGCGATGGTTACACAAAGTAAGGTAGCCGTGAGGGTTACAAATTTTAAGGTAGCCAAGATGGTTACAAGATTATGTAAGTAATGCCTAAGATACCTTTATGATTATATTTATGTTTTTTTGGATCTTTAGTAAATCTCATGTTACACGAATTAAGTATTTATGGGTGGAAAGCTTGTCTTTGGAAAATGTTTTCATACGTTATGAGTATTCATGGACTAAAGTGATTTTTCCTTCTTTTTCATACCTTACTGAGATTTTGTTCTCATCCCATGGTTTTAAATGATTTTTCATAGGTTAATCAATGAGTAATACAAAGAAGGAAGACATGTTAAGTGTTGAAGAATTTTCATGGAGTCTTGTTTTATGTTTTAATGCTTTATATTCTGAGAAAAATGGAAACTGATTTTATGGTATCCACTATGTCACAAAGTGTAATGTTATGAATGTTTTGTCTTAATTCTCTAAACCAATAAACTTGAAAAGATCCTCAATGTAAAAGGATGTTTTTTCTTGAATAAATTCAAGATTATGTATGTAACAAGTGTGGGTCTTTATAGTTGGTATCAGAGGATGGTTTAGATAACTTTAGCGGTTAGGGTGATGTTAATAGAATACCATAAATGATTTTCACTCTATTATTAATTTTTTATAGAATTTAAATATTACCATGTTTCTTCATCTAGGAAATTTTTGTTCAGAATGGTTGTCCGTAGAAGGAACAGGGATGCTGAAGAGGAGCATGAAAAACATTTAAGTGTTGTTTTTCAAACTTTATAAGAAAAGAAACTATATAGAAAATTCAGAAATTGTGATTTTTGGGTGCAACTGATTTCTTTTCTTAGGCACATTGTAAATAAGGATGGAATAATAGTTGATCCTGCAAAAACAAAAGTAGTTGATGAATGGACAAGACCCAAAAATTTTATAGAGATTCGTAGTTTTCTGGTCTTAGGAAGTTATTACCGATGGTTTATAAAGAACTTTGCACGGTTATCTAGCCCGATAACCATGTTAACACGGAAAGTGGTTAAGTTTTTTTGGAAAGAGGAATGTGATGTTTTTTTTCAGGAACCGAAGAAGTGATTTGGGAATTCTTCAGTTTTGGACTTACCTTCCCGGAATGGTGAGTTTTTCATCTACAGTGATGCTTCGTTGAAGGGACTTGGTTGTGTTTTGATGCAGAATGATTAGGTAATTGCCTATTCTTCAAGAAAACATAAACCTCATGAGGTAAATTATCCCACATATGATTTCGAATTAGAAGTTGTGGTTTTTGCTTTGAAAAAATGGAGGCATCATCAATACTGAACAAAATGCCAAATATATAATGACCATAAAATTATAAAGTATATATTCACATAGTAGGAATTAAACATGAGGTAGATAAGATGGCTAGAACCGATAAAGGATTATGACTACACGATCAATTACCATCCTGGAAAAGCAAACAAAGTAGCAGATTCCTTAAGTCGAAAACATCATGCATCATTAACCATGCTACATTTGGAACATGATCCCTTTATTAATGATTTGATGAATTTTGGATTGGAAGTTGTCGGTGCAGGGAATACGTCTCTTTTGTTTCAGGTTTCAGCATAGTCTTCGTTGTCATAAAGAATTATGAAAGCGAAGATGGAAGAACGTGAGCTACAGAAAAAGGTAGAATTGGTTAAAATGGGTAAGTTGACAGAATTTAATCTCGATAAAGATTGTGTTTTAGGATTTGGAAAAAGGTTGTGTGTGCCTTGTGATTCCCAGTTGAAGAAATAATTATTGTGTGAAGATCATAGTTCTCCAATTTCTGTTCATCCTGTAAGTACTAATATATACAGAGACCTTTGAGAGTGTTATTAGTGGAATGGGATGAAAAGAGATATTGCTAATTTTACAATGAAATGTTTGACATGTTAGCAGGTTAAAGCAGAGTGGCAGTTACCGAAGGGGATTCTTCAGCCTTTTCCAGTGCCATAGTGGAAATCGGAGAATATATCCACGGATTTTGTGGTGGGACTACCTAAGACTTCTCGAGGTAACAATGCGATTTTGGTTATTGTTGATCGGCTAACAAAGTCTGCACATTTTCTTTCAATTCGAGATACAATGAATTTGGATCAGCATTCTCGATTGTACCTCAAGGAGATTTTCAGGTTACATGGAGTTCCTTTTTCCATTGTGTCTGACCAAGATCCCTGGTTCACTTCTAAATTTTGGAAGGGACTTTAGAAGTCATTGGGCACAGAGGTGAATTTCAGTACAGCTTTTCATCCTCAATCAGATGGGTATTCAGAACGAACGATTCAACCTTTGGAGGATATGATTTGAGATTGTTAAATGGACTATCACGGAAGTTGGGATCATCATCTTTCTTTTGTTGAGTTTTCTTATAATAACAGTTTCCATTCCAGTATTCAGATGGAACCTTTTGAGGACATGTATGGAAAGCGGCGTCAGACTCCTGCGTTTTGGGGTGAATTCAGTGAAAGAAAGTTGATGGGGCTAGAATTAGTAGAAGAAGTGGCTGAGAAAGTGAGGATGATCCAGCAACACATGAGGACAGCTCCGAGCAGGAAAAAAAGTTATGCAGATAACAAAAGGAAAGACTTATCGTTCGAGTTAGGTGACCATGTTTTCCTTAAAATCTCTCCTTGGAAAAGTGTGATGTGTTTTGGTAATAAAGGGAAACTAAGTCCACGGTTCATCGGTCCTTTTGAAATCTTGGATAATGTTGGAACACTTGCATACCGCGTAACTTTTCCTCCGATCTTGTTTCAGGTACACAATGTTTTTCAGGTTTTGATGTTGAGAAAGTATGTTCCAGATTCATCACATGTCTTGAGGCCAGAAGCAGTTCAGCTGGCATAAAACCTTTTTTATGATGAAAATCCAGTTCAGATTCTTGATCGAAGAGAACATGTATTGCAAAATAAGGTAATCCACCAGGTAAAGGTTTTGTGGAGAAACCACATGGTTGAAGAAGCAACATGGGGGTCTCAAAATGCTATGAGGGAAAAATACCCTCATTTGTTTAATATGTAAATAAAATTGCGAGGATGCAATTTTAAGAAGGTGGGGATAATGTAACATCCCAAGGTTTTCTAAAAATGAATTGAAAATTCTTGAAATTTTGTTTATGGTATATATTTATAAGTATCCTTTAAAAATAATTTTATTTCTTCTATGTTTTGAATTTTAAGAAACTGTCATCTACAATTGTGTTCAGTATGTTATTTAGAGTCTGATGAAACAAACTTGTGTTTTTTGTGAATAGTATCATGCCCTTATGAATAGTAATATGACTTCATGAATAGTAAATAATATTATTATTTTATTTTCCCAAGGAAATGGGATAATGGGATCTTAATTAATTTTCCAATGTCACATAAAACTAATTGCACTTCAATATTGTTATTTTTAGAATTAACTGTGAGCTTATCTAAAAATTAAATTAATAATATTTAGAAAATTATTTTTGAAAAATGGTGTTCATTTTTGAATTCTACACGTCAAAAAATGGTTGGGGTAAATTTTTTTTATTTTTTTGAAACTCTTGAATTTTCGGTGAATAGTGAAATACGATAAAATACCATATAATCAATTTATCAGTAAAAATGAACTATTTACGACATCATAAGTGATGAAAGGCCACTTGCTTTGAACTCACATGATATTTTCACTATTTAGGGCCACTTGATTTGAGATTATTCATAGTCTTGATAAAAATATTATAATTATAATTAAAATAATCTAAAATACCTCCCCTCCTCCACTATAAATATCACCCTCACCCCCCTCTTCCTCCCACACCTCTCAAGCCTTGAGAATTGTCTAATTTCTATCAAATTCCCTCCCCAGTTGTCTTCCCCACGTCCTAGAGTTGCTGGTCTCCCCAAAAGACCAAAATCAAATCCCTTAAGAAGGATCTCAAGGAGAAAAGATCAAGAGGTAAACAACATATTTTATTTTCATTCTTTTCTTTCATTTTTTGTTATTCTATTATTTTACCTTTGTCTTGTTTTGGGATATTTCATTAAATATTCCCCCCTTACTGTCCATATCTTGTATTAATGATGATGTTTTCCATTCCTCTGATCAATCATTTTTTTTATGAATTTTTAAGAGATGTCGTTAGGCTTCCGAATTTTCGTGAGAAATTTATCAAGATTTTCTTTTATTTCATGATTCGTTTTTCTTCTTTCCTCACTCCCTCTTATCCAAGGGGCACGAAATATCCAGAATCAATTATAATCATTATGTTCTCATGATTATGGAAAATACCTCATCATTATTCTTCTCCTCTTCCACTTTTTTAAAGAATCAAAAAACATTGTCCATTTGTGTCGAATTACGGACATCGTGGATAATGTATTTTCAATTTCCATTAATTCTTTAAAGTCTGGTCATGAAACCATTTATATGGTTTAATCAGGTTATAATATATGTTTTATGACTCATATAACGTTTTTTAATTCTTTTTTACTTATGTTTCAAATTTAAAAGACAAAAAGAGGATGTTATTATCAAAGAACCACTTAAATGATCTAAACGAACATCATTAATGTTTTATCTAATGAATCATCCTCATATAAAGAATAAAAGTGATAAATGGTATAATTTATGGTACTGGAAATATGTAAATAATAATCCATTCCAATTATGTAGTTTCACTTCCAATCAACAAGAACGATTCATCATGAACCGATCGTGGAAATCACAAAAGAACTCACCCAAAATAATGCAAGGAACAAAAAACTAACAATTAAGGGGTGAAATGAGGTTATAAAATGACCATATAGGATGTTATAAACATAAAAATGTTTCTGTAAAATACTAATAACACTCTTTTAAACATTATACAGGAGGTTTTAACAAGTTTGAAGTAAGACAAGCTTAATGTAAGGGAATTCATAACCCGATTTCAATTCTTTGGGTTAACCTTCTTCTTTATTATTTATGTGCTATTTAAATTGTTTGTGTGATGGGTTCTATTTATATTATTTTTAATTATGTGTATTTATTGAGTATATACATATTCCATCCACTCTATTAAGTCTCACTTCAAGTATATGATGTTTATAAGGGGCTTTTCTTCTAAAATCCCCTTTTCAAATTCTATTTTACAATATTCAAAAGCTAATATTTTAAGCTATGATTTATGTTGTGTGATTATGTTTGGGTTATTGGGAATTTTTTATGATGATGGGTGGGACCTATATTTTCCTCCAATGCATTGGGTATGAGTAAGTTGGAGGTCAACCATATGGTTACTCTAAGTGTAACTGTGATGGTTACACAAAGTAAGGTAGCCGTGAGGGTTACAAATTTTAAGGTATCCAAGATGGTTACAAGATTATTTAAGTAATTCCCTAAGATACATCTATGATTATATTTATGTTTTTTTGGATCTTGTGTAAATCTCATGTTACACGAAGTAAGTATTTATGGGTGGAAGGCATGTCTTTTGAAAATGTTTTCATACATTATGAGTATTCATGGATTAATGTGATTTTTCCTTCTTTTTCATACCTTACTGAGCTTTTGTGCTCATACCACGATTTTAAATGATTATTCACTGTTTAATATATGAGTAATACAAGAAAGGAAGACATGTTAAGTGTTAAAGAATTGTCAAGGAGTCTTGTTTTATGTTTTAATGTTTTATATTCTGAGAAAAATGGAAACTGATTTTATGGTATCCACTATGTAACAATGTGTAATGTTATGAATGTTTTGTCTTAATTCTCTAAATCTATATAATTGAAAATATCTTCAATGTAAAATGAATTTTTTTCTTGAATAAATTCAAGATTATGTATGTAACAAGTTCAGGTCTTTATAATCCCGGGCTATAGATCTAACGAGAGATCGTCAACCCTACATAATGAGAACCAACATACATGGCATGAAGTTTCAACATAACCTGGAGAATCTATCATCCTTTAATGATATAGAGAATAATTCCATCTAAATCATATTAAAAGATAATTTTTTCATGGTTGGGGCCACATTTGAGGGAGAACTACATTACGAACCAACAGACTCTCTCATTTTTGGCTGGATCTGATGGGATATTTCCATGCAGGATAAACATGGTGAAAGGGGTTGTCTAATCAGAGGTTTCTTCCACTATGTGTTGCAATGGAGGCCCTGATTTGGATGTACCAGTCTCCATGTGGTTTACTTACTAGTAGTCATCACTTTCTAGAGTGACGAGAGTGATGACCCTTTGATGTACCACATTGAAGAAGAGATTATCCTAGTTAGGCTTTTGAAGAGATGTGGTGAGACTTTATAAGTAATCTTCTAGACCACTCTTCGACTGGGGAAAATGAGTTACCTATTGCTGAGATCGGAACTAGGCCACCAATTGGTGAGTGCACTCCAACAAGGGAATAATCTATGGATTCTAGATAGTATAATCACCATCGACATGTTTGATGATTATCTCTGAGTCCCCATTCACATGAAGGTGTGGAATATAAATCTAGAGAGGCTTCACAAGATTAGTGCTATGATCCTTATACTCTTCCATGTTGTTGGTCTTCCCTTCTAATTGCGGGAATTAATATGGAAGGATATCCCATGTGGGTGTGATGAAGATAATCACTAGGATGACCCTATTGAGCATGGGATCATTGAGAATTATTCGGGTTGGGCTCCGAGAGGCACAATCAAAATGTATATTCCAACATGGAACATCTCGATCAACCGAGAGGGTGTCCTTGTCTAAAAAATCAAGATCTAGGGACTGCCCTGTGGGAGTTTGATGGGCAGCCATAATGTCTGCCAATGCTTAACCATTGATGACCTTCTTCCAGAAAAACATGATATCAGAATACTAAATAATCACTACCCAAAATACTAGTTTTACATTCAACATGGGTTCGTGTAGTATATACTTTAGCCGGTCTAAATTTTCCACCAACTGTATCTCGTGAAGCAGTAGATAGTGCTACAACTTTTGCACTGCAAAAGCCAGCGTACGATAACTCTTATAGATATGATATTATATGGACTCATTATTGATGAGAGTGAGACTGAGTTATTATAAACTAATAATTGTTACTTTATTGTTCTTTTGATGGAGAAAGGAGTTGAGGGATCACTCTAGGGTGGTCACATAGAGGACGAACAGCTTCCCAGAGATGGTTTGCATTACCACAAGAGGCTATAGTAGATACTTCTTGATCTGATCAAACATGATCTCAGGTTATTTGTACAACAAGAAAATGATATCTTTATTCATGAACCTGGAAAATGCCTTACACTTACCATCCAAAATCACAATGAATTAGAATATATAGGCTTAGTGGTCTAGAAGACCACATAGCTCCAAGATGTTGCTCAGATGAGTCATATGACTAATGTCATTGATCTTTTGTGGGTAAATCTTGATGTCTTTGTATTTGATGAAGAAGAAAATATAAATCCTTGAGGTAACCCAAATGGAACAAATCAATTGGTTAATATTTATTTTTTTATAGTGGAAGAAGCATGCCACATTCTCAAGATATCTAAGAGAGTTATCACATTGGTGGTGTTTGACCACCAAATCATCCATGTAGCATTAAACTGGCATCCTGAGGAATGGATTGAAAATTTGGTGTATTTATCACTAACATGTGTCTCTGTCATTCTTCAAATTGAAAGGCCTTACCTTATAGAATAATTTTTTATGGTGCCCTGAAGGATGTAGACTCTTGATCTTCAAGGACTATTCAGATTTTATTATACCCAGAATATCAATCCATGAAGAAGATATCCTAGAACTTGTTAGTGACATCGATTAATAGCTCTATCATAAGAAGTATAAAATAATCCTTAAGATATTAGTGTTCGAGATCCTATAATTCGATTCAGACTCAGATCTATACATTCTTCATCTTGATGAGAATAATGTGGGGTGGACACTTGCGATACAGAACATATTTGATGAAGCTAGCCTTGATGTGATTATAAAAATTGTATTATATCATGGAACTATGAGTAGTCTACAATTTTCTGGGAGTCTGGATAAACCCGCAATGTCTCACTAGGAGACAGAGATGGTGGACAATGACCTGAAGGTCTAATCCTCGCATTTTTTCATAGCTCCAAGTAATCTCAACACGATGCTACTTTAGGAACTTCATGTATTTATTTTGTTCCTCATTGAACATGGTTTCACTAATAAAAAATGTCCTTTGGTATGTCTCAGTTCTAATATTCACCTGAACCAACTAATTTACTGTGGTAGAGACTCCCCCTTCGAATGCGGGAGTAGTATCTTCCATATTCTTTTCTAAATATGAGTTGGTGTCATTAGTGGGAGTAGATGGCTCATCAAAACTAACTAATCCCAGAGTAATAATGGTGCCTATTTTGGAGGATGTAGAATACACACTGGGGATATTCTACTCTTCTGAAACTATGGTGACAGTAGTTGTCAACCTGATTCCATCAGACCTTTGACCTAGGGGTCCGTGCTTGATGTTAAAGCAGTGGTGGTGGGTCGACTAGTGTTAGGTCATCCCAGCTCGGTGGAACATGAAAGTCTAAAGTAGAGTCATAGCCATGGGGTGAACATCACTATACCTCACAGGGGTAGGGGTTCTTGTATCACCCAAGACTGACATTTGTAAGAGTACGAGTTAATCTTATGATGTTCCTTATACCTAGTGACATGACTCCCTTGTTCCCCAAAAATGTCAAAGAAGTTCACTTGGTCTGGAATTTTTCCCTAAAACCTATGCATCATCCATATTAATTCATCCTTTAGATCTATCAATAGGCTAGATACAATGGTAGTTTTCTTAACCTCATTGGATTGAACCAATTTTTCCATTATCTTGTAATAGTTGACATCTTGATAGTGATATTCACAAGAGTCAAAGAGAGATGCATTACAGTGGATCAATTCATATCAAATGTTGAGGTAGTACTTGAGGAATTGGTTATAATATGGGGAAACTATTGTGTGAAGGTGGATCTAGGGTCTACCCATAAATGCATTGTAGGTGGTATCATTTGAGATAGCCATGAATTTCATGCTTGAAACCAGGACATCGAACTCAGTATTCAAATAGATTATGTCACATAGACTCTGCTTAATCCAATCATTACCATATATCATTAGGTAATAAGGACTTTGGTATTATTTAGTCGGTCCCCTCATTCTGAGTTTCTGGGTTAGGATGAGACTAATCTCAGAACCTATGTCGACTAGAAAGCGGTATACATCCATACAATTGAACTATAAAGTGATGTACAATGGGAATATGTGCTTCTATACCTGTGATCCTTCATATTATCTAAAGAATGTGTTGATGGCTTGGAATTTTTATCACTCCACTTCCCCATTATAGAAGGCCTATACAACCTCTACCTCGATCTCAAATTGGACGGGGATCTTCAATGCCTTTACATAGGCCCCGTGCAGGTATTCTAAAAATCAAAGGGCCTTGAGGATCAAGACCTTTGTAGTAATGATATAAATATTTTTAATCACATCGTACTTCTATGCTAAATGAACGTTTCTTCTGGATGGAGGTTTACCTTTGGAAAGAGGCACGACAGGTGCTCCAGTATGACCCACCAAATTCTGGCTGGTGTTAGGAATGTTCAACTACTCATTAGAAAACCAACCAAAATCACTAATTCCTAACTGTCAGTTGGAAGAGACCTTACTATTGATGTACATAGTTGATAATGACATGGTCATATAAATTATTCCTTGTCATTTAACATGACCAGAGGTGGAGGTAGTGAATCTCAAAAAACAGGCTGAGAGGACTGCTTCTATTATGCTATGAGCTGAACCTTATATCTGGTGATTGTTTCATTCATGGTATGAGCATTCTAGTGATTGAAATATCCATGGTTTTTTTGATAATTTAGTCGATTAAGGAAATTTTTAGTTTCTTCCCGATACTCCTCTTCATTGGTTATCGTATAGGGATCCACCATCTTAATGGTATTCACATAAGCATACTCCTTCTCGTCATCGTAAAAGTCTTCCAATATTGGGCATACTCTGGGGGAAATTCCCATATCAAGAGGAATTAAATAACTGATATTATAGGATTTATTCGTCACTGGTGGGAAAATTTTCATTCCCTTTCATCTTCGAGACATAATCTTTTATTATTTAGATGGTTATGTAGTGGATTCAAAAGTGGCAGTCAGAGAAGGTTCAAGGACTTCAAGAGCATCAAGATGATCCAAACTGGCATGGATGACACCATGGGAATGAGAAATTTCCATATGGGGAAACTAGTTTTCATACATCCAAATCCCATTCCTGGAGGCCTACTACCATTCTCCAAAACGATTACTATCACTATGGAGGCTTAGAAGATACGCATGCTACATCTTCTAGGGAATGGCCTAATTAACAACATTAATATCCACTTGGTCCTATAGCTAGTACTTGGAAACATATAATTGCTTTATGGTATATCCCAAGATTTTGTGATAAGGTAATTAGTAAGGGAGATTTTTGAACTCATCCTCAAGGGGGTTCCTGCATTTTGAAATAATTAGAATCCATTTTTTAAGGCACTATAGAAATAATTGGGGACATAAGACTCATTAAAAGAGTAGGTATGATTTCTCATGTCTAAGAAGGGATATTTAGAATCCTAGACTTGATGAGGGGATAGATCCGGATTCCCTCTCACAGAAAGTGGTGAGGCTTGATGGGGTGGCGCTTGCTAATTCTGTGTTGGGAAATATTGAGCATGTGGCTCAACCTAAGGTTGTTTCCCTCTTTGAGGTTGTGAGTGAGGCTATACTAGTAGAAACTCTTGCATTATAGGGGTATTCATCTATTTTTTGGAAGTAATCTCTACTTTGTTGTCTGTTCTAGAAGGATTTGGATTATACAAAAAAATACCATATTATCTTTCTTCAAGGATTACTCTAGCCATTGATCCATGTAATAGAAATCCCAAAATCAAATGGGGATATTTTGAGTGATGAGGTATGGGACCAATTTATTTTTGAAATTCCCCATGCACATTGTTAGAAATTGATCTTGTTCTCGTGGAATATAATGTGAATACGTGAGTCTCTTTCACATGGAGAAAACGTCTATTACATGGTCATCTATCTATTGGTTTCACTAGAAGAGTTCATCAATACTTTTCTTTCATGGGTTGAAGATGTCCTATGAGATAAACTACCTTCGGAGCTCCTCACAACTATAAATGGACCCAATGGAAAATTGGTTGTACTAGATGAACACTAGCCCTTCCAATGAATCTACAAAACATTGGATCTTGGTGTCCTATTTCTACTCTGGAGTTCCCAACATGGGACCACACCTTCAAATGAAGTGGGCCAGATACTGTAGCGGTTCTCCCACCCCTATAAAGGTGATGAATGATGGATTCCAAAAATATGGTGGTTCTCTCATATCATCAACGCATTCCATATATGGATTTCCACAAGGTGGGATCGCCACATTCTATGTCTCAATGGACTTGAGGCATGCAGTGAGAGAAGTTATCATATATCTTTTGTGGGGGATCCTATCATGGCATGGATTCCTGACCACCAATACAATGACTAGCTCATTGATATGATAGGAAGGCTCAGGGTGTCATGGAGTAGGTAGTGGAGCTTCCTAATTAACCACTCAATCTAGATCCTAAAAAGGATTATCCCATTGGTACGGTGGATTCAGGGACACATATCATTCTCATTGGCTGTAAACTCTTGCCTATACCCTATTGAGATGCATGATATTTCCAAGATCAATGGCGGGAAGCTATCCAAGAAGGACTTGTTACTGACCCTCCTACCCTAGTGGAGGAGAGACATTATTTTGTTTAGGGGAACTATAATCCAGATTTACCGCATTAAGGAGTGCAATAAGGAGCTCATTAATGAGCCTATTATGATCTAAGATCTTTTAGAGTAGGGTGTCCATACCAGAGTTGAACTCCATCCTTTTCACAACATCAGACTGCTTAGAGGTAAGAGAGGTCCCAATATGATCTTTATCCTTATTGGTATTTTTACCAATGGGGAATGATGTGGAGGTATCTCTGAGGCTACCTACCTATCGTTGCTGACGAGTAAGGATATCTATAAGAGTTTCCACCAAATATTGTGTATTACTAGAAAGAAAGTACTCTTTTTCAAACCTAACTCTAGTGTCCACCTTCAGTTAATTAATATGAACCATATTCATCATGACTACAACCGATGACAAATCTTCAATATCATCAGAATCCAGCTACCATAGGAATGTACTGAAATAGAGAGTAGCTTACTTCCCCTATCTGTGTATCAACACATGTGGGGAATCCTCTTTAATAATTATGAGGAGCACTATAAAGATCTAAACACATATTTTTTAAAGGATCCAATGGTAATTTTGTGACATAGGATATATATACACTGGAATCCTGACCAACTCTATCATGTGGTACTATTGTTAAATGCATTCATAGTGCTATTTGCTCCTCGGATAGACCAACTGATGCTTCTACAGATGAAAGCACATCACCTAGATGGTCAAATGAAAACACATGATCTCATCATGGGTGAGTGACTCTAGAATGTCAAAGTTGGGTGTTTCAATGAGCCAAAGTACATCATAAAATTTATTGGAAACCATAGTGTCCAATGGAATTCCCTATTCATAATTAGTGTCCGACTCCTAGTTTCCCCATCCTTGATTAGTATTCGATGATAAGCTGTCATTGACACTAATGTGAATTGGTGTGGTAGTGGACTGAACATTGGAGAATCCACTATGTGGGACAAATGTTTTCTATGCATTAGGTCTTCTCCTGGAGGTGCTAAAATCTATATCATCATGTCGTTGTACAAATGATTACTTTTCACTAACTTGTGAGTGAGGGATGAAGTAGTCATCGATGGTTATGTAGGATTATTTACATATATCAAATACCATAATAACTATTTGTGATATCAGGTAGAGGTAGAGAATGAAACTGGATATGAAAAAGATGACTACACAACGAGACACTTGAAGGGAGCCGGATCTTCCACCTCTTGTACGTACGTGTGAGGGGATTTGGGGATCTTGTTCATCTGACCTCTCAAGATGGAAAATATCACCATCCAAGATCCTACCCCATACTACAATATAGATGAATTGGGTCAAGTTTCCTTAATTCAATCTCATTCAACATTGAAGTCTGAGAAGTGAATGAGATTGAAAAAGACCTGTCACTTCTCAGAGTTATTTCTTCAGTGGTTATGGTTCTATCTTATACACTGGGATGGTTAATAAAGGTAGTGTAATGCTTCGATATAGGGAGTAAATCTATGTTGGTTGGTTCTCGAGTGGGGATAAACTTTACTTGATCATGTTCGGATATGGGGGTGTCCTTGTATCAGTTGATTTTAGACCATGGAGGACCTCTTCATAGACTATTGTGAGATTGGGGAGGTCCTCTACTCTAGGTGTTGGCGTAGTAGAGTGGAAATATTCTCTGGTTGATAGAAAAATGTGTAGGACAAGCATTCTGACCAGTGGAAACAACATGAGGAGGGCCTCCATACTTGTCATTGGAAATATGAGTAGGACCTTTTCACTTGTCGAACTGGACACATGTAGGGCGTCCATGTGATTTGTCAATATACCAGGGAGTAAATATGAATTTTTTATTGGTGTGGGGATGAACTCTTCTTGATTTGGTGGAAACATGGGGACAACATTCATGTTGATGGCTGAGGTAGTTGGGAGGACCTCTATATTTGATGGTGATGAAGCGAGGAGGTCCTTCTCTTTGTTCAATGTTTATTTGGTGAGGAACTCTGCTTGATTTGGGAATGGCATTATGAGGACCTTCATGTTAATGCTTTTGGACATGGGTATGAATTCTATTTTGGGTAACATGGGCATGTGGAGGACCTTTGTGATTTATTTCAATGAAGTGGGGATGACCTCCACTTTGATCGAATATGGGGATATGGTGAGGACCTCTATGTCAGGCGACAGAGTGGGGAGGGACTCCACTCTAACCAGAGATACAATAAAGAGGACCTTCATACTGGATATCATTGTTATGGGTTATCACACATTTATTTTTTCTTTTACTAGTGACTAAAAGCATCAATATGATCTGTCGATGAGGCGGATGGGATCTCGACTCTACTCGGGAATTGATGGACCCCTTCTCTACAGTAGAAAGTGTTTGTTGGAGTGCACCGGTTGTGGTATGGGAAATTGAATCCATGGAAGATGACACCGCCTAATTTTCATTCTACTGAGATTACTATAGAAATTGGTATTAGGTCATTCGTACTAGGGCCGGTGGAGCATAGGTATAAACCACCTGGTTTTTGGCCTGATGGACCATGAATTGTGGGCATTGATGTGACCAAGTGGGAACTCTATTTGGCTGCTCTCGGGTAGTAGTCATAGTCGAGGTGACCCAGGATTCCCCTACCTCCTCGATGTAGGTGATTGAGTCATACTAATAGTCTAGTGATAGTTTCCCAAAGTAGTGGAATGTTAGACTGGGATTAGTGGCCCCCTGTTTGGCCCTTAGGGCAGTTGTATAAGTAAGGCATAAAATCTTCTAGGTCCCAGCAGGCCATGTCCATTATGGAAAGGACCACCACCTTATCATGCCAATGTATGAGTGTGTCTATCACCCTCCTATGGATGACTTGAAATGGTGCGATGAGGAGTGGGCACCCATTTTCCCTGGTCACATGTGACGTCATGATGGAGATGGGGTCATGCAGGATTTATACTTTGTTTTTCCTCCTACCCCTACATCTATGGGATGAGGCAATTGATTTTCTATAGATGGGATCTTCTAAGGAATAAAGATTCATCCATCAGTACAAATACATGGAAAGAGTTTCCCAATGACCCAGTGTCATCTAGTCTTCTATATATGGAGAGAGAGATCCATGCATACAATGTCACAAATTGGAATGCCCAACATTAACTACCCTAATTTCTAGTGAGTTCCATTCCAAAACCACTATTTGATTGTGGGGACCTGGTACTGGATAGTTGGATCTGGTTACATGATTATACACTATTTTATTGAACACTATTATTCCCCGTGTTGAGGATAAGAGTTTCTCACTAGGTTCACCATTTCCATTTCTGATGTTTTTTATGGGAATCCCGTAGTGTGTATTGTTATATGCTGATATGAATTGTTACCCCATATACCCACTTTCCAATGAACGAAAGCATCCATAACTACATTTTTTATGTCTTATCCTTGATCAAAATGGGATAATGGCATTCTTATTCTTCCATTTATGTATTCCACATCAAAATTTGATTCCTAATATGGGTCTCCCTCATAGATTACGATGTGTTCAGGAAACTCATTCCTAGTGACATCTCATTGTTGATGCAGATTAAATATGTTGCTTATTTCTAGACATTACAATGGTTCTTGACAAGGTAGAATACTTCCGTCAAGATAATAGTCAAATTTGATATTTTTTCCTTCTTTGGACTCCATAACATTGGTCACGTGTATTCTTCCTCATAACTGAGATTCTTGGGCATGGAACCCAAAGCATTCAATGTCAATCCTAGGGAATATTCTTACAAAGGAATGTTTTTCGAGGGTTTCCTTAGGAATCCCATTTTTAAGATGGTGTAGGTCATGAGTTTAACATCTTTCAAAGATGGAGTGGAATTATCAGAATTCCCCCATGGAGGTGGATCAATGAGGCATATCCCTATGAGGGACTACCTGGAAGGTTTACTGATTGATGGATCAAAACACCCAGTGAGGGTGGATCTAGAAGGTGAGTCCCACAAAAAGGAAGATTTCATAACGTGAAGGCTGATATAAACACCATTTGAGGTGGATCGGGTAGGATCACCCCTAGAATGGGAGCACCAAGGTTTACCATTGGTCGATATTGAACCTCATGGACGCATCCTAAATAACTAGTTATAATACAATGATCAAAACCCTATATTTTTAGAGGGTATGGTGTGAGGCATAAACATGGTCATTTTTTCTTTGAAAAATTATTTATCTTAGTTGGATGATGAATGAGGTGGGTCTTATGCATGGTTAGATTCAAAGGTGCTACTTGAAGTAGAAATGATGTGGGTGGAGTTTCATGATCTCACCTAGATGTGGGGGCCATGGTAGAGACTGTGATGGTTATTAGTGATTGGGTGAATGAGGGGTATGAAATTAATGAAGTGGATATTTGGGGAGTGTTGGGATCGAACCTGAAGGATGATTCCAACATATCCCATGTGGTTGGGAATCAATATCCACATTGTTCAGGATTTGAATTTGGGACATACACCTAAGGAGGATGCTCGTCTAGTTTGGGATTTCACTTTGAAGATTCCTATTGGGGGGAAATGTGATTGGAAATTCTGTGAAGGAATGACCCATAGATGAAGTGTGGAAGGTTGTCGAGGATTATTCACTAGAGCATCCCATCAAGAGGTGGATGTCATATACAATAGTAACCTCTAATTCCATGTAAGCCATTCTCATTGTGAGAAACAAAAGGATGGATTAGACAATATTGTCACGTCATGAAAGATGAGTCAGTAAGATATAGTGTGGGGCTTACACATAGAATCTTACCAAGGAATATATGATTCCATTTGAGGAGGATCTCATTCCATGTGAGGAATATCTCACTCCCACGGATAAGAGTGGCTATGGAAAATTATTGAGGTCGGGAACCCCATGTTAATTGCACGGGGTGAGGCTACAGTTTATCCTCATGTACAGAGGATGATTGTTCTAGGAAGTATTATGTAATATAGAATGGAAAGAGTGGACTCACCCCTTACCCATTGGGATTACAGAACTTATGTTCGCCACCCTTTGGGGAAGGTAAGGAATCAGTAATTCTAGAATGAAATGGTGTGGAGGAATGTGTAGTCACTATAAGCATGATAGAAAATCTATACTGAAAAGAAAAATACATTAGTGTACCTATACTTAAACTCAAGAGTTAAACAATAATATCTAGACACACATGGAGAGTGGTCCATAGGAAAATGATGTGTATGTCACATGAGGACTTGATGTGGAGGTGTACCAATCCTGGATAGACATAGAGGATGATGGAACTCACCCTTCATGTAGGGATGTGAGTAGAAGGGATCAAACATGGTGTGCAACAAGAGGAGGGTCTCGTGAAGAAGAGGACCTCATTAATGAGTACATCATGAATATCAAGTGCATCACTTTGGAAAAGGACTTTGTGAAGGACTGGGATTCATGAAACATAATGACCCCTACTAATGATGGTGTCCTAGCTTATGAATAGAGCACCTAGAGACAGTGTAATTATCCATAAAGCATCATGTAACTGAAAGGGTCTCCATACACAATGAAATTTGTGACCCATTGTAAAAGGAATCCCTAACTTAGTCTGGGGTATTTATGGACAAGGTAAAATGGGTTTCTCAATTCTCATTTACATTTGATGAATAATTTTCTTGTTGGGTTCATGATGCTCTAATGCTTCACGAATTGAAAGATTGGATGTGGAAGGGATTTGGTAACCTTCCCTTATAGGGGTAACAAGCCAGCTATTTAAGGGAACAAGGTTTTTCGTTTCTCAGAAGAATGTCATGATGCAAAATATATCACCACAAAGGGTCTTGACTTCATCAAACTCTCATAGTCATCTATCAACTGCATTTCCATGGTTATGGAGATCGTCATACTCATGGGAGTTTTGTCAGTGCACCGCACACTCACATTGGTGAAGGATCTTCAGGAAGCTACATCACAAGGTAGACCCTTTGTATGATTTTGGGTCCATATATGCTTGGATTCCATACTGACTAGTTATGTCCTCTCTCTTCATTCCCCGAGGCACATATTTCAGTGCAAATAGATCCTGAGAAAAATATCTAAAGGATGATCCGAAATTTGATATAATAATAATTTTACTATATAATTAAAGGTGTGATCTCTATGGATAATGTTTAAAATTTATATGAATCATAGAAACCTTAATTATATTTTTATATTAAAGGATCCCAACATATTCTTGTAGAGATCGTTTAAGTGGAAAAAATATTAAGCATTGTCACTATATTACCACAATGGAAAGTGGAATGATGTTACAGATAGTCAAAGTATAAATTATCTTACAACCTTATCTAAAATAAAGATTGAATGAGATAAAATCGTCTTATTCATACTATTAATTGACATAAAATCACAAAGTTTGGGGAAACATCAAATTGTTCCCAACTAATTTTTAAACCATAAATCCTAGAGAAGATTAAGTAAACATTAAGGGGTGATGTAGGGATATAAAATACGGAGGAATCATTTTGAATGTAGAAAACCCTATATTATAAAATTGATAAAGATAGGTTTATATGATTTTGTAAATGATTATATATACAATAAGAGTCTTATATAAATAATGTTTTATTAAATGATTCATATAACTCAATATTGTTGACCCACCCTAGGAGAAAAAGGATTTATATAAACCCTTGAGAGTGGTTCTTGGTAAAAATATAATGAATGGTATGGATGAATATATATCAAATTCCATGATATACACACAAGATATGGAATGTTGTTAGAAGTACAAGGGAATAATGAATATATTAACTATACTAAAATGAAAATAAGAGAACTCCAATGAAGATTTTATCATGGGTCTCTAGAATTCATTTAAATTGAATAATCATATATGTGTTTTGGTGGATCATCTTATAAATATTTCATTCAACATCACTACTCAAGTGGACTTATAAATTGATCAACATTCCTAGATAAAATATAGATAAGTGGAGAGTGTATATGGAATACAACAATTACTTATATATAATCAAGATACATTGATCACATAAGAGTTTCATAACATTATTCAACATGAATTAATCAAATAGATAATTTTTAATATATTATATTGATCATGTTACTGGACATTACATCCATCCAAATTACTTTTATAATCCATTATTTGCATAATATTAAAGGCTCAAAACTAAGGGAAGAATAAACATCAACAAAAGGGATTTACTTATCTATATATCACTAGAAATATTGAATAAATGGTCATTTATAAGAGGTAAGTCCATGAGTGAAGGTGAAATTTAAAATTAATGAAAAACTAGTATATAATTATGGATATATAAAACACTAACTAGGATATAAAATAGGGTCTATGAATCACATAGTTGAAGAAATATGAAAAAAACATCATTTTAAAATGGGTTTTCTTCCAATCATAGCCACACTAAAATGTTATTATCTCTATTAATAATCATTCAATATCATTGGGGAATATTTAACTATACTGAGTGTGAAAGATATATTATGAATAGTTATGATAAAATCTATATTCCATCACATTAGTATTATAAAAAACATTCGATTAATTAAAAATTAATTCACGATCTATTAAATAATATTACACTTAATAAAACCTAGAATATTGATAAGTATATAATTAGGTACATTACATAAAAACTTATGCTTGAAAACAACCTCTTTATTAAGCACATCATTAACATGCAATCACATAAAACTACATGGGATAACATGGGGGCATAAATTAGAAAGCGGTGATCTATAAATCCATATAAAAAACAAAAGTAATAACATGAATAATATATTAAATTTTAGACAATATACATTTAAATTTTTCATAAAAGGGGTGATAATATTAAACATGAAATATGAGACATGATATACCATGATAACATGGAAAATGCAGAAACATATTAAAACACTGCATTATAAACAAAGGTTATGAATAACTTCCAAACAATCATAATGTAAAAAGTCCCATTAAGGTATTAGGTTCACTCCCTATCCCAATATGACATCTCATGAGACTAAACTTTACCCAATTCATTAGAGCGCTATATAATTTTGGGTGCACTTGTCACTTTCATTTCATTATCATACTAAAGTGTGTGATATAAATAATTCAACATGTATTCATTCATCATCATATTGTATTCCACCATCAATTAGTTTTAAATTAATAAATGTAAGTCCCAATTTAATAATGTATAATTTTTTGAAGGTGAAAAAACTTGATATGAAATTTTTATGGAATTCACTTCAAAATTGTTTTTTCATGAAAAATAATGGTGAGATTTTGGCAATATAACAACATCACATATAAATTATAAAAATAGATTGATGAAGAAAAAGGGGTATCTCATACTTTGGAAATAAATTGGGTGTTATATGGTACCTAAAAATAAATATTCCAATATTAGGAATGAGAAAAGTAGGGAATAATGTGATAAATAAACTTGAATAAAGAAGAGAAGGTGAGGACCCCTTACTAAATTCTGACATGGTAATAGGTGTACATAATGGTTCATGGATGGGTTTCATGGGAGTGAAATGGTTTTATAATAATATATATATTAAATGAAAAATAATGGGGATATGGATGAATATACACCAACATGAAAAAAATGAAATTTATAGGCATAAAATAAAAGATGTTCTGGAATGGAAATGTGAAGAGATAAATCACTTACTTGAGTGTGTGCCTCCAAAATATTAGGAGGAGCTTCTTGGGGGATAAGGGCACTTTGGGTGGACTCTAGAGTGGATAGGGACGTTTAAGGATGCTATCCAAGTATTTTTAAAGAATTAAAATCTTATTTTGGGTGGGATTATATAGGAAATGATTTAGGATTTCTTAAATATTTCTTAATCATAGGTTTTTTTCACTATATAAAAAATAACCAAAACCAAAATACATCCCATTGTTTTTCCCATGGTTTACTCCAAAAAATAGTGGTTTATATTATTTTATAAGTCCAAGGTTGGAACATAATAATATAATACACTTGATTATGTGGAGGTGAGTCATACTCCAAAAGAAATGTTTTTAAAATCAGAAAAATATTAATGGTTTTGGAGAATTCAATAATGTGATATAAATTTAATAAATAATAAAATAACATTATTTTAAAAAAAATACATAAATTTGGTCTTGTTTACCATTTATAGTATTTATTACATCACTTTTGGGTCATTATGCTTTCATAATACAAATTGTGTATTTATACGCTGTTTAATTTTTACCTCAAAATTCTTCTATATCAGAAAATTATTAAAAAATAACCATTGGATAATTCTTCAATTTTGATTCCTAAAAAAATATATAAATTTTATATAAATAATTTTATAAATATGTTTATTTTTACTTTTGAACTACAAATCACCCAATATTGGGAAATTTTGTGTTTTTTTGACAGTAATAGTTTTTTAAATCCTTATAAATATTATATTTGACATCATATAAATTACATGACCATTTTTATTTAATAAAAAACTTAATAATATTATTATAGTAAAAAAAATTATTTCAAAAATCCATTAATTCAAAAAAAAAAATTACCATAATTTAATTTGAATATTACGCAAAAATAATGTTTGTGTTAAATTTTGTCACAATACGATTCATTTAAATAGTATTAATAATAGGATTAAAATTGATTCATTATTATATAAAAAATAATGTCCAATATCCTATTGTTAGGGACTTCATACAAGTCCCTTTAATACACCAGCAAATTCCTTAAGGGTATGGTGTGTGACTATGTGACATTCATGGGATGGTTTGGCGAACATGGTTTGGACCATGATATCAATGATATTGAACATCTCTTGTAAATAATTTTGCAAATTATTAATTTACTAGCTCTTTTATAAGGTTTAGTTAAGGATATATCCTAGAGATTCTATCTCTTTTTAAAGCTCTAATAAATAGGCTTCATAGAGTACAATCCAATTGATTAAGGCCATCACTTCCTTTTTCTCTGTCAATAAGATTTGTTAAAACCTTAAATTTACACAAATCATGTGATCACTATTCAATAGTTATGTTATCAATGGTAATGATACATAAAGGTCTTTTAAATTCATATGGATATAATACAAAAAGATGTTCATGTGTTTTCTATAACCATAATACAAAATAAGAATTTTAATTAAATCATAAGGGAAGTTATATTATAATAGTTTGGGTCAATAAAATCTTCACCCTTAAGATATTTTCCCCCCAAAACATTATTTACTAAAACTAAAATAGTTGAGGGTTATTTTTTCCCATCACCTCCTCTTGTTCCCACGTCACTTTTTCAAACTTTTGGTTTCTCCATAGCATGTTGACAAGGTGCCTTTTGTTAATTAATAGAACTTAATCTCTATGGTATAAAATCTATATAAGATTATCCCTATATAAAAGGTCATTATCCAATAAAATCACCTCAAGATTGAGTACATGTGAGGGGTTTGGTAAGAAATTTCTCAATAGGGATACATGGAATAAATCATGTACTTCAGATAGGTAAGGTGGGTATAAATGTCAGTTGTCCACCACTTAGATGTGATCGGTGATTTCAATGAGGAAAATGTATCTTTGACTAAGATTTCCCTTATTCCCAAATATTTTACCTTTCATACAGCGAGATGTGTGGAATAATTCCTGGTCTTCAACATCAAAATCTATGACTTGTCGATAATTTTCATCATATCTATTTTTTCGACTCTGAGTAACCTTGGGGTGATGATGAATGGTCTTAACCTTTTCCACCTTTTCTTAGAATATTTTATTACCTAGTAGTTTACAATTTCTATCTTCATACTAACATGTAGCTGTTCTTCTTAGCTTCCTATAAAAGAAATCATTTAGATCCATTTGGATTCTTGAGTTGAAACTGTTGTTGTACGAGATATCAACCATAGGTAGATGTTGGTCCCATCCTCCTTTAAATTCCATAGATCATTCTCTCAACATGTCTTCCAATGTATAAACAGTTTTCTCACATTGGACATCAGTTTCAGAATGAAAATCTATGCTAAATTTCAGCTCGATGTTTAGATTATTTTGAAGAATTTTCGATAACCTAGAGGTGAATCTTAGATCTCTATCAGATACAATCTATAGTGGTAACCAATGCATCCTTACCACTTCTATTATGTATATCTATAAAATTTGATCCGATGAGATTTCCTCTCAAATTGATATAAAGTAATATATAATTGTAATACTATCTATAACAACCAATATAACTTTTTTCATTTGTATGTCTTTATATGTTTAGTGACAACATCCAAGGTGATGTATCCCTATTTCGATGTTGGTATGGGTAATGGTTGCATCATCCACTAATACACTTATATTTTAGCCTTCAATTAAATACATATCAAGCATTATGATGTATATTATATGATCTTAATATTTATAGTTTCCCAACAATACTGATCTTTGAGATCTTGATACATATTTTCGATTCATGAGAGGATAAGGAAAGTCAAACTATGTCTATCATATAATACCTACTTTTTTAGATCAGGATTTCATGTTTCACATAGTCATGACCCAAATCTTACAAATCCTTCTTTATTAACACTAAAATACAAAGATTTATATTTTCTTATAATTTTAATTTTTTTATGAATTCCCACATTCTTTATTTGATAATCCACTAACCTCTCCAGCAGATATGGTTGATAAATAATTTTTGAAAGGATTGATGATGTTTTTTTCTTTATGATTCCCCTTTCCATCCTATTTAAATCTATGAAGATCATCACCTTGTCAATTCTCAACAATGATAGAATTGTTGGATACATTCTAATTAGATAATATTCCACTTTATTTTATTTCCTAGAATGGTAGTGGATTGAGAAATCGTAGTCCTTGATCATATCAAACCATCTTCAATGGAACATATTCGGCACTTTCGGTGTGAATATATACTTGAGTATTTTATTGATCCATATATATTTCGCATTTCTCCCCAAGGAGATAGTTACTCCATATATTTAAATCCAATATCACTATAGAAAACTCCACATCATGTGTTTAGTAGTTCTTTTTATGAACTTTTAACAAACTTGAAGCATAATCTATTATTTTCTTATTCGACATTAAAATACACCCCAATCCCTTCTTCAAAGAATCACTAAATACCAAAAAAATGTTCTCTAATTATGCGTAGTGTGAGAAAATAGGTTGTGATAAGACTCCACTTCAAATTCATGAATATCTATTCACATTCATCATTTTAAGAAAACGTGAATTCCCTCCAACTTGTCTAGGTAATAGGATATCAAAATCATGATAAATTTCTCACAAATCGATGATAGCACCCAGAAAATCCAACTAAACTACAAATATGGATGAAATATGTTTTCCTCTTCCATTATTAAATTTATTTTATCTTTTAAGGGTGTTCATATATCCAATTTCTTGT
This sequence comes from Viscum album, assembly GCA_963277665.1. Taxonomy (NCBI): domain Eukaryota; kingdom Viridiplantae; phylum Streptophyta; class Magnoliopsida; order Santalales; family Viscaceae; genus Viscum; species Viscum album. The sequence continues at coordinate 1,859,464,262 of OY728133.1, read as the reverse complement.
GATGATATTCTGAAAAAAAAAGTGACATCCGTCAAATCGGAGTCACATTTGTTATACATTGCATTATGTTTCTCCTTTAATAAGGTCCTCAAAACAATGCTATAATATTACTCATTTTCCTCATTTATTTCATATTATATTAAAAAATCATCTATAAAGACTGCCACAAAATTTTTGAGGTAATATCAAAAGAATTTATTTATCAAATCTGACGCACGCTTGTCGAAGGGTGTTGCAAAACCAAATTTATTTCCCAAACGCAACACAATGGCTGACCAGGGTTGTCTAACATGAGGAGCATTATAGTCTGTTCAATCACATATTCTAATTCAACTATTCTAATTCTTTTTTTTCATATTATATATGAAAAAGATGGTTTTCAGGGTTTCAGAAAATATTGAAATTAAAATAATTAAATGAAAACATTAAATCTAATTGTAGATGTAGATGCTAACATAATTAAATAAGGGAATAAATCACATGGTCCTAGGGTTGGATAACACGAGTTAATTCGTTATTTATTTATTGTTTAAATTCAATTAGATAATTAATTTTATTAAACCTCATTAATGAATTGATTTTTTATGATTTAATGAATGTATGATTTTTGCTTGACTATGGCACACCAAACCACACCTCCTCCAGTAGTCAACTAGGATAAAAACTCAACTGAGAATGATATCCCAAAAAAACCTGAGTCCACCATAGGTTGTTTCATCCCATATTTCAACCCTAATTACACTATAAAAAGGGTTTACCTAAGAGAAGGTAGGGAAATTTAATTAATCAAGGAAAAGAAATACATTTGGAAATAGTGTCATGGTGGACGACTACTACACCCGTGTAATATTCTCGCCTCCACGACAAAATAATTTTAAAAAATAAATTTGGTGCACAATAATAAAGAACATTTTAAAAAATTCCCCTATGTCCGAGCCTTGAGTTAGTCACTTTCCATGGAAAAGTTCATAGAGATCATGATGGAAATATGGAACAAAGCGAATGAGATTTAGATTAGAAGAGAAAAGGGGTAGAAGAAGAAAGGGGGACACTTTAATATAAAAAATGTTAATGCATCCCAGAAGAAAATAAAACTAAAAATAAATATAAAAATAATGAAATAAAATTCCTAAATGTTCCTTGGCTCCTATCCTTGGTTTCCCGGATTGAATGGGATGGATTGTAATTACTTGAGATGTATGATCTCCTCTCCTTTTCTAGTCATATTTCTATACTTTAAAAGTTTATACATTTTTCACCCATTAAATAGACTATTCATGTGAGGTTCCCTTCATAATTTTTTTTCCAAATTTGCTTTCACGTATCCTATCAAAATTATAGATCATTTTTACATTGGATGTAGGATTTATTAATTTTTCATTGGATATTTTGTCATGAACAAAGGTTCTAGGAAACTTCCTTCAAAGTCATAACATCCAATAACTACTATAATGACATCAAAAATACATGAAATTAATTTTACAGATTCACCACTTTGTCTTAGTTCTATTACATGTGTAATAGACTCACATAGAGGTTATTAGGCTTAGTTGGATTTTCGTTACGGTTGTGGGGTCAACAATTTCTGCTCAGAACATTTCCCAACTTCATTAAAATTTTCAGGCCTCTATATGCTTGAATCGTCCCCTGGTCCCGAAAAAATAGTTTAAGGAAATTAAATATGGATTTAAAAAGTAAATAATATCTCAATTTAAATTTATATTTTCAAGAAATGAATAAAATACCCTTGAATTAAAAATCTGTCAAAATCCATAATTAAGCACGTTTCACTATTTTCCTCAAAACACATTATAAATCCAAAATTGATCCATATAAGCTAATGTTGATAATTTTTTTGTGATAAAACAATGAAAAATAATACAAAAAAATTAGAAATTATTAGCAGTATCAATTCCCCCATACTTAAATTGTGATTGTCCTCTAGAATAAAATCTCAACATGGAATTTAGTGGACATCAATGTTACCAATATTCAAATTCCAAATTAATAAAATTAAATAAATTTCAATGTCAAATACCAAATTTAAAAATAAACATAAAATATAAATAAATTTTTCCATTTTTCAAAGAAACAGTCAAATCATGCATTTTACTTTTCCCCTATGAATAATGATGAAACTTCTCCTTTTATTCATTCAACCTTCTTAATTCATTATTATTAAACATGTCAAATCCTGATTTACCTCACCTTCAAATCTTTTATCTCATCTCTAAAGATGAATATAAAATATATTTATGCTCATATCATGAGAACATTCTTATTATCCATAATCTTGTAAAATAACTAATTTATCCACTTTATAAATACAAAAGGCACATAAAAACATGGGGACATTCCATAATTGATAAAATGATTCTGAGTCTTAAGGTTGGTAGGATTTTATTATTTAATAATTAAGGGTCAAGGATGAGGTTTATATATTAATAAATATACATGATATCAAAATTAAAACTGAAATGAAATTATCCCCTTTAAATTTGCAACACCCACTTCCCAAAAACTCAAAGTAAATGTCATGATCATGTACGAATAATAAATGATTTGTGCACCCTCATGATTTTTTTAAAATTTTTATGGTTTTCCTTTTTTTTCAAAAGTCTTGATTATATCAAACCACATATCCATCATCTAATCGAAAATGATTACAATTTCTTCAATCTGCAAAATTGTTATTTTTAGTTCTCCCAAATCACAACCCCTCTTTCTCTCTTTTTGGTTTTTTTCCATTTTTTCTTAATTTTTTAATTATATAGGGGAAGAAATGATGTATAATGAATTATTCCACAGGCTTTTTCAATTCCCACAATAGAACCCCTCCCCCCACATTTTCCTTACAATCTATAACATCCCTTCCACTATGATTCCCTTCATCCAAAAATTTCATCTTTAAAATATCACGCAACTACCAAGTGTAGGGTGCAAATGGATAAAAATAACTTGAAACATGGATCATCCCAACAAAGGTCTTTCATGGTCTCTATGGTCTCAAATAAGGATTGAAGTAAAGGTGGTATTTAAGGATAAGTGGCTTTTTAAAGGATGCCTAAATAATTTTAAATGTGTTTTATCACTATCATAGATTTGACAAGTTTCAATAGAGGTTATGATTAATTACATGTCCCAAGATCACTAAACAAATATTCTATAAATTTATATGAAGTACATGGTCTATAAATCCTCTCGAGAATTAGATATATTACATTGGATAATCACTCAAGGCATGATTAATAATAACAAATCAATTAAAAAAAATTATAAATTCAAAGCATGAAAAATGGATGGGGAATTTCATTTACATGAGTCAATAAATTCTATAAAATAACGAGTCATCATTTCAATATCCATGATTTACATTAAACATTCAATTTTTAGTTTTAATCATTCAATCTTATTAAAATTCAAATCTCAAACATGGAATCACTAGATTCCTTACAAACTAATGTCTCCTAGATTTTTAAAGTATAGCATAATTCAAGTGTGGTTATTCAATTTTATCATTAAATTTCAAATAATTATTTGTAAAAAAATTTAAGGATTCTAAAAGTTAAAAATTAAATGTGAACTACCTGTTTAAATAAATCATCAGTCCTCCTCCACCAATCGAGTATTCCTTCTGCCATCATGAACCTAAAAAATAAAATAACAAAAGTAGGCATAAGGATCATGTCATTTAAGCATAAAAATATAGAGGGGGGGGGGGGGGGGTTACCTGTTGAACTAATATAAAAATGTAATTTGAAATATAAAATTTATATAAGGATAAATCTTGGAATGATCCCCCATGTGGGCCCTAAATGTTTACTACTTCTACTGGGCAGTACCGGCTGTTATCCATAATATGATGGTGGGTGGTTCTTATTTGACACAAACAACCAAATTTTTTTCTTCTCGACTTTCATTTCATTGTTCTTATTAAATAGTACCCCATGGATATAGTACAACAGATCTACCCCCTTTATAATGTGGTACAACTTTCATGGAAGAGGTAGGATGAATTATGGAACCACCACTTCTTTTGTTGCTACTTGTTCAAAAATCACTTTCTCTTCTTGTACTCCCTCTAGAGAATATGTAATGTCTTTTGGGAGCTTCATGTTTTCCTTAAAAGTTGTATTATTATTTTCATAATATTCCTCCAAGGAACCATACATGTTGGTTGAATCTGAAAATTTATATTTTTTAGGGGTTATACTAAAATTAGTTTCAATAAAATTAGATGTTTTTGAGTTCAATATTGTATCAGCTCCCTGATCTGGTTCATCTTGAATCTATTCTCAAAAATAAAGTGAATCTTAGAGTAAATCTTAATTGGATGGAGGTAGGTAGTAATGATCCTCCAGCTTGAGTTTGGCCTCTACTTCTTGGACATCTTCAGTGAAATCATTGAAAACCATGTGCACATCTTTCTTGGCCTTGAATCATTACAACTCAATTTGGAGTTCTTCGATAATTCTCATCAGAAATTTTGGTGAGATCAATTTCTCTTGGAGTTTTTGAAGCTTTTTTAACATTATCATAAGTGAGTCCCCCCTTCATTATAGTTCCTCCTCGGTATAATCAATTTCTTGTTCTTAAACCTTTGAGTAATGGTTCCCTGAATTGAAAAGATGGCTGAATTAAAACATCACGGGAAAAAATATTTATTATATATTTTATTAATAAAGAAAACAATGAAATTTTGTAAAACATTGTGAATTTTGAAAAGGTGATTGAATTAACTGTTTATCTCCCTGGAAATGGTGGCAGTTTTGACTCACACCTGTCGTAGGGAGTGACAAAAGCAAGTTTATTTTCCTAATACAGTGTAGTGGCTGACCAGGGCCGTCTCACTTGAGGAACGTTGCAATTGGTTCTATCACTTATTCTAGTTCAACTATTCCAATTATATTCGTGTTTTTATTTTATTTATGAAAATTATGGTTTAATGGGTTTTAGAAAATATTGAAATTAAAATAATGAAACTAAAACATTATATCTAAATGTAGATGTACATGCTGATATAATGGAATTAGGGAAGAAATCACTTGGTCCTAGGGTTGGATAACATGGGTTCATTCAATATTTATTTGTTATTTAAATTCAATTTATAATTAGTTTTTTAAAACCTTGTTAATGAATTTTTTTCTTTGATTTTAATTTTTTTTCTATCATACCTATGGTACACCGAACCACACCTCCTTCAATAATCAACTAGGATAAAACCTCAACTGAGAATGTTATCCAAAAAAATTTGGGCTCTACCATATTACATTTAATTTCGTATATCAATCTAAACTCCACCATATTAATATTTTTACTAATAGAAGGGACATGAGATAAATTAATCATGGAAAATAAATGTATTTTGAAATAGTGTGTTGGTGGACGACTACCACACCCATGAAATATTCCTGCCTATACAACAAATTTATTTAAGACATTTTCAATTTGAAGCTCAATAATGAAGAACACCCTGAAAACCTCCCATGGGTCCAAGCCTCAATTTATTCACTTTCCATGGTGAAGTGCATAGAGATCCTGATAGAATGGTGGAAGAGAGATAACGATATTGAGATTGGAAGAGAAAAGAGGCGGAAGAAGAAAGGGGAACACTGTAATTTAAAAAAAGATGAATTCAATGAAAGAGAAAATAAAAATATATATATAAATAAAAAAATGAAATAAAATTTTTAAATAGATCTTGGCATCCACTCTTTGGTGTCTCAAATGGAATGGGATGGATTGTGATGACTTGAGAGGTAGGATCTCCACTCCTTTTATAGGTAGGTTTATGTACTATACGACCCCAGCCTTAAACCTTACTTAATATTGAATTAAATGGATAATTCACATTAAGGATCTTTTCCGGTTTAGAGTTTTAGAGAATTAGGACATAACATTTACATCTCAAAAGATTACAAAGTAGACAATTCTTCTAAGTTTCCATAGAATAAAAACTCTTAAAAAGAAACATGTCTAGTTCCATGTTTTATATAGCATTACTTTACCTTGATCCCATCCTTGACCCTATTCCATATTAAGTCCTATGAAAAACATTTCAAAAACTTTGGGTGAGCATAAAGAGCTCAGTAAGGGATACACAAAGAATGAAAACTGTTATTTTATCAAAACAAAAAGTAAACCATGTACTCTTTATCAAAGTAATACTTTTCACCTTTATAAAGTAGTAAAAACTCTTCACTGAATAAAAGATCATTTCTTACCCTTTTGTAACCAAAAGATTACCATAAAACCCATATAATGATCACATAACATATAAAGGTAACATGGGACATAAACATACTTAAATGGAATAACCATACGGTCAACATCCATACATACTTAATGAAATAGCCATATGATTGACTTACACACCCAATTCATTGGAGGTTATAACATAACCACCCGTCCTGGTATTCACGGAACCACCCATCATATGGTTTATCACGTAACCACTCGTCAAATGTCCAAGTACCATTATAAAGTCATAAGACATAAAACAAATATAATGGAAAGAAAACATTTCCACACTTTGATGAAAATATATCGCATAAATATATTGACATAACAAATCCATTATAAAAACCATTTTCAATACCAAAATACATAAATGATTATATGGTATTTATTTCATTTTAAAAACATTACTGATTATTGAGGAAGCCAAAGACCAAATAATACTCGCAGCGGCGGAAAAGGTCGTTGTCACCGCGTATGTTAAAAGAAACATTCCTTTTTGTCGTTTAGTATAACGCTTCATAGAAAAAGATTCCTTTTTGATAAAAGTGAATGTAAAATGGGTTCATACACCATATAAAAGGAAGTTGTGTATAAAACAAAATATGCCTCAATGAAAGGAGATTGAGACAAAGTCCCTTACAAAGATCATTTTTTAAATAAAATAGATCTATTATGTGTATTAACTATAAGTATAAATAAAGTAAAAATACAAGATAGTACATAAAAATATCATGACATAATTTGAAAGTAGGAGATTAACCCAAAGAACAGAAATTGGGGTAAGATGTTCCCTTACCTTGTGTTTAATGTGACTCGATTTCTCTTTAATCTCCTGAATAATAAACTAGTGTTAATTTATACATGACTAAGAACATTTTTCAAGTTCATTATTAATTTTATATCACTTATTACCATGTTATAAACATTATGTAATCATTTCAGTTAATAATGTTTGTTTTTTCGATATTTTATTCTTAAGTCGAAAGTGGACTTCTTACATTTACATGTGGTTCATGTGGTCAAAGGTTCATTATATCAATAATGATATTCATGATTTGGATATCAATATATCAAATATATCCAGCATATACATGTATTTATAATATTACATAATCATTTAGAGGTGAGAAATGAAATGCACCGTTCATGGAGATGGTAAGCCGTACGTACGCATGAATGCTACTTTTATTTCTATGTCACATTAATGGAATTAAAACTAAATGAGAGATATGTATATTTTAATTCTAGAATTATATTAATCATTTAGATGTAACATAAATCATATATATCCACTATATATATGTACTTATAATAGTACATTAAATTTGGGGATAAGAAATGAAATGCACCGTTATTGGAGACGGTAAGTCGTACGTACGCATGAACGCTACTTTCATTTCTATATCATACATTAATGGAAAGAAATAACAATTATATAAATTTATATTATAATTACAGTATAAAATCCTATATAATAACTTTAAATCCATCTTTTATACGTCCCACATATGGCATTAACGAATCAAATCACTTTGATGGGGCGGTAGTCCGCACTTTCTAAAATGAAGATATCACATATACCCATAATGGATGGCATAAAGGTATGAAATAAATGAAAAATACAGAAGCTTAAGAAAAACATAAGCATATCATATATCATATATAAATATAGTGAAATCTTAATGGCCACCTTTGAAGGTGTTAGAAGAATATTAAACAATCATCATTTCGTGAGGCAGAAATTCGCCATCCACAGAAATAGTATGTTCATTAAGCAGTAGATGTATGTGTGTGTAAGTGTAGATCTAATGCTTCTTATAAAAAAATCCCAGATTATTGAAGATACTGTATTTGTTACAAAATAAATTAATAAAAAGAGTTTTGGGGGTTGGAGAAGCAAAATAAAAAAAATAACACAAGTGAAGACATTACCTTAAAATCGCATACCTCTCTTTGATTTGAGCTCAATGGCTTCCTTGGGAAGACTTATGCCCAATGTGAGGCTTCTAGGAGTAATAGAGGGATGTGGAGAGATAATAAGAGCAGATATTGGCCGAACCAAAGGTTTGAGAGGTGTGGGTAAGGAGGTAGAGTTGGGGGCCTTTTATAAGAGGAGAGGAGGGGCACTCTTGGAAAGTTATAACAGTTTACTTTATTATAAAATTATTTTCGGATTTTACTCCCACATTGATATAATTCTACGATAAGGTGATAAGGGTTTTAAAAACACCCATACAATAGGTGTTTTACAAGTGTAGGTATTAGATTTTACATTATCGTTTCATTTTATTTAAATCGTTAAATAATGAGGTAATCGCTGCATCATCATGGTGCCATAAATAATTTAATTTATTTAATGTCTAAAAATTATAAGAAAAATTATCATGATGTAGGAAATATTTTTATATTTTTAATGAATATTTATAGTAAAAAATATGACTTGTATAACCCCACTTAAAAATTTTTTCAGTAAAACAACTCCTGTTTGTGACATTTTTACATTAACATTAAATAAAAAGATATTAATGTCATTTTCCATCCGAACTGGCTCCATGGGGTCCCCTTGTTGACCCATGGATGGTATTGGTCGGACATGACACATCCAATAAGGGTAGGACATGTTTCAAGTTCATTTCATATTATTAAAACATTATTCTTACCTTAAATTACACTAATTACCTCTAATTGCGATTTAAAACTTAAAAGTTACTATTCACCAAAAAATTATTTTAATCCCATTGAACGACATTTTACTTCGTAATGAAAACAATGTATGTAGGATTTTTGAAATTAAAAACACAGAATTGGTAAGGTTTCATTTAAATAAAAAATCAGTTTTTTAAGTACCACTTAGTGGTTTCACAATTCATCAAAAATTGATGTTTTTTAGAAAAATACTGAAACTTCACCCTAAGCTATATTTGATATTCCGAATTGAAAAATGATTTCTATTTTACAAAATTCAAAACATATAAGTTATATTAATTAATTTAATAATTTATTCCTGTTGTTAGAGTAAATAGCGTGTTTTTATGAAACAATAAGTATCAAAAGATTGACACTAGTTTATGTCCAATTTCAAAGTGAAATTAATTCCAATGACCAATATTGGATTAAATTCTAAAAATATATTCTAATTAAACTAGAAAACCAAATCAAAAGATAATATAACCATATAAATAAATTAGATTAAAAAGAGGTTTCGAATTAAAATACAACATTTTTCACTATTCATTAAAAAATGAACTTTATCGAAAAAATACAAAAAATGTACACAAAGTAAATTTTGATGTACCGATTATAAAGAAGAGTTTTATTTGTTCTAATAGAATGTATAAGAGTGACCAAAACTATATTTAATTATGGTTCACCATCAAAAGGCTATAAGTGAACCTTTAGTGAAAATTAGGGTATATATGCCTAAAATTGAATTCTTTCCGTATTTTAAGCCTTTATCTTTTATTGGATAAATGTAAAAACATTTAACAAAAATATATAATCCTATTCTTGTTATTTCTATTCATTCCCTCCAATACAATGGATATGTGTTGACTACCATTTAAAATAATATTATTTTATTACTAGTGTGCAACGTTAGATTTCAAAGAAACTCTTTATTGCGTATTAGGTACGCTATCGAACATAGCAACCCCTTTAATGTAAAATAAATATTTAATTCGTAAATATTAATAAATATGAAAATGTTTTATTCTTTATTTACATGGGATGTTACATCCTTCCCCCCTTTTGGGAATTATGTCCTCGCAATTTTATTCACTTATCAAAATAAGTGGGGGTATTTATCCCTCATAGCATTTTCAGATTCCCACGTTTCCTCTTCAACCAAATGGGTTTTCCACAAAACCTTTACCTGGTGAATTACCTTATTTCGCAACACCTGCTCTCTTCAGTCAAGAATCTGGACTGGTTGTTCTGGATAAGAGAGATTCTCTTCCAACTGAACTACCTCTGGGCTCAAAACATGAGATGGTTCTGGAATATACTTTCTCATCATCGAATCATGAAAAACATTGTGTACCTGGGATAAACTCGGAGGTAAAGCCACTCGATAAGCAACTGATCTGACTCTCTCCAGAATTTTTTATTGTCCAATGAACCTTGGACCCAGCTTTCCTTTCTTACCAAATCGCATCACACTTTTCCATGGAGAAACCTTGAGAAAAACATGATCACCAACCTCGAAAGATAGATCCATCATCCGGTAATCCGTATAACTCTTCTGCCTGCTTTGAGATGTTCTCATGTGTTTCTGAATCAACTGAACTTTTTCTGCCATCTCTTCTCCCAATTATGGTCCCATCAGCTTCCTTTCACCTACTTCATCCCAAAAAGCTGGAGTTCGACACCACTTCCCATATAATGCCTCAAATGGTACCATCTGTATACTGGAATGAAAACTTTTATTATAAGAAAACTCAACCAAAGAAAGATGTTGGTCCCAACTTCCCTAATAATCTATAGAGCACGCTCGTAGAATATCCTCCAAGGTCTGAATTGTTCGTTCTGACTGCCCATTTGATTGCGGATGAAATGCTATACTAAAATTTAATTCAGTACCCAATTACTTCTGAAGTCCTTTCCAAAAGTTAGAAGTAAACCTGGATCACGATCCGATACAATGTATAGGAGAACTCCATGCAACCTGACTATCTCTTTAAGATACAATTGAGAAATTTGATCTAGAGAGAAAGTATCTTGAATAGAAAGGAAATGAGCAGACTTAGTCAAGCGATCAAAAATAACCCAAATTGCATTATTACCTCGAGATGTCTTCGATAATCCCACAACAAAGTCCATGGATATGTTTTCCCATTTCCACTCTGGCACTGGTAAAGGCTGAAGCATCCCTTTCGGTAACTGCCGCTCTGCTTTAACCTACTGACAAGTCAAACACTTCACCGTAAAATCAGAAATATCTCTTTTTATTCCATCCCACCAGTAATACTCCCACAGATCTCTGTACATCTTCGTACTGCTAGGATGAACTGAAAACGGGGAACTACGAGCCTCACATAACAACTCATTCATCAACTGTGAATCACCAGGCACACATAATCTCTTCCCAAACCTCAAATCACAATCATTATCAATCTTATGTTCGGGAAACTTTCCCTTCTAAACCAGCTCTACCTTTTCCTGCAACTCGTTTTCGTGCTTCTGTGCTTGCTTAATTCTATCTGATAAAGAATATTTCCCTGATACCTGAAAAAAAACATAAGGACATCCTGCACAAACAACTTCCATGCCAAATATCATCAAATCCTGAACCAAAGGATCATGTTCCAAACGCAGCATTGTTAATGAAGCATTACTTTTTCAACTCAAAGCATCAGCCACTTTATTTTCTTTTCCTGGATGGTAATGAATTGTACAATCATAATCCTTTATTAATTCTATCCATCTCCTCTGTCTCATGTTCAATTATTTCTGAGTGAATATATACTTTAAACTTTTATGACCAGTATATATTTCACACTTTACTCCATACAAATGATGCCCCCAAATTTTTAGAGCAAAAACAACAGCAGCTAATTCTAAATCTTGTGTAGGGTAATTTACCTCATGAGTTTTCAACTAACGTGAAGCATAAGAATTTACCTGATCATTCTGCATGGGGACACAACCAAGTCCTTTCAATGAAGCGTCACTGTAGATAACAAACTCACCATTCCTGGAAGGAAGTTCCAAAACTGGAGCGTTCACCAATCTTCTATTCAACTCCTAAAAACAATCATCGCGTTCTTTTTTCCAGATAAACATAACACCCTTCCGAGTTAGCTTAGTCATTGGACTAGATAACCATGAAAAATTTTCAACAAACCTTCGGTAGTAACCTACCAAAACAAGGAAACTACGGATCTCGGTTACTTTTGTGGGTCTTGTCCATTCTTCAACAACTTTTGTTTTAGTAGGATCAACATTTATGACATCTTTTGAAATAATGTGACCACGGGAAGAAATTTGTTGCAACCAAAACTCACACTTTCTAAAATTCCCATACAATTTTTTTTCTTTTACGGTTTGCAAGATAACCATTAAATGACTTGTATGCTCCCCTTTACTTTTATAAAACACCAAAATGTCATCAATAAAAACAACCGACATTTATCACTTGATTCAACTGAGCCATTACTGCAGCAAATTGTTTAGTTCTGATTCTGACCATCTCAAGATACTGATTTGAATGTTCATTTCCCTCTATATGCCTTCCCAGAAAATCTATTATTTTTCCTCTATGAAAAACGATTCTTAACCCAGAAATATCTTAGGCAAAAACATGGTAATCATTAAATTCTATATCATTTCAATCGTACCATAAATTAGTTTATAATTTATCAATTTTCTAACTCCTAAAGTTGTCTAAACTGACCTATGATATCAACTATAAGGCCCCGACCTTAAACCTTACTTAATATTGAATTAAATGATTAATTCTCATTGAGGAGCTTTTCCATCTTACAGTTTTAGAGAATTAAAACATAACATTTACATCACAAAAGATTACAAAGTAGACACTTCTACTAAGTTTACATAGAATAAAAACTCTTAAAAAGAAACATTTATAGTTCCATGTTTTATGTAGCATGACTTTCCCTTGATCCCATCCTTGACCCTATTCCATATTAAGTCCTGTGAAAAACATTTCAAAAACATGGGGTGAGGATAAAAAGCTCAGTAAGGGACACACAAAGAATGAAAACTGTTAGTTTATCAAAACAACAAGTAAACCATATACACTTTATCAAAGTAATACATTTCACCTTTATGAAGTAGTAAAAACTCTTCACTGGATAAAAGATCATTTCTTACCCTTTTGTAACCAAAATATTACCATAAAACCCATATAAAGATCATATAACATATAAATGTAACTTGGGACATAAACATACTTAAATGGAATAACAATACGGTCGACATCCACAAATATTTAATGGAATAGCCATACAGTCGACTTCCATACCCAATGCATTAGAGGTTATAACGTAACCACCCGTCCTGGTATTCACGGCACCCCCCATCATATGTTTTATCACGTAACCACCCGTCAAATGTCCAAGTACCATTATAAAATCATATGACAAAAAACAAAAATAATGGAAAGAAATCATTTCCCCACTTTGATCAAAATATATAGCATAAATATATTGACATAAAAAATCCAATATAAAAACCATTTTCAATACCAAAATACATAAAAGTTTATATGGTATTTATTTCATTTTAAAAACATTACAGATTGTTGAGGAAGCCAAAGACCAAATAATACTCGCGGTGGCGGAAAAGGTCGTTGTCACCGCGTATCATAAAAGAAACATTCCTTTTTGTCGTTTAGTATAATGCTTCGTAGAAAAAGATTACTTTTGTATAAAAGTAAAAGTCAAAGGGTTTTATACACCATATAATAGAAAGTTGTGTTTAAAACGAAATATGCCCCAATGACAGAAGATTGAGACGAAGTCCCTTACAATGATCATTTTTTTAAATAAAATAGATCTATTATGTGTATTCACTATAAGTATAAATAAAGTACAAATAAAATATAGGACATAAAAATATCATGACATAATTTGAAAGTAGGAGATTAACCCAAAGAACAGAAATTGGGTTAAGAAGTTCCCTTACCTCGTGTCCGACGTGACTCGATTTCTCTTTAGTATCCTGAATAATAAACTAGTGTTAATTTCTACTTGCTTAAGAACATTTTTCAAGTTTATTATTACTTTTATATCACTTATTGCCATGTTATAAACATTATGTAATCATTTAAGTTAATAATGTTTGTTTTGTCGATATTTGGTTCTTAAGTCGAAAGTGGACTTCTTACAATTACATGTTGTTCATGTGGTCAAAGGTTCATTATATCCATAATGATATACATTATTTGGATATCATATATATCATATATATCATATATATCATATATATCATATATATCATATATATCCAGCATATATATGTATTTATAATATTAAATAATCATTTAGAGGTATGAAATGAAATGCACCGTTCATGGAGAGGGTAAGTCGTACGTACACATGAAAGCTACATTAATTTCTATGTCATATTAATGGAATTAAAACTAAATGAGAGATATGTATATTTTAATTCCAGAATTATATTAATCCTTTATATGTAACATACATCATATATATCCATTATATATATGTACTTATAATAGTACATTACATTTGGGGATAAGAAAAAAAATGCACCGTTCATGGAGACGGTAAGCTGTACGTAGGGATGAACGCTACTTTCATTTCTATCTCATACATTAATGGAAAAAAATAATAATGGTATAATGGTATATTATAATTATAATATAACATCATATATACTAACTTTAAATCCATCCTTTATATGTCTCACATATGGCATTAACGAATCAAATCACTTTGAGGGGGCGGTAGTCCGCACTTCCTAAAATGAAGATATCACGTATACCCATAATGGAAGCCATAAAGGTATGCCATAAATGAAAAATATGGAAGATTAAGGAAAACATAAACATATAACATATCATATATAAATATAGTTATATATTAATGGCCACCTTTTATGGTGTTAGAAAAATATTAAACAATCATCGTTTTGTGAGGCAGAAATTCGCCATCCACAGAAATAGTATGTTCTTTAACCATTAGATGTATGTGTGTGTATGTGTAGCTGAAATGCTTCTTATAACAACATCTTAGTATATTTAAGATACTGGAGTTTTTACAAAATAAATTAATAAAAAGAGATTAGGGGGTTGGCGAAGAAAAATAAAAAAAAATAACACAAGTGAAGACATTACCTTAAAATCGTGTAACTCTCTTTGATTTGAGCTCAAAGGCTTCCTTGGGAAGACTTCTACCCAAAGTGAGGATTCTAAGAGTAAGTTAGGGATGTGGAGAGATAAAACGAGCAGATCTTGGCCGAACCAAAGGTTTGAGAGGTGTGGGTAAGGAGGTAGAGGTGGGGGCCTTTTATAAGAGGAGAGGAGGGGCACTCTTGGAAGGTTATAATGGTTTACTTTATTATAAAATGATTTTCGGATTTTAAAAGTCCCACATTGATATAATTCGAGTATAAGGTGATAATGGTTCTAGAAACACACATCTAAAAGATTTTTGACAAGTGTAGGTCTTAGAATTTACATTTTCATATAATTTTATTTAAATCGTTAAATAATGATGTAATCGCTACATCATCATGGCGCCATAAATATTTTAATTTATATAATGTCTAAAAATTATAAAAAAATATCATGATTTAGGAAATATTTTTTTATTTCTAATGAATATTTATAATAAAAAATATGACTTGTATAACCCCACTTAAAAATTGTCTTAGTAAAATAACTCATGATTATGACATTTTTACTTTAGCATTAAATAGAAAGATATTAATGTCATTTTCCTTCCAAAGTGGCTCCATAGGGTCCCCAAGTTGACCCATAGATTTTCTTGGTCGGCCATGACACATAAAATAAGGGTAGGACATGTTTCAAGTTCATTTCATATTATTAAAATATTATTCTTACCTTAAATTACAATAATTACATCTAATCGCGATTAAAAACCTAAAAGTTACTATTCACCAAAAATTTATTTTAATCCCATTGAACCACATTTTACTTCTTTATGACAACCATGTATGTCAGATTTTTGGAATTCAAAACACAGAAGTGGTTAAGTTTCATTTAAACGAAAAATCAGTTTTTTAAGTACCACTTAGTGGCTTCACTATTCATCAAAAATTGATGTTTTTCAGAAAAATAACAAAACTTTACCCTAAGATATATTTGATATTCCAAATTCAAAAATGATTTCTATTTTACAAAATTCAAAACATATAAGTTACATTAATTAATTTAATAATTAATTCCCGCTGTCAGAGTAAATAGCGTGTTTTTATGAAATAATAAGTATCAAAAGATTGACACTAGTTTAAGTCCAATTTCAAAGTGAAATTAATTCCAACGACCACTATTGGATTAAATGGTAAAAATATATTCTAATTCAACTATAAAACCAAATCAAAATATAATATAATAATATAAATAAATTATATTAAAAATAGGTTTTGAATTAAAATACAACATTATTCACTATTCATTAAAAATGAACTTTATCGGGAAAATACCAAAAATTTACACAAAGTAAATTTTGATTTCACGATTCTAAAGAAGAGTTTTATTTGGTCCAATAGAATTTATAAGAGTGAGAAAAACTATATTTAATGACGGTTCGCCATCAAATGGCGATAAGTGAACCTTTAGTGAAAATTTGGGTATATATGCCTAAAATTGAATTCTTTCCGTATTTTAAGCCTTTATCTTTTATTGGATAAATGTAAAAACATTTAGAAAACATATATAATCATATTATAGTTATTTCTATTCATTCCCGCCAATATAATGGCTACGTGTTAACTACCATTTAAAATAATATTATTTTATTACTAGTGTGCAACATAAGATTTCAAAGAAACTCTTTGCTGCGTATCGGGTATGCTATCGAACATAGAAACCCCTTTAAAGTAAAATTAATATTTAATTCTTAAATATTAATAAATATGAAAATTTTTTATTCATTATTTACATGGGATGTTACATGTACTCTTAAATTTGATGTGTTCTTAACCCATTAAATGGACGATTCATGTGTGTTACCCTTAAAAAGGTTGTTCCTCATTTTTATTCGTATCTCCTCTGAAAATTTATGATTATTTTTTCATCTGAAGAAGGAGTTATTAGTTTTTCATTGGTGGTTTCTTTTTCTAGATGAAGGTTCTAGGAAGCTTCCTTCAAAATTATAACATCCAATAGTAACATTAATGACTTCCAAACTACTTGAAATTAATTTTGGAGACGTTCGTATGTGTTATAGTTATATTCCATGTATAATCTCCTCAATTGGATATGTGTAGGCCAAGTTGGATTTCCGTTACAGTGGTGGGGTCCATGTTGTCTGCCTAGAAAATTTCCCAACTACGTAGAATTTTTTATTTCTCTACTCAAATCAGCCCCTAGTCTAGAAGACAAATTTGAAGAAAATTAAATAACTATTTTCAAAAAAAATATCAATTTAGAATTATATTTTTCATGTAATGAATAAAATAATATTTACATAAAAATCTAATGAACAAAAATCCGGATTTAAGCACTTTTCACCATTTTACTCAAAACATATCATAAATACAAACTTGATCCATATAAGATCAAATTGATTATTTGGGATGGTTAAAATAATTAAATTGCATACAAAAAATGTGGAAAATATTTTCTCTATAAAATTCCATTACGATTTCTATGGAATTAGTGAGTCTGAATGGAATTACTATGAACTCATAGAGCTCGTACCATGTACAAAAAACAATCATGGGGATATCCTCTTTCTTTATCCTAACATGGTAATATCTAGACTAAAAAATCCATATTATAGATGTATTGTGCTCCACATAGATGATCAAATAAGTAATTAATTTGGTGAATAGGACATATGTTCTTTTTTTAAATCTTGTTGAGCTCACAATAATCAATCCAAAGGTGCATTGACCCATCCTACATTATGATAAAGTAGACCGGTGTACCCCATGGGGATGCACTTGGGTGTATTAACTCTTTATCTAGATTCTCTTATAATATTTTCTTTAACTCCTCATGTTCCAATAAAACATTATATATAGAGTCTTTTATAATGTTAACACACTAGTTATAATAACGATTTAAAATTAAATAAGTCATCTTGGAGGAAGACCATACAGTTCCTCAGGAAACACATCATCATATTCCCTCATAATGGGAATATATTCAAAGATGAATATTTCTATAGAATCAATCATTTTAGAGAGATATAGTTTTTCATAGGTCAACAATATCCATGCTTTAGATATTGGTGATATAGAAAATTCATCCTCCTCGTTTTACTTGTACTTAATTAGGGGTCAATTCACAATACAGAGAGTGATTTCCTTCTCATAGAAATTTGTGTTGGATTTATATAGGGAAAGTCAATCCATGCAAATTCTAAAAAATAGAGTATCAAAATCATCAAGGAGAATTTCATCCCACAAAATTTGATAAGGGGGAGTTATATACATGGGTTTCAATAATTTCACCATTTTATAATTTCTCTATAATCTCTACTTCTATGTTTATTAGTGGGGTTTTAATAGTTCCACTAAAATTTTATGATATGATGGAACATGTAGACCTAAAATCAAAAATTAAATTCATTATTAATGAATGAATTATGATTTCATATATCACAACTTTGTTGTTGGGATCCACCTCAAATGTTGTGATAGAAAATGCTCTCCCTTTTTACCGTGTAGGTTATGGGTTTTTTCAGAAAACCCTTGGCATAGTGCATTGGTTTGAAAAGGTTCATCATTCCTTGTAGTTGAGGTAATAAACAATGCACTTAGGGTTGAATAGAGAATTACAATCCTCTATCTCATTAGTGGGTTTCTACACCCTGTAATCTTTAGTTTGGTGTCTTTCCTTCCCACACCAAAATAATTTTCGCATTCCCCATAGGCAATTTATGAGGTTCTTATCTCCATGATTTTGAGAAGTCTGATGTTGAAATTTCATTTCAACATTAGATTTCTCCATCATACTACCAAAATTAAACTCGAATTTACTCTTCTTATCCCTGTGATACCATTTAGATTCTCTGATCTCCATTTGTACTTTTAGGTTAAATCTAATAATTTCCACATAGATATCAAGTTCTTAGATATCTAGGTATTTTTTTATACTAGGTTTTATGCAACCAAAGAAGCGATCATCATTTAATTTGGTAGTAACGAAAAATATGGAGTTTTATCATGTGTTTTTGTGAATTTTTCCTCACACACCCTAATATATTCTTCATATTTTTTCTTGAGGGAAATTAAATCCCTTTCCATTTTAATTCAGAGAGTGTAAGAAAAATAATTATAATAAAACATTTTCTAGAATTCCATCAACCCCATCACTTTGATCTCTTCTCTAGGATTCATATTCTTGATCAATATCCACCACTAATCAAGTTCACCCTCTATATTATAAACATCCATTAAAATCTTATCTTTCTTAGGACATTGATGGTTGGAGAATATCTTATCAATTAAGATGGTCCATTGTTCTCTGATTAAGGTATCAGATAATCTATTGAAATTCAAAGTCCATCATCACATAAAGCACCCAATCATAAAAATGTTCTCTCTTAGGGGGGTTTGGATACTCCTACAGATCTAGTTTTCTATTCAAAACCTAATTAACCTAATAGATTATCATCCCAATGTTTTTTATTCTCACTCCTTTTAGTTTGGAAATCCTGTTGTAGAAGTCATCACATTACTCATCGAATTTCTTGTTTACCAAATTCCTCAAATTTTTGGAAACTAGCAAGAATAATGGAAAAATTAGGGATGATTATTTTCAAAATATTAAACATGTAAATGGGAAATCTAATGATATTGAAGTGATAACTTATAAATTACATTTATTTATTAGTATATAAATTTATGGGCATCAACCAATATTATCAATGATATAATTCCTAACATATTTTATTAGAGGTATTTTCCCCCTTAATAATTGTTAGTAACGTGCCTATGAATTTACCAAATAATATCCCATGGGTGTGTCAAACCAATTGCTTAGTAAGTCCCATTGTCATGTACTAGGTTATTGAGAGTCAGATCTGACACACCATGTTAGATATGTTAGACATAGGTATATCTATTCTAGAACTATGTCCACATGTATTATCTATATAGGAATGTATTTGATTTATAAAATATTTACTCTATACTTACAAAAATTGAGGGATGTTTTCTTATACATTGTCTTATTCTCAAGGATTTTTCTACAGTTTTCTAATCATAATCTAAAAAATCAATAAACTTTTCATCTAAAAGAACAATGGAAACATATCTCTTTATTACACATTAATTAATGATTTAGTAAAAATTAATACACTTAGTGAAATCTAAAATATCAAAAAGTGTATTTTATTCTTGAATTAGGTACATTAAAAAACAAACTTAATTGGAAAACAAAATATTTATTGAAAAATTATTTAACATGGTTTCACTTAAAATTGCATGCGATAACTTGAGAAAATATAGAAGAAAAGGGTGAGGTATAAATAACAATAATGGAAATAAACAAGTCATAAAATAAATAATATATTACATGTTAGAAAATATGCATATCAATGGGTTATAAAATTGATTAGAATCATAAACATGATCAACAAGACATGATATAGAATGATAACATGGGAAATGTGGAAACCTCTTAAACAACTACATCATAAACATAGGTTGAGGATTACTTCAATGTCATAATAGTGGAAAATCCCAATAAAATAATTAGGTTCACTCCATATACCAACATGGTGTCTCTAGAAACTAAACATTACCCAATTCATTTAGCGCTATATAATTTCAGGCACACCCTTTGCATCCAAATCATTATCATGCTTAAGTGTGACACATAGATTATACAACATGGATTCATTCATCATCATATTTTATTCCAAAATAGAGGAGTGTGGAATGCATACATTTAATTCCAATGTCAATGAATTATAAGTCTATAATGTTTAAAACCCTTGAGAGAAAATGGAAATGGTTTTCACTAAATAATTGTTTTGGAACTGAAAATCACATTAAATGTTTGGCAGCATAACGTTGTCACTTTATAATTCATAAAATGGGTTTATGAGAGAGAAAGTTGTATTTACAAATTTTTAAATAAAATTATAAGTATTAGGAACATGTAAATTCATATCCCGGCATTATGAATTAGAAATATTAGGCATAATATTAATAAAGAAGAGAATATGAGGATCCCTTACTAAATTTTAACATGGTAATAGGTGTACCTGAAGGTTCATAGATGGGTTAACTGAGAGTGAAATGAGTATCAAATAATTTATATATACATTTTAATATAATTGGGATATGGAAAATAGATATACCAACATAAAAAAATGAAAACTAAGAGGCATAACATAACATTGATTCTTGAATGGAAATGAGATGAGAGAAATCTGTTACCTGAGTGTGACTCCACAAGGTTGTGATGAGCTTATTAAGAACTTAGGATCACCATGGGAGGAATCTATAGATGGGAGGGAAGAATAAGGAAGTTTTTCAGGGATTTTTAGTTAATATAATTAGATTTTGTGTGGGTTTATATGATAAATGAGTGAGGATTTCTTTAATATTTCTAAAGCTAAGGTTTTGGACCGTCTATTATAAAATAACCCAAACCAAAAACCTTACCATTTTTTCTTCAAAATGGGAGTGTTATACATTATTTTATAACACTAATGTCCAAACATAAAATAAATACCCTTTCTTATGTGGAGGTGAGTCATATGCCTAAAGAAATAATTTTAAAACCGTAAAATATATTTATGGTTTTGGATGATTCATCAATTCTTAAATAATTTAATAAAATAAACATAAAATCACTTAATATTAAAGTTAAAACATATATTTTTTATTTTGTATCTTTATATTAATTATTAAATCAATTTTATGTCATTATGTTGTCATAATACATGTAATATATTTATATGATATTTAATTATTACCCGAAAAATCGACTATCTAAGATAATTTTGAAAAATTAACTATTAGACAATTTAGATGTTCAGATTCAAAAAATAATATTCAATTTATCAAAATAATTTTCTAAATATTTATATTTTTTCTTTTAAAATAATAATCGATATTTATTGAGAACTGATCTGTTTTTTCACACAAACAGTTGTTCAAACAATTTTAATAATTATATTTGACGTTATAAAAATTACATGATAAATTATATTAAATAATATTATTATTTTAAAAAATATTTAAAACATCCATTAATGCATAAAAATAAATTCCCTAATTTAATTTAAATATTACCCAGAAATATTATTTGTTTTTTATTGTATAAAAATAAGAATCATTTATAATGTAAAAATAATTGGATGGAAATATAATCATTATTCTATAAAAAATTGTAAATAATAATATGTATAGGGTCTCTATACATATATATTTTATACACCATTAAATAAACTAAGGGTAAGATGAGCGACTATGATACATTCATGGGGGGATATTGTGAACATGGATTGGGATGTTATCTCGATGTGCTTGATCTTCTCCTGTAAGTGGTTTCACTCAAGAATAATTTATTAGATATCAACTTGTTCTTGGTTAATGATAAATCTTACAGATGCTACCTCCCAATGAAACTATGATTAATGGGCTTCATATTGTATGATCCTACTGGTTAAGGCCATCGCATCCATTTTCTATGTCAATTGGATTTTTAAACCCTTTATTTATAATAATCATTTGATAAATATTAAGTGAATTTATTTTAAATGGTAATGATACCTGACATTATTTTAAATACAATTGGATATGAAAAAAAAATAAGTGCATGTATTTTCTATTTCCATATTACACCATAGAAAATTTAATTAAATTATAACGTAAATTTTATTTATAAAATTTTGCGTCGTTAGAAGTATACCAGAAGGAAAAAAATAACATTTAATATAAAATATTTATATATACTATCAACTTTTAAAAAATTGTGTATTTATTTTTAAAATAAAAAACTAATTTATATTCAATTTTTAACTATCATTAATTCAACTATATACAAAAAATCATTCGAAATGTTTTTTCAAATTATTTTCCATAAAGGAACTAGAATGGTAAATTTCAAAACCCTAGTAGAAAAAATCCAGTTGTTTGTTTATTACATTTCCACTATATATAAGGAAACATATCCCATAATACTAATTAGTTTAACAGTTTTGGAAAACTATATACGTACTTAATCTCACATTTCATTTAAAAATCTTATATATAAATCATAGTTAATGTAAAAAAAATTTATACTAAAACACATTCAAATATTCTTGTTTTTGTAGTGGGGAAAGGAAAAAAAATAATGGTTAACTCATAATCTTAGTAAGTGTTATGTAAAATGGAATATATCACGAGTAAATAAGTAATAATCAATATGAGAAAGATAATTACTAAAAATAAATTCCATTATTCAATAACATGTACAATAAATATAATATGACTGGAATAAACGATGATCAAAATATTCTATATAATAATATCTTGATCTTGAAACATATCAATGGATATCATTACTATTAAAATAAGCACATCGACATCAAGAACTATCTTTTTAATGATGGAATTCATACTTCCATCCATCATAAACTTATCATCTAGGTCTCAGGACAATACATCATATATAAATGTGTAAATCCTTTACCAATTACTCAAAAAAGTTTTTGTTTTGAGACCAAAAAATACTTCAAGGGGATATATATGGATCCAAAAAATCATACTAAGTTCAATGAATTCCTAAAATTAATATTAAATAAAACAAAATCAGCAAACCCTAACAATGAATCATTTTTGGTATTGAAATAATTATTATAAAAAATTTCAATAAATTTATCAATCAAAATAAACAAAGACTATCCAGAGGAATAATAAGTATGTAATAACTAAAACATATCCCTATTTGATCATTTTTAATATAATGGGGTTTTTCCATTGATCAATTTAAATACTATACAAAACCATTAAATACAGTCTTGATTAAAATACCCTTCTTCACATTGAAAATCACTTTTAGAAACTAAAAAGTTATAAAATATTAGGGAAAATGTTTTTTTACAGAATATCCATGGAAACATGTAAAGGCTTGTTCAAATCATACAAAATTTATGTTGATGGAATATTTTTTTCATGGTATATATGTTATAAAATAGTCATTTAACATTTTTGTAAGAAATTTCAATAAGTACCTCATTCCAAAATTGACAGAAAGATTCATGTTAAACCGTATTGTGAAACTAAAACATGTGTAAAAATTCCACTAATAAATCATTCTCTAATAGTAATTTAATTATTCCTCATATTTTATATGAAATATGTATATGGAAGAAAAATATTCCTGACTGAGTAGAAATACATGTTCATTTTTCAATAAATATTGTATTTTGATATCTTTTGTACTAAAAGAGAAGAAAATGATATGAAAATTTTTTATTTCAAAAAATACTATATGAGAAGAAAATATATTGTGTTTAACATAGAATTAAAAATAATTCTCTCCTTCAAAACATAAAAATAAACAATCTTGAATAATGATTTGATTGTTAAATAACACATTTTCTCATTGGTGAATCTTTAATCATAACTCCCATGAAAGAGATAACTTCAAATGAAACATTAAATACCATGAATATAAGGGGAATAATGATTTATCATATAAAAGTGGTAGTATATATAACAAATAAAATAAAATCGTGGTGAATATGGCTTATGGATCACGTAAAAAAAAGTTTGTGAGAAACACTTAAAAAGATTGTATCATTGAATTGAGGATTAATAAATGCAGTGTCAATTATTAAAAAAAATTAAATACCAAAAAAATACTACATAATAAAATCAGAGCTCATTTTACATGCAATCATCATATAATGTTGTACATGAAGTATAATTACTATGTTGTGAATGGAAAGTGAGTAGTGAAACCCTTTACCACTTGATAACTATATTATCAAATCCCCTTGGATTAAATAATTCCAATTAAAATATTAACTACAATTATATATTAATTATTCAAGATATAACATTTAAAATGGAATTCTATACACCATAAAAGATTAGATGTATAATAATAATACATGCCTCGGTGAATGAAAATATAGTCAGAATCCTTTACCTCATGTCCTGAATTCCATCATATGTGTTTGAACCTCATTTATTATAAATAAAAATTTATTTTATATATATTCTAGATCAATTATAATATATTTCATACCATATACTATTTACTTATAACAATTTATCACTCTTACCTTGGCGAAAATAATTTTATATGGTTTCTAATCTTAATAAAAAAATGGACCTATTTACCCAACTTTTACCTACTAATGAATAATTTATAACCATTTTTTATGATTCAATTTCTATAAGTGGTAGAAATTAATATAATATTAAACCTAATATTCAACAAATATTAGTTCTTCAGAAAAAAAAATATTTTTAGATATAAAAATGTTTCTATTCTAAATTAGTCCATAAAATTGATTCCAATGAACATTAGTGGAAAATTAATAAAATAATATAACAAATGAAACTTTCAAACCATTTAAATAAATATTATTTTGTAAATGGTTGAAACAAAAATATAATTTTAAATTAAAATCAGTTTATTTTACTATTCACTAGAGAATCAATCTTTTTTTAAAAATCACAAATATTCACTCTGATAATTTTCAAATTATTATTAAAAAAATTATATAATTTCAAGAAAAAATTATAAATGACCCATATATTAATTATAAAATTATCTCATAATGGTATATAAAAATAGTTTTTGAAGAAATCATATTTTGAAGAATAAAATGTCTTTGATAAAAAATTTGTACTTTATTTACAAAACATTAATCAATAAATTTGTTTTTAGTATGTACAATATATATTTTTCAAAATTTGGATAATATTATTCCCATATTCTAATTCAATATCTATATTATAACTAACATATTTAAATTATAATATTTTTTGTTTATTTATGTTCAGTGTTCTGTGTTGTATATAATATTTATCTAAGTGTTATTTAAAATATCAGGGTGTTACATTCTCCCCTTAAATAAATTACATCTTTATAATTTAAATAAGATCAGATAAATAAAATGTTTTTCATTTGAATGATATTTTTTTTCAAATCCACTTCATAAACTAGGATAATAAAACTTCCTCTTAAAAAGTGGAACGATAGATGCATAGGTCATGTGGAATATAATTTAAATGGTTTCCAAATTGGACAACATTAGTGGGAAGTGGAAATATGTACATAATGGAGAAATATAATACCCTTGTTATAATAGTGGTTGATAGAAAACATGGTTAAGTGAATGTTAATGACCAAAAAACCATAAATCTATGATGGGTGAAAAGACCATCAATTCCTTTTAAATATACATAATAATATATATTTTTTGCAAGATCATTTCATAAATTTGTGGAATTTGTATACCATCTCAACTGACAACATAATGAAATATAATTTCTTGACCAGTATAAATTCATCCTGTAATTAATTTCCACCATAATCTCATCCCTTCTCCAAATGAAAAATATTTAATATAAATTTATCTTGCATACAAAAATAAAATAAACATTTAACTGATCATTTGATCCATAAAGGATTAAAAATGAATTCAATATATCTATAAATATTTACCAAAATAAAAAATCTTATATAATACATTAATATCTAAAACATCAATTTTAACACCCCGAGATTTTATGAAAAATATTCTTTTTAATGTCTTGTGTTGTATGCTACATCAAAATTAGCTTGTGATATATGCAACACCATATTTCCTTGCAGTATACACAACACTATTCTAGGCTCGTGTTACACACAATTTCATGTTCGTTTTGTAGAAACTATTCTATGCAACATTATGTATAGATTTTATTTAATGTATAAATGAAATAAGTTTTGATTATGTTATACGCAACACCAAATAGAGCGTTCACTACATGCAGCCCTGACTTGGCTTGCATTACACACAATAAAAACCTTCCTCGATAGCGTGTGTTGTACGCAATACCAGGTTTTACTAAACAAAGATATATTATTATAATATTATTATGAACTAGCCGTTATGAATAGTATTAACTAAATATTAAATTTTATAACATTATTATTCATCTTACACATTTTCTAAAACAAGGTATGAGAACAAAATAAATTTTTCGGGTAAAATAAGTATTTTTCAAAAAATACAGTTTTGCCACCTTTTGATAGTGCACTAACATTAAATCTAGTTTTTTACATGTTTTTAAGTTAAATTTTACAAAATAAAATTATTCTTTTGAACCAGGATATATAATTTGACCTTGGATAAATTTTTCATATTATTCTGATAACTTTTATATTTTAATGAATAGTAAAAACATGCTATATTTTAATTAAAATCAATTTTCTTCATCGTAATAATTTATGTGGTTAAATTATAATATCGAATGGTTTTAAAGTATAAATAGAATATTTTTTTACTATTTAATATAATGTATGTCATTAGCATTGATTTTAACTTAAATTCGTAGGTTAAATCAATTCAATCTTTTGCAATGTTTTAAACAAAAACCCATTTTCTTGTGACAACGTGATTAATTTTAATATAATTTCTGCAACATTTGTCTATTGAATTTATAAAAATGGATTCTATATTTGTAATCAGTGGGTCCAAATTATTTTAATAAGCTACCTTTTCTTTTTGGGCTTTATGAATAGTAACTACGGTAAATTTTATTTACCCTAGTTAAAGGTAAATCGGGTAATTAAGGGTAAATATAATATTATAAAATTAACCTAACACCTTTCAAAATCATATTTAATGACTAAAAGTCGACCCATATCACTTAAGGGTCGGCTTAGAATCATTTAATGGACTTTTTTCAATGAAAATAAATTAATAATTATTAAAACCAAAGAAAGTGACAACATGTCACTCTCTTAAATCTTATAAGTATATTAATTTAAGTTAGTGATAAAATTAATGAAACATCAAACATGAATATTCTCCAGAAATCTAGTAAAATTTTCTACATCATATGAATTTATTTATAATTTTTAGGGATTATATAATTATCATTAATTGTGACACAACAGTGATACAGAAATTGTTTATCTAGTAAAAAATCAAGAATAATGTTTTTATTAAACTAATAGTGACAATTAAAGGCACAAACCCCTGAAGAAAACATATTGGTAATGGAAATATAAACCATAATCATCCAATGGTCGAATATTTGACCATTTGGAGCCTTATAAAAGCGATTATGACACTTCTATTATTTTATTTTAAATGATGCCAAAGTTGTCACCTTCATAATTTAATAAATATAACAATTTAAATATTGTGATTTTAAGATGATAAATTCTAGTAAAAGTATTATTGCGAACTTTAATAGATTTATCTTCATCAATGGATTTTATTTTTAATTTTTATGCAACAAATAAGTATATTAAATAATTATACAAAAATGATGTAGTAATTATTTTATTAAGAGAGAAACCAAATAAATTGTTTTAAAAATAACAAAATAAATATTATATGAACTATTTAATGTGATCCACTAATTTTGTAGATACATATGACCTTTTATGAATCTATTAATTCTTTTAGTTCAAACCTATCTTCTGTATATATTTTATTTAAATTCAAATAAATGAATAGTGTTAAAATCGACACTATTGTTATTTTATAAAAATAACATATTATAAAATTGTCTAAAAATCACAAAAATATTTACAAATTATAAATTCATATTTTTTAGAATGTTATAAATTAACCAATTATGGAAAATTCACAACAAATAAGTAATTATTTGTTATAATATAAAAGTTAGAATGTTAGTACCACCAAAAAATTAAATTGATTAAATAAGGATAAATGAAGATGATAATGTTTAAAATAATTTCGTAACATGTCTAAATTTTATTGGTTGATGAGATTACAACCCTATATCATATATTATTCGGATATAAGTCATTTTTGGAGGTTTGTAAGTTTGGTTAGATTTATTATAAATTAATATTTTTAAGATTTCCAAAGGTGCCCCTCTCCTCCCTTATAAAAGGGCACCTCCTCCCTCTCTTCCTCACACCATTTTTAGCCTTCAAGCTCGTCCAAACCCTTCCCATTTCACTTCTACACTTCCCTAGATATATCCTAGAGGTTTTTTTATTCTTCAAAGTCCAATCTTAGTGCCCCAAGAGGAGGTTTCAAAAAGGCGTGTCGAAAGAAGAGGTAATATCCGTTACCGATTATTTCAACTTTATTTCTTCTTATACTTATTCTTATTTAGTTCTTCCATTATGAAGTAATAACATCAGTATCACTCATATAATGATATTTATTATAAGTATGAAACAACCCTATTTCACCATCTATACATCCTACGGAAAACGAAATCACCGCGCGTGCGTACGTACGGAATACCGTCTCCACGCCGTGGTGTAATCTATTTTCCACCATCACCTTACTTGGATGGGTATAATGGTGTAAATAATGATTATATATGATTATTGTAAATTTATATTGACTCTAAAATATTATACATACACTCTAATACAATTCCACGATCACGTGAATGATATCATCGCTCGTGCGTACGTACGGACTACCATCTCCACGAACGCGATGAGATTCATTTTCCATGATTAACCATTGAAGAATTATTGTAAAGTATATATAATGAATAATAATTAAATATATGTCATTATAATGATACTGTATTTATGTATATATATATTTATGTCAACTATTTAATTTCATTCAATTCAATAAGGAAACGAAAACAGCGTTCATGCGTACGTATGGCCTACCGTCTCCATGAACGGTGTATTTCATTTCTTTTATCAATCTGTAATATATATGTATATGATAAATATATAATATATATAAATCATGTTTTACATTCTTGAATTATTTAAATCAGGATATAAATAATAATATCAAGAACGACAAGTCGAAACATATACGATAAATGAAATGATTTTACCCAAAACACTACTTTTACATGGAATCTACAAAAGAACGGGTAATATAAAGTCATAAGTGAAACATATATGATATCATAACAATGAATATGATTATGTAATGAGTCAATGATATTATTTAAATCATTATACAGTAGGTTCGGAAACGTTTGAATCATATCGGACCTAAGGTAAGGGATAATTTTGCAAATCTCATTTTTATCCGAGATTGCTTATTCGTAAGTATTTACTAGGGTTATTGCATTCATCCATGTCCCTATTTTATAAAAGTGTTTTCATGTATGTTTAAAGTCCTTTTTACCAATTTTGACTTTAACCCCATGGTATAGAAGGAATATTTCTTTTATTTACCGTACAAGGTACTTTTTGACTTTTCCGACAAAAGTACGAGAAGAATGTTATTTTTAACTTGTACGGAATGAAAGGATTTTTAAGGTTTTATAAATCCTTATTTTTAATAAGATTACTCTACAATATTTCGTTATTTTTTTCAATAAAACCCTTTTCTTTTAAAATTGTATGGCATTTTTTGAAAATAAAATGATTTTGAAGAAGAAAGGATATTTTTCTCAAAGATTCATTTCAAGTGTTTTATCAAAAACATTTTTCATATAAGATGACTTTATTTCATATGTGTATGTTTCAAGAATAATGTCTCTATGATTTACATGGTTTCAATTTTCTTAGTATGAAATGATATC
Organism: Viscum album; assembly: GCA_963277665.1. NCBI lineage: Eukaryota > Viridiplantae > Streptophyta > Magnoliopsida > Santalales > Viscaceae > Viscum > Viscum album. Next base: position 1,859,433,689 of record OY728133.1, on the reverse strand, counting down.
CATTTCTTTTATATGGATTATGTGATGATGGGATGATGTTAATAAAACCCATTTTATTCGTTGGGTTATTATGAATGATGTCTGTTTATTTTGTGGCACAAGTAAGAATGATTTAATTATGAGATGGGTGGCACATATATCTCCCTCCAATGCATTGGGTCAAGATTTATATCTCATGATATAGACATGGTCGGAACGACAAGTTAAACTGGTTCAGTAATACAAGACTGAAACGAGGAGTGAACTCGATTCAGAAAGGGACTTTGTCCACTAAGATGGTCTTGGCAGCAATGCCTTGGCTAATATGGAAATCATGACATGTGCTGAATGGTTTCCAAAATTAAATGTTTTAATAACATGCTATTTTATCTTTCTTAATGTTTCTATATGATATATTCCTTACATACTTCCATGTTTTATGTCATTTCTCAAGATTTTGGTGTTTAAACATTATGTTCATGTTTTTATGCTCAAATGTATATGATTTTCTTTATTTTATCCATGCTTACCCTTACTAAGAATTTCATCTCACCCTTTATATGTTTTATTTTCCCCAGGATATAAAGAGAGGTTTTAGGTAAGAAAAAAAGGGGAAGATCGATATGGGAGATGTTGAAGATCTTTCAACCGGATTATTTGTTTATATTCTGAGTTTCCAAAGACACTAAACTATTATGGTCCTTGTGTGTCTGTTTTTGTTATGTACTAAGTATTCCGAAAAAGTAATGTAATGTCCATGAACGTCAAGCTTCCGGTCTATACAGTTGGTATCAGAGGCAAAGGAGGTAGAAATTCATCCGATCCTTGGGAACTCTCAAATGTGAGCGTTGGACGAAGCACAGATCTTCGCCCAAGGGCTTCATGAGGAAATGGCTGACACTGGGGATGGTGGTGTGTCCCGCCCAGGGGGTGTATCCTCCCATGTAGTTCCCTGATATGTATCAATTATAGTCCACTGGAATTAATTCCGGACCGCTATAGTTAGTATCAGAGGAAAGGTTTAGTCAACCTTTGGAAACTAGGATGCGATAACTTTAGTGAGATCCCTAGAAATATTTCTAAGGTATGTCTAGGGATGTCCCTAATGTTATGTATACGTATAGGTTGTAGTCCTAAAATTGCGCTAACGATCATATAATTAAAACTAAGATGTTAGATATTGAAGGTACTCCCCAATTATTATGTAGTTTTCCTAGCATGATTTTTTCCTCTCACACTATTCTTTTTGGGTTTTAGAAAATGGGGGGAAATAGGAAGATTCGTGATAATGGAAGATATGACGGACAATGGAATGATATTATTCATGAGAAACCAAATATAACTGAATTTGGAAGTCCAAACATTGTTACTATGCCTAATCATCAATCTCATAATATGATCAATAATCTAAACATTGGTAAGTTTCCCGACATAGATAATAAGAGAAAGATGGAGTCTCATGATGATCATAGAGGAAAGAATGTTCAATTTCCCTCATGTAAATCATGTGGGAAGAGGCATCGGGGAGATTGTTTCAAAGGAACTAGAAGATGCCTTGGGTGTGGAAAAGAAGGACACACAGCCAGTAAGTGAAATGGAAAAGGTCCAGTTAACACCATGGACAAGGATAATGGTATTTCTACAACATCAACAATGATTTGATGTTTTAAATGTGGAATGTATGGGCATTATGAAAACAAATTCCCTAAAGGAAAATATCATGAAGAGAATAATCATGGCCATATGAGTAGTATTTATGGGGATGATGATGAAGAGACTACAAATGAAATATTAGATGAAAGAAATGATGAAGCTCAGTTAGTGGTTTAAGAAGTTAGTGGAATTATTGTATGTTTATAAAGAATAATGTATGGTACTATGGAATAAATAATCATCTGAGGATTGATAGACTATTGTTTTTCCTAAAGTATTTGAAAGTATATGTTGAATGGTACCGGTAACCACAGATGGTTATTCAGATATTTTTGTAGAGTAGAAGATATGCGCATAATGAAGGGATAAGAATATAATGAGCTGTTTTATTGTATTCATGAGCTCATGACTGATATAAGGACTAAGTGATTTTATTATATAGTATTTTGGGGTTTTGGTATGGGGAAAGAGTTAACTTTTTCCAACACTCATGTTTTCACTATGATTCGATGGGTATTCATTTTTCAAGAGAATACATGATTAAGGCCTTCGAATGTTTGGAATGTGACCAATAAGACATATCTTATGATATATGGGGATCAATGATGGTATTAACATGCATGTTATATGAAATCTCTGGTGATAGTTTTCACTATAATATGACAATGGACTGCAATATTATGGATAAGCATAAAGATTGGAATGGATTATGTTGGGCATAAGTTAGTATTGTTTAAGGATATAACATTTTTTGATATTATTGATGGGATTTTATAGTAATGTAGTTTTAGAAAAAGGACAACCTGCAGGATGAGTGACAACCCATCGCGTCGGACAAGGCTGTGGGAATCGAACCCACAACTGAAGTGTGACTGGCCTTTATCGCCTACCACTGGCCTACATGAAGTCCCTATTTAGTAGAAACTAGTTTTATTTTATTAAGAGGTATAATATATGAAGTATAAGTTCATTTTTGGAACCATATACGATTAATCTAACCATATGATGGACTTATAACTTTTGCTAATATTTTGTTTGAAACATATGGAATGACCCATCATTCTATCACATGATCAGCTAACACATCACGAATAAAAAATTCATCTTCATTTCTTTAAGAGGTGAAGTGGAAATTGTTCAATTTACGAACAACAATGAGATTGTATTAAAATCATGTAAGTATTTCTTTCATCAACATTAGGGAATTGATATTGAGAACCAAAAATGTTTTCCAAGTGCTCTTATATCTGATGAATCAGATGGTACCTTAGATCATCACATATTTATGGCTTTGTGATTGTTGGTTTTTTCATATCCATGTTCTCTACCACTCTCCATCAGAACATGATGGTAAGATTTTTCCTCCATATCCATATTTTCACCTATGTTCTACTATGTGGAAACCCAGTGATTAGTTATTTGGGTATCCATTATGTTTCTAACGTTCCTTTTTAAAATGAAGTTTTAGTATTCCTTTTTATGATTTGGGTTTCTATGAATGAAACTCTCGTGTAATAAACCATTTATAACCCCCAATGAATTTCGAGGGTGAAATTCATTTTAATGGGGTAGAATGTAAAACCCTGAGATTTTATGAAAAATATTCTTTTTAATGTCTTGTGTTGTACGCTACACCAAAATTATCTTGTGATATACGCAACACCGTATTTGCTTGCAGTATACGCAATACTATTCTTGGCTCGTGTTACACAAAATTTCAAGTTCGTTTTGTAGAAACTATTCTACGCAACATTAAGTATAGATTTTTTTAATGTATAAATGAAATAAGTTTTGATTATGTTATACGCAACACCAAACAGAGCTTTCACTACACGCAGCCCTGACTTGGCTTACATTACACACAATAAAGACCTTCCTCGATAGCGTGTGTCATACGCAATACCAAGTTTTACTAAACAATGATATATTATTATAATATTATTATGAACTAGTCGTTATGAATAGTATTAACTAAATTTTAAATTTTATAACATTATTATCCATCTTACACATTTTCTAGAACATGGTATGAGAACAAAATATATTTTTTGGGTAAAATAAGTATTTTTCAAAAAATACAGTTTTCCCGCCTTTTGATGGCGCACCCACATTAAATCTAGTTTTTGACATGTTTATAAGTTCAATTTTACAAAATAAAATTATTCTTTGGAATCAGGATATAAAATTTTACTTTGGATAAATTTTTCATATTATTCTGATAACTTTCATATTTTAATGAATAGTAAAAACACGCTATATTTTAATTAAAAACAACTTTTTTCATCATAATAATTTATGTGGATAAATTATAATATTGAATGGTTTTAAATTATAAATAGAATATATTTTTACCATTTACTATAATGTATGTCATTAGCCTTGATTTTACCTTGAATTCGTAGGTTAAATCAATTCAATCTTTTGCAATGGCTTAACCAAAAACCCGTTTTCTTTCGACAACAGGATTAATTTTAATTTAATTTCTACAACTTTTTTGTATTGAATTTGTAAAAATGGATTCCATATTTGTAATCAGTGGGTCCAAATTATGTTAATAAGCTACTTTTTATTTTTGGGCTTTATGAATAGTAACTATGGTAAATTTTATTTACCATAGTTAAACATAAATCGGGTAATTAAGAGTAATATAAGATTATAAAATTAATCTAACACCTTCTAAAATCCTATTGGATGACTAAAAGTCGACCCATATCACCTATGGGTCGGATTAGAATCATTTAATGGACTTTTTCCCATAGAAATCATTTAATTATTATTAAAACCAAAAAAGTGACAACATGTAACTCTCTTAAATCTTATAAGTATATTAGTTTTAATTTAGTGATAAAATTCATGAAACTTAGAACATGAGTATTCTCCAGAAATCTATTGAAATTATCTACATCATATGAATTTATTTATAATTTTTGGTGTTAAATAATTATCCTTAATTGTGACACAATAGTGATGCAGAAATTGTTTATCTAGTGAAAAATCAAGAATATAGTTTTTATTAAACTAATGGTGACCATAAAAGGGACAAAACCCTGACCAAAACTTATTTGTCATGTAAATATAAACCATAATCATCCAATGGTATAATATTTGACCATTTTTAGCCTTATAAAAGTGAATATAAGACTTATATTATTTTATTTTAAATGATGCCAATGTTGTCACCTTCATAATTTAATAAATATAACAATTTAGATATTGTGATTTTAAGCTGATAAATTCGAGTAAAAGTATTATTGTGAAACTTCATATATTTATATTCATCGTAGGATTTTATTTTTAATTTTTATGCAACAAATAAGTATATTAAATAATTATATAAAAATGATATAGTAATTATTTTATTAAGAGATAAACCAAATAAATGGTTTAAAAATAATAAAATAAATATTATATGAACTATTTAACGTGCTCCACTAATTTTATACATACATATAACATTTTATTAATATATTAAATCTTTTATTTCAAACATATCTTCTGTATATATTGTATTTAAATTCAAATAAATGAATAGTGTCAAAATTGACACTATTGTTATTTTATAAAAATAACATATTATAAAATTGTTTAAAAATCACAAAAATATTTAAAAATTATAAATTTATATGGTCTATAATGTTATAAAGTAACCAATAATGGAAAATTCACAACAAATAAGTAATTATTTGTTATAATTTAAAATTTAGAATGTTATTACCACAAAATATTTAAATTGATTAAATAAGGATAAATCAAGTTGATAATGTTTAAAATATTTTCCTAACATGTCTAAAATTTATTGGTTGATGAGATTAAAACCCTATACCATCTAATATTAGGATATTAGTCATTTTTTGGGGTTTTTAAATTGGTTAAATTTATTATAAATTAATATTTTTAAGATTTCCAAAGGTTCCCCTCTCCTCCCTTATAAAAGGGCATCTCCTCCCTCTCTTCCTCACACCACTTTTAGCCTTAAAGCTCAGCCAACCCCTGCCAATTTCACTTATCCACTTCCCTAGAAACATCATATAGTTTTTTTTCTTCTTCAAAGACCAATCTTAGTGCCCCAAGAAGAGTTTTCAAAAAGGCGTGTCGAAAGAAGAGGTAATATCCGTTACCGATTCTTTCAACTTTATTTCTTATTATATTTATTCTTCTTTAGTTGTTTCATTATGAATTAATAAAATCAGTATCAATCATATACTGATATGTTATTATAAGTATGAAACAACCCTATTTCACCATCTATCCATCCTACGGGAAACGAAATCACCGCGCGTGTGTATGTACGGAATACCGTCTCCACGCCGTGGTGTAATCTATTTTCCACCATCACCTTACTTGGATGGGTATAATGGTGTAAATAATGACTATATATGATTATTGTAAATGGATATTTATTCTTAAATAGTATACATGCACTCCAATACAATTCCACGATCATGGGAATGATATCATCGCTCGTGCGTACGTACGGACTACCGTCTCCACGAACACGATGAGATTCATTTTCCATGATTAACCATTCAAGAATTATTATAAAGTATATATAAAGAATAATAATGAAATATATGGCATTATAATGCTACTAGAGTTATGTATATATATATATGTATGTCATCAAATTAATTTCATTAAATTCAATAAGGTAACGAAAACAGCATTCATGCGTATGTACAGCCTACCGTCTCCATGAAAGGTGTATTTCATTTCTTTTATCAATATATAATATATATGTATATGATGAATATAATATATATATATATATTTATATATATATCATTTTTTACATTCTGGAATTATTTAAATCAGGATATAAGTAATAATATCAAGAACGACAAGTCAAAACATATACGATAAATGAAATGATTTTACACAAAACACTTCTTTTACATGGAATCTAGAAAAGAACGGGTAATATAAAGTAATAAGTGAAACATATATGATATAATAACAATTAATATGATTATGTAATGAGTCAATGAAATTATTTAAATCATTATACAGGAGTTTCGGAAACATACGAAGCATATCGGACCTAAGGTAAGGGATAATTTTGCAAATCTCATTTTTATCTGAGATTTCTTATTCGTAAGTATTTACTGGGGTTATTACATTTTTCCATGTCCTTGTTTAATAAAAGTTTTTTCATGTCTCTTTAAAGTCCATTTTACCCATTTTGACTTTTACCCCATGGTATGGAAGGAATCTTTCTTTTATTTACCCTACAAGGTATTTTTTGACTTTTCCGACAAAAGTACGAGAAAAATGTTTTTTTTAACTTGTACGACATGAAATGATTTTTATGGTTTTATAAAGCCTTATTTTTAATAATATTTCTCTACAATATTTCATTATTATTTTCAAAAAAACCCATTTATTTTATAATTGAATGGAATTTTGTGAAAATAAAATTATTTTGAAGAAGAACGGATATTTTTCTCAAAGATTCATTTAAAGTGTTTTATCAAAACCATTTTTTATCTAAGATGACATTATTTCATATGTGTATGTTTCATGTATCATGTCTCTATGATTTAAATGGTTTCACTTTTCTTAGTATGAAATTATATCCATTTCTTTTATATTGATTATGTGATGATGGGATGATGTTTATGAAACCCATTTTATTCGTTGGGTTATTATGAATGATGTCTGTTTATTTTGTGGCACAAGTAAGAAATATTTCATTATGAGACGGGTGGGACCTGTAACATCCCAAGGTTTTCTAAAAATAAATTGAAAATGCTTGAAATTTTGTTTAAGGTATATATTTATAAGTATCCTTTAAACATAATTTTATTTCTTCTATGTTTTGAATTTCAAGAAACTATCATCTACAATTGTGTTCAGTATGTTATTTCGAGTCTGATAGAACAAACTTGTTTTTTTGGTGAATAGTAACATGCCCTTATGAATAGTAATATGAATAGTAATATGAATAGTAATATGACCTCATGAATAGTAAATAATATTATTATTTTATTTTCCCATGGCAATAGGATAATGGGATCTTAATTAATTTTCCAATGTCACATAAAACTAATTGCACTTCAATTTTGTTATTTTTCGAATTAACTGTGACCTTATTTTAAAATTAAATTAATAATATTTAGAAAATTATTTTTGAAAAATGGAGTTCATTTTTGAATTCTACACGTCGAAAAATGGTTGGGGTAAATTTTTGGTATTTTTCTGAAACTCTTGAATTTTCGGTGAATAGTGAAATACGGTAAAATACCGTATAATCAATTTATCAGTAAAAATGCACTATTTATGACATCATAAGTGATGCAAGGCCACTTGCTTCGAAATCACATGATATTTTCACTAATTAAGGCCACTTGATTTGAGATTATTCATAGTCTTGATAAAAATATTATAATAATAATTAAAATAATCTAAAATACCTCCCCTCCTCCACTATAAATACCACCCTCACTCCCCTCTTCCTCCCACACCTCTCAAGCCTTGAGCATTGTATAATTTCTGCCAAATTCCCTCCTCAATCTTCTTCCCCACGTCCTAGAGCTGCTGGTCTCACCAAAAGACCAAAATCAAAGCCCTTAAGAAGGATCTCAAGGAGAAGAGATCAAGAGGTAAACATCCTCTTTCATTTTCATTCTTTCCATCCATTTTATGTTATTCTCTTCCTTTCCCTTTGTCTTTTGTTGGGATATTTCATTAAATATTTTCCCTTACAGTCCAAATTTTGTATGATTGATGAGATATTCCATTCCTCTCATCAATCTTGTTTTTATGAAATTTTTAGAGGCGTCGTTAGGCTGCCGAATTTTTTGTAAGAAATTTCTCATGTTTTCTTTATTTCATGATTCCTTCAAATTCTTTCTTCACCCCCTCTTATCCAAGAGGCATGAAATCTCCAGAATAATGTATATTCTGGATGTTTTCATGTTTATGGAAAATTACAAATCATTATTCCTCTCCTCTTTCACTTATTTAAAGAATCAAAAAACATTGTCCATTTGTGTCGAATTACCGATATCGTGGACGATGTATTTTCAATTTCCATTAATTATTTCAAGTCTGGTCATGAAACCATTTATATGGTTGAACCAGGTTATAATATATGTTTTATGAATCATATAAGGTTCTGTAATTCTTTTGTACTCATGATTCAAACTTATAAGACTAAATGAAATTGTAATTATCAAAGAACCACTTAAATTATCTAAACGAACATAATTAATGTTTTAACTTATAAATCATCATCATATAAGGAACCAAAGTGATGAATGGTATAATTTATGGTACTGGAGTTATGTAACTAATACTCCATTCCAATTCTGGAGTTTCACTTCCAATCAACAAGAACGATTCATCATGAACCGATCGTGAAAATCACAAAAGACCTCACCCAAAATAATAACAAATAAGGGGTGAAATGAGGTTATGAAATGACCATATAAGATGTTATAAACATGAACACGTTTCTTTAAAATCCTATTAACACTCCTTTAACCATTATACAGGAGGTTCAAACAATTTTGAAGTAGGACAAGCCCAAGGTAAGGGAATTCTTAACCCGATTTCCATTCTTTGGGTTAACCTTCTACTTTATAATTTATGTGCTATTTAAATTGTTTGTGTGATGGGTTCTGTTTATATTATGTTTAATTATGTGTATTTACAGAGTATATACATATTCCATCCACTCAATTAAGTCTCACTTCAAGTATATGATGTTTATAAGGGACTTTTCTTCTAAAATCCTCTTTTAAAATTCTGTTTTATAAGATTCAAAGGCAATGTTTTTATGCTATTATTTATGTTGAATGATTATGTTTTGGCTATTGGGCATTTTTTATGATGAAGGGTGGGACCTATATTTCCCTCCAATGCATTGGGTATGAGTAAGTTGGAGGTCGGCCGTATGGTTACTCCAAGTGTAACTGTGATGGTTACACAAAGTAAGGTAGCCGTGAGGGTTACAAATTTTAAGGTAGCCAAGATGGTTACAAGATTATGTAAGTAATGCCCCAATATACCTTTATGATTATAATTATGTTTGTATGGATCTTGTGTAAATCTCATGTTACGCTAAGTAAGATTTTATGGGTGTAAATCATGTATTTTGAAAATGTTTCCATATGTCTTGTGTATTCATGGACTAATGAGATTTTTTCCTTCTTTTTCATACCTTACTGAGCTTTTGTGCTCATCCCAAGTTTTTAAATGATTTTTCACAGGTTAATGGATGAATAATACGAGGAAGGAAGACATGTTAAATGTTGAATAATTGTCAAGGAGTCTTGTTTTATGTTTTAATGTTTTATATTCTGAGGAAAATGGAAACTGATTTTATGGTATCCACTATGTAACAATGTGTAATGTTATGAATATTTTGTCTTAATTCTCTAAAGCTCTAAACTTGAAAAGATCCTCAATGTAAAATGAAGTGTTTTCTTGAATAAATTCAAGATTATGTATGAAATAAGTGCGGGTCCTTACAGTTGGTATCAGAGGATGGTTTAGATAACTTTAGGGGTTAAGGTGATACTAATAGAAAACCATAAATAATTCTTACCCTATGTTTAATTTGTTATAGCATTTAAAGATTACCATGTTGCTTCATCTAAGAAATGTTTGTTTAGAATGGTTGTCCGCAGAAGGAACATGGATGCTGAAGAGGATAGGCACCGACAGAATGACATCCTTCCTGATCAACAGCCCGGAATGGTAGGGATTGGAACCGAGCAGTTTGTGACGGTAATGGCTCAGCTAACACAGGCAATAAATGGTGGTGACATCCATGAAAGAGGACAAATAGATGTACCCCAACGGAACATGACAGTGGTGGAACATTTTATGAGACAACATCCTCCTGCATTCAGCGGATCTTCTGACCCAGTGGCAGCAGAAGGATGGATTAAAGCCCTTGAAAAGATATTTGATGTTATGGGATATTCAGACAATCAAAAGGTAAGTCTTGCCATTTATCGTTTTGAAGGGGAAGCTGATCAGTGGTGGTCAATGGTAAGGAATATCAGGGGTAGAGAGGATTTTGATGCCTTAGTATGGGATGAATTTAAAAGTCTTTTTCTTGAAAAATATTTTCCTAAGGTGGTGCGACTTAGAATGGAGAAACAATTCCTTGAACTGAAACAAAAGGAGGAAGATTCAGTGGCTATGTATGAGGCGAACTTCACCCGACTGGCGAGGTATGCTCCGAATCTTATTCTGGATCTCGATAGCAAAATCAACCGCTTTTACTCAGGATTGAAGCCAAGGTATCGAAGGGTGTTGGCCTCCCGTGAATTCAAAAGTTATGAGAAACTTGTCCGATGTGCTGAGAGGGTAGAGATGGAGTTTGCTGACGATCACATGCAATTTGGAAACAAAGAGAAGAAGAGGTCAAATTGGAAAGCAATGGGTAAGAATCAACCAATGAAATCTGATGGTAAGAAAATACAGTTTCCAGTTTGTGAAAAGTGTGGCAAGAAGCACCCTGGGGAATGTCTTATCAAAACTGGGAAGTGTTTTAAATGTGGTAAGTTTGGACATATGGCCCGAGATTGCAATGAAAATGATCCAAAGACTAATCCTGATAAGCAAACTATAAAGCGTTTTAAATGTGGTGAGATGGGTCACTATGCAAATGCCTGTCCAAAGAGGGATCCAAATGATGCAAAGAAGCCAGACTACAAGCAGAAAGGTGTAGTGAGATCCTTTGCGACTACGTCAGCAGATGTTGGGCCATCCAATGAAGTTGTATCAGGTACTTTGTTTGTTCACTCAGATTTTGCTAAAGTTTTGTTTGATATGGGGTCTACACATTCCTTCATCTCTAAGAAATTTTCTAGTAAATTGGAAATATCACCTCAACAAATGATACCCGAACTTGTTGTTAAAACACCAGGGGGAAATGTTATAGCAAAGAGGAATTATAAGAATATTTATATTGTGTTATGTGGAAAGACTTTACCTGCAAACCTTGTTGTTTTACCCTTAGTCGAGTTTGAAGTTATTCTGGGGATGGACTGGCTTTCTGGTTATCATGCTAAGATTGACTGTAGAGCTAAAGAAGTTGTTTTTCAGAAAGAGTTTCAGTTTGTATACAAGAATGAACCCATACAATTGATAACATATCAAGAAGCTGAGAAACTACTGAAAGATGGAAATGAAAGTTATCTAGCTCATATTGTTGAAAACAAGGTAACTATTCAAATCAATGATGTGCCAGTGGTAAATGAATACCTTGATGTTTTTCCTGAGGAGTTACCCAGTGTCATACCTAAACGAGAAGTTGAATTCACAATTGACTTAGTTCCTGATGCTAAGCCAATTTCAAAACCCCCATATCGTATGGCTCCAATAGAACTTCTTGAATTGAAAAATCAGTTGCAGGATTTGCTTGTCAAAGGTTTCATTCGTCCCAGTACTTCACCATGGGGAGCCCCTGTATTGTTTGTTAAAAAGAAAGATGGTTCCATGAGACTTTGCATTGATTATAGAGCTTTGAATAACATCACTGTTAAAAACAAGTATCCTTTGCCTCATATTGATGACTTGTTTGATCAGCTCCAGGGAGCTCAGTACTTTTCCAAGATTGACTTGAGATCCGGATACCATCAGCTGAAGGTGAAGGAGGATGACATCCCGAAAACAGCCTTTCGTACTAGATATGGGCATTATGAATTTGTTGTTATGCCATTTGGGTTAACTAATGCACCTGCTGTATTCATGAATCTTATGAATAGAGTATTTCATGAGTTCTTGGATAAGTTTGTGGTGGTATTTATTGATGACATTCTGGTTTTTTCTAAAAATAAAGAGGAGCATGAAAAACATCTAAGGGTTGTTTTACAAACTTTAAAAGAAAAGAAACTATATGGAAAATTCAGCAAGTGTGATTTTTGGTTGCAACAGATTTCTTTTCTTGGGCACATTGTAAATAAGGATGGAATAACAGTTGATCCTGCCAAAACAAAAGTAGTTGATGAATGGCCAAGACCCACAAATGTTACAGAGATTCGTAGTTTTCTGGGCTTAGCAAGTTATTACCGACGCTTTGTTGAGAACTTTGCACGGTTATCTAGCCCAATAACTAAGTTAACACGGAAAGGGGTTAATTTTGTTTGGACAGAGGAATGTGATGTTTGTTTTCAGGAACTAAAGAAGAGATTGGTGAATGCTCCAGTTTTGGCCTTACCTTCCCGGAATGGTGAGTTTGTCATCTATAGTGATGCTTCTTTGAAGGGACTTGGTTGTGTTTTGATGCAGAATGGTCAGGTAATTGCCTATGCGTCGAGACAACTTAAACCTCATGAGATGAATTATCCCACACATGATTTGGAATTGGCAGCTGTGGTTTTTGCTTTGAAAATATAGAGGCATCATCTATACGGAACCAAATGCCAAATATATACTGACCATAAAAGTCTTAAGTATATATTCACTCAGAAGGAATTAAACATGAGGCAGAGAAGATGGATAGAACTGATAAAGGATTATGACTGCACGATTAATTACCATCCTGGAAAAGCAAACAAAGTAGCGGATGCCTTAAGTCGGAAAAATCATGCATCATTAACCATGCTACGTTTGGAACGTGATCCCTTGATTAATGATTTGATAAATTTTGGCTTGGAAGTTGTTGGTGCAGGGAATATATCTGTTTTGTTTCAGGTTTCAGTGCAGTCTTCGTTGTCAGACAGAATTATGAAAGCGCAGAGGGAAGACCGTGAGCTACAGAAAAAGGTAGAATTGGTTAAAATGGGTAAGTTTCCAGAATTTAATCTTGATAAAGATTGTGTTTTAAGGTTTGGAAAAAGGTTGTGTGTGCCTTGTGATTCCCAGTTGAAGAAAGAATTGTTGTGTGAAGCTCATAGTTCTCCATTTTCTTTTCATCCTGGAAGTACTAAGATGTACAGAGACCTTCGAGAGTATTACTGGTGGAATGGGATGAAAAGAGATATTGCTGATTTTACAATGAAATGTTTGACATGTCAGCAGGTTAAAGCAGAGCGACAGTTACCGAAGGGGATGCTTCAGCCTTTGCCGGTGCCAGAATGGAAATGGGAGAATATATCCATGGATTTTGTGGTGGGACTACCAAAGACTTCTCGAGGTAACAATGCGATATGGGTTATTGTTGATCGGCTAACAAAGTCTGCTCATTTTCTTTCTATTCGAGATACAATGACATTAGATAAGCTTTCTCGATTGTACCTCAAAGAGATTGTCAGGTTACATGGAGTTCCTCTTTCCATTGTGTCTGACCGAGATCCCAGGTTCACTTCTAAATTTTGGAAGGGACTTCAGAAGTCTTTGGGCACAGAGTTGAATTTCAGTACAGCTTTTCATCCTCAATCAGATGGGCAGTCAGAGCGAACGATTCAAACTTTGGAGGATATGCTTCGAGCTTGTTCAATGGACTATCAGGGAAGTTGGGATCAGCATCTTTCATTAGTTGAGTTTCTTATAATAACAGTTTCCATTCCAGTATTCAGATGGCACCTTTTGAGGCCTTGTATGGAAAGCGGTTTCGGACTCCTGCGTTTTGGGATGAAGTCGGTGAAAGAAAGTTGATGGGGCCAGAATTAGTAGAAGAAGTGGCTGAGAAAGTGAGGATGATCCAGAAACACATGAGGATAGCTCAAAGCAGGCAGAAAAGTTATGCAGATAACAGAAGGAAAGACTTCTCTTTCAAGGTAGGTGACCATGTTTTCCTTAAAATATCTCCTTGGAAAAGTGTGATGTGTTTCGGTAAGAAAGGGAAACTAAGTCCACGGTTCATCGGTCCTTTTGAAATCTTGGATAAAGTTGGAACAGTTGCGTACCGCGTAGCTTTGCCTCCGAGCTTGTTTCAGGTACACAATGTTTTTCATGTTTCGATGTTGAGAAAGTATGTTCCAGATTCATCACATGTCTTGAGGCCGGAAGAAGTTCAGCTAGCAGAGAACCTTTCTTATGAAGAAAAACCGGTTCAGATTCTTGATCGAAGAGAACAGGTATTGCGGAATAAGGTAATCCACCAGGTAAAGGTTTTCTGGAGAAACCACATGGTTGAAGAAGCAACATGGGAGTCTGAAAATGCTATGAGGGAAAAATACCCTCAGTTGTTTAATAAGTAAATAAAATTGCGAGGACGCAATTTCAAGAAGGTGGGGATAATGTAACATCCCAAGGTTTTCTAAAAATAAATTGAAAATGCTTGAAATTTTGTTTAAGGTATATATTTATAAGTATCCTTTAAACATAATTTTATTTCTTCTATGTTTTGAATTTCAAGAAACTATCATCTACAATTGTGTTCAGTATGTTATTTCGAGTCTGATAGAACAAACTTGTTTTTTTGGTGAATAGTAACATGCCCTTATGAATAGTAATATGAATAGTAATATGAATAGTAATATGACCTCATGAATAGTAAATAATATTATTATTTTATTTTCCCATGGCAATAGGATAATGGGATCTTAATTAATTTTCCAATGTCACATAAAACTAATTGCACTTCAATTTTGTTATTTTTCGAATTAACTGTGACCTTATTTTAAAATTAAATTAATAATATTTAGAAACTTATTTTGGAAAAATGGAGTTCATTTTTGAATTCTACACGTCGAAAAATGGTTGGGGTAAATTTTTGGTATTTTTCTGAAACTCTTGAATTTTCGGTGAATAGTGAAATACGGTAAAATACCGTATAATCAATTTATCAGTAAAAATGCACTATTTATGACATCATAAGTGATTAAAGGCCACTTGCTTCGAAATCACATGATATTTTCACTAATTAAGGCCACTTGATTTGAGATTATTCATAGTCTTGATAAAAATATTATAATAATAATTAAAATAATCTAAAATACCTCCCCTCCTCCACTATAAATACCACCCTCACTCCCCTCTTCCTCCCACACCTCTCAAGCCTTGAGCATTGTATAATTTCTGCCAAATTCCCTCCTCAATCTTCTTCCCCACGTCCTAGAGCTGCTGGTCTCACCAAAAGACCAAAATCAAAGCCCTTAAGAAGGATCTCAAGGAGAAGAGATCAAGAGGTAAACATCCTCTTTCATTTTCATTCTTTCCATCCATTTTATGTTATTCTCTTCCTTTCCCTTTGTCTTTTGTTGGGATATTTCATTAAATATTTTCCCTTACAGTCCAAATTTTGTATGATTGATGAGATATTCCATTCCTCTCATCAATCTTGTTTTTATGAAATTTTTAGAGGCGCCGTTAGGCTGCCGAATTTTTTGTAAGAAATTTCTCATGTTTTCTTTATTTCATGATTCCTTCCACTTCTTTCTTCACCCCCTCTTATCCAAGAGGCATGAAATCTCCAGAATCATGTATATTCTGGATGTTTTCATGTTTATGGAAAATTACAAATCATTATTCCTCTCCTCTTTCACTTATTTAAAGAATCAAAAAACATTGTCCATTTGTGTCGAATTACCGATATTGTGGACGATGTATTTTCAATTTCCATTAATTATTTCAAGTCTGGTCATGAAACCATTTATATGGTTGAACCAGGTTATAATATATGTTTTATGAATCATATAAGGTTCTGTAATTCTTTTGTACTCATGATTCAAACTTATAAGACTAAATGAAATTGTAATTATCAAAGAACCACTTAAATTATCTAAACGAACATAATTAATGTTTTAACTTATAAATCATCATCATATAAGGCACCAAAGTGATGAATGGTATAATTTATGGTACTGGAGTTATGTAACTAATACTCCATTCCAATTCTGGAGTTTCACTTCCAATCAACAAGAACGATTCATCATGAACCGATCGTGAAAATCACAAAAGACCTCACCCAAAATAATAACAAATAAGGGGTGAAATGAGGTTATGAAATGACCATATAAGATGTTATAAACATGAACACGTTTCTTTAAAATCCTATTAACACTCCTTTAACCATTATACAGGAGGTTCAAACAATTTTGAAGTAGGACAAGCCCAAGGTAAGGGAATTCTTAACCCGATTTCCATTCTTTGGGTTAACCTTCTACTTTATAATTTATGTGCTATTTAAATTGTTTGTGTGATGGGTTATGTTTATATTATGTTTAATTATGTGTATTTACAGAGTATATACATATTCCATCCACTCAATTAAGTCTCACTTCAAGTATATGATGTTTATAAGGGACTTTTCTTCTAAAATCCTCTTTTAAAATTCTGTTTTATAAGATTTAAAGGCAATGTTTTTATGCTATTATTTATGTTGAATGATTATGTTTTGGCTATTGGGCATTTTTTATGATGAAGGGTGGGACCTATATTTCCCTCCAATGCATTGGGTATGAGTATGTTGGAGGTCGGCCGTATGGTTACTCCATGTGTAACTGTGATGGTTACACAAAGTAAGGTAGCCGTGAGGGTTACAAATTTTAAGGTAGCCAAGATGGTTACAAGATTATGTAAGTAATGCCCCAATATACCTTTATGATTATAATTATGTTTGTATGGATCTTGTGTAAATCTCATGTTACGCTAAGTAAGATTTTATGGGTGTAAATCATGTATTTTGAAAATGTTTCCATATGTCTTGTGTATTCATGGACTAATGAGATTTTTTCCTTCTTTTTCATACCTTACTGAGCTTTTGTGCTCATCCCAAGTTTTTAAATGATTTTTCACAGGTTAATGGATGAATAATAAATGGAAGGAAGACATGTTAAATGTTGAATAATTGTCAAGGAGTCTTGTTTTATGTTTTAATGTTTTATATTCTGAGGAAAATGGAAACTGATTTTATGGTATCCACTATGTAACAATGTGTAATGTTATGAATATTTTGTCTTAATTCTCTAAAGCTCTAAACTTGAAAAGATCCTCAATGTAAAATGAAGTGTTTTCTTGAATAAATTCAAGATTATGTATGAAATAAGTGCGGGTCCTTACAGGACTTATATCTCCCTCCAATGCATTGGGTAATGATTTATATCTCATGAGATAGACATGGCTGGAATGGAAAATTAAACATGTTCAGTAATATAGGACTGAAACGAGGAGTGAACTCGATTCAGAAAGGAACTTTGTCCACTAAGATGGTCTTGGAAGCAATGACTTGGCTACTATGGAAATCATGACATGTGCTGAATGGTTGCCAAAATTACATGTTTTAATCCCATTCTATTTTATCATGCTTAATGTTTCTTTATGATCTATGCCTTACATACTTCCATGTTTTATGTCATTGCTCAAGATTTTGGTGTTTAAACATTATGTTCATGTTTGTAATCTCAAATTTATATGATTTCCTTTATTTTATCCATGCTTAACCTTACTGAGAATTTGATCTCACCATTTATATGTTTTCTTTTCCCAAAGATATAAAGAAATGTTTTAGGTAAGAAAAAAACGGGAAGATCGATATGGGAGATGTTGATGATCTTTCAACAAGATTAGATGTTTATATTCCGAGTTTCCAAAGACAATAAACTATTACGGTCCTTGTGTGTCTGTTTTTGTTATGTACTTAGTATTCCCCAAAAGTAATTTAATGTACATGTACGTCAAGATTCGGGTCTTTACATCAATAGTGTCACACAATATTCAAATTAATCAATTCCATAAGTATTTATCATCAAAACACTTCTAAAATCCAAAAAATTAGAAATAAGGTCCCTAGATTTCCAAAACAAACATAACATTAATCACTTGAAAAGCACTTTCTTACTCTTAATGTCACTTAACAAATATTTTAATACACCCATCACCATAAAATATAAATTTAAACATAACTACATCCTAAAAATTAATATAATTGTTTCCCTTAAATAAACTTAAATATTATCTAATATATTCCATAAATCCAAAAATGTTGTAAAATCAATCATAAATTACTTTTTCACCAAATTACTAATAATTTTTTAAGTCACCAATACAATCTTCTTTACATCATAAATATCAATAAATGCTTTATTTAACTTAAAATTTATTACTTCAACATCAAAAACATATTAAGGGATGTCATTCCATTATTCATGTGTTCTTAGAAAATGTCACAAAATCACTTTTCTTGGTTATCAGTACCATTAAAGATATGTTTGAAACTCCGTAAATAAAAACTATTACAAAAAAATCAATATATGTTTCATGATTTTTATAACCATGATATACTTTATATAATACTTCTACATCCAAATTCTCAAATCCAAAAATGTAAAAACATTAATTCTTCTACATCAATGATGGACATGGAATATGACCCTCATGTGTCTAGTAGTAAACACTTTTGATTTTGTGATTAACTTAGATAATTCCCATGTCCCCGACATATAATATATTTAACTCATCAAAATTTAATTTCTCTATAACCTTCATTTCCACAAAGAAAACACATTCCCCTTCCTTTGAGACATTCCCTAAAGTGTCTCTTTCCATAATATTGAAATGAAGGGAATTAAGCCTTCTTTCCTCCATGGTGCCCACCACTTGATCACTCATTGAAATTTATAATTATCTTCTTTTATGAGTTTAATAAATTCTAAAGTCTCAATTGGTTAATCATATAACTTGATATCTGAATAAAAACAATCACAATATCTTTCACTCTAGTCATCATCTCAATTTCTTTCTCATAATCTCCACATTATCTATCACATTCAATATTAAAAAAATCTAATGGTTTATACTATTGAATGGAACTAAAAATCATAGAATAAGATATAATAATAATAGTGATAAATCATTAAAAATATTATTCACAAGATGTATAAATAATGACACATTTCTTCTACTCTATGACTAATTAGGTTTACTGTAATATATCTTTTATTATAAATTATTCAAATCCAACAGATTGTTCTATAAGAAATATGTGAATTAACCAATGAATACACCCCCAAAAGTGTAAAACTTGGTGTGAAATAATATAACACTCATAATACTCTATAATTAAATCCAATATATACTCAAACAACCCTCTTCATGGTTATTAACGCTATATAGATATGTGCCAAAACCATGTTCATAAGTAGTATCCATAAAAGGATATATACCTAGGAAACAAACGTACATTATAACTTACCAAAATATTATTATTTAATAATATACTTATACTTATAATCAAATTCATATATATATTTCAGTTACATAATCAATGTTTTCCCAAAATCTATTTTCCAATGATTCTACTAAACATCCTCCAACACAAACTGTAATGACCCTGGCCCTAGTATCCCCATTATGGAGGATACTTTATTAAATTAAAAAAATATAAAATCAATAATATCTTGAGGAACAAAATTTTTTAATATTCTAGGAGTATTAGATAAAAAATTTACTAGAACATTTCATTTGAAAAAAATAAAATACAAAAAATACATAATGTAAATATTATCCATCCTTGAACTCATTCAAATATTTCTTCTTCATATCATACAAAAAGAAAAACAATTCTCACCATAGATACGTAGAAAGGTTTATATATAGTGGAAGATATTGGGGGTAAATACATTATTTTCAATTTCGTAAAGTGAATGGCTAAAACCACATTCTAATTAATCAATTACATGACCAAGAAAAATAATATTACATAAATAACTATGAACAAATAATCCCTTATAAATAATAATTTGACCTTTTATAAAATCAATAGATATTGTTTCAATTAAAACAATAACATGGACTTAAATGATTATTTTTAAAATTATTGAATGCATAATCTCAAACATCATAAATGTCCTATCAAGGCCTTATTTTATGACATCATATATTATTGAGTATGGCTTGGACAACATAACAAAACAAGAATGTATCATAAGAACCATAGATTTATACAGTGTTTATTAATGGATATTCCTATCACTTAATATATTCACTGTATTCTTCATATGAATGAACATTGCATGTGAATCAAATTTCCTTAATAATCAATGATTGTCTGTATTAGAAGAACTAGAATACATAATTTCAATACATTCCTCAAAATAAAAAATAATATTCCATCTTGAGAAAGAATATGGATAATATCATTTCATAATATTCATATTATATCATAATTAAATTTAATGGTCGTTTTCATTGATTAATATATATATTATAAAAATATTATTAAAAAAATTCTTGGGTAAAATACATCTTTCACTTTGTAAAAAAATTTTAAAAAATAATTATTTTAATAATATTAGGAATATTATTTTCTTGGAAATGAACCATGTAATATTGTAAAGAATTATTCAATGCATTGAGTGGTCTTTATGGTATGAAATTATATTCATTCCTTATTAGTAAAAAATATACCTATCACATTATTTTATAAAAATTCAAAATGTACCTTCATCAAAAATAAAGATGATGATTCATTTTAAAAAATTTATTAAAATTAAATCTTGGAAAAAAAATTATTTTACAAATAATTACAGAATTCTAAATATTTTATTTAATATCATTGAAGGAAAATGTGGATATTGAAAAAAATCCCAACATAGTAGAAAAACAAGGTCAGTTGTCTTTAAAAACACAATTTCAATATCATGAGTACATATAGAAAGATAAATGAATGGAAAACTTATAATTAATAGAAATAAAAAAATAATAATAAAATATATTTTGTTTCAGATATAAACTTCAAAACATTATCCCAATAGAGGCTTACATATATGTAATACCAAAAATAATGATATTGAGAATTAAACCTTTTCTGTATTGGTAAAAATTGAGTCCTTGCCACATTAAAAGAAATAATATCAAATGAAAAATTAATCACAGTGAATAAAAATGTAATCAACATTTATAATATCAATTTGGTATTATATACAACAAATGATTGGAGAATGTTGCGAATATGGCATGTGTCTCATGGAACCAAAATTATTGTGAGACCCCTTTATAAAAAATAGTATCATGGAAGTGAAAATTAATCAATGAAATGATTATGTGAAATAAATTAAAAGAAAAAATAAATTTGATATAAATCAGATAACAATTACTAGTAATTTCACAAATAATCAGGTAATAACATACTCAATAAAGTACAATTATAACACAATGAATTAAAATTGAGTTAAAAAACTCTTGACCACCAGGTAAACTTTATGTAAAATAATCTTGGATGAAAAGTTTTAAATTAAAATTTATAAAAAATTATGTATGAATAATTAATTATATTACATTTTATAGGGATGTATATAAACCATATTAAATAAATTTGGTTTATAACATTAAAATATCCCCAGTAAAAGGAAATTGAGATGAAATCCTTTACCTCAGGCCTAAATTCCATCATAGGTGTTCTAATGAACAATATGATGAATATAGATTTATTATAAATATATTATCAATCCATATTAATAAATAATATAAATAATATTATTTATATACAACCATTTATCACCCATTTAAAATAAATTCATTATTAAAATCATTTTTTTGGGTGATAATTCAAATATTTTTCATTTATGTTTTTATTCTGTATTTATGTTCCTTAGAAATTGATCTTGAGGCCATATTCTAAATATTTTTATTCATGATAAAAATATCATATATATTCAATATATATAATTAATTTTATTTAAAATTGATAGGGATATAAAATCTGATTACCCCATTACATGGCAAAAGATATTCATACATATGAATGAGTGCAATTTTCACATTTTATATGATGAAAAATATATGGATAATAGTTTTTACATAATAATAATATCATCTCATAATATCTGTGAAACATTAATTTTTATTTTGGGATGAATAAAACATAATATGAGGAAAAAAATACAAAAGAGTATGTAAAGCAAATTACCTATTCTTCGGAAGACTTCATTTAAATATTCTATTAAGGGACCTAGGGTTCATGTTTTGGAAGGTAGAGAACTTATAGAATAAAAATATGGATTTTTTATGGGAACCCTTAATCTAATGGTTGAAATAGGTTTCTCAATGTGGTGTGAATGAATGAAAGAAGGGGTGTCCTTTTATTAGGGAGGGGTGGGACATTCTCAGAAATTATTAATATATTAAAAAATTATAATTGTTTTGTATAATTGGATAAAAAATTAAACAATTATAATAAAAGACGAGGAATACATGAAATTTTCCCATACCATAAATTTTTTACATGTTTTAGTTATATTTTCACCATTATATTTTATTTTTAACCCCTAGTTAACCCTATTGACAATTACTAGAGAATTATAATTTT
Source organism: Viscum album (assembly GCA_963277665.1). Classification (NCBI taxonomy): domain Eukaryota; kingdom Viridiplantae; phylum Streptophyta; class Magnoliopsida; order Santalales; family Viscaceae; genus Viscum; species Viscum album. The sequence continues at coordinate 1,859,410,912 of OY728133.1, read as the reverse complement.
ATACCCTTTATTGGTCATGTATATCATCATAAAAAGATAAAAGGTTCATAAATGGAACTTGGATTCAATTTTAATGCATATATCATTCATTTTTTAAAATATAAAATTTTTATGAATATTAAAAAAATTATAAGATTTTACTTATTATAAATATCATTAATTCCATTTTTGACATAGTTCATTTAATATGAAATTAAAAACATAAATTAATAGAGGAAAGTATAATTTAGACTCTTAAAACAACTCAAATATGTCAAATATATTGGTTAATGTAATGTATCACTATAACCCGCCAGAAACTTATTACTTTTGAAAATTTTAAAATAATCTATTGTATTTTTATAATTCATTGAATAATGCTATATAGATGTTTTTAATCATTTAATTTAATTATTTAATAAAAAATTTAAATAAATCACCAAATTTGTTTTTCCTAAAATAAAAAATTATAACCAAATATATTTTGTTTTTTATGAATTTCATAAAATATTATTCATATTATAAGTAAGAAAGTGAAATTTCTTACTATATCTTATACTTAAATTAAAAAATTATCATAATCAATGAATTATGGATGTAACATTCCGAATTTTGTAAAAATGGATGTTCCTATAATAACACAACTAATCCAAAATGATAACTTCATGTTTTAGGGTCATTTTTCATTTGTATCATATTATTTTTATCTTTAATTACCTTATTTACCATACTATTGTGGAAATAATTTACTATAGTTACTATACATTATAGAATAATTAAAATCAGAATATATACCAAATTTGGACATTTTCATCCCAAATATATAATAAATTTTTTAGGATTTGATTTCGATAATTGGAATAAATTACAATTCAATGAAAAGATTCTTTTTTCGAACAAAGGATTTTTATATATATAAATGTTATAATACTAAATTAACCCACAGAATATATTCCGATTAACATAAATACATTATTAATAACATAATATATTTTATTTTACTTTGAATCCATTTTATAAAAATCCAACTTTGTAAATTCTAGAAACAAAAAAAATCAATAAAAATTAGTATTTTCACTATTCTCATGAAGATTAATATTTTAAGAAAAATCCCCAAATATTCCAAATAATATTATTTCTAAATTAGGATTAAAATATAATATTATTTTTTTAAAAAAATATTTATAAAATTTAAAGAAAAATCATTATAATAATCACCCATAAATATTAATAAAACCCATTTTTTGATGAAAATGTAATTTGAAGAATAAAATATCATTATTAATAATATAGTTCACACTAACTAAACATTAATAAATACATTGGTTTTGAGTAGTCAAATTATTTACATTTTAGAATTTATATAATCCAATTCATACACACCAATTCAATAGTTAGGTTATAACTGTAGTATTTAAATAATAATATTTCATTGTTCATTAAATATTGGTGTTATATATTGTATACACCATTAAACATAGTTTTATTTTAAAATCACAAGGTGTTATAATAATTTCATATGTTGAAAATTAATTAAATTTATAAAATATAACATATCAAATAAATTAAAGGATTAATTATTAAGTTCAAAATAACTGAATTAAGATATCGACATAATGATCTTTTAGAAAAAATTATCATAATTTCCCAAGATGTTATAAAGAAAAATATTGTTCAGAATGATAATTATAAATATTTAAAAACAAATATTAAATGAAAAAAACATAAATTAAAATTATTTTATATGAGATGAAGTGTCCTATTAGTGAATCTATAAAATCAATGGCTTTCTATATCTCTCATGAAATAATGAGCAAGAATCTCTATATATCAGTTATATTAATGGTAATAAGTTCCCAATTAAATCGTTGGGACTAGAATCAATAATTATATAGTACCCTGTAAAGATAATAATCTCTCTATGTATATTCACCATCCATATAATTAATCTTCGTCAACAAAAATAAGTTGTAATATTAGAAATAAACTACATTACAAAATTCTATTCATTCAATAAATTATACATAAAATTAAAATAATCCACTAAAAGAAACAATAAAATTTTATTTTTTGTTGAACCATTTATAATAATACGTTCTGATGCTATTAAACCTATAGGAATCCATGGAATTATACCAAATTACATTAAATAACAACTCAAAACACCATAATATTCATTTGGTGCAGAATTATTTTTCTCATTCAGCATACCTAGTCATACAATAAATAATCCTCAATATTTGCGAATGTATCATGAAACAAAACTACATTATTTAGAGTTGAATACTACTAAGATAAAGATATCTAATTTATTACTTCCACTCATTTATCATTAGCATTCATAAATAAAAAGGCCAATTAATCTCAAGTAGTTCGAATGTTATTTTGATGAAAGATCATTTATTCCTTTGTGACTTATAATATAATATAACAATTTATTTTTATATAACATCCATAAGAACCTTAACATTATTCTCCCAACAAAATTTTAGCATACTGTTGAGTCAATAAGGTTTTCCTTATGACTTTTCCATTCCTTCTTGTTTTGAAAATCACAAACACCTTATCTTTAAGAAAATCGCTTTTATAAGAAAAATTATCCTTATCATATTTTCATCCATATTTTTCTTAAGTATGAGATTCGGATTCATTTTTTCGGAATTGTTGAAACTTTGATATAAGGCATTCTGTTTTAGGATTCAGATTCTGGATAAGAACTATAAGGAAGTTTCATTCCGAATTCCGGATATGAACTCTGACTAAGTTCTATTCCAGATTCAGAATACGAAGAAGAATTCTCATTACGAATCCTGATGATGAATTCTCATTACGAATTCTGATGACGAATTCTCATTACGAATTCTGATGATGAATTCTCATTACGAATTCTGATGACGAATTCTCATTACGAATTCTGATGACGAATTCTCATTACGAATTCTGATGACGAATTCTCATTACGAATTCTGTTGAATAATTCTCATTATGATTTCTGATGACGAATTCCTATTCCGAATTCTCATTCCGAATTCACCTATTAAACAGAATTTGAGTATCTTTGTTTTATACACTCTGAATTAATTCAGACTCCGAAAAATATCTTTGTTTGACTCCGAACTTTTACATTGCTTACACTTCTAAAATTTGTCTATTCTTTACTATTGTTCTTTACACTCCGAACCTTCACTCTGAAGCTTTCATTCCGAACTTTTATGTTAGAGTTTAAAACGATGTCGTACATTCTGTTACACTTGTTTTGTTATAAAACGATGTCATCTATTTTGTTTTAAACTAACCATTGTCTAAGTGACACGTGTACAGGTCCCTCCGATCTTTAAGGAAAATATGACCGTTGGAGATGGAACCGACCTTACCTATAAATAGGAGCTCATTTGAAAGAGCTCGTAGCTGATAGCTGATGAAAGTGCTGAAAGGCTGACTAATTTGCTTGAAGTGATATCTAGAGAGAGAGGCTCTTATTAACTCTCAAAGCTTCGTGCGACTCCGAATGTTGGTGATTACATTCGAGGACTTCCGGGGATAGGAAGACAGAGGTGTCGACTACCTTGAAGTTCGAGGGCTTCCTTGCTGAGGAAGACAGAGGTTGCTAACTACCTTGAAGTTGAGGGCTTGCGGGGATAGCAAGATAGAGACTCCGATCTTCGTATCGAGGGCTTACCCTGGTGTGGGTAAGAAAGACTTTCTTGAAAGTATAAATCAAGGGACCTTTATCCAAGGTTGTTGGATACCCTTCTCTTTGGGTTAAAGGAATTATATCTTGTTACTTGTAGTTTTACTACTTGTTTCTATTCCGCTGCATTTTGTATTATAAGGAAAGTATAACTTTCTTATACTTCCTTATTTGTACTCTATTTCATTTAGATTCTATACGCTTTAAGGTAGAATCTCATATTGTAATCTTTTGTTAAGTTTCAATTTCCGGAACCATATTTCTGGATCCCTCATTCGGAATCTCTTTCCTAGTTTGTATTCGGTGTTAAAAGGTGTTGTGAATTTTCTTAAGTCTAACTTTGTTAAACTTAGTCTTTTCCATTGCTTAAGGAAAACTTAGTTATTCTTAACTAACTTTAAAGGTTCCAAAGGAATTTTTAAAGTATACAATTCACCCCCCCCCCCTCTTGTATATTGAGCATCTCATACTATATTTCGATCCTACATTTGGTATCAGAGGTTGGAAACCTCTTACTCTATACCAATCTTACATTTGGTATCAGAACAGGTCTCTGAAATACTTGTACTCACATACAAGTTTTTCTTGCTCACTTTATCCTTCCGAACATTGTCATTCCAAATTTGCCTATTCCAAACTTTCTCATTCCGAACTTTTTGATTACGTATCTTTGCTACTAACAAGTTTGTGTGCAAAGTTATTTTAGTATGGCAGGAATTAATGTTGGATCTATTGACAATCTAAATCCGATAAGACCACCTGTCTTTGATGGTAATGATTATGAATACTTGAGAGATCGTATGAAGAATTTTGTTATCAACACTAGAGTAGACAACTTTGTTATGCTTACTGGTGATTATAAAATTCCTGACAAGGAAGTTAGAACCTTTACTAACCAGGAAAAACAAGAATATCAACTCAACTATAAGGTACGCAATACTTTACTATGTTTGATGACCAGAAATATATATATCCAAATTTCTTCTTCTGAATCAGCTAACTGTATATGGAAGAAGTTAGAAGTTACACACTTTGGGACTTCCAAGGTGATTGAGACTAGAAGAGTTATGCTTAGAGCTGAATATCATGGCTTCAATTTTCCTTATGGAGAACATATCTGTAAAGTTCAACAAAGATTTATGACCATTGTAAACAGTCTACAATCTATGGGCGAGAAAGGCTTAGATGATGAAGCTCTTGTGGACATGATAATTGATATTATGCCCAATGAGTCAGAATCCAAGAGAACAGCTATAGATGAGAACAGGAAGGTCACTCAAATTACTCTTGATGAATTATTTGGAACTCTTCTACAACATGAAACAGGAATGAAGAGAGATGCTGACAACATCAAGAACAAGAATGGAAATGGTACTGTTACTTTTACTAGAACCTCAAATGAGATGAAAGCAAAGACTCCTGAGAGAGTAACCAGATCCAAGTCTAAGAAAGTTATTTTCCAATCCGAATATAGTGAGAGTGATGTCTCAGAAAATGAATTAGCCAATCTTGCTCGAAGGATGAACAAGATAGCTGGACATAGAAATTTTCAATCTAAGTATAAGAAAAAGGACAGGAAGGATAAGAAAGATAGATAAGTTACTTGTTATGAATGTAAAAGAGCTGGACATATTAGACCAGATTGCCCTATGCTCAAAAAGAAAGAAAGGAAGGAAAGACATTCAGACAGGAACAGAAAGAAATATTATAAAGCTAAAGCTAAGAAAGTTCTGAAAGCTAATGACACCTGGAGTGCCAGTGGTGGTGACTCTTCAGATGAATCTTCTGATTATGAATCTTCAGGACAGAAGAATCATGGTCTTATAGCCAGATTAACTATTAATAATCATTGTCTTATGGCTAAGGTACGAAATGCTGAATCCTTGACCAATGTTTCTTTAAATTCTAATGATAGTAAGTATTATAACTCTTCTGATGAAGAATTATCTTCTGATGAGGAAAATACTTTACCTACTTATGAAGAAGTTTCTAGGTTTGCTGAACTTATTGAGATTTAGAATTCCAAACTCAATAAGAAACTTGATAAGGCAAACTCTAGGAATTATATTCTTACAAAAGAGATATCAGATCTTTCTAAAGATCTTGATAAGAAAAATGCTGATTTTGAAAATATTTCAAAAAATCTTGAGGAAGTATGTTCTGAGAAGAACAAGCTTTCTAAAGAATTAGAAAAAGTTATTTCTAAGAAAAAATTTTTCGAGCCTAACTCTAGTTCTAAAACTAATGATTTTTAGGATAAAAACTTGGTTGTAAAACTCAAGTCCGAAATTTTTTCCTTAAAGAAGTGTTTATCAAACTTTACCCATGGTAAGGAAAATTTTGATAAGATGTATTCCCAAATACGACCTTTAAGAAATAAATCCGGATTTGGTTATACCCAAGCAAAACCTATTTTCAGTAACAATTATTTTGTTCCTCAAAGTGCCCCATTCTGTACCAAGTGTCAATGTGGTGGTCACTGGGCAAAGAATTGTTCCTTAAACAAAACCCAATCTCTAGGATTTCACAAAGCTTACTTTTCTAAGAAAATGTGGATACCTAAAATTTTATTGTCTGGAAATCTCGGATCCAAACAAGTTTGGATTCCAAAAGTCTAATTTTCTTCTTGATTTCAGGATAATAAAGAAAGTACCAGCAACAATACATGGTACATGGATAGTGGATGTTCCCGGCACATGACTGGTAACAAAAGCTTTTTTGAAAAGATTATCAAAACGAAAGGAGGAAAGGTAACTTTTGGAGATAATGCTAAGGGAGAGATTGTTGGTATTGGTAATATTGTTCTTTTAGGTAAAACCTTGATTTCAAATATTCTTTTTGTTAAGTGTCTTAAGCACAACCTCATCAGCATAAGTCAGATATGTGATGAAGGATACCGTGTGAATTTTAAGAATGATAAGTGTTTAGTTCACAATTCCAAGGAAGAATTTATTCTCTCAGCCAATAGGCCAGAGAATGTCTACACTTTGAACCTAGAAGACCTCAGGAGTCAAGATTTACCTTGCTTAAGTGCAATGGAAGATCATTCCTGGTTATGGCATTGAAGACTAGGACATTGTAATATGAGAAACCTATGTAAACTCTCTAAGAAGAAACTAGTTAAGGATCTGTCGGAGCTTAGATTTGATTCTTCTAAAGTTTGTGATCCTTGTCAATATGGCAAGAAACATAAATCTAGTTTTAAGTCAATCGGTGAAGTCTCAACAACTGATGCATTACAGTTAGTGCACATGGATCTTTTTGGTCCAACACAAACTAGAAGTATTGGAGGCAAATACTATGTGTTTGTTCTAGTTGATGATTACACTAGGTTTACTTGGGTCTATTTTCTAACAAAGAAATCTGAAGCTTTTTCTTATTTCAAAAGTTTTAGAGCTCAAGTTAAAAATGAGAAAAACCTTCCATTGAAAACTATTCATAGTGATCATGGAGGAGAATTTCAAAATTCTGATTTTGAAACTTTTTGTAGTAAGAAAGGAATTACTCACAATTTTTCAGCACCTAGAACTCCTCAACAGAATGGTGTAGTTGAAAGAAGAAATAGAATTCTTCAAGAGATAACTATAACCATGTTGAGTGAATATTCGATTGTTATACATTTCTGGGCTGAAGCTGTAAGTACTGCTTGTTATACTATAAATCGAGTTTTGATTAGACCTTTTCTTAATAAAACTCCATATGAGTTATGGAATGGTAGAAAACCAAGACTTTCCTACTTCAAGGTTTTTGGTTGCAAAGTATTCATTTTGAATACTAAAGATAACTTACATAAATTCGCACCAAAATCTGATGAAGGAATTTTCTTAGGATATTCCACAACCTCTAAGGCTTATAGAGTTTTTAATAAAAATACTTGTTCTGTTGAGGAAACAGTACATGTGAAATTTGATGAGTCTGATCCTTTTGTTTTTAAACCATCTCAACTTACATCTTCGGATGTGTTTTCAAAAACTGATTATCAACCTTTGATAGAAGAACCTTCTGATAAGGAAATTGTTCTAGAAGATTCTTCTGAAACATTTACCCCAGAAGACTTTCTACCCTATGTTGATGAACAGGTTTTACAAAACCCAAGTCAGGTGTTTCTTAAGAATCATCCTAGTGATAGTATCATTGGTGATGTAAACCAACCTGTAAGGACTAGAAGTTCCTTAAGAAATGAAGTAGAACATCTAGCATTTCTTTCCCAATTAGAACCTAAAAGCACTGATGAAGCATTAGGTGATGATGATTGGATTAAAGCCATGCAAGATGACCTAAATGAATTCAAAAGGTATAAAGTCTGGACCTTGGTTGAAAGACCTAAGGAAACTTCTGTTATTGGAGTAAAATGGGTTTTCAGAAATAAATGTGATGAAAATGGAGGCATTGTTAGAAATAAAGCTAAACTTGTTGCTAAAGGCTATAATCAAGAAGAAGGAATAGACTATGAAGAAACTTATGCTCCAGTAGCTAGACTTGAATCTATCCGTATTCTACTTGCCTTTGCAGCATTCTTTAATTTCAAACTTTTCCAAATGGATGTGAAATGTGCTTTTCTTAACGGTTACGTTCAAGAGGAAGTTTTTGTTGAACAACCTCCTGGCTTTGAAAATACAAAACATCCTGATCATGTTTTTAGACTTACCAAATCTTTGTATGGCCTTAAACAAGCCCCACGAGCATGGTATGATAGACTGACTGGATTTTTGCTTCAAAATAACTATGTTAAGGGAAATGAAGATCCAACCCTTTTTATAAAGAAAGATAAGAAAAATGTTTTGATTGTTCAAATTTATGTTGATGACATTATATTTGGTTCAACTCAGCAATCTTTGACTGACTCTTTTGCTTGTCTAATGAAATCTAAGTTTGAAAAGAGTATGATGGGTGAGTTAACATTTTTCCTTGGTTTTCAAATTTCTCAAAAACCATAAGGAACCTACATATCTCAACATAAGTATATTAAAGATCTTCTGAAAAAGTATGGTTATGACAACACTAAAAGTATAAGTACTCCCATTGGTACCTCAAACTCTGTAGATCTTGATGAAGCTGGGAAACCAGTAGATCAAACATATTTTAGAGGTATGATAGAGTGTCTACTTTACTTAACAGCTAGTCGACCAGACTTAATGGTTTCAGTATGCTTATGTGCAAGATATCAATCCAATCCTAAGGAATCTCACTTAAAGGCAGTAAAAAGAATTTTTCGCTACCTTAAGGGAACCATGGATCTAGGATTATTTTATACTTCTGGAAATGATTTTGTTCTAAAAAGCTTTTCTGATGCTGACTTTGGTGGATGTAGAATGGATATAAAAAGTACATCCGGAACTTGTCATTTCTTAGGAGATTCTTTAGTTTCTTGGTCATGCAAGAAGAAACATTTTGTGGCACTCTCCACTGCTGAAGCTGAATATGTAGCAGCTGGAAGTTGTTGTGCACAAGTGTTGTGGATGCAACACACACTCACAGACTATGGCTTGAGTTTTACTAAAACTCAAATTTTGTGTGATAACACAAGTGCCATTGCCCTAAGTAAAAACCCTGCACATCACTCTCGTGCAAAACACATAGATATTAGGCATCACTTTCTTAGGGATCACACACTTAAAGGAGATAATATTCTTCAGTTTATCGGAAAACAAGATCAACTTGCTGATATATTTACAAAATCTTTGCCTTCTGATAGATTTGAATATATTAAACAGAAGTTAGGAATGATAACCGTAAGGTAATCTTTCTTGATTAACTTTCTGTTGAAAAAGTCTCCTTATGGTAATAAAATCCTTTTCATAGGGGGAGTACATTTGATTGGTTGTGTAATAAAGTTTTTCAAAATTTGTTTTCAAACTTTTCGGAACAAAGATTTCCAGAATGGAACTTCCGGAACTACAATTTTCCAGAATAGATATTTTCGTACAGAATATTTCTGAAATGGAGGTATTCATATTGAAAACATCCGGAATGGACGATTTCATACTGGTATTTTCATAATCGGATTTTCGTACCAAACCTTCATAGATTATTTTTCGTACTACGTTTTTCGTACTAAGTTTTTCGTATTGAGTTTTTCATAGTCATTTTTTTATTACGAATAATCCTCCTAAGCCAATCCGAAAGATATGATTTCCTTACTGAGTTTTCGTAGTCATATTTTACTTTCTGGAAGTTTCTTATATTTTGTTTTCGGATTATAGTTTTCTTAATTCTTTGCTTTAATAAAAACCTCAAAAAGATCGGATTCAAGTTTTCAACCGTCAGATCTAATCTCAGCTCATTCCAACCGTTAGATCAACCGAGGAAGTTGAACCGTCGTTTCATAGCCTATATAAAGGGGACCCAATTTCTCATCCCACATCAATTTCAAGCTCTTGCGTCCTGAAGCTCTGACCCTCTATTTTAAGGCCGTTCCGAACTACAGTTGTCTCCGTTCCGAACTTCTCAGAGGATTACAGATCCGAATGTCGGCAGAGTTAGCATCTCAAGAAATGTCTTCAACCAAGCCTATTTCTCAATGGTTAGTTTACAGAGAATGGTTACTACATCCGGATTTCTTCAACAACTATGATTCCCTTATCTCAAAGAACATCAAGTTGAATGGCTGGGAAGATGTTGCGGTATCAAAAACCAGGAATCAAGATGATGTGTACTCAGACTTACATGTTGAGTTCTATGAATTAGTTTCCTTCTTTAAGGAAGATGATAGGGAGAAGTTTTCTTTTAAGTCGTATGGAAAGACCTACAAACTTTCTTACACCAAGGACGCAAGATTGGTAGGATTGTCTTATGAAGGAGAAGCAAAATTTATTTCGCATGTTTTACCGGACTCTAAGGGTAGCTTCGACAACGAAAAAGCCTTAGAAACTCTTGGACTGGCTGATGACAAGGCTCTGATGATTTCAAGTCTATCCACAAATTTCCGGATTCTTGAATTATGGGTGCAAGGACTTATCGTACCGAGGAAAGGCGATAAAGACAGCTTGAAGAAGAGTGAGATCTATATCCTAGATTTCCTGATAAATCTATGGAAGTTCAATTTCATGAGGCATATTCTTATAACCATTGAGAATCTTAAGAAAGGAAATCTCAGAGCACATATCGTAATGTACCCAGCAATATTATCAAAGCTAACAGTTCGGTGTCTTGAATCTTTCAAGGAGGCTTGCAGATCTAAGCCGAGGGTATGCAAAATTTTGTTGGTTAGTGATGGCACTCTTAAAAGAATGGATGTAGATTTTGACAAGAAGTCTGGAAATTTTATTGATCTACCTACTCAAGAAGTGGCTCTGAAAGCTGCTGATCCGGAATCCTCTAAGCCGGTAAGGAAGAGAAAACTAAAAGAAGTGCTAGTAGAAGCCGTGAATCCCAAGTATAAGGAAGTCCACTCCGCACCTCCAAAGCCAAAGAAGAAGAAAGCCTATCCTGATGAGGTTGTTACAAAGTGGAGAGCTGATAAAGAGAAAAAAAAATAAGGGGATCCGCAGTTCGGATTGGACCCTGCGGAGGCTAAGGCTTTGAAGGAGAAAACTGCTGATGAGCTTGAAAAACAAGCAAAACAAAAGAAGCTCAAGAAGAAGATGTCTGAGGATGAGGTATCTCAGGCCTTGTTAAAATTCAATGAAATGGTTTCAGCAACTATTCCAGTTCCGAGATCTCTCTCTCTGGAATCTCTACCTGAGACTCTAGGAAGGAATTTCGCTCCTCCGGAAGAGGCTGTTGCTAAGAATTCTGAGGAAGTTGAGCAAGTGGAACAAGTAGAAGAGGGTGCTGAAGGAAGTGGTGAAACCGGAGATGTGCTGAAACAAGTAGATGATTACAAGGGAACACCTTCGGAACACTTATCACTCCGAACTTTTGAAGCTGAATCTTCGAAGCTAGTTTCTCCAGCAATGGAAGAAGAGAAAGGAGAAGAAGAAGTTTCTTATCATGGAGAAGAAGAACATCTCTTACTTGATGTTGCTCAGAAGGAAATCATAGGGGTTCAAGAAGTCACTGATGAAGATAATGTCGTTCAAGTTTCTGATAGTGAGAAGAGAACTCCGGAACAGGACTCAATTCCGAAAAAAGATAAGGGGAAGCAAATTCTTGCTGATACTCCGAGCTCAGAAGAAAGGAAGAGAAAGGAAGCTGGTAGTTCTTCAAAGAGAAAGTTGGAGCTTATTGAGGAAGAAAACTCTCCAAGCAAGATTTCAGATTCGGAGTCATCCTCGTTGGGGAATGATTTTGTTGTCAAGTCTTTAAAGAAGTTGGTGGGATCCATTCCGACCTTCTCTAGTATTGACTCAAGATGCCAGATGCTCCAACATGCGTTGAATCAGAAAACAGACTCTGTATCTATGGTTATGGATAAGTGCGTTGATATTGAGGCTCAGTTCAAAACCTTCTTTGTTGGTTACGAAGCTTATAAAAGATCTTGCAAAAGGATGACTAGCTGGTCGAAGAACACTATGGAAGAAATGAGGTTGCTTGATGAGTTTCAAGACAATGTTAGAGATGCCTTTGAGACCGAGGACAAGAAGATAAATGAGCTGACTTCCTCCTTTGAAGAAAAGCTGACTGAATAAAAGAACTTCCGGATCCAAGAAGTCAGGGATCTGAATGGGAAACTGAATTCTGTTTCTCAGAACTGGAAATTTGAAAGGGATCATCGGATCGTTTTTGATGAAAGGATGAAGGCTCAAGACGAATAGATCAAAGCTCACGAAGAAAAGCTGAAAGCCCAGGAAGAAAAAATTGAAGCTCAATCCGCAAGAATAGTGGTCTTAGAGAAGCAAGCTGAAGAAGATCATAAAGACTTAAAGAAGATCAAGACTATTCTAAAGGGGCTCATGTCAATGGAAAAAGATCCAAAATAACCTAATCTGATCTTTTTGTTGTATTCTTTTTGTTGCTGAGATTTCAAAATTAATGAAAGTTGTGCTTGTTGTTTCCATTGTTGTCATTACTAATCTTTCAGGTACTTTGTTATTTTTTTTCCATTCCCTACAATTCTTTTTGAAAATCACAAAGGGGGAGAAGGAAAAGATCCTTAAGAAAAAGAGGAACTCTAATAAGAGTTTATCAAAGGGGGAGAAAGAAAAAATACCCGAGGAAAAAGAACTCTAATAAGAGTTTGTTTAAGGGGGAGTTTTTCTCAAAGAAGACCTTATTATGAAATATCACTCCGGAAATATGAATACGATCCTTAGAGTTTCAAAGCCTAAGGGGGAGTTAGTCGTATTCATCTATATCCTTAAAACAAGGGAGATAAGCATTAATATGTTTCTTTCTTCTTAGAATTTTTTTTCGTAAGGATGTTTGTGCTTTCCAAAAAGGAGGAGATTGTTGAGTCAATAAGGTTTTCCTTATGACTTTTCCATTCCTTCTTGTTTTGAAAATCATAAGCACCTTATCTTTATGAAAATCTCTTTTATAAGAAAAATTATCCTTATCATATTTTCATCCATATTTTTCTTAAGTATGAGATTCGGATTCATTTTTTCGGAATCGTTGAAACTTTGATATAAGGAATTCTGTTTTAGGATTCAGATTCTGGATAAGAACAATAAGGAAGTTTCATTCCGAATTCCGGATATGAACTCGGACTAAGTTCTATTCCAGATTCAGAATACGAAGAAGAATTCTCATTACGAATCCTGATGATGAATTCTCATTACGAATTCTGATGACAAATTCTCATTACGAATTCTGATGACGAATTCTCATTACGAATTCTGATGACGAATTCTCATTACGAATTCTGATGAAGAATTATCATTACAAATTCTGATGACGAATTCTCATTACGAATTCTATTGACGAATTCTCATTACGATTTCTGATGACGAATTCATATTCAGAATTCTCATTCCGAATTCACCTCTTAAACAGAATTTGAGTATCTTTGTTTTATACACTTTGAATTAATTCAGACTCCGAAAAATATATTTGTTTGAATCTGAACTTTTACATTGTTTACACTTCTAAAATTTGTCTATTCTTTACTATCGTTCTTTACACTCCGAACCTTCACTCCGAAGCTTTCATTCCGAACTTTTATGTTAGAGTTTAAAACGATGTCGTACATTCTGTTACACTTGTTTCGTTATAAAACGATGTCGTCTGTTTTGTTTTAAACTACCCGTTGTCTAAGTGACACTTGTACAGGTCCCTCCGATCTTTAAGGAAAATATGACCGTTGGAGATGGAGCCGACCTTACCTATAAATAGGAGCTCATTTGAAAGAGCTCGTAGCTGATAGCTGATGAAAGTGCTAAAAGGCTGACTAATTTGCTTGAAGTGATTTCTAGAGAGAGAGGCTCTTATTAACTCTCAAAGCTTTGTGCGACTCCGAATGTTGGTGATTACATTCGAGGACTTCCGGGGATAGGAAGACAGAGGTGTCGACTACCTTGAAGTTCGAGGGCTTCCTTGCTGAGGAAGACAGAGGTTGCCAACTACCTTGAAGTTGAGGGCTTGCGGGGATAGCAAGACAGAGACTCCGATCTTCGTATCGAGGGCTTACCCTGGTGTGGGTAAGACAGACTTGCATGAAAGTATAAATCAAGGGACCTTTATCCAAGGTTATTGGATACCGTTCTCTTTGGGTTAAAAGAATTATATCTTGTTACTTGTAGTTTTACTACTTGTTTCTATTCTGCTGCATTTTGTATTATAAGGAAAGTATAACTTTCTTATACTTCCTTATTTGTACTCTGTTTCATTTAGATTCTATACTCTTTAAGGTAGAATCTCATATTGTAATCTTTTGTTAAGTTCCAATTTCCGGAACCATATTTCTGGAACCCTCATTCGGAATCTCTTTCCTAGTTTGCATTCGGTGTTAAGAGGTGTTGTGAATTTTCTTAAGTTTAACTTTGTTATACTTAGTCTTTTCCTTTTCTTAAGGAAAAATTAGTTATTCTTAACTTACTTTAAAGGTTCCAAAGGAATTTTTAAAATATACAATTCACCGCCCCTCTTGTATATTGAGCATCTCATACTATATTTCGATCCTACATTTGGTATCAGAGGTTGGAAACCTTTTACTCTATACCAATCTTACACATACATCTGTCCATCAAGTTACTCAGATTAAAGATAGTTATTTTTTATAGTTTATCATATTTATATATATATCAATCTAAAATTAAAAGATAATACAATAATGTTCCCATTGATTTAGAGTTACATTTAAACCACTCTAACTTACTCCTATGAAAATCATATAATACGTACATATAAATGCCATAATGTTCTCATGTATAAATCAAACTACTGTATATAAAATTAAATTAAATTTTCTTTATCACACTTATTTTTTAATACCCATGTTATCCAATGAAAAATAAAAAATCCTAAACTAAAATACTAAAAACCTACTTATCTTTAACATTATAATTCATAATTTAATTTCTAAGTCCTCAATCATGATTAATTTAAAAATTACTATAAATTATAAATTATTTTCAAATAATTTTTTATAATAAATCACTCAACAAATAACATTAAATCACCAAAAATGAAATTCTCAATCATTAAACTTGTAGTGACCCTAACTTTTTTTCTCATAACATTACATGATTTTTAGAATAATTAAATGTCAAATTACTTGCCATGTAACATAAATTATAGTGTCTTGGAAGGCTAGATACATAAAACTGAAAACACGGGACTAAAAAATATTTATTTATTTATCTTCATAAAGATATCCTAAATTTCATTATTCTCAAACATATTCATACTATATCATGGGGTTAACATGAAAAAAAAATGAGATAAAAGTCCTAGTAAGGTAGTAAACCTAAGAATAAAGAATTAGCACATGGGTTAGAAGGCATGACATAATGATATAAAAAGACATGGAACAAGATTAATCATATGGAACCATATCACATAAAACAAGGGGTAATATAAACAAGTAATCATAGTAAAGTGGCAGTAACATAAAACATGACATTATCACAAGTCATGTCTCGTTTCACATAGAGGAGTATGAGTCAAGTCTAACTACCATGACCGTCGCACATGGGGCAAGAGTCAAGGATAACTATCAAGACCGTTGCACATAACGTCTCATGAGACTAAAATTTACCCAGTGCATTGGAATTATATCTGGGTGCACTCATAATTACATGTTCATGCATATTTCTACCACATAAATAATCATTCATTGGTAATTACACATAATATAAAGGATACCCATTGAAAGAAATGGGTACCCTAATCATGTTATATGGCATTAAAAATTGGAATATCATAAAAGTATCAATTAAATAATGGATTTAGAACATAAATAAACATTAATAAGTTAAAAATACATAGTCCATGATAATTGATGTGAAACTGAAGTGATAACATGTAAAAATAGTTCTTAAAAGTCTTTATAATTAAAATATTTTAGTGTGGTTTAAGGAAAATATTAAAGAGTTTTTAAAAAAATGTGGAATAATATCTTATATAAAATTAGAAGTGAAACAAGAAAGTTTTAATAATAAAAAAAGTTATTTTAGAAAAGATATTGTGGCTCAAAACTGATTATAGAGTATACTTAAAAATCGGTAATAATTCCCAAGGTTGCCTCAAAACGGGCTTCTTTATCGGGAATAATTGGGTATGAAACAACTTAAAAACCTCTATATCCATGAATGATCATTATGAATGTATCTTGATAAGTATTTTGGAACATATACATAGAATTTATAAGGTGCACATAAAAATAAAATAAAACTTCATTTGGGTAAAATGAAAGATAGAGAAACTCTAAGGAATAATGGAGGTTCATGTAGAATCTCTTACCTCAAGTCCAAAGGTGTTATTCACTTGATATCAATGTCCTAGATAATAAAATTATATTATTTAATTAATAATTCTATAACTGCCTATATATATAATTTATAATATCATTATCAATTTCATTCATGTACTTTTTTATGGGTTAAGAGGTTCAATTTAATTGTGTGGGAGCATTTGTTGCCTTAGATTTCATGATCGGTTTAGTTATATACAAGTATAGATAATCATATAAGATGATATTGGTTTTCCCTAATTGAAGTTATATTTTATTTGAGATAATACATTAGATTTAATGGTTATAAAATTCATTTGGATATTTTAATTTAGGATGAATCATTATATAAAACATTATTGATAACTGTTTTGGTTTATTGGCAGTTTTTTAAAACAATGATCTCATATTGTTTTATAAATTAATACCATTTATACCAAATTATTACAAAACATTAAATAGGATATATTACATAGATAATTATCTAGTTCAACCATAAAAATTGTTTTATGGCCATAATTGAAGACGATAATAGAAATTGAAAACATTCATCTTTGAACATGATAAATTAACACATCTTAGATGGTGTTTCCATTCCTAGTATAAAAGGAGGGGAAAAAGATATGGTGATGAATTATTCAATTATAATAAAAAAATTATAGTACATGTAAGTTAATTGGGTTATCACACCATTTTTATGAGGAGAGGCGATGATAGAAAATAATACAAAGGAACTTGAAAATAAAATGCAAGAAAACAGAATTGGATTTTATCTCTTGATTCCTTCCTCTAGAGAACCTCCATAGTGGAGAGGTATTGGGATTTTTATGAGACAAAGATCTCCTAGACATGATAAAAGTTATTACAGAGATACATTAATAGAATTTTTACAATGAACAAGGATTTATATTTGTAAGGAGAATAAGTGGTGATGGTTTTTTTAGTAGAGGATAGGGGAGTTTTCACAAAATTTAATTCATTAGATTATTATTTTTTTCAATACAATAAATGGTTCTGATTGTTGTGAAAATAAATATTAAAAATTACATTTGACTTCAAACCAATGGAAATTTACATCATCCACTAATCAATCATGATAGAGAAATTCATTTATTTAGCATATTTCGTAAATTATTGAATTTTAGTATTCATCAAAAATTAATGTATTTCAAAAAATACCCAAAAATCACCCTATCCATTTTTAAATTTTTATAATCCAATAATGAATTCCATTTTAAGAAATTATTTTTATAATTATTAGAAATTTAATTTTTAATTAAAATCAAAATTTACATGAAGAATAAAAATTTTAAAATTAAAACATATTTTTTAAACACTTTGAAAAGTTAATTGAGGTCTCATAAAATTATATTACAGTATTTAGACATCAAAATATTATTTTATGAATGCATTTTATGAAAATAAGTTTTCATTTAAATTTCTAAATTAATCATAAAATTTTAATTAACAAATTATGACTTACCAAAAATACTAACACTGTCGTATTATCACTTATAAGATAGATAAATTGTATTTATAATTTCATTGTTATGGTTAATATTAAATTTGGCCAATTTAATATTCACATGTAAAATTTTTCTATTCATAAGGATAACATTACTATTCCAAAGGTTAGGTTACTATTCTTTGGGTATATGTTTCTTAATATCAGGATATACATTTTTTTACTCATTATTAATTTTTAAAGTTTATACTCTATTATAAAGTAATCTTATTGATTATATTATAAGATTATTCTAATGATAAAACATTGGGTTTTTATATTTTTCCCACCTTATGAAATTTCTCTCTCGAAATTTTGTTTTACATTTTAAGGTGAAAAAAGGTGTGGGGACTTTTCCTTCGTTGCATCCTCCAGATATCATGTTTCCACTTCGTACTTATGGTTTCTCCATAGTACTTTTACTAGGTGAGTAGTGTTGTTACAAATTACTTTTTCTCTACTATCTAAGATCTTCACCGACTACTCCTCATATAAAATATCATTTTCCAACTATACCACCTCTGAAGACAGTACATGTGATGGTTCTGGTATGTACTTCCTTAAGAGGGATTCATGGAAGACCTCATGTACATTAGACATTGTTGGGGGAAGTGTCAGTCAATAGGCCACAACATCGACATGATCAAGAATCTCAAAGGGGACTATGCACTTTTGATTTATCTTTCCTTTCTTTCCAAATCTTGTGACCTTATTCTATGGATATATACAGAGGAATGAAATGTCTCCAACATGGAACTCAAGGTATAATTGATGATTTTATGCATAACTCTATTGTCATGTTTGGGGTTCCTTGATATGCTACCTAATAGTTTTCACCTTCTCCACCAATTCTGTGACCATTTTAGGTCCTAATATCTTACACACACCATCTTCATCCCCACATGTCTATGTTCTACCCCTTTTCCCATAAAGGTATTTATATGGTTTCATTTGTATTCTGAAGTGTAACTATTTTTTATAAGAATTCAACCAATGTAAGATATTATTCTCAACCTCTATTGATGTCTAAATAACACACTCTCATAATTTCTTAAATGGTCTAAATAGTTCACTCATATTGGCCATTAGTTTGAGGATTATAAGACATAATGATGTTTAGTTCAACACTTTAATCAAGTTAGAGACTATTATAAAAATTCTAGGTAAATCTCAAATCTCTATCAGATACAATAGATAGTGATACTGAATACATCCTTACTTCCTATTTGATATATATTTGTGCATGTTTATCCACTAAGAATTCCTCTCATATTGTGATAAAGTAATCTATGTTTGTAAGACTATCCACAATGACCCATATAGCACTGTTTCTTATGGATGCCCTTGGAATTCCTATGAAGAATTCCATGGTAGTGTTCTCCCACCTCCATGTTGGTATGGGTATTGGTTTCATCATCCCTTTATACATTTTCCTTTCAGACATTAGTTACTTACATACCAGGAACTTTGATGTATACTCAACGATCTACTACTTCAAATTGTCCAACCAATAGTTCTCTTAGAGATCTAGATACATCATTGTGTTCCCTAGGAGAATATAAAATGTTGAGTTATCTATGTCATTAAGAATCTCCTTATTTATCTCTATATCAGATGGAAAACTTAGTCATGACCCAAACCCCAGGACTCCATCCTCATAATTCTTACACTCATAGGATTTCCCATTTTTAATAGCGTCCACCCTTTTTGGGATTTCCATATCATTTCATTGAGCATCTTTTATTTTATCCATGAGGGGTGGTTGAGTAATCATTTGATAAAGGATTTATGATGTTCGTCTCTTGATGATTTTAATTTCCACCCTCTAAAAATCCAATAATTTGGATCCTTTTTAATTCTCATAATTGATAAAGATGAAGGATCCTTTCTACATAGAGCATCTGCAACCTTATTTGCCTTACCGATATGGTTGTGGATTGAGCAGTCATAAACCATGATGAGGTATAACTATCTTCACTACTGTATATTAATCTATATTTATGTGAATATGTATTTGAGACTCTTTTGATAAGTATATATCTCACACTTATCCCCATATAGATAATACCACTAGACTTTCAATGCAAAGATCACAACCGCTAACTCCAGATCATGTGTGGTGTAGTTTTGCTATTGGATTTTCAACATCCTTGAGGCATTGGATATCAATTTATCATTTTTCAAAATCACATATAATAATACCTTATTTGAAGCATCATTTTACACCACAAATAGTTCTCCACTTATCTGTACTGTTAGTACTGATGTAGTGATAAGCCTCTTTTTGAGAACCTTAATGCTTTTCTCGCATTCTTCTGTATAGAAAGGCATGAATCCCTTCCCTGACATCTTGGTTATTGGGTTTTACAATAATGATAACTTCTTCACAAATCATTGGTAATACCCAGCTGAACTATTAGAGATATGGATATCTGTTACAGATGATTTCCTAGGCCATAATTCTATTGACTCTGTCTTGGAAGGGCCCATTGATATCCCCTTTCTAGTGATAACATGACCCAAGAATGATACTTCATCCATCAAAAACTCACATTTACTTTACTTTTCATATAGTTTGTCCCTTCACAATGTCTTCATCACAATATTCAAATGATCCTCATGTCCTTGCTTTCTATTTGACTATATTAGAATATTACTCATAAAGACTACCACAAATTTACCGAGTTAATCTATAAAGACTCAATTCATTAAATACATGAAAATTTCAAGAGAATTAGTGAATGTGAAGGGAATAACTATGAACTCATATTGTCTATACCATGTTTGAAGGGCATTCTTAGGAATATCTTCCTTCCTCAACTTTAATGGGTGGTATCCCATCCAAAGGTCCCTATTTGAGAAATAACTAGCCCCACATAGCTGATCGAACAAGTCATCTATCTAAGGTAGGGGTAATTTTTATTTATCATGATTTTATTGATCTCACAATAATCAATGTAGACGAATATTGATCCATCCTTGTTCTTGACGAATCGGACTTTTTCACCCCACTGTGAAGCACTCGGCCATATAAAAGCCTTCTCAAGATTCTCCTATAACTACTTCTTTGGTTATTATAACTCTAAAATATCCATTATATAAGGTGTCCCTGATATAGGTAGAGATCCATGAATAAGGTCAATTGAGAACTCAACCTATCAATCTGAAAGAATACCAGACAATTCATCAGGGAATACTTTAGTATAATACCTCATGATTGGAATTTATTAGAGCACGGTTCTATCATTTGTCTCAATCATTTTAGTAAGATATGATTTCTATTCAGGAAAATTATCTACACTTAAGATGATGATTCTGAAGGAGATTCATATTCCTTCCTAAACATTTATAGGATTGTAGGATTCTACGGGATGTAAAGAGTGATATACCTTTCTCGATAGTTGATGTTGGAATTATATAAAGATATACAATTTATGCCCAAAATAGTATTGAACTTCACTAGAGGATGTATGTCAAGATTTTATGGGAGGTTAATTCCACAAACAGTTATCAGGGAGTAGTTACAAGCCTTTGACACAATAATTTTCACATTATTTGTTCTCAAATATAACTCAACCTACAAATTTTGAGGTGGTGTGTGAATAGTTATACTAAACATAAAATATATGAAATAATATGAGGAACCTAAATCAAATTGTATGTTCACTATACTTGAATGAATAAATATTGTACCTATCACCATATCATTATCTCGATCAACCTCAGTAGGAGTGATAGCATAATACCTTCCTTATTTCCTTGGAGGTTATAGTTGATTTCCTCTAACAATCATTGTCATAGGATAATTGTTCGTACAATGCCCATGTTATTTTTAGTTGTAACACAACAATGTAGGATGATTGTTGATCTAAAAATTCCTCTCTTCTTCCAAATTAGTAGAATTCTTCATATCCCTCCAGCAGTTCTTATACTGGTGTCCCATTATACCACATTTTAATCAATTATTAGTTCCATTTAGATAGTTCCCATGCTGCTTCTTTCCAAAATTATTACATCTGGGATGTTTGGTCTTCTTCCCATAATGAGATTCATTTGATGATCAACCCATATTGGACCCCGTTTCCACTTTCTTCACTGGTCCCATGAGACCCTTGAGAGTTTCCAATCTCAATTTCACCCTTAATGGCACAGTGGAAAATCTCTTCATAACTATCAAAGTCTAGAATAACCAATGCTTTTAGTAGTGTCATATTTCGTCTTCTAAAGAAGCGATCCAACATGCTTTTAGTGTTCTTGAAAAATCTAGAAATGTATCTTGCAAGACTTGTATCGTTTTCTTCATATGTCCCAATAGACTCATTTTCCTTCTACTTTAGTCCAAGAAACTCCCTTTCCATCTTGAAGGGGAGGGTTTGAGAAAAATATTTATTGGAAAATATTTTCATGAATTCCTCTAAATATATGAAAACAAATTCCTCTAGGTACTTTATA
Source organism: Viscum album (assembly GCA_963277665.1). NCBI lineage: Eukaryota > Viridiplantae > Streptophyta > Magnoliopsida > Santalales > Viscaceae > Viscum > Viscum album. The sequence goes on along the minus strand of OY728133.1, from coordinate 1,859,388,514 downwards.
TTCTAGATTAGTGTCCACTATTGATCAGCTTCCCCATCAAAACGATAGACTGTCGGATGAATTTCTCTTCTTCTGAGCACTGGAAAAGAGAGAATATCATTTCATTGGAGTTAATACTCTATTTCATGAGGAGGGAATTAAAAGATACACTATACCTGGGAGTCCTTTTCCACATAAAGTATTAAAAAGAAACTTTCTATTTCCTTAGAGGAAGAGGTTTTTCCACTTGATTAAATTTATTATTCATAATGTGATCCAGTTGAGTGAGAATTATCATGACATTTTGAAAATCTATTCCAATCATATTTGGAATATCCTTAGGGAAATATTTATATTCCCTATCACATTGATTGTTGGAACGTGTTCTTCTATTTCCCTCGATTAACTAAGAAAATAAATTGCAATTAGAGGTCTTGAAGACTTATTTAATAAACATAAAAGGAGACATTGAACATAAAAGAATAAACTTGTAATGGAAAAGTATATACTAACATGGGATCCCATAGGTATATATATATGTTATCCTTCATATATTTATTAACATATATTCTTATGGCATGTTTTTTTCCATAATAATGGTTGGTAATGATCTTATAACTTTACCAAAGATAATCCCCCAGGAGTTTCAAACCAGGTGCGTAGTAAGTCTCATTGTCGTGTACCAAGTTACCCAAGGTCAAGCCCAGAACAACTTTTTAGAGGTTTTACTCCTAGGTACATCTATTCTAGAACCACATCCACTTATAGTATCCATAAAGGTATTTATTTTCATAATAAACCACTTTCTCTATATTATCAAAATTTAGGGATGTTTTCTTATACAAAGGCTTATCATATGGTTCTTGCAAAATTTATCTACTCCCAATAACAAAAAATAACCAGACCACCCTCTGATATAAACAATAAGGACTATATCCTTTTACTGATAACATTATATGATTTAATTAATAATTAAAGATTAAATTACAAGCCAGGGATCATAAAGTCTAGTGTATTTGAAGGCTAGTTACATAAAACTAAAAACATGGGATTAAAAAATATTTATTTAATATTCAAAAATAGCTCATAACTTCCATTATTCTCAAATATCTTCATAGGATAACCTTGGGATATCATCAAAAAAAGGTATGAGATAAAAATCCTAGTAATGGAACAAACATAAGAATAAAGCATTAGCATATGGGTTAGAAGGCATGACATAATGATATAAAAATGCATAGAACAATATTGATCATATAGAACAATATCATATAAAAAATGGGGCCATATAAACATGGAATCATAGTAAAGTGGAAGAAATATAAAACATGACTTTATCTTGGATCAAGACTCATTTCACTTATAAGATCATGAGTCAAGGCTAATGGCTAAGACCATTACACAAGGACCATGAGTCAAGACTAACCACCAAGACCGTTGCACATAACGTATAATGAGACTAAACGTAACCCAATGCATTGGAATTATATTTGGGTGAACTCATCATAAAATGTTCCTAAATATTATTTTAACACATATAATCTTACATAGTTAATCAAACATAACATAAAGGTCACCCATGGAAAGAAATGGGCACCATAATCATGTCACAAGTAATTACAAATTGGAATATTATAAAAGTGTCCATGAAAGAATGGATTTAGAACATAAATGGAAATTAATTAGGTAAAATAGGCCTAAATAATGATATGTGATTTCAAAATAAACTGATAAAATGTAAAATGAGTCTATAATAATCTTTAGAATTAAAAGACTTTGTTGTGGTTAAGGAAAATATTAAAGAGCATTTAAAACAGAATGTAGAATAATATTTTATGTAAAACCATAATTGAACCAATAAAGTTTTCATAATAAAAAATATATTTTACAAAATATCTGGAATCTCAAAAAATATTATATATTTCTCTAAAAAATGAGTATGAATTTCGAAAGTTCACTTAAAAAAGGCTTTCTTATATGGAAGAATTAAGGAGGGAACCACTTAAAAATATGAATATCCAATAAAGGGAATGATAAAAGGATATTGATACATGAGTTTGGAACATATACAAATCATTTATATTATTTAAATAAAAAAGAAAAGATAACTTCATTTGGGTAAAAAGAAAGATAATGAAACCTAAAGGAATAATGGAGGTTCGGGTGGAATCCCTTACCTTAAGAATGAAGGTGTTATTCACTTGATCTTAATGTCTTGGATAATAATAATAGATTAATTAATTAATATGTACAGAAAAAATTCTATATTTAATATATTATAACATTATCATGTTCATTTATATCCTTTTTATGGGTTAAGAGGATTAATTTCATTGTTTGGGAGTGTTTTTTCCTTGGTTTTCACGATCGGTTCACTAATATACATGTACGAATAATCCTGTAAGATGAGGATGGTTGTCCAAGATTGAAGTTATATTTTTTTATATAACATCATGAAGATTAAATGTTTATAAAATCCATTTGTTTTTTAGTGAGGATGAATTATTTTATAAAACATTAATGATAACTATTTGGGTTAATTGGCAATTTTTTATCACGATAAACTCATTTTATTTTATAAATTAATACAATTTTTAAGAAAATGATTCCAGAAAATTACATAGGATATATGACATACATAATATTCGATTTCAACCAAAAAAATGGTTTCATGACTATAATTTAATATGGTGATATAAATTGAAAACCCATCGTCCTTGAATGTGATAAATTAATACATATCGGATGGTGTTTCCATTTTTAGTGAAAAAGGAGGGGAAAGGAGAGATGATGATAAATTAATCCATTATCAAAACAAAATATTATTAAATTTAATGTCATTTATTTATCACACCATTTTGACGAGGATAGGTGAGGATATAAAATCATACAATGGAACATGAAAATAAAACGAAATAAAATGGAAGAGGATTTTACCTCTTAATCCCCTCCCCTTGTGAACCTTTATAGGGGATATGTTTTGAAATTTTGATGATAAAAAGAGCTTATAGACATGGGAACAGGTATTAGTGATGTGTTTGAGTAGAATTTGGACATGAAAAATGGCTTCAGTGGTGTGAGGAGAAGAGGTGGCGAGGGGTTGTTTTTATAGTGGTGAGGAGTGGAGTTTTCACAATATTTAATTCATTAGTTAGTCATTTTTTTAAAGAAAATAAATAGTGATTATTATTATAAATAAATAGAAATAAATTCATGTGATTTTGAACCAATATCAATTTAAATCATCAATGACTCGAGAATTATGCATAATTCATTTATTTATCATTTATCATAAATTATTGAATTTCACTATTCACCAAAAAATAAAATATTTCAAAAAAACGACATAAATTCACCCTAAGAATTTTTTGACATGTAAAATACAAAAATTAACTCCATTTTATGAAAATAGTTTTATAAATATTTGAAAATTAATTTTTAAGAAAAATCATATTTTATGTGAAAATATATATTTTAAAATTAATTCTATTTTTTAAACACTTTGAAATGTTAATTAAGGTATCATAAAATTATAGTATAATCATAATACATCCAAATATTATTTTATTAATACATTTTATGAAAATAAATTTTCATTTCAATTATTAAATTAATCAAAAAATTGAAATTAACTATTTATGGCTTAAGAAAAATACCAACATCATTATATTGTCACTTATAAGATGGATATATTTTATTTACACATTCATTGATAAGGTTACTATTCACTTGGATGACTAACTTTTCATAGAGGTCAAATTCTTATTCACAAGGGTAAAATTTTTATTCTAAAGGTCATGTTACTATTTATTAGGTAGTTATTTCTTAACTTTTACACATACATTTTATTTCACTCATTCTTTATTTATAAATCTTGTATTATATTCTATAAGTAATATTATATGATGATAATATAAGAAAATTCCATTGATAAAACATTGGGTGATTATAAACATAATAAATAAAAAATTTCATAATAAAAAAAAATTAAAATTTGGAAATTAATGAATTAATTTTTGGACAATAAATGATAAAGACAATATAATTTTTCACACTAAACCAAAATAAATTAAAAAAGTCAGAAAATATTTTCTGATCTGGAATACATGTATAATCTAAATCCATATCAAATACATGGATGAATAATTCATTTCTTCTCCACTATTAAAAAAAGATTCAATATATGTAAATTAATCTAAAAAAATAAATTATTAAATTTATATTAATGAATCAATTTTCTAGTGTGGTTAGGAATTTGAATATTAAATATTAAAATTAATATAATTTTCACGAAAAATTATTGTGTTAGAAAATATGTATTTTTCCAGTATTGAAAACGAATATCAAATTTGAAAAATTTAAGTGTAATTCAACCATATCCATTATAAATTCATGGTTACATCTAGACATCCTTTTTTCTCCATGGTGAATACACATGTAACACAACAATTAACCATAATTATTTTAGAAATATTTAATTATTTAACACAACTGAAGAATGAATCAGGACCTAAATCAAGGAAATATAAGTTTCATATTATAATTAAATCCCACTAATCCATAATTTTCATTTACAATAAGAAAAACTATCAATTAAGAGATTATTAAAGACATATTTTAATGTATAATGTATATGATTAATTATAAATAATAACCTAAAAATAAATAAAATAATTAAAAATTACTCTTAAATGTTTCTCCGTGAATGAATTTTTTGAATAGAATTATATAAGGAAGTACCAAATTAACTCCTTTGATGAATAAATATAACAAGCCACCTCAATGTGAGGATATATTATATTCAATGTTTAGTCATTTAACATGAAATATAATACTGAAGAACAAGAAATTAAAAATTATTTTAACCAATTTATTATTAAATTTTATTTATTTAAACTCATTAAGACTCTTCCACTACACTAAAAAATCATTTTATCGAATGTTGAAATCTATAGTGGATGGAATTATTAATCATTTCTATTGAAAAATATTTTTTAATTTTTGAACTCATTGAATCGTATAAGGGTCATAAAAAATCTCAAAAAAAATTATAAAAAATAATATAAATATTAAAAAATATATTTGAAAATAGGGAAAACATATAAACTATGATAATCAAAATGGTATTTAGTTTGAAATAAATATAATTTAAGAAACTAATTCAATATTAAAAAAATTACTATGGCCTATAACTAACATTTCAACATAAAGTTCAAATATCCACAAGGTTTATGATAAAAATTATTCAATAATTTATATTATAGAATAGTATAATGGGTTAAAAGTAAAACACTCCTGATAGAATCATTTTTTCCAAAATATTATAACCATGTATTTCATATAAATTTCCATGAACACAATTTAGATTTCCCCCATAAATCCCCAAATAAAGAAAATAGATAAAAACATTAAAATTAAATATTAATTTTTAAATAAAATAAAATAATTAATTGAAATGATAAAGATAGTGAAAATGTAACAACTCATGAAATTAATGAATAAATACATTTCTAGATATTTTTATTAGAAATAGAAACATTAAGTAAATTTAAAAAAATAACTTTAACTAAACACTTTTCTTATACAGTTTGATTTTAAATAATAATAAATAAATATTATAATTAATATTAGATAAAATAAATATTATTCTTTATATAATAATATTAAAAATAACTCAAGGAGATAATTTATAGTTTTTATGAAAATATTAATTTTTTAGTGAATACTAAAAGATAAAGATTTCATTTCGAAAAATGTATTTTGAATAATTTAGTTATTTTTAAAGTACCATTATGTTTTGAATAGGATTTCATATAACATATTTATTATTTTTTTATATTTAATCCAATAAATTACTTTTTAATCAATTTTTATTGTTTTTTAGTGTATGTTTTTTGGGGTTTAAACCATCATTTTCAAAAAGCTTTTTTAAAATGAATAATATTTTTTACATTTTAATTAACTAAAATAATCCAAAATAGGTAATTTTTTAAATTAAATTTATATAACAAATATCGTTAAATATTAATTTTTTATACAATTATTATTATTATCCATAGAGTTAATATAGAATCATATTTTTCTCATAAAATTCTATTCATAAAAACTCTCTATCTTGCCGCATCTCAGAGAATACTATTAAATTAAATGTTCCTTGTCATGTAAATTTAATTTTTAAAAATAGATTAAATATTTTTAATAAACATTAATTATAATATATATCATGGTAAACTTATTTTTTTTACCATAATTAATAGTGAAAATAGTAAAAATTATTTACCGGTGTCAAGCTAAAAATCGATTTACTATGGGTTATAATAAAAACAATAAGGGAAAAAATGACCTCTAAAATGTTATAAAAGCTCAAAAATTGACATATTTTGACCATTAAAACTATAAGGTTCTATAATGGTAAACTTTTGATCTTTTGGACATATGGAAAACATGGTATCACTCAATTATTTTCTAAAATACCAAGTGTATCCTATCCTACACATATAAAATGCCACTCTATCTACTCCCCTCTTCACACCTTCAATCCTATTTGGTTCTCCACATATATACCCAAATAAAATCCCAAATTACATCCCCTAATACTTACAGATTTATTTTTGGAATAAATCATACCTAGAAAGGATTTTGGTGCAATCCTAAAGAGGATACTTGAATAATATGTAGCAATTTTCAAGGGGTTTATTAATAATTCTTTCAACACCCGCGTAAATTATCATTTATCCATACATATATAATATCCTTATTATATTTAATATACTTATATGTTTTCATATTAATTAAATAACATATATCATTTTACTTTATACATCAAATGGGTTATAAAATCATCATTCATGGGTATGGAGGACTACTACCTCGCGAAAAAATGTCATTCATTTTTCCATTACCACATTTCATAGTTCAGTATAATGATGGATATAAAGTTTATATATGATATTTATAACATAATTATACCTTTTGAGTCATTATATCATATTTAAAATGTTAAATTCCATACCTTATGGGCTCTGATGACATCGCTCATGTGTGCCGCGAACTACAACAACATGAAGTGATGTGATTTATTTTTCAATAACATGTTACATGGATTATAATAATGGTAAAAAGGATAGATATATGAGATATAAATTAAATATTTATTGAATTTTTTTCTAATGTATCATTATATAAATATAAAATATCAATTTATTTCTTACCTTATAACTCAATAAAAAAGTAATAACACCGTTCGTGGAAGTGTGGACTACCACATCCTCGAAGAGATGTGATTCTTTTTTTCATAACCACATTATAAAATCATATATATAAGTATATATAATTAGAAAATATTTTATTTAGGATATTATTATCACTTTTAAAATATAAAATATTACATACATTTTTTCCACAATGATCATTGAAAATGGAGATATTACTCATGCATGTGTATGGCATACCATCTCTAGGATCATAACATTAGCTTATTTTTCATAACCACCTTCATGATTTGTTTTGATAACATTATTGATATATAAAAATAATAATTTCTTCATTATTATTATTCTATATTTGTTTAAATAATAACCTATTTGACCATAGTCAACCTATCTAATTGTTTTTTTACACATAAGCCAAATATCATCAATACATCCATTGCAAACTTATGTGATTTTATAATTCTATATAACCTACTAATAAGTGGAAAAAAACTAATAATAATCATGAAAAGGTTTTTATGAAAGTAAATAGTTATCATAACTTTATTATTCATGTACAGAAAGGCACATGTGATAGCCATACTCAAGGTAAGGGACTATGTCTCAATTTCCTTTCATTAAGGAAACATTTGTTGTTATGAACCTATATACTTTTATGAGGTGGGTATAAATCCCATTTAACATTTTATATCATGAATTTATATACTCTTTTGGTATTTATTTTTTTTAAAATTTTATTCTTTCATGTGGAATATGATTCAAATATTTCCAATGTTATAAGGGAATTTTATTCTAAATAAATACACTTTTAATGATTTATTTCAGACCCTCTTCCTATCCCTTGATAATATTTTCAAAATGTTTTTACATGGACATAAATTATTTATAACGTTAAATTTATTTATCTTTTAATTTTGTTCAAAATTTTTCAAAAGGAATATTTTTATTGGTTTTAAATGATATGTAATGGAAAATAACAAATGGAATGTTCATTAAGGATGTTTCCTACCACCATGAATTTTATATGATTTATATCATCCTATAAATTATAAAATTTTATTTTAAATTAAAAACCCAATTTTCCATTTTTTAATATTTTTCATTGAAAATTGTTTTTAATAAATTAAATTGTATTTTTTATTGAAAATATTATTTTAATATTTGAAATTATTTTGGTATATGAGTTTAAATCATTTTTTTAATCATTAAATTTCATTATCATGTTTATGTTATTGTAAATTGTATATTATGGGTACGCTCATATAGATATGGGTGATACATTTAATACTTAAATTATGGGTTTGCCTATATACTACTCTATTTATTCAGTAATGATTATGTTTTTTTGGAGAATTATATTAAAAATTGGTCGTATCGTTATTCCAAATAGTGAGGTTTATATGAAATTATGTACAAAGGTACCTACAATACATTTTTATTCTTTCTAAAGAGATTTCATGGTTCAAAAGGTAAAATAAATTATCATTTCAAAGGAATGGTAAATCCCTTTCTGGGTAAATATTTATGTTTGTTAAGAAAATGATTTTCATGGATATTCATGTTTTTCACTAAACTAATGGATTTCATTCTTTTTATGTCCCTTATTAAGATTTATATGCTCATTAAAAGATTTTAAAATCTTTTAACTAGATTCAAATATGGGTAATGAAAATGAAGAGGTCATGTTAAAAGTCATGAATATTTTTCATGAATTGAAATCATGTTTTTTAATGTTTTATATATTTTGAAAACGGATAGTGATCAATAGTTTTCCCTTTGTATTGTATTTTTTTTTTATGTATGAGTTATAGACTAATTCTCTAGAACTTTAAACCTAAAATGATCCTCAAATGTAAGATAATTATTTCTAGATTTAAAACTAAAGATTATGTAATATTTAAGGTTGATTACTTATAGTTTGTATCATAGGATAGTTTATAAACCTTTATAGGTTAGGATATTATTAATATAATTCACTTTAAATATTATGCATTGTGTCAAGTTAAAATGATATAAATTTTAAATATTACAATGTTTCATCACAAAAAAATGTTTTTCAAAATGGTTTTCCAAATAGAAAATAGGGAAACTATAGTTGGAAGGCACTAAGAGGAAAATATCATTCCAAATCATCATTAAGGGATGGTTTTAATAGGAATAGATATGTTTGTTACAATGATGGCTTAGTAGATAGAAGATATAAATGGTGGTGGTATCCATGCCAGAGAGGATTCTGATACACCATGAAGGAACATGTCTATAATTGATCATTTCATAAGGCAACATCCCCCATAATTCATTATAATATCTCACCCTACGGTATCAGAAATACGTATCAATTATTTAAAGAATATATTTGATTTAATGGGATATTTGGAACATAAAAAGGTAACACTTTTCATTTTTTTAGGGTGAAGTTAATCAATGGTGGTATTTCTTTTTATAATAACTGATATAAAGTGGGTCATGATACCATAGAATGGGAAACATTTAATGTTTTTTTCCTTGATAAATATTTTTCTCATGTTTTTTACTCTAGAAGGTGAAAATTAATTTTTGGGTTCTCTCATTTGATGTTTTGGTTTTGGTTCTTTAGGTGCAGAAGAGTGGATGACCATGGTAAACTCTCAAAGGAGTAATTAATTAAAAAAAATTATTAAATGTATTTATAAAATAAAATGAAAAAACTAAAAAAAAGGTTTCGTGGGGGGGTTCTAATTCAAAAAACAATAAAAAGTATTATGGAAGAATATTGTATTGTATTTTTTTTAATGAGATTGAGAAAACGCAATGAGAAGATATTTTTTAAAAAAATATTTTTAGAAGGTGTAATCGATCTGACTTTGCCTATTCACTTACTAATTAATAATTAAAATGTATATAAATCTTCAATTATTTGGGATCCCATAATTTATTAATCATTAAACAACACAAGAGTTAACTAAACCAAAATTATGCAATGAATTGAACCCCAGCAATGTTATAGAAGATGAAATCATACCCTATAGATTTGATTCATGTTATAAGGTTATATTAGTGTCATGGGTAAAATAGAAAAAATATCCATTCTATAAATGAGGATTAATTTATTTTAGGAATTTTATATTTACTCAAAAAATTGATCTCATGTTATTTTGTTTTACTAGTCAAGATCACGCTCCCACAATTCACACATTTCTCGACCAAGTGAGTTTTGTGTATATTTTTTAATTTATTTCTTAGTTTATCTTCTGTTAAGAACCAAATTCATGTATCATATTATATAAATTACATTACCTTTTTGATTAAAACCAAATTTGTGAAGAAGGGGATAATTAGATCAATTATTGAAAAAAACTACTCATCCATAGTCGGTGTAGTCAGTGTAGAAATGTTTTTCATTTGTAAAGGTCATGGAAAGGGAATAACCCAATCAAGATTATAATCAAGATTTCCTTCCTAGAGAGGATGAGTACATAAGATGATAATTAAATAAAATAGTGTACATATAATAATAACTACCAAGTTTATTATAAAAACAAAAATATTAAAACGTGATAAGGAGAATAAGGCTTCGATGAAGGTATCCTTGCTTCAAGATCTCTCACTATGATTATAGGGTGTTACATGACCTCTAAGGTGATGAGAAGACCCCAACAGAACTCCAATATGGTAAAACTTCACTCTTTGATGGAACTCTCAAATCATGTGTGTAAGAACCTGGGTTTTTGGAACAGGTCGAAATCCCGACCCTGTTTGAATTTTTGACTTGTTTCTGAGGAAACTGGATAAAATGGGCAGTTTCTTGAAATTTCCAGACTACATTCCATGTAATTTAAGAACACGCCATGTATATGATAAGTGAGTATCGGTCGTGTGCTCGCAGAGTACATGCCGTGTGATGACCGTGTATAAAATTTCTTACTACACGATGCGTAGTTATATACACACCATGTACCCAGTACCCTCATTTTGAAGCAGAACTCATTTTCTTCCACCGGGTTTCATGAACCAAGTTGACCGGGACTTCAAATACCTCCCGAATCATTGTCTGAACTCCATTTCAATCACGGATTGTTCCATCAGAACCCCCTCGGTAAGGCCTCAATTCCTCTTGAGCCATTTTGTTTGATTTCTGTTCTAGAACGAGTTATAGGGGTTTGAGCGGGTTTGATTGTTTTTTAGATCTACCATGTTTTAGACTGAATTGGAGGCTATTACCAAAGGAGTAGAATCATACGAGTCTCAGGTAGTTTGTGCATACCTTTTCTTGTGTTTTTGTGGTCTTTTGGGTAATGCGGCCTTCGACGCGTTTTTTGGTATTTTGAGTGAGACCCATTTTATCTGCTATTGTATATTGAATTGTTTATTGGACCTATGGTATGCCTTTTGGTAGGCCTTGTTACTAGTTTTGATTGAGCGGGGCCCGGCGTGGGGTCGTAGCTCATCGGGGAATTTTGGATCTAGGATGTAAAAATGGATAAATATTAATTATATTGTGATAAAATATTGAGTTTAATTTATTAAGCATGATAAAATTTTTAAAGTTATTTGATACCTCAGTGCTGGTATGGGACAACACCACGCATAGTGCAATTCAACTATTTAGTCTATTTGGCCTATTTATGTTTTCTGACTAAATTTGTTATATATGAAATTGCTGAATTTCATCAGCTAGACCCTTTTGGTGGTGTTGGGCATGGCTCGACTTTTCATGAGTGATGAAAATCACTGGTTGGGCTTGGCATGGGTTACGTTCGGTGGTTATGACCATGGGATTGGGCGTCATGGACGTCGGTTTGAGGCAGGATGACTGTCTGGTTGGGCATTTCCTGTGTTACGTTGGGTGCTTCGGACCATGGGATTGGGCATCATGGACGTCAGTTTGAGTCAGGATGACTGTTAGGTTGTGCATGGCCTGGGTTACTAGGATGGCTATGCCATCGGACATTAGAGACATGGTCACATGGACACGAGTTGTTAGAGATGGGGTGGCTTGGGTACAATTTTTGTGATTCCCGCTCACCCGGACTTTGAGCAGTGTGCACATAGAGATACTCCGTGTTGAGGTGGTTTTGAACACTCATGTGAGTAGAGGCCCTCATTAGTTGTGGTTTAGGTAATTTTGGTTTGGGGGTGCATACCGTAGGAAGCCACGTGGGAGGTGAGGAGCCTTCAGGCTATAGCATTGAGGATATTAGGATGGGGGCCGAGGCTTGCTGTTATTTGAGGGCAGATATCCCTGTCCCTCCAGATACTTTGTTGAGGGCAGACATCGTTTTCCCTCTGACTATCTCTTTGAGGGTAGACATCATTGTCTCTCTGTTTGTTATTTGAGGATAGGCTTCACTGTTCATTTAGGTTACTTCTTGGGTGTTCCTTCGGGATGTCGGTACATGAGACACGTGGTGTCAGGGGCACATGGTTCTAGGATACATGATAGAGATTCCGACATTGGTCAAAGCATCTGGAACTCCATGGTGGCTGGTGAGAACAAGTGGAGTTAGTGGTTATTTTTGAATTTTTATATTTACTGCTTTCCAAATAAATGCATTCCTGCTTAAACACATATATTAGGTGCACACCATTGGGTGGTATCCTACAGAGATTTTTCTTACACCATGAACGGTCCCATCGGGATGCGTGCAGACTTTATGGATTTTTGTGTAGGAAAGAGGACATCTTCAAGAGCTAGGCTGTGTTAGTTGTTGAACGGAGATGGTAAGGACCTTGAGGTCTTTCTGTAACATCCCAGGTAAATAAAGAATAAAGAATTTTCATATTTATTAATATTTAAGAATTAAATATTAATTTTATTTTAAAGGGGTTGCTATGTTCGATAGCGTACCCGATACGCAACGATGAGTTTCTTTGAAACTTACGTAGCACACTAGTAATAAAATAATATTATTTTAAATGTTAGTTAATGAGTAGCCATTGTACTGGTGGGAATGGATATAAATAACTAAAATATGATTATATATGTTTTTAAATGTTTATACATTTACCCAATAAAAGATAAAGGCTTAAAATACGGAAAGAGTTCAATTTTAGGGCATATATACTCTAATTTTCACTAAAGGTTCACTTATCACCTTTTAATGGTGAACCGTCATTAAATATAGTTTTTATCACTCTTATACTTTATTTTGGACCAAATATAACTCTTCTTTAGAATTGGGACATCAAAATATACTTTGTGTAAATTTGTGGTACCTTTCTGATAAAGTTCATTTTTTTATGAATAGTGTAAAATGTTGTATTTTAATTCAAAACCGCTTTTTAATCTAATTTATTTATATGATTAGATTATTATTTTAATTTTTTTTAAAGTGAAAGTAGAAAATATTTTTACCAGTTAATCGAATGGTGGTCATTGGAATCAATTTCACTTTGAAATTGGACTTAAACTGGTGTCAATCTTTTGATACTTATTGTTTCGCAAAAACACGCTATTTGTCATGACAGCGGGAATTAATTATTAAATTAATTAATTTGACTTATATGTTTTGAATTTTGTAAAATGGACTTCATTTTTGAATTCTGAATATCAAATATAGCTTAGGGTGAATTTTTGGTAATTTTCTGAAAAACTTCAATTTTTGATGAATAGTGAAACCACTAAGTGGTAATCAAGCAAACTGATTTTTCAGTTAAATGAAAGTTTACCACTAATGTGTATTGAATTTTGAAAATCCGACATACATGGTTGTCATTAAGAAGTAAAATGTGGTTCAATGAGATTAAAATAAATTTTTGGTGAATAGTAATTTTTTTCATTAATCGCGATTAGAGGTAATTAGTGTAGTTTAAGGTAAAAATGGTATTATAAGAATGTGAAAACACCATGACACTTGTCCTACACCTATTGGGTGAGTCATGGCCGACCAATACAAGCCATGGTCCAACTTGGGGACCCCATGGAGCCACTTTAGTTGGAAAATGACATTAATATATTTTTATTTAATGTTAAAGTGAAAATGACACTAACATAAATTGTTTTACTAAAATAATTTTTGATTGGGGTTATACAAGTCCAAATTTTGATTATAAATAGGCATTGGAAATCTAAATATATTTCCTACATCATAGTATTTTTTTTATAATTTTTAGAAATTAAATAAATTAAATTATATATGACATAATAATGATGCAGCGATGACATCATTATTTGACGATTTAAATAAAATGGAAAGATAATGAAAACTTTAAAACCTACACATGGAAAAAACCACTTGGATGAGTGGATTTAGAACCCTTATCACCTTATCCACGAATTATATCAATGTGGGACCTTTTAAAACCGAAACACATTTTCAAATAAAGTAATACTTCTTTACTTTCCAAAAGTGCCCCTCCTCTCCTCTTATAAAAGGCCCCCACCTCTACCTCATTTCACACACTTCTCAAGACTTTGGCTCGGACAACCCCTGCCCAATTACTCTCTCCACATACCTCTCCTCATCCTAGAGGATTCCCTTTGGGCAGAATCCTTTCAAAGGAATCCTTTAGGCTCAAATCAAAAGGGAGTTACACTTTTAAAGGTAATTCATTCTCTCTTGTTCATTTGTTTTATTTTGATTCTCCAACCCTCTAAAATCTTTTTATTTACTTCTTTTGTAACAACACCAGTATCTTCAATATACTAGGATGTTGTTATAATATTTATTTGAGCTACACTCTCACACAACTACATCAAATGGTTAAAGAACATACGGTTTCCGTGGATGGCGAAATTCTGCCTCCCGAAACGATGATTGTTCAATACTCATTTAACACCTTCAAGGGTGGCCATTATGATGCCACTATTTTTATATATGATATATAATATGTTTATGTTTTCTTTAAGCTTCTGTATTTTTCATTTTTGGCATACCTTTATGGTTTCCATTATGGGTAAACACGATATCTTTATTTAAGGAAGTGCGGACTACCGCCCCCTAAAAGTGATGTGATCCGTTAATGCCATATGTGGGATGTGTAAATGATGGATTTAAAGTTATTATATATGATTTTATAATGGAATTATAATATACCTCTATATCATTATTATTTCATTCCATTAAATTATGAGATAGAAATGAGAGTAGCGTTCATGCGTACGTACGGCTTACTGTCTCCATGAACGGTGCATTTCATTTCTTATCCCCAAATGTAATGTACTATTAAAATTACATGTATATAATGTATATATATAATTAATGATATATCTAAATGATGAATATAATTATGGAATTAATATATACATACCTCTCATTTAGTTTTAATTCCACTAATATGATAAAGAAATGAAAGTAGCGTTCATGCGTACGTACGGCTTACCGTCTCCATGAACGGTGCATTTCATTTCTTACCTCTAAATGATTATGTAATATTATAAATACATGTATATTCTGGATATATATGATATATATGATATCCAAATCATGAATTTCATTCTGGATATAAAGAACTTTTGACCACACGAACAACATGTAATTGTAAGAAGTCAACTTTCGACTTAAGAACCAAATATTGACAAAACAAACATTATTAACTTAAATGGTTACATAATGTTTATAACATAGAAATAAGTGATATAAAAGGAATAATTAACTTTAAAAAGGTTCTTAATCAAGTATAAATTAACTCAAGTTTATTATTCAGGACGTTAATGAACGATCGAGTCAAGTCGGACCCGAGGTAAAGGACTTCGTCTCAATCTCCTTTCATTGAGGCATATTTCGTTTTATACACATCATTCTTTTATACGGTGTATAAACCTTTGACTTTTACTTTTATACAAAAGGAATCTTTTTCTACGAATCGTTTTACTAAACGACAAAAAGGAATGTTTTTTTTAACGTACGCGGTGACAACGACCTTTTTCCGCCGCCGCGAGTATTATTTGATCTTTGGCTTCCTCAACAAGACGTAATGTTTATAAAATAAAATAAATACCATACACTCTTTTATGTATTTTGGTATTGAAAATGGTTTTGATAAATGATTCTATTATGTCAATATATTTATTATATATTGTGATTGAATTGTGGAAATGTTATCATTACTTTATATTGGTTTTATGTTTTATGATTTTATATTGGTACTTGGACATTTTAACGGGTGGTTACGTTATAAACCATATGACGGGTGGTGTCGTGAATACCAGGACGGGTGGTTACGTTATAACCTCCAATGCATTGGGTATGGAAGTCGGCCGTATGGCTATTCCATTAAGTATGTATGGAAATTGGCCGTATGGCTATTCCATTAAGTGATATGTGTGGAAGTCGACCGTATGGTTATTCCACTTAAGTATGTTTATGTCCCAAGTTACCTTTATAAATGTTATGTGTTCTTTTTATGGATTTTATGGTAATCCTTTGGTTACAAAAAGGTAAGTAATGATACTTTATTCAGTGAAGATTTTTTTTTACTACTTCATGAAGGTGAAGGTATTACTTTGATATAGTATACATGGTTACTTGATGTTCGAAAAACTAACAGTTTTCATTCTTTTTGTATCCCTTACTAAGATTTTTATGCTCACCCCAAGTTTTTTGAAATGTTTTTCACATGACTTAAAGTGGAATAAGGTCAAGGATGGGATCAAGGGAATTTCATGCTATCTAAAACATGGAATCTAGACATCTTTCTTTTTAAGTGTTTTTTTTTATGGAGACTTAGTAGAAGTGTCTACTTTGTAATCTTTTAAGATGTAATAGTTATGTTCTAATTCTTTAAAACTCTAAACCTGAAAAGATCCTCAATGTGAATTATTCATTTAATTCAATATGAAGTAAGGTTTAAGGCTGGGGCCTTATAGTTGGTATCAAAGGAAGGTTTAGACAACCTTAGGAGTTAGAAAAGTGTTAAATTATAATATGATTGAAATGATATAGCATTTACGGATTACCATGTTGCTTCGCCTAAGATATTTCTGTGTTCAGAATGGTTTTCCGCAGAGGAAACAAAGAAACTATGTTGGGATGACATCAGGAGGATGATTCAGTGGCTACTTATGATGAAAAGTTCACTCGATTGGGAAGGTATGCTCCAAACTTCATACGAGATCTTGATAGTAAAATAAACCGTTTTTACTCAGGGTTAAAGCCAAAGTATCGAAGGGCTTTAGCTTCTCGTGAGTTCAAAAGTTATGAAAAACTTGTTCGATGTGAAGAGAAGGTGGAAATGGAGTTTGCTGATGATCAGGTGTTCTATGACAAACAACAGAATAAGAGGTCTAGTTGGCAGGAAAAGGGGAAGAATTCATCAAAGAAGCAAGGAGGTAAGAAAACCAAATATCCATCCTGTGAGAAGTGTGGTAAAATGCATCCTGGAGAATGTTTATCCAAGTCTGGTAAGTGCTTTCGGTGTGGTAATTCTGGTCATATTTCTCGTAACTGTAAGGAATATGATCAAGAAGGAAATGAAAAGCCAACAGTAAGATGTTTTAAGTGTAATGAAATGGGTCATTATGCAAACGAGTGTCCAACGAAGAACTCAACTGGGGGAATGCAGCCAGACTACAAGCAGAAAGGGGTGGCGAAATCCTTTGCAACAACTTCAGCAGATGTTGGGCCATCGAATGAAGTGGTATCAGCTCCAGGGAGCTCAGTATTTTTTGAAGATTGACTTGAGGTCGGGGTACCATCAGTTGAAAGTAAAAGAAGCAGACGTTCCGAAGACTGCGTTCCGTACTAGATATGGCCATTATGAATTTGTAGTTATGCCTTTTGGGTTAACCAATGCACCTGCTGTATTCATGGACCTTATGAATAAAATTTTCCATGATTTCTTGGATAAGTTTGTGTTTTGAGGTTTGGGAAGAGGTTATGTGTGCCTTGTGATTCACAGTTGAAGAGAGAGTGGTTATGTGAAGCTCATAGTTCTCCATTTTCAGTTCATCTTGGCAGTACTAAGATGTACAGAGGTCTGCGGGAGTATTACTGGTGGGATGGAATGAAAAGAGACATTGCTGATTTTACTGTGAAGTGTTTAACATGTCAACAGGTTAAAGCAGAGAGGCAGTTACCGAAAGGGATGCTTCAGCCTTTACTAGTTCCAGAGTGGACATTGGAGAATATATCCATGGACTTTGTTGTTGGATTACCGAAGACATCTCAAGGTAATAATGCAATCTGGGTTATTGTTGATCTCTTGACCAAATCTTCTCATTTTCTTGCTATACGAGATACTTTCTCTCTTGATCAACTTTCCCGTTTGTATCTTAAAGAGATAGTCAGGTTATATGGAGTTCCTCTCTCCATTGTATCGGATTGTGATCTCAGGTTTACTTCTAACTTTTGGAAAGGCCTTCAGAAGTCATTGGGTACTGAATTAAATTTTAGTACAGCTTTTCATCCTCAATCAGATGGACAGTCAGAACGAACAATTCAGACATTGGAGGATATGCTACAAGCTTGTTCTATGGATTATCATGGAAGTTGGGTCCAACATCTTTCTTTGGTTGAATTTTCTTATAATAACAGCTTTCATTCCAGTATACAGATGGAACTATTTGAGGCATTATATGGGAAGCGGTGTCGAACTCCAGCATTTTGGGATGAAGTGGGTGAAAGGAAACTGATGGGACCAAAATTGGTAGAAGAGATGACAGAAAAAGTTCAGTTGATTCAGAAGCACATGAGAACAGCTCAGAGCAGGCAGAAGAGTTATGCGGATAACCGGAGGAAGGATCTATCTTTCGAGGTAGGTGATCATGTTTTTCTCAAGGTTTCTCATTGGAAAAGTGTGACGAGATTTGGTATGAAAGGAAAGTTGAGTCCAAGGTTCGTTGGACCATACGAAATTCTGGAAAGAGTTGGATCAGTTGCATACCGAGTGGCTTTACCTGCGAGTTTATCTCAGGTACACAATGTTTTTCACGTTTCGATGTTGAGAAAGTATATGCCAGATCCATCTCATGTTTTGAGCCCAGAGGTAGTTCAGTTGGAAGAGAACCTATCTTATGAGGAACAACCGGTCCAGATTCTTGACCACAGGAAGAAAGTGTTACGGAATAAGGTGATTCATCATGTAAAGGTTTTGTGGAAAACCCATGTGATTTAAGAGGCAACGTGGGAATCTGAAAATGCTATGAGGGATAAATACCCCCACTTATTTTGATAAGTGAATAAAATTGCGAGGACGCAATTCCCAAAAGGGGGGAAGGATGTAACATCCCAGGTAAATAAAGAATAAAGAATTTTCATATTTATTAATATTTACGAATTAAATATTAATTTTATTTTAAAGGGGTTTCTATGTTCGATAGCGTACCCGATACGCAACGATGAGTTTCTTTGAAACTTACGTAGCACACTAGTAATAAAATAATATTATTTTAAATGTTAGTTAATGAGTAGACATTGTACTGGTGGGAATTGATAGAAATAACTGAAATATGATTATATATGTTTTTAAATGTTTATACATTTACCCAATAAAAGATAAAGGCTCAAAATACGGAATGAGTTCAATTTTAGGGCATATATACTCTAATTTTCAATAAAGGTTCACTTATCACCTTTTAATGGTGAACCGTCATTAAATATAGTTTTTCTCACTCTTATACTTTATTTTGGACCAAATATAACTCTTCTTTAGAATCGAGACATCAAAATTTACTTTGTGTAAATTTTTGGTACCTTTCTGATAAAGTTCATTTTTTTATGAATAGTGTAAAATGTTGTATTTTAATTCAAAACCTATTGTTAATCTAATTTATTTATATGATTAGATTATTATTTTAATTGGTTTTAAAGTGAAATTAGAAAATATTTTTACCAGTTAATCCAATGGTGGTCATTGGAATCAATTTCACTTTGAAATTGGACTTAAACTGGTGTCAATCTTTTGATACTTATTGTTTCGCAAAAACACGCTATTTGTCATGACAGCAGGAATTAATTATTAAATTAATTAATTTGACTTATATGTTTTGAATTTTGTAAAATGGACTTCATTTTTGAATTCGGAATATCAAATATAGCTTAGGGTGAATTTTTGGTAATTTTCTGAAAAACTTCAATTTTTGATGAATAGTGAAACCACTAAGTGGTAATCAAGCAAACTGATTTTTCAGTTAAATGAAAGTTTACCACTAATGTGTATTGAATTTTGAAAATCCGACATACATGGTTGTCATTAAGAAGAAAAATGTGGTTCAATGAGATTAAAATAATTTTTTGGTGAATAGTAATTTTTTTCATTAATCGCGATTAGAGGTAATTAGTGTAGTTTAAGGTAAAAATGGTATTATAAGAATGTGAAAACACCATTAAACTTGTCTTACACCTATTGGGTGAGTCATGGCCGACCAAGACAAGCCATGGGCCAACTTGGGGACCCCATGGAGCCACTTTAGTTGGAAAATGACATTAATATATTTTTATTTAATGTTAAAGTGAAAATGACACTAACATAAATTGTTTTACTAAAATAATTTTTGAGTGGGGTTATACAAGTCCAAATTTTGATTATAAATAGTCATTGGAAATATAAAAAGATTTCCTACATCATAGTATTTTTTTTATAATTTTTAGACATTAAATAAATTAAATTATATATGACATAATAATGATGCAGCGATGACATCATTATTTGACGATTTAAATAAAATGGAAAGATAATGAAAACTATAAAACCTACACATGGCCAAAACCAATTGGATGAGTGGATTTCGAACCCTTATCACCTTATCCACGAATTATCTCAATTTGGGACCTTTTAAAACCGAAACACATCTTCAAATAAAGTAATATTTCTTTACATTCCAAAAGTGCCCCTCCTCTCCTCTTATAAAAGGCCCCCACCTCTACCTCATTTCACACACTTCTCAAGCCTTTGGCTCGGCCAACCCCTGCCCAATTACTCTCTCCACATCCCTCTCCTCATCCTAGAGGATTCCCTTTGGGCATAATTCTTTCAAAGGAAGCCTTTAGGCTCAAATCAAAAGGGAGTTACACTTTTAAAGGTAATTCATTCTCTCTTGTTCATTTGTTTTATTTTACTTCTCCAACCCTCTAAACTCTTTTTATTTACTTATTTTGTAACAACACCAGTATCTTCAATATACTATTATGTTGTTATAATATTTATTTGAGCTACACTCTCACACAACTACATCAAATGGTTAAAGAAGATACGGTTTCCGTGGATGGCGAAATTCTGCATCCCGAAACGATGATTGTTCAATACTCATTTAACACCTTCAAGGGTGGCCATTATGATGTCACTATTTTTATATATGATATATAATATGTTTATGTTTTCTTTAAGCCTCTGTATTTTTCATTTTTGGCATACCTTTATGGTTTCCATTATGGGTAAACACGATATCTTCATTTAAGGAAGTGCGGACTACCGCCCCCTAAAAGTGATGTGATCCGTTAATGCCATATGTGGGATGTGTAAAGGATGGATTTAAAGTTATTATATATGAAGTTATACTGGAATTATAATATACCTCTATATAATTATTATTTCTTTCCATTAAAGTTTGAGATAGAAATGAAAGTAGCGTTCATGCGTACGTACGGCTTACCGTCTCCATGAATGGTGCATTTCATTTCTTATCCCCAAATGTAATGTACTATTAAAATTACATGTATATAATGTATATATATAATTAATGATATATCTAAATGATGAATATAATTATGGAATTAAAATATACATACCTCTCATTTAGTTTTAATTCCACTATTATGACAAAGAAATGAAAGTAGCGTTCATGCGTACGTACGGCTTACCGTCTCCATGAACGGTGCATTTCATTTATTACCTCTAAATGATTATGTAATATTATAAATACATGTATATTCTGGATATATATGATATATATGATATCCAAATCAGGAGTTTCATTCTGGATATAAAGAACTTTTGACCACACGAACAACATGTAATTGTAAGAAGTCAACTTTCTACTTAAGAACCAAATATTGACAAAACAAACATTATTAACTTAAAAGGTTACATAATTTTTATAACATGGCAATAAGTGATATAAAAGGAATAATGAAATTTAAAAAAGTTCTTAATCAAGTATAAATTATCTCAAATTTATTATTCAGGACGTTAAAGAACGATCGAGTCAAGTCGGACCCGAGGTAAGGGACTTCGTCTCAATCTCCTTTCATTGAGGCATATTTCGTTTTATACACAACTTTCTTTTATACGGTGTATAAACCCTTTGACTTTTACTTTTATACAAAATGAATCTTTTTCTACGAAGAGTTTTACTAAACAACAAAAAAGAATGTTATTTTTTAACGTACGCGGTGACAACGACCTTTTTCCGCCGCCGTGAGTACTATTTGATCTTTGGCTTCCTCAACAAGACTTAATTTTTTTAAAATAAAATAAATACCATATACTCTTTTATGTATTTTGGTATTGAAAATGGTTTTGATAAATGATTCTATTATGTCAGTATATTTTTGATATATTGTGATTGAATTGTGGAAATGTTATCATTCCTTTATATTGGTTTTATGTTTTATGATTTTATATTTGTACTTGGACATTTTAACGGGTGGTTACGTTATAAACCATATGACGGGTGGTGCCGTGAATACCAGGATGGGTGGTTACGTTATAACCTCCAATGCATTGGGTATGGAAGTCGGCTGTATGGCTATTCCATTAAGTATGTATGGAAATTGGCCTTATGGCTATTCCATTAAGTGATATGTGTGGAAGTCGACCGTATGGTTATTCCACTTAAGTATGTTTATGTCCCAAGTTACCTTTATAAATGTTATGTGTTCTTTTTATGGATTTTATGGTAATCCTTTGGTTACAAAAAGGTAAGTCATGATACTTTATTCAGTGAAGATTTTTTTTACTAATTCATGAAGGTGAAGGAATTACTTTGATATATTATACATGGTTACTTGATGTTCGAAAAACTAACAGTTTTCATTCTTTTTGTATCCCTTACTGAGCTTTTTATGCTCACCCCAAGTTTTTCGAAATGTTTTTCACAGGACTTAATGTAGAATAAGGTCAAGGATGGGATCAAGGGAATTTCATGCTATCTAAAACATGGAATCTAGACATCTTTCTTTTTAAGAGTTTTTTTTATAGAGACTTAGTAGAAGTGTCTACTTTGTAATTTTTTAAGATGTAATAGTTATGTTCTAATTCTCTAAAACTATAAACCTGAAAGGATTCTGAATGTGAATTATTCATTTAATTCAATATTAAGTAAGGTTTAAGGCTGGGGCCTTATACTTTCATAGCGAGGGTTTACTTTGTTTTGTTTTCTTTTCTATTTTAGCATGCTTACTTGTTGTAGCTATAGTTGGTTAGCCATTGGCACCCATTTTATATTCAGTTATGTATGACCTACTTCGGGTGCATGTTTTATTGTTTAGTAGTAGTTACAAGTGATCAACATGCTGCTGTGTTTACTTTCTGCTGCTCTTGTTATATTTACTGCTTATTCTGTTTATCTGTATTGATTATGCTTCCGCTCTTTGGGTCTGGTTCGAGTCTGCGGTGTCCTTTATTCCGCAACATCTTTACTGTTATACTTAAACTAGTACTGTAATTATTATCCTTTGAGAGGGTATATCCTCCCAACTATACCTAAGAGACCCTTGCTTCTAGTCGGAAGCCTATGGCAATTCGGGAGGTGCGCCTAAGGTAGTAGCATCCGACCCGTTTAGAACTGTTGGGGTGGCTGTTCGGGTCCGGGTCCTTACAAAGTGGTATCTAAGGAGTTTTTGATAGAGATTTAGTAGCACCGTTTTACTAGCTCCTAATCAGATTGAGACTTCTCTTTTCTTCTATTGGATTTACTATTTGGGATATAGTAGATTGGAGATAGGTTGTTACTGGAACTGGGTTTCTAGCTTGTACTTTGGTGCATGTAGCCCCAGGTATGGGGGATGGTCCAAGTTGTCGTGGGTGGGAATTGCTGTTTGCTTTTTGCTCAGATTACAGTTTATATTATTTCCACCTAGGTGGATCACTTTGTGTGTGAGGTTATTTATTGTGATATGTGACCCTTCACCGGGTGTGGTAAAGGAAAATTGGACCTTGGCCCGGTATGGAATGTCTTGTTTTTTTGTCTTTTGATAGGCACATTTTTAGGATATTTCAATTTCATAATTGCGCGTATGATTTGTGAAGTCATAATACCATGTGAGAAAAAATCAATTTCCATTCTTTATATGCTTTTAAATGAAATGGTGAAATTCCTAATATAATTTCATGTTGTTGCAATGTGTATACCATTCTTTATGTTTGTCGAAATGCATGTAGCATGATATTTGGGTCTGACTCTTATTAGAAAAGGAAGGTACTATCGGTTGAGGTGATTTGTATCACCAGGATTGGGTGACTCAGTCATCGGTCTGAGGCAATGTGAGTTGT
Organism: Viscum album; assembly: GCA_963277665.1. Lineage (NCBI taxonomy): Eukaryota > Viridiplantae > Streptophyta > Magnoliopsida > Santalales > Viscaceae > Viscum > Viscum album. The sequence goes on along the minus strand of OY728133.1, from coordinate 1,859,363,975 downwards.
CAGGATGGGCATGGCCCGAGGTACTTTTGATACTTGGCTCAATTGAGGGTGGGTAAAGAGTCCATGATGTTGGGATGCCGTGGGGCATGGTTTATAGTGGGTTAGAGTAAGGGTAGTAGTTATGCACTACCTTTTACTTCTTTCTTATATGCGTCAAATATATATATGTGTGTGTGTGTGTGTGTATGTATGTATGAGATGCATAGCATCATGGTATCAAGGATATGGGTTACTTGAGGTGCCTTGGGCATCGGGGTATCGAGGATGCGGGTTACTTGAGCTGTCGTGGGCATTGGGCATCAGGGATGCAGGTTACTTGAGGTGCCAGGTACCAAGACCTTTTGGAGGTGGAAACTGATGTGGTGCGGGCTACATTGGGTGTCAGGAGAAACACATGACCGCCAATGAGGTTCAGGGGTGACGATGCGTCAGGGAAGGAATATGGATCCAGAAAATAAGATAGTAAACCATCATTGCTTTATGTTTTGTTGGGTGTAGACCGAGTAAAGAAAATCCTAGGGTGGGGAGACATTAAGGAATTTTTCCAGGACCTTTGAGACCGGGGAAGTCCGGTTTACTTTGAACGGGGTGGTGTGTTTGATTCTATCTCCGTGTTTAGTTTGATAGCTCAGGGATGAGCTATGTTTAGGTGGGAGATTGTAAGAAGGTAGTTTTTTGGAAAGGGTCAAAATCCAGACCCTTTATAAATTTTTTACTTGTTTTTTAGGAAACGTAATAAAATGGGTAGTTTCTGGAAATTTCCAGAATACATGCCATGTACTTTAATTACACGCCCTATATATGTTAAGTGAGTACCAACCATGTTCTCACTGAGTACATGTCGTGTGATGACCAGGTAGAAAGGTTTTTACTACACAACATGTAGTTATAGACACGCTGTGTACCCGCGACCATGTGGAGGCCATACGTGGCGTGTAGGCTATTGGCAAGGGAGAATCATTGAAACTAATTACACGTCGTGTTCCCCATGGACACACGTTATATTCCAGACATTTATAAGGGATATACATGGTGTGTGGGTATGTTGGTGATGAAGAGAAGGGAAATCGAGGACACGCCGTCTACCCAGAGGTACACACCATGTACTCATGTCGCTAGGTTCAGAAAGTAACTCAGTGTAATTCTAGCCACCAAATGAATAGATTAATGATATACACGGCGTGTAGTCATGAAGTACACGTTGTGTAATTTCTTTTTTTTTTGCGTTAAAACGGGCAGTAGCCTCATTTTGAGGCGGAACTCGTTTTCTTCCTCCGGGTTTCACAAACCAGGATGGACAAGACTTCAAATCCCTCCCGAATGATTGTCCGAACTCCGTTTCGATCACGAATTATTCCATTGGAAACCCCTTGGTAGGGCTTTGATTCCTCTTGAGTCATTTTATTTTATTTTTTTCGAGAACGAGATATAGGGGATTAAGTGGTTTGGATTCTTTTGTAGATCTACCACATTTTAGACCGAATTGGAGGCTATTACCGGAGGAGTAGCATCGTACAAGTCTTAGGTAGGTGGTGCATACCTTTTTTGGGTTTTCATGGTCTTTTGTGTAACATGACCATCAGTGCATTTTTTGGTATTTTGAGGAGGACATGTTTTGTCTGTTGTTTCATATTGAATTATTTATTGGACCTATGGGATGTCTTTGGGTATGCCATGTTACCAGTTTTGGTTGGGCGGGGCTGGGCGCGGGGTCTTAGCTCATCGAGGCATTTTTGCTGGGGGATGCCAACATGGTTAAATTTGAATTATACTGTTATAAACTATTGAGTTTAATTTATGAAGCCTGATATAAACTGTTAGAGGCATTTAAGACCTCATTGTCAGCACGGGACAACACCTTGCATATTGCAATTCAACTGTTAGTCTGTTTTTCATGTTTATGTTTTCTGTCGAATTTTGTTATATATGAAATTGCTGAATTGCATCTACTGGACCCTTTTAGTGGTGTTGGGCATGGCCCGAATATTCTTCAGTGATGCGGATCATAAGTTCGGCTTGTCCCGGGTTTCGTTGGGTGGTTCTGACCACGGGATTGGGCGTCATGGACATCAGTTTGTGGGAGGATGACTGTCAGGTTGGGCTTGTCCTGGGTAACGTCAGGTGGTTCTGACCAAAGGGTTGGGCGTCATGGATGTCGGTTTGAGGAAGGATGAATGTCAGGTTGGCCATGGCCTGGGTTACTAGGATGGCGATTCCATTGGACATGAGAGACATGGTCTCAGGGATAGGACATGTCAGAGATGTGGTGGCATGGGTACTATTTTGGTGATTACCGCTCATCTGTACTTTGAGTAGTGTGCACATAGAGATACTTCATGATGAGGTTCTTTTGACCACTCATGTAGGGAGAGGCCAATGTTAGTTGTGGTTTGTTACTTTTGGTTTGGGGGTGCTTACCGTAGGAAGCCACGTGGGAGGTGAGGAGCCTTCAGGGGCTAGAGTTCAGGCTATCTAGTTGGGGGTCAAGGCTCACCATTATTTTAGGGTATATATCATAGTCCCTATAAATAATTTTTTGAGGGAAGACATTGTTGTCCCTTCGAAATTTATTTGAGGGCAGACATAGTTGTAACTCCAGTTTTTATTTGAGGACAGGCTTCGTTGTTCCTCCGAGTTACTTATTTGGTGTGCCTTGAGGATGTCGGTACTTGAGACAAGTGGTTTAAGGGGAACATGGTGCTGAGTTACATGAAAGAGATTCTGGCGTTGGCTGAAGCAGGTGGCACTCTATGGTGGAAACTGAGCACTAGTGGAGTTAGTGTTTATTTGTGCATTGTTACGATTACTGTTGCATGCCTTCTTAAACACTTATATTAAGTACGCACCGTTGGGTGGTATCCAAATGAGATTTGTCTCAAACCCTACATGGCCCCTTCGGGATGCGTTCATACATTATGGATTTATGTGTACGAAAGAGGCCAGCTTCAGGAGATGGGATGCGTTAGTTTTTTCATGGAGATGGTTAGGACCTTGAGATCTTACCTAGCTGGTGTTTACTTTGTTTTGTTTTATTTTATATATCAGCATGCTTAATTGTTGTAGCAACATTTGGTTATCCATTGGAGCCCTTTTTATATTCAGTTATGTACGACCTACTTTGGGTGAATGTTTAATTTTCTAGTAGTAGTTACAAGTGATCAGTGTGCTATTGTGTTTACTTTCCTCTACTATTGTTATATTTACTACTTCCGCTATTTATTTGTATTGATTATGCATCTTCTCTGCGGGTCTGGTTCATGTATGATGAGTCCTTTATTCCGCTGCATCATTACTGTTATACTTGGACCAGAACTGTGATTATTATACTCCAAGAGGGTATAGCCTCCCCACTATACCTAACAGACCCTTGCTGCTAGTCGGAAGTCTTTGGCGTCTGTTGAGGTGCGCCTAAAGTAGTAGCACCTGACCCATTTTTCACTGTTCGGGTGGCTCTTCGGTTCCAGGTCATTATAATGATCCCATGGTGACCTTTTATACATTAATGGGATGTAGTTTTCGGCATTCAGATTTAGAGATACTACTTATGTCTTAGTTTAGGTTTTGTAAATGGAATTATCTCCACTTAGAAAAAATATAAACATTTTTTCCCAGTATCTTTAATTTAACTATGTAAAATAGAGAGTCCATTTGACATCATGAATTACAGATATGGTAAAAATATCGAACTTAAATTTTGACTTCCTGAAGATTTAGTTTGCTTGAGAGAATAGTTTTTTTGGGACACCATATCGATAAATAGGTATTGTTTTTCTTGATATTTTTTTATACCAATAATTTTTGGATCAAATCAATAAATTTATCCCATTTTGATGAATGGATGTTTAGGTGAATGTAAATTAGTGGACATATATTCTTGGGAATCCATGAAATTTCTCCCATTTTCCTTCTCCATCATCTCCGACCCTCCAAATCACCTCCTCCTACAATAAAATTAGTAAAAGAAGTATAATTTTAAATTCAAAAAGTAATAAAAATTGAATAATTGAAAAAAATTTAAAGTTCATTTTTTTATTATATTTGTAATTTTCAATAAAAAAACTAGTTTAAAATAGTGTTGAATGTGTCATCTAAAGTAGTGAATCATGGTGAAATCACACCTCCACACTTATACATTTTCACTCATGAGAAAACCTATTATCATGAAATAAATAAAAAAATTGTGACAATATATGAATATTCATATTCTTCAATACAAAATGGAATTATAGGAAAAGTAAGATTCCCATCATAATTCAATATCAAAAAATTTTAATTTTATTTCCTCATAAATCGTATCAAAAAAATCTAGTGTGATTAATAAAACCAATAATAGGGAAACAAGTTATGGTTACACCATTCCATTAATACCCCATGTTTGTGTGCCAACCATTTGTAGGATCGAAATATAATATGAGATGCTCAATATACAAGAGGGGGGTGAATTGTATACTTTAAAAATTCCTTTGGAACCTTTAAAGTTAGTTATGAATAACTAAAGTTTCCTTAAGAAAAGGAAAGGGCTAAGTTTAACAAAGTTAAACTAAGTAAATTCACAACACCTCTAACACCGAACTAAACTTGGAAAGTGATTCCAAAAGTAGGTTCCGGAAATATGGTTCCAGAATTTGAAACTTAACAAAAGATACAATATGAGATTCTACCTTAAAGCGTATAGAATCTAAATGAATCAGAGTAAGTAAGGAAGTATAAGAAAGTTATACTTTCCTTAAGATACAAATTGCAGCGGAATAAAAACAAGTAGTAAAACTACTAGTAACAAGATAATAGTCTTTTAACCCAAAGAGAAGGGTATCCAACAACCTTGGATAAAGGTCCCTTGATTTATACTTTCAAGAAAGTCTGTCTTACCCACACCAGGGTAAGCCCTCGATACGAAGATCAGAGTCACTGTCTTGCTATCCCCGCAAGCCCTCAACTTCAAGGTAGTTGGCAACCTCTGTCCTCCTCAGCAAGGAAGCCCTCGAACTTTAAGGTAGTCGGAACCTCTGTCTTCCTATCCCCGGAAGCCCTCGAATGTAATCACCAACATTCGGAGTCGCACGAAGCTTTGAGAGTTAATAAGAGTCTCTCTCTCTAGAAATCACTTCAACAGCATGTATGCACAATGTCCAAATTGTTCATCCATCCGTTGCGAGCTTTTTCAAATGAGCTCCTATTTATAGGTAAGGTCGGCTCCTTCTCCAACGGTCATATTTTCCTTAAAGATCGGAGGGACCTGTACACGTGTCACTTAGACAACGGTTAGTTTATAACAAAACAGACGACATCGTTTTATAACAAAACAAGTGTAACAGAATGTACGACATCGTTTTAAACTCTAACATAAAGGTTCAGAATGAAAACTTCTGAGTGAAAGTTCGGAGTGAATAAATTCAGAGTGTATAAAACAATGATAATCAGATTCTATTTAATAGGTGAATTCGGAATGAGAATTCAAAATAGGAATTATTCATCAGAAATCGTAATGAGAATTCATCATCAGAATTCGTAATGAGAATTTGTCATCAGAATTCATAATGAGAATTCGTCATCAGAATTCGTAATGAGAATTCTTCATCAGAATTCGTAATGGGAATTCGGAATGAGATTTATTCATTAGAATTCGTAATGGGAATTCTTCATTGGAATTTGTAATGAGAATTCTTCTTCAGAATTCGTAATGAGAATTCGGAATGGGATTTCTTCATTAGAATTCGTAATGAGAATTCTTCTTCAGAATTCGTATCCTGAATCTGGAATAGAACTTAGTCAGAGTTCATATCCGGAATTCGGATTGAAACTTCCTCATAGTTCTTCTCCAGAATCCGAACCCTAAAACAGAATGCTTTATATCAAAGTTTCAATGATTCTGAGAAAATGAATCCGAAAATTATACTTAAGAAAAATATGGAAGAATATATGTAAGGATAATTTTTCTTGTAAAAGCGATTTTCCTTAAGAAAGCATTTTTCCTTATAAAAGCAATTTTCCTTATAAGATAAGGTGTTTGTGATTTTCAAAACAAGAAGGAATGCAAAAGTCATAAGGAAAACCTTATTGACTCAACACCATTTAAACCGCCTATCTCCACCTTTTATTCAGTATATTCAGGTTAATTAGAACAATTCTTATTTCATAGTTTAATTCAAACAACCTATTCTAAATTCCACTGCAATTAAATTTAAGACCCACTCACTTAAGCCTTATAATAATTCAAACCATAATATCAAGACATAGATATATCCATGTGTTATACATTTCATCACTCCCCTCTTTAAAAATATTTTTTATTTTATTTTATTTTTTGGATTTTTTTATTTTTATTTGAGGTTGTACAATTATTGGATATCTGGTACACACACATAGGTCAATTTAGTATAGTAATTAAACTAATAGGAACATAAAAGAATATATGTACAGACAATTGATATAGGATAAATTTTTTACATTACATGTCAAAACATTCAGTTGATCTAGGAGAATTTCATAAGTCATTATTTCATAAAAAGATGTGTGGAGAAATCAATGACACAATTTACCCTTATCAAATATCACAAATAATGGTGTCAAAATCTAAAATGTTTTATAATGACACAACCAATATTATCATTGACGACTTACAATTTTATAAAATATAAACTTTAATTATGAAATCTTTCTCACTCTTAACATGTTACCAATTATATTTGAAAACATGAATTTTCCATAAGTTACACATGTCAATGAGAATGATTTGTTTTAAAAAAAAATTATTAAGAATGTTTAATAGAAAACCTAATAAAAACCACAGACAAAACACACTGACGAATATACTAAAAGGATACCCAAAATATTTCCCCCTCATCCACACTTAAAATACTACATTTTTCACAATGTGAACATATGAGATTGTATGTGCAAATGAAATTTTTAATTTTTAATAGGACATATAATATAACAGTGAAATATTTAGGAATTTCCTGATATTATCAAGTGATGATTAGGTTAGGTAGTGTGATGAAATCAACAACATCGATAAGATTTAACTCAATGTGTTGCTTCAAATTTTTCCCATTGATTGTAATGATCCAACTTCTGTCCTCTTTTGTGACATCTACTTCACCATAAGTGAAAACATTAGATACAACATAAGGACTTAACCATATAAAAAACAACTTACCAAGAATCTACATTAGTAGTGAACGATAGAGTAATATGTTATCCCCTAAATGAAAATCCTTTTTTGGATCATTCTATAGTGATATTCTTTGGTCTTTATTTGTAGAGCCTTGAGTTATCATATGTTGAAAATCTAATCTCTTGGAGCTCATGAATTTGTAACTTCATTTGAATTCCATTTTTGGACAAATCCATGTTCCATTTCTTTATAGCTCAGTATTCCAAATGCACGACCTCCATGAGGAGATTAGAGGATTATCCAAAAACAATATGAAACGGGAAAATATCAGTGGGAGTCTTTTATTCCCTCCTAAAATCCCATAGCGTGACATCCAAGAGTTTCCTCAAATACTTCCTATTCAACTACATGATTTTCTCCAAAAAAAATTTATTCCTGATTTGAATCCTTGAACTTGACATTTTTTGAGGTGGTATAGATTATAAGTTTTATGAATCAGCCCATAATTCTTAATGAATCAAGCCAAATTACAATTTCAAAATTTTCTCCCTTAGTCGCTAATGATAGACTTTGGTACACAAAACCTAACGAAAATTTGAGACTTTATAAAATCCAATACAACATGAGAATAAAAAATCATATGTTACTTAACCTCCACCCATTTTCAAACATAATCGACAATAATGAAAATGTATAAGAAAAAAAATGAACTTGGGAGAGGACCCAAAATATATATTCCCCCAAAACCAAAAATCTCACTGAATAATATGGGTTTTTTTGGAATCTCATGTCTCCTAGAAATTTTTCTTATTTGTTGGAAATGTGATCATTACTTAAAAAATACCTGAGCATCATGGAAAAATCTTGGAAAATATAATCTAGAGACTTAGACATTCCTATATATCTTTTGGGGTCCAAAGGGTTAACCATAATCAAGTGTATAAAAAATGAAAAATAGAATCAAACTCATCATCGGTCACGCATAACCTAATGACTTGCTCTCTACACATGCACTAGAGGAAGGGATCATACCACACATAAAACCTCGACACACTCTTTAATTTTTGGACTTTATGTTTCGTTAAATATTCAAGAATTTCTAATGAAAGATATAAGTTTACTAAATTATCATACCAAGGATGTGTACGTAAGAGTCCATAAGCATTCCCATCAAGAAAAATATCCATAATTGGTACCCAGTTCACGTTTTCATCTTATATTGTGTGATTAATCCTACACATGTGGTCCACCACCATGTTTTTTGGCACGTTATTTTCTTTTATCTCAATATAAACTTCTTGAATAAGGGGAATCGATATGATATGACTGACTTTCACATATTTCTTCTTCAAGAGGTACCTTAGATCTATATGGTTAGAAAAACTCAACCACTTTAAGGCCTAATAAATATGAATCGAATTTACTTGGAGAAAATATAATGGTAGGAAACTTATTTTCCTTTGTGGGGTAATTTTATTAGGCTGAATCCAACGTCCTTGATGCGTAAGCAATCACATGGGCCCTCCCTTCCACCATCGGGGATAAGACAACTCTAACCAAAATTTTGGATGCATCACGCATATGCTCAAAAGGGATATCCCACCATGGGGGTTGTATGATCGGTGGAATTTGTTGACGCTTCATTAGCTCATCAAATGATACCCTTCATGAATCCACAAAAAAAATGTCACTATATTTTTTTAACAAAATATATAAGGTTAGAGATATTATACTAAAATTACTCATGAAGCATCAATAAATGCATGGATTCCTTAGGAATTATATAACATATTTCACACATAAAGTATATTTCAAGGATTAAATAATATCTACCGTATGTCTATCAACCTCTATCCTATTTTTTGACACTATATTACAAATGAAAATGCAATTCTCTACCATGAAATAATATTTTTCAAGGATTAAATCCAGATTCATCTAAATACAATGATTTGACACCTTTTCTAACCTAATGATACATTCATCAAATGATGATCCCTAAACTAAAAAATCATCCATAAATAACTCTATGCATGTCTTAATGAAATCTGAATAAAAATGACCATGTATATATGGAATGTAAATGAGGCATAAAAAGTATAAATGGAATAATTAATTACATAAATTTAACGAATGGACAAGTAAATGTTTCCTTGACCTATTATTTTGGTGCTATAGGAACATGAATATATACAGAAAATCCATATAAGACATAATAGTGAGTCTTCCTAGGTAGTCTCAAGAGTATTTAATCAGTATGTGGGAGTGGGAAATAGTCCTTGTGAGTGGATTGATTTAGTTTCCTATAATAAATACACACACATACTATTTTACACCCTCATTGGAACTAATTCCTACCTCTAATTTCTAACAATAGTAACACCACATTTCTTAGGCACAACCAGAATAGTAGTCACCCACTGGGAATCTAAAATGGGATAAGTGATACCAGCCAAAATATATTTTTCAACATCTTTTTAACAACTTTCATAAGATAGAGACTATTTTGTCTTCATGGATTCCTAACCATTTTATCCCCATCATCCTATATAATCCCATGCAAGAAAATGGATGGGAAAATACCAGAGATATCATCCAAGATCCACTTAATTTTATTAATGTTCTATCTAAAATGATTTAAAAAATACTTTCATGTTAAAAATGGATATTTTCATTAATTATAATAGGTATTATCTCACCACTCAATATGTATAAGTATTTTAGATTTGGTGTCAATGGATTTTGTTTTATTGAAGGGGGTGTATTATGGCAGAGACACTGAAAGAACTAAAATACGAGGACAATGAAATTCAGTATCAGAATAGAAACTATCAAATTTGAGAATAATTTAATAAATACATCAGTATAATAAAAATTCATGTTATAATTATACTAAACATTATCAAAATAATAATATTAATTCAAATAAAAATCAATTGAAAGAGTGTTTTTTGCATTTGAAATAGGTGTGGAAGTCATCTTAAACATCAAACTAGAACCAATTATCAAAATCTCTCTAAGTATAGGAAAAAAATAATTCATGTGGTTTTACATAGTGGTTCAAAATGGAATATAACAAAAGAATAATGGTCTTGTGAGTGGGTACTTCATGGAATTTAGACCATTAAATGTCAAAACTTCATCTCCAAACTCAATGGAAAGTATACCTTTAGGGAAATTTATGATCATTTTTTCAATATTGAGGAAGGGAATAGCTGTGATAATGGTTGCATGAAAATTTACCAAATCATCCTCCATGTTAATCATGTAGAAATCTATTAGAAAGATCATGTATCTTACATGATCAAGTCATTTTTACAGACTCCCACTAGATATGTCATTTCTTTATTTGATAACATCACATGTACTCTCTTTGACATCAACTGACTAATCGATAAAGATGAGAATATAGAGAGAGGAATCAAAATTATGGAATATCTAAAATCGTATAAATAATCTGATAAGGTGAAACTACCCTATAGTGCATTGAATGATGATTGTCCTTAGATCTTTGAAATTTTTTGGCATTACATGAGTCGGTGTAATGAGTGATGACACATTCCTTCCATGATTGTTCCCATAATTTCCATGTACTCATCTTTTATTGGTTAAATGTTTTTATGAATTTGGAAGTCCTTGGTAATTTTAAAATTTCTTCCACAAGAGGGATGTTGATCTCAACATGCTTGAATGTATCCAAACCCTCTTATTTCATTTCCTCTTCTATCATCTTCTTGGTTTAAAAAAATCTATTTGTAAGGGTAATATATTTAGAAGGAATGACTTCCATGTTTTCAATACCTATGTCGTTCTACTTAGGCTTCTCATCAGTTGGTCTTTAATGGGGCTTCATTGGAGTTTTGGGAATCCTAGTGGAATGGTATGTGCTTATGTATCATTTATTTACTTCCCACTTCTCAATTTTTGGGAACTGACATTCCCCTTTGGATTTGTAGTATTCTAGGAAGGTATTTTTTAATAATTCTTACATACTAGTTCATGGAGGGTGGTGTCAATATGGATCATTTGTGTCTTCAAATACCTTAACATCAACCCTTGATAGTTCAACTATTTTATTGATTACAAACATTTTTATTCAAAGGTAATTAGTATTAGAATCGACCATTGGTTGATAATTCCCTTATTAGAGACTTTTTTATGATTGAGTATCATATCACTTATATGGTTGTTAGACACCCTGTTGGTAAGGTAGAGGTTGTTGGATATTTTGTTATAATGGGGGACTTTGTAGTTTTCCAGAGGTATACCTCATGACCGATTTATCCTTCCACCCTTGGATGTATGTTGGAGAAAGGTAATCATACTTTTTCTTGGAATGTGTTGATTTTTTCTTTTGATATGGTCTCCCAAGAAATATGAATGCACAATCTTCTACCTCTTGTAATTGGGGGAAACTATCAGCTAGTTTTTCTATTTTAGTTAAAATTACACAAGACCTTATTAGATATGGTTGGGATTTCTTTTAATCCAAAGTAATCTAACTCACTATGGTGGTCAATCTTCCAACTTAGTATCAATTGATTGATTTTTAAAAGAATAATGTCTTACCTGATGTAATCCAATAACATGATGAGTACCTTGATCTCGAAATTATTGGGTGTTTCGAGTCATTTTTTCAATCAGTGTACATGCATCTATTGGTGTTTTTTCAACCAATCGCCTCTTTCTCCAGAATCCACCGTACTCCTCTTCATAGGTGTGATTACGTAATTTATGTACTAGATGAAAATCTTCTCACTTATTTAGTGATGTGTTCATCTTTCACAAAACTTCTTGAATCACTCTTCGTACTCATACATTGAATCATATTAGGCTTACTTAATTCACATGATCTCTTTTTGAATGGTAGTGGTCATTAATGCGATAAAAACTTCTACATGAAAGAAAATTTCAAATCATTACCAAATGTTAAATCATTAGGTTTAAAATAATACATCCAATCCATTGTTACTCTATCATGTAATAATGGAAATTTTATCAACTTAATTTGATCTTCAGATACATTTCATGGTTTTAGGGTTGATAATACCACATTAAATTTGTTACGGTGTTTTTTTGGATCCTCACTGAATAGGAAAATAAATTTTTGAAGATGGTGTATCATTCCAAATTTTAGTTTGATGCTCAATTCGAGATTTGGGTATGCACTACTATTTGGTTGATCATTAATGTGTAGTGTAAATAATTATCGAATGTTTCTATTTGGATAATATTTATTTTTTCATCCATTAGTTCTATTTTTATTTTTGATTCAGAATCGTTTCCAATTTCAATGTTCTCGAAATGGAGGAATTCTCTAACTAGGTGAATGCTGAAACTTCCAACTGATTGAGACTGTCTGATTCAATTCCTAAGGTTGTATTCAATTTCATGGTAAATCTAAAATATCTCCTTTATTATTTAATATCATAAATTAAATAAATTAAAATGATGAAAATTATACCATATTAATAATATAATAAGCTTCAGTTAATCATCCACAAAAAAGTAAGAAAGGAAAGAATTATGAAATGAGAAAGAATAAAGAAAAAAATAAAAAACAAAAGGGTTTAATAAAAGTAAAAAAAATCAATTATTTGATAAAAATTATTTCGACCCCCGTAATGGTGACAATTATAAATTCACTTTCATGGGTTCTCTCAAATGATTTGTGTTTTTTGGTTTTTTAGGTGTAGTAGAGTGGAAAACCAAAGTCATCGCTCCAATGAGGAAGTAATTAAAACAATATATTAAAGTTTTTTAAAAAAAATAAGAAAACACATACATACAAGGATTGGGAGTCTCATTTATAAAATAGGAATAAGTATTCTGAAGAATGTTATAATTTTTTTAAAAAAAATGATATTGTGAAAATGGAATGAGAAGATTGTTTTTTAGAAAAAAAATATTATAAGATGTAGTTGATCTAAATATAAATTTTCACTTACTTATTAATAATTAGGATTTAGACTAATCTTAACATAAATATGATCCCCTGGTTTTTCTACACTCAAACCCTATGGGAGCTTACATAATCACAATGATGAAATAAATTAAACCATATTCTATCTTCAGAACATGTAATCATAGCACCCTAATATGATAGATGTTTCAAGGCTAGCTTATGTTTAGTGGTAAATTATTTCATATATCCATTCTATAAGTGAGGATACATTGAGATTTTGGATTATATTTGAAAGCTAAAAATTGATCTCTTGTTGTATTGTTTCACTTATTAAGATCATTCTCTAACAATTCACACATTAATCGACCTCACGAGCATTGCGTAAATTGGTCAATTTGGTGATTATATTATTTTAAGATAAAAAATAAATTCATGGATCATATTTTATGATTTAAATAAGCTCATTTATTTAAAAAATGATTAATAAGGTGATAATTAGATCAATTACTAAGAAACAAAACTCTTCCATGGTTATTGTAGTCATCATGGAATCATTTTTCATTCACAGAGGTTGTGGAAAGGGTATAACCAAATAAAGTTTCTACTATTGATTAGAATCCCAAATAGGCTGAGTATATGAGGATAAAATTGAGTAAAATACATAAAAATAGATAATAAAATAAGAAGTTTATTATGAAAACACAAATATTACAACATCATATGGAGAATAAAACTTCGACGAACAGATCCTTGATTCAAGAGCTCCAAATATGAGTATAGGGAGATACAGAACCTTAAAATTGGTGAGAGGACTCATCAAAAAACTATAAAATGAAAATAATTAACTTCTTGGTCGAACACTAAAATATGGTTCCCATGGTTCCCTTTTATAACAAGAAATGGGAAGTGTTTTATGGAACCCATATTTAGAGATAACAAACATGTATCAGTTTTGGTTTTGTAAATTCAATTATCTTGAAAAGTACCCAATATAAAAGTTATTTGATGGAATCTTGGATATCACCATGTAAAACGTGGTATAAATTTTAAATCAATAATGAGAGATGTAGTCAATATAGAGAACCAAAATTTTGAATACTTGGAGATTCGGTTCTATTGAAAGATCAGTTTAGTCGGTCCACGATATGGATGAATTGGGATTGGGTTTCTTGAGATGAGTAGTATTTCACTATTTTATGTATCATATAAAGATATTCCATCCCATTCAGATGCATGAATTTCATAGTACATATAAAATAGTGGATTAATTTCCTTGGTATTCTGTACAGTTTTCCCAGTTTCCTTCTATATCATTTTCGACCCTCCAAATGAAATCCTCCTATAATAAAATCACCAAAACATGTATAATTTCCATTTTTAATAGTGAAAATAATTGAATAATTTAATCAAAAGGAAATTTAATTTTTTTATTATATTTTTATGAGAAAAAAACAATTTAAACCAATTGATGCAAGGGTGAAATAAAGTAGTGAAATACGGTGTGACTTGAAGGAAAAAAATCCTAAAATTGAAGAAATAAGTTGATGATTTTGTGGCTACATATGATGAACATATCACATGATTTTTCATGTATGAATTGGAAACAATATTTTACACTAATATTAAAATTGATATAATTTACATAGGATTGAAATAAATTCTATGAAAATATTTGGACACATAAGAATTTAATATCTATGAGAATGTTTTTTTTTGTGAAAAAAAATCAAATATTACGTTTTTTGACTCTTATGTGACTCATCATGAGGAATTTAAGAATAATTTGGGATTGTAGGTGATGGTGTAACATATAATAAATAAATATGGACGTATAAAAATAAATTTCTGATCTTGTGGTAGGTGTGGTAAATAAAACCCTAGAGAATGAATTATGAAGTCAGAGATGTTTTACCGATGTAGAAAGATTGTCCATATGGATTGTTACTTCAAGGAAACAAAACAAAATAATCAACGAATGGTGTTACCAATATCCATCCAATGGTAATATTTTTTTTAGTTTTAATGATTTGGGATAATTTGGAAAATGTGTGTTCGATGTTAGCTGCGCAAGGTTTAAATCAATACGATTAGATATTCGAAAGGTGTAGCAAATTAATCTTCTATTATTATAGTTAATGTTGGGCTATAAAATTAAGTGGTGATAGTTATGTTACCTATGTATTTTAATTATCCCAATACCCAATTTTACAATGGATATTTTTATTTATTTTGATGAAATTTTTACGCAAATTGGTAATATCACTTGATAAATGTATGAAAAATATTTTGTTGGAAACATAAGGTAATAGTATTAAAGAAACAAATATTTACAATAAAATTACATTTTTTATTAGATAAATGGGATTTAATAAAAATCTTGTTGAACATAACACAGAAACATTTGATATCATTTTTGGTATGCATTAGATTTCATTTTATCATGCCATGATAGATTGAATTTCCCAAAAATGTTTTATTCAATGATTTCATGTCTTTGATAACATACCTTGAAGAAGAGAAATATATTATAGGTGTCAGTGAATGTTACCTAGCTCATATCATTGAAAATAATGAAACTTTTGAAATTAGATATGTGTGACTAGTAGATGAAAATATCTATATATTTCATTTTGATTTTAATACTATTATTCCACAATAAGAGGTTATGGTTACTATTTCCATAGTACCTGATGCTAAGAATATTTCGTAACCACCTTATAAAATGAGAAATGTTGATCTTTTAGTTATTAAAAAGAAATTGTAGGGATTATTAGATAAAGGTTTCATTTGACCTATATCATCAACATGGGGTTCTCCTATCATGTTTGTTAAAAATAAAGATTGTTCAATGAGACATTTCATTGTATATAGGGAATTTAATAACATCACTATTTAAAAAAGGTATCCTTTAACTCATATTAATGATTTGTTTGATCATATCCATGGATTAATGTATTTTTCAAAGGATGACATGTTGTCATGGTACCATCAATTGAAATAAAAGGAAAAAGACATTCTGACGACTTCATTTCTGATAAGATATGGGCACTTTGAGTTTGTTTTTATGTTGTTTGAGTTATCTAATGTGCATGATATATTTATGGACATGATGAATATAATTTTTCAGGACTTTTTGGAAAATTTTGTTCTTGTTTTTATTGATGTCATTTATTTATAAAAAATTTTCATGTGGAATGTGAATAACACCTAAATGTTTTTTTATACTTTTAATGAAAAGAAACTATATGGTAAATTTAGTATGTGTGAATTTTTGTTTAAAAAAATTATTTTCCTAGAAATATTGTTTCTAAAAATGAAAATACAATAAACCATGCTAAAAAAATTGTTGGAGAATATATAATACCAAAAAAATATAATATATATTAATAGTTCTCTTTAATTAATGGGTTAATATTGATTGTTTCGTGGAAGACATTGCTCATTTTTCTATCCCATTATCTAAGATTTTTCTAAAAGTATTAAAATTTATGGGGATAAAAGAATGTGATGATTATTTTTGGGAGTAGAAAATAAGATTGTTGAATTCTCCAATTTATGTCATGCATTCTAGAAATGGTGAAATTTTCATCTATAATAATGTTTCATTGAAAGGATATGGTTGTGTCCTAATGCAAAATGATCATGTAATTGAAATTTTTTAAATCAATTGAATCCTATTGGGTTAAACTAAACTACACTTGATCTGAAATTAACATATGTGGTTTCTACATTAAAAATTCAGAGGCATTGTTTTTTTGGGATAAAGTTTCAAATTTATACTAATCACAAATGTTTGAAGTAGATATTAACTAAAAATTAATTGAACCTTAGACAAAGAATATGGATGGAAATGATCAAGGATTATGATTTATAGGTTCATTATCATTCTGTAAAATTAGAAAAAGTGGTTGCTGGTCTATGTAAAGAAATAAATTCTACATTAACCGTGTTATGTTTGTAACATAACCCTTTTTTAATGATTTGATAATTTCTTCCAAGAAGTTGTGGATAAATGGCTATCATTTTTTTGTATCAAGTTTCAATATAGTGAAAATTGTCATAAATAATTATCAAACCCTATAAAAAGGATCAATATTTACTGAAAAAGTATGATTTCATTAAGAAAGATAATTTGCATAATTTTAATATTCTTGAAGATTTTTTTTACAATTTGGAAGAAGATTATTTTTTTTTATTCCCATTTGAGGAAAATTTTTATGGGTTAAGCTCAAAATTTTATGTATTCAATTCATTAGATAATCACTATGATGTATAGATATCCTTAGGAGTAATACTGTTGGGATTGATTGAAAAGAGATATTGTTGACTTCACTATAAAGTGTTTGACTAGTCAGTAGGTTAATGAAAAATTACTATTACAAAAGGGGATACATCAACCTTTTATAGTTTCAAATAGGAAATTGGAAAATTTTATCAATTGATTTCTTGTTAATATTTCCAAAGACATCTCAATTTAATAAATATATTTGGGCTATTGTTGATCGATTAAATAAATAGGAACATTGTATTTACATTCAAGATATAATTTATTTAGATCAACATTATTGATTATATATAAATGAGGTAATCAGGATATATGGAGTTCTTATATCTATTTATAGGATTGTATTCCCTTGTTCACATCTAGTTTTTGGAACAGGTATTAGAATTCATTAGGAAGGGAAATAAGTTTAAATAAATATTTTCATCCGAAATCTAATGGAAAATATATGAGGACGATTCATAGCATGAAATATATGATTTTTTCTTGTTCAAAATATTAATAGGGATGATGGGATCAACAATTTTCTTTCGTTGTGTTTTCTTATGACATTAGCTTTCATTCTAATATATAGATGGAACCATTTGAGGCATTATATGGAATGTTATGTCGAAAAACATCTTTTTGGGATAATGTATTCGAATGGATGTTGATGGGACAAGAGTTGGTAGAGGAAATGGCTGATAAAATAGAGTCCCAAAGCTTTAAGTACATGGAAAATACATTAATTTTGTGGAATACATAATATAGAACCAAAAAAGACACCCAAGGACCCTAGTAGTTTAGTGTCTTTGGAAACCCAGAACACTATCTTCTAATCATGGTGAAAGATCTTCAATATCTCCCATAAATATATTCCCCTTTTTTTCCTCACCTAAAACCTTAATTTATATCCTATGGAAAAGAAAACATATAAAGTGTGAGATCAAATGATTTTTAATGGTAAACATGGAGAACATAAAACAACCCATAAACATTTGAACGTAAAAACATGAACATAAACCATCAAAATCATGAGTAATGACATAAATCGTGGCGGTACATAAGGCATAGATCATAAAGGAACATTAATCATGATAAAATAGAATGGGAATAAAACATGTAATTGTTTAAAACCATTAATCACCAGATATTATTTCCATAGTAGCCAACGCATTGCTTCCAAGACCATCATAGTGGACAAAGTCCATTACTAAACCGGGTTTACCTTCCGTTCTAGACCTGTATTACTGAATTGGATTTACTTTATGTTCTAGACATGTCTATCTCATGTGATATAAATCTTTACCCAATGCATTGGAGGAAGATATAGGTCCTAGACATATCAAAATGAAATCATTCTTTCGTGTGTTACTAAGTAAACATAAATCATTCATCATAACCCAAAGAATAAAATGCGTTTTATAAATATCATCCCATCATAACATAATCCATAAAAAACAAATGGATATCATTTCATCATAAGAAAAATCAAACCATGTAAATAATAGATACATTATTCTTGAAACATAAACATACTAAATAATTTCATCTTTGATGGAAAATAGTTTTGATAAAACACTTGAAATGAATTCTTGAGGAAAATATCTTTTCTTCTTTAAAAGCATTTTTTTTCACAAAATGACATGAAATTTTAAAAGAAAAGTATTGTTTTTTTGAAAATGATTATTATATATTGTAGAGTAATATTCATTAAAATAAGGAATTATGAAGCCGTAAAAATCGGTTCATGTCGTATAAGTTAAAAAAATAATATTCTCGTACTTTTTCCGGAAAAGTCAAAAAGTTCCTTGTATGATAAACAAAAGAAAGATTCCTTCCATACCATGTGGTAAAAGTAAAAAAAGGGTAAAAATGAAATTAAACATACATGGAATAATAGTAAACATTTTATGAAAACATTTTTAGAAAACATTTTTAGAAAACATGGACATGGATGATAAACATAACCCCTGTAAGTACTTACGAATAAACAATCCCGGATAAGAACGATATTGGAATACTTATCCCTTACCATTTATGATCGGACGAATCATACATGTCATAAAATAAATAAAATTACATGCGTTTGAAAATATCATATCCTTCATTATAAAAATCATAAAACATTCATGGGAATCATAAACACCATAGAAAATAAATATATGGTGATTAAGTCATATGTCTCAAAGAAATAAAAGTGAGACGAAATAATCCCTTACCATATGTCCAATTTCTTCTATATGTGTCTGAGACTCCTATATAGTGGGTTTAAACAAATTATTAACTTGTATCAGAACCATAATAATATTTATGATATCATATATTATTCACTTGTGAGTTTATATTACCTGTTCATTTGTCAATGCCATGTTAAAGCATAGTTTTGGGTAATATTGTTTCATTGATCATATGTGTTTTGACATGTAATTATTCATATGATTTCAAAGATAATGATTAATTTCATCTAGAATGTAAACATTTTTTATATATAATATATATTCAGAATATACATATATATAATACATCGAGAAATGGAATGAAATACATCGTTCATAGAGACGGTTGGTCGTCCATAAGCATGAATACTGTTTTTTTTTCTTTATTAAATTGATGGGAAGTAAGTAAATAACATATACATAAATATAGTATCATTATTATATAATATATTTCATTATTATTTCTTATATATACTTTTTAATCATTATTTAATGGTTAACATGGATAATGAATCTCATCGTGTCGTGGAGACATTAATCTGTACGTACGCACGAGCGATGATATCATTCCCATAAATAAAGAATGGAATTGGAGTGGATGATATAATTTGTCAGAATAAGTATGATGTTATAATAATCATATATAGTCATCATTTCCACCATTATACCCATCCATGTATGGTGGTGGTGGAAAAACAGATTACACCATGGCGTAGTGATGGTAAGTCGTACGTTCGCACATGCAGTGATTTCATTTTTCATAGGATGGATATAAAGTGAAATAGGGTTGTTTGATATTTATAATAACATAAATGTATATAAGTGATACTTATGATATTAATTTATAACTAAACAACTAAATAATAGTATGTATAATAAGAAAGAAACTTGAAAGAATCGGTAGAGGGGATTACCTCTTCCCCGACGTGCCTCTATTAAACGTTCTCTTATGGCACTAGAGTTAAAATTTTGAGAAGACCAGAACCTATATAATATAAATATAGATGTTTAGAAGAGTTATTTTCATGGTTTTTTCGAGAATTAATGCTTAAAATGGAGTTAAAATAAGATGGAGGAGGTGCCCTTTTATAAGAGAGTATAGGGGCACTTTTGGAAACCTAAAAAATATTAATTTATAATAAACTCAAAACCAACTTAAAAACATCCAAAATGACTAAGATTAGAATCTTAGATGAGATATGGTTGTAATAAAATCATCCAATAAAATTTATACATGTTGGAAAATTATTTTAAACCTTTTAAATTTTATTTATCCTTATTTAATATATTTAATCTTATTTGTGGTAATAATTTTCTAAACATTAAATTGTTATAAATACTTACTTATGTGTTGTGAATTTTCCATAATTGGATACTTTATGGAATTTTAGACCATATATATTTCAATTTATAATTTTTAAATATTTATGTGATTTTTAAACAATTTAATAATATGTTATTTTTTGTAAAATATCAATAGTGTCAATTTTGACACTATTCATTTATTTGAATTTAAATAAAATCCACACAGAAGAAATGTTCAAACCAAAATATTTAATATATTACTACCATGTCATATTATTCTATGAAATTTATGGATCACACTAATTATTTCATATAATCTTTATTTTAATAATTTTAAAACCATTTATTTGATATTTTTCTTAATAGACTAATTACTACAACATTTTTTTAGGATTATTTAATATAATGGTTTGTTGCATAAAAATTATTAATAAAATACTATGATTCAGATATATCAAATAGATTTCATAATAATACATTCAATAGAATTTATATTCTAAAACATCCAACTTTTAAAATTTTATCTTTATTAAAGTATGAAGGTGACAACTTTGACATTAATTAAAATAAATTAATATAAATGTCATAATCTGTTTTATAAGGCTCCAAATGATCCACAAGTAGACCCTTAAATTATTATAGAATATATATACTCTACTAATAATGTTTGGTTAATTTTATGTTCCTTTTGATGGGTATTATTATTTTAATAAAAACTAAATTATTGATTTTCCACTAAATAAATAATTTCTGCATCATTAATGTAGAAACTATTAAGGTAATTATATATTTCTTAAAAATCAAAAATAAATTATCATGATGAAGAAAAAAATTTATCATTAAAATGAGCATTTATAATCGAATTTATATTCTTTATAACCTTGTATTAAAAATACATTATTTATTAAATTTTGAGTGAGACATATTTGACATTCTTTAAATAAAATAAATTAAAAGTCTTTATCACATCCAAGTCGGTTCAAAAAGATACCATTTATAACCAAGTATATGTTAGGACGAAATATAATCATCCAATTATATTAATACAACTGTTAGGTTAATTTTATAATATTATTTTTACCCTTAATTACCTAATTTACCTTTAACTGTAGCAAATAAAATTTACCATGGTTACTATTCATAATGCCTAAAAATAAAATGTAACCTATTAAAATAATTTGGACCTTATTATTCCAAATATGGAATACATTTTTACACACTCAAAACATATATTATTCAGTATTTAATTCAAAAATTAATCTCGTTGTTGACAAAATGGGTTCTAAAAGATAAAATATTGCAAGAGATTGAAATGTTTTTACATATGAATTCAATAGAAAATTAATGATAATGACATAAGTAATTTTAAATGATAAAAATATATGCTATTTATACTTTAAAACCATTCAATATTATAATTTAATGATATAAATTATCGTGATGAAAAAAGATGTTTTTAATTAAAAATTAGAGAATTTTTTTTATTCATCAAAATATGAAAGTTAACAGAAAAATATTAAAACATTACCCAAAGATAATTTTTATGTCCTTATTGAAATGAAAATTTATTTTGTCAAATTTATCTTATAAACATTTCAAAAACTAGATTTAAAGTTGGTTCCCCATCAAAAGGCGTCCAAACTGCATTTTTTGAAAAATACTTATTTTACCCGAAACATTTATTTTATTCTCATACAATGTTCTAGAATATGTGTAAGATGAAGGATATTGTTATAAAAATAAAAATGTTGTTAATAATATTCATAATAAGTAGTTCATTGTAATTTTATAACAATATATCATTGTTTAGTGAAACTCGGTATTGCTTACAAAACAATCTATTGAGGATGGTCACTCTTGCATGTAACACAAGCTAAGAATAGTGTTTGTGTATACTACAAAATAATACGGTGTTTTGTACAGTGAAATATAATTATGGTGTATAGTACAATAAAATAAATCAATGAAATTAAAAAAAATATTTCTCAAAAAATCTCAGGGTGTTACATTCTACCCCCCTTAAAATGAATTTCCCACTCGAAATTCGTCGGGGCTATAAATTGTTTACTACTTGAAAGTTTCATTCATAGAAACTCATATCGTAAAAAGTAATACTACAGCGTAAGTTTAACAATTAATGTAAGAAACATAACGGTTACCCAAATTAACTCATAACTGGGTTTCCACATTGGAGAACATAGGTGAAAACAATGATATGGAAGAAAAATATAACCATCAAGTTCTGATGGAGAGTGGAAGAGAACATGGCTATGATAAATCCAAAAATCACAAAGCCAAAAATGTGTGATGATCTAAGTTACCATCTATTTAATTGGATGTGAGGGAACTAGGACAACATTTTTGGTTTTCAAGATCCTTCCCATAAATATGAAATTTTTGAATTAGAAGAAATACATAATTGATTTCTATTCAATCTCACCATTTTTCATTCCATGATCAATTTCCACTTCATATCATAAATAAATGAAGATGGATTTTTCATTTTTGAAGTGTTAGCATATCATGTGATAGAATGATGGGTCATTCCATATATCACAAACAAAAGGTTAGCAAAATGTATTAAATATACATAAGACCATATATGGTGAAATTAATCATATATGGATCCAAAAATAGACTTATACATTATATATCAATAAAATAAAACTCATTTTTACTAACCAGGGACTTCCTGTAGGCCAGTGGATGGCGATAAAGGCATGTCGCACATCGGTTGTGGGTTCGATTCCCGCATCCTTGTCTGACGCGACGGGTTGTCGCCCATCCAACATGTTGTCCTTTTTCTAAAATTATACTATTATAAAATTTTAGAAATAATATCAAAATGTTTTAGCCTTAAATAATACTATCTGTTGTGTAACTTAATCCATTCCAATAATTAGGCTTACCCAAAATACATATGTCCAATATCATAGTACAAATAAAAATATTACTTGAGAGGTCATCTACCAAGAAAGTGATTACCATAAATTATCCCCCATATATCATAAGATATATCTTGCTAGAATTATTCCAAAAATGTGAATACCTTAATCATGTATTCTCTTGAAACATGAATTACAATAGAACCTTAGTGAAAACATGAATACTGTCAAAAGTTAACTCTTTCCACATACCAAAATCCGAAAATTTCTATATACTCAAACCATGATATCACATTGTCCTTATATACGTCGTGAGCACATTGATACTATCCTGCATATTAGTTTTTTCTCTATCCCTTCATTACGCACATATCATATGCTTTCCAAAAACATTTCAATCACTTTTCATGGTTACTGGTACCATTCAACATATACTTTCAAATACTCAAGGAAAAAATATAGTGTAAAAATCATTATATATTTTTTCAATAGTACGATACATTATTCTTGATAAACATGCAACCATTCTACTAACTTCTTAATCCATTGACCGAGTTTTGTCATTTTATTCCTAAACACTTCTTTCATCTCATATATCATTTGTACTCTCTTCATCATCATCAACATAAATACTAACCATATGACTATGATGATTCCCTTCATGATATTTTCCCTTGAGGCATTGGTTTGCATTATTACTATACATTATACATTTAAAACATTTAACTTTTGTTGATGTCTTATAAATACCATTATCCTTGTCCATTGTGTTAGCTGAACATTTTCCTTTGAAATTACTAGCTTTGCGTCCTTCTTTTCCACACCCAAAGCATCTTCCAGTTCCATTGAAACAATATCCTTGATGCCACTTTCCGCATGATTTACATGAGGGAAATTGAACTTTCTTTCCTCTATGGTCATCATGAAACTCCATCTTTCTCTTATTAGCTGAGTCAGGAAACATACCAATGTTGAGATTATACATCATATTATTAAATTGCTGATTAGGCATAATAATGATGTTTGGAAATACAAGTCTCATTTCATTTGGTTTCTTTTGAATAATATCATTCCATTGTACATCATATCCTCCATTATCTTGAATCTTTATGTTTCCATCCATTTTTCTAAAACCGAAAAAGAATAGAGTGAGGGGGAAAAATCATTCTAGGAAAACAACCTAATAAAGGTGGATTACTTTCAATCATAAACATCTTAGGTTTAATCCTAGGTTATTCATGATCTTTATCATAATTATAGGATTTTAACCAATACTTTATACTTATCCTTACGGACATCCCAAGACATACCTTAGAAATATCTCTATGAATCACACTAAAGTTTTCACATCCTAGTTTCTATAGGTTAACTAAAACTTCTCCCTGATACCAACTATAGTAGTCTAGAATTATTTCTAGTGGACTAAAATTGATACCTATTAGAGAATTCTATGGATGGATACACCCCTTGGTTGGGACACACCACCATCCCTAGTGGCAGCCATTTCCTCATGAAGCCCTTGGGTGGAGATCCATGCTTCGTCCAACGCACACATGTGAGAGTTCCCAAGGATCAGATTCATTCCTAACTCTTTTGCTCTGATACCAACTATAGAGACCCAAAGTTTGATGTACATGGACATTACATTACTTTTGCAGAATACATAATACATATCAAAAACAGGCACCCATGGTCCGTAGTAGTATAGTTTATTTCGAAACTCGGAACATAATCTTCTAATCACGGTGAAAGATCTTCAACATCTCCCATAAAGATATTCCCCTTTTGTTTCCATACCTAAATCCTTTATTTATATCAGGGGGAAAAGAAAACATATAAAGGGTGAGCTCATATTCTCAGTAAATATAATCATGGATAACATAAAACAATCCATAAACATTTGAACATATAAACAAGAACATAAAACATCAAAATCATGAGTCATGACATATATCTTGGAAGTACATAAGGAATAGAGTATAAAGTAACATTAATCATTATAAAATAGATTTGGAATCAAACATTTAATTGTGGAAAACAATTAATCACATGATATGATTTTCATATTATCCAAGGCATTGCTGCCAAGACCATCATAGTGGAAAAATTCCATTACTAAATCAGGTTTACCTGCCGTTCGAGCCCTGTATTACTTTACTGAATTCACTTTCCATTCCAGACATGTCTATATCATGAGATATAAATCCTTAACCAATTCATTGGAGGTATATATAGGTCCCACACATCTCATAATGAAATCATAATTTTGTGTGCCACAGAATAAACATAAATCATTCATCATAACCCAATGAATAAAATGGGTTTAATAAACATCATCCCATCATAACATAATACACATAAACAAATTGATATAATTTCATCATAAGAATAATAGAAACATTTAAATAATAGATAAATAATTATTGAAACAAAAACATACTAAATACTATCATCTTATATAGAAAATAGTATTGATTAAACCCTTGAAATGAATTCTTGAGGAAAACATCCTCTCTTCTTCAAAACCATTTTATTTTCAAAAAATTCCATGAAATTTAAAAAAAATGATTTGTTGAAAATAATTATGAAATATTGTAGAGGAAGCTTCAAGGAAATAAGGTGTTATGAAACCTTAAAAATTTGTTCATGCCATATAAGTTAAAAAACATCATTCTCATACTTTTTCCAGAAAAGTCAAAAAGTACCTCATATTGTAATAAAAAGAATGATTCCTTCCTTACCATGTGATAAAATTAAAAAAAGGGTAAAAATGACTTTAAACATACTTGTAAGAATAGTAAACATTTTATGAAAACATTTTTAGAAAACATGTATATAGATGATAAACATAACCCTAGTAAGTACTTACGAATAAACAATCCCATATATGAACGAGATTGGAAGAATTGTCCCTTACCATTTATGATTGGTGGAATAACACGTGTCATAAAATTAAGAAAATTACATGCATATGTAATAATCATATCCTTCATAATAAAAATCATAAAACATTCATGGAAAGCATAAACACCATACAAAAGAAATAGACAGTGATTAAGGCATATATCTCACAGAAAAAAAGTGAGATGAAATAATCCCATACCTTATGTACAATTTCTTCCATATGTGTCTAAGACTCCAGTATTGTGGGTTTAAACATATTATTAACTTGTTTTAATACCATAATAATATTTCTAATATAATATATTAATCACTTACAAGTTTGTATTACACGTTCATTTGGCAATTCCATGTTAAAGGAGTGTTTTGGGTAAAATTGTATCAGTCATTGTACGTGTTTTGAATTGTAATTATTCAAATGATAACTTAGATCCTTATTACATAATTCTATAATGTAAAAAATTATTTATATATAATATATATTCATAATATACATATATATTATTGATCGATAAGTGGAATGAAAAACACCGTTCATGGAGATGGTAAGCCATACGCACACATGGATGTTGTTTTCTTCCCTTATTAAATTTAATAGAATAAGTAAATAACATATACATAAATCCAGTATCATTATTATTTCATATGTTTTATGATTAGTAATTATATATACTTTACAATCATTCTATAATGGTTAACATGTAGAATGAATCTCATCGCATCGTGGAGATGGTAATCCGTACATACGCACGAGCTATCATATCATTCCCATAATTATTGAATGGAATTGGAGTGGATGATATAATATATCAGATTCAGTATGATGTTATAATAATCATATATAGTCATTATTTCCACCATTATACCCATCCAAGTATGGTGGTGGTGGAAAAACAGAGTACACCACGGCGTGGAGACGGTAAGTCGTACGTACGCACACACGATGATTTTGTTTTTCATAGGATGGGTATAAGGTCAAATAGGGTTGTTTCATATTTATAATAACATATCATTATATTATTGATTCTAATTTTATGACTTTATAATGAAACAACAAAATAAGATGATGTATAAGAAGAAAGAAACTTGGATGAATCGGTAGAAGATATTACCTCTTCCTCGACATGCTTCTTTTAAACATCCTCTTAGGTCACTAGAGTTGTCATTTTGAAAAGACCAGAACCTATATAATATAACTATAGAGGTTGAGAATAGTACTTGGTAGGGTTTGTCAAAGATTTAGGTCTTAAAATGGATTCAATAGAAGAGGGAGGAGGTCCCCTTTTATAATAGATGAGAGATGAACTTTTGGAAACCTCAAAAATATTAATATATAATAAACTCCAACCCTACTTAAAAACATCCGAAATGAATCAAATTCTAAAATGACATAAAATAGGGTGGTAATAACAACATATTGTAAAATTTATTCATGTTGGGAATTTATTTTAAACCTTATCAGTTTGATTTATCCTTATTTAATCTATTAATCTTTTTTTGTGGTAATAATTTTTTAAATTTTAAATTGTTATAAATAATTACATATGTGTTGTGAATTGTACATAATTGAATCATTAATGAAATTTTATACCATATAAATTTCAATTTATAATTTTTAAACATTTATGTGATTTTTAAGCAATTTAATACTATGTTATTTTTATTAAATATCAATAGTGTCAATTTTGAAACTATTCATTTATTTGAATTTAAATAAAATCCATACAGAAGATATGTTCGAACCAAAATATTTAACAGAATCCTAAAATGTCTTACTCATCTATAAAATTTGTGTAAAACACTAATTAGTTCATATAATATTTATTTTAATATTTTTAAAACCGTTTATTTGATATTTCTCTTAATAAAATAATTACTACAATATTCTTGTATGATTATTTAATATACTGATTTGTTGCATAAAAATAAAAAATAAAACACTATGATTAAGATAAATCTAATAGATTAAATAAGAATACTTTTACTCAAATCTATCTTCTAAAGCATCTATCTTTTAAAATTTTATCTTTATTAAAGTATGAAGGTGACAACTTTGACATCATTTAAAATAAATTAATATAAATGTCATATACTATTTTATAAGGCTCAAAACGGTCCAAAAGACGTCCCTTAGATTCTTAGGGTATAGATAGACTCGACCAATAAGGTTTGGTCGTGTTTTTGGTCCTTTTGATGGTCATTATTATTTTAATAAAAACTATATTAATGATTTGTCACTAAATAAATAATTTGTTCATCCGTAATGTGTAAGCTATTAAGGTAATTATATATTTCTTAAAATTCACAAATAAATTACCATCATGAAGAATAAATATTTTTATATATAATGAGTATTTACAGTTGAATTTATATTCTATATATCCTTATATTAAAAATACATTAATTATTAAACTTTGAGTGAGATATATTTCACTTTCTTTAAAAAAAATTAAAGGTCTTAATCACATCCAAGTGGGTCACAAAAGATACCCTTTAGACCCAAGAATATTTTAGGACAAAATATAGTCATCCAATTATATTAATACAAGTGTTAGGGTAATTTTATAATATTATTTTTACCCTTAATTACCTGATTTACCATTAACTGTAGTAAATAAAATTTCCCGTAGTTACTGT
Organism: Viscum album; assembly: GCA_963277665.1. NCBI lineage: Eukaryota > Viridiplantae > Streptophyta > Magnoliopsida > Santalales > Viscaceae > Viscum > Viscum album. The sequence goes on along the minus strand of OY728133.1, from coordinate 1,859,334,745 downwards.
TCATCATGCCTAAAACTAAAAAGTTGCCTATTAACATAATTTGGACCTAATGATTCCAAATATATATTCTATTTTTTTAAATTCAAAACACATAATTTGCAGTATTTAATTTGAAATTTTATTCCACTCTTGAGAAACAGGCTCTAAAAGTAAAAACATTGCAAAAGATTGAAATGTTTTTACATATGAATTCAATGTAAAATTTATGATAATGACTTAAATAATATTAAATGGTAAAAATATATTCTATTTATACTTTAAAACCATTAAATATTATAATTTAACCATATATATTATCTTGATGAAAAAATTTGTTTTTAATTAAATGTTTGCGAATTTTTATTATTCATCAAAATATGAAAGTTAAAAGAAAAATACTAAAAAATTATCCAATGTTAATTTTTATATCCTAATTGTAATCAATAAGTTTACTTTGTCAAATTAAACATATAAACGTTTCAAACTAGATTTAATGTGGGTGCACCTTCAAAAGACGGCAAAACTACATTTTTTTAAAAATAATTATTTTACCCGAAAAAATTATTTTGTTCTCATTCCATGATCTACAATATATGTAAGATGAATGATATTGTTTTAAATTTCCAAATGTGCTTAATACTATTCAAAAAGGATAGTTCATAATAATTTTATAACAATATATCATTGTTTAGTAAAACTCAGTATTGCGTACAACACACGCTATTGAGGAAGGTCCCTCTTGCGTGTAACACAAGCCAAGAATAGTGTTTGCATATACGGAAGGATAATTTGGTGTTGCGTACAACACAATATAATTTTGGGGTAGCGTACAACACAAGAAATCAAAGAAATAAAAAAAATTATTTCTCATAAAATCTTGGGGTGTTATAGATAAGGTCTAGTTTTTTCATCAATATTTGAGGATAGCTCAGATTAGGAAGAAAATTTATGTAGATAATTTGATAAAAGAACATTCTTTTGAGAAATGTGATCTTGGCTCTCTTAAAATTTCTCCATAGAATAGGGTGATAAATATTAGTAAGAAGGGGAAGATGGGTCCATGGTTCATTAGACCATATGAAATCCTGGAAAAAGATTGATCAATTTTCTACTGAGTGGATTTACCTCTGAGTTTATCTTAGTTACACAACGTATTTCATGTGTAAAAAAATTCCACTTTCAAATTCAAGAGGAAAAATCCAAAAAATATGCCTTATCCACCTCAATCCATGAGTTAACCCACCTCGATCCCCAAACCATCATCCACCATGACCTTGAACCAAGGGCCCCGGTTACATCGCTTACATCCTCCATCATCAGTTTCATCATCATTGCCATTCTCACCGCCAGAGAAGAAACTCAAAAACATTGGCATTGTCCAATCCACCACCATCGTCATTGTCCCAACATCACACGAGAACCACCGAAAAAGGACAACACCATGAAATTGTAAACTAGAAACATCCAAGACACCAGTGCATTTCAAATTCACTTCAAAAAACATGAAAAGAAGGGAACCCTAACCAGAAACAACACCATCATGAACCCCTGAAGGCTTCCTCCAAAAAAAAATAGCAATACCATATCAAAATACACTATTAGAACCTTCACTAAGCTGTACTTGATAGATTGTTTCTTGTCACATTGTTAAGGAAATATGTGACGAATTCATCTCCTGTTTCGAGCCCAAAAATAGATCTGTTGGAAGAGAATCATTATTATGAGGAATAGCTAGTTCAGATTCTATACATTAGAAATAAAATTTTATAGAATAAAGGGATTCACAAGGTTACGGTCTTATGAAAAAACATCACAAAATATTTTTATTTTATTAAATGAAAGGCCAGAAGAGCCCACAAAGGGGAAATTAGGGGGGTTTGAAATAGTGAAGTCCCAAAGCATCCTCCCAGAAAAATTTATAACCCCTTGAAAGAAAGGACACATGAATAGAGAAAACAAAGAGAAAATATTCTAGAAATTCTTTACAAGTAAGGAAATCAGCCACCATATTACCCTCACACTTGGTATGAAGGATGAACATGTGACTATACAAAAGATGCTTGCATCTTCTGATAGAATATACAATAATCAAAGGAATATTACTTTTTTTGGACAGAGCCTTGAAAATGATATATGAGTCAACCTCCACCTCTCAGATATGAATATTCCTCTGATGACATAGTATGAAACCTACAATAATGGCATGGGACTCCACTTGAACTGAATCCCCAATACCATAGAAAGCTGGGAAAACTGCAACCACTGACTCAAGGGTTATCTAATAACTCTACGTCCATGCATTGACCCCATGCAACACTGCCAGTCTATGTTGATCTTATACCCCACGCGAGGAGGCTTCCTCTTGACCCAATGCCTCTGAGTAGATCTGTTGCTGATCGATGAGGGAACCGAGGGCCTAAGGGACAAATGGGGAGGGCCATTGGACGAATCTTTTCCCAGCATTCTGAAATCCAAAACTAACAATCTTGTTTTATATAGCATGCCCGAAATAGACACATGATGGGATGATGTTGCCCCGAGTTCTTGGATGACCAAAGGACCTAACAACCAGTAGAAAAAATAATTACTCTAACCCTCCATTCAGATCATGGTATATCCACCCCTATATCCATCTTTGAAGAAAACCCTCAACTGAATTCACACCAATAAGACGCCTGGTGAACTAGCCATGTTGTCTGCAAACCACCTTCACCCACTCGCTGTCAAAAAACATGTGAGTCATGGAATCATAGTTTGGGGACCTCCAACAGAAACATTTAGATGCCAAACTAATCCCTCGCCATTGTATGTTCTCCTCAGTTGTAGAAGCATTGCTCTAGACAAGCCAAAATAGAAAGAAGTATTTCAATGGAAACTTCTTGAACCAAATAAAATCTTCCTAAGCACCATGGGGAAAATATATATTTTTGACGAACTATTTGGGACGGGGAGTGGTCACGTCGCAAATCTATCTAAAGGGACAATTTGTGACGGGACATGCTCCCCATCGTAACTAAGTGGTTATTTGCGATAGAGAGATGGTCCCTATCACAAAAGGTTTGGCGTGGGTTGCACGCCAACCCGTGGGAAGGGTATTTGTGACGGGTTATTATACTCGTCGCAAATACCCAGCGTCGTTTTTTAGTATTTGTGATAGGAGATCCAGTCCATCACAAATACTATATCGACAGGTGAGTATTTGCGACGGGGCTCATCACAAATACGCTTTCAACCATAACCCCTAATTAAAATCGATGATATTATTTTCCAAAGGAACTATCGCAAAAACTAATGTCACAAATTATCTAACCTATATATACCCCTCATTCATTTTTTCTCTCATTTCACTCCTTTCTCCACCCCTCTCCCTCCCTACATACATTTTCTCTCAATTTTTTTTCAAAATTTAATGTCCTAAATCCGAGAAATATTCGTTACTTATATCCTATGAAAGATTTAGTTTTATGGTATTTATGTTTTCTTTTAATTTTTTGTGATTTTTTTATTTTATATTAATTATATTTATTGTTTATTAGCTATAATTAATTGAAATTAGAATTAGATCGTTTTATTATGCATTATTTTTTAAAAAATAATTACATGTGATTAGTATTAATTAGTATTGATTAATAGTTATATTAATTATTACTAATTAGTAGTCATTTGTATTAAATAGAATAATAATTATTAATTATTAATAACTAGTAATAATTATTAATAATTAGCGATAATTAATGATAATTAGTAAAAATTAGTGTTAGTAAGTAGTAAATTGAAATAAATATTTAAAAATAGTAATACTTAGTAATAATTAGAAATAATTAGTAATAAATATGATTAATCAGTACTAAAAAGTAATAATTTGTAATAATTTGTAATAATTTGTAATAATTAGAAATAATTAGAAAAAAATAGTAATAATTAGAAATAATTAGTAACAAATATGATTAATTATTAATAAATAGTAATAAATAGTAACAATAAGTAATAATAAGTAATAAATAAAAATAATCATTAATAAGTAGGAATAATTAGTAATAATTACTAATAATTACAAATAAATATGATTAATTAGTAATACTTATGAATATTTAGTAACAACTATTAATAAATTGGAATAATTAGTAATAATTGGTATTAATTAGAAATAATTGCGAAATAATTAGTAAAAATTAGAAATAATAAGTAATAAATATGAGTAATTAGTAATAATTAGTAATAAAAAGAAATAATTAGTAATAAATTAATAATAATTAGTAATAATTAGGAATAATTAGTAATAATTAGGAATCATTAGTAATAATTAGAAATAATTAGTAATAATTAGTAATAATTGAGACTAATTAGTAATAATTAGAAATTGTATGAAATAATTAGCAATAATTAGTAATAATTAGGAGTAATTAGTAATAATTAGTAAGAAATAGTAATAATTAGCATAAATTAGAAATAATTAGTAATAATTATGATTAATTAGTAATTATTAGTAATAATTAGTAATAATTAGTAATAATTAGAATTAATTAGTAATAACTTGTAATAATTAGGTTTAATTTGTAATAATCTGTAATAAATAGGATTATTTATGATTATTTATGATTATTTATGATTAATTAGTAATAATTAGAAATAAGTAGTAATAATTAGTAATATTTAGTAATAATTATGAATAATTAGGAATAATTAGGATTAATTAGCAATAATTAGCAATAATTAGTAATAATTAGCTATAATTTGTAATATTTAGTAATAATTAGTAATAAATATGATAAATTAGTAATAATTAGAATTAATTACAAATAAATAGAATAAAATTGAAATAATTAGAAATAATTTGTAATAAATATGAGTAATTAGTAATAAATAGTAATAATTAGTAATAATTAGAACTAAATAGTAACAATTTGTAATAATTAGTAATAAATAAGAATAATTAGTAATAAATGAAAATAATTTGAAATAATTATTAATAATTTCTAATAAATATGATTATATAGTAATAATTAGGAATAATTAGTAATAATTATTAAAAATAGAAGTAATTAGTATTAATTAGTATTAATTAGTTAAAATTGGGAATAATTATTTATAATTATTAATAATTATGATTAATTAGTAATAATTATGAATAATTAGTCATAATTACTAATTAATAAGAATAATTAGGTATAAATTAATAATAATTTAGAATAATTAGTAATAATTAGTAACAATTATGATTAATTAATAATAATTTGTAATAATTTGTAATAATTCAAATTAATTAGTAATAATTAGTAATAATTATGATTAATTAGGATTAATTTGTAATAAATAGCAATAATTAGAATTAATTAGTGAAAATTAGTAATAATTATGATTAATTATTAAAAATTGGCAGTAATTAGAAATAATTACGATTAATTAGTAACGATTATGATTAATTTTTAATAATTAGTAATAATTCGAAATAATTAGTAATAATTAGGATTAGTAAGTAACAATTAGTAATAATTAGGATTAATTATGATTATTTAGTAATAATTAGCAAGAATTTGAAATAATTAGGATAATTTAGGAATATTCAGTATAATCAGTACCAATTAATCATAATTAGTAAAAATTTATTAGTATTAATTATTAATAATTAGGATTATTTATTATTAATTTCTAATAGGTGGGATTTATTACGATTAATTAGGATTAATTAGGATTAATTAGTAATAATTAGTAATAATTAGCAATAATTATTCGTAATTAGTAATAATTATTTTTAATTTATAATAATTTGGATTAATGAGACATAATTAGTAATAATTTATAAAAATTAGTAATAATTAGGATTAATCATTTATAATTACTAATATTTTGTAATAATAATGATCAATTAGTAAAAATTAGTAAACATTAATAATGATTAGAACTATTTGAGATTAATAAGTAATAATTAGCAATAATTAGTGATAATTATAAATATTTAGGAATATATATTAATAATTAGTAGTAATTAGTCATAATTAGTAATAATTAATTAGTAATGAGTTGTAATAGTTTTTGTTAATTAAGATTAATTAGTAATAATTAGGATTAGTTGGGATTAATAAGGATTAATTAAGATTAACTATAATAATTAGGAATAATTAGTAATAATTAGTAATAATTAGGAATAATGAGGAATAATTAGGAATAATTACTCATAATTTGTACATATTTGTAATAGTTATTACTAATTATAAATAATTTGTAATAATTTGTAATAATTAGAAATAATTTTGAATAATTAGAAATAAATATGAATAATTAGTAATAATTAGTAATAAATATGTTTAATTTATAATAATTAGGAATTGTAACACCCCAAGATTCTACAATAAACTTCTCTTTTAATAATATAATAACATTAATTGTATGTAACTTTGAGTTTCAGTACAACACAACCGATCAAACTAGCCATTATTAATAGTAATACCCAGTTTTTGAAATTTTATAAATTTGATTATTCAAAATTTACATAATTTTTGGATTCAGAATATCAAAATTATCTCAGGGTGAATTTTTTGTATTTTTATGAAAACATTCATTTTGTGATGAATTGTGAGAAACATTGTGTTATTGTTTAAAACCGAATTCTTATTTAAATAATTTTTTATTTTATGTAAATTTATTTTAAGTAAAAATATATACATAATACCTATATTAGTTTAAGGTAATTCATTGGAGTAATTTATAATAATATTAGATGTATAAAATTTTATCGATCTTTTTAACATCTTTTCCCCACCTTCTAGGCACGTTAGCAAATTTTCATAAAACATAATTTTACCACTTCTAGGAATTGGATTTGAAAAATCTGAGAGATACGATTGAGATCAGTAAGTAAAATGTGCTTCAATATGATGAAAATATTTTTTGGTTAATAGTAACTTCTGAATTTTATTTACCACAGTTAAAAGTAAATAGGGTAATTAATTTTAAAAATAATATTATAGTTACCCTAACACATGTAATAATTCTATTGGATAAGTTTATTTCAACTAAAATAATCTTTAGGAATGAAATATGATCCTCTTTGATCCACAAGGATTATATTAGGACATTTATTATTATTTTATTTAAAGAAGAGTTAAAAGTGATAAAATCAAATTTTAATAAATAGTACATTTTTAATATATGGTTATACATAAGATAAATTCGACTATAAATATTAGTTGGATATATAAAAAATTTCCAGAATCATGGTAGTTTATTTATAATTTTTATACATTGAATAATTAAATTTATTTATGACACAATGATGATGTAGTAATTACCTTATTAATGAAAGATTAAGATAATTGATATTATAAACATCCAAATAAATGTAAATTGAGACTTTTGATGCATTCCAAAAATTCTAAATGGTTAATATGACATATTAGGATTGATTTAATGTATACTGTTCTAAGTAATCATGTTTGTTTTACTTTCACTAAAATAAAATACTAAAAATTGACAAAATTTTCATAAATGAATTTTTTAAACATATACTATATTATTAAATGATATAATATTCCTGAATATTTATGGTTTGACAAAAGGACTTAAATAATGATATATATGTCATTAATAAACCACTTGGGATGTTATTAGAATTTTATAGTAATTTTGTTAACCATTTAATATAAAAATACTAGAAAACATTGTAAAAGTTAAACTATTTTACTAAGAGTAAAATCTATAAGATAAGGTTAATATAGTTACCTAAACTTGTATAAAACCTATTGGTTGAGATTATTTAGACCCATATTCACTACCCTAGAAATACCCCCTTTTGGAGCTATTATAAGCTGAAAATAATTTTATAATAAAATAATATTTCAAGACTTTCCTAAAGTGACACTCACCTCTATTTAAAAAGTGTACTTCCCCTACTCTCAAAATCACACCCCCAAATCCATTTTAAATGAAAAAACCCTACACAAATATCCTCCCAATTAACCTAAATTTAACCTATAGGTGTTACATTGGTCAGAAAGAATTCCAAATGATCCCTTTTGGTCAAATCAAAAGGAAGCACCTGAATATCAGGTAATTATTTCATCACCTATTTCAAAGTTATTTTCTTCTTCCACTTCCTATTTCCCAGTTTATTCTATACAAAAATAATAACTACAATACTTTATACATACTATGATGTTATTAAAAATATGGTACAACCATATTCATTATTCAATTCTATCTATGGATGACAAAGTCACCATACTTGAGTATGTACGGCTTACCATCTCTAAGTCATTGTGTAGTTTCTTATTTCAACACTTCATTATTTGGATGGATATAATAATGAGTATAATTGATGTAAATAATAAATATAACATGTAAATTATTTTGTATATATGATATGCCATGCAATTACAAACAATTTCACCATTAAGAGAATGGTATTGTCACTCGTGTGTATGTATGGATTACCGTCTCCAAGAACGTGATGAGATTCATTCCCCATCGTAACCATTCAAGAATAATTTTAATATTATGATTAAAAATATTGTTTAATAACATAATATAATTATGGATATGAATGAAATACATCCTATCTATAAGAAACATGACTTACATAACAAAACATATGAGGGAAAATGAATCAGTTAACACCAGAAAAAATGATACTACTAAAATATTACTAACAATCCAATATTATAGGATCATATATGATATCATATTTATGTATGTGGTTCTTTAATAATTTAACAACAATTATTTAACACTTATATATGAGGTTAATGTACCCTCGACCAAGGAAAATTATATGGTAAGGGTTAATTTTACAATCTCTTTATTTATCTGAGGTTATTTATACATAAGTATCTATTGGGACTTCTTTATCATCCACATATGTGTTTCTTAATAATTTATTTCAAAAAGAAATTTATTTCCTGTAATATGGGTTAAATTCATTCATACCATTGTTTTATTTTTTATAAATTTTTTTGAATGGAATCATTCTATCATTTTCTAAACAAGGTACTTTATAACCTTTTCATAAAATTAAGGTGATAATGTTTTTTAACTTATATGGTGGTTGCAAATATTTTATGCCTTTATAAAACCTTCTAAGATTCCCATAAAATATTATAATAATATTTTAAAAATAAAAGTTATCTTTTATAATTAAATGGCATTTAAATGATTTCAAAATAGAAAGGAATATTTCTCTCAAATAGTTTTTATTTTATCTATATCATCATCCTTCGATGGATTTTACACTTATTTGAAGTTTATTTATTATGATACAATATTCCATATAGTATTAGAAATTTTTTGATATGTTTTATTATATATGTTTTATATTTTATACCATTCATGGTTTATTGTTAATGTATTAACATTTCTTATGATAGTTTTAATAATAATTTTTATGTTATGTTTAAACCTTTTCATATGAGGAATGCATTAGACTTAGTAAATGATTGGTGGATCTCCTATATCACCTCGATGCATCGGTAGGTATCAAGAGACAAACTAGTTTATTGGAACAAGGAATTTAAAAAATCTTATTTGTAGTCTTGGAACAAGGCCTTGACTACGTGTTTATGATGTTCAACATTATGCATTCAATCATTATGAAATTAGCTATTGATATTATATATAATTATTTGACTTGTAGAATATCCATGTGAATAATTAAATGTTATTATTTGACTTATATTTTCCATATTATGATGAAGTTTGTGTTTAAAAAGAGTTTTTATTAGTCCTATACATTGCCTTAAATGTTTATTCTTGTTTATGATAGTCTCTGCTATATCGGTTTCCTTACTACACATCTGATCTCACCCCTTTCTTATGTTTTCTTTTTCCCAGGATGTGAAGAGGTATATTATGATTAACTTGTGGGAATAGGCTAAGTGATATTATTGTGTTCAAAGGGGACACAATGTTGTTGTTTTCCCATTTCATAATGTAATGTAAAACTTATATATGTTTCTAGTACTTCCAAGGCTACTAAAGTAATCGGTCTTTTAGAATTTGATCCCTTGTAATTATGACAATGTTATGTAATAATGCACTGCCTCTAGGTAACTAGGTTCAAGAAAATATAGTTGGTATTAGAGGATGTTTAGTACAATCCATCGAATCTAGATTCAGAAAAACTCTGATTAGTAAACATTACCCTAAGATAGTCTTTGAGGATTCGTATAAAAAAATATCCAAAAAAATTGGAAGTGTAAATATTATGTGGGTTTTCCAAACAAATACATCCCTGTCTAGATATGAGCAGGTAGTGGAATATCTGGAATAGAAGTACCTAGGAGTAAAAAATAGGACAAGGCGTTTTGGGCTTGACCTGGGGTATCTTGGTACATGAAAATTGGCCTTACTGCACTCTTCGTTATGACACTCCCAGGGTATATTCTTAGGATAATTAAAATTTTATTTACAAACCATTATGAAGGATTTATAAGTAAATACCTCCTCAATGAAGTCATTTTTATGATTACGGATTATATGCATAAACTCTTCAATTTATTTTAGGTATTTTACTAGATTGGAATTTTGTATTTTGATTCAAAAACTAATTTAGTGTATTTCATTTTTTATAAATGGTGCCAAATGGAACGAATGGAATCCATATCAACGAACATAATCCATATAGGTATTTTACTCCTACTCAAGATAATTATAGTGGAGTTGGTGAATCAACCGGTGCTGAACTACTAATAACCATTATAGGACAACTCACTCAGGTTATGAATAATAACCTTACCCGTATGGAGAACCCTGATCCACAACATGAAGGATCAGTGTTAGACTTCATCATTAGGAAATAACAACTAACATTAAATTGGAGTAGAAATCCATTTGTAGTTGAGCAATGGATATGTTTCTTAGAGAAAATTCTTTGGGGAGTAGCGAAAGGGAAAACTTTTTCCTGACAATTTATCACCTCCCGGGAGATGTAGATCAATGGTGGCCATTAATTAAAAACACAAAGGAGGATGAAGAAGTATCAAATATGTAATGGAGAGAGTATAAATATATTTTAGTAGAAAAATAATTTTTTCATGACCATTAAGTGGGTAAAGAAATACAATTCTTGGGTTTGAGGAAAAAAGAGGATAAGAAAGTCACAAAGTATGAGGCTAACTTTACAAGGTCAACAAGGTATACTAAAAATTATATATGTAACTCAAGGAGTATGATTTATTGATTCATTGATTGTTTAAAACCATTTCTCTTCCAAGCATTAGTCTCACAATCCTTCTCATCATATGAAGATATTGTCTAGTGTGCTATGAAGATAGAAAAGGAATTCTCTAAATATTATGACATTAAAGAAAAGCAAGATAAGAATATATCTATTGAAAAATCTGGAAATGGAAATAAGGGGAAGAATGGAAAAGTTGAATTTCCATCCTGTAGTAAATTTGGGAAGAAACACATTGGTACTTTCCTGAAGGAAATGGGAGTCTGTTATAAGTGTGGTAAAAAAGGTCACCATGATTGTGATTTCAATGAAAAGAAAGAGTCTTTCAACGTTGAATGATACAATTGTAGAGAAATGGGGAATTATGTAAATGAATGTCCAAAGCACCATGGAAATTTACATGAAAAATTGATGAGGGTGTAAGACCAAGTTTATGCGATCAGTACTGTTGAGGGTGAAGCACCGAATGACGTGGTTGCAAGAAATTTAAGGGTTTCCTCAAATTTATCCAATGCTTTATATGATTATGTATCATCATATTGTTTCATATCTTCCCAGTTTGTAAATAAAATTATATATTTCCAATTTGATTTAACAAGGTAGTTGTCAGTCAAAACTTCTAAGGGAAGTATTATTGTAACAATGTTTTGTGAATCAGTTCCCATTAGGGCATATAAACGTGATTTATCTTCCGATCTCATCATCATACCCCTAATTGAATTTGATATAATTATCGGTATGGATTGGATTTTGTACCATAATGAAAAAATTTACTATAATAAGAAGGAAGTTACAATTTTGGATGATGATAAAGAATACCTTATATTTAGAGGAGAAACGTCACTATCTAATTCTTATCTAGATCCACCCCCAGTTGCTCTACTAAATTAAATTTTTGGGGAGGTAGAGAGTGAAATAAATACGGGTTAGTAAATTAATGTTCAAATAGAGGATGTACTGATTGTGCAAGAATATGTTGATATGTTTTTAGAGGCTTTAACTGGACATCCTCCAGAACAAGAAATTGAGTTTTCCATTAATTTAATTTCTGGTTCAGGGCCCATATCAAAGACCCCTTGTAGAATGGCCATTGTGGAACTAGTAGAACTAAATAAACAACTATATGAATAGTGTAATAAAGGATTTATTTTCCCTAGTTTTTCTCTGTGGGGAGCCCCTTTTATTTTTGTGAAGAAGAAAGATATATCTATGAGGTTGTGAATTTAATATATGGAGATCCATCCTATAAGAATAATGAACATGTATCCCCTACCTCGCACTGATGATTTATTAGATCAAATTCATGGAGCTCAATATTTTACAAAGATTGAACTTCGATCTAGATTTCATCAGTTATGTGTGAATAAGGAATATATTCTAGAAATAGCATTTCAAACTAGATATGAGCATTATGATTTTATAGTAATGCCTTTTGGGATGACTAATGCACCCTCTATTTTCATGGATCTAATGAATAGTGTTTTCAAAGAATATCATGATGACTTTGTATTGGTATTTATTGATGATATCTTGGTATACTAAAAAATCTACGAAGATCATTAAAATCACTTGAATGCTATTCTGAAAACAGTCATAATAAATGAATTTTATAGGAAGTTTAGAAAGGGTAAATTCTTTCTTCATGAAATTTATTTTATTGGCTATATTGTCTCTAAGGAAGGAATCTATATCGATCCATCCAAGACCAAGGCAATCAAAGAATGTTCAACACCGACTAGTATAACTGAGGTGAACAGTTTTATTGGTTTAGAAGGTTATTATCGGTGTTTCATCCAATATTTTTCCCGATTGGCTAACCCATTAACCAAGCTCAAATATAAAGGGGGTAATTTTGTTTGGACATAAGATTGTAAAGAATGTTTTTATGAATTGAATAAAATATTGGTCAATGCTCTTATATTGACTCTAACATTGAGGAATAATGTGTTTGTTGTTTATAGTGATGCTTCAATGAAATGACTTGGTTGTGTCCTTATGCAGAATGATAGATTTATTTACTATGCCTCACGAAAACTAAAAATTCATGGAAAAAACTATCACACTCATGATATTGAGATAGAAGTTGTAATATTTTCTTTGAATATATGGAGACACTATCTATATAGTGAATAATGTGAGAGATATATTGAACATAGGAGTTTGAAGTATATTTTCTCATAGAAATAACTCAACATGAGTCAAAGACTGTGGCTTAAACTTCTCCAGGATTATGATTTCACTATACACTACTACAAAGGGAAGGCAAATAAGGTGGAAGATGCTTTGATTAGAAAGGATCATGTAGTTTTGAATAAGATGAGTGTTTAAAGGGAACCTATATTCATGGATCCTATAATGATTGATATGGGAATAATCATTGAAGGTGAAACATCAATAATTTTTCAAATGGTTGTCAAACCATCTTCACGAGAAAGGATAAATAGTTCTCAGACAAATGATGAGGAGTTTCAAGAGAAAATCAATGTTGTGAACGATGGGAGATTGATTGAATTCATATATGAAGATGGAATTTTGAAATTTTGGTAGAGACTTTGTGTTCCTAATTTACCCGATCAAAAAAGGGAATTGTTGGATGATGCTCATAGTTCCAATTTCTCTATACACCCTAGTAGCACTAATATGTTTATATATTTTAAGGAACATTTTTTGTGGGAGAACATGAAAAGGGAGATTGAGGATTATGTGTCAATATGTATGGTTTTTCAACAGGTTAATGCTGGAAGATAGTATCTTGGAGGAGTCATGCAACCTCTTCCCATACCTAAGTGGAAATGAGATGATATTGCGATGGACTTTGTCATGGGGCTACCAAAGAATCCTATAAATACTGATGAAATATGGGACATCGTTGAACATCTTTCCAAGTAAGCATAATTTCGTACTATAAGAGAATATTTACCACTTCAATGTTTAGCAAGACTATATATTAATGAAGTTGTAAGACTTCATGGTGTACCTCTATCGATTGTTTCTAATTGTGATCCCCGTTTTAAATCAAAATTCTTGAAATGTCTTCATAAATCGCTAGATACTGAACTTTGTTTAAGCACTGCCTACCCCCTCAAACTGATGGATAGTCAATGTGGACTATTCAAACCATATAAGACATGTTCAGGTCTAGATCAATTGAATTTTAAGGTTTTTGGGATCAGTATTTCCCTCTGGTAGAAGTTTCCTATAACAATAGATTATATTCATGTATTAAGATGGTGCCATATTGAGAGTTATATGGAAAGAGAATTTGCGCACCTACTTTTTGGGATTATGTTGGTGAAAGAAAACTTGTAGACCCAGATCTTATTGAGGAAACAATGGAAAATGTTATTATTATCCAAACCCGCATCAAATGTAACGACCCGAAATATTAAATAAATATTGTTTCCTAATTTTATGTTTTTTTTATACTCAAAAAAATGTTTCATTTGATAACATGAGTATAATTAAAATGATATCGTTGGTTTTTGAATGTTATATGACCATTGGTCAATATGACCGCTGGAAACTAAACGTTTTGATTATTATCACTAAATACAAGTAATCTTGGTTAATTAATATAGAAAGATGAATCGATGGCCTCACCCAGTAGTGTTGGACCAATCAAAGACCATCTAACAGAACTTGGGAAGGAGGTAGCACCACTGGGCTTTGCTCTGGACCAAACCCATGCTGAACATCATCGTGTGAAGCTAGAACAGGATCGCCTTCACGAGAAGTTTAAACTGATATAAATTACTACTCGTGTGATGTTAGTTGAGCCTCCCTCAGATTCTCTCACCTTAGCACACCTTACACTTAGGTCCTATGCTGGTGTGATAAGGGGCTATGTAAGGAGACCGTAGCTGCCTTGTGTAATTCTTTATTTTAAATAAAAATTGGGATTTCTTCTTATGATGAAGTTTATGAATTTTCAAATGACCGGATAAATATAGTATGCATATTTTTGATGAATTTTAGAAAAATTATATTTTAAAAATGTTTTTTTAAACCTTAAATAATTAAAAATGTGTAATGATTTTCGAAAAATGGTCTTCTACAATTATGTTCAGTACGAAATTTAGAGTCTAATACGATCAACATGATTTTTGATGAATAGTAAAATATGAATAGTGATTTTATGATTAGGATTAGTAATGAGTCCAAATGGATTAGTAATCTCACTTAAATAAATTATTAGTATAATCTAGGCACCTTGATTAAGTAATGTGATTCAATAAAATGGTTAAATAATGGTTTCATAAATTATTAGTCAAGTATTAGTTTTTTCAGTTGAATAGTTTTTTTTAATTAAAAATTTATTTAAAAATAATTAGAAAATTATTTCTATAAAATGGACTTTATTTTTGAACTCAGAGCATCGATATTATGTTATGGTAATTTTTGGGGATTTTTCTAAAAAAATGAATTTTCATTGAATAGTGTATTTATTTAAAAATAAAATTAAAAATATTTAGAAAATTATTTTTATAAAATGGAGTTCATTTTCGAAATTAGAGCCTTGATATTTGGTTAATGTGAAATTTTAGTATTTTTCTAAGAAAGTTGAATTTTCAGTGAATAGTAAAAATACAGTTTTAGGGTTTCGGTATGTTTAATGACATCATAACTATGTCATGGTGATGTGATGAGATATTTTAAGGGTTGGCCAGAGAAGGGTGATGAATTATTTTTTTGGGGCCCCATGTGGCCTAACTCCATGGTAAATTCCAAGGGAGAGCACATGGTTTTGAGAAAAGCACTTGTGACGTGTCCCTTGGCCATTAATGCCTTGTCCCCTCACTTTCCCTATAAATACCCACCCTTTCCTCCTTTACGTTTCACTCCCAACTCTCCCCCAAAGATGTTCTGGTCTCCTTACCTCCCAATGAGTCCTCCCAAGGTGCCCCCAAGCCCTCAAGTTCCAAACCTTTGAGTTTTAAGAGTTACGTTTTAAGGTAAGGGATCTGATCTCTCTCTTTCTTTTCAAGAAATCTATTTTATGTAATTTCTTTTATGCTCCATGTTCTTATGTTAAAGAGTGTTATTTTATACTCCTATTACTTCCCTTTTCATGTTCACATAATGAGAGATCCCCTCTTACTCTCATTATTTCATTTTATGAAGTTTTAAGTGACGTCGTTAGGCTGCCGAAATTTTTGTAACAGATTCTTTCTCCCTTCTCATTTTTCAAGATCTATTATCATGTAAAGTATTTCAGGTTCCTTTTTATTATGTAGGGGTATGATCTCTAAATTTATCATACTGATATTTTATGATCATATGATGAGAGACCCCATTTGATCTCTTCAATTCAGTTTTTTGAAGTTTTAAGTGGCGTCGTTAGGCTGCCGAATTTTTAAGTGGTTCTTCACCCTTCTCGTTTTGAAGTTCTACTTTCATGTCAATTCTTTCAAGTACCTTTTTGTTATTATGGGTTATGATCTCTATATCTATCATACTGGACTCTTATATTCATATTATGAGAGACCCTATTTGATCTCATCAATTCATTTTTGTTGAAGTTTAAGTGACGTCGTTAGGCTGCTGAATTTTTAAGGGATTCTTTCACCCTTCTCCTTTTCAAAGTTCTAATTCCATGTCAAGTCTTGCAAGTTACTTTTTATTATTTTGTGGTATGATATCTATATCTATCATACTTATCTTTTATGTTCATATGATGAGATACCCTAATTGACATCATCAATTCATTTTTGGTTGAAGTTTATGTAACGCTGTTAGGCTGCCGAATTTTCATAAGAGAAATCTTATTTTTGTCTTCCTTTCATGTTCTTCATTTCATATGGTATATTTTCAAATTTCATTACCATGTTCCTAAATCCCTTATATTATGCCCCTCTACTGTTTTATGGGTCATTTATCATTGTTTGACCCATGTCCCCTCTCTTTTCAATGTTTTCTAAAACCTTGTAACGTAGCTGTTGTGCTGCAGAATTTTCGTCTCAAAATGACTCTCTCTTTTTCTCAAAATTACTTCATGTTATTAAGTGAATATTGAAAGCTCTTATTTCTAAAGGTTTATTCACATATATACAAAAATGTCCTATTTTAAATTCTAGGATTTACATACATGATACCGCTTTCCCTTTCCGTGGGTTTAAAGTAACGTAAAGATCATGTCTGTAAAGCAGTTTTTAAAACGTTATGATTGTGAAATGAAACCCATTTATTTTATGCTATATGGATTATTTATGAAATTTTTGATGATGATATATGTGGATAACCTGATAATAAAGTAAAATTTAAGGGTGCGCCCTGATAGCGCTCCAATGCATTGGGTAAAGACATAATCTCTTGAGATGACAATTTTTAACGATGCCTTGGTGAATAATCTTGGTAATTTTTAACGACACCCTGGGGATGGACCTTGGTGAAATGAAACGATTGTCAATATTAAATGTTTTAGCCACATATTCAAGTTATTAAAAATGTTATTTTTATTATTATATACTTCATGGATTAATTTTCATGCCTTAAAGTTCTTTTCATGTCCTTATTGAAGTATCTCAAGTTCACAATTAAAATGTTTCTTTTGTTTCCCTTACTGGGCCTTCTGCTCACCCTTTCTTTTGTTGTATGCCCCCAAGTTATGAGAGGTAGTAATGAAACTAGGATGAACTTAAGGAGAAGCCTTTCAAGTGTTTAAGAAGAATGTTTTATATATGTTTTCATGTTTTATGTTCCTGGTTTCCAAGACACTAAACCTTCAAGATCCTCGGTTTTGTAAAATGTAATGAAAGTTTATGTGATAAAAAGGAGGGATGCTATAGTTGGTATCAAAGGATGGTTTAGTTATTTGTGGAAATTAGGATATGAAAAATCAAGAAATAACCCTATAGAAAAGTTTAAATATAGAAAATCTTCTTGGTATTTTGGTGAGTATTGAGTAAGGGGTTTCCAAGAAAATACATCCCTATCTAGATACGAGAAGGTAGAGGTGGCTCTGGCACAGATGTACATAGGGGGAAAACCCAAAAACACCGCTTTGTGCTAGACTCGAACGGGAACTGCTACATGACAACGGGCCTTGCTGCACTCTTGGATATGACACTCTGGGGGGAAATGCTTTTGTAAATTCATAAGCATAGTATGAACCATTGTTAAAGGAACAAAGATAAAATAAAATAAAGGTTCACATAAGAATATATGATCATGGATAACCTAGATGGGAACCTAGGGGATCACAAGTTAGGGTATACTTTTCATCTACAAGTTATCCTTATATGCATTAAGTTTCTTTTCATGATTATTGGCTAAGTATTTAAGCCCCTAATTATAGCTTCTTTTCTTAGTTAATGGCGGGAAATGGAAGAACATGTCCCAACAGCAAATGTGATAGGAAATGCTACGATTGCCATATTAATACGACAGAGATGATTAGGGGATTAAAAGATGATTATTATTTTTGAAGGCGTTCACTATTTTGAGGACCCTATATGGTCAAGGTAAATAGATTACTATGGTATTTTCATTGAGGAGTAAGGTTGACATATATTTTGAAAAATCAATGAATTTAAGGTGGACTTATAGTAATTTAGGTAACGTATGGAAATGATTAACATATCTTGGGTAAAAAATGTTTAGGTTAGCTACTTTTGTTATAAGATGTTAGGTGTGGTTGATGTTGTTTGGAGATGAACAATGAAGTTTATTTTGGAAGAATATGTTATCAAATCCCTCTTGTATTTGGGTTTCAATCTTAGTTTGGTTTATTTTGAGGAATTTTAAAGACCGTTATTTATGGGATGGTCTATGAAGAACTTTGGGTAGTACCATGGAACTTTGAAGATTTATAAATACTTTCCCTTCCTATGGGATTTTTCTTTTTCAAGAGTTGTTTTACCTTACCCTTTATGTTTTTTGGATAATGTTTAAAGATAGAAGAAATAGATAGTTAATCTTTTGTGGATTATGTGATTCTCTAGAATATGATTCTTGTGTTTTGATGAGACCAAGTAGTTTTGAATTCTCATCTTTTGGAGAAAAGATTAGTTTTGGTAGAAACTTATTAAAGGATGAAACTCTATATGAAGGTAGGTATATTTTCTTATGTTTTTGTTCTATGTAGTAAATGAATTCCTCAAAATTATGAAAAGAAACGTCAAACAAAAACGTTGTTGGTTTATGTTTCCTACTAGGTAATCAATGACCGTTTACACACATCATAAGTTTGGGATTTTCTTATGGTTAACTTTCTCCTAATCACGTTCTCTATCACTCTCCCTCAGAACTTGACCCTTTGTTTTTCTTCCATGTCCATGTTTTCCTACATGGAATCCTAGCGTGGGCTAACTCGGGTGACCATCGTACTTCCCTTTCTTTCTTTTAAAGTAATAGTTTTACTGACTCCTTTTCCGATGTGGGACTTTCAATGAAATTTCAAAACTTAATTTTAAAAAAAATTGCAAGGACGCAATTTCTTAAGGGGGGAAGATTGTAACGACCAGAAAATTTGAATAAATATTGTTTCCGAATTTTTGTGTTATTTTATTTTATTTTTATACTCAACAACATGAGTATAATTAATATGATACCGTTGGTTTTTGACTGTTATATGACCATTGGTCAATATGACTGCTGGAAACTAAACGTTTTCATTATTGTCTCTAAATACAAGTAATCTTGGTTAATTAATATAGAAAGAAGATTCGATGGCCTCACCCAGTAGTCTTGGACCGATCGAAGCCCATCTAACAGAACTTGGGAAGGAGGTAGCAACATTGGGCTTTTCTCTAGGCCAAACCCAAGCTGAACTTCATCGTGTGAATCTAGAACGGGATCGCCTTCGCGATAAGTTCAAACTGATAGAAATTACTACTCGTGCGATGTTGGTAGAGCCTCCCTCGGATTCTCTCACCTTAGCACACCTTACACATAGGTCCTATGCTGGTGTGATAAGGGGCTATGTAAGGAGACCTTAACTGCCTTGTGTAATCCTTTGTTTTAAATAAAAATTGGTATTTCTTCTTATGATGAAGTTTATGAATTTTCAAATGACCAGATAAATATAGTATGCATATTTTTGATGAATTTTAGAAAAAGTATATTTTAAAAATGTTTTTGTAAACCTTAAATAATTAAAAATTTGTAATGATTTACAATAAATGGTCTTCTACAATTATGTTCAGTACGAAATTTAGAGTCTAATAAGATCAACTTGATTTTTGATGAACAGTAAAATATGAATAGTGATTTCATGATTAGGTTTAATAATGAGTCCAAATGGATTAGTAATCTCACTAAAATAAAGTATTAGTATAATCTAGTAACCTTGATAAAGTAATGTGATTCAATAAAATGGTTAAATAATGGTTTCATAAATTATTTTTCAAGTATTAGTTTTTTCGGGTGAATAGTGTTTTTTAATTAAAAATTTATTTTAAAAAAATTAGAAAATTATTTTTATAAAATGGAATTTATTTTTGAACTCAGAGCATCGATATTATGTTATGGTAAATTTTGGGGATTTTTCTAAAAAAATGAATTTTCGGTGAATAGTGTATTTATTTAAAAATAAAATTAAAAATATTTATAAATTTTTTTTTATAAAATGGAGTTCATTTTTGAAATCAGATCCTTGATATTTGGTTAATGTAAAATTTTGGGATTTTTCTGAGAAAGTTGAATTTTCAGTGAATAGTAAAAATACAGTTTTAGGGTTTTGGTATGTTTAATGACATCATAACTGTGTCATGATGATGTCATGAGATATTTTAAGGGTTTTCCATCCAAGGGTAATGAATTATTGTTTTGGGGGCCCCATGTAGCCTAACTCCATGGTAAATGCCAAGGGAGAGCACATGGTTTTGAGAAACGCACTTGTGAGGTGTCCCTTGGCCATTAATGCCTTGTCCCCTCACTTTCCCTATAAATACCCACCCTTTACTCCTTTAGTTTTCACTCCCAACTCTCTCCCAACGATGTTCTGGTCTCCTTACCTCCCAAGGAGTCCTCCCAAGGTTCCCCCAAGCCCTCAAGGTCCAAACCATTGAGTTTTAAGAGTTACATTTTATGGTATGGGATCCGATCTCTCTCTTTCTTTTCAAGAAATCTCTTTTATGTAATTTCTTTTATGCTCCATGATATTATGTTAAAGGGTGTTATTTTATACTTCCCTTACTGACCTTTTCATGTTCACATAATGAGAGATCCCCTCTTACTCTCATTATTTCGTTTTATGATGTTTTAAGTGGTGCCGTTTGGCTACCGAAATTTTTGTAACAGATTCTTTCACCCTTCTCATTTTTCAAGATCTATTATCTTGTAAAGTATTTCATGTTCCTTTTTATTATGTTGGGGTATGATCTCTAAATTTATCATACTAATCTGTTATGATCATATGATGAGATACCCCATTTGATCTCTTCAATTTAGTTTTTTGAAGTTTTAAGTGGCGCCGTTGGGCTGCCGAATTTTTAAGTGGTTCTTCACCCTTCTCGTTTTGAAGTTCTACTTTCTTGTCAATTCATTCATGTTCCTTTTCGTTATTTTGGGGTATTATCTATATATCTATCATACTGGACTCTTATTTTCATATGATGAGAGACCATATTTGATCCCATCAATTCATTTTTGTTGAAGTTTAAGTGACACCGTTAGGCTGCCAAATTTTTAAGGGATTCTTTCACCCTTCTCCTTTTCAAAGTTCTAATTCCATGTCAAGTATTGCAAGTTCCTTTTTATTATGTTGGGGTATGATATATATATCTATCATACTGATATTTTATATTCATATGATGAGAGACCCTATTTGACATCATCAATTCATTTTTGGTTGAAGTTTATGTAACACTGTTAGGCTGCCGAATTTTCATTAGAGAAATCTTATTTTTGTCTTCCTTTCATGTTATTCATTTCATATGGTATATTTTCAAATTTCATTACCATGTTATTAAATCCCTTATATTCTGTCCCTCTACTGTTTTATGGGTCATTTATCATTGTTTGACCCATGTACCCTCTCCTTTCAACGTTTTCTAAAACTTTGTAACGTAGCCGTTGTGCTGCAGAATTTTCGTCTCAAAATGCCTCTCTCTTTTTCTCAAAATTACTTCATTTTATTAAGTGAATACTAAAAGCTCTTATTTCTACATGGTTTTTCACATATATACAAAAAATTTCTATTTTAAATTCTGGGATTTACATACATGATACTCGCTTTCCCTTTCCGTGGGTTTAATGTAACGTAAACATCATGTCTTTAAAGTAGTTTTTAAAACATTATGATTATGAAATGAAACCCATTTATTTTATGCTATATGGGTTATTTATGAAATGTTTGATTATTATATATGTGGCTCACATGATAATAAAGGAAAATATAAGGGTGCTCCATGATAGCGCTCCAATGCATTGGGTAAAGACTTAATCTCTAGAGATGACCATTTTTAACGACGCCTTGGTGAATAACCTTGGTAATTTTTAATGACACCTTGGGGATGGACCTTGGTGAAACGAAACGATCGTCGATATTAAATGTTGTAACCACATCTTCAAGTTATGAAAAATTTTATTTTTATTATGATATGCTTCATGGTTTCATTTTCATGCCTTAAAGTTCTTTTCATGTCCTTATTGAAGTATCTCAAGTTCACATGTAAAATGTTTCTCCTGTTTCCCTTACTGGGCCTTCTGCTCACCCTTTCTTTTGTTATATGTCCCCAGGTTATGAGATGCAGTAATGAACCTACGATGAACTTAAGGAGAATACTTTAAAGGGTTTAAGAAGAATGTTTTATGTATGTTTTCATGTTTTAAGTTCCTGGTTTCCAAGACACTAAACCTTAAAGATCCTCGTTTTTGTAAAATGTAATGAATGTTTATGTGATAAAAATGCGGGATGCTATATCAAAGTATCTCAATGTAGTAAAAATAGTTGTGCCAATAACTAAAGGAATGATTTAGAATATCAAGTTAGAGATCTTGTTTTCTTGAAGGTATATCCATGGAAGGGTGGTGTACGATTTGGTAAGAAGGGTAAATTAATTCCTATGTACATCAGAACTTTCAAAATTATAGAACGAATTGGAGTTGGAGCTTACCGTTTTGCAATGCCACCCAGTCTCTCCAAATTTCATAATGTGTTCCAAGTATAACTATTATGAAAATATATGCCTGACCTAATACATGTACTCATCTATAATGAAATAGAACCAGAACAAGATCTGTCTTATTGTGGGGATCCTATCAAGATTCATGATACCAGAGAACAAGTGTTCAGAAACTGGACGACTCTTCTGGTAAAATATCTATGTAGAATAAATAATATGGGACAGGAAATATGGGAACCTGGGGAACTTATGATGAAGAACCATCTGAATCTTTTTTTTAGTAATATTCTAGAAATTTTGAGGATGATAATTATTTGAAGGAGGGAAGAATGCAACACCCCAAGATTCCACGGTACACTTCTATTTTAATAATAAAATAACATGTGCTATATGCAACTTTGAGTTCTAGCAAAACAAAACCAATCAAACAAGCCATTATGAATAGTAATACCCACATTTTTTAATTTTATAAATTTTATTTTTCAAAATGGTCTTCATTTTTGGATTCGGAATATCAAAATTAGCTTTGGGTGATTTTTTTGTATTTTTCTGAAACCTTTCGATTTTTTTATGAATAGTTAAAAACACTGCGTTATTATTTAAAAACTTCTTTTTATTTAAATAATTATTAATATTAGGTGAATTTATTTTAATTCAAAATAGAAACAAAAACCTATATTAGTTCAATGTAATTAATTTGAGTCATTTTATAATAAGATTGCATGTATAAAATTTTATTTATCTTTTTAACGTCTTTTACCCACCTTATAGGCACGTTAGAAAATTTTCATATAATGAAATTTTACAGCTTCTATGAATTGTATGTCAAAAATCCAAGAGACACAATTGACATTAGTATATAAAATGTGGTTCAATATGATGAAAATAATTTTTGTTGTATAGTAACTTTTGAATTTTATTTACCACGGTTAAAAGTAAATCGGGTAATTAAAAGTAAAAAAAAATATTATAATTACCCTAACACATGTCCTAAATCTATTGGATAAGATTATTTCAACCAAAATCATCTTTAGGAATAAAATATGATCCTCTTAGACCCACTTGTATTATATTAGGACATTTATTATTATTTTATTTAAAGAAGAGTTAGAAGTGTTAAATTTAAATTTTAATAACTAAAACATTTTTAATATAGGTTTATACATAAGCTAAATTCATCTATAAATTTTTATTAAAAATCTAAAACAATTTAGTACATAATTTTATTTTATTTATACTTTTTAGACGTTATCTAATTAAATTTCATTATGACACAATGATGATGCAGTAATTACATTATTATTGAATGATTAAAATAAATGACATTATAAATATCCAAATAAATGTAAATTGAGAGTTTTGATGAATTCCACGAATTTTATAGGTTAATATGACAATTTATTATTGATTTAATGTATTTTTTTCTATGTAATAATGTTTTGTTGACTATCAAAAAAATCAAATACTAAATATTGTCAATATTGACATAAATGAGTTTTAAAAAAAATACTATATTATTAAATGATATAATATTAATAAAAATATAAGGTTCGGACAAAGGACATAAATAATGATAGATATTTCATTAAAGAACCACTTGGAGTTCTCTTAAAATTTTATAGTAAGTTTATTAGCCATGTAATATAAAAATACAATAAGAAATTGTAAAAGATAAACTATTTAACAAAGAGTTAAATCTAAAATATAGGGTTAATATGATGACCTAAAATTTTCTAAAACCTATTGGATGAAAGGGTTTCTACCCATCCCTACCTTATCCTTCAAATAAATCCTTTTAGAGTCATTATAAATCGAAAATGATTTTATAATAAAATAATATTTCAAATCATTCCTAAAGTGACCCTCACCTCTCTTTTAAAAGGGTAATTCCCCTTCTCTCAAAATCGCACCTCCGAATCCATTTAGATCATCCAACCCCTACTCAAATATCCTCCCAATTACACTAAATTTAACCTAGAGTCATTAAATTGATCATAAATCCAACCTATGGAGCCGTTTTGATCAAATCAAAAGGAAGCACCAAATGATGAGGTAATTATTTCAGCATCTCTTTCAAAGTTATTTTATTATTCCACTTCATATTTACTTGTTGTTTCCATACCTAAATAATAAACTCATTACCTTCTAGGTACAATGATTTTATTAAAAATATTGTACAAAAATATTCATTATTCTATCCAACCTATGAATGACAAAGTCACCATACGTTTTTATGTACGGCTTACCGTCTCTACGTCGTGGTGTAGTTTGTTATTCAACACTTCATTATTTGGATGGGAATAATAATGAGTATATTTTATATAAAAAATAAATATTAAATGTTAATGATTTTGTATATATTTTATACCATCCAATTACATGTTATTTCACCATCAATAGAATGGTATTGTCGCTTGTGCGTACGTACGGATTACCGTCTCCACGAATGTGATTAGATTCATTCCCCATCATAACCATTCAAGAATAATTTTAATATTATGATTAAAAATTATTTTTATGAAATTAATATCATTCTGTATATGAATAAAATATATACTATCCATAAAAAACATGACTTATGTATCAAAACATATAAAGGAAAATGAATCAGTTAACTCGCTAAACAATGATACTAGTAAAATATTATTAACAAATAAATATTAGAAGATCATATATGTTATCATATTTATGTATGTGGTTAATTTATAATTTAATAAATATGTTTTAATTATTTTATAGGAGGTAAAAGTGACCTCAACCAAGGAAAAGTACATGTTAATGGTTAATTTCACAATCTCTTTATTTATCTTAGGTTTTTTATACGTAAGTATATAGTGGGGCTTCTTTAGCATCCACATTTATGTTTCTTAATAATTTATTTCAAAACATTTTTAATATTTCCTAGAATATGGGTTAAAGTCATTTATACCTTTTTTTGACTTTTTATAAAATGTTTTTAAAGGAGTCATTCTGTCTTTTTGCAAATAAGGTATTTTATGACCTTTTCATGAAATTAAGGTAAGAATGTTTTTTTAACTTATATGGTGAGTGCAGCTATTTTCAGCCATTATAAAACCTTCAAATATTCCATTAAAAGATTATAAGAAAATTTTCAAAATAAATGTTTTCTTTTATAATTACATTAGTTTTAAATGATTTAAAAATAGAAAGAGATATTTATATCAAATAGTTTTGAATTCATCTATGTCATCATCCATTGATTGATTTTACTCTTGTTTGAAGTTGATTTATTATGATACAATATTTCATATTGTATTGAAGGTTTTGTGATATTTTTAACTATGGATGTGCTATTTTTATAACATTCATGTTTTGTGGTTAATGTATTAGCATTCAATATGAAAGTTTTAATACGAATATTTATTTTATGTTTCAACCATTTAATATAATGAATGCATTGGACTTAGTAAGTGATGGGTGGAGCCCGCTATAGCTCCTCGATGCACTAGTATGTCTCATGAGAAAAACTAGTGTTTTGGCATAAGGACTTGACAAAATCTTATTTGTAGTCTTGGAAAAAGGCCTTGACTAGGTGGTTATGATGTCCGGTATTATGTACTCTATCATTATGAAATTATCTATTGATATTACATGTGATTAATGGATTTGTAAAATATCCATGTGAATAAGTAAATGGCATTATTTGACTTGTATTTTCCATATTATGATGATGTTTAAGTTTAGAAGGATTTTTTAGTCCTATACATTGTATTAAATGTTAATTCTAGATTATGAAAAAAATTTCAATATTGTTATCCTTACTAAGCATTTGATCTAACCCTTTCTTATGTTTTCTTTTTCCCAGGATTTGAAGAAGTACATTACGATTAACCTGCAGGAATAGGCTAAGGGATATGAGTGTATCAAAAGGGGACACAATGTTGTTGTTTTTTCATTTCGTAATGTAATGTAAAACTTATGTATGTATCTAGTACTTACAAAGATACTAAACTAATCATTATTTCAGGATTTTATCCCATGTGATCATGCTAATGTTATGTAATAATGCAGCGAATCTGGGTAACTATGGTCAGGGCATTACAGGAATAATTATTCATAATTAGTAATAAATAGAAATAATTTGTAATTATTTGTAATAATTTGGATTCATTGGTAACAATTACTAATAATTAGTAATAATTAGTAATAATTAATATTAATTAAAAATAATTTCTAAAAATTGGTTATAATTCTGATTAATTACGATAAATTAGTAATAATTAGTAACATTTAGGATTAATTACAAAAAATTAGTAACAATCGGTAATATTAGTAATTATTAGTCAAAATTAGTAAAAAATATTCATAAATGGAAATAGATAATATTAAATATTAATAAATAGTAATAAAAAGTTATAAATAACTGTAATTATGAAATGCATCAAAAATGCATACAACCATCAAGAAAAGGTGAATTCTTACTACTGATTCAATTAATTTTGACATCATTTTATCTATTATTTGTAAGTTGATTTCGATATAATTTTTCACTAATACAAATTTATTTTTTTTCAAAAATATTTTGTGAAAGTCATATTTTGTTCTAAAAAATATGCAACAAGTCACAAAATAGTTAAAATGATTCTTTCTTCCAATGTCACCACATTTTACAAATTCATTATCTTTCTTTGTCGAACTACCAACGTTGTGTATGGATTCAAATTTTTTAACCAAAAAACATTATCATTTATAAAGGATAAGAGAGTAAAGGAATCTATTGTTCCCATTGTGGTAAATTCTCGTGATATAATGGGCACACGAGCTTATTATACTCTTTAGACTTTCAACAATTGGAAAAAAAATTAGGTAAAAAAATTGAGTCTATATGTAGTGTTGGTAGTCCGACATAGAAAGGCAATGGAAGCATGGTTACATTGGACGTTAGGATAGTTTGGAGAATTTGGGATGTGTAAGAATCAACCACACATCAATATGATGCATGTTGTTGCCGGCATATACTAGGGTAGGTAGAATGTGATGTGTCGATAACAGGAAAAACAATAATAAAAGGAAGAAAAGATGTGTCGATTAGTGGAGCAACATCACCAGTAGATGATTATGTTCATGCGATATCTGACTCATGGATTAGTGTGTTTTTATATTATAGAGAATATTTGGTTTTTTATTATTTTAATATATATTTTATTTTTTAATATTATAATTATTTACTATTCATTTTTATTATTTATTTATTTATTATTTTGTTAAAATTATTTTTTTATTTTTTTATTATAGTTATTATTATTTTTATAATTTTATAAATATTCAGGTTTTTATTATTTTATATATTTTTTATTATTATTAATTTAATTATTATTATTATTATTAATTTTATTAACAATAATAATAATAATATAATATTATTATTATATTATTATTTTTTTGTTATTATTATTATTATTAATTATATTATTTAAAAAATATTATTTTGTTAATACTAAGGTTATTTTTTAATTTTTTTCGATGGGTATATTTTCCCACTGAAATAGGGTTTTTTTGAACAACTTTATGAAAGTATTTGTGATGCCATTTTCTACAATGGGGTATTTATGATGGGGCCCTGTTGCAAAGAACTAAATTTCTAGTTTTGAATGATCGTAAAGAAAAGGCTCATATTGAATGCTGAGAAAGTCATAAATATTATATGTACCTATAGAAGATCCATTGAAAACACAGTGGTCCCGGTTAAAATTCAACTCTATACTATCAAAGATACTCCTCTGATTAACATCCAAAGTAGAGTTGATGTGGATAGAGTGAACACTTGTTTCTCTAAAGATGATAAAAGGAGACAGACAGTGTGAGATGCCCAGAACCGACCAAAACCAATTCTCATGCCAATAGATCACATATCCATTTCCAAAAATCCATATAGAATGTTGCTTAAGGATAGGGATATAAGGTTGGATCAATTTATAAACACTCTAGGGCTTGTGTCTAGAGAGAAATCCCTCTATACCATAGGTATTCATCATGTATTTACCCTAGAATGATTTCCCCTCAACAATCATCCATACTAATTTGGAATGCAGGCTAGTCATGGTACTTGAAATACTCGTAAGGTTAATACATCCTTCCCAAACAGGTTTAGAAAGAATGGACCAAGATTCCCAGTGGAACATTCCTTCCAGGTGACCATCCCATAAGAAGGAATTAAATTTTTTCTCTATATTCGGAATCATCTTCTTTGGAACTTTGATGGTATACATGATATGCATAGGTATGGAAGACAGGACGAAATTGATCAAAGTGATTCTCCAACCAAAAGAAAGGAACCTATTTTTTATGATTGAGAATACGCCCCATTATTCTTTCAATAACCACATCAATGTGATTAATAAGAAGGGCATTCGGAGACACTAGATCACCTATATAGATTATAAGAAATAATCCTTTATGCATAAGAAGATTTAATTCCAACACCATTAATCTCTACTTTGGGAAGCTAATAGGATCAAAGAAGTCACTTTTATCATGGTGAACAACTTGACCGCTCTATGAACAATAAACCTCAAGCACTTTATTAACCCCCTGAATAGATCTTATGGTACCATTAACAAATATAATGGTGTCATCAGTGAGTATTAGGTGAGAAACACCTCCATTCTTGTGCTTATTATGAAATGGAATAACCTTTCAAATCTCAATGTAATGATTAAATAACCTACCTAGGGAATCATAAGAAATGATAAATAAATATGGTGAAGGAGGGTCTCCCATGCTCAATCGAATTATAGGATTGAATAGATGAAATTGTTTTCCTATAAAATATGTTGACACCTAATGATAAATGAAACAACAAAAAAGGATATTAATGACACACACTGAAAATCCCATGCATTGAAGAACCCAAATGAGGATGCTCTATCCAACTCTATCATATTATTTACTTCCTTCCAGTTTAACATGCACATTGATGCCAAATACCCTGAAATAATCTCACTAACCACTTCTTGGTCTATGTTAAAGGCCCCTTGGATAGATATACCTTTCAAATAACCATGTTTCTCCTCATCCACCCAAATATGAAGAAGGGAATCAAGTCTATTGTTGAGCACACCTAAAAAACATTATAAAGATCATTTCAAAAGATTATAGGATATTATTGGTTCAAATATTGAGGGTCTTTAACTTTTGGAACCAAAATAAATTTTGTATCACAAACCGCCTGAAGAATATTACCACCATGAAAAAAATCATACAGTACACTATTCGAAATCCCCTTCACGATGTCTCAATAGGATTTGATAAATGATGTAGGGAAAGCATCCAGCCTAGGATAACTGTCTAAACTCATAGACCAAACCACATCACTAATTTCATCCTCACCTAGAATAGCATTCAAACTATCATTCACATCACTAGAGAAACTTCTATAGATGAGATAAAAAATTATATAATATCCACTACGATAACCACCTTCCATAAAAGGGTTAGGGGATGACAAAAGTGACACGAATAAGGTTTCTAAAACATTACCTACATAATCCATGTCATTAGTGTAGTATCCATCCTCCTAGAGCATATTAGGCACTAATAATATTTACTTCTCTTTGAGAAAAGCATGAAAATAACAAGTGTTTTTACCTCCATCACGAAGCCACTTAACCCTTG
Organism: Viscum album; assembly: GCA_963277665.1. Lineage (NCBI taxonomy): Eukaryota > Viridiplantae > Streptophyta > Magnoliopsida > Santalales > Viscaceae > Viscum > Viscum album. The sequence goes on along the minus strand of OY728133.1, from coordinate 1,859,303,899 downwards.
ACTTTTCATGATAAATGCACTTATTTTTCAACAAATATAATTATAAATGACCCCTCTTGGATATTACTGCATCAAAAATAGCATCATCCCAAACAGATTCCAAACCCAGATCTAGCTGTTGGATGTCCTTACAAATATCCTCTTCTTCCTTACCACCAGGGAGAAGTTCTTTATTCTAGGATTGCATACGCCCTTTTATATGCCTAAGGTTTTTATGAAGGGACATCCAATGGTTACCTCCAACTGACTAATTACTAGAGGACATTATGATGTCTAGAAATTCAGGATAATCATTCCCAGTAGATAAAAAATAGAAAACAACTCCACTGACATTACTTGACTTTAAAAGAATGTGAAGTGGGGAGTGATCTGAGAGACTCTTAACCATGTGAGAGACCTTGATGATAGGAATGGAATAAAGAGTTATGCTATTGACTGGACACCTATCAAGACTACTCCAATTACACTAATCTCCACACTGATTGTTACACCAGTTAAATGGGTCTCTAGAAAATATATCATGCATAAGGCTGTTGCTTGATATAAAATCAAAGAATTCTTGGATAGCCCTAATAGAAAAAGGTCCACAACATTTTTTCTCCTCATGACAAGAATATATATGGATGTCACCACCAACCATCCAAGGATAATATCCTATGTTGAAAGCACTCAAGTCACTCCAAATTTTCACTATAGCCTGAGAATCACATTTAGAATAAACAACCAAGAAAATAATAGAAAAATGACCCATCAGAACACTAATATAAATAAATTTATCTAATATAAAAGTAAATTCAACTAAATTTACTTCTTTCTAGAATACCCTGATATGAAAATTATAAGGAATTCAAGAATGAAATCCAAACACTCTCAAGAAGTGAGAAAATTCCTTAACTTTAGAAGGATCCTATTTGGGATATAAAAATACAACCATAGAAATGGAATTATTAAGAAATTATTTGAATATGAAGTCTAAACTTACCTGAGATCCCAATCTCCGATCATTCCAAATGAGGAGATTAATCAACAATGGAAGATGTGCTTAACCATGGACCTGGACTCATGGCCTTGAAAAATCCTTAAAGATTTAGAATTGTATTTGGATCTAAATTTTGATTTTGTCTGAACACCATAATTAGAAGAGTGAGACAAAGGGGTAGTATACCACATTATAGTTGATGAAACTTTTGGAGTGAAAGGATAGCTAACTGGAGTAGGGAAAGGCATAAGACCAACATCCTATTGCAGAGAAAGAGAGTGAATAACTAGTGAAGAAACCTAATTAGAAGTCTCCAATTGATCACCAGGATCATAAGGATCCAATTATCTGATAGAAATAACTTGAAAGGAGGGGGGGCCTGAAAAATAATTTAATTACCCTTGGACAAGGGCTTACTTATCTGCGAGGACCGAGAAAATCTAGCTTCAGGGACCACATGAACACCAAGAAGACTAAGGGGGGCCATATCCATGATTGAAGAGGCTGCCTTCCCTAGAATGAGACACACCAAGGAAGAAGAGGATTATTGGGTTATAGATGAGGGTGAAGGAATCACGCACTTACCCTTATCACTAGGATCCTGCTCAGAACAATAGGGCATGTTAATTAGCACCCGAGGTGTAGGTTTAAAGCAACTATGAAAGGTCACCCGCTCCCGACCTAGCTCGGAATTATGGACTTTCATCATTTAGGATAAGAATTACATTGTAGATTACCCAATTTAGTAGAATATATATGGATAATGAAACACCAAATTTTGAGCCAAGGAGGCTATCCTTCAACAAAAAGTACTATCTTGGATAGAATAGGAAGTGAAAGATCCATCCCAACACAATCCGAGTATTCACAAAATATTCCAGTTCAATGGACCACTCATCAGCATAAAGAAAGGTCCCCATGGAATTATAAATACAGAAAAGAAACCCAATATTCATGAATAGTAGTGGAAAACTAGGAAGAGAAATAAAAACTGCGGCTAAGGGAATCCTTACCCATGTGTACATCCATTGACCAGCGAAACAGTGAGAAATACCAACAACCAATTGACCAGGGGCTGTTACACTAGGCTGAAACGATGACCTCCCATGAGGCCATCACAATGCAAAATGAATTCTAATTGAGAACCAAAACCCTATATGAAGAACCCAGCCTCCATGAAATAACAAAGCAATGGAACACTCGTATAGGGAGTTTATCGATCCAAAATCTCGCAACAAGAGTCCATTGAATTAGATCTGATGCCTAATAGAAATATAATTTAGGAATATAAATCACTAGAAAATAGTCTTTATAATTAGAAGAAAACCCATGAGAAATAATGATTATTATTATTCATAAAGTCAATATAGAATTTTTTTCTCCTTAAAAAATACTCCTATTAAAAGATTGTCAGCTCACCTCATCTGTGGGATTAATATTAAATTAAATGTCACAAATCATGGGAATTGAATTTTTAAAAATGGATTCTATATTTAGAATCATAAGAATTTATAATTTATAATATGTTCAACTTAAATTTTCACCTAAATGAATAGTAAAACCAATTAGAAATAATTATCATGGTTAAGGTAAAAATGGGTTTACAATGGGCTTAAAATAAACGAATAAGGGTATAATTGACCTATAAAATTCCTAAAAACTATTGGATGTCCATATTTCAACCATTACATTTCTAAGGTTCCTGAATAGCCTATTTCGGATCCTTGTGACATACAAAAAAATATGGTAGCACTCAATTCTATTCAAAAACACAAAGTGTGCCTTATCCCTCACTTATAAATGGATACCACTCTCCTCCCATATTTACACCATAAATATATTTGGTATGACCAATACATGAAATAATTACATCCCAAAATCCCTCAACTCATTCTATATTTCTTTTTTTGTTAAACAATTCAACCCATGGAGGCTTTTGATGCAATCCTATGGTTGATTCCAAAAGGGGACATAACTTTCTTCAACGAGGATTTTTATTTAATTTCATTCTCTCCCCAATAAAAATTTTATTTTACCATTATTTTATAATATAATTAGTATATTACTTATATTTTTATATTATTATGTTAATTGAATATTTTAAATCCTTTCCATCCTCCTTCAAATGGGTTACAAAATCTTCATTCATTTTTATAAAAGACTACCGCCTCATGAAATGATGTCATTTATTTTTCCATTACCACTTATAATGGGTGGGTATAATGATGAATATAAATGTTAAATATATTTTTATAAAATAATTATACCTATTGATTAACTATACCATATATAACCTTTTACATACAATAAAATTGGTGATACCATGACATCACTCATGTGTATGGTGGACTACCGCTTCATGACGCGATGTGATTCGTTTTTCACTAACGCATTACCTTGATTGTAACAACAGTAATTAAAAAAAATATTTGATATAAATGAGATATTAATTTTATTCATGACATATTTATATTTGTGGATATAAAATATATCATTTTATTTATTAACATTTATCTCATTGAAAAATTGATAATTTCATCTGTGCATGTGTGGACTAGGGCTTCCTTGAATTGATGTATTTCCTTTTTTCATTAATGGGTCTTATTATTTGAATATTTCCAATGTAATAGGGTAATTTATTTCAAAGTTTTCTTTAAAACATTATTTCTCTTCCATGATCATGATTTTAAAATAATTTTTGAAATGTTATTATATGGACAGAAATGATTTATAAATATAAATTTATGACTCAGATACTTTATTTCAAGGTTTTTCAAAATGAGTATTTTTATGTGTTTTAAAACAAAAGTGTTTCAAATTAAAAAATGGAATGATCTATTTATAATGTATACAACAACAATTACTATTCATGCTTCCATGAATTTCATTTTATTTTTACCATCCATTTCATGCTTACATGTTTTCTTAAATTAAAAAACATATTTCCCTTTTTTGGGTATTTTGGTATTGAAATGGTGTTTTCAAAAGATTAATGGATTTTTTATTCAATATAATATTTTTAATGAAAATGATATTTTGATAACTGAAATTGATTTCCATATGAATTTAAAGGATTTTTTCACATGGTAAAATGTTTTATTCATCTTGTAGCTCTTGAAAATTATATATAATTGATGAACACAGATAGAATCTTTTGAAATAGTTAGAGATTAAATTATAGGTGCACCTATATAGTTCTATAATTCATTGGTTAAGGATTTTTCTATTTATAGATATATATTATATTTTTTCTATATATTTATTTCAATTTTTATGGGTTATTTAAGGGATCTATGAGATGATGTCCTAACGTAGATACATGGATTATATATGATTTATATTGTGTTTTCATGGAAATAATTTGTTTTCAAAAGCGAAAATAAATGATCTTTTCAATGGAATGACAATTACCATTATTTGTAAAAAAATATGGTTTTTAATAAATGGGTTTTCATGGGTTTTCATGTTTTAGATGGACTAATGATTATATTTTTTTTATTTCCCTTCCTGATAATTTTGTTCTAACAAAGAGTTTTTATTTTTTTCATAGGATTTAAGAATGAGTAATGAAAAGGAAGATTTAAATTTGAAAGTCATGAAATGTTTTGTTAAAATGAAATCAGGTTTTGATTTAAAATTTCTATATAGTTGAAATATTTGATACTTATAGAAGGTGTCAACTATTTACTATATTGGTTTGATATGTATGATTTATGGAATAATTATCTAAAACACTATACTAGAAAAGATCCTCAAATTTACATAAATAAATTAGGGACTTAAAACTCAATATTATGTTACATTTTGGGTTACATCCTTATTGAAATTGATAGTGTTATATGTTTGTGGAAAACAACTGATGATTCTTATGTAACACCATGGAAAAAAACTTGTTTCCAAATTTTTTAGTACCAATGGAAAAAATAATCAAATTTTCACTAAAGAACTAAGCTTATACCATTAAAACCTTAAAAATATATATAATTATAAATTTCATTTCATTATATAATGTTATAGAATATTGTAACCATGATCATATATAGAAGGGTAACACACAGAGCATTATTGAGCAACTTTATACTATAGTGATGTATGAACAAGATAAAACTATATCAAATGTTCCACTTGATTGGAAATACACTCTTAAAAGACTATAAAAAATGTATGTGGTTGGAAAATTATATTTTCAAAATTTGAAAAACCATTTAAATAAAAAAAAATTATTATATTGAAAGTAATAAAATCACTGGTATCCTACCATGCAGTGGTAGTTTTAAAGTCCCCTAGTAAACTCTTGTATTAAAAATTGAAATTAAAAAACATGGTTTCATTTATTACACATAAACCACAATATTTTAAGGGGACTGTTTTTAAATTGTATCAAATAGTATCCCAATGGGTTTAATAACTCATATTTGTAAAATAATCTTCACTAATTATGTCTAAATAATATTAATAGATACCTTTAATTGGGAGAAATAATTGGGTTTTCAAAATTAAAAATAAAATCATCCAATTTTATTCTTCAAAATTCACATGTGATTCGGTAAATTTAAAGATATTTTTATGTGGGAACACAAAATGGAGAACTTCCAATGTTGTATAAAAAATTTCAAAGATTTCCACACAAAAAACAGTATAAATACCTTGAAATATGTGTGATATTAAATGAGTTTAAAATTTTACTTCTAGTGAAATATTATTCAAGGTTATAATGATAGTTAAAACGAGTATCAGTTTCTATCATTAAATCATCCCTCTGAATTTCATCAACTCTGAGACAAGAATTTGACACACTAGTTTTCTTTATTCGTGACCAATGATGAGTTGATAAAGTAATTAATAATATATTTATAAATAAACCCCTTAAATAAATGATTTAATAAAAAAATAATCCCAAAAATATTTTTTTTATATCATTAAATGTGATATTTAATGGTATCATTGGAACACTAAGCTATAACTCATTAGTTCTTTCTACTAAACTAATTATTTTTTTCATTTAAAACAATTGATTTCAGTTTAATTTTCATGATTAATATCATCTTAATGTCCAAATATTCATTCTATAATGTTAATATTTTTGAAATAAAATCTCCAAGATATAGGTTATTTCAATTAATTTATAAATTTTAGCTTCCATAATTTGAGAAAATATTTTTCTTTCACTAATTAAAAACACGAAGAAATTTTTATTTAATGAATCCAATGATGAGAATTATTTATTGAAATGTAAGGAGTTATTACAATAATTACATGTTAAATAATCACAAACATCCCATATTTCATAATTACATATATAGAATAAATAATTAAATTTTCTATTTTTCCAAAAAAATTATCAATTTTTAGTTATCCCTATATAAATACATTGTATTAAAAAAATAGTGAAAGTATATAGCTTGGATAACATATAAGAATATCATTAAATACATCCGCAGTACTATAATAACTCTCCTTATTTTCTTATATGAAATCTATGGGTATTTTTTTAATGTATTTAAACCAAAATCCACTTACCTAATCATTTGTTATAATTTCTAACTTGCAAACATAATGAAAATAATTTAACTACAGAAGATTTACAATCATATCTCATAATTTTCATAAATATATATAATATATTAATAGATAAATATTCATTACATAACATAATCATCCATAAAACATAGGTTTAGTGTATTTTGAAACATGGAAAATCAAAAAAATAGTTTATTGTTAAATCCAATATTCTCCCACTATGTTCCTCATATCTAGAACAACTCTTAGTCTTTTTATACATAAAATAATTCTTCGTGACCTATGGAAAAACCAAATAAATGGTGATATAGGATTATTAGTAATGGTAAACAACGGAGATATAAATAATAAATTAATTATGAAATATGCATAAGATTATTATATAAACATTTGAAAAATATATAATGTATATCATAGATTATATACATGATACATGGAATAAATCATGGCAATTCCTAATTCATGATTCACAATGAAATCAAAGAACATGACCCATGTGATCACAACATCGGAATAAGACATAAATTTTGTAATAAAAAAAGAATATAAAACCTTATGTTAAATAAACCCACAAAGGCATTCAGAACATGTTAAGATTGGGATAACTGCCCATGTACCTACTTCAAGCATTGGATAACCACCATTTTATCCTCTTTAGGGCTTGGGATAACCTCCTGTGTACACTTTGAGCTCATAGGAAATTAAACATTAAAAAAGTATTGTAAGGGGATATATTTACCACCCATCACAAAATGAAAATCATGCATATGTCTGTCAAAAGATCATAAAACATTTACCTTATCATATCTTATGAAAAGAAATGGGAACATAAACATTTCATCATAACATAACTCATGTAAAACAAATGAGTTTCATAATCATTGTGTCATCATATCAATACACCATCTAGAGAAATAATAAATGTGATATAATTGGATCATATACCTTGTAAATATTAATAAACATCAAAGGATGTCAACTTATGTGGAAATTAACTTTGAAATATCACATGGAACACTTCATGTGGAAAATACCCTTTCAATTTTGAAATAATTTATTTTAAAAAAACTACACAATTGAAAAGAAAAATATTTTATTTGAAAAAGTCCATGACAAATTATATTTTAAATATTTAATAAAATATTATTCATGTTAGTGGGAAGATAATTTTTAACTATATAATTCAAAAAAAATCATTTCACAACATTGTAAAAAAGTTTAATAAGTACCTTGTTTGGAAAACAATAAGAAGAATCCCATTGAAATGATTTTTTATAAAGTCAATCGTGGGTAAAAGTAACATTTAAAAATTAATCTAGATTTATAAAAAAATTTAAAGTATATTTTATAAAACATGGATATGTATTAGAAATATTCCCTAGTGGAGACATAAATAAAAATAATCAATAATATTGATAAGATTGTCAAATAATCCCCTTACCAAAAGTATATCCTTTCCCTATTCTTGTTAAAACCCCCATATAATAATGATGTATTAATTATAAATGCATTAAATAACCACATTCATATCTATCATAACATTTATGATTTATTTAGGTCATCTTATCACTCAAGTAGGAATAATTTGTTATCAAAATTGTCATTTTGGGAGATAACTGCTTCGTTTACCAAGCATGTTTTAGTTTGGGAGATATTGTAAGTATACATTGATCATGGTTACATCATTTAATTAATTTCAATAATGTTGTAAATATAATATATATTCATTAAAAAAATTCATAGTCGTTATTAAAAATTTGAGAAAAAAAAATTAATTACAACATTAATGGAGAAGGTAGGCCATACCTACGTAAGAACATTGTTTCCATTTTTCAACTAATAGAATGAAAATAGGTAAATATAAATTCAACCTACTAGATTAATTATAAAATACTATATTTCAAATAAATCATTTATATTGATCAAATTCATCTTTATTACAGTTTAAATAAAATATTACTAAAAAATGAGTCACATCACACTATAGTGGTGATAGTGCACACGTACACAAAAATAACATTACCGTTTCCCAATAGATTTTATGGTAAGTAGGTAGATGTGATAATATCATTACATAATTATAATTTTTTCAAATATATCATATATAAATATTAAAACAATCATAATACCCATCTATAAAATATAGGGATGAAAAATGAATTGTATCACTATGTAGAGACTGTAAGTCGTACATACGCACGAGCAATAATTTCAATTCTTATGTAATGGGAAGGAGATTCTATAATAGTGATTTCATAATAAAAAAAATAAAAAATACTTATGATAATGAATATATTATTTTATGATAAAATAAATATAAATATGGTCGGTAAATAAAAATACATAATGAAAATGATCGATTAGAGTGATTACCACTTCTACGAAATGACTACAATTTATCTCCTATAAAGGGATCTAGGTTTAGAGAATTGGGAAGAAGAAAACAATGGTAATTATGATAACGAAGTGTAAAATATAATTTTATAGAGTATGGTTCAGATAGGAGGCTCAAATTTGTCTAATGAATTGAGGTAGGAAATTTATTTTATAATTTAGGTGAGAGACACTTGGAATCTCTCAAAATATTATATTATAATAAATTAATTCCATTGAAAAATACCTAAAAATGGAACGGGACTCGAGGATAACATGGAATAGTACTTTTATCCCATAAATCAATATATTTCAGTTAAAATTTATTGTAATTTTTAAACATATCATTTGGATTAATCCTTAGTTAACCAATTTTATTTTTTACAATGATAAAAAAAAATTCAATATTAAAAAGTTGTAATTTTTACTATTAAGGATAGGATTAGTCTATAAATGAGAATTTTATGATACTTTAGACAATATCATAAATTTTTTATTTCATTATTATTATTATTATGTAATTTAATAATATATTATTATTATAAAATATCAGCATTATAAATTTTGATACTATTCATTTAATTTAAATTTAAATACATCAATATAGTGGGTGAATTCAATTATAATGATTCAAAACCATTTAAATATGTCATTATAATAAATAAAATTCATCTATATTATTATTTATTTCATATTATATTAATTTTAATATTTATAATTGCATTTTTTCCATTAATTAAATAATTACTACATAAGGATTGTGTAAATATTAAAGGTAGTTTTTTATTCACTAAAAAATAAATATAAATAAAATTTTTAATATAAAACTTTTCGATTTTAAAATAATATTTCTAACCAAATATATCATTTGGTTAACCCTATATTAAAAATATTGTTGTTATTAAAAATAATTCTGTGAAGTTTTTACTTTTCATGAAATAAAATAATATAATGGTAATAATCAAATCCCAATGGAAATAGAATTCTATATAACCAAATATTGTATGAGTATGGAAAAAATTTAAAAATCCAATAATATTAAGAAACATGTTTGTGTATGAGCCCGACCTTAAATAAGAAATAATAAATTATCTTTAAACTACAATTAAAATACTTTCATTCCTAAAGATATTTTAATTAAGATTTTAAGATAGTTAGTTAATTTATCTTAAATTAATAACCCATGTGTATGAAAAGTGGAAAATTTTTTATATGTAACCATTTTTCCTTAATATAAAACATTTTATAATAAATCATGATTTTATTTCACAAAAAAATATTCTCCACTATCAATATGACTTATTCTATTCTCTTATCCATCCATAACCTCGATTAAAAAATCAAATAAAAACATAGGGTGATAATAACAGGCTCAGTATTGTTCATAAAAATTAATAAATAATTCATTATTCCATGAATATGTATAAAAAATTTCCTTTTTAAAATTAAAATTTGGTCTCAAAATAAGAATTTTTTTACCCAACAAATCACCTTCTCTACAAAAATATTTCTATAAACCCTTTCTTGAAATATCTTAATGGAAAAATAAACTTTATAATTGTTTATTTGAAATCAGGAAAACTCATAAGAACTTTTTCACAACATTATATATACCGACCTTATAGAGTAGCATATTATTTCCTTTAAATATAAGCTGATTAGGATACCCCATGAATATAACATAGTTTAAAGAATACCCATATAAATCTTAAATTATTCATATAGGTTAATTTTTTGAAACATTTTACAATCATAATTAAACATGAAGAAACCATCACCGCTATAAATAATTTAACCCTATTGGTAAAACATGGAATTTCCCTCACAATTACACATTGAGTAATGAGTGATGTTTCCCTATAAATAACCTTTATGACCAACATCCCAAAAAACATACTAATTTATTTTTAGGTATAACATAGAACCCCCATAAATTTTTTAACAATGAAACCAAAAATTATAATAAATACTATAAACTATAAAACAATCATAAAACATGAATGCTTGTATCATGAAAACATTTTTTGAGGAGAATCAGTTATTTAAAAAAGCATTACACATACAAAAGAAAAAACAATAACTGAAAATAACAGTGTATTATTATAATGGAAGCTCCAAAAATATATTATTCACAAAGGTATGAAAATACTCTCATTTTTTGTAATTTAAAAACCCATTCCATAAATAATTTGTTTCAGAAAAGTAACAAAGCACCTCATTTGGGTAATGAAAAAAAGATTCCATTAATTTTTTTTTGTAAAACATCAATCATGGTTAAAATTGAATTTACACAGTCATTTATGAATATACAAAAATATATTTAAATTATTTTTATAAAAAATAGAACATATAATGAAGAAATAATGTGTTTTTAAGAAAACAATAAAAATTATTTTTAAAAGAAAGTCACGTACCTAGAGTCTGACTCGTCATGTGCAATCATTATCATAAAAAATAATAAACATAGGTTAATTATTTACATTCCTAATAACATAATTCATTTTTATTATTAATTTTATTTTATATCTTACCATTATATAATTAATTAATTTATTAAATAAATTTACATTAGATTTTTTAACAATATTTGATTCTTAAGTCCAGAATGGAATCGGTAAGACGGTTATGGTAAAAAAGGTTAATATGGAATTATATCCGAAATCATAATCAATAAATAATTAAAAATTGTATACATAAATTAATCTTTTTAATCCATCCACTAAATATGGTTTTTAGGAAATTAAATATTTTACAATCATCGAGAGGGTTGACCATACATATGCATTAGTACTGTTTTCATTTTTGAATGGTCATTATGAAAATAAGGTAAGTAAAATATTATCATTATAGAACTATCATAAAATCTTAAATATCATATTAATTCTTAAAATATACTTAATTATATATATATATATATATATATCATCCATGTTATGTGGTGATGAAAAATTAATTGCATCGCTTTGTAGAGGTGGTAATCCACACATACGCAGAATCAACATTTTCATTTTCCAGTGAATGGGAAAAAAAGTAGGTAAATGATATATTTTCTTTTCATAATGATAAATATGTCATTAATATTATATATAAACATTAAATACATCATTATAACTTATCTTGAGATATAGTGATGGAAAAAAATTACATTGCTCCTGAGGATATAGTTTTCCATACATATGAATGACAATATTATTTCCCAATTGATTGAAGAGTCAATGGATATAGGTAGTAAAATTAACATAAAAACTAAAATATATTTTATATTTACATTTTATAATTTCGTAATTTTATAAGAATATTTTAAGGATTTTTAGGAATAAACAAAACTAATTGAAGTGAATAAAAACTATACATATTCTTCAAAAAACCTACTTCTCTTAACAGTTTACTAAAACTATTGTTTGTAATAGGCCTAAAATAACAACTCTACAATGAGTCGAGGGATTATAGTGATGGTTTTTAAAGGAATTTTCTTAAAAGAATTTGTAAGGATAGGTAATGGATTGACCTGAAGAGGTTCCCTTTTATAAGATAGATGACGAGCACTCTTGAAAGATCTAAAAATATTAAATTAATACAAATTAATATATAATTAAAAATGAATTAAAACTGATATATTTATAATATAAGATGGTTATGGGTTTAAATATAATTATATAATTTAATTTATATTAGTATTTACTATGTTTTTAGTCTCATTGTTGGATTTTAACCCCTTGTTAACTCTTTTTAAATTTACCATGAAAACAATTATTTTTACTCTTTGATGGACAATATAGTTACTATAAATTTAAAAAGGGGATATTAATGGACCATTTATAGAAATTTTAACCATATTAAAATAAATTGACCGAATATATGATTTTTTGTAAATTTATATCACTTATTTAACTATTATTTATTACAAAATTTTATAATTATCAATTTTTAAAACAATTCAGGACTTTGACATTAATAATATAATGATGATACTTATAATTTAAAACAATGGTTTTAACACATACCTACCATTTCATGTTAATATATAAAATTATTATATATGAATAATTGTCACAAATTATATATTTTAAATATTTTTAATAAAATTAATTAGAAATTTCTAGTATTTGAATAATTATTGCATTAGTGTTGTTCAATAATTTATTGTATTAATTTATTCACCAAATATTTAAAAATAAATTCCACTTGTAAATATAATTAATTTTTATTTCATAATACTATTTACATTCAATCATATCCCCTAGATTATCCCATATTAAAAATATTATAGTTATTAGTAACCAGAGTGTAACATGTTTTATTTTCATAATATAAAATACTATAAATATCATAATCTCATAAAAACATCCAAAAAAATCAATATATATGAATATTTTATGTATATAGTTTAACTGGAATTATAAAATAAATTTATTTCATGTTTTAGTGTAATTTTATAATCCTTATCATTTTAATTTTTTCCTAAATTATCCTATTTAACCATACCATGGTAAAAAATTAAATTTTATTAGTATTCATAATATTCGTAATTAAAAGGGTCTATATAAAAAATTTGGACACATATATTCTGAATATAAAATCCAATTTTTATATTTTGAAAAACTTTTTATGAAGAATTTAATTTAAAATATGTCTCGCACTAAGTTACGAGAAATCATTTTCTTGAAATTTTTTTTAAGCGCATAAATGTACTTATACAAAAAAATGGAATTAGGATGATTTAAAATAAATGAATTTCATTATATATAACTACATATTAATTAAATTCTTTGATATTAAATTCAAATCATAAATGTAATTTTAATATAAAAAAATTGAATGTTTCATTAAATTTCAATTTTCACTATTCACAAAAAAAATTATTATTTTTAAATATTATTAAAAAGTCATTCAAAGATAATTTTTACCTTATGAATTTAAAAATGAATTTTATTTTTACAAATTCATATCTAAATTTTTGAAATCATTATTTAAATTAATATAATATAATTCATAAAAATTACATATTTCAACAAAACTAGTGTAGTAACATTCTCTACCCCCCTTTGGGAAATTACATCCTAGTAATTTTATTCAATTGTAAAATGGGTGGGGATATCATTACCTTATATAATTTTCAGACTCTCATGTTTATTATTCAAAATATGACTTTTTCAAAGAACCGTAACATTGAGAATTACCATGTTATGCAATACTTCCTCTCTAGGGTCAAGAATCAGAACTGGATGTTCCTCAAAATAAAAATTGTCTTCAAATTAATCTTCCACTTCACTCAAAATATAACATTAATTTGTCTCATTATATAATTAAAAAACTTAAAAACATTATGTACATTTTATTACCATCAATGGATGTGTAATAGGTATGAAAATGATCCAAATTTTTCCAAGATTTCATATACTCGAAAAAAATAATGAACTTTGTATACCGTTTTTACCAAAATGCATGATCTTTTTTCAAGGAGTTACTTCATGAGAAAGATGATTTCCTACCTTGAATAAAAGATCATTCCTCCTATTGTCATCATAAATATTCTTCCTCTTCTGAATTTTCTTCATATATTGTTTAATCATCATTACTATCTCATCCATTTCCTCTAACAACTCATGTACCATCACCTTCATTCCACCTAATTCATTCCTTGTTTTAGACTTCTACATCACTTTCTGTATAATGCCTCAAAAGGTTGAATCTATATACTGGTATGAAAACTATTATTATAATAAAACTTAACTAAATAAAGATAATTATCCCAAATTCCCTAATAATCCATTGAATTATCACTAATCATGTCTTCAAATGACTTAATTACATGCTCATATTTTTCATCATATTGTTGATGAAAAGCCATACTAAAATTTAATTCAGTTCCCAAAAAAATTAGTATTACATTCCAAAAACATTAAGTAAACCTTGTATCACTATGATATATAATAGATATAGGAACTCCATGTTACCAGACTATTTAATTAATTTATATTTGACCAAGCTGTTTTAAATAAACAGTATCTCGAATGAGAAAAATGTGAAGATTTAGTTAATTGATTCAAAATAACACAAAACGCATTATTAAACCGAGATTACATTTTTAAACTGAGTAAGAAATCCATGTATATATTTTCCCAGTTATACTCTGGTATATATAATGGCTGAAGCACTCCATTTAGAAATTTTTATCCTGATTTAACCTATTTACAAGTCAAATATTTGATGGTAAATTCAGCAATATCTCTTTTTTATTCCTAACTAGCAGTAAAATTCATGAGTTCTTTGTATATATTAGATAAATACTAATAATCTTTCTAGAAAATAAATTCATAATCTCTTCAAACTATCTTAGATTGGTAAATATAAATTCAATCCATACCTTTAATAACACCAAACAGTACAAGGGGAAGACAACTAGGTTTGCAGGTAATGGAATTCTATACACAATGATAGAAAAGTTCTTATAATTTTTTTACCTTAACAATTCCCCATGTGTTTTTACCACATGTTATGGATTCATTTTTTAGGTGAAATTTCCAATTCAGTGGAAACATTCTAAAAAAATTAATAAATCTATAGATATCAAATCAAGAAATACATCAGAATAATATGAATAAATAGGAAATGTACATATGATAATTGATTGGATGGCCCAAAATCTTTTGAATTAGTTGTAAAGGATTTCACAATACCCTTGTGCTTATAGTCTAGTTTCACCCCTTAATTTGGGTCCTTCTTTGGGAATGTATGTGCATAATACCCCATATCTCCTCAATTAAAAATATTAATGTGTACTTACCAAAATTTACCTTACCAATACCAAGATCATTCTCACTATAATATAAAGAAACAGTATCAAATATTCCACAATGGAAGAACTTCTCATATTTGAAAGACATTACCCAGTGTGATTTTCACCACAAATGTCACAAAATAGAGACATTATTTTCTTAGAATCATATTAATTCGATTGATTGTTACCTGTTTCCTAACATCTGGTTGTTTTCTTTTTCTTGTTTTAATAAAATACATGATCATCATCAAACCCCATTTCAACCCTCTAAGAACATTTAAAATGTTTATCATAAATTTTGAATTCACTAGAATCCAATGCCCTTTTTTATCTCGGCATCAAGGTTTAGTAAAAATGTTTGATTTTCCTATCAATATCTCGAATAAATTATTTGCGTACCTTTCTAATTTGGTGAATTATTATTCATATGTAGCCACTTAATCTTACTCATCTGTTTTAATTCCATTAATTTCTATTTTATTTAGAGTCATCCATCCTTTGGAAAATATTTATCATGGAAATGGTTTTTAATTCAAAACATTCCAAATCATAAATATGTTCTATTTCCAAAACATTCTTGACCTTAACCACCACTACTTAGATTCTCTATTAGAATGATAAATCTAAAAACTATCATTTTGATAAACTATACACGCCATAACATCGAATGACTTTATTAAGTATTTAATCAACAACTCAGCTACAATTTCATCATTATATCCACTATATATTGGATTGTATTTCCTTATAAAATTTCCCATTAACATCATTTTTCTCTAGGGAAGATCTGGATGATCTCGAGAATGAATTCCACTCATATTTATAGCATGATTCAACTGGTCCATTACTATCACAAACTGTTTAGTTAGAGTTCCTACAATTCCATCATAGTGGTTTAGAAGAATATCATCTTCTTGATACCATCCTACGTCATCTTTCCTCTCCCCTCTATGGAAAACAATTCTAATCATAGAAAAATTTAATGGTACTCTATTAACATTATCCAAACCACTAATGTTATCTAAACTATTTTCTGATACCAAATGTAAGGAATTAGCCTTATGTGTCACATAATACAATATAATTATACTTTAATTAAAATTATTTCATTCCAATAGATCTTTTAGGTTTATAGTTTGAGTGGGATAGTTTAGTACACATACATAAAAACCAATACATATATATAACCAACATTTCTAAATTAGTATCCATTTTTCCCACAATATAAAACTTTTTAAAATAAAACATTATTTGTTTTAATTAAAAATCATCACAACATTCAACTTGACTTCTTCTTCTCACTTAACCATCCTTAAACCCCATTAAAAATAATTAAAATGTGGGGTGAGCATAAAAACCTCAGTATGGGACATAAAATTAAATAATGAAACCATCATTCCAAGAATATGATTACAAAATAAAAGTTTTGTGCTACTCAATGTGGACATCAGAATTACCCTTTCTCAACCACTTGGAGAACACACATTTACATCATTTATTATTTCTATATTTGCACAAATACTATATTTCAATACACATACGTAATAGGAATATTTTATTCAATACCCAAGAAATGTGATGGAGAAATAACATGCGATGATGAGTATACCTGAAGATGAAGTGATTACATTTTTTTGAATTAATTACATTACATTTATTGTTCATTTTAATTATTTCATGAAATGTGAATATAATATCCTACTATATGATCATTAACCTCTATTAATTTGGTGATGCTGGGAAGTTACCTTTTTTCACACTTTACATTGGGATTTCTCTGTGTCTTTTAGCCTTTTCACTGTATGGAAGAAGATTAAAACATCATTACGCTATTATTTAATTAGAGAACCTTACACAAAAAAGTAATGCAGTTTTATTTCCATACTATTAATTTTATAATATTAAATTAAATTGTATTAATTGATTTAAAAATATAAAATAAAGGTATATATTGAATTCTAATGATCCAACTTTCAATTAATATATATATCTAGTATAATCATCACCCAATTCATATTTTTCTTTACTTTCTCCATAAAATCATCTTGATGATGATAAAACATGAGAAATAAATCATTTCCTGTGGTTATATTGAAATATATCATTATTATTTGATGATTTCATTATAATGTAATTGTCAAATTATCCATCCATGATTCTCCTATAAGAATCTTTTACATCCTCCCTTCACGAGGTAGCTGAACGGGTATTCGGGACTCCAACACCTGGAATTTTCAATTTCATAGTACTCTATTTAAGCACATGTACTACTCTTGGAAACACAATATGGTGAGAAAATTTTCCATTTTTTAATATAAATAATAGTGTTCTAGTGGAATTACATGTCATTTTTAAAAATATATTTTTTAGCAAATAAGAACTTTTATCTTGAATATGATTACATATTACTAATTAAATCATGAAGTGCCTCCAACTATTTTATCGTGCTATATTAACCATCACTAAAATAATAAAAACAATAAGTATCTAGAGTATTTATTTGATATTATCATAGAAACATGTCCTCATAGTCCATGTTATGGATATACCACTACTCAAAGAGTTTTAAAAAAGGCGTCAGACAGACCAATCGTATTGACTTGTGACTCCTTGAACTGCTGGGTAAATATGTAACTTCTTGATATCATGAATATAATTTACTCAATTATTTTCCTCAAAATATGTGATGAAATATTTATTTATCTTAACCCATCACTCTAATAATAACATCATAGTAATAGGAGGCACCCTCAACTAGGGTTATTGAGCGCCGTGTACATACAATTTTGTTCAAATTCGAATGATGAAAATTTTTTGAGACATAATATTTATTTGAGGGTTTTATGTATCATATTTATTGATGAATTAATTTATTTTCTATCTAATATGCCTACACTATGTGGTCACACTCACAACATACTATACAGTAAATTGAAAAACATTCCTCCCGTCTAACATTTATTTCATCTATAAATTTTATTCATTATTTTATGTAATCTTGTAAACTTCATTAACTTGATGAAAAAATAAACAATGCCTAAATCAAATAGATGGAGTGAAATATATTCATAATTTGATATTTGATGATCTATTTATTCTTAATTGATCAACCATGTCCCTATGGGTAATGTACATGATTTGTCTCTAACTCATCTCACAGCTCGAACCCTAGACCAAAGTAAAACCACATCATCTAGAATATCATCTCATCTCAACATGGTCCATATCTTAAAAAATTATTTACCATTATCTCTATAACAATAAAATACTTATACGTAGGAGATTATATATATGTATATAATAGTTTGTTTCTAAGATACTTTTCCACCCAAAAAAACTCTTAAATTGGTATCAGGCCTCAGATGTGGTTACGCAAATCAGGCAATACCAGGACTAAAAAATAACCTACTTCAAATGTGGGTCTTCCGATCTACCAGAGGCCTAGAAAGTAAGCCACTCGAATGGAAGAATTAATAAGGTCAGTGATGATAGGAGAGGAGATCGACGCTTAAGGGAGGCCTTGAGCGGAGGGAAAGGGTGGGGTGGGCTCTAGATGAAGAAGAAAATTCCCATGTGAGACATTTTTTTATTAAAAAAATATTATTATTATTTTATTTCTATCACAATTTTGTAGTCGACCAAAAAAGATTTTTTTGAGCATTTGAATACATCCCCCTTTCCTATTTTTTTTATTTTTAAATTATAGTATGGACCTCTGAGTCTAACTAACCGGCCCCTTTGGGTTTTAATAAAATCTTTAATCACCCAATTTTGTGGCCTTTGACACCCTTAACCCCTTGTTTACATTGTTTTTAAAAAACAATTCCCAGATAATTAAATGTTTTTTTATAAAAAAATCAATGCATGTGGAATTCTGATCACTATTAGGAATGGTTCAGACCACAAGAATCTGGCATGTAATTGATGTTTATCAGAAATTACCTATTGTGATGCCTTTGGTTACAAAAACATATATATAAATATACATTTTAATTAATTGAAAACGAGAAAAAAATACATTTTCAATCTGATTTCTAACACTGGAAAGATGCAACTTCACCATCTGATGTCATATTAATTCAATGTGTTGCACAAGAATGACTCCCTATTCAAAATACATGAAAATTTAATTTTTTCTTCTTATCATTTTTATGCATTTATATGATACCAATACATACTATTGGGGTGTGTAGCGGAAGCTGATGGACCAGAGATTTAAACATTTCCACCAAAAAACGAGGTAACTACATCATCGTTAATGAATCACAACCCAATTAAAGGCTCAGGGATCCCACATTATAAATTATAAGCCTGAAAATAAAATTAAAAATTACAACTTTCAATTTTAATCTTCTCTCGAAATCTTGTCATTTAAAGTGATCATTTCTTATATTAATCGAAGTGGATTCCCTCTATATTATCCATAAGTGATGTGAATGTATAAATGAGGTTCGAACATAGAAGTTTTGGTCATCGCTCGGAAATGTGATGACGCCTTCAATGAAACAACAATCACCACTATATCGTTGCAACAATCCATGAAGAAAAAATATGGTCATGCACTTGGATCAAAATATTTTCTATATAAGAATTAGTATAGAAGAGAGAGAGACTCTCATAGAATGAGAAGTGAATAGTTAATCATGTGAAGGACAAATCCACTTTTTACAATGCAATTCTAAAATACCGGAGAAAGGCTCCCAAACCCCTAGTAATTTCTTACCCACTAAATAAACTATAAAAAAAATTTCATGTCTAATTTAATGAGTTATAAATATCATTTATATTTTTAATCACTTAATTGTAATATAATAAATATATTACATTATAAAAAACAAGTCATTATCATGAATCCGTATTTTCGCAAATTTTATAAAAAATGATTATTAAAATAACATTTATTAATATAATATTTTTACATATAATTATATTTATACACAATTTTTTAATAAATAAATTAAATGAAAACAATTCTAAACATTAATAATATGAATTTATTTATTCCTTAGTGATTGTAGTCTTGGACATCCCTCGATCACCTATGGTGGGGCCCAACATGTCCTAAACTCAAATCTATCATAGTAGGCCAAAATTTTGAAAATGATAGTGTGTGACCATATAATAACTTATCTAGATAATAGTGAATATTATTCAAATATTAGGTGCATTGTACAAAAACTCATCACGGCCGCTGAATTTATAAGATATAGTCATAGTAATGATAATCTTCATACGAACACATTCCATGAAATATGATCTCTTTGTCTCTTGATATCTCATAAATCAATATGAAAAATGCATGTCATCATCATTTATTTAATTATAATTATTTGATCTTACTGTATGTACATACCTTCTTCTACAACGACCATGTATTTTGTGAAGATACTATCATCCTGGTCAACTTGGCCCATAAAATCACTTCCTTTTTGGAAGTGAAAAATTGTTTCTTGATTATTCAATAAATTCCATACTACCAATGAAATGCCCAACACATGGGACCTCTCACTAACTTCGATGCCATTGTTTTTTCCTTTCATAAATATATGCGATAAAATAGTATGCATTGATAATAATATGAGTTTTGAAGAACATCACATGTGTTTTTAGATGGAATAACCAATTACACCCCAAACATGTTGTGTTCCTATTGGTGGGTCAGTCCTCATCATCTCATATATTCAAGACCACCAAGTGAAACATTCATGTGAATAAGTTTCAATTATTATGATCCCCCATTAGCAGATAGTTATACAACCTCCATTTCTAATCATTACGATATATTTAGACCAAATAAAATCTTTTTAAGATTAATGTCATTGTATCGTGAGGTTCACATTATAGCATGGGAACTTCTATAACCATTTCAGATGAAAACTAATCTATTTAAATTACTTTGTAAATAGTGGATGTAGTAATTTCAATACAATTATAGTATGTGTAAATCAGGCATAACTCATTTTATTCATGATATGGTAATAAAAAAATTAATGATAATGTTTGGTCTAAGAAACCCACTTTTACAACAATGTAAGTATATCATAAGAATAAAGGAATGAGAACATGAATATGACATTTGAAATTAAAACACAACAATTCATATAAACATGCGTTTTGGAATGAATCACGAAAATTCATAAGACATGAATCATAAAGGAATAAAATAACATGATCATGAGATAATAATAGTAGTGTTAGATCATGTCATAAAATAGTCGAATAAAGCGTGGCACAATCAAATTAATAGAAATCATCTATCATGGATGTCTTGCAAGACATTCATAAAATAATTGTCTTAGGATAACAACCTATGTACCACTTTTGGTCTTAGTATAACCTCCCATTATATGATATCTGTTTATTGGATAACCTCATGTGTACCCACTTAAGGGCTTGAGATAATATCTCGTGTAACCTATTTTGGGATTGAGATCACCTACCGTATTCCCACTTTTGGGATTCAGATAAGCTCTTGTGTACCCATTGAGCTCTTAAAACATTAATATTCAACAAATTAATCGGTGTTGTATAATGGAACCACCCATCACATAATCATAATCCATTTATATATGTTCTAAAAGATGATGAAAACATTTATCATTACATAAAAACTTTTCCCATGGTAATGAAATTGTGTTTCATCAATATTTAATCATCATAGTCAAAAAACCATATAGAAAAACAATAAATATAGAAGAAAGATCATATTCATAGTAAATGAAAATAAATTTAAAAGGATTATTTTATAGATGAAAATGCATTTATAAGATCATGATAAGATTTCTTCAGTAAAATGCCATTTTCATTATGAAATATCCTATTTAAAATATAAAAATACCAAAAATATTAAGGAAATATATTTCATTGAAATTAACCATAGAATCTTGTAAAGGAATAATAAAAAAATGGGATGTCTTGAAGGTATGAAAATTCATTCATGTGGTGTATTCTAAAATAATGATTCCTTCCACATTTTTAGTAAAAGATTCAATCATACATAATTTAGAAAATGATAATATGATTCCCTTTAAAAACAATTATAGAAAAAAACATGAGTAAAAATTACATTAATAAATAATTTTAGAATTTCTAAAACAATATAGAAATAATTTTTGAGAAAATATAGACTTGGAAGAAAACATTCAAAACTGAAGAGAGAAATAGTAATTTTCCTTTAACACATTTATTTGGTATCTTCAGTACATAAAGAGTAAAAATAAATAAAAAAATGTAATATCTAAAAATAAATATTGAAGAATATAATATATAAGATTTTGGGGAGATATATTATCTAATTTCATCATCATATATTTCAAAATAAACAATCCTCGTAAACATGATATGGTAACAAAATTCCTTTACTACTTTTATAAATTTTGATTCATATGTCCCTTGAAAGAAATAAATTCAAATAAAACGTTAAATTCCATGAACACAATTTTATTCCAGGTACAACATATAAATAGGTCTATATATACACCTTATAACATAAGATGGGTGTATAATATAATATATGTCCCAAATAAGAAAACATTATACGATAAACCCTAACCACTATGGTTACCATGGATTCGAATCTCCATTGATGAAATAAATTTTATATCAAATTTATATATAATGAATTAATAAGGATACATGATATAAAATTTCATAAGGTATTTATATACACCTCATAAACAGAAATAGGTGTATCACATCAAATATTTCTCAATGGAACTAAATTTTCATGAAGAACCCTTCCATGAAGTCGACATTAATTCATATGATCTCTAAACTATTTTATAAAAAATTTAATTTTTTATAATTTAATAATAAAACAATATTAATGCCTATAATTCCATTAAAATTTTACTTTAAATATCTTATCACCTGTTCATTAACAATATTTCATTATCATCATCATTTTGGGTGTATAGTGCATAGATTTTCATTTATTCTTTGGTTTAAAAGTTGTGATCCTTGTACTTTGGTGATGATTCTGTCATATCCATAATTCAGATAATGATATAAATATGATAAATATTTATTTTATAAATATTTATAACAATTCATATATATAATTAATGAAAAATATATTTCACAACTATGTGAAGATTATAGTTTATACATATACACAGGTGATGTTTCCATTTATCGATTAATGTAATTAAATAAAATAAAAAAATAATACAATGTAAAAACAATTACTATATTATATATATATATATAAATCAATAATATTAACCAAACATTAAATAATGTTATGGAATATGAATTGAATCAGAACATGGATGTTGTACTCCCCGTGTATGCATGGTTGATACATTCATCTCACATTTAATGGATTAAGTGAGAAAAATGGTTGTTTCATAGTCATAATAACATATTAGTATATATATGATAGATGATTCATAATATTAATATAAGTAAAACAAGTTTATAGTATGTATATGAAGAAATAAAAATGGAAGATACCAGTTATTGTTTATTCCTCTTCTTTTACATATCTCATTTGGTTTACACCGCAAGCCTTGAAACATTAGACATAGGAGAAGAGTAGATTCTCTAGGAATAAAGAAAGGAATTTATACAGGTTTTAAATCATGTATAGTTTTATATAAAGGGTTAAAATGGTATAAATAAGGGATGATAATATTTTCCAATTTATATGCAAGGGGAGAGAGGCACATGTAATTTCAGAAAACACATCAATAATATAAGCTCACTATCATGTGCATGTGGTTTGAAGTTGTCAAGAATTAATATATTGTATAAGATATGGTTGATATACCTTTATCCAATAAGAATTATACATGTATTTGTTACATTACATACCTTATCTATTGGGTTACCCCCATATAAACCTGTTTTGAACTTAACCATGGTAAACAAATTTTACAGTTTTTTTATTCACTATGGCCTAAAAATAGGTTGACACTAATAAGTTATATTAATTATTATGATTAAAAATATAAAATAAATTTTACAAAAATATATTTCAATATGTTTCTGAAATTAAAATCTAATAAATGCATAAAACTATAAATAAAACTCTTTTTATAATAATTCATTAATTAAACATAGAACTGAATTTACTTTCATTATATACCATGTAAAAACAATCCAATGAATTTTAATGTTTTTGTTACATAATCCATACATTTCATTAAAAAAATTAAACAATAGATATTAATTTAATTCATTAAGTTAAAAACCAAGTGCGCACTTAGAAACATTGTTTTTTTGGAAATATGCATTTTTATGACAAAAAAATGTTATACCAATATTAAAATTAATTATAATTACTATGTAAATTTTTATATTATTTCTAATTAAAGGATAATTATTTTACATTATGATGAAATTCAAAACATAATGGTACTTTTACTTAGAATTAAATGAATGTTATTTCTTAAATTTCTATATATTACTGTTTATAGAAAAGTAATTTTTTTTGAGAAATCCTAAATATTCAACCTAAGATAATATTTAAATTATTATTTCAAAAAAAATTATTACTTCAAATATATATTTTTAAAATGGTATATATTAATTATAATTTTCCTTCTCAAAATGTACTAAAAATAAATTTTAATGAAATCACACTTTTAAAGCAAAAAACAACTTTACAAAAAATTGAGAACAAATTTATTATTAATAAATGAATCAACTATCATTATATAAATTATTTATAATTTTTGTTCCTAATGTGTTCATTTATATTCATACATTCCAATTTAATTGATAGTTTAAAACTATCAAATTTAAATAATGTTGTATTTATGTATAATGTATTTCACTTAAAGTTAGGAGTTTCATGTTATGTAATATATTTATATTATTAATCTTTTAAACTATATTTTTGGTATGTTAGAATCCCCGTTATATAAATTACATCCTCACAATTTTTATCTTAGTAATCATGGGTTTAATATTTGAAATTTACTTTTCTTAAAACCCGCATTTTACAACTAAATAATAAAAATACCATTGAATGGGAAAGTTGAAACATAATAGTTATCTTAAATAAAACAACATTGGGTTCCTAGATAATGTGAACATTAGAAGGAAGTGAAAACATTAACATGGAAGAGAATGATAATGACCAAATATTAATATAGAGTGGTAGTCAAATAATCTTAATAATGGTAATAACCAAAAAATATAAATTAGTAAGGGTTACAATTTTCATAACTTTTTTAGAAATAAGTGAATAATGGAATAATTTCTAATTTTAAAGGTCCTTTTTCCAAGAATTGTAAAATTATCTTACAATAAATATGGATAACATGAGAAAATATACTTACATAATTTCATCCCTTAGTTATTCATTGATAAATTTCCACTTCTATCTCATCTCTTAAAACACAAAATGAATATATAAGACAATTTTTTAATACCTAATGTGCTCAAATTAACTTTTATTGTATTATAAGAACCATAAAAATTAAAATTCATTCATTTTATATATAGATATTTTATAAAACTATGAGGTTAATTACAAGTTATCTAATATGAATAATTCATCATATAATATTATAATACGTTATTCTCTAAAAAATAAAAAATAACTCATAATGTACATTTTAAAACATTCCATAAATAGTTTACCTTAAAACTCATTGAAAATATAAATGACAAAATTCAAAACCCAAAAAAAAATGAATGATTTCATCAAATATTTTTTCTCGTAATCATATTTCTCATTTCTTCCAAAACCACATAAAGTGGACTTAATTTTACATTCCAAACACATGAATACCTTGATCATTTATTCTCATAAAATAATGAAATAACCTGAATAACCACAAAACTTTAATGAAAACATTTATGAATAAAAAATTCAATCCATCTTTATTACTAAAAGATAATTATATATTATCCTATATATTAAATTAGTTTAAAAGTGTAATAAAATTAATTATGGATAACATAAATCAATTTTTCTATAAATCACTAATTAATTTTAACACCATCAATATTATTCAATTTAAATTTTTAATGTCAATTTTATAATTATCCCAAACAAACATTATTAACTAAATATTAAGCACATATCAAAGGTTATTTATAACCCATTCATCTATTTTCCAAAATAAAACACCTTTCCACTAAATCAATTTTATAGGATATCAATACCATTAAACATATTAATTAAAATATTCAATGAAAAACTCAATCTAAAAAATGTTAAATGGTTAGTAATCTCCATAAATTTTATAAAACACCATAATATATTTAATAAATCACTAATAATGCATAATTTATGTAAAATAGTAAATAAATACTTCAATTATTCCACATATTTCATAAACTGTTAACCAGGATTCGTTATCTTTTAATTTAATACTTCCATCCTATAATATAAAATATGATTAATTTATTATGATGTATCAACCTCAATAAAGCAATTCCTCTTAAATTTAACATATGAAATACTATTAAAAAATTCATACCTTTCATATTTCATTCTTAGTATCTTCATTATCAAAAGTTAAACCATTACTCATACAACATTCCTGATCATCTTCTCAATCTGTTCCCCTAGTGAATCAATTTTCACAATTCACATACATTCCAAATTCAAAAAATTACCCTTAACTGATATCTTAAGGAAACTATTATCCCCATCTATTGTGTTGACCAAAAATATCAGTTTTCATTCGAAATTACCCACTCTATGTCCTAATTTTTCACACCAAAAACATATTTTTATTCCCTCAAGATATTTTCCTAAATACTTATTCATACATCTCAACATTAAGGAAGTTGAATCTTTTTTAATTTATGATCTTCAGGTAACTATAATTTTCTCTCATTTGTTACATCCATAAAATTAATTTTTTTTGATCATATTTCATGATATCTTGATAGACATAGTCAAAATATTTCTCGTTACAAATCCCATTTCATGTTGGTTATCATGAATACAATCACTGCATCTTGTACTAAATTCATTAATAACACAATTTCTTCTTTCTCTAACCATTAACTAAAACAAAAAATCATATAATGAGAATCAATAATTTTAGTGAGTAATAATATAATCAATAAAAAATATTCCTAAGATAACTCATTCATTACCACTTTTTTTAATCAAAAAATACTTATATTTAACCTAGGTCATCACTGATCATAATCTATTTAAATAAATTGTAATTTATCATATATAAAATTTGAATTCTCCAAATCATATCCACAGGGAGTTTCAAACTTGATTTGTAATAAAAAAAATTCACCATTTACTAGAATGATGGTTGAGATATATCCTAACATCTCTTTTCGTGATTGTTTCTAATAGATAAATCTATGTCCAAACCACACCCACATGTATTTTCTATAAAGGGATGTATTTCTAGGTGAACCACATAATATATACATTACCATAACATTATGATGTAATCTTATATATAGGATAATCCGAAGGGTTCTCACTAATGATTCATCATCCTAGATTCCAAAAAACATGTTATGATACAAACTATGGTGACGTTATAATTATATACATAATATTAGAACATTTTATATAAATATTCATTAATTTTATTAGAATTAATTAAATGAAAATTGTCACGACCCACCCTCGGGGCCCGTGCCGTGACTACCCCAAGCCCGCCTTCCATAGGCCAGGGGCTGGCGACTAGCACCAAGGCGTAAAATCCCAGTAAAAAGGGAAGGCATTGCCTTAATAAAGTAACAACCACCACAGAGTCAGCAAGCGGAAAGTAACTACAAGTGCAGAAAAGTAAAGGGGGCCGGAATACAAGCCCAACTGAAAGTAAAGTACAACTCGAAAGGGAAAACAGCAACTGAAAGTACAAGCGGCTCCTGGGACGTCCTCCTCGATTCCTACCTGAAGGGTAGGTACAGATGGCACAGCTCCTGGATCGTCCACCACGGATCCTACCTGAAGGGTAGGTACAGATAGCTCACAACTCCTCGGGTCCAACTGTCCGCTCCGAGCACGTCCCGCTCAGTGGTCCTCCTCCGGGTACCGACCTACTCCGAAAGCCTCATCCACAGTCAGCGTTGTCCGTCGTCTGCAACCAACACAACGAAGTGCGGGCAAAGCCCGTGCAGGGGTGAGTATAAGCTACTCAGTAGGGACCCCGAGACCCCTGAAGGTCTCTCAAATCCACAAAGGATAAACCACGAAGAAAAGTAACAATCACGAAGTAACATCCAATATTGATTAGGTATATGCCCATACATATACCTATGTCACCAATTTCCGTTCGGCTCCAACACGAGCCCAAGAACAATCCAATCCACAAAGAAGAGTAAACAGTAAAATCCACATAGGATAACAGTACAAGTCCACACGGTTTATAACAAGTTTATGAAATCAACGGATAACTATTACCCAGGTATATGCCCATACATATACCTAAGTTATCAAGCGACCCATCTCAATCATGAGGAAACACAAAGATCAATGACTCAGCTCAAACCAGGATTTTCATTATCGAAACCGTAGCTGCTGAAGAGCCCCGTCTCTGAAGTGTGCAGTAGTCCTGTCACGACTCCGAGGTACTGCTCACTAACCTATGACTGCTGAGGTACTCCTCCTGTCGAGTACTGCGGGTCTGCTGCCAACTACTGGGCGCTCCGTCCGCTGAGGGTCTGCTGCCAACTACTGGGCGCTCACCCAAATAGCCTACTGAGGTACTCCTCTGACGAGTACCGCGGGTTTGCTGCCAACTACCAGGCGCTCCATCCGCCGTGGGTCTGCTGCCAACTACTGGGCGCTCCGTCCACTGGGCTAGTCGACTCACTCCAAGTCGAGTCGGTCAAGCAGTCGTCAGGTCTCAGTCATCTACACGGTCTCCGTACTCCGCACGTACGTCTCCACCGTCGCGGGTCTGTCGCTACAACCAAGCGCACACACTCCGTAGAGTATCGCGGGTCCACCGCTACAACCAAGCGCACACACTCCGTAGAGTATCGCGGGTCCGCCGCTACAACCAAGCGCTCCACCGCCAAGGGTCTGCTGCTGCATCCAAGCGCACCACCACTGTCAAGTACCACGGGTCCGCCGCTACCCCCAAGCGCTCCACCACCCAAGATCAACAGAAGATTCAGCTCACACAGGTTCGGTAGCACTGTTCCACGTAGGATCGCTGAGTGTTGTAGTCGTTGTCGTCGAATCCACATAGGATCTCTGTACTGTCGTCGTCGCAGTCACAGTAGCAGTAGTAGTAGTCGTCACAGTAACAGTCGCAGCCAGCACTAGGGTTCCCGCACACAGTAAGCTCGTTCGGAGGATCCGCTCCACGAGCCGAGAGGCTGTTACATCAACTGTCACAAAGACCAGAGTTGATGTATCCAAAAGTTCCGTATCGTCAACAGGAACTCAACGCAACAGACGGCGCGTCGATCGGACGTCCGGTCTGAGAGTTATTGGCATTTTCGTTCCCGGGGCCCGGTTGGTTTTTAAGGCAAAACCAACCCGACCGTACTCCACCTGCATCCAAACCTCGGGCGGAGTATGCCAAAAGATCCGTCTCACTTAGAGGATTCCATCAAAGTCGACGGCACGTCAATCGGACGTCCGGAACTCAAGATATGAGTGTTTCCGCTCCGAGGGCCCGGTTGGTTTCGTGAACGAACCAACCCGGCCGTACTCTACCTGTGTCCAAACCTCGGGCGGAGTATGCCAAAAGATCCGTCTCACTAAGAGGAACACAACGCGACTGACGGCGCGTCAATCGGACGTTCGTAGCTCAAGATATGAGCGTTTCCGCTCCGAAGGCCCGGTTGGTTTCGTGAACGAACCAACCCGGCCGAACTCAAAGTAACCCGAAACCTTGAGTACGATATACCGAAACGACCATCTCGATCCAAGGATCGTGTTGCCGCTGACGGTTCGTCGATCGGAGGGCCGAGGCTCATGTTATGGGCCAAAAACCAATTCTGGTTCGAAACGGGGGGGTCCGGGTCCGGGCCGACCCGGCCCGACCCCCCCCCCCCCCCCCCCCCCGGGGCGGCGGCGGCGTGGCGGCGCGGCGGGCTGCGGAGGCCTGGCGCCGCGAGGTGCCGCGGCGGCTCGGGGTGCCGCGAGGGGCCGCACACGGTCGGCACGCGGGGGGCAAGCCCCGCTGTTTTGGGAAGCGGCGCGGCCTTAGTGCCGCGCCTTTGCAACAAACGGCCCCCACGTGGGGGCCGGTTTAATTAAAGGAACCGGGGGGCTGTTGCACCCCTTTCATGGAACCGCCCCCCTCTTAAAGAGGGGGGTTTTACAGGCTGGCCGGGGGATTAATTCCCCCGGTTTAATGCCTTCCGGCCGGCCAGCTGGCCGGCCGGTTTTCTCCAACGGGACCGGAAATTCCGGTCCCCCCTTCGGCTTCCGACGCCGGCGGCCCGGCCGCCGGTCTTCTCTTCTGCCGCGGCCCAGAACCGGCCGTGGTCTCCTCGTCCCGCCGCGGCCCGGAACCGGCCGCGGCGTTCGTCATCCGGCGCGGTGCGACGGCACCGCGCCCCTTCGCCGTGCCTTGATTCCATTCAACGCGGCGCGACGGCGTCGTGTTCTTGAAGATTCTTCCTTGGCGTAGCGCGACAGCGCCGCGTAAAATAAATGCACGATCATCCGCGTGGTGCGACGGCACCACGCCACTTGCTTCCACCCGCAAGATTAAACAAGAACGATGGGGGGGGGTTCGGCCGTGTTCGTGCGGTCCGGCCCCCCTCACGTTAAAATAATAACGCAACTTAAAATAAAACAAGCCACACATTAGACTTGCTATTCATGATCAAGAATAAAATAAGGAAACCAAAAAGAAAACAACAACCCCTACCTCGAAGGAAGTTCGCGGAGCTCGTCAACGATCCGCGAAGGACGAGCGTCGCGGAGATCGGACATCACGGAGGTCGGTCGTCACGGAAGAAGACGTCGTCGGCATCACGGTAGACGGACGCGGGTTCGCCGCGAGAGTCACGTCGCGGAAAGTGCGTTGCGGCGTCGGACGTAGGTTCGCCGCGGAAAGCACGTCGCGGAGAGGATGCGTTGCGGCGTCGTGGAGGAAAACCAACGCGTTGCAGTCCGACGTCGTGGAAGAAGGACGCCGCGTTCTTCGTGAAGTTGAGTGTTCTTCGTGATGTTGAGCGTTCTTCGTGATCTTCGTCAGAGATGAAGAAGAAGAAGAAAATGCTCTCCACCTCTCAAGGAACAAAGGGACTAACCCAAAAAAAATAATAAATTAAGCTCATACTTAATTTATTAACACAACACCAACCTTTGAAATTCAAGAGTTTGAATTTCAAAACTTTAATTAAACTCACTTATTAATGACATAAGTTATAACCTAAGTTTACATCATTAATTGTGAGTTGGGGAGGGTTAGAGAATATGAAGGGGTGGGGTTCGTGTGGGCCCCACCACCCACTTAACCTCCCAAGGGAAGTTGGGTTGTCACCCAACTTCCACCCAAAGGATAAAAACACTTAAGGAAGATAAAAATAAAAATTGAAGTTAAATTTTTATTTTAACATTCACAATTTTATTTTTTACAACTCCCCTCGTGTAAACGAAACTTCGGGAAAGGTCTCCTTAAGCGAAAATCGGCGCTGCGAGTTCATCGGTGCCCTCGGATTTCAATTCCGAGCACCGGATCAAAAGTTAGGAATTCCCGCTCGTTCGTTCACTGAACGTACCCGAGCCAAACTTCGGAAATTAATTACGGGCACTCCGGGCCTCGGAATCAGGTGCCGTCAGAAACAGCGCTCTTGTAAAATTCCAAAGAAAATTAAGAAAAAATTTCCCTTGAATTTTACGGGTCTTTAAATTACTCCCACATCAGGGCTTTACGTCCCCGTAAAGCTTCAACTCACACTTAAGGGAAAACAAGGTAGTACTGAGTACGCAACTGAGCTTTACGCTCCCATATGCTCACCTGAAGATCTCGTGCTACCCGAGAAGCACCCCAGAGGAAGCAACCGTTCACGTAGATCCTGCTCCTGTCGATCCTCGATCTCTACTAGAACCTCTGTGCTTGTCGCCCTGTCATCGACGTCCAACTCCCCGGGGTCGATGACGTGTGAAGAAACATACACGTATCTCCACAGCTGAGACACGTGGTGGACATTATGCACCCGGTGCGACTGAGGTGGTAGGGTCAAGCGGTAAACCTCTTCGCCTACCCTGCTGAAGATCAAAAGGGTCCATCGAACTTCGGAGATAACATGCCGCCTCGGCCACATCTCCGAAACCTCATCGGGTTGAGACCGTATAAGAACGTGTTTGTCACCCTCGAATTCAAGAGGTTTCCCTTTTTAGGTTAGAACTGAAACTCAAAACTCCTGCTGCCACAAGGGTAGGGTTGACCAACTCAAGAGTGATCGGTCACACCCTCTTATGCCTGAGTTTAACATGTGCTACCCAGGGTTTCCTTTTCGCCGACCAAGGAAAACCCATTCTGACGTTTGCCTAAAACAGTCAACCGGGGTATGATTTGTGAATCATACCCAGATCAACGTCGTATGGCCTCTACGCTGCCACCAAGAGATTCCAACCGAAACTCTCGCCTCGAGGTCAAATCACACCGTCGGCGTAAGTGTGATTATCGAGTCTCCTCCCAAAGGTATCTCCAGACGTGAGGGTCAAGTCTACGGCTTACCCGGAACCTCTAGGTCTGGGACATGATTCGTGGAAGGGTAGAATGATTGGTTCCTATGTCTATAGATATGGCAGCTCGTAGTAGACATAATTCGTACCCCGAATCATTCTTAGAGCTCCTGGGTCACACTCCTTGACCGCAATGCAGCTACTCTCCTCCCCAGCCCTCCTGCTCCCTGAGCCTGGCGGGGACTACTAAGTCGGGTGATCGTAACATGTCGAAATGTACACCACCACATGCTGCTCTCCAAGCTCCGCTTCCACGTCTGCTACCCTGCAGATTCATCTGTCCTTAGCACTTCCTCCTCCTAAAATATTTTACACGCCCGAGTCTCTGAGACTGGCGCTAGTTTCCTGCCTTTCACTGCTAACGTTCACAACCACAAAGGTTCTCTCTAGCATCCTAGCATAGGTAGAAATGCATAGAGTAAAAGTAATGGTTCGGATTTCCTTTAGACACACTTCGCTCAGAAGTTCGAGTCTAAGGAACTGATCACAACGTAACCAACGAGTACTAAGATTGATTGGTAAGCCACGATGAGTGATCTGCTTCCAACATGTCGTACTGTCGAAGCTGTATTAGCTCCAGAAAACTCACAACCACCTCCTCAAGCCAGTCCTCAGCCGCCTACGAGTCAGGCTCACCTCGAAACTTGAGGGATATCTGGTGCTAAAACATATGTAAGGCACTAAGCCTGTGATTCTCTGCTACCGGTACCACCGGTAGTGTCTACTGACCAACAGGTAGTGACATAGCTGGCGCACTACCCGTAGGTACTATCCCAGGTATCGGTTCGCGTACCGAAGCCTCATTACTATAAGGACCAACCTCATGGTCACTCACTGGAAACAACAGGAGCTAAGATCATCATCCGCTCTACTAGTATCCAAGCTAGGCATAGAACTCTAGCAACCGCCTCCATCCAGTCCAATGCTGCCTGGGAAATCTGTCTCGCCTCGTATCCTCAGAGGCCTCTACTGCTGGAACTCGTGCATCGCGCTCTGCTAGCGTGCACCGTCAGCTAGTGGCATCTGCTGCCTAATGGGTGGTGGTGCTGCTGGTACACCACCCGAAGGTGCCAACACTGAAAAAGGGCCCTGCACCGGAGTCCCGCTGCTCGGTGGGCCATCATCGAGAACACTCTCGGAACTCCAGCTAACTATCTGCATGGTGACATCCTGAACAGTTGCGTCACGGTCAACGATTTATACCTGGTGAGCTGACCTGGTTTGAGCTGACTTTAAACCTTTTGGGAAACACACACGCAATCAATGTTTTCGTGCATTAAGTCGGAAATCAGAAGTCAGGGTCCTGGTGTCTGGATACGTCGGCCGCCGCACCAACACTGGACTCCCTGGACTGATAACCACACTCAATATGCTAAACATTATTGCTTCACATAGAAAAGATCAGAGTTTGCGGTAGAACCGAACTCCTCTGATACCAATTTGTCACGACCCGCCCTCGGGGCCCGTGTCGTGACTACCCCAAGCCCGCCTTCCATAGGCCAGGGGCTGGCGACTAGCACCAAGGCGTAAAATCCCAGTAAAAAGGGAAGGCATTGCCTTAATAAAGTAACAACCACCACAGAGTCAGCAAGAGGAAAGTAACTACAAGTGCAGAAAAGTAAAGGGGGCCGGAATACAAGCCCAACTGAAAGTAAAGTACAACTCGAAAGGGAAAACAGCAACTGAAAGTACAAGCGGCTCCTGGGACGTCCTCCTCGATTCCTACCTGAAGGGTAGGTACAGATGGCACAGCTCCTGGATCGTCCACCACGGATCCTACCTGAAGGGTAGGTACAGATAGCTCACAACTCCTCGGGTCCAACTGTCCGCTCCGAGCACGTCCCGCTCAGTGGTCCTCCTCCGGGTACCGACCTACTCCGAAAGCCTCATCCACAGTCAGCGCTGTCCGTCGTCTGCAACCAACACAACGAAGTGCGGGCAAAGCCCGTGCAGGGGTGAGTATAAGCTACTCAGTAGGGACCCCGAGACCCCTGAAGGTCTCTCAAATCCACAAAGGATAAACCACGAAGAAAAGTAACAATCACGAAGTAACATCCAGTATTGATTAGGTATATGCCCATACATATACCTATGTCACCAATTTCCGTTCGGCTCCAACACGAGCCCAAGAACAATCCAATCCACAAAGAAGAGTAAATAGTAAAATCCACATAGGATAACAGTACAAGTCCACACGGTTTATAACAAGTTTATGAAATCAACGGATAACTATTACCCGGGTATATGCCCATACATATACCTAAGTTATCAAGCGACCCATCTCAATCATGAGGAAACACAAAGATCAATGACTCAGCTCAAACCAGGATTTTCATTATCGAAACCGTAGCTACTGAAGAGCCTCGTCTCTGAAGTGTGCAGTAGTCCTGTCACGACTCCGAGGTACTGCTCACTAACCTATGACTGCTGAGGTACTCCTCCTGTCGAGTACTGCGGGTCTGCTGCCAACTACTGGGCGCTCCGTCCGCTGAGGGTCTGCTGCCAACTACTGGGCGCTCACCCAAATAGCCTACTGAGGTACTCCTCTGACGAGTACCGCGGGTTTGCTGCCAACTACCAGGCGCTCCGTCCGCCGTGGGTCTGCTGCCAACTACTGGGCGCTCCGTCCACTGGGCTAGTCGACTCACTCCAAGTCCAGTCGGTCAAGCAGTCGTCAGGTCTCAGTCATCTACACGGTCTCCGTACTCCGCACGTACGTCTCCACCGTCGCGGGTCTGTCGCTACAACCAAGCGCACAAACTCCGTAGAGTATCGCGGGTTCGCCGCTACAACCAAGCGCACACACTCCGTAGAGTATCGCGGGTCCGCCGCTACAACCAAGCGCTCCACCGCCAAGGGTCTGCTGCTGCATCCAAGCGCACCACCACTGTCAAGTACCACGGGTCCGCCGCTACCCCCAAGCGCTCCACCACCCAAGATCAACAGAAGATTCAGCTCACACAGGTTCGGTAGAACTGTTCCACGTAGGATCGCTGAGTGCTGTAGTCGTCGTCGTCGAATCCACATAGGATCTCTGTACTGTCGTCGTCACAGTCACAGTAGCAGTAGTAGTAGTCGTCACAGTAACAGTCACAGCCAGCACTAGGGTTCCCGCACACAGTAAGCTCGTTCGGAGGATCCGCTCCACGAGCCGAGAGGCTGTTACATCAACTGTCACAAAGACCAGAGTTGATGTATCCAAAAGTTCCGTATCGTCAACAGGAACTCAACGCAACAGACGGCGCGTCGATCGGACGTCCGGTCTGAGAGTTATTGGCATTTTCGTTCCCGGGGCCCGGTTGGTTTTTAAGGAAAAACCAACCCGACCGTACTCCACCTGCGTCCAAACCTCGGGCGGAGTATGCCAAAAGATCCGTCTCACTTAGAGGATTCCATCAAAGTCGACGGCACGTCAATCGGACGTCCGGAACTCAAGATATGAGCGTTTCCGCTCCGAGGGCCCGGTTGGTTTCGTGAAAGAACCAACCCGGCCGTACTCCACCTGTGTCCAAACCTCGGGCGGAGTATGCCAAAAGATCCGTCTCACTAAGAGGAACACAACGCGACTGACGGCGCGTCAATCGGACGTTCGTAGCTCAAGATATGAGTGTTTCCGCTCCGAAGGCCCGGTTGGTTTCGTGAACGAACCAACCCGGCCGAACTCAAAGTAACCCGAAACCTTGAGTGCAATATACCGAAACAACCATCTCGATCCAAGGATCGCGTTGCCGCTGACGGTTCGTCGATCGGAGGTCCGAGGCTCAAGTTATGGGCCAAAAACCAATTCTGGTTCGAAATGGGGGGGTCCGGGTCCGGGCCGACCCGGCCCGACCCCCCCCCCCCCCCCCCGGGGCGGCGCGGCGGCGCGGCGGGCCGCGGCGGCCTGGCGCCGCGAGGTGCCGCGGTGGCTCGGGGTGCCGCGAGGGGCCGCACACGGTCGGCACGTGGGGGGCAAGCCCCGCTGTTTTGGGAAGCGGCGCGGCCTTAGTGCCGCGCCTTTGCAACAAACGGCCCCCACGTGGGGGCCGGTTTAATTAAAGGAACCGGGGGGCTGTTGCCCCCCTTTCATGGAACCGCCCCCCTCTTAAAGAGGGGGGTTTTACAGGCTGGACGGGGGATTAATTCCCCCGGTTTAATGCCTTCCGGCCGGCCAGCTGGCCGGCCGGTTTTCTCCAACGGGACCGGAAATTCCGGTCCCCCCTTCGGCTTCCGACGCCGGCGGCTCGGCCGCCGGTCTTCTCTTCCGCCGCGGCCCGGAACCGGCCGCGGTCTCCTCATCCCGCCGCGGCCCGGAACCGGCCGCGGCGTTCGTCATCCGGCGCGGTGCGACGGCACCGCGCCCCTTCGTCGTGCCTTGATTCCATTCAACGCGGCGCGACGGCGTCGCGTTCTTGAAGATTCTTCCTTGGCGTAGCGCGACGGCGCCGCGTAAAATAAATGCACGATCATCCGCGTGGTGCGACGGCACCACGCCACTTGCTTCCACCCGCAAGATTAAACAAGAACGATGGGGGGGGTTCGGCCGTGTTCGTGCGGTCCGGCCCCCCTCACGTTAAAATAATAACGCAACTTAAAATAAAACAAGCCACACGTTAGACTTGCTATTCATGATCAAGAATAAAATAAGGAAACCAAAAAGAAAACAACAACCCCTACCTCGAAGGAAGTTCGCGGAGCTCGTCAACGATCCGCGAAGGACGAGCGTCGCGGAGATCGGACATCACGGAGGTCGGTCGTCACGGAAGAAGACGTCGTCGGCATCGCGGTAGACGGACGCGGGTTCGCCGCGAGAGGCACGTCGCGGAAAGTGCGTTGCGGCGTCGGACGTAGTTTCGCCGCGGAAAGCACGTCACGGAGAGGATGCGTTGCGGCGTCGTGGAGGAAAACTAACGCGTTGCAGTCCGACGTCGTGGAAGAAGGACGCCGCGTTCTTCGTGAAGTTGAGTGTTCTTCGTGATGTTGAGCGTTCTTCGTGATCTTCGTCAGAGATGAAGAATAAGAAGAAAATGCTCTCCACCTCTCAAGGAACAAAGGGACTAACCCAAAAATAATAATAAATTAAGCTCATACTTAATTTATTAACACAACACCAACCTTTGAAATTCAAGAGTTTGAATTTCAAAACTTTAATTAAACTCACTTATTAATGACATAAGTTATAACCTAAGTTTACATCATTAATTGTGAGTTGGGGAGGGTTAGAGAATATGAAGGGGTGGGGTTCGTGTGGGCCCCACCACCCACTTAACCTCCCAAGGGAAGTTGGGTTGTCACCCAACTTCCACCCAAAGGATAAAAACACTTAAGGAAGATAAAAATAAAAATTGAAGTTAAATTTTTATTTTAACATTCACAATTTTATTTTTTACAACTCCCCTCATGTAAACGCAACTTCGGGAAAGGTCTCCTTAAGCAAAAATCGGCGCTGCGAGTTCATCGGTGCCCTCGGATTTCAATTCCGAGCACCGGATCAAAAGTTAGGAATTCCCGCTCGTTCGTTCACTGAACGTACCCGAGCCAAACTTCGGAAATTAATTCCGGGCACTCCGGGCCTCGGAATCAGGTGCCGTCAGAAACAGCGCTCTTGTAAAATTCCAAAGAAAATTGAGAAAAAATTTCCCTTGAATTTTACGGGTCTTTACAAAAATATTTTTTTAGTGTCCTTATAATCATAGATACCAAAAAACTTGTATAAAAAAGATTAAAAATGCATCCCACATAATTATTCAAAACCAACACCATTCTTAGTTATATCAGAATTTAAATATTAATTCATATCATGGGGACTGCGTCTGGGACCCTGGTATTGAAATAATTTTTTAACCACAAGGGATAGGGAAAAAAATTAATTATCGCATTTAAGGAAAAAATAAGTTTACTGGGAGTTGAAATTCGAAGTTAATGGTTTAAAATTGACCAAAAACATGTCCCAAACCAATTTTATGACCATAGTAAGACCATATAAACTATAAGGTTTGATAATTTTCCATTTTGGAGGCTTTTGACATGATAAAATCATGGATGTAAAAGATTATTTTCTAAAATTCCATGTGTGTCCTCTCACCCACTTATAAAATGCCACCCCTCCCCTCCCCTATTCTAACGTCCAAAAGACTATTTTTAAATCAATACCTATTCAAATGACATCATTAATCCCATATAAAAATACTAAATTTCTGTTTTTATCATAAATATATTTAATGATGTATTTTATTGTAACGTTAATGAAATTTTCATGAAGAAGAGGTGGCATTATTAAATGAGTGTTTTTATTTTGTTTTTTCCTCCACCTTCTTCAAATATTATTTCACCATGATTATATAATAACCACATTTTTATCCATATACTTATATGTTTTAATGTAAGTTTTATGACAAATATATATCTCCTCTTCCATCAAATGGGATACTAAATCATTAAGCGTTTGTATGGGAGACAACCACCTAGCGAACCGATGTAATTTTTCATCCATAAAAAATAAAATTATTATATATAATGATGGATTTAATGTATATATAATATTTTTGATATTATTATATATTTGTAATTATGATTAACATATTCCTTCTTACTTTACATTCTATTTAAAACGAGATAACATCTCTTGTGTGTACGGAAGTCTACCACCTCTTGGAGTAATGGTATTTTTTTCACTTATCCTTTACATAGAAATATATAAAGAAAAAATTAATGAATATATGTGATATCAATGAAATGATATTTATTTTTTAAAATTAATATATACACACTTCCATACAATTTTTCCTGTTAATGTAATGATATCATCGCTTATGCGTACGTACGACCTACCATCTCCATGAAGAGATGTGATTCATTTTCTATGTCCAACCTTGATGAATAGTTATAAAAGTAAATAACATGAGTAAATATGATATTTATAAAATTAATGTACTTTATAATTAATTATCTATAACCTATACCAATAAATTTGAATTTCATGATAAAACATGCATGAGAAAACATTTCAATTAATATCAGAAATGATGAAAATAATGAATGATTGTTAACAAATGGGTGGTAAAATGTTATAATAGGATCATAAATGATATTATAAATAATAATATGGTTCTGTTATAAATGTATTACATTATTATAACCATTATAAGGGTGGTTAAATTATATTAAAACAAAATTAATCATGAGGTAAGGGACTTCATCTTATTTTCTCTTCATTAAAGCTTATTGTAATTTCATGAACCTAATTTTTTTTATATGATGTATATACTTAAAATTATTAATTATATAATATCCTTAATACTAAAAAAATATTTTTATATTACGTTTTAATTTTAATTATTCAATCAATTGTGATTTTACTTAAAAATTACCACACGGTGAAGAATTTCATAACTTATTTTCAATGCATTGGGTTATATCAGTTCTTCATTGTCCTTGAAATTATAAGATTATGTGATTCATATATTTTTATTAAAAAATGTTTCAATTCAAATAGTTTTATGTGGATTTATAGTTGATATTCATAATCTATTATTTGACTAGATCTCACTTTAATGTTTTGATTTTTGTTACGGTTTATTTAAAATATACATTTTAATCGAGATTGTTTATACTTGAATTCTCATTGAAGTGAATTAATTTATTATTTTCAAATAAAAACCATTGAATTTTCTTCTCCACTTTTTATTCATATTTTCTTCATGTAATAATATCATATTCCTATCTTTTGTAATTAAATTTTTGCTGAAAATGTTTTTAACAAAATACGACAACATTTCTCTATTCAGTTGAAAATCCATTTTCTTTTAAGAACATGTTTTCTAAAAATATTTCATAAACATTCTTAATATTCCAAAAATGATTTATTAATTATTATTCTACCCATGATTTACTTTTTAATTTTTTTTGAAAGGATTGTTCAAGATATTTTCCAAACATGACCTATTTTTCTTATACCAAAAATGTAAAAAGAATCTTTTTTTAAATTATATGGAATGTAAAGAATTTCTAGCCATCATGAACACTAAATTTTTCAAAATATATTTTCACAAGTTTACATTTTTATTTTAAATCATAATTATTGTAAATATTTTCTTTGAACTATTTGTTTCAATTGTGATTTTTTAATGAAAATGATATTTTCCTAAATAAATTTATAAAGATATTATTATGGTATAAGTATTCATCACTGGCAACAACCATTTATTTTTCAAATACTCCACAATGGATTGGTTGAATTTAAACTATCTTTATTCTTTTAATTGATGGTTTATGATCATTTTGAAAAAATAATGTATTGAAATTCAATTTCATGATTCATTTTTTTGTCATTAAATTTCCCTTGAAATATTCACTTTCCTATTATCACTTGACATTAAATTTCACCAAAATATATATATTTTTAGATTTGATAAACTTATTACTGAAAATTTATATCATTTCAATATACCATTTATTCTTTGAAATTTATATTATGGAATGTTGAAATTATTGATAATGTGTATTCCTTACATGATATCAAAATTTGTTGATAAAGAATATTGTTCATGAATTAAATTGATCTATTA
The DNA here is from genome assembly GCA_963277665.1 of Viscum album. Classification (NCBI taxonomy): domain Eukaryota; kingdom Viridiplantae; phylum Streptophyta; class Magnoliopsida; order Santalales; family Viscaceae; genus Viscum; species Viscum album. The sequence goes on along the minus strand of OY728133.1, from coordinate 1,859,262,101 downwards.
ATATATAGGGAAATAATTAAATATTCATATACATGTTTGGCCTATTTATTGATATCACTTTGATTCATAATTAGTCTCATGAGATGAATTAGATAGATAAACTTATTTAAATACATTTTTATTGTATTTATATCCATTAGTTTGAAATTATCATATAAAATAATTTAATGTTATATGTATCATGATTCCTGAGATAATGACATCCAATAATTAAACATTTCCTTGATCAGTAATTCTGTTTTTATTATACATGATTTTTTCATAATTATATTGACTTTTGATTTATTTTATTATTGTTTTATTGATTAAATGGAATGTATATTTTGTTTTTTACTATTCAATAGTGGTGATTCCTTATCTAATCACCATTTTTAAGTATAGACTAAAACTAATGAGTGTTTATATATTTTACTAGGTATATTTATTATAATGTATTTATTTTTCATTATTTATTCATGATAGATTCTACTTTATATAACTCTTAATGAGCATTAGAGCTCAATGTTATCTTGTTTCCTTTCCTAGGAATCCAAGAAATGTAATATGATTTATATACAAGGATATGCATGAGGGAATAACGATATTCTAGAATAAAATTAGGTTATAAATTGTGTATTCAAATTTATTAGGTTAATCATGTATGTATCTAGTTTACCAATACTACTAAACTATTCAGTCCTTCTAGATGTGAATCCTCATAACTAGTACCAATGTAACAAGCAGAGAGTGGCCCCGATTTACTGTAGTTGTAATTTTTGTAGTTGGTATCAGAGGATGTTTTTTAGAAACCTAATAAATAATATTTCGGAAAAAATTAATTTTAGAACATAACCTTATGATATAATTTGGGAGTAAATATATAAAAAATTTAATTTTTTAAGGTAGAGAATATTCGGGTTTTTCTTACAATTGAACACTATATGGATAATAAATGTTTATGTGGTTCTAGTATAGATATACCCAGGGGTAAAAACATTGAAAAAGGTGAATTGAGATTGACATGAGAGTTACTTGGTACATGATAATGGGCCTTAATACACAAAAGGTTTGACACTCTTGGGGTGTATGATTTTGATAATTTACATTTTCATTACAAAACACTTTGAAGTATTGGAATATACGATGGAAATGGATGCCATTTTTGAAACCAAATTTTGATTATATTCAAAAGTAAGTGTCATGATTTAGACATCCTATATAGCATATTATGTTTTTCCTTAGATTATAATTGTTTCTGATGCTATTATTTTTTGTTTTAGTTAGTGGTTGGAACTCAAATTAATCATTTTCTCATTCAATATGAAGGAAAATGTAGTGAATATGAGAAATCAAATGGGATGATTAATTAATTGAAATATATTATTATTATTATTATTAATTTATTTTAAAATATTATTAACAAAATATACCTTAACAAACAATTTGAATCCCCAAATAAGAGAAGAATGTATTTTACTAAGATCTCAAGTGGTGGAGACCATGGAAGAAAGAAGGATCAATTTTCATCTTGTAACAAGTGTGGAAAGGGACACCCAAGATAAAATCACAACTGAATAAGAAAATGTTTTATGTGTGGAAAATAAAGTCATAAATCAATGAATTTTTTAGGATAAATGAATATTATGATGGAAGAAAATAAATTTCTTCAAAGGGATCCATTTATAGTTCATTATCTTAAATCCTAGACCACATAAGTACATATGTTGAAATAAAAGGGTTAAAGAATTTATATATATTCCATAATTGTGTTGTATAATTATTTCTATGATTGGTATTTTGGTTTCAATAATCAAGAAAAATCTAAGGATTGTGCTACTTTTGGAAGCATATATGTCTTCATTAATTTCTTATTTGTAGATACCATCATGGGTATTTAAGTTTATGACTTATTAGATGTTTTGTAATGATTCAGAATTTATATATATATTTTTCATTATATGGATTTATTTCTAGACCATGCGCTGAGACGACACATGATTTTGAGGCCTGGGGCGCCTGAAATTTAATTTTGAACATATGTTAAGGTAAATTTAAAAAATGTGTGACTTGGTTTTTATAACATGTGAAACGGTACTCAAATCGACAATTTTAGGGCATTGTTGAACATGGAATACCGTATTTCTCTTAGAAAGGACTTAACATCTATAGGAAAGGGTCGGACAAAATGTTTTTTTTCCGGAATTTTCAAAAAATAGTAAAAATAACTTTAAAAAGTTATAAATTTTTTTTTCTCAATCATTGAGCAGTGGAAAATGACGTGGCGATGCGGGGATGATGCAATGATGATGCACATTAAAGGAAGACCCTTAATGGGTCATTAAGATTCCGTATTATAGCTACGATGTTTCATAAATGAAACAATGTAATGATGGAACATCACAACATAATAAAAACATTGTGATGTGTTACATTTTTTTAAATTAGCTAACGTTTTGGAGAGTTGATAATTAAACATTGGGAAATTCTATAACAATCCTCTAGAGAGTTTCCTCTCCAACGATGAATGATAATGCCAGAGGAATGTCCTTGACTTTTACGTACCTCGAAGAATGAAGCCAGGAAGCAATGAGCAACGTCGACCTCTTGAACCCATAAGGATGGAACGCTAAGGCAATGAACGTCAAATGAGTTAGGGGTTTGATTTTTGGTTTTATGATTGTCCTATTCTTATTTAAATGATGAATGCAGATTAACTCAAAAACAGGTTAATATTTAGATTGTGCGTTCTTAGGGGAGGGTGTCGTTCTTGAGTTTTCTATTAGGGATTAATTTTATTGTTGATAGAATTGAAATACTGAGACTCCCCTACATTAATCCTCTAAAGTAAAGGGTGTGGTCTGACAAAAACAAAACCCGACCCCCTCCTCCTTCTGTGTTATTGGTGGAATAATATTTGAATGGTGGAAAGAAAAGTTTGAGGCTATCACAGTGAATGTGGAAACCCTACAGTCCCATAGGCGCATTCGGTTTGAAAAATGGACCACCTAAGAAACTCTGGTGGCCCGTAGGAGGAATCGTCGGTGCGTCAGCAGTGGTGGTGGCAGCCGCAGATGGTGAGGGAGGTGGCGTGCCCATCAGCACATTGTTGAGGTGAAGAGATTTGGTGAGCTAGCCGCAACGACATGGAGACACGGCGCCAACCAGTGTTGCATGGAGGGAGTGGCCCGTGTCTGGGCCGCATGGGAGAGCTGGTGACAGACGGTCGAAGACCATGTGTGGGTGTCTGGCCGGTCTCGTGTAAAAGCCACGGTCACTTGCCTGTGGTGGAGAAAATTCTCTGCGTCGACCGTGGGGTGAGCTGGGGAGCCAAACATGACCCTCTACTGTGTCCCAGCCGAACCAATGGTCGGTCTGCCTCTGGCAGGCCGGACCTTCCTCGTCGAGTCGGAACCGCACAATCAGGCCAGGCCAGAACCATGACCCAACGAACTGGACCCAGGCTGGGCCAAGTCTGTGTCAGGTCGGCAGACACGGGATGGGTTGGTGCACCCCGGGCCAGGTCAGTCCGGTTAGTCCAACCGGACCTAACCGACCCCTTTTTTGGAATAACATCAATAACATGTAGATTGGGATTCTGACTGATGCAACGTCTATGTTACAGGGATTCTTGCGATGACGAGGTCCATTTATGATAGTCTACTTGAGTTTTGAAAATGTTTGTGGTACATCTAGGATGGATCGAACTCGAATCTAACCAGGACCATTTTAAAAAAATGCTCATATCTTACTGACTGGGAATCCATTCGACGCGTCTTCTACTGCGTTGAGACCCTTATGACGAGACAGTCCTTTGGAGATACTCTATGTGGGACTTCATGGTATTTGAGATATGACTTATTTCATGAGGAGAATATCCTCTATAAATCAAGCGTGCTAAGTGCGGGAATCCAGTTGTTGGTTATGACATGAAGAATGAAGTGATACCCTTTGTGGATCAGCATAAAAGTGACCCTATGTGGATTAGAATAAGAGAAACCCTTTTTGGATCAGCATAAGAGTGACCCCTGCTGGATCAGCATAAGAGAGACCCTTCATGGATCAACAGTAGCATGAACCATCATGGACCAGCAGAAGAGCGACCCTTCATGGATCCGCAGTAGGGAGACCCTTCGTGGATCAGAAATAAAGCCTCTCACCAGAATAATAAGATCTAGTTGTACGACTATTCATCTTTACTTTTGTACATAAGTGATACCTTCTGTGAGCTGTGTATTTTGATTTGTGTTTTACTTTGAGATCTTTCTATGTGTTATTTTCCATTGTGGATTTTTGTGAGACCAGAGTTCGTCTCGATATCCCTACTAAGTATTCTTATACTCACTCATGCACGGGCATCACCTGCACCTATTGTGTCTTGTGAAGACGACAAACAAATTTGACTCGGAATTTGGGGAGATAGGGCTAGATGGTTCTCAGAGGTAGATCCATAGATGTGGTGTGTTGCAGTGACATCCTATAGTGAGTTGTACCTACCATTGAGGTAGGATCCTTGGTGGAAGACCTCTAAATCTTATACTTCTTTTTCTATACTTTCCTTTCAGTTGGTCTTGTATTATGACCCCTTTACTTTCAATTTACACCTTTTACTCTCATTAGTGGTACTTTTTTGTGGATGTACTTCTTTCGTTACTTTGTGGCTTTAATTGTGCAGTATGCCCGGTTTTTTTGTGTATAGATTTAATGAAAATGCCTTCCCTTTTTGGGATATGCCTTTCTGGTGCTAATCACCAGCCCCTGGCCTATAGAAGGCGGGCATGGGGTAGTCATGGTATAGGACCCCAAGGGATGGGTCGTGAAATATTGGTATCCAAGGATGGTCAGTTCTACTAGAAGAACTAAGAGTATGTACTTTCAATGAGGGAAATAGAGTTAAGTGTCTTGAGTTTGACTTTCAGTCCAGGGAGTCTAGTGTTGGTGCGGTAGCCGACGTATCCATACACCAAGACACTGAAGTCTATTTTCCATCTTAGTATATAAAAACATTGGTTGCATGTGTTTAGGAAATATTTTTCTCTTGATCTATTTTGAGTCATCTCACAAGGTATAACATATTGATCGTGGAACATTTATTTCCCTATAGGATGCCTCCACGAAGACAGTAAGCCTGGAGTCTAGTAAGGAATCATGAAGATGGCCCCATCATCAATGAGGCATCAATGTAGGGACCATGTAAAATGATAATACCTTCGAGTGTTGTACCAGCAGTGGCACCACCCATAGAGCAGTAGTTTCTATCTTCCCCACTATCGGATAGCGCATGCCGAATGAGCGTGTTTCATGAGTTCTAGAGACATAGGCCTATGTGGTTTCAAGGAGATATATTTCCTCTGGTAGCTAAGGATTAGATTTAGGTAGTTATATAGGTTTTATTCTTATAGATACACCTAAAAACCAGATGGTGGCCATTTATGAAATACTTTTTTAGGGAACATTAGAGATATGGTGGAGATTGACACTCTAGACACTTCAAGAGGAAACCCTTTATTGGTTGGATTTTGAGAGCCTCTTCAGGAAGGAGTTCGTACTAGTGAATCTATGATTAGTGTGTATTCAGGAGCTACTTCACCTATAGTAGGATAGCTTTACTATGGCCCAGTACTTGGTGAGGTTTGTCGTCCTCACCCGCTACTCCACCGACATGGTACGAGACACTTTCTTTATGTCATAAACCTTCGATAAGGGACTCGAAAAGGTGGTTATGGTGTCGATGATTTCACTCATCATCCCAGCACATGATAGAGTGCTAGAGAAAGCTCTATTGGAAGTGAAATTCCTAGCCTAGAAGACACTGATGATGAGATCCACCACAAGACTATAGTTGGCCAAGTAATCTGCAGCAGGTAGTAGGCAGACGATGAAAAGGCCCAAACGGGATAGACCATCTGGAGGATGACCCCATGATGGAGGGGTAGAGGTAGGAAGCATGCAAGGAAGGGAATTTCAGCTGAGTGATAGTGTTTTTCACTCCTGCGGTGGGTAGAGACAGAAGGATCATGATTGCCCAACCCACTGCATAGAAAATTAGCATATGGTCAATGGTCCACCAAGGCAGAGGTAGAGGTTCGAGCGATGAGATTCACAGTGAGGTAGATGTGGAAGGGGAGTATGTTGAGCAGAAAGCGGTGGGCATGGTTCAAGGTACTACCTCCACCACCCCCAGGTGGTCCACCACGGTCTCAGGGAGCCATTGGAAAGGGGCGATATCAGCTTCTTGTAGTGGATGCCATGAACACGACAATTCAGAGATTATTAGAGGTATGATTTGTGTCTTATCCAACTTAGTTTTAGTTATTATAGACACATGTTCATGCCACTCTTTCCTTCCCACAGACCTCGGTCAAGGCTTGAAGATTCTGGTAGAGCCATTGGCTCGATCCTTATGATTATGGACTCTTACTAGAGGGGATTCTACGTTTACACACTGGTTCCAATAGTGTGAGCTTACCCTAGGAGTCATGAGATTTGGCTGGTATCTCCTAGTATCAGCGTCAAAGCCATAAAATGTCATCTTGCGTATGGACTGGTTATCTAAAGTCCATGATCAGATCAACTATTTTAGGAAAAAAGTGCAGTGTGTTCTCAATGATGGGACTTCTTTTTCCTTCTCCAACGAGAAGGGAATATTTGCAGCACATGATGGAATTTCCTGGAGGATGTTATAGCTAATCACTGAAAATTTGGCTAGACTCACCTTCTTTGTGGTGGATGAGATAAGTAAGATCTTTTCTATAGCGGTGGTTGAGTATGAGTATGTATTTCTAGAATATTTCCCGAACTACCTCCTAACAGATATGTAAGATTTTTCATTAACTTTTACCTATAGAAAACACTGATATCTACACATTCATATCAGATGGATCTCGCAGAGCTCTGGGAGCTGAGTGTACAGGATATCATTATCTCTAGGTATGGGATAAGAATGTACTAAATACTGCCTTCAAATGATGATTTATCCACTACGTGTTCTTAGTGATACCCTTCGGTGTGACCAATTCTCTAGATGTATACATGGGAATCATGAACAGGATCTTTCAACCTTACCTCATTTGTTTCGTGGTTGTCTTCATGGATGAAATCTTGGTGTAATCGACATCGGAGGAGAAGCACGTTATACACCTGCATATAGTCTTGAATACACTCCGAGAGCACCAAATTTATGTTAATATCTCAATGTTTCAGTTCTAGATTCAAAAGGTCCAAATTTAATGAATTTCCATCTTAGAGGATGGATTTGCGGTGGATCCAGCGAAGATAAAGGTAGTGCTTGCTTGGGAGCCACCCAGGAGCTTGATTGAGGTGCAAAGATTCCTATGGTTGGCTGGGTACTATTGGAGGTTCGTACCCTTCTTTTCCAGAGTATCAAAACACGTTTCATCTTTGAAAAAGAAGGAAAAACCCTTCATATAGAGGGAGAGGTTCCATTAGAGTTTACAGGAGGTGAAGCAGATTCTACCGAGTGCCCCCATATTGAGAAAACTAGAAGTGGGCAATGGGTATATAGTATTCTGTGATTCATTAGGGGTCGGACTGGGATGTGTAATGATGCAAGAGCAGGCGTTTATCACCTACTACTCACGGAAGTTGAGGTAGTATGAGAAAAACTACTCGACACATGTCTAGGAGTTAACAATAGTGATCTTTGCCTTAATGGTGTGGCGACACTTCTTGATGGGTGAAGAGTTTACTGTCTACTCCGACCACAAGAGTCTTAGGTATATCATATCATATAAGGACTAAAACTTGATATAATGGTGATGAATTTAGTTCCTCATGTACTATTACATTGAGATATTCTATACTCTTGGGAAGGGGAATGTGGTAGCTGACACACTTAGCAGGAGGTCTGGTTTGTAGCTGTTGAGTGAGGAGATGGAGTAGCTAGCCCCTATGAAGATATCCTTCATGGATGATGGTGGGGAAGCTTACCTCTAGTCGATGATTTTCACTCTCCCACTCCTTCAGTGAGTTAAGAAGGCACAACTTGTGGATGTTGACTGTCAGGCCCAACATACTCAGAAATCCTCAGGAAAATCTCCTGATTGATTTTTGATAGGTGAGGAGTATGTCATCATTTTCAAAGGATGCTTCATAGTACCATGGATATTATGAGATGATTTTTTAGGTAGTTCTATACATCCTTTTTAGGGGTACATCCTGGTGTGGCGAAGATGTACCACGACCTCCGACAACAGTAATAGTGGCCAGTGATGGAGAAAGAGGTGGCACAATTCATTTCAAAATGCCACACTTGTCAGAAAGGGAAGGCTGAGAATCATGTCCTAGCATGTTTGAAACAACAACTTGAGGTACCAAAGTGGAAGTGGGATGGTATCTCCATGAACATTGTGATTGGGTTACCACACATGTCAAGGGGCCACGACTCTATTTCTGTGATCTTTGACTGACTCACTATGTCAGCTCACTTTCTATCCATCCGGGAGCAGGGATCATTAGAGGGCTTGGGGAGACTCTAGATATAAGAGATACAGTGGATTCGAAGGGTGACTTCGATGACCGTCTCCAATCGTGACACTAATTTTACATCACAGTTCTGGAAGGGATTGCAAGAGGAGTTTGGGACTCAGCTGCGCTTGAGCACCGCCTTTCACCCTCAGATAGATGGTCAAACCGAGCGGACCATACAAACCCTGGAGGAAATGCTTCATGCTTATGTCCTGGATTTTTTTCATAGTTGGGAGGACCACCTTCAACTGCTAGAGTTTGTATACAAAAATAGCTATCAATCCACCATTATAATTACACCATTTGAGGCCTTGTATGGGAAACCTTATAGATCACCTCTATGCTGGACAGACCCAGGGGAGTCAGCATTCATGGGTCCAGAGTTGGTATGGGATACCACTGAGAAGGTAAAGACCATCAAGGAGCAGATGAGAACTGCATAGTGTAAATAAAAGTCTTATGCTGATAGAATATGGAGACCCCTGGAGTTCTAGTATAGAGACTATGTTTTCATTCTGGTCTCACCCCATTGGGGTTTGAAGAGATTTGGCCAGGGAATGAAGTTTTTTCTAAGGATCATCAGACCTTAACATATTCTCAGCATATTTGGAAATGTGGTGTACTCCCTATATCTTCCCCCACAAATTCACCGCATGCATGATGTTTTTCACATGTCGTATCTGAGGAGGTATGTGCGTGACCCATCATATGTCATCGACTAGGGAGAGATGGAAATTGATGATGGGGAAATGTTTGTAGAGTTCCTAGTAGAGATATAGGATAAACATGGTAGGGTCTTTCGTGTATGGTATATTCTTTGAGTGCGCATTTTATGGTAGTACGAGAATCTCTAGGAGAGTACATGGGAGCAAGAAGCTCAGATTTGTGCTCAGTACCCCCTCATATTTGATCAGCGGTTATTTTGGAGTTTTGGGGCATAAATCTCTAATGTGGGGAGAAAGTAATGTCCAAGAATTTTCTTATATTTTTTAAAATTATATTGAATTATTTCGACACCAGGCATTGAGAAGAAACATGATTCTGAGGTCCGGGGTGCCTGAAATATAATTTTGAACTTATTTTAAAGTACATTCAATAAACGTGTCAGAGAGTATTTTTAACATTTAAACCGGTGCTTGGATCGAAAATCTGAGGGCACCGTTAATCAGAGAATGCAAGGTTTCTCCTAGAAATGTCTTAAATTCGACCGAAAAGGGTCATATGGGAAATTTATTTTTTTATAATTTTCAGAAAATAACAAAATAACATTAAAATTTATTTTATTTATTTTCTCAATTGTTGAGCGATGGATGACGATACTGTAGTGCTGTGATGAGGCGACGACGAGGCACATTAAAGAAAGCCCCTTAAGGTCTCATTAAGATGCATTGTAATGATGAAACATCGCAGCGTAACTGAAACGATGCGACATGTTCCTTTTTTTAATTAGCTGACTTGTTAGAGAGCTGGGAATTAAACAATTGGTAATTCTTTGATGAACCTCTAGTTAGTTTCATCTTTGATGAAGAATGACTAATGTCGGAGGAATTTCAACGACTTCGACGTAACTCAAAGAATGAATCCGGTAAGCAGGGAGAGACACCGACCTCTATAACCCTTGAGGATATAACTCTATGACAAAAAAAATCAAATGAGGTAGGGGTTTGATTTTGGTTTTTTGATCTCCTCGTTCTTATTCTAAATGAAGAATGGGGACTAACCCTCTAATAGGTTAATCCATGGATCGTGATTTCTTACGAGATGGTTTCATTCTTTGGTTTTCTATTTGGGATTAATTTTATTCTTGATAGAATTGAAATCCAAATCCTCCCCTACATTTATCCTTTAATGTGGAGGGTGTGGGCCAACAAAAATAAGGCCTGACCCCCCTCTGCCTTGTGCATTCTTGGTGGAAAAATTTTCAAATGGTGGCAACGTGAGTTCGAGGCTGTTGTGGTGAAGGTAGCATCCTTATGGCCACGTAGGCATAGATGGTTCATAAAATGGACCACCAGGGAAACTTCGTTGGCCTGTAGCATGACGGTGGTGGCCCAAGACAACGGTCGTGGGTGGAGAGGGAGATAGAACACCCATCGGCGTGCTGTGGTGGTGAAGGGCCACGACAGACTGTCCGCATCGACATAGAGACGCACTGCCAACTAGCACCGCCCAGAGGTTGCGACCCACATTGAAAAGTCATAGTCGCTTGAACGCAGTGGATAAACTGCCTCAAGTTGACCGTGGGGCGAGATGGGGAGCGGGACACGGCCACCTATCATGTCCCAGTAAGACCGAAGGCCAGCCCACCTCTAGAGGACATGGCAGACCCGTGGATCAGACTCGACATAGTGGCCCGAAACCCCCAAGTAAGGTCGGGATGGACCCATGTCACAATGTCCTAGACCAAGATCAGGTCAGTTCGGCGGACCCCCCAACTGGGTTGGGTCAGTCCGAACAGGAAGAACATCACTTGGATCTAACGTGCCTTTTTTCGAAAAATGTCAATAACTTTCAGGCCAGACGTACTATTGACACACCGTCTGTGGCATGAGGAGCCCTGAAATGAGGATGTATTTATCAGTTACTTTAAGTGTTTTTAAAAGAGTTTAGCATACATCTAGGTTGGATCAGACTCGAATCCAACCGATCCCTTTTTAAAAAAATGACCATATCTTATAGACTTGACGTTCGTTCGACGCGTTGTCTACTGTATTGAGACCCTTACGACAAGATGGTCCATGGGGATACTCTATGTGGGTCTTCGCTGTGGTTGTGGTATGACTGATGGATTGAGGATAAGATCCTTTGGAAATAATGTGTGCTATGTGTGGGAATCTAGTGGTTGGTTGTGATGTGAAGAATGAAGAGAGACCCTTCGTGGATCAAAATAAGAGAGACCCTTCGTGGATCTGCATAAGAGGGACCCTTCATGGATCATCATAAGAGAAACCCTTTTTGGATCAACATAATTTTTACCCTTCTTAGATTAGCAGTAGTGTGACCCGTCGTTGATCTGCCATAGAGCGACCCGTCATGGATCACCAGCAGAGTGACCCTTCATGGATCAGCAGCAGAGCGACCCTTCATGGATCAACAGCATGGCCGCTCAATATAATAAGATGATATATCATTACGAATAATAATCTTTACATCTGTACTTATGTTATACCTGGTGTGAGATTTTTATTTTTCTCAATGATTCCCTGCGAAATCTTGTTTTGTTGTATTTTTCATTGTGAATTTCTACGAGACCTGAGTTGGTCATAGGGTCCATACTGAGTATTGTTATACTCACCCCTAAAAAGGCTTCACCCACACCTGTTGTGTCCTATATATATAATGAATAGATTTTATTAGGACTTTGGGGAACCAGGTCTAGACGATGCTCGGAAGTGGATCGATAGACGTGGTGTGCTGTAGTGACATCCGACAGTGAGTTGTACCTACCCTTCAAGTAGGATCCTTGGAAGATGACCTCTAGATATTATACTTCTTTTGATGTACTTTCCTTTCAGTTGTTCTTTTTATGTCCCATTTACTTTTAGTTTACACCTTTTACTCTCAATGTTGGAACTTTGTGGTGGTTGTACTACTTTCTTTAATTTTTTGTTTTCTTTGTAAAATACGATACGTCTGTGTGTGTACAGATTTAAAGGTAATGCCTTCCCTTTTTGGGATATTCCTTTCTAGTTTTAGTAACCAGCCCTTGGCCTATGGAAGGAGATCTTGGGGTAGTCACGGAACCGGCCCTGGGGGACGGGTTTTGACATGTTCAATGTCCCAAACACACCTTTTTAGGTTTTATGTGATTGGATTCCACTGTGATTAATGATATTTTGGGAAGTATTTATAGTAATACTATAGAAACCAAATCCTTTTACACATATAATTACATGATTTTGAGAATATTCATCCATTAAATAAAAACCATGGATTGAAATATATAGTTTCATTGGAAAATAAGGAATATAATTACAAAACACAAACTATAATAAAACATCATTTTATTAATATTCATAATGAGCTTTTAACTCCCTTTGAGATCTTACAATTCAATTAGATAACTTGAGGAATAAATGGACAAAAATAATGAGCTAAAAAGCTCCATAAGGATGGAGATGAATCATAAAAAATGAGTTAGAAGGTATAACATGATAACATAAAAGGCATAGATCATGAATAAGCATATGAAAAAAATAATATATAGAACATATAATTATATGATAATGGAAATATTGAAATTTTTAAGAAACAAATACCATGACATAAACATGAGTCACGGATAACTACCAAGAATCTGTCACTTGGTGGACAGAGTCACATAATTTATTATGCTTACTACAGAATCACATACATGACATCTCATGATTATAAAACATTACCCAATGAATTGGAGTGTTATATGGGTACACCCATCATATCATGTTTATGAATATGTGTGAAAAAATTACAAATCAAACATAGTTACTAATCATAAGAGTCAGCCATTGAAAAAATGGGCATCATAGTCATGTTATAAAGCATAAAAATGGTTGTATCATATTGGAATCTATGAAACAATGGATATAAATAATACTCAGTCATTCATAAAGGAAAAAATCATAAATCCTGATAAATGTTGCCCAACTAAAATGAAAACAGGTAAAAATATTTGGTTGAGTAAACTTGGAAATTTTCTTATTTATTAGGTGTTTTAATAAAATAGATAAAGATTCTTTAAGAAGAATAAGAGAATAATAATTTACAGAAATCCTGAAGTAAAATAAAATGGCTTTTCCAAATAATGAGTGGTTTTATAAATCAATGAAATTTTAAATAATTTCATTGAGCGGTACTATAACAACCCATTTAATGATATAATAAGTTTATACTATTATATAATATATTTTATAGGCATACTATAAGAAAAAATCTTGTTTTAATCCTAAAAATGTATTAATCTAAAAAGTATTTTTACAACCTTTTGATGTGGAACTTGTTATAAATCATGTTTTTTATAGTTTTAAAATTATATTTTAAAAAATAAAGTTATTTTTTGTAATAGGTATATCAACATTTACTTTTCTTTATTGTTTTCTATTTTTTCATAAGATACAGTTTTTATGAATAGTGAAAAAAATTGTATTTTAATTGAAATTTTTTTTTCATAAACTTTTATTATAGTGTAAAATTTTATATTTGAATGGTTTTATCGTATAATTATATATTTGTTTATCATTTTATCCAATTTAGGTCATTGTAATCAATTTCCATATTAATTTTGGTATAAAAAATTTCATACTTTTGAAGGTTTTTACTTTAAAAATCTATTTTATTGTTCTGTTAATGAGATAAAATTTTAATTAATTAATGAAAATTATATGTTTGAATTTGGAAAAAATTTATTCCATATTTGGAATCAAAATATCCAAATTAATTAAATATTTACCTTTTATTTTTGGACAATATGTATAGTAACATTAGAACTTTTTGTTAATAACACAGTTAATGGTAAATCGGGTAATTAAGGGTAAAAATAATATTATATACTAACATTAACACTTTTCCTAATTTCATTGGATGAGCGTTTTTAGAACAATGTCATCATTTTCTCAAAATGATAACATTTGAAATCCACTTGGATGAGAGTATGACATTAAAAATATTATATTACAAGAAAAGTCAATTTTGTCACACTTTTGTTTTTTTAACAAGTGTAATATTTTTAATATGGGGTTATATAGAAGATATATTTTAATATAAATATAATTTTGAAATATGAAATGTTTAACTTTATAATAAAAATTTATTTTAAATTTTTCAGAAATAAATAATTTAAATATAGTCTTATACAATGATAATGCAATAACTATTTATTTAATTTAAATATCACATAAATAAAATCAAAAATAATAAAATAAATATAATTTGAGATGATTAATGTCATCCAAGATTTTTTTATGAAATTTACATTTTAGTGATGTTTGAGAAGTATTGGTTCGAATTTATCTTGCTATTATGATATTTAAAAAAAATCATGTAAAGAATAGTATCAAAATAAACATTCGTTAAATTTTATAATAAATATTATTATATTAAATTATAAAATATTTATAAAAGTATCAATTTTAGAAATATAATTATGATGATTTATAAAATTTCATCAATGAATCATTTATTGGTTGTTTGATATTTTACAGTAACTATATTAGCCCTCAATGTGTAAATTACATCGTATCATGGTAAGAGTTAAAAGGGTTAAAACTAAAATAAGAGGATTTAAAAAATAGTAAAAACATTTCTAATTTTCATTAGATAAATTTATTTCCACCCAAACATATCTTTTATTTCAAATATATCTCTTTTGACCCATTTGGAGCATAAAATTAATTTATATTAATTTAATATTTTGAATAATTCCAAGAGTGCCCCTCCCCTCTCATCTAAAAAAGAACACAATAATATCTTTTATTAAAACATAAAATCCTATTATTATCATAAAATATATTCCCAAATACCTTTCTATAATCCCTTCCCACAAATTATAGAACTTAGTTTAGGTAGAAGACCACCCTTATTAGTCTTAAGGGGTTAAGTAAAGGAGGAGGACTAAGGAAGATGTATAGTTTTTAATTAAGTGTTTCTATATTATTTCATCCCTTAAATTATTCGTAAACCATGATAAAATGAAAAATTAATTATCCTTAATATAATTAGTTGTTATTATGTTAATATCATCACATAAATTTATCTCCAATTTCATCAAATGGGGAATAAATTATTCATTCTTATGTACAACCGACTACCACTTCCCGAACTGATATAATTAATTTTCCATCATTGTCTCTCTAGATAGGTTTTAATTATAGAGTTAATGTTTATATATTATATTAATGAAATATTTTTCATTATTAAAGAATAATATATCATTTACATTCTTACCTTTACAAGCACATAAAAATGACCATGTCGTTCTTACATACGTGTGAACTATCACCTCTATGAAGCAATGTGTTTCGTTTTTCATCACCACATCACATAGACGATATAAATAATTATATTTAAATTATAAAAATTATATTTATTATATTATGATAATTTTGTTAATATAAAATAATAATTACCTTCTTTCCATAATAATCATTTAAAAATGAAAAAATTACTCAAGTATATGTATGACCTGCGTCTCTATGATTATAAAACTATTATTGTTTCATCAAATACCCAAATGTATTAACTTAAATGTATATTGATATAAAAAATGGATTATTATTCCATAAATATTATTTTTTTAGATGATGGACTAATTAGCACTCAGACTATTGAAATCATACCAAAATAATGTTGGACCGGCATTCTGAATTTCGTCAAAATGTTTGACGTAATGATAAATAATTTATTATTTGATATAACTTGATAACAATTAATAGAAAATGAATAGTAAAAATTAAAAAGTTTGTAAATAAATTAAATAATAAACATAAGTTTATTATTCTATAAATTAAAGGACATACTTGATGAATCTTACACAAGGTAAAAGATTTCATCTCAATTTCCTTTCATTGAGGCAGTTTTGATGTTATGCACCTTTATTCTTTTATAAAGTTTATATATAGATTCAATTACATTATATATAAATAATTAACCTATTATCTTTGTATATAGTTTTTAAATACATTCTTTTATGGGTTTTATGATTCAAGTGTTTCCTAAGTTAAAGGGGGTTTTACTTTTCAAAAATCATCTTTTCTATTTTTTCTTAAAACCCTTTTTCTTACATATTTGGGTTTTTAAAATAATATTTGAAATTTTTTATTTATGATGTGTTTCCTAGAAATTATAAATTATGGGTGCACCAAAATAGTATCATTTGAGACCATAATATCTTATACTATTGGAGTGCCCAAATAGTGCTCAAATGCATTGGGTGAAGATTAGTTTCTTTAGATAACTATATTAGAAGTTGACCGTTTGATTATTTCTATATTTAAGGGTTCTATAAAGGTTATATGTGATAATTTTCCAAGGTACCAACATGAATTATATATTTTTTATAATGATTTTTATGGAAAAACGTTTTTATCAAAAGGTAAACTAAATGATATTTTTAAACAAAAGTTAATCAAATTTATAGGTAAGATGTTATGTTTTAATGAAAAGTGTTTTCCATCAGTTTTCGCGAACCAATAGTTTCCTTTCCTTTTATATCCCATACTGATATTTTGTGATCATCCCATTTTTTAAATGATTTTCCCAAGACTTAAGTGAGAATAGAGATATGGATGAGATCAAGGAGAAAATTGTGATGAATGATCACGAAAAAAACTATGTTTTGTTTTAAAAGTTTTTTATTTTGGAAAAAATGGATACTGTTTTTTGTAATATCCACTTTTCATACATTTGGGATGTTATGTATGAACTATATACTAATTCTATAATAATTTAAACCTTAAAAGACCCTCAATACGAGAGAATGTATTTTTATGACTAAAAATCAAGATTATGTAATGTTTAAGGTTGGGGGACTTATAGTTGGTATCCAAGGTTAGTTTAGATAACTTTAGGGGATATGATATTTTTAATAGAATATCCATAAATAATTTTTACATTATGATTAATTTTAATGGATATAGAATTTGAAGATTACCATATTTTTTCATCTATGATATGTTTATTCAGAATATATTTCTATATAGGAAATTGGGAAACTATATTGGGAAGGAATCCAAAGGAAAAAAACCATCCAAATCCACATCCCTTGATGGTCAGAATCAGAATATAATAGTTTGTTGTGGTGATCGATTAATTTACTCTGGAGATAAATAGTGGTGGTATCCTTGCTTGATAGGAAATCGATCTATATAAAAGAAACATTTATTTTGTGGATCATTTGATGGGGAAATGACCCTAATCATTTAGTTTATAATTTTACCCAATGGTAGACTAAATATGGATCAATAATTTGGAAAATATAATTTATGTTATGGGATTTTCAGAAAATCAAAAGGCAACCCTTTCTATTTATCATTTTGATGGTGATGTCGATCTATGGTTATCTTTGGTTAAGACCACAAGAGAGACATATGATCTTTATTCTATGGGATTGGAAATATTGAAGGATATTTTTCTTGAGAATAATTTCCACAATTTGATTTGACTCCAAATATAAAAAATGGTTATGGAATTGAGGAAATAATATGATGATTCTATAGCGACATATAAAGAAAACTTCACAAGATTGGACATGAATGTGCCAAATTTTATTATAGACACTAATAGAAAAATTAATTAAATTTTATTAGGATTAAAACCAGTTATATGAAGTTCTTTCACCATATGAGAATTTAAAATATATTATAAATTTGTTCGTTATTATGAAATGTCGGATATGGATATTTATAACTCCAATGTTCCGTATAATGATGAATGTAAGAAGTATTAAGGATAGTTGGAAATATTGAAAAAATACAACAAAGAAATGTAGAGGAAAGAAAAATAAGTTCTAATGTTGTGTTAAGTGTGGTAAGGAGCACCTTGTGGAATCTATTATAAATATAAGGAAGTGTTACTAATGTAGAAATTTTGGCCACATGGCCTACAAATGCTTGGAAAAGAATCTCGAGGAACCAAAGAATGGGGTATCTAATAGCAATAAAAAGGTGATATATTTGATTTGGGTCATTTGGAAATAAGTTTCCAAATGATGTAAATTTTAGTGATAAAAACAAAAAGGTGTTTTGAGGTCATTTTGTACTACTACAGTTGATGTTGGACCTTAGAGGAAGTGGTGTTATGTATTATACTTGTGTATTCAAATTATTCCAATACCCTATTTGACTATATATCTTAAATTTATTTCATTTCAGAGAAATTTGAGAGTAAATTTAGAATGTCACAAACTCAATGTAATATAGATATTTTGGTGAAACCATCTGGTGGAATTATTTAAAGAACATGATTTATAGGAATCATTCTATTTTTATAAATGGGATATTCATTATAGAAAATCTTATTGAAATAGAAATAATATAGTTTTAAATCATTCTTGGTATGGATTATATTTTAGTTTATCATGATAAAATTGATTTAAGTGATAATAAATTTGATTTCAATGATTTCATACATTTGAAAACATACCATGAAACTGAGAACATTATCAGAGTTGGAAATGAAAGTTACCTATCTTGTATTGTTGAAAATATAGAGACTTTTGATATTACTAATATTATAGTAGTAAAGGATTAAATTGATGTTTTTTAAGATTAATTTCCTTATTTTATTCTTTATTGAGATGATTAGTTTACTCTTTACTTATTTACCAATGTTAATACAATTTATAAGCCCCCATATCGAGTGTCTCAACTTGAACATTTAGAGTTGAAAAATCAATTGAATGTGTTACTAGTTAAATGTTTCATGTGACCTGAGACTTCACCATGGGGTGCTCTTATCTTGTTTGTTAAATGTCATGATGGTTCAATGTGACTTTTCATTGATTATAGATCCTTGAATAAAATCAATATTAAAACAAGTATCCTTTGCCTCATATCGATGATTTATTCGATTACATCTAGGGAAAACAATATTTCCCAAAGGATGATCTGAGGTCGGGGTACAAATATTTGAAAGTAAATGATGAAGATATTCCAAAGACTGTGTTTCAGACTAGATATCCATATTATGAATATGTAGTTATGTCATTTAGGTTATCTAATGCACCTAATGTACTCATGGATCATGTGAATTTAATATTTCATGAGTTCTTGGATAAGTTCATGGTTGTGTTTATTAATGAAATTTTTTTATATTCTAAAATTAAGGAGGATCAAGAATGATATATATGGTTTCTTTTGAAAAAATTAAAATAATAGAAATTGAATGGGAAATTTAGCATGAGTGAATTTTGGTTGTAACCAATATATTTCCTTGGTCACATTGTTTCTGAAGATAGAATAACTGTAGATCCTGCTATAGTGAAAGTTATTGATCAATGTTCAAGACCCAAAAATATAACTAAGATACGAAGTTGCATTGGTTTACCTGGATATTACTAGAGATTTCTTAAAAACATTGGATGGTTATCCATCCCGCTGGCTATGTTAACTTGAAAACTAGTTAAGTTCATCTAGACATTTGAACGTTATTTTTTTCATGAATTGAAAATAAAATTTCTGAATTCTCTAACTTTATACATTCCTTCTAGAAACTGTAAATTTTTCATCTCTAGTGATTCTTCGTTGAAAGGAATTTGTTGTTTCTTAATGTATAATGATCTGGTAATTGTTAGGATTCATATTAGTTGTATCCTCATGATTTTGATTACCCAACACATGATTTGGAATTTGGTATTTTTTTTGAATTAAAAATTTTGAGGCATCATTTGTATGGAGTAATGTGTAAAATATATACTGATAAAAACGTTTGAAATATATGTTCACTCAGAAATAAATGAACAGGTCATTGAGAATATGGTTGTAATTAATCAAATATTGTGGTTTTACAATTCATTACCATCCTTGAAGAATAAATAAATTGGATAATACATTGAGTCAGAAAAATAATACTACATTATCCATGTTATTTTAGGAACATGACCCCTTGGTTAATGATTTGATGAATTTTAGTTAGGAAGTTTTTAGTGCAGGAAATTCCTCTGTCATGTTTTTGTTGTCAGTGAAATCATCTCTATCAGATATAATTAAGAATGTGTAAAAGTAAGATAATGAGTTATTCAAAAAATAGAATTGGTTAAAAAGGGTATGTTTCTAGAATTTAACATTAATTAAGATTGTGATTGGAGATTTGAGAGAAGATTATATTTTTCTTCTGTTTCACAGTTTAAGAAATAATTCTTATGTAAATCTCATATTTCTCCATTTATTGTTCACCCTTGTAGCACTAATATGTACAAAAATATTTGGGAGTATTACTGGTTGGACGGTGTCATGAACCATCCCCCGGGGCCCATGCCAGGACTACCCCAAACCTACCATCCATAGGCAAGGGGTTGGTGAATAGCACTAGTAAGGCATATCCTGAAAATATGAAGTCACTTCCTTTAAACCTATACACACATAGACTAGGTACAAAACAAAAGTAAACCATATAGTAAAAATGCTTACGTAAAAGTGTGAAATGAAAATAAAGGGGCTAGTATACAATCCCAACTAAAACAAATAATACAAAAGAAAAAGAAAACCACTCCTAATATATCCTTCCAAAGATCCTACCTAAAGGGTAGGTACATCTCATCACTATGGCTCCCCATATTAACCGGTCACCTCCATGCAATCGTCTAGTCCTATCTCCCAAACCTCGGTCAAGGCAGTCCATCGTTTTCACATGATACAACAAGGTACAGAAAAATCCAGTGTAGGAGTGAGTATAAAAATACCCAATAGGTACCCTGTGACCCTTAAAGGTCTATCTAAATTACACAAAGGAAAAATCACAAATCATGATCTCAATCACAAAGAAAAAGGAAATACTCAGCTCAAACCAAGTATATAACTTAATTAAAAAGAATAAAGATGATTAGTGATAGTGATAGATCATCTTATTTTGTCGAGATACTTTTGATGATAAACCGAACAAGGTCGCTAGGTGCTGATCCAAAGTGGATCACTAGATGCTGACCCATAGAGGGTCTCTAGGAGCAATCCCATGGTGGATCTCTAGGTGCAGATCCGTATAGGATTTCTAGGTGCAAACCCACAGAGGATCGCTAGTTGTAGACTCACGGAGGATCACTATGTAAAGACCCATGGAGGATTTATAGGTTCAAATTGATAGAGGATCAGACCCTTCGAGGATCGCTAGGTGCAAACCCACAGATGATCGCTAGGTACAGACCCACAGATGATCGCTATTGTTTTCTCACCTCGCAGCAAGCCACTGGATTCTCA
Organism: Viscum album; assembly: GCA_963277665.1. Lineage (NCBI taxonomy): Eukaryota > Viridiplantae > Streptophyta > Magnoliopsida > Santalales > Viscaceae > Viscum > Viscum album. The sequence continues at coordinate 1,859,240,754 of OY728133.1, read as the reverse complement.
TACTTGGTATGCTTGACTCTAGAGGGTCCAATCCTCAAGCCATCAGTTGTATTTCAACCAATACTAAGTCCCATGAAGAAGTAACTCGTTGAACCGTTGTTTCATAAGGGTTCCAATGGAATATAAGGCACATCAATCAGATTCCCGTTCTGTAAGTTATAGGAATTTTAGTTCTAGGGGCCAAGTTGGATTCGATTTCGATCCAACCCGGCCATATACCTAAATTCTTTAAAACTCAAGTGAAGTATCTCAATAGGATCGACACATATAAAGGGATCTGGCACCACAGATGGTTTTTCAAATAGACGTCCGATTTTGGAGATATAACCCTTTAATCTAAACTGAGCTATAAGTGGGTTTGGGTATGGTCTGACAGACCCTGTTCAGATGGGTCTGGCTTGAAGTGGATGGGCCATGGGATCAGCCCACTGGGTTGGGGGATCGGCCTACTGGGCCGGGGGTGCAGCCCACTGGGCCGGGGGATCGGCCCGCTGGACTAGGGGATCAGCCCGCTGGGCAGCCGGATAAGAATGGCCCACCCGGCTGGGCACAACTCACCAGGCAGCTAGACTAACCCAACTCGCTGGCTAGGCACAAACTACCAGCTGGTCACAGAGGTCAGATCCCCTTCCGAATGGCTCGACGATTCAGACTCCTCCATCAGCAATGCTCGTTGGCACCGTACCTCCTACCTGGGTCCATGTGAACCGGTCTTCTACAAGACCCACAGGGCGTGGGTCCACCATCCACCATGGCTTATAGTTCTGTCCCTCCACCATGGAGTACTGCCACAGTGTGATGCCATTTTCAATGTGGCCAATAATGGATGACAACCCACTTTGTCCACCGCCATCCACTGCCACTTTGACTGTTCTTCCGCGGGCCAATGGTGAAGCCCCAGTGGTCCAATTTTCTTTCTGATTACGGCTACGAGCATTCTAGGATGACACCTACAATGTGTGGCCCTTGGATTCACCTTTCTACGATATTGGTCGATCTCCCATGAAGAACACAATATAAAGAACATAAAAATCTTATAAATAATTCATGATAAACAACTACCTTGAATTCGTTGTAAGGAACTGCAGATGAGGAAGAAGGGACTATGTCCGATGGTGTTCATCGGCATTCACTGTCTCCCATCGATTCCTCCACCGACTATTTCTCGGTCACCATTCATCGTTGGAGAGGAATGTTGCCAGAATTTTTTCAGAGCCTCCTCTCATAGCTCTCTCAAAACCCATGCCCAATCATTGATTAAATTGGAGGATAATCTCTGACAATTTGATTAATATTGTGGCACATTAATTTAGTGTTATTAACAAGTCAATTAAACACACAAACATTATCATTACAAAACCCAAAAAATGAGTGGTTTAATACATTAAATGTCCGTCATTAAATGTCTGACATTGCACTATGGTCCCACCCCCGTTTCTCAACAGTTGGAAAAATAAAAAAATAACCTTTAGTTATTTTTTTATTATTTTTATAATGTCAAAAAATTAACTTTTTCTAACGACTTTTTATGAAAAAAAGTTAAGATTCCCTTAAGAAAATACTGGTGATGCAAAATCTATAGTGCCCACATAATTTTAATCTGAGCACTAGTTAAAAAGTTATATATCTGCACTCCCTCGTTTACTAAACGCACCTTAAACAAAAGTTCAAAAATTCATTCCATGCTCATTGGGCCAGGAAATCATGTGCCGTCAATTTTCAAAGACTCATAATAATTACATTTAATTAAAAAATTTCCATAGTATTTCCAGGTCTTTACATTATCCCCACCTTAGGGATTTTAATCCCCAAAAGCTACAACAAATGATAGGTAAACAAATGGGGGAACTGAGCACGTATCTGAGCATCCCGCTCCCATTTCTCTACAAAAAGTTCCCATGCTGCCACTGAACTCGCACAAGAGGGATCGATCGTCCATGAAGGACCCTCTCCAGTCGATCCCCTATCCCTACCGAGAACTACACTAACGTCACCCCATCATCAATTTCCAGATCACCCCAGTAGATAAAGTGCAATGTATCATGCACATTCCTCCTCTACGGCGACACATGGAAAACATTATGAACTTGGTGCATCTATGGGGGAAGAGCTAGGTGGCACGCCACTTCTCCTAATCTTCTGAGGATTTTGGAATGGTCTGATGAACCTTAATGATAGCTTCCCACCCTAAAAAATCCCTTTAATCCTAATCGGGGTGAGACCCATGTGAAGACATAGTCTCCCTCCACGAACTCCATGGCCCTCTGTATCCTATTAGAATAAGACATACATCAGCAATGTGATGTCTTAATATTCTCCTAGATGATCATCACCTTCTCAGTCATAGCCCATACCATCTATAGACCCATAAGTGCTGACTCTCCTGGGTATATCTAGCATTGAGGTGATTTGCACGGTCTCCTGTACAAGGCCTCAAATAGTGCCATGCTAATGGTGGACTGATAACTATTTTTGTATGAAAACTCCACTAGAGGAAGGTGGTCCTCTCAACTATGGCCAAAATAAAGGATGCAAGAACAAAGCATTTGCTAATGCATTTGTATGGTACGCTCCGTCTGACCATCTTTATGATGATGAAAGGCAGTGCTCATGCGTAGCTGAGTCATGAATTCCTCCTATAATCACATCTTCAATTGAGATGTAAAATAAGCATCATGATCTGAAACGATCATTAATGGAACCCCATGAAGTTGTACAATCTCATGTACTTAGAGGCATCCCATGACCTCTAATAATCCCTGCTCTTGGATGGGTTGGAAGTGGGACGTCTTGGTGAGTCATTCAATGATCACCTAGATGGAATCGTGGCCCCTAAACGTATGTCGTATCCCTATCACAACAACAATGGATATGCTATCCCACTTCCACTGTCACAGATCAAGTGGATTATTTAAGCTTGATAGAACATGGTGCTCGGCCTTCACTTGCTGACAAGTGAGGGATCATGAAATAAAGACGGACACTGCTTTTTATCATCCCTATACACCAGTACTAACACCAGAGTTCCTATTACATATTCACTAAACTAGAATGTACCATCAAAGGGGATGTATGGAACTCTCTAAACACCTAATATCAAAGAATCACCGGCACCATGGAACATCCTCTGAAAAATATTATGTGCTCTGCACCTTCTTAAAATCATTTAGGAGCCCGTCTTGAGGATATCTGAGCATGTCGGGCCTCGAAGTCAATGTCCCCAAGTTGTGCCTCCTAAACTTATTGAATGAGTGGGGGAGTGGAAATCATGGAATAAAAGTATGCGACTCTATTTTTATCCACAAAGGATATCTGAAATGTGGATATATTCTCATTCTCCTAAGTCAAAACTATAACCCAGACCTCCAACTGAGTGTGTCTTCCAACACATTCCCCTTAAGAGGGTAGACTATCTAAAATTCATAGTCCTAGAGGAACTCCATCCAACCTCGTTGTCTGGAGTTCATGTACTTATGTGATAAGATATACCTAAAAATCTTGTGACCGGAGTAGACAATAAACCATTCACCCATCTAGTAATTCCATGACATCATCAAGGCAAAGTCCACTACTGCTAACTCCAGGTAATGGGTAGCGTAGTTTTGCAAATACTGCCTCATATATCGTGATCCATAGGCGATAACTCCTCACTCCTGTATCAGGATGCATCCCAGTCCGGTCCTTGATGTGTCGTAGTGGACAACATAGCAGACACCCTCTTTGGGTAGCCTCAAGATGGGAATATTCTTCAATCTCTGTCGCAGCTCTTGAAAACTCAGCTAGCATCTCTCTATCCACAATAAAGGATATCCATTATTTGTTAAAACTAACAAGGGTGGTGATACTACAGAAAAGTTAGGTACAAATCGATCGTAGTACCCAGCCAACCCCAGGATACTCCACACCTCGGTCACACACTTGGGTGGATCCCAGGAAAGCACTACCTCTATCTATACTGGATACACTGAAACTCTATCATCTGAGATAACTTATTCCAGAATGTGGACTTCCCATATCCAGAACTGGAATTTCGATAGATTTTCATAATGTTGGTGATCTCATTGTGTATGTGCAGCTAGTTCAGTTGCACCCTCCTCTGAGAAAGTCCATCTTGAGATTCAAAGGTTCCCTTCTCTCTGGTGAAAGGAAACCCAGCCCCACCCACACATTCACACTGCAATTTGCACCTAAAATAGTTGATCAAGTAATGTATTGTTGAGAAAAATTCTATACCTAAGATAATATTGTAAGGCCTAGACACTGATACTAGGAGATCCCAACTAAAGCTCTAGCCTCCTAGAGTAAGATCACACTTCCGGAACTAGTGTGTAATCATCAAATCCTCTCTCGTAGGAGTTTCTAATCGTATATATCAATCCAACAGATCCATCAGAATCTCCAAGCTCCGAACAAGAGCCGTGGAAATAAAATATTAAGTGTAACTTGTGTCTATAAGTACAAAAGCTAGTGTGGGATAGAAACAGATTGTACCTACAATCATATCTAGACCACTGTTATCGTAGGCCTCAGTTTCCTATAGCTGATATCATCTCTATCTAGAAGCTCTTTGAGGTTGGGGTGGACCTCCTGGAGGTGGTGGTAGTAGAACCTCCAATTGCTGCCCACCAACTATGGCTCGACCAGCTCATCTGCCTCATCTTCCGCACTGCGTACCTCATTGTTTTAATTTATGTGGCTATCACGGTGGTCCTTCAACCATTATATGATCATCCACATGGGGAGTCAAAAAGTCCTAATCCATGTTCCCATGTCTGTTGCAAGAGAAATAGGCCCTAGTCCTTAGATGACCTCCTCTTCCTCATGAGTCCACACCACCGACCCTCTGTCCTGGGGTCGTTCTTCGGAAGGTCTATCCAACGTGGACCTTTGCTTCATCTGCCTACAACCTTCTGCAGATGACACTGTTTACTGTTTTCCAATGGTGGCTCTCACTGTCGGTGCCTGCTTAGCTAGGAATCTCTCTACCAATAGCACTCTCTCAAGCACTCTATCTTATGTCGAGATATTGAGTGATATCATAAATGATTGGATACCTTATCAGAGACCATGATCAAAGGTTTTGGACCTAAATAATGGTCCCCATACCATGTCGGTGGAGTAGTGAGATAGGTCAGTGAATCTCACCAAGTATGGGGCCACTATCATGATTCCCTACTGTAAGTGTTGTAGCTCTTGAATAGGCACAGAGCGTAGTGTCACTGGTACAAAATCCACCTGGAAGAGGCTCTCAAATTCCAACTAGGTGAGAGTCACTTCTTCGTGTGTCTATAGAATCAAGCTCCACCATCTCCCTGATGTTATCTGAAAGTGGCTAGCAGCTAAGATCACCATCTGGTCTGATGGTGTCTCAACCAAATGAAAACCCAGTACCACAACCTCCAGCCATTCCTTAGCTGTCTAGGGATCATTCTTGACTCAAAACCTCAAAGTCCTCTATCTTTGGACCACATGAACCACACTCATTCAGTGTTAATGTTATGCTGGTAGGGAAAGTAGAATATGTTGCCCTATGGGTTGTGGTGCTGCTTGTACACCACCCGAAGGTACCATCCCTGTAAGAGGGCCCTACACTGAAGCCTCGTCCCTCGGTGGACCATCATCATGTACTCTTTCTGGAATCCTTGATCGCTGTCTATGCAGCAACAACTTGAAAAGAAATAGGTTTTCCACAGTCAATAAGTTATACCTGGGGAGCTTTCTCAAAGAGATCAAAAGTAAAACATTTAAAAAACATGCACAATAAATGTTTTCATTTATCGAGTCAGAAATCAGAACTCAGGGTCCTGGTGTATAGATACATCGGCCGCCACACCAACACTAGACTCCCCAAACAGGATGCCATACTCAAAATACATAACAGTATTTTCCTATTGAAAATATTAGATTCTTAGTTCTTCGGTAGAATCATCCCCTCGAATACCACTTTTTCACGTCCTGTCCCCCAGGGCTCATACCATGACTACCCCAAACCCTCCTTCCATAGGCTAGGGGTGGGTGACTAGCACCAAAAAGGCATATCCATAAAAAAGGAAGTCAATTACCCTAAAACTATACACAAACAGATGAGGTACAAAAAAAAAGTAATCCACATAGAAAAACTGTTGAAGTAAAAAATGTGAACTGAAAGTAAAAGGTCTAGTATACAAGACTATCTAAAATAGATATTACAAAGAAAAAGAAAACAACTCCTGAGATCATCCTCCAAGGATAATACCTAAAGGGTAAGTACAACTCATCACTGTGGCTCTCCACATCAACCGTTCACCTCCATGCACTATCTAGTCCTATCTCCCAAACCAAGGTCAAAGATGTCTGTCGTCTCCATAGGACACAACAAGGTGTGGGAAAATTCTATGCAAGGGTGAGTATAACAATACCTAGTAGGGAACCTGAGACCCTTGAATGTCTCACATAATTCCACAAAGAAAAAAATCACAAATCATGATCTCAATTAGAGATCATAAGGAATGACTCAACTCAAACTTGGTATATAACTTAAAGAACAAGAATAAAGTTGATTAGTCATAAATCTAGATCATATTATTCTGTTGAGAGGATTTTTCTACTAGACCACAGAAGGCATATAGGTGTTGACCCATAGAGGATATCTAGGTGCAGACCAACGGAGGATCACTAGGTGCAGACCCAGGGAGGATCGCTAGGTGAAGACCCACAGGGATCGCTAAGTGCAAACCCACAGAGGATCACTAAGTGTAGACCCACGGAGGATTTCTTGGTGCATACCCATGTAGGATCACTAGATTCAAACCCACGGTGGAAATCTAGGTGCATACCCTTAGAGGACCTCTAGGTGCAGACCCACATAGTATTGATAGGTGCAGACCCATAAAGGACCACTATTCTTCCTTCATGTCATAACTAGCCACTAGATTCCCACACTTGGTATACTTGATTCTAGAGGATCCACTTCTCAAGCCATCATTCATATTTCACCCACAAATTAGTCCCACTAATATTTATTCCACTGAACTGCCATGTCATAAGGGTCCCAACACAACAGACAGTCCGTCAATCGTTCACCCAGTCTGTATGTTATATGCATTTTTGTGCCGGGGGCCCGATTGGATTTGAGTCCTATCCAACCCTACCATACACCAAAATTATCCAAAATTAATGTGATGTATCTCAAATGGACCTCATCATCCTAAGGGTTCCATCTCCATAGACGTTTCATCAAGCAGATGTCTAGTGTAGGAGATATATCCCTTTAATCGAAACTGGGCCATTAGTGGGTCTGGGTCCGTTCCAACCTAGTCATGCCGACCTGAAGTAGCCCGCTGGGTCATGGGATTGGCCCACTAGCCACGGGCTCTGCCCACTAGGCCATGGGTCCAACCCTGCCCACCTGGCTGGGCACGACCTATCAGGCCGCTGAACCAACCAGGCCCACTGGCTGGGCACGACCCACATGTTGGGCACGACCAGCCAACTGGGCGTGGTTTTCCAGGTAGGCGTTAGGGTCAGCTCCCCTCCCAAATGGGTCAGGCATTCGGGCTAATCCATCAGTGGTGTCCATTGGCACCACACCTCCTGGACAGTTTGTGTGGACCGGTCTTTTGCCGGACATGTAGGGAGCAGGTGTGCCCTTCGGTGCGGCTCGGAGCTATGACCCTCCTCTACGGCACGCGGATGCAACACATCACCATTATCAACACGAATTAAGATGGTCGGCTTCCCCCTTAATCTGGTATGGTGCCTTCAGGTGCCACCACCTTCTCACGGCTGGAAAGAGGCCGACGCCATCCCCCATCATCGGTGTCGCTATGCCGACGGTGCTTCCATGTGCCACCAGTGAATCCCGAGTTGTCCGATTTTTATTCCGACTATGCCTACGGGCCTTTCGCGATGTCACATACACTACATGGCCCACGGTTTTTATTTTCTTCCATATTGTTTGGTCATCCATGAAGAATGAAATCAAAGCAACGTTGGTGGAGGGTCCAGGACATTTGTCGGTTCAGCTCGCACGCTTTGCGTTACCATTACAACAAGGAAAGGGTTCGACACCATCAAGAGTAGATGGAACATAAAACTCTTTGAAATAATTCAATAAAAACCTCTACCTTTAATTTTTTTCATGGAATTGAAGATGTGGAAGAAGGCTCTATGTCCAAAGGTGTTTGTCTATGTACGTCGTCACCTGTCAATTCCTCCAACAACTGTATCTTGATCACCATTCTTTATTGGATCGGAAAGTTACTAGCGTTTTGTCAGAGCCTCCTTTTGTAGCTCTCCCATAACCCATTCCCAATATTTGATTAAATGTGAGGATAATTTCACATATTGTTTTTAATATTCTGGGTCATTAATTAACTTTAATTTATGAGTCAATTAAACACACATAAATTGTCGTTAACAAACCAATGAAATGGGAGGTTTAAGACATTAAACGTCTCTCATTAAAACTCTGACATTGTACTGTGGTCCTACCACTATTTCAAAACGGTTACAAAAAACCCATTAATTACTTTTTTGTAAAGTAAATAAAATAACTTTTTCATCTAACTTTTTTCTGAACAATGTTACATTTCCCATAAGAAAATCTTGGCCTTGTGAATTCAATGATGCCCATAGTTTTTAATCCGAGCACCAGTTCAGAAGTTAGAAATCACTACTCGCATTTTTACTGAACATAAATTTATAAAACTTCAAAAATTCGTTTTGGGATCTCTAGACCTCAAAATCACATGCCTTCAATTGTTGTAGACTTGTAATAATTCTATTTAATTAAAAAAATTACATGGAATTTCTGGATCATTAAAGACAGAATGAGAAGTGATATTACTAAATTTACCATGATATATTTGACTTGTCAATAGGTTAAATAAGATATACATTTATCGGATTGGATGCTTCGGGCTTTTCTAGTTCCAGAGTGAAAATGTGAAAATATTTCTATGGGTTTTAAAGTGTGATTAACAAAGACATCTTGAGGTAAAAATATGATTTCGGTTATTATTGATCGAATGATTAATTCTATATATTTTATTCATATTCAAGACACTCTATCTCTAGATCAATATTCTCAGTTGTATATTAATGATATATTCATGTTACATGTAGTTCCTCTCAACATTTTATCATATCATGATTCCATGTTCACTTTAAACTTTTTTAAATGACATTAGAATTATTTGGTAACCAAATTAAATTTCATCACAACCTTTTCTCCTCATTCTTCTAGACAATCAGAACAAGAAATTCTGACCTTGGAAGATATGCTATGTTCTTGTTTAATAGATTACCAGATAATTTGGGATTAACATATTTTTGTGGTTAATTTTTCTTATAATAACATTTTTCATTCCATTATACAGATGGAACCATTTGAATAATTATATGGAAACCAATGTCGAACTCTATCATTTTGGGATGAAGTTACTGAAAGGAAGTTGATGGGAACAAATTTTGTGAAGGAAATAGAAGTGAATGTTTATTTTAATCAATGATGCATGAGGAAAACTCAGTGTAGGCATAAAATTAATAAAAATAATAAGATTAATGAACTTGTTTTTGAGATGGGTGATCATGACTTTCTCAAAGATTTTCCATCGAAAAGTGTGATGGGGTTTTCAAAGAAATAAAAGGATATTCAATTGTTCATTGGACACTATGAAATACTAGATAAATTTAGATCAATTGACTACTGAGTACATTTTTTTATGAGATTATCCTGGGTACAAAATGATTTTCATGTCTTAGCATTAAAAAAGTATATCCCAGATCCATTTCATGTATTGAGTCTAGAAATAGTTCAGTTGAAATATAATATTTCTTATAAGGAATAGACAGTTTAGTATCACGACTGTAGATAGAATGTGTTATAGAATAAATTTATTCATTAGGTTATGTTATTATGAAAAAACCATATGGTTTAATATTCAACATGAGAATTTGAAAATTCTATGAGGGAAATATATCCCCACTTATTTAATAAGTGAATAAAATTTAAAGGACACGATTTTAAAAAGGGGAGAAGAATGTTGCAACCTAAGTAATGATATAATAAGTATACAGTATTTTGTAAATTTTTTACATTCATCTAATAGAATGTATAGGCATCATATAAGAATAAGTCTAGTTTTAAACCTAAAAATATATTTTTTTTAAATTTTATTTAACATCCTTTTCATAGAGAACCCATTTTAGTTCATGTTTTTGACACTTTTATAAATTCTATTTTACAATATAAACTAATTCCTTGTATGTGGATTTTCAATATTTACTTTGGTTTATTTTTTGGTATTTTTTTGATATGATATATTTGTTAATAAATAGTCAATAAATAATGTATTTTAATTGAAAACATTATTGTCATTAAATTTATTTATACTGTAAAATTATATATTTGAATGGATTTAAAATATAATTATGCAATTTCTTTCTTATATTATCTAGTTTACGTTATTTTAATCAATTTCACATTTAATTTGGATATAAAAACATTTCAATATTTGGAAAGATTTTACTTTAAAACTTGTTTTCTCGTTCTGTCAATGGGATTAATTTTTAATTAATTTATGCTACTTATATGTTTTGAAATTAGAAAAATTGATTCCATATTTATAATATTTACTTAAAATTATATAAATAGGTCCCCTTTATTTTTGGAAAATATTAACAGTTACATTAGTAGTTTTTTTATCAACATGGTTAAAGGTAAATCTCGTAATTAAGGGGAAATATAATATTATAAATATTATAATATTACCCTAATACTTTTCCTAATTTCACTAGATGAGGGTGGTTCAACCAAAATCTCCCTTGGTCTTAAATTATAACTTTTGGAAGCAACTTGAATGAGAGTATGACATTTATATTATTATATTCACAGAAAACTCATTTTTTCACAATCGTGTTTTTTTTAATAGGTGAAATATTTTTATTTTTGGGGTTATACAGGGGATCTATTTTTCAATAAATATAATTTTGAAACATTATTTCCTTTATATTTATCATGATGATTTATTTTTAAATTTTAGGAAATAAATAATTAAAATAAAGGATTATACAATGATTATGTTGTAATTGTATAATTAAAGGAAATATCAAATAAATAACATTAAAAATACTAAATTGTATATACATTGAGAATATTATTGTCATAAAATGGTTTTAGATGAATTTTACATATTAGTGATGTTTGAGAAGTATTGGTTTGAATTTCTCTTTCTATTATGATATTTTTTAAAAAGTTAAGTAATGAATAGTTCCAAAATTGACATTATTGATATTTTCAAATAAATAATATTTTATTAACTGTTATAAAATTTCTACAAATCTCAATTTGGGAAAAATAATTGGGATAATACCTAAAATTTTATAAATGACTCATTTATTATTAATTTATAATTTTATAGTAATTATATTAACCCTCAAAGTGTAAATTATATGATATCATGATAAGAGTAAAAAGTGTTAACAAAATGATAAGGATTAAAAAATCAATCAAAACTACTCTAATTTTAATTGGATGAATTTATTTATATCCCAAAACATAATATATTCTAAATATATCACTCTGGACCCAATGGAATTAGAAAATTAATTTATATTAATTTAAAATTTTGAATAATTCCAAGAGTGCCACTCTACTCTCCTATAAAAGGACACTCAATCTTCTCTTCACACTTTATGTAATGAAACCGAAATCTATAAATAAAATTTCCCTTCTGATAACTATTCCATATACTATAAATTACATAAAATCTCATAAATAACACAAAACAAACTTTATAAATTAATAATTAATGAAATAAGAGGCTTTTTCATAAATTAAGTTACTTATACCAATGGAATAATAACATGACCTTTGGAATAGTAATATGACCCTAATGAATGGTAAACTGGCCAATTGAATATTAAAATCCCCATTGAAATTATATATAAAATTTTAGTATCTTATAAATGAAAATTTATATATTTATATCATAATTTAAGAAAATAAATGTTTTAAAAATAATAAATTAATTATTCGTATTTGGTAAATTGAACATCTTTATTTACAATTTTATTATTAATATAATAATTTAAAAAATAATTTATTTTCATAAAATAGTTTCATAAATTAATATTTTCCTTTATTATGATTATATGACTCCTTTATGCGACTTAATTAATTTTTCCATGTTTTATAAAATATGTTAAAATTTTAAAATCAGTTTTTTTAATAAATGATGATTTTATATAAAAATTAACAGCATCATATTTATAAAATTATTTTCATAAAATATAGTTAATTTTTTAATTATACAAATTTAAAAATGGTTCGGGTTATTTTTTTTTGAATTATTATAAAATACTTGAATTTTTAGGGAATAATGAAATATAATAATTTATGTTATTTAACAAATACTTGAATTATAGAGTCATGGATGATATATGGATTATGTAAGAAAAAAATCTCAAACTCTTCTTAATTAATTTAATATATTTAGGTATAAGTCCAAAACTATTCATAGTCTTGTTCTAAAATAATAAACCACTGAATAAAATAATGAGAAAACACCCATCTTCTCCCCTATAAATACCACCCCTAAACCCCACTTCTACTAACACTTCAAAAGCCATGAAATTGTCCAAATGATACTCAATAGTCTTTCCAAGACTCTATCCAAAGTCCATGAGCAATTTTTTTAACAAAACACCAAACACTTTTCCCTATGGTGGTTCTCAAGGAGTAGAAATTCGTGAGATAAAATCCTGTTTTTTTTCATATAATTTCATTTCAATTTATTTTATATTCTATTCCTATTCTAAACTCCCATAATATAAGTGCCATGAAAAATACCTTATAAAATATATACTGGATTTTTTCATGTTAATTTAATAATTCGTCATCATGGCCTGTTCTCCTATACCTTTTCTTCTAAAAATGAGAACATCGTATGTGGGGATTCGGCACACCACCTTCACGGACGCCATGTTTTCATTTTTCACTACTACATTAATGTATACTCATAAAACCATTATTATGGTTACATAATATTTTATTACGCATATTATAATCTTTATAATTTTATGGAACCAATACATTTATATGATGTTAAATAAAATGATATAAGGTCATAATGGTCGTAAAATTCTACTAAATAAATTAAATCATTTTCATTAATATTCATTGTAATTAATCATCGACATAAAATATAAATAAATGATATATATGAAAAATTACACTTCTATATGTTTATTTTTAAAATATGATTTTAATTTAAGAGATATAATTCTCATTTTACATGAACTTCCATACTCATGTACAAGCGAACCGATCATGAAAACCAAGAAAACAAATGCTCCTTAATGATGAAATTGATTATTATAACCCATAAAAAGGTCATTAAATCAACATAAAAACTATAATATATCAATTAAACTAAGAATATGTTATGTAATTATTAATTAATAAATCTAATTTTATTATTTGGTATATTAAGTACTAGTGAAGAACCATTTTATAAATAAGGTAATGGATTCTACCCGGACCTCAATATTTCAATTCAAGTTACTCATTCTATATCTTTAACCGAGTGTAATTATTATTTATTTTTATGTACATATTATACATTCTTTTTATATATTCCAAACTCATGTATTCATATTTGATCATCTATCTTTGCTGGTAAACACAATTTTTTAAAAGGACCCCTTTTAAATTCTTCCCGATAAGAAAACCCAATTAAAGGAAAATTCCCAATTTGTAACCCATTTTAAGTATAATACATAGTATATATTAATCTACCATTATTATTCAGAAATAAATAAATTTATCAAAAAGCTAATTCTTGGTTTATTTTTGGTTTTATATAAAAAATTATTCTTTTTTTGCTTAAATTCTCTTTATCAATTTCCATATACTATAGAAAAATGTTTTATTTCAAAAGATTCTTAAACATAATTTTTACATGTTTTTACTTCATTTTGAAATCACTTATCATGATCTATAACAATTTTTCCTTTTTAATTTCTATATATGACTTAAATTCATTCCTTCATTGACACCATTATGATATTCCCTTTTGTTATGCTTTGTGAAATGATTATGATGCTCACTTATTACCATGGTTAACTCTTAAGTTTATGTTTGATTCTTCATGTGGAACATATATTATTGAACTTGTGATGATGGGTGGGCACAAATATCATTCCAATTCATTGGGTAATTTTTAGTCTCATAATACTTCATGTTGGGATAGAGAGTGAACTTGATTCCATTATGGGACTTTATCTACAATGTGATATTGTTTTGGAAGTTATCCTTGATTCATGTCTATGTCATGTTATATGTTGTTTCCCCATTCCTATAATACCATTATTTTATGTTCCCATAATTATAAATTTTATTATTCTTTTTTATATTCATGTTCAATGCCTTTTATATCATCATGTTATGCCTTCTAACCCTTGTTCTATGTTTTATTCTTATTTTTATTCCCTTATTGAGATTTTTAGCTAATCCATTTTTTCATGTATACCCCAGGTTATCCTATGATGATATATGGGCTCAAAGGATGTTAAGAGATCATTAATATTATTAAATAAAATATGTTCTTATTTTTCTTTCACTTTTTCTAATTATGTACCGAATATTTCAATAAAAACTACACAATATGATACATGGTTTGTATTTAATGGTATTTATACTTAAAATCATGTAATAATATGTGTATAAGGATGGGTATTATTATAGTTGGTATCAAAGAAAGGTATAGTTAGTTTTGGAAATTAGGACTAGAGAACTTTAGTAATAACCCTAGGGATAATTCTATCTCCATGAATAACAATGATTGATACCTAGGGAATCACAAGTTAGGATATACTTTTTCTTTACAAGTTTATTATTTAATATTCAGTGTTTCCTTTTTATTTGCTTATTAGAAATTAATTAAATCCCTTATTTATAATTTATTTTTCTTAGTTAATGAATAGAAATAGAAGAACCCATGAAAACAATCAATGTGAGAAGAAATATGAATATTTCCTTAATAATATTCAAAATATGATGGGAATGTGTGCTAAAAAATCACCATAGTACTTGATCAACTAGCCCAAGCTATGAATAACAATTTGAATAACGTGGAACACCCTCCTTATCCTAAGAAAGTGAAATTTGTGGTCAAATCCTTTATGTGGAAAATGCACCCCATATTTAGTGGATATTTTGATCCTCTACTTCTAGAATAATGGATTTTCTTAATTGAAATGATATTATCTATCCCCCAATGCTCATAATAATAGAATGTTGTGATAAAAGTTTATTTTTTTGATGGGAAAGATTATTAGTGGGGAAAAATGATCAAGAACACAAAGTAAAAGGAGGATATTTATTCCATGTAATGATAAGATTTAAAAAAATATCTTTCAATAAATATTTTCCTCAACCCTCCATCTTAGGATGGAAAAGGAGCTCCTCAAAGTGAAGAAAAAGGAATATGAGTTTATTCAACTGTATGAAGAAAACATCCCACAGCTTGAAATATACACCTCTAGATTTTTCTTGAACAATGAAAGCAAGGTGGATTGATTCTTTAGTAGATTAAAGCCAAGTCTATGAAAATCGTTGGTGATAAAATATATTGGAATCTATAAGGAGATTTTTTGTTGTGACTATAAGGTTTAAATGGAGACCAGAGACTCTCAGTGGTAGTATGGGACTAGGGAAAAGTGGAAAATAGAATTTAAAAAGGGTGGATAGAAAGATAAATCCCATGATAGAAAGAATATTGAACACCCCACATGTAAAATTGTGGGAAGAAGCATCCTTTAAACTACTTAAATAGAACCGAGAGATGATTTAAATTTGTAAGATTGGGGAATATGTATAATAACTACCAAATGGATATGTTGAAACCCACTAATTTAGTAGAATAAAGAAACGGTCAAATAAATACTCAACATATAGTGTAGTGTTTCATCTATAAGAAACATGGGCCTTTTGAAAGCCATTTTTCTAATCCATGGGTTGTTAGAGGCAATCAACAACAAAAACCTCCAATCCAGCATGTAAGGGAATTTGATATCACTAATGTTGTGGTGGATCATAGAAATGATGTGGGGATAAGTATACTGGTTATCCGTTCAAGATTAGAGAACATACCATTTTATTATGGTTCTATGAATTCTTTCACATATTTCATGTTTAGTATATCTATACAAACACCACCTTAAAATATAAAGGTTGTGTTTTCTATGAGAACATAAAAAGTAAAAAGTATTGCATCCAAAGTATATAAATCATCTTTGTTTAGTGTTTTTTGATAGAACATCCTTGAAAATATCATATTACTTCCTTTGGGGGAGTTTGATGATATATTGTCCCTGGATTAGATATCTTTTTACAAATCCATAATCAACTGTTAATAAATGGACACTATTGAAAAAACAACATACATCCACGGTTCTAAACCGTGGTTATATCCCCCATAACCATGGGTATAGCCTATACAAACGGTTTTGGGAACCGTGGGAAACTGAGGCGTCAGGATAGGTCCCCATCCTATACGCACAGTTTTACAAACTGTGGGTATAGATTCTTTTCCATGGTGTCAAAGTCTCATGCCACGCAGTCCAAGCCTTAAACTAATGGTTTTAAAACTGTGGGTAAAAATCATACAAAAAATGGCCATGTAGGAGTCGAACCTGTGACCTTACAATCAAATTCTCCACTTCTCACCACTCCACCTACGCCGCTTACAGGTATATATATCTATATTTTACTAAATATATTAATACACAACCTTAATATAAAAAAGGAGCCCATGAGTTTTGATCCCTTGTTTCTAATTCAAAATTTGAATGACTAACCAACCAAGCAAACACCGTCATTTATTAAAATATCTACATTTATCTTAATATATAAATTTTGCCCCCTCTATTAGAAAACAATCGCTCAAGAGGATTTGATCCAGTGATCAGAGGGAACACAAATGAGCAGCTCACCAACTCAACTACGACACATATTTGATTATATATTTATATCTACCTAAATATATTAATCCAAAATGTGGGTATTGAAGGGAAAACCATGGGTATAGGTTTTCCTACCAAATATATTTTGTGTCTCACGAAAGTTTTTTTCCCGCCATAATGTGAGAAATCTATACCCACGGTTTTATAAAACTATGGGCATAGTTTTTCAAAAAAAACCCTATACACACTGTTTTTCCAAAACTCTGTGATAGGCCTGGATAATTACTTTCTATACTGACAGTTTTGACAAAAACTGTGGGTATAGCTGTTTTTCCCCATGGTTTTCCATAAACGTGGGAATATGTCTTCACACAAAAACATATACCCACAGTTTTTCTTAAAACCTTGGGAATAGGTCTTCATAGAAAAACCTATACCCACAGTTTTGCTTAAAACCGTGGGAATAGGCGACCTTTACCCAAGGTTTTTAAAAACAATGGGTATTTATTTCCAAACTACCCATATACCCATGGATTTAAAAAACCGTGGGTATAAGGGTTCCCTATACCCACAGTTTTTGATAAAACTATGGGTATAGGGCTATTTTGATGTTGTGTAAGATAGTTATTAACATACAATGGAATCTTATAATTTATTACAATTGTATGGAGTATGATGAATCTCCTTCAAAATCATTGAATCATGTGTGGATACTAATTCCTTATGAGAAAGCATATTGTGCTCAAATCACTGAGACAAAATAGATTATCATGATCAAATACATTCCCATTGTGAGGGACTATACTGATGTATTCCCTGAAGAGTTGTATAGTCTTCCTTTTGATTGAAGGTTGAATTCTTAATTGAACTTATTCCTGGATCTTTTACTCTATCAAACATAACATATAGAATAGCAACCATTGAGTTGGAGTAATTGAAGAAATAATTATAGGATAATCTGGAAAAGGGTTTTATACACCTGAGTGCTTCACTGTGGGGTTCACTAGTCATCTTTGTCAAGAATAAGGGTAGATCAGTGCACCTTTACATTGATTACTGTGAGTTGAATAAAATCATGATAAAGAAAAATTATCCCCTTCTATAAATAGATGGCTTGTTCGATCAACTACGTAGGCCAATTATTTCTCTATGGTGGTCCTTCAATCGGGATATCACCAATTAATGGTAAATAATGAGATTATTCCCTAGACATTCTTTTGAATGAGGATTTTATACTAGGACTTCATAGAAATTCCTTTCAAACTCACTAATGCTCCATCAGTTTTCAGGGATTTAATGAATAGTGTCTTTAGAGATTATCTTGATATAATTTTGGTAGTCTTTATTAATAATATTCTATTATATACTAAGATCAAAGAGGAATATGAGGATCATATGAATACTGTGATGCAGACTTTTGGAGGGAGAAATATTTTAAAAAGTAAAGTAAATGTGAGTTATGGATAGAGTAAGTATCATTCTTGGGGAATGTTACCACCAAAAAAGGGATATCTCTATACAATTCCAAGATAAAGGTAATTAAAGAGTGTCCCAGGAAAATATCGGTAATGGAGATACATTATTTCCTTGGACTAGCTAGGTATTACTGATGATTTGTGAAGAAATTATCAAGACTATTAAACCTAATAACAATGTTTAGTCAGAAGGGAGTGAGGTTTGTCTGGATGAATGAATGTGAGGAAAGATTTAAAGAGCTTAAAAAGGGATTATCACTACATCGGTACACAAACTTCTAACAAGTGGGGAAATATATGTTGTATATAGTGATTCTTCAAAAAAGGGAATAGGTTATTTACTTGTGAAAAATTATAATGTTATAGCCTACACTGCAAGGTAGTTGAATATTTAGGAGAACAACCATCCCACGCATGATCTGGAGTTGGAAGTTGAGATCTATATATTGAAAATATGGTGGAAAATTTTCTATGGGAAGAAGTGTGAGATATATACTAATACTAAGACCATAAAAAATATTTTCTCATAGAAGGATCTTTATATACAACAAATAATATGGTTAGACCTCATCAAAGATTACGAAATCTCAATTAACTACTATCTTGGTAAAGCTGAGAAGGTTGCAGATTCTCTAAGTAGAAAAGATCATTCCTGTTCATCAATGATAAAAATTGAGAAGGATCCAATATTTTTAGAACTACAAAGGATTTGCATGGTAATAATTAAGTATGATATTTCATCCATCCTTCATCAAATGACTTCTCCACAATACCTCATGGAGAAAATTAAAAATTCTCCAAAAAATTATGTGAACATTTAGAATAAGGTAGAATCCATAAGAAAGGGTAAATCATCAATGTTTAAAATTAATGAAGAAGGAGTCATGGGATTTGGTTCATGACTATGTGTACCTTCCAATTCAGAGATAAAGAAAGATCTTATGAATGATGCACATTTCTCAACTTTCTCTATTCACCCAGGGAGCACAAAGATGTATCGAGATATATAAGAGAACTATTGGTGGAAAAATATGAAGAAGGAGATTACTAAATATATATCAAAGTTCCTGGTATGTTAGTAAGTGAATCCTAAAATAAAAAATTCAAAGGGAATGATTCAAAAATTACCCATACGAACATGGAAGTTGGAAAACATCACCGTGAAAGTTTTCACCAAACATTTGAAGGAATCTAGTCGAATCAGTCCTATATGGGTTGTTGGGGATTATCATACAAATAAAGTTAACTTTGTCATAATTTGAGAAAAATTCCCACCATACCAAATTCTATTGATATAGATAAGAGAAGTGGTAAGGATACATGGAGTACTACTATTGATTGAATTAGACTGAGATCCATGATTAACATCCATGTTATGGAAAAGTATCTAACATTCTCTAAACATTGAGATGAACTTCAGTACAACCTATTAGCCCCAAAATGATTTTCAATTAATGTAGACTATTCAGAAACTAGAATACATGTTGGGAGAATATTCTATGGACTTCAAAGGAGGATGGGACTAACATCTACCTCTGGTCGAGTTTTCTTATAACAACAATTACCACTGAAGCATCCAAATGGATCCATATGAAGCCCTTTATTATAAAATATTCATAACACCATCATGTTGGGATGAGGTCAGTAAATATAAGATGCTAGGACCAGAAATGGTCGAAGAAATGGCGAAAAAGGTGAAAACTATTCAGTAGCACATCAAGGAAGAACACAGTCAAAAAAGGGCTATATTGACATTAATAGATGGGACCTAGAGTTGAAGGTTGTATACATGTAATTCCTCCACATATCTCCATGGAAGAGGATCTTGAGATTTGGGATGAAAGGAAATCTATTTCTCAGGTACATCTAAACCTTCAAGATTATTGATCGTGTTGGATCTATGGCCTATCGACTAGAACTTTCACCTACTATGTCAGAAGTTCATGATATATTCCACATATCCCTCTTAATGAATTAATTACCAGATCCCTCCCTTGTATTTAATTTAGCTGGGGTGTTGTTGGAAAATGATCATTATTATGAGGAAATTCTAGTTAAGATCTTATACTGTAGAGATAGTGTTCTATACAACAATAATACTCACTCGGTCAAACTACTATGGAAGAACCATATGTAAGAATAGGTAACATGGTAACTCGAGGAAACAATAAATGATAAATACTCTCTCATATTTCCCCCTTAGATTGTATAACTAAATTTCAAGGGAAAATTTTCATAAGGGGGGAAGAATGTAATAAAACAGAATTATATTGATGAATTTTCCCTTATAATAATTTTTTCATATCATATAAATCACATAAAATCACATAAAATCACATAAATAATACAAAAATAACTTTATAAATGAATAATTAATGAAATAATATTCTTTTTTTTGAAAATAAGGAACTTATACAATGAAATATCAACATGAATTCTGTAATTGTTATATGATCCTTATGAATAATAAACCTTCCATTTGAATAGTAAACTCACAAATGTATGTAAAAATAAAATTTTACTATCATATTAATTAAAATATGATATATTTATATATAATTTTATGTAAATAATATTTTTAAAATGATAAATTATTTTTTAGTATTTTTGTAAACTAAAAACATTTATTTACAATTTTGTAAATAATATAATGATTTAAAATATAATTTATTTTCATAAAATAGATTCATGAATTTATATTTTGTTGTATTATGATTATAATATAATTTTATGAGACCTTAATTAATTTTTCAAAGTGTTATAAAATGATTTTTAATTTTGAAATAAGTATTTATCGAATAAATGAAGATTTTATTTAAAAATTAAACATCTCATATCTATAGAATTATTTTAAAAAAATGGAATTATTTTTTGATTTTTAAAAATTTAAAAAAAAATAGGGGTATTTTTTTAGATTTTTTTAAAATACTTTAATTTTAGATGAATAATAAAATATTGTTATTTACATTATTTAAAAATACATAAATTATTGAGTCATGAATTATGTAA
Source organism: Viscum album (assembly GCA_963277665.1). Classification (NCBI taxonomy): domain Eukaryota; kingdom Viridiplantae; phylum Streptophyta; class Magnoliopsida; order Santalales; family Viscaceae; genus Viscum; species Viscum album. The sequence continues at coordinate 1,859,219,323 of OY728133.1, read as the reverse complement.
GCCTAAAATATTTAACTATATATCATTATTTTAATATATTTAGTGATAAGGCTCAAACTATTTGTAGTCCTGAGACCAAATAATAATCTAATGAATAAAATATTGAGAAAACACCCCTCTCTTCCCCTATAAATACCACACATCAACCCCTCTTATCCTCACATATAAAGAGCCTTGAATCTAGTGAAAATTTTATCTAATACTATCATAATTCCTCTACACTAAGTCTAGGATCCCTTGATTTTAAAAAAATACAAAACACTTTTCCCTATGGAGGTTCCCAAGGAGGAGAAATTCAAGAGGTAAAATCCTCTTTCATTTCTTTTAAATTCTATTTTCTTATACTATCCCCAACTTCCCTTATCCAAGTAGAATGAAAACTGAAATATCATATATATAATTATTTTTTAATATTAATTGAATAATTCATCATAAAACTTTTTTTACTCTCCCTTTTATTTTAAAAATGATAACATCATCTGTGAGGTGTCGAATCACCACCTTCATGGATGCCATGTTATTGTTTTTCACTACCTCCTTAATGTTTGATAATGAAACCATTATTATGGTTAAATAATACTTAATTATAAATATTATAAGTTATATAATTCTATGGAACAAATATATAAACATGATGTTAAATAAAACTGTAATGAACCGTAAATTTCAAGGAATTTTTTTTCTCAATTTGCTTTGGAATTTTGCAAGAACGAAGTTTCTGACAGCACCTGATTCCGAGGCCCGGTGTGCCCGAAATCATTTTTCCGAAGTTTTGCTCGGGTACGTTCAGTGAACGAACAAGCGGGTTTTTCTAACTTTTGAACCAGTGCTCGGAATCGATTTCTGAGGGCATCGATGGAATTGCAGCGTCGGTATTTGCTTAGAAACGACATTTCCGGAGTTGCGTTTGCTCGGGTGTGGTTATTAATTTTTGTGGGTTAAGTGAAGAAAATAAAACAAAGTGGTGCGACAACTTTATTTTATTTCACTTAAAGCCACTTAAAGCCACTTAAAGCCACTTAAAGAAACTTAAGCTATGTTGAAATGGACAAGGTGCAATCCAAAATATCCTACCCACTTGGTAGGATATTTGTGAGGTGGGGCCCGCACGAGCCCCACCGTTTCTTTTTCCCTAAGTAACACACCCGTAAAAAATCCTCTTTAATGAAAGTCAACTGATGCGTTTTCTAAACTCTTAACGCCCCTATTAAATGGACAGTTATGTTGTTACCATTAATTCACCAAATTAATGGTTCGTTTCGTAACTTGTTTTTAAAATTGTTGGCATGTAATAAAATAAGACCAACATACGTTCTTCATGGGTGCGGATTTTTGAGAGGATTTGGAGAAACTGTATCTTCATCCTCCTTCGCGAAAAAATGCAAAGAACGCGAAGAATGTGAAGAAAGCTGGCCTTCGACAAAAGGCGACGAAGAACGTCGAACCCTCGGAGATCGATGACGCGACGCCGTGTACCGCGATGCCGACAATTCTCCTCCCCTGAGGATCTTCTACGAAGATCCTTCCCCGCGACAATCTTTGATCAACACAGATTGAGGTAGGGGATTACAGATCTTTTAAATTTCCTTTGTGGATTTTATCCTCATCATGGATTTAATTCGTGAAATTTAATCGGTGTGTTTTCTTTAACCCTCGGAGATCGTCGACGCGATGCCGTGTACCGCGACGAAGCGAAGCCCCTTCCACGACGCGAAGATCCTCTTCTTCTGCGATGGTCAGTTCCACGAAGAAATCACGTCTGATGACAACGACGAGGTAGGGGTTTGTTTTCTTTAAATCATTTTGATTTATACCTGCATCGTTGATTAAATATTTGTTGTAAGATATTTTAAAACCGCTAACGCGGTGGGTGCGGACCAACGAACAAGTCCAAACCCATCGCCCCTTTCGTTGTTGGTGTACGAAATGGCTGATGTCAACAAAGAAAGCCGCACAGGTGACGCAGTGTCCTTGCAGTGAAGGACGGACCCCAGGAGAACCTTTGTCGAAGACAACATAATTTTCCGACCACCGGAACTTGTCCGGGGGTCCGCGGAGCAGACCGCCGGCGCGCCCCGCCAGCACGGCGGCACTGGTGGCAGATGGCGGTGGCAGCAGCACAGTCCCGTGACCACGCGGGACTAGAGGAGCAGGGGACGCGGCCGGCTGCCCCATCCGCTTGCAAGGGCGGCCCCACGCGGGGTCATGACTTCTTCACGCAGGGGCAGCGCGCCCCCCGCCCACGGCTCGGCCGTAACAGCCGAGCCGACCCGCTGGACAACCGGCAAGCCAGGTCGTGCCCAGGATGGGCCTGGCCACCCCGGCCGGGCCAGGCCGTGCCGGTCGGGTCGGACCCGGTCCTGGGTCAGGTTACCCCGGTTCGGGCCAACCCAGGGGGGGTTGGGTGTGGTCGGTCTCGGCCCATACCCCCGTTTTCGGACCTTTTCGGTCTTTTTCCAATATCATGATCTAAGGGCCTCCGATTGACGTACCTTCAGGGGCGATGTGATCCTTGGACCGAGACGGTCGTTTTGACATATCGCACTCAAGGTTTCGGAATACATTGGGTTCGGCCGGGTTGGTTCGTACACGAAACCAACCAGGCCCTCAAAGCGGAAACGCTCGTATCTTGAGGTCTGAAAGTCCTATTGACGTATCGTCGACTCTGTTGGATTCATTTAAGTGAGACAGATATTTTGGATTACTCCGTCCGAGGTTTGGATGCAGGTGGAGTGCGGTTGGGTTGGTTTTTCCTTAAAAACCAGCTGGGCCCCTAGAACGAAAAAGCCAATAACTCTCAGACTGGGCGTCCGATTGACGCGCCGTCTGCGACGTTGAGTTCCTATTGATGATACAGAACTTTTGGATACATCAACTCTGGACTATGTCTCAGTTGATGTATCAGCCTCTCGGCTCGTGGAGCGGACCCTCCCGAACGAGCATGTTGTGTGCGGGAACCCTAGAGTTGGCAGTGACTGCGACGACGACGACGATTGTGCAGAGATCCTAAGTGGATTCGACGACGACTGTGCAGAGATCCTCAGTGGATTCGACGACGACTATGTAGAGATCCTCAATGGATTCGGCGACGACTACAGCACTCAGTGATCCTTTGTGGATCAGTGCTACCGATCATGTGTGGGTCCGATCCTGTGTGGGTCTTTGCGGGGGTTGGTTACATTTCGATCCTATGTGGGTCAGATCCTTTGTGGGTGATTGCGGGGGTTAGTTACCTATCGATCCTATGTGGGTCAGATCCTTTTTGTTCATTGCGGGGGTTAGTACCTATCGATCCATTGGGGGTCCGACGACTTAGATGAATCAGTGGAAATATCTGATCATCTCTATCATCATACAAATAAGTATACCCGTGTGAGCTGAATCCTATTTTCTTTCATATGTGGATTATGTTGTGCTATCTTGTGTGGATTTACATTTTTCTTTCCTGTGTGGACTGGGTTGTACGTGGGCTCGGAAGTTAGAGCGTACTGGAATTGATGACCTAGGTATATGTATGGGCATATACCTAAGCAGTGTCTAATGTTACTTCGTGATTGTATCTTTCCATTGTGGTATATCTTTTTTGGATTCTGGGAGACCTTCGGGAGTCTCAGGGTCCCTACTGATTAGCTTATACTCACCCCTGCACGGGCTATGCCCGTACTATGTTGTGTTGGTTGCAGATGACGGACATCGCTGATCGTGGTTGAGGCTTGCGGAGCAGGATGGTACCTGGAGGTGGACCATTGGGTGGGACATACTCGGAAAGGTCGGCTGGACCCGAGGAGTAGTGGAGGCTATCTGTACCCACCCTACTGGTGGGATTTCCAGCGGACAGCTCGACGTTGCAGCTTTAATTTTTAGTTTATGTTTTCCCTTCCAGTTTTACATTACATTCATCTTGGGTGTGTATACTGGCCCACTTACTGTTGTACTCAGTTTTTACATAGTGTTTACTTCTACTGCTTTCTTGCTCTATCGTGTTTGTTTACTTTATAAAGGCAATGCCTTCCCTTTTTACCGGGATTTACGCCTCGGTGCTAGTCGCCATCCCCTGGCCTATGGAAGGCGGGCTTGGGGTAGTCATGGCACAGGCCCCGAGGACAGGTCGTGACAAATTGGTATCAAAGGAGTTCGGTTCTACCGCAGAACTTGGGACTCTGATATTTTCTTATGTGAAGCAATAATATTTAGAGTATGGGGTGTGGTTATCAGTTCAGAGAGTCCAGTGTTGGTGCGGTGGCCGACGTATCTGTACACCAGGACCTTGACTTCTAATATCCGACATAATACACTAAAACATTGATTGCATCTGTGTTTCAAGTTATCTTTGTGATTAATTTGTGTTAGCTCACCAGGTATACTGTTCTGACCATGGTGCTCCTGTTTCTTTTCAGGATGACCCCATGATGGCATCCAGCTAGGGTTCTGAGATTTGAGAGTGATGACAGCCCACCGATTGACGAGGCCTTGGTATAGGGCCCTTTGACAGCTGAGGCACCGGCGGTACCTCTACCCGCCGAGCCACCGATGATTCCAGCCCTAGCCGCTGACGATGCAAGTTGCCTTAGTGCACTGCATGAGTTCCAGCACCAGCGACCGCCCAGGTTCTGCGGGGAGATGGATTCCTAGGCAGCCGAGGACTGGCTGGAGGCAGTGGTATGAGTTTTTCGGTTATTGAGGACACCATTAGACCTCATGGTAATCCTCGCAGTGAGCCTACTTCACGCGACAGCAGGCCGATGGTGGAGCTTGATACTCCAGGTGCACGATGAGGCATCTCTTATCTAGACGGACTTTGAGAGCCTCTTCCACTCGGAGTTCGTCCCAGCCACCCTCCGTGCGGTGTGCATCCAGGAGCTTCTTCAGCTACGGTAGGGAAGCTTGACAGTCTCCCAGTACTCGGAGAGATTTACTGATCTCTCGTGCTACCCGACAGACATGGTACGGGACCCATTCTTCCGGGCCAGGACCTTTGAGCAGGGATTGAGACATGCGATTATGGCATCACTGATCTCTCTAAGCATTCTGACTTAGGAAGAAGTACTGGATCAATCCCTTTTGATCAAGAGCTTTCTTACTGAGCCTTCATCAGCACTGAGACCTACTGTGGGGCGGCACGTAGCAGAGTCTTCTGCAATATGCAGTCGACGGATGACTCATGGGTCCAGGCAGACCAGACCCTCACACAGATGACATAAGGACACTGGATCAGCAGTGCGGGGCACATAGCACGGAGCCAGTCATTCGAGAGGCAGGCAGTCCTACACATGCGGCGGACAGGGTCACATGGCTCGTGACTGCCTGACCCACCGTGCTGAGGAGCAGCAGACGGTTGAGGGGCCGCCCAGGCAGAGGTAGAGGGTCGACCGTGGTGGTCCGCAGGGAGCAGGCGGACGAGGCAGAGGAGCTGGCCGAGGATCAGGTGGTGGGAGACGCTTTGAGGCTCTACCACCACCACCACCAGGAGGTCCACCCCAGCCACAGGGAGCTGGCGGGCAGAGACAGGCATAGCTCTAGGCTGCGGAGGCCTACGACCACAGCGCGCCCGAGATGATTTGAGGTACTATCTGTGTCAATTCCACCCTTGTTGTAGTTCTTATAGACACAAGAGCGAGTCACTCCTTCATAGCCGCTGCCCTTGTTCAGATTTCGAAGATTTCAATATAGTCATTGGCTCAATCCTTACGGCTAGAGACTCCTACGAGAGGAGACTCGACGATTACGCACTGGTGCCGGTAGTGTGCGCTTACTCTAGGAGGTGAGAGATTCGGCTGGGATCTTCTTGTAGCGGCATCGAGGCATTACGACATCATCTTGGGCATGGATTGGTTGTCTACAGTCCATTCTCAGATCGACTGTTTTAGGCGCAAGGTGCGATGTGTACACACCGACAGGAGCTGGTTCACCTTCACCGGCGAGAAGGGAGCCTTCACAGCACAGGATGGACTCTCGCAGAGGAGAGAATAGCCCATCACTCATCAGTTGGATAGCCTCATCCTAGGAGCAGTTGACGTGCGGAGTCCTAGTTTTCCTGTAGTGGTGGATCAGTATACGGACGTCTTTCCTGACAACGTTCCAGGACTACCTCCTCGCAGAGAGGTAGACTTTTATATTGATCTGTACCCCGGGACAACCCCGTTATCCACTCCAACATATCGTATGGCCCCCGCTGAGCTTAGAGATCTACGGGTACAGTTGGAGGACTTGTAGGGCAAGGGTTTCATCCGACCCAGTGTTTCACCCTGGGATTCCCCGATATTGTTCTCCAAGAAGGCGGACGGGAGCTTACGACCTTGTGTCGACTAGCGTCGCCTAAACCAGGTGATAGTGAGGAACAAGTATCTGCTACCGAGGATTGATGTCCTCTTCGATCAGCTCAAGGGAGCACAGTGGTTCTCGAAGATAGACCTCAGGTCAGGCTATCATCAACTCAGAGTTCGGGACGAGGACGTGTAGAAGACGACCTTCAGATGTCGGTATGGCCACTACGAGTTCTTGGTTATTCCATTCGGCGTAACCAATGCTCCAGCGGCATTCTTGGGCCTCATGAACAAGATCTTTCAGCCATACCTCGATCGATTTTTCATGGTCTTCATCGACGAAATTTTTATTTACTCGACGACTGAGGAGGATCACGCCTACCACTTACGGGTTATACTAGACACACTCCGAGAGCACCAGCTTTATGGAAAGCTCTCTAAGTGTGAGTTCTGGATACGTGAGGTCCACTTTCTGGGACATGTCATCTCTAAGGAGAGAGTCTTGGTGGGTCCTACGAAGAACGAGGCAGTGCTAGCTTGGGAGCCACCCAAGAGCGTGACGGAGGTGCGGAGTTTATTGGGACTAGATGGATACTATCGGAGATTTGTGCCAGAATTTTCCAGAGTTGCGGCACCACTCTCAGCTCTTACGAAGAAGGGGAAACCCTTTGTGTGGTCAGTCTGATGTCAGCAGAGCTTCCAGGAGCTGAGACAGAGATTGACCAGCGCCCATATCTTGAGGTTGCCTGAGGAGGGAGTAGGGTACGTAGTCTACTGCGATGCATCAGGGACCGGACTCAGATGTGTCCTGATGCAAGAGTAGGCTGTGATCGCCTATGGATCATGTCAGTTGAGGCTGCATGAGCAAAACTACGCTACCCATGACCTGGAGTTAGCAGTAGTGGTCTTCGCTCTGAAGACATGGTGGCACTATCTGATGGGCGAGTGCTTTACAGTCTTTTCTGACCATCAGAGTCTTAGGTACATCTTCTCTCAGAAGGACCAGAACCTGAGACAGCGGTGATGGCTCGAGTTCCTCCAGGACTCTGACTTTGAGATAGTCTATACTCCTGGGGAGGGGAACGTGGTAGCTGATGCTCTCAACATGACGACAGGCATTCAACTACTTGAGGAGGCGACATAGCATCTAGCCGCTTTGCTGATATCCTTCGTGGATAGAGATGGAGCAGCCTTCCTTCAGTCTCTCACAGTCACCCCTCCACTAATGCAGCGGGTCAGAGAGGAACATCGTGGGGATGCTGACTGTGAGACACAGTGTGCGCAGATATCCTCAGGATAGGCACCTGATGGTTTCTCCTTTGAGGCAGAGCACGATATCCTTTTCAAAGGACATACCTTGTTACCAGTTGATTTACGGGAGGAGGTTCTGAGAGAGTTTCACACTCCTCCTTTGGTAGTACATCCTAGAGTGGCGAAGATGTACCACGATCTCAGATGACCGCACTGGTGGCCGGGCATGAAGAAGGTTGTGGTGGAGTTCGTTTCTCGATGCCTCACCTGCCAGCAGGTGAAGGTAGAGCACCAGGTACCAGCAGGCTTGGTACAACCCTTGGAGTTCCCGGAGTGGAAGTGGGACAGGATATCTATGGACTTTGTGACTGGAATTCCACACACTTCCATTGGTCACGACTCCATTTGGGTGATTGTCGACAAACTCACCAAGTCAGCTCACTTCTTACCCATCAGAGAGCAGGGCTCAGTGGAGAGCTTGGGATGTCTCTACGTTCAGAAGATTGTATGGCTTCACGGTGTTCCATCATCCATCGTCTCCGATCGAGATGCTCGATTTACTTCCTGGAATTGGAAGGGGTTGCTGGAGGCGTTCGGGACGCAGCTACGTTTGAGCACCGCCTTTCACCCTCAGACGGATGGTCAGACGGAGAGGACCATTCAGACTCTCGAGGACATGCTCCGTACATGTGTTCTCGACTTTGGTCACAGCTGGAAGGACCACCTACCCTTGGTGGAGTTTGCGTACAACAACAGATACCACTACACCATCAGGATGGCACCATACAAGGCGTTGTATGGACGACCTTGCAGATCTCCTTTGTGCTGGACTGAACCTGGGGAGTCAGCACTTGTGGGACCAGAGATGGTCCGGGCCACGACAGAGAAGGTCCAGGTCATCCAGGAGTGGATGAGGATAGCTCAGAGCCGGCAGAAGTCTTATGCTGATAGGAGGCCGATTCCACTAGAGTTCGAGGATGGCGACCACGTCTTCTTGCGTGTCTCACCTCGACGTGGTTTACGGAGATTTTCCCAAAGCGGAAAGTTTTCTCCACGCTTCATCGGACCATTCTAGGTCCTCAGCAGGATCGGCAAGGTGGCTTATCGCCTGGCCCTACCACCTCAGTTGCACCGGGTGCACGACGTCTTCCACGTATCCCAGCTGAGGAGATACGTGCACAATCTGTCGCATATCATTGACCTTCGGGAGCTAGATGTTGATGATGTGGCGACTTTTTCGGAGGTCCCAGTGAAGATCGAGGATCGACAGGAGCGGTTCCTACGTGGACGATCGATTCCTCTTGTGCACATCATATGGAAGAACGGGAATCTCCAGAAGAGCACTTAGGAGTGGGAGGCTCAGATGCATTCTCAGTACCCACATTTGTTTCCCTAGTTTATGATGTATCTTTACAGGGATGTAAATCCCTAAGGTGGGAGTGATGTAAAGCCCATAAATTTCAAGGAAATTTTTTTCCTAATTTTCTTTGGAATTTTTCAAGAATGCAGTTTCTGACGGAACCTGATTCCGAGGCCCGGTGTTCCCGGAATCATTTTTCCGAAGTTTGGCTCGGGTACATTCAGTGAACGAATGAGCGGGTTTTTCTAACTTTTTAACCTGTGATCAGAATCGAATTCTGAGGGAACCGTTGCAATTGCAGTGCCTGTAATTGTTTAGAAATGCCTTTTCTGGAGTTGTGTTTACTTGGGTGTGGTTTTTAATTTTTGGGGGTTAAGTGAAGAAAATAAATTAAAGTGGTGCGACAACTTTATTTTATTTAACTTAAAGCCACTTAAAGCCACTTACAACCACATAAGCTAAGTTGAAGCGGATAGGGTGCAATACAAAATATCCTACCCACTTGGTAGGATATTTGTGAGGTGGGGCCCACATGAGCCCCACCGTTTCTTTTCCCCTAAGTAACGCACCCGTGAAAACTCTTTTTAAATGAAAGTCAACTGGTGAATTTTCTAAACTCTTAACGCCCCTATTAAATGGAAAGTTAAGTCATTACCATTAATTCACCGAATTAATGGTTCGTTTCTTAACTTGTTTTTTAAATTGTTGGCATGTAATAAAATAAGACCAACATACATTCTTCTTGGGTGCATATTGTTGAGAGGATTTGGAGAAACTGTATATTCATCCTCCTTCGCGAAGAACGCGAAGAATACCGGCCTTCGACGAAAGGCGACAAAGATCGCCGAACCCTCAGAGATCGACGACGCGACGCCGTGTACCACGACGCCGACGATTCTCCTCCCCTGACGTTCTTCTGTGATGATCCTTCCCTGCAACAATCTTCGATCAACACCGATTGAGGTAGGGGATAACGAATCATTTAAATTTCCTTTGTGGATTTTATCCTCAACATGGATTTAATTTGTGAAATTAAATATCTTTGTTTTCTTTAACCCTCGGAGATCGTCGACATGACACCGTGTACCGCGACGACGTGATGCCCCTTCTGCGACGCGACGATCCTCTTCTTCCGCGACTGTCAATTCCGCGAAGAACTCACGTCTGACGGCAACGACGAGGTAGGGGTTTGTTTTCTTTAAATATTAGTGATTTATACCCACGGTGTTGATTAAATATTTGTTGTGAGATATTTTAAAACTGCTAACGTGGTGGGTGCGGACCAAAGAACAAGTCTGAACCCATCGCCCCTTTCGTTCTTGGTGTGAAAAATGGCAGACATCGACAAAGCAGGCCACACGGGCAACGCGGGGTCCTCGCAGTGATGGACGGACCCCGGGAGAACCTTTGGCCAAGACGACATAATTTTTTGACCACCAGAACTTGTCCGGTGGTCCGCGCAGCAGACCACCGGCGCGCCACGCCGGCGGCAGACGGTGGCGGCGCCCTGCGCGCCACCGGAGGGAGCCGCCGCGGCTGAAGCCGCGACGGCAGCAGCGCGGTCCCGCGACCGCATGAGACCGGAGGAGCACGAGACGTGGCCGGCTGCCGCGTCCACTGGAAAGGGCGTCCCCACATGGGGTCGCGGCTTCTTCACGCGGGGGCAGCGTGCCCCCCGCCCGCAGCTCGGCTGTAACAGGCGAGCCGACCCGCTGGCCAACCGGCCAGCCGGGTCGCGCCCAGGCCGGGCCGGGCCACCCCGGCCGGCCTGTGCTGTGCCGGCCGGGTCGGACATGGACTCGGGTCGGGTCGCCCGGTTCGGGCCGACCCATGGGGGGTTGGGCCGGGTCGGCCCGGGTCGGTCCGGGCTCATACCCCCGTTTTCGAACCTTTTCAGTCTTTTCCCCGTTTCTTGAGCTACGGGCCTCCGATCGACGTACCGTCAGCAGCGATGTGATCCTTGGACTGAGACGGTCATTTTGACATATCGTACTCAAGGTTTCGGAATACTTTGGGTTCAGCCAGGTTGGTTCATACACGAAACCAACCGGGCCCTTAAAGCGGAAACACTCGTATCTTGAGCTTCAGACGTCCGATTGACGTACCATCGACTTTGTTGGATTACTTTAAGGGAGGTGGATCTTTTGGCTTACTATGCTCGAGGTTTGGACGTAGGTGGAGTGTGGTCAGGTTGGTTTTTCCTTATAAACCATCCGGGGCCCTGGAACGAAAAAGCCAATAACTCTCAGACTGGGCGTCCGATTGATGTGTCGTCTGTGACGTTGAGTTCCTGTTGATGATACAGAACTTTTGGATACATCAACTATGGACTATGTGTCAGTTGATGTATCTGCCTCTCAGCTCATGGAGGAGACCCTCCCGAATGAGCTTGCTGTGTGTGGGAACCCTAGAGCTGGCTGCGACTGCGATGACGTCGACGACTGTGCAGAGATCCTCAGTGGATTCGACGATTACTGTGCAGAGATCCTCAGTGGATTGGACGACGACTACATCACTCAACGATCCTTTGTGGATCAGTGCTACCGATCCTGTGTGGGTCTGATCCTGTGTGGGTCAGCGCTCAGCGGTCCTATGTGGGCCAACGCCTACAGATCCTGTGTGGGTCCGATTCTGTGTGGGTCTTTACGGGGGTTAGTTACCTTTCGATCCTGTGTGGGTCAGATACTTTGTGGGTCATTGTGGGGGTTAGTTACCTATTGATCATGTGTAGGTCATATCCTTTGTGGTCATTGCGGGGGTTAGAACCTATCGATACTTTGTGGGTTTGATGGCTTAGATAAATCAGTGGAAATATCTGATCATCTCTATCGTCATAAAAAGAAGTATACCTGTGTGAGCTGAATCTTGTTTTCTTTCCAATGTCGATTGTGTAGTGTTGTCCTGTGTGGATTTAAGTTTTTCTTTTCTATGTGGACTGGGTTGTACGTGGGCTCGGAAGATGGAGCGTACTGGAATTGATGACTTAGGTATATGTATGGGCATATACCTAAGCATTGTCGAATGTTATTTCGTGAATGTATCTTTCCTTTGTGGTTTATCCTTTGTGGATTCTGGGAGACCTTAGGGGGTCTAGGGGTCCCTACTGAGTAGCTTATACTCACCCCTTCATGGGATATGCACGCACTACGTTGTGTTGGTTGCAGAGGACGGACAGCGCTGATCGTGGTTGAGGCTTGTAGAGCAGGACAGTACCTGGAGGTGGACCACTGGGCGGGACGTACTCGGAGCGGTCGGCTGGACCCGAGGAGAAGTGGAGGCTATCTGTACCCACCCTTTAGGTGGGAATTCCAGTGGACAGCTCGACATTGCGGCTTTACTTTTCAGTTGATTTTTTCCCTTCCAGTTGTACTTTACTTTCAGTTTGGGTTTGTATACTGGCCCACTTACTATTGTACTCATTTTTTTACTTAGTGTTTACTTCTACTGCTTGCTTGCTCTATGGTGTTTGTTTACCTTACAAAGGCAATGCCTTCCCTTTTTATCGGGATTTATGCCTTGGTGCTAGTCGCCAGCCCCTGGCCTATGGAAGGCGGGCTTGGGGTAGTCATGGCACAGGCCCCGGGGATGGGTCTTGACAAAAACAATATAATCTCATGATGGTTCTAAAAATGCCTAACAAAATTAAATCATTTTCATTAATGTTCTATCTAATTAATCATCATAATACCATATAACCATATAATATATAAGACCAACTAAAATCAGCTAGGGTCATTTATAACAAATTATTTATGTTTTGGGGAAATAATTCTCATTGTACATGAACTTTCATACTCATACACAAGCGAACCAATCATTAAAACCAAGAAAAAAAATGCTACCGAACGAGGAAATTGAACTCTATAACCCATCAAAAAGGTTATAAATGAACTTAATAACAAATAATTTGTTAGCTAAATGTATATAAGGTTATGGAATTATTAACTAATAAATCAAATTAGATTATTTAATACATTAATTACTAGTGTATAACCATTTTAGACATAAGGTAAGGGATTCTAACTGAACCACCATTTCTTCTTTCGGGTTACTCTTTCACTCTCTTTACCCCAATGTAATTATTCATTATTTTTATGTACATATTCTAAATTATTTTAAATGTTCCAAACTCATGTATCTGGATTGTATGATCCATATTTGATGGTAAATACATGTTTTGAAATGGTTCCTTTATCAATTCATCTTGATTAGAAAGCCCAATTAAATGGAACATTCTGATTTCTCACCTATTTTCAAGTGTGATCCATAATATTTTTTTGATCCTCTATTAATTAACAAAAAACATATATATTTTAAAAAATATATATTTTATTATTTCTGGGTTTATATAAATATTATTCATGTTTACACTTAAATTTTCTTTAATATTTTCCATTAACCACAATAAAATGTTATATTTATAAAGTTTGTAAACATTATTTTTACATGTTTTCACTTCAGTTTAACATAAATTATCATTATATATGACTATTTTTCCTTTTTTATGACCATGAATGATTTATATTCATTATTCCATAGAATCAATTATGATAGTCCCTTTTCTATTCCTTAAGACGTGATTATGATGACCACTTCATTCTATGGGTAACCCTTATGTTTATGTTTGATTCTTCATGTAGAAAACATATTCACAAACATGTTATGATGGGTGCGACCATATAGAACTCCAATACATTGGGTAATGTTTAGTTTCATGAGACTTCCTATTGTTTTTAGGAGTAAACCTGATTCTTTTATGGGACTTGTTCCACCATATGATTTAATCTTAACAGCTTGCTTTGACTCATGTTTATTTCATAATATATGTTGTTTCCAAATTTCTATGATTCAAAGATTATATTTTACCATTATTATACATGTGGTTCTTCCTTATGTTTATTCATGTTCCATTTCTTTTATTTCATCATGTTCTTCCTTCTAATCCATGTGCTATGTTTTATTCTTATGCTTATTCCCTTACAGATATTTTTATCTCATACCATTGTTCATGTAATCTCTATGTTATCCTATGAAGATATAAGGGATAAAAGAAAGTTATGAGCTCATTAATAAGATAAAATAAAATATTTTATTATTTATCTTTCATGTTTTATAATTATGTACCTAATATTCTAAATACACTATACTTTACGATCTATGGTTTGTATTTAATGTTAATTATGCTTAAAATCTTGTAATAATATGTGTTAGAGGATGAGGATTGTTAAACATAAAAACCTATTTGGTTCAACCAAGATAAACCAAAATCCCTTCTCTACAATCCCTCCCCATGTCCTAGAGTTCTTAGTTTATGTTGAACACCACCCTTAGTTTTCATTATGTGTTATAGAAATGAGGAGGTCTGAGAAAGATGTATCATTTTTAATTAAGTGTTTCTGTTTTATTTCTTCATCCACTTCCTTAAAATATTCTTCAACTATTCTAAAATAAAAAATATTATAACTTAAATATACTATGATTTTATTATGTTAGTATCATAACCTAATTCCTTCTCCAATTTCATCAAATGGGAAATGAAATATTTGTTCATGTGTATGGAGAACTATTACCTAGTGAATCGATATAATTCATTTTACATCACCATCTATCAATATAGTTTTTAGTGATGAAATTAATGTTTATATATGATATTAATAACATATTTATCATAATTAAATAATAATATATTTTTTAAATTATCACCTTTATATGAACATAAAAATGATAATGTCGTTCGTTTGTATGTGTGAACTATCACATTCATGAAGCGATGTGATTCATTTTTCATCACCTTGTCACATGGATGATATATATATATAAATAAATATAGTTAAATGATTAATATTATATTTATGATATTATTATCATTAAAAGAATATAAATTATTAATTACCTTCTTTCCATAATGATCACTGAAAAATTAAAACATTACTCATGCATACATACAACCTACTATCTCCCTGAATATAACATTATTCATTTTTCATAACAATACATAAATGGTTTGATTTAAAAGTACCATTGATATATAAAATTTATTATTTTTTCGTAAATATTATTTTTTATATGACAAAGTAATGAACACTTTGATTATTGAAATCATACTATAATAATTTTGGACTGAAGTATAAAATATCGTTAAAACATCTGACAGAGACTTAAAAAATTGAGTAATTGATAAAACATGGTAATAATGGATATAAAATTAATAATAATATTTAAAAATATTAAAAATAAATTAAATAATTAAAATAATTTTATTATTTAGAAATTTAAAGGACATACATGATGAATCAGACTCAAGGTAAGGTATTTCATCTCAATTTCCTTCCATTAAGGAAATTTTGATGTCATGTACCTTTATTATTTTATAAAGTGTATATATGGATTCTATGACATTATATATAAAGAATTCACCTATTATCATGGTATTTAGTTTTTAATGACATTATTTAATGATTTTTATGAATCAATTGTTTCCTAAGTGATGAGGGGATTTTCATTTTAAAAAATCATCCTGTATGTTTTTTCATTAAACTATTTCCTTCCATATCCATGTTTATATAATGATATTTGAAATTTATTATTCATGACGTGGTTCTATGAAATTATAAATTATGGATGCAATGAGATAACATCTAGTGAGCCCACTGTTTCTTAAACTATAGTGTGACCAGATAATGCTCCAATGCTTTAGGTAATGATTTTGTTATCTGGAAAATTATATTGTAAGTAAAATGTATGGTTATTCCAATCTTTAAGGGTTCTGTAAGGGTTCTTAATGGTTTTATGTGATGATTTACCAAGGTACCTATATGAATTATCTATGTTTGATAATGATTTCTTAGGGGAATAATTAATTTTCAAACTTTAAAATAAATGGTCTTTTTATTTGAATTTTAATTACCTTTATAGGTAAAATGTTATGTTTTCCAAAAAAAAAAATTCTATGGGTTTCCTGATTTTCATAACTAATGGATTCCTTTACTTTTAAATCCCTTACCAAGAATTTAGGCCCATCCAAAGTTTTAAAAGAAATTTCAAAAGACTTAAGGAATAATAGATATAAAGATGATATTAAGGGGAAAATTGTGATGATTGATCATGAAACGATAAAATGTTTTATTTTAAAAGTTTTATATTTTGGAATAAATGGATATTGTTTCTCGTATTATCCATTTGGTATAAAGGTAGTATAAAATTAATGAAGTATATTTTAATTATAAAAGACTATTAACCTGAAAAGATCCTCAATATTAGAGAATATAATTTATTGAATAAAACCTATCCTTATGAAATTTTTATGGATAGAGCCTTATAGGTACCATAAAAGATATATAGAAAATATAGAATATTCCTTTAATCAGATTTTTGAAAGGAATTAAGAACAAAACCTTTAATACAAGTATATCCTCATAAAATATGGAGTAAATAAAAATGTTATATATATATATATGTGAGACATATATAAATAATATAGAAGATTTATATAAGAATAAGGAATTGATAAATTGAGATAAATAGAGAAAGTGTGAAAATTAATGGAAATATAGAGGTTCAGAAAGATCCCTCACCTTATATCAAAATACATTATTTACTTACATATAATGTCCTAGATAATCAAATATGATTTATTAAATAATTAATTCATAACCTATTGTATATGTTTTGATTTATTATAATTTTATTATCTCTCTTTGTGAACATTTTAATGAGTTATAAATTTCAATTTTGTCTTTTCGAGAGCATTCGTTCCATGGTTTCAAGGTTGGTTCACTTGTGTAAAATTATGGAAGTTCATGTAAATTTGGAATTATTTTATAGAAGTGAAATTATATAGTATTAATGAATATATATAGGTTTAAATGGTCCCATATATCAGTTTTTAGTATGAGGATGATTCATTTGATAAAATGATAATGATAATTGTTTAGTTTATTCCTGTCAGTATTTCCAACCATCAAGAACTAGTTATATATTATTGAATATTATGATTATATATTACTTATTGAACATCAAATTAGTTCTAATATAAATATTAAAATCATATATAACAACAATAATTTTTTGTGACTAACATTAATGTTTTAAATAAAAGATGTAAAATCATTATCCACTGAGACGTTAAGCTTTTATAATTTGAAAAATAGTCTCATTTATTGGAATTAGTGGACATGAGAAAAGGGTGGCTATAAGATATTCCATTATAAATATAAAACACCAGTATATAGATGATACTATAGTTATTATTCTTTAATGGATGAGGATGTTAGGAAAAGGTGGGAGATGGAATTAAATTAAAAGAGATGGATTGAGAGTGTTACCTCTTGAATATCCCCTCATTGAAGGACCGCTTAATGATATTAGAATTTTACATTTAGTGAGACCAGGAGATCATGGACAAGTGGAAGAGGCCCTGGAAGGGAATTGGGAAGAATATTGAAATTATATAAGGCTTATATGGTGTGATCAGAATTGGTGGTATTTATATGGTATGGGAGGGGTGTTTTTTTATTATTATATTCATTAGTATATTATGTTGGATCAAGACTGTGAATAGTGTTGAATAATATAACTAAATATATTAAATTTTTAGTATAGTTTTATCCAATGGGTTATTAAATAATCCATGAATAAAATATTCATGTATTTGGCTTATTATGTTAAATACCATAAATGAATACATTTCACTATTCACAAAAAGTCAACTATTTTAGAAAAATCCCAAAAATAAAACACAAACATTTTTACTGGTTATATTTGAATAATAGAATCTATTTTTTGAAAATAATTTCTTAATTATGTGAATTTTAATTTTTAAATAAAATAATTAATTATTCATAAAATTGATTTTAATATTATATTAAATTTTTTGACCCTTTGAAAAATTAATAAAGGTAAAATTAAACTATATTATAATTATAGTAAAATATAATATTAATTTATGAATATATTTTATAGAATTAAATTTTATTTTAAATCATTGTTTTAGTTATGAATGTTTAAATAAATATTTATGTTTAACAAAAATACTATTACTATTTTTATCATTTTTAAAACATTTATTTTACTTATACCATGTTATAAATATATTGTTTTTTTACAAGAAACCTAAATCTTATTTTATACTTTCACAAGTGGGGTTACTATTCAAATAGCTAGATTACTATTCCTAATAGTTAAAATTCCACTACAATTGTGAGATTTATAATTGTCGTATAGGTTACCTAATTTCTACAAATACCATTCATTTAATTAATTATTCATTAAATTCTACTTTATCACATGGTTATATATATTTTTTCTTCAAAATTATTATTATATTGTTCAAATTAATTTTTATTTTTTCATCTTTTTTTAGGTGTGTGACCATTCTAGTTGATCAAACATATACAAATTTTACCATTCTTATTATCTTGTTTTATATTTATTATCACATTTTACTATTTGGAATTCATCTTTGTTAATCTGCTAACAAATATATCATTATTAATTTATGAGAATGATGTTTTTATTGGGTACTCTATGCGATGTATGAGTTTTATGACATAAGTACACGAATGTAAATATCATTTCAAAAATTATATTTTGTTACATTCTACTCCTTATAAAATATCACCCTCAATATTTAATTTTACATAATACCGTTAAAACAAGAAAGAATATTTCTACATTATCAAGTCCTATAGTTCCCTTTTCTCATATTTATAATAGTGGTTTTCCCATCGTACCTTGGAGAGATGAGTGTTATTTTTACGTAGAACCTTGTCTCTACTATCCAAAATCTTCAATGGCTCCTCCTCCTAATAGAAATTGTATTCCAGCTATACCATATCTGAGTTTGGTACATGTTAGGGTTATGGTATTTACTTCCTCAAGATGGATACATGGAATACATCATTGTTGTTGGAAGATCTTGTCGATAGGCCACAACTCCAACATGATCAATAATATCGAGGGGGTTTATGTACCCAGGAGTTAGCATTCCTTTATTTGAAAATATTATAACCCTATTCCATTAATAAATGTATAGGAATACCTTATCTCTATCCATAAACCATATATCCCATCAATGATTATATTTTTAGATTTTCTATTGATTTTTCGAAGCCATAATATGATGCAAGATGGGATTCACCTTTTATTCTATTTCCTTGACATTTTTTGGTCCCAACAACTTATGTTCACCAACGTTATTCCAGCATGAAAATGTTCTACATATTTTCCTATTAATGGATTATTAAAGAGCAATTTGGATTCTTGAGTGGAAACTATTTTTGTAAGAGAACTCGACCAGTGGATGATGTTGATCCAAACCTCCTATGAATTCCTCTGATCATCCTCTCAACATGTCTTCCAATGTCAAAATTTTCTTCTTATATTGGCCATCAGTTTGAGGCTGGTAATCCAAGATAAATTTTTACATAATATTTAGAGCCTGTTGGAGACTTTTACAGAACATTTGAGGTAAATCCTAGACCATGATCATATATAACCGATACTGGTACTCCATGAAACCTGAAAGCTTATCCGATGTATATCCTTGAATGTTGATCTTTTTAAAAATCCTCTTGAATAATAATAAAGTGACTAGTCTTTGTAAGGTAATCCAAAATTACCAATAAAACATTATTTCATTTGGATGTCTAAATAATTCAAGTGATGAATTCCATATTTATGTTTTATCATTTCTATGTAGGTATGGGTAATGGTTTCATTATCCCCTTAGTCATTTTCCTTTCGTCCTTAACTTTATGACATACCAAAAACATTGATAAAATATTCAGAAATAACTATCTTCATATTGCCCCAACAATAGTGCTATTGGAGACCTAAATACATATTTGTGATCCCTCAGTGAATAAAGAACCTTAATTTATGTGCATCATTCAGAATCTCTTTCATTATCTCTTAATTGGATGATAAACATCATCATAACCAAAATCTTACAACTCCTTCCTCTTCGTTTTTTTCCTTCAAGGATTTCACCTTTTTTATAGCTTACACCTTTTTCTGAGCTTCCACATCATTTTTTGAGTATACCTTATCTTCCCTGAAAGGGATAGTTGATAAAAAAATTTGTTGAAGGAATTATGATCTACCTACCTTTATGATTTCCAAGTCAATCTTTTAAAAGCCTAATAATATTGAATCCTTTTCAATTATTATGATTTTTGAAGTTATAAGATCATTTATACTTATAGAATATACCACATTATTTTCATTACTAGGATTATAGTTGATTGAGAAGTCATAAACCTTGATGCGATCTAACCATATTCACTATTACATATTAAGATCCATTTGTGTGAAAATATATTTTAGGCTCTTATAATTACTATATATCTCATACTTCTCCCTATGTAGATAAGGCCACTAAATTTTCAACATAGAAATCACAAATACCAACTTCAGATCATGCGTGGGATAGTTTTTCACTTTATGTTTCATCTTCCTTGAGTAAAAGTCTATTAATTTGTCATTTTACATCATTAAACATCTTAAGAACATGTTTGAGGCTTTACTAAATACAAAAAATAGTTCTTCACTACTGGGTAGTGTGAGTACTGGTGTAGTGATAGGCCTATTTTACAACTCTCTGAAGTAGTATTCACATTCAGCTGTCAAAAAAACATTACTACTCCCTTTCGAGTAATCTTGGTTATTGAGTTTGAAAATCACTAAATTTTATTCAAAAATATTCAGTACTAATCAACTAGAACTGGGTAACTATGGATCTCTATTACATATGCGGGTCTGGCCCACTCATCAATTTCCATGTTTTGAAAGGGTCTATACACATTTATTTATTAGCGATAACATGCCCTAACAATGACAATTACTCCTCCCAGAAGCCACATTTACAGTAATTTTAATATAGTTCCTCCCTTATCATTGTCATTAACATGGTATTCAAATGATCCTTGTTTTCATCCTTGCTCAGGGAGTATTGTCACATTTATCTTTTTAAATTAAAATTTATTTTAATAATTCTTGGCTCTAGGAATTTGTGCCAAGGTCCAGGCTAGGTCACGAATTAATTTTTTTATTGTTTGATTATTTTTATGGGTTTCAGACTCGTGCATAGTCACTACACAGTGGGCGGTAGCCACACGGTCTGCCCGGATGGCTGTGTAACAATCCAACAGTTTAAATAATTAATTTTTATTATGTGAGTAAGATCAGATAAAAATTTAAAATGTAATTATAATGTTTTTTATTGTGTGAATAATAATATTGTTATATTAGGATTTGTTAATAATATTTTTATTATTTCAAAAAGTGTTTCTAATATAATTAGTAAAAAATTGATAATAATAATAATATTATTATTATTTTTGTTGTTATTATTATTATTATTATCTTATTATTATTAATTTTTATTATTTTTATCTTTATTTTGGTTATTTTATTATTATTTTTTCTGGTTTTATAATTATAATTATTTTTATTATTATTATTATAAAATTTTAAAAAAAACGCTAATTCTACACGGCCATCCCCCTTCCCCTTTCTCGTCACGAGTCACCGCCCCCCTTTTCCCCCACCACTGTCCGCTGCACCAGGAACCCCCGGTTCCCCGCCCTCGACCTCCGCCGGAATTTGGCTTGTGCCGGGAAACAACACCCTCGACCCCACCATCCATCATTCTGTATAGGTCTCCTCGAACCCAGTTCAACCCTCCACCTATATCCGCCCTCCCTCGACCTCTGTCAGCCTCGTCCAACACCCTTGCTCAGCGATCTCACCTTCATCCAGTGCCTCCAATCCCTACCACACTCACCCTCTTCCACTCCTAACCCCCTCAGTAGACCTCGCCCTCACCAGGTCACTCCTTCACTACCCCCTCACTGCCCTACTTTTTTCCCCATCCACTGTCCAACATCCTCCCTCTGGTGAGCCACATCTAGCGCCCCGCCTTCCCTCCGTTCGGACTACTCCAGCAGGGATGACCCTCCCGTTATCCAGCATGGAAGTCCCCCTTCCCGACCAGCCTCTCACGAACCCAACCTCCTCTCTTCATCCAAAGTTTTTCGACAGCCTTCTCTTCAGGACATGAAATGTCGACGCGAGTCCCCGTTTTGGTGCAAACATATCGCTGGCAGCATCTCCTCCGTTCATAGCTCCCAACTCGCATGACGTTTTACGTGATGAGATCTCCCTCTATTTAGGAAACATTTGTTTCAATGGTTTTCATTTGTAGTTTCCCCCTTTCGACCAGACCCTAAATCTATGTTTTTTTTGTTCATTTTCATAGGTTTTTAGGGTTTGCAGATCATCATGGGGTGTTTATCAAGCCTTTACCGATGCTGTGTCACATTTCCATGAGTTTCAGGAAAGAGAATCCGCATTTTTATTTCTGATTGTGTTCATTTAATGCTTGAGTATTTTTTGTCTAAATTTTCTATTTGATTCACACCCTCAAAATATATTTTCTTAACCAGATATTATTTTTTAAAGTTAATTATGTTACAAAAATATAGTTCTTAAAGTATTCTACCATGGGTATGTCTTTCTTTGGTTATAGAAACTATGTTATTTGAATATAAAATGTTGTTTTGATCACAATTTTAGCATGACACACACCTTTTATATACCTGTCAATAGGTTGGGATAGTGTACCCAGTTTTAATAAATTGTTTATAAATTATTCGGTATATTTATTGAATTTTTTTTAAAAAAAATTCTGGTTATAAATATTTTTAATTAATTGTTGGGTTCTAAATAAATTATTTATAATTTTATTTTGTTATTTCTATTAAATTTTTCATAGAATATTTCATTTGTTTATAAAATTTTTAATAAAATGTTTGATGTTAAAAAAGAAACAGTGGTTTTTGTGTGATATTTTTGCTAATGTTTTTGACTATGTTAGGCTAAAGGTATGATTGGAAACACTTATGTTTTCAAAGAAAGGATTTGATGGATCAAGTAATCTGATGGCCCATTTGGTACCTTCAACTCAAATGATGAAGTTTATATGCACATTTAGAAATTATTGTGTTAGAAATCTGTGTAAATTCTTGAAAACCTTATCGTTTGTGTTAAATTGTTTTGGGAATGTTATGTGATTATGAGGAAATGGTTTTCTGGTTTTAAATTAATGTGTTGGGCTCCCGAAATAATGTTTCCATTAAAGCATGGTTGTTTTCCTTTGAAATGTGTTTTGATGTGAGTTCGAAAATGGTAAAGGCTTGTTCTGTAGCGGTAAAATGAATTGTTGTGCATCTTGGAACCTAAGGGCACATTTGGATTTTTAAATACAAAAGTGTTGTCTAGAGTTGGTTTAGAATAGATTGTGCAATGTTTTCATAAAGGCATTTGATTATGTAAAAACCTAGAGGCCTGATTTATATCTCCATGTGTTTAATAAAGTGGTTTTGATAACCGAATGATGTGACAGACTTGTTGGAACTTTGTGTGTTTAACATGTATATATATATATAAGCATATGGGGTGATCCTATCTAGGGTAACCCCTTATGGGTTAACGAATAAGAAGTGTCCGTGATTAGGGTAGGCAAGTGCAGTGAGTTGTGTCATGCGTCCGAGGGCCTTCTTACTTACACGGTATTATCATAACCACCATGGGTTCTTAGGCATATTTTTGTTGATTGAGTGACAATTTCTGATCAACCCCAATTAGACGGGTTGGTACCCCCTCAATTAGTTGTTAGGCCAGGCAGGGTTTTCCACTGGATTAGTTAGTTATAGGGTTTCCATTTCATTATATACTTAGAAGATTCACCATAAATTAGTAGGTATTTCCGAAACCGAGTATGTCTAGGGGTATTCTAGGGATGCTTAGGATCACTCGTGGTTTGATTTTTCTTTGCTTGTTTACTCTCAGCTATACTTGTTTTTTTCAGCTTATACTCTCACATGATTCTTTTAGCATTGCCTGGTTTTCCTTGTTTGGATTTGGTTTTCCAAATTGTTATTTATTTCAAAAAAGGCATGTGGTGTGCGGGGGGTTTTTAAAATGGGAAAATTATATTGTTTTTATTAAAATAGAGGAAAACTAATTTTATAATTGTATATCAAACTTGTGTTAATGGATTGTTTCAAGAAAGGAGGCATTGGATTCTATGGTTTATCTTGGCATCCATATTGAGAATTTTTATGCTCATGCATATTCTATCATTTCAGTTGCAATTTCCCTTTTCTCAAGTTTTATTGGCTGGATTGCTCATTATTATAGAAATATCAGATTTTGGTTGGGTGGTGACTTGGGAGGTAACGTGGATGTATGTGTGTTTTTAATTCCTTTCCAAAATAAGTTTTTATTTCATTGTTAGTTTTTCATTTATATGTTTACCTCCTTTTTATAGGCTAAATCATTACCAAATGTTAATTTTGATTCCTGGCATTAGTTGTCAGCCCATGGGGATCGAGAAGGCCCATCGGGCCATGTCACGGACCGGTTCGGTTGACTGGTTCAGTGTCGACCCGTGTTGGTTCGTGAAAAATATGTATCAGATGGGGGCCCTTGTTATTTGGGGTGTTTGGTAGATAGGGATTATGATTTTTGGGACTTGAGAGGTAGGTATGGGAAGGATGTCATGAAAACATTCCTGTTTTGAAGCTTGAGTCGCCAGGGGTAGTCCGGAAATTGAGTTCTTGTCTCGTTCTGATTTGTTTTGGATTGATGGATGAAAATGGAGGAAATCCAATGTTACAACATGATTTCACATGATGTGGTGACCCATGTGGCATATGAGTACATGATTTATGTTCCCCCAAGTTGTTGATGATTACTTGGGGCGTGGACCACTACCATATCTCTAGGTTAATTGTAACTACTAGTCCCTTTGTCTGGTAGTTTGATGCTTGTTTAACGTCGTCTTGGTTCTGATTGGTGTAAGTGAACTTTTGAAAATGAAGAAGGTTTTTTTAAATGAGAATGATTTCT
Organism: Viscum album; assembly: GCA_963277665.1. Lineage (NCBI taxonomy): Eukaryota > Viridiplantae > Streptophyta > Magnoliopsida > Santalales > Viscaceae > Viscum > Viscum album. Next base: position 1,859,194,537 of record OY728133.1, on the reverse strand, counting down.
TTTAAATGGATTTAAATTTGTGAAATGGGTTTCTAAAACAGAAATATTTTGGTCTAAAAAATCGGTGTTTGCTTGGAACTGATAGTGATGTGGTTTGGATGAATCCATGGGTACTCATTGTGAACGTTTTCACATGTGAGGGAATTCATGAGAAGTGTGTTATGGTGAGTATCGATTAAAGAGGATGAAGACATTTGTGATGGTTCATGGGATTACTAGGGTGTGTACTTGGAATTAAAGGGTGGTCCTTTTTTTATAAATTGATTTTAAATTGGGAAAATGATATTTGGATAATTGAATTTGGTTTGAGAAGTGGGTTTGGTATTTGGGAAGTGGCCTTGAAGAAAGGTGGTTTTGAAATTTAAAATGAAAAAAATGTATTTTTGGGTTGTATTTGTATTTTTTTGGTTTTTGAGCTGGCTGTTTTTGGATGAAAATGTTTTCATTGATATGGCTTTTTCTTGATATTGGTTTTGGCTCTGTGTTTTTTTTATGTTGTTCAAAAAATTCCACCTAGAATTGTCACCATTATTTTTGATAAGTCATGCCCATTTTTTGTTCATTCTCATACATTGCCTATCCTTCATGGTGAACGAGGTCCGTTAGAAGCAGCAGAGTGGCTTGAAGAGGCCGAGCACATCTTCAGGGTATTGGGAACTCCCTAAGATGTCAGAGTGCGTGCTGTTTTGTGTTTGTTTGAAGGCGATCTCTATAAAAATGAGAGTTGCTTTCCCCACCATCAATGCATGTTGGGATGATATGGGATTCCATTATATCTGTCTTTTTCCGATGGTTTGTACCTGAAGAGGTGAAGACAAAGAGAATGGAAGATCCAATTCATATTCAATAAGGACAACAGATGATTAATGCTTATGTTGACCATTTCATAGAGATTGTGTCCTTTTCTCCGGATGTGGAATCACAAGATTTGATGAATACTTCCCTCTTCATTAGGTGTCTTCATCTATAGATTAAAGAGTGGGGCCTTCCTTATAGGGACCATCATTTTGAGAAGTTGGTGGATGGGGGAATTTTTAGCTGAGTTGGTCTCCATATCACAGATGGTTGGAAATCCAGGGTATCTGGTTGCTTGCAAATGTTCCCCATCTTGCGAGTAGGGAGTTCCAGAGGAACAAATTTCTAAAGAGTAATTTGTAGTAGAATAGGGTTCTAGTTAATCTGACCATTTAGTGGTGTGCTACCAGTGTGGCTGGTTCAAGCACATGAATCTATCATGTTGCATCCCTCCAAAGATGGGTCATCATTGCAGGTATCTGGGTCATCTAGAGAAGTTCTGCAGGAAGCATCGCCTGAAGAAGATGTTGTGGCCTGAGTAATTTTAGTACCTGACTATGAAGCAAAAGATGCTTCATCCGTCAGATCCCCAGGTACATGCCTTAGAATGAAGATCGCACGTAGTCAGAAGTGTCCAGGTGTGTGAAAACTTGGTTTCGGTCTTGTGTTTTGTGTTGACAGTGGAACATTTGAAGTCTCTTCATTCTTTTTTTCCTGCAGTTAATTTTTTGACATCATCGTAAGTTCATTGTTTTATCGTGGGGTTATAAAGGACATGTTCTATTTTAATCAAAACAGTTTTGTTTTCCTGATCATGGTTTTATGAATCGTGTTCTTTCATTAAAAGTGTGCTTGGAACTTGTATGGGTTGGTATGGGTGTTACTGTGTTCCTTTGGAGACATAAGTGCCTACTAAGGGGTTAAGGATTATGGTTACTCAGGTTCACTGAATGAGTTAAGTTCTTCTTAGGTTTTTTTCTCCAGTATTTAGAGTTTTTTATGTGTCAGGATGTGTTGTTTCTCTCATGCTATATGGGTTAGTTTAGATTGGTTTAGAGTTCTCTCATCGACCCCCTCCCGTGGTGATATGTTTTGGTGTAAATTCTCTATGCTAGATAAGTTTTTGTGGTGGGGGAGAACCCTCTCATGTTCTTATTTTCTCTTGTATTGTGGTTTCTTTTGGACTCAATCGGGCATGGGATCTTGTTTTGTTTTTTGTCTGACTGTGTGACTTTCTGGGGGAAAAAGATTCTATGGTGGGGAGAATTATCACATTTGTCTTTTTAAATTTATTTTTATTTTAATAATTTTGGCTCTGGGACCACATTCCATGGTTCGAGATGGGTCCTGACTTAATTTGTTTGTCGTTTGGTAATTTTTGTGGCTTTCAGACTCATGTGTGGTCACTACACAGTGGGCGGTAGCCACACGGTCGGCCTGGATGGCCGCACAACTGTCCAATGGTTGAAATAAATAATTTTTTTACGTGAGTAAGATGAGTTAAATATTTAAGATGTAATAATAATTATTTTTTATTTTGTGAATAATAATAATATTATTATTAATATATGTTAATAATATTTTTAATATTTCAAAAAGTGTTTCTAATATTATTAGTAAAAAATTATTATTACTCATAAAAATATTATTATTATGGTTATTATTATTATTATTATTATTATTTTATTGTTATTAATTATTATTATTATTATCTTTATTTTGGTTGTTTTATTATAATTATTTTTGGATTTATAATTATAATAATAATTATTATTATAATTATTATAAAATGAAAAAAAAATTAAAACCCTAATTCTACCCTGCCAGCCCCCCTTCCCCTTTCCCGTCACGAGTCGCCACCCCCTTTTCCCCCACCTATTTCTGTCATGCCAGGCACACCTAGTTCCCCACCCTCAACCTCCACCGGCCTTCGACTTGCATTGGGAAACAGTACCCTCGACCCCCCACCACCGGCCTTGCGTACATACCTCCTCGAGCCCATCTCGCCCCTCCGCTTGAATTCACCTACCATCAACCTCTTCTGGCGTCGCCAACACCCTTGCTCAGTGACCCCGCCTTCATCTAGTGCCTCCAGCCCCTACCACACTCAACCTCTTCCACTCCTGACCCCATCAATGGACCTCACCCTCACCTAGTCACCCCTCGCTACCCCCCTCGCTACCTTGTTTTTCCCCTCTGCTGGCCAACATCCTCCCTCTGGTGAGCCGCATCTGGCACCCCACATTCCCTCCGTTCAATATTCTCGAGTGGTGGTAAACCGCCACTCGTACGGTGTGGCACTCCCCCTTCCCGGCCAACCTCTAGTGAACCCAACGTCCTCCTTTTGGCCAAAGTTTCATGGTGACATTCTCTTCGGCACGTGACAATCCAACGTCAGTCCCCGTTCCAGTGCCAATATCTCATTGGAATCATCTCATCCCACCTCAGCTCCCTACTCGCATGACATCTCACACAACCATTTGTCCCTATGGTACGGTCACTTTTGTTCTAAATATATTCAAGTGTAGTGTTCTTGTTTGACTAGAACCTTAATTTATGGTGGTTGTGTGGTTTTTTTTAATAGGGTTTTAGGGTTTGTGGATCTTCATGGGGTGTTTTTCAAGCCTTCACTGAATTTGCATCACTTTATCATGAGTTAGAGGTAGGCAAATCCACATTTTCATTTCTGATTGAGTTTATTTAATTATTTAGTGATTTTAACTAAATTTTTGATTTGATTCGCACCCTCGCAATATATTTGGTTAACCAGATATTATGATTTCATGTTAATTATGTTCAAAAATATAGTTCTTGAAGTACTCTTCCCTAGGTATGTCTTTTTGTGGTTATAGAAACTGTGTTATTTGAATGTCAAATGTTGTTTTGATAACAATTTTAGCATGAAACAAACCTTTAACATAATTTTAATAGGATGTTATAGTGTTTCTAGTTTGAATAATTTTTTAATAAATTATTCGGTATATTTATTGAATTTCTTATAAATTTTTTTTGTCTTCTTAGAAATATTTTTAATAAATTTGTGGGTTTGTTATAAATTTATTTATCATTTTCTTTTTGTTTTTTTATTAAATTTTTCATAGACCGTCTCATTTGTTTATAAAATTTTTAATAAACTGTTCGACATTACAATGGAAACAATGGTTTTTGTGTGATATTTTGGGTAATGTTTTCGACTATGTAACACTAAAGGTATGATTGGAAACACTTTTTTTTTCAAAGAAATGATTTTGTTGTTTATGTAATGTGATAGCCCGTTTGGTACCTTCAACTCAAATAATGATGTTTGTATGCAATTTTAGAAATGATTGTGTCAGAAAATGTGTAAATTCTTGACAACCTTATTGTTTGTGTTAAATTGTTTTGGGAATGTTATTTGATTATGAGGCAATGGTTTTATGGTTTTAAATTAATGTATTGTACTTACTAAAAAATATTTTCTTTAAATCATGGTCATTTTACTTTGAAATGTGTTTTGATGAGAGTTTAAAAATGGTAAAGGCTCATTCGGTAGCAGCAAAATGATTTGGTGTGTGTTTTGGAACCTAAGGTCCCATTTGGATTTTTAAATACAAAAGTGGTGTATCAAGTTGTTTTAGAATATCTTGTGTAATGTTTTCCTAAAGGCATTTGATTATGCAAAAAAATAGAGGCCAGATTTATGAATCCATGTGTTTAATAAAGTTGTTTTGATAATCGAATGATGTGAAAAACTGGTTGGCACTTTGTGTTTTTAACATGTATGCATATATATAAGAATTTGGGGAGCTATTATCTAGGGTAACCCCTTATGGGTTAACGAATAGGAAGCATCCGTGTTTAGGGTACACAAGTGTGGTGAGTTCTGTCACGTGTGCGAGGGCCTTACTACTTATATGGCATTATCATAACCACCATGGGTTCCTTGGCATCTTTTAGATGATTGAGTGAAAATTTCTGATCAACCCCAATTATATGGGTTTGTACCCCTTGTATTGGTTGTTACGCCAGGCGGGCTTTGCCACTAGACTAGTCAGTTATAGGGTTTTCAGTTCGTTATATACATAGAAGCTTCACCATACACTAGTAGGTGGTTCTGAAACCGAGTATGTCCAGGGGTATTCTAGGGATTCATAGGATCACTCGTGGTTTGCCTTTGCTTTTCTTGTTTACTCTCAGATATACTTCTTTTTCCTGCTAATACTTTCACCTGTTTCTTTCAGCACTACATTGTTTTAATTATTTGGATTTGGTTTTCAAAATTATAATTTCTTTCCGAAAATGCATGTGTTGTGCATAGGGTTTTTAAAATTTTCAAATGATATAGTTTTTTTTAAAATATGGAAAACCTACTTTTATAATTTTATTCGAAAGTTGTGTTAATTTATTGTTTTAGGAAAGTAGACATTGGATTCTGTGGTTTATCTTGGAATCCCTATTGAGAATTTTTATTCTCATTCATATTTTATCATTTTAGTTGCAAATTCCTTTTGCCCAGGTTCTCTTGGATGGATTTCACATTATTAGAGAAAGATCAGATTTTGGGTGGGTGGTTACTTGGAAGGTCATTTGGAGGTATGTGCGTTTTCAATTCCTTTCTGTCGCGAGTTTTTATTTCATCAACAGTTTTTATCCAACTATTTACCACTTTTTTATTGGCCAAATTATTCTCTCATGTTAATTTTGATGCCTGACACTAGTTTCCAGCCTGTGGGGATTGAGAACGCCCTTCACGCCATGTTGAGGACCGGCTCGGGTGACCGGTTTATGGTAGACCCGGGTTGGATTGTGACAAGTATATTGAAATGTAATCTATAAAGACAACCAAAAATCTATTAAAGTAATCACTAAAGACTATATGAAGTATTTAAATGAATATTTCTAGAGTATTAGTGAGTCCTAAGGTCATCATTATGAACTCATATGTCTACACATCCTTCTAAATGTACTCTTGGTAATATCTTTATTCTTAACTTATAATTGGTGATATCCTAATTGAAGGTCCACCTTAAATAAATAAACTACCCCATATAGTTGATTAACCAAGTCAAATATCATAGGTATGGGATGCTTTTTATTTATCAAAATTTTGTTTATATCATAACAATCAATGCATAAGCCCATTGATCATTCCTTCTTCATGATGAAGAGGACTAACACAACCCACAATGAAGCACTGGGGAATATAAAAACTTTGTCTATATTATCTTGTAACTTCTTCTTTAGTTCCCATAACTCAATAGTGGCCATTCTGTAAGGTCTCATTGATAGGGTTAGGGATCCTTGTATAAGATCAATTGATAACTCAACCTTTCAGTTTGAAGTAAGACCATGGAATTCTTTAGGTAACACATTAGTTTATTCCCTCACAATGGTCATGTCTTCAAGCATTATATTATCTTTTTTCTCAATCATTTGAGCTAGATATGCTTCCTTATAAGACAATAATATCCAATATTGATACCTTAAATCGGAAGAAGATTTATCCTCATCCTTACACTTTTAAATATTTCAGGATTCCTTGGGATATGAAGGTTGATATCCATTTCTTGATAGTTGATGGTATCTTTGTGTAATGATAGAAAATTCATGCCCAATATAAAATAAAGCTCTATAAAATGATGTAAGAAGAGATTTTATTGGAGGTTTATTCCACATAAATTAACTAGGGAGGAGTTATATAAATTGGATTCAATAATTTCCCAATTCAATTTTCTCGAATATAACTCAACATTAATTTTTTTTGGTGGTGACTAAATAGTTCTTATAAACGTGGATGTTATGAAAGAATGTGTAGAAAAAAAATCAAATAGTACGTTTTCTATTCTTGAATGTATAACTAGCATACATTTCACCACATTATTGTCAGGCTCTACCTTATTCATAGTGATAGAATATTCCCTTCCATACTACCTCAGATGATGTTTTTGTTGATTGTCTCTAATAACCCTTAGCATAAGGAATTAGATCACATAATGCCCATGTTTCTTGCAACTGAAACACTGCAAAATAGTCCGAGTGTTAATATAAACCATCCATAATTCATTATGTTAGTATACTTCTTCAAATCCCTTCAGTAATAATTAGCTTGATGCCGCTCTCTTCTAAATTTGAATCCTCTTGTGGTTCCCTTTAGATAGTCTTCATGATGCTTTTTCCCAAACTTTTTACATTTGAGATGTTAGATTTTATTTCCATCATGGGATTTATCCATTGATCCTCCCATATTAGAATTGATTTTTACCCTTTTTATATCTAAGCCCATGAGACCAATGAGAGTCACTGATATCTATATCAACATTTTGGGAACATTATACAATCTACTCATAACATTTAATGTCTCGAATCACCCAATATTTTAATAGGCTCAACATTATTCCACTAAAAAAGTGATCCACCTTAATTTTAGTGCACATGACAAAGCTAAAGGTATGTCATGAATTACTAATAATGTTTTCCTCATACTCTAACAAATTCATCTTCATTTTGATTCAGTCCATGAAACTCTATAACTATTTTATGTCATATATTATAAGGAAAATATTTATTATAAAATATTTTCTTGAATACTATCCTATTAATTGAATCAACACCATCCTTATAATTTGTGTTTTTTAGTAGTTTCCACCATTGATTAGCTTCCCCATTAATACGATAGACTGCCATTATGCCTTACTTATCTTTTCAGCATTAAAATATAGAGAATATATTCTCAATGGAGTTAATCCATTGTTCCTTTAAGAGGAGATCATAAGATCCACTATAGATAGGATGCATTTGTTACATAATTGATTCAACCAAAAAAATTTCTTTCTTAGGAGAAGTAGGTAGTTCAATTACATTAAGGTTATTATTCATAACTTGATCATGTTGAGATAGTACTGTTATCAGGTTCTAAGCTACCATTCCCATCAGATTTAGAATTTCAATACGGAAATCATCACTTTACATATCAAATTGGGTGTCAGTAATGGTTATCATATATTGCACCATTAATTAAGAAAAATAAAATTAAAATTAGAGGGATTTAATACTTGGATAATGAGAATATAAAAAAACTATGAAAATTGGAGTAATAACATATAAATGAAAATTATATCCTAACTTATGATTCCATATGTTTCAATATTGGCTATCTGTGGTGAGAGAATAATACCTAGGGTTATAAATAAAATTTTATAGTACAAGTCTCAAAAAATGACTAGACCATGCCTTTTACACCATCTACAGGGACACAATAATTTTACACATATTATTAAATGATATTTAGCATAATTATACATGAAATAAAAGCCAAGGGTGGACAATTATAGTGTATTTGATTGAATAGATACATAATTAAAAAAATGAAACTAGAATAAAGAATACTTTTATTAATATTAATAATGAGATACTAACTCCCTATGATATCATACAACAATATCGGATAACCTAGGGAATATATAGGCAAAAATTAAGAGTAAAAAATCCCAGTAAGGGAATAACCATGTAGATAAAACATAACAAATTAATTAGATGGTATAACATGATAACATAAAAGGTAGGGATCATGAATAAATATATGGAAGCACAATATATATAACATGGAATCATATGATCTTTAAAATATTGGAATGTTGCAGTGACATATAACAATACAAAAACATGAGTCAATTCTAACTCTCAAGACTATATCACAAGGTGTACAAAGTTCCATAATGGATTAGGTTTACTCCCTAATAACATACATGACGTCTAATAAGGCTAAAACATTACCCAATTCTTAAGAGTGATATCTGGATGCACCAATTATAATTATTTCATGAATGTGTGTTCCATCACAAGAGATCAAACATAAGGAATAATCATAATAGTTTCCCATGTAATGAAATTGGCATAGTAATCATGTTATATAACATAACAAAAGGGTGTATCATATTTCTATATATGAAATAAGGTATTTAAATCATACTTGGAAACTCATAAAGGAAAAAATAATAATATATCTAGATAAATTATGTCCAAATAAACTGAATACATGTTAAAAGAGTCATTGAGTAACCTTGGTTATCTTTCGCTTAATTGGGGTTTTAAGAGATGAGGTAAAGAGACATTAAAATTTGAAAGATAATATTAATTTATGTAAATATGGAAGTGAAACATTTTTTTTTCAAATTAGAATGATTTTGGAATAAATAACCAATGTTTTAAAACATTTCATTGTGTTTTATTTTAAAGGAGGCAAATAAAACACATAAGATCTCTTTAATCGACCTTTTGAAATGAATTATGAACAGAACCTTTATTACTTGTATATCCTCATCAAAGAACAAATAAATAAATATGATATATATCTGTATGTGTGTGAGACTTATATAGAAAATATATAATAATTAAGTGATAAATTGAGAGATATAGTGAGAGAACTTAACTTAAATGAAATATAGAGGTTAAGAAAGATCCCTTACCTTATGTATGAATGCATTATGCATATTCAAAATATGTCTTGGATAATCAATTTATATTTATTAATTACATAATTAAGAAGCACTTATGTATTTAATTGATTAACTATAATTATATTATGTTCATTTATGATCATTTTAACGAGTTCTATAGTTCAATGTCGTCGATCTAGGAGCATTCGTTCTATGGTTTCATGGTCGGTTCAGTTGTGTAAAATTATGGAAGTTCTTTTCAAATGGGAATAATTATTAACAATTTAAATTATATACTATTAATTAACATAAAAAGTATATATGGTCCCATATATTATTTTTTATGGTATTAGGATGACACATTTTATAAAATGTTAATGATAATTGTATAATTTATATTTGATGTCTTTTCTGACCACCACGAACTAGTTTTTTTTATTAAATTTCATATTTATATATTAGTTATGGATCATGAATAAAGTTATAATATAAATATAAATATCTTATTTAAAAATAATATTGTTTTTATGATCTACCTTTAAGTTGGTAATAAAAAATCAGAAAATCATTATCCATGAATAAAGTGAATCGCCATATTTTAGAAAATGGTTACGTTGCTTTGAATTAAAGGATATGTGAAAAGGGATGATGAAAGGATATTAAATTAACAATATAAAATTTAATTATATACATGATTATTGAGTTTTTATACTTTGATGGATGAAGTAGGTTAGGAGAAGGTAGGAGATGAAATGATATTAAAAGATATTGTTTGAGAAAGTTACATCTTGAATATCACCTCCATTAAGAACCCCTTATGGGATATGGAATTGGAATATTATTTAGACCAAAAGCTCTTGGATTTGGGGAATAGGTCTGTTTAGGGAATTGGGACATTTATTGAAAAACTAAAAGTCCTAGAATGTGTGAGTGCATGGGGTTGTATTTACAGGGGAGGAGGGGTATTTTTTATTAATATATTTATTAGTTTAGTATTTTGGATCAAGAATATCTATATAGTAGATTACAATGACTAAATAAAGTAATTTGTTCAGGTGGGTTCAATAAAATGGGTTATTACATCATCCATGATTAAAAAATTTATGTATTTGTCTTATAATGTTAACTATTGTAAATTATTATATTTTTCTATTAAAAAAAATTCAACTATTTTAGAAAAATCCCAAAAATTCACCCTAACCATTTATCAACCTGTATATTTCAAAAATAGAATCCATTTTATGATTTTTTTTCCAAATATGTGAACTTTAATTTTTAAATAGAATCATCATTTATTCGATGAATAGTGATTTTAATAATATAATCAATTTTTAACCATTTGTAAAACTAATTAAGGTCAACTAAAATTTTATTATAATTATATTACAACCTAATATTAATTTATGAATATATTTTATGAAAATAAATTTCATTTTAAATAATTACATAAGTTATAAAATAATAAATAAACACTTTAATTTCACAAAAATAATAAAAATTAATTTATCATTTTAAAACATATATTAACTTAGACCATGATATAAATATATTATTTTTTGTTTATAAGATACCTAAATATTATGTTATAATTATATAGGTGAGATTACTATTATAAAAGCCATATTACTATTCTAACAGTTAGAATACTATTCCAATAGTCAGATTTATAACTGTCATATTGGATTCTTTTTTTTTCTATAAATGCAACTTATTTCATTCATTCCTCATTAACATAAACATTATTTAAGGTTATCTGTTTTTATATTAAAAATTAATATTATATTATTAATATTATGTTTTATTTTTACAACATTTTTCATGAGTGAGGTCATTCTAAGGGATCGAGCAGATCAAATGTTTCTCATTATTATTAACTTATTTTCAATTAATAGTCCCATTATAGTATTTGGAATTTTTGTTGGTTTATTTTATTAATAATATATCATTATTCATTTATGAGAGTAATGTTTTTATTGGGTTTCTTATTTGATGAATATTTTTTATGACATAATTATAAGAAGGGATATTCTATTGATAATATTATGGGTTGTTAGATGTACAAACCATTGGTTTAGTATATGTTTTATTTCAATTGTTATTCTTGGAAGAATTCCAGTACATTTTGTGGAAATAATTTTAAAATTATTGGTAACTATTAGTGTTTATATTTATTAATGTTGAGGTAATTGTGGTTTATTAAAATTTTGGGAATATTTTATGAATTATAGTAATATAGATTTAGAAAAAATGACATCCAAAGTACAGGGTGAAAACTTTTTGCATCCATCAAAGTCGCGGGGAATAAATCCATCACCAAAGAGAGACAAGAGAGTTCTGTCTAATAATGAACTACGTGATGTTCTAGTTAATATATAATTTTTTTACTTATTCAATTTTATTGATAAATATTAATGTTTAACTAATGGTGTTATTGTTTTGGTTTATATATAAATGTATTATATTCGATAACTTGTGATAACTATATTGTTTTTGAAAAATATATAGAGATCGATACAAGGACTTGTCACTCTTTTATGCATTTTATGATCCTTTAAAAGTTAATTTTATTTATTTAGGCATAAATACATTTATTTTTTGATATTATTTTCTCTGAGAAATAATTGAATCAAAAATTTATTGAATCATAAACAAAGGATGAAACTGTTCTTATGAAATAGAATGATATTAATAAAATAAATTTACTTATCTTATTAAATAGTAAAATAATTTGAATTTAGGAAAAGTATCATTAAAATAATTTGATAATATTAAATTAATATCCAATAAATAAAATAGGATTTTAAACCATCACAAATTTAAGGTTATGTGGTTGATACCTTTATTTTTATTATTCATTTTTCTATAATCGATGATATTTTTCACTCTCTATAATTATTAGCAATTTACCTCCATATTAATATATTCACTTGCCACCAATATTATCCTATATTGTATCATAGTTATGTGTTCTTAGATATGAACTTTGTGTATCGCTTTCCATATTTTTTTTCTAAACTATATTTTTGATGTGGGTTTTCAATAAATGATTTTCAATTAACAAATCCTTGATTTCTAAGCGCAAGAACAAATAACAACGACATAATTTATTCAAGGTATAGAGAATTTAACATCCCAAAATTCAAAATTATTAAAATTTTATTCAATAGCATATGATAAATTTAACAATGATCTTAAAAAACCCAAAAAAATATATTTCTTTAAATTTAATCTCTCCAATATATGAGGGGACACATAATCCCCGAGTCTAAATGAACCGTAATAAAATATACCGTTATAACATAGTCATTAAAATGGCGGGTATGAATTGTTCTAAATAAATTGTGAAAATTATTTAGTTCAAACGTGTTCATTGATTATTTATTTAATATTAATATATATATAAACCATTTGATAAAAAATGAATGTTTTATGAAAAACTATATTTTTTTTCTAAAAATCAGTTTAGTCACGATTTGTGCACATAATATAAAATAATGTTTTAAAAATATTAAAAAAATATTTTACCAAATGATATTCATTTTTTAAATTATCATATGAAATTTTTATATGGTTGTTTTTTTTTGTATTTTTCTAGATGGTTTCATTTTTTGATGAATAGTGAAAAATACAGTTATTTTTAAAAACTACTTTTTTTTAAATATTATATAATGTTAAATTATATTTAAATTGGTTTTATATAAAATAATCTCAATTATATTAAAATTTAACTAATATAATACATTTAAATTAATTTCATATATAATTTTTATATTAAAACCTTCTATACATATGAAACTTTTCTCATTGGAAACTCGCCTTTTCATTGCGTTTACATGTACAATATAAAATTGGATTCTGTTAATTTTTTTATATAATTTTGAAATTTTCTTTCCATATTTGGAACCATAATTTCATATATTATAAAATAAGGGTAACTAATTTTTTTTCATAATGAAAAGTGAAAACAATAAAAAATAATTGCCATGGTTAAGGTAAAAAATTGGTTTATCGGGGGCTAAACTAAGAAAATATGGGAATAAAATAACCTACACATTTTAAAACATCAATTTTATGTAACTTTTTCACCATTATCACATAAGAGGTTCAATAATGACACATTTCTGTTTCTTTTTATCTCATGTAAATGTTAGTGTAATTGATATGTTTCAAAATATCCATGTGTATCCTCTTTCCCACTTATAAAAGGCCACCTGCTCTGGTATCCTCATCACACTTCTAAATCCATTTGATTCATCCAATACCTAACCAAATTACTTCTTTAGTCCCATCCCTAAATCTTACATTAATTTTTTGATCATTAAGATGAACTATGATGATATGTTTTGAAAACATAATGATGTTTTCCGAATAAGAGGTAAAATTCCTAAATGAGGGTTTTTATTTTTTTTCTTCATCCACCTCCATTGAATACTATTAAAGACAGATTATATAATTTAATAATAAAATATAATACACATATATATTTTTATTTTAATCTAATTAACTATATACATATCATATTATATTAAACGAGAAATGAAATTATCAATCATGTGTATGGTAGACAACTGCCTTGCAAACCGATGTAACTCATTTTTTCATAAACACGTCTCCTGACTATATATAATGATGGGTTTAATATATATATATCTATATTATTTATTATATTTTTATAATTATGGAACTATATTTTAAAATATAATTTCTAACAATCACTGTTGTTTGAAAAATGATAATGTTGAAAATGTATAAGAAGGACAACCACCTCGTGAAGAGATCTGATTCATTTTCACCAATGATTTACAAGGAATGTAATAAGGATAAATTTAATAAATATATGTGGTATATATGAAATTATATTAACTTTATAAAATTAATAGGTCACCCACTCCCTTACCCTTTCCCATATTAATGGAATGATATTGTCTCTCCTGTTTATGCACGGTCTACCGTCTCATCAAAGTGATGCGATTAAATTTATATTTAAAAAAGTATTGATTGATTATACAAATGTATCTAATGAGTAAATATTAAATATATAAAATTAATATCATTCTGGAGATGATGGATTTATATCCTATTCTCACAAATTGGCACTTTCATTACAAATCAAACATGAAAAAACAAGGCAATTAATACATGATACAATGAAAATAATGAAATATTATTATCAAACAAGAGGTAAAATGTTATAAGAGGATAATATATTATATTATAAATATTAATATGGTTCTGGTATAAATATATAAAAGGATTAAAATAATTATAATGTAGTTTAAAGCACTTTCAACCTAAATTAAGCATGAGTTAAGGGACTTCATCTCAATTTCTATTCATCGACAAATATTATAATTTTATGCACATGATTTTTATTATATGGTGCATATATTACCCTGTTTACATGTAATGTCACGAATACTTCATAATTCATGGAATTTTATTTTGTAATTTTAATTATTTCATCAAATGGAATTTTAATAGTAAATTTCAATGTGGTGGAGAATTTAATAACTCAATTTCTATACATTTGGTTATATTACTTATTTATTGTCTATATCATTATAATATTATGTTTTTAAATAATTTTTAATTTATGTTTTTTGTAATTAAACTTTTATTTTTGGATTTATATTTTATTTATATAATCAATTCATTGATCAATTCTCACTTCAACTTTAGGATCTATGTAAGTGTTTATTTCACAATATCATTTTTATCAGGATTGGTTATATGTGAATTTACATTAAAATAAATTATTTGATAATTTTATAATGAACAAATTTAATTTTATTATCCTATGGTTATTTATTATCTTTTCATGTAATAGTACTATACTTCTCTCTTTGGTACTTATTATTATATAAAAATTGTTTCTTAATAAAATAAGACCTCAATTTTATCTTCAGTAGAAAATCATTTTTCTTCCAAAAGCATGTTTTATAAAAATATTAAAAAACTTTATTTAAATTGTCCAAAATATATATTAAAGAAATATTTAGCTATTTTTTACATCTTAAAAAATATTTTGAAACTAGTCTTCATATCATTTTCCAAACAAGGCCCATTTTTCTTTTACCAAAAATGTGAAAAGAATAATTTTCTAACATATGTGGCATGTATGAAATTTCCCACCATCATGACCAAAAAATGACATAAATCATAATTTAAAATTTTCAAATCTTATTTTCAATTTAAATTATTATCAAAATGTTTTGTGAAATTTTTTTTCATTAAAATAATATTTTCAAAATGAAAAGTATATTTTCTTCAAGAGCGTTTTTAAAGATATTTTTATGGTATTTCCATTCATCATTGACAACAACCCATTATATTATATATAAATAGTTTGGGTTATTTTTTATTGACAACATCCTTATTAACTCTATGGATATTTTATGATTATATTGACTAAGGAAAGTATTCACATTCACATTCTTGATTAATTTTTATAGACATTAACATTCTTTTAAAATATTTACTTTCCTCTGATAACTCGATATTAAATTTACCATAAATATACATATTATTTATAATATATACTTATTATTTAAAACATATATGATTTATAAATATGGTATTTCACATTATAGGTTAAATTATTGACTAGAGAAATTATTTTTAATTTATATTATGTACTAAATAAATATATTTATTGATAATTCATATAATTCATTAATTAAGTAAAAAATTTGATAGTTAGGGATTATGTTGGACATGTAGATATTTTTAGGGCTTAATTATAGATATCCCATCAATGTATTGGAAGTATCATGATTTGAATCATTCATATAGCCAGAGTTAAATTGGTTTCTAGTGCATATTTACCCAAAAATTTTAAACAATGTTGTGAAATTCCATGATAGTATAGGTATCATGATGCCTGAGAACATGACATCAAATAATTAAGAGATTCCAACATAAAGAATTTTGTTATTATTATCCATGTGATTTTCAGCATGATATTATCTCTGGATGAATTTCATAATTTCATAATTTTATTATTGATTATATGTTCTGTTTTTTCAGTTATTTACCTTTCCTTATTGATTATTCCTTATATAAGAATCATATTTAGGTTATTGATTTGATGGAATATTTTTTTAGATATTTATATTTCCTTATTGACTATTCATTATTCATTATGATTTATTTATTCATGACAACATTCATTTTACATTAATATTACATAGAATTTGATCCCATAGTTATATTGTTTCCTTTCACATATCTAGGAATTGAAATATGAAAGATATTCAAGGATATGATAAATTGAATAATTATATTATTTAACAAAATATTTTTTAATTTTTTCATTGAAATGTAAAATGGTAATTAATTATGCATATCTTTTACCGATACTAAAAAACTATTCAGTTTTTTGGGATTTCAATCTTTGTAATTAGTTCCAATGTAATAATAAAAATTACAACACTATGTTACTGTAGTCGGGGTTGTTGTACTGTTGGATAATTATGTAGTAAAAATATTGGTTATAATTTCTCCCTTAAAAGACTACAATGGTTTGGATATACTACTTAGTAATGTATTTGGTTATTATTGTTCCCATTTTAAAATTAAAGGGTTTATTTGTATCACATATAAAATCCCCTCAATTTTTATATTGGTTCCACACACCATCAATTGTGGTTTGAAGTCTATAGTTGGACCATTTGTATATAATCTGCTTTAAAATTATTATTCCTATCTCTTTCTCTTTCCAAATAGACTCTTCACACATCAAATATTCTTAATCATTTATGAAATAATTATTTAATCTTCTTAACCACCAAATAAATTTTTTTAATACCTCTAATAATATTACTAAAATAAAATTTATGACCCCACCCCTTCCTTTCATGTATAATTTTTAACCTTTTAGAAAATATGATAAGGTGAAAATCCAAACACTCTATGAGACTAAGGGTGTATCGGGAGATCATAGTGTGACTTTGTAACAATCGTGTAATGATAATAGAGGATGTCTATTGTAAAGCTTGAATGTGATATAATATAAGAAGCAGGGAAATGTAATCACAGTGAGATGTTGTATATGAGTAAGGAAAACTGACCGTTGTAGTAAAAAATGGATTATAGTGTAAAAAACACGATTGAGGAAAATAAAAAATCAAGTTAAAGAGTATGTTTTTACAGAAGAACAAGATAAATATTTTTTTTCTTCTACATTTATTTGATCAATATTTTGGGTGAGTTTGAGAGACAAAATGATAAGGGGATTAAAACTAGAAGCTATATAGGAGGTTTAATCTAAAATAAATAATTTAGATAAAATATTCCACCAATTCATCCCACCCATACCACCTCCATTAGTAGTACATTGAACCCTACACCCTTCAAATATTATTAGATTTAATAAAGTAACTTATATTAAGACACAAACCACCTATGAATTTTTTTATCCACTAATGTAATATAAATTTGAGATGTTTGATGAATAACCTTATAATAAAAAATTTCAATTCTCCTACTAAATCAAAATAATATGTTTAGAAAGATGTATTGAGGAACACATAGTACAATGAGGAAAAGAAGAGAACAAAAAATATAAAGAAATAATATGATCTATCACTTTATGAAATTGAAAAAATGGGTAAGTTAACTTCAATATAATCTATTTATAAGGATTCATTTATTAATTTAGGTACAATTATTATAGAGAATTATGATATCAAAATATGTTAAGATTTCTACTCTCATATTTAAGATTATTTAAAGAATGATTCTTTTCATGTTGAACCACATGAAATTATTTTTATAAATAGTATATTTAATTAATAATAATTGATATATTAAGAATATGATATCATGTAATACAAATTATCCAAGTAGGTGTGATGGTATAACACTCTTACAAAACTAGTGATAATAATGGATAAAACTGTATCACTTTTCAATGAATGAAATTTTCAAGATGTTTAAGACTATAGAAGAATATTTTTTGAGATGTATGTGTTAAATTATATTTCCAATGATGTAACTAATCCATTATAAAGTTTACATAATGAAATAGTCAATGTAAGAGATACACAATTGGAGGTCAAAGCCAAGAGAGTAAATGAGACTAACAGTTCAATAAAATAAATTATCAATATTCATTATGAATAAAATTATACATTCAGTAGTTGTTATAAAGATAGATTTAAATAATTTGAGGTAAATAAATGTACAATAAACATTAAATATACATAAATTGACATTATGTTAAAAAACTAAGAATCAATGTTTACTAGATTTTTCAATGTATCTAAGAATAAAGCAACTACCACTCACTATTTTTTGAAGTGTTGCCCATAAAATGGGATTCATTTTAGAGGTAAATAATGATTTTTAAAATGAGTAGGAGAATAAATATCATTATCTTAGTATAAGGGTTCCCAGTACCTAATAATGTTGTGAGTGATAAATCAATTTAATCTATAAGTGAGGGAAAAATAAATTTGTTTTCTTAAATGTGGATGAAATAATACTTTTAATTGCACTAATGTGTTATAAGTGGAGATATGATATTCCAATATTAATATCTACCTCAATTAAGTATAAATGTGTGATGGAAAACCCAAAAAGAAAACAATTTGGTCAAGTAAAAAATCTACATAGACTAACATTATAAGGGAAAAGAAGTTTTTAATAGAAACTTTTGCTGATTTTATGGATGCCAAAATATGGCCATATATTTTCAGTATAATATTTCATATTATGTATATCTTGTAAGGACTTAAAATAGTGGTAGAATTATTAAATCAATATTAAACCTGTTAATATGAAGATGTCTTCATAGACAAAGACATAAAAATCTAGAAAATGGAAACATATTTTATTATTTAGAACAAATTTCTGAATTTTGGAAAAGGGTTTTACAAACATATGAGTAATTATTTTATTTACCATTGCATAATATCCCTTTTAATAATGAGAAGAAACTTATAAAACTGCCGTTGAAAATAAAAAGAAGAAAAAATTTTAATTGGGAAATAATCTAGTGAATAATACTATTAAATAACGTCACAAGAGATTATTGATGATATATAATTATTAGGGTCTCTAAATGTGGAGGATATGACTATTTAATGGATGAAAAGGATACATGATGAGCTATTTTATGATTTCAATGAAATTCCATGAAAAAGGGATAAATATGGAATCTATAAGGATAGATTACATCTAAGATGGAAGATAATATGATTGGATTGTTTGTAAATACTCATAAAGTAGTTGTGTCATTTACCAAAAATGGTAAATAAAATTATGATAAAGAATTGTGTGAATATTTATATTTTGGTTTTCATAGAGATTTAAAATTCCTATCATGGGTACCTGGTGAAAAATAAATGCTAAGTAACATAGGGAATGAATCTATGTTTCCACATTCCAAATATACATTTTTAAAAAGGAAGTATATATAAAATGGAACGAAGCACAATTTTAAAAAATAGTGATTGACTATATGATCTGACCTAATAGAATGAATATTTAATCAGATAAACAATGTGAAGCTATAATTATTTTACAATTTAAAATGTTTTTCACAGTGAATAAGAAAGGTAAGAAAATAAATACACCCATTGTAACATCCATGGATTTTATAAAATAAATTATTTAATTTTGATTTACATTATTTAGTAGATTACATTACATGAGATAAATATATTATCTTACATCACATGAATTTTTATTATCTTCGGTTACATGAAACATCGAGTCCCATTGGTTACTAATGTTACACACAAGCCTAAGTCTTACCTAACAATAATATACTATTTATATTATTTATTTACCATAATATTTTTCACCTTTTCATTGGAATGAATATAGTAAATTTGATTCACTAAATTAATAACTAATAGTTTACACATGTTTTAAAAAATATAACATTTCTTAACAATTAATTAGAAATGAAAATAAATTCCCAATGAATATAAAGGATGTAATTTTATGAAAAACTATTTTTATGACCATAATGGAATTTTAATTTAATAAATTAAATTAATCATATTTATTTAAATATATTAATAAAATTTATATTATATATTTAATAAAATGTCTTTAAAGTCATCCAATAATTCTTTAAGTTTTAAGATAAGTATAATTCCAAATTTAAGCATAAAAATTTGAATATTTTTAAAAGACATTTCTACAACCTTTTAATGGGAGAATGGTTTTAAAAATAAATTTTTACCCTTTTTAAATTTTTAATTGAAAAAATATACAATATTTAATTTATGAAATAAGAATAATTTATAATTACTATTAATTAAATATTTGTTTTTTTCCAAAAAATAGTAAAAGTAATTAAAATTAATTGTTGTGATTATTGTAAAAACATTCATAAATAATGATTAAACATAGAATAGAAGGTGTAAAAATGGCCTTGCACTTGTAAATTTTTTTCTAGGAAAAATTAGACCATTACACAACTAAGGACTTATAATAGTATATTATGGACCCTTGGAGAAATTTTAATGTTTGTGGGCACTAAAATTGTTGTAAGAATACCCAATGTGTCCTTTCACCCACTTATAAAAGTCATCTTCTCCTCCTCCACCCATCACACATCTCAATAAATTTGGATCATCAAAAACCTATGAAAGTAATCTTCCAAAATAAATCATCTCATCATATAATCATCCCTTTTTTCATAAAGAAATCAAAATATGTCTTTGGGTGCAATCCAAAAAGAGTTACCTGAAAAAGAGGTCATGTTCTCTATTGATCAATTATGTTTTATTTCATTCTAAAACATCTTAAATTATCATTATTACAATATTAACTAATAACATTAGTATCATAAATATACTAATATATTTTTATGTTATGGTTTTTAGATACACCTACACACACCCCCTTCAAATGGGTAACGAAATCAATGTTTGTCTGTACGACAAACTTTTGCCTCACAAAATGATGTCGTTCATTTTTCATTTACAAACATCTTATGGTTGTGCATTATGATGGAAATATTATTTTTATGTGGAATATATTATATTTATAATATCTTAATACTTATGTAATTATTATATAATACATTTGTTTAGTCTATCCATTTTTTGAGAGTATAATAATGTCTCTAGGGGAGGTGTGGATTACCTTTTCCTCAATGTAATGTGATTCATTCACACATTACATGGAATTTATTAAACATGTATTTAATAAACATATATGATATAAATGAAATATTTATGATATTATTTCCATAATTATATTTCTTTACATATAACATATGATTTTATTCTTTCTATTTCACACACTGAAAAAGTGATAACGTCGTTCATGGAAGTGTAGACTACCCCTCCTTGAAGCGAAGTGATTCTTCAATTTTAATCACCACATAACAAGAAGTATATATATATGTAAATTTAATTATAAAATAAATTATTTATGATATAATGGACATTATATAAAGGTAACAATTAAGTAACTTCTTTTTATAATGATCATTGAAAAAAGATAATGTTACTCATGTGCACATAGACCATACCATCTCCATGATTGTAACGCTAGATCATTTTTCGTAAACACATTTAATGTTATATTTTAAAAGAATAGTTTATGTAAATTTTTTATAATTATATCATGATTTTTTTCTATATATGTTTCAATAATGAACTGTTTGACCATAAATGACCTACTCAAGTCGTTTTTGGAAATAAACCGAATATGGGTAAAATACCTGACGTAAACATGATTAGATAATTAGTTGTATACATCATAGTAATAAGTGTTATATGAGTAATAATAATAAAGGTTTTTTCTAAGAAATTAAATAATTATCATTTGTTTTTTATTTTGGGTGTAAGAGTACAATCAGGATGAATCCCACTCAAGCTATAGGGGTTTGTCACAATTTACATTCCTTTAAGACTTAGTTATTATTATGCACCTAGTTTGTTTTATATGGTGAATCTACTGCCCTATGTATATTTATATCATGAGTTTAATTTATTTCATTATTCTCAATTTTCCAATAGATTGTATTCTTTCATGGATCCAAATATTCAAAAGTTAATTAAGTAGTAATGTATTTTTAACTCAATTTTTATTCATTGTGTTAAACTTATATATCATAAGTTATCTTTTTATAAGAATATATTTGAAATGATATATGATTGTTTTATACTATATTTATAATTTTATTATGTGGATTTACATTTTTCACACATAATTATTTTGTTGATTTATTCTCAATCCAATGATACAATCTCTAGAAGAGGTTTTCTCTTCTCACTTTTATTTCTATGATATATATTCCATATTCACCACTTGTTTTTTTTGTGGTGTATATTCTATTTATGAATGTATTTTATGGCTCCTATCCTTAATGTTATAGGATTTTACTTATAATTTTAATTATATAACATTCACAGGGCTTCTGGTTTCAAAGTTACCAAAGTGGTAATGGATTATTCCATAATTTACCTTCCCTAAGACTTTTGTTATGTTATACACCAATCTTCTTTTATGTGGTGTGTATAATTATACTTTTACATGATATATAATGAATCAATTTATTCTCATGATATTATATGTTTCATTTCACATAATTTATTCATGGGGATTCTAATTCAAATATTTCAAGATGGTATGAGACACTATAAATTTTTTAAAGGTTATATTACTCATGAATATTTTCATGATATTTCCATTAATAGACATAAAAAACCCTTATTGTTACATATAATATAATGGTATATTTTTTATTTATACCATAATCATTATTTTATGGATGAATTATGATTGTTTCAAAGATATTTTTATTGATGTTGTTTCTCTTCCACATGCTTCCATGTTTTATTGGGATTGTTATGAAACCCATTTCATTTCCACAGGTTAATCATGTTTCAAATATATTTTTATCAAACCCATTTATTTTCCATAGTATAACAACATATCAAAGATATTTTTATAGAACCCATTTCTCTTCAATAGATTAATCATGTTTCAAAGATATTGTCATGGAACCCATTTCGTTTCCATGGGATTATCATGTTCCAAAGAGATTGTTACTGAACCCATTTATTGAAAATGAGTTCATGTTATAATGAAATTATTATTGAACCCATTTCATTTCAATGGGTTAATAATGTATTGAAGATATTTATATTGAACCTATTTTTTCCCCATGGGTTAATCATGTTTTGAAGAGATTGTTAATGAACCCATTTGTTTTACAAGGGTTAATGATGTTTCAAAGAGATTGTTTTTATCCCATTTCATTTCCATGAGATAATAATGTTTCAAAGAGATTTATATCAAACCCATTTATATTCCGTTGCTTAATCACATTTTGAATATATTTTTATTGAACCCATTTCTTTTCCACGAATTAATCTTGTTTCAAAGATAATTATAAGAAACCCAAATCATTCCCATAGATTGATCGAGTTATAAAATCAATAATGGTTGTTCCTATTAGTTTATGATGAAATGAATGATTTTATGTGATATTTACTTGTACATGGAAATTTTATGGGTGGTTACATAAAAAAAATGTTGCGTGGTTCTATGATAAACCAATGACAATCAATTCTATTATAAACCAACAATGGATGGGCCCATGATATCCCCCAAATGCATTGGTTGTGGAAGTCGACCATATGTCTATTCCATTTATATGAGTGAAATGTATGGAATTCAACTGCACAGTTATTCCATTTATAAGAATGAAAATTATAATAATGTCCAAATATGCCACGATTCATTTTCAATGCTTAACTATGGGTTTATAATTTTTCTAACAATTGATATTGATATCACATGGCTTACAATTATTATTTTTATGACTCATTCTGTTTACAAGTTTTTATACTTCATGGTCAATGAATTTATGGTTATGATTAATTTTATGTTTCATTCATCCACATTGATTAGGTAATCATACCCTTATACACTCTTATTCTTATCGATTTCATTCAATTGTTAATGATTATGTTTACCATTACTGAGCATTTAGGCTCACACATATTATGTTTCATTTTTTCCTCATTTTGAAGAATTATTTTGTATGAGTTATGTATAGAAGGGATTTAATATGGATGATGAAAATGTATTAATGTGATAAATAAAAGATGGGTTAAATATGAAAAATTATCATTTAAAGTCATGTGAATTGTTAAAGTGTGTGTTTTTACTAATTCTCTAAAACTCTAAACCTAAAAGGTCCTCAATTATATAAGTGATACATGTTTTCTTCTTAATGTTGTAATGTTTAGATAAACAATTTGGGTCACAATTATCATCATAAAAGTTGGGAATGTAATGTTACATATTATAGCACATGATCTAGGATTGTGGGTCATGGGATGTTATAGTTAGTATCAAAGGTCCATTTCTATAACTCTAGAGATTAGGATGTTTTCATATGAGTTTATATTAAGAGTTATGGATACCTTCATTGGAATATATTCTTAAGTATTATCATAATTTCAATGTCCTAATACACCCCAGTTTAGTTTTTTATGTATTACAAATTTTTAGGTCATCAATGACGTTCTTGGAGACTTTTTTTGGTCTATGTATTTGTAACCCCTATGATAAAAATGATGTTTTTAGGGAATATTTTTTTAGGATTAATGAATAAAAGGGGACAAATAATATGTTGGGTGAAAACATGTTGTATTCGTCTAGGTGGTGGGGCTTGAACCCATGACCGAAGGATGATTAGGGTTTCATGCATTACCATTGGACTACATGATGTCATAGTTCGCATGAATGTTTTTAAAATTAATAAGTATGTTTATTATAGAAACATATTTTATTTTAATTTAGTAATAATTAATTATTTATCTTGGAAGAATATATGATTAAATTATTTTAATATTTGGGCTTCAAACATAGTCAGGAAATGTTTGAATAATATTAAGGATAGTTATTCATGGAATAATTTAGTTTCAAAATTGGGTATTAATTTGTGATTATTAATGTATCATATGATGGATTACTCATTTTAAGAATTATATTACAATTTTTAACTATTATGGTTTTGGTTAAGGACTCAAGATGGGTGGAATATCTTGACTATACCTTTTTTTGTTATGTTCTGTCCCAGATCTTCTATAAGGCTCTCTTGGGTACTTCCTCCATCCCGTGGTCAATCCTATATCTTATTAGAAATACCAAGAGATTGATTGGCAGTGGTCCAGTGATTTTCCACAATTGGCGCGAGGGCAACAGAGTAGCTGATTATCTTTCTACCCAGGCTCTACTCATCGACTCCTTCACTTGTTTTTTCTAACCCTGGGTCAGTTCTCCCAGAAAGGGCTTCCTTTATTATTGGGGATGCTCTAGGTTTTCATTTCAATAGTCCCCCATGTTGTTTTATTTCCCTTATTGAATCCTTACGGGGGCCTGTTTTTCAAATTAGTAAATAAAGACAAGGAAAAGGTTATGTTCTCTTTAAAATTTTATTTTAGTTCATCATAAATTTAAAATTCATCTTGAGTACTCATAGTTTGGTTAAAAAGATGATATTTTGGTATAAATATTCTAAAATATGAAATTATACTCATTAATTATGTATATTTATTTTTGTCTCTCTTTTTATAGATTGTAAGATAATTATTTAACTTTATGAAATGGATCCTTAAATATTGTGCCATATTAATACGATTTTTTTTGATGATTTCAATGGAATTTTACACACCTATATAGATTTTAGTTCTTTTATAATTGAATTACTCTTTACCGTGATCCCTATAACTCTATATTTGTCCATGAGAATTAGTTTTCCCTTCCAAATCAATTTTTAATTGCCCACTAGTGTTATCCCTAGGTGGAATCTATAAAATGCATAACATATGGTGACCATAATGTTTACTAATTTCCTTTTTTAAGAGTATGTTTTTGAATAATGTGTACATTTTTTATTTACATAAAGGAATTTTCCAAATGTTATTCATTTGATAACCAAGACAAATTTCACAGGTGATATTCATTTTAATGGGGGTAGGATATAACATCACAATATTTTATGAAATACATTGATTTAAATTAATTTAAATTATTCAATAGATTGTGTTACATGAAATAAATTTTTTATCTTTAATCACACCCAAAACCATGTTTACCTATTATTTCAAGAAACATTGAGTCCCTTTGGTGACTTATGTTACAAACAAGACTGAGTCTTACCGAACAACAATATATTATTAATATTATTTATTTATCCTAAAATTTATCACCTAGATAAGGGAATGGAGGGAATGAATATGAGTCACTAAATTTAGAAATCATAGTTTTAAATTTTTTATAAAATTAATTCACTGTATAGTAATTAATTAGAAATGAAACTAAAAACCAATTAAATATAAAGGGTGTGTTTTTATGCTAAACTATTTTTATGACCAGAGTGGAGTTTTATCTTAATAAATTAAAATAATAACTATTAGTAAAATATATTAATGAAATTTAAATATAATATATCTAATATTATTTTTGAAATTTATGCTAAAATTTTGGTAGGATTAAGATAAGTATAAATCTAATTTTAAGTATAAAAGATGTATATTTTAGGAAACCATTTTAATTCCTTTTAATAGAAGAATAGTTTTGAAAATAAATATTGACATATTTATAATTTTTAGTATAATAAATAGAATTTATTTCTTAAATTAGAATATCCAAACGTACTTAGGGTTAATTTTTTGAATTTTACTGATAACTTTCTTATTTTGATAAATAGTGATGGACATTGAACTTTAACTGAGAACATATTTTTTTCTAAATAATTTATAGTGTAAATTATATTATTAATTGGTTTTAAAGTATAATTAGATCAATTTTATATCATTTAAACCAATTTAGGTCACTGTTATCAATTTAATAGTGGAATTGGATATAAAAACATTTTGAACATTTAATGTTTTCTCTTGAAAACCCCTGTGTCTCGTCACCTCTCTGGGATTAATTTTAAATTAATTTATGAAACATATATGAATATAATTTTATTAAATAGATTCCATTATTTTAATAATAATAATTTATAACTTATAATAAGTACAACATAGTTTTTGGCAAAAAATATTAGTGGAAATAGTAAATCTTAATTACATTGACTAAGGAAAAAACAAGCTTAATTAATGATTAAACATAGAATATAAGGTGTAAAAATTTCCCTAAAATTGTCTAAAAATCATTTTATTGGAATATTTAGACAATTAAACCTATAAAGACATATAATGTTATATTTTAGACCCTTGGTAGACATGTAAAATGTGGGAAAAATAAAATATTTTCAAGAATACCAAATATACCTTTCCCCATTTATAAAAGGCATCATCTCCTTCTCCGCCCATAAAACCTCTCAAGATCAATGGATCATAAAATCCATACCAAAATAATCACCCAGAATCACTCCATTGGTCCTAGAATCCTCAATTTCGTTAAAAATTAAACCAAATAATTATTTTGGTGAAAACCAAATGGAGTTACCTGGAAAAAGAGATAACATTCTCTAATGATGACTTTTGTTTTATTTATTTCTAAAACCTATTTAGTTATTCTTTTTAAAAACATGTATGATAAAAAAAATTATCCGAAATTTAATATTATTTTTATTTATTTTAAGGGTTATACCTACACATACACACACTTTTATCAAATGGATAATGAAATCACTGTTCATTTGTACGGTAAACTACCACCTCTCAAAATGATGTCGTTAGTTTTTCCATTACCTCCTATTTTGGTTGGAAATTATGATGTACATAGTGTTGTTATTATATATGTATATGATATTTATAATTTATTAATACTTTGGTAATTTTTATATAATGCATACCTTCATGCTTTATATTTTTTGGGAATACGATAATATCGTTTGTGGACTTGTGGAATACCGCCTCCTTAAAGCGATGTTATTCATTTACACAATACACAGAATATTTTAAGGATTGATTTAATAAAAATATATGATATAAATTAAATATATATGATATTAATGACAAAATTATATTTTTGGACACATAACATATCATTTCCTTCTTTCCATTTTACATATTGAATAAGTGATAATGTTGTTCGTAGACATGTGGACTGCCACCTCCTCAAAGTGATTTGATACTTACTTTTTCATCACCACATCACAAGAATTATATATACAAGTATATATTTATAAAATCTTAAGTATTTATGATATAATGGTAATTCCATAAAGATAAAAATTACATACCTTCTTTCCATAATTATAATTTAAAAATGATAAATTATGTGTATATACGGCCTACCATCTCCATGATTGTAATGTTGGTTCTTTTTTCATAAACATATTTTCTATTTTATTTTAAAATTATAATTTATTGTAAATGTTGATAAATATTTCATAATTATTATACTCTATGTGATTATATAACGAACTCTTTGACCATAGTTGACTAACCAAAGTCATTTTTGACACATAAACCCAATATGGTAAAAACACGTGACAAAAACATAATTCTTTAAGTAGTTGTATACAAAATTTTAATAATTTTAACAAAATAAGGGTAAAAATTTCTCAAGAAAGTAAATAATTAACTTAATATTATTATTCAAAAATATCGAGGGAAATCATGACCACTCGGACTCAAGGTAAGTGGTTTCATCTCAATTTACATTCCATTGAGATATATTTGTTATTATACACATCATTAATTTTATATGGTGTATATACGTCCCAATGACATGTTATATCATGATTTTTATTTTTTTCATGAAATAAAATGTTTCAGTTGTTTTTATTCTTTGATAAATATCATGATTGAAAAGTTACTCAAGTAACAAGGGATTTTTTAAATAAATTTATATTCATTGGGTTAAACTTTTATGTCATTAGTTATGTTCTTCCATGAATATAATTCAAATGACCTAGAATTATTATATAATATTTTTATACATTTATTTTTTTGGATATATATTATTCATACATTATTATTTCATTGATTTTTTCTCAATACAATTATATAATCTTTATAAGGGTTGTTTCTCATTTCTATTTTATTTCTGTGAGATATATTCCATATTCAATAGTTATTTTTGTTGTGTGGTTCATATACTTCCAATTAATATATTTTATGATTATTATCCTCAACTTTATGGGTTTTTACATATCCTTTTTATGATCTATCTTTCATGGGGTTTACAGTTTCAATGTTACCAAATAAGTAATGTATTTTTGTCACAATTTTCTTTAGTTAATATGTTTTCTATGTTATACACCTATCTTTTTCTAAGGCGTATATAATTCACTTTTAAAATTATATTTCATGAATCTCAATATTCTAATGATATTATATGTTTCACGTAACATTATTACATCATGAGGCTTCTTATTAAAACGTTTCAATATTGTGTGGGACATTTTTGAATGTTTAAAGGATATTTTCCTAAGGAATGTTTTAAATGATATTGTAATTTTATTATTGTTCACCCAAATCAAAAAAAATTCGTTGCTTTTTTTCTACTGGGGATATTTTTTGTTGATATCATCCTCATTTTTTATGGATGGACTCTGATTTTTTCAAAGAGATTATTATGGAATCCATTATTTCCTGGGCTAACCATGTATCAATGAGATTTTTATGGAACCTATTTGTTTCCATGGGTTAAGCTAGTTTCAAAGAGATTGGTATGCACCTGTTTCTTCTCTATGGGATAACCATGTTTCAAAGGGATTGTTATAGAACCTATTTCTCTTCCATGGGATAATCATGTTACAAAGATATTTATATTGAACCCATTTCTATTCCATGGGTTTATAATATTCTAATGATATTGTAATTGAACCCATTTATTTTCTAGGTATTAATCATGTTCTAAAGAAATTGTTATAAAAGTTATTTATTTTGTATGTTTTAATCATGTTTTAAATATATTTTAATTAAACACATTTTTTCCATGATTTAATCATGTTTCAAAGAGATTTTTATTGAACCCATTTGTTTTCCATGTGTTAATCAAATTTCAATTAGATTTTTTTAAAAACATTTATTTTCCATGGTTTATTCATGTATCAAAGAGATTATTATTCAACCCATTTATTTTCCTTGGGTTAATCATGTTTCTATGTGATTTTTATTGAACCCATTTCTTTTCCATGGTTTAATAATATTTCAAAGAAATTTATGGGAACTAAATTTATTTTCCTTGGGTTGATCACGTAATAAAAGGGATAATGGTTGTTCCTATGATTTTATGATTAAAAAAATATTTTATGTGTTTTGAAATTTTACTGGTAAATTTGATTGGTGGTTTCATGATAAACCAATAATGGTTGATTTTGTAATAAACCAATTATGGGTGGTTCTATCATAAACGAATGATAGGTGGGTCTGTGATATCCCTCTAATGCATTGGGTGTGGATGTCGGTCAAATGGCTATTTCATTTGTAAAAGTTAAATGTATGGATGTCACCTTCATTGTTATTCCTTTAATATGAACAAAAAGGATAATATTGTCCCAAGATACCATTATGTTTTTTCAATGCTTGATATGTTTTTATAATGTTTGTAACTATCAATATTGATATCACATGACTCATGATTATTGATTTTCATGACTCTTTCCTTTTCTATATTTTAATATTTGATGATACCTATGTTGATGTGTATGAGTTCATTTATGTTTTGCTCATAAATATTGATTATGTTATTATACTCTTATGCACTCTTATTCTTATTAATTCCATTCAATTATTAATGCTTATGTTTAATATTACTGATCATTTGAGACAACCCTTATTACATTTCCTTGTCCTAATGTTTTAAATAATGATGTTGAATGAGTTATGTATAAAATGGATTTTATATGGATGATGATGATGTATTAATGTGATAAATAAATGATCAGTTAAGTAGGATAAATGCTCAATTAAATCCATGTGAATCATTTATGTAGACTTTTGTCTGAATTTTGAAAAACTCCAAACCTAAAAGGTCTTCTAGAATATAAGTAATCCATGTATTCCTTTTAATGATGTAACAGTTAGATGAAAAATTTTGTTCACAATTATCGACATTAAATACAAGAATGTAATGTTACATAATATTGCACATGATCCAGGAGTGTGAGTTCTGGGAAGTTATACCCATGTTGTGTAAGGAGGAATATATCAGGAATGTAAATTCTCAAACCCAATTCACTCATAATTAACCAAAACTAGTTGGTCACAAGGCCTCAAGATTTCCTCCATGTATACCATATGATGCAAACTAGTAGTGTGGGTCCAATTTGGTATAGTTATGACTTTAGACCCTCATGATCAAAGTAGCACAATGTTACAATAAATAAATAAACAGAGGAATATTAATAATTTTCTTCATATCAGTGATATTAAAAATTCCAAGGATATGTAAAATAAAAAACAATGAATATATCATGGAGATATAAAAAAGGATGACATACATGGCATAAGTCATACAATACGTATAGGTATATGAAAAGAACAAAAGTCTAAAAGGGTTTTATAAAAGCATCATGAGGCAATGCTTAGTCTTATACTCCCATGATTTTATGCTATAATATATCAATCATCCAAGACTGGGTGACGACCCTTATCCTAACTTGCATCCATGAATTCCTTCCAAGAACCAAACGATGACCCAAATAGGTTGTGAGATATATTTAGTATGCCACCTCCAATGAAATATATAAAAATATACTCCATGAGTATAAAATCAATATTGTGAAGATATAAATATTGTTAGTGTAATTAAATATGTGAAATAATAACCACATCAGGATCAGACTCATCAGGGGATTCTTGATTGACCATACTTGCTTATATCGGTAATGTCTAAATAAGGGTCCTTTAAGAGTTTATGATCTGAAATGTATAGCCACAATGTACAGATCCTTGTAATCATAAATATATCCCAAAGTAAAACCAAATGTTATAATGTTTTTAAGGATGAATCCAAGAGGAGTCAATCATCCTTAACCTAAGTAGCCCGAGCCTTGTCATAACATGTAAACCAAGAATCGTAGTTATATGGGGATTAGTGTAATCCTTGGGGTTTTCCCAAGGTAATCCACTTAAAAATGTTCATAACAATTCTATATAGCAATTACACATTAAATCACAGGATAAACATGATTGTGGCCCAAGGGAAGAATCCAAAAAACCTCCTATACTAAGACTTCATTTAAATCCAAGGATTTTATCCTATGAATTATTAGACCCTTAAATGAGTCAATTGGGTTGTCATAATACCCCAAGTCATTCATGTATAATAAGGAATTTATAAAATTCCATGGTCGGTATCTTCTTTTCAAATCGACCAAATAAATTGGGGTGGTGTCCTCTGAGTTATCATGGAATACGTTAAGGAATCCATTGAAATCTCATGATATATAACTCATATAATAATAAAAGGTATAAACCAGAAATATGAACCATAATTTTAAAGAAATAATTAATTCCATGTGATAATAATTACAATTTTTCACTTTATATATATAATTTAGGAACATAAATTTTCATTAAACAATGATAAATGCTATGTAAGGTTCAATTACATTAATAAATTGATTCAAATTCTACATGAGCCAAAAAAATTCTTCTTTATTGAGCATAAGGTGTCAGTTAATTCCGTTAAATTTAGTAAATTATTGAGGAAGTCACGACAAACACACAAATGGGATTTTTAGACATCAATTTAAAATGAGTCACATAGGCACATGTATAGAACACCAAGGGGTGTCTCAAGTTGAGGTCCTTAGAAGATAACAATAATAAGAGACTCTAATAGGGTGTTGAATTCTAATTTAAACATCTTAATTAAAGTAAATTTATCTTAATGACCAATTGTGGGTGAAAAAGGCACATGGGACAATAGAAACAATTTTAAATTGATGAAAATTTAAAGAAAAGTTGTAAACAACCTACCTTATTCCATTAGATGAACACTCATCTAGTATCAGCCTTTGGATTGGTCCAAATTAAAAAAAAAGAGAAAATTAACAAATACCCTAAAATAGGGCATATTAGCTCTTTCCAACATAGAGTATAATATTTCTAGATAAACCATTAAAAAAATATGTGGATTGAATCTCTTACTAGTGGAAATACAAAGAGACAAACGGTGGTCTAATCGGAGTCCAGATGGAAGAGATACATCAATGCCAAGCTCTATGTATGGGATGAGCTCAATGGGATGAGGGGATGTGAGTGAGAAATGAGGGGCGATAAGGGGAAATTAATATAATTATAGGAGGGTAATAATTTTATTTCCCACTTTTTAAGAGGTCACATAGTTTGGATACAAGGTAGGCCAAACCATGTTCCAACCATGTGACACACACTATACATGGAAACCCTCTCGCATGGGATAGGTGCATAATTTTTCTAACTATGTGTAGCCCATGAAAAAATCCCCTATAATAAGGGAAACAAAAATTACACAACCATGCGGCCCAGGATACATCATTAGTAAAAATTATGAGGCCCTAGGCAGAGCACTGGACCACCCTCATGGTTTGAACATACTATAAAGACTAGGCTTCATGGATTCTACTGACCATGTGGCCCATATGTTTCCTCTAAATAATAGGTATCCATGATATAAATAAGGCCCGAACAACTTTATAACCTCTATTAAATCATTAAGAGTTTATATTTGTCTTAGACCAATGAATTAAACGGAAAATAAATTGTTTTTTACCTCTTAGAATATCTAGGATCTTATATGGAGAGTAAAAATGGTGACACACACATAGAGATCTAGACCATTTCTGAGATACATTCATGTTGTAATTTTTGTTTATAATGAAATCCCAAATCAAATATTATATTTAAGGAGACATTGATGAACAATTTTATTACAAAATGTTTTATCCATGATTCTTGAATATGTTAATTTATGTTAAATATTAATAGAGATAATTTATCAAGGGGAATTTACTAATAGAGAGAATGTATCCATAAATTATATTTTTATTGGTAATTCATATATTTGGACCACCCCTACAAAAATTGTGGATTATGAAATAATATTAACTTTATTAAATTATCTATTATCTATTAATTTTCTAATCATAAAGGGAAAGTGACTATCAAACTAAAAGAGGATTTATATTTCTTACACATGAGTGATTTTAAAGTGTTTGTTGAGATATGTGTAGGGTAAATATCATTTTGAAATCTATTTCTAAATCTCAATAGTAGTAAATTAAATGTTGGTTCTATATTAATAATTGTAATGGAATACTCTGACTATTTATAAACTCAATCTTTTTTTCTACAATTGGTTATCCCACATAGATTTGGAGATGAATTAATTATGGTTAATAGCTAAGAAAATTTTGGTTTCATCATTAACTAAATAAAATAGAAGATATATGATAAGAATATATACATTAAGAAAATGTGTAAGGTAATAATTTCCCTCACATGTTCCCTTAAATCAAGGGGGAGATATTATTAAAGTAAACTACTATATGCATGGCTTCACGTGGAAGCAATTTAATGGGGTTGGAAACAAACATAAAGGGGGAGATTGAATATCCAAAAATTGTCTTTGGTTGTATTTTTTCTTAATGGTTTTCAATGATAATGTCAATAAGAATGTGGACCAATAGGGTGATGGGGTGATATATCACCTATTTTAAAATGTGAGAAGTTGCCATTTTTATTACGTATATACAGAGGTACTTCTTCCTTTGAATATTATGCTAGACAACTTCTAGGATAACAGCTGAACAACACATGATTGATAATGATAAAACACATGGAATAAAAAAATAAAACTAATGTTTGAATGAATATATTTTATATAATAATTGATTTTAGCATAGAAATAAGGGAAGTTCGTGGTTGTAGGAAATATTTAAGGAAACAATTTTTGTCAACGTTAAAGGCCAGTTTTTATTTCGGTGATTTTAGACCCAAAATGTTGAAGGAACAATCCATGTATTTAGGGATGATGATTTTTATAGGAAGTGGTTTAAAAGGATCTAGTTTCATCACTATAAAATTATAAAACTAAATGAGTAGTAGTTTCAAAGAGTAATCTAGATTCATGTTGTGGAGGAATTTATTTAAACTAAATATGAAACCACCCAAAGGATCATAATTTCGATGAATATTGAAATCTTTGTAGATGGTTTTTAAATTATGTATTTATTTATTTAATGTGATTGAGGAAGGATGGATTTTTTTAAATATCTCTAGAGTAATCTCTAATAATGTTTAGAAAATTTCTTTGATTGTATGGATTAACATACATCATATTAGTTAAGTATACGAATTTCGTGAATAGAATAACTTACGACTTAATGTTCATCATATGGTTCACTATACTACATGTGGGTCATAATTCCATGATCATATGACTTTGATTATATCATAATACAATGAGGGTTCATCATTAAACATTACATTGTATGTCTATGTTGGAGAATCTTGTATTAATATGATGGCATATAACATCACAAGAAATCATATGAATTTATTTTATTGAAAGTATAATCACAAAAAGTATGGAGAAAATAACATTGGAAATGCACACCTCATTTTACATTCCATGTAATAAAAAATTGAGTATCCATGTGCAGCTTAGGAATCCAGAAAGTTGTGAATAATTAATGTTTATTTTAGATGAAATATAAATTTCAGGAATATAATATCTGAAGAATAATTTTTTTGGTGTTGATATAGAAAAATATATTCTTGAATCAATATATTAAAAAATAATTATGATATAAGAATTGGAATAATGAGAGTCTAGTGTAGAAGATATAGTGAAGAATATGATTGAAAGATGGAGTTTTAAAATCCTTTATAAGTATAAAAGAATCAGTATAAATAATTTTTTAATTCTAATGAAATTAATTTTGAAAAAAAAGTTATACTTAATGATACTAAATATAAAAAATGTTTGATTCATGATCAGTGTTTTTGAAATTATAATATCAAGGTAGGCTGAATTTATGATAAATAAATTAATCATAAAAACGAAGTGTTTCCATATTATTATATTGAGAAATGGAGATATAACTAATATTTCCCATGATAAACTGAAATATTATAAAAATCACAATGAATTATTTTTTATTGAATCTTTGAGTTTATAAGTTAATTTTATGGAGTACTATGGGGATACAATTTGAATATGATGATTCAAGTAGATGTTAAGTCACTCTCATGTCATAGGATAATGATTTTGTGTGGAAAGCTAGAATGGGGAATGATTTAAAAATAACCATGAAGAATTTTTTATGATCTATGGTTTCAAATGGATGAATTTTTAATGGAAAATATAGAAGTACTGAACCTACAATAATAACCTAGAATATCTCCTTGTTTGATAATAATGGGAATAGAAAAAAAGAAGATTGGTACTCTTTTCATTTTACAAGATACGTATGTTGAGGAGACAATAAAAAATTAGATCATTGGTGTATTTAAATTTATGAAAAAGGTGAAAAAATGTGATAAGGATTGTGGTAACTAAATGTGATGAATATATGATATATTCTAAATATAGGAAATAGTAATTTCTGGATAATAATATTTAAAAATGAAAAGAACGAGAAAGAAGTTTTATATTAAAAATGTGAATATGAGAGTTGTGATCTAAAAAACATTCAAGGAAGAAGAATGGAATATGATATTGTTGATTTAAGAGATGAATAATTTTTAATCTAAGCTAAAGAAGGTTAATAAGATTCCTACCATTTTTATAAGAACATGTAAGAACATCTATTTAGTGAAAATAAGAATGAGAATAATATTGTAATGGTTGAGAAGTGGTACATGATTTTGTTCTTGGTGCTGGTCGAGTCATTTTTAAGAAACTATTGGATTTGAGAACATAAAAAATATTAATTTAGATGAGTAATTGATGTTTTTCAATCCTATAAAGAAATTTTAATTTGATTTAGAATAGGTATCAAGTTTCATTAACTTTTGTTTAGGAATTTATGAAATTTACTGAACTTGTGTTGAGAAGAAGGAGATTAGACTTGTTCATGCACAAGCATCCTATAAAAAATTGTTGATTGAACATAAATAAGGATATAAAATAAACAAATATATATATATGGTTTGAAGTAATATATCCTATTTAGCATATGTTATGTAGTGAGGTCATAGTTACCCATGGAAAATGGTGTGTAGATATCAGAAGAAGTCCAATGCAATGCTTGTATGTGTAATACTATGAGATGTACACAACATTATACATGTTGATCTGTTGTAAAGGTTTGAGTAGAACCAACCATTTTATTAAATCAATTATTATAGTGTATAAAACCTGATTAGGTGGAAAGATCAATCATGGAAAAGAGTATGTATTTATGATCGATTATAGTAAACTTTTGTATTCTTATGCATTTTTTTATTACATTGTTTGGGTGAGACTATAAGACACATAGTTGATGGTATTGATACTAGGAGCAGTCTAAGATGTTGAATTTAAAATAAAATATTTCCTAAAAATAAATCATTGACTCATCTCTCCCCTCTCAGTGGTACTCCAAAATAGAGGCACATTAGTATATTATATATATTTTATGTCGATTAAATGAAAATATCATGAAATATTCTTGTTTTTATGGAGGTGTAATAAATATCAGAAAGGACTATCCATCAAATGTTTTAATATATAAATGTATCAAAATATATAAATGATTAGTATGAGGAATATCACAAGAATCATGGAATTAGAACTAAATATAGTTCTACTACGCATCATAGAAAAATGGAGTAGTAGAGTGGAGGATCATTAGTTTGGTGGACATGGGAAAAACAACATCATTGAATCATATATCCTTCATGTTTTTTTGGAAAAACCAGTATTATTTCTTTCCACTATTATTATTTAATGTTTACACAGACAAAATTCAATAAATTCACCTTATGATATGTTTTTTTGTTAAGAATCTAATATTAAAAATCTTAAAGGTATTTAGAAAACCACATTAAATAGTGAAAAAGGGTAAAAGTTTAGTTAATTTTGATGATAGAGTCAATAGGGTTACCATTCATTGATATAACCCTATGGTAATTAGTTACGAATAGTATTATAAGAATCTATGAAAAATTATTGATTGATTTAATTTCATTGTCATTGAAAATATTGTCTAATCATGAATATAAATTTTCGTTGATGATAACATTGAATAATCTCTTGCTGATGAAAACGAATAGAAATATATAATTCAAAAGAGTTTTGATAAAGCTCAATATTTACAAGTAAATGAATAATTTATTAGTGATTATTGAATCCTATTACAAGGAGAGTATTTGTTACAAATATCTAAAAAACATGTTGAGACTAAAAACATTCTAAGATATGGAAAAAGGGTATTAAAACCTCAATAAGTTTAATAAAATTGAATCATACAATATTTATTTTTCAAGTTGAACTAGAGAGGATTAATGAAGATATAAAATATGACGGTTGTATTATATCTATTGAATAAGATATGAATAAAGTTGAAAATAATGGAACATGGGAGATAGTGTAATACCCTAAATATATGAATGTGATTAAAAAAATTCTTTATTTTAGAAGTGATCTCAATTATAAAGGGTAATTATTGTATAAAAAAGAAGATATTTTTTAATAGGTTTCTCTAAAATTAAGGTTGTATAATTTTATGACAATTTTTTTCATGGAACATCACATGATAATATAAGGTGTTTTCTTTAAATATGTTCTCGAAATAAAAATAAAGTGATCCAAATTGATATAAATAGACATTCATAAATGTTTGGCATGATAAAGATGTTTATATTAAAAACATAGAACTATTTATAATTTAAGACAATTTTTCATAATTATGAAAACAAAATAAATTATTTTGTGGTCTAAAACAAGGCCTCAAGCATGGAATTAAATGTTGTATAGTATCTTAAGGAGCATAATGTTTATTAAATAAAAGGTGAACTATAATCTCTTTGTCAAGAGACAAAATAAAAAATCACTCATTAGGATTATGTATTTTGATGAAATATGTTTTACCAGAATCATAGGAAATATTTGTGAATAAATTACTATTAATATTTGGAAAAAATTATATGTATGTTATTTGTGGGTGGAAATTATTTTTGGGTTTTTAATTTACAAACATAATAGGTATTATATTTCTCAATAATAAGATGTATGTTCAAGATCTGAAGAATAATTACATCATTAAATAATAGAGACCAATATGTAATCTTATACAAATAGTATAAAAATATTCATGTTTGAAAAATAAATAAATATCAGTAAAATATAGTTCAAAATGATTTCTGGTATCCTAATTTATTTGAAAAAGTAAAAAAATTTCATGTTTGTTGTTACTCTCAATGATTGATTTTAAATAAAACATATGTTCTAACATTTGGAATCAACGAAATGAATCTTATGATATGTTTACGAGACTATACATTTTGGTTTGATATATGATAAGGAAACATCATTTCATATTTATATATATTCTAATGCTGATTTATTAGATCATGTTATTGGTTATAAATAATATTCTAAAAGATTATTTTTTATTAGTGGAATTTGTATAACTCGTAACTCTTAGAAAATTTATTTTCATCATGAAAAATGGAATTTAAATTTTTATGGAATAAAAAGTGACTAAATAAATTATGTATATAAATTGGTTTCTCAAAGAAATTATGGTTGATGTTTCATATCCATTGATAATTGTGTTTGGAAGCTAAAATAAAATTAACATGTTACAAAATTTAGTAAGATATTTGAGTTCAATGAATATAAAAGGTAAATACCATGCCATCATGGAGAAGGTATAATTTAAATTTTTTTATGTGAATATGTTTTAATATAGGTACATGGTATGAAAATATGCACAAATCTCATACAGAGGATTTCATCTAGATCATGAGAGTTTTATTGGGAACAAATTCTTTGAACATAATAATTGAATTATAGTTTATTTTCACTCTTTTAAACTAGTTAATTTATTATTGATTGTGGAGATATAATGGAAGTATTTTTGTTAATAGGGAGAGAATATGGGTCTTTTTTCAGGTAATTAATAAGGGTTAAAAAGAAGATAAGTTTTTACTATATGGGTAGAATTGAGGTGTTGGTAGCCAAATATTTCTTAATATCTCGTTCATTTTTTACCTAACATCATGCCACGTGTGAATCACCAAAAAGTTTCCTCTCAAAAGTAGATTAGTCATTCAGATGATAAGGCTGATGATCCATAGGATAGATGCATTGTTTTTGTGAGAGTTTTATATGATCAATGAGTCCATCTCCACCACCTCCAAGTTCTGATTTCAATCCACAGGGAGCTTAATTCTACTAAGGAGTACATTTTATACTACCATAATAAAATCACTATGACCATAAGTACCAAAAAATATAACACAACAGAACACCTATCTTTCTGTCCCACACCACATCCCTATATGATACCATTAGTGAAGGATCCCTCAGTGTTCAGTTTCATACAATATATAGGATGATTCCATTTTATCCATTTTCCACGTGGAATCGACCCTGTGACATTAGTCATGATCAAATTATAAAAAAAATATTTTACAATGACAAATATTTTTTCTAAATTATTAAGAAGAATCCCTTTATATTCTACCATACTATGGGATATTACAATAAAGGCACATTGAGAACTTCCAATACCCTCATGATGAGTCTAATTCCTTGCACACCAAATTCTCCACACCCCTATACTAAAAGAACAACCCTCACCATCTTCTCATTCTTGTTGATCTCCATTCTGTTAAACCAACATATAATCATCGATAGTGCCATTATGAGGTCCAAATGAAAAGAATTCACCAATTATCTTCTAGATTGTGTCTTATCATTTCCCTTTTAATAAAAAATATAGGTTTATTTCTTCTTTTTTATTTTTAAACATTAAAATTTCATTTATAGGGTAATACCTTTCCATTTTTTCTCTTTGTTTGTGGGAATAAAATGGGCTCTGATGTGCCAAACTGGGAAGAAATATTTATTAGGATTCTCATGTAACCATAGAATCCCACCCCTACTCATCTGTAACAAAATAGTCATGATGAAGATATCGACATGATTTGGAATTTCAAATACCCGATAAAGAACACATGGATTCCAATTTATACTTTTCATTCATACGAATAATATTATCAAACAATAATTGCTGCTATAGAGTCAAAATAGTTTGAATGAATATCGATTACCTACTAGATTTATTGAAGGAAATATTATTTTAGGGAACCTTAAGAATCCTAGTGTAACCTTGCATAATTATGATTCTAAAAACTATTATAACCAAAGCCTATATCCCAGATAAAATGATGATAGTCCTCCTGAACATGGACATTAATCCTTTTCCACCTACCCACAGTCCGATCACATGGAACAACTAGAGCTGACCAAAATTTCAACGAAATCAAATTATCCCAAATGGATTGTCCTTCCAGTTCATTCAATTCTAAATTTATCTTCTATGCAATGCATGAACTCATCTAAACATCACTCATTTATTCCCCTGGTATCCATCTATTTTTCCATCCTCTCTCACAAAGCCCAATATTAGCAACCATCGGCATTCACATCCCATAAAAACATTATATAACACTTCTACATTATTCTTACTATAGTTTTGGGAATTCATAGATTGGATAAAATATGAATGGTGATAGAGGACATGACCTAGTTCATCAATTTAATGCAGCCCCCAAATGAGATAAAATGAATTTTTCAATGGGTTATCTAATTATAAATCTTCTCAAGAATCCCCTCATAATGGTGAATATAGATTCTACCATGGGAAATTGGAAAACCCTGATATTCTATGGGAAATTGCTTCCTTAAAATATTAAGGTATATTGAAGAATCCTCTCATGAGGGGAATTTACAAAGGTTGATTATTACATGACATCAATTGAGAAGTGGAAAAATTAATAATGATATTTAAACTGACATATTAGAAAATTATTAGAAATATGTTTCTATTATATGTTGTGGTGTTTAGATAAATTTCCTCCTAAAATCATTTTTTAATTGTTTCATTAGAAAATAAATAATTAAATTTTTATTTTTTATTATTATTCTTATTGATAGTCTTCTCATGGATAAGATAGAATATAAGTGGTTTATGGTTGAAATGAAAAGGAATGAATTAATTATAATAAATTCAAGTATATCCTATGGATATCTATTGATATGGTGTGGTTAGTGAAAAAATGCGTTGTGAAATATTTTTGAAAATTATTCATTTTCAAGAAAATGGTTTCACGAATTCCGCACTATAAATCATTGGGATGTATAAAATGATTATGGATATACATCCTTTATGTCATGGTTACTAATTAAATTCACCAAAATGAATTTTTTAGTGTTATTGATTGATTTAGGGGAGAATATGGAAACTGATGATAGGGAAATGTAGGAAATTTTGGTTTCAAATCTTATGGATGAAAAAAAATCCCAATGTTCCATACTCGGAATGAATATGAATAAATATGCTTATCATTTTTAATAAATGTAAAATACCACTAGGAAATATCTAAAAATGTTATTTCTTTATTTTAGAGTGTAGATATATCTGAAATATAGAATCAAAATGAGAAAAAATAGATATAACATTATATCATGCCATAGAATTCAGATCCAGTTGATATCATATATACTACACCATAGTGGATACCTCTATGCCTTGTTAGAGTATTATATTTTGATAATATATCTGTTTCTACCATCGAAGTGTTATGAATATGAGATATAAAACATTATGATGTCTGACCACAAATTATAAGTTGAATTATGGAAGGTATTTTTTCTGTACGAGTATCATTAGTGTTAAAACATAATCCAATGTCTGAAAAAACAGGAGGATATTACTTAATATTGATCTTATAACAACCCTTAAATTTTACTCCTAGATCATCTTCTAAAAACACAATCATTAAATTTTTGGATTTTGTAATGTTAAACATCACAAAATTTCTTTTCCATCAAAAGAATATAACATCAAATTGAAATATTTCATCACTTATATATCTGATTAAATTTTTGTTTTACTATTTTATTGATTTTGAACAAACTATTTATATTTTTACATTTCCACAAAGTATAAAAATTTCAAAAAAAATTTTTTTGAAGGATTTCTTTCTTTGTTTAAGGTAACATCTATATCTACAACATAAAATTTATTAACTCCACCACTCATCCTTAATCCTCATGAAAATTCATTTGAAAAAATGGGATGTTAAAAATAGGGTTCAATAAAAAACATATGAAAAGGTAAAACAAAATCATTTTCCATTTCAAAACCATAACATCATAAAAGATATTTTTTCCTTTATCATAATAAATATTTAATTTAAATTATCATTTACTTAAATATAAAATCAGTTTTACTACCAAATATTTATTATAATATAATTTATAAGAATTAAAAGAATAGAAGTAAAAAAATTATAGTTCCAAATAAAACATGAGAACCCTTGAAATTTTTTTTTATTAAAAACATGCCCTTTTACCCAAACAGGGTATAATAATTTCTTT
Organism: Viscum album; assembly: GCA_963277665.1. Lineage (NCBI taxonomy): Eukaryota > Viridiplantae > Streptophyta > Magnoliopsida > Santalales > Viscaceae > Viscum > Viscum album. The sequence continues at coordinate 1,859,150,855 of OY728133.1, read as the reverse complement.
AAATAAAAATATCATTATCATACCCTGTAAAATCAAAACATTCACGTCAATCAAAATTTAAAAGAATATGAAATTCATCTTGGTAACGTGGAACATAATTTTTATATTACTATTACAAATGGAATAATCTACTTCGTAAATTCCCACAATATATTAAGAGAAACATATAACTGGTAAACTCTTTCCCTTTACACAATGCATTGGATAGATATATTGGGCTCACCAATTATCATGAATTATATCAAGCTCACCCGTTATCATAAATATTTTCCATGAACCATAAAATAATCATAACATGCGGAATATTTCATTTACATCATCATACTCATAAAATATAATTTTGAACCTATATGTAAAACATTTTTCGATGTTGATATATCATTTTTCATTAAAACAAAACAATTTCAAATTAAAATTCTCATAATAATAGGAATAAGGGTATTCAATTAAATAAAACATTGATAATTATGAATTAATCGAAAAAATAATAATTATTATGGAAATGAAAAAATCTTTTGATATTTTATACATTAAAATAAAACATTTTTGTTTTCATTTTGTAATGTAATTTTAAATGATACATATAAAATATAAAAAAAGACTCATTATAAAACCATTTAAATAAAGTAAAAAAGAGAGACATAAAATGTCATTGAAAATTAATTTATTTATATATATATATATATAAATTCAAAAATGAATCCAAAAAATATGATCATGAAAGAAAAATAATTATTGAATAAATATTTAAAATATTTACAAAGTGGTTTTGAAGGTAAAGTGTCCCTTAAATTAAGTTCAACATGTCGTGTATATTCTTAACTCCTGTATAAATAAATTTTAAATATTTTTTTCAATTTCATATGAACCATTTACAGGTTTATTCACTTGTAATTATTCTATTTATTTTATTTTATTTTAATTAAATGTTTAATTACATAATCTCATAATCTCATATTGACTGTTTTGAGGATATTTAGTTCATAATTTTAAAACGACCTCAATACGTTGACCATTTTTAAAGTGTTCACTATTAAATCATCTTTATAATAATATTAATTAAATTAAAATCTTTTTTATATATTAATTACACTTTATAACAAATTATGTAAAATTTTTATGAAAAGTTATTTACATTACAGTCATTATGAAGGTTGATCACATATATTCATGAGTATCATTTCCATTTTTCAAAAAAAGTGAAAGATGATAACTAAAACTTTATATTTCTATAATTATTTTATAACAAATATAAAATCATATCATTTAATATACTTATATATACTTTCCATGTGAGGTGGTGATGAAAAATGAATCGCATCTCTTACTAGAGGTGATAATCCAGATGTATGTACGAATGGTGTTATTATTTTTAATTTGATGGAAAGATAAAAACTTTTATGATATATTAACATTATATATGTAAATTTATTTATTAAATATCATAAATAATATTTAAATAATTATCAATAACAATTCATGGGAGGTAATGATGTAAAATGAATTACATTATTACGCTAGGCGGCAGTTTTTCAAACACATGAAAGATAATTTTGTTTCCCTTTAGATGAAGATAGAGATAGAATAAAATCAAGACATGAATATGATAACATCTATTTATATGTTATATATTTATGTTATTATATAATAACTAATATATGTGTTTTGATGGATTTATAATATGGATAAAAACAAAAAATTTGATTAAATGTTATACCTCTTCTTCAGTCAAATTCCTTTTATTATAACATTAATCCCTCTAAGGTTGGTATTTTTTCCAAAATAAGACCACTATAATTTGGGTGGGATGTTAATAAGGTAATAGGGTATTTGTTGGATAAATAATTGTGATTATAAGGTGTGAGTAGTAAAGGGTTTGAGTCCCCCATTCATAAGTGAGGGAAGAGACACTCTCATAATTTTTAAATGCATTAAATTAATATAAATAAATATTTTTTGAAAATTTTGAAAAATTTCATATATTGAAAATATAGTATTAGTATGAGTAAAAATAATATTCTAAAATAAAATTTGGTTAAGTATATGTTATGTTTTAACCTAATCCCTTCGTATTAACCCCCCCCCCCTTAACCCTTTTGAAGATGATTTTGATATCAACGTTTTTTATCTTTAGGGGTCAAACAGGGTTATATAAAAGCACTAGTTACCCAAATATGTAACATTTTATAAATTAAAAATCCAATAAAATTAACTTGGATAGAGTTAGAATTTGTATGAATTATAAATCAGTAAATAAAATATTATTCATTTTAAAATAACATTAATAATACACTTGGAACTAATCAATTGTTATGAAATTACTTTAATAATGATAACAAAAATTATAAAATAAATAACGTTTTCATCAATTATAAATTAATACTAACTATAAAAAATATTTTTGAAAATAATTCTTCCAAAATTCCTTACTTTTATTTTTTTTAAAATTACTTAATTTTATTTTTTCACTGATTTTACAAGAACGATATTGATGTTGTATAAGACTTTAAGGTAATTATAAAATCACTAAAAATTATTAGAAAATTAAAATAATAATAATTTAGTTTTTATAAAAAATTTAATATTTATATGCAATTTATTTTTATCCCTATGTGAACATACAAGTGATATTTAAAAGCAGGAGAAAGACATGTTTTATTTTTATTTACATAAAAAATAATATTGGCCATTATTAAAAAAATAGATCCATGTGAACATAAATTATAATGAGATATGAGTAGGGATTAAATCCACTAATCCAATAGTTTAATGAAATTTTTTCTAAAATTTAAAGCACTTTCACATAAGTTTAACATTTAATTACCCAATTTTCTTATTTAATGTGGTTATAACTATTTACCATCTTTACCATTTTTAATGATAAAAAATAAATAACAATATTAATTATTATCATTATAACTATTTAATACATTTTATCAAATTCTGAATATAGAAGTGAAAAAATTTCATTTAAAATTAAAATCATAAAATTCGATGAAAATTTATTCTCCAAAAGAAATGTCTTCTTAAGTTTAATAGTTTTTATACCAAAATTAATAATAAAAATTAATTTCACTAACTATAATTGTATTATTAATAGTAAAAATGAACTAATTTATCTTTAAAAACATTTTAATAATAAATATGTCTCTTAAAATTCATGAAACAAAAAGATAGTTTCCAATATAAATCGGTATTTCTTTTATATTCACTATAAATTCAATCATTACAGAAAAATACCAAAAAATCCTAAGATAATTTTTATATGATGATTTGAAAATATTATTCCTTTTATCTAAGAATATTCATAAAATTTAAAGATATTCATCATAATAACCCCAAAAAAGCAATAAAATCCATTTTTGAAGAAAAAATATTTTTAACGAATAAAATGAATTTACAAAAAGTAATTTATTATTTTCATAACAATGTGTCAATAAATTTTTATTGATTAAAACGTTTATATTTATTTCATTATGTGGTTACTTATATTTATAGTTATTAATTTTTTTATTATATTATAATATTCATTTCAAATTAATAAAATTTCATGGTTTATTTGTGTTCAGGATTACGAGTCATATACCCTATCGAATATAGTGTTGTTTTAAAGAAAATATATGGTTGTTACATTATCCACCACTAGATTTATAAATTTCATTATCCCAATTTTTACATGATCTTGGTAATAAATGGTTTAATATATGAAAATTCCATTATTGAAAACCCATATGGTAAAAATGATTAATAAAATTCTTTTTGAGAACAGGGAAAGAGAAATATAATGGTCATGTGGAGTAAAAAATAATTAGGCTACAACGTTTCAGAAATTTAGTGTGAAGTGAAAATATTTACATGGATGAAAAAAGTATTATCTAAATAATATGAAGGGTAAAATAGAACAATGATATCCTGAAAGTGAATGACCATGAGAAATTTATTCATCACAAAACCATAAACCAATAATGTTTGAAAAACACCCTGATTTTTTTATAAATGTGGATAATATGATAAAATTTTCATTTATAGAACAATTTTTAGATTTTATGAATTCATTCAACTTCTAGACAAATAACATGAGTAAATATACTATATTTATCCAAATCCTTAAGAACAATTTCAGCATTTGGTTTCATGTTTCAATTGTTTTAAACTATTGTCTCATAGTTTAATCTAAATGAAGAGTGTGAATATTTAATTACTAAAGCATTATAATCAACATTTGAATTACTATGAGATATATATAGGGATGAAATTTAATTTTATTATCACTAAAAAACCAAAATGGTTATAATATTATAAGAAAATATCCAATATGAATAAACCTTAATATGAATAAATGAATCATTTTTATGAAAATACTCTAAAATAACATATTTTGATTATCTTAAATAATTCGATAAATAACTAAACATAAAATTATAAAAAATATTCCTTACCAAGTTAAAAACCCAAAATCTAGAAATTCCTTTTCACATATTATTAAAATATAAATATAACATTTATAACATCAATCACACCTATAACCACGTACCAAAGAATGTATAGTCCCTAGTCATAAAATACTCTAAATATTATAATCTTTTCCATAAATAACCTAAAAACCATAATGATAAAATTAAATCATATATACTTACAAATGTTGATTCAACCATTATTACTCAAGAAAAAAATAAAGCATAAAGAAAAGTAAATTCATTTTCTTTACTCACACAATGTTCCCAAAGTAGTGAAATTATATAAAAACTAACACAAATCACATAATTGCTAATTTAATTATCAGTCACATGGTTATATATATAATAATTCATATGTTCTCAATATGTAATAAGCCATTTATCCAAAATAAATCTATTTTTCTCAACATCAAAGATCAGTTTATCCCAAGTGGTTATCAATAACCTTAAATTTTTGTCCATAATAATTAAAATCATTATTACTCAAATAAATTTTTCACTATAGTTTATACTGAACCTAATAGTAATATTACCATAACTGTCTCAAAAAATACTCTTAATAATCATAAAATAACTTCACATAAATCCTCAAAATGTGTGTATATGCAATTGAATTTATGATCGAACTAAAAAATATAAACACATGATGGTATCTATAATAATTAAAATAACATCACATGAAAATATCATAATCTTTAATTTTATCTAAACTCAACTATGTTACCAACTAAAAAATACCCAAAACCATACTCCTAGATCTTCTACAAAAAATATAATCTTTTAAATTATGGATTTGATACCAATAAAATTGACCTAATATATCCATCTGAAACATTAATTATCAAACTACAATATGGGATCACTTAAATACCCAAGTAAAATTTAGTTTTATTGTTTTAGAAAATTGTTACGAACACTTTAAAATTATAAATTTCCATACATTATCATATTTTTCCCAAATCATGTTCTTTATAAATATATGTACACTTTTTTCAAAGTAACTTCCATATTTGGAACTCAAACTAAATTAACTTGTCTACTCATATTTAATCCCTATGAGAAATCATTTCAAAATGTTGTACATGAAAAAAATATCAATAAAAGATATATAAAATATGATAAAAAAACCTTTTAATACATATAAAAACCGTAATATCATAAAATATGGGTTTTTATTTAACATAATAATATTTGAGTACAAATAATCATTTACAGACACATGAAATAATCATTACGACCCTCAATTTTTCATAATAAACTATATAATAAAAAATAAATGAAAAAGTTTAATTTTTAGTTTTTAATATATACATTATAACCCAATAAAAACATTTACTTATAAATATACATGTTTTCTAAAAGGTTAATTTCATTCCATTAAATCAAAATATCATTAGCATACCTCGTGATATCAACATATTTCCATAAATTCTTATTATAAAACATAGAAATTTCATGTATGTAAATTATAACATCATTTTTATATCACTCATACAATCACTTTTACAAATGGAGTAACCTATTTGATAAATTCTAGTTATCTCTTATGACAATCATATTTCTGGTTAACTCTATCCCTTTACCCAATGCATTGAAGGGATGTGTTGGGATCACCAATCATCATGTGAAATATCAGCACCACACATATTTATAAATATTTCCATAGAATCATAATATAATCATTACACATGTAATATTGTATTTACACCATCATAAACATAAAAATATTATTTTTAACCAATAATTAAAACACTTTCGGTTATTGATGTCTTCCATTCCATTAAAACAAAATTTTAAAAATTAAAATACCCCAATCAAAAATAATTAGGGACTTTATTTGAATAAATAATGTAATATTATAAGTTATTCCATACATTAAATAGTATTTTTTGTATGGGGATAATCTATTGATATTGTTTAAATTAAAATAAAACATTAGTTTTTATTTTTTGTAAATAAAGAAAAAATGTCCAATATAAAATATATAAAAGGATTCCTTTTGAGATACATTATAAGATATTAAAAAATAGACATAATATAAAATTATAATTCATTTAATTTAATTTTATATAAATTTATAAAATAATTTTTATAATATGGACAAAGATGAAAACTATTTAGAAAAAAATCCTTAAAATATTTAAAATGAGATTTTTAAGATAAAGTGTCCCATACCAGGAGTCCAACTTGTCAACTAGTTCTTTGCATCTGGTATTAAAAAAATTTATCAAATATTTAATTTATTTCTCACATTTCTCATGTTTAATCCCTAAACATTAGGCCATTTATTTCATTTCTTAATGACATGTTTAATTACATAATCACTTAAGTCTACAGGATTTGATTATATGATATTCAGTTCATAACATTAAAATTGATTTGGTATGTTTAATATTATAAATTTGATAATAATTTAATAATATATAAGAAAATAATAATGAAATAATTATAATTTTATAACCAACTATGAAAGATGCTTATAGAAAATGAGTTATGTTACCATCGCGGACATGGTAGGTCATACACACACATTAATAATGTCTCTTCTTTAAATTAACAATATGGAAAGAGGTGAATAATCATTTTAATTTTATTATAGTATTTTTTTTTCATAAATATCATATTATCTATTTAAATTCACTTATATATACCATCTATGTGAGGTGTTGAGGAAAAACGAATCCTAAAGCTTCATTGAGGTGGTAATCCAAACATACGAATGAACAATATTATCAATTTGAAATAATGAAAAAATAGGAAAATGAGTGATAAATTATCCTTATATAATTATGAATATTTCATGAATATCATATATATACTTTAAATCTATCACTATAACCTGCCATGAGAAGCAGTAATGAAAAATGATTTACATCAGTTCGAGAGGTTGTAGTCCAGTCTACACATAAATGATAGTTATTTTCCCATTAGATGAAGAATAATATGTCTTAAAGAGAATAAATAAAAATAATAATATTTAATTATATGTTGTATACTGATTTATTTATATCATAATGGTTAGATGAGTTTTCAAGATGGTAGAATAAGAAATAAATCATAAAAATTCGGTGAAAAGATATACCTCTTCTTTAGAAAACCTATTCTTATTTACAGATTAATCATAATATTGTTGGTATTAGGCAACAAATAATAACCCTATTAAGTGATTAAGGATATTATTAAGGTATTTGAGTAGTTCATGGTATAACTTGAGTTCTCAAAAAGTGTAAGGAATGGAGGAGAAGAGGTACCCTTTTATAATTAACGGGTGAGTCATTCATAGAAATTATTAAATTATTAAATTAATATAAATTATTATTCATGTTAAATTGTAACCAAATATTCATATTTATAATATAATATGAGTGTTATTAGAAATTATATAAGAAATTATTTGTTTTAGAAGTTTATGTGATGTGTTCACCCTTGCTTATTTGTTTTAACCCCCATTAATCATGTTTATGATTACAATGATCAGAAGTATTTTTAACTCCACGAGGATCAATGAAGTTTATATAAAAGATATAGTATCCAATAAATATAAATTTATTGAAATTATATACCATATATAATTCAATTTTCCAAATATCATATTATTATAAATTTTAAATCATTTAATTAAATATTATTTGTTTTGAAATATCATTAATGTCATATTTGGATTGATTAATTTTATTTTACTTTAAAGTCATCATGATAATAATGTAAGTCTAATATAATACAATTTATCAAAACATAATACACTATTTTTTACTATAAAATCAATTAATACCCACAATTCATCAAAAATATTTTACTTTTCCTCCTTTTAAAGTTATTTATTTTGATTTGTCAACTACATGCACAAGTAATATGCCAATGTTGTATAAGAGTTTATGGTAGTTATATTATAGTTTAAAATTAGAAATAATAGAAAAAATAACAAAAAGATTCATTATTATCAAAATATCCTTTAATATTTATTCATGACTTATTGTTATCCCAATGTGAACATATAAATGAAATGTTAAAGAATCAGGGGTACATTTTGTATTTTAATTCACTTGAAATATATCATAGGTCACCATCAAAGAAAAAAGGAACCAAATTTCAATAAATTAGAATCAAATATGAGGATGGATAAACTCTACTCATTTTAAATTTTAGATGAAAGTGTTATCTAAATTTTAATGACTTTACACTTTAGTTTTATCATTAACTAACCCGATTTACCCTTTCATTATGGTTATAATTAATTCCAATAGTTATTATTCATAATAACCAATAATAAAAAGAACCTATTTATGAAATTTTAATTGTAATTATTCAAAATTTTTAATCCTTTTTATCTATTTCAATTCATATAGGTGGAATACTTTAAATTAAAATTAGACCCAAAATACACGATGAATATCGGTTCTCTATAAAACTATCTTCTTATGTATAAAGATTAATAATAAAAAACAAAGTATAAAATTAATTCCAATGACATTAATAGGATTATTAATAATATTAGTAAAATAATTTTACCTTTAAACAATTTAAAAAAATATATCTTTTAAATTGTTGAAACAAAATTAAAATTTTCAATAAAAACAACATTTTCACTTTTCATGGAAAAATATATATTTTCTAAAAAACACCCAAATACCATCTTATGATAATTTTGATATACTGATTTAAAAAATAATATAATTTTTATTAGAAACTATTTAAAAAACTTATAAATATTTATTATAAAGTTCTCCCACAAAAGGTAATAAAAATAATTTGGGAAGAAAATATAATATTGAAGGATAAAATAATGATACAAAAAATAATGTTGTTATTAAAAAATAATTTATCAATAAATGTTTATATATTATACCCATTTTATATATTTAATAATTTTTTACATCACCACATACTTTAAAACTCAATGGATATGTTAATATTTTTTTAAATATTAGTATTTCATAATTTGATTAAACTTAGTGTTCCTTCACATATACAAAATCGAACATACTACTATTTTATAAAAAAATATGGTTTAATAAATCGTCTTATTGATATTAATCTAGGCCTTTCTTATATATGGTTATTTTGGACTACCATATAGATCATATGTCTTATTCTTATAGATATAATGATAAGAACATGTATAGTGAGATCATAATTACTACACATTAAGGATTAACCACTCAAAAAAAGGTTAATTTAACCCTATATTAACTCACTTTCTAGGTGTATTCTTTCTCTCACTATCTAAAAATATTTCTTTGTATGATTTGGTTATACTACACATTAAAGAGTGATGAGAATAATTGTTTAATAGTTAATTTTTAAAAAAAATTTATTCACCCCAAGTGGTGGTTACTCCCTCTTTGGCATATCACATTAACCACTCTTTCACAAACCTCATCCACCTTCATCATAAGTTGAATAATAAATTAATATGTGTAAATATTAAAAAATAATAGAATGATTTAGATATATATATATATATATGAGTTATAAAAACCACATAAAACCTTTATGCATATAATAATTTTCATATAAAAGTAAAATATAAAGTAATAAAAATAATATAAAATGAGATTCAAGAGTGATATAGAGGAATTATTCTCAACTCAGCCACAAGGGCCTTAGATTTAAATTATTTGAGGCACAAATCGGAAGAATAATTAAAACTAAAGTGGTCAATACCCAGTCTTATAATAGCATTGTTTTTCTTTTATTCCTTCAATATAATGACTCAATAAATTTATTAAGGAGTACATAGTTTCTATATATACATCTGAATATAATATGTTCAAACATAAGGAATTTGAAACTCTTTCACTATCTAGGCTTCCACCTTTGATTGCTTGTAGTCACCCCATGATCGGTATATATATTGATGTTCCTCACTTTTTAAGATCAATGATTCTTACCCAATTTTGTTAAACCACTTATAGATAGAGATACATTTGTGTCTCAAACTCAAGACTGTATAAAATATTTCTCTTTATTGTATCTCTATCTATAATGGGGGAAGTTACTTTCTACATTCTTAACTAAATATTAAATGGTCTTATAGGGTTATCGTGTACTATTAGAGTCATTTTGAATATTAATCCAGAATATATAAAAATCAGAAGAACCATTTTAGTAATACCATATTGTCGTTTCCATCACATATTAAAAATATTTATATCATTTATAAAAATAGAATTTAATCTATTATGTTGTATTAGGTTGGAATCTCATATGGTGTTGGAAATATTTCTCTGAATACAAGGATTCTACATTGGCCTAAGAATTTGTGCACCACTTCTTCAATTCTCACCTCAGTGTTGGTTTTGGTTCATTGGATTAATCCAAAAAATATTCCCATTGCAAAAAATATTATTTTAATTATGGTTATATTGTCTTATTTACACTATTTGAGGATTCCTTACATCCGGTATTGAGTTATGATTGTTTTCATGTGATGTAGACCTTTTATAATTTGTTAAATCATATCATGTATTGGATTTATTTCATTTAGATAGTGTTTGAATTATCCTTCATCACTGTCCTAATCATTATTTACATATAGCATTCAATATATGCATCACTCTAATAAGTTGATGCACATAGTGTCACTAAACTATTCAATTCTCGGGAAGCATTGTTCAAGTAGTGATGAAGGGGTGTAACTTTATTAAGATGGGGTGTAATATAGTATATTAATTTTTACCTATGAGGGTCATAGAATAAGCTATATTAGATTCATGGTTATACCTTTATCCTCATTGCTTATAATGTTTTACATCAAAAATCATTTCCATGATAGTGAACAAATTCATAAAAAAAATGTTTTATTAGTAATTTTTTATAAAAAAAGTTATAATTTTGTAATTCACTTTGATGTATAGAAATTTCACATACCACCCCTTCATTAATTTGGATAATATTATAGTCCCTTTTTTCCTATATTATTTCTCATCAAATATTTTTGAATAAATTATATTCCATAATTGTAGATAAATGAATTTATTTCACACCACTAATGATAGATATTAACTTATTATTCTGATAATATCTTAATTAGAATAATAAATTATAGTTCAATATAATTTTATATAAAACATTCCAAATTATATTTATATACTATAAGAAAATAATGAGAAAAGTTTTTTGATTTTACCTCTACAAACTAGTCCTAAGCCTACCATGTACATAGTGGCCATGCCCCATCCACCCATTAGCCTATGAGATACCTGATGATACCCTAATAGGTTACTGATGGACTAAAAAGTGAGGAAGAACTGCTAATCTTGGAAACATGTCCATAATGGAAACTTATTGGGTGACTAGTGGAATCTAGTTACCACCATTATTCCATTTATCTTACAAAACACTCAAAAACACTATGTTTTTTAACCTATATATTAGAATCTGAAATATTCATTTAAACATTCAAAACCTATAAATTAATGATCCCTTATCAGATAGTACTCTTCATAAACTATATCATTTTAATATTTTTCTTGGAAAATTTATATTTTTATAGGGATTTGTGACATAGGGAGAGATATGTTGGATAAAAGAAGCGACTGAATGTGTAGACTGGACTCAGAGTGAGTACATTATGGTCGTAATAGTATTGAAAAAGCACTATCAAACCCATTGGGTACCCAATAGATAAATACAACATACTCGTTATGTTAATTTTTTGTTTTATTAGTTTTGAGGTTAAATATTCTAGCTACACCGAAAATAAAACCTTTAATAAAATTAGTTTCGATTTCTCATCCCATTTCATAATTTCTCTCCCATTGTTATCTCATACATCATTTTTTTGCTTCTTTATTAATTTGATCTTCTATCATCATTCATAACTATAATTTTGAAGCCATGAGAGTGTAAAATTGGCTAACCTATTTTTGGGATACTCCCTTCTAATGAATTTATTTTATGTATACATTAATATCAAATCAGTCTCTATAAAATATCCCTTATAGGGTTCATATTTTATTTATTCCTGGGATCAAACCCTCTTCATGTGGTAGTATGTGAGTGTAATATTTCTTATAATATTAAGTATGCTTAAGATAATGTTGAATATTTTGGTTTTTTTAAGTCGGTGAGATAATATTTTACACCGTCTAGGTTAATAGTATATCATATCTAATATTTTATTCATTTATTTATTAATTCGTACAGTTCATAGGATATGGGGGTTAAAAATATTGTTTTTTGAGGAAATAGGCCTCATTGCATAGTTGGTACTTGTTTTTTCTAATACTGCTTTTAATTATGCGAGAGTGGTTCCATTGGAGATAGTTCCACTTTCATGGCTTGTGTATGTTTTTTAAAAATGTGATTTTTTATCAAAAATTAATGTTTTCTTGTTTTTTGGAGATTGAGGCTCCATCATTATTAGATCACAATTTGACTAACCATGAATCCAAACCATGTGGTGTTATCAAATAATTAAAAATTTAGAAAATAATATTATTCCCTTTTGTGTTTTTTGGTTTCCACCCTAATTTATGCTCCCCATCATATAAAACGCTCTATTTTGACATGTGAGATATTTGTATTAGATTTTTGGTGGAATTTTATTCATTCCTTGGTATTTTGGATTGAGTTAAGCCTGATGTTTTCTTGATTTATCCATTATTTTCTTTATTTATACTTTATTATTCCTTTTTCATAGAAGTGTGAATCTCTAAAATTCCCTATGGATGAATTCAGGTTTACAAATGGGGATTACAGATTATTTCATTGTGGTTTAGATGTGTGATGACCTTCCAAACCCACATCTAGTTTTTGTTTCATCAAAGTCATCATGATGGAATATTATTTAGATATAGGTGTCTCTATATAATGATGTTTTCCTTAATCTACCTCTAATACTTTGTAATATTTAGTTTTTCCAATGAAATTGACTTCAAATTGATTTATAATTTATCTTTTATTCATACTATATTTGATTCATTCGTTTTTTTGGAAATATGTGGTTCAAAAGCGTTTTTGGGCAATGGTATTTGTATTTTATACACTCTATGTATTATTTAAAATGTATCAATGAAACCTTATGGTTTTAAATGAATGTCTATAGGGGTTTTATAAATGGTTTTAATTTATGGATGGTGTATTATGAAATTGTTAATTGTGGATTATTCTATTGTATTTTTAATTGGATTATGCATTTGAAACATATTATATCATTACTCTTTTTTATTGGGTAGAACAAGGGGGACCTTAGTTGTGTGTTTATGTTATTTATTTAAATAAATATTTTTTTCATGGGATTAATTGTTCCTTCTAGAGGAAGACCTAGTGATCTTCTAAAATAATGTCCAAGAGATCAAATGATCGTCTAGGTGGAAGACCAACTCAGATTCTAAAATTTTTCCCAAAAGGCTGAGTGAGATCATGGATGTTTGGGTCAGAGAAGATCAAGAGATATTATAAATTTATTTACAGTATAAAAAACATATAAAACATTGTTTTAGACGATTTCACACTAGATCTTATGGTTAAATAAAATTATAAGTATTACCTACTCCTAGTTGGTTTTTATGTAACTTATGCATGTTGTTAATTTCATGGGTTATTGATATATTTTATACTTATTACCTTGTTCAATGATTTAGATAGATGATGTTTTTTATGATTTTTATTAGTATTATTCCATGATTGGATTTTTTAATAATGTTTATATTGTGTAGATTCATACCTTTTCTAATCCTAATTTAGTCATGTTTTTTGAGATATGTTTTTATTTATGAAAATCCAAAGGAATTTCTAGTGGAAAAATGTTTTCAAGTGAATAGGATTTTAATGTTAACATACTTCTTGGAATTTAGTTTTAAAAATAGAAATAGTTTTTCTCATTGATAGAGGCCTTACATATTTCATTAAAGAATCCGTCCATTATTTTTACCTCACACCCTTCATATTTCCTTCAGTGTAAGTAGATTTCGTTTTTCTAGACCTAGGTAAGGGAATACACAACAAGAATTTCAGTGTATCTTATTTATTACCATAATCTATGGGTTTTTATCTTTATAGAAACATGGAATCATATGGTTCACCTCAGTAGATATTTTTTTGAGATTTTTTTTAGTTAGGATGTGATGTAATATAGTATGGGTCTTATTACCTACTTTGAGTTTTGAATATTTTTCTTTGAATATCATGAGTTTATGTACTATTTTTCGTGTCATATATTGTGATGGGATGATGTTTATGATATATTACAATAGTCATTATTGTTTGTTATCTATTTATACCTTCATATCTATTTTTTTATTTTTTTATTGTGTGGACATTCAATTCATAGGTAGGCCATAATGGTTCTCTAAATGTGAAACCATTCTTAGAAGGTAATTTTTGATGCCTTAGTGTATTCCATCAACCCATGGTGATCGAGAATTATCTTTTAACCTGTGGGAATTCATACTCCATTGATGGGTTTGGAAGACCCATGATGGTTCTCTAAAAAATGGTATCATAACCCTCTTCTATTTCAGGTCAGTGGCATTCTGGATCTAGGATTTTTGGAGCTTAAGATGTATGAGTGGATAAGTTCCCAGAAAACTCTTCTTCATGTCAAAACATGAGTTTCCCTGGAAATTCATAGACTGTATTTATATTATAGGATTTTTATGGATTTTTTTATTAGTATATGATGTATTAAAAAATTTATTATGAATTTTGGTGTGAGACCACGAGTAATGTTAATATTTTTATGAAATGGGGAGGATAATAGAAGGTTTGTGGTTTAAGAGAATGGTATATAGTAACCATTTTGATTGTTTACATCTTTTCCTATTATATTCCAATAGAACATTCATGGTTGGGACACCTTTTTCGTATCTGTGTGACCAAATCATATATAATTGGAAAATGATTATAAAATTTATATTTTCAACATGTTTTCTTTTATAATTTTTTTTGTTCTTGTGATAATTTTTAGGTGTATTTTTATAGTTTTTTAAGGTTTATATATTGTTTATTGGTATTTATGGGTGTATTAATCAGTTTTTGAGTTATGTTTTATAAATGGTACCTCCTTTAAGTTTCTCCTCTATGAAAAGAGGGGGATTTTTTTAGAATTTACAACCAGGTAAACCTCCATATATTTCTTCTTTGGTGGATTCAATGATTCATACAATCCAATACTTATTCCACAAAGGTATTCAAGATCAAACCAGGATAATAGACCATGATCAGTAGTTCACTAAAAATTCATTAGCTTTTCATAGTTATGAGGGAAATAAGGAGCCAATGAAGAGGCTAGAATTGATAAAGAGAGTAATTGATATTTTAATGATCCTTAATACCTTGATGGTTGGATTTATCACTTATATGATTAAAGTGATGGGTACAAAACTATTGGAATATATATTTCTTGGGAATAAGTGTGATGAAATCACATGTCCAACCATGATAACTTATTTCAATCAACTATTTTATCCAGACACAGGATGGGATGTAAAATCCTATGTGTTTTTGAGGATGGACTATGGAGAATATTTAGTGATGTAGTATGAAACTTGGTTTATGATTTTGATTCATGGGTCCCCATAGCTCCTCATGAATGAATCCATTAAACTATAAAATTTTGAAATGGGAATGAGTCTGAGATTGGGATAATTCTTATCTTTATTTATTTAGATTGCTATACTGATGTGGTTAATAAAAGGTCTATGGAAGAGGAAAAAAGGTCAGAAAGACACATCTTAGTGGTGTTACTTCAATGCTTGGTATCTCAAGTTCATCATATATACATTAGAGAAAGTGGGATGAACCTCATCAAGTTGGTGGTAGGATTTCTCCTTTTTCATATATCTCAGTTTTAGTGGTCACTTTAGGGAATAAGTTGATGTTCTATTATCGGTGAGAAAATTCGGGATAAATCTGTCCAAAATACCCTGTTTTTATGAGGATTTTCTGCTAGTGTAAGGATTTATGTCATCTCCAACACTACTATAAATATTCTCTAAAGGGGAGTGGAGTTGGTTCTTAATTATCTATAGGTTCTCATGGGAAATCATTGTTTTCAATGTGTTTATGATCAGTCCATCAAGTTAAAGGTTGTTCACACTATGTGGAGAATTGTTAGGGTTTTCCTAAGTCAAAACATATTTCTACTACATAGATGGAACCAAAGGAAACTGAATCATAGATACCCATCATAATAGGTAAAATTATGGATTCATCAATGGATTCAATTTTATTTAATATAGTTGTATTCCAATAATCTATATCATTATTGTTTATTGATTATTTGTGGATGTGAGATATATTAATTCCCTTTATAATAGCTTTTCTTATCTAGAGGGGTAGGAAGATAGATCATGGTTTTAAATTCTCATAGTGTATTATTTTAATTACTAATTTGTATTTTTTGTGGTATATATCATATTGGGCCTATATTTTTTTTAATATCATCATTGATATTAATTGGTTGATTATATTTAAAGTTAAATTTGATTTTTATGATCATATTTTCTAGTTTCTATCTCTTCAGAGAAGAAGTATCATCTTCTAGGGTGAGAAAGACCTGAGTCATGGACCAAAGGGACCATTTATTTAAATATGTGATCGATCTTATGTTAGTTTTCTACATTTTGCGTTGTTTTAATGGGGTATATTTTAGTTTTTTTCCATCATGTGGTCATGTATTTTCACCGTGTTGTGTTTTCCAATGATTTCTCTAGGTTTAAACCCCAATGAGAGTTTGATATCACTAATTTTCTACTCCTCGTGATTATCCCCATTTCCTTACCATCTTATAGTATCTCTCTATCCATGATATTAGAGTTGAAATAATAATTTGTTCGAATTTAGAAAAAGTGTTTTATTCCTCCTAGTGTTCCACCTTTGGTGTCACTAGTTTTAATTTCAAAGAATGTGGATGGAAATATCTATATTTTCATTTATTACAACAATATTTAATAGTAAACCTTAAAATAATAAATACATATTTCCCAAAATTGAGGATATTTTTTCTCAACTCGAAGTATCTTGATGGTTTTCTAAGATTGATATGAGATCTAGATAACAACATTTGTTGGTTTTGGTAGAGGATGTTTCTAGGACCACAATTTGAAGTTGATATCAACATTTTGAGAATTTTTTATGACATTTGGTTTTAATAATACTCATTTTTTCTTTATGGACATGATGAAATATACTATTCAATTTATTTTGGACTCATTCATGGTCATGTTTATTTATAAAATCATGGTGTATTCGAAGATGGAGGAGGACCCTACAAACCATCTGGAGGTCATTTTGAGAATTTTTAGATATTATCTTATATACAAAATGTAATCCATATGTCGTAATTGGTTCCAAGAGGTGATATTATTATCCATATTAATTTCATCGAAATGTTTTTTAGTAGATACTAAGAATATTCAACCTGTTATATCTTGGGAGAGATAGAATAATATGTTTTAGATTAGGTGATTTTTGTTCTCGTCTAGGTATTATAGATGTTTATTGTAAATTTTATCTATTAGAGTTTCTCACTTGATAGTATTGACACATAAACTGGTCATGTTTGATTGGAATGAAATTTCCTAGATTTCTTTTCAAGGGTTACATGATCATTTGACATCTTTACCATGTTTTATTCTTCTCAATCTTGGGAAAACATTTGTAGTGAATTTTGATGCCTTGGGTGTAAGGTGGGTATTTTTACCGATAAATAATGATCATGAGGTTCTTTATGGATTGTATCATCTAGTCCCACATGGATAGAATTAACTTACCCATAACAAGAGTTAAATACTATGATGCTTGCATTGAAGTCATGGTGTCATTACCTCACCAGGGAGGATTTTATAGTATATTGAAATCACAAGAGCGTGAATTATATACTGAGTAATATATACTTGAACTTTGGGAAATGAAATTGGGTAGAGTATCATTAGAAATTATTTTTTGAAATATCAAAAAACCATAGAAGGTGGAATGTAGTCCCTGATATTTTGACCAGAAATTTTCTGCTCCAAGATATTTAGAAGTCAGTGGATTAGTGGATTTTGATGAGTTCTTTTCTTGATCTATGTTTAGAGGAAAACATGAATGGGGTGTGGGTATATTTTTATAGTGTAAAAGTTACAACCATTATTTTCAATCATCTTTGATGAGATCAGGCATTTGAACCTATGTTCTGGTAG
Organism: Viscum album; assembly: GCA_963277665.1. Taxonomy (NCBI): domain Eukaryota; kingdom Viridiplantae; phylum Streptophyta; class Magnoliopsida; order Santalales; family Viscaceae; genus Viscum; species Viscum album. The sequence continues at coordinate 1,859,132,269 of OY728133.1, read as the reverse complement.
ATTTAAAGAGTTTTAAATGATGGGGACACTTCTGGTGATTTGTCTTCATCTTCTAATTATACTCTCTCTTTTATTTATCAGTTGGTGTTTCCTTTTGGACTAATGAATGTAGACTCTTGTGAGGGGGATTATTTTGGTTGTCTAGTTAACCCCATTGAATCTAATAAGTTTTACAACTTGTAGAGTAGGTATTAGTGGCCCAAGATGGGGTGATCTATATATATTTTTTCTTTATGTTTTAACATCTATTCGTTTAAATTTGAGCATCCATTACTATATGGGATGTTTCAACCTTTCCCATTATAATTTTTATGTGTGATTTCTTCATAAAAGTTGTGGGAAGTATTCTATATAGGAGATTTTCATTCATTTGACCAAATCTACCCATTTTCACCCCATTATGTAATCAATGAAGGCATATGATCTCAAAAAAATCTATTTCTAAGAGGTTATTAGGATTCCTGGGGGGACCTTGTGGATTGTTTTTTAAACAAAAAATTTACTTTAATTATCTATTTTGGTAGGGACTAAAGGAATCCATGGTAACCCTACTGTGGTTTATTACAACATATCAGCCAAAAATGGATGACCAGTCTTAATAGACCATCCGGGCTTTTTAGGATGTGCTCAATGCATATGCGTATGAGTATGAGGGTTCATGGGAAATGAATCTTCCATTTTTTATGTTTTCATAAAAAATAGTTATCATTACATAATATGGATTTTCTGTTTTTTGGAATTGTACAAGCATCCTTTCCATTCCATATTATATTAGTATATGGTTGGTGAATGGTCCTTGATAACATTGAGTCTCATCTAAGAGATTATGGAGATTTTTTGGTTGATTCATAAAATTCTATAGATAGATTAGATTTAGTGGAAGTCACATTAATATTTTCATCATCACCCATTGTAGATTGAGTGTGGTAATCTGGTATACCTGTTGGTGTCCATTCCACTGAAAAATAATCACTTATGAATGTTTTTTTGTTGGTAATACATTATTTTAGTTTATTTTAGATTGAGAAACATATTGGGAAGGTAGCCTATGGGTCATATATTCTATATATTCTGAAAATAAATCACAATGTATTTAAATTTTCCTAGTGGAAAATATATCAACCAGACCCTTCTAATGTGATTGAGAGGGAATATTTACTGGTGGATCTTGATGTCACCATAGTGGAGTAGCCGGTTCATATATTTGATTATCAAAATAGTGTGATATATGGTAAATGGATCCCATCGTTTAATAAAATTTCATAGTGTGGTGAAGATACCCATGAGACATGTGAGTGAGAAGCCTCGGTGTGGGAGCAGTGGCTATAGATGTTTTCTTATAAGGATTCCAAAGGACTTTTTAAGAGAATAAGGTAACATGATTGGGAGGGTTTTTAAACCCAATAGGTCATTGATATCTCTTATTTCAGTTTTTTTATGTATTTATTCATTCTTAGAGATCACAAAAGACAGTGGTTAAAATCATGTTTTTTGGGGGAAAATAAGACATAGTGCATGGTTTGCACATGATTTGTCTAACCATGTGGGTAATAGTTAAAGAGAAATTTATTGGGTTAGAGATCCATTTTTAAAGACTTGAGCCTGATTTTTCAAATTTTCATATTATACATAGAAAATGTGTGGAAATATTTTTTGAATATAAAGGGTCTCATTTAATTATTGCACAATCTATCTCTCCTTGCATCTAAACCACGTAGAATTTCAACGTTATTGGAAATTATAGAAAACCCATTTTTTGAATTTTTTTATTTTTCTCCCACATTTCACCTACACATCATGAAAAAACCGCTCTTATGGAATGGAATATCTTCCTCTTCTGTTTTTAATAGATTAACATTTGTTCATTGATGTTTTTTCTTCTCATAAGATTTTTTCTTCTTGATTTATCCTTAATTTGATAGATTCTTCCTTTATTATTACCTTTACACAAAAGTGTGAAACCTTATAATTACCTATGCAATAATATTGTGATGTTTATGGGAATTTTAGTTTTTTCTTTTTATTTTGGTGTGTAAAGACCTTACATACTCAAATCTAGTGATTTTAATTGAAAGTGAAATGTTTGGAATTTATTTTGTTATAGGTTTATCTATTTAACGTTTTTTCCATAGCTAACCACTAATTTTTATATCTTTTGGTTTTTTTATGAAATTTAATTTCAATTTATTTATGATTGAAGTTTCTTCTATGTTTGATGTGATTCGTGGTTTGGGTTGGAAATTTGATGTTCTAAACATATTTATCAAAATGAGTTTTATTTAATTAACTGCATGTGGTTTTTAAAATGACTAAATGATATATTATATATTTAAATGAATTTATAAAGTGGTTTTAGAATTGGTTTTACATTGAGGAAGGTGTTTTATCAAAATGGGTACAATGGTTTGTTAAATTTACTTCTAAAATGGAATATGTGATCATCCCTTGTTATGGCCATACATGATTGGAATTGATTAGAAAATAAAAAAACATAGTTTCTATTTGTGTGTGTGTGCATGAATTAGGGACAAATTATATTATCCACATTACCAAGTGGGACATTAGGAGGATGAGTGGGTGATCATTTAAAATGTTGTCAAATAGATTTATTAATCCATTAGGATGATTGGATTATATTAAAAAAATGTTTTCTTTGGGATCGAGTGATATCAAGGATGTTTTGGAATGAGAATGATAGATAGAGATTCTAAAATTATTATACATTCTTAGATGGGTAGCTAAATTTGTTTTAGACTAAAAAAACTAGAAGATTATGGTTAAAAACCATGGTTCAAATTACATATGATCAATTGGTTTTTATATTATTTATTCATGATTTTAGTGCCTTAGTTGATTGATATATTTTAACATTATGTCCATATTAATGGATTTTGTTATATCATGTTGTATATGAATTTTTTGATGTTTATTCCATGTTTGGGTGGGATGTACATGTTTATATCATATGGATTCATACCTTTATCTCATATCTTTTTACTCATGTTTTTAGAAAATACTAGATTCTATAATAAAAAAATGATTTTAAGTGAACATTATTTAAATTCTATCATGGTTTTGAAAAATTAATTTTCAATAAAGAAATATTTTATTTCAAAAATTAAGTCTGTACATAGATTCATGGTAGTATCCTACTAGGTTATATTCATAGAACCTTTATTTATTATTGGGATTATGTAGACATTGGTTTATAGGAAAGTGATAAAGGTAAATGAACCATGAATTTTAGTGGAACCCCTCAATTTATATCATCCGAGGTTGTTTATACTGGAGGAGACATCACCTCAGGTGTTTAGCTCATAATGATTCATTTATATATTTTTTTAGTTGGAATATTATGTATTTATTATTTATGTCTTCATCCATATTTTTATTTTTTATCTATTATCTATATATATCATATGTTTATGTCTTGGGTTTTACTGGTTTTATATGTTGGTGAGACGATGTTAAAGATATCTTTCCTTATTCATTGTTTTATTTACTATGGTTATATGTTCATAAATATTAAAAATTCTTATTTGGTTTGAATTTTCATCCTATTCAAGGATGGTTCATGAATGTTCTTAAAGGTTAGACCATATCCTAAAGGATATTTGTAATTCCTGGGAGCTTATCATCATCCTGTGGTGATAATGAATGCACTTTGGGTCTTGTGGCATGCCAAATCAGGTGACAAGTCTAGGCCACCCATGCTGGTTCACTAAATAACCATTTTCATTTAGTTTAAAATAGGGTTTCAAATCATTTATAAGCAATCATATCAAACTTTAGTATCTTATGTAATCACATTTTCACAATCCTTGGTGGGTGATCCTCTTTTCTTTCTGTTATATTGCCTACCTATCACTATTACAGGAAAATGCTTTATTATTAGTGACATATGAATAATGGTTTAATTAGAGTAAAAAAATTAAAATTCTTGATAATACTATTATAACTAGTTTATACCTACTTTATTATAAAGTATTTTTTCCTAGAATAATATTTTCTTCTATACACTTGAATTATATTTTATGCCAACCATGTTATAAATTTCTATAAATGTTTTGTGATTGTTTAAAAAAATTTAAAGTTTTCTAATATATTTTATATGATTTGAACTAGGTCCCATGGTCTATCATTATATACATACAAAGTATAATAAATTTTTAAAGACTAAAAATGTATATTTATGTTGTAGAATATTGAGGTAACCTAAAATTTTTACTGAGATAATGAGCATTAATCATGACCTTTATTTTCCTTATGTTAAGATTCATGAAATAATAACCACATGTGTTGTCATTTTTACTTGATATTGATATGATTATTATTAATAGTGATTTCATTGGTGATATTTAATATCTACAACATTATGTTACTCTATATTAGATATATAGGTATAGAGACTTTTCTTTCAAGTCTCGCATATGTTATAAGAATTTATACCTCATGGGGACTCATATATTACTAATAAAATTTCCATCCAAAAAAATAAAGGCCTCATATAGAGGAGGGATAATATATTTATATGGTTATGGATATATATATATATATATATATGTTAATTCATCCAAAAGTGAATATGAATGGCCTCATATGTTAGAATATTATATATGTTTAAATAGTTCCACCATCTAAGGAGTGAGAATCCCTCATGGAAGATGATTATAGATATGTAAAATATTCTATTTATCTCTTTGTAGATTATCTCCTATATAGGATGGTAACTAATTGAAATATTCAATTTTTAGATACTATTGGTGGAATGGAACCCAAATAGTTTTTCGGATCATGATTTATCCCTTAAATATATTAGTAATAGGGAGAGAAAACGAAGTTGATGAGTTGGGGATTAAAAAATTTTCATCATGAAATTGACATAACAATGCCATCTGTAGTGAAACAAACCTCAGCAGAGTTCTGAGGATCTCACAAGAATTAACATAACAACAAATATTAAGATGAACAATTTTCGTATTTGATTTGAAGCCCTGATCAACAACCAATCATCATTAGAGACCGTTTCATGATGGAACCCAGGTTGGATCCCTCTAGACCTCCATATATGTTTATAAAATCTATAATAATGTCAATATTCAATATCTAAGTGCTATAATATAGATCCAATAAAGTATTTGACATCTTGATAATCAACTTTGCATTGTTCCTTCAATCAATGATATTGATTTGAATATATTGCATGGAATGAGCAATTCAATATCTAAGATGTGGGAGGGAGGAGGGATGGGCTCTCAAATTTGAGTAGATGAATGTTCCTTTGGAAACGATACCCATCATCCTTATATAGTTTAGATTAAACACAAATAAAACACTCATCAGTCCCCATAGAATTAATCCCCACTAATAATTCATAAAAACACGTTATCCCTGACTAATAGTATTATAGGAATCATTTATTTTTTTTAAATTAAATGTAATATAATAAAGAAATACTTGATTAAACTGAGTCATTAACTAGACATGTTATTCCAAAAAATATTAAATGAACCATAAATATTAAAATAAAATTTGTTCGTTAATTATTCTCCCAGTTATCCACATAAATACTAGTAAATAAATTATATAAATATAATAATCTCATATTATTATACACATGAATAATAATGAATCTTTTTATTTAATATAGATCATTTATATCAAACATTTCTCATAACTTAATGGGGGAGCCATGTCTAATTCCAATTTGTATTAGAATAGGACTAGAATTTTGTATAAAATAAGTGTGAGGCCCTTTAGGACCTTATAATGATAGTAATGAATAATATTCATTAACTAGAACCATGTTCTAGAAACCAATTAGGGCCCCTAAAGATATAAGAAAATTTTATAGCAATGACAATCATTCAAACAAGCACACACTATGTAATATAATATATTTTTCATACAATATTTCAAAATCATAGATGAACACTTTTTATTATCATACATTGTTGATTTATTATACAATATCCTTGGTGGATGAACATACCTTCTTCAACCATAAACATTGATTCAAAAAGGGTAGTACCATGATGATCAAATGGGTCTGAGATATAACTTCCATATAGGAGTGAAATATTCATTCATTATTGTCCAATATATACCAAACAACCAATGGTTCCCCCAATATGAGCTGACAGGAATAAATTCCATGATTTTTGTCTCACATCTTTATTGGTAATCAAATCGTACATGTTTGATCCCATCTTTTTACAGGTATTTTTCTATCAATTTTTTTTGAGCTTCTGTGGATGAGTGTTGTTCATAGATAGAGATCATTTTTTAGAAAAAAAGACCTAATGTTATGAGAAATATTCTTTTTTTAATTAATGGAGTTTGAGTATAAATGATACTAGTGTTAATATGGGTTCTTGGAATGTTGAGAGGTTCTTAATATTCTTTGTAGAGTTAAATGGAAAATGGTATGAATACTCAGCTGAAAAACATTTAGAAATCATATAAATGGGTTACATGTCATGTAATGTTACTTGATTTTTAATTAAATAAATACCAAGTGATTGGTTTTTTGGTAAATACCATTAAAAACTTTTACATGACATGTAACTAGATTAAATGTAGTTTAAATGACCAACCTACTATTTTGAACATGTTGTGCAAATGAATTTTGATATTCTTCAGCTATAGATTATCTCCTATAGACCCTAGGTTATCCCTTATGATTTTTTAGGGCTCCAAACATTATTTCTAAACATTATGTTCTCATCTTAAATTCCAGGTAATTTCCTTTATTTTAGTCCCTTTCTTCTTCTCTTTGGTTCTCCAACCATTGAGGTGGAGTACTTTGTTCGATTGCATTGTTGGTTTTGATCATTATCAATTTTAATCTAGGAAACTCTTTGAAATTATCTTGACTTTCTTCCTCATGGGTATTGGCCATTGGAAGTATTTTTAAATCTTCGTTTAAAGGTATGGTTTTAAATCATAACCTTGTAGTTTGATTATTATCATGTTTATGAAATATCATGTTTTCTAAAATGAAATGTGTGCCAAAATCAAGTTAAAATTAAAATTAATTATTCCTTCAATTTATTTGTTTTTATTTTACATCAAACCTATCTTATTTCGACCTTTTTGGTGAGAAAACCATTTTAGACAAATGAAATGGCCAAGGGATTAAAGTATGTTTAGCATCAACATGTGATCTAGGTTGATTTATTATTATAGAATCCATAAATTATGGATTATTGTTTTTTGATATAATTATTTATTAATTATGAATTTAATTGAATGTGACATATGAATAAATAATGGTAATTCATATAATTAACCATTGAGATAAACAATGTGATATGGTGATATCTATACTGTATGATAGGGAATGTGTTATATGCTGAGAAACATATATAACAGTCTCAGCCTAGGACCATGCACACATATATTCTATAATGAAGATAGTGAGTGGTATTAGCCTAATCTATGCTATAATTATTATAGAGAGTGAGCTACACACAATTCCATGATGTAATTCTTATAGGGCTTTGACCCAGAAATTTTGCAATACTTATATGAATTTGACCGAGGTTTTTGTGACTATAACATGATAATATTGTTGTAGCTGGCATGGTTGTGAGACATGCTCAAATATATTTTAGCATGGTACCAAAGGAGAATATATTCCTTGGATACATGGTTGTGTTTTGAATGGTCATAAAGCATGCTCAGAGATATTCTCGCATGCAGCTAAACCATGTGGATGTGATATTATATTATTTTTTAAATAATTTGAAAAAAAATATTTATTTATTTATTGCAAAAACTTTTTATTAGACTGGTTTTGTTTATACATAGTGGTTTTTCCCAATCGAGTTTTACTCAAACCCTATATGGTCCACCATTTGGAACTCAGACATATTTTTTGGATGCGAGTTTGGACAAGGACAAGGTACCTTGTTATTGATTGCTTTTATGATGTTGGGATGTATTTTGGAGATGGGACCGATGTGGGGTTTGTGACTTTGTATTTTGAGTCATTTAATTTTTTATTCTATTGTTTTATTGTTTTTTTGTGGCATTTAATTTAGTTACATTCCACCATGTCGCTACATTGTTCCTTTTATATTTATTAGATTATTCAGTTGGATTTTATTATAGTTTTATGATATGTGTGTACATTGATTATTCTTCCTTTTAATATGATATGTTTCTACAGCTATGACTCCTCATACATGGGGTTATAGTCCCCCACCTATAAATATCACACCCCACTACTAGTTAGTAGCCTCTGGAGTATGGGGAGGTGAGTTTGAGATCTCGTAACCAACACTTTTCATCCACATGAGAGAGTGTTAGATTGGGGGATGTTATAAAGTGTTATTACAACAGAATTTTTTATATTCTTCTGATTTTCTATTTGGGAATGGTAGAAAGGATACAAGGATGTGTATGGACTTGGTAATGAATTTGTTCATGGGAGTAGCTAACCTATGTATGGGGGAAAATCCGAGTACCTAGAGATGGGATTGTTGTTTGTGCGATTTTCACATTATAGTTTATGTTATTTAACCTTGATTGATTCACATGTTTTGGGATTTTAGTGTTTTATGATGTTATTGTTTCTTGAGATTTTACTTATGGCCCTATATGAATGAGGCTTGAAAACATGCATCATAATAGAAACATAGGGATATATTGATATTATTTTTTCATTATAGAGACATATCTATGTTTTCCTATAATATATGCTTTCCTATTGAACTGTAATATGAGATATATGTTCACTGGATAAATAAAGTGATTTTTCATTTCATGCTTAAATAATTGTATTCCATGATTATAGAGACCAATAGTTTGTGTAAATCTATTGTAGTCAACTATTTGGTTGACCTTGTTGTTATCCAGTTGTCTAAGGTGTGTATTTTTCATGTAGAGAAAATGCCTCTTCGTAATCTTTGACATGAGCATTAGGAGAGTGGAAATCAGTACAATCCTAATGCATTTGAACCATAACTTCCTATTGTTTTTGAGGATTATATGGATTCTAATATTTTTGATTGCTTCCTGAGTGTCATGTGATCCATGGAAAGTGATAATGTTCATACCAATTCCTCAATGTCTAAAATGACAATAGAGTTTTAACTTCATCCTCTGCCTGTGTTTACTAGGGAAGGGGGACTCCAAGAAGCTGAGTTCTAGATTTATCCAGTGAATAAAATCTTCATGAATCTTAAGACATCCACATATAGGTGGGTGAATCATTATGCATATATGCTTTGTGGACCTACCAAGCATCGGTGGAACATTCTGAAAGATGATTGGTAACATGATGAGATATCATGGAAAGAATCCTAATAATGTTCTTGATCCATTTCTATAGTGAGACCTAGAGTAATGAAAAATATCATGAGTTCATGAATCTAAGATTGGAGAGTTTTTCAGTGATGGACAATTTTTGACATTTTACCGACCTACAACAATTCATGCCATCCTTGGAAACTGATGGTATCTTTAGGGAAATAAATTTCTAGGATGGTATTTTTTATGAGTTTGGGTCATAGGTAAACCTTTTTATATTTTAAAAACATTGAATATGTGATAAATTAGGGCCACATAATGAAAGGGAATCTAATAGAGGCTTTGAGTAGTGGCCAGACTATTTTAGAACAGAAATATGGGAGTTATTCTTCAAGAGGTAAGAAGCATTATGATGGATATTTCCTCAAAAAGTAGTAGTGGGCAGAGCTGTCAGGGTAATTGAAAACCTTCACACAATCTTGTTCTATTTCAGTGCTATCAGTGTGTCATGTTTAGTCACAAATACTCATAGTTTCCTTACCCCACAGTCAAGTGTCACATATGTGGTAGAATATGTAATCATTAAAGGTTACATTTGAACTAGATGACCAGTTTTAGAGGATCATGAAAAACACTAGAATCAAGAAGGGGGTTTGCTACCCACTAGTTGTTGGTATCTATAGTTCCACATGATTTTCTGGCTGAGGAAGGGAACGTGATATGCAAATGTATGAGAATTATTACCATGAAAGTCAAAAATAGCTTAGTGTAGTTAGACTGGAGCCTAGGGAAGAGGGATAAGTCAGTTTCCCATTAGGCAGACTACCCCTACTAACGTGGATATAAGACCATCTATCGTTAGAGATAGGATTCTGGAATCATCTACCATATCATGTGTTTTGTTTGATATAATTGAATCACATTATTTTATATCTTCTCATTTTTAAAATAGTTTAGTCCTGGATTTATGAATCTTATATGGTGTTTTTACCACAGAAAAACCATTGGGAGTGTAGTTAGAGAATATCAAATATTGCAAGGAGTGTTATCTAGAGATTGGTGGTTACCATTTATTTTGGGAACCATTCATTATAGAAATGAAAGGATTCAACTTTATTATCGGTATGGATTGGTTGGTTCTCTATCAAGACCATATTGACTATTATACAATGATATTTCCTTTCATATCCCTAGAAAGAGGTAAGTATTCCCACTTGGGTGAGTGGGATCTTCAGGCTGGTTGGGCAGGATCAATTCAGTACAGATTGGATTGTTTCAGGGGCGAAATTGTTTTTGTTTATCTAGATAATGGTGGAATGAATTAGGATTATTTTTTTCTACTGGGATACTATTTTATAGATGTGTCCCTAATTATTTCTATGGACTACCACCTGATCTAGAGATCAATTTCATGATCGAGTTGGTGATGGGAGCAAACCCAGTTTCTATCCCACCATACTGAATGCTACCAAAAGAGCTTCAGTAATTTATGTTTTAGTTTTAATATCTATAATCTAAATGATTCATACAACTAATTAAATCTCCTTGGGGTTCTATATTTCTATTCACCAATAGTCAGATGGATATTGTGATTATGTGTGGATTATTAGAGGATGAACCAAATGATGGGAAAGAACCAGTATCCTATTCCATGTATTGATGATATTTTCTATCAGTTGAGAGGTGCTAAAATATTCTCCAATATTGAATTGTAATCAAGATATAATAATTTATGGTTTATAATATAGAACATTTCATGAACTACTTTTAGGAGCTGGTATGACTTATATAAATTCATAGTGATGCCATTTGAGTTAACTAATCGACTTGAGGTATTCATGACCTTAATGAATATTATATTTCATACATTTTCAAGTTAGTTTTTTGTGGGTTTCTGACGATATCTTACTGTAATACGAATCATTATATGATCATTAAAAAATATATTTACATCATTCTAAGTACATTGAGATAGCATCAACTTTACTCCAAGCTAACTAAAGGCAGTTTATGGATAAATAAAGATCACTTATTTTCCCATGTCATCTTAGAGGAAGAAATGTTAATGGAACCTAAAAAAATTCCCTAATATTATATATTGGGAAAAACCCAAGAACATATTCAAAATTTGGATCTTTCTTGGTTTTGTAGGTTATTACAGACATTTTATCCAGGATTTCTCCTGTTTGTTAGCACCAATGTCTAGGATGACCAAGAAAGGGGTGATGTTTTTTTTATATAACTCTAGTGAAAGACATTTTCATGAAATAAAAGGTAGAAGAACCTCTGTACCTATCCTAAATTTTATTATTCTTGGTAAATCATATACCATTTACTTTGACACATCTGACGTTTGACTCGGAGTAGTTCTAATGAATAAGTATCATAACGTTTCTTATGGATCTTGGTAGATGAGACCACATGAGAGGAATTACCCTACTCATAATCAATTGTTAGTGGTAGTTGTACATTACTTGACATGTTGGAGACACTATCTCATGGGTGAGAGGTTTATGGTATAAACAGATCATAAGATTCTGAAGTAAATATTTTATCTTTGATACCATAACCTTTGGATGAGGAGGTGGGTCATGTATCTACATTATTTTAACATTGAATTGACTTATACACTAAGAAAGTTAAATTTCATTTTTGATTCATTGAGACAAAAAAACATAGATATAATTACTATACAAATATTGTGATTTTCTTGGATAATTTCCCTCTTTGTAGACATGAATATGGATGTTCAAGAATCTCAAGGGTGAGTAGCTCTGAATTTGACATCATTTAAACCCATCATTTTGGACCAGATTAAGACTAAGCAGCTCTTTGGTCTAAATAGATTACTTTTGAGAGACAAATTATATGTTGGAGAGACTCTATCAGGATAGTCTCTTAGAAGTGGAAATTATCATATATTCCATGGTCGTGTGTGGGTTCCTATGGTCTTGCAAAAATAGTTTAAGAGAGAGTTTCTTGCTTCTAGATGGGTGGTACATCCTAGTTTAATAAATATATATCATTATCTATGTAGAATTTATTTATTGTTAGGAATAATGATGGAGGTGGAAATGGGATGATGTCGTAATGAATTTGGTGATAGGGTTACCCAAGATTACCCATAAGAATAATGTTTTATGGGTTTTTGTGGATAAAATGACTAAGTTATATCACTTATTACCTATTATGGAATCCTTTACATATGATGATCTATGAAATCTTTATGTATTCAAGGTGGTTAGGTTTCATGATTTTCTAATGAGTATCATTTCAGATAAGGATACCCATTTCACATTTTGTTTTTGGTAGGTTCTTTAGAAATCTTTAGGATCGTGAGTTCTTTTAAGAACAACCTATCATCCACATACAAATGGTCAATATGAGTGGACTATTCAGGTTCTGGAAGATATTTTCTGAGCCTCTGTTTTATATTTTCATGGTTCATGGGAGAAGTATATAGAAATCATAGAGTTTTAATATAATAATATATTCTAGTGAGAAATCCAAATTAAACCTTTTGAGGCATTGTATAGTATCCCATTCTGTTATCCTCTTTATTCTCTAGAGGTAGGTGAGCCATTACTTGATGGGCCTAGTCTCGTACACGATAAATCTTAATAGGTTCATATGATCATACAATGGAAGGTGGCAATGTATATCATGAAAAAATCATATGATGACCATTAGGGAAGACATCTTTGATTTGGTGCAGGTCATCATGTTTTCATTCTCTTATCGCCCAGATTAGAGCAATTCTATATCAGTAAATTGGGAAATCTAGATCCCATTTTTTTCAGGCCATTTGAAATAGTGGAAAGGTTCTGTCTTGTGGAATATTTCTTATCCCTTCCATGATGAAACATTTTCATGCACAATGTGTTCTAAGTGTCATGACTACAAAGATATCATCCAAAAACTTCCCATGTGATATATGTAGAATATGTAGAGATCATTGATGATGTGTCCTTTGAGTAGTATTTGATACGGGTTTAGAATAAAAGTGAGAAGAATCATTGTGGATAGACTATACTACTGGTTCATATACAGTGATAGCATTGGCGAGTTCTGGAGGAGACTTGGGAAAGTCAATCAGATAAGAAAATATAGTGGCCAACCTTGTTCGCTGAGACCTCACAGTGATTCTTGGAGCAGCTCGAGGATGAGCTCTTATTAGGTGGGGAGGTTGTAAGATCTCATCTTTTTTCAAGTATGTTTCTCTATGAGTTTTTCATTTTAGCCTTGGTGGTAATGTCTTGTTTGGAGATAGAGATCATTTTCATGGAAAATGACCTAAATTTCAGATATGATTTCTTGTTTGAATTAATGGAGTCCAGATACAAATGGTTATAGTGTTAATATGAGTTAGTGGAATGTTGATAAGATTTAAATGAGGTTCGGAGAGTTAATAGGAAATGGGATGAAAACTCAACTGTCGAACAATTACACATCATGTAAAAGGATTATACAACATTTACTTTTTCATGGGATTTAATTAATTAAATATGAGTTGATAGATTTTTAGATAACACTATTAAAAACATTTAAAGGACTTGTAACTACATTACACACTGTGTAAATGCCAGACCGGATTTTTTAAACATATTGTGCAGCTGAATTATGATATGTTTAGGCTATAACTTCTCTCCTCTCGACCCTAGGGATTCCACATGGCATTTTTAAGTGCCTACATTCCTTCTGGATGTTATGTTCATGTATTGAATCCATTTTAGGTACCTTTAGTTAGGTTCCTTCCTTCTTCCATTTGGTTCTCTAATCATTGTGGTGAATCCCTTTGACCAATTTCAATATTGGATTTGATCTAGGATCCTATTTATAATAATCTTCACCTTCTTCCTTGGGGGAGTTGTTCATTAGAAGCATTTTTGGATTTTCGGTTAAAGGTAGGGGTCTAAACCTTAATACTGTGATTTTATTATAATATATTTTATTAAATACAAAGAACATGCCAACAAAATAAGAAACCGAATCAAATAAATATTAAATTGAATTATTCCATGATTGCATTTTTTTTCAATTAGAATCTATCCTAGTTTGTTTCTACCCATTGGGTGAGGAGACCATTGAATACAATTGAAATGGCTTATGGTTTAACGTATGCTTAGAATTGACATGCGACATTTGGTGATTTCATGTTATATAATCTCTGAATTCTGTATTATTAATTATTGATATAGTTTCTAATCAATTGTGAATTTAATTGAAAGTGAAATATGAAAGAATAATGTTAATTCACATAATTAACCACTGATATATATGATGTGATATTGTGATATCCATACTGTATGATAGGGAATGTCTCTATGATGAGATGGTTATATAATGGGCTAGGCCCAGACACATACAAAAATATATTCTATAATGCTGAATGTGAGCTAGCTCAGCCTAGTGTATACTATAATTCATATAGATATAAGGCTATGACTGGTCCCATGCTATAAAGATTATAGGGCATCAAATCAGAAATGTATCAATGCTTACAGTGATTTGAATTGGATTATTGTGACTAAACCATGGTTATATAGATGTGGTTTTAGTGGTTGAAATATATGCTCATAGATATTTTGGCATGGTTCCAAAGAAGGTTGTTTATCTGGGTTACATGGTTGTGGTTAGAATGGTCATTAGATTGGATCAAAGATATTCTGACATGGAGTCAAATAAGGTTTATGTGATATTTTATTAATTTTTTAATTAATTAAATACACATATTTATTGATTTATTTCACAAACTTCTTATTATACTGGTTTTGTTGATAACAATGGTTTCGACCTACTGAGTTTTACTCAAACCCTTTTTGGGCCGCCGTTTGTTACATGATCCAATTTTGTAGATGTTGTTTTTGACATGGGAAAGGGACCCTATTGTTGAGTGATTTTTTTCTTTTGGGTTAAAGTTTAGAGATGGGACAGATGTTGGGTTTGGAAATTAATAATTTTATTCTTTTGTTTTTGTATTATATTTCTTCATTTTATTATTCTAGAATTTCATTTAGTAACATTCCATCACATCATTACATTGTTCCTCGTCTATTTATTAGATTATTCAGTTGTATTTTATTATAATTTTATTCTACGTGTGTAATTTGTATAATATTCCATTGTAAACATTTTTTATACTTATATGATTCTTTATACCAGATATTATAGTCTCCCTACTATACACTTCACACCCCACTACTAGTTGGTAGCCTCTACCATACTAAGAAGGACGATTGAGTTCTCAAAACCATCCATTTCTGGTCATATAAGAGATTACTAGATATTGGGACATTATAGTGCACACTAATCATGAAATATTGTCAATATAACATTACATGTGTTCATAGATATGTACTACCAATGACACTGAAACATATAGTGTTTATTTTTGCTGGTTATTCCATAAAATATAGTCTACTCAAGATCACTATGTGTGAAATTCATGAAAATAACTCTCAATTATTGTGATCCCACAATACATAAATAGTCAAAAATCATATTTATCATGTCATAATGATGGTTAAAGAGAATAGAACATAATTTTATGATTTATATTATTCTGTTTCTAGGTTCTTATTATAGAATGATAACATCTATAACATTTTTTTGTATAAAATATAGTCTATAAAAATTTCCAAAAATACAATGGATATAGAATTATCAACACTAATATGGTATGGTAAACATATGTATATATAAAACTATATATATGTAATGTTAATAAAATTACACAATGGATTTGGGTATTTAGAACATACTCAAAACACTCCCACATGCACTAGATCCAACTACCATTAACCTTAAACCACTATCTCTCACAAGAAAATCATTCTTCTACTAAGATATGAATTCATATAGAGGTATACCACATTATCCTCTATGGATAATATAAAAATTGGGACTTCACCTCTATAATTAAAATACTTTAAGATATGAATCTTCCAAAGTATATGATTATCCCATAGTGTGACCTAATATCCTTGAAATGTTCCATTGCAACTATATTATCATAATAAAATTGAACAGGGTCCATACTATTACGAAAACACCGACAACTGAGATTAAGATGTATGTCAATACTACCTCCTTAGCTATATAGTGAGCTTTTATATAATCATGATTTTTCTATAGAGTGAATTACCACATGTTTCATCTAGATATCCAAACACCACACCACCATTCCCAAAAAAATATCCTAACTATGATTTTAGATCTTCTTGGTCAAGCTAGAAACTAATATCAATGAACCCCCTCACTAAATGTTCATAATCTCATCTATACACTGTGAAAATATCCCCAGTATATCTCAAGTACTTTAAGATAGATTCTATAAGATCCCAATGAAACTCTCTTGTATTAGTTTGATATTCTCTGACCATGCTTAAGGAAAATGAAACATAAAACCAAGTACATAGTAAATAATACATGAAATGTCCCTCTGATGTATCATAAGTGATTTTACTCACTATTTAAGTCTCCAAATGTGTTTGTGGATACATTTTTATGGATCAATTGATACCATCTGAAATTAGAAGTAAACCTATCATGTATTTTTACATATTATACCTTTTTATTACATTGTCAATCTATGTAATTTTACATATCCCAATCATCTATTCAGATTAATCTCAATATAGATTGATACCTAGGATATATGCTATTTCAACTTAGTATTTCTTCAACAAGAATTAATTTAACCATGTATTAACTGATATATTGAAGTAAAATTTTTCCATTATTAATATTTAATAATAATATAATATAAGGAAAATTATTTCATTCCCACTAACCATCATATAGATGCATGGCTCAATTTCATTACACATGAAACCAATTTCTCTTTTATCCACATCAAATTGAACAATGCCTGATTGTGATTCCTACATTAACATATAAATGTATCTCTATAGGTTACAAAATTTATTTACACTCTATGACATTACAAACCCTTCATATTGAATAATATTGATATCTTCTTCCAACTTACCATTTTTAAAATAATATTTAACATCCATTTTCAAAATTTCAATATCATGGAACGCTTAAATTTAAAGTAATATTTTTATATTTTTCTACATCACAACTCCTCAGGATGATTCATCATTTTCTATACCATGATGTTGTATGAAACCCTTAACAACCTTATATTATTTATATTATTTAATATACCATATATTTTAGCTACTTTTCTAAATACCAATTTAAACCCAAGGGTTTTAGATCAACTGGAGTGTCAAAAAAAATCTAAACATGATTTTGATAGGTGTAATTTGTCACAAAATTCAAGGAATCATCCTATTTAGTAGAATACTTTCAATTGTTTACTTAATTGTGGGTCATAGGTTCATCATCCTATAAGAGTAAGTTGCAACTTGACTTGATGATAAAAAACACATCTCTTTAGTTCTATAAACTCTTGGGTAGACCTATTAAGTACAAGTGTCTTAAGAATATCATCATCTCCCACTTCTTCTTATGATAACAGTTCTCGTGCCAACTCTTCTATTTCTTTACATCAACCTCATTGAAGTAAATATTTAACCCACTATTTCTATTTGAAAATTTTTCCATTTATAAAAACAAGTCTTGTCTAACTGCAATAAATTTTTTATCTGAATTATTATATAGGTAATAAACATTAGACTATTTAGGATAACCAGTAAAGATATAATTCATGCTTCAAGATTCTAATTTTTTAGTAGGTATTTCCTTTAAAAAAATCCTCTCATCCCCATATAAATACATATGAAAGAATCATATTCCTTCCATACCACAACTCATATAGAATCTTATTTTTTTCTTTAGTTGCTACTCAATTAAGGGAATATGTTGTTTTCTACAATGTGTATCCCAGAAAGGATAATATAAGAGTTTCACAAATCATGCTTGATCTGGCCATAGAAAGGAAGGTTTGATTATTCTTTTAACCAACACCATTATACTGATGTGTACATAGAGGTGTGAGTTGAGAAACTATCACACACACCATTAAGTGTTCAATGAAATCATGTTTGTGATGCTCTCCTCCTTGGTTAAAAAAAGTTCCCTAATATTCTAACCAAGATTTTTTTTCAATTCATGCTCATATTCCATAAACATATTCAATGAAGAGGACTTATACCTCATTATAAATATATCCATACCTAATGTAGTTATTTATAAAAGTGATGAACTATGAAATCAAACAAATTTTTTCTATATAAAACACACCACATAAGTTAGAATGCATCAATTTCAGTAATTTAGAGGACCTTAATCATTTCTCAATGAAGGATGCTTTGGTGGTTTTCCTATGTAAAACATTCTACATGAATTCAAGGGTTTTAATATAATAGAGTTTGAATTCCATGATTTAAGTAGTTCATGTAAACACTTCTTATTTACATAAACAGTACAAGATTTACCTAGGTGGTTGTTATATGAGTCATTTCTTTGAGTATTTTTGTTGACCTCCATTACAATGTTTCCGCTTCAAGTATATAGAATCAATTTTAGGATGTGCCTCACCATAACATTTTTTATCCTTATAAAATAGAAAATTTTATTTTTATACATGAAATAAAATCACATGGTGTCTAATCATGACATTGATATAACGTTTATGGTAATTTATGGTAAATTGTAATAGTTGTTAAATACAAGAACCAAACTACTAGGAAAAGTCTGATGATAGTCTACCACTACCAATACTAGTATTTTTTAACCTTTTGTGGCTTAGAGGTCTACCTCACCATTTTCAATCTTCAAGAATATTATAAGTTTCTATATATGAATAAAAATGTTTGAGACACAGGTTGTATCAAATATAAATCATGTAAATAAATATAGATTGCATTCGATGAAAAAAATACATGAGATATAAAAATATAATTTTTTCATTTTCATAGATATTTAGTTATTCTTCCAATGGTATTTATCACCAAATGAAAATTAGATAGACTCCTACTCGTTTACCTCCCACTATATCGTTGTCTTTTTGGATGGATGAGGTGTTAGTGTATTCCTATTTGCTTTAAACACATACCCCTTAGTATTCCCCTTACCCCTCTAGTTCAAAATCCAGGCTGAGGAGTCAGTATTCATCTAATCATTGTGAAATTTGTTAAATAAATCCAATAGTTATGAGAGTTACTTTTTATACTATTTATGTAATTAATAATAAAAAAATTATGAACATTTCTAGAAAATATACAAGAATGATATTAGTCCCTAAAGATTAGATCAGTTTGAACACAAGGGACTCCAATATCTCAATGTACCCTATCATCTTGGGTATATGATGTCCTTATTTATTATATTCTTCTAGATTGAACCTATACAATTCACTTGATGTCTTAATTATTTGTTTCCATAATCTCTCTTAATATATCACTTATAAATGATGTACCATATTTTAAGCATCTTCATCCACATGAATTTTCTATAGTTGACTAGATATCAATGATAACATGGTAATCTATACCTGTTTAATCATATATATTCTTATTATAATTTCTTTATAAATAAATCCTTATCCCTGATGAGGCTAAGTAGAAACTAGGGACTCTAATATACAAAGTATCCTTTCTTGGTGTTGTACTGCACACAAGATCCTATACCAATCCTAGAAGTTATGACTAGTTAAATATTGTATTTATCAAGTATTAATCAAAGTGATAATAAATTGTTGGTGGGGATTTCTATTTTATAAACAACAAATAAACGTTGTAGAATATTACATTATCATGATTACCAACAAGATGTTACCGATTAATTAAATCGTTTAATGTCTCCCACTTTTTTATTGAAACCTAATAGCCCTCAATATTATATTCAATAATACTCTATCACTATGTATTCAGTGTAATAGATACTTCATGACTCTACACGTATTCCAAGCTATGGATATTCCACTACTCAAAAAATTTCACGGAATAATCTAGACTATGTAACCACATTGGCTCATGGATTCTTGAACAATGGAGAAAAGTCTCAAATTCTGCGAATTGTAACCCTGATTCACTCAAAAATTCACCACTAAAGTGGATAAAAGATATCTAAAGATAATTATTTTCTTAAAATATTAGTTAAATTAACCAATCACTCATATAATAACTCCCTAAAAGTAATAGGCACCCTCAACTAGCTATCATAATTACCCCATATACCCTATTTTATTCCAATGTATGTGATTGATGACATTTTGAATTAATATTTATTGAGGGTTTTATTTTTAATAGATGAATAGATTCATTTTATATTTTATATTATTATACAATATGATCACACTAACAACTTAACAATGCGTTAAATAGATAATATTAATCACATCTTTATTTTATTTAATCTATGAATTTTATTTTTTTTGTTTTTGTGAATATGTAAACAAGGATATACAGAAAACAATAATAAATTATGAATATATTAAATAAACTAACCCAGTAATCTTGAAAATTTAATATTAGATTATTCATTGAGTGTAAAATGGATCAAATTTGACACTAGGTATTAAATACATGAGTCGTGTAAGACCCATATCCTAGCCCACAACCATATCCATAGTAATCACATATCATCTAGAGTATCAACTCATTTCATCATGGTCAATATCTTATAACATCCTCTATGTAAAAAATAAACACATAGGAAATCAAAAAATAAATACATATTTATTTATATGGATTTCTAAGACCTTATACATATTCATCTAAGAAAGATGATGTGCAGACCATCCAAGATAAAATAACCGCATGACATACATTAATATATTAATGAAAAAGATCATTCGACATAAAAATAATGGATTGATAAAATTAAATATATATTAAACTTATTTTGAGGGAAATTTAAACGAATCAAAATAATTAAAATAATTTTTAGTTTATAAAATATTAATCATTCAGTCCTCAATTTTTTTTAAATCATTCCAAAAATTTATTTCTAATTTGTTGATTTATTTAAAACTCTATCCCCCAAGTGGAATGAAATCCCAATAACTGGGAATCTGTGTACTTTATAAGGCCTAGAAGGGCCCAAGTAGGTCGGGTTTGATCCGACTTGGATTGAACCCCTAGTCGGTGGATGGATGTATCCCACCAAATCTATTTTTTGGGAGGGAAGGTGGAGAGGGAATAAGGATTTTATGATAACACATGAATTTTAGATTTTTTTTAAGATTGTACCCATGACAAAGTGGTGTAGGTTAATTCAAACACCACCCCCAAAATGGGGAAACTCAAAATGTTAAAGGGGGTGATGAAGCTACACAAAAAAATCACTTATTTATCTTTTTTGGGTGTAAATTAGAGAACCCCCATTTTCATTTAATTTTTTTGTTCTCATGCATATGGGTATCCCCCCCATTTGAGTTTTTCCATAAATTAATATTTTTTAATTCAAAAGGCCTTTTATAGTATGTTTTTTAAAATTTAAAAAAATGTGTAGTAGTTTTTGGAAATGGTCGAGAACTCTTCTAGCTATCAAAATACAGATGGAATAGTACAATTCACTTAAAAACACCACCAACGACTTCATTTGGATAAAAATAATAGATATATATTCCATGTTTTAACCCCCAAAAATATGTTTTGATCCAATTTAAATATTCAAATGGATGTAACATGCCAATATATAATTATATTAAAGATGACTCAGTGAAATTGGACCTTGATAAATACTTCAATGCAAATGTAATGAAAATTTAATATTACATTAACTTAAACCATCATATGATCCCTCTGATACTAATTATAAGAATTAGAGAGTACAAAAGAATCAGAATGGCTATGGATTTTCATTATTTAATCATTGGATTGATGTAACAATATATTTTCAAGTGAAACAAACCTTGGTAGAAGGATAAGGATCTCACATGTCTTTATTTAAGGATAAATATTTTAACGAACAATTACCTCATTCTATTTGAAGACATGTTCTACAACAGCTCATCACTGGTGAACGTTGCACAATGGAACTAAAGTCAAATCCCTGTAAATTATCCAAACATTGATTAATTGTCAACATGAATTCAAATAATAGATATATGAGTGTTATTGTGTGGATATGAAATATATTTCAATGTCTTGATGACTGCCACTACATTATTTCTTAAATCCATGAAGGGGATATTGGATCTATTACTTGAAATGATAACTTCTCTCTCTAGATATTGGAGGGAGTGTATAGGACCTCTCAAATTTGAGTGGATGAATATTACATTATAAAACAGCTCCCTCTTAGATATATAGTGAACATTAAACACTTGAAAAGGATCCCTATCCCCGGTATAAGTAATTCCTACTAAATAGGCCATAAAAGTGGCATTATGGGTGACTAATTGTGACATAAAAATATTTATATTTTTATCACATAATTATAAAATAATAAACTATATGACAAGATATAATCAAACCATTAACTCAACTTTTTATTCACATTAATATATTAGATGAACCTTTAATATTAATAAATATATTTATTCATTAAATATTTTCCTATTTTTCACTTAAATACTACTAAATACATAAAATAAATAAATTCAAATCTAATTATTCTATGCTCCATTAATAATTAATCTATTTATTAATTAGCGATTTCTTAATTGTACATTTCTAAGACCCAATAGTGGGTCCCATCATGTCCTATACTCTTATTCATTAGAATAACCCCAGTCTTTTTAATACCCTATGTGTGGGACCCCTATAGCCCATATCTCAGTAGCAGTGAATATTATTCAAAAGTAAATAGAGGAGTTTTGAAACCCATCTAGGACCCTAAAGAGATATATTAAATTCATATAAATGAAAACCATTCCTAGGATCAGAATCCATGTAATATAATTTCTTTATCTCAAGATATATCATAAATTTTGATTCATACTTTATGTCATCATCCAACATTTATTTATTCTAAATTGACCATACCGGGTAAATGTACCTTCTTTAACGATGTATAAAAATTTATAGAAGATACTATAAACCTGATCGATCGGTCCTGCCATATCACATCCTTTTAGAAGTGAAAAATTCCCCAATGGTAATTTAATAAATTTCATAACATCAATAGTTCACTGAATGGAAGATACCTTACCACGACATAAATTGCATGGTTTTAATATTGAATTAAATTATTTATTGAAATTATAAATATTATTATTTTATCAATTTATGTGACCATTACATGTGTCCATAGATAGAAACTTCCAATGACACATGAATCATGCAGTGTTTCTATTGGCGGGTTCATCATCGTGATCTCATATATATGAGAACAACAAGTGAAAACTACATAAATGATGGATTAATTCTAATGATTCCCCAACACATGATAGTCACATATCATCAAAGACATATCAACATGATGTTTCTAAACCATATGGAATAATTTTTTGAATACTGTCATTTTATATCAATGCTCTCTTTATAGATGAAGAAGTTCTATAAACTTTTAGATATGTCATTTAATATAAGTGAATTACCAAAAATATAGAGTATTCTAAATAATAAAAAATGTTTTGGTAATATAAACACATTTATATATCAAAATATATATATGTAATGGTAATAAAGGTTCACAAATGTGTTTTCTCTAGGTCACCACTCAAAATAACATTTGTGTGAACATAATAAGTTTGTTGGAAGCTCAAATTTCTATTAGTGTTTTAGGTTCATTTTTATATTTTCTTTCAAGTAGCCCATACTCAATTAGAGTCATGCATCATGAGTATACCTATTTAGGTGTCCACTAACAAGAAGACATGTAATATAATGTTCCTTTAAATTATTTATTTTCTTTTTATTGTAATCTATTGATTTTTTATAGTAATTAAAACATCATTAATAAATCATATGTGTTTCCTATTTATAGTTTTATGTCATGTAGATTATATTAATCATTTTCATGGATTTATTTGTTCTAATACCCTATCTCATTAACTTTACATGATCAATTTTGAAATTTAATCTTAGAAATTTATATTATAGGATGTATAAAATGATAAATAACTAATGGATAAAGATGTATGAGAGAGGGGATGAAAATCATTGTATGTTTAACCCAATAAAGATATAAATAATGAATTTCAATTTCATGGGAGCCACTGTAATGTAATCCTATTATTTAATATAGATCATGTTTCCATGTTGACCCTTAGATGGTCCAGAAGAAGGATAACATGAAAATTCCATTCCTACTAGTTTTCCAAATCATCTCTAATATCCAAGGGGCCAAGCCCAACTTCATCAGTAGGAGGGACATCAAAAACCATGATATGTACCCTCACCTACCGATATTATATAATATATTCTATTCCATGACTCTTACAAAAGTTATGGTGTTGTATATCCTTGTAATGTAGGTAGATAATATTCCCCAAATATTTTAGATTTATTGTACTTTGAGACATTATTAGGTTCTCCTTAATAATTTATTAGTGAATGTTATTCAAAATAAATTGTGGAATATCATGGTTTATGTGATGAAAGGTAATGGACTATATCACAATGTTTTAAAGGTTATTTTCATTGGGAAATTATATCCTTATAATCTTTACTCTGTGAAAGATAATGAATATCTATAGCTTGGGGAGGTATAGATTTCATAGTTAGAGTATAACAAAAAATAAAATATTTTCTTCATGATGTATCTTATATTAGTGTGGATGATGACCTAAAAGGGAGATGGTTTGTGTTGGGTTTGACGGAATCATTGTAGACTAATGTTATGGTGTTTAAATCATAACCTTCTCTAAGGTGGGGGAAAAGGTATTGATGGCTGAAATAGGTTCCCTTAGAATCATGGGGAAATGTATTTCACGAAGTGGTCAGAGGTAATGAAGAGGACATATGAGTTGGGTGAGATCTTTTTAGGGAATTTACAGTGTGATAAAACATCCAACATATTATATATTTTCTTATGTTTGATGTATTCAGTGTATTAGACAAGTACACACAAGTCCTAACTTTCCTTTAGAGTCAAAGTAGTTCCACTAGGGTAGTTTTTATGGTAAAGATAAAATATTATATGGGGCTACACCTTCTAATATTGGGGGAATGAAACCTCAAAAATTTCATACCTCATAGGTTCAAGAAAGTGGGAATGATATTATTGCAACTCAACCTATTTCATATTTCCCTTGATGGGGTGAAATACTAGTATGTCAGATCCAATATTCAGTTGAAGCATAAATATGGAAGGGGTCTCTAATGTCAGGTCATTATGATTTCACTAGTACGGTATTGTTTTTATGAAGTTTAGGACTGATACTAAAAATTACCCTATAATACATAGAAGAACTTTTCTATTATATTTTACCATTTTCTCTGATTTCAATCACCTTACGGATTCCCATTTTTTATTTTTCAGATAGTGATTTGTTTTTTTCTGGAGTGGTAATCATCTCATGTTACTGTTAGTATGGACACCCAATGGAGTAGACA
This sequence comes from Viscum album, assembly GCA_963277665.1. Lineage (NCBI taxonomy): Eukaryota > Viridiplantae > Streptophyta > Magnoliopsida > Santalales > Viscaceae > Viscum > Viscum album. Next base: position 1,859,106,596 of record OY728133.1, on the reverse strand, counting down.
ATTTGAGATGTGCATGAAATATCATTTATTCCCTTTTGTGGTGGGATTGTTTTGATATTTCATGGACTTATATTTCCTATACATGAATATATTTTATTTTATTGTAATAATGGATTTGAAAACACAATTCAATGATATCATATATTTCCTTAAAGGGAAGTATCATTATCTAATTTTTATGGGACAAAATACATTATTTTGGAAGAATGAGATTATACAGAGAGTAGAGTAGGGTTGGATTGGTCATAGTTCATATGTATTACCTCATAAATATCATTTACACATATAAAATCTATGTAAATAATGTGATCTAAAACATTACATCTGGTGGTATGCTGCATTCATAATATTTTTTACAATTTCTTTTTTCTTTTTAAGTCAAAATATGATGTGGAATTAACCATTGAGGAGGCAAATTGACCCAAAATAATTTATTTTACGTTATACCATAGTTCATGAATTTAGTAAATAAATTTAATGTTTTATTTTGAGTAGAATAATTGTAACACCCCAAGCTTCCACGATACATTTCTCTTTGTATAATGCAGTAGCATGTGTTGTATGCAACTTCGAGTTCTAACACACACCACAACCAATCAAACTAGCCGTTATGAATAGTAATACCCACTTTTTGAAATTTTATAAATATTATCTTTATAAATGGACTTCATTTTGGGATTTGGAATATCAAAATTAGCTAAGGGTGAATTTTTGGTATTTTTCTAAACACATTCAGTTTTTGATGAATAGTGAAAAAACGCAGTGTTATAGTTTAAAACCGAATTTTAATTTTAATAATTATTAATTTTTTTAAAATTTAATTAAGGTAAAAATAGATACATAATACTTATATACGTTCAATGTAATTCATTGGAGTTAGTTTAGAATAATTTTAGATATATAAAAATTTTATTGAACTTTTCACCGTCTTTTACACACCTCATAGAAGATTTTGGAAATTCACATAAAACATAATTTTACCGCTTCTGTGAGTGGAATTTTGAAAATTTGAGAGACACGGTAAATATCAACGTGTAAAATGTGGTTCAATAAGATAATTTTTTTTTAGTGAATAGTAACATTTTACATTTATTTACCACGGTTAAAAGTAAATAGGGTAACTAAGGGTACAGATGATATTAATATTACCCTAACACATGTCCTAATTTTATTGGAAAAGTGTATCTCGACCAAAAACAACCATTTGAATAAAAAATTATCATTTAGGTCTACTTGGATTAGATTAGGACATTTATTATTATTTAATTCAAAGAAGAGTTAAAAGAGATACAATCAAAGTTCAAAAACTAAAGCATTTTTAATATAGGGATATAGAAAAGATAAATTCGATTATAAATATTCATTAGAAAGATAAAAAAGTTTTCCTACATAATGTTATTTTATTTATAATTTTTAAACATTAACTAATTTAATTTATTTATGACATAATGGTGATGTAGTAATTACATAATTAACGAAATAATAAATTAATTGACATTATAAATATAAAAATAAAAGTAATTTGAGACTTTTTATGCATTAAACTAATTTTTTAGGTTAATATGACCTATTAGAAATTTTTATATAAATTTTTTTCGAAGTAATAATGCTGTTATGAAATTATCAAAAACAAAATACCCAATAGTGACAAAATTGACATAGAAGAGTTTTTAAAATAAATATTATATTATTAATTGATATTCTATTCCTAAAAATATACGGATCATCCAAAGGACTTATATATTGATAGGTGTATTGTTGATGGTCCACTTGGAGGTTTATTGGAAGTTTATAGTACGTTTATTAACTACATAATATAAAAATAAAATGAGACATGGTAAATGTCAAACTATTTAACTTAGAGTTAACTATAAATGATAAGGTTAATATAGTGACCCAATAATGCCTAAAATCTATTGGTTGAAATTATTTCGACCCATCCCCACCGCAACCTTTAAATAATCCACTTTTGAGCCATTGGAAACTAAATAAAAATTTATTATAAAATAATATTTCTAGAATTTCCAAAGGTGCCCCTCACCCCTCTAATAAATGGGCACTCCCCCTTCTCTCTAATACACACCTTCATAGCCTTTTGGCTTGGCCAAACACTGCCCAAATATTCTCTCATCTTCCCTCACTTCAACCTAGAGGCCTTATTTTGATCATAAAGCCAACATATGGAGCCCTTTTGATCAAATCAAAAGGAAGAACCCGAAGAAGAGGTAATGTTTTCACCACCCACTTTCAAGTTCCTTTCTTCTTCAACATATTCATTCATTGTTATTTCCATTCTAAAATAATAACTCTAGTATGTTCTATATTATGTGATGTTATTATAAATATGGTACAACCAAATTCATTATTCGATCCATCCTTTGAATGACATGTCACCATGTGTGCGTACGCACAACTTACCGTCTACATGTTGTAGTGTAATTGTTATTCAAAACATTATTACTTGTATGGGTATGAAAATAATGTGTAATTGATGTAAATAATAAATATAACATGATAATTATTATGTATATGTTATATACCATCCAATTATATATTATTTTAATATCAAAAGAAGGATATTGTCACTCGTGCGTACGTACAGACTACCATCTCCACGAACGCGATGAGATTCATTCCCCATTGTATCCAATAAAGAATAAATTTCATTTGATGGTTAAAAATAATGTTTAAGGACTTGATATAATTTTTTATATGAATAAGATACAGCCTATCCATAACAAACACATCTTATCTAATAAAACATATAAAAGAAAACGAGTATATTAACACCCGAAACAACGATAATACTAAAATATTATTAACAAAGTAATGTCAAAAGATCATATATGATATCATATTAATGTATATGATTCTTATATAATTTAATAAAAATTATTTCACCATTATACAGGAGGTTATCCTACCCTCAACCAAGGAAAAGTACAAGGTAAGGGTTCATTTCACAATCTCTTCATTATCCGAGGTTGTTTATTCGTAATTATCTACTAAGACCTCTATCATCTACATCAATGTTTCTTAGAAATGTATTTCAAATCATCATTACTATTTTATAGACTATGGGTTAAATTCATTTATACCATTGTTGAATTTTTATATGATTTTTATAAATGAATATTTCTGTCATTTTCCAAACAAGGTTCTTTTTAAATGTTTTGACAGAATGAAGGTAATAATGTCTTTTTAACTTATACGGTGGGTGTGGCTATTTTCCACTATTATAAAGTCATCAAATATTCCCTTAAAAGCTTATAAGAATATTTTCATAGTAAATGTTTTCATTTATAATTATGTGATTTTTAAATTCTTTCAAAAAAGAGATATTTCTTTCAAATAGTTTTGATTTCATCTATGTCATGATCCTTTGATGGATTTTAAGCTTATTTGAAGTTTATTTATTATGATAAAAAACTTCCATATTGTATAAAAGGTTTTGTGATATGTTTTTAATGTTGATGAGTTATTTTTATACCATTCATGGTATATGGAAAAATTATTGATATTTCACATGCGAGTTTTAATACGAATGTTTATGTTATGTTTAAACCTGTTCATATTCGGAATTCACTGAACTTAATATGTGACGGGTGGAGCCTGCTATAGCTCCCCGATGCATAAGTAGGTCTCCTGAGACAAACTAGTGTCTTGGAATAAGGCCTTGACAAAATATTATTTGTAGTCTTGGCACAAGGCCTTAACAATGTGGTTATGATAGTCTGACATTATGCATTCCATCATTATGAAAGTGGTTATTGATATTTCACGTGATTATTTGACTAGTAGAATATCCATGTGAATAAGTAAATGGAATTATTTCATTTTATATCTTCCATATTATGCTGAAGTTCAAGTTTAAATGGCTTTTGTTTTAGTTATACACTTCCTTAAATTTTTATGGTTATTTATGAAAGTTTCCCCTATATTGTTATTCTTAGTGGGAATTTGAGCTCACCCATTTCTATGTTTTATTTTTCCCAGGATGTGAAGAAGTATTTTATGAATGACCTATAGGGATAGTATAAGGGGGTATGAGGGTAGATATAATATGTTGTTGTAGTTTTCACTTTATGATTTAATTTAAACTTTATGATTATATCTAGTGATTCCAAGGATACTAAACTATTCGGTCTTTTGAGACTTGATCTTTTGTGATCATGCCAATGTTATGTAATAATTCAATGACTCTGGGTAACTAGGGTTGGGTCATTACAGTTGGTATCAGAGAAAGTTTAGTACAAACCTTTGAAGATAGATTTAGATAATCCTTGATTAGAGCACATAGCCCTAAGATAGACATTGAGGATTAGTATAGAATAACTTCCTATAATTTTTTTATTGTAGAGATATTGTGAGTTTTCTGATAAATACATCCCTGTCTGGATACGAGGAGGTAGAGGTGGATCTAGTAGAGTTCTACCAAGGGGTAAAACCCGAAAACACCGCTTTGAGCTAGACTCGAACAGAACTGGTGCATGACAACGGGCCTTGCTGCACTCTTGGTTACGACAGTCCCAGGGGATATGCTTAGGATAATTATCATTTTCATTACAAAACATTATTAAGGGTTTTGAGTATATACTTCCTCAATGAAAACATTTCTATGGTTATGGATTATATCCATAAAATGTGCAATTTATGTTAAGTGTTTTAAAAGTTTGGATTTATGTATTGTGATTCATAAACTAATCTAGTGTATGTCATTGATTAGAAATTGCACCTAGTTAAAAAAATGTAAACCGTATCAATGCACACACTCCATGTAAGGATTTCTCTCCTACTTAAGATAATTATAGTGAAGCTGGTGTTGCAACTGGTTCTGATCAGCTAATCACCATACATCGAAAACTAACCCAGGTTATGAATAATTCCTTACCCATTTGGAGCACCCTGATCCGCATCATGGAGGATCAATGTTAGATCGCTTCATGAGGAAACAACCACCAACATTTAATGGGAGTACAAATCCATTGGAAGGTGAGAAATAGATATGTTCCTTGAGATAATATTTCAGGCTTTGGGGTGTAGTGAAAGGGAAAAATCTATCATGGCAGTTTATCACCTCACTAGAGACGTTGAACAATGGTGGTCATTGATTCAAAACACAAAGGTAGATGATGAAGTATAAAATAATGAATGGAGGGAGTTAAAAGTTCTTTTGTTAGAAAAATACATTCATCATGACCATCGAGCAGATTTGGAAAGGCAATTTCTGAGTTTGAGACAAAAAGAGGATGAGAAGGTCGCAAAGTATGAGGAAAACCTTACAAGGTTAGAAAGGTATGCTGGAGATTATACATGTAAACCAATAAGTAATATTTATCGTTTATTTGATTGGTTAGAACCATTCCTTCGTCGAGCATTAGTCTCACAATCCTTCTCGTCGTACAGAGACATTGTCTCATGTGCTATCAAGACAGAAAAAGAATTCTCTATGTCTTACAGCTTTAAAGAAAAGAAAGAGAATAAGAGATCTACTGATCACTCTGGAAATGGAAATAATGAGATGAAGGGAATAGTTGAATATCCTTCTTCAAGTAAATGTGGGAATAAACACCCCGATACTTGCTTGAAGGGAATGGGAGTCTGTTACAATTGTGTGGAAAAAGGCCACCAAGCTCGTGATTGCAAGGGGAAGAAAGAAGATACCGATTTCAATGATACAACTGTAGGGATATGGGACATTATGGAAATGAATGTCCTTAGTGTCCCAAGAACATACGTTAGAAAAGTCCAAGGTATCAAGGCCAAGCATATTCTATCACTACTGCTGAGGTTGAAGCTCCAAAAGACGTGGTGGAAGGTAATTTAATGGTTTCCTCAAGTTTAGCCAATGATTTATTTGACTCAAGATCATCGCATTGTTTCATATCTTCCCAGTTTACTAAGAAAATTAGATATTTCCAATTTTATTTAACAAGGGAGTTGTCAGTTAAAACTCCTAAGGGAAGTATCACTGCTACAAAGTTTTGTGAATCTGTTCCCATTAGGGTATATAAATGTTCTGTATCTACTGATCTCATCGTCATACCCATTATTTAGTTTGTAATTTCCCAGACCCTCATGATCCATCCCTTTTCCAAATTCAAGGATTCTAATGGGTCACCCCTCATTTGGAACAACCAATCGGTGTGACTGATCGGTGTTATCAAGCTTTGTTGGGTTTTCCTTCTACAGTTTTTCCCGTAAAGACTCTTTTAGGTCTTTTGACCTTTTGAATTGTTTCAAGGCTATTTTAAGCCCATAATTAATATCTAAAAATCTAGAGAGACCTCCCTACAAAATAACAATTAATTTCGTCATGTGTAACCACCTAACCGCATAGAATAACCATGATCCAACTTCCAAGGCGTTCAAATTTCTTATCTCGTAACATTGGGATCTCCTTTCTATGTATCATGCATGGTGGGTATGCTTTTTCCCTTGTGGAAATTGATGAAACCAAATTTAACGAAGATAATGAATGGAATTTTAAATAATGAAGGGGGGTGTGATTGTTGTTCTACTGTACACTTTATGTTGTTATGTGTTGGTGGTAGCAGTTTGGTTGATTCTTTCACGGGCCGATTACTGGGGTGATACGGATGGCGATGGGATCCCCTGTTGTTGTACTTTTTCTAGTTGTGAATTTGAGGATGTGATGGCCTGAGGTCCATTATTATCCCAAGAATCTTCGAGCGGGGTAGTTGTGGTGGTTGGCCCAGGTGTTTACGGGTAGGTTGTTCCCAAGTATCTTCGGGATGTGGCCCAACTATCTTTGGGCGTGACTGTAGCTTTCTGGCCCAGGTGTCTTTGGGCGTGGTAGTGGTTGTTCTGGCCTAGGTGTTTTCGAGCATGGTTAAATTAGGTTATTATGGCCCAGTTTTCTATGTGTGGGATAGTGGTTATGGTCCAGGTGTTTGTGGGCAAGATGTGTGGTTGTGGCCTAGGTGTGTGCGGGAGGGTTTGGAAGTGGGAATGCGGTGACAATGGCGGGATTGGATCGATGCATATGATGTCTTCAATAACCAGTGGGAAAGCGGTGTAGGGTACCCAAATATCGATGTGCTAGTACTATATGTTACTTTACTTGCGTTATTTGGGGAGCGTGCCTTAGTGAGGTTTGGGTGGATATGTTTTCCTTGTTGGGGGTTTAGTTATCTCTTTTTACATGGTAATTAGAATGTCTCCTAAATTGTGCATGAGAGTCTTTGGTTCACCTACTGAGTGTACTTGTATGCTCACCCTATGTATTTAAAAATGTTTTCAAGTTTCCAGGAGGACATCAGGGATCATGCAGTACCATAATAGTGCGGACTTTGGGGCAGTTTCTGTTGTCGTTTTTCTTTTCTTGGTACTTAAACTTTGGAGTTTTGTTAGGCTTGTATTATTTAAGGTTGAACATGCATATCAGAATGGTTTAATTTTGGCTTTTCCTTTACTTTCATCTTGAGTATTGTTGGGGTTGCTATCTTATCTCTAGTTCCTATAAAAATAAAAAGGGTAATTCCTTCCATTTTGTGAGAGATTCTATACCCTTGGCGCTGGTCACCACTCCGGGACCTATTGAAGGCGGGTTTCAGGGGTCCTTATCTCTTCTTCAACTTAAAGAAGGAAGGGATTGGCAATATGCTGACCCTTCCCTCCTTTTGGTGAAGTCGTGTAATGACAGAATGGTATCATAGGAGTGGTTGAGAGATAGGATGGTGTCAGGAGTTAGGCACAGTGGTGATTACATGGGATTGTAGGGAAATAGTGTTGGGTGACCTTGATGTGAGAATTAGGCCAGGGAAGACTGGCTAGGACACTGGATTTTATGCCCCCCTGTGATCTGATGCAAGAACTATGGACCTACCGAACGACCAAGTGAGGCTACACTGATTATAGTGTATAGACCCTAGGAAAGGTACATTCATCATAATGACTTGTTTTCTCAGGTTTCTGGGGTGTTTGGGGATTGAAATAAATAAGAAGTTTAAGAAAATTTAAGAACAATATTTTTCACTACTTGGTCTTAGGCATTCCTTGTTTACATTGTAGCTATGGCACCTGGGAGACGACCACGAGTGGTGCAGGCGATCGAGGCCTAGGATGTTGACGTGGCCGATCGGCATAGGGATGATCGAGAGGAGGAGAATGATCAGTGGAATAAGACGCTTTGAGTCTTATAGCGACAGACCCTCGGGATGTACGAGGGCAGCAGCTCGGACCTGAAGATACAGAGTTGGCTAGAGGAGCTGGTGATATCTTTTGGCTTGATTCGGGCTCTGAAGGAGTACTGGGTTCCTCTGGCCATGAGCTTGATGCGGGGAGAAGCGCGTTAGTGGTGGACGCTCAACCTGGGGGAGAGGAGAGAGGCTGAGGTGGCATGGGCTAATTTCGAGAAGGGGTTCTGGGTGGAATTTCTCTCTTCTATGATGAAAGCTGAGAAGATGCAGGAGCTACTCTCACTCCAGCAGGGGATCATGTCAGTAAGGGAGCTGGGGATCATGTTGAAGTATCTCCTCCACTTTGATCCGCACCACTTTTTGGATAGGGAGTCTCGAGCGAGACGTTTAGTGGAGGTGCTTCGACTTTCCCTCCAGCACGCTGTTACCCCCTTCATCTTGCCGACATACATGTGGGTCCAGAAGAAGGTAGAGGTGGTGGAGAGAATGCACACACTGGGAGGTGTGTCATGAGAGGGGATCCAGTGGGGATCATCGAAGGGGAAGGCCATCAGCACCAGGCCTCCAGCATCAGGGCCCTCCAGGTTACGACCCGTAGAGAGAAGGCCCGAGGAGTTCCAGTTTCGATATCCCGGCCCTCACCCTTTCACTTCAGGACCAGGTCCGAGATGATATTTCTATGGGAAGTATGGGCACCTCTGTAATTAGTGCCCTGATAGAGTGCAGTATGGCAGTGTCAAGCAGGTTCAGCACCCACCTCAGCAGCAGCAGTATCCAGCGAGGCCTTTCCAGCAGTAGCAGTAGGGTCAGCGAGCTCCCACTCCTCTGAGGGCAGATGTTGCAGGGGGAGGCCGACCTAAGGGCACTCCTCAGGGACCTCGACCAGGGTGTGGTCAGGGAGGTGGCCGACAGCCGAGAGGTAGAGGAGCTGGGCGTGGGCAGTTGCACACTGCAGAGGCAGCGCTTCCAGCAGGACTGGTGGTCGTTCGAGGTATGATCAGTTTGTTCCATACCCTTTCTTACACCTTATTCGATACAGGATCTTCACACTCCATTTTTACACCCATTATTACCCATGATTTGGGTATATATGCTGAGAGACTTCTGGTGCCCTTGGTTCTGAGCACATCATTCGGAGGTCAGACCGACTTGTTATATGCTTGTCGAGGATGCAGACTGATGACAGGGCCACATTAGTCAGTCATGGATCTCCTACTATTGCAGATACAACCATACGATGTCATCCATGGCATTGACTTGTTGTTCTCTATATTGTATGTCATTGATTGCATCTGGGGAAGGGACATGTTTTCAGACTTAGGCAGCCGACGTGTTACTTTCACCGGCGAGCGGGGTGGCCAGGAGGGCAGCATGCGAGATGAACCACTCCTCTCCTTATTAGCTGAGCTATCTGTGGAGTCAACGGATGCATAGATAGTGGAGGTACCAGGGATCGTCAGTGAGTTTATGGACGTCTTCCCTAAGGAGGCGACGACTCTACCCGTTCAATGTGATGTCGAGTGTGGGATAGACTTGCAGCCTGGTGCTCATCTGAATTCGATGGCTCCCTACCAGATGTCACCTTCGGAGCTACGGGAGTTGCGGAATCAGATTGATGATCTGATGAAGAAGGGTTTTGTTCGACTGAGTGTGTCACCGTCAGGTGCTCCTGTGTTGTTTGCGAGGAAGGCAGATGGTGGTCTATGTCTGTGCATAGACTACAGGATACTGAACCAGGTAACGGTCAAGAATCGCTACCTCTTCCAAGGATTGACGTCTCTTTGACTAGTTGAATGGGGAAGGATGCTTCTCGATGATTAACTTGCGGTCTGGATATCACCAGTTGAGGGTGAAGGATGGAGACATCCTAAAGACGGATATCAGGTGCAGATATGGGAACTTCGAGTTTTTGGTAATGTCGTTTAGTGTTACAATTGCTCCAGATGTGTTCATGGGGCTCATGAACTCCATCATCAAGGATTACCTGGACCGGTTTGTAGTCGTTTTCATTGAAGACATCCTGATCTACACAAGATCATAGGAAGATCACGCTGAGCACCTGAGGACAGTTTTGGAAGTCCTCCGACTGCAGTAGCTCTATGGAAAATTTTCCAAGTGCAATTTCTGGACGCGAAAGGTGAACTTCCTTTGACACGTGGTGTCCAAGTGGGGGATATCAGTCGACCCCTCGATGGTTGAGGCGGTTATTTCTTGTGCAAAACCAAAGAATGTGGTTGAAGTCTGTAGTTTCCTCGGGCTGGTAGGTTACTATCGGAGGTTCGTACCCAACTTTTCCCAAGTTGCAGCACCTTTGACAGCCTTGATGACGAAGGACTTGGCTTTCGTATGGGATGAGCAGTGTGAGGCATCCTTCAGCTATCTGAAGGAGAAGTTAGTGAGTGCCCCAGTGATGATATTGCTAGAATAAGGGGTGGTGTATGAGTTATTCTATAATGCTTCATAGCAGGGCCTCAGATGTGTGTTGATGCAACAACAATGGTTGATCTCCTATGGGTTAAGGCAGTTACGTCCCCATGAGCATAATTATTCCACCCATGATCTGGAGCTTGAGGCAGTCATTTATTCACTAAAGTTTTGGCGGCATTACATCATCAGAGAGCACTTATTAGTCTTCACATACCAAAAAATATTGAAGTATATCTTCTCCCAGTGTGACCTGAACTTAAGGCAGAGAAGGTGGATGGAGTTCCTCCAGGATTAGGATTTCTAGATTTACTACACCTCAAGGAAAGGAAACGTGGTGGATGATGCCTTGAGTTGGAAGTCGCAGAGATATGCGGTCTGAGAGTCGACAGACGCTTGGAGGGCGATGGAGGAGTTGGCTACCCTACACCTAGATGTGAGGATGGATAGTGGAAGGGGTTGCCTATATCATATGATAGTACAGTCTTCTATGTTACGTTAGTTGGAGGAGTCTTTGTGGGGAGACCGAGAGAGTGAAGTGATGCGTGACCGGGTTAGCCAAGGCAATGTTCCGGAGGGGTGGACAGAGGATGGTCAGAAGCAGATTCTTTTCTGGGGGAGAATGTTCATTCCAGAGGCGATTCACGAGAGGGTCCTTGGCAAGCTCCACATCTCACCCCTGGTGCTGCATCCAGGAGTTTACAATATGTACCAGGGTCGGAGGGGACAGTTTTGGTGAAGCGGGGTAAAGCTGGTCGTGGCATAGTTTGTGGCCAAGTGCCTAATGTGTCAGCAGGTGAAGGCTGAGCACTGTGTTCCAGGTGGTTTTTATTCAAACCTTAGATGTCCCTGAGTGTAATTGGAATGACGTCTCGATGGATTTTGTCACGGGGCTATCGAAGGTACAAGGAGTGTGCAACGCCATCTGGGTAGTAGTGGACCGATTAACGAAATCGGCTCACTTTCTGGTAATCAAGGAGTCGAGTGCAGTGGATGCTCTAGCACAGAGGTATGTGGAAGAGGTGGTGCGATTGCAAGGGGTTCCAAGGTACATAGTCTCGGATAGGGATGCACTATTTACCTCATGAGTCTGGAGGGGTTTGCTGCATGCTTTTGGCACCAAGCAGCGCCTTAGCACTGCCTTCCACCCCTAGACAGATGGGCAGACAGAGCGTACAATCTAGACCTCGAAAGAAATGCTACGAGCATGCATCCGGGACTTCGGGGGATCATGGGTGCAACACTTTCCTCTGATAGAGTTCTCCTACGACAATCTCTACCACTCTACCATTGGCATGGCTCCATTTGAAGCTTTGTACGGGAGGCTGTGTCGCTCACCCATGTGCTGGATAGAAGTCAGGGATGCAGGTGTTCTTGGCCCGGAGGTGGTGTAGATCGCGATAGATAAGGTCTAGCTTATACGAGAAAGGATGAAGGAGGCTCCGGATCTGCGAAAGTCATATGCGAATGATAGGAGAAATCCCTTGGAGTTCGATGTTGAGGACCACGTGTTCTTGAAGGTCTCCCCTCGGTGTGGGAAACAGAGGTTTGGAAGGGGAAGTAAGCTCTCTCCCAGGTTCGTTGGACCCTTCGAGGTGTTGCATCGGGTCGGCATGGTGGGTTATCAGCTGGCATAGCCACCACAACTAAAAAGGGTGCACGATGTCTTCCATGTGTCCCAGCTTCATAGGTATCTGTACGACGATTTTCACATTCTCGACAGGGTAGAGCTAGATATGGAAGATGATTAAACCTTCATGGAATGGCCAGTGATGATCGAGGTTCTTGAGGAGAAGGGGCTTCGTGGATGAACCATCCCATTGGTTCACGTGTTATGGAGGAATGGTTGGCTTGAGGAGAGTACCTTGGAGAGGGAAGCGCAGATGCGTGTCCAGTACCCATAGTTGTTTTGAGTTTTATCCTGTTTTGTAAGTTCTTGTTGCTATGTAATGCATTACCTTTTTGACTATGGGATGTGCAGTTTCCTTTTTCTATTAATGTGTGTGAAGTGTCCTAAAGGATGGGGAGGAGAGGACCTGATTCCTATTTAGGATGCATAAAATTGGATGCACCTAAACCCATGCGGGTGAGTCAGTGCCTCCGAAAAAGGATAGTATCTTAACATGGAGGAAGGGAATCACCTCTCCCACCTGGCCAGACGGTTTAGTCTTTTGTTTTGTGTGGTTTCACGGGGAAATGAGTGGTAGGGTGTCCATGGTTCTCCAGGAGATAAGGCGTTCCTGTGTTAGAGAGGTTCACTCTTGAGAGGTATCTTCTGGGGTGGTTGTTCGGACCCACCCCCCTTTTCCTTCGGGTGTGGTTCTGGATTCTCGAGGGTGAGAATAGTTTGATATTTATCTGATGTAATGGCCCAGACACTCATGATCCATCACATTTCCAAATTATAGGATTCTAAGGGGTCGCCCCTCGTTCAGCGCGACCGATCGGCGTGACCGATCGGGGCGACTGATCGTTGTGACCGATCGACGCGAGCGACCGATCGATGTTATCCAGCCTTGTCGATTTTTCCTTCTACAGTAATTCCCGTAATGCCTCTTTTATACCTTTTGACCTTTTGAAGCGTTTCCGGGCCGTTTATAAGCCCATAATTAAAATCTAAAAATCCAGAGAAATATCCCCACTAAATAACAATTAATCCCATCGTGTGTAACCACCCAACTGCGTGGAAGAAACATTATCTGACTTCTAAGGCGTTCAAATTTCTTATCTCGTAACATTGGGATCTCATCTATTTATCACGCTTGATTTTATTCACCTTCCTCTTGGCTAGTATCCTTCTCTTCCTTATGCGTTTGAATTCCTTTGTTCTCGAGGCAAGTGGTGCACCTGTACCTAAGCCCTGAAAGTCGCGCATCCCTGTTCCTGACACAGAGTTGGAACATTGTTCTTTGATCAACCATGTATGGATTTTCTCCTTCACCTCTCCTTTTTGGGTATCATGCGGGATGGGTATGCTTTTTCCCCTATGGAAGTTGATGAAACCAAATTTAACGAAGATAATGAATGGACTTTTAAAGAATGAAGGGGGGTCTGATCGTTGTTTTGCTATACTATTTATGTTGTTATGTGTTGGTGGTAGTAGTTTGGTTGTTTCTTTTATGGTTCGATTGTTGGGGTGATGCGGGTGGGGATGGGATACCCTGTTGTTCTAATTTTGCAAGTTGTGAATTTTAGGTTGTGATGGTCGGAGGTCCATTATTACCCCAAGAATCTTTTGGTGGGGTAGTTGTGGTGGTTGGACTAGGTGTTTATGGTCAGGTTGTTACCAATAATCTTCGGGATGAGGCCCAGGTGTCTTAGGGCATGACAGTAGCTTTCTGGCCCAGGTGTCTTCGGGCGTAGCAGTGGATGTTCTATCCTAGGTGTTTGCGGGCATGGTTACGTGAGGTTGTTGTGGCCTAGGTGTCTACGGGGGGAGGGGGGGAGTGGGGGGGGGACCAGTTGTGGCCCAGGTGTTTGCGGGCGGGATGTGTGGTTGTGTCCCAGGTGTGTTCGGGCGGGGTTGGTAGTGGGACTGCAGTGAGAATGGAGGGATTGGTTCGATGCGTAGGATTTCTTCAATAACTAGTGGGAAAGCAGCGTGGGGTACCCCAATATCGATGTGCTGTTACTATATTTTACTTGACTTGCGTTATTTGGGGAGGGTTTTTTTGTGAGGTTTGGGTGGATATATTTTCCTTGTTGGTTGTTTGGTTATCTATTTTTTCACAGGTATTAGAATGTCTTCGCACTTGTGCACGGGAGTCTTTGGTTTTCCCTACTGAGTGCACATGTATTCTCACCCTACATATTTAAAACTGTTTTCAGTTTTACAGGAGGACTTCAGAGATTGTGGAGGACCATACTAGCACAGACTTTGAGGCAGTTGCTGTTGTCGTTTTCTTTTTCTTGGTACTATACCATTGGAGTTTTTTAGACTTTTAGTATTTTCGATTGAACATGTATAATGGAATGGGTTTCTTTTGGATTTTCCTTTACATTCATATTGAGTATTTTTGGGGTTGCAATCTTATCTCCCATTCCTATAAAAATAAAAAGGGTAATGCCTTCCATTTTGTGAAAGATTCTATACCCTTGGCGCTGGTCGCCACTCTAGGACCTATTAAAGGCGGGTTTCAGGGGTCATTATCTCTTCTTCAACTTAAAGAATGAAGGGCATGGCAATATGGTGAACCTTCCCTCCTTTTGGTGAAGGCGGGTCTTGGTAGAATTTCATATAATCCTCAGTATGGATTATCTTTCAGACCATGATGCGAAAATTTATTGTAATAAGGAGGTTACAATTTTTGATGATGATGATAAAGAACACCTTATCTTTAGAGCAGAATCGTCACCACCTAATTATTATCTAGATCCACCCCCAATAGATCAACTAAATTCAATTATTGGGGAGGAAGAGAATGAAATGATTGTGGGTAAGGAAATTAATGTTCAAATAAATGATGTACCTATTGTGAAAGAACATGTAGATGTGTTTCCAGAAGATTTACCTGGACATCCTCCAGAACAAGAAATTGAGTTTTCCATTGATTTAATTCCTGCTTCAAGGGCCATATCAAAGACCACATATAGAATGGACAATGTGGAATTAGTTGAACTAATGAAACAAATAGAGGAATTGAGTAATAAGGGATTTATTCACCCTAGTGTTTCTCCATGGGGATCCCTTGTCCTTTTTGTTAAGAAGAAAGATGGATCTATTTGGTTATATATCGACTACTGGGAGATCAATGGTATAACATTAAAGAACAAGT
This sequence comes from Viscum album, assembly GCA_963277665.1. Classification (NCBI taxonomy): domain Eukaryota; kingdom Viridiplantae; phylum Streptophyta; class Magnoliopsida; order Santalales; family Viscaceae; genus Viscum; species Viscum album. The sequence continues at coordinate 1,859,091,235 of OY728133.1, read as the reverse complement.
ATCTCCTACCTCACATTGATGATTTATTTGACCAACATCATAGAGATCAACACTTTTCAATGATTGACCTTCGATCTGGATACCATCCGTTATGTGTGAAGAAGTAAGACATTCCGAAGACAACATTACGAACTAGGTACGGGCATTACGAGTTTACAGTAATGCCTTTTGTGTTGACTAATCCACCCTCTATATTTATGGATCCAATGAACATAGTTTTCAAGGAATATCTCAATGATTTTGTAGTGGTATTTATTGATGATATCTTGGTATATTCCAAAATCTACAAAGACCATGAAAATCACTTGCACATTATCCTAATGACTCTTAGAAGACATGAATTATATGGCAAGTTTAGCAAGTGTGAATTCTGGATTAAGGATATTTCTTTTCTTGGCCATATTGTCTCCAAAGTTGGAATTTTTGTTGATACTTCTAAGACCAAGGCAATCCAGAATAGAAAGCACTGAGGAATAAAACTGAGGTACACAGTTTTATTGGTTTAGTAGGTTTTTATCGGCGTTTCGTCCAAAATTTTGCACGATTGGATAACTGATTAACGAAGCTCACATGTAAATGGGTTAAATTTTTTTGGACAAAAGAGTGTGGAGAATGTTTTGAAGAATTGAAGGGAAGAATAGTCAATGATCCTATGTTGAATCTACCATCGGGGAATGATGGGTTCGTTATTTATAGTGATGCATTGAAGAAAGGACTTGGTTGTTTCCTTATACAGAATGATAGAGTTATTTCATATGCATCATGACAGCTGAAAATTCATAAGAACAACTATCATACTAATGATCTAGAGATATCTACTATAATTTTTGCTTTGAAGATAAGGAGACATTATCTCTATGGTGAAAAATGTGAGATTTATACTGATCACAAGAGTTTGAAGTATATTTTCATACATAAAGAAATCAACATGAGGAAAAGTAGATGGATTGAACTACTCAAGGATTATGATTTCATGATAAAATACCACCTGGGGAAGGTAAATAAGGTGGATTATGCTTTTAGTAGAAATAATCATGGATTTTTGAACAAGATGATAGTTGAAAAGTTTCCTATATACATGAATCTAGTAAATATGGATATGGGAATCACCATGGAAGGTGAAACATCAATGAGTTTTCAAATGGTTGCCAAACCATCCTTACTAGAAAGGAATAAGAGTTCTCATACCAATGATAAAGAATTTCAAAAGATTATTAAAGATGTGAATGATTGGAGATTTAGTGACTTTGTGTAAGAATATGGAATTTGGAAATTTGGGAAGAGACTTTGTGTTCCCAATATACCTGATATAAAAAGGGAATTGTTGGATGATGCTCATAGTTCCTATTTCTCTATAAACCCTAGAAGTACCAAAATGTATAGATATTTGAAGGAACATTTTTGGTGGGATCAATATTTACCTCTGGTAGAATTTTCCTATAATAATATCTTCCATTAAAGTATTAGGATGGCACCATATGAATCATTATACGGAAAGAGATGTCGCACACCAACCTGTTGGGATAACGTTGGTGAATGAAAACATGTAGGCCCGGAACTGGTGGAGGAAACGATGGAAAATGTAAAGGTAATCCAAAGCCACATCAAAGCATCTCAAAGTAGGCAGAAGATATTTTCCAATAACCGATGGAAGGATTTTGAATTTCATGTAAAAGATCATGTTTTCTTGATGTTATATCCATGGAAGGGAGTTATATGTTTTGGTAAAAAGGGTAAATTGAGTCCTAGGTACCTCAGACCCTTCGAAATTCTAGAACGAATTGGGGTTGTAGCTTACCATTTGGAAATGTCTCCAAGTCACTACAAAGTTTACGAGGTGTTCCACATATCGCTATTCATAAAATACATGCTTGACCCAACGCATGTACTAACTTATGAGGAATTAGAACTATAACCCAATCTGTCTTATTGAGAAAAGCCTGTCAGGATTCCTGATACAAGAGAAAAGTTATGAGAAACAGAACGACTCCTCTGGTAAAATTTCTATGGAGAAACCATAATATGGAAGAGGCAACATTTGAACCCGAGGAACATATGATTAAGAATCACCCGAGTCTTTTCATGCGGTAGTATTCTAAATATTTTGAGGGAGAAATTATTTAAAGGAGAGGAGAATGTAACACCCCAAGATTCCACGGTACGTTTCTCTTTGAATAATGAAGTAGAGTGTGTTGTACACATCTTTGAGTTCTAACACACACCACAACCAATCAAACTAGTCGTAATGAATAGTAATACCCACTTTTTGAAATTTTATAAATTTTATCTTTCAAAATGGACTTCATTTTTGGATTCAAAATATTGAAATTATATTAGGGTGAATTTTTGGTATTTTTCTGAAAACATTAAATTTTTTATGAATAGTGAAAAAACTATGAGTTATAGTTTAAAACAAAATTTTTATTTAAATTTAATTAATGTGAAAATAGATACATAATACCTATATATGTTTAATGTAATTCATTGGAGTTATTTTAGAATAATTTTAGATAAATAAAAATTTTATTGAAGTTTTCACCGTCTTTTACCCACCTTCTAGAAGAATTTGGAAATTCACATAAAACATAATTTTACAGCTTCTGTGATTGAAATTTAGAAAATCTAATAGAAACGGTTAATATCAAGGAGTAAAATGTTGTTCAATAAGATAAAAATAATTTTTGTTGAATAGTAACTTTTTACTTTTATTTACCACGGTTATAAGTAAATATGGTAATTAAGGGTAAAAATGATATTAATATTACCATAACACATGTCCTAATTTTATTGGACAAGTGTATATCGACCAAAAAAACCTTAGGAATAAAACATTATCATATAGGTCCACTTGGATTTGATTAGGACATTTATTATTATTTAATTCAAATAATTGTTAAAAGATATAAAATCAAATTTCAATAACTAAAACATTTTTAATATAGTGTTATACATAAGAAAAATTTGATTATAAATATAAATTAGAAAGCTAAAACGATTTCATACATAATGGTATTTTATTTATAATTTTTAGACATTAAATAGTTCATTTTATATATGACACAATAGTGATGCAGTAATTGCCTAATTAATGAAACATTAAAATAATTGATATTATAAATTTTAAAATAAATGTAATTTGAGAATTTTTACGAATTCCACTAATTATTTAGGTTAATATGACATATTAGTATTGGTTATGTAAATTTTTTTCGAAGTAATAATGCTGTTATGAAATTATCCAAAACAAAATACCCAATAGTGACAAAATTGACATAAAATGGTTTTTAAAAGAAATATTATATTATTAATTGATATTCTATTCTTAAGAATCTATGTTTTTGCCAAAAAACTTATATAATGATATATTTACCATTAATGGACCACTTGGGGGTGTCTTGGATGATTATTGTATGTTTATTTACTATAAAATATAAAAAGACAAAGAGACATGGTAAATGGCAAACTATTTAACTAAGAGTTAAATAGAAATTATAAGGTTATTATAGTGACCCAAACCTGTCTAAAATCTATTGGTTGAAATGATTTCGACCCATACCCACCATAAACTTTATATAATCCACGTTGGATCAATTAGAAACTGAATATTAATTTATTATAAAATAATATTTCTAGCTTTTCCAAAGGTGCCCCTCACCCCTCTTATAAAAGGGAACTCCACCTTCTCTCTAATTCACACCATCATAGCCTTTTGGCTCGGACAACCGCAAACCAAATATTATCTCATATTCCCTCACTTCAACCTAGAATCCATATATTGATCATAAAGCCAACCTAAGAAGCCCTTTTGATCAAATCGAAAGGAAGAACCGGAAGAAGATGTAATGTTTTCACCACCCTCTTTCAAGTTCCTTTTTTCTTCAACTTATTCTATCTTTGTTATTTCCATTATAAAACAATAACTACAATATATTCTAAATAATGTGATGTTATTATAAATATGGTACAACCAAAATCATTATTCTATCCATCCTTTGAATGACATGTCACCATACGTGCATACGTACGGCTTACCGTCTCCATGTCGTGGTGTAATTGTTATTCAAAACATTATTATTTTGATGGGTATGATAATAATGTGTAATTGAAGTAAATAATAAATATAACATTATAATTATTCTGTATATATGATATACTATCCAATTATATATTATTATAATATCAAAAGAATGATATTGTCGCTCGTGCGTACAAACGGACTACTGTCTCCACGAACACGATGAGATTCATTCCCCATTGTATCCATTAAAAAATAATATTCATTTGATGGTTAAAAATAATGTTTAAGGAAATGATATAATTATATATAGGAATAAGATACAACCTATCCATAACAAATACGGCTTATCTAACAAAACATATAAAAGAAAACGAGTAAGTTAACACCCGAAACAACGATAATACTAAAATATTATTAACAAAGTAATGTTAAAAGATCATATATGATATAATATTAATTTTTATGATTCTTATATAATTTAATAACAATAATTTCACTATTATACAGGAGGTTAACCTACCATGAACCAATGAAAAGTACAAGGTAAGGGTTTATATCACAATCTCCTCATTATTCGAGGTTGTTTATATGTAATTATCTATTGGGACCTCTTTATCATCCACATCCGTGTTTCCTAAAAATGTATTTCAAATCATTCTTAATATTTTACAGACTATCGGTTAAAGTCATTTATACCCTTGTTGACTTTTTATAAGATGTTTATAAAGAAATCTTTCTGTCATTTTCCAAACAACGTCTTTTTTAACATTTTCGATAGAATTAAGGTAAGAATGTATTTTTAACTTATATGGAGGGTGTGGTTATTTTACACCATTATAAATTCGTAAATGCAACCCTTATAAGCTTATAAGAATATTTTCAAAGTAAATGTTTTCTTTTCTAATTATTTGATTTTTAAATGATTTCAAAAAAATAGATATTTCTCTCAAATAGTTTTGATTTCATCTATGTCAACATCCTTTGATGGATTTTAAGCTTATTTGAAGTTTATTTATTAAGATACAAAACATAAATATTGTATTTAGGGTTTTGTGATATGTTTTACTGTGGATGAGTTATTTTTATACCATTCATGGTTTATGGAGAAAGTATTGACATTTCGTATGCTAGTTTTAATACGAATGTTTATTTTATGTTTAAACTTATTCATATTAGGAATGAATTGAACATAATATTTGATGGGTGGAGCCCTCTATAGCTCCTCAATGCATCGATAGGTCTCTTGAGACAAACTAGTGTCTCGACACAAGGTCTTGACAAAATCTTCTTTGTAGTCTTGTCACACGGACTTGACTAAGTGGTTATGATAGTCTGGCATTATGCATTCCATCATTATGAAAGTGGTTATTGATATTGCATGTGATTATTTGACTAGTATAATATCCATGTGAATAAGTAAATGGCATTATTTCATTTTATTTATTCCATATTATGTAGAAGTTCAAGTTTTAAAGGCTTTTGTTTTAGTTATACATTGAATTAAATGTTTATGATTATATATGAATGATTCCACTATATTGTTATCCTTACAGGGCATTTGAGCTCACCACTTTCTATGTATTATTTTTCCCAGGATGTGAAAAAGTATTTTATGAATGACCTGTAGGGATAGTATAAGGGGATATGAGTGTGAAGACAAGATGTTGTTGTATTTTTCACTTTATGATGTAATGTAAACTTTATGAATGTATCTAGTTATTAGAAGGCTACTAAACTAATAGGTCTTTCGAGACATGAACTTTTGTGATCATGCCAATGTTTTGTAATAATGCACCGACTCTAGGTAACTAGGGTTGGGGCGTTACAATAATAATAATCAAATATTTCCTAGTAACCCTTAAAGAGGTGATGAATTTATCACTATAAAGAATAATATTGGTACTATAAGACATTTTTTGGATTAAATAAAATTAAATATAGTGATATTAAAATTAACTGATACCTCTTAACATGAATTAATAGTTTTTATAATATGTTAAAATTTGATAAATTCTTCTCAATGTATGAATTGATATTTTGGTATGACCAATATTGTGTGTGGACTAATATTATTCTTAAGGTTTATTTCCTATAGTTGGTATAGTATTTTTAAATATATTCTTATTACTTTTGGATTGAAAATTAAAATGATGTTTTTAGAGCCCTTATAAAAAGGAACATTAGTTTACTCTTAGAATAGTTTTTTTAATACCTAAATATAATCAAACCATAAATACAAGATTTATAAAACTATCGTGCATCATTTTCATAATATAACCTTTTAAAATTATAGTTTATGAGAATTAGTAAATAAATGTTTATATAAATAACCCACACTTTCCCCTAAATGGATATTATTTCTAATAAACCCAAATCTTCAACTGAAAAACATTCTTCCATTAAGACCAAAACCTCATAAAAATCACTAAATTTATAATCATTAATAAACATAATTAATCCTTATAAAATATTTATGAAAATGTGTGTGTGTGTGGTGGGGGATCTCGGTAAAGTGAATAAATTAGGGAAATTAATTAGACATTTAAAAAACATTTAAACCCCTGAAATAGTTTACCTTTTAATATAAAAACCATTGATCTTGTAAAAGACAATAAAGATTATTTTAAACATGAAATAAACATTGTTTCCCAAAAAATGAAACAATTTAATAAGAAACCAAAATGGAAATAGGACAACCATGAATGTTATATAGAACATCACATATATATCAACTATATATAAACATTATCACTCATAATAGAATAACACTTAATCAATTGATTCCAACATCCTTTTTATGGAGAATAAAAAACTTCCCAATGAAATGGATGGGTATATCTCATTTCCAATCATCATTATATTTCCTTTCTATAAATTTATACATAAATAAAATCTTCAAGATCCTTTATTTTATCACAGTATCAATAAAACACATAAAAATAACTTTTCAACCCATAAGAAAAATGAATTTTTTGTTAACCTATAAATATACATTTATTTGAAATACATAATTTTTTTAAGTAACACCTTAATAGAAAAATCCTTACATTTCTCATTACTTTTTTTTTAAAAATAAATAATTTGTAATTAAATGTGAATAAAAAATACTCTAGAAAAGCATGAAAACTAAGAAATGAATATTAATTGACAAATCAAAATAAAAGGGTGCGAGAAAGAGACTTTGTAGAAAATCATAAAAAAATATTTCACTCACATAGTCAATGTTAATAGAAAATGAGACTACGTTATCCTAAAAGTATAGAGAAAGAAAAATATAGGAGATTAAAATTAATAGGGTTTTATAAATAATGAACATACAATTTACTTGAGTCGGAATTTAGATATATACACTCTTAGTTAAAATTTGATATTAGAAGATAATACCTTATAAAGAATGTAACATATGAAATATGAATCTACCATGAATGATAATATGTGAAATAAATTTAAATAATAATAAAATTGGTTAATTTGAAATAAAATATTAAATGGCACAATTACAAAAATCTTATAAAAAAAGAGTAAATGGAGAATGGACAAAATTCATTAAAAGAAAAGTTAGTTACAAATCCTCTTCCTTCAAATCACAACATACCTCACACATCCTCTCACTACTATAATAATTAAATTATATTAATTACTTACTTAATTGTAATAATTTTTAATTTTAATTTTTTTTATTATTCTATTCATTTCGTTATTAGAATATTTCATTCAGTTACTAAATATGAATTTTTTTACATTGGTCGTTTTATGGTCATTCCATTCATAATATCCAAAACCATTACAGTATAATTACAATAGAAAAGGTCATTTTATAATGGTTACATAATTTTAAGCCTTGTAAATAAATTTTTACATTATAAATCCAATATAAAATGATTTTATAAGGTCATGAAATATATACCATTTAGAGAATCCACCTCTATAATCATTTTTAGCATAAAAATGATTAATATTGTTAAATTATAATATCAATGTTGTGTTTGATATTACTAATTACATAATAATAATAATAATAATAGTAATAAATTTTATTGAATAATAATTTTATATTCAATCCACAATTTAATTTTAACGAATTTTCATGAGAGGTGTAAAATTTTGTAAATATCATCATTTCATAGTTTTTATTTAACTATCATGGTAAGATATATATTTTGAAAGAGTTTATTAGAAGGAATACATAATGTATAATTGAGTTTTATAAAAAATTTATCTTATAATTAGGCTATTATTTTGTGTTATAATATCAAAATTATAGACATTTCTGAAAAGAGTTAGAGGAGAGTCGAAAAAATATTTGGTTTTTGAAACATACACTTATTTATTTCGTGATTGCTTTTGAAAAAGATTTTATGAGAGGTAATGGGTGCTATTTCCAAATATATTAATAAAATAAAGTATAAAAATATAATAATTGAATCCTAAAATAAGAATAGTATAATTTTTAAAATATTTTTATGGTGGAGTAATTTTAAATTAAAAAAGAATGATTGACTTTAGATGTCAAACATTCCCATTTGAATCTCCTCCATTATATTGACATTAATTCCCTTGAAGAACATAATTTTTCCAATAAGTATCTTGGTATAATATAGTGAGATAAATATTTGATATCTATATTTGAAATTTTATATTGAGTAGCCTTTTAAAAGAAAACCGAGATTTCATTCCCAATGATAATCAGTTTTTTAAGGGTCATGGATTTAATTTTAAAATGTAAAGAGCATCATAAATTAATATAAAATGTTATTATAGTCCATAAAAAATCGTAAATTAACCCAATATAATGATTTATGATTTTATATTAATTTATATATCATTTTTTACATTAAATTAGATTTTATTTTATTTTGATGGTTATTTATATAATTTTACATTAAAACTATTTAGTTAACTATGTAATTAAGATTTAAACATTTATATAATATATATAATATTATTTTCATCCTCAAAGACCATGAAAGGCTCTAGTAAAACCAAATATTATCACTTTGATTTTTTAAAACATTTATCTTTGATGTCCATACTATTGGAACAAGCATAATGTGGATGTTACCTAAAAGTTTTGGATAATCATACTATTATTTAATATTAATAGTAAATTATTAACATATATAAAACTTAATTTTCATCAATATTAGCATATAATATAATTCATAATATGATTTACTTCTATTTATATCAAGATACCATTTTAAGATAAGAATTTTCAGTTTTCATACCTTGCACATGAATTGAGTAAGCATTTAGATAATTCACATTCTGTATAATTTCAAAAATAAAAAAATTATAATTTATTAGACATTATATTTAATATCAAGGTCATTAATATCCTCTTAAATTACTAAATATAATTTTAAAGACCTAAATTTTGACATTTTCTTGTCCACATAATCATAACAAATCTATTAATAAATGGATTTAGATTTATCTTACTGTAAATATTATTATATATTTATTTAAAAATAATTTTATGAATTTTTTAATGTAATATATTATGATAAGAATTATATAGGTGTTTATAATATTTTATATATTTTTTCTTAAAAATATTAGACAAAGGAATAATGTTTTTCTTGAATTTATAATCATATTTAAAAATTTATTAAAAGGAAAATGTTTCCCTCAAGAAAATAAAAAAATTAAATTTGATTATTGACATTAAAAATAAATCCTATAGACATCTAAATACTATATATTTTAATAATAATAATAGTGTTCATAGGAATTTATACTATTAATTTAATTAAAATATATTATTATATATACATCTGATTGGCTATTTATTATCATATCTTGTTGTTTATAATTTATTTAGAAAAATAAATTTTTCATAATTTTTGTAGTTTTTAGATATAGAAATTATTGGTGGAGGGGGGGGGGTGGGGTTGGTTAATTTAAATTTTAAAAGTCAAAAAAAAAAGATTCTTCAAAATAGAGAGAGTTTTAATGCAAGAAATTGATATAATCATAGTAAAGTGTAGAGAAAATAAATATTTTGATAATGTAATTTATGGATATATAAATTGTAATCCCTTTTTAGGCACAAACATCACATTCTCTTGAAATAAACATGTCAAGATTGAAATATATAAATAGAGCAAAGGATACGAAGCGAGATCCAAGGGTTTTCACAAAAAGGATCTAAAGGGGGAGAGATAAATATCCATATAATAATGAACAATAATTTATATAGTGCTTTGGATGAAGTCTTATAAGAATGAACCCTTTTTGGATTTGGTCCCTTTAACTCCTCACATGAATGTTTTATCTCCCAATGAAAGGTGCAATTCTTGGAAGATCACAATATAATTGAATCACCATTGTTCTTTAGAATCATTCTAGTGTGATATCTTTGATTCTATGTAAGTTTAATGAGAATTGAGGCTACCTTGACCTCTATTATATCCTATGTTGGGTGTCATGGTATAATAAAATGAGACACAACATCAAATACCAAAAGTGGGATGTTTTTGACAATAATAAATCCCACCTCAAACTAGCAGTATTTGTGAAGCTATATTTCTAGTATCCTCCACCAATAAGATAATGGATATACTTATATAAAATGTAAATATACTCCTCTCACCTACAGGCTGGTCTACATCCACCGATAACTGATATACCTCCACTGGCTTGTAGGTGGGCATCAAGAGTGATGATATTTATGCTATATGCTTCTGAGTAATTGGTGCATCCCTACTGCAACAAACATGAAAGATTTCCAATAAGAATTTTATAAATATTTTCAATTTCCAAATTTCGTCCTATAGGACTAACTCAATATAAACAAAATAAATATAATAAAAACACATTGAAATAATTTAGAAAACATATAGTGTAAGTGATCATTAAAACAATTATCATTTGGGGTATAGTAATCTCCACATTTTTTACGATCCCAACTGATTGATATATAAATAAAGAGAAGTAAGAGGAAAAATGATATATTTTATTAAATTGAAATGAAACAAAGTCCGTCCCTCTGAATTTTTGAAACAATGTTATCCCACTTGATGAAAGATAATTCCAAATGCACATTATTTTATCTATTAGATTGATCACAGAATTCTCCCCTTATGATGTTATTAAAAATGAACATTTGAAGAATCATGGTTAGAGGGATATGAAAATATAGTATAATATAATTAAAAAATTGTATTTAAACAATATTTTAACTCCCCATTAAGAATATTAATACAAATTATAGTGATGAGAAATTACAGACTATCACATTTCACTAATTAAAGTCATAAAACTAAATAACTCAAAAATCTTTATAGATAAAAAATGGATCCATTCCCATGATAATAAAAATTCACAAAAAAAAACTATTTCAATAAAAAATTTGAAAATATTTTCATATAATAATGAAAATAAATCGAAAGGATTAAAAAAATATGATCAATGAATTATAAATAATAATTTCTAAATAATTAAAAAGTGATCATCCCGTAAGATAGATAATTAAAAATTGATATTAAGATGTTAAATTCAATAAAAAAATTATTTAGCATATGATTATACTTGATATCATTATTCTATAAGAGATAGTATAAAGACATATCATCATTAAAAAAAATCCCCCAAAATAAAACACATGATGCATAAAAAAAGATACTTCCTAGATTTAATTTTACATCTCAACTCCATAGATTTTATTTTTTGAAACACAGTTCATTGAGTTTTAACATATTTTTTTTATTTCTCCCATATGATTATCATTTATGTTCGATATTTAATCCCTATAATAAATATATTTTTTTCTTTTTGGTACCCTTGACGGTCTAGTAGTAATATTACAATATGAATTGGGAATGGAAACCAATTTAGATCCCCTAGAATATGGAAGTAAATATTTAGTGACCCAAACCTGCTATGTTTTTTGAGTAATACTATTTGAAATAGTGATCAATTTTGTAATTCCATATATAGTGTTTTTGAAATAATATTTATATATATTATGTACTTATTTTAGAAAATACTTCTAAAATTTATTTTCAGAAATATAATTTACAAGAGTGGTGGTTTTTGAAATCGTCACTTGCATTTAAAAAAGATCATGAGTGTGATTTTCAATTTCATTTGTGGAGGAAGAAAAATAGGATCAAATATAGGAAGAATAGAAATGAAAAAGAGATTGGGAACTAACATATTAACATAAAATGAGATATAGTGGGGGTTTTAGGATAATAGTTTTACATTTCATATGGAATGATTTACTCTTTTCTATAACTCTAGGTATAGAGTTTAATATACTTATTCACTTTCTTCTTGTATTTATACATCCCAATCAAGTGAATTTTTTTCATCATATGTATTTTATTTTTTCAAGCAAATAAAATAACATCCAAAACATCAACTTGATAATGGTTTTTGGTCATTTGATGGATTACTAATTTTCCTTCATTTTTTTATTCTTTTTGTAAAGATTTAAATCTCACATATATTAGCAATGTCACATTCATGAGTACGATCACCTTTGTAGTATTTAAAATAATGATTCATCTGAGTTAGGTTGAGATAAAAATATTCTTTAACTAGTTTCCATTTCATGGTTATTTCATATGTAATGAGACATCCAATAAACACATATACAACCATATTTTTTCCCTTTGACATCTTGGATAACTATAAAATAAGGATCCCATAAACTTGGTAAATCCCGTAATATTTTTTACAAGTGTTACTAAGGACAATTCATCATTTAGAAATATTATTCAATTAAAAATGTTAGTGAAACAGTTAAAAACTCAAGTAATAGATTCATTTGGATTCATGGAGAAATGTATGAAATCTTAATGACACATATCAAATATAGTTTTTGTTACTTTATACTTAAATTCATGTTTGATTTCATGTAATTTAATAATTTCATTATTAATTAATAAAAAATTTATTTTATTCAATTTATTTTCATCCAAAACAAAAAAGAATAAATTCATTGATTGTATCTCTATTTCAAAAGATATAGTATCCTATGGGTTCAATTTATCTTCAAATTATATTTTAGGTATATAACCATAAACAACCACTTTCTAAATAGGATACCCAATACACATAAAAAATAGACATGTGAGTATTCCAATATAAAAATGTTGAAACTTAAATTTATGGAGAATGTGTTTATGAAGTTGGTACCTTTTCAAATTATAACACTGATAAGAGGGTAAAATTCGAAAATAAAAAACATCATTGAAAAATATTTTTTTTGATATTAATTCAAGGCACCCCTTTAATAAAAAACTCTTTTCGAGGATAAGGAAAGAGTGGGTGTGCATTGCCTTTTTAAAAATTAGATACAATAAATAAATTGATGCAATAAAATAGAATTCAATATAATTTAATCAATTGATATAACCAAATTAAATTGTACGGTAAATAAAAAAATGAAATTATGTGAATTTGATAGAGAAAAGTAAATTTGGAATGTAAATGGACATGTGAAATTTCGTAATTATGTCTAGAAATAGTACCTGAAGGGACCTCTACATGTCCTCCCTATGATAAAAAATGTGTCTTTTAATATAATAAAACTATTGGTTTGAATGTTAATCAATAAACAAAAAAAACTTGTTTTAATAGATACCAAAAACCTTAAAACCCCATTATTTTAATGTAATATCGTGAACCATAATCCCTTGGTCAGATGGAGAACCAAGTGCTAAACCCCTCTTTTAAAAGAAAAACCAAGAACCATATAAGTATAGGGATAAGAGAATGGATGAATTTATTACTTTTAATCCCTTTAAAATTTATGGAATTTACTCAATCTTAATGAAATTGATCTAGATAGAAATAGAGTTGAAGATATATAATAAGTGATATTAAATAGGTTTTACAAATAGGATCTAAAGGAGGAGAGATAATAAAGCACAATATACTGAATAATAATGTTGATTGAACTCTATTTGAAGTCATTAAATAACATGAACTTCTTTATTTTTTTACATTGATCTCTGAAAATGAAAGATTTATCTCCCCATGGAAGGTGGATGTTGAAAACATTAACCTCTTGGGAGGTGATGAAATAATTGGATCAACATTGAGATTTTGGTTAATTCAGGCATTAGCACTTCGAATCGATGAAAGTGGATTTATAATTAAAGCTACATTGACCATATTTTATAGACTCCAAAATGATTCTAGGTACAATGGGTTGAGCCGAAAAAATAAATTCTTGAACATGGAATTTTATGACTATAATACAATACTCCCTTATACTATAAGTCTCAGAACCATTGGATATCGGGTATCCTCTAATCAGTAGTTGGTGGTGGTACTGGCATAAAATAAACACTATATACTCTAATCAACTAGTTGGGTCACCTTAACCAAGTAGGTGGTGGGATTACTAGAGTAATTACAGTTTTTCAGTATCCTATCAGGTATCCGGTATCACTACACTAGCAAGCCAGTGATTCCCCACTGTAAAAATCGTGAAAGAAACTCCTTAATCTTATTTGGAAGAAGTGTAAGGCTTGAATGATTTCTTGAAAAACCAAGTCAATAGAATTAAAAATTAATTCTAGAAACATGTTGAAACAATTTAGAAAAAATATTGAGTGTTTTTTGTTATTAAAAATGACCTCTTTAGGGTCCAACAAGTTTTATATGAAGATTCATATTATGGTATTCATTTTATCAAGATAGATATAAATTATTAAATGTTTCATTTTCTAAAAAAATAACTCATAATATATTAAATATAATAAAAAACATTAAATATGAAATATTACTTAAAATTACTATTCTTTTTTTAATCCAGGTCATAATTATTTTAATGAATATAGTTGTGAGAAATATCACTGTAATATTATTTAATTTACAGAAATATTAATTTATAAAATATATAATAATTAAATAATTCATTAAATATATTAAAATAATAGACAATGTTTAATAAATTATATTTGACATGTAAATAAATTATATTATATGACATAAAGTGAACATAATAATTTTAGATGTTTAATGAATATCTGATTAATCATGTTCATCTATGAAATAATCATATATACATTTTAAAAAAAATATTTAGTGATTAAATAAAAATTCATTACATGAATTTTAATAAAACATAAAACTAACATACTATTAAAAATACATGGGTTGTCACATTCCCCACTCCCTATAGATATTAAGTCCTCAAAATTTTAATTTTTTAAATGAAACATTAATTGTATAATTTTTTTTGAACTGTAATTTCTAGGTTAAAACTTTGTAGTTTATAATTTCCTATATATTATAACTGTGTTTGATCTTTGGTATATTTCAAATATATTTTTATTAACTCTTGTTTAATGTTATTAGGATTTTTATCACAAGGATTTAATTTACATTAGAAGTTTTAATTATTCCTTGCATTGACATAAAATTTTGGATTGTGAAATGTGATTTCCCTATTTTGACATTTATTATTATCTTTCTGCGGAGAGTTAAAATTAATGATTAGTATTTTATCACATTTAAGTAATAAAAAATTAATATTTTAGTTGAAATAGGTTTATATTAGGAAATAATTATCTTACATATGGGTATTTAAACTAATAACTAAATACCCAATCATATAGAAGTTTGGTTAATAGAAGTTTCAAAATATATAGAATTTAATTTTATATGATAAATCTTGATTAAATAATAAGTATACCATATCCCAATTCTATAGAATCCCTTTCATTATCAATATGATTTTAGTAATTTTGATATTTAATTACATCATTAACTCTTTCTTTATCACATTGGTTTTACAATTCCCAAATTTTAGGAAGTTGAGATAAATATCTATTAGCGGTGAATTAAGAAATAATTTCATCTCTTCTCCATTACAACCAACTATTATGATTTTAGAGAATCATTATATCAATATAATTAGTTCAAAATATGGGTGTATTTTATATGATCAGAAGTTAGTAGGTTATATAGATACTTCAACCAACAAAATATATTTTCTAGATGAAATTCCAATATGTTGTCATAAGTTGGATCACATTAAGAGGCCTTTTATATGTTATATTGAGATATATTGTGTGTACTAGAGATAACCTATAATGTTTCTAACTACTATTGGAGATCAGTGATCAATATTTTATTTAATATAGTGGTATGAAAATATTAGATTTTGCTACAACTGGATGAATTGATAGAACCCACATTATATATGGGGTTATACTACCTCCTAACTTCTCTATGATTTGTAGTGTTATTAATTTTTCTATATTTCCCACATGTGTAAAAATTATCCCAATGTAAACCTTATAAATATGAACATATAAAACTATTTTTTGGTTTACCCATATGTAAATGATGAAGATTTGAACCAAGTAAATTACTCTTATTCTTTAATTTCTTGTTTATATTATTTTCCTTATATTTGTCTGTAAAATTTGCTTATGGTGAATTTTTTTCTTCAATGATTAATATGTTCTTTATTTTATAATTTTGGTGGAGTGGTGTTCCACTGCATGTGATTTCTATGATAGATAAACTTTCAGTGGATTTATAAACCTGATTTGGTGCTATATCATCACGTGAAATAAAAATTTGTGCTAGTATAATCCCAACGAGTAGTATCAAATCATGGACATTGAAAATGGAATAAACTCGTCATACTATAATATAAAAAATTTAATTTTATGCATCGATTTCACTTAGAGTTAGTGGGAGTTAGTGAATCAATATAAAGGTATTATAAGATCGGTAGATTGAGAATTATAAGTTGGATGAAAATGACTACATATTAGAAATGATATAGATAGAATTTTGTATTATCTAAAATGACATGGATATTTAATTAAGTGGAATCAATCTAGAGAAAACAGAGAAAGGTAAATTTTAATGAAAAGAATGTATGTCACTTAGAACATTGGGAATTGTTTTTGAAAAAATGTTTCATTCAATATTCGAGTGAAGAAGAAAATGTAGAACTGATGGATTTCGTGAGTTTAATGTATAAAAAAATAAAATCTCTAAACATGGTGTCTATGATGTATATGTTTCTTGTAAATATATTTTTATAAGGAATACTAGTTGCAGACCATATTAATGACCATAACCTATTATGAAGATAGATTGAGTCAATGAAATTCACATTTACTAATGATTTATGCTCTGTTCTTATTTTTTCCTTTCTAATAGATATTTGGTATAAGATGTTCACTAATATTAGTATTTATTCTAGAAAATGAAAATTAATCTTTGATGATGTATTAAATTTTATCATGAATTAAGAAGTGAGGTGTATAGAATTCTTGAAACCAACTAAAATACATTGAATATAGAAGGTATATGATGGTCACCGAACTAAAATATGAGTATGAATAATGATTAAAAATTGATATATTAGAGTAGTGGTAAGTCTACTGTAACCTTAACTAATTTCTAAAATTGTATTAGTAGGTTGAATCTTAAGAAAAATTACAAATATAATGTTGTGTTCTATTAAGATCAACTTTTCTAACTTCTAACTCGTTAAATTCAATAGAATATAGTAGAAATTTTCTACATTTGTTCATGATCTAGTGTAAACATGGTTAGTTGATTCTATAAAAATCTTCAATTCCACATTAGGGAGTGGTTTCTTAGGGAATTATGTATCAAAAATATACAACAAGGTACTTTTTTGGATGATTAAGATCTTCATGTTATTGGTAAGGGTTATTTGAATATTCATATGTTTAATGGATTAATTATGTTGTTAATTAAGTTTAACATATCCTTATAATATTGAGAAATACTATATCAATTTGATATTTTGATGAGGAAAGATATCATACAACAATAAAAAAATGGCCTACAGAAATTCACCCAAGTATCAGTGGTTTTGGAAATGGGAGTTGAGGAAGGAAAATATTAGTTAACTAGAATATTATATTAATGTTAAATCATTATAGATGAAACTACAAGAAGTATAATGTAATGGAATAAAAAACATAGTCATCTTAGTGGAATAAAATTCAATGTTTTAGTAGAAAATCACATACTAAATCTTACTCATATCGATGTTGGAACTTTTGAGAGTTGTATACATGGAAAAAAGACCTTTTTTTAATATGAATGAATGGATCCGTAACATCTTGAACATTGATCTTGTTAATTTTTATGTAGAGGAACTGAAACCAATATAGTCTAATAGAAGATCCTTATAATTTACACATTTCTTCTTGTCAATTTAAGAAAAGTATTTATATATTTACTAAAGAAAAAGTATGAAGTTTTAAACATTTTTATCAAATTTAAATACTATGTGGAAAGAAATACCAGATGAAGGCCTAATTTCTATTGGTTATATAATGTTTGTGAATATTGTGGATGATTCTTCTAGTAGTATTTCAATAAATTGGGAATGAGACATGAAAAAATTATTCTTTGTAAAGTTGAAAAAATATTGTTTTTTAAATGAGGGTCTAATTGATAACTATCAAATTGAAAATAATTAGGTTGTATTATGGTGTTCCTAAAGATAACAAAGACAATCCCACTAAGTTCTTCTTATCTATTGATAAGAAATGAGTGTCACCCCAATCACACCACTAATAGGCTAGGGGATAGTAACACTCACCAAGTTGTAATATCACTCATCTTAGTACATACCAAAATAATATAGGATACAATATTACTAGAATAATTATGGAATTAAAAAATCTAATAACCCCCAAAAGAGTTTGAAAAAAATGGAAAGTTAAACATATAGGGAAAAACAGATCTTAGGTGAAACCTAACAATTATAAAGAAAACATTCTAAAAATTAAACCTCTAGATTCTGACCATGACCAAGATAATAGTTCCTCCAATCACTAGTATGCACCACCTATACATAATCCTCAAATAAAAACATTGAATATTCATTCATATACACAATACATGGTACATGTAATAAAATAACATCCATGGGTGAGTATATATATACCCACGAAGATTACACAAAATCACTAATGATATAAATAATCAAAAATATATAGTCAAATTTAAAACATAATAATATGTTTAAAGAAGTAATAACAAAAATATGATTATAGGAGGCACTCAAGACATAAATTTATATCTCAATTTTCATAGCAAGTCAAAATAATTTAAAGCCTTCCAAAATTTCCATCATGCAAACTATAAATATGTATAACCTATCCAGGACTATAATAGAGGATCCCATGCCCATGAAGATGAGTTGAAATACCAACTACCTTTTTGTAATAAAGGATTATAGACCAATGTAAATGAGTGTAAATACATCATCCCATGTAAATAAAGAATATGAAAATTTTATATTAATTAATATTTTTGAATTAAATATTAATTTTATTTTAATTTGGATTATATGTTTGATGGAATACCCAACACACAACAATGGGTTTCTTCGAAATATTATGTTTTACACAATGCTGAGTCATACTATAAAAAATAATAATACAATATTATTATTTTAAATGGAAGTTAACGCCAAGCCGTTGTATTAGTGGTAATGAACAGAACTAACCACAATATGATTAAACATGTTTGTTAAATGTTCTTACATTTATCCAATATAATTTAGAGGCTTAAAATGAGAATGAATCTAAATTTAAACATAAATACTATGATATTTTTAAAAGGTAATTTTACCAACTTTTGATGGAAAACCCTTTTTAAATACAGTTTTTTCACTTTTATATGTTACTTTTGAAATAATAAACTTCTAATTTCGAAGCGGGACAACAAAAATTACTTTGGGTAATTTTTTGGTATTTTTCTGTTAAATTTCATTTTTTAATGAATAATGAAAAATACTGCATTTTAAGTCAACATTTCTTTTCATTTAATTTATTTATATGATTATATTTTCCTTTTAATGGGTTTTAAAGTGTTTTTAGATTATATTGTTATCATTTAATCCAATTTTGTTCATTGAAAGTGATTTCACTTTGAAATTGGACATAAAGACATGTCCATATTTTAGTAGTTTTTATTTCCTAAAAACACACTTTTTGGTTTGAAATTTTGAATAAATTTTAAATTAATTATTGAAACATATATCTTTTCAATTTATAAAAATGGATTCCATATTTGAAATCAGTAGTTCCAAATTGTGTAAATATGTACCTTTTATTTTTAGACACTATTAATAGTGACTTTAGTAAATACTTTATTTACCATGGTTAAAGGGTAATTTTGGTAAATATAGGTAAAAAAATAATATTATAATAATATTAAATTACCCTAACACATGTAATAAACCTGTTGGATAGATATTTCTGACCATGGTCAAACTTGGGTCGATTTTAGGACCCCTTGGAGCCACTTGTGTGTGAATGTGACATTTTATTACTTTTAATTTCATGTTAAGGAAAATATAACCTAAACATATATCTCTTAATAAAGTTTTTTTATATAAGGTTATATAAGTGATACATTAAACTATATATATTAATTATAAAGATAAAAGTATTTCCAACATCATGGTATTTTATTTATAATTTTTAGATATTAAATAAATAAATTTTTTTATGACACAATTGTGATGTGGTGATTACCTTATTAATGAATGATTTAAATAAATGGATAATAAATATTAAAATAAATTTATTTTGAAACTTTTTATGTCATCCAAGATTTTTATGGATAATTATTACTTGAAATATTTTAATTAATG
The DNA here is from genome assembly GCA_963277665.1 of Viscum album. Classification (NCBI taxonomy): domain Eukaryota; kingdom Viridiplantae; phylum Streptophyta; class Magnoliopsida; order Santalales; family Viscaceae; genus Viscum; species Viscum album. The sequence continues at coordinate 1,859,070,587 of OY728133.1, read as the reverse complement.
AAGTTTTTCATAATAAATCAAGTTGTTATGGATTTTTGAAAAGTCATGATATAAGTAATATACAAATTGACATAAATGAGTTTTTAAATAAATTAATATTTTATTAAATAATATAATAGTCTTAAAAATATAAAATTTTCCCAATGGAAGTATATGATGTTAAAAATTACATAATTGATCCATTTTTGGGACACATATAATTTTGTTGTAACTATGGTAACCATATATTATGAAAATACCAGATGACATGGTAAGAGTTAAATAAGTTTACTAAGTGTTAAAGATAAAAGATAAGATTAATTATGAAAAGAAACCTTGTCTAGAACCTATTGGATTATAGGATTTAGGCCCATCCTCGTGAGAAATTCTAAATATATCACTTTTTTGTTATTATAATTGTAAAATCATTGATAATAAAATAATATTTTCAAACTTTCCTAAAGTTCCCCTCCTCCCCCTTACAAAAGGACACCACCTCTAACCCATTACTCACACCTCTCAAGCACAATGTCTCATCCAACCACTGAGAAAATAAGCTCCCAAAATCCCTATATTAATATTATAATCCTTAACTTAGGAATAAAGAAATTCTAGAAAACCCTTTATCTCAAATCAAAAGAAGTTACCTGATTTGAGGTAATGTCTTCTCTGAAGTTCCTTTCCTTTATTTTATATTCTACACTCCCTATGTTATTCCAATTCATTGATTAAATAAAAACACCAGTATCCTCAATATACTAGGTTTTTTATGATATTTATTCTAACTACACTTACACACATCTCCCTCTAATGGGTATAGAACATACTGTTTCTATGAACGACGAACTACTACCTCCCAAAATGATGATTTTTCAATCTCCTCCTACCACATCTTATGGTGGCCATTATGATGAAAATGTAATTATATATGATATATATTATATTTATTTTATCTATATTATTATGTAATTATCATTTAGAAGGTAACTTTATGATTTTAATGTTGTATAAATATGATAATTTCATTTGAGGAAGTGTGGACTACCACCCCCTCAAAGTGATATGAGTCGTTGATGCTATAGATGAAATGTATAAATGATATAATTAACTAACTTATGTAACATATGTAACATATATATTATACAGTAATTATAATATACCTATGTATAATTTATTTTTATTTTTTTAAAATATGAAAAAGTAATGAATGTAACGTTCTTGCGTACGTACAACTTACCGTCTCCATTACCGTTGAATTTAATTTATTATATCCAAATGATATGGACACTTATAAATACATATATACTATATATATATGAGATATATGATATCTAAATCATTAATATCATTCTGGAGATAATGAAATTTTGACCACATAAGCAATTTATATTTATTACAAGTTCATTTTTTACTCAAGTTCTAAACATCGACAACATGTCCGATATGAACTCAAATAATTAACTAATTGTAATAGAAGGGTAATAAGTGATATTAAAGAAATAGAGAAACTGAAAAATTTTCTGAGGAAATAATAAATTAACTTATCTTTATTATTTAATAAATTAATAAATAAATAAGCCAAGTCAAACATGAGGTAAGAGAATTTGTCTCAATCTTCTTTCTTGGAGGAATATTTTAATTTATACATGACATTATTTTATATGGTTTATATACTCCATTGAATTTTAATTTCATTTGGAAGGAATCATTTTCTACATATCACTTTACTAATTGAAAAAGTGAATATTTTTTAACGTATGGGGTGACAATGACCTTTCCACCGTCGCAAGAATTATTTGATATTTGGTTTTCTTAAAAAGGCGTGATGTTTTTAAATGGAAAATAAATAACATATACCATTTTTACATATTTTTGGGTTTAAATTTTTTATGAAAGTGGATTTACTATTTCAATATATTGAAATTATCATTTGTGGTTGAAAATGTAATTTTTATGATTGAAATGTTGATATTTTCAATCTTGTATGTGTGATGATTTTATAATGGTACATGGACATTTGATGGGTGGTTACATGATAATCCAAATGACTGGTGGTTATGTGATTAACCAAGTACATGTGGTTATGTTATAATATCCAATCCATTAGTTGTAGACGCCATCTATATGGGTATTCCATTTGTAAGAATGATTTGTGGATGTCGATTGTATGGTTATTCTATTTAAGTATGATTATGTCCCAAGTTTACCTTTTATATGTTATGTGTTCTTTATATAGGTTTTATGGTAATCGTTTGGTTACAAAAGAGCTAGAAATAAGATTTTATACATTGAATAGTATTAACTACTTCATAAAGGTTAATGTATTACTTATGATAAAGTGTTCTTGGTTTACTTGTTGTTTTGAAAAGCTAACAATTTTCCTTCTTTGTGTATCCATCATGGAGCTTCTTATGCACATACCATGTTTTTGAGTTGTTTTTTCATGGGACTTAATGTGGAATAAGGTCAAGTATGGGATCAAGGAAAAGTCATGATGTTTAAAAAATCAAACTAAACATGTTTATTTTTTAATAAGTTTTTTTATTTTATGAGAAAATAGATACTGAGTAGATGTTTCTACATGTAATATTCATGTTGTTATGTATATGTTATGACTAATTCTCTAAATATCAAAACATGAAAAGATCCTCAATCTTAACTATTAAAAAAATTCAAATTTATTTAATGTTTAAGGTGAGGGATTATAATAAATACCTACCCCTTTGGTTGTTCTTACGCCCATGAAAGATATTCTCATAACTAAAAATATTGAATACATTGATATGGGATATCAGGTCGATTCATGTGAGAAGAAATACCAACCCTATCTGATCTATGGGTAGATGGTCTCGTGCCCTAGGATAGTGATCAGAAAATAGGGGTAACTAATGACCCTAGCCTATGAATGATGATTGGAAACTATGTCTCAAAAATTATCTATGTTATTAAGTATGGATAAAATTAACCAAAAGTTGCACGATACATTCGTAGCATCTACCATGCCTCCACAGTCAATCGCACATGCATCATTAGTATTCCCATATATGTATTCAAAACTGATTCCCCCATCTTATTACGGAATTAATTATATATAAAAATAAATATATAAGGGTTTTATTTGATGTTAGTAAAATTTAACTATTGTGATATATGGGGTTTGTAGCATTTCCCACCAAGTTGACCTCCCATTATTCTACTTCCAATCAACATGGAATGAAAAATCCTAACTACATGGAATGTGAAAGAGTACGAGGAATGTAGAATGTATGGATTTCTCAAATGTGTAATTTATATAAACACCATGGAATGTATCTAGAATCCCATGTATTGTGTGCCATCCATAGTTCATGTGATATTCAACTCCAACTGGAAACCCTATGGATGTATCCATGAGGCGCATAACGTGTAATCTTTCAAACTACATGCTGCTAAATTGGGTTTTCTCAAGAAATTATCACCTCTATCACCTTTAAAAAATTTCTCAGATATTCATTTGGTTATATAACAAATCTTTCACAAATAATTAGTAAAAATCATCTTCCAAGTGGCCTCCATAATCAAAAATATATTTCTAGGATTTAATTGTTTGAATCACCTTCCATAGAATAAACATAATTGCCTCGCATGAATTTTCCAATGTCAAAATTATTATATATTATATAATCCCATCATGCTACCCAACATTTCCTAAATGGTTTCATCAATGAAACATTCTCATAAACTGATCATAAAAATTATATCAACATTAATTAATCAAACTTATAATAACATTTCCTACATTTAATATCAATTCATGAAAATGGTCGAACAACTATCCAAATGATTGTCGACCATGGATGCAAATAGAATAGAGGGAGAAATCCATAAACCAAAAAATTTGAGTAATAAAATATGGAACATCATATACTGGCCATAAATAATGGATGGTAATTGAAACATCGACGGGTAATTTTCTGATATTGATCACAATAAATTTATAAACATAAATTATTGGAAAAATTAAATTAACCATGTCACGCTGAAGAATGCCCTAAAATCAATTTTATATGAAAGAATCGATGATCATAATAATTTATAAAATATGAAAATATATAAAAAAAATATCCCTACCTTGGAATTAAATCTATCTTGGATGAATACAAATATTGTTTCATTTTCATCGATGATGGGGTGATCTCTAACACATTCATGATCAATCCTCAATCCCTAATACTCTAAATAATGGGTTATACCCTCAAGACTCTGTTGTTGTCAAGTAACGAACTCTGGAGGAATCACAACTTATGGATAAAATATATAAATTCTACTGTTTAGCAATTAAATATAAAATTATTTAATTAGTAATTCCCCTCTTTAACACATTTATTGCTAGGAACCATAATAAATCCTCATGAAAACCAAATTCATGTCACATGTAGAGTAATAATCATATTTTATATGAAATATGTGCCTTAGTTTCTTTATAAAATAATCTATTTTGGAATAAATAAATTAATTCTCATATAAAACATATTAATGAGTAAATATATTTAATATTATATATATATGGATATTGGTACTATAAGACACTTGAAACATAACACCTACAATATGACCATATCTAAAAAGAATATATAAATATTGAAATGGTCGAATATAAAAAATGTGCTATTATAAAATTAATTTTGGAAGAGGCACTAATCTGTGATTTATATTATGTTAATAGAATTCCATTGGCACTAGTGGGGTAGGAAATTCTTGGGAATTTGAGAATTGATAAAACCCTGGAAATATTCATCCAAAATTTCTTGGAAGCCTAGAATATATTCACAAAGAGTCTAAAGAGAGGGAAATAATAAGTTCTAAGTCTCAAATTTTTTCTTTGTAATCTATATACATGAGAAATATGTATATAAAGTGTGGAATGATAAAAATATAAAGATATTCACTGCTAAAAAATTTCACCATAATTACATTGTCTTATAAAATTATGGGAATCTGATAGAGGTGGATTTTGATATCAATGATTTTAATAGAATGTTTAATGTTGATCTAGATGAGAACACTAGGATTATGTTAATTTTGGTGTGTTTTGATGTTGGTTTTAACAGTATAAATTTATTCTATTGGAAGATATATTAAAAATCCTCAGATTTGCAGATGAATAGATCTAGTAACTATAATGTACAACATGAAATGGTTGGGAACCATAATTTTTTGCATCAAATGTCATATGATAAATTCTGAAGGTCATCAATTATCATATGACTAGTTCAATGATATGGTCATGACATGCATTACATTTCTCCAACTGATATGGGTAAAATTTTGAGCATGGAAGATGTGACTTCACTCAAATATTTTCATAAGTGGAATTTATTTATAGAGGTATAAATGAGTTTATTATATTTTAACGAGACTGGGGAGATTATTAAATTGTAATGTGGAAAGAAAGTTCAAGAGAATAAAGTGGTTTTTTGATTTAAGGAGAAAGTTGATAGATGTAAAAGAAAAAAATAATGGATACTTATGAAAGTGTTTAAGCAGAAGTAATGAGTATATTTCTATAAATTGTTTTCCTTGGTATTAAAAGAAACATCTATCTAGAATTTCTTTATCTTGGTTGCTATATAATATTTTTCTTTAAAATAAATGTATGTAAAGGGAATGTTTTATCATTTTTATTTGACGATAGAAAATTAAATGAATCAACTAACATGGTTTGAGGTTAATTAAAAGATGGATTTAGTGTGTAATCTTACGAATAGTCTCTATAACATGAAATAAGAACTACATCAACAAAAATATAAATTCGTTGCTTTTATTGGTGAAAATGGTTTCAAATGAAGAAAATCATATCGCTATTTATACAAGTACATGTTTGAGGATGAATGATTTATCATTTCCTTCATGTATGTAGATGATGTTATTTTTTCGAGTCCACGAATTAAATGGATCTTGGAACTGATGTGGGAGTTGTCTATAACTTCTTAAATGAAGGGACTCATTGTAGAACATATGAGTTATTGTTATATGAATAAAATGAATATAAGATTTATGAGTCCATTACTATTATAAATTTATTAAATTAAAAATATAATTGAGTGTAATTCAGTAAATGGATGTAAATTTTTAGGCCCTCTACATGGGAGCATTAATATGTGATAGGGGAATAATTATATATATATGATGAAAATCGATGTACGGTACATGTTCATTTTTTATCATTATTTGAAATAAAAATGTATGAATTATTTTTCAATATACCTACCATTGTGTTTGTAGTGGGACTATTCTACTTATATATTCTAAATCTAGGAGAGAAAAACTAAAAGTTCATGAAGTGATTAATTATATATCTTAAATATATAGAAGATACTACCATATATTTCATGTTTTCTAAACCTTTAAAATGGTATATTTATGTGACTTTTCTAAGATAATTTTCATATTCTAAAGTTTAAAATAAGATTTATATTTACATTTGGTGGAACATAAATAAAGTATATTTTTATGATGAAGTTAGTAGTTGAAATCTCGACAATAGAGACTGAATATGTGATTATAATGGAATCAAAGAAGGAAATGGTTTGTTTAAGGAAACTTCTTTAATAATTAAAAAATGATAGGATTGTGGGTTACTATGCTATAATAGTTAGAGTGAAATTAACATGGGGAAAATCATATGTTTTATTCTAAAACTAATCTAATTGACCTAAAATTGAATTAAATTCAAATGATTATTGAGGATAGTGATTTAAGGATATGGAATATTATAAAGAAGTAAAATATAGTTGATATGTGAAATAATGTTCTAATATAACAATATATGATTCAATGTTGTGCCTTGGAGGTAATGGGGTGTCAAGATAGTGGTGGAGAACACTACATGTATGTGGAAGATAGATTTATGCCTCATTCGATCTAAGTGATTATAGTTTCCCGGTTATCCTTGAAGTAGTATTAAAGAAAAATATTCTTATGTTATTTACCCTCTTCATGTGACCAAAAATTTCTCACCAGAAAGAAAAAAATTTAATTGATTTTAATTTACAAGGGATTATAGATACCTCAACTAATGGATCTTTTTTCTAGAGGAAGTTCTAATGAGTTCAACAGAAATTGTATTATACATAGAGGTTGGATATTGATGAGACTGTGATGTGATATGTCTACTTTAAGTATCCAATAATATTTTGAATTTAAATTTGTGGATAATTTTTAGTGTTGTTAATGGATGGTATCCCAAAAATATGGGAATTCTGTGAAACTAGATGATTTAATGGAACCCACTTTATATATGAGGTTGGACCACCTAAAAATATTTACAATTTTTTATAACATTATTAGAAGATTTTAATTATCCACATGAATGAAAATTGAATCAATGCAATATATGTTTCTATAAATAATTAAAATTATCTAAGTGTTCTTTAAAAATGTTTGATGAAAATTCAAATCATGAAAAAACTCAATAGTTAGTTAATTTGTTCCATTAATTGCATGTTTTATGCTTATTTTTACCTTTTTAAGAATAATTTTGGAATATAGATTTATATTTCTTTCAAGTATCCTATGATGTAAAACCATTAGTCTGGGAGGTGTGGCAAACCACTGCACCAGTATTTTTCCCTGAATAAACATTGGCTGGATTTATTATCATAATTTGGAAGTATAACAATGAGTGAATGCTGAATTTTTACTATCTTGATCCTAACACATTACTCATCATACTTATTTAGTAATCATGTATATGCACACCATATTTTTAAAACATGAACCACTTTATTGTCTATTTTGGGAAATTTCTAATATGATTCTTCCCACATTTTATTCATATAAAAAATGGAACCATCGTTACTCTTTAAGACTTCTTAATCAAATTTATAAGAAACCCCATTACTTGACACCTTATATAGAAGAGTAAAGATAATAATAAAATTTTTCACACAATTTTCCATCATATTTGGTTGTTAATTTTGTCTATTTTATTTTATGGTCACTAGCATAATTATAATACAAGTTATTTCCTTAAAACCAAATTGGATAGAGGTGTAAAAATATTTTATAACTCAATAAGAATAACCCCTTATGGGGAAAATTAATCTTATTATATTATAACACTCAATTAAAACATTACATGATCATAAGACACATTTACTTCAACCTATTATTATTTTTAAAAAAACCTATTTATCCTTGGTTTTTGCTTCTTATTTATCATAACCTATTACAAAAAAATTGAAATATAGAAATTCCCTTTTGAAAATTATAGACCAAAAAATTATGAAAACCAAGATAACATGTTCCCTCAATAAAAAAAGTATCCTTTATCCTAAAAATTATATATCCTGGAGTATCACAAATAATATTACTTATGATTTTCTAAACAAAATATATATTATTATTTTCCCAAAATAACCTGAATCTCTATGATATAAAACAAATATAATATTTTTTATGCTTCTAAAAATTATCTCAATATCTATCCCAAAAATAATTTCAAGAACTTTGACATAAATTTACGTACCATACATTAATTTTCTATATATATCTTAATTAGGAAATTATTAGAGGAACAAAATAACACCTCCAAATATTAAATAAATCACACTATCACTAAATTAATTTTTAATACCCAAGGATATATATATTATTCAATTTATATTCCTAAAAAAAATAACACTTTATCTAAATAACCATAATAACCTCAAAATTAAATCAAACACAAAACCCAATTGTTATCTATAGCCCAATATTCAATTATTTAAAAATACCAATAATTATATATCCAAAAATATAATTAAGAACATTAAAATGAAATAAAAAAATACCTTAAAAGGTATTTATTAAATTATAAGCATAATTATCTAAAAATTTATCAATCCATTATGGTATCAATAACCCCTATATTTCATTTAAACAATGAAATTATGACCAATATGTTTATCTAAAAATAACATTATTACTCGCTATGAAAAAGAGGATAAAACCATCCTAATATAAAATGTTTTATATCAAATATTGAATCACGTCCATACCCAACTCATTATGTCTTAGAGTTTATGTGTATTGGAAAAAATAATCTTATATAACAACGCCATACATTCCACAAAACAGAAATTATTTCATTGAACCAATAACTTTAAATAATACACTTCCTAAATTCAGGTCCAAAACCTCATAATCAAACCATTGTATTCATAATCAATATTACTCATCCAATAGCCCTGTAAAATAACTTTAATACATAGTGTGATTATATAAAGCATTATATGGGATTTAAGAGATTGGAAATCCATAAAAATCATTAACATTATTCTAAAAAAATCCAATTCTCTATCAAAAAATTAAGGATAATTCATAAACAGCAATAAAATAAATATAACAATCATGAAATTCTCATATAACATCTTATTTATATCACCTATAATCACTTATAATCACTCATCATATAATATTATATAATAAATTAATTCCAAAATAATTTCTCGATAAAATATAATATTATGCAAAGGATTAGAGGGATATATCATATTCTCACCCATCATCACATATAATTTCCAAGAGAAATAACATTAATAAACCTCATACGATATTTCATTTAATTACAAACTAAAAAATAATAATAATAAAGTTCTTTTAAAACCATAATAACAATAATTTTTAATTAACCTATAAAAATTATATGATTTTAAAAAGGGGACAACCAATTATATAATGAAGGAAAAATGAAATAGAAATAGGGAATATTGATATTGATCAATTCAAAGATGACCAAGAAATTTATTATTAAAAAATTTGAGATAGATAGTTTATGTAATGAATTATAACCATTTAAAGTAAATGTTTAAAATAAATACCCATTGATTTTAAATAACTTTTATTTCAAGGGAATTTTTTTTTAAAAAAAGAATAATAACTACTTTAGAAAATATAACAACATTGATTGGATGATTTGTAGAGAAAACCTAAGAAAGTAAAAATGAGAAGTTACATTATATAAATAATAAATAAAATATTTTTTATACAATCAATGTCAATAGAAAGTGACATTATATAAACACTGAATTATATAATAGGATAATATATGAAATATTTAGATGGAGAAAAACAAAAGTAAATTTTATTTAAATATAAATAGAATAAAATTTATATGAAATGAAATTTAGATGTAAATCATCATGATTATTAAGTGATGGTGGATATTAAACCCTTAAAAGGATAGTAACATTTGAAGTAAGAATCTATTAAGGAACCTACTATGTGGAAGAAATTAAAATCCCCAGAACACCAGTGGATGTAAAATATAATTTAATTATAGTGTACAATTAAAAATCATTTATATTAATGTTTCTATATATTAAAGGATAAAACATAGTGAATGGAAATTATGTTAAGAATTCCATTACCTCAAGTACTGAATTGCATCACATGTACTCTGATATACTAAATTATAATATTATATTAATTAACAAATTGATTCTGAAAAATTTTCAAGTTAATTTCCTTATTATTAATCCATCTAATTCTTTTATTATCATTTTCATTTAATTACTATATTAGTATTGTTCATGTTGTTCGTTTTGAAGTTATTTGGTTCAGAATCTCCAAATTTATTAGGGTTTAATTGAAATAATAAAAAGTAATTTCCCTATAGTTACATAATACCTTGAATTTTAAGGTATTTTTCATGTCATTATTGATGAAAATGATTTATGCAGGTCATGAATTGACTTCCATTCATATAATCATACTCCGCAAGCCTATTTTTTATAGTTAAAAATTATTATAATTGTTTACTATTAATTTCCTTATTATGATAGATAATTTTCAATTATATAATAATAACCAAAAAATTTATTGAATATTATTTTTATATTCAGTCACTTTTTTTATGAATATTCATAAATGACGTAAGTAAATGAAGGTAGAATAAAACTGCCACGGTAAGATATTTTTTAGAATAGTTGAAAAGATGGAAAATGTTATAAATAATTTTTTCATAATAACATTAGATTATAATTAGAGTAATATTTTTTGGTCACATTTAATGATTTATTATTTTATTTAAAATATTAAAAGTAATAATGAATTTAAAAGAGACATTTTTGGATAAATATATATTTTGATGGATTAAGGGCTTGTAAATAGAGTTTCATGATATGTAATGGGTGATATATCATCACTAATGAATCAAATGGGTGTAAATAAAATAATTATGGAATCTTGGTGGAATATAGGATATGTTTTGAAATATTTTTATGAATAATGTGTTTTGAATAATAAAAAAATCTAGTTCTTATTTCTTAATACTCTCTGAATCACATCCTTTAGATTGTGTTTGTATCCTTTAAAGAAACTTTTTTGATTGAAAAAATACTTATTGTCATGTAATGTGATGTTTAAATACTGATTTTTGAAGAATATAGTGATAAAATAAAACATTATATGCTTTTTCTAATGGTTGTATTGAGTCCCCTTTTATATGATTTGTTCTGACCTTTTTTAATCATTATTTCTCAATAGATTTAAATCTGTCCTACTAATTTTATATATAATCACCCATTAATGGGACTCATGATAACTTATTTTAGGTTGATGTGGATGATTCATAGGTTTAAAGACGTTCTAAGTTGAAAGGGAGCGGATGTGTCTTATTTCGAATAGAAGCCTAGTAGATATTCGTAAAATATTATGAATCATAGTGGTTTATGATGATATCAAATATCGTTGTTGATAGAGGGTGGTCCGGGAGAACATGTAGAAAAGAGGATCTTCTTAGTACATCAGGATTATAAGTTTTTTCTTGTGTATTGTTTCTGATGTACTAACTTATAGGGATGTATTTGTATTCATTAACACATAAATTCATTGTATAATGTTCAGTTGATAATATAAGTCTTGGTGGCATATTGTATCATCATGTGTATTGGAGATATTTGATTATTTCATGATGTTATAGCTTAGGAATCCCATATTGAGTGATATTGAAACTCAATGCTATTAATTATCCCTTTCCATATTGAAGGCATACTTTTAGTGGGCCCCTCTTACTGCTAGTTTGAGAAATGAACTAGTGGGTTAGATCATGTCAATGTTTTATCAGAGTAGGGTTTAACTAGAGACTTTATTTGGATTTAGTTGACATGTGTGGTCTATTTTTTGAAATTAGGTAATCAATTTTAATGATGTTGTGAGTTTTATTATCATACTTGGGAGACATATGTAGGTGTATCATTGGACATATCTTTTTTTTAGAAAATTTATAGGTTGATAGTCGAATCATAGATCTTAGATATTAGTGTGGGAAATAACTAAAAATTATATATGAATCATATATTGACCAGTTAGGATTATCAATGACCCCCCATGTTATATAATCAATATATTCATAATCCTTTTCATTTCACCTTATGAAATAATGGGTGTTACTCACTTCTAACCAACTTGTGTGTAGTGTAAATTTTGTTAGAAGACCTTGCATGTAGTTGGAAATATTACTATAAGTTCCCAGTTGGGATTATTGTATCACTAAGAGGGGAAGGGGTGAATTAGTGATACCATTTTCATTTATGTTTCATTATTATGAAACAACATTTTCATCCTATTAAATATTTTTTCCCTACTAAAAACAATTCAAACTTGCATCCATAAGAAGAAAATAATTTTCAAGGTTGTCTATGTAATAATAATATCTACATTATTATCATGGTTTGGAAATAATCAATTCCACACAATACACTATAAAACAAATCCTTTTGTGTCGAATAGAATGAGTAGGATATTCTGTTTTAATCATGTATCACTATGTAAACAATTGAATAAGTTGTGTATTCCTTATGTAGAAAATTATTTAATACAATGTTTTTATAACAATCATGTTATGTAGATTCTTTATCAACATTCAAAAAAATCAAAAACAATCTTCACTTTCTTTCCCAAAAGCTGGTATGAACGTTTTTGGTCGTTTTTATAAAATTCGGTCTGTTTTCCTAGTCCTATTCATCTAGAACAATTTCTCAATATGGGAAATATACAACTTTATCAGAATACAGTTAATACAATTATGAACACCTTCTTCTTCAATCTAGAATTCCTAATAAAATTTTCCTTGTCTGATTCTCCTAGTATGATTTCTCTGTCCAATTCAAAGACCATCTGAATATGATGACTATATGAATATAATGATCAACTAAATAAATTATTATATTTACTCATATCTGTATCTTCTATCTATCAATAATACTTTAAGAAATAAAATCTTTAAAACTTCTTCTCTCAAGAAAATTATTTAGTGATCGGCCTTCTCCCTACCTTTAATGAACAATACATCTATTATAAAGTAGAAAGTATATTACATTTTATACTGACCCTAAATGTGTTTTGGATGGTATTCTGAAAAATTTTCCAACTCAACTAATTTTCTGAATTTTCATGTTCCCTTTAATTTCATATACATCTCGAATTCGTTAACACTTCTCAACTCTTCTCATTTATTCTAAAAACTTCTTGAATCTTTTGACATCTTCAGATATTCTTCGTACTTTATTTACAAAAATCTATCCAATTTTGATTCTATACTTCTATTTTCATTATTATTTACTTCATTATGATGAAGAAAAATATAAAACAATATATTCTTCTTCTTCTTCCATTATCTTGAGTAATTTTAATGAAAAAAAACGTAATTCAGCCTATTGTAAATGGTTGAATACATTATTGATGAACTCTAACATTTTTTCCTATTGGCCCCCACATCTTTAACTTCTTTTCTTTATCATTGGTCAGAAAAACTCCCAATTAAAACAAATATTTCTTGGTAGATTATGAGATATTGTCAAGTTTTATGGACTGGTATAAACAGATCCTTTATGTTGTGAATGAGATTCTCATCAAATTCCTTCTCCATGGATTCAAATAATTTGGATTTTATTCTGATTGAAAACCAATACTTTATTTATGAAAATCCTCCTTAGCCTTTAATAAAATATTTATCGAGTAATTTCATTATGATAATGTTGAGATAAAAAATATTTGGATTTATGAAAATTCATCTTCTTTAAATTTATAGTATGTATCATGAATTCCATCATGACAATGAATACATTGAAGATCAGCTTTAGCACTGAATTATTTTTAATTAAAACTGTTGTGAATTTATATCCTTTCAAACATGTTCTTACATTTTTTTGAAAGTATTATAACAACCTATTCTTCCAATAACCTCGTTAATTCAAAGTTAGATTGAATATTATATTCGTGATTATGATTGTACTGAATATGATTGAAATTAACTTTTTTAACCTTTCATTTTTCAAGATTAAGCTACATGTTTTACATAATACTTATAATTTATGAGAACTCCATGATCAAAAATGTATGATCACATTTGTCTCAGATCCATGATGAATCTAATTCTCCTAGTCAATATAATAATACCTTTCATCGCAAACACAAGGTGATTATGATAATCCTTTCATTACATCAAAACTTTCCTCATGTCGTTAGACCTTTTCAAGCATTTTGAGTCTGATTCAATGAAAATTATGGTCAGTATGGTTTCTAAAAAATTCAATGCGAGGTGATTACTTTTCTTCTTAATCATTCTTGAAAATCAAATTTAATACGTGAATATAATTATTATCCATTTAATCTTAGTACTAATATTCTTTCCATTTTGATTTTTTTTATCAATCGATGTTCATAAATCACTAAATGTTTTATCCTTGAGCTATAGATTATTTATCATCAATTACAAGCTTATGTGATCTATGTCATTATAGGAAAAAAAATTATTGATAGTAAAACCATGTTGTCCAAAATTAGTGATTATAAATCTTCCTCAACTTTTCATCCTTAGTTTTTTACTTCCATGGATTATGAAAATTTGTTTCCTACAACCACTGCAACAAACAGTTAGAGTAGTTCACACATGTACATGTTGAATTCACATCTTACCCAAAACTCCCCCTTTTATGTGATTCCATATGGATAGATTGATGAAACAATTCTCCCCTTGAAGACATTATCTAATGGTACGATGATAGGGGGGACAAAACCTCTTACCTCAACCATGATGAGAATGAGGCTGGTTGCCCAATTTTATCCTCTGTATAGAATATTCTTTTTTTGAGTAATGGTTTAGTGAAAATGCAAGTAACTTGTTGTGATGTTGGAATATACTCTAGCTTTAACTAATTCTTCTTCAGTTTTTCTTTGATTAAATGATATTAGATATTAATATGAATAATGTTCTACTATATTATGGTATGTTTGATTTCACTTTTATTATCACAACCCAATATCAAGGGTAACATCACTTCAACAAGTAAGTCTTCTAACCAATTCTTCATCCACTTATGTTGGGTAGTATCTTGAGTAGTAGCTACATACTCAGATTCATCCATGCTAAGAGTTACTGATTTTTTTCCATTATAATCCAACTAAAACAAAACATCCCCAAAAAGAATACTCCACTAGATGTGGATCTTATATTATCAACATTACCTACCTATTTAGTATCAGAATACCCCAATAAATCAATAATTTTAAAGCTATCATACCTAATTCCAAAAAAAATATATATTTAAAATAATAATAATAATTTCTCCGGTGATCAAATTTAATTCTTTTGGAGAACTCTGAAATCTTGTAGAAAAGGCAAAAATATTAATAGTGTCATGTCATGAGGTAGTCACATATAACAACCATCAAATTGACTTTTTAAACTCTATCTGATCAACTTATTTTCCTTATCCATCTTTACTCAATGTGGTTCCCACTAAAATTAGTGAGGATACTAGTTTCTAATTCACCATGTTGAACTGTTTAATAAGTTCCTTAAAAAAAATCTTGACAATGAAAAATGGGTTTCTTAATTTTTAAAATTTATAACCCAAGGAATTATTTCATTACACCTAGCATGGAAATTTCAGAAAACTATTTTACTTCTTAAAAAAAATCATTCAAATGTTCTTTCATCATTCTGAGTAAGGATAATTTCATCAACATAAATAATTATGATGATGGAAAACTCATGAATTTCATTGATTTAAATATTTCTATCAACAATTTCACAAAACTCACATTCCATAAAAAAGTATCCAATTTCAAATACCAGACCCTTGAATCTTGTTTTATTCCATAAAAATCATTCTTTAACTTACACAGTTAACTTCTATATTTCCTAGAAATAAATCCACAAGGTTGTTTAGTGTAAACATCATCATCAAGAATTCCATTCAAAAATAAAGATTTATCATCCATTTGAAAAATGTTCAAGTTCATTTTGCAGCAATATCATGAAATTTTATGATAGTTTCCAATCATTCCATCAGAGAAAAGGTTTCATCAAAATCAATAACTTCAATTTTTGAATACCCTTTGAATAAAGGTCTTTTATTTCTCCTTTCAATTTACCTTCTTCATTTAACTTGTTTTAGAAAACCCACATTGTACCAATAATATTTTTGTTATATAAATTAGGTAGGAGTTCCCATGTATCATTTTTTTCAATATTATGAAGTTATTTTTCCATGGATTGAACCCATTCCAGATGCTCTAAAGATTCATCAACATCTTTCAGTTCAACTTTAGAATATAAATATGTTTGTGTGATGGTATTTGATGTTCATCTTGTTTGAACATTATGATGTTGATAACTGAATTTTTTTTGAGTGTCTAACTGGTTCATCACCCTTGGATGAGATTTTTAACTATCTTTCTCATCACTAGAAATGGTTGAGTATGATTCTTCTTCTTGAGTAGGATTATAATTTTCTGTATTATTATCTTAATTTTTAAGGAAATTTTCTTTATCCTACTCAAATTCCTTATCTGAATGAGTAGATTTATCCTATTTTTCATTTTCAATAACATTCACATCAATAGAGTAATCAATTCTTCTTATTTTTATGTGAGAAAATCTATATCCTCTTCCTTCTAGATCATATCAATGAAAAATTCTATCTTCACCATTCTAGTCAATCTTTCCCATGTTTACACCTTTCTTCTTTTTTATGAATGGACTCCAAAAAAATTGTATGTGTTTCAAAATTGGATATTTTCCATAAACAAAATTCATATGGATTCATATCATAAAATTTCATATAGAAACATTGATTTTGAATATATACCACAGTACTCATGGATTTCCTCCAATAGTTATGAAAAAGACCAATTTCAATTAAGATTGTTCCCCCCATTTCCACAAATCTTATAATCTTCAATTCTGTGACCCCATTTTTTAAAGGAGTATTTGGTGAACTATACTCATTAAAAATTCCATGAATATGAAGGTAACTTTAAAATTATTCACTTTTATATTCACCACCATTGTTAGTTCTCATCTTCATCACTAAATACTCACATTATTTCTCAGCTTTCTTCCTGAAACTTCTAAAAACTTTCATATCACCTGACATATGTTTCATAAACAAAAAAAAACCACTGTGATTAAATTCATCAAGCAAGGAAATGATGTAATTATCTATATTTTTTTATTGTTTTATCATTGTTCCATAGATGTCAGAATGAATAAGTTACAAGGTTTGTTTTGAAAAATTATCAACATTCTTATGTATTGAGTTTGTAATGTTTATTTCTGAAAAAAAGTACAACACCAATCCATTATTATGGGAAAATATGGAATTTTATAGTCACAATCTTGCTTTGATGACATGATATGGTTTTTCTAAAACATTCATCCAATCATTTTAGGTCAAAATTGATTCACTTCCACTATACTCAAGTAACAAGAGTTTGATACCTCACTAACATGAAATAAGTTTCCCTTTGTACGTTGGCCTCTTGTAACTATCTTTCCATCATTCTCACTTTTCACAAAAAATTCATCTTTCATGAAAATAAATTATTTACCTTAATAACACAAATGTGAAACATTCGATAGGATATGTTTCAAACCATAAACATATTAGGATTTCTTGAATTTAAATTTTTCGTTCCTAATGATAGGTGATCCAATATCATTGATTTTTAGGGTTTCATCATTATCGAATGTCCTAGTTCATTCTACGAAATATTTTTAATTATTGAAAAAATTAAAATATCCTATCAAATAAGAATAAAACCCACTATCAATAATTTATGTTTATCCTCCTTTTATACAATTCAAAGTGGTTTCAACATATGATACTTTTGTTTTTCTATTTTCTCTCATCACCTCTAAATTTTGAGAATTATTAAGACACTATTATTGTACCAATAAAAAAACATAAATACATTCATAATATTCCCTATATGTTAACATCTTTCACAAATCAATTTCAATGGTTTGAACATACTTTTTACTTTTACACAATTATTCTTGTATTTCCTTAGAAGATTCTTTTCAGCCTTCTTATTTTGATAGAATTGAATCCACTTAATCTATACCTTTCATATCCTAAAAAATTGTAGTATTGTTTTTCATTGAACCAAATTCTTTTTCGTTATTTCCAAACTACCACAATACTAACAATATCCATAGAATGAATATTTTCCACTGAAAATTTTATATTGATCGGAATTGTGAACATGTTTCTCAACAACCTTATTATCGTTTTACTGACCATTCTTTTGTTAATCAAAGTATTATTTTCTATATAGGTTTTATTTTTAGATTTATTGGAACCAAAATTATTATAAACCTTTTTGGAATCATAATATTTATAAATATTTTTGGACTCATGGTTTTACGAAACTTTTGAATTCTCTATGCTTATATTCATTTCTACGTACATAAAATTAAATGTTTTCTATTTTTTAGAAATAATTTCAAATTTTTTCTAACTATTTTCATGTAAATGTTTTTATTATTCTGATTTTTCTCCTTATGAGAACATTCAAAAACTTTAGAAATATATTTTCTGAAACTTAAAAAAAAAATCATATTTAGAAAGTTTTTTTTCAATAATTTCCAACTATTCATATTTTGAATTATTCTCTACTTTCAGTTCTTCATTAAGATTATCTTATTCCTCAAGATTTTTTTGAAAATAATAAACATCCCACAGTATATTTTTCTTATCTTTTTAAATACATTATTGTTTTTATTGAGGAAAATTCATATTCAATCTTCTTATTTTTCTTTTCAAGCCTTTAAATATTTCTCATAAAATATTTTCACTCTTATTTCAAATGAAATTTGAGCTAAGTTTCTTATTCTTTAAAACTACTACCTCCTAAATCATAATAAGTCATTGTTTTATTAAAATTATTTTTACAAACATGATTATAATACTTTTTGGATTCAGATTCCTTATCTACTTATTTTTCATATTTAGATAAGAAACTCTTCATTTTATATTTGGATAAATTTCTTTCGTTCCAAATGGAATATTTTATTCCTTTGTTAACATGTTTCTTCGATAACCTTCTTATTCTTCTTTCTTCTTCATAAATATCTTATTATTTATTTCATTGTGGAAGGTTTTCTATAAAGTTCGTAATAGCTCCACAAGAAAAAAAATTCAAGGAATTTTTCCCATTTTATGTACGTATACCAATTTTCATAGTTTTAGCAAAAATGATAAAATTTCATAAGGATTTTTACATAAATAATTTTTTGATTCAGAATCACCAGCTTATTATTCAATAAAAAACTTATTTGAATTATTTTTCTTGGTATCATTGAAAGAAATTTCTCTATTAACTTCTTTCCTTTTAATATCTTTATCCCTTACCATTTTATATGTGATTAGAGTTTTATGGAAATCAACTAGAGATAATGTTTCAAAATCTCTACCTTGTTATGAATAAACTTTTATATCAAACTTGTTTGGAAGAATTATGTAGATCTTTT
Organism: Viscum album; assembly: GCA_963277665.1. Taxonomy (NCBI): domain Eukaryota; kingdom Viridiplantae; phylum Streptophyta; class Magnoliopsida; order Santalales; family Viscaceae; genus Viscum; species Viscum album. The sequence continues at coordinate 1,859,050,825 of OY728133.1, read as the reverse complement.
CACATAATGTAGAATCTTATTATAATTCTCCCATACATCTAATAGTTCTAAAAATGCCATTTACCCTGGTATGTAATCCCTTAATAGATTCATACTCACCCATTTCAAAATCATCATAATTTAGCCTCTAGATTTTTAATTTTTCCTTCTTCACTTTTTTATTTACCTTGTATTTATTTTTAATCTTTTACCATATAAAATTGTATTTTGAATAACCATTCACACTTAAGAATTAACATTAATTAAGTGATGGTTGTAAATTATTCTTTCTCCTCATATCATTCTCATGATTCTTCTTACTAATAGATGTAAGAGGATATTTATCATCAATAAGAGGAAATCCATCTGTTGATAGTTCAAGAACATCATACCCAATATACCTAAGATAAGGAAACATTATACCTATTAGGATGTGATAATTAATTCCACCAAAAACCAAAAAACATTTACTATTCACACAATTTAGATTATAAATCAACATCCCTTAAAAAATTCAGAAAATAATAAATGATGGGAAATGTCACCTTTGATACTTGTTGTAAGTGCCTTGATAGTATTTTTGTATCACTTAGAGGGGGAGGGGGTGAATCATTGATACCATTTCCATTTATGTTTCCTTGATTATGAAATATACTTTTCCTCCTATTAAATAATTCATTCCCCACTAAAAACAATTCTAACACACATCCAAAGGAACAAAATAATTTAAAATGTTAACTATTAAATAATAATAGTTATGCCCTTTGTATGGTTTTGAAATGATCAAGTACCACACAAGACATTAGAAAAATAAACTTTTGTGTGGAATATTATGAGTGGGATAGTATCTTTCACTCACATAAAACTATGTAAACAAATCAATAGTATATTTTCTTCTATTAGCACAAATTATGTAATACAATGTTTTTGTAGAAAACATGTTTCACTGCCTATTTATCAACTTTAAAAAATATAAAAATTCAAAACAATTACTCACATTCTTAACAATAATATATTAAGAACATTTCTAGAATTTTCTATAAAACACAATCTTATTTCCTAGTCTAACTGTACCAGTCTGATTTATCAATACAGAAAATATATGACTCTCTTAGAATATGGTTGAGACAATTATGAATACATTCTTCTTCAACCTTGAAATCCAAATATGAGTTTCTCAGTCTAATTTCTCAGCCTAATATAGAGACCATTTGAAAAGGATGATCAGTTGAATACAATGATCAACTGAACATGTTGAAATTTTATCTCTTCTTATTTCTCTTCTATACAGAATGAATTCTTCAAGAATGAAAATCCACAAGCATTCTTCATCTTTTCTCGTGAACCATTTGAACGAAAAACATAGTAATTCAACCTATTGTAAATGTTTTAGTATATTGTTGATTAAATATAAATTTATTTTTTATTTAGACCTTCATGGATTCAACATATTTTCATTATCATTGGTCACAACAACTCCCAATGAAAACAAATCATCCATTTTTTATTAAAATGGCATATAAAGTACGATGGGCTGGTATGAGTGGATCATTTACTTTCTAAATAAAATTCTCATTAACTTAATTCTCCATAGATTCAAATCATTTGGATTTTGATCTGGTCGAAAAATACTTCCATCATTGTGATCCTCCTCCTCAACCATTAAACAAATATGAATATAGTAACTTCATTACAATGATCTTGATATTGGAAATCTTTTGATTCTCCAACATTCATCTTCTTCAAACATTTAGGAATTATCATTAATTCCTTTATGACATTGAATACATTGAAGATTAGCTTTATCATAATTTTATTTCTAATATAATCTATTGAAAATTTTCATGTTTTCCTATATATTATTAATTTCTTTAGAATGTATTACAACTTATTATTCTCCCGAAAACATATATCTTTCCTAATCTTCTTGAATATGATTTTCCTAAATATGATTTATAGTACATTTTATTCTTATTTCATCGATATTTCATCAAAAGTTTTGTATAATATGTATGATTTATGAAATATAAAACATCAGAATAGCATTATCACAATTATATTAGATACACGATGAATCTATTTCTCCAAGTCATTACAGTTATACCTTTCATCCCAAACTCACAGTGAGTTTGATAATCCTTTTCTTCCAAAAATATTTTTCTCAATCTGATGGACTTATTCACGAATTGTGAGTCTAATTTCATGAAAATGATGGTATGTCAAATTTCTATCAAATACCAAGTGCGATTATTTCTTGTTTTTATTAACCTCTCTTGACAACAAAAGATAATTTCTGAATACAATTATTATCCTTTTCAGCTTGTTCCTAACACTCACTACTAGTTTTTTCATAGGAAAGGTAATTTATTTCCATACATGGTTGATAGGTTTCTTACCCCTTAAATATTTGGCAGTTTATTTCTTATTGTGCTTAGTACATATATTTCTTAGAGAGTTCATGGTAGTCCCTTCTAGGTTAGACTATACTACTTATATACCAGTTAAACTATGTATATTCGATGATAAGCCTATTTATTTTTTAATGTAATCCAAATAATTTAGTTATTGGGGATCAAAAAGAGTCTAGTACTTGCCTTTATATCTATTTTAGACCTTTTTATTGCTATATGATTGATTGTGTTTTAACCATCTTATACTGCATGAAAAATCTTAAGTAAATGTTGTATTTCTCAATATCTTGATGTCAATTATCTAATATGTAAGGCTTTTCATCACATATTAGGTATGATGTTTTTAATAGACTATTTTGATCATATTTTAGGTTTTATGACCTTTTCAAATACACATTAAGGAAGGATACCACTGTGTGGGTTTTTGTGGAAACGTCTGGTGGTCAATGTTTTTAAGATCAGTGGTTTGGATGGATACTATGGAGGAAGATTTATGAGTTTTGGTTGGGATTACATTTAATTACACCTAATACAGATCCCAAATATTGTGTTCTAAGATATCCATTGTAGGTTTAAACATTAGTTAATTGATATGTCTAGAATTTAACTTGAAGGCATCCAAGGAAGTGTAATGGGTAGACCATGGCGTTGCAGATGGTAATAAGATTACGAACCTTCTTATTGTAGATTGTATTGATTATCATATATTTTTTGTGTATGTAAATAATTAGTTTGGGAGTAGTTATGAAAGTATTATTTGTTAATTTTATTCCATATATACCACCACAGGTTAGACATAATATCTCATAAAATATTTATAGTCAAAGTTCTAGGAAAGTTCAATCAGATGATGCTTATGGTCTTGTAGAAATAGGGTCATATTATAGTATGAATCATTTACATTATTTATATACCATCATATTGTTTAGATTAGGCATGAAGGTTACCCCTCAGATGATATAATTCTTCTCTATATGTGAAAAGGTAGTATTCCTACAAATGAATCTACTGTAGTGTGGGTGTTTGATAGCTCCCATCTCAATGTTAGTTGGTTAACCACTAAGGGTATCATGATGTGTTAGAGAATGTGTTGATGAGTAATGGTATGTCAATAGAAGGTATAAATAACCCACTGGTATAGTAATTAGTTCAAATCCATAATATTTTATGTTAGTTTCTTCCCCCATTTGGTAGTCATGTATTCCGGCATTATATATAGTAAAAACACATCACATTTCTGTGAATATTTAGAAACATTGAATTCTTCTATACGGTGGCCCATGGTAAACCATTATAAAGAGGATATGTTATTTTTCAACCACCATACCATGAATAATGAGTTTTTTTAGAGTTTATATTTATTACATTGAAACCCTTCATGATATTATTAATCTAAAACCCCTAAAAAGGATTAGATTCTCACATCGCGAGACTCATATTTTGGAATGCAACTGGATTTTGTGAAAATGAATTCATAGATGTTGAGGAGATTGGGGTAGTATATCTAAGAAATGGTGGTTGAATTTTACAATAATAGGATGTATTCCAAAGATATGGTGTAGTATGTTAGTGGTTATCTTTGGGAAGATGACTATTTTCTTTAAATGGAATAAATATATTGCCTTTAGCTGATGGTTATATCCTTAAACCATTATATAATATGACAATTTATATGGGGATGATATTGACTTGTGGTCCTAGGTGATTGGATTTTATTATATGGAAAACCAATATTTTTTTAATTAAGTGTGTGGATCATGAAAACCACTTCCTATAGTGGATAGTGGTTTATCTATGATTCTCATCGTATGTATTCTGAGTGTCATTCTAAGTAGATGCCACTATTAAAATCTTATTCCTAATTATGTAATTATTATTGTATTTATTTGGTTGTACCCATCTCATAGAAAACCTATCTATTTTATAGAGGATGTTGTTTTCTCATAATTTTTTAAAATTGTTCACTCGGGAAGGTTATTTCTATGTGTATTTAAACAACAAGGGAGGTTTATCAAATTCATTAGGATTATTTAATTAATATTGTACTGGATTAGTCCACCCATTGGGTAGTTGTGTTATTTTTTATTATTTTTTAAGTTTGTGATTGTTTATGTTGTTCTCAATGGTCTCTTATATAATCAAGTGATGATGTTGCATTCAGACTATATTCAATACTGTGTGAAAACTTGTTTGGTGTCAAGATAAAATAGGAAATTTTCGTAGATTTGTTTGACAAGGTTTGGGGAAATGTCCAAGTTTCTCTTCTACCCAATGCTAGAAATCTTGGAAAATGTTTTTTGATGGAAATAGATAGATTAAGGGATGATGTGAGTTTATAAATTATTATTTTATTGTATCATTTTTCAATGTGTCATGGATAGATTTCTCTTCTATGGAAGAAATCTATGACACTTTTTTAAGGTGTAGAGTGAAGAAAACATATTAGTTTTATCATTGTTTATATAACCTTTTTTTATTAAGGTTGGGTAATTTTTTGAATTTTTATCTTCTCTAGGGTTATAATGACTTCTAGATGAGAATAGTTATGGGATGTTGAGATATGAAAAGACTTAATAATATCTGATTAATTTCAACATATAGTTCATGATTCAGGATTTTATTGATCTAGAATCATTGTGGATGAGGGAAAATAATTCTTTTCTAGGAAGTGGTGTAAGTATTTTTCCCAAATATCTTGTATTTGGATATATAGAAGGGGTCTATGGGGTGTATGTTTTCAATATTGAGTTTATCTTGTGCTCTATTTCCATATAGTTCTAGGGTTTTTTTTCATTTCAACGATGACATGATTTAAGGTGGTGAATATATTGTGAATCTAATTTAACTTGAGTGGGATATAACTCAATTTATAGTTTCAATGTTTTTGGACCTTCTAGAGGGTTAAATGTAAACTTTACAATAAAAATGAACTTAAAATTTTATTTTGAGGGTCCTATTGGTTCTAGGGTATGGGGTTTTTCATCAAAGGTGATGTGTAATGGAAATATGGGTGTCATGGAGTCTTAGAAATAATATGACAATAAATATATATTATTTTTATTTTTTCATTATATTTTCAAAATAGAAACATATATATTTAAAATTGTACCATGAATGTGAAATTTGAGTCCAAGGATGAGACCGTAATGGGGTTTTATTCCATCAATGATCTTAGTTTTAATTGCATTAGGACCCTCAGGTGTGCTCCATTACAAGAAGATTAATTAAATTATTAAATTAATTAATTAATTAGTTTTAATATAATAGAATCCTTGGAAAACCTCTATTTAACCCATTTTACAACTTTTCTATATATTTATCTATTGGTTACAATGTAAATCGGATAGAGAGAGAGAGGGGTTAGTGGGATCATGGTGGAAAAAACAATGGATTAGTGAGATGGGATTGAATTATAAGTGATGATGACCAATGAATCACGAGGAAAAGATAATGGAATAAAAAATGGTAATTTGATATCAAGGAATTGATTCACTTCATTAATTTTCTTATATTTTAATTATATGAAATCCTTTCTATAATATCACTTATGAATCCATCACGATCCTCTTGAAAGTTTTTCAAATTTTACTAGAATTTATTAGTGTTTTGATGTATATTCTTCATAAAAATAATATTCTATGATTTTACCCTATATTGTGATCATTTTAAATTTATTTCTTATTTTTATTTCCCTTATCCCTTTACTAAATTACTTTTACATCACTATAATGTTGTTTGAATCACAATCAACCATCTTAGTTTATTTTTTTAAGGATTTCTCCTTTCATTCATTACTCATGCTTCAAAAGCCTTCGTATATGGATAAGGATTTATCCACTCATGGGGAATAATTCATTGTCTATTTGGTTATAAGTTTCATTGATCATGTTATATGTTCAACAACTTGGATCATACGATAGAGGAGGTGATCAAGGCAGTGGATTATCTGTACATCCCCTGTGGATGAATGTGATTATGATTAAGGATAAAATGGAATGATAAAAATTCAATCCACATATCACAAGGGCCAGAATTTCTTCTATAGCTTATATATGTCCTTGATCACTGTGATAGGTGATTATATTAGTGGGATTTATTTCATATTTTTGAACATAGTGGAATATCTAGATAAGAAGAGGGATTATTTGAAAATCTCTGCTACATGGAATATATTTTTTAACAACACATGCCATGTATCTATAGATATGTGGTAGCTAGGGCTTTAGATAAAGCTACATATCAAAACCCTAGTGACTTAATCACACTATATGACACTTATCCAGCTATATTAGCATCTATAATGAGTACACACCCAATAACATGAGTGAACTCACATGTTGTGTATGTTAAGACAACACTCCATTTTTTCTTGGTAGAACATAATGTGTAGATAATGTTAAATAATGATTAAATTGTTGTATCCCACATGCCATATATATTATCCAACACAAATTGTTATTATATCATTAAATTTTATCTAGGGAATCTATGGATGGACATACCACATTTTATGACTATATTTCATGTGGACAAAGGTTTACACATTAAAATCCCTCTAGACCCACTTAATTGTTGTGTATTATTATTTGGAATTAATTTTGAATATGTTAGTTTTCTATGAAGTTTGTTTTTCATATAAAAAAATATGGTTGAGGTAATTATTAATATAGAGATGTGGAATTAGGGAAATCAAGATAGATTGAATGCACCATTTTTAATAGATCTGGCTTGAATTTCAATGATTCTTCATATATATCAACCCTTACCAATGGTAATGTTATATTTGGGTGTAGTTTACCAAAAACATATTTAGTTATGGAAAGTTATCATCCCCTCTGTGGGGTTAGGTTATAATATCCTCTACCAACAAGTTAGAATGATTTAATATTTTCACTAACTTACACAGAAATTGGATCCTTTGTCCATGGAGTCTATATTTTCTCCCATGTAATGATCTTACACTATTATGGGATCCTGCACCTAAGTTAGTATTTTCCACATATCATAATGAGGAATTAGAATCTCCCAATACAGAACATGGGAGGTAGTAGGGATTTTTTTAGATTCATATGGGTTATTTTGTTATCCATTATAGTTTAAAAGGAGGTCAATCATGTTTTTCCATCCATGTTCTCAAATTCATAACCTATATCTTTAGACCATAGTGTACAATGATCCCTAATCTGAAGATCATACTTTTAGGATGAGATGACTCCCTTTTATGGATTCTGGATGAGGTGAATCTTTTATAATACAATATACTAAATAATTATATTGGACTCATGATTCATTGGAACATAGTATTTTTTCTTTCATGATGTGGTGTAAGCTAGTTTATGACTTCAGAAGTCAAAGAATCATTGGTGTTAATAGAATATTATTTTCTTATGTAATCTAGATTTTGAGGATTGGAGTTGAAATAATTTGGATTACTCAATATCATAGATAGTTATACAAATTTATCATACAGGTATTACTCCAATTTATTATTATTTTTTGGATACAATTTTGTATCGAGACCCTTGAGTTGAATAGGAAATTTGGTTTCCCACTTTGACATCCTCCTATTCTCATGTCATACTAGAAGTTGAGATGAACTATTACCTTGTGGTTAAGCAACGATATTTGTATAATCCTACTAGGTATGAATATAATCAACCTAACATGATCCTTGGGCCCACATGTGTTGTGGCGATGTAAAAACCTATATATTTAGATATAGTTTACGTGGACATGGATCTAGTGTACCTTATTTGAAGCTAATTCCTAGTGATTATCGGTGACACATTATGGATAAAGGAGTTTTATGATGATGGAAATGATTATTGTAGTCAGTGAGTGATTCCAGTGTACATTTAGTCTAGAGGATAATATTATAAATTTATATTTAAATGTCCTTCTAGGTCTATTGTTTTTTTATTCTTACCTAATGAGATATATTTGATTTTTTCATCAAATCCATTCATTTTATATTATTTAGTTGACTATAGTTATTATTCATGTATATGGTATCATCTCATGTATTTAAGAATTTTTTTATTAATAATTGTTAAAGGAATGTCCTCCCATGATTATATATATGTCAGCTCAATGTTAGTCACCAGTGTCTGGTCATTTGGAGGTGATAATGGGGTGGAACTCTCGACTTCCCACTAGTGTAGTTAGGTCCCTTGTGTATCATATGATTTAATTGATAGTAAATGTAAAATAATAAAAGGGGGTCTTATGATAAATTTTCATTTTTGATTTTATTTTTGTTACAATTGAGGTAAGCTCTAAAATGTGTTCATTTCGAGAAATTAATTTACTTTTTTAAAAATAAATTCATGAAAAATGTTTTTGATTGGAAAATAAGACTGGTTTCTTGTTTTAAAAAATGGATTTGACTTTTAAAAAATATTTTTTTGAGGTGGTTTATTTCATTACAGACTCCATAGAAGTTTCTGGTTTTCAATCAAGTTGATTAATGAATTATAATATATTTTGGACCTCTTGGAAACTTTATAAGAGGGGTCAATTTAAAAACTAATATAAAATTGTGTATTAACATTTTTAATTGGTATGTTACTTGAAATATTGGATTACATTAAATAATTTCGGTAGTTAATTTACTTTAAATAAGGTTAGTGGAAATTCAAAAGTAGATTTGGGGAGTTTTATTTGGTTTTGACCCTTCATTGGTGTTTAAATGGTGGTGGGTTTAGAAATATTTTGGAGTTAAATTTTTCGAGATAAAATTTTGATTTTATTCTATAGATTGAATTATGAAATATGGGATTTTAAATTGTTTTAAATTTATAATATTAATCTATTTCGGCATCAAAAAACATGTGGGGTATTTCAAAAAGATTATTTCATTTAAAAATACATTTACAATGAAATTCAGTTTTGGACTCCACGCTAATGGGTCATGGGTTAAAAACATTTGAGAATGTTTTCCTTAATTTAATATATTTTGTATTTTGTTTATCCTTTATTTGATACATGGATTATTTGATGTGGTTTGAGAAATATTAAGGGATTTAGTTTTTGTTTCGTTTTATTTAATATAATCATCCACAAAAGGTCTTGAGTAAATTTAGGGTTGTTAAGTTTTTTGGGAAACCCTTTTATATTAACATGGATATACCATGAATATGAATGGATTGACATGTGTTCATTTCCACTCTAAATGGTGTATCAGTTGACCTTAGGATAATTTAAGTTGGTTTTTATATATTTGTAGTATTTCAGAACCATCTGGCATGAGTTGATGTGTTTAGGATAGTAATACCTCACTATATGGTAAAATTTTCAAGGACCAATTTTAAAGATAAATGTGTGTATGTTTATATTTTGGGTGATGATCTATGTTATATTTTTAATTGAGATTAATTCAGTTGTGGACTTATAATGGAGTTCATTCGGTGATTTAATTTAGTTCCTATAATTTGAGGAGTGGTTACCTTGATATTTATATTCATCATTTTTTTTGTTAGAATCATGTGGCTATTTTTGCGATTCTAGCTTGGTGGTGAGATATATACATCAGTTTTGATCTAATGGATTAGGAATGAGATGGCCTTTCGAATACATTTTTAGGTTACTTGGAATGATGTAACCCTAGTTTAGATTGTTCACATGCTAGTGTTAGTTAGGGTATTCTGGGTCACCATGAGATGTTCATTTGGGTATGAGGTCCTAGAATTTACCTTCCAGTCTCTTTCATTACCCAAGGATTGAGCCCATATTGTTTTTTATTAAGGTACATTCCAATTTTTTTACCAATGTTTTTCTTGGGATTTGATGGTTTTGGTTAAATTTTTAACACTATATTGTTATATTGGGATGTTTTGTAGTTCTGGGGTCTTTCAATTGACCTTTTGTTTATTCATCATTTATGTGTTTTTAGAAATTTCTTCAAAGATTGGTTATTATTGGTGATATTTTATCGTTTTCATTGATGTTTGTGAAACTGTGGTTATTATGATAAATAGATGACTATTTTGTCTTAGGATGGTTTATTAATATTTTAATATTAGGAGCATTAATCATCCATTTGGGTTTTTTGTCCCGTGTTTCATCATAATGGATAAGTACTAATTTGTGGGGAGATCTATCCTGGGTCTAAATTCTCATATATATTCTCATTAAATGGTTGGGTATTGAATATCACATGTGTTTATTAGATGTTGATTTGATAAATTTTTAAGGGATGAATCATGTTTACTGTTTCCATCATTTTGGTATATTCTAAAGCTTTTCTTAACCCCCATCTATTTCAATTCGAGGATCAGATATTTTAAGGAATCATTAATTTTTTCATTCACTATGTAATTTCTATGAGATGAAAATGGAATGTTGAAGCAAATAATGATTTCCCCCTGACAATATTTGTGATTATTTTATTTTATTTTTATATAGTTTAAATTTTTGAATTATTTGATTTAAATTTTTATATTTTACACTTTTTTTGTTTTGCACATTTCATACAGATTATTAAGGGGAACCATGTAGAAAGTGTTACATGGGGGGATTTTTTTTTCATTTTCTTAGTGCAAGGTTTTGGTTCAAAATTAGCACATGGTTAGATCCAAATCATTCAAAATTCATTAGAAACATTTTGATATCTTTTTGGCTTTGGGAGTTAGAGAATAGTAAGAGGAAGTCAAGCAAGTGTCCATACAACATTTTGATAATTTTTAGTAGTAAAGTTATGGATGGTTCACACTATTGGATCAGTGTTTGGAAACCCATGTAGCCTAACCATTCAAGTTTCCCAATTTTCATTTAAATGTAATTATACACATTTTCTTCTACAATTTTAAGGGTTTTCACCCTGTAGCCCCCTGATTTTAAGAAAGTAACCCTTATTTTATATAATTTAAGTATATAATGTGTTTGGTTTAAGTTTGTGAGGGTTTTAAAATCCTTTTGGAATGTTTTTGGTGCTTTTATATAAGTTCTTGGATTTTTGAAACCGTGAAACTCCCACATAAAACCTTTCATAGTGAGGTAGAGGCTAAATAGAAGGCAAACATATAAGAAATAGGTTTGTCCAAACCATGCGGTGACCTAAAAGAAACTAATAAACTTGGGTAGGGAGAATTTTTATGGTTGCTTCATGATTTTTCTAACAATTCATTCCAACCATGTGATATTTAAATTGAGATAGAGGTTGGGACACGATTAGAGCACAACATTTCCTAACTGTGTGATTAATCATGTACGATTTAGAAAAAAGATCAAAATTTTTTATCTGGTTCGGGATAAACATTTAACACCTAGGGTTTTCCACAATTCATCCATTACTCAAATATTATTCCTACCAAGGTCTATGGAACCTTTCCCCATCGATTTAGATGTGATGTGGTGGAATTTATTGGTGGGTTGAAGCTTTATTCCCTTGTTAAGTCTTTGTTTTTGGTTGTTTTCATGGTTTTTTATAGATCTATAATCTTCCCTCTCTTGGTTTCTTAAATATTTTACTATGTGAATATATTTAAGGTTTTTTATATCAATCATGGTATGCTTTGGCCTTCTTTATATTAGGGGAAGAGAGTTAAGGTGGATTTTTGGAGATCGAATCTAGTTTCATTGGTGTTTTAATGTTGTTCTTCATTTTTGTCTTAATTTTCTATTGTATGTGAATTTACTGTCAAATCATATTATTAGAAATTGTAGGCCTAATTTCAAATTGGTTGTTTTTATTGAAATTTATTGTTAAATTATTTCAAAATTATTCCTAGGAACCTTCTTTTGTGATGGTTAATGGAATTGCGTAAATTGGGTGTTTTCATAAAAGTGAAATTAGTAACATTATTTTAAAATTGTGATTTTAAAATGGTTGTTTGGTTTTAATAAATTAAAAATTATTTTCAATAATAGATTTATTTAATTTAAATTGGTTTTTAAAAATAGTTTTGGCATGCGATTGGCTTAAATGATTGAGCGTGAGTTGAATGGGATGGATATTGGTCATGAAGTACCACCATAAAAGGGATGTGTTATGGAAGTGATGTTCCACCGTCAAACATAACATAAATCTTGTGTGGTTGAATTTACATGTGTTTTTGGTGTTGTATGATGGAATGGGTTATTCCAACATGAAATTGGTAATTTTTAAATGACTTGTTTTTTCACTTTCTGTGGAAAACTTTTTATGTATGGAAAACTATTTTTGTATAAAAATTGTTTTATATTCCAATATAAACTATTTTAATTTTTTTAAATAAATTGTTTTATATTAATTTTCTAACATTTTATATACTAGTGTAATGAGTAGGAAGGTCATTTTGTGAAATCCTACTGAGTTTCATTACTCACCTCTACTTTGGAACTTTTGTTCTTTTTCAGATATTGTTTATTAAAAATAGGAAAAGGTAAAGTATCATACTTCATTGGTTGAACATCATGATACTTTGGTTATATTTAAGAGTTTAGTATGGGGGATTTTTGGATCTCTAGATTTATGTCACTAGATTCCTTTTGTTTAGTTGGTTTTTCGTTCCACTTTGTACTTTGATATTACTTATCATCCATGGTGGTACTCTATAGTTGTTTGGTTTTGATATCAATGGTATTGCATTCAATTTTTTACATTATTACCATGTATTATATAGTGGTATATTTTTATTCCATGTTTGGTTGAGTTGTTTTATTTCTAAAACTGAAAATTATTCGTCAATTTCATGGAGGCCCTTGGAATTTATTTCCATCCTTTTACACCTTGTGGATGTCACTTAAGGAAAATTATTAATTCTTCCTTAACTCAAGCCAATGAGGAGGGGTGGGATTTTAAAAATGGTATCAGTCTCTACTAGTTCATATTTTATTTTGACAAGTGGTTTCCTTTTCATTCTATTCATTAAAATATGTCTTAGTCTTGGTTGATCCAAGGGTTAAATGTTAATGGGTTTTTTTCTTTCATTTGAAAGTGATTATAGTTTAGTCCTTATAAAGGAATGGTAGAAAAGAGTATGATTGTTGGGATGTGAAATATAGAGAATTAAAAGACATATATAATATTTTTATATTGAACTTCATGTTAATGGGGAGTTGGGTAAATAACTGTTACAAAGAAACTTATAGGATTTGATATCTCATTATCATGGTTTTTTCTAGTGAGACGAGCATGACATGCATTATAGAAATGACTTCCCACTAGGAGTGCATATTTCATTCTGAGTAATGATTTATGATTTTGGTGTGTCAATGATAAATTTTCACAAAATAATGAAATTGTTTTCAAATGTAATAATTTGAAAAGAGTATGGTTACAATATTTTGAAAATGGTTTTATTTTTGAAAAGGATTGTGAAATTAAAAAAAATGGTTTAAAATGGAAATTGTTGGATTTTGGAAAGCAATGTGGTGATATTTGATGTGGTTGAAATTGAAATTGTTAAGACTTCATTTTCTAGATAGTGATAATAATGGTTTTTGTCATTTTTATAGAAATGGAACTCATTCTGCATCATAGAAACAAACCAAAAGAAGTTTTTGAGAATGTGGTTGCACCTGAGACACATGTGAAACAATAGCTAGTTTAATGTATACTCCAATCTTTTTAGGATGTAGATAGATGACGAATAAGTGATTAACAAATGAAGGTGGATCATTTTGTCCTGTTCCATAAGATGAATCCACCAATTTTTTGGGGTGATTTAGAACAAGAGAAGATAGTGGTGTGGCTTAATAGGATTAATCTAATATTTGATTTCCATCCCCATCGGAAACGATGAAATTCATGTTAGGGATTTATATGTTGGAGGATTTTTCACGCCAACGGTGGTATTTATCTGTTCAGGATAAATTAGACCAAGGACTTGCATGCGAGGATTTCGAAGAAGTTTTCCAAAAATATTTCTATCCTCACATGTTCGTAATTCCAGGAATGAAAAACTTTTTCAGTATGAAGCAGGAGAGCCTCACTATGATAAAATATGTGGCTAAATTTATGAATTTAGTATACATGGTCCCCAATGTTGTTGATAGTGCATCCTTAAAGTAATGAAGTTTTGAATTAGAAATTGGTGAGTAAATTCTCTCAAAGACTTGCGTGCTTCGTATAATGGATTATATGGAGATGATCAATCAAGTGATAGTAGCCTAAAGGGATATATTAGGTGCAACGGGTGGAGGGACCACGTTGATGCCTATGGGAAATGCTGGGAAATTTATTGTTGGGTATAAGGAGAAGAGGGAAATATATTTCCATGGTATTGGAATGGATAAAAATCAAACTTATGGATTGTTAAATCTTCCTCCACAACCTATGAGAAATCTAGGTTATTTTCTTTGATGATCTGAACTATTATAAATAAAATTCCCATTAAGGATTTAATTAAATGTATTATTATGTAACATGGTTATAGAAAACACATGTGATTGTTTTATTTTATCCAATTTTATTTTAAATACCATTAGGTATCATTACTGTTTAGAATATATCTTTGGAATAGTGATCTTATGATTAATATAAATATATGGTTTTAATAAATCAAATTGACAAAGACAAAAGAAGTGATGATCTCAACTAGTAGGATTATACACTATGAATCTAATTTATCTCACATTATAAGGGAGGTATAATCTCTATGATTTTACCTTACCTAAACCCTGGTTAATATCTAATAACCTAAGCATGAACAAAACCACTTATTGGAGAAGTTTAAACTCATCGAGATCATGAAACAACCCATGTTCTCCAAATTTCCCCATGAAAGTCCCACCATTGCATACCTTAATCATAATGAATTTGATGGTATATTAAGGGATATGTAGAAAAACCCTAGAATTATGATTATATATATTAATTTTTTATATAATTATTAATATATTTTTATCCTAATATTGTTACATAATAATGGTTTTTTTATATGATAAAATAAAAAAATTATTTTTGAATAATATTCAAATTCAATTAAGAATTTATTTTGATGCATTCATAGATTTTGAAAATAAATAATATTTTTAAAAAATATTAATATAAAATATTTTTTGTTAAATATAAATAATCATTTGATTTTATGAAGTCAAATATAATTTTTATAAGGGTTCGAATACTATTTTTGTCAAAAACCCCAGATTTCCTAATAAATGATGGATTTATTTTAAAATAGAAAAATCACATATTTAGAAAATTATTTTGGAATAAATAAATATTATCTTAGGAATTATTACATCTAAAATATCCATTGGTGATTTTTTCCCAATTTTCTGAGATAGATGAGTTTTTAAAAAAAAATAAATATCGTATAGATATAATTTGTGTATTATAACATAATAATGACCCAAAAGTGATGTAATAATTACTATAAATGGGATCCATGAAAAAAATAATTGTTTCCATTAAAAAAATTTATATTAACTTTATTTGATTTATCTTACAATTCTATTATGAGTCCCCAAAAACATATAATATATTTGAAGGTTTTAAAATCCTTTGTATAATACTGTGACTCACCTCCACATAAGAAAAAGAATTATTTTATTAATTTCAGAACTTGAACATATAATATAATGAGAACCAAGCCCATTTTTTTGAAACCATGGGATGGTTTGTGGTTTTGATTATTTTATTTGGTATATTTCAAATCCCAATTAATAGACAAAATCATTTTTTCCCTATGTAAACACAACCATGATCCTATTTAAATTCACTCAAACTCTTTATACAACTTCCATAATCTTCCATCCACTCTTTATAGTCTCCCTTGGTTATTCCATGATCTCAATAATCCCCTACTAAGTATTTTTAGTCACACACTCAAGTAAATGATCTCCCACTCTCATCTTGTTATCAAGAACTTATTTTTTGGTATGTATCTAAATTTCTTTTTTATTATGTTGGGATTTAACCATACATCCCCCTAAAATTAAATTTGATTTATAAATTATGATATATTCCTTTTACACTTATTAATCCCTCCTGGACCCTTTATGTACACCAGTTACCATGCCAAAATTTATTAATAGATTTGTCACTTCTCATTTCCATTCAAGTATATATATTTTATGTTATTCTTTTTAGTTTCAATTTTTTTATGTTAGGATATTTTATTTCATATTCCCCTTAATTTCCATTAGACTTATAAACTTTAATATCCCCTTTTCACTCCCATTAATCTTCCCATTATCCTTTATGTAAACAAGTTACCATGTCAAAATTTTGTAACGGATCTTTTAATTTATACTATTTGTTCATGTACCTTCTTTACCTTTTGTATTTTATCTTCATTTACATATAATAGGAGTGTTATTCCATATGCCCATTACTTTCCAACTGATTTATAAATGATGATATTTTACTTTATTTCTCATTACCCCATTTTTATGAAATTTTAAGTGATGTCGTTACGCTACTGAAATTTCACTGTGATTTTCCAAGCCAAAATAATTGTGTAGTGAATACCATACAAATTTCCTATCAAGGGTATTAAAAATTGTAAACTAATAATTTTGGTACATAAATGTTTTTATTCCACACACCTAAATTTTGGAATATAATATGATGATGAATGAATCCATGTTGTATGATCTATGTGGCACACTTAATCCTAAGAACGAAATGAATGTGAAGGGTGTGCCAAAAATTATATTATTCTCTAATGAATTGGGTAATGTTTAGTTACATGAGACGTCATGTTGGGATAGGGGGTGAAACTGATTCCTTTAGGGTATATTTTCCATCATGATGTCTTAGCAGTAAGAATTAACCTATGTTTATGATGAAATATTTTATTATTCTCACTCGATTATTCCAATTGTATAACATGTATTATCTTTTTCATGTTATTCCTTTTTTATTCCCATACTAGGATTTATAGCTCAGCCATTTATTATATATTTCCCTAGGATATCCCATTTATTTTTGAAGTTAGATTGAATATTATGATCATGTCAAGGAACCATTGAATAATGTTGTTATATCCCATGTTATAGGTTGTTATTTAATGTACCTAATTCTCAAAGACACTATACGTATCAATTTTCGATTTGTATTAAGGTTAATATTATATAATAAATCATGTATTAATTTGTTATAAAGAAAAGGATTGTTATAGATGGTATCAAAGGAAAAGTTTAGTTGTTTTTAGTATTACTATTAGAAGACTCTAGTGAAATACCTGGGGATGTGACTAAGTATAATAATACATCCCTAAATTTTGTTAATTATAGAGTAAGTGGTTAATCAAAAAATTACTCCCATGTCTGGATAATATAAGTATAAATGGTTTTGTCAGAGATGTACCTACGAGTATCCACTCCAATAATGTGTGTCAAGAATGACTCAATGTAACTTGGTACATGAAAATGGGACTTACTATGCACATAGTTTGACACTCCAGAGGGATATGATTTTCTAAATTGATAATCTAATTAAAAACCATTTTTAATGGAACAAAAAATATCGATAATAGTATCTTTTTGGAAATAGACCATGTATAAAAATGATATAATCCTAAAAATTCATAAGATGATGAAATAAATGTAATTTATAAGTTATCACTATAAAGTAATTGTATTCCCCCTTTATGTTATTAAAAGTTTAAAATACCTAGCGTTAATTTTTCTTTTATTCTATCCAATGGCTGGAAATATGAGGAATCAGGTAAAAAACCAATGTGAAGGTAAATGTAATGGCTTTCCAAAAAAGATAGATAACATAATGGGATTTCAAGAAAGAAAATTATAATTAATAAAAAATGGATATCAAAAATAAAAATTAAGAACTGTCACATTATTAGATTCCAAATAGGTCAAGGAATATGAAGTGGACATCTCAAGGAAATTCATTGGATAATGGTGATAATGTAATCAAAGAACAATTTAATTTGTGATTTTTTTGGGAACTATGCACTAAGAAAAATGTCACAAATGGAGTATGGGATATTTGAGGTGTAGAAAGACGGGTTATAATGTATCCAATTTCCTTGGAAAATTTATAAGGTGGTGGATGGAAATAATTTTTAATCTATTTCACCCTATATAGTTCTATGTCATATGTGTGTTCAATTTGGGTATTATCTAAGAAAATTCACTCTTAAAAGGGTTCAGAAGTATGATGATCATGAACAACCTCCAAGGCAGTAAGGGTGTTCTTTTGACATCCCAATTATTGAGATGGATTCTACAAATTAAGTGGTGATAGGTATCCTAGTTATTCATTAAATAATATAAAATGTGCATTTGATTTGGGTTTTATTCAATCCTTCACATCATGAATATTTAGTATAAATATTCAAACACAACTAAAAATCATGGAAGTAGAGCTATTTGTGAAAAAAATAGGGAAATTATTGGATCCCAAGTATATATATTGTCCTTATCAAAATTTCATTGTTGAACATCCCAAAGAACTTTTTCATAATCCATTTGGTGGGATTCGATGGAATTCTAGGTATGGATTGTATTTCACTATATAGAGGCGACATATATTTCCATGTGAAGGAAATCAATTTCAGTATTATCAATTGATCCCTGATTCTATAAAAATGCAAGGATGTGGGTGAATCTTATTTATAACTAACATCTTGAGTATGTATATTATTTCCATATAATCAATCTTATCTTGCTCAAAAGATTGAGTGTAAGGAATGAACCATCCTCAAATACGTTCCTATTATGAGGGAATACATTGATGTGTTTCCCAAGGAATTTTCTTGTCCTCCTTGTCAAGAGGTTGAATTTTCAGTCCAAATTTACTTGTAAAACATCCATTATCCAAGACTATGAATAAAATTGCTGTTGTGGAACTTTAGGAGCATAAAAAACAACTATAGGAGAATCTTGATAGAGGGTTCATATTACCAAGTGCTTTACCATGGGGTTCACCATACCTCTTAATCAAGTAGAAGGATGGGAAAATGTGCCTTTAAGTTGATTATTATGAGCTCAAAAGGTTAATGATAATGAAAATGTATCCTCTAAAACATATTGTTGAGTTTTTAGATAAACTAGGTGGATAAAAATACAAATCCAAGATGGTTCTATGGTTAGGATAACATCGAGTTAGGATGAAGAAGTAGGATATCCCCAAAACTACATCCCATACAAAGTATGAGAACTATGAGTTTATAGTAATTCCATTCAAACTCACTAATGCTCTAGAAATATTCATGGACATGATGAATAGAGTTTTTAGAGATCCCCTCGAAAAATTTGTGGTAGTCTTTATAGATAAAATTCCAATATAATCCAAAATTATGGAGGATCATGAGAAGCATCTGAGCACAATGCTAAATACCATATGAAATGAGAGTAGTTATTCCATGTATAGAAAATGTGAGTTTTGGTTTAAGGAAGTATATTTCATGGGAAATATCATCATTAGAAATTAGATATATGTTGAACCATCAAATACTGAAGTAATTGAAGGTTGGTATAAGCCAACATATGTGACTGATATATGTAGTTTCCTTAGATTATCTAAGTATTATCATCGATTTATGGGAAATTTCTCACGATTGTCATCCCCTTAAACAAATATAACTTGGAAAAGAGCCATGTTTTTTAGAATGAATAGTTTGAATAGAGCTTTATGGAGTTGAAAAGTTGGATTATCAATGCTCATGTTCTTACACTACTGATAAGTGGAGAGATTTTTCTGGTATTTAGTGATGATTCAAATAATGAATTGGGATGTGTGTTAATGAAAAAGGAAAAAGTCACAACCTATTATTCAAGGAAGTTAATAAATCATGAATAGAACTACCCAGTAGATGATGTGGGATTGGTTGTAGTGATATTATCTTAAAAAATATTATATGATTATCTCTATGGGGGGATGTGTGAAATATATACAGATAAAAAAACCTCAAGAATATATTCATATAAAATGATCTAAATATGTTATAATGATAATGGTTTGAGTTGATCAAAAACTATGACTGCTCCATCTAATACCATCTTGGTAAAGAGAATAATATAGCGGAAACTCTATATAGAAAGGATTAATAAATTATATCATCAATGAGAATTTAGAGGGATTCGATTTTCTAATATTGGAAAAGGATGCACATTGGAATTATAAAGGAAGAAAAATAATCAATCCTTTAACAAATGATTTCCCAACCGTCTTGTTTGGAAAGGTTAAATGATTCTCAATGAAATGATGTGAGAATTTAGAAGAAAGTGGAAACTATAAGGATATGGAAATCATCAGAGTTCAATGTTAACAGTGAAGGAATTGTGAGATTTGGGTCAAGACAATGTGTTCCCTAAAATCATAATTTAAAGAAGGAGCTATTGGATTATGAACTTAGTTTTAATTTTTTCATTAACCCAAGAAGTACAAAGATGTGTCAAGATCTTAGTAAGCAGTACTGGTGGGACAATATGAAGAAGGAGATTTCTGAATATATTCAAAGCAATGGATATACCAGCAAGTGAAGTCTAAAAGGAATAAGTCTATGAGGATAATGCAACCATTACCCAGACCAAATTTTAAATAAGAGAACATAACCATTGAATTTTTCAGCATACCTCTGAAGACATCCAGGGGAAATAATCCTATATGGGTTGTTGTGGATTATCTTACAAAGACATCTCACTTTATTTCAATTCAGGGGAAATTATCACTGGATCAACTTGCATGGATATACATCACAAGTTGGTGAGGATACATTGATTACCACTATCAATTGTCTCCAATTGAGATGAGAGACTCACATATAGGTTGTGGAAAATTCTACATCATGATATAAACACCGATCTGAACTTTATTATGGCCCATCATCCTTCAACTGATGGCCCATCCGAGTCTACTATTCAAACATGGGAATAAATGTTTCAATCATGTTCTATAGACTTCAAACGAGGATGTTACCAACATCTTCCATTTCTCAATTTATATTACAAAAAAAACCATCACTCAAGCATCCAAAGGGCTCCCTACAAATCCCTTTACGGGAAGAGGTGCAGAACACCTATATGATGGGTTGAAGTTAGGGGACAAAAACTTGTAGGACTTTAAATTGTTGAGTAAATTATGGTTAAAATTAAAAACATAAACTAGCACATCAATGTTTTTTAGAGTAGATAGAAGATCTATAATGATAATCATCAATGAGACATAGAGTTTCATGTTGGAGACATGGTATTTGTTTTCATATCTTCATAGAATAATGTTATGATATTTGGGAATAAGGGAGAGATTAGTCCAAGATACATCATCCCCTTTGAGATCCTTGATGGAATCAGAGTGGTTGCCTACCAACTTTCACCCCCAAAAAACCTATGTCTATTACATGATGTGTTCCATTTATCCATATTCATATAGTACATACCAAACCACTCCAATGTACTCAATCCATAAGTGGCACCATTACAAAATGACCATTCTAATGAGGAGAAACCAGTGAATATCTCATATCGTAGAGAAAATATTCTATTAAATACAACAATGAACCTGATTAAAGTGTTGTAGAGAAACCAAAAGATTTAAGAAGCGATGTGGGAACTATTAGAGGTGATGAAATAGAGTTACTGTCAAATTTTTTTGTATAGGAAAATAAAATATTGATAGCGAAATTTCTAAAGGGTGGAATATTGTAATTACCTGAAATGATTTAAATAAAACTCCCTTTATGATTTAATAAAATTCCTTATTATATAATATGGTTATATAAAACACATGAAAATATTTTATTATATCGAAATGGATTTAAAAGGATATTAAGTATTATTACAATTGATAACATATATATTGAGAAATGATCCTATTATTAGTATTGATATTGTGTTTTAACAAATCCAATTGACACATACAAATGAATGGATGACCTCAACTAGTAGGATCAAACCCTGTGATGCCCATTTATCAGAGATTGTGAGGGAGATATAATGAATAGTATTTTACCTTGACCAAGCCAAATATGATATCCAATATCTTAATAATGAGTGAAACTGTGTATGGGAGAATTTCAAGATCAACGAGATCACGACCCAAACCATGTTCTCTAAGCCACCCCATGATAGTCCAACTATCACACACATTACTCTTAGGAAATTTATGGGTGTATTAAAGGGATGTTTATAAAGACCCTATAATTATGAGTATGTACATTATTTTTATATAATAATCAATATATTTTCATCTTATAATTGTTACTTTGTAAATGATTTTTTCTTTTGATACAACATTAAATTGTATTTTTGTAATATATTCAAATTCCAGAAAGGAATTTATTATGATGAATTTATGGATTTTTAAAACAATTAATATTTTAATAAAATTGTAATGTAATATAATTTTTATCAAATATAAATTATCATTTAATTTTTATGAATTCAAGTATAATTTTTATAAGGGTTCAAATATAATTATTGTAAATAAACCAAGCATTTCCTAATAAATAACGATTTTATTTAAAAAGTGAAAATTGAAATAATTAGTAATTTTTTTTAGAAAAAATGAATATTATTTTTGGAATTAGAACATCAAATTTATCCAATGGTTAATTTTACCAAAATATTTAAGAGAGTCAAATTTTCTGTTAAAAATTAAATACCATATAAATATACTTCTTGTATTATGACATCGTAATGTTCCAAAAATGATGTAATAATTAATATAAATGGGAAAAATGAACAAATATATTTTCCCCTTAAAAATGTGATTATATATATATTATTTATATTATAATTTCATTATGAGTCCTTGCAATCATATAATATATTTTAATGTTTTAAAATCCATTCTTTTGCAGTGAGACTCACCTCCACATAAGAACGTGGATTTTTTCTGACCTTTTCCTTATAAAATAATGAGATCCTACCCCATTAGAAAGAAATAATGGGAAAATCCATGGGATGGTATATGGTTTTGTATATTTTAATATGTGGAGTACAAAACCTAAATAATAAAGAAATCTCCCTCTTTTCCTATATAAACAAACTCAAGATCCCTTTTACCTTCACTAAAACTTCTTGGTGGACATAAATACTCTTCCCTACACTCTCTATAGTTATACCAAGGTTTCATAATTCACTAACGAAGCCACTACCAAGTATTTGGATTCACACATTCTAGTTGGGGATCTTCCACTCTCTTTTTTTATCGAGGACTTCATTTTTTTAAGTCTCTAAATTTCCTTTGATTTTGTTCGGATATGTTATTAAAACATCCATTACTATAAATTTGATTTATAAATTATGATATTTTAATTTCAATCTCATTAATACTTCCATGATCTTTTATGTACACCTGTTACCACACTGAGATTTAGAAAAATATTTCTCCCTTTTCATTTCCGTTGATGCACTTTTTTTAATGATTTTTAGTTTTGATTTGTTCATGTTGGGATGTTTTATTTAATATTCCCCACATTTTCAATTTTATTTATAAATTATTAAATCTCCCTTTTCACTCTCATTAATCCTGCAATGATCCTTTATGTACACCCATTACCATGCCGAAATTTTGTATGAGGTCTTTCCCTTACTCATCTTTATTCATGTAACTTTGTTTCCTTATATCTTTTATATTAATTCCCATATGATGGGATGTGTTATTACATATAACCCTTATTTTAAAATTTATTTCCAAATTATGAGAGACACATTTCACTCTCATCAACCTATTTTTGTTAAATTTTATGTGACGTTGTTGTGCTGTTGAAATATTACTACGATTTCCTTGCCAAAAAAATTATGTAGTGAATACCATAAACATTTCTTATCATGGGAATTCATATTTATACACATATAATTATTTGAATCGGGACATACATTTATGTATTACACACTCCTTAATCATGTAACGAAATATGACAATGAATGAATCCATGTTGTTTAATCAATGTGGCACACATAAGCATGAGATTGAAATGAATGTGAAGGGTGCACCCAGAATTATATAGGGATCCATTGCATTGGGTAATGTTTTCTCTCATGAGACATCATGTTAGGGTAAGGATTGGACATAATTCCTTTATAGTACTTTGTCCATCATGATGTATATGTATTTGTCCTTGACCTATGTTTACAATGTAGTATTTTAAGTTGTTGTCTCATTTCC
Source organism: Viscum album (assembly GCA_963277665.1). Classification (NCBI taxonomy): domain Eukaryota; kingdom Viridiplantae; phylum Streptophyta; class Magnoliopsida; order Santalales; family Viscaceae; genus Viscum; species Viscum album. The sequence goes on along the minus strand of OY728133.1, from coordinate 1,859,026,432 downwards.
CATACCACTTTTATGATTATAATTCTCTATCATGTCTCCTTATTCAGGATTATTATTCTTAATCTATTATGACTATTGTCTAAAATTTATTAACCTTTTCATTTTATTCCTTTTTTATTCACTTATAGGGGCGTTATATCTACCCCCTTTATTATGTGTGTCTCTATTTTATACCTTGCATGTTTAACTTTTATGTAATATTATAGTCATGTTACGTAGTGTTTTAGTAATATTGTAATATCTCATGTTATAAGTCATGATGTAATGTACATAATTACAAAATACACTATACATTTCAGTTTTCTAGGATGTATTAATTTTAATCTTATGTAATAAATCTTGTATTAATGTGTTATAAAGAGAAGGGTTGTTATATTTTTAATGTGGTTCTATGGGCCACCTGAAGTGATAGTTTATGGCACCACCGAGAGTATGCCAAAATTTTAACAATATGGGGAATCTTTAGAACTATATTCATAGTTCCCAAAGGCTGGGTGTTTGGGACACTAATTAGGGGTCGCATGCATCGTATGCCTCAATGGGATAAGGTTTAAAAAAAATACTATCGTTAGTAGAATAGAGCTAGACTTGGGGATTATAGGAATAACATGATTCCTATGTAAGGGAAATATCATCAAGGTAATAAAGAATAATGTGGAGTAAGAAATAAATTATATATATCTGAACAAGTTATTGTGGATGATCAATCTGCTCCATCGATGGTGCGAGGAATGATTCTTTTGAAATATTCCATTATGAAAGTTGTGTATGATATAGGTACATACCATTACTTTATTGCTTATCATTGTATTGATTTGTTGGGTTTGAATGTTGAGATGATGCATTATTTGTTGAAACATCAAACTATTCTTAGTCAAAGAGAATGTAGAGCCTTTTTGTGTAGAACAACTTCTATAAATGTTTATGGAGTTGAGATGATATGGGAATTATTTATGCTAGGCATGGATGTCTATAATAGAGTCGTCGATATTTATTTGTTGATAATGTTTAAGGCTCACATAGGCTGTTATTCCCAAATGGTCAATTTTATGACAGTGGATGGAATTGACCCTCTCTTTAGGGGAGACCAAAATGTAATGTCATGTGCAATGAGATTTTTCGAATGAGAAGTTTGAACGATCTTGTATCAATTGGAATCATTGACTTTGTCATCAATTGAAGTTATCAAGAATATCAATTTTTCAAAATATGTGGATTAGATTCCTAATGTTTGTTTAACAAATTTATCAGTGTTACCACTCATAAGGTAAGTGGTTTTCATAATTGATCTCATTTCTGTGACCAATTTTATCTAATATTGGTCTTATTTAATAGAACCAAAATAATTAAGGGAATTGAATGTATATTTGGAAGAGCTGGAAATTAAAGGCTTCATTCAGCCTAGAAGATCTCCATGGGCAGTACCAGTCTTGTTTGTCAAGAAGGAGGACGAAACTCCTCAATTGTACATGGATCATAATAATCCCTAACAAAGATACAATAAAAAATTTGTATCCACTTCCACACATTGGTGAGGTGTTATATCAATTAAGGGGAGCTCAATGGTTCTCTAAAATTTACATTTGATAAATATATCACTAATATCATGTTCATAAAGAAGATATTCCAAAAATGGATTTTATAATTAGATATAAACATTCTGAATGTGTGGTTATCACTTTGGTTTTTATGAATGAACTGAAAGTAATTATAGAATTGAATAATTGAATATTTCAAATATATTTGGATTATTTTGTGGAGGTGTTTATGGATGACATTTTGGTGTATTAAAGGACAAGGTTTGAGCATGGGAAACACTAAGAGAGAGTGTTGGTAATCAGGAGATATCATCATCTATATTTCGAATTATCAAAGTGAAATTTTATGATACAAGACGTATGTTCCCTTTTTCATGTAATATATGAAAGGGGTATTTTGTGGATCTAAAAAAGATAGATACCCTACTGTCTATTGGAAAATGCCAAATTATTTTTTTTGAAATATGTAATTTTCTTAGTCTAAATGGTTAATATTGATGCTTTGTTCACGAATTCTCATGACTGGCCTTATTAACAGCATCTTTGACAAGTAAAAATTTTCAATTATAATACTATAACGAATTTCAAAAGTCTTTCCAAGAGTTAAAATTTATTCTTATATTTGTACCAATGTTGAAATTATCAAAATTTTGATAATGCTTTATGGTGTATTGTGATTATATAGGATCAGGGTTGGGTTGTGTTCTCATGAAGGGAGATCATGTCATTCCTTACGGATCAATTTAATTTCAGTTTCATGAGAATAAATACCAATAATATTTTTTTTAAACATATTGAAGTGTGAGTTGGAAAATCATCCCACACTTCAAGATAAATTATTAAAACATAAAAAGAGTACATTTATTACATGAGATGCAAAGATATTTCATGAGAAAAAACATTAATTTGAAGTTAAAAAACCCAATGAGAATGGACCAAATGAAGTTAATGGATAAAAACAGTAGGAAAACCAACATCTCAGCATTCTCTGAAGCTTTTATGAGATTTAAAGTCAGAAAAAACACAACTATAGCAATTTAAGCATGAAAACACATCAACAATAGTATTATGTAGTGTCCTCCCCCATCATGATCATATCATCAAGAACCTCTTTGGTGAGAAATTTAAAATTTTTATGGATCATAAGAGCATGAAAAAAATCTTCTCACAAAGTGATTTGAATTGAAATACAAGTAATATGTATGGAGTATCTCCAAATGTTTGACTTTGACTTGATGTATACACTGGGAAATGGAATTTCAGGGGAAGATGAATTCTGTAGGAATTGATATGATAAGTCGGAAAAATAAGATTTAGATCAATGGTAGTTGACATCAGTCATTGTATAAATGCACCTGGAATGTGAAGAAATAAGTGAATTTATAGTTTTCTATCTCGTTTCATTCATTAATGATTTGGGTGAGGCAATTAATAAGGGGAATAAGTTTGATCAAGAATCTATTTCTATGATTCCTAAACTAAATGTAGGGGAGAACATTGAGGGATGAAAGGAAAATGAGGGTTTAGTTTTGTGGTTTCAAGATCGGATGGTCATACCTTTGGCTTGTTAGGAAAATCTTGATAATGATTTCCACCATTCGATATGGGCCATTAATCCTTGAAAATAGAAGATGTATAATGCATTTAAAGCATAATTATGGGGGATTAGTATGAAAGGAAAGGCGGATGAGTTCATTTTGAGATGATCAACTTGTCACTGTGTTAATGAAGAACATCAATGACCAAAAAGTACGTTATAGTCTTTAATACTTCTTATTTTGGAAATAGGAACATATTTCCCTAGATTTTGTAATAGGCCTCATAAGAATGGTTTAAAAACCCAATTCTAAATGGGTGATAGTGGATTGGCTCACAATGTCAACCAATTGAATCCTAATTCTTAAATCCATTAGGTGGAGGACTTGTACAAAATTTATATATCAGAAGTTATAATGTGGTATGGCATACCAATTCCGATAGTATTAGATAGATATATGAGGTTTATGTATTGTTTTTGTAAATCCTTATATAATATTTTTTTACTTAGTTGACTATGAGTACGGTGTATCATCCTTATTTGGATGGTAAATATGAAAGGAATATACAAATATAGGAAGAAATGTTGTGTTCTTGTGTAATGGATTTTGGAGGATCCTGTGAAGAGAACATATTGTTAGTAGAGATCTCGTATGACAGAAGTTATCAAGAGTCAATAAATATTGATCCTATGAAATATTATATGTGCATACATATCATTCTTCACATTGTTGGGTGAAAATAGGCGATACTTCACTAGTTGGGCCATGCTTTATCCAAGAGACAGTATATAAGGTTTAGTCATTCAGGAAGAGAATGTAAACACCTTAGAGTAATTAGGAATCATATCTGAATCATCATCGATGACCGTTGTCATTTTTGGTGGGTGATCAAGTGTTCTTGAGAATCTCTCAAATGATTGGGCATCGTTGTTTTGTAATGCAGGGGGTGTTATCTCATCAATATATAGGCCTTTTTGAGATATTGGAATGATTCAGTGAGGTTAATATTGGTTGGAATTTCCACCATGATTAAGTGTAGTGAATAATTTGCTTCACGTATCTCAGTTGAAAAATTAATAGCCTGATCCTGACCCTATGATTATTTGTGATCACGTTGACCTAAATCCATATTCTTTATTGGTTCATATCTTGGAATGGATTTGTGGATTCGAAGGATAAATTCTTGCATGAGAAAAGGTTGAGTTTTTTGTGGGTTTTATAGAAACATGGTCATATTCTGGAAGATACATAGGAATATGAGATCAAAAAGTTGAGAAACAACCCCAACTCATTAGGAGAAATTCTATTTTTATACTTTATAATGATGTAAAGTCTAATGTTGGGGATAATATTGCACCCCCAGTTTCACGTAACCATTTTTTATATATTTTATGTATATAAAGTGTTTGGGTTAGGTTTGGGAGGGTTTAAATACTTTTTAAATATTTTTAGGTATTTTATATAGGCTCAGGTTTGAGTATGGTTTGTATAAACTATGCATCTCGTATTGGAAACCATGTATAGTGAGATAGAGTCTAAGGGGAATTCACATGGGTAGGCACATAATTTTTCAAAACCATGCGACCACCTAAGATAAACCATTAAATTTGGTATAATTATCTTTTGCATGGTTTTAACATGGGTTTTCATACCATACGGGACAACCGTGTGAGGTTCCCCTTGAGGAAGAGGCCAGTACATGGTTAGAGCATAGTTTTTCTTAACCATGTGACTAACTATGAATGGTTTAAAATAAGAACCTAAAAGTGGATCTATCTCAGGATTAACCATTAAACCCTCATGTTTTCAACAATTTTTCTCTAACTTGAAAATCATTCCAGCCAAAGGCTGTTGAACAATTCCCCATCTATTCAGAAGTGATCTTGAGGGATTTGTTGGTGCATTGAAGGCTGATTCCCATAGTAAGTCATCATTTGTTGTAGTTTTCATGGTTTTTATTTGATCTACTTTCTTACCTCTATTGTATTCATAAATATTTTCTTCTGTGGATAAATATATGGTTTTTGATGCCAATCATTGTTATATTTTTCCTTTTTGATGTTAGGGGAAGTGATCTATGGTGGGTGATTTGAGATTCAACCCTGTTTCGTTGGAGATTTCATTAGTTTCATAATATTCATCATAATTTTTTGATGTAGGTGAATTCACTCTCAACTCCTATTATTAGAATTGGAAGGATTGATTTCAAATTTATTTTTTGGATTAAAATTGATTGTAAAGTTATTGTACAATGATTTTTAGAAACATTCTATGAAATGGTTTAATAGAAATTGTTTTGGATTTTGGTTGTCTTAAATGGTTTAGATTGAGTTGAATTGGATGGAAATTGGTTGTGAAGTACCACCATCAAAGGGACATGTTATGGATGTGAAGTTCTACAGTCAATGGAAACACCAAAATTATGTGGTTGAAAGTGTTTGATTGTAGTGATGTGAGATGGAATGGGTTATGCCAATATGAAATTATAAATGGTTAAGTGACTTGTTTGTCCACATTTTATGGAAAATTGTTTTAGTATAGAATATAGTTTTGGCATGGAAGTTTATTTATATTCTGATATAAACTCTTCTAAGTTGTTTTATATATTTTTTATATAAATGTGATAACATATTCTATCCTAGTGGCATGAGTAGGGAAGTCATTCAAGGAAAGCCTACATAGTTTGGTCATTTTGTATATGTGTTTTATTAGGATATATGTATGATAAAGTATCTCAATATATAGTAGTGCATCAAGATACTTGGGTTGTATTGTGGAGTTAGAGTATGGATCATGTCTTTAGCGGTAGAGTTCTGTCTTTATAGTCCTTGGGGTTTTTTGTTTTGTCTTCCTCTTTATACTTTGATATTAGTAGTCTTCCACTATGGTACTCTATTGTTGTTTGATTTAAATATAAATGGTACTTTGAGTTGTTTTACATTGTTATCATGCATCATGTAGTGCCAATTTTTTGTCATGTTTGGTTATTTTATTTTATTTCTCAAATGAAAATTGTACCCCAATTGTATTGAAGCCCTTGGAATTTATTACCAGCCTATGGTGCCTTGGGGATGTATCTAAAGGATAAGTTGAAATTCGTCTTATAATAAATAAAATAAGAAGGGTATGGATGTTACATACCCCCACATTGAGTCTCATTTTGTTTGGATGATTGTGGGGTGTGTAAATGGAGGGTTCTCACATCCTTAATCTTAATTTTTTGTCCTCCTTTTCTTGATTCTAGATGAACTTCTTGATGTATTTCCTTTTTATCCCTTCTTTTATTCTTCATTCATCCTTTAATCCTATGATTTACTTCTCCCATGAACCTTAAGGTATGTGGAGATCAATGTTTAGAGTTATTATGGATCTAATATTTAGTTTTTGGTTGTTTATGGTATGTGAAGGCTATCTCATTCCAGATGGTTCTTCTATTGTTAAAAGAAACATATTGTGTTTCATTTTTATTTTATAGAGTGAGGTGTTTCAATAGAAATTATACTATATTAGATAACATGAAATGACTATCTATTTTAATTACATTGCAATGAATTATAAATTAATGTTATACCTTGGTAATCATGAAAATTGATATCATGTGTGTTTTTAAATTATCATAAGGAGTTAATATAAATTCTTAATGGTGATTCTCAAATTGAATGTTTGTGCACAAATTATATATTATAAAACTATTAATTGATTTTAAATGGAAATGGGAATTTTAAATTGGTGATTGGAAACATTTTATTTTTAGAAGCATCTATTTTATGATAGTAAAGTGTTATTTTTTCCAAATATGGGTGTGCTAAGCTATCTGTTATAGATTTATGGGATGTCACCCCTTATGGTTATTTTAATGCGGTTCATGGAAGAAGAAAAAATTATAAATATTATTTCAAATATTGGGTTTATGAATTGTTTTTATAAAGGATATTTTTAAGATATATTTTTAGGGAGGTAAAATAGCTTGGCATTCTAAGCTGGTTTGGAAGGGATGATATGGAATTTTATAAATGTATAATGTTATGTAATTAAAATGAGCTTCTAATACTGTTATTTTTTATTCTTGATCTATATTTTTTCCTTCCGGTTACATTATATTATTCTTTTATTATGTAGTGATTCATCTTTGATTAAATGAAAATGGGTTGTTTTTTAGGAGGATGCACGAGGGGGATGAGTTTTATTTAAAATAATTTCAATAATATTTATACGTTTGGTGATATTATTCTATATATTGGATCACCCACTTTGATTGATATTCTAGGATCATATAAAAATATATAGAATATTTGGTTCATGCTATAATAACTTTTTGAAAGAACAAAAACTATTTTACTAGGAATACTTTTCTCTCCTTACGGTTATATATAAAGTGATAATAGAGACCAAAAGGTAATTTGAGAAGTTTATTATATTTTCAACTTGTGGAAAAGTTATTGATTTCAAGATATAATTTCTATATCATTCATGTTAGAGCCTACAGAGTCCCTCCTGATATTTTATTCCCCATATAAATTATTAAAGTGATCATATTTCAGTATTTGATTGGTATACCCCAAAATTTATTTGATAAAATGAAACCATACTTCTGGTATTTCAATTTTATTACGCCTCATTTTTATCATGGTGTATATGGTATTTGTATTCAATTACATATTTGGTTCAATTTACTTTCAAAATTATCATCAAAAATGGTTATCAAGGATTGATTTGTAAAGTAAAATGGTCACTCTTTTCAAATTGGTTTTTAAGTAAAGGTATATGAAAAATAGGGAATAGGGTGGGGTCCTATTTCATGTTGTTTTAAGGACATATTTTATTGGTCTAAATAATATTTCAAAGAATAATTTTAGTTTATTGTTGGGGTTTGAAACTTAAGATTTAAATGATGTATGTTGTATTTCTGGAAATTCATTATTTTGTTTTAAATATGAAAGTGATAAACTATTTTGTTTTATGATTTTATTACTTATAGTTGAAATGTAAAGATATTTTTTTATACATTATTTTCAAAATAGTATTTATGAACAATTTTATTAAGGTAATTACATAGTCTCATTGATGAGATCCTACTTTTGGTAACACCCTATATATGAAATTTTTTCTGGGTGTTTATGAAGCTTTCATTTTTATATTTAAGTTCCCATTTATTTTTCTATTTTATATTTAAATGAAACATTGTTGGGTGTGTGGTTTTGGTGACTGATTTTAGGTTTTGTGGAGAATGTTTGAGTAGTTTTTGTTCTAATATATACTTGGTTCTTGGTTGTATCATACTATCATCATATTTATTTTTTATATTCTTTCAATTATATACTTATTATGAATTTTAAGTAATTCATTTATATGAATTTAAGGAGTTTTTTAATTTCAATGGAGGCTTATATATATAATTTTTTGTTATGTATCTATTTATTTATTATGCAAGGAAGTATAATGTATTGATAGGTCATGTCAGAATCTTGATAGTCTCCATTGAGAGTTGATTTTATATTGTGAGGGTAAAACTATTCCCAAATTCTTCTTCTTGATACATATGAAATAGTATCCAACCCATGGGGATCTGAATTCTTTTCCGACTTAGTGGTGATTTTGGTATAATTACATGTCAAGTCATCCTAGGATAGTTCATTATAGAGATCTTGGTGCCCTAACGTTCTCCACCATAGACATGTGTTTAATATAAAATTATTAATCCTTTATAGAAATATACTTTTTGATAATGGATTCTTTTGGTTAATATGAATTCTTAACACACCCGTTTGTTATCTTCATATACCTTAAAAATAGATTCATCCAATGTAAATATAGGGCACCAAAAATAATTATTTCTCACAAAAATGAAATATTTAAGAACAATTATATTTAAAAATTGATGTTGGAGAGTATATTTCTATTATAATAATTATATCAACTACAATAGTCTAAATTTTTTTGAAAAAAATCAAATCCATCACTTTGTTATAAATGACATTGAAACAATATCACACCATGATGATTTTCAATATAACATGGATGCCTAATATACAACTTAAAGGAATATGTAAGAGCTGTTGCATCACAGAAGGAACTTAATGAAATTTTAGGCCTATTAAAATAAAATATTTTAGTAACCCAATATTTTTTTACATTTTATGAATAACCCTAAGTCCATTTAATACCATGAAGTAACAAAAAAAGGATTTTCTCATTCTCGGATAATTTATCACAAGCCATGGGAAACTATGTTTTTCTTACATTATTAAGGGTTTCTAAATCTAAAAAATTTGAAATAGATAGTAAGTCCAATCATGATTTCAAACCATCCAAAATAACACCTTAAAAATCTAACCATGTTCAAATAAATTTATTATGGATATTATACTCAATATAAATCACATCGATGTTATTTTATACATCATTATATATCTAGTTTTTATTCTAAAAAAATATTGATAATTTCTTCTATTAATTTCTATCATTACGAGAATATTTTTTCTTTCTAATCATGACATCAATATTTTTACCCTCTCAAAATATGGATCATTTGACAAAATATTTTAAGTAATATTCAATTTTTATGTTTTATTTAAGTTCATTTTAAATAATTCATAAGAGTTCTTCATATAAAAGAAATTTGAATCCCCATTTAGGATGTTTTATCTAATCTTGTAGCGAATAAAATGATTTTAATACTTCAAAAATATAACAAAATTTATTCCCTTAAGAGTGAATCCAAAAATATTTCTATTTTATATGAATTCATTTATATTCAAATTAATATTTATTAGATAATTTAAAAAACTCCATTTTATATGAATCATACACTATAATAACATTCCCCTTAAGAATATCAAATCATTAATTAACTGTGATTAAATATAAATAAAAATCAGTTTAGGCCAATTTGGTCCAAAACAATTAATCTTAACATCATATATTTTTGGGTCATTCGAGATTTAGGAGAAAATTTGTAATTTAGAAAAATATTTATCTATAAAGTGTTATTTTTATTAAGGATCCGATATATATTCTTTCTATATCAGAACATACCTTTTCTGATATTTCTAATATAATTTTTTACTCTAAAAAATTATTGATTAGTTTTCTTCTATGGCGAAATATAGTCTAGATGATGTAATTTTACATTATTTACTCATTTATGTCCCATCATAACATTTTTTCATCATTTAAATATTCAAACAAATTTTTTAGATAATGAATTTTAGTAGGATTCCAAATTTCATATGGTATTGTATTTCTACTTTACATATAAGATAAATCAACCTATAAATTTTATTTCATCATATAGCATGATTTCCCACATTTAAAAAATATTTCTAGTCCTGTTTATTCCTTATTTTATAAGATATATTCATTTGGAAATATATATATCTTCTTATACTCAAATACAATTAGGCATTATATTTTTTTCAATATAATATGATTTTAGAATATCATTTACCATAAGAATTAATCCTTTATATAAAAATGGTGGATTCCTAAAAGTCTTATCTCTCCACCCGTTCCATTATTTCAAGGTCACCCATCCTGGTACATTTGATAAAACACTAAAATTCATTCAACATGGACATAATTATTTTTCAGTACCACCAAATACGTTTTCAATGATATGTGTATTCTCATGGTTTTACACTGCAATATATTTATAATTTCCTTAATTTTATTGGAATAATCATATAGAAAGTCTGAATCATCAATATATCTTGAATTCTATACATCATTACACTTCCTAATAAAAGTAATATAAGTTGGATTAAAACCATTTAAAATTGAATGATCTTAAATCTCTCTAAATGGTAACTTTCCCATATTTAAAATTTTTCATGCATCGATAGAACAACATGTCAACTCTTTAAATATTTTGATTGGAAAATTATGAAAAAACAATAACATTCTCATATTCATCATTTTTCACCATGAATAATTCCATCTATTAATCATTTTTAACAAACCATACCATATAAATGATATTTTCCCAGAATAAATTTATATTATATAATATTGTATTGTATTATACACATAAAAATATAGAAAAATGAATAAAATGTTAAATCCTTAGATGAGATTATTAAATTGTCCAATATCAAAACCCATGGAAATTATAAATATTATTATTGGTCAGACAATATAAAATAGAAAAATTAAAATAAGAAGATATTGATCATTATAATCTACAAAAATTATCACTCCAATGAAAAACACTATGTAAAAGAAAATAAATTAGTAATCCAAATGAAATTTTAGAAAATGAAAATATAAAACCTTGAGAGACCTTGTTTTCAATCATCTGTGAAGGAATGAATAGATATTTATATGAGGTCTTGAGAAAATTAGAATAGTATTGTGACTATTGGAATAGTATCATGTCCATTAAGAATAGTAACCTGATCATTTGAAATAGTAACATTGTCATTGTAATAGTAAATTAACCATAAAATTTAGAAAAATATTATAAATAATATTTATCATGTGTAATTTTAGAAAATATATATATATTATAAATCATTAATATAAATATCCAAATATAAAACTAAAAGAACATACAAGAACATTTTAAATAAAATATATTATTTGCATTTACTAAAATCATACATTTTACAGTAAAATTTATAATTAAATATGAATGAATTCTATTTTGATAAAATGAATATCATATTTAGAATTATCACGTCAATATTTCCCAAGGGTATTTTTTTAATAATTTTCTAAGAAACATCAATTTTTACATGTATAGTAAAAATATAGTTTTTTGAATACAACATTTTTTATTTCATAGAAATGATGAAATTATGAATTAGTAAATATTAAATTGGGTTGCTTGATCAAAAATTAATTTAATAAGATAAACGAGTTATTAATAACAATAAACATAATTTCTAAGCCTATAAAATAATTTCCAATGTTTAAAAGTCTAATGTTTCATTATAAATGTTATTTCTTATTTTTTAATATTAGTTAAATTAATAAATTATAATTATTCCTAAAACAATTTTTTGATTACCTTGGAAATAATAATATATTTAATATCATATCTTACAAATACCCCTCTCTACAACTATAAAACCCCCTCTTTATCCCTATGGAAAACCACACCTCTCTCACTTACCAATACCAAATAACTACATTAAAGTCACACTCATAAGACAATTATAATAAATTGGAACGTTCTTTAGTCACTATGATCTAGTAATTAAAGATTATAGTTTCATAGAAAGGAAAAAACAGCAGGAAGAATCTATAGTTTCACCAAATTTGTTTCTCATTTTCCTATTATGTTCCTCCTTTTCTCTATTCATTTAAAACAAAAATATTATAAGATTAATTTTGTAGTATTTTAATACTATATAATTTTTTTTAATAATTTTAATTATTATATTAATGACATATATTATGTTATACTTCTCCTCCTCCTATTTTGAAAATGTCCCTTTAATGGTAGGTTAACCACCTATGAGGACATTACCAAATCTCTACTTATGAAAACCGTCATAGAATGATAGTATTAATTTTATAGTATATATAAATATGAAATTTTTATTATTTTATTATAATGTAATTAATTTTACTTATGTATAAATAATCATGCAAAATAATAATAAATTATATTATTTAATGATAACATGACATCAAAACAATTCACCTTTAACGTAGAGTATTAGAAAATAGAATCCAAAAAATTTAATGGATCAATATTGACATAAATGATTATAATTCACATTTGGTTTCAAGTGTTAACAAACCTAATTTTATTATACATGAGTATTAAATGTGATAAAACATAACGGGGTTTAAGGTTAGGAGATTCTCACACCCAACTATTTCTTTTGAGTTGTCTCATATTTTAATTTTTTTGGGTGGATACACCTATAATACCCCTATTATATCAACAAAATATTATATAAATTAAATTTAAATATATATAAATGTTTATAAAATTATAAATTTATTTCAATTCTAATTAAAATTAATGGTAATTTTTTTTCTATAAATATATACTGACTCCTATTGAGATGTTTCTTCTCCAATCATTAATGATGATGTTTTGTCCCAATATTTATTTTCCCTTATTAATTTAGGAACCCCACATTTTATTCAGGAAGGTATTATTTTTACAACCTCTATGAAACTCATTCCATTCCATTCCATGGGATTATTTAATGACTATTGTTGTTATATGTTCCATTTTTATGTTTTATTCATGATTATCAGCATTTTATGATGTGATGGGTGAGAAAAAATTTATATATCCCTCTAATAAATGGGGTAATGTGATATATCTCATGATATTATGTATATTATGAGTGAAAATGTTTCTATATTTGTTCATAATTATGATGTTATGATTAATGTACAAATGATATGTGTGAACATGATGCTATCATTGTTCACAACTATGTGTTGTATATGAAAACATTGTCGTGATGTATCATTAAGATCCATATTATATGTTACATAAACTTTTTCAAATGATTCCATCATTATTATGATGATGATCCCATGTTTATGGTATGATGTGGATGATTCTTCTATCCCATGTCAGGTTGATTCACGTTTCTTATTCCTTATACATTATCCCTCCACATAAATGGATTTTAGCTCAAAAATGTTTTTGATGTATATCCTCAAGTGATTACATGTACTATAGAGAAAATAAGATATTTTAGGAGGATAAATATAAAAGATTTGAAATAATTTTCATTTTTTTATTATTTATATGTGATGTGTGAAGATAATTATTCCAAGATACTAAACATTTTGATCATGTAATATATTATGATTATGTTATTTATCTAAAAAATAATGTAATTAGCATATATTAAAAAGTCTGGTTGCTATGGTATGTATGAGAACAAAATTTTATTTATATTCTAATTATTGTTATGAAATATTACTGTAAAATCATAAGTCTAGGTCTATGTATAGGCACCCATCTGATATTTTGGTTAAATATGGGAGCACATGGTTTCTATGAAATTAAATCCCTATACAGAGATAATAAGTGGATGTGGCTTTAAAAAAGATATACTCGAGGGTAATAACCTCGAAAGTGGTCATTAAGTAATAAATCAAATTATACTAGGTGCAAGACCTAGAGGCCCTAATATACAACAAATTTTAAACTCTTAGAGGATATGATCTAGTTATTCAAATTATCTATAAAAACAATATTAATGGTTATATTACTTATGTAATAATTCATCTTAATGATGGAAAATAAATAATGCACCGTATCCTAGAAGCATCATTTGAGAAAAAAGATAAACATAAGTGTTCCATAATATTTGACTTTAGAATTGTTTTTTTGAGAATAAATTATTTTTTCAGTCATTAATAAAAAAATTTATTCGTACCAATTATTTTTTATAAAATGGTGGGATCCAGGAAAAACAAAACAAATAACCCATGTAAGTGACAATACAACAATTGTCCAAATGACATTATCAATGAATTTGTACGATGAGATCAATACATAATAGTGAATCTTACCTAGTTGTATTAAGCTATAAAAAATATCATAAACCATTTGTAATGTCAACCTTCATCCAAGATGGAGAAACCGACCATTGAGTCTTAATGCAGTAAAGATCATCGATATTTTACGGATCTTATGATCAACATGTCATATAATATAGGGATATTCAATGGAGAATACCAATTCCATTATCCATTGTTCTAAGAAATATATGGTTTATCTATTAATCTATAGTTTATATGGATATTTGGAACAATGTATTTCATTGACAAATAATATGAATCCAAAACATTAAATGAATGATATAGTTTGGGAAGACTTTAAGAAGATATTTCGTAACAAGTATTTCCTTTGAACACTTCTAACAATTATAGAGAGAGAATTTATATATCTTAATGAAAAGGGAAGTGAATATTTCATTTATTATGAGGATAACTTCAAATTTTATTCTATATAAACCTTGTTGTTTATTATAAATAAAGATACCAAAAATGGAATGATTATTTAGGGGTCTAATATCACAACTACAAAAGTCTCTGGAGATCAGAGACTTTTGAAATTACAAAGAATTATTTTCATGTTCTCTCAAAGTACATATGGATTTTTTTTATAATGGCCTCATGGATATTAAAAAAGATACTATAATAGTGTTTCAAAATGGGAGATTGAATGAAAATGGAGGAAAAGAAGATCTAACCAGTTACATGAAAAATACACAGAAGGAAGCATTATGGGAATGACCTCAAAGGGATAAGAAAATGTGTCCATTGTGGGAGATAAGTCCACCAACCTCATGAATGTAAAATTCTCATGAGAAAGTCATCCAATGTGATGGATTAAAAGACATAACCTCCAATGAAACTAACAATTTTTAAATGCATAAACTATAAAAATTAGGGTCACTATGTAATTCAGTGTACTAAACCATGTTCCATTGATGGTAATTAGTATCAGCAACCATTAAAGTGGAGGTATAAAGGTAAATAATATCTTATCACTATAATTTAGGTGGGGCATGAAAATGATGTTGTATAATGTACCCTTCATATTCACTCCAAAATTTAAATGTTTAATTCTATTACGGTACTACATATTCTATTATATCTTGAATTTTTTCAAGATCTATTGAATCACATCCCTATTACCATGAAGTTGATATATTCATAAAAACACATAGTGGGGTGATCATTGTAATCATGTATTGTAATATTTTATTGTTATCATCTATGGGGATATTATTCTACAGAATCTTAAAATTCTTAACATAGTGGTATTTAAAATTATGGATTGGATCTCATTTTATAGATCTCACATCAATAGTCTATATAAACTAACCTCTATCTATATTATAAACCATCCATTTCCCATATACAAATGCATGGAATATTATGAATAACCATTGAAAATTTCTTCAATGTTATGGTTGCAGATACCCAGTATAGAAAAATGTCTTTCGCAATGAGGGTTTTCAAAGGAAAAAATTGACTAAAATGAAATTAATATTATAAGAGAATATTTTCATGTATTTCTTAATAATTTAACTATACTACCCTAATATTGTGGGGTAAAGTTATCAATGAAGCTTATATGTGAATCCACTTTTATCTAAAAATTCCCCAATAATATGGACATGATAGAAATGGATGAATTAAATAACTACCTACAAGAGAACTTAGACAAGGTATCCATAATCCCTACAATATATAATTTGGGTGAATAAAAACACACTATCATGAAATAGGATGGATCAGTGTAGTTGTGTATTGATTACCAGGAGATTAACAAGATCTTCATAATAATCAATTATCCCATGTTGTGTATTTATTACACATTGGATCATCTTAGAGAAACTTTATGTATCTCAACTGTATATCCTCATTCTAGATATCATCAGATAAAGTTAAATGAATAATATATTTAAAATACACAATTTCATAAAATTCATTGACACTATATATTTATAGTGATTCCCATTTAACATACTAGTACCCTAGTAATCTTAATTTATTTGATGAATACAGTCAATCAACACTACCTTGAAAAATTGTTAGTAGTATTTAATAATGACATTCTCATTTACTCTAAGAGAAACGGTGAAGATGAAGATTATAATAGGATGGTTTTGGTGAAATTGTGGAAGGATAATATATGTTCTATTCATAGAATGTGTGATTTTTTCATAAAATAGCTCAAATTATTGGGTCATGTGATCACAATTGAGTGAATTTTGGTGCACCCTTTAAAAACAATGGTAATTGTGAAATAGAAAAGACAATTATATGGAATGGAAATTTGATTTTTTTTCTTAGATTATATAGGTACTAACAATGATTTTTGAGAAAATTTTCACTATTTTGATGTTTAATGTCTATGTTAACATGTAAAGTGGTAATGTATACCTTGATTGAAGAATGCGAGGAATGGTTTAAGGAGTCAAGAGGAGGCTAATCACTTAACCTATACTAACATATCCCTTAATTGGATAATTATTTATGATATATAGTGATTATTAAAAGATAGTATTGGGTTGTGTGCTCATTTAGAATGATAAATTGACATCCAATGCTTTATTATAGTAAAAGATTAATAAAAAAGTAGTTGGTGTGTGATCTAGAGTTTGCAGTTATAATTCTCACATTGATTATTTAGTGGGACGACCGCCCTTGTGAAAAGTGTGACATATATACATATCATATGAGTATAATGTATATATTTACATATAAATAGATCAACTCATGTAAGTAAATATGGTTATAGATGATCATGAACTATGATTTTTTGATTCACTACCATGTTGGAATGGAGAATAGGGTTTCAGATTCTTTAAGCAGAAAAAAACTACCACTCTATCCATGATATAGATTAAGAAAGAACATATCACTATGAATATAAAAAAGGATTCATCTGTAAATCATAAAGATATGGAATACAAAATAGTTTTTCCATGTTTTTGAAGTACCATATATCCAAGATAATATCATGATGCCACAAAGTGATGATTGATAAATTTAAAAGAAGGTGATTGTAGGAAAATAAGGGATGTTTCATGAATTTAACAATGATAAATATAGTTTCATTTTTTTGGAACTATAATTTGTGTTTCTTCATCAACTGAGATAAAGTAATTGATATTGTATAATACACATTTATTATATTTATAAATCAATCCTAAAAGTACCATGATGTACTGTAATTTTTGAGAGAACTTATTTTAGTACCATATGAAGAGGGATAATTTTGAGTATACCTAAAAGTATCTGGTATGTAAATAAATTAAATTATAGATACATAATTCCAAGGTTATGATGTAACTCTTTCCCATACCCACAAGAAAATGAGAGAAAATCACCTTGTACATTGTCATTGGTCTCCAGAAGAAATCTAAAGGAAGTTGTGTGATATGGGTTGTGCCTGATCAACTCCCAAATAATTACCTCTATATATTCAGTAAAAGTTTTCTCTTGAAAAAATTTATAATAAATAAGTAAAGGATGTAGTGTGGTTTTATGGGACACTACATTAAAAAATATCTTATTGTAACAGCCCGAGATTTTATGAAAAATATTCTTTTTATTTCACTAGTGTCTTGTGTTGTACGCTACACCAAAAGGAGCTTTCACAACACGCATCCTTGACTTTCCTTGCATTACACGCAATCACGAACTTCCTCGATAGCATGTGTAGTACGCAATACTGAGTTTCACGAAACAACGATATGCTTTAAAATATTATTAAAACTAGCCGTTATGAATAGTAATAACCACCTTTTCAAATTCTGTAAATCTTATTTTTCAAAATGAACTTCATTTTTGGATTCGGAGTATCGAATTTAGCCTAAGGTGAAATTTTGGTACATTTCGGATAACTTTCATATTCTGATGAATAGTGAAAATTACTAAATTATAATTAAAAAACAACTTTTTTAATCGAAATAATTAATAGTGATAAATTATTAACTTGAGTAGTTTTAAAGTATATTTAGAATATATTTTTACAATTTAATACAATGTTGGTCATTGGATGTAATTGCACATTTAAACCAGACATAAACAAGTGTCAATCTTTTGATAGATATTGTTTCTTAAAAACACGCTATTTGTTTTAACAGCGGGACTTAATTATAAAATTAATTAATGCAACTTCTATGTTATGAATTTGGTAAAATAGACTTCATTTTTGAATTCGTAAAATGAAATATAGCTTAGGATGAAATTTTGGCATTTTTCTGAAAACCTTCAATTTTTGATGAATAGTGAAACTACTAAGTGGTAGTTAAAAAAATTGAATTTTTCATAAAACTTAATTTTACCGCTCCTGTGAATGGAATTTTGAAAATACGACAGACACGGTTAATATCAAGGACTAAAATGTGGTTCAATGAGATGAAAATAATTTTTGGTGAATAGTAACTTTTTACTTTTTTTTACCACGGTTAATAGTAAATAGGGTAACTAAGGGTAAATATGATATTACTATTACCCTAACACATGTCCTAATTCTATTGTACAAGTGTAATTCAACCAAAAACAAACTTAGGAATAAAATATGACCATTTAGGCCCACTTGGATTAGATTAGGACATTTATTATTAATTTATTTAAAGAAGGGTTAAAATAGTTAAAATCAAAGTTTAATAAGTAAATAATTTTTAATATGGGGTTATACATAAGCTAAATTCGATTGTAAATATTCATTAGAAATATAAATAGATTTCCTACATGATGGTATTTTATTTATAATTTTTAGACTTTAAATAAATTAATTTATTTATGACACAACAATGATGCAGTAATTAAACTTTTAAGGAAATATTACCATAATTGATGTTATAAATACTCAAATGAATGTAATTTGAGACTTTTTATGAATTACAATAATTTTATAGGTTACTATGATATCTTAGTGTTGCTTTAATCAACTTGGTTCGAACATATAATTCTGTTATGACTTTCACAAAAATCGTATATCAAATAGTGTCAAAATTGACACAAAATAGTTTTTAAATAAAATATTATATTATTAATTGTTATTTTATTCCAAAAAATCTAAGGTTCGGCCAAATGACTTAGATAAGGATATATATATTAATAATAAACAATTTGGGGTTTTTTTGGCATGTTATAGTAAGTGTATTAATCATATAGTGAAAGAAAACAAAAAGACACGGTAAAAGTTAAATTATTTAACTTAGAGTTAAATCTAATTGATAAGGTTAAAATAAGAACCTAAACTTGTCTAAATCCTATTGTTTGATAGGCTTTCGACCCATCATCACTTTAGCTTCGAAATAAGACCCTTTGGAACCATTATAAACCGATTTTTACTTTAATATAAAATAATATTTTGAGATATTCCTAAGGTGCCCCTCTCCTCCATTATAAAAGGGCACCTCCTCCCCCTCCTCCTCACACCAACTTGAGCACTAAAGCTCGGCCAACCCCTGCCAAAATCTCTTCTCCACTTCCCTATAAACATCCTAGAGGTTCTGGTCTTCCTCAAAGACCAATTTTATTTCCCTAAGAGGAGGTCTCAAAGAGGCACTTCAAAGAAGAGGTAATTACCGTTACCAATTCTTTCATCTTTATTTCTTCTTCCACTTCTTCTTCTTAGGTTGTTTCATTATAAAGTAATAACATAAGTATCACTCATATACTGATATGTTATTATAAGTATGAAACAACCCTATTTCACCATCTATCCATCCTACGGAAAAAGAAATCACCGCGCGTGCGTACGTACGGAATACCGTCTCCACGCCGTGGTGTAATCTATTTTCCACCACCACCTTACATGGATGGGTATAATGGTGTAAAGAATAACTATACATAGTTATTAAAACATCATATTGATTCTGATATATTGTATAATCCACTCCAATTCAATTCAATATTTATAGAAATGATATCATCGCTCGTGCGTACGTACGGACTACCGTCTCCACGACGCGATGAGATTCATTCTCCATGTTAACCATTTAAGAATGATTATAAAGTATATATAAGAAATAATAATGAAATATATGACATTATAAAGCTACTGGATTTATGTATATATATATATATGTATGTCATCTATTTACTTCCATTCAAGACAATAAGGAAAGGAAAACAACGTTCATGCGTACGTACGGACTACCGTCTCCATGAACGGTGTTTTTCATTTATTTTATATATATATTATATATATATATATATACTGAATATATATGATATATAAATCATATTTTATATTCTGGAAGTAAGTAAATCATGATATAAGTAATAATAATTTCAAGAACAACAAGTCAAAACACCTACGATAAATGAAACGATTTTACCCAAAACACTTCTTTAACATGGAATTTACAAAAGAACGGGTAATATAATGTCATAAGTGAACCATATATGATATCATATCAATATGTATGATTCTGGAATAAGTCAATAACATTATTTAAACCATTATACAGGAGCTTCGGACACGTACAAAGCAAATCGGACCTAAGGTAAGGGAAATATCACAATCTCATTTTTATCCGAGATTGTTTATTCGTAAGTATTTACTAGGGTGTATTTTATCATCCACATCCATGTTTAATAAATATTTAATATTATTTACATCCAACTACAATTGTTTAAATCCAATTTTACCCTTCGTTGAGTTTTTAGTAAAGAAAATGAAAGGAATCTTTTGTCGTTTTCTGTACGAGGTATTTTTTGACTTTTCCGGCAAAAGTACGAAGAATGTTTTTTTTAACTTATACGGAAAGAATGGATTTTTAAAACTGTATTTCCAAGAAGCTTCCTTTAAAAGTTTTGAAGTTTATTTTTAATCAACTTCTTTTAGTTTAAAATTGTATGACATGTTAAGAAAGGAAAAGTATTTTTGAAGTAGAAAGGATATTTTCCTCAAGAATGAAGTTCAAGTGTTTTATCAAAATTATTTTCCATCTAAGATAATAAAGGGTTCTGTTTTTATCCCTATTATTACATAGATTTGATCATGTTGTGATGTAAATATTTTTATGAATTATTTTATCTTATATGAATTTTTTTATGATGTCATGTTGTTTAAGAATCCCATTTTTATTACATGGGTTATGCTATGATGTATGGTTTATGATTATGTGGCACACATAAGAAAGGATTCATTATGAGATGGGTGGGACCTATATCTCCCTCCAATGCATTGGGTAAAGATTTTATATCTCCTGAGATAGACAGGGCTGGAACGGTAGGTTATACCGGTTCAGTGAAACAGGACTGAAACGAGGGTTACTCGATTCAGAAAGGGACTTTGTCCACTAAGATAGTCTTGGCAATGAGTCTTAACTAACAAGAAATGATTCTATATGATTATGTGTGAATGCCACAAAGTTTCATGTTTTAAGTTATGATTATTGTGATTACATTTCACTGCCATGATTTACCCCATGTTATGAAATTAAGATCTCTTTTGCAGGTTAAGATTTCCAAAAGTTATGTGCTTATGTATATGATGTGATTGATATTTCTTTTGTTTACCCTTACTGAGAATTTGAGCTCACCCTTTTATGTTTTCTTTTCCCCAGGATATAAAGAAAGGTTTTAGGTAAAAAAAAGGAAGATCTTTAAGGGAGATTTTGAAGATCTTTCACCACGATTAGAAGATTATATTCCGAGTTTCCAAAGACACTAAACTATTACGATCCTTGTGTGTGTGTTTTTTTGTTATGTACTAAGTATTCCGCAAATGTAATGTAATGTCCATGTACGTCAGGCTTCGGGTCTCTACAGTTGGTATCAGAGGAAAGGTTTAGTCAACCTTTGGAAACTAGGATGCGAAAACGTTAGTGAGATTCCTAGAGATATTTCTAAGGGATGTCTAGGGATGCCCCTAAGGATAAGTATACGTATAGGATATAGTCCTAGAACTATGGTAACGATATTAGATTAAACCAAAGATGTTAGATATTTAAGTTACTCCCCCTTTATTATGATTTTTGACTCTCACACTATTCTTTTTGGGTTTTAGAAAACGGCTGGAATCAAGATGATTCACGATAATGGAGTATATGATGGACAATGGAATGATATTCTTCATAATGAAATGGGATTTGGAAGTCCAAACATCATTATTATGCCGAATCAGGAATCTCATAATATGATCAATAAAGTAAAATTTGGTAAGTTTCCTGACTCGGCTAATAAGAGAAAGATGGAGTTTCATGATGATCATAGAGGAAAAAAAGTTCAATTTCCCCTATGTAAATCATGTGGGAAGAGGCATCAAGGAGAATGTTTCAAAGGAACTGGAAGATGCTTTGGGTGTG
This sequence comes from Viscum album, assembly GCA_963277665.1. NCBI lineage: Eukaryota > Viridiplantae > Streptophyta > Magnoliopsida > Santalales > Viscaceae > Viscum > Viscum album. The sequence continues at coordinate 1,859,003,587 of OY728133.1, read as the reverse complement.
GAAAAGAAGGACACAAAGCAAGTAAGTGCAAAGGAAAAGGTTCAGTTTACACCATGGATGAGGATAATGGTATTGCTACGACATCAACAATGGTTAAATGTTTTAAATGTGGAATGTACGGGCATTATGCAAACCAATGCCCTAAGGGAAAGTCTCATGAAGATAATCAGTATGGTCGTATGGGAAGTATTTATGTGGATGATGATGAAGAGACTACAAATGATATGTGAGATGAAAGAATTGTTGAAGCTCGGTCAATGGTTTAAGAATGTAGTGGAATGATTACATGTTTATCATGTGTAATGTTGTATAAGTAATCTCATGGTACTATAGAATAAAGAGACATGTAAGGATTGTTACACTGTTGTCTGATTAATGTTACCAGTATCCATGAAAGGTTATTCAGATATTTTTGGAATGTAGATGATATGCGCATAATGAAGGGATAATGAGAAAATTAAATGTTTGATAGTATTCATGAGCTCATTATTGATATAAGGACTAAGTGATATCATGGTTTGAGTATATAGAATTTTGAGGATTTTGGTATGTGGAAAGTGTTAACTTTTAACTGCATTCAAGTTTTCACTAAGGTTCAATGGGTATTCAAGAGAGTACAAGATTAAGGCCTTTGAATGTTTGGAATGTGTCCAACAAGATATATCTTATGATATATGGGGATCAACAATGGTATTAAATCTCTGGTAATCGTTTTCACTATGTTATGAGAATGGACTGCAGTATTATGGATAGGACTAAATATTGGAATGGATTATGTTTGACAGAAGTTAGTATTGTTTAAGGATAGAAGTTTTTTCGATATTATTTATGGGACGTTATAGTAATATAGTTTTAGAAAAAGGACAACCTGCAGGACGGGCGACAACCCATCGCTTCGGACAAGGCTGTGGGAATCGAACCCACAACCGAAGTGCGACTGGCCTTTATCGCCTACCACTGGCCTACAGGAAGTCCCTGTTTAGTAGAAACTAGTTTTATTATATTAAGAAGTATGATATATGAAGTATAAGTCCATTTTAGGAACTATATATGATTAATCTCACTATAGATCGACTTATGTATATAATTTTTGCTAACCTTTTGTTTGAGACAGATGGAATGACCCGTCATTCTATCACATGATCTGCTAACACTTCACGAATAACAAATTCAACTTCATTTATTTAAGAGATGAAGTAGAAATTGTTCAAGGCACGAACAACAGCGAGATTGTACCAAAATAAAGTAAGTATTTATTCTAATTCAAACTCTTCAACTTTAGGGAAACGATCTTGAAAACCAAAAATGTTGTCCTAGTGCTCTTATACCTGATGAATCAGATGGTACCTTATATCACCACAAATCTATGGATTTGTGATTACTGGCTTTTCCATAGCCATGTTCTCTACCACTCTCCATCAGAACATGATGGTTAGATTTTTCTTCCATATCCATATTTTTACCTATGTGGAACCCAGCGATTAGTTTATTTGGGTAATCGTTACATTTCATACTTTAGTTTTTAAATCCAAGTTTTGGTATTCCTTTTTACGATGTGGGTTTCTATTAAAGAAACTTTCGAATAGTAAACCATTTATAACCCTGACGAATTTCGAGGGCGAAATTCATTTTAAGGGGGGTAGAATGTAACAGCCAGAGATTTTATGAAAAATATTCTTTTTATTTCACTAGTGTCTTGTGTTGTACGCTACACCAAAAGGAGCTTTCACAACACGCATCCTTGACTTTCCTTGCATTACACGCAATCACGAACTTCCTCGATAGCGTGTGTAGTACGCAATACTGAGTTTCACAAAACAACGATATGCTTTAAAATATTATTAAAACTAGCCGTTATGAATAGTAATAACACCTTTTTCAAATTCTGTAAATCTTATTTTTCAAAATGAACTTCATTTTTGGATTCGGAGTATCGAATTTAGCCTAAGGTGAAATTTTGGTACATTTCGGATTACTTTCATATTCTGATGAATAGTGAAAATTACTAAATTATAATTAAAAAATAACTTTTTTAATCGAAATAATTAATAGTGATAAATTATTAACTTGAGTAGTTTTAAAGTATATTTAGAATATATTTTTACAATTTAATACAATGTTGGTCATTGGATGTAATTGCACATTTAAACCAGACATAAACAAGTGTCAATCTTTTGATAGATATTGTTTCTTAAAAACACGCTATTTGTTTTAACAGCGGGACTTAATTATAAAATTAATTAATGCAACTTCTATGTTATGAATTTGGTAAAATAGACTTCATTTTTGAATTCGGAATATGAAATATAGCTTAGGATGAAATTTTGGCATTTTTCTGAAAACCTTCAATTTTTGATGAATAGTGAAACTACTAAGTGGTAGTTAAAAAAACTGAATTTTTCATAAAACATAATTTTACCGCTTCTGTGAATGGAATTTCGAAAATCCGACAGACACGGTTAATATCAAGGACTGAAATGTGGTTCAATGAGATGATAATAATTTTTGGTGAATAGTAACTTTTTACTTTTTTTTACCACGGTTAATAGTAAATAGGGTAACTAAGGGTAAATATGATATTACTATTACCCTAAAACATGTCCTAATTCTATTGGACAAGTTTAATTCGACTAAAAACAAACTTAGGAATAACATATGACCATTTAGGCCCACTTGGATTAGATTAGGACATTTATTATTAATTTATTTAAAGAAGGGTTAAAATAGTTAAAATCAAAGTTTAATAAGTAAATCATTTTTAATATGGGGTTATACATAAGATAAATTCGATTGTAAATATTCATTAGAAAGATAAAAATATTTCCTACATGATGGTATTTTATTTATAATTTTTAGACTTTAAATAAATTAATTTATTTATGACACAACGATGATGCAGTAATTACCCTTTTAAGGAAATATTAACATAATTGATGTTATAAATACTCAAATGAATGTAATTTGAGACTTTTTATGAATTACACTAATTTTCTAGGTTACTATGATATATTAGTGTTGATTTAATCAACTTGGTTCGAACATATAATTATGTTATGACTTTCACAAAAATCATATATCAAATAGTGTCAAAATTGACACAAAATAGTTTTTAAATCAAATATTATATTATTAATTGTTATTTTATTCCAAAAAATCTAAGGTTCGGCCAAATGACTTATAAGGATATATATATTAATAATAAACAATTTGGGGTTCTTTTGGCATGTTATAGTAAGTGTATTAATCATATAGTGAAAGTAAACAAAAAGACACGGTAAAAGTTAAATTATTTAACTTAGAGTTAAATCTAATTGATAAGGTTAAAATAAGAACCTAAACTTGTCTAAATCCTATTGGTTGATATGATTTCGACCCATCCCCACTTTAGCTTCGATATAAGACCCTTTGGAACCATTATAAACCGATTTTTACTTTAATATAAAATAATATTTTGAGATATTCATAAGGTGCCCCTCTCCTCCCTTATAAAAGGGCACCTCCTCCCCCTCCTCCTCACACCAACATGAGCAATCAAGCTCGCCCAACCCCTGCCAAAATCTCTTCTACACTTCCCTAGCAACATCCTAGAGGTTCTGTTCTTCCTCAAAGACCAATTTTAGTTCCCTAAGAGGAGGTCTCAAAGAGGCACTTCAAAGAAGTGGTAATTACCGTTACCAATTCTTTCATCTTTATTTCTTCTTCCACTTCTTCTTATTAGGTTGTTTCATTATAAAGTAATAACATCAGTATCACTCATATACTGATATGTTATTATAAGTATGAAACAACCCTATTTCACCATCTATCCATCCTACGGAAAAAGAAATCACCGCGCGTGCGTACGTACGGAATACCGTCTCCACGCCGTGGTGTAATCTATTTTCCACCACCACCTTACATGGATGGGTATAATGGTGTAAAGAATAACTATACATAGTTATTAAAACATCATATTGATTCTGATATATTTTATAATCCACTCCAATTCAATTCAATATTTATAGAAATGATATCATCGCTCGTGCGTACGTACGGACTACCGTCTCCACGACGTGATGAGATTCATTCTCCATGTTAACCATTTAAGAATGATTATAAAGTATATATAAGAAATAATAATGAAATATATGACATTATAAAGCTACTGGATTTATGTATATATATATATATATGTATTTAATCTATTTACTTCCATTCAAGACAATAAGGAAAGGAAAACAACGTTCATGCGTACGTACGGACTACCGTCTCCATGAACGGTGTTTTTCATTTCTTTTATCTATCTATTATATATATATATATACTGAATATATATGATATATAAATCATATTTTATATTCTGGAAGTAAGTAAATCATGATATAAGTAATAATAATTTCAAGAACAACAAGTCAAAACACCTACGATAAATGAAACGATTTTACCCAAAACGCTTCTTTAACATGGAATTTACAAAAGAACGGGTAATATAAAGTCATAAGTGAACCATATATGATATCATATCAATATGTATGATTCTGGAATAAGTCAATAACATTATTTAAACCATTATACAGGAGCTTCGGACACGTACAAAGCAAATCGGACCTAAGGTAAGGGAAATATCACAATCTCATTTTTATCCGAGATTGTTTATTCGTAAGTATTTACTGGGGTGTATTTTATCATCCACATCCATGTTTCATAAATATTTAATATTATATCCATCCAACTACAATTGTTTAAATCCAATTTTACCCTTCGTTGAGTTTTTAGTAAAGGAAATGAAAGGAATCTTTTGTCGTTTTCCGTACGAGGTATTTTTTGACTTTTCTGACAAAAGTACGAAGAATGTTTTTTTTAACTTATACGGAAAGAATGGATTTTTAAAACAGTATTTCCAAGAAGCTACCTTTAAAAGTTTTCAAGTTTATTTTTAATCAACTTCTTTTAGTTTAAAATTGTATGACATGTTAAGAAAGGAAAAGTATTTTTGAAGTAGAAAGGATATTTTCCTCAAGAATGAAGTTCAAGTGTTTTATCAAAATTATTTTCCATCTAAGATAATAAAGGGTTCTGTTTTTATCCCTATTATTACATAGATTTGATCATGTTGTGATGTAAATATTTTTATGAATTCTTTTATCTTATATGAATTGTTTTATGATGTCATGTTGTTTAAGAATCCCATTTTTATTACATGGGTTATGCTATGATGTATGGTTTATGATTATGTGGCACACATAAGAAAGGATTCATTATGAGATGGGTGGGACCTATATATCCCTCCAATAGATTGGGTAATGATTTTATATCTCATGAGATAGACATGGCTGGAACGGTAGGTTATACCGGTTCAGTGAAACAGGACTGAAACGAGGGTTACTCGATTCAGAAAGGGACTTTGTCCACTAAGATAGTCTTGGCAATGAGTCTTGACTAACAAGAAATGATTCTCTATGATTATGTGTGAATGCCACAAAGTTTCATGTTTTAAGTTATGATTATTGTGATTACATTTCACTGCCATGATTTACCCCATGTTATGAAATTATGATCTCTTTTGCAGGTTAAGATTTCCAAAAGTTATGTGCTTATGTACATGATGTGATTGATATTTCTTTTGTTTACCCTTACTGAGCATTTGAGCTCACCCTTTTATGTTTTCTTTTCCCCAGGATATAAAGAAAGGTTTTAGGAAAAAAAAGGAAGATCTTTAAGGGAGATTTTGAAGATCTTTCACCACGATTAGAAGATTATATTCCGAGTTTCCAAAGACACTAAACTATTACGATCCTTGTGTGTGTGTTTTTTTGTTATGTACTAAGTATTCCGTAAATGTAATGTAATTTCCATGTACGTCAGGCTTCGGGTCTCTACACTTATCATTATTAAAGGATTACATATAAATTCTAGATAATTCATGAACATTCCCTGAATACTGAATAACATTTTAGTATAGATTATCATCCCTAGACTAAAAAATATGAAAGGCTTATTAATAAATTGGATTTTATTAAAATACCATCATTAGTATAATTTGAATAAGAATTTGATAAACATAATTTATTAATTAGGTTCTCATACAACAAAAATATTAACATAGGAATTGAAATAGAACCATATGAAGATCTATATGGAAGAAATGTAGAACTCATATATGTTTTGATGAAGTTAGTGAATATAAGAAACTATTAACAAATCATTACAAGAAATGAAAGATAATTTTCAATACATACAATATTATATTAAGGTTTCCCAAAATCATCAGATGATTTATGATAACAACCATTGAAGGGACATGGAATTTGATGTTTGAGATAAATTATTTTTTCGAATATCACCATGGAATAGATTCATAGGGTTTGGAATAAAATTAATGTTTATCTTGAATTACATTGGCCATTATGAGATCCGAAAATTGTATAGGACTAATGGAGTGTCATCATGGAATTACAACAAACTATGATCAAGCTCATGATTTGTTCCACATATCAGTCTTTTAGAAGTACAGACATGATCCCTCACTTATAATGAATTAGGAGGTGGCACAATTAGAGCATGACCTATCACACTTGTGATTCTCTTCGAGGTATTTTTCTATTTATTTTTGGACTTTCATTTTACCTTGAGTATTTCTTTGTCCTTTATAGAAAAATGGTTAAAAATGGATGTTTTTTGGATTTATATAATGGTTCACACTGTTGGCACGCGATTTTCCAAACTGTGTGTCCTTACCTAGGTAAATGTGATACCTTGTGATATTTTTGGACAAAGTATTATCACCCTATCAGAGAACCATTTTTAAACCATACTGGCTAACTGTGTGGCATGTCTTGTATGGATAGTAAGGGGATCACGATTTCCGCATAGTTTTTTAAACCATGTGGGAAAAACATGCGGCCGGTACCATTAAATATATTTTTTGTGTTTCTCTCTCCCTGATTTTTTTACACCAAAACCCTAATTTTTCTCCCCCTTAGGGATTCATCACCCATGTAATTACTCCCCCATACATATTCTTCCATTGGTCCCCAATTTGGTTGGATATTTGGCTTTGATTCTTTGAGAAACCCTCAATTAAGTCCTCTCATATCTTGGTTTTTCTCCCTTTTCTATGGGTTTCCCTCTTATTTCATTGGGGTTTGACTCCTCCAGCAAGTATAATGTAATTATTATGGTTATATATATATATATTAATTTTTTAATTTTTATCTTTATTTTAGGGCTTGATATTGCCTCTAAAGAGTGATATTGAGGTGATGTTGAAGTTTTTCATTGGATTCCAAATGTTTCTTCACCCAAGGTAGGTGGTTCCATTCTTAAACATTATTTGATGATTTTAATATTATTTCTTGAGTGTACTTAGGTGTTCTATGGTAAATGGGTGTGGTGTGAAAGGTGTTTTTAAAGGATTTGACATGTTTATTGATTAAAACGGGGGTTTTTAATGGAAAACTAGTGTATTTGATGTGTAAAATGATGTTTTGATTCAAGAAGGTGTTTTATAATTTGTGAAATAAAGTTATTAAATTTTGTAAGTGATGCTAATATTGATTTAAAATAGTTTTATTGTGTGTTTGGTTTTTAAAATCGGTTTTTGGTTGTGGAAATGGTGGCTTATATTATGTGTTTCCTTGTTGGCTTATGCTTGTGTAAAAATGATGTGTTATGTGATATGTGAAACATGAATTGAGAATGAAGGGAAATATGGGTATATAAGTGAGAAGGCAAGGACCAGTATGCTAGTTTATTTAGAAGTGGATAATCCAATTTTATTCTTGAAGGATTGATGATGACACCAATAACTTAATAATGATGATTAGAGACCACTTGGACCACGGGGTTTACCCTATCAGTGTCTCTTTCATGAGAATTCAATTAGTCACGTTTTTTATACCACATTTCACTGACATACGATGTACCTAGTATCCCATTGCTATCTACTGCATAGAGGTCTCTCCCATGAGTTAGTGCTCTTTGAGGACATTGTACTTACAATCGACATATGTTATACTCGGTTGGTTATTTCAAAAGCAATCATGTATTATTTTAAACTATTTCCATTAAAAAAATTCCATAAAAATGTACTTTGTTTCCTCTTTTATAAATCCTACATTTTGTTTATCTTATAATTTTTATATCATTGAATTTCATTATTGGGTGGAATCCTACTGGGAATTACCTCACACCGAACTTACAACATTGGGTGTAAGTATACATGGTTATGTTTAACACATGTAAAGGAAATATGTTTAGAAATATTGGTTTAGGATGCTAGTGGACTTCCCTTGCGGGTTTTGTGGTGGCAGTTTGAGGATGATGCTCCAATTGTTGCATGGTGTTTTTTTGGGACAGTGAATTGTTCTCCTTTTGGTGGTATCCCCTTACTGGTATTGATTAAATGTTATAGACATTAAATATTAAAAATTTATTTGAAATATTAGGTTACTAGATTTCAATTTTTGTTTTTTATTATTGTGAGATGTTATGGTTTTATGAATGGGTGAAATCATTCCCATGTTATATTTTTGATAATTGAAAAGTAGTTTCTAGCCCATGGGGATTGGGAATATACTTCGGACCAGGCCATGGAATATGTTGGTTTTTAGTTTGGAAGAAACCCTAAATGAGTTCATGACAAAATGGCATCAGAGAGGGTTCTCTATTTTGGGTCACGACATTTGGGATGAGTCTGGATATACCAGAGCTAATATTTTCAGGGATTCAGGTTCGGGTTATTAGAAGGGTGCCTAGCTATCTCACCTTGTAACAAATCATGAGTCATAATGGGTTGTTTGGATTTCTATTTGACTTCTACACCAGGTGAGATATGTATGATGAAGAATATATGTGGACACTAGAAGGAGGTGAAGTTTTTTGGTTGTTATGTTGTTGTGATGGGTTTGACTTGTTTGTATTTATATAATGTTGTTATTTCTTTAATGAATGAAAATTTTTCAGAATGGTCATACTGATGATTATTCTTGTGATTATTTTCCTCTTTTGAAAAGATTCCTCCGTCGAGACATCAGATGAACCTGTGGGAAGATGTCGGAGAGTGTTCTCCCTCAACAATTCATTATAGAATATTGGAAGTTGTGGTTCAAGCTTTCCAAGATTTGGGATAAGGAGTAGGTCCTGGTCATGCTTTGTTTAGAGATGTTGAACAAGGTCCTCAAAAGTACAATGCTAAATTGTTTTTAAAGGACAATCCTCCATCCTTCCAGGGAAGTAGTGAACCTCAGTAGGTAGAGGAGTGGATTGAGAAGATAGAGAACATGTTTGAATTTCTTGACACTCCTCATGAAGTAAGGTTGAAATGAACCTCATTATTAGTAGAAGTTCCTAGTCAGAGGAGGTGGGACAAAGTAGTTCAATATGGGAAAAATGATAAGATGAACTTAAAAGACTTCAAGGATATTTTCAATGATATATACTTCCCTGAGGTCTTAGACTATGCTAGATCCTACAAGTTCATAGATCCTTCCCAGGGATATCAGTCCATGATGGAGTATACTAATTTCATTACTGATGTAGTGTGGTACGCACATGTGATTGTTACCAATGATTAGATGAAATCACATATGCGTGATATGGGTTTTTAATGAGATATTTATTCTATGGTATTTTTGTTCACGTTGAAGAACTATGTTGAGGTTGTTTATCATTCTATCATGGTAGATATCAATTATATAGTAATTTTTGGATTATCTGGATATGTGTAAGTTGTGGGAAGTGATAGATCATCAGAGAAAAAGATGAAGTGGGACCAACAGGGAAAGAATGGTGGTGGCGGCTCAGGCCATCCTTCTCAATAGACTTTTTCAGTGGTTTCAGAAGCTGGATCAGCTGAATGCCACCAGTGTGGGAGGGAAGGGCATATTCGACCTGTGTAAAAACATACTCACAAACCTTTTCATCGATATGTAGCTATGGGACACCTATAATGTTTTTTCAAAGTGGTGTGTCCATATTAGAGTGGTGTAGGATCTAATCTTCTAGGGGATGTCAACATTGTCAGAACCATCCAGGATAGATGGATCTTGGTTTGTAGGTCATTGTGGAATTGAAGGATCATCTTATAAGAATAACCAGTTTAGATAAGTTCCTCATAAGTGAGGTCATTCTCAACCTCAATCTGAGGTAAAGAATCTTCATGTAGTGGATCCGGCACTAGCTAAATCAGATGAAGTGCCTTCAACTATAATTGGTACTATTCTAATTACATCATCTATAGTTGTTGTTGTTTTATACTGGTAAATTTTATTAAATTTATCACTTCATTTTTTGTGAATTTGTCGAATTTCCAACTGAGATAATGTTTTTTACGATGAAATTGGTGAAACCTCTTTGTAGGAAGCGAGGTAAGGTCTCAGGTGTCCAAATTATGCACTCACCATATCATGGGTCAAGCTTGGATGGGGTTTCCTAGTCTTGGATACAGAGCCTTTTGATGTAATCTTTGGTATGGACTAGAAGGTGCGCTTCTAAGTGCATATTGATTTCTATAGGCAGAGGGTGAGTTTTGTTTCTCCTTATTAGAATACCTAGTTTTTATTTGGGTGAATGGGATCCTCAGTCGGGTCATTCTAGACCTGAGCTCCCAGAGTTGGGTAATCATGTTATTCACTTATCATCACATGTGTTGGAGGATGAGGGTAGTGCTCATGATGGTGGATTACATCCAATGGTGGATGAGTTCCTAGAGTTATTTTCATATGAATTTTTAGGGTTTTCTCTACAGAGAGACATAGAGTTTTTGATTGATTTGGTTCCAGAAACACAACCAATATATCTTACCTCATATTGTATATCCCCCACCAATTTCTTGAAATTAAAGGTATAGTTGAATGATTTGGAATCCAAAGGATTCATTCTCATGAGCGTCTCTCCTTGGGCTTCCCTAGTCTTGTTTGCAAAGATGGATGATGGTTATCTCTGTTTATGAATTGATTACCATATGTTCAACAAGATAACCATCATGAAAAAATATCCTTTACCCTAGATTGATGAATTTTTTGACTAGTTAGAAGGGGAAATGTGGTTTTCAATGATATACACGTTTTCTGGTTACCACCAAGTCAGGATGAAAGATTCGGATGTCCCTAAAATGAATTTCTAAAGTACGTATGACCATTTTATGTATTCTTTCATGCCTTTCAGATTGATGAATGATCCAAAGGTTTTTATGTCACCTATGAACAGGGTGCCCCACCAGTATCTTGATTCTTTTGTCATGGTATTTGTGGATGGAATCATAGTTTATTTTGGAACTCAGGAGTGAAAATAGCTTCATTTGAGAATTGTTTTAGGCACACTTTTGGATCATACCCTATATTCTATGTTTTCTAAGTGAAATTTCTAGATTTGGGAGGTAATGTTTCTGGGAAATGTGATTTAAGAAGAATGGGTATTAGTGGACTTTGAGAAGATTAGTGCATTGATTTCATGGGAGAAACTAAGGAATGTGTTTGAGATCAAAAGTTTCCTAGGCCTGGTAGGGTATTACATTGGTGTTTTTGGGACTTCACTAAGATTTATTTTCCAATGACATCGCCTACCAAGAAAGGGGTGAAGTTTGAATTGAACCAAAAATGAAAGGCATCCTTGGAGGAGATAAAGCATTAGTTGACTACCACTCTTTTTATGATCATTCCAGAATTATAAAAAGAATATGTGGTTTATTGAAAAGCATCATGTATGGGTATTTGGTGTGTGACTATATAGGATGATCCTATAGTGGCATATGGTCCTCACTAACTTTGACCAAATGAAATGAATTACCCGACCCATGACATGTAGTTTGTAGCTGTAATTCATTCCATAATTACATTGCGTAAATATATTTCTATGGAGAATTTTTGGTTTAATCTAATCATAAGTGTATAATCTATATATTTTCCAAAAAATATATAAATTTTATACTGTCCTATTAGGTTGAATGTATGTTGGGTTTTGATTTTGATATCGTCTATAACCCGGGAAAAGGTAAATTGGTGGATGATGCTTTGGAGTAAATAGGTTCCAGTGCAGAAAGATTCCAGTGACGAGTGGACATTAATGTGACTTTTTTCCAATTGTATATAGAGACTGAGGAGAAAAGTGTAGGTGCATTTCTGGATAATGTTCAGCTGGGTCCTTCTCTTCTAGAATAGATTTAGTAGGAGCATCCTGATGATGAGCTATGTCAATAGTCCATGTAGTTTCTTCAAGATGTGGAGAAACCAGGTGATTGGTTGTTGTATCCCGAGGGAATATTGTTCTTTAAGGGAATATTTTGGGGTTATATTATCTCTAGGGAAGGTGGTGGTGCAGGATAACCACCAGTATCAGTGGTCCATCCATCATTGAAACACTAAGATATATAATGTTATGCATCGATAGTTTTGGTGGCCTGGTAAGAGGCGTGATGTGGCTGACTTCATATCGAGGTGGTATACATGTTAGCAGGTGAAATCATAGTACTAAAGGACCTCTCGTTTTATTCAACCACAACCTATTCCTACCTAGATATGGGATGAGATCACAGTGTTTTTTATTGGCTTACCTAGAACACATAAGGGGAAGAATTCCATTTTGTTGGTGATTAACCATTTGACTAAATTATATCACTTCATTCCTTTCAAAAATTCATCAAAGTTGGATGAGTTCGCCTAGTTGTAGGAATGGGAAATACTGATCCTCCATGGTGTCATGTCAAAAATCATCTCAGATAGAGACCCTCATTTTAGTTCTTTATTTTTGGAAGGCCTTTAAAATGTGTTCGGGGTCATAGGTGAAATTGAGTATGAAACATAATTCTTAGAAGGATCATCAGACATGGCAGGAATATCAGATTCTAGATGACATGATCTGAGCTTGTCTCTTGCATTTCGGCAGTTCATGGGATTACCATTAGGTATTGGTCAATTTTGTATATAATAATTGTTACCAATCCTTGATCTGAATGTCTCCTTTTCAGTCACTCTTGGGTCAGCCATTTCAGCCTCCATTATGTTGGGATGAGGTGGGTGAGACCTCATTATTGGGACTCACCTTATCACAAGAGATGTTTGAGAAAGTAAAACAAATCAGGATATTATTGTTGACATATTAGAGTCTCCATAAATCTTATGCCGATCAGAGGCACAAAGATCAAGATTTTTCTATGGTTGACTGGGTATTCCTGAAAGTGGCACCTCAAATTGGACACTGTCATTTGGAAAAGAAAGGAAAGTCAATGCCATGGTATCTGATACATTTCAAGATTACCAAGAGGGTTTTTAAGGTAGATTACATGTTAGCCATTCCTTTAAAGAAGACATAAATTCATGACATGTTGATTATTTCCCAATTCAGGAAGTATAACCCAGATCCATCTCAGGGATTGAATTGGGAAAAATTGGAGTTAGAGCCTGATCTATCTATGTTTGAGAGGATGATACAGATTATAGATTCCCAAGAGAAGGTTATATGTGGGAATTCAATTCCATTGGTATGTGTTCTTTGGTAGAATAGTAAATACTTGCATGAGACTTGGTAATGAAAATCTTGGGATGACTAAGAGAATCTATTTTTATTCTCTGATCAAGCTTTGGGGTGACTTTATATGGGCCAAAAGTTTTTATCATGGGGAGAATTGTCACACCCATGATTTCCTTCAAGCTATTTTCCTATTTATTTATTGAATTTATTTTTCCTTGATAATTTCTTGGTTCTTTAGAGAATTATGGTTTAAAATGGATGATTAGGGCTTTAGAGCTTACTACACAAGGTTGGTACACAATTTCCCAAACTATGCACCCTTACCCTCGTAACCATGTGTCCAAGTTGTATTTTTGGAATAAGACTTATCTCATGGTTAGGGAATAGTTTTTAATCCATGTGGCATGTCCTTCTTGGATATTAAGGGAAGCATGATGTCCACCCAGCTTTATAAACAATGTGGGAAAAATGTGCGGCCTAACATGGTCAATAAAATTTTAATTTTTAAGTTTTCCTCTCCATTATTTTTAAACAAAAACCCCGCATTTCTCTCACCCATTGGGATTCCTCCCCCTAGGCGCACCTCCCACTGCATTCTTCATCACCTGTCTTCCACTTTGGTGGGATATTTGGATTTTATTCTTCAATAAACCCTCATATAATTCCATGTTCTTTTGGTTTCTCCCCCTTTTCTATGGGTTTTACACTTCTTTCTTGGGGTTTCACTCCTCTAGTGGGTAGAGTGCTATTTTTAGGGTTAGATACTAATATTTTGGGTCTAATGATGATTTTAGGGTTTGATCTTGCCTCTATATGGTGAGATTGAGGTGCATTTGAAGTTTTTTTCACCGAATTCTGGAATTTTCTTTATCTAAGGTAGGTGGTTCAATTCTTAAAAATTATTTGACGAATTTAATATGATTTATTGAGTGTACTTATGTGTTTTATGATTTTTGGACATGGTAGAAAATATTTTTGTAAAGGATTTGATATGAGTATCGCTTAAAATATATTTTTCAAAAATAATCGGGTGTATTTCAAGTGTAAACCCTTATTTTTCTTCATGAATTTGTTTTATAAATTTTGAAAGATGGTTATAAAAATGGTCAAGTGATTTAAACCATGTTTGAAAATAGTTTTGTTGTGTATTTAGTGTTTAAAAGAGTTTTTTTTTGTATAAGTGGTGGATTATCTTTTGTGTTTCCTTATTGGTTAATGATTATGGGAAAATGATGTGTTATATGAGATGTGGATCTTTAATTGAGAATGGAGTGAATCCTAGGTATTAATGTGTGTGGACTAAGACTAGTACTCTACTTTATTCAAATGTGGCTTGTCACGGTTTCTTCTATAATGATTGACATTGAAAACACAAAATAAATAATGATGATTGGGGACTACTAGACCCATGGGGTTTCCCCTCCTAGTGGCTCATTCATGAGAACACTGTTAGTCAGGGTTTCTATAACACATTTCACTGAGATACAATGTAACTATTGTCCTACTACTATCAAGTTCCTAGTGGTTTCTCCCATGACTTAGTGCTCTATTGTGACATTGTACACACCATCGTCATACATTATACTTGGTTTGTTATTTCAAAAGAAATCATGTATTATTTTAAAGGGATTCCTTTAAAAATATTTTCCATAAAAATGTACCTAGTTTCCTCTTTTATAAAACTTGTAAGTTATTTCTCTTATAAAGTTTTTATAATGGAAAATATTTATTGGGTTTAATTAATATAGGTATTATCTAACAACCTTCTTACACCTTTAGGTGTAGGTATACTTGGTTATGTTTGACACTAGTAAAGATAAGATTTTTTGATATGGTGGTTCATAATGCTAGTGGTCCTACCCTACTGGTGTTGTGGTGGCAGTTTGAGGATTATGCTTCTCTTGGTTCATGGTGTTTTTGTTTGGGATAGTGCCTTGTTCCCCTTTTATTTTTAACCCCTTATTTGCATTATTTAAATATTATAGTCATTAAATCTAATAAAATTATGCCATGTTTGGTTATGAGTTTTCTGTTTTGGTTTTTTTAATTATTGTGGGATGTTATGGTTTTATAAATAGGTGAAAATAATTCCCATTATATATTTTTGATACTCAAGTACTAGTTTCCATCCCGTGGGGATTTGGAATAACCTTCGGGTGATGCCACATATTGGGTTAGGTTTTGGTTTGGAAGGAACCCCATCTTGTTTTGTGAAATGACCTCTCTTAGGAAGACTATATGGGGAATATCATACACAATAAAGAAAATGTTTCATGAAAGAATTCAAATAATGTTTTTGAAGTTCTACATAGGAAAAATAAATATAAAGAGGTGACATAAGAACATGAGGATATAGTGAAAAAAATACTACCATCTATTGTCCACTGATAATATGACTTGATATTTTATAGATGAAATTTATAAATGGGGGATGAATGTAATGGCCCAAAAACTATAAATGTTATTTTCTTCCTCCATTAAAATTTGTTATATTATATAATATAGTATTGTATATATATTACAAAGATACAAATGAATAACACTTAATATCATTAAAGGATATCATTACATTAGTCAACAAATAAACCAATGAAATTAAAATATATTACAATGGGATAAAAAAAGTAGAATGAGAAATTTTGGAACATTCCAATCTATTATAATTATCTCTCCCATGAAAAACACTATGGAAATGAAAAACTAAATATTACTAAACCAATCATGGTTTTATAAATATAAAATAGAGAACCTTGTGTGGTATTGTAGTAATTAATGCATTAAGGAATAAAGAGATATTTATTGTAACATCCCAGGTAAATAAAGAATACAAAATATTCATATTTATTATTATTTGTGAATTAAATAATAATTTTACTTTAAAGATGATTCTATGTTTAATGGAGTACCCAACACAAAACAATGGGTTTCTCCAAAATCGTTGGTTTCACACAATGTTGAGCCATAATGAAAAAAATAATATAACATTATTATTTTAAATGATAGTTAACACCTAGACGTTTTATTGGTAGGAATGAAAAAAACTAACTACAATATGATTATACATGTTTGTTAATTTTTTTACATTCATCCACCAAAACATAGAGACTTAAAATGAGAATGAATCCAATTTTATGAATAAATAATCAAATATTATTAAAAGTTAGTTTTACCGCCTTTTGATGGAGAACCCATTTTAAATCTAGTTTTTAACACTTTTATTTTTTATATTTGAAAAAATAAACTTCTATTAATAATAAGAAAATAAAAATTTACTTTGGATGAAATTTTGGAATTTTTCTGATAATTATCATTTTAAATGAATAGTGAAAATACTACATTTTAAGTCAAAACTATTTTTTCATTTGATTTATTTATATAGTTAGATTTTATTTTTAATTGGTTTTAAAGTGTAACTAGAATATATTTTTACCATTTAATCTAATGTTGTTCATTGGAAGTAATTTTACTTTTTTAATTAGATATGAACACATGTCATTTTTTTGGTAGTTATTATTTCTTAAAAACACGTTTTTTGGTTTTGAAAAAAGGAATTAATTTAAAATTAATTTCTAAAAATTATATGTTTTGAATTTGGAGAAATGGATTCCATATTTGGAATCAGGATGTACAAATTTTGTAAATAGGCATCTTTTATTTGTAGACATTATGAATAGTAACTTCAGTAAATATTTTATTTACCATGGTTAAAGGATAAATTTGGTAAATAAGGGTAAAATAATAATTTTATAATTATATTAAATTACACTGTAAAATGTGTTAAACTAATGTGATGGTATATTTCTAACCATGGGCATGATTGGGTCGATTTTGGGACCCCAGGGATCCACATGAAAGTGAAAATGAAATTTTATAAAAAATATTTAAAAGTTAAGGAAAATGTAACAAAAAAATATATTTTTTAGTAAAATAATTTTTATATATGACTAAATAAGTGATATTTTCAACAATAAATAGTAATTATGAAGATAAAATGATTTTATATATCATTATATTTTTCCCATAATTTTTAAACATTAAATAAAAAAATTTAATTAAGACACAATGGTGATGTAGAAAATAATTCATTGATAAAGGATTCAAATAAATGATATTATAAGTGTAAAAATAAATGTGATTTGGTTATTTTTATATCCTCCAAGAATTTTATGGATGATATTTAAATGTTATATTTGTATTAATGATTTTATTTTGAATCAATATAGTTGATATGGATTTTTTAAAGTCATGAAATGAATAGTGTCAAAATTGACATATTTCATATTTTAAAATATAAAATATTTTATTAAATATTATAAAATTACAATAAAATATGATTAATCCAAATAGTTCTCATAAGTCTAAAATTTTATTATATACATTTTAATTGGGTATTTTTAATGTTTTGGTATCTATTTTGATTCTCAAAATGTTAAATGCTTGATAAAATGGTAAGATTAAAAAAAGGGTTTAGTAAAAACGATAATGATTAAAAAATATCAAAAAACTGTATAATTATTATTAGAAGACTTTATTTCGAACCATAGTAATCTTATCTTCAAATTTAATGAGTTGTGGACATTTTAAAATGAAAATCGTTATATAATAAAAGAACAGTTTCAGAATTTCCTAAAGAGCCCCTCCTACCCCTTATACAAGGCCATCACCTCTAACCCATTACTTAGACCGCTCAAGCCCCATGGATCATCCCATATCTGCCCAAATAATCTCCCAACATCACTATGTTCCTCCTAGAATCTTTAATTTGGGAATAAGGAAATTCAATAAGGCCTTTTGGTTCAAACCAAATAGAGTTACCTGATTTAAAGGTAATGTCTTCTCTCACGTTATTTTATTTTATTATCCTAATCCAAGACCCTAAAATCCCATTATTTCATTTATTTTATAAAAACAGCAGTACATAAAATATAATATGATGTTTTTATGAAAATTATTTTAACTAAACTTCCACACACCTCCATCTATGTGATATGAACGTACTGTTTCTATGGACGACGAACTACTGCCTAACAAAATGATAATTATTCAATTATACCACCTCTCCTGGTGCCCATTATGATCGAACATGTATTTATATGTGATATATATTATATTAATGTTGTCTCTTTTCTTTTGTATTTTTCATTTATAACATTCTTTTATGGAATCCATAATGAGTAAATACGATAATTTCATTTTAGGATGTGCAGACTATCACTCCCACAATGTAATATGACTCATTCATGACATACGTGGATCATATAAATGATGGAGTTAGTGACATTGTATATGATATTATACAGGAATAATAATATACCTATTTCTCATTATGTTTTAAATCCATTAAATACGAAATAGTAGTGAAACTAGTGTTCATGCGTATGTATAGCTTACCATCTCCATGAATGGTGAATTTAATTTCCTATCTCCAAATATTATATACTATTATAAATAAATATATATATATTGGATATATATGATATATAGGATATCATAATCATGAATATCATTCTGTAGATAGTTTACATTTGACCACATTGGAAAACTTATAATTATATGAGTTTTCTTTTTGACTCAAATTCCAAATATCGAAAAAACGACTGTTATTAACGTAAATGATTATGTAATGTTTATAATTTGGTAATAAGAAATATAATGGGAATAATAGAAATTAAAGGGGTTCTAATGAATGTAGAAATTAACATTACTTTATTATTCTATATATTAATGAACAAATAAGTCAATTAAGACATGAGGTAAGGGAATTCGTCTCAAACTCCTTTCATCGAGGAATACTATGATTTATACATGAAATTATTTTATACTATGTACAAACCCCTATTAATTTTAATTTTATTCAAAATGAATCATTTTTTACAAGGAATTTTACTAAATGACCAAAATAATGTTTCTCTTTAACATACGCGGTGACAATGACCTTTCCACCGCCATGAGCATCATTTTATTTTTGGCTTCCTTAAAAAGTCACAAATGTTTTTAAAAGGAATATAAATACCATATACTCTTTTTACGTATTTTAGAAATTAAAATGGTTTTGGGAATGGATTGATTATATCAATATATTAAAATGTTATATTGTGATTATAATGATGAAATTTTATCTTTCCTTTATGCTTATTCAAGTGTTATGATTATGTTATAGTTCTTGGGCATTGTTTACTCATACAAGTGGTTCCATGATAAAACTAGGGCGGGTGAGCCCGATATAGCTCTCTAATGCATTGGGTAACGTGATTGAGGAAAACAATAATGTTTCTCCTAATAGATTTAGGTAATATAATGTGTTTGGTATTTCAAATGTAACTCCCTGTGATGCAATGAAAGCTACAATGTAAGTATGTTATGGATTCCAAAAGTTATCGTTATGATTTATGATTTTCATGTGTTATGCATAAATTTTATGATTTTGTGTGGTACGTTAAGGATTGAAACGAATGATTTCATTGATTTTTATGTATTTATGGATTAATGATTTCTTTCCTTGTTGTATAACCATTACTGATCTATTTATGCTCATCCCATGTTTTTGAAAAAAAATTAATTGGGTATAAGAAAGGGTAAGAGAAAGGAAGTATTCAAGAAGATTTATATCAAGAAACAAATTATTATTTTTCTTTGAAGAGTTTTTATTTTATGAAAAAAATGGATATTGATTAGTAGTGTCTACTTCGTAACATTTGAGATTTAATGTAATAGTTAGGGCCTAATTCTATAAAACACTAAACCTGAAAAGTTCCTCAATGTTAATTATTTATTTAACTCAAGATTAAGAAATTTTTAAGGTTGGGGCCTTATAGTTGGTATCAGTGGTCAGTTTAGACTACTATAAGAGTTAGGATATTGCTAAATTAATTTATGGTAAGATTGAAATGATATAGAATTTAAATATTACCATGTTGATTTACCTATGATATTGTTGTGTCCTGAATGGTTTTCCACATAGGAAACATAGAAGCTATGATGGGACAACAACAAGAGGAAAACAACCTTCCGAATCAGCTACCTAAGATGGTCAAAAAAATAAATGAATAGTTTTTTTGCAGTTATGGAATAGTTTGATCAGGCTATAAATTGTGGTGGTATCCATACACGAGATCTTCCAGATAAACCACAAAGGAACAAGTCAGTAGTCGAGCATTTTATGATGCAACATCCCTCTTCATTCATAGGGTCATCTGAACTATGTTCTAGCTGAAGGGTCAATTTTTGAACTGGATAAGATGTTTGATGTCATGGGGATCTTAGAAGATCAAAAGGGTAGTCTTTAATTTCCCATTTTGAAGGTGAAGTCGATCAGTGGTGGTCGATGGTGAAAAATATTCGGGATAGTGAGGAGATTTATGATCTTGATTGGGATGAATTCCATGGTATGTTTCTTGGGATATATTTTCCAAACGTGGATCGTCTTAGGATGAAAACAAATTCCGGGAATTGAATTAGGAGAATGACTCAATGGCTGCTTATGAAGACAAATTCACCCAAATGGAAAGGTATGATCAAAATTTCATAGGATAACTTGATAGTAAAATAAATAGTTTTTACACAGGTTTAAATCCAATGTATCAAAGGTATTTAGCTTCTCGTGAGTACTAATTTTATGAAAAACTTGATTGATGTGCAGAGAAGGTGGATATAGAGTTTTCTGATGATCATCTGTTCTTTGAAAACAACATAATAAGAGGTCTAGGTTACAGAAAAAAGGGAATAACACTTCAAAAAAATTTTATGGAAAGAAAAATAAGTTTACATTTTGTGAAAATTGTGGTAAAAAGCACACTGGGGAATGCCTTTTGAATTTTTGTAAGTGCTACCGATATTTTAAAATGGGACATTAGGCTCAAAATTGCACGGGAAAAGATCAGTGTAATGGTAAGACAAAATATGATTTATAATTAGTAAAATGTTTTAACTGCAATGAAATGGGACATTATCTAAATGAGTTTCCAACAAAAAAACTCAACTAAGGGAAAGTAGCCAGACTAAAAGAAAAAAGGGGTGGTGAAATCCATTGCAACTACTTCAAAAGATGGTGGGTCATCGAATAAAGTTATACCAAGTACACTATTTGTTTATATAGATTATTCCAATGTTTTGTTTGATTCTGGGTCTAAAAATTCATTTTTTTTCTGAGAAAATTTCTAGTAAATTGGTAATTTCATCTCAAAATATGAATCCTAAACATATGGTAAAAACACTAGGAGGAAATGTTGAGAAAAAAAGAAATTATAAGAACCTTCATGTCCTTCTGTATAGAAATAATCTACCTGCAAATATTATTATTTTTCCTCTAGAGGTGTTTGATGTTATTTTTGGTATGGATTGGATTTTTTTTGTCATGATAAGATTGAATGTAGGGAAAAAAGATTCTTCTAAAAAATAATTGCAATTTGTGTAGCAGAATCAACCCTTTCTTATGATAAAACATCATGAAGCTGAGATACTAGTAAAATATGGAAATGAATGTTACCTTGTACATATTTCTGAAAAAAAGGAACTGTTCATATTAATGATGTGCGAGTGGTAAATGAGTATCTTGATGTTTTTCCTAATGATTTTCATTCTATAATAACTAATCAGAAAGTTCAATTTACAATTTAATTTGTTACTAATGCTACCCCAATTTTAAAAATCCCTTATCAAATTGCTCAAATTGAAATTTTAGAGTTAAAGAAGCAATTGCAGGGGTTATTAGATAAAGGTTTAATTCAACTTAGCACATCACCATGGGGTGATTATATCTTGTTTGTTAAAAATAAATATTATTCAATGATACTTTACATTGATTATAGATCATTGATTCACGTTACTATTAAGAGAAAGAATCATTTTTCTCATATCTATGATTGTTTTGTTTAGCTCTAGAGAGCTCATTATTTTTCAAAGATTGACTTTATGTTAGGGTACAATCAGTTTAATTTAATGGATGAAAACATTTTTAAGACTTCATTTTGTTCTATATATGGCCATTATAAATTTTTAGTTGTTAATTTTCGGTTATCCAATGCACCTATTATATTCCTGGATCTTATGAAAAGAATTTTCCATGAGTTCTTGGATAAGAATGTGGTTGTGTTCATTGATGATATTTTGGTTTATTCCAAAAGTAAAGTGGAACATGAAAGTCATTTATGGGTTTTCTTGTAAGCCATAAATGAAAAGAAATTATATGGGAAAATTAGCAAGTGTGAGTTTTGGTTACAAGGAATTTCATTCATTGGTTACATTGTGTCAAAAAATGTCATAACTATTGATCCTACTAAAAAAGACATTGATAAATTCCCAAGACCCACATATATAATCGAGATATATAGTTTTAAGGGTTTATACGGTTATTACCAGATATTTGTTGAAATATTTTCATGGTTATCTAGCCCACTGACTTTGTTAACACGAAAAGGTTTTAAATTAAATTAGGCAAAAGAATGTGATGATTGTTTCTAGGAATTGATAAGAAGATTGGTGAATGATGTAGTTTTGTAATTACCTTCCAGAGATAGTGAAGTTGTTATCTAAATTGATTCTTCATTGAAAGGACTTGGTTGTGTCCATATGCATGAAGATCAAATAATTTCTTATGCTTCATGTCAGTTGAAACATCATGAGTTAAATTACCCGACACATGATTTGGAATTAGCTATTGTTTTTTTTCTTTAAAAATTTGTAGGCATCCTTTGTATTGAGTAATGTGTGAATTATATACTGACCACAAAAGTTGAAAGTATATATTCACTCAGAAATAATTTAACATGAGGCATAGGGGTTGGCTGGAATTAATCAAGGATTATGATTTCATGATCCATTACTATTTGGGAAAAGAAAATAATGTGTCCATTGATTTGGGTCAAAAAAGTAATGATACATTAACTATGTTACATTTGGAACAAGATAGTTTTATTAAAGATTTGATGAACTATGGAATGGAAGTTGTTGGTGCGGGAGATTCCTCTATTTTGTTCATTATTTCAGTACACTCATCTCCAGCAGAAAGAATAAATCCTGCGTAGAGAGTTGAGAATGAATTGAAGAAAACGGTAGAATTTTTTGAGAAGGGTAAATTACCTAAATTTAAGATTTATAAATATTGTGTTTTGAGGATTGGAATGTGGTTATGTCTGCCTTGTGATTCAAATTTGAAGAATGATCTATTATGTGAAATTCATAGTTCTACGTTTTCAGTTCATCCATGAACTAAAAAGATGTACAGAGATATTTGAGATTATTACTGGTGGGTTGGAATGAAAAGATATATTCCTTAATTTAACATGAGATGTTTGATTTGTAAATAGGTTAAAGTATAGTAGTAGTTACTTAATGCGATGCTTCAGCCTTTTCTAGTGCCATAGTGTAAATGAAAACATATATCCATTTACTTCATTATGGGATTAAAAAAGACATCTCGAGGTAAAAATGAAATCTGGGTTATTATAGATCGATTAATTAAATATGCTCATTTCTTTATTATTCGAGATACTTTATCCCTAGATCAACTTTCTCGGATCTTTGTTAAAGAGATAGTAATGTAGCATTGAGTTCCCATCTCTATTTTATCTGATTGTGATCCCTAGTTTACGTCTAACTTTTTGAAAGGCCTTCAGAATCCATTGGGTACTGAATTAAATTTTATTACATCTTTTTATCCTCAATCATATGGGCAGTCAAAACGAATAATTTATACATTGGAATATGTTCTACGCGATTTTCTCAATGGATTATTAGGGAAGTTGGGACCAACATCTTTCTTTGGTTGAATTTTTTTATAATAAAAATTTTCATTCCATTATATAGATGACTCCATTTGAGGCATTATTTGGAGAGGTGTGTCAAACTCTATCTTTTTTATGATGAAGTGGGAGAAAGGATGTTGATAGGACCAGAATTGGTAGAAGAGATGGTAGAAGAAGTTTAGTTGATTCAAAAGCACATGAGAACAACTCAAACTAGACATAAACGTTATGTGGATAACCAGAGGAAGGATATTTCCTTCGATGTAGGTGATCATGAATTTCTCAAAGTTTATCCTTGGAAAATTGTGATGTGCTTTGGTAAGGAGGGAAAGATGAGTCCAATGTATATTGAATCCAATGAAATACTAGATAAAGTTGGATCAGTGGCCTACAAAGTGGCTTTACCTCCATGTTTATCCCAGGTACACAATGTTTTTCATGTTTCAATGTTTAAAAAGTATATGTCAGATCTATCTCAAGTTTCAAGTCAAGAGGTGGTTCAGTTGGAAGATAATATTTCTTATGAAGAAAAACTAGTTCAGATTCTTGACTAAAGAGATAAAGTGTTGACAAATAAGGTAATTCACCATGTAATGGTTTTTTGAAAAAACTATATGGTTGAAGAGGCTAAGTGGGAATCTAAAAATTCTATGAGGGATAAATACCACCACCTATTTGATAAATTAATTAGAATTTTGTGGATGCAATTTCCAAATGGGAGGAAGGATGTAACATCCCAGGTAAATAAATAATATGAAATTTTCCTATTTATTAATTTTTTTGAAATAAATTTTAATTTTACTTTAAACGGGATGGTATTTTCGATGTTGTACCCAACACACAACAATGGGTTTCTTTGAAATCTTATACTTCACACAATGCTGAGTCATACTGAAAAATAAATGTATAATATTATTATTTTAAATGGTAGCTAACACCTAGCCGTTGTATTAGAGGGAATTAATAGAACTAAATAAAATTTGATTATAAATTTTTTGTTAAATGTTTTTACAATATTCCAATAAAATTTAGATACTTAAATTGAAGATGAATCCAATTTTAAGCAAAAATACATTAATATTTTTAAAAGGTAGTTTTACCTCCTTTTGATGGAGAACCCCTTTTAAATCTAGTTTTTTCACTTTTATATATTACATTTGACAAAATAAACGTCTTCTTTAGAAGCAGAACATCAAAATTCACTTTGGATGAAATTTTGATATTTTTCTGACAAAGTTCCTTTTTTAATTAATAGTGAATATACTGCATTTTAAGTCAAATATGTCTTTTCATTTGATTTATTTATAAGGTTATATTGTCCTTTTAAATGTTATTAAAGTATAATTGGATTATATTTTTACCATTTAATCTAATTTTGGTAATTGGATGTAATTTCACTTTTTAATTAGACATAAACACATGTCAATCTTTTGATAGTTACTATTTCTTAAAAATATGCCTTTTGTTTTTGACAACAGGAATTAATTATAGATTAATTTCTAGAATATATATGTTTTGAATTTTAAAAAATAGATTCAATATTTGGAATAAAGAGGTCCAAATTGTGTAAATAGGTAACATTTATTTTTAAAAATTATGAATAAAAACTTCAGTAAATATTTTATTTACCATAGTCAAAGGGTAAATATGGTAAATAAGTGTAAAAATATTATAAAAATATTATATTACCCTAAAAAGTGTCCTAAAACTATTGGATGATACATGTCCGACCATGGGAATCATTGGGTATATTTTGGAACCCCATGGAGGCACTTGTAAGTGAAAATGAAATTTTATAAAAATTAATTTAATGTTAAGAAAAATGTAACATAAACCTATATTTTTCAGTAAAATTTTTTTATTATTGGGTTATATAAGTAATATTTTTAACATTAAATAGTCATTAGAAATATACAAATATTTACTCCATCTTGATAATTTTATTTATAAATTTTATACATTAAATATATAAATTTAATTATGACACAACGGTGATGTAGTGAGTGCTTCATTAGTAAAGAATTAAAATAAATGATATTATAATTGTTAAAATAAATGTAGTTTCTTTATTTTTATATCATCCAAAAATTTTATAGATGATATTTACATGTTATATTTGTATAAATGAAGTTTTTTCGAATCAATCAAGTTGTTATGGATTTTTAAAAAGTCATGATATGAATACATTCAAAATTTAAATAAATAATATTATAAAATTTAAAATAATTTATTAAATATTATAAAATTCCAAAATATATTAGAATCAGAAAAACAGTTTTCATAAGTCTAAAATTTAATTATTGACTCTTTAATTGGACATTTTTAATATTTTGGTAACTATTTTGATTCTAAAATTGTTAAATTCTTTATAAAACGGTAGAAGTAAAAAAGATATAAATAAATAAGATAATGAATAAAAAATTTCCAAAACCTATATAATTATTATTGGATGATTTTATTTTAACTATACTCATCTTATATTCAAATTTAATTAGTTTATGAGTTTTTGAAAATGAAAATAATATTATAATAAAATAATACTTTCCAACATTCCTAAAGAGCCCCTCCTGCACCTAATAAAAGGCCAGCACCTCTAACCCATTACTGAAAACAATCAAGCCCCATGGCTCATCCAACCTCTGCCCAAATAATCTCCCAAAATCCTTCTATTCCCTTTATATGCCTTCGTGTAGAAGGAAGTTAAATAAATCCTTTTGGTTAAACCAAAGGGTGTTACCCGATTTAAAGGTAACGTCTTCTCTCAAGTTCTTTTCATTTAATTTCCTTCAACAACCCCCAATAATATCGTTATTTGATTTATTTTATAAAAAACCAGTATCTTTAATATAGTAAGATGTTGTTATGAGAAGGATTTGAACTACATTTCTGCACACCTCCATCTAATGGATACGAACATATTGTATTTGTAGACGGTGAACACCAGCCTCACGAAAAGATGATTCTTCAATTATCTCCTACCACCTCTCAGGGTGTCCATTATGTTGACACAATAATTATATGTGATATATATTATATTTTTTATTGTTTCTATGATTATACATTTTTTATTTATATCATACCTTTGCGGTTACCATGTTAGTTAAATACAACAATTGCATTTGAGGATGTGCAAACTACCGCCCCTCAAAGTGATATGACTCATTCATGTCATATGTGGAACATATAATGGATTTCGTGGATGAAATTATATATGATATTATACTAGAATTATAATATACCTATTTATATTTAATTTTTCATTCGATTGACTATGAAATAGAAATGAAAGTATCATTCATGTGTATGTAGGACTTACCGTCTCCCTGAACGGTGCATTTTATTTAGTATCTCAAAAAATTATTTGCTATTATAAATACACATATACCTGATATATATAATTTCTAAATCATGTATTTAATTCTTTAGAAAATGGAATTTTGACCATATGGACTACTTATAAATATAAAAAATCCATTTTTTGAATCTAGTACCAAATGTCGACAAAAAAACTGTAATTAACTTACATGATTATATAATGTTAATAATGTCGTAATAAGTGATATAAAAGGAATAATAAACTTGAAAAATTTTCTGAAGAAAATATAAATTAACTTTAGATTATTATTCAAGAGATTAAATAATGAACGAGTCAAGTCAGACATGAGCAAAGGGACTTTGTTTCAATCTCCTTTCATTGAGGAATACGCTGATTTATACACGATGTTATTTTATACTGTGTATAAACCCATTTGAATTTAACTATTATTAAAAAGTAATATTTGTTATGAAGCCCTCTACCAAATGACAAAAAGAATGTTTCTTTTTAATTCATGAGGTGACAACGACCATTCCACCATCACGGGAATTATTTGATATTTGGATTCTTCAACAAGCCATAATTGTTTTAAAGGAAATTAAATACCATATAATCTTTTTACATATTTTTGTATAGAAAATGGTTCTGGTAATGGATGGATTATGTCAATTTATTGAATTTTTATATTGTGACTACAATGTGGAAATTTTATCTTTCCTTCATGCTTGTTCATGAGTTATGATTATGTTATAGCTCTTGGGATTTGTTTATGTATATGACTTGTTCCAAGATAATCCTACGATAAGTGAGCCTAAGATATTTCTCCAATGCATTGGGTAACGTGACCGAATTAAACATTAATGTTTCTCTTATGAGATTTATGGAATATATTTTGAGTGGTATTCCAAATATAACACAATACATTGTTTTGGAAGCTACAACGTAAGTATGTTAAGGATTACACAATATACTGCTATGATTTATGATTTCCATGTGTTATTCATTAATATTATAATTTTTTGTGGTAATTTAAAGATTAAAAAGTATGATTTCATTTATTTATTTTTATTGATGGACTAATTTTTTCTTTCCTTGTTTTATAACCCTAACTAAGTTTTTATACACATCCCAAGTTTTTGAAATTTTTTTATAGGGTATATGGAAGGGTAATAGAACAGAATTATTCAAGAAGATTTATATCAAGAATATAATTCTTCTTTTCTTTTATGAGTTTTTATTTTATGAACAAAATTGATACTGAGTCTTAGTGTCTACTTTGTAATATTTGAGAAGTAATGTAATATTTATAACATAATTCTACAAAACTCTAAACCTGAAAATATCCTTAATTTTAATTCTAGATTTATATCGAGATTAAAAAATTCTTAAGGCTTGGGGCTTATATTTATAGGAGGTAATATTACTATTAGAATAGAAATATTACAGTCAGAATAGAAACTTGACTATTATAAACATTAACATATCTGTTAGAAATAATAACCAGATTGTTGGAATACTTAATTGACATCAAAATAATTTTTTTAAATAAATAATATTTACCTTGATTAATATATGATTATATAGATATTTTTATTCTATAAAATAAATAAAATTTTAAAAAGTCAAAGAAATTAAAAGATATTTTTTTAAAATAAATTGTATTATAATATATTAGAGAAAAATATTATTTTTATATATTTCAAATTTGATTTATAAAATTTAGAAAATTATTTTGATAAAATGAATATCATTATTATAATAAAGAAGATGAAATTTCTCAGTGGTGACGTTTTGATAATTTTATGAGAACCTACATTTTCACATGAATTTCTAAAATATATATTTGTAAATACCGCATGTTTAAGGACATTAAAATGATCCAATATTGACTTTATAAATATTAAATTGGTTATACAAACCCAAAATAAGTTTAATAAGATAAATAGTTCATATAAAATCAATAAACATAATTTAATTACCTAAAAAGTAATTTCTAAAGTCTAAAAAAATCTGAAGGGTCTCTTTAATTTTTTCTCTCCTTTAATAATAATTAAATTCATGTATTATAATTAAAAAATTGTTGAGAGTCCTAATTAATTTTATATTATTAAAATATATTTCATATTTTTAAATTAAATTAATATTTTGAGGTATTCCTTCGATATTATATTTTATTCATTTTTCTAACAAAGAAACAACACTCTTTGCCACTATAAAACTCTCTCTCCATCCCACTGGAAAACCACTACTCCCTAATATAGAAATTACAATTATATAACTAAATTCCTTCTTTTAATACCCTTATCATAATTAGGAATATTATGGAGTCGCTAAATTGAAATAATTCAAATATTTTATGGCTGTTGAAAGGAAACACCGTCGAGAAGGGGGTATAGTTTCTTAAACATTTTCAATCATTATTCTTTTCAATTCCACCTTTTATCTATTCTGTTAAAACATTCATATTATAATATTGATTTATTAATTTTTTAACATTATAATAATTATTTAATATGATTTAATGATTATTTATAATCCATATTGCATGTCATGCTTCTCTTATTTATCTATTGGTAATGTCCCATAAAAGGTTGGAATGTTAGTTCTTCCTAGAATAATATAACCTCAATGTTGCGATTTTATCAGGGGAATAAAAACCTATCTTCACAAATTTAAAAAAAATAGTGAATCATAATTCTTGTTACATTATCTTGGTTATTCTATGTTAGGTTTCCATGTATCCATCATTAAGTTAAATTTACTATCTCAAAGAGAATGTCTCCTATTATTTGTAATAAAAAAGTATGCATCAACATCATTATATATGGATACACATTGTATTTTTTTCCAAAATTTTCTTAACTATCATTTCAATATATATTTTCTTTTGGATGTCATTGTATTTATTCTAAGGATATAATGACTTTAAATTATTTCAATATTGATAATTTATCCACTACTAGGGGTGAAGTCATTTTATTGTTATGAAATAGGGTGCATTGTGGTGTTCAAATTGTCACTCGATAATGTTTTTTCATAGTTGATGTTGAAATTATGGAACTACCTTGAACTATTATAGATGTTTTGTATTTATTCTGACTATATATCCTAGAAAATTAATACTGATAGTAAAAAAAATTAGTTCTCATCATAGGATTTCTAAGTAGTTTACATTATAGCATTGTCACTATCTATATTATCTATTAATTTCATACTTATCACATTGATTCCTTATTCTAATCTTAAAACCCTTAATTTAAATCATAAATCATAAAAAACATCCAAAATAAATAATATCTCAAAATATAAGTTGAATGAATATTTTACCATAATTAATATGAAATATTGACTTCTTATTACCTAAATATCCTAAACCACTAATCTATAGAACTAATACTTAATTTATAATAAGAATATAAGAAATTTTACTGAAAAACAATTAGAAAATAATGAAGATTTTTAATCATTGCCATCTCACATGGGAGATTAATTATCACCAATTATTAAATCATCATCTTGTTTCATACAGATTTTATTTTTTATCAACATTAAAACATAGGTAAATGAATTTTAAACAAATAGAAACAAATTAAATCATAATAAAAAAATGAAACACCATAAAAAATCCATCATTCTTAATCACCTCATTAAATTATTAAATACTTAATTGACACATCCTATATAAAAATATGATCATTATCCTTACCAATAATTATTTTTAGTTATGATTTCATTTCCAAGTCTATATCCTTTGATAACAAGGCACACACTCTAAAAAAAATACATCAGACACTTTTTATAAGTTACATATTTTAAATATAAATACATTATACATATTTGGTCCTTTGAATATATTAGGTATCCCCAGATGATAATATTTATAATCATGCCATGGAATAAATGTTGGAAAATCATTTATCATGTTATGATTACTTATTTTTGGAGATTTTATTTTTCCCTCATACACCCTAAGAAATGATATTATTGTGAACTTCTTGTTTGGTTCCAAATTACTCATCTTACAGTAGTTGAAATGACTTATCATATTGTTTTTTAGGATGAATCATTAATGTATAACTCTTTTATAGAAACCATGTTATCTAAATTTTAGATTAATCATCCCATCTGATCTTTTTAATATTTTATTCACCTAAATAATTTTTTTAAACATAAATTCCTCAATTCTATAAAAAATATTTTATATTTTTGATGTGATTTTTTCACATCATTGATATATGACATATTTAATTTATACATTTAATATTAGAAAAAAAGTGTCATAAAATACACCAAAATAATGAAAATGAAACAAATGAATGCGATTAAATATTTAATTCAAATAGTAAAATGTAATCTCCCACAAAATTTATTTTGGATCTTGTATTATTGACACTAAATCATGAACATGTGAATAAGGGTTTTTAATAGATAATAAGTTTCATAAAAAAGGGGTGTCAAAAGAGTCAACATGGAAATATTACTAATACAAATTAAGGAAGTTAGTGGGATCATCTTTTATAATCATCAAAAAAAAATATTTTTTAGCCTGTGATTGTTATCCTTTAAAGTCATATAAGTAATTTACTCCGTAATATTAATTACACCAAATTAAATCATAATAGTAATAATGTATGTACCAAGGTACATGTAATACTACATACCTTACACGATTTACTGTATTTAAGAGAAAATTAATACATTATCTACAATATAGAAATATTTATTCTAGACAAGTCTTTCATTGGACACTCTAATCATTACATGATACAAAAATGGAATTATAAAATTATTCCATTATTCTAAATTTTATCACCATAATCAAAACATGCATGTGTTCTACAGTTTCAATCATTTCCATATAAAATTTCTATATACCCTAATGATCATTTGGAAATAATTCACTAAGAGGGTGATAGATATTACAATAATAGTTTTGTAAGGTGATATACCATGTGGGGTTTTTGATTAATTCTTGTATTCCCAAATCTTATCCAATAAATTTATACTCTATCATCTTTTATTGAACTATGTAGTATTATATTTTTTCTTATTCAATACTTTGTTGGAAACCACTACCTATACATTCATCTTTGAGTGATATGGTTTTAATAAAATTTATTGAAACTCATGGATCCTCATGAGTGAATCCATTCATTAGATACATACGTGTGTTCCAAGATTTCTAATGAATACAAACGGTATAAAAAATATACTAAAGATGTGTATTTTTTGGAAATCAATTATAGTGAGAGAATCATTAAAATAATTTTCCACAGACAAAATAAATTTAGAAACATATTCTATTATTCGTATGATTAATGTGAATGAAAATAAAATATTCACCAAAATATTTATTACCCAATCATTTAATATATTATTAAAATTATAATTATATATAGATATATTATATATTTTTGGATATATTTTTAATTAATTTATACTTCATATATGATTTTCAAAATGTTTTAATACTATGAAATGTGTTGAATAATAAATCCATAACAAAAAATTGTTTATATCAATGTGTCTGGAGATAAATTGACACCGATAGGAAACTCTGAAACAAAAAAGTGGAGAAACAAATAATTCATTATATATAATGCATCTCTCAATATTTTAATAAATATAAATATATCATAAGTTGAGGTATTACTAGACATAATTTTCAAACTCAAATTTTAGCTAAAAATATTCATGCAAAGAAAATACTGATGGTACCTCATATGCAACCAGAAATATTCTCATGTTCGGGTAGTAAAACACCATACCAATGAAAATTTATAGTATCTCGTCATAGATTTATTCATGTAATGTAATATTCTGTAAAATCTCAACCTTATATTTATGATGATATATTATTATAAGACCTATATGAAATTTCTTCATAAGCCATATTATATTTTATCTACTAATTGAAATCCAAGAGCAGTAGCATCTATGAAATAATTCATTAATTCATATATTCCATTTTAATATAGTATATAAAAGATAAATTATCCAAATATATATTGAATTTATAATCTAATAAATAAAATAAAAATATCTCAAGTGAAAAACAAAAAGTAAAAACATATTATTATTTGTAATATAAAATATATATGTTGACCTTAGGTTTTTGATTTGTATACAATGGAGTGTTGTCATACATGAACATTTTCATGAAAAACTGATTCATCCTCTTATTTTAAATCATTACACATCAATTCAAAATGTACTCCCCAATATAAGGGCTAAATAATAGGTTTTGAAAACAAATATCCTTTATTGCATAAAATTTATTCATACATGAATTGGTAAATTTTAGTACGACATCATATTTTACTAGGTAAAATAAAGTAAAATCAATATTGTAAAAAATAAAATGAACCAACTATAAAACAAAACATTTCCTAAGATTGATCTAATGTGTTTACCAAAAGTGGGGTACGGTAAAAAGGATATGATATTAGAATCTGATTTATCTAAATCAATTCCATATTTTAAAATGAAATACCATAAAACATTCTATTTATTTCTCATTGAAGTGGATGCTTTCAAAATTTAGGACCATATTTTTTCAAAGAAAATATTTATTAGATTTTTAATATCATGTAGATAACAACAAAATGATAATCCATAAACTATAATGTTACAAAGAAATTCCCTAATACTAATTTCAGTGAGGTTAAAAAAATACTCACCCTCTGTTATTGAAATAATCTTGGTCCATTGCATAAATGAAAAAAATCCTTCCATAAATGAACATACAATTGGGATATGTGAAATTATTCTTTTATTATAATTTAAAGAAGGATGTTATTAGAAAGTTTCTAGAATCCCCATTAAGGGAACAATAATAACCTTTCCATGCATGCCTCTTAAGTCTTATGACAATATAAGGAATGAGAAAGAAACCACTTCACGTAAAATGGGTTCATTCCCTCAAAATATTTAAGAATTAAGTTGGAACACATTCTTTATTCTCATTTTGAATAATCATTATTCATGATTTATTTTCCATAATTTTAATTGTTCTCACCAACTGGGATTATGAGATAGATTAGATTATTCTTTCTTCTAAAAGTTTTTAACCCTTTTTCATAATATCTAATAATGTTTTGTTTTGAATTCATTGGGGTTTTCTTGTTAGTATTCGTTTATTTTCAATAATAATACAATGTACACAAACTAAATGTCTAGAAAAATGTTTGTTAACATGTTTCTAACCTACTACCATTTTATTTTGATTTAAAAAATTTAAAATTTAATATTTATAATTTGGGGATAGATTATTTCAAATTAGTATACATAACATATAACCATCAATGATACAAATATGTTTAAGGAAGTATTATTTTAGTTTAAATCATATTGTTTATTTTATAATACAACCAAAAAAACCATACATATATAATAAATTATTTTATACGTTTATCTATTACAAGTAATAAATAAATTACACCACAAAAACCGAAATATTTTTTTATCTTTTGAGATTGGATACATAAATGTATTTTTTTACATTACTATTTACATTGAATAAAAAAAATTCATCATGTTTGAATACCTTGTATACATATCATATGTAATGTTTTTCTTAGTAACCTAGGCAATGTAAAATTATGAAAAATGTGATATGAGATTATCAACAACGGAAAGATTACAGTAGATATCAATTGAGTCCACCACGGTGAACATAACGAGGATGTTAATGGAATAACCATAAAATGAACGTATTGATATTAAAATGTAATAAAAAAACATAGATAAATAACTATTTATCATAACATGAAATAATTATGTGACATGACATAGGAATTGTACACACTAATTTTTTTGAAAATCACTACTTATGCTATGGATCTCCTTTTCATACAACATCACATAGTGGAAAAACATTTCACATAACATTGTAGACATGGAAAACCTTATATGTCCCATAAACATTTAATGGGATATATTTCTTCATCAATATCTATAAGTAAATATAATTCCAATCCCACATTTCAAATAATCATTGATTCAAAATTTTCTCTTTTTACTTTCTATTCCATTTGTTTTCGAAATTTCAAACTCTTTCTAAAATATGTGTTTACAATTTTTTTCCTATGTGTTTTAGAATGTTTTTGTAGACAAAAATTAACTTTTACCATGATTATATTTAGAAATAAGTATTCATGAATATAAACTTAAATCTGTAATTATGATTATCATAATGAGTATGGATTTGATAACCTTTAGACTTACCTTATCTGATCAGATTTATTATTTTATGTCTTTTCATAGTACTAAAAGAGAAATTATAATTGGACTCATGTCAAAACTAATAAACATCGGATTCACAATAATAAAAAAAATTTCATAATGATATTCTATATGGAAACCCATCATATTGAATAAGATTAAATTTTGAATATAGAAAACTGATTTCTATCATTATGAAACATCTTTTACACTGTAATGGTGTAAAACATAATGATGTCAGACTCTCTATTATGATATAGTCATTAAAGGTCATGTTATACAAGGTGTTACAATAAACCTAGAATAACATGAAAATTATGAAGGAAATATGACCATTGTGGATTTTCCTATAAATAAAAGTTTATTTGAAGAGTTTACAACTAGTTGATTACATTTACTCAATTTTTTTAAAGATTACAAAGTTTTAAAAACTTTTTCTTGGTATTTTTTAATTCTTGTTGAGAGAGTCCTTTTTATAGAGAACTTGTTATGTTATCTCCTAAATATTTTTTTTTAAATTTCATAGCACGTATGATTTGATGAATACAATCAAGGGCTTCTGACGATAGAAAAATAGGGGTATTGATTTACATGATCGAGGGAACATGGGGATATTGTAATAAAAGTTAATCCATCGAATATAGGGCTTATTGGGATTGAAATACATAGAAGGCAGTCTTTGTATCAAGGTATTTGCTTATTATGGAAAGATAGATTTACTTGTAACTATAAAACAAGGTACCTTTAGCAAAGGTTTTTTGGATACCTTACTTTTAATGTTAAAAGAGATTTGTTCAGTTTACATATATTTATTAATCAATCATATATAACTGTAGTTATTTTACTTGTTTATGACAATTATTTTATTTATATTGTGCATTGTATGTTTTATTTTATCTTAACACCTCCCATTACAATAAATACATTTTTTTGTATTAATCAGATCTTTTGTGAATCAAAAACATATTGATTAAATCATATTTATCTTAATTAAAATTTATTTAATCTGATTAGATTTAATATTTTGTGATTACATTTTTTATACTCTGATTTTATCAAAACATATTTGATTACGATATGTTTATATTATCAGACTCAGGGACATGTTCAAATTCGAACTTTTATATAAACATGTTCTGGGAATTTTTTTAGTTTTAATTGTTTTAAATTAAAGTCTTTTAAACATAAATTCACCCCTACTCTTATTATTAATCTATCTAGAATAAATTATTTGATCATAATGTAAATATAACTCGTATTGATATCCAGTAATTAGGATCAGAGTAGGATTCCACTAGTGAAATACTTGCTGATCATTTTATCTTATTTACTATTACTTGTTTGTTTTTATTTTTTTTATATAATTTTTATTAATATTTGTTATGATAACATGTATTGTAGAAAATTTTTTTGAATATATTCTTTTAAAGATGTTGGAATAAATTTTGTATTCATAGATATTCTAAATCCCAATGGACTACTAATTTTGTATGGTGTTGATTATGAATAAAGGGTGGATATAATGAAAAAATTTATAATCTAAATAGGAGATTATAATTTTATCATGGTGACTGGTGATTATAAAATACCTGATAGGGATGTTAGATCTTTTACTAATCAGGAAAAGCATAAATATGAGTTGAATTACCTTGTAAAGAACACTTTGTTTTGTTCCCTGAACTAAAAGAATACAGTTTCTTATATCTTCTTGTGAAGTGGTTAACAAAATTTGGGAAAATTTAGAGGATAATCATTTTGGTACATATAAGGTTGTTGAAACCAAGAGATCTATGTTAAGATCTTATTATAAATATTTTGAATTTTTTATTGGATAATTGGTGGCTATAATTCATAAGAGATGTATGAGTATCATATATAGTCTTCAATCAGTTGGTTATAAAGGAATAGATGATGATATTTTCATACAAATGATAATAGATATCTTGCACAATGAATGAGAGTCTAAAATAACTGCTATTTATGAAATAAGTAAGGTTACTAATGTTAATCTGGATGATCTTATTGGAACATTGATGCAATATGATAATATATTAAAAATAGATATAGAGAAGTATAGAATAAATAATTGAGGTGATTTTTTCAATTCTAAAACTACCTTACCATCCAATATTTCCACACTAAGAAAATATGTCTAGTCTTCTTAAAAAATGGTTGTTATCTAATCATATTTCTATGGTTCAGAACTTTCTAAAAATGAATTAGCTAATCTGGACAAAAGTACAAATAAAATCATTATAAAAAAATATTTTCAGCATCATTACAAGAAAGGTTACAAAGAGGAAGGAGATATGAAATATGAAGTCACTTGTTATGAATGAAAGAGAGTATGACAAATAATTCCAGATTTTTCTAATCTAAAAATGATATATTGAAAGGATTTAAATTTTGATCGGAATAAGAAATTTTTTACAAGTCAAAAGTAAAAATTTTCGGAAAGCTAGTGATTCTTGGAGTACAAGTGGATGAGACATTTCAGATAAATAATCTGATCAAGAATGTTTCAGAAAGATGAATATTGGAATTTATGATCATGCACCGATTATAAATTAATATCTTATGGAAAAGGTACACACTATATTAAATCTTACCACTGTGTCTGGAAATACTAATCATCCTGTTGAGAAAAAATCTAAATATTCTGATGAAGAAACCCCCGAAACAGAAGATAATCCCCTTCCTTATTATGATGAAGTTTCTTTCTTTTCTATGTTTTTAGAAAATAAAAATTGAAAATTTAGTAAAAAACATGATAAGGCCAATTTTATGATAAATTATTTAACAAAGTAAGTATCAAATGTTTCTAAAGATCTTGATGAGATTTTTTTTGAAAAGGATAAAATTCAAAATAATTTTTAAAATATTATTTAAAAAAATATAATTTTTCTGATGATTTTGAAAAAAAAATTAAGAGAAAAACGTTTTAGATTTAAACCCACTTATGAAACTATTACCAGTGAGGATAGTAATTTATTTTTTAAGGAAATGTTTGAAATTTCTCCCTTGAAGAAACTCTTTTCAAAAATTACTATTGGAAAATAAAATTTTTATAAGATGTACCAAAATATATATCCTCATGGTACTTCTTTTGAAATGGGTTATTCCCATAAAAAACATGTTTTATTAATAATTATATTGTTCCAAAAAGTTAACCTTTTTGTACTAAATGATAAAGGCGTGGTCAGTGGAATAAAAATTTTACCTCAAATAAAATTAAATCCTTAATATTTCACAAATCCCATTTTTCTGAAAAAAATTGGATTCCTATTGTATTATTTTCTAATATTTCAGACCACAAGAATGTTTGGGAGTTGATAGTCTAATTGTTTTGTTTTAGGATAAACAAAAGATGTACCAACTACAAGATTACCTGGTACATGGATAGTAGTTTATCTCATCATATGACTAGTAACAACGATTTCGTTCAAAATATTATCAAGATGAAATGTGTAAAATTTACCTTTAGAGATAATGATGATTGAGATATTTTGAGTATAGGTAATATAGTGTATCATGGTAAAATATTAATTTTTAATGTTTTGTTTGTAAAAGGTCTTATCAAAAACCTTATAAGCATAACTAAATTATATTATTAAGGCTACCTTGTGAATTTTAGAAATGATAAATGTGTGGTACACAATTCCCTATATGAACACGTCCTTTCTTTTAATATGCATGAGAATGTTTACACACATAACTTATAAGACCATAGGAGCCAAGAACTACCTTGACTTAGTGAAATGGAAGATCAAACTTGGATATGGAATGAAAGGTTTGGACCCTGTAACATTATATATCTATTTATGTTGAATAAGAAAAAAACATGTTAATGATCTAATGGAAAATTTGGTTTTCTTCTTCAAAAGCTTATGACCCTTACCGATTCAATAAGAAACACAATCCAAGTTTTAAATATATTATTTAAGTATCAAATTATGAAGCTTTACAATTTGTGTAAATGGATCTATTTGGACCAATACAAATTGTAAGTGTTGGTGTAAATTGTAATCTATTTATCTCAGTTGATGGTTGCCTTAGATATTGATGGGAATAATGAACACATGAAGATAGAGTTTTCAAGACACCAAGTTTATAATGATGAAACCATCTTATTCAAAAATTAGAATGATTACATGTATGAAAAACATTAAATTCAAGATGAAATATTCTGAATTCACGACAAAATATTTTACTCACAAGAATATATTATAAACAATATATAGGAATATAAAGATGAGTTCACGATTCTGAATTCCATAAAAAAATCCTTGACAATGAAAGGGTGAATTTCATTTTGAACTTGTTTTCTGTAATTATATTTTTAGAACTATTTTAATGTGATTTACCTCTTCATCCAAATAAGATTGTTTTATTTTTTTCTCAATTTTGATTGGTTTAATATTCTTTAATCTTTTTGGTTGAAGATTAGTTAGTTCATCATTTTGTTTTTGATAGTTGTTTCTATAATTATTTTCATTTATTTCAAGACTTTTCCCAAATACTTTTTGAAAATCACAATGGGAGATAATTTTATAGAGATGTTATTTTTTAATTAAGTTGGAGAAATAGTTTTATAGGGTAAAATTATTGAAAAGAATAGATATCCTATTAAGAGGGAGAATATTATCATAAGTGGGAACCTTTTTTCCAATAGGGAGTTAGTCATTTTCATCCTTGTATTCAAATGATTTATAAAATCAGGGGGAGATAAGGAAAATTTCTTAATTCTAAATATGAAGTACATCACTATAATGAACTATAAATTTTTGATAGATATTTTAAATTTAATAATTAAGGATTTGGATTTTCAACAAGGGGGATAATATTGAGTGAAAAGATTCTCTTATGAATTTTCCATTAAAATTGTTTTTGAAATCACAAACACTTTCAAAAATACTTGATTGCCAAATTTTTATGTCCAAGGAGTTTTAGAATGTTTTATTAAAAAAAATACCCTTTACCATACATAGAATTAGTTCTAATGTATTCGTAAATATAAACATACTTCTTTCATTACCGTTATTATAATGAGTATGTATCTGATAACCATTAGAATCACCTTATCAGGTCATATTTATGAATTTATATCCTATATTAGTACTGAAAAATCATTATAATTAGATTAATTTCAGAACTGATAAAAAAAGATTCACACTCAGATAGAATATATTAATGAAATATTGTATGTAAAACCATTAGATTGACTAAGTTTAAATTATGAACACGGAAAACTGATTTCTATTGTAATGGAACATCTTTACACTATAATGGGGTAAAAAAATGGCATCAAAATTTCTATTATGATATAGCCATTGAAAATATATCTACCCTATTAATTGAAATAAAATCATAGAATTATGATCATTGTGAATGAAATATGACAATATGGGATTTTTCCTATAAATACCCAGTCATTTGAAGAGTATGGAGTTTGTTTGATTACTTTCTCTCTTGATTTTTATGATGTCTACACAATATTAACATCTCGATCTTAGTCTTTTTATTTCTTTATAGAGAGCCCTTCTTATGGAAATATTTTTAGTTTTTCTCCTTAATAATTGTATTGTAATTTCTTAGTACGTCTGATTGTTTGAATATGATGGAGCACTTCCGAGGCTAGGAAGAAAGAGGCACTGATCTGCTTGATCGAGGGAATATGAGGATAGGGTATAAGAAGTTGATCCAATAGATTAAGGGCTAATGGGGATTGATACACATAGAAGCCAATCATTATGTTGGGGGATTTCCTTTCTAGGGAAATATAGACTTACTTGTAAGTATTAAACAAGGGACCTTTAGCCAATGTTTGTGTCCACCATAATTTTATGGTTAAAAGAGATGTATTTATTTTTCATATAGATTTACATAATTATTATATTACTATAATTTGTTTTAATTTTTTATTACAGGTCTATTATTTTTTATGTTCATTTTATGATTGATTTTATCCTAATGAATCTCATTATGATAAATAAAATCTATTTTATTAATCAGATCTTCTGTGAATCTAAAACATATTGATTAAATCACATGTATTTTAAATATGATTTATTTACAATGATTATATTAAATCATTTGTGATTACATGTTTCATAATCTTATTTTATTATAACCTAGCTGATTATGATACATTAATATAATCGGACTGAGGGCCAAGTCAAAATATAATCTTTAACATAAAGAGGTTTTCTAAATTATTTTAGTTCAAATTGATTTAAATTAACGTTCTTTTAAAAATTACCCCTATTGTAATTAATCCATCTATAGTAAATACCATGATCCTAATATAAATATAAATCATATTGATATCCAACAATTATTATAAACCATACATTTATATGCCACATGAACATTAAAATACATGAATATCTATCAAATCATTCCATAACTACCTCGTCATAATGAAATGGAAAAATAAATTTTCATAAAAAAATAATCTATTCAGAGGAAAGAGATGGGTGATTCCATGCATGTTTATCCAACGAAAAAAAATTAAATTATCAATTAGTAAAAACCTGAAATTTTATTTATATTGATTAAAACCCATTCATATGATGACAAAAAATTGTTTAAATTTTTCAAATAAAAATAATTTACATTTTCTTATTTTTCATTTAAAACAAATAGAATATTATTAGATTGTTTTAAAACGTTAAAGATAAAGTAAAAATAATTTATTTTAAATAATTATAATGTATTAAAACATAAAATTTATGCTTCATAGAGAAGATAATAGAAATCATCACGAGAAAGTCATTGAGTGAAAAAAATAAACAAAGAGAGATAAAAAGGCTCCACTCACACATTTGTAGTAAGTAAAAAAATAATATATTAATACCTTAAGAACTTATATTAATTAATATAATGATTGATAATACATCCATAAAAAATTATGAAGATAATTTTCAGGGAAAAAACATTCAAACTAAAAATGGTGATATGGACACATAACCATAAAAACATTATAAAAATTGAATATTAAATTATTAATAAGGTAAATTGTATAAAAACATGAAGATACCAAATAAAACCATTGAATAAGGAGAATAATTTATATTAAAATTTAATTACCCAAAAATTCTCTAATAAAAATTGTGAGATAGACAATATCAATTAATAAGGGAGATTATAAGAGATTCCATTATCTGTACTCTTAACTTCCTCAAATTCACTCTATATCCTAGTACATTCAATATAGGATTTCTAATAGAATAATTTAATATATTTTTTTATCCTTATTTCATTTTATGTTGATAAATTATTTTAATTTATTATATATATAGTTGTTATTCATAGTTTACCATATCAATAGAAGTTTCTTATTTAAGTAGTACGATGTTGGTTCTGGTAAAGTGGTATCAATCATAATTCCATGTTAGAATCATCATCATCCCAAAAAATATCCAAGTAATAGAATCATAATGTTATAATAATTTATATAGGTCCATAAAAAATTTATATAATGAAGATGAATAATTCACATGGATGAAAATCACATCGTACACATTTTCTAAAACATGTTAAATTCTCAAGTGAAACATTATAATGAAATACAATTT
The DNA here is from genome assembly GCA_963277665.1 of Viscum album. Classification (NCBI taxonomy): domain Eukaryota; kingdom Viridiplantae; phylum Streptophyta; class Magnoliopsida; order Santalales; family Viscaceae; genus Viscum; species Viscum album. The sequence continues at coordinate 1,858,960,283 of OY728133.1, read as the reverse complement.
TCATTACATAATTAATGAAAAATAATTATAAATGTAATGAAAAATTTACACATTAATATTGTAGGCAACTATTATTTATATTTTTACACTCATCCATCATGAATATATTGAAGATAGCGTAAAATTATTTATATAAGAGAATGAACCAAACCAGGAAAGAATATACTATATAAATGAATGAGTAATAGTATTACGTTATATGAGTGTAATATCATTTCTAAGGAAGAATAATGTTGTTTATAATACATTATTATTTTTTTGATACCATTTATAATGATTTTATAAGAATATAAATGGAATGTATTGAGGGGATCTTGTTAAATATTATAAGGTCCAAGTCATTCTCGATCCCTTTCCACAATGTTTTTATGGGATTAGAGGTTTTCAAGGAATATTTTGATGAGTAAGAGTGTTATAGGAGTAATGTTTCAACTAGAGTAGGAGGAATGAGATGTGATATGGATGTTTCTGGTATAGGGTAGTCTCATACAACGTTCTTTAGGTGTGTCTATGTCCATACGACATGGAGTATTAAGATGAAACGTTTTGTGGTTCAGTCGATATGAATGTACCTTTTACATTGTAATAGGGATACACCATAAATATTGGGGCCATGATCCTTGTATCCATGTTCATAAGGGCCACTATAACATTTTTTTAATGTTTCATCATGGCGTGTAAGTGTTTAGGACCCTTGGTTGTCCCAAATTTGGGACCGTTGTAGTGTAGTGTCTTAACAATGTCATTGTGTTACACCATGATTATAGGATTAGGTTTTACAATGATTTATAACATGGGAGATATTTATGTATTTTTTTAGTGGACTTTAAATAGAATATTATACTAGGAACATTATGCGATATTCATCCATTCTACATCATTGTTAAAATTCTAGGGATTACGGAATAGTCAGTGGTTCTCTTTCATTGTGTTAGGTTTTATGTGCGTTGTATAAATCTAGAAGTCACTCTGATTTTCTATTACTTCCTCCCTTTTCCCCTCTAATACTATATGACCAAATTCTATCTTCATATATAATTATGTTTTAATTCGTTGTCTTTAACCCTCGTCTTCTAGAGAATAATTTTTGGTGATCCAAGTTTAGTTTCTCCATCTCGGATGGTTCTATTCAGAATAATTATCTATTTATATGCAATGATAGTTTGATTTCCATCAATTTTATGGTTTTTATACTAATTATTTTTATATTAATAATTTTTTGTATGATATCCTTAGGGATCATGTGTTCCTCAAATGATAGATTATTTTATATAAACATTGTTCTTTTTTCTTTGCTCAGAGAACATTGAAACATTCTTAACAAGTTAATAGGATCACAAAATCTCTATGTTTTATGTGAAATTATGGGATTAACATTATTTATCTACATTGTGTAATTTTGGAATAAGTTAAATAAAGATAATAATTTCTAAATTTAAGTAAAAAATGAAATATATAATGGAATGTCATGGCTGCATATGGTTATTCATATAAAAAATTTATCTTCATATTTTCAAGATATCATGTTGTTGATTTATATGAGTATTTATATATATTAGAATGATTTGATATACATGAAATTTGTATAACTAATCTAAATATAATAATTTGAACTAAATAATAAAAGTGTCATTTTTATTTTGTTGCCATTCATCATTTTAATATTCTATGTATGAATGTGATGTTTGAAGGATGTCGAAGATTAATTTATAGAGATTTTTATGTCTTTAATAGTGGTTTCATGATACTGAAACATATTTATAATGAATTATTTAATTTAATAATTTTTTTTAAAATTATTATTTTTTAAAATTATTATTTTTTAAATTTTAATATTTTGAGAAATTTGGATCATATTTTTGTTTTCAATTGTGTTGTTTACTTACAAACTATAGGAATTTGTGTATTGAAGATAAGTTTTTTTACCACGTATATATATTTTAGGATAGTATATCATTTTTTATGAAATTTTTATATTCCTAATATATAGTGAGGAAGTTATCTAAATAGATACAAAATGTTGTGATCAAGGCATGTATATTTTCCATAACATTTTTCTAGATTTTTTATAGAATATTTGTTTCAGCTTATGTGTGGGGAATATCAATTTTTTCTAGATGTTTTGTAATCCTAATGATTTTTTTTGAAACTTCTAGCTATATGTTAAAATTTTCCAATACACTATTATTGAATATTTCCATTTTATAGTTCAGGTAAGGACATAAAATACCTAAATTAAGTAATGGAAAATGAAATTTTAAATGAAATCATGGGATCGATGTTGATGGTGATTGTGATATGTTAACTAAAAACCATGGGATGGTTGGACTAATGTGCTAAGAGAATTGAATGGAATCTTGGAATTGAAATATAAACTATAAAATCATCGTGGCTTATGATAAATTAGAATTATTGCACCAAAATTTGTAATTGAGTTATTTCATGATTGTTAATTACTAGTTTCTAAATATAAATGATTTATAATATTGAATATTGATGTTTATGTCATTAAATGAAATATAGATTACCATACCCTATAAATGGTAGTTCAATTTCATGTTGGACTATGGATTCAAATGTAGTCTATGTATCCCTAGATTACTTTATTGTGGTTTTTCATAATATATTCATTATATTTTTTTATTTTATATTGATCACCACCTGAGTTAGGATGTCATTCTATGCCATTTTTTTGTGTCTTTTTTATAATAACATTATTTTTAGGTAATGAATGGATGACTTATTCCTCCCCCACACTCTCTCTTTAGAAATGTCATAATTTATTAGTGTATCTGTAAAGACCCGTAAAATTAAAGGAAATTTTTTTCTTAATTTTCTTTGGAATTTTACAAGAACGCATTTTCTGACGTCAAGTGATTCCGAGGCCCGTTGTGCCCGGAATCATTTTCTGAAGTTTGGCTCGGGTACGTTCAATGAACGAATGAGCGGGTTTTTCTAACTTTTGAACCGGTGCTCGGAATCAAATTCCGAGGGCACCGATGGAATCGTAGCACCGGTATTTGCTTAGAAACGCCTCTTCCGGAGTTGCGTTTTCTTGGGTGTGGTTTTTAAATTTTTTGGGTTAAGTTAAGAAATAAAATAAAGTGGTGCGACAACTTTATTTTTATTTCACTTAAATCCACTTAAAAGCCACTTAAAGCTTCTTAAGGTGAGTTGAAGCAGTTAGGGTGTGATCCAAAATATCCTACCCTCTTGGTAGGATATTTTTGAGGTGGGGTCCGCACGAGCCCCACCGTTTCTTTTCCTCTAAGTAACCCACCCGCGAAAACTCATCTTTAATGAAAGTCAACTGACGCGTTTTTCTAAATTCATAATGCCCCTATTTAATTGGGTAGTTAAATTTTTACAATTAATTATATGAATTAATTGTTCTTTACTTACCTTTGTTTTTGAAATTCTTTAGTTGATAATAAAATAAGATGAGAACTTATTTTATTATCGGGTTGTTGTGTTAAACCGTTGGAGAATCTATAAAGATCTTCATCCTCCTACGCGAAGAACGCGAAGAACGCGAAGAACGCGAAGAACGTCGGCCTCCGACGAAAGGGCAACGAAGATCACTAAGCCCTCGGAGATCGACGACGCGACACCGAGTACCGCGACACCGATGCTTCTTCCGCGACGTTCTTCTTCCGCGACAAATCTTTGATCAACTTCTTGAGGTAGGAGATTTAAAATCTTTTAAATTCCTTTGTGGATTTTATCCTTAACACGGATTTAATACGTGAAATTAAATCCGTGTGTTTTCCTTAACCCTCAGAGATCGTCGACGCGACGCCCTTCCGCGACGACGTGACGCCCTTCCGTGATGCGACAGTCCTCTTCTTCCGCGATGGTCAATTCTGCGAAGAACTCTCGTCTGACAACAGCTACGAGATAGTGGTTTTATTTGAGAACAATATTTATTCCCATGGTTGTTTCATCTAAAACAAAGAACCCGGATCAAAGTTCAATTTTAATTTTATTAAAATTGTGCCTTGTTTGTTTTTTATGTGTTGAATATTTTTATTTTCGATTGTTATCAACTAACGCGGAAGGTGCGGGCCAGACAAACACGGCCCGACAACCCTCCTCAGTTTTTCGTTGATGCGCGGATTGGCAGATGATGACAATACAAGCCGCTCGGGCATTTTGAAGGCTTTGCAGTGAAGGCTGGGTCCCGAGACGATCACTGGTTCAAACCGCAGGCTAATCGGACCACCGGAGCGCTTCGGGTGGTCCGCGGAAGTCTCCGCCGGCACGCCACGCCGGCACGGCGACGCCGGCGACCAGCAGCGGCCACCCGCCAGGAAGCGACGGCGCCCGGCACACCACCGGGAAGACCCTCCGCGCGCGACCGCGGAGGAAGGGACGCTGCTTAAGCCGCATCCGGTGACACCGAGCGGCCCCACGCGGGGCCGCGGCTTTCCTTCACGCGGGGGGGGGGGGGGCAGCACACCCTCGCACCTCTCGGCCGTAACCGGCCGAGCCGACCCTAGCGGCCGGGCCGGGTCGCGCCCAGGCTGGGCCAGGCCACCCATGCCGGGTCGGGCTGCGCCGGCCGGGTCGGACCCGGACCCCGGGTCGGGTCGACCCGGTTCAGGCCGACCCAGGGGGGGTTGGGCCGGGTCGGTCCGGGCCCGGACCCCCCATTTTCGGACCTTTTCAGTATTTTGCTCATAACATGAGCTACGGGCCTCCGAACGACACGCCTTCAGCGGCGATGTAATCCTTGGATCGAGACGGTCGTTTCAGTATATCACACTCAAGGTTTTGGAATACTTTGGGTTCGGCCGGGTTGGTTCGTACACGAAACCAACCGGGCCCTCGGAGCGGAAACACTCATATCTTGAGCTACGGACGTCCGATTGACGTAACGTTGACTTTGATAGATTACTCTAAGTGAGATGGATCTTTTGGCTTACTCGGCCCGAGGTTTGGACGTAGGTGGAGTACGGTCAGGTTGGTTTTTCCTTAAAAACCAACCGGGCCCCTCGGACAAAAATGCCAATAACTCTCAGACCGGGCGTCCGATTGACGCGCCGTCTGTGACGTTGAGTTCCTATTGACGATACAGAACTTTTGGATACATCAACACTGGATTTTGTGTCAGTTGATGTGTCACCCTCTCGGCTCGTGGAGCGGACCCTCCCGAACGAGCTTGCTGTGTGCAGAAACCCTAGGGCTGGCTGCGACTGCTACAATGACGACGAACACTGTACAGATATCCTCAGTGGATTCGACGGTGACGACTACATCACTCAGTGATCCTTTGTGGTTCAGTGCTACCGATCCTGTGTGGGTCCGATCGTGTGTGGGTCAGCACTCAGCGGTCCTGTGGGGGCCAGCGCCTACAGATCATGTGTTGGTCCGATCCCATGTGGGTCTTTGCGGGGGTTAGTTACCTATCGATCCTTTGTGGGTCAGATTCTTTGTGGGTCATTGTGGGGGTTAGTTACCTATCGATCCTTTGTGGGTCAGATCCTTTGTGGGTCATTGCAGGGGTTAGTACCTATCGATCCTTTGTGAGTCCGACGGCTTAGATGAATCAGTGGCAATATCTGGTCATCTTTATCGTCATATGCAGAAGTATACCTATGTGAGATGAATCCTGTTTACTTTCCTTTGTGGATATTGTTGTGCTATCCTGTGTGGATTTACGTTTTGCTTTCCTGTGTGGACAGGGTTGTACTTGAGCTCAGATGTTGGAGTCGAGCGAGAATTGATTACTTATGTATATGTATGGGCATATAGCTAAACAGTGTCGGATGTTACTTCGTGATTGTATCTTTCCTTTGTGGATTATCCTTTGTGGATTCTGGGAGACCTTTGGGGGTCTCGGGGTCCCTACTGAGTAGCTTATACTCACCCCTACACGGGCTAGGCCTGCACTACATTGTGTTGGTTACAGACGATGGACAGCGCTGATCGTGGTGGAGGCTTGCGGAGCAGGACAACACCTAGAGGTGGACCACTGGGCGGGACGTACTCGGAGTGGTCGGTTAGACCCGAGGAGCAGTGGAGGATTTATGTACCCACCCTTCAGGTGGGATTTATAGTGGACAGCTCGACGTTGCGGCTTTACTTTTCAGTTGTTGTTTTTCCCTTTCCCTTTGTACTTTACGTTCAGTTTGGGTTTGTATACTGGCCCACTTACTTTTCCGCACTTACTATTTTCCCAGTATTTACTTAGTGTTTACTTCTTCTTCTTTCTTTCTCTATGGTGTTTGGTTACTTACAAAGGCAATGCCTTCCCTTTTTACTGGGATTTATGCCTTGGTACTAGTCGCCAGCCTCTGGCCTATGGAAGGCGGGCTTGGGGTAGTCACAGCACGGGCCTGAGGACGGGTCGTGAAAAATTTGTATCAGAGGAGTTCGGTTCTACCGCAGAACGTGGGACTCTGATCTTTTTTCTATGTGAAGAAATAGTGTTTAGCATATAGGGTGTGGTTATCAGTCTAGGGAGTCCAGTGTTGGTGCGGCGGCCGACGTATCCGTACACCAGGAACCTGACTTCTGATTTCCAACTTAATGCACGAAAACATTGATTGCATGTGTGTAACATGTTTTATTTGTGATTACTTTATGTCAGATCACCAGGTATACTGTTCTGACCGTGGCACACCTGTTTATTTTCAGGATGGCCCCATGATGGCAGCCATCTAGGGTTCCGAGAGTTGTACGTGACGACAGCCCGCCGAGCGATGAAGGCTCGGTACAGGGCCCTTTGACAGCTGAGGCGCCGGCGGTACCTCTACCCACCGAGCCACCGATGCTTCCAGCCCCATCCGATGACGATGCACGTCACTTTAGTGCACCGCATGAGTTCCAGCGCCAGTGACCACCCAGGTTCCATGGGGAGACGGACCCCCAGGCAGCCAAGGACTGGCTGGAGGCAGTGGTGCGAGTTTTCCCGTTAGTGAGGACACCAACAAACCTCATGGTGATCCTCGCAGTGATCCTACTGCACGCAGTAGCGCGCTGATGGTGGAGCATGATGCTCCAGGTGCATGATGATGCATCTCTTCTCTGGACGGACTTTGAGAGCCTCTTCCACTCAGAGTTCGTCCCAGCCACCCTCCGTGCGGTGTGCATCCAGGAGCTTCTTCAGCTGCGGCAGGGCAGCTTGACTGTCGCCCAGTACTCGGCGAGATTTACCGATCTCTCGCGCTACTCGACAGACATGGTACGGGACCCATTCTTCAGGGCCTGGAACATTGAGTAGGGATTGAGAAATGGGATCAGGGTATCACTGATCTCCCTCAGCATTCCAACTCAGGTAGGAGTACTAGAGCGAGCCCTTTTGATCGAGAGCTTTCTTGCTGAGCCTTCATCAGTAGCGAGACCTACCGCGGGGCGGCACGTAGCAGAGTCTTCTGCGGCAGGCAGTCGATGGATGACTTAGTGGTCTAGGCAGACCAGACCCTCACGCAGACATCCTCAAGACACTGGCTCAGCAGTGCGGGGCACACATCATGGAGCCAGTCTTTCGAGAGGCAGACAGTGCTACACATGCGGCGGGCAGGGCCACATGGCATGTGACTGCCCGACCCACCGTGCTAAGAAGCAGCAGACGGTTGAGGGGCCAACCATACAGAGGTATAGGGTCGACCATGGCGGTTCGCAGGGAGGAGGCATACAAGTCAGAGGAGCTGACCGAGCAATAGTTGGTGGGCGGCGCATTGAGGCTCTACCACCACCACCACCAGGAGGTCCACCCCGACCACAGGGAGCTGGCGGGCAGAGAAAGGCACAACTCCAGGCAGCGGAGGCCTACGACCACGGTGCGCCCGAGATGATTCAAGGTACGATCTTTGTCTATTCCACCCATGTTTCAGTTCTTATAGACACACGAGTGAGTCACTCTTTCATAGCCACTTCCAATTTTCGGAGCTCGGAGATTCCGACAGAGTCGTTGGCTCGATCCTTACGGCTAGAGACTCCTACGAGAGCGGACTCGACGATCACGCACTGGTACCGGCAGTGTGAGATTACTCTAGGAGGTGAGATCTTCGGCTGGGATCTTCTAGTAGTGGCGTCGAGGCTTTACGACGCCATCTTGGGCATGGATTGGTTATCTGCAGTCCATGCACATATTGACTGTGTTAGGCGCAAGGTGCGATGTGTATGCACAGACGGGAGTAGGTTCACCTTCACCGGTGAGAAGGGAGCCTTTGCAGCACAGGATGGACTTCAGAAGAGGAGAGGACAACCCATCACTCATCTGCTAGCTAGCCTCATCCTTGGAGCAGTTGACGTGCATAGTCTTAGTTTTCCTGCAGTGGTGGATCAGTATGCGGACGTCTTTCCCGACGACGTCCCAGGGCTACCTCCTCGCAGAGAGGTAGACTTTTATATTGATATGTACCCCAGGACAGCCCCGATATCCACTCCAGTATATCGGATGGCCCCCGCTGAGCTTCGAGAGCTACGGGTACAGATGGAGGACTTTCAGGGAAAGGGATTCATCCGACCCAGTTTTTCACCCTGGGCTTCCCCGATATTGTTCACCAAGAAGGCGGACGGGAGCTTGCGACTTTGTGTCGACTATCTTCTCCTGAACCAGGCGAGGCTGAGGAACAAGTATCCGCTACCGAGGATTGATGACCTCTTCGATCAACTCAAGGGAGCATGGTGGTTCTCGAAGAACAACCTCAGGTCAGGCTATCATCAACTCAGAGTTCGGGACGTGGACGTGCAGATGACGGACTTCAGATGTCGGTATGGCCCCTATGAGTTTTTGGTTATTCCTTTCGGTGTAACCAATGCTCCAGCAGTGTTCATGGGCCTCATGAGCAGGATTTTTCAGCCATACCTCAGTCGATTTGTCATAGTCTTCATCGACGACATTTTGATTTACTCGACGACTGAGGAGGAGCATGCCTACCACTTACGGGTTATACTAGACACTCTCCGAGAGCACCAGCTTTATGGCAAGCTCTCGAAGTGTCAGTTCTAGATACGTGAGGTCCACTTCTTGGGACACGTCATCTATGAGGCGGGAGTTGCAGTGGATCCTGCGAATATTGAGGTAGTGCTAGCTTGGGAGCCACCCAGGAGCATGACGAAGGTGCTGAGTTTCTTCGCACTAGATGGATACTATCGGAGATTTGTGCCAGACTTCTCCAGAGTTAAGGCACAACTCTCAGCTCTTACAAAGAAGGAGAAACCCTTTTTATGGTCAGACAGATGTCAGCAGAGCTTCCAAGAGCTGAGACAGAGATTGACCAGTGCCCCTATCTGAGGTTTCCTGAGAAGGGAGTAGGGTACGTAGTCTACTGCGATACATCAGGGACCGGACTCGGATGTGTCCTGATGCAGGATCGGGCGGTGATCGCCTATGGATCACGTCATTTGAGTCCGCATGAGCAGAACTACGCTACCCATGACCTGGAGTTAACAGCAGTGGTCTTCGCTCTGAAGACATGGAGACACTATCTGATGGGCGAGCGCTTTACAGTCTTTTCTGACCATCAGAGTCTCAGGTACATCTTCTCTCAGAAGGTCTTGAACCTGAGATAGTGGTGATGGATCAAGTTCCTCTAGGACTATGATGTGGAGATAGTCTATACTCCTGGGAAGGGGAACGTGGTAGCTGATGCTATCAGCAGGAGGACGAGCATTCAGCTACTTGAGGAGGCGACAGAGCAGCTAGCCACTTTGCAGATATCCTTCATGGATAGAGATTGAGCAGCCTTCCTTTAGTCTCTCACAGTCACCCCTCTACTACTACAACGGGTCAGAGAGGCACAGCGTGGGGACGCCGACTGTGAGACACGGTGTGCGCAGTTATCCTCATGACAGGCACCTGATGGTTTCTCCTTTAGGGCAGAGCACGATGTCCTTTTCAGAGGACGTACCTTAGTACCAGTCGCTTTACGAGAGGAGGTGCTGAGAGAGTTTCACACTTCTACTTTGGAAGTTCATCCTGGAGTAGCAAAGATGTACCAGGACCTTATACGTCAGCATTGGTGGCCAGGCATGATGAAGTTTGTGGAGGAGTTCGTTTCATGATGCCTCACCTGCAAGCAGGTGAAGGCAGAGCATTATCTACCAGCAGGCTTGGTACAACCCTTAGAGGTCCCAGAGTGGAAGTGGGATGGGATATCTATGAACTTCGTGAATGGACTTCCACGCACTTCCAGAGGTCACGACTCCATATGGGTGATTGTCAACCGACCCACCAAGTCGGATCACTTATTACCCATCAGAGAGTAGGTCTCAGTGGAGAGCTTGAGGCGTCTCTACGTTCAGGAGATTGTACAGATTCACGGTGTGCCATCATCTATCGTCTCCAATCGAGATGCTCGCTTTACTTCCCGGCTTTGGAAGGGGTTTCAGGAGGCCTTCGGGACGCATCTACATCTGAGCACCGCCTTTCACCCTTAGACGGATGTTCAGACGGAGAGGACCATTCAGACTCTCGAGAACATGCTCAGCGCATGTGTCCTTGACTTTGGTCGCTGCTGGGAGGACCACCTACCCTTGGTGGAGTTCGCGTACAATAACAGCTACCACTCCACCATCGGGATGGCACCATACGAGGCTTTGTACGACAGACCTTGCAGATCTCCTTTGTGCTGGACAGACCCTGGGGAGTCAGCACTTGTGGGACCAGAGATGGTCCGGGCCATGACAGAGAAGGTCCAGGTCATCCAGGAGCGGATGAGAACAGCTCAGAGTCGGTAGAAGTCTTATGCTGACAGGAGGCGAAGGCCACTAGAGTTCGAGGATGGCAACCACGTCTTCTTGCGTGTCTCACCACGACCTTGATTACGGAGATTTGGCCGAGGCGACAAGTTGTCTCCACGCTTTATCGGACCATTCCAGGTCCTCAGTAGGATCGACGAGTTGGATTATCGCCTGGCTCTACCACCTCAGTTGCATCGGGTGCACGACGTCTTCTACGTATCTCACCTGAGGAGATACGTGCACGACCTGACACATATCATTGACCATGGGGAGCTGGACGTTGATGATGGGGAGACTTTTGCGGAGGTCCCGGTGGAGATTGAGGATCGACAAGAGCAGGTACTACGTGGATGATCGATTCCTCTAGTGCGCATCAGACGGAATCACGGGAACCGCCAGGAGAGCACTTGGGAGCGGGAGGCTCAGATGCATGATCAGTACCCACATTTTTTTCCCTAGATTATGATGTATCTTTACAGGGACGTAAATCCCTGAGGCGGGAGTGATGTAAAGACCCGTAAATTTCAAGGAATTTTTTTTCTTAATTTTCTTTGGAATTTTACAAGAACGCAGTTTCTAACGGCACGTGATTCTGAGCCCTGGTGTGCCCGAAATCATTTTCTGAAGTTTGGCTCGGGCATGTTCAATAAACGAACGAGCGGGTTTTTCTAACTTTTGAACCGGTTCTCGGAATCAAATTCCGAGGGCACCGATGGAATCGTAGTGCCAGTATTTGCTTAGAAACGCCTCTTCCGGAGTTGCGTTTGCTCGGGTGTGGTTTTTAAATTTTTGGGGTTAAGTTAAGAAATAAAATAAAGTTGTGCGGCAAATTTATTTTTATTTCACTTAAAGCCACATAAAAGCCACTTAAAGCTACTTAAGCTCAGTTGAAGCAGTTAGGGTGCGATCCAAAATATCCTACCCTCTTGGTAGGATATTTGTGAGGTGGGGCTCGCACGAGCCCCACCGTTTCTTTTCCTCTAAGTAACGCATCCACGAAAACTCATCATCAATGAAAGTCAACTGACGCGTTTTTCTAAATTCTTAATGCCCCTATTTAATTGGGTAGTTAAATTTTTACAATTATTTCATTGAATTAATTGTTCGTTAATTACCATTGTTTTTTAAATTCTTTAGTTCATAATAAAATAAGATGATGACTTATTTTATTATCGGGTTGTTGTGTTAAACCTTTGGAGAATCTCTAAAGATCATCATCCTCCTATGCGAAGAACGTGAAGAAAACGAAGAACACCAGCCTCCGAAGAAAGGGAAACGAAGAACACCGAGCCCTCGGAGATCGACGACGCGATGCCGAGTACCGCGATGCCGACGCTTCTTCCGCGACGTTCTTCTTCCGTGACAAATCTTCGATCAACTGCTTGAGGTAGGAGATTTCAAATCATTTAAATTCCTTTGTGTATTTTATCGTTAACACGGATTTAATACGTGAAATTAAATCTGTGTGTTTTCCTTAACCCTCAGATATCATCGACGTGACGCCCTTCCGCGACGAAGCGACGCCCTTCCGCGACGCGACGATCCTCTTCTTCTGCGACGGTCAATTCCGCGAAGAACTCTCGTCTGACATCAGCTACGAGGTAGGGGTTTTATTTGAGAACAATATTTATTCCGATGGTTGTTTCATCTAAAACAATGAACCCGGATCAAAGTTCAATTTTAATTTTATTAAAATTGTGCCTTGTTTGTTTTTCATGTGTTGAATATTTTTATTCCCGATTGTTAACACCTAACGTGGAGGGTGCGGGCCAAACAAACACGGCCCGACAACCCTCCGCAGTTTTTCGTTGATGCGCAGATTGGAGGATGATGACAAAACAAGCCGCTCGGGCGTTTTGAAGGCTTTGCAGCGATGGTTGGGTCCCGAGACGATCACTGGCGAAAACCGTAGGCGAATCGGACCACCGGAGCGCTTCCGGTGGTCCGCGGAAATCTCCGCCGGCGCGCCACACCGGCCCGGCGGCCGGTTGCCAGGAAGCGGTGGCACCCGGCGCGCCGCCGGGAAGACCCACCGCGGGTAAAGCCGCGGCGGCGCTGGCCGGTCCCGCAGCCATGCGAGACAGTAGAGGAAGGGACGCGGCTTAAGCCGCGTCCGGTGACACAGAGCGGCCCCACGCGGGGCCGCGACTTTCCTTCACGCGGGGGGGGGGGGGGGGGGGGGGGGGACAGTACACCCCCACACCGGCCGGACCGGGTCGAACCCAGACCCGGGTTGGGTCGCCCGGTTCGGGCCGACCCTGGGGGGTTGGGCCGGGTCGGTCCGGGCCAAGACCCCCCATTTTCAGACCTTTTCGGTCTTTTGCTCATAACTTCAGCTAAGGGACTCCAAACGACGGGTCTTCAGTGGCGATGCGATCCTTGTATTGAGTCGGTCGTTTTGGTATATCACACTCAAGGTTTCAGAATACTTTGGGTTCGGCCGGGTTGGTTCGTACACGAAACCAACCGGGCCCTCGGAGCGGAAAAGCTCATATCTTGAGCTCCGGACGTCCGATTGACGTACCGTCGACTTTGATGGATTCCTCTATGTGAGATGGATCTTTTGGCTTACTACGACCGTGGTTTGGACATAGGTGGAGTACAGTCGGGTTGGTTTTTCCTTAAAAACCATCTGGGCCCCTTGGACGAAAAAGCCCATAACTCTCAAACCGGGAATCTGATTGACGCGTCGTCTACGACGTTGCATTCCGGTTGACGATACAGAAATTTTGGATACATCAACTCTGTACTATGTTTCAGTTGATGTATCAGCCTCTCGGCTCATGGAGCGGACCCTCCCGAACGAGTTTGCTGTGTGCAGAAACCCTAGAGCTGGCTGCGACTGCTACTGTGACGACGACGATTGTACAGAGATCCTCAGTGGATTCAATGGCGACAACTACATTATTGGGAGGAGAGAGAAGGAAAGTGATGGCAAGAGGGGGGGGTGAATTGCCTTTTAAAAATTAATTAACAATTTAAAATCAAAGTAAAAGTGCAGCGGAAATAAAAGAGGCAAGACACGCAACTTGATAACGGAGTTCGGCTTAAACCCAAGCCTACGTCTCCACTCCCAACTCAACCGTTGAGAGATTTACTACCGCTTGCTTTTTAATGGTTTTAGCAAGAAACCCTATAGACTTTAAGGTTATTCTATAACCTATTACAGCTTGCTTTTAATGTTTATGCAAGAACCCACTTGCTTTCAATGGTTGAGCAAGAACCCACTAGCCTTCTTACAGGTGAAGGCTAGCTCACCTTTGATTCAAGCCTTTTAAAAGGGAAGGCTTTACTAACCTCTTCACACCTTGATGGTGGTGTGAACACCCAAAAGAGAGGATGAGAGAAAGAGATGGGGGTTTGAAAATCAGTCCACTTTTGGCTTCATGCTTTCTTGGCCCAATTCTCCGGCAACCTGAAATCATGCCTATCATCCAAAAACACTTAAAACAAGATTAGATAAATAAGAGAGTGATTGTGATCATGAAAATTAAACCACGAGGGGTACGAGAGGTACAACAATCTCCCCCTATTTTGATGATCACAATCACCAAAACAAGCAATGTAAAAGATTGAAATGAGAGGCATGCTTTAAAGAATTGAAAAGTAAATTAAAGCATGAGAAAAAGATTTTTCCCCCAATCAACCAAGAATTTCTCCCCCTTTGTGATTATCAAAATAGCACGGGGCATAAAACTTCATTGAGGGAAAGGTTAAAACAAACAAGATGGAGATTTTAAACCAATTGAAATTTTTTAAATTTGAATTGAAAGTTATGAATTGAAAATTTTGAAAATGAAGTTTTTGAATTGAAAGTTTTGAATCGAAAATTTTGAATTGAAAGTTTGAATTGAAAGTTTGAATTGAAAGTTTTAATTGAAATTTTTGAATCAAAAATTTTGAATTGAAAGTTTTGAATCGAAAATTTTGAATTGAAAGTTTGAATCTAAAGCAAAAAGGCTTAAACGATCCTAACTCCCCATAAATAAAAACAACAAATCACTGGGGAGAGAATTTTGAAACAAATTTTGGTCCGGTAAGACTCGCTAAGAGGGATTTTTCAATCCATACTTGTCTAGTGGCGGGTCTTCTCCTATTAAATTCATCATTAAAGAAAAAAGTTTTGGGCCTTCCATACCGGGCATTTTTGCAATTGCACTCATAAATTAAGTGCCCGGGTTTTTTACAATAGTTGCAAAATTTATATTGGGAGCTCCCCCTTACAAAAATAGTTGAAGCATGGGAAGAGGAATCTTGCTTGGAATAGCCAAGCCCTTGGGTGGTTCTAGATATGCGTTGGGAACCGAGCAATTTGGTCAAATTTTGTTCACCTTGGGTGAACTTGGCAAGAGATTCCCTTAAATCCTTGATTGTTGATTCCATGGAATCAACATCGGGAAGGTTTTGGATTTTGAGGGACAACTCCTCCTTTTCTTTGAGAAGTTGTTCCTTTTCGGAAGAAAGTTTTTTGAAATTCTTTTTTAAAGCAACAAATTTGGAAGAAAGTTCGTGAAAACCTTCCTCCAATTGATCTCTAGCATGTTGGATATCCTCATAGGATAAGTGATTTAAAGAATTTGAAGAACTAGAGGATGAGGAAGAGGAGTCGGAAGAGGTTACCTCATGGAATGCCATTAGGCATTTTTTACTGTTGTCACTTGAGGAGGAGGAGGAGGAGTCGGATGTGGAGCTATCACTCCATGTGGCCTTGAATTGCTTTTTCTTTTTCTTTTTCTTGGCCCTTTTCGTGTTGAGTGGACAATCGGGCTTGTAATGGCCTTTCTTGCCACACCCATAGCATGTTACCTCGGGCTCAGATTTTTCGTTGGGTTGAGCCTTGCGGGATTTCTTCTTCTTGTGCTTCTTCATGAACTTGTGCATTTTGCGGGCAAGATTCTCCATTTCTAAATCGCCGCTTGAAGAGGAAGACAATGAGGAGGAGGAGCTTTCTTCTTTTTGAACTTTGAAGGAGATGTTCTTTGGAACTTTGATCGGTTTTCCTTCCTTTTCAGCTTGCCTCCTCATGGTGATCTCGTAGGTCATGAGGGATCCGATGAGCTCTTCGACCGGCATGTTCTTGATGTCTTTTTCTTCTTGGATTGCCGTGACCTTTGGAGCCCATGAGCTTGGTAGGATCCATAGGATCTTCTTGACCATCATTTCTGCAGAAACATTATCTCCAAGAGATTTTCTTCCATTGCAAACGTCAGTAAAACGAGTAAACATTTCAGAAATATTTTCAGAAGGATGCATGGAAAAAGACTCAAAATCTTGACGGTACATATCCAATCGAGTATCCTTGACTTTGTTGGTCCCCTCATGGGTAACCTCCAAAAGTTTCCAGATTTCATGAGATGAGGTGCCTGTGGAAACTCGATTGAATTCATTACGATCAAGGCCGCAATGAAGAGCGTTCATGGCTTTGCCATAAAGCTCGAAATTTTTAATATCGGCTTGAGTCCATTTGGATTCATCGGGAAAAGAGAGAGAATAACCATGCATGACAATTTTATAAATAGGATATCCAATGCTTCTAAGAAAAGTGGTCATGCGGGTTTTCCAATAGGTATAGTCGGTTCCATCAAAAAATGGAGCACGACCCAAAGAATAACCTTCGGGGGCGAAAGAGGATGAAGCCATCACAATGGATCTTGAATTTGAAACCGGTTAGGGTATTACTCAAATTTTCCCTCTGATACCAATTGTTGGGCGGAGAGAGAAGGAAAGTGATGGAAAGAGGGGGGGGGGTGAATTTCCTTTTAAAAATTAATTAACAATTTAAAATCAAAGTAAAAGTGCAGCGGAAATAAAAGAGGCAAGACACGCAACTTGATAACGGAGTTCGGCTTAAACCCAAGCCTACGTCTCCGCTCCCAACTCAACTGTTGAGAGATTTACTACCGCTTGCTTTTTAATGGTTTTAGCAAGAAACCCACTAGACTTTAAGGTTAGTCTAGAACCTATTACAGCTTGCTTTTAATGGTTATGCAAGAACCCACTTGCTTTCAATGGTTGAGCAAGAACCCACTAGCCTTCTTACAGGTGAAGGCTAGCTCACCTTTGATTCAAGCCTTTTAAAAGGGAAGGCTTGACTAACCTCTTCACACCTTGATGGTGGTGTGAACACCCAAAAGAGAGGATGAGAGAAAGAGATGGGGGTTTGTAGGCACAAACCCAATTTGATGTTCAAAATAAATAAAACAAGAAAAACTGTAATGGGAGAAGCCTTGGGCGCCAAAGGATTGATGGAATTGATGAAGAGCACTCCCAAGCTTCTATGGTGGTGCTCCTTGGATGTGGAAGTGAGTTGGAGCAATTTGAGGTTCCTTGAAGGAATCCGCCGGAGGTTCGCCAAATGATGGAAAATGTGTCTGTTGGCTTTCTTATGGCTTGGTTAAGTTTCCGGGGCTTCCTCGTCCTTTACTTATAGAGGGGGAACCCTCATATGGCCGTTCGGGGTCTTCGGAGCCGTTGGAAAAGGCTTTGGAGCCGTTGGGAGCAGGCTGGTCAAAGCCTAACGGCTAGTTTGACTGGCTCCACCAGCTGACCGGTACAGAGCCACCGGTAGGCCGGTGCTTTGGAAAAGGAAGAGGGCTCGGGCTCAGTTACCACCGGCTGGCGGGTGAGGTGGCCACCGGTTGGCCGGTGCTGAGGCAGTAGCAAACACTATTTGACTGGGTGCCACCGGCTGGCCGGTGGGCATCCACCGGTTGGCCGGTGGACTGAAAATCAGTCCACTTTTGGCTTCATGCTTTCTTGGCCCAATTCGCCGGCAACCTGAAATCATGCCTATCATCCAAAAACACTTAAAACAAGATTAGATAAATAATAGAGTGATTGTGATCATGAAAATTAAACCACGAGGGGTACGAGAGGTACAACATACATCACTCAGTGATCCATTGTGGGTCAGTGCTACCGATCCTGTGTGGGTCCGATCCTGTGTGGGTCAGCGCTCAGCGGTCCTGTGTGGGCCAGCGCCTACAGATCCTGTGTGGGTCCGATCCTGTGTGGGTCTTTGCGGGGTTTAGTTACCTATCGATCCTTTTTGGGTCAGATCCTTTGTGGGTCATTGTGGGGGTTAGTTACCTATCGATTCTTTGTGGGTCAGATCCTTTGTGGGTCATTGCGGGGGTTAGTACTTATCGATCCTTTGTGGGTCCGACGACTTAGATAAATCAGTGGCAATATCTGGTCATCTTTATCGTCATATGAAGAAGTATACCTGTGTGAGATGAATCCTGTTTACTTTCCTTTGAGTATTTTGTTGTGCTATCATGTGTGGATTTACGTTTTGCTTTCCTGTGTGGATTGGGTTGTACTTGAGCTCGGATGTTGGAGCCGAGTGAGAATTGATGACTTAGGTGTATGTATGTTCATATAGCTAAGCCGTGTCGGATGTTACTTCGTGATTGTATCTTTCCTTTTTGGATTATCCTTTGTGGATTCTGGGATACCTTCAGGGGTATCGAGGTCCCTACTGAGTAGCTTGTACTCACCCCTACATGGGCTATGCCCGCACTACGTTTTGTTGGTTGCAGATGACGGAAAACGCTGATCGTGGTGGAGGCTTGCAAAGCAGGACGGTACCTGGAGGTGGACCACTGGGCGGGACGTACTCGGAGCGGTCGGCTGGACACGAGGAGCAGTGGAGGCTTTCTGTACCCACCCATCAGGTGGGATTTCCAGTGAACAGCTCGATGTTGCGGCTTTACTTTTCAGTTGCTGTTTTTCCCTTTCTAGTTGTACTTACTTTCAGTTTGGGTTTGTATACAGGCCCACTTACTTTTCCGCACTTACTATTGTACCAGTTTTTACTTAGTGTTTACTTCATCTGCTTGCTTGCTCTGTGGTGTTTGGTTACTTACAAAGGCAATGCCTTCCCTTTTTACTGGGATTTACGCCTTGGTGCTAGTCGCCAGCCCCTGGCCTATAGAAGGTGGGCTTGGGGTAGTCACGGCATGGGCCCGAGGACGGGTCGTGACAGTATCTTCCATCTAATGGATTATGTTATAAAAAATATGCTTACACGGGTTGTGATAGATCTTAGTTTTTAAACATGTATTTGTGGGTTGTAGTGACTTGATGTTATATCACACACTAATGTATGGATATAGTTTATATAGATTCATATAAGTGTACATTCATTTTCTAAGGTGCATCATATTATAGTTCATGATACACATGTTGAAGTGTGTTTTGAGCATCAACATGGTTATTGGTGAGAATGAGACATGGCTGAGATATGAATGCATGCGGGGTCTATTGAGATGATGATATGGATATTGTATAATTTCATGTGTTATGAATGAATTTTCAATAGTATTATAGAATAAGAAATTTGGTGTTGAGATGTGATAAATAAAAACTAGTGTGTAAGTGTTTGTGTCATACATTCTTATATAGACGCTTTTGATATATAATGGATTAATTTTATACCTAACATGGTGAGAAATCCATAGTGATGATGGGATATATTTTTACCAATATTTGTAACATATTGGTTTCATTATTTATTCTATGGGATTTATTATGCTTCTTTATCAATTTCATGTCATTTTTTGTGGCGGTTCCCACCGATTCTTCCTTTATGCTTACCCCGTGCATATATAAACTATTTTTCAATTCTATTAGAATTGGTTGGTGATCAAGCTTGGTATTACAAACTCATGGATTAGTTACTGATATAATGGTGTTTATCTTCATTTCCATGGATTTTTTTCATTTTTTTCTATTGCATACTCTTACATGAAATTACATTCATGTATTTTGAGATATTATTTATTATTTATCGAATAGAGTATATAATTAGATATTATCTCAATATAATATAAAATTAATTGTGGGTAATTCCTCCCATTTTCAGGAATTATTTACACGCAATGATAGTTTCTAACTCATGGTCTATTTGAGATAGGATTTAGGGGTCATCCCCATAATCACTTTTAGACTAAGAAGGATACTCATGGAGAGATTCTAGAGAAAATGGAATCAATGATTATAGTGTAGATATGAGATAGATTTTGGGAAGGGGGGTCAATGAGTATTATGTGGGATCTTTGGGAAAATACATAAACTAAACGCATCACATAATATAAGAAAGGGATACTGGTTGTGAAAAATTATTTTGGGGGCCCTCATGATCAAATGTAAGTCACAATAGTTTATTGAATGTACTAAGTAAATAGCTGATGCTTATAGGGTATAGACCTAGCTATGGACAATGTATCCATATTTTGTACACATATGATTGAAGATAGTGGACCATGGTTATTCATATAAATCATAATTAGTAAATCTTATGTATTATATTTCTAGACTTTAGGGAATCATAATGATTTTTATGTTTTTTAGGGACAGATCTAAGTCGATGTCCTCATTGGGATAATTCCAATGTTTTTCAGAGGATGTGCCAGCAGATCACCGTATCGTTGAGTTATATGATTATTAATATTAAAGGAAAATTCCTCTAATGTTTCAGTTTCAAATTATATAGAAGTACGAAAGCACTATTTTAAATATAATGATTGAGGATTGGTTTGACGAGTTGGAAGTCACGTTTACCTTGATTTGTGGTCCAAGGGTGAAAAAAATTCTATTGGATGATGGAATGATAAATGGTATATCATTACATTTGTGTTTTTTATTCTATATATTACTTGAGGATTCAGTTGTTCCACGGGGACATTTTTCAAATTTGTTTCTTGGCTATTCTATTTCATCGACCATGAATAAAATTTTTCAGTAGAAGATTATTTCTCTTTCGTAGGGTAATTACAACATTTGGGGATTAGGTATTTGTTTCATGAATATCTGGAATTATTATTTATGCCTTTTCCAAATTAGGATTCTAGGGCATGCAAATTTTACCAATGTTTTTATCTTTAGATCAATAATCATATCACATCATTCATGCTTGTTTTATATCTTGATGTATTGGAAAAGGAGGAGGTTATTTGGAGTATTATATCTAGTAATATATCTTTACAAGAGAGAAGATTACAGGACTCTCCATGGATGATTTATATAGCCATTGATTCTTAGCTAATGGGTGAAAAGAATTTTTAGATAGTGGGGAGTTAGTTTTAGCATTTTGTATCATATCATACCAAGGAAGGTAGTTCAAATACCTTTACTAGAGGATTTAGTTGGGACTTTTTTTTATAGAAGTCATGTATATCATATGTTTGAGTTCTCAACCATATTGTAATTTAATGTAGAGGTAGAGTACCTCTTTGAGATCAGTAATTTTAGTAGTATCATCTGAGGAAATAACAGTAGCATGATTTCATATAATTTAACCAGAATATAGGATACATGGTAGGTAGAGGGAGGCATAATGATTCCCTACATCCTAAGGGACCAATAGAAGAGCATGACTATAGATCTATTCTCCATCTGGGATAGAGTGTGATGTCTCAAAAAAATAAAGTAAGAACTTTGTATTCGATAGCGTGTATGATACGTGAAAGAAATAATGTAAGGTAATATAATATCCATATAATTTATAATATATTTAAAATATTTTCTTTATAGTTTAACACATTCAATATTTAGTTAGCATGCATTACACGCAAGAGAGACTTTCCCCTAAATCTTGCATTGTACTCAATACTAAGCTTCACCAAACATTGATAAATTTTTAAACTATTAATATAATAAGTTATTAACTAGCCATTATGAATAGAATTAAATAACTTATGAAAATAAATGGATTATAATAATAAAATTTGATTCATAGGTTAAAAATTATTTATAAATCAAAATAGTAACCAATTGGATATGAACAGAATGTTTTTATATAAAACCATATTTATGATCACGAATCTATTTTACCATAATAAACTAAAGTAATTAAAATTAGTTAATTATTTTAATGGAATATATGTTTTATTTATTTAGTAAAATAATTTTGATATTCATTTATTAGGTTTTATATGAATTATATAAGAACAAACCCTATTTCACACATAAAAACCTATATTTTTATAAAGGTAATTTTACCCCCTTTTAATGGAGAACCCATTTGAAATTTGAATATTGACACTTGAATTGATTTAATATGTCAAAATAAACCTTAAATTTATATTATAAACATCAGAATTTTTTTAGGATGAAATTTTTATATTTTTCTAAGACATTTAATTTCTTTTAATGAATAGGTAAAAATACTGAATTTTATTTCATCATTTCGTTTAAATATACATTATTTGTGAGGTCAAATTGTAATTTTAATTGGTTTTAATGTTTATTTAGATACTATTTTTATACATTAATCCAATTTAGTTCATTGGAATCAATTTTACAATTAAATTTACTATAAAAACATAGCCAACTTTTGGACATTTTTACTTTAAAAACCCATATTGTCCTCCCATCTGTAAGAATAATTTTAATTTAATTTCGGCCACTTCTATGATTGATAATTAAAAAAATGGATTCAGTATTTTGAATCATAATAATTTATAATATTTAATAAAACCAACATTTTTTTCCAAAAAAGTAGTGAATGTGATTAAAATTAATTATAATTATTAAGAAAAAATTAAGATTAATAAAGGACTACACCTTTAATTTAAGTGCAAAAATGACCTATCCAGGTGTACAATAACATTGATATCTAAATATATCTCTCGTGGACCTTATATTATTCATTTGTTTAGTTTTTTTGACCTTTGTTATCTATGAACATTTACACACCTAACTTGTTTCCAATAAATATATGTGAGTCCTTTTCCTTCACTATAAAATGACACCACCTATTCCAATTCCTCACACCTCTCAAACGACTTAAGTTCTGATAATCTCTATCAAAATATATTCCCAAGAATACTTCACTAGAACTTGAATACTAGAATATATAATTATCCTCCCAAGGAATTATTTTAGTAAAAACCAAAAGAAGTTACCTAATAAAGAGGTTACCCCTTCTCTCATGCTTTAAAGTTTAATTTCTATTATCAACTACCTATACTCTTATTATTCTATTAATAAATTAAAACACCAATATCCTAAATATACTTGTTTGTTTTTGTACTATGGTTTTGACCTAAACATACACACACCTCCATCTAATGGGCAATGAACATACCATTCCTATGTATGGCGAAATAATGCCAAATGAAATGATGATTATTCAATTTTACCCTACCAACTCTCATGGTGGCCATTATTATGGGAACATTGTTTATATATGTTATATATGATATTTAATATTTCTTTATTCTTCTATAATTTTATAATAAATACATTTAATACTTCCAATTTTATGATTACATCGTTTGAGGAAATGTGGACTACCGCCCACTCAAAGTGATGTGATTTATTCACACAATACATAGAATGTATAAAGGAATGGTTATACATAAACATAAGTCACATAAAAAAAATCAATAATATAGTAAATACATAATAATATTTATCAAAATATAATATATATATATATATATATCATCTTCTTTTATTACCCTTTCATAGATATTAAAAGAGATAACGTTGATCATAGACGTAAGGACTAACGCCTCCTCGACATGATGTGATTCATTTTACATCAAAAAATTATATATATAAGTATATATGATTAAATAATATGGTATTTATTATATAATAATAATTATGTAAATATTTTAGTTTCTTAACGTCTTTCCACAATGATATTTTAAAAATGATCATGTCACTTATTCGTACATTCAACCTACCATTTCCATGATTATAATGTTGTCTCATTTTCATAACCATATTTAATAATTTATTTTCAAAATTGTAATAGATGTACAAATATGATAATTATTTCATGTTATTAATTCTAGAGATATTATATAATGACCCATTTGACCACAGTTGACTAACAATAGTTTTTTTGAGACGTAAACTGAATTTGGTCAAAAACACCCGACGTAAACTTAATTTTTACATAGTTTACAAAACATGGTTATAAATAAAATAAAAGTAATTATAAATATTAAAAAGTTTCTGAAGAAAGTATAAAATAAACATAAATTTATTATACAATATATTAAATTATGTTCACCCAAAAGGAAACACAAGGTAATGGGATTTCATCTCACTTTTAATATCTGTTAGATACATGTTATGTTCACCACACATTCATTTTGTGTGGTGTATTTAATAAAACTATTTGTTTCTATGTAAATTATAAATAAATGTAACATTATTCATAAATCCATTTTATGACCCTTCTTTCATGGGGTTAAAGATTCAAAATTAACCAAGTCGGAAAAATGTTTTGTCTCAATTTTCCTACTTCAAACTAATGTTTTATTATACACCTAAACTCATTTTCAAGGTTAATATATTTCAATTTTACAAGACATATCATGAATATAAATATTCTAATGATATTTTATGTTTCATTTGGCTTCACTTTCTTACATTGGGAGTATGATCTGAGTTACCGAGTTATAAGAGTCTATTGAAAAAATCTCATCTCTTTTTCATGATTTTTTATGTTTATGATTTATTTGGTGAAAAATTATGACCCATCACTTAATAACACTAATTATTTTTCTTATTATATATTTTTCCATTATATTATAATTTATTGATGATTTGTTTTACTCTTTGTTATATAAAATAGTTAAGAAAGTATTTCTAAGAAAGCCTAACTTTACCGTCTCTTCGGTCAGAAATATATTCAAAACCATTTTTCCTAGAGAGGGTTTACATGAATATTATTCGTTTCCCCTATAATATTTAAAATACATTTTTACCATTTTTTCTTTTATTAATCTCTTATAAGGAATCTTCCTTTCACTTTTCAAATGAGGCATTTTTACCCTTTTACAGTAAAAAAGTAATATTCTTTTTATCCTGTACGACATGTATGGATTTATTGATCATAATTTCCTTGAAGCCTCCTTCTCAATTTAAAAATGTTTATTTTTAAAATATATTTGAATGGAATTTTAAATGAATGTTATATTCAAATGTTTTTCCAAAATAAAAGGAAATTTTCTTCAAATAAACTTTTAAATGGTATTCTTTTATATAATCATTGACAATATCCCTCTATTTTACTCCACTTTATATTTTTAGTATTAATATAATTATTATTCATTATCAAGATAGTTAAATATTTATTTAGATGAGGATAGTATTAAAATTCACTTCCATGATTCATTCTTTTTGTCCCCTTGAAATATTTTATTTTATATAATAATTAAGCATTGAATTTCTCCTAACTATAAATATCATTTATCATGGATATTAATATTGCATAAACCATATACCATTTTACACACGGTGTTTAATTTTATAGTTATTTGATTAAATGGGTTATTATACATAAACTAATAATCTTTATTCCATATGGATATTCGATATGGATTATTATTTATTTTATTATTCAATATGAGGAATGATTTGGACATGAAATACATGGGTTGGGGACTATTTAATGAATGACCTATGATATGGGGACTGGTGAATGAAATCTCTTCAATGAATATGTCGTCTCATGGGTTGATAATGTTATATAGTTTCTTTAGATGGGGTTTTACCAGATAGCTAAACCATCTTGTGAAAGGTCTGGATGGTACTGGTTCCATGTAACTAGGAAACAAGGATTCCAATAATTAATAATTTATTTCATATTATTTTTAGTTATTATTCATCCATGGGATTTAATGTTGTAACTTCTATGGATAAATTTTATTTTAGTTAGTTGATTAATGGTAGGTGTTTTAGTTTTATACCTTTCCATATTAATTTGTCCTTATTTAGTTATTTAAATGACTTGTATTTCTAGTTATTTACCTTTCCATATTTACTATTCTCATTGATTCATTATTTCTTCTGCTATATTTTTTCCTTACTGAGAATTTGAGATCACCATTATTATGTTTCATTCCTTAGGAATCCATGATGTGTACTATCAATGATATTGAGGAATATACTAGATGGATCAGAGATATCCTTGAAGTTTATTATTTGTTTAGGATAAAAAATATTTTGTAATTAGTGTATCCATTTGTAATACAATTACCATTTATGCATCTAGTTTTCTAAGTCTACTAAACTGATTAGTCATTTGGGGATTGATTCCTTGTCATCATGCCAATGTAATTGATAGTAAATACCGACTCTGGGATATATGGGTATAGGTCATTATAGTTAGTATAAAATGAAGTTTATTAGAAGCCCTGGAAAATAGATTTAGGAAAAATTAGGGGAGAGAACATATCCATAAGATATAATTTTAGGATAATCATTACTGAAAACCCTAGAATTATGGTGATGTATAGATTATATGGGTCTTCCCAACAATACATCACTGTCTGGAAACTACTAGTGGACTTGATTCTATCACATATGTACCTAGGAGTAACTCCAGCAAGGTGTTTATGTCCTGACTCGTGGTAACCAAGTACACGAGAATGGGCCTAACCACGCACCTGGTTTGACACTCCTAGGGGATATGCATAGGATAATCCTATTTTTCTCTACAAACCATTATAAATGATTTGGATACATAGTAACTAACTAAGGATAAACCTATGGAGTTTTAGATTGAAGAGAAGGTGTCATGATTTATAAATCTATCTAATGATATTATAGATAAAACTTATACCATGGAAGGACCTATATAGAAAAAAATGGGTGAAGTATTTTTGTATTGAGGTTGTATGGAAAACTGTAATTAAAAGACTATTTATAGATTAACCTAATTTCAAGGATGTCCATCCCATTTTATTTTTGAAAATTATATAAATTTTTTTTATAAAAGGCTAAATTGTATGTTGGGTGACAACTAATCAAATTCTAAAACGGTGCAGGTATTGAACCCACGAATGAAGGATAATAAGGGTTTCACGCCAACCATTGACCAAAGCAATGTGCTTGTTAATTTTCACAGTTTTTTGTTAAAAAATTTAACAAATAAATATTAATGATGAATGAGTAGTATCACTTTTTAGGATTATAAATTAATATATTAACCATATTTATTTTGGGAGATAGTTAAAGATGAATAGTAATACTTTTCACTCTCTTTTATGCTCTGTGATCCATTAAAAGTTCCTTTTATTTCAACAGGAAGAAAAAAATTCATTGTTAGCAATTAATTTGTGGGGAGTAGAGGGATAAATTATAATTTGATCAAAGAACAACCAAATTTTAGGATTGTTAAAATGATATTGAGACTTTTCATGTAATAATATTTTGTTCTATTCTTCACTTACCCAACATTAGTAAAATGACTTAAAAATAAAATTTTTCCTAATACCTGGATTTTTTTTGAACCAAAAAACTTTTAAATCATCAATGATTTATGGTTTTTTACACCAGAGAATTATACTTATCAGTAGTTTTTTTGTTATTTATGAACTCATTAAATCCCTATAAATATTTAAGTTTTCCTCCAAATATATATCTATAATTTCCACTGATGTTCACCTACTAAGAGACCTAGTTACATAGTATTCAATGTGACCTCTGTACTTTAAACTATCTCTTTTATAAAGCTATACTTATAAACACCACTCACGATGTGTGATTTTAAACATAGTAAGTATCAAACAATATATCACCATTATTGAGTTTAAATTGTGAGGACTCAATTTAAATATGGTCCGGAGAATGTGATGCCCTAAAAACTAAAGTAATAACCTTATATTTGATAGCATATATGACATGAGACAACATCCACAGAAGGTAATATAATTTCTATATAAATTATAATATATTTAAAATATATTCTACATAGTTCAACTCATGAAACACATAGTTATGATTCATTAAACGCAAGAGAGACCTTCCTTGAAAGCTTGCGTTATACACGAGACCGAATTTTACCAAACAATGATATATTATTAAAATATTTTTATAATAAGATATAAACTAGATATTATGAATATTATTAAATAACTCATTAATATATAGGGTTTATAATAATAAATTATCAATTCATAGGTTAAAAATAAATTATGAATTAATATTGGATCTAATTGAATATAAATGGAATGTTTTTATATAAAACCATTTTTACGCTCATGAATCTGTTTTAACCTGATTAACTAAAGTAATTACCCTTAGTTAATTATTTTAATTGAATATATATTTTATTTATTTAATAATTCTTTTATAATTTTCCATTAGGTTTGATGTGTATAAGATAATAACAAACCCTATTTCACACATAAAAACCTATATTTCTATAAAAGCAAATTTACCACCTTTTAATGCAGAACCCATTTTAAATCTATATTTGAAAACATAGATTGATTTAATATGTGAAAATAGAATTAATATTTTAAATAGATACATATGAATTAGGTTAGGGGAACTCTTGATATTTTTATGACACTTTTCATTTTTTAACAAGTAGTTCAAAATATTGAATTTTTTTTTCAATACAAAATTTTAATCAAATTTATTTATAGGGTATGATTATAATCTTAATAGGTTTTATGTTTTAATTAGATAATAATTATATAAATTAATCCAATTTTTTTCATTGGAATCAATTTCACTTAGAATTTCATTATAAAAACATAACCAACTTTCAGACATGTTTTACATTAAAACCCCACAATGTTGTCCCATCTGTGGGATTAATTTTAATTTGATATCTGCCACTTCAATGATTTTAATTTATAAAAATGAATTTCATATTTGTAATCAGAATAATTTATAATTTATAACAAAATCAACTATTATTTTTACCAAAAATATTATTGAATGTGAATAAAATTATTTACAATTATTAAAGAAACATTATGCATAATATTGGGATAAACATTTAATTTAAGTTCCCAAATGACTTATAAAAATTTCCCACACCCATTGAATGGAAATATATATTCCATGATCCTTAAATTGTTATGAGTTTTCGGTTTGGTACTGTAGAGAACCGAAGCCTGACGTACATGGACATTACATTACTTTTGCGGAATACTTAGTACATAACAAAAAAACACACACACAAGGATCGTAATAGTTTAGTGTCTTTGGAAACTCGGAACGTAATCTTCTAATCGTGGTGAAAGATCTTCAATATCTCCCATAAAGATCTTCCCTTTTTTTTTACCTAAAACCTTTCTCTATATCCTGGGTAATAGAAAACATAAAAGGGTGAGCTCAAATGCTCAGTAAGGGTATACAAAAGAAAAATCAATCACATCATATTCATAAGAACATAACTTTTGGAAATCTTAACCTGCAAAAGAGATCATAATTTCATAACATGGGATAAATCATAGTAGTGAAATCCAAATAATCATAACTTAAAACATGAAACTTTGTGGCATACACACATAATCATAGAGAGTCATTTCTTGTTACTCAAGACTCATTGCCAAGACTATCTTAGTGTACAAAGTCCCTTTCTGAATCGAGTAACCCTCGTTTCAGTCCTGTTTCACTGAACCGGTATAACCTACCATTTCAGCCATGTCTATCTCATGAGATATAAAATCATTACCCAATGCATTGGAGGGAGATATAGGTCCCACCCATCTCTTAATGAATCCTTTCTTATGTGTGCCACACAATCATAAATCATACATCATTGCATAACCCATGTAATAAAAATGGGATTCTTAAACAACATGACATCATAAAACCATTCATATAAGATAAAGGAATTCATAAACATAATTCCATCACAACATAGTCAAATCAATGTAAAAATATGGATAGAAACAGAACACTTTATTATCTTATATGGAAAATAATTTTGATAAAACACTTGAATTGAATTCTTGAGGAAAATATCCTTTCTTCTTCAAAATCAATTTCTTTTCACAAAACATCATGCAATTTTAAAAGAAATAGATTTTATTGAAAATAGTCATGAAATCTTTTAGAGGAATCTTCATGAAAATAAAGATTTATAAAATAGTATAAATCCGTTCGTGCCGTATAAGTTAAAAAAAAACATTCTTCGTACTTTTGTCGGAAAAGTCAAAAAGTACCTCGTACGAAAAACGAAAAACGATTCCTTTCATATCCTTTACTAAAAACTCATAGAAGGGTAAAATTGGATTTAAACAATTTTAGGTGGATGGAAATAATATTACATATTAAGGGAACATGGATGTGGATGATAAAATACACCCCAGTAAATACTTACGAATAAACAATCTCGGATAAAAATGAGATTGTGATATTTCCCTTACCTTAGGTCCGATTTGCTTCGTATGTGTCCGAACCTCCTGTATAATGATTTAAATAATGTCATTGACTTATTACAGAATCATATTCATTGTTATGATATCATATATGGTTCAATTATGACTTTATATTACCCGTTCTTTTGTAAATTCCATGTTAAAGAAGCGTTTTGGGTAAAATCGTTTCATTTATCGTAGGTGATTTTACTTGTTGTTCTTGAAATTATTAATACTTATATCATGATTTACTTACTTCCAGAATATAAAATATGATTTATATATCATATATATTCAGTATATATATACATATAATAGATAGATAAATGAAATGAAAAACACCGTTCATGGAGACGGTAGTCCGTACGTACGCATGAACGATGTTTTCCTTTCCTTATTGTCTTGAATGGAAGTAAGTAGATGACATACATATATATATATACATAAATCCAGTAGCTTTATAATTTCATATAATCCATTATTATTTCTTATATATACTTTATAATCATTCTTAAATGGTTAACATGGAGAATGAATCTCATCGCGTCGTGGAGACGGTAGTCCGTACGTACGCACGAGCGATGATATCATTTCTATAAATATTGAATTGAATTGGAGTGGATTATACAATATATCAGAATCAATATGATGTTGTAATAACTATGTATAGTTATTCTTTACACCATTATACCCATCCATGTAAGGTGGTGGTGGAAAATAGATTACACCACGGCGTGGAGACGGTATTCCGTACGTACGCAGGCGCGGTGATTTCTTTTTCCGTAGGATGGATAGATGGTGAAATATGGTTATTTCATACTTATAATAACATATCAGTATATGAGTGATACTGATGATATTACTTCATAATGAAACAACCTAAGAAGAAGAAGTGGAAGAAGAAATAAAGATGAAAGAATTGGTAACGGTAATTACCTCTTCTTTGAAGTGCCTCTTTGAGACCTCCTCTTAGGGCACTAGAATTGGTCTTTGAGGAAGACCAGAACCTCTAGGATGTTGCTAGGGAAGTGGAGAAGGGATTTTGGAAGGGGTTGTACGAGCTTGAGTGCTCAAATTGGTGTGAGGAGGAGGGGGAGGAGGTGTCCTTTTATAAAGGAGGAGAGGGGCACCTTAGGAATATCTCAAAATATTATTTTATATTAAAGTCAAAATCGGGTTATAATGGTTCCAAAGGGTCTTATTTCAAAGATAAGGTGGGGAGGGGTAGAAATCCTATCAACCAATAGAATTTAGACAAGTTTAGGATATTATTTTAACCTTATCAATTAAATTTAACTCTAAGTTAAATAATTTAACTTTTACCATGTCTTTTTGTTTTCTTCCACTATATGGTTAATAAACTTACTATAACATGCCAAACGAACCCCAAATTGTTTATTATTAATATATATATCCTTATCTAAGTCATTTGGCCGAACCTTAGATTTTTAGGAATACAATAACAATTAATAATATAATATTTTATTTAAAAACTAGTTTGTGTCAATTTTGACACTATTTGATATATGATTTTTGTGAAAGCCATAACAGAATTAAATGTTCAAACCAAGTTGATTAAATCAAAATTAATATATCATAGTAACCTAGAAAATTAGTGTAATTCAAAAAAAATCTCAAATTACATTTATTTTGGTGTTTATAACATCAATTATGTCAATATTTCATTAATAAGATAATTACTGCATCATCGTTGTGTCATAAATAAAATAAATTATTTTATGTCTAAAAATTACAATTAAAATACCATCATGTAGGAAAGCTTTTTATCTTTCTAATGAATATTTACAATCGAATTTATCTTATGTATAACCCCATATTAAAAATGATTTACTTATTAAACTTTGATTTTAACTATTTTAACCTTTCTTTAAATAAATTAATAATAAATGTCCTAATCTAATCCAAGTGGGCCTAAATGGTCATATTTTATTCCTAAGTTTGTTTTTGGTAGAATTACACTTGTCCAATAGAATTAGGACATGTGTTAGGGTAATAGTAATATCATATTTACCCTTAGTTACCCTATTTACTATTAACCGCGGTAAAAAAGTAAAAAGTTACTATTCACCAAAAAATTATTTTCATCTCATTGAACCACATTTTAGTCCTTGATATTAACCGTGTCTCTCGGATTTTCGAAATTCCATTCACAGAAGCGGCAAAATTAAGTTTTATGAAAAATTCAGTTTTTTTAACTACCACTTAGTAGTTTCACTATTCATCAAAAATTGATGTTTTTCAGAACAATGCCAAAATTTCATCCTAA
Source organism: Viscum album (assembly GCA_963277665.1). Classification (NCBI taxonomy): domain Eukaryota; kingdom Viridiplantae; phylum Streptophyta; class Magnoliopsida; order Santalales; family Viscaceae; genus Viscum; species Viscum album. The sequence continues at coordinate 1,858,928,177 of OY728133.1, read as the reverse complement.
GCTATATTTCATATTCCGAATTCAAAAATGAAATCTATTTTACCAAATTAATAACATAGAAGTTGCATTAATTAATTTTATAATTAAATCCCACTGTTAAAATAAATAGCGTGTTTTTAGGAAACAATATATATCAAAAGATTGACACTTGATTATGTCTTGTTTAAATGTGAAATTACAACCAATGACCAACATTGTATTAAATTGTAAAAATATATTCTAAATATACTTTAAAACCACTCAAATTAATAATTTATCACTATTAATTATTTCGATTAAAAAAGTTGTTTTTAATTATAATTTAGTAATTTTTCACTATTCATCAGAATATGAAAGTTATCCGAAAAGTACCAAAATTTCACCTTAGGCTAAATTCGATACTCCGAATCCAAGAATGAAGTTCATTTTGAAAAATAAGATTTACAGAATTTTAAAAAGTGGTTATTACTATTCATAACGGCTAGTTTTAATAATATTTTAATAGCACATCGTTGTTTAGTGAAACTCGGTATTGCGTATTACACACGCTATTGAGGAAGGTCGCGATTGCGTGTAATGCAAGGAAAGACAAGGATGCGTGTTGTGCAAGCTCCTTTTGGTGTAGCGTACAAGACAAGACATTAATAAAATTAAAAAGAATATTTCTTTATAAAATCTTGGGCTGTTACATTCTACCCCCCTTAAAATGAATTTCGCCCTCGAAATTCGTCGGGGTTATAATTGGTTTACTATTCGAAAGTTTCTTTAATAGAAACCCACATCGTAAAAAGGAATATCAAAACCAATCATTAAAAACAAAAGTATGAAACGTAACGGTTACCCAAATAAACTAATCATCGGGTTTCCACATAGGTGAAAATATGGATATGGAAGAGAAATCTAACCATCATGTTCTGATGGAGAGTGGTAGAGAACATGGCTATGGAAAAGCCAGTAATCACAAATCCATATATTTGTGATGATATAAGGTACCATCTGATTCATCAGGTATAAGATCACTAGGACAACATTTTTGGTTTTCAAGATCATTTCCCCTAAAGTTGAAAATTTGAATTAGAATAAATACTTACTTTATTTTGGTACAATCTCACTGTTGTTCGTGCTTTGAACAATTTCCACTTCATCTCTTAAATAAATGAAGTTGAATTTGATATTCGTGAAGTGTTAGCAGATCATGTGATAGAATGACAGGTCATTCCATCTGTCTCAAACAAAAGGTTAGCAAAACTTATATACATAAGTCGATCTATAGTGAGATTAATCATATATGGTTCCTAAAATGGACTTATACTTCATATATCATACTGCTTAATATAATAAAACTAGTTTCTACTAAACAAGGACTTTTTGTAGGCCAGTGGTAGGCGATAAAGGCCAGTCGCACTTCGGTTGTGGGTTCGATTCCCACAGCCTTGTCCGAAGCGATGGGCTGTCGCCCGTCCTGCAGGTTGTCCTTTTTCTAAAACTACATTACTATAACATCACATAAATAATATCAAAAAAAAGTTCTATACTTAAACAATACTAACTTATGGTTAACATAATCCATTACAATCTTTAGGCTTATCTAAAATACTTCAGTCCAAGCTCATAGTATAAAGAAAATGATTACTTGAAATGTCGCCAACCAAGCATGTGAATACCATCATTTATCCCCCATATATCTTGTTGGTCACATTCCAATCATGTGAATACTTTAATGATGTATTCTCTTGAAAAAATATGAATACCCATTAAACCTTAGTGAAAACATGAATGCTGTCAAAAGTTAACTCTTTCCACATACCAAAATCCAAAAATTCAATATACTCAAACCATGATATAACCTTCTCTTTATATCAGTCATGAGCTCATGAATACTATCAAACATTTTATTTTCTCCTTATCCCTTCATTATGCACATATCATCTACATTCCAAAAATATCCGAATAACCTTTCATGGATACTGGTAACATTAATCAGACAACAATGTAACAATCCTTACATGTCTCTTTATTCCATAGTGCCATGAGATTACTTATACAACATTACACATGATAAACATGTAATCATTCCACTACATTCTTAAACCATTGACCGAGCTTCAACAATTCTTTCATCTCACATATCATTTGTAGTCTCTTCATCATCATCCACATAAATACTTCCCATACGACCATACTGATTATCTTCATGAGACTTTCCCTTAGGGAATTGGTTTGCATAATGCCCGTACATTCCACATTTAAAACATTTAACCATTGTTGATGTCGTAGCAATACCATTATCCTCATCCATGTTGTTAACTGAACCTTTTCCTTTGCATTTACTTGCTTTGTGTCCTTATTTTCCACACCCAAAGCATCTTCCAGTTCCTTTGAAACATTCTCCTTGATGCCTCTTCCGACATGATTTACATAGGGGAAATTGAACTTTCTTTCCTCTATGATCATCATGAAACTCCATCTTTCTCTTATTAGCCGAGTCAGGAAACTTACCAAATTTTACTTTATTGATCATATTATGAGATTGCTGATTCGGCATAATAATGATGTTTGGACTTCCAAATCCCATTTCATTATGAAGAATATCATTCCATTGTCCATCATATCCTCCATTATCGTGAATCATCTTGTTTCCAGCCATTTTATAAAACCCAAAAGAATAGTGTGAGAGGCAAAAATCATAATAAAGGGGGAGTAACTTCAATATCTAACATCTTAGGTTTAATTCTATGATCGTTAGCGTAATTCTAGTACTATAACCTATACGCATACTTAACCTTAGAGACATCCCTAGACATACCTTAGAAATATCTCTAGGGATCTCACTAAAGTTCTCGCATCCTAGTTTCCAAAGGTTGACTAAACCTTTCCTCTGATACCAACTGTAGCGGTCTGGAATTACTTCCAGTGGACTATAATTGATACCTATCAGGGCACTCCATGGGCGGCTCCACCCCCTGGGTGGGACACACCACCATCCCCAGTGGCAGCCATTTCCTCATGAAGCCCTTGGGCGGAGAGCCATGCTTCGTCCAACGCTCACATGTGAGAGTTCCCAAGGATTGGATACATTCCTACCTCCTTTGCCTCTGATACCAACTGTAGAGACCCGAAGCCTGACGTACATGGACATTACATTACTTTTGCGGAATACTTAGTACATAACAAAAAAACACACACCCAAGGATCGTAATAGTTTAGTGTCTTTGGAAACTCGGAACGTAATCTTCTAATCGTGGTGAAAGATCTTCAATATCTCCCATAAAGATCTTCCCTTTTTTTTACCTAAAACCTTTCTTTATATCCTGGGTAAAAGAAAACATAAAAGGGTGAGCTCAAATGCTCAGTAAGGGTATACAAAAGAAAAATCAATCACATCATATTCATAAGAACATAACTTTTGGAAATCTTAACCTACAAAAGAGAGCATAATTTCATAACATGGGATAAATCATAGTAGTGAAATCCAAATAATCATAACTTAAAACATGAAACTTTGTGGCATACACACATAATCATAGAGAGTCATTTCTTGTTAGTCAAGACTCATTGGCAAGACTATCTTAGTGGACAAAGTCCCTTTCTGAATCGAGTAACCCTCGTTTCAGTCCTGTTTCACTGAACCGGTATAACCTACCATTTCAGCCATGTCTATCTCATGAGATATAAAATCATTACCCAATGCATTGGAGGGAGATATAGGTCCCACCCATCTCTTAATGAATCCTTTCTTATGTGTGCCACAAAATCATAAATCATACATCATTGCATAACCCATGTAATAAAAATGGGATTCTTAAACAACATGACATCATAAAACCATTCATATAAGATAAAGGAATTCATAAACATAATTCCATCACAACATAGTCAAATCAATGTAAAAATATAGATAGAAACAGAACCCTTTATTATCTTATATGGAAAATAATTTTGATAAAACACTTGAATTGAATTCTTGAGGAAAATATCCTTTCTTCTTCAAAATCAATTTCTTTTCACAAAACATCATGCAATTTTAAAAGAAAGAGATTTTATTTAAAATAGTCATGAAATCTTTTAGAGGAATCTTCATGAAAATAAAGCTTTATAAAACAGTATAAATCCGTTGGTGCCGTATAAGTTAAAAAAAACATTCTTCGTACTTTTGTCGGAAAAGTCAAAAAGTACCTCATACGAAAAACGAAAAAAGATTCCTTTCATATCCTTTACTAAAAACTCATAGAAGGGTAAAATTGGATTTAAAAAATTGTAGGTGGATGGAAATAATATTACATATTAAGGGAACATGGATGTGGATGATAAAATACACCCCAGTAAATACTTACGAATAAACAATCTCGGATAAAAATGAGATTGTGATATTTCCCTTACCTTAGGTCCAATTTGCTTCGTATGTGTCCGAACCTTCTGTATAATGATTTAAATAATGTCATTGACTTATTAAAGAATCATATTCATTGTTATGATATCATATATGGTTCACTTATGACTTTATATTACCCGTTCTTTTGTAAATTCCATGTTAAAGAAGCGTTTTGGGTAAAATCGTTTCATTTATCGTAGGTGATTTTACTTGTTGTTCTTGACATTATTAATACTTATATCATGATTTACTTACTTCCAGAATATAAAATATGATTTATATATCATATATATTCAGTATATATATACATATAATAGATAGATAAATGAAATGAAAAACACCGTTCATGGAGACGGTAGTCCGTACGTACGCATGAACGCTGTTTTCCTTTCCTTATTGTCTTGAATGGAAGTAAGTAGATGACATACATATATATATATATACATAAATCCAGTAGCTTTATAATTTCATATATTCCATTATTATTTCTTATATATACTTTATAATCATTCTTAAATGGTTAACATGGAGAATGAATCTCATCGCGTCGTGGAGACGGTAGTCCGTACGTACGCACGAGCGATGATATCATTTCTATAAATATTGAATTGAATTGGAGTGGATTATACAATATATCAGAATCAATATGATGTTGTAATAACTATGTATAGTTATTATTTACACCATTATACCCATCCATGTAAGGTGGTGGTGGAAAATAGATTACACCACGGCGTGGAGACGGTATTCCGTACGTACGCAGGCGCGGTGATTTCTTTTTCCGTAGGATGGATAGATGGTGAAATAGGGTTATTTCATACTTATAATAACATATCAGTATATGAGTGATACTGATGTTATTACTTCATAATGAAACAACCTAAGAAGAAGAAGTGGAAGAAGAAATAAAGATGAAAGAATTGGTAACGGTAATTACCTCTTCTTTGAAGTGCCTCTTTGAGACCTCCTCTTAGGGCACTAGAATTGGTCTTTGAGGAAGACCAGAACCTCTAGGATGTTTTTAGGGAAGTGGAGAAGGGATTTTGGCAGGGTTTGGACGAGCTTGAGTGCTCAAATTGGTGTGAGGAGTAGGGGGAGGAGGTGTCCTTTTATAAGGGAGGAGAGGGGCACCTTAGGAATATCTCAAAATATTATTTTATATTAAAGTCAAAATCGGTTTATAATGGTTCCAAAGGGTCTTATTTCGATGATAAGGCGGGGAGGGGTAGAAATACTATCAACCAATAGAATTTAGACAAGTTTAGGATATTATTTTAACCTTATCAATTAAATTTAACTCTAAGTTAAATAATTTAACTTTTACCATGTCTTTTTGTTTTCTTCCACTATATGGTTAATAAACATACTATAACATGCCAAACGAACCCCAAATTGTTTATTATTAATATATATATCCTTATCTAAGTCATTTGGCCGAACCTTAGATTTTTAGGAATACAATAACAATTAATAATATAATATTTGATTTAAAAACTATTTTTGTGTCAATTTTGACACTATTTGATATATGATTTTTGTGAAAGTCATAACAGAATTAAATGTTCGAACCAAGTTGATTAAATCAACATTAATATATCATAGTAACCTAGAAAAGTAGTGTAATTCATAAAAAATCTCAAATTACATTTATTTTGGTGTTTATAACATCAATTATGTCAATATTTCATTAATAAGATAATTACTGCATCATCGTTGTGTCATAAATAAAATAAATTATTTTATGTCTAAAAATTACAAATAAAATACCATCATGTAGGAAATCTTTTTATCTTTCTAATGAATATTTACCATCGAATTTATCTTATGTATAACCCCATATTAAAAATGATTTACTTATTAAACTTTGATTTTAACTATTTTAACCTTTCTTTAAATAAATTAATAATAAATGTCCTAATCTAATCCAAGTGGGCCTAAATGGTCATATTTTATTCCTAAGTTTTTTTTGGTAGAATTACACTTGTCCAATAGAATTAGGACATGTGTTAGGGTAATAGTAATATCATATTTACCCTTAGTTACCCTATTTACTATTAACCGCGGTAAAAAAGTAAAAAGTTACTATTCACCAAAAAATTATTTTCATCTCATGGAACCACATTTTAGTCCTTGATATTAACCGTGTCTCTCGGATTTTCGAAATTCCATTCACAGAAGCGGCAAAATTAAGTTTTATGAAAAATTCAGTTTTTTTAACTACCACTTAGTAGTTTCACTATTCATCAAAAATTGATGTTTTTCAGAACAATGCCAAAATTTCATCCTAAGCTATATTTCATATTCCGAATTCAAAAATGAAATCTATTTTACCAAATTAATAACATAGAAGTTGCATTAATTAATTTTATAATTAAATCCCACTGTTAAAATAAATAGCGTGTTTTTAGGAAACAATATATATCAAAAGATTGACACTTGATTATGTCTTGTTTAAATGTGAAATTACAACCAATGACCAACATTGTATTAAATTGTAAAAATATATTCTAAATATACTTTAAAACCACTCAAATTAATAATTTATCACTATTAATTATTTCGATTAAAAAAGTTGTTTTTAATTATAATTTAGTAATTTTTCACTATTCATCAGAATATGAAAGTTATCCGAAAAGTACCAAAATTTCACCTTAGGCTAAATTCGATACTCCGAATCCAAGAATGAAGTTCATTTTGAAAAATAAGATTTACAGAACTTTAAAAAGTTGTTATTACTATTCATAACGGCTAGTTTTAATAATATTTTAATAGCACATCGTTCTTTAGTGAAACTCGGTATTGCGTATTACACACGCTATTGAGGAAGGTCGCGATTGCGTGTAATGCAAGGCAAGACAAGGATGCGTGTTGTGCAAGCTCCTTTTGGTGTAGCGTACAAGACAAGACATTAATAAAATTAAAAAGAATATTTCTTTATAAAATCTTGGGCTGTTACATTCTACCCCCCTTAAAATGAATTTCGCCCTCGAAATTCGTCGGGGTTATAATTGGTTTACTATTCGAAAGTTTCTTTAATAGAAACCCACATCGTAAAAAGGAATATCAAAACCAATCATTAAAAACAAAAGTATGAAACGTAACGGTTACCCAAATAAACTAATCATTGGGTTTCCACATAGGTGAAAATATGGATATGGAAGAGAAATCTAACCATCATGTTCTGATGGAGAGTGGTAGAGAACATGGCTATGGAAAAGCCAGTAATCACAAATCCATATATTTGTGATGATATAAGGTACCATCTGATTCATCAGGTATAAGATCACTAGGACAACATTTTTGGTTTTCAAGATCATTTCCCCTAAAGTTGAAAATTTGAATTAGAATAAATACTTACTTTATTTTGGTACAATCTCACTGTTGTTCGTGCTTTGAACAATTTCCAATTCATCTCTTAAATAAATGAAGTTGAATTTGATATTCGTGAAGTGTTAGCAGATCATGTGATAGAATGACAGGTCATTCCATCTGTCTCAAACAAAAGGTTAGCAAAACTTATATACATAAGTCGATCTATAGTGAGATTAATCATATATGGTTCCTAAAATGGACTTATACTTCATATATCATACTGCTTAATATAATAAAACTAGTTTCTACTAAACAGGGACTTTTTGTAGGCCAGTGGTAGGCGATAAAGGCCAGTCGCACTTCGGTTGTGGGTTCGATTCCCACAGCCTTGTCCGAAGCGATGGGCTGTCGCCCGTCCTGCAGGTTGTCCTTTTTCTAAAACTACATTACTATAACATCACATAAATAATATCAAAAAAAAGTTCTATACATAAACAATACTAACTTATGGTTAACATAATCCATTACAATCTTTAGGCTTATCTAAAATACTTCAGTCCAAGCTCATAGTATAAAGAAAATGATTACTTGAAATGTCGCCAACCAAGCATGTGAATACCATCATTTATCCCCCATATATCTTGTTGGTCACATTCCAATCATGTGAATACTTTAATGATGTATTCTCTTGAAAAAATATGAATACCCATTAAACCTTAGTGAAAACATGAATGCTGTCAAAAGTTAACTCTTTCCACATACCAAAATCCAAAAATTCAATATACTCAAACCATGATATAACCTTCTCCTTATATCAGTCATGAGCTCATGAATACTATCAAACATTTTATTTTCTCCTTATCCCTTCATTATGCGCATATCATCTACATTCCAAAAATATCTGAATAACCTTTCATGGATACTGGTAACATTAATCAGACAACAATGTAACAATCCTTACATGTCTCTTTATTCCATAGTGCCATGAGATTACTTATACAACATTACACATGATAAACATGTAATCATTCCACTACATTCTTAAACCATTGACCGAGCTTCAACAATTCTTTCATCTCATATATCATTTGTAGTCTCTTCATCATCATCCACATAAATACTTCCCATACGACCATACTGATTATCTTCATGAGACTTTCCCTTAGGGCATTGGTTTGCATAATGCCCGTACATTCCACATTTAAAACATTTAACCATTGTTGATGTCGTAGCAATACCATTATCCTCATCCATGTTGTTAACTGAACCTTTTCCTTTGCATTTACTTGCTTTGTGTCCTTCTTTTCCACACCCAAAGCATCTTCCAGTTCCTTTGAAACATTCTCCTTGATGCCTCTTCCCACATGATTTACATAGGGGAAATTGAACTTTCTTTCCTCTATGATCATCATGAAACTCCATCTTTCTCTTATTAGCCGAGTCAGGAAACTTACCAAATTTTACTTTATTGATCATATTATGAGATTGCTGATTCGGCATAATAATGATGTTTGGACTTCCAAATCCCATTTCATTATGAAGAATATCATTCCATTGTCCATCATATCCTCCATTATCGTGAATCATCTTGTTTCCAGCCATTTTATAAAACCCAAAAGAATAGTGTGAGAGGCAAAAATCATAATAAAGGGGGAGTAACTTCAATATCTAACATCTTAGGTTTAATTCTATGATCGTTAGCGTAATTCTAGTACTATAACCTATACGCATACTTAACCTTAGAGACATCCCTAGACATTCCTTAGAAATATCTCTAGGGATCTCACTAAAGTTCTCGCATCCTAGTTTCCAAAGGTTGACTAAACCTTTCCTCTGATACCAACTGTAGCGGTCTGGAATTACTTCCAGTGGACTATAATTGATACCTATCAGCGCACTCCATGGGCGGCTACACCCCCTGGGTGGGACACACCACCATCCCCAGTGGCAGCCATTTCCTCATGAAGCCCTTGGGCGGAGAGCCATGCTTCGTCCAACGCTCACATGTGAGAGTTCCCAAGGATTGGATACATTCCTACCTCCTTTGCCTCTGATACCAACTGTAGAGACCCGAAGCCTGACGTACATGGACATTACATAACTTTTGCGGAATACTTAGTACATAACAAAAAAACACACACACAAGGATCGTAATAGTTTAGTGTCTTTGGAAACTCGGAACGTAATCTTCTAATCGTGGTGAAAGATCTTCAATATCTCCCATAAAGATCTTCCCTTTTTTTACCTAAAACCTTTCTTTATATCCTGGGTAAAAGAAAACATAAAAGGGTGAGCTCAAATGCTCATTAAGGGCATACAAAAGAAAAATCAATCACATCATATTCATAAGAACATAACTTTTGGAAATCTTAACCTGCAAAAGAGAGCATAATTTCATAACATGGGATAAATCATAGTAGTGAAATCCAAATAATCATAACTTAAAACATGAAACTTTGTGGCATACACACATAATCATAGAGAGTCATTTCTTGTTAGTCAAGACTCATTGCCAAGACTATCTTAGTGGACAAAGTCCCTTTCTGAATCGAGTAACCCTCGTTTCAGTCCTGTTTCACTGAACCGGTATAACCTACCATTTCAGCCATGTCTATCTCATGAGATATAAAATCATTACCCAATGCATTGGAGGGAGATATAGGTCCCACCCATCTCGTAATGAATCCTTTCTTATGTGTGCCACAAAATCATAAATCATACATCATTGCATAACCCATGTAATAAAAATGGGATTCTTAAACAACATGACATCATAAAACCATTCATATAAGATAAAGGAATTCATAAACATAATTCCATCACAACATAGTCAAATCAATGTAAAAATATAGATAGAAACAGAACCCTTTATTATCTTATATGGAAAATAATTTTGATAAAACACTTGAATTGAATTCTTGAGGAAAATATCCTTTCTTCTTCAAAATCAATTTCTTTTCACAAAACATCATGCAATTTTAAAAGAAAGAGATTTTATTTAAAATAGTCATGAAATCTTTTAGAGGAATCTTCATGAAAATAAAGCTTTATAAAACAGTATAAATCTGTTGGTGCCGTATAAGTTAAAAAAAAACATTCTTCGTACTTTTGTCGGAAAAGTCAAAAAGTACCTCGTACGAAAAACGAAAAAAGATTCCTTTCATATCCTTTACTAAAAACTCATAGAAGGGTAAAATTGGATTTAAAAAATTGTAGGTGGATGGAAATAATATTACATATTAAGGGAACATGGATGTGGATGATAAAATACACCCCAGTAAATACTTACGAATAAACAATCTCGGATAAAAATGAGATTGTGATATTTCCCTTACCTTAGGTCCGATTTGCTTCGTATGTGTCCGAACCTCCTGTATAATGATTTAAATAATGTCATTGACTTATTACAGAATCATATTCATTGTTATGATATCATATATGGTTCACTTATGACTTTATATTACCCGTTCTTTTGTAAATTCCATGTTAAAGAAGCGTTTTGGGTAAAATCGTTTCATTTATCGTAGGTGATTTTACTTGTTGTTCTTGACATTATTAATACTTATATCATGATTTACTTACTTCCAGAATATAAAATATGATTTATATATCATATATATTCAGTATATATATACATATAATAGATAGATAAATGAAATGAAAAACACCGTTCATGGAGACGGTAGTCCGTACGTACGCATGAACGCTGTTTTCCTTTCCTTATTGTCTTGAATGGAAGTAAGTAGATGACATACATACATATATATACATAAATCCAGTAGCTTTATAATTTCATATATTCCATTATTATTTCTTATATATACTTTATAATCATTCTTAAATGGTTAACATGGAGAATGAATCTCATCGCGTCGTGGAGACGGTAGTCCGTACGTACGCACGAGCGATGATATCATTTCTATAAATATTGAATTGAATTGGAGTGGATTATACAATATATCAGAATCAATATGATGTTGTAATAACTATGTATAGTTATTCTTTACACCATTATACCCATCCATGTAAGGTGGTGGTGGAAAATAGATTACACCACGGCGTGGAGACGGTATTCCGTACGTACGCACGCGCGGTGATTTCTTTTTCCGTAGGATGGATAGATGGTGAAATAGGGTTATTTCATAATTATAATAACATATCAGTATATGAGTGATACTGATGTTATTACTTCATAATGGAACAACCTAATAAGAATAAGTGGAAGAAGAAATAAAGATGAAAGAATTGGTAACGGTAATTACCTCTTCTTTGAAGTGCCTCTTTGAGACCTCCACTTAGGGCACTAGAATTGGTCTTTGAGGAAGACCAGAACCTCTAGGATGTTTCTAGGGAAGTGGAGAAGGGATTTTGGCAGGGGTTGGACGAGCTTGAGTGCTCAAATTGGTGTGAGGAGGAGGGGGAGGAGGTGTCCTTTTATAAGGGAGGAGAGGGGCACCTTAGGAATATCTCAAAATATTATTTTATATTAAAGTCAAAATCGGTTTATAATGGTTCCAAAGGGTCTTATTTCGAATATAAGGTGGGAAGGGGTCTAAATCCTATCAACCAATATAATTTAGACATGTTTAGGATATTATTTTAACCTTATCAATTAAATTTAACTATAAGTTAAATAATTTAACTTTTACCATGTCTTTTTGTTTTCTTCCACTATATGGTTAATAAACTTACTATAACATGCCAAACGAACCCCAAACTGTTTATTATTAATATATATATCCTTATCTAAGTCATTTGGCCGAACCTTAGATTTTTAGGAATACAATAACAATTAATAATATAATATTTGATTTAAAAACTATTTTGTGTCAATTTTGACACTATTTGATATATGATTTTTGTGAAAGTCATAACAGAATTAAATGTTCGAACCAAGTTGATTAAATCAACATTAATATATCATAGTAACCTAGAAAATTAGTTTAATTCATAAAAAATCTCAAATTACATTTATTTTGGTGTTTATAACATCAATTATGTCAATATTTCATTAATAAGATAATTACTGCATCATCGTTGTGTCATAAATAAAATATATTATTTTATGTCTAAAAATTACAAATAAAATACCATCATGTAGGAAATCTTTTTAGCTTTCTAATGAATATTTACAATCGAATTTATCTTATGTATAACCCCATATTAAAAATGATTTACTTATTAAACTTTGATTTTAACTATTTTAACCTTTCTTTAAATAAATTAATAATAAATGTCCTAATCTAATCCAAGTGGGCCTAAATGGTCATATTTTATTCCTAAGTTTGTTTTTGGTCGAATTACACTTGTCCAATAGAATTAGGACATGTGTTAGGGTAATAGTAATATCATATTTACCCTTAGTTACCCTATTTACTATTAACCGCGGTAAAAAAGTAAAAAGTTACTATTCACCAAAAAATTATTTTCATCTCATTGAACCACATTTTAGTCCTTGATATTAACCGTGTCTCTCGGATTTTCGAAATTCCATTCACAGAAGCGGCAAAATTAAGTTTTATGAAAAATTCAGTTTTTTTAACTACCACTTAGTAGTTTCACTATTCATCAAAAATTGATGTTTTTCAGAACAATGCCAAAATTTCATCCTAAGCTATATTTCATATTCCGAATTCAAAAATGAAATCTATTTTACCAAATTCATAACATAGAAGTTGCATTAATTAACTTTATAATTAAATCCCGCTGTTAAAATAAATAGCGTGTTTTTAGGAAACAATATATATCAAAAGATTGACACTTGATTATGTCTTGTTTAAATGTGAAATTACAACCAATGACCAACATTGTATTAAATTGTAAAAATATATTCTAAATATACTTTAAAACCACTCAAATTAATAATTTATCACTATTAATTATTTCGATTAAAAAAGTTGTTTTTAATTATAATTTAGTAATTTTTCACTATTCATCAGAATATGAAAGTTATCCGAAAAGTACCAAAATTTCACCTTAGGCTAAATTCGATACTCCGAATCCAAGAATGAAGTTCATTTTGAAAAATAAGATTTACAGAATTTTAAAAAGTGGTTATTACTATTCATAACGGCTAGTTTTAATAATATTTTAATAGCACATCGTTGTTTAGTGAAACTCGGTATTGCGTATTACACACGCTATAGAGGAAGGTCGCGATTGCGTGTAAAGCAAGGAAAGATAAGGATGCGTGTTGTGAAAGCTCCTTTTGGTGTAGCGTACAACACAAGACATTAATAAAATTAAAAAGAATATTTCTTTATAAAATCTTGGGCTGTTACAGGTACAACCTTTGATAGGAAATAACATGTGCATGCCTAACTTGTTTCCAAAAATTCCTTGTGAGTCATTTTCATTCCCTATAGAAGGCCACCCCACATCTACTTTACTGACACCTCCCAAAAAACATAATTTCATACAATAAATACACAAAAAGATTTCCAAAAATCCTCCACTAGACCTTGGGGCTTCACTTATGGTAGAAATCCACTCATGGAATCCTTTTTGTATAAACAAAAAAAGTTACCTGATAAATAGGTAACACCTTCTCTCACGCTTTTTAGATTCATTTCCATTATCCACTCCCAATAATCTTATTATTATATGATTACGTAACAAATAAATATCATCAATATACTAGTATATTTTTATAATAATGGATATACCTACAATTACACACTCCTCCATCTAATGGGAAATCAATGTACTATTTCTATGTATGGTGAAATACTGCCTCAAGAAATGATGATTGTTAAATTTCCCCTACCACCTCTAGTGGTAGAAATTATGATGGGAAATATGTTTACGTATGTTTTATATGATATTTAATTTCTATTTATTCTTCTTTTTTTTATAATACCCACATTTAATACTTTTCATTTTATGATAACATCATTTGAGAAAGTGTGGACTATCGCACCCTCAAAGTTATATCATTCCTTTAAAAGATACGTGAAATGAAACAATTAGTGGTTATAGTTATAAATAAGTGAAAAAAACATAAATAATATATTTATGACATAATTATATTTATTTAAAGAATATATATTCATACATATATATATATATATATATCATCTCCTTTATTACCATTTTAAACACTTTAAAAGAGATTAAGTCGCTCGTGGATGTGTGGACTACTGCCTCTTCAACATGATGTGATTCCTTTTACATCAAATAATTCTATATATAAGTATTTATGATTAAATAAAATGTTATTAATTATATAATGATAATTCTTTAAATATTTTTGTTACATACCTTATTTCCATATCAATTATTTAAAATGGGAATGTTAGTCATGCATATGTACAACCTATCATCTCCATGACTGTAATTTTTGTACCATTTTATATTATTTTGTACATATGATATATAAGAAAGTATTTCTAAGAAAGACCAAATTTACACTCTCTTCAGTCAGAAATTTATTCAAAACCATGTTTCGCAAATATGGTTTACAAGAATATTATCCAATTCCCTAATAATATTGAAAATAGATTTTACCATTTTTTATCCTACCAATATCTTATGAAGAATATTATTGTCACCTTCCAAACTAGGAATTTTATACCCTTTTACCATACAAAAGGAATATTTTTTTACCTTGTATGACATGTACAGATTTATCTACCATCATTTCATTAAAGCCCCATTATCCAGATCAAAAGTATTATTTTATAAATATATTTAAAAGTTATTTTCAATAAAAATTATTTTAAAATGTATTTTCAAAATCAAAGGATATTTTACCCCATGAATATTTTTAAAAGCTGTTCTTTTATTTTATCGATAACAAAAACCCTCTATTTTACACCACTCAGTATTTTTTTATTTATATAATTCTTATTATTCCTCTGGAGAGTTTATGATTGATTTTTTCAAGGATATTATTCACATTCAATCACTTGATTCATTCTTGATGTCCTCTAGAAATGTTCAATTTCCTATAATCATTGATCACTTAATTTTTCATAATTATACATATCATTTATCATGGATATTACTATTACCAAAACCGTATGCCATTTTATATAAAGTGTTTACTTTGTTAGTCATTTGATTAAATGTGGTATTATTGATTAATCCATATTCTTTATTCAATATCAATATTTGATATGAATTATTTGTTTATTTTCTTTATCAATATGTGGAATTCTCTAGACATGCAATACAAGGGTTAGGGACCATTTAAGGAAATACCTATGGTTTGGGGGCCGATTAATAAAAGCTCGTCGATGCATCGGTAGCCTCATGAGATTAAATAGTTTTCTAGCATCATTACATGAATTTTTTTACATGATAGAGAAACTGTTTTGTGAATGGTGTTGACGGTACCGATTCCATGTACCTTGGAAAGAAGGAATCCAATAATTAATATTTCATTCATATTAGTTTTAGTTACTATTAATCCGTGATATTTTTTGTTGAAATACCTATGGAAACATTTTATTTCAGTTCATTGATTTGTGACATGTGTTTTCTATTCACACCTTTCTATATTTATTTTTCATTATCTAGTTATTTGAAATGAATTTATTTCTAGTTATTTATCTTTCCATATTGAGTATTCTCATTGATTCATTATTTCATCTATTATATTTTTCTCTTATTGAGAATTTGTTCTCATCCTTATTTTTCTTCTTTCCTCAGAAATCCATGAAGAATACGATGAATGATATGTAAGAATATACTAGACGGGTTAGAGTTATCCACAAAGTTGTTTATTTTCATGAAAGGAAAAAATATTTCGTAATTAGTGTATGCATTTATAACAGAATTCTCATTTATATATCTAGTTTTTCAAGACTGCTAAATTGATCAGTCCTTCATGTCTTGATTTCCTGTAATCATGCTAATGTAATTGATAATAGACACATGCCTTGGGCTATCTAGGGCTGGGTCATTACACATAGAGTCCATGGATATAGATGTGGTTGTAATAATTCCATTTAGTTTCCATCATCAGGTTATCTTGAAGTCATATAAGGTATTATATTTTTATAATATACTACAATGTGTTCTTTGTTTGGTTCATGAGCTATGTTCACCTTTATTTTTCCCTCCCCACCACATTATTTGGGACATGAGGTCAAGAGGCATCAATTCCATTGGTATGTTCATGGGTATTTATTGGACAAATTATTTTATTTTATTATTTTTAGAGGTTCTAAAATGGTAATTGTGTATAATTTCTATTATGTATATTCCCTATTCTTTCTAACCCATTTGCGAGACATCATCCTTAGCATGTACTAGATGAAATAGATGATAAATATTGTTTCTGACTATACAGTTTTAGTTTACTATGGTATTAATGGAAGATATATCATTATTATTGGTGATTGAGACCAATATTGGGTTCATAAACTTGTTATGTTTGATGTTAAGGATCATTTATTTTTTAAGTTATTTCTTCATTATGGGTTGAAAATATTCTGTCATGAGTGTAAGATCTCTCCTTGATTTTTTAACATTTTTAGGTGATATTGTGTGTAAGATTTATTGAATATGAATTAGAAAATCCCTAAAAATGATCAATATTCACAATTTATTAGACTTGATGGAATATTCATAATGACTCTCATGCCATTTATTAGAGTGATCTATATGTTGAAGATGATGTGACATTTGAGGAATGGCTAGTGAAGACCCAAGAGCATTAGAATAAGGTGAATTTTTGTTTTTTATTCATTTCGTACACATCCTATAGTGGAACTATAGTTTTAAATAGTGTCATTAAGAGTTCATATATACAAGATTAAGATCCTGAGTTGTCTAATTTGGGATTTTACAAAGATTTTATGTATAAAATTTTTCTTTATTTGTGAGGTGATTGATGATGTTCTATGTTATTACACCTTATTCATATAATTTCATTGATGTTATCATTTAATAGATAAATCCAAGAGATGTATCTCAGCTGGTGATTTTTTTGGAAGTATATTTAATTATTGGGTTTCTATTTAATTATTGTGGGTGATAATTTTTTCGAAAATATATAATGTAATTTAAAGGAACTTAATATCCATTCATATGTGTTTTTGGTTGATTAGAGTTGTTATCGAAGAGAGAGGAATGAGTGGGATTGATATATGGCTGACATTTAAGGTTGAAGAGGAAGATTGAGTTGGGATATTATAGGTTGTGGTGTAGTGTGGTCTCCGATATTGACCTTGTGGTGTGAAAATATCTATTTGGAGTAGATAGTCTAGATGAAAAATTTGGTTCTTTTAGTGATGCAGAGGTTTTTAAATGTTGGATTAAGGATCTACCAAGAATCCTTTGGTTGAAATTACTATTTCTTACACCATGAGGGTCATTGAATTACTCACTTCTCTTTATTATAAGTGCAATTCTTAGAATAACATTCATTAGCTTATTTGGGTAATGTTGGAATCATTAAGATGATGATAATAATCAATAAATTTAAGGAAGAATGATATATATAATGGTATGTAGTGATTTTATATTTTTTATTATATGTTAAATGTATATTTAAATTTTAATAGAAAGAGTGTAATTCATTGTTATGATTATTGATGTTCCTAGTATGATTGATTTTCATGGAATTAGAGAAAAATTATATAACTATAATGATTAAGATGATTATAAAATAGGAATTTTAAATTAATTATTATTCTTCTTTATAATATTATAAGCATGAATGTGTTGTTAGAATAATTTATCATATTGATTTATAATTGTTTTGCTATTTAGTTTATTTATCATATTATTTATAACAATTAATTATGAATTATTTAATTCAATATGGAAATATAAATTTATAATTTCTAAAATTAAAAATTTTAGGGTAGTAAGAACCCCAGTCTTGAAGGGTTTTGTGTGATAGACTTTGTTTCCCATTGAAATTTTGTGTATAAAATATAATTAATTTATTTATATATGTAATATAGACTCGAATAACCCTTTAAATGGTTTTTGTAAACCAAGTATGGTTGAGATATTTGGTGAGTAATTAATCATAATATGCGCAACATGTTGAGAGTGGGTCAGTCCAATTTTTCATATC
The DNA here is from genome assembly GCA_963277665.1 of Viscum album. Classification (NCBI taxonomy): domain Eukaryota; kingdom Viridiplantae; phylum Streptophyta; class Magnoliopsida; order Santalales; family Viscaceae; genus Viscum; species Viscum album. Next base: position 1,858,909,482 of record OY728133.1, on the reverse strand, counting down.
ATTGTGTTGGATTGCATATGGATTTCATTATTCCGCTTGAGATCTGGGATTTACTATTATTTTACCAATAAATGGTTTTCTTGGTGATAAATGTTTTTAACTTCTAGTTTATTGTTTATATTTTCATATGCACTCAATGTCATTCTTTTGATTTTTTAGTTTATGTTTTCTGTAATGATAAATAAAATTGAAAATTAACTCATGGGATTGGTTGTTTATGAATGTTTTGATATATTAAATAAAAAAATTAGATATTTGGAGTATAACAAAAATAACATGAAATGGAATCTGATAATTTATATTTTAATTTTAAAAGAATAATAGATTATGGTGATGTTGAATGATTAAACCGGTGTTTATAAGGGTCTAGTTATTTTCTTATTTTTTAGTTTCTAAACGAAAGTTATTATTGATATTGATTATTGATTATTCTTTTCAAAAATGAAATCCAATTTCCTAGAATATAGTTGTGGGAGTTAGGTGTCATGTGGGATGATAAATATATTTCGTCTATAAGTCTAGTTAGTTTCAATTATTATGGTTTTGAATAATATATATATGTTATATTTTTTTCATTTATACAATCAAAAATATTTTATAATTGGGAAAATTATCATGAAATGTTTTGGGATCTAGTTGTTTTCACCATCATCATATCTATTGAGGGAATGTGTGTTTTTATCCTCTTCCTCACTCCCCCTCAAGACATATTGTAATGTTTAGTAATATTCAAGTGGTAATTGGTTTTGGTATATGATATTTTCTTACAAATGATATGATGGGTTTTAGTTTTTACTTTACATTTATGTAGCGTTGTAATTTCATAATGTTATAATACATACTTGTATCTAGATGTAGTGACAGTTATTTCCTATGGTGTACATTCTTGGGATATAATGGCTTGAGGTGTAATGAAGGATTCATGCATTATTATTTATTTTATATTTATACTTGGTTATATACTATATGGGATGTAGTTGAGATATATGGGAATGGGGTATAGAATACTATATTGATATAGATATTGTATGTTTTCTTGATGGGAATGATGACATCTAGAAGAGATTATTTTCTAGTATGTTTAGAATTAGACCATGGGAGTGAGAATCTACAGGGTAGGTAGATGAAGGGTACATATATATATATATGTATATAATTCTAATTTATAATGAATTAATTTTATGTGTTACTTTGGGGAGAACCTTAATAAGTATGGGATATAGTTTTACTTATCAGATAAAGAGCATATTCCATTGTTTGATAACTAGGATTTAATTTGATTATTTCATTTTTTCTTGAATGGTTTCAGAGAATATAATACTAATTATTCTAGTAAAATCACAATATATATATATATAATGTTTACATGGTCCACATGAGATGGTTGGTAATTGAGGTTGGGGTTATTAGATCATGTAATTGTTCAAGAGATGTTGCAGTTAATGGTCACTAACTGGGATTTTTTAATTGTAATATCAGCTTCTTATGCTTGTATGGAATTACATTTATGAATTTGTATATTTTATTTATTATTTATTCCTTGGAATTCAATGTTTTTTTAATTCCTATTTATTATATGTAAGGTAAATGTCTCCCATTTCTATACATTTTATACCCTTGAATCTAGTCACAACCCATTGGAAAATTGTAGGGGGCTTAAGAAATCTTCCTTATCATCACTATCGAACCATGAGGTATTCATGTTGATGGGGCATTAGGATGTATACATTGATGGAATAAATCATTTTTTACTGGCCTCCTTCGTAATGAAGGATTTATACATCCTTCTTTGGAAACAAATCTACCCATTTTAACACTCTGCTTTATATACATAAATATTGGGTTGTATTAAATAAAAATAAATAAATTATGTAGTTTGATAGGGGTATAGGGGGTGTCCAATTGTGAGTTTGAAGGTATTTATTTAAGTTTATCATTCAGTAATGGTTATGGAATTTCATTTAAAATTTCCAAGCATCCCATAAATAAAAAAATTGATGTGTGGTAAATATAAAAACAATTATTAAAAGGATGTTTTTTTTACATTTAAAATTAATTGTCTCCCTATAAAATATTTTAACTTTTTAATATTTACCTATGAAATTCAAAATTCATCTTGATACCTTATTTTTAAAAAAATTGAAATTCAAATCATACCTAATTCCAAAATCCTAATTCTTAATATTAAATCTATTTTATATATTTCAGTTTCTAAACATGAGAAATTTATCCCTTAATTTTTTTAATAAGTTAGGAAAATAATTATATTGATTAAAAAACTATTCAAGGATTTATTATATTTTTATTTAAAATCATTCCATAATTATTAAATAAGTTTTAATTATGGTTTATACAACTTGAATATATGATTTATAAACTGTGTTCTTTATTATAAATGAATTAAATTTCCAATACAGTAATTACCCATATGTATTCTCAAAAATTATATATATACCATATGGTTATATAATGGTTATTTTAAAATTTATTCTTCCCAATCTAAAACCTTACATACCTATTTAAGATATATTAATTTATTTCTCAATAATTACTATCATATTTCTATGATTTATATTTCTCTAAAAATATATATTAATATTTATGATCTCGATGACAAACTATGAGGATAAAGACATTGAGACTCTAGTATTTTTATTTACTTATATATTTATTCCACTATAAATTTCAATAACACTAATTTGTGTTGTTATATAATAACATTAATCATTATTATTACATAATATTATTCATTGATGAAATGAAGTGTCTTTTATTTTGGTTTTGTGTCCATGTAAAACATTTTCGTCAACATAATCAAGAAATATAAATCTTGAGTGTTATGTTCTACCCCCTTAAAAAATGTATCCCATTAAATTTTATTTCTCAATTTTGAATAGATAAGGGTATATATTATTACTAAATATTTGGAATCCAATATCTTTTTCTAAAACATATAAATTGTTGAAAAAAATTGACATTAGTATCCATGTTTCATTACACTTTATCTCCATAGTCAATGATCTCCATCTTTTACATCTCATATGAGATATCATCTTCTAGTTGTACCACCACTAACTCTGGTCCATTTGATGGATATATTATCTACAAAACCAAAATTGATACGTGGAACACATAATGAACTTATGAGAGGATTGTTTCATGTTCTAGGTGGTGATATACAACTCATCTATAGACAATGGTCTTAAACTGGTCAATCTCTCTAGGGTTCAATATTTCATTCTTCCTAAATCTCAAAACCCACTACTTTATGTTGTTAAAAAACAATTTCTTTAACCTTAAACTCAACAACATGTCTATTATTATCATCACATAACCACTATCAATATTTTTCTACATTAATATGCATTAAATAGATCAAATATTCTTTAATATTTCATCATAAGGATTAAATCCCAATATCATTTTCTCTATAATTTTATCACATCATATTATATTTTTATATCAATTTCCATAAAAATACTCATATAGTTCCATTTCAATACAATGGTGTTAACTATAATTTTATAAGAACTCTACCAATACAGCAATTTGATTCAAACCTCCTTTGAAATCCATCAAGATGGATATCAGTATATCTTATACTGTTTTAATGATCTATTGATAATGATTATTAGTTCAAAGTTGAAGAGTAGTGTTAAAGGCTAGTCTTTTATTCCATAATTATTGAATAATGATCCTGAACATTAAGTTAAACCTGATATCATTGATAGATAAACTTAAAATTATTAATCCATATATCCTTACCATATCATTTGAAAATATCATGGAAAATTGATCAAGAGGGAAGTACAATTGAATAGAAATCAAATTTATCAAATTTATATGGTGGTCAACTACAACCAAAATTACATTATAAAAATTAGAAAACTCCAAAATCCCTATGAAAATATCCATGGAGATTATAACCTTATTATATATGGCTCTATGTGAAGGATGAATCATACCCTTAGTTAAAATTTATATTGAACCTTCTTATAGACCAATCATTGTGATGTATATTATAAAATTTTTATCTCGATGTTGTCCCATTAAAAGAGTTCCATGAAATCACCATACATATTTTTCATCCATGATGAATAGAGAGTGACGTGATATATGCATCATCAAAAAACATCTTATATTCTGGAATTAATGGGACACATATTCATGTTCCAAATATTATTAATTTCACATTGATAATGTTAAACTACCAAATATTTTCCACATTATTATATAATTACATATAATAATTTTTTACCTCCATTGTGCATTTAGGGAATGGTGGTTATGAAATAAATTTTCAATGATAAGATTTCTCCCCCTATTTTATAATTTTCATGTCCATACATATCAAATCCCTCAGTATTGGGTAAATTTTAATAATCAATATCCATAAAGTAGAATTTATCTTATTTTTTGGGATTATCCCTCTCAGTTATCCCTTTTCCATGTTATTATTTTATTAAGATCTCATAATCCCTGAAATATCATAAACTAACATAGATCAACAACAAACCGGTCACCTAATCCATCTCGTGATAATTCCCAAGTGGGATTCCCAATCATCCTAGGTTAGTAACTAGTGTTGAGAATCATGATTATACAATTGACAATGATTTATTACATGAAAAATAGATGCATAAATTAATAAAAAATACAAACTAAAAAGAACACACTAATGGTGGAAATAAATTAAACTCACATGCGTCCATGTGACCTAGTGGTTCACCACTAACCACTAAACCAACCTCACCCATGGAGATAGATTTCAAGATATAAGTAACACTGGACACTAAAGACAAAGAAAAATCTATAGACATGATTATTAAAAAATAGTAGGTAATATTGAATAAAATATTAAATATGTTATGCCATTAAAAATAAAAATAAGTCCTACCAGTTTTAAAATAAGGTATACATAAATACGGTTTTCCATTCTTTTCAAATAAAAACAACTAACATTCCTCCATTTTTATGAAATATCCATCACCATTAAATTTATAGAATAGTTTCCAAATCATGAAAAGTCATTTAAATAAATTTTTTTTAAAATAAAAAGAGTTATAAAACATTTATTTTAAAATGAAATACAGGTTAAATAGTTTCATATTGTTCACATAATTGAAAACAGATGAAATTGGTGTTTGTGTGAAAAAAGGTTTCATGGGATCAAGTTACAAAAGTGTTGCAAAATGAAATAGGAAATTAAATATATGTAATCATGGGAATTTCAAAAACATATCAAGAAGAAATACCTAGAAATACTTGGCTCAGACTTCGCTACAAGCCTATGGTGTATCTTTAGATTATATATATAATGAGCTTCTATCAACTAGCCTCACCAGAGGCGAAGCCCCTCTGCCTAATTTTCAAATCATGGGGTTATTAATCCTTATAATCGGGAATAGTAAGAAAATATCCCTGCACCCACTAGATAATGTAATGGAATAACTTAATAATAGTATGAATGATAATTTGGAGGCCTTCACGATCATGGTATTAACTATAACACATAAATTCATCCATGTTTTCATATCCCAAACTTCGAAACCACCTAGTTAATACCCTCTATTTGGGAGGATAACCATAGGGATTCCCCTCAAATATTAAACATTTCAATGATCCAAATGGTCCTACTAATTTTCCATTCCAAAAACATTCTTGAAAACTAGGGTGAATATATCATTCATTTTCTGAAGATGCAAATTGGCCTTTCAAGTCAACTGATTTATAAACTACACTTCAAGGTGAAAAATGAGCCATATTTTAGATAAAAAATTTAACGAAATCCTTTGACTTCCAAAAAACACACATAACAAGTCAGGAATAATTATAAAACTATTTTAAACAATTAAAATAATTCATATTTAATGTTAAGCTTGTACACAATCTTAGATAAGTGCTTCTCATGTTGGAAGTTACAAAAATGCATGGAAAACAAGTGGAATACCATTTCCAAGAAACACAACCAATTTTCATCACATTTAATCGTATTATAATAATGAAAAAAATTAAAAATGTCAAGAAATCATAAATTCAAATTTTAATTGATTAGATTTAGGGAACCAACCTCATAAGGGGGAGAACCAAGCCAAAAAAAAACTTGGCACTTGATTCACTCAACAATGGACAATCAAATCATCCACTTTCTTCTTACACACATAGGCATGTACACATATATATAAGAACCCATATCCTCTAACTAAATACTTCCATGGCCATGAATATGTATAAGGGGTTCCTTATATATATGTTTACACATTCATATACCCCTTTCTATTTTCACACATATTCATTATAAGCACATAAATCCCCAATATATATATTTATACCCCCATGTGTAAATATTTACTAATGGAAAATAACATGTATACAAATTGTCTTACCTATTCATATTCATGTATGTTGCTCTCAACTCCGGTGAGTTGAATCCACCTCAATGTGGTCCAAAACACAGTAAAAAAATATACAGAACCCAAATACCACAAAATCCCTAATTAAAATTGTGCGAAAGTTATGGAAATGAAGAAACATTACCCCAAACTAATGGTATAACCACTAGATTAAAAAAATGTAGAAAAATGGCCTCAATGGGGCTAAAGAACCCTAAAAAACAAGAACTGGTAAAAACAAATACCCAAAACATGTTAGGATTCAGAAAATACATGTGCACCACAATGAAGAGAAAATAACTAAGAAAATAAGGACGAGGATGACGGGAAAGGATTACTAGAGAAGATACCACCCAATATTATTAGAGGAATCTTCAATCAATGAAGAGAGGATTGGAGGTCATGGCGCATAGAATCCCTTCTGAGCGTGGCATCGAGCAGGGGATGAGAGGATAAGGGGGTCGCACAACCAAGTGGGAGAAAAGGGGTAGGGGTACCCCTATTAGATTAGGTTCTTTTTAATATTAACAATAATATTGAAAATAAAAATAAAAATAATTTGTTATTATTTTTATTAAAATGTTATTTTATTTTTAAATTATTATTATTTTACTTTTTATTTTATTCACTCTTATTTAACAGCCCTATACAGACCACATGAGATCCTAGAGAGGGTACACACCTGTCTTCCTAGCCACGCACCATGTATAGCCCCACTATCTTGGTCACACTGTTTTCACTTGACTCGCACACGGTTTCCCCTAACCTTGCACAAACTATGCCCCCAGGTAGGAAACTCCAATATTCAAATTTTAAAAATAATCTTGGACTAAAACTAAAACTAAATGCTAAAAATCATTTATTGATTAAAAATAATTAACATGACAGGGTTGGGGTGTGAAAATGCTCCCCACCATAACAAATTATGCCCCTAGAAAGTGAAAAAGATCTAGTTGGTCACAAAAATTAGATAAAATAAAACCACTACATGAGAGGAGGTTCTCGAAACCCAAATACCACGAACTAATACTCAACCATTATTAAAAAACTGTAATACCAAAACAATACTATATAGGTAACCTCCAAGGAAACAAACCCAGACTATAAGAGAGACGAACCGAGATCCAATAAATCAAGCATACTGACAAAGATTAAATGATGAATCTTGAATCCCCAAATAGAACTACAACATGGAAAACCCCATCCCCTAAAATAGCAAAAATTAGGCCAGTTTTGGGATCTCTATGGGCATTCGACATGTGAACCACTATCAAGGGAAACCAATTACCCTGATTGGGTTTGATCGGAGTAGAAACAAGGAATTTCCTCATCACAAACATCGTAATGTCCGAGTTTTCCATGAACTCATATGATGGTAGCCTCCCTATCAAATTAAGTCTCTTTCCCAATATGAATTTCCAAAAAAATACAACTCAAAAAACAAAAACAACCTCCAACACATGTGTGTCCTCTTTACTTTGGAATTACACTAGAATACTTTATGTGAATACATCTACGTGACTTGAAAGTGGGTATCCCCACCATTTAAAAAACAACTAGCAGAGATTAAACCCTAGAAAATGGGGCCCTTAATGAAAGAGACTATAATTAAACACGAGACCAAAGGAAGATTCACAATTTTTTTAGACTAAAAAATATTCATAAATGACTACTCAAAAAATATAATCATTCATAATTAATTACAACCATTTAAAAGATAACATATGCAAGGAATAAATACATAAATTCTATGAAAATGAGGCAACCTATATCGTCAAAAAATATGTTTCTAAAATATCTTCATATAAGAAAATTATGAATTAGGTATTCATATTTTTTCAGCTAATGATGGTGGGAGATAAACCAAGAAGGGGAATTTGTTATCCAAATTCATTAAAGTATTTGACTCCACCACTAAACTCAGAATCTGGTTATAATCATCAATGTGAATACACAAAATAACTATAATGAATTTTTTAAAAACTCCACCCACCTCAAATTTGATAGGGCCAGACCACTAAACAATGACCAACATCAATTCCCAGAACCATCCTTAACTTAGCCAACCAAAGAATGAGCCTTAAAGACCAAAAAACCACTCCTAGTGGGGAATTTTATGGGGGAATAATCAAAATAAAAGAAATACCAAATAGAATAAAAATGAATTACAAGTTATTATTCCATATCCAAAACACAGATCGACAATTAAAACCATGTTACACCTCAACAAATTCAAACACATTCAAACCAAAGGGTCCCAAAAAGAAAAACTCCAAATATAAAAAGAATAACAACATTATTCCATCCATTTTAAAATTTTCAATACTGCGTTTTTGAAACCATTATCATAAAACAAAACAAACATAAGAGCTAAATACCCACCATTGGTATTTCATGATGCCTCAGATATATACATCTCCTATTTTCTTAAGAAACCATCCACCCATTGCCACAACCATTCACTTACCACAAGCATACGTCCATACATTTTAGCATTTGTAGGAATTAAAATGGTCAATTGAAAGTATATTACCATTCCCAAAACAAAACATTCAACCTAAATTCAAATTCCAAAACAATTTGAAGTTATCCTTTATCATCCCAAACAAAGCATTTCCAAATTCATTACTTTTAATTAACATCCTTTTCACATTTTTCAAAATCTTCAAAAAACTCCCAGAAGATTTTCCAAATTAATTTCACTTAAAAATAATTTATGATTTCCGAAAAAAAATCATTTCTTCATAAAAAGATTCGATGTTTTCATTGTAGAATTATAATTTCTAGTAAACCAATTATCATTATATAATCTTGGGGAAACTCTTTAAACCCAACTCAAACCACTACAGTGAAAAAATATAAGCTATATAATACACAATCAAAAATCCAAAAATATCAAAGTAATAATTTATACACACAACTTGCACACACATTTTTGAAAGTCGTGCACCAACTAGTTGATCACATTAACGATTTTCGAAGGACAATTCATGGTCTGGGCTTGGTTTTTCAGACCATGCTGATGAACCATGAAACCTATAAATCCCACCCGTATTAATCAAAAAATCCTTAAAAACTAGAAACTCTAAAAAAACAAAAGATCTTGAAAAAAACCAAGATCCAAGATCAAATTTTAAGGCAAGACCACCCAGGAAAACACTGAAAATTTAAGCATCCATCTGAATAGGTGCTGATAAAAAACCTAACTGCAATGAAACACATGCATTTTAAAATTTCTTCTCAAAAATATTGGATATAATCAAATTAAAATGGATAAAATAACTTGATACCATTTTTTCATTAACCAACATGAGTAAAACCACAACCAGTCACCCGAGTTAGCCTACGAGAAGGCCTGAGATGAATTCTCTATCTTACCAAGATGAAAAATTTTATACATTGTAAGATTTATACCTTCTATAGAGATGTCATCATTTTTTTTATGTATTATTTTTTCAGGGTTTTCATTATATTTTGTTTCTGTTTAACCATGGGGAGTTTTTAGGTGAAATCGGATAATTTTAGAAGAAAGGGGGGATATGCACGATAGTCACATGGTTTGGACAAAACATGCACCCAACCCAACAAACCGTGCGAACCGAAACAGAGGATATTCACATGGATGAAAAAATATTTAAAACTGTGAAAACTATATTGAGGAACCGTTCAACCCCTTAGAATAGGCACACAGTTAAGGCACGTGGATTCGAAAACCATGAACCCATTCCACGGAAATCATGCACACAATATTAATTAACCCAAATATTAGATTTCAAGATATCGAACCCCCCAGAAATCACCCCAATTTGAGAAAAATTGGTCATAAACTATTCCACTAAATTTTTGTGGATACTATATGGATTACAAAGGATATTGGCTTCCATTAAACACAATTAAAATATCAAAATAATGATATGAATCTATGTTGGTAGGAGATTCTTATCTGGTGTTGTTTCTTCCATCTTTCCCATTCTTAAACCATTATTTGATGGGATGTTTTCTTCTATTGGTTTTATGTATTGATCTAGGACTAATGGATAATGATCCATTTAATCTTTTTTCTAGGATTTAATTCAAGATCTTGTTCTCTATTAGGGGTTTGACATATCAATTTCAATTTTGGTGATTTCGATTAGGCGATCGCTCAATAACGATTTGTGGTCGGTGATATAAATTATATTCCCATATTATTTATTTAATTTTATGTATGTAATTATGATTATTTTAATTCCCATGATTTGTAAATATCATTTATAATTGAATTTATTTTTTTAGTTTTTATATGTTAAAGATTTGGGTTTATTGGGGAATTTTAATGATTGAATTGAAATATTTAATTTTTGTATTAATTTATGGGATATTGGTATTGTAAAATTTGATTGAATTGGAATAATGAATTTTTTAAAATATTAATGGAAATTTTTGTGATTATTAAATTTTTAATTTTCCTTTATTAATTATTAAATTAATTAATGGGATATTGGGATTGCGGTATTTGGATTATTTAATTATTTAATTAATTAATATATTGTTTTAATGTTTAATTGTGTTAAATAATAGCTGAATAAATTAATGGACTATTGTAAATGTGGAATTGAATTTATAAATTGTTGAATTAAATGATGGATTATTGTGATTATGAATTGAATTAATTAATTTTTTAATTAATGAATGAATTGGGTGATTAGTCAATTAAGTTTTTATATATTTATTAAAAATTGAAATCATTATATGGTTCAATAAAAATTGATGGTTAGGAAATTTTGATAAGAACGTTAATTATGATTAAATGTTATTAAAGTGATATATGTGATATTGGTATGTATGTGATGTTGCGATATTTGTGACATACATGTGTGGGACATAGTATTTTACATTAAACTACCATAGTTATGAATTGATTGATATATGTGTGTGGGACATGGTCTAATACATCAAAATAAAATAGTGGTGAATTGATATATAATTGCGAGTGGTACATGGTTTGTAGAATCAAAATTCGATAGTGATGAATTGACTGAAAATGAGTCTGGGAAAGGGTTTGAAGCTCTAAATGACCTTGTGAAATTGAGTTTTGGGTTCGAGAGTGAGGTTCTAAATACCCACAGGGTGTTAGACACAACCTTCTACACCCATGAGTTGGCATTGGACTATGGTTCCAAGTGGCTGGAATATGACTGAATGAGATTATAAAATATAACCATGGTATTGTGATGCATTTTATACAACAGAATTCCCCCAAAGTTGGTATTGAGTGTCCTCAAGATCCTAAGGGTTCATTTGGTTCATTTAAATAATAATAAACATGATAACTATTTACATCTATACTATTATTTATTATTTATACAATTGTATAAATTTTTATTGATTTGTTATTGTTTTAAATTCTATTGGAAGTGGCCTACTGAGTTATACTCCCAACCTACTTGGTCTTCTTGATCGATACCCAAATAGATTTTAAGGATGTAGTATAGGGAAATGTAAAGAGCCTTTGTTAGATGTCTAAATCTGGATAAAGCATGGATGGGTGAACCAGACCTATTGTTGGGACCTTCTAGTGAGTTTTTTTGTGTCTTTATTTATTTTTAGTTCTTAATTTGACACTTACAATGTACTTGGAATGACATATTTTCTATTTTATTTTGGTTATTGAATTTATGCTTTAGTCATCTTTGGATACTGGTGTTCTTTGGTTATTTGGTTATATAATTATTTCATTTTATGTATATCCATTTTTGTGATATCTTGATAAAGATGGAATATTCTACCCCTTATCATTATTGACCCTTATTACCAGTCAACAACCTATGGAGTATGATGAGCCATGTGTGCTGTCATGTGATCGACTGGCTCAGAGCATAGATGTGGGTGGAACCTCGGCCTGTATATTAAAATGTGGTACTAGAGGAGTTTTCTTTTCCTTTTTTCTTAATATTTGGGAAAGGGTGACGGTAGAGTAGGATTATTCAAACCTTTCATAATATCTCATGCAAGGGAGTATCTAACCTATGCGTGGTGGTCAAATCCAAGTACCTTGGGTGGGATTGTTGTTATTGCTGCGTTTAGTTACAATTTTTGTTATTTCACCTTGAGTGATGAATTTGTTGTGTGATGTGGTTATTGTTTCTGAGACCTTACCTGTGGATCTATATGGAATGATATTTGAGTATGTGTAACACCTTTAAAATTTTTGAAATACTTTTTTCAAATTAATTAATATTTTCAATATTTTTCATTTTACATGACACTTAAAATAAAACTATATATATATACTAAAACACTAATTCAAACATACCTTTCACACTCAATACCAAATTTTAGTGTACTACATGAAGTAAATACTTGTAATATGTTATACAAAACACGAGATTGGCATATGACTTCGTGTATATTACACGCAACACCGACTTGGCGTACAATGCATAGAACATTGAGTTTTTATGAAACATATATATATATATATATATATATTTAAATGATTAATTATAAAATAACAATTAAAATTATTTATTTTAATATTAATAACTTATTTTAAAATATTTCTTATAATATATTTATTTAAATAAAAATTATTCATAATGAAAGATAATATTTTTGTTAAAGTCCTTTTATGTTAAAAATATCATTTTCTTGAACGAGCTATTTTTTATAATAAAAATAGTTTTAGAAAAAAAAAATTAATTTAATTTGATAATATAAACTTCATTTTTGAATTTATAACATTTAAATTATCCTAGGATGAATTTTTGGGATTTTTTTGTGAAACATCATTTTTTATTAATATTAAAAAATACCACTTCTTTTAAAAAATTGCCTTTCTATCTAATTAATGATTAATCCTAAATGAAATTATAATTTTTCATAAGACAAAATGAGAAAGATATTGTATATATTAATATAATATAATTAATTATAATAAATTTCACTTTGAAACTGAATATAAAATCCATCAAACTTTTGAATTTTTTCCAACTTTAAAACCCTATTATTTCGTCCCGTCTACGAGATCAACACTAATCTTAATTTTTATGATTTTGTGAATTGAATTTGTAAAATATAACATAAATTAAATTATTGAATCTAATTTTTATATTATAATAAGAAAAATATAATTTTTGGACAAAATGATTAGTAAAAGTGATTAAAATTAATCATAGTAGTTAATGCCAAATTAAGCTTAAATAGGGACTAAACCTTAAAATTAAGAGCCCAAAAGACTTATAAATATGTCCAACACCCATTGGATGTCCATATATCATCCAAATACATTACATTATTGTTTTTTATAGTTTATTATGACTTTTTGTTTGTAACAACATGTGCACACCGAACTTGTTTCTAAAAAGTCAAAGTAAGTCCTTTTCCTTCGCTTTAAAAGTACACCATATATACCCATTACACAAACCTCTCAGACCTCTTATGCTGGGAAAATAATTTATTGATAAACCTACCAAAAATCATCCCTATGACCTTGAATCCTTACATTGGTTATAAATTATCTTATGGAATCCTTTTGGCACATACCAAAAGGAGTTACCCAATTTAGAGGTAAAGTCTTCTTTCAATCTCATTACCTTTTATTCCCTCTTCACTCCCTTCACTCTAATTATTCCATTATTTAAAAAACATTATATTATATATAATATTATTATATTATGAAAATATTTCAACCTAAACTTAAACACACCCCCATCTGTTGAAAATCCAACATATTGCTTCTGTGTTTGGTGAACTATGACCTCACAAAAAGATGTTTGTTCATTTATTCATTACCACCAATCATTGTGGAAATTATTAATAAAATCTATTTATATATTTTATATATAAAATTTATAATTTCTATATTATTCTATATTCATTTTCACAACACATACCATTTTACATCGCATTTTTATTTAATAAGATAATCTTATTTGTGGAAGGGTGGACTACCACCCCTCAAAGCGCTGCGATTTGTTCACACACCACATGGAATGTATTAAGGATGAGTTTAGTGAAATTATATGATATAAATGATATATTTATTCTACTACAATAATCATATATATAAATAAATAAATACATACATATATGTACATATATATCATTTACACGCTTTCTTTCAATACCACAATAAAAACTGAAACAATGTTCATGCATACATAGAAATTTCCTTCTCTATGAATGGTTTATTCCATTTCATAAATATTTATGATATAAATTGTTATGATATACATATAATGGATATATATTATATTTACATCCTAATTAAGATTCTGGAATCGTTATATAGTATGAGAACCAACGATATAAAAAATTAAGACACATGCAAAGAACAAATAAAATATTTCCTATGTGAAACATTAACATAAGATCATTAAAAATCAAGGAATAAAAGGATATAATAATAATATATATGGTATTGGATATAATAATATTTTTCTATAAGATATTTATATAAAATTTATAATTATTATAAAGTTGGCATGAACAAGTACAGAGAAAGTCAAGTCATAAGGTAACATGATTGCATCTCACTTTTAATTTCTATGAGATACATTTTATGTTTTCCACCCACTATATTTGTGTGGTGTATATAATTCACATGAAATTATTATATGCAACTTATACATAGATTTATAGGTATTCACATGTTCAAATTTTGATCCTTCTTTCATGGGGTTTAAGTTTCATAAGATACCAAATAAGTAAAAATGTTTTCTCTCAACTTTCCTTCTTTGAGACTCATGTTTCGTTATGCACCTAAACACTTTTTTGATCTGTTTATACTTTTATTTTACATGTTATATCACTAATATACTTATTTTCATGATATCTTAAGATTTATGTAATTTTCTTTTATTACATGGAGTGTATGATACCAATTTACCATATTATAAGTGTTTGTTGAGGAAATCTCATTGCTTTTCGTGATCGTTTATATATATTTCTCCTTTGATGAAATATTATGATCCATATCTCAAGAAAACTCATTATTTTCCTTATAATTTAAATAATTTAATCTCATGTGTTAGTACCTTTTTTCAAATGGTTTTTCATTATAATAAATAAGTTCACAAAGAAGAAAGGATATTTTCCTCTATAAATGTTTTTGAAAGATATTTCAAAATATTTCCCATCGAAGATGAATTCCATTATTTTTACAAATTCCATTCTAAGAAATGATCTAATGGTTCCATTGAAATCCTTTATAAGAATGGGTTACCCTTACTTTCATGGTCTCTATGAAGCCCGTTACCCTTTCATGGGTTACATGTTTATGAAACCCACTTCTTTTCATGGGTTATGATTTGATGAAATGGTAATGAAAACTATCTATTTTATATAGGCTTTGATGTGATGAAATTTTAATGATACCCATTTCATTTCATGGGATATGATTTTATGTTTATAAAACCTATGTTATTTTTGTGTTATGATATGATGAATATTTTATTATCCTGTGGAACATGTATGAATGATTTTATTATTATATGTATGAGAACTATATCTCCCTCCAATGAATTGGGTAAATATGGATAACTGATGATTATAAATTTTATGCATGGAACTCATTGAATTTCTATAAGTTTATGCATGAACCTGATTACATGTTCACAATGTTATGAGTGAACCATATTAAGTGTTCACAATGTTCTTCATTGAATAGGTTTTATGTCTATAAGGTAAGACGTGAACTTGATTACACATTCAAAATGTTATGAATGGACTTGGTTTAATATCCATAAGGTTAAGTGTAAACCTGATTACATGTTCACAATCTTATACATGGACATAGATTCAGTTCCCTATGTCTATGGGTGAACCTTATTACATGTTCACAATATGATTAGTGAACCTTATTATGTGTTGAAAATGTTATGAATGGACCTTGTTTCATGTCTATAAGTTTATGTGTGAACCTAATTACATGTTCACAATGTTATGAGTGAATTTTGTTATGTGTTCACAAAGTTTTTCATTGACCTAGTTTCATGTCTATAAGGTAATGCGTGACTTGATTACACATTCACATTATTATGAATATACTTGGTTTAACATCCATAATGTTATGCGTGGACATCATTACATGTTCTCAATGTTATGTCTGGACTTGGTTGCATGTACACAAGTTGTTTTTAGGGCCTGATTTCATGTCCTAAACTTAATGAGTGAACCTATTTCCACTTATACATTCTCACAATGTTATAAGCCAATGTGCACACCCAAAATTCCATGTCTTCTTTTATGTTTTGATTCATGGTCCTATGTTCTTTATTTCCTTATGATTCATGTCTTAAGAACATCCATATTTTATTATGTTCTTCAATATTCAAGGAATGATGTTCAATTGTTATGGTCATGTTTCACACTATTTTGTTTAGGTTATGATTATGAATTTCCTTCATTTACCCTTACTGAGCATCTGATCTCAACCCTTTCTTATGATTTCATTCCCTATGGTATGAAGAAAGGTATTATGAAGAATTAATAAAGGTTGATATCATTATGGGAGATATTAAAAATCATTCACCAAGATAGAAGATTTGTTTCCAAGTTTCCAAAGACACTAAACTATTACAGTCCTCAAGCACGTATTTTTGTAATGTACTAAATATTCACCTAAAATGATGTTATATCCATTTATTTCGATCTTGTGTTTTTATATTTGGTATCAAATGAATGGGTTAGTGAACCATTGGAATCTAGGCTGAGAAAATTTTAGTGAGATCCCTAAGAATATTTCTAAGGATATATCCTGGGATGTCTTTAAGGATGAGTTAATGATAAGGAAAATGTCCAAGAATATTGGTAAATGAGAGATTAAGTGATGTCCAATAAAAAAAATCTATATCTAGATACTACATGTATATGTGGATCTAGATGTAATGTACCTAGGGGTTACAACTTTTAAAAGATGTTCTGAACCTGACTTGGGGTAATATGGTACACAACAACGATCCTAGCTGCACACCTAGTTTGGAACTCCTAGGAAATATACTTTGGGAATTCCTAAACTCTTCACTAACCATATTTAAATATATAAATATAAGTTTAATATTAAAAAACTAGGATAAAACTATGTTTTCAATGATTAAAAAGTCGTGTGTACTGATTTTGATATCCTATAACTAAATATTTTCAGGATTATGTGGTTTTATTTAATGATATGTGTTACTCACACAAGGATATATGGTTTAACTTAATGGATATAACTAGAAGGAACATGGTTAATGTTGAATTTTTTAGATGTAAAATGTATGGGCATTATGAAAATAAATTTCCCAAGGAGAAATCGCATGAAGAGAATCGGGATGGTGGTATAAGTATTGGTTATACTTATGAAGTTATAGAGATTGAAAATGAAATGTGAAAGATATTTTATTTTCTTCTAGTATTTTTTACATTGATAAAAAGAATCATGATTAGATTGTGGTTGAGGAACCTTAATATATGATTCATCTTTCATATTATAGGGAATAAGTATTAAGGAATAAGTTGATTAATCATGCATAAATTTTTAAGAATAATATTGGATTAATAAAATATTTATGATTTAGAATTCAAAGGTTATGTTATATGAATAATAAAATATATATGTATTTTTAGAATAATTTTTCATTAAGGATTTAAATCTTGAAAAAGTGAAATTTTGATTATGGAATGGTAACCCTTAATGTGATCAAGATGTTTAAAAATTGTGTTTTTCTTAAATAAAGAAATTATTGATTTGAATAATGTAAATTGGATAATACTATATACTTGAAACTATTTTTAACAAAGTGGTATATGTCATCTTGTATAAAGTTTACGACTTCTTGTATTTAAGAAAAATATCTAGTAACCTTTAGAATAAATAATTATGCATGTTTTCAATAATTTTTTTTTGGTAATTAAGCTTATTACAATGTCTTAAGAGAATATATGATGATGCTATTCACATGTTTGGAATGTAAAAACTAGGAACCACATTTTGATATATGGGGGATCAATGTTAAGCTACTTTCATGAATTTACTTATAATGATTTTAATTTTAAACATTTAAAAGTGTTATAAGGTTAACCATTTATGGAATGTTTATATAAAACATTCAATAAGTTTTCAAGATTAAAGTATTATCACACCGTAGGTGGATTTATGAATTTTTTATAAGTTGTGCTAAAAATTTTGTTATGATAAATATAGATGGAATGAAATATTATTATACTTACTGATCTCATGATCTGATAAAACACCAGGAATGAAAAATTCCACTACATTTCTTAGAATATGAGATGAACTAGAAATTAATCATGGAACAAAAAGGGTGATGTTAGGATAAAATCGAGTATGTGTTTCTTATGTAGAAATTTTTTCAACATTTGGAAAATAATCATGTTATAAAATGTTGTCCTATTAATATCATTTTGATGATATATATGATCTCATTCATTTCTCGTCAGTGTATGCTTTGGTGATTTTTAAATTTCTCTATATCACCCAATTTCTTCTGATCAGTGACATTCATCGATCTCTATGATTCTTTATGCTTTTCCTCCATGACCCAATCTTCACCTATTTTCTCTTATATATAATCCTAGTTATTTCTTACTTTAGGTAACTGTTATAGTTCCAAATTTCCATTTTTAAGTGATGTTTTAGTATCCATTCTTACGATTTGGTTTTCTATGAATGAAACATCCAAGTATTAAAAATTTCTTAAAACAGAATAATTATGAGGGAGAAATTCATTTTAACGGTGGTTTAATGTGACACACCATGAATTTTTGAAATATTTTTTTGAATTAAATTATCTCTTCGATGTTTTTTATTTAACATGACATTAAATTTTTTTCTTTATATATATATATATATATGAAAATACTAATTAAAACATCCCTTTCACATGAAATATCAACTTGAATTTCACTACATGAAATACCAACTTGGAGTACGTTACATGCAACACCAGCTTGGAATACGACATGGCATACATTATACTCAACATAGACTTGGCATATAATGCATGCAACATTAAGTTTTAATGAAAAATATTATATATATATATATAATTATTTAAATGATATAATTATAAAATAACAATTTTACATAGTTATAGGAAAGGTAATAAATATTTTTCAAATTTTTTTATAATAAATTTACATAGATAAAAGATATTGATAATGAAAGATAATATTTCTGGTAATTTCCTTTTGTGTTAAAAATACAGTTTTATTGAATGAACTATTTTTAATAACAGAATTAATTTTAGACACATTTCAAAAATTAATTTGATCAAATAGACTTAATTTTCGAATTTAGAACATCGTAATTATCCTATGGTGATTTTTTTAGGATTTATTTGAGAAACACCGGTTTTTGACAATTAGTAAAAAATTAAGCTTTTAGTTAAAAATGTCTTTTTTCTAGGTTATTATTATTTTTAAATTATATTATAATTATTTAATATCAAATTAGATAAATATTAGATATATTAATATAGTTTAATTCATTACAATCAATTTCACTTTAAAACTAAATATAAATTCATAATAAACTTTTGAACTTTTTCCAACATTAAAACCCTGTTATTTCGTCCCGTCTGCGGGATTTACACTAATCATAATTTTACCACTTCTATGGATTTATTTTATAAAATATAAAGAAAACATTTCATTCAGTCTAATTTTTTGATTCTAATAAGACCAAGTTAATTTTTGAATAAAATGGTTAGTAAGTGTGATTAAAATTAATCCTAGTAGTTAAGACCAAATTAAGCTTAAATAGGGACTAAACCATAAAAGTAAGGTACCAAATAACCTCTAAACCTGCCCAAAACCGATTATATCTCCATATTTAAGAAATAAAACTTATATTTTTTATTTTCATTGATTTGGTATGACTTTTTTCAAGTATGAACAAGTTCACACCTAACTTGTTTCTAAAAATTCAAAGTGAGTCATTTTCCTTCCCTATAAAAGGACACAACCTAGACCCATTCCCCGCACATCTAAAACCTATTATGTTTGGAATATCCCTTCTCATTCCACCTCCCAAAATATCCCCATTTACCTTGAAGCCTCCCTTTTGGTAGAAATCATCTCAGGTAAGCCTTTTGGCACAAACCAAAAGAAGTGACCTGATTTAGAGGTAATGTCACCCCTCAAGCTCCATTCCCTTATTTTCCCTATTCACTCTCTCCACTCTCTTTATTCTGTAATTTTGTTACAAAAAACACATAAATATACTAGGATGTTGTTATTAAAATATTTTTACCTACACATAGGCATGCCTTCATCTAATGGATATCAATCATAATATTTCTGTGTATGGCGAACTACTGCCTCACAAAATCATGATTGTTCATTTATCCTCTACCACCAATCATGGTATCCATTATGAAGGAAATTATATTGATATATATTATATATAATATTTATTATGTATCTAAGAATTTTTAGTCATTTTTACTACACATACCATTTTTACTTCCCATTTGGTGTCAATACGATAATCTCGTTTGAGAAAGGGTGGACTTCTCCCCCCTCAAAATGATGTGATTTGTTCACACACCACCTGGAATTTATTAAGGATGGGTTCAGTGAAATTATATGATATATATAATATATTAATTCAACTAGAAAATTTATATACATACATACATACATACATACATATATATATATATATATATATGTATCTATGTGTCATTTATATACTTTCTTTCAATACAATAATGAAACAACTTTCATGCGTACGTACGACTTACCATCTCGATAAATGGTGTATCCCATTTCATACATATTATTGCTCTAAATTATTAAAATATACTTATAATGTATTTAAATGATATTTATTTCATGATTTACATTCTGGAATCATGAAATAAGTATAAGAACAAATGATATACAAAATTTAGTGACATACAAAGAATAAATAAAATATTACCCAATGTGAAATCTTAACATAAGATCGTTAACAAGTAGGTAATAAAAGGCCATATTCAAACCACATATGGTATTAGATATAATAATATGGTTCTGTGAAAGATTTATATTAAATTAATATTTATTATATTGGTTGTTTGAACTATTATAGAGAAAGTCAATACAAAAGGTAAAGGGAATCTATCTCACTTTTAATTTCGGTGAGATGCATGTTATGTACACCACCCACACTTTTTGTGTGGTGTTTATATTTACCACTATTTTATTATATTTTCCATAATATTAAATTTATGGTTATTCACATTTCCATCTTATGATCCTTATTTCATTTGGTTTGAGTTTCAAAATTCATTAAATCGAAAAAATATTTTGTCTCAATTTGCGTTCTTTGAGACTCATATTTTTTATACACCTAAACTCTTTTTTGAGGTGTATATACTTTCATCTTAATTTATATATCAATAATATACTTATTTTAATGATATATTATGCTTCATATAATTTCCATTTTTTACATGGAGAGTATGATCCCAAGACATCGAGTTATAAGAGTTTATTGAGGCAATCTCATCACTTTTCGAGATCGTTTACATTTATGATTCCTTTGAAGAAATACTAAAATGCCTACCTCAAGAACACTCTAGAGTTTTCTTGTCCTATATTTTTTTAGGATATCATCATGTGTTAGTATCTTTTTCCATCATTTGGTACTGAAGATAATGTTTTTAAGTAAAATCTGACCACCTTTCTCTCTTTAGTAAAAAATTTATTATATTTAAAACTCATGTTTTATAAAATGTTTTAAAAAATGATTTAAAAGATAATTGAAGATAATTTTCATGTAAAAAGGATTTAATTTTTTTTATTGTTTAAAAATATATTTTCAATGAAAAAGTATTTCAAAAGGTTTTACATTATAAAACAACATTTTTTCAAAGAATAACAGACATTTTCCCGAATAAATGATTTTGAAAGACATTTCAAAATTATTTTCCATATAAATGACATCTGTTCATTTTACTCATTCTATTCTAGGAAATTATCTAATTGTTCTATTTATATCCTTTTAATTAATTAGTTATTCTTAATGTCATGGTATTTATGAATCATGTTTCCCATTCACAGGTTATAAGTTTATGAAACCCGCTTCTTTTCACAGGTTATGATGTGATGAAATTTTTTTCGAAACCTATCTATTTTCCATATGTTTTTAAGTGATTAAATGTTAATTATACCCACTTAATTTCTTGGGTTAAGATTTGATGTTTATAAAACCTATGACTTTTTAGGGTTCATGATATGATGAATGTTAAATTATCTTGTTGAATATGTATGAATGATTTTATTATGAGGTGGGTGGGACCTATATTGCCCTCTAATTGATTGGGAAACAATCTCATATGTATAATTATTATGCATGTTCCTGGTTTTATGTCCATAATTTTATGTGTGAACCATATTACATGTTTACAATGTTACGTGTGATCCTTATTACATGTTCAAAATGTTATGAATGGACTAGGTTGCATGTAAATAAGGCAATGCATGTACTTTATTAGATGTTCACAATTTTATGAATGGACTTGGTTTCACATCCATAAGGTTAAGGTAAACCTGATTACATGTTCACTATGTTATGCACTAACCTGGTTTCATGTCCATAAATTTTTGTGTGGACCTGATTACATGTTCATAATGGTATGAGTGAACCTTATTACAAGTTCACCTTGATATGAATGTACCTGGTTGGATTTCCATAAGTTTATTCATTAACCTGATTACATGTTCACAATGTTATGAGTGAACCTTATTACACATTTACAATGTTATTCATGGACCTGATTTTATGTCAATAAGGTAATGCATGAACTTGATTACATGTTGAAAATGTCATGCATGGACATAGTTTCACGTCCGTAAGGTTAATACTGAACATGATTACATTTTCAAAATCCTATGCATCGAATTGGTTGCATGTCCACATGTTGATGTTAGGGAATGATTTCATATCCTTAACTTAATGAGTCAACCAATTTCTACTTATACATGTTCACAGTGTTATAAACTAACATGCACGCAAAAAATTTCTTGTCTTTTCTTTTGTTATGATTCCTAGGACTATGTTCCTTATTTCCTTGTAATTCAAGTCTTATGAACTTCCATTCTAAATTATATTCTCTAATATACAAGGCCTAATCTTCAAATGTTATGCTCAAGTTCCATACCCTTTTATTAATGTTATCCTTACACATTTACTATATATATCCTTACTGAGAATCTGATATCGTCCCTTTATTATGTTTCCTTTCCCCATGGTATGAAGAAAGGCTTTAGGTATAAGTATTAATGGTGGAGATCTTTATGGGAGATGTTGAATATCTTTCACTATGATAGATAACTTTTCCCAAGTTTCCAAATATTGTAAACTATTACGGTCCTCGATAATTTATTTTTATAAATTACTGAATATTCATCTAAAATGATGTAATAACCATGTATGTCAAGCATAGGTATCTATTGTATTGATGCATCATTCCATGCACTCGGTATTATTTTGAGACTTGAATCATTTTATGCATGCATGGGAAAATTGTTTTTAGGTGAGTTTTTATAGGTGAACTATTTTTTCTTTCTCGTGTAATTGAGTTGAAAATAGTGCCTAATATAAAATTGATAATTTTAAAATGGTAAAATAATTGTGAATAAATTGGTGTCTAATTAGTAATTTTAATTTGAGAATGTGTTCACCATTGTTAACTATGACCAAAATATATGAAAGTTATGGGTAGTGATAGTGACTGGGTTTTGACCATATGAAGGGAATGTAGTGGTATGGAATGTTGTCTATATTGTGAGTCTATCATGTAAAAATTTTTATAGAGGTTTTATGTGTCGTAATATTTTTTTTGAAATTTTAGATATATTCCTCCATGACAATGCTTGTTGAGAGGAAGACAAGAGGATATGGCTACAGATGATCTTCTAGCATTGGAACTTGAGGCACTAATAGTGTCAGGTGAAGAAGTAGAAGAGTATTTTTGGGGGAGTTTTTCTTGGGTTATGCAGTTTATGGAGATATATCTAGAGTGTGTGTTGAAGGGTATGTCTGACCTGACAAGATAGTTTCATTTATAACAACCTCCCACTTGTATTCGAGTAGGTTGACCAAAGGCATCAGAGTTATAGATTGAGTCCATCCATCCTATACGTGACCATTTGAAGACTCATAGTAAGAAGAGTATGAAGTTGGATGGTTTTATATTAGTAGGATCAGTTAAGTGCAGGTTGGATGTCCAAGCCTAGATGGTGAATATAGATGGTATAGAATGCATGGATTTTTTAGAGATGTTATTGGAGAATGTTTTTTCAAGAGATTCTAAGATAAGATGGAGAAGATGAGTTTATATGGTTGAAATAGGGGAGTATTTCTATGAAGGACTATACAGGCCACTTTACAAACCTGTAGCATTTTTCTCCAGTGCTGTAAAGGGATGATATAACAATGATAAAGAATTTTTAGGATGGAAGTACAGGAGAAATTATGTCTCAGATTAGCATATTTTTTTAAAACCATTGATAAAGTGGTGTATTAGTGTCTTTTAGCTGATGGGGACCTGAAGGTGGCTTCCAATGCAGGACATGTGGTTCCTATTGGACGATCATGAGGTGAGTCATTATGGAAAATGATTCATTTCTGTGATATTTTTCACCAAAGGGATAAAATGAAGGTTGGATAGGTGGATGGATTGGTTACTCATTATCCTACCCATGTTCATTTCCATTACTATGGTAGGAAGAGTCACTATCGTAGACAATTTATTGGACCAATAGTAGAGTGATAATCATAAAATAAGATAAGACATATATAGAAGTTATATAGGAACCCATGATAGATGGATAGTGATGGGACAACATGATAGTACCAGAGTATGGGTCATGGTTCTTCTACATTGCATTAGTCTTGATGTTGGAGTTTTATTGGCCACGACAATAGAGGAAGTGCACATAGAGGATCTAATAAAGAGATCACATATCGAAAGATTGGTGAAACTAAGGGGAATCATACTACAACAAAGTAAAGAGGGTTAGGGTTGTTTCGTGTCATTCAGAATATACTGTAGGGTAGTGAGGATGGACCATTTATGGTTAGAGGTAATATTATAGTATCTGGTACAATTTCAAGTGATGTTTTCGATACTAATGCATTTAATTATTTTATATATTTAGAACTTTTTAATGGTTTGAGAATGATAGTGGAGTTCATGAGTGGTGTAATGGCGATAGATACACCTTTGGGAGTATTTTCAAGAGATATCTGTTTGTGAAAATAGTGTTCTCTTACGGTTGGGTAGTATCATTTTAGTTGGGATCATTGCAACCGTAATATGATAGGATTTAACCTAATTATAGTTATGGATTTTTTAGTACCATACCTAACCCATATATATTTTTATTGTAGGATAGTGACTTTTACATCTCCTTAGGGTGACAATTATGTACACCAAAGAGTGTGGGACAGAAAGGTAGGATGTACATGGCCAGTTCATCAACAAATGGGGGATCTTACTACCCAAGTATCTAGCCTATTTATTGATGATAGAGGTATAAAGAATGATATATTTCACCCCATTGTGGAAAAATTCTTGGATGTGTTTCCTGAGGACTTCTTTAGGATGCCACCCGAGAGAGATATGGAGTTTATAATTGAGCATATGTCAGGGGCCGAGCTAGTTTCTATTCCATCATATAGAAAGGAACCAAAAGAGCATAAAGATATCAAGACATATATTGAAGATATTTTGGATAAGAGGTTTATCCATTTGAGTACATCACCCTAGTGTTCTCCAAGCTATCTAAGCATCAGTTTTGGATAGATGAGGTATAATTTTTGGGTTGCCTCGTATCGGATGAAGGAGTTTCAATAGTCCTAAAAAAATATTAGATAGTAATTTCTTTAGATCATCACAATAATGTTTTCAATATCCTCATATTTTTGGGATTGGAGGGTTATTATCATAGGTTCATCATAGATTTTTCCGGATTAGTAGCCCCAATTTTGAGACTTCCCAATAATAGTATAAATTTTTAATAGTCGAAAGCATGTGAAAATGCCTTCCAATATTTGAATATGTGTTTGAAATATGAACTAATATTTACCCTAACCAATCTTGGTGAGGAGTATATAGTGTTTTGTGATGCATTTGAGAATGATCTTATAGTGGTGCTGATGTAGGGAGATTGAGTTGTGGTGTATTGGTTGCGTTAGTTAAATGACACACAAATGAAACTACCCCACATAGGACCTGTAGTTAGTTGCAGTTGTTTATGCCTTGATGTTTTGGAAATGATATCTTTTTGGTTATAAGATTACTTTGTATACTAATCACAAGATCTTAGAGTATATCTTTTCTTATAGGGGTTTGAATCTATAATAGGGGAGATGAGTTGAGTATATGCAGTCATTCGATATTGATCTAGAAATTATGAATGGGAAAGAAAACAATGTTGATGGGACCATAATAAGGAAAACATAGAGTTAGGTAGTTTAAGAGTTTATTCCTAAGTTGTAGATGATGGATTTACTAGTTGAGATGAATGTTGTAGATCAGGAGTGTTAGGAGTGGATGACTCTCATGTCAATTTCAGTAGAGTAAACACTCTTGACACATACCAAGGACTGGAAGTATGATGAACCATAATATTTACCCTTTAGGGTAATCTTAGAAGGTGGGAAGTCACCATACAATTGGACCATAGATGTGGATGAGGGAATCTATGTCAATAATAAGGTTTTTGTGCCTTGAGTATATGGGAGGAGATTATATGGGGATTTCATGCCTCAAAGTCAGTGGCAGATCCATGTTTGACTAAAATGTAACATGACATATGTTGATAGTTTTGGAGGTTATTCATGAAAAAGAATATAGTAGGGTTAACGGAATGATGTTGCACCTATCAATAGGTGAAGGATGAGCATCAACATCTTGGTTTTTAATACAGCTATTTCTTATTCTGCAATGGAAGTGGGAGTACGTTACTATGGAAATTGTGCTTTGTATGAAGATTATAACATTGAGGAATGATTATATTAGGGTTATTGTAGACTGATTAATGAACGTAGTGAATTTAATTTAAATACAGAGAATCTTTCTTAGTGCTGTAGTTGGAATTTTTGTATGTTCGGGAGTTAGTCCATTTTCACTAGGTTATATGGAAAATTCTTTTAATCCATGAATCATGCTTTACATCATGTTATTAGTAGGGACTATAGAAGTCTCTTGATACAAAGGTTTTTAGTGCACCTTTCCACCCACAAATAGATGTATATTTGGAGAATACTATATTGGTGCTTGAAGAAATTCTTCAGGTGTGTGTCCTAGAATTTGGTGGGTTTGGGGAGAAGTACCTAGAATTGGTGGATTTTGTATATAAAAATGGTTATCAGGAAACTATTCAGATGAAACCATACATGGAACTTTATGTAAGTCTAGGTAGATCCCTTCTATGTTTGATGCAGGTAGGTGAGTCAGAGTAATAGTTATCGAGTCGCATGCAGGAGATGTGAGAGTAGGTTTAGTTGATTCTGAAACATATGGTTTTGGCTCACAATAGACAAAAGTCTTATGCTAATTGACATCAACGACCCCTTGAATTTTCAATGTGTGATTTTTTTATTCCATTGGTATCACTAATGTTGGGCCACTATAGGATTTAGAGACTAGGAAAGCCGACACCCAGCATTGTTTTACCATTTGAGGATGTGGAGATAATTAGGTAAGTGGGATATTGATTATCTCGTCCATATAAATATAGTGATATGTGTGATAGTTTTTACATTTAAAAACTTCTAAGGTATCACCTTGACCCTTCTCAAGTGATCGATGTGGATGAGGTTGATATTGAGAAAGATACTTTCTTTTAGGAGTATCAGATATGTATCATATATCACAATCATAATGTATTGTAGGGAAATACTATGCCAATAGTTAATGCTTTTTGGAAACATGGACAAAAATATTGGAGAGAGAAGGGGATATGTGGGATTAATGGCCTGATATTTTTTACACAGAATCATAGATATTGTTGGGACTACATCTCAAGGTTAAGTAATTATAAGGTGGGAATATTGTAATATACTGACCTTATTTTGAGATGTATCATGTTGGTATTCAGGTATTTTTTCCACGTTTTGTGTATACTTATTATTTAACCAAGTTGAGTTTTTGGGTGAAATCAGAGAATATGGAAATAAATAAGGTTTTTGAATAGTTGGCATTCAAATAGCCCAAACCATGTGCATAGCCTAGAATACCATACTAACCCAAAGAGAGGGTATTCGCATGCCTGGTGCATGGGTTTTTAAATAATGTTCCCTCTTAGCGGTAACCTTGAACCCCCCTGAAAAGAAGCATAGCTAAGGTTAAATGTTTGAACAACTATGCACCCTTTCCCTAGAAACCATGTGTGTGATTTTAATTATCCTGAAAATTAAATATTATAATCCCAAATCCCAAAAAATCACCTCAATCCAACCCAAATCATCTGTAACCTATTCTTATAATTTTTGTAGGTTCTCAAATAGATTCCTAGTGGTATGGACCACCGTTCATTGTGATTTGAAGCCCGAAACAGACGTACGTTCTTATCTAGGTAATATATTCTTCTCCCTTGTGGTTTACCCATTTACTATGTTATTCTATCATCCTTGGAATGAATGTTTTCCCCAATTGGTTTTAGATCTATATCAAGGTTTGATGGATCGTGATCTGTTTAATATTGTTTCTAGTATTTTATTAAACATCTCTAGCTTCATCATGAGTTTGACCTATCCATTTCAATTTGGTGAATTTCCATAGGATGGTTTCTCATCAACTATTTGTGGTAGGTGGTCTAAATTTTAAACCCATAGTCTTGATTTAATCACATGTTTGTAACTATGAGAATGTCAATTTCTATGATTGGGAAATAGCGTTGAAAATTTATTGATTTGTTTTAATGGACATGTGTTAACAATTTAGGATAATTGGGGATATTTAATAGTGGATTTGATTTAATTAATTATTTAATTAATTGATGGGATATTGGGATTTTGAAATTGTATTCAAATGGATTAATTATACTTTTAAATTTAATTAATCGAAATTTTTGTGATTATGAATATTTTTTTTAAATTGATTAAGTATTTATTGAATTAACTAATGGGATATTGGTATTGTAGGATTTTGATTAATAAATTGTTGAATTAAATAATTTATTGTTTTTAATGTAGATTGGATTAATTATTTGTTGAATTAATTATCTGATTGTTGTGAATGTAGAAATTAATTAATTAACTGTTGAAACAATAAATGTTTTGTTGTGATTGTTTAATTTAATTATTGAATTGTGTGATTAGTCCATGAATGTGTTTATGAATTCATTAACAATTTAAATTATGTGATGGTTGGTTAAAAATTGATGTTTAATAAATTTTTATAAGGCGATTAATGTTGATTAACCTTGATTGATGTGATATATGTGATATTCTTATATATTTGATAATGAGATATATGTGATAGACTTTAGTGGGACATGGTAAACTGCATCAAAATCCAATTGTGATGAATTGATGGATATACAAATGTGAGGCATGGTCTGCTACATCAAAATCACATAGTGATGAATTGATTGATAAATGTGTCTTGGACATGGTATTCTGCCTCCAAATACCATAGTGATTAATTGATTGAGATACGAGTATGGGATATGGACTAAGGCAACAAATACCCATGTGGCATTGAGGTGTGAGATAAATATTGAGGCTCCAAATACTTATGGGGCGTTAGATATGACATTCTACACCCATGATTTGGCGTTGATATATGGTTCTAAGATGTTGTGATATGATTGAATTAGATGATAAATGATAACCTTGGTATTGTGCTGTAGTTCAAACTCAGACATGGTCTAGAGTAGGTATTGAGGGTTCGGGTGACCATAAGAAACCGAGGGGTATGTGGTTAATTTATAGAATACTAACTGTGAAAATATTAACATATGCATTGTTATTTATTCATTAAACAACTGCATACAATATTATTGACTGGATATTGATTTAGACATCATTGGTGATGGCCTACTGAGTTGTACTCATACACTACGCGAGATTATTGATCATTACATGAATAAATTTTATGGTTACATGATTGGATAAGGGAAAAGCCTCTGTTATATGGTTGAGTTCAGATGGTGTATGTATGAGAGAACTAGAATTGGTGTCAGATCTCACATGGGAGTTGTCATTGTCTTTATTTATTTTGGTTTTTTCATTTAACACTTGGTATGTACTTGGAATAGAATATTTACTATTTCAGTTTTGTTATTGTATCCCTATTTAAATCATATTGTGATACTAGTATTGTATGCTTATTTGGTTACATAATTTGGTTATTATTATTTATATCTATTGTTGTGATAATTTTTTGAAGAGTTAAAAGTCTCCCCATGATTAATATTGGCCATCACTTCTAGTAGGAATCCTTTGTCATATGGGGAGGTGCCCTTGAGGTCATGTGACTGATTATCATTGAGTACCAGTGTGTGTGAACTTGGGTTGGGATGTTACATTGTACATCAAGAATACTCCATTAAGATCAATTTCTACTATGAACATAATATAAATAAATTATTATATACTGAATTATAAAAATAGAAACTAGAAAGAGAAATAAATAAATCCAAATAAACCTGGTTGTGACCCTTTGGGTCACCATCGACCTCTAAACCAACATCAGCTATGGAAACCGAATCTGAGATGGATGCTACACCAGAAGCTAAAAACAAAGATAAAGCTATTGACATGAGTATAAAAACATATTAATTTTTCCATAATAAACTATTCCCTATGACTTAACATTAAATTGAAAAATAAATTCATTCTATTTTAAAAAAAAGATATATAAAAATAAAGTTTTCCATTTTTTGGAAAAAAGTAATGGACGTCCATTTTTTAGGAAAACTCATTTCCAATACATTTCTAGAATAGTTTCCAAAGCATGAATACTAATTTAAATAAATTAATTTGAAATAAAAACAATGATAGAGTGTTTAGTTTATTGTGAAATTTAAATAAAAGTGTGTCACATTATACAAATACTAGAAAATAGAGGAATGTAGCGTATGTGTGAAACAATTATCATGGGATCAAGAAAAAAATTCTATAAAATGAACAGGAACATATAGATATATAATCATGAGAAATTTTTAAACATATATAGAAGTAATCCTTAAAAGTAATTGGTTTATGGTGACCTTCCCGCATATGGTGAAACTTCATAGTCTATAACCATTTAGCTGATCTAAAATAACTTCACTAGTGGAAATGTCCCTCTGGCTTGTCCACAAATTCAGGGGGTACTAATTTATTCAATTAGGAATAGTAAGGAACCATCACTTTTACATCTATATAGATATCATAAATACCCTGATAATAGTATAAACTAAAATTAGTAGATCCTCAAATTCATAGAATTAACTACAACCCAATGATTCTATCTTGATTTCTTGGACCAATCTCCAACACTATCTATGCGAAGAACCTCTCATTGGGAGGATGACCATAGGGGATCCTATCACATATATAACCTTTCAAATATCCAAACATTTATACACATTTACCATTTTTTAACCGTTCCCCAAAACCTATGTGAAAATATTTTTCATTTTCAGAAGATTTCAAATGGGCCATTAATTTCATTTGATTTTCAAGCCACACCTCATGGTACCAAACTATCCATGTTTTAGATAACACATTTAACCAAATACTTTTTATTAAAAAACCAAAATTCACATGTTAGAAATGATTTAAAAAAATATTTTAAACATTTAGGATACTTTACATTTATAGGTAATCTTGTAAATAAGATTAGACAAAAGGATATCATGTTAGAATTTATGAAAAAACATGGACAATAAGTACAAACCATTTAAAATAAATAAAACCATTTTTCATAGAATTTTTTCTTATTATAATATTGAAAACAAATTTTATTAACATTATAAATCATATATTCGAAATTTAAGGAATTATACATAGGGAACCTACCAAAGATGGGATAGAACCAAGCTGAAACACCTTAGCACTTAGCACCACCAATAGTGACAACTCAAATCATCCCTTCTCTGCTTGAATGAACATGGACGATCACATTTTTATAAGGAAACCTATACACTATGTACATATTTTCATGACCATGAATATGTAAAATGGTATCCTTTCATATATTCTTACACATGCATATACCCCTTTTCACTTACAGATGTTTGAATTTCCTACAAATATATATATATATAACCACACAAAGCCTCAATATATATATTCATACCACAATGAGTAAATATTTATAAATGGGGAACACACACACACACACACACATATATATATATATATGCCTATGTATGCATATATATGTAAGTTTCCATCAACTCTGGTGACTCGAATCCACCTCAACGTGGTCCAAAATGCACTGAAAAATATAAGGAACACAAAAATTTAAAAAAAACCTAATTATAATTGGGCCATAGTTAGGGAAAAAAATTACCCTTACCCTAAACTAATTCCACAAATATTACCTTTTAAAACCAAAAAAACAATTACCTCAATTACACTAATAAACCCTAAACATCAGAACTAATTTAAACAGACACCATAAACTAGTTAGGGTTCATCCAAGACTTGTGCACCACGCATATGTGAAGAAAACCTACAAAATAAGGATGAGGATGAGATAAGTGTCTTACTAAATAATATCAAACCGAATATGTGGATATGAATCATCCACCGTTCAATAGTGTAGAGGAGTTCATGGCGTGAAGAAGCACTCATGGATGTGGTGTTGAGTGAGAGATGATATGGGAAGGGGGAGTATAGATGTATGGAGGAAATGGGGGAGGGTGAACCCCTTTTTGATAATGGTTTTTAATAATAATTATAATATTGTTAACAATAATAATAATAATAATAATAACAAAAATAACAACTATGATAATAGTAATATTATTATTATTAAAATATTTATTTTTTTCATTTATTATTATTTTACTTTTTAATTTTATTTAATTATATTTTTAAAACCCCTGTGTAGACTGCATTGGCACTTAGTGAGGGGCGCATTCCCATGGTCCAAGTTTTGTACCATAGACAACCCCACTATCTAAGTCACATGGTATGAATTGGGATGGCACACTATATCCCCTTACTGTGAAGAAACCTTTTTCCTTATAAAGAATCTCCAAAATTAAAAAATTTAAAACCACCATAGCATGAAAATCTAAATCAAGGCTAAAAAAGATACATTATTAAAAACATTTAGCATTTTAGGGTTGGGGTGTGGAAATTCTCCCCACCATGACACTGTATGCCCCTATAAGGTCCCAAATATTCAATTGGTCACAACATTTGATGAATAAAAATTGCTACACAAGATGTGGTTCTAAAAACCTGAAGACCAAGAACTGATACTCAACCATTCTCAAGAAACCCTAATCCAAAAAGGATGCAAGAGAGGTTATGTATAATGAAACAAACTGACACTGGAAGAAAGAACATCTGATACCCAAGAACTCAAGCCTCACGAAAAATATTAAATGAAGAATCTCAAATAAAAAAACAACTTCAATATAGGACAAATCTACCCCTATCTTAATAATCATTAACATCTATTGAATATATCTAAGAGCATTCAACATGCGGCCCACAATATAGGGAAACCAATTACAATTATTGAGGTCAGTCAGAGTACAAACAAGGAATTTCCCAATCAAAAACACCTTGAAGACTGAGATTTCTGCAAACTAATCATATGGTGGTCTACCCTCCATATTGGGACTCTAGTGAAACATTGACTTTCCAAATCCAAACAACTCACAAATCCAACACAAACCTCTTACACTGGTGTGACTTCTTAACATTAGAATAACATATGACCGGTTTAATTGAATACAATAAAAATACCTTTAGTGGTTCTCCCCACCATTTATAAAGCAAATATCATGGATACAAAAAAGCGTGGGTTTGTGTGGTGTTAAAAAAATTATGGTGGAGACTTTGTCGACATTCATTCAGGTGAAGGAGTGTGGGCATATCCAGATCCACAGATCATAGATCTGGATCCAGTGACTTCTGACTATGGTGACTCTGGATCCAGTGACTTCTGACTACGGCGAGTCTGGATCCAGTGAATCTTGACTACAGTGACTATAGATAGTGAGCAGCGGCAACAGGCTTCACCTTACTCGAAGAGATCCGAATGGTTGGACTCTTGTCTGGCGCTGTAATTCTTCTTTTACTTTGGTTTCTCTGAATTCTAGATCTGTTCTTGATTCTTGAAATTGTGTTTCTTGTTAGCTGATTCTGTCATATTGTTGCTACCTCTAATTCATCATTTTATTATTGTAATTTAGTTTTGTTTGAACAATCAATAAAATGGAATGTGTTTGAATAAAAAATAGAAAAAATAAAAATTAAAAATAAAAAAATAAAAGAAAAAATAATGGATAAATCCCCATCATGAGGGGTCCTCAATAAAAGAATCTATAATTAAAAACCATATTGAACCAAGATTCATAATTTTAATATGATGCAGTCATCTTCAAATAGGAACAACTCAAAAACTAGAACCATTCCAAAAGAAATTAGACCATTAAAAAGTTCACATTGATAATGCAAAAACACATAAATCACTAGAAAACAAGGACACAAAGATCTCATAATACGAATTTTGAAATATTATAAGCCACAACAAGAGGAAACATAAATAGTTTACACAGTTTTTTCATATAAAACATCTTTTTTGCACATATACCACACACACAAAAACTAATCCAGTATGTGAAAGGATTCACTTTGAGAATTATGGATGGATCCCAAATGTCTTGAAGAAACTATTTCCCCATTTAAAGGATCTAGAAACATTCAATTGATGCTTTATCTTTCGATAACACGTCTTATATAACCCCCTTCAAGTGACCCAAGCAATCATGAAAAATGAAATATATTCTCATAAGACAACTAAGGATGAGGTATTCTTTAGTTTTTCATCTAAATATCATGGGATGAAAACCAAGAAGACTTGGATGTTTTCTAAAGTCAATTAAAGTTTGAGCTCCACCACTCAATTCATGGTCTACGTAGAGTCATCCATGGGAATACCTAGAGAAACACTTATTTAAAATTTCATCAAATACAAAAGCCAACACAATTTTACTATGATCATATCACTAAGTGATGACATGCACCAATTCCCAAAACAAAACATCTCTTAGGAAACCAATGAAAGAACTATAGACACCAACCACCTACTCATCACTAGGGATTTTCTTGGGAATACTTAAAATAAAAGAAACACAAAAAAAATCAAAATTTATTAAAAGAAAAAACTACATATCCCAATCATAGATCAATAACTCAACTCACAAAACAACATAAAAACATAAAAATCATCAAAACCAAAGAGGCCTAAAAATTTAAATTACAATCATAACAAGGAAACCCCAAACCACTCTAACCATTAAAAATCATTTAAGTCCACCTTTTTTTAAAACCATTTTCAAAAAACAAAACTACCTTAAGATGTCATGAATCCACCATTGGTATTCCATAAAGCCTCACATATATACATCTCATGCTCTCTCAAGAACCCATACACACAATCCCACAACCATCCACTTACCACACACGTACATCCATAAATGTGAGCAACCATAGAAATAACAAGGCTAAATTTAAAACAACTTTTCATTCCTAAAACAAAACATTCATCCAAAATCAAAAACCATAACCAATTTGAAGCTATCCTTTATCATAAAAAAATACCCAAAATCTCTGATTTCAATAAAATTCTGTTTCGCATTTTAAAAAACCCTTTAAAAAATCCAATAATATTTTCAAAAATGAATTCATTTCCAAATAAAATACCATTTCCATAAACAACCCATTTCATTTTTAAGAAGATTCAAAATTTTCATTGTGGAATTTAAATTTTTAATAAACCAATAACTATTTTAGAAACCAAGGAAAAAACCCCAAAAACAATTCAAAAAACTACTAGTAAAAACATATTCAATACAATAACCAAAAAAATCCAAAATATGAGAGGAAAAATCACTACAAAAGGTTTGGCAGGCTGTAAACCAACTGGGTGAGCACATCGTAGGACATTAGAGGTTGTAACATGGTCTTCACATAGTTTTCTAAACCATGCACAGAAACCATAAACCTTCTAAATCCCACCCATAATAACCATAAAGTCCTAAAAAACTATAAATGCTCAAAAAACCTACTACCTTGAAAATACCAGAGAGAGTATGTCAGATTTTGAGGCCTGTACACCCTGGACCACCTTGAGAATTCATGAGTCCTTCAGAATAAGTGTTCTTCAAGAACCTACCAGTTACTGAACTCTTTAATTCCAAAAAACATAGATCCTATCTACCAAACATACCCAAATAATAAGGTCTAACCGACTTAGATAAAAAAATTCCATGAAGCACCCCTGGTAAACCCTGAACTAGTAACGTTGGCCTGCTTGGGACACAACCCGAGAGGCATCCCTGATCATCCTAAGTTGACAACTACTTTCGATCATCAAGAAAACACAGTGGGGAATGATTTATCCCCTAATAAATATTTAAATAAATGAAGATAAACTAGAAAAATAAAAATAAAAAATAGTAGATGGAATAAATTAAACCTTGTATACCTCCATGTGACGTTATGGGTCACCACCCACCACTAACCCAATGTTTCCCATGATGAGTGAATTTGAGAAGGAAGAAGCGTCAGAAGATAAAAAAAGAAAAAATCTATATTTGTTAGTATTAAAACCCAATAGCTGTACCTAAATAAAATTTTCACTATCCATTACCTTTAAAAAGAAAACCATGTCATTCATGTTGATAAATAATACATATAAAAATAAGAGTATCCATTCGTTTCTGAAATAACAAGCATTATGCTTCCATTAATAAGAAACACCCCTTTCTATTTCATTTCCAGAATAATTTTAAAAGAAAAAAGTCATTTTAATAAATTAAAATAAAATAAAAATAATGTTTGAATAATTATTTTAATATGATATGTATAGAAAATTGTGTCACGTTATATAAATACTAGAAAACCGAGGAAAATAACATATTTCTGAAATAGTTTTCATTGGGTCAAGAAAAAAATGCTACAAAATGAAATAGGAAAATAAATATATATAAAATTGGTAATTTACTAAACACATATAGAATTAATCCTTAAACTTAATCGGATTGAAATCACCTTTAATCATATGGTGCATCTCCATAGTCAATAACCAATTGGTTTCTCTAAACTCGCATCACCATTGGAAAATCCCCTCTGGACTATTCACAAATCCATTGGTATTAATTTGTCTAATTACGAATGGTAAGAAACCATTAATCAACCCTATAGATGATTCATAGGAATCAATTTTTAATATTATGAATGAGAATGGGGATATCCACACACACATGGAATTAAGCATTAACCATTTATGCCACAGTACTTGCCCAGTCCAAACTCTAATGCCAACTATGGGAACAACCTGTCCTCAGAGGAATGATAATAAGGGTTCCCATCTGATATAGATCCTCTAAAAGTTCCAAATGATCCTAAATATTTACCATTTCAAAAACATTCCCCAAAACAGTGTTGAAAATATCATTTATGTCCATAATATTCTAAACTTTCCTTTCATGTCATTTGACTACCAAACTACACTTCAAGGTGCCAAATGGGTAAAATGTTAGATTAGACATTTAAAAAAGACATTGAGTTCCAAAAAACCCCACATAAAATGTTAGGAATCATTTAGAAAACTATTTTAAACATTTTGGATACACAAAAATTAATGATAATCTTTTAAATAGTCATAGCCAAAAGGAGATCATGTTGGATGTCAGGAAAAAACATAAAAAACAAGTAGAAGGTCATTTAGAATAAACACAACCAATTTTTGTAGAATTTACACATATTATTAAAAAAAGTTAAAAAAATCACAGATTTCAATTTGGAAAAATTAGACATAGGGAATCTACCTCTGAAGGGAGAGAACCAAGCCGCAATACCTCTAAGCTTAAGACCCGCATAAGTGACCCCAAGAATATTCCCCTATCCACTTCAATGCATATTAATTTTCACAAACAAAAACAGATATATATATATATATATATATATATATATATATGGACACAAATCCCCTATGTACTTATTTTCTTGCCATGAATATGTACAAGGGGGTCCTAACCTATATGCTTACACATGCATAGACCCCTTTACACTTACACATTTATGAATTTCTCACACACACTTACACACAAATATATATCTATATAAGAACACAAATCCTGAAGATATATACTCATAACAATATATGGAAAGATATATATTGTGGTACTTACATATATATATGCCTACCTATTTCTGCACATATAGGTAGCCTTCGACTCCGGCACCTCGAATCCACCACAATGAGGTCCAAAACACACTATAAAAAATATAGGGAAACTGAATATTAAAAACTCCCTAATTAAAATTAGTCCAAAGGGAAAGAAATAAATAAACCTAACCTAAAACCATCATCTTTATTTCTAACATTGATGACCATAAAAAAACCAGCCTCAATGGGACAAATGAACCCTAAACATTAAGAACTGGTGAAAGTGTACACCCAAAACCTATTAGGTTACAACTAAGACATGAACACCACATGGTAAGAGTATAAAATCAATAATATAATGTGGGGAAGAGAAAAAAAGGATTACTAGTGAATATTACACGCAATATCAAGAGACTAGTTGGGAACTAATCAAGAGTGGATGTCGGGTCGTGCTGCATAGAATCCCTATCAGGAAAGGTGTTAAGTTAGATAAGAGATGGGAAGGGGTTATTAGTTAAAAGGGGGAAATGTGGGAGGGATTTGACCCTTTTAGAGTAGTTTTTAATAGTATTATCAATAATATTAATAATAATATCAATAATTATAAATCATTTCATTTTATTTTCCATTTATTATTACTTTATTCTTTGATTTTTCAAAATAAACCTTCGGAAGACAACACATGCTCCTGGGTAGGGTCGCAAGCCTATAAGCCGAGCCGTGAACCCTACAAAACCCTAATGTCTAGGTCTCATGTGTGTCACTAGGCTAGCACATTGTTTCTCATAATTGTTCGTTAACCTTACACCAAGGTAGAAAACTCCAAAATTAAAATTTTAAAAACCATATCAGCCCAAAACTCATTTTAAAGGTTAAAAATAAATAAATAATAAAAAATAATTAACATTTCAAGGTTATGGTCTATCATTAACAACTAAAACCTTATCCCACAGAACATGTTCAAATCCTTCCATGTGAATATAAACATTAAGATTTTATTATATATATACATCCTAATTGACACCATATGTTTATTCCAAATCATTAATTAAAATATTTATGATTCTATCTGTAGAGAATTTAATTATTAATTTCCCGCATAGAAATTTAGGTTATTTTGGTAACATGCTAATAAAATATTATTTTGTATAAGAGAAAACCCAAATACCTATTTTGATGCAAAATTTGGTGTCACAACCCTTTCTCCACTATAGGGAAGTGTGAGTGTAGTTTTAGTGACCAGCATCTTCATATGGGTGGCTTTACGAAATGAAATTAAATTTCCCTATCATTGTATGTGATGTTTTATGTGTGTTGAGAGAGTAAATCCTTTACCAATATCCCATTTAATTCATTTAATGTGTGAGTAAACTGACTTGGAAGATGTATCTTCCCCATTACCATTAATCTGAGGTAAACCTTATACTAGGGATGAAATCATCATACCACTAGTTATTTTCATCTATTATTAAATATCCATCCATGGATGTAGTGAATAAATTGTATTTAAAAAATCATTATATGATGGAGTGTATAGATATAAGTATAAAATTATATGTTTTCTACTATTGAATATCAATTGTTAATACATGTTTACATATCATTTTACTAATAATGGATCCAATCATATACAAAAAAATTGAGTATTAAATAATAATTTTATGATTAAAGTACCATTTCAAAATAATAACCATTCCTAAGAAATTCTAACCAATGAAAACATCATTTAAAACAATTACACTTATGTTTGAACCTAGGGGTTTTAAGGTTTTTCCCCTTATTCTATATAAAACAATATCAATAATTAACTAACATGTACATGGATTCTGACTAATACAACCCAATAAAAAAATATACACATAATACGTCATTATACAAGATATTTTATTACATTTCACAAATAAATAACACCCCAAAACCAATATTATTGGTATCTTTGTAAATTATTTACATAAAAATCTTATTTTACAATATAATGTACATTTATTCCATAAATACAATAAATATGACTAACATAATTAAATATTATATATAATATTATTATCCTTTCTTAGGGAATATAAATATAAGAAAATGGTGAGATAAAACATTCACTAAGGGTTGGAACACATAATATATAAATCAAATCCATATATGTGGTCATGATCCAAATCATAAATGAGTAATCATAAAAATAACATGTATGTATGTGTATATAATTATAAAACTGTCTGGTAATAAGTAAGTACCATGGAATATAGTATAAACCATAACATAAAATCACAGAATAATATATAAATGTGGAAGATACATATTCATATAAAATAATAACTTTTTTTAGGCCTCTCTTCCAAAACAATTATCATATAGTGGGAAAAATATCTTTATATAGTGGACTAGAATAACTCTATAGGCCCTATAATATAACATCTCATGAGATATAATAAAAAAAATTATTACATGGATATATAATTTCATGAAATCTCATTACAAAATGAAAAATCATATATAATTTTGGGAAATTTAAAAAAAAATATTTCAGTTATAAT
Source organism: Viscum album (assembly GCA_963277665.1). Lineage (NCBI taxonomy): Eukaryota > Viridiplantae > Streptophyta > Magnoliopsida > Santalales > Viscaceae > Viscum > Viscum album. Next base: position 1,858,868,232 of record OY728133.1, on the reverse strand, counting down.
ATATTTAATTTAACCCAGTAGTTTAAAAAAGGTTACAAAAAAATCAAATAAAAATAATCCATATATAGAAAAAATGTGGATGATTATATGTAATTATATCCCTTGTAAAACATAAAAATATCAATGGCATATAACATGTATGGATAGAGTTATATAAAAACAACCCATTATTGGGAAATATGATGATACATAAAATTTTGGAGGAAATATCTTTTAAATTTTAATATATTTAATCTAACTTTTTTCTCAAAATACCTATGATTATATTGAGTAAATAGGAGGAAAGAGTGATTAATCAAGAGACACCACTAGTAAGTTTCTTCAAATAATAATTTAGTATAAAATAAATAAATTTAAATAAAAATCTATTAAGAGGAAAAATAATCAAGTGTAAAAATGGTGGTTGGGGTTTCTCATAAATCATATCATATAATAAATAAAACGCCATTTGATTGTGTTTTCTCATTATATATGAATTGAAAAAATCCCTTTATGGATATCAAATGATATGATAGAGTAGTTATAAATGTTGGAAATGATGGATCAGAAAATATGAAAAGTGTTTGATGCAAAAAGGTTTGTGAATATAAATATTGTGAAAATATCTTTGTTGATGTAATGAGGTACAATCACATGATTTTCTCCCAAAAATATGAAAATTATAAATATTTGATATATAAAAGGATTAGATGTTTCATAGGTATTATGATTTATTTAACTATCATAATGAATGTATAGCGAACTTGCATAAATCTATTTCATATGTTAAATTTTCATGTAACCCTATTCATGAGTATGAAGGTGTAGAATGATAAAGAGAATATAATACCTAGTTATTAGTGTTAAAACAATGGATAAGAAAGTTATATATGAATTTATTAAATCTATAATTACTCTAAATCATTAATTACATTACATTTAGTAATAAATTTTACAAGGTTAGAATAAAAAAAATCTATAAATGCTGGTGGAGATAAAAATAAAGATTTCACTTGTTAAAAAATATAGTAATGTATGTGTGGTAAAAATTCTCTAAATCACATCAATGGAGATAATAATTTCTTTTATTTTGTAAATGATCTTACTAATTTGTATAAATTTTCCAAATTGGTATTTTGTTTTATTAGTCAAAAATGGTTTTCATATAAAAATTATTAGTAATTTTCATAAGTTGGGTGATGGAGTAAGATTCCACCAATAAAAATTGTGATAGATACACAAACTATTTTGGTAATGAAAAGTTGAGCTTCTTCCATTGAATATCCAGATAGATAAGTCTTAAGATAACATATAAAGAACATAATATTTATGGATATGTTCCTAATGGAAAAGAAAAATGAATTTGAAGATAGAATGAAGATATTTTCTATTATAGTTGAGTGCAGTAAATAAAATTAAAATGTTTTCTTTCTTTGTTAATATATTGAAGAATCTATTATTTTCAATGTTTATGAATGGTTTGATTGGGAACAATAAAGACCCCTGATGTTGAAGGAATCATCCATGGTGTTATGGATCATGGTTTTAAAAGGATTAGGATTAGAAGGAGATGGGTACTGAATTGTTATTCTAAAAAGATTAGAAATTTATATTTATGAAGAGTAGTCTTGAATCAAAGTGAGGAATGATATGGATGAAGTAATGAAGAAATTTTTAAATTACTCTTTTGGTTCAGGTATTATGAGATCTAGGTAGATGGTTTTTGGTTAATGTGTAGATGTGATTTTAAGTGTTTTATAAGGTCTGAATTTTTTTTGACAGATTCATAGATGAATGAAATTTAGAATATTGATCAAATAATTTGATTTATGGTAGATCATACAACCGTAAAATATAAAATTCATGGATTGAATATCATATGAATTTTGTTTATATAATATGGATTCAATATTATCTTATGAATTATCCATATGAATTATGTATCCTAAGACATTGAGAATATGATATTGGGGATATTGTACAACCTTGAGTGTTTATTATAAAACTTTTTGATGTAATAATTTACTAAATTATCTCCTATGAATTTGAGGGTATATGAATTTACCAGAGACCATATAACTTTACATCATAAAAAATAAATTCACCCACAAGGTTAATCATATGAATTTTTGAATTATAAATTTTTATTACTTTTTAATTAATATAAAATGGAATATCATTACACAACATATGAATTCTCCAGTTATTCCAAATTTGACTTTACAATTAGAAGTAATCTAAAGATTTAGGATATAATATTGGAAGAAGAAAATTTAACTAACTGATTCATGAACTGATATTTTTGAAACAAAAAAACAAAAAATGTATGTGATAGAAGAACTAAAATATAATGATTTATATATTTATGTATTGTTGAATAATATCAAATAAAGTGGTAGTTTTATGAGAAATTTTATTTCTAAATACCCTAATTTTCAATATTTGGTAAATTCTAATGAATGTAAATGTTCAGTTATAGGATTTAGGCGTTAATATTCTAAATATTACAATATATTTTATTCCAAATGGTATTTAATGAAATATAATATCATTATAGGATTCATTTTTGAGAAATAAATTAATCTTGAGGAAGGGAGCTTCCAGATTATCAAATCTGGTAATTGATATATATATATATTGCTTCTCATGGTGAATTCATATATTTTAAACTTCCCATATAATTATTTTCTATTCTAAATAAAACTTTTGATGATTACTTTATAGTTTTCACAAAATTTCAATCAAGAATATGATAATTGAATTATTAGTTGATTGATTATCACACATCATAAAATGAATATATGTCACAAGAAAAAATGGGGTATGATAAAAATAAAGCCATGATAAAATTTTTATGAGATAAATTTTTATTTATCAGCATTTTTAGTACAATATGAGTAAGTCTTGACCCTAGTATAAGATCTTATAATATCTTTTTAGTTAAAACAAATAAGATAGGAAATAATAAATAGCGTACCGTTAACATTTTAAAATAGATTCTTATTATGGTAAAAAATATAAATGAGATCACGAGATTACTCCCATGTACAAAAAATGTAATGAAAAAGTAATGATAATCATGGAAGTTTATTATTATAATTATATAATATATTTTAAATATTGAAAATAACATTTTTTTAGTGGCTTATATAAAAACTGAATAATTAAGTGTGGAAAGATCTATGTGAAAAAGTAGAATCTATGTGCTATAAACCAAAGAAATATTGAGGAAGAATAATAGAACCCGATAATACAAATTCAATAGAAGATCATTTGTGTATTTATTTTTATGAAATATATTATTATATTTTCCATAATTTTAACATCATATCAGTAAGCTGTTGTGGTAATAATTATAAGTAGAATGACTGAGGAATTGTTGTCCAACAGTGCAGGATTGTTTTATTAGTGTTTATCCTTTTAAAGTAAAATAGCTTGTGGATTTGGGAGCATCATAAGATTTTATTTTTCATAGATAATTTTACATGATCGGTTCTTAGGAATATATATAATACAATCCTATAAAAAGTCACATGTTTTTATCATAATTGTTTAATATTTTTTGTCTTTTTAAGACCATGTATATTGGTCGAATTATGAAATATAATCCCATACATACCTTGTGATGTAATTATAATAAGGGGATGAAAGTATCACATTAATATATATTTTATAAATCAATATATCCTATGATTTACTAGGTATATAAAGAGATTATAGTGTGAATTTATAACTACGGTGCAGATATTTTTGAGGAAGTCTAGTCTGAGGCTGGAAAGTGATGTCTTATGAGAATAAGACAAGTGTATGGATATGGAGATGTTTTGTAGGTGAAATAATCACCAAAAATTGTTGAAAATGGTTTATTATAGTTTATAAACCCTTATTGGGGAATATAACCAATCAAAAAGGATGCAAGACTTTATGGTAAAATGTTGTAAATAGTTTCAGTTTTGTGAAAATATTTATTGCATTATATAGGTGAGGAAGAGGGGAAAATTTTTATGGGATTAATAATGGGATAATTCTGTAAAGATGGATTTAAAATAAAATAATTCTTAACAATACCACCAATTGCCCAAACATAACCATTTGTATATTGAACCCTATGCCATTCAACTTGTATTAGAGTGAATACATTTTACCTATCAAAAGATCTTAGCCACCTCAAAAATATTAGTCTAAATGGTGAATTGAATATTTAATATGTTTAAATAAGGTCCCCAAATAAAAATAAAATTATTTATTCCCATTAACTAGATGTATAAGTTCCATACAATATTTTTGAGGAATATTTAGAAGAAATTTAAAAATATAGAAAGAACAAATGATAAGATGGAAAAGGATAAAATACTTCTTGAATTCAAAAAATGTGGTAGGTTTAATTCATTAAAATATATTTATAGAGATCCTTTCAAATATTAAGGTACATTATATATAGTGTATGTTGAGTACAAATTATTTTAATATTTTTACTCCCTTGTTGAATATTATTTGATGAAGGTAAATTTTTATATAATAGCATATATAGTTGGGTATATCAAGGAAAAATACAATAAAAAATAATAACTAGAGGAATAGTGTGGTTCCATGTATGATATATTAGAAAATAATGTAAGATATTATTACACACAAATAAAACTGGTGATAGAAAATGATGAAACTATATCACTTTTAAATAAATTAGTTTTCCATGTCAATGAATACTTGAAAAAAAAAGTTTATGAGAGGGTAATTTTCAAAAAAATCATCACTAATGTAGTACATGAATTATGAAAGTTATATAATATCATAATTAATTTCAACAATTTACAGCAAGATGTGAAATCAAAGAGAGTAAAAGGGATTGAAAATTCACTATAAGAGATTTATATAACTCGTGATGAAAAAAATCTTAAGTAAAATAGAATTTTGGATGAGATATGAAAATTAGTGGTGGTAAAAAAATACTCCATCAACATGAAATGTTTGAAGATATAATTTGATTTTAAAAATTCCAAATCAACTAAAATCATATCTTTCTAAACAACTGAGAAGAGTACTACTAACACTCACAAATTTGATAAATTTTTTCACTCAAATTAGATTCATACAAGTTGTGAGTATATCTTTAAAACATGTGTTATAGTATCCACCTCATTCTCAAAGATAAAGATATCTCACCACCCAAATAAATTTGTTGGTGATAAATCTATTTTATCAAAACATTCAATAAAAATTACTAATTTTGTTAATATGCAGATGAGAAAAATAACAGTAAACCCACCAATGTATATGTGATAAATGACAATAAGAGAAGCACTCCAAATTTAGTCTAAAAGTGTTTGTAAATTGTTGGTTTTGTAAAAAAATTAGGCTTATGGGAATATATTGATAGTAAAATATTTCATATTACATACATCATGGATACCCTAAAATTAGATAGATAGTGATGAAGACAGAGGAATTCATTTTTATCTAATGTATTCTTAAAAGATAAAATTAAATCAATCATATACAAAAACATTTGATTATTTTGAATATTTAGGTGATTATTATTATAATATTGGACACACGTATAAATATTACTTATATTTACCATCAATACAAAACCCTTATACTAATTTGAAGAAAATGAAACAGTAGATGTTTTAAATGAAAAACCCAGAAAAGTATTCTTTGGGAAATAATATTCTGATGAAAGTAGTTAATAAAGACACTACCAAGTGTTCATTGAAGAGATTTTATGTATAGGGTGTCTTAACTGGGATTAAATGGTTCTTTAGGGGTGTAAAATGTCACATCATAGAATTTTTTTACATGAAAATATACACAAAATAGATCATGATGTGTATCCATTTATGATAGATATGATAGAATTGTTTTATTATTTGATACACCTAAATATGTCGAGTGGTTTCCCAAAATGGGACAATACAAAGAAGACAAAAAAGTGCATTGAAGATGAAAAAATTCTGATCATAGAGATGTCTGATGCATAACAAAACTTCATGGTCAAATGAAAATATTCACTAATATAGGGAACCCACCACTATTTCCACGTGTAGAATGTGATGTTTCAAAAAAGATGCAAACAATGAAATAAAAATAAAATCATATTGAAAAAGTGTCTTTGACTATATTACCTTAAAAACTACCAAACATATATAAAAAGATAACCAATGTTAAGAAACATTAATTTCTCATGTTTTGAATCATGTCTTAGTTAAGATGATTGTTGAGAAAAAACGCAACCCACACTGTGTAGGATTAATATATCTGGGATGTTAATAAATAATACTAGAACGAAGAGCTCCATATATTTTGGATCTCTATAGAATATGTTTTTTGGGATGAGAAAAAAGTATCAATGACAATATTATTATTAAGAATATGTTGATGAACCACCTTATTACTACCATTTTTTATATGAATCACGATGAAGGGAACCAAAATTCGATGGGTGTGGAGAGAATCCCTTGAGAATGATCTACCAAAAGAGATAAATCTTCTAAATTTTTTATTGGTAAATGAACAGTCTTGATATACATTAAACAATAATGCTTTTAAGGTATGATATATAATCTAATATCTTTGTTATGTGTTTTTCTTTTTCTAATAACAAATGGGACTAACTATCAAACTGATTGGGGAGTTGTGTATCATTCATATGATCCTTTTTGATATTTTTATTAAGATGTGTGTATGTTAAACCTCATATTGGAAATATTTTTTAAAGCTTAAAAGTAGAAAATTCTATGTTGGTACACCCATAATAAGTATAATGGAAAAAATTGATTCATTGGTATACTAATTATTATTTTTTATTTTGGGTTAGCTCATATAGATTTGGAGATGAATAAATTAAGGATCCTAACAAAGACATTTATGGGGAATTCATTGTCAAAATAAAATGTATGATCATTTGTAAAATATAATCATTAAGAAATGGTGGAAATTAATAAGTTTCCTTTAATGTTCACATAAATTAAGGGGAAGATATGTTTTTGTGAAAAATTTATTTACAACCAATAAGGGGAGAAATTATTTAAACTTCAATTTACATGAATTTAGATTGAAGTGGTATAATGGTATGGAAAAAATGACAATGTTAGAGATTTATGTCTCCAAATCTGTGTTTACATTAATTTGTTTTAGATGTTTATTAATGATATTTTTAAGAGGAATGTAAACTAGTTCCTAGATTATGTAATATTTCTGCCAAAATAGAGAGGGGTAATCCATGAATTCTTACAACTTCATTAATATACAGTCTTGATAAACATTCATGTGGTAAATCTTCTCTTATAGAAAGGAAATGTGCTGACTTGGAAAGACGATCTAGAATGACCCATATTGCATCATTCCTTCTAGGAGACTATTGTAGTCCCATTAAAAAGACCATCATAATATTATACCATTTCATCTCAGGTATGGGAAGAGGTTTCATGACTCCTCTAGGCTATTTCCTTCCAACTTTCACTTGTTGAAAAACCATACATCTTGACACAAAATCTGCAATCTCTCTCTTTATGTTGTCCCACCAAAAATGTTCGTTCAAATCTCTATACATTTTGGTGCTCCGAGAGTGTATAGAGAAATTGGAGCTATGATAATCATCCAACAACTCTCTTTTTAGATCAGTTATATCGGGAACATAAAGTCTCTTCCCAAATTTCAAAATTCTATCTTCATCTACGAAGTCACTCAGTCTCCCGTTGTTCACAACTTTCATCTTCTTTTGAAACTCCTCATCATCATCTTAAGAACTCTTTATCCTTTCTAGTAAAGATGGTTTGTAAACCATTTGAAAAATCATTGATGTTTCACCTTCCATGGTTATTCCCATATCCATATTTCCTAGATCCATGTATATAGGATCCTTTTAAACTCTCATCTTGTTCAAAACTCCATGATCTTTTCTACTCAAAGCATTTGTAACCTTATATGCCTTCCCTGTGTGGTAGTGTATAGTGAAGTAATTATCCATGAGTAGTTTAATCCGTCACTTTTTCCTCATGTTGAGTTCTTTCTATGAAAAAATATACTTCAAACTCTTGAGATCAGTATATATTTCACATTTTTTACTGTAGATATAATATCTCCATATCTTAAGAGCAAATATTATAGCTGCTAACTAAAGATCATGAGTTGGATAGTTTTCCTCATGAATTTTTAGTTGTTATTATGCATATTCAATAACTCTATCAATCTGTATAAAGAAACAACCATGTCCTTTCTTGGAGGCATCACTATAAATAAAAATCCCAGCATTTCTTGATGGTAGGGTCCTGATAGGATAATTTACTAATCTTCTCTTTAGTTATTCAAAACATTCTTCACACTCTTTTGTCCAGAAAAATTTAACCCCATTATTTGTGAGCTTTGTTAATAGGTTAGCCAATCATGAAAAATTCGGGGCCAAACATCGATGATAACCTACTAAACCAATAAAATTGTGTACCTCAGTTATACTCATCGGTGATGGCCATTCTTGGATTGCCTTGGTCATTGAAGGATAAATAGATATTCTATCATTACAGACAATATAGCCAAGAAGAGAAAGCTCTTGAAGCCAAAATTGACTCTTGCTAAACATCCCATATAATTCATTTATTCTTAGGGTTTTTAGAATGGTGTGTAAGTGATTTTCATGATCTTCATAGCTTTTGGAGTTTACCAGGATATCGTCAATAAATACTACTAGAAAATCATCAAGATATTCCTTGAAAACTCTGTTCATGAGATCCATGAAAACAGAGGGTGCATTAGTCAATCTAAAAGGCATTATTGTAAAATTTTAATCCTTGTACCTGGTTCGAAATACTATCTTCATAATGTATTCCTTCCTCACACACATCTGATGGTATCCATATCTATGTTTAATCTTTGAAAAATATTTAGCTGCATGAAGTTGGTCAAATAAATCATCAATGCGAGTTAGGGGATACTTGTTCTTTATTGTTATAACATTGATCAACCTATAGTCAATGCACTACCTCATAGATCCATCTTCCTTCTTAACAAAAATGACAGGGGCTCCCCATGGAGAAACAATTGGGAGAACAAATCCGTTATTTATAAATTCCTCTAGTTTTATATTTAGTTCCACTAATTCCATAGTGTGCATTCTATAAGGGGTATTAGATATGGGCCTTGAACATAGAATTAAATCAATGGAAAACTCAATTTATCATTCTGATGGATGTCCAGGTGAATCTTCTAAAAACACATCAACATATTCTTTCACAATAGTTACATATTCTATATGAAAATTTTATTCCTCAGCCACAATTATTTCATTTAATTCCTCCCCAATTAATGAATTTAGTTGAGCTACTAGGGGTGGATCTAGAAAAGAATTAGGTGGTGACGATTCTGCTCTAAAGATAAGGTGTTCCTTATCATCATCATCAAAAATAGTAACCTCATTCTTCTTAGAATAAATTTTTGCATCATGGTCGGAAATCCAATCCATTTAAAAGATTATATAAAATTAAATCATGATTCTTACAATGAGATCAGTAGATAAAGAACAATTATGTGACCTAATGGGGACTGATTCACAAAACATTGTTGCATGGAGACTTCCCTTATGAGTTTTTACTAAAAACTCCCTTGTTAAATCAAATTAGAAATATCTAATTTTCTTAGCAAACTAGGAAGATATGAAACAATGAGATGATCCAAAATGAAATAAAGCATTCACTAAACTTGAGGAAACCATTAAATTACCTGCCACCACGTCTTTCAGAGCTTCAAACTCAGTGGTAGTGATCGTATAATCTTGTCCTTCATCCATTGGGCTTTTCTGAGGTAATTTTTCTTAGCACATAGTACATTCATTTTCATAATTCCCATATTCTATACAATTGTATCATTCAACATTGACAACCTCTTTCTTTCCCTTGCAATCACGAGCTTGGTGGGTTTTTTCACCACACTTGTAACAGAATCCCATTCCATTCAAGTTAGTATGAGGGTGTTTCTTCCCACATTTACTATAGGATGGATATTCAACTTTTCTCCTTGTTTACCTTATTTCCATTTCCAGAGTGTTCAGCAGATCTCTTCTTCTCTAACTTTTCTTTAAAGTCACAAGACATAGAGAATTACTTTTCTGTCTTGATAGCACATGAGACCATATCTTCGTATGATGAGAAGGATTTTGAGACTAATGTTCTATCGAGAAATGATTATAACCCATAAAAGAAATGGTCAATCTTACTTCTTGAGTTATGCATATAATATGCTGCATTCCTTGATTACCTTGTAAATTTTGCTTCATACATTGTGACATTATCATCCCCTTTTTTCCTCAGACATGGAAATTGCCTTTCTATATCTTCTTGATGGTCACATAGAAAGTATTTTTCTAACAAAAGATCTTTAAACTCCCTCCATTCCATATTTGATACTTCATCATCTTCTTTTGTGTTTTTAATCAATGACCACCACTGATCAGCATCTCCAGTGAGGTGGTAAACTGTCATGACAACTTTTTCCCTTTCACTACTCCCCAAGGCATGGAATATTTTATCAAAGGAATTTATCAATTTCTCAACTACTAATGGATTTTTACTCCCATTGAATTTTGGTGGTTGTTTTCTCATGAAGCGATCTAACATTGATCCTCCACACTATGGATCATGGTGCTCTATACGGGTAAGGTTATTATTCCTAACCTGAGTGACTTGTCCGAGTATGGTGATTAGCAGATCAGTACTAGTTGCTTCCCCAAATCCACTATAATTATCTTGAGTTGGAGGGGAATCCCTACATGGATTATGTGAGCTAATATTGTTTCAATTCCATCCACTAGGAACCATTTCTAAATAATGGAATAAAATAGATTAGTTTATGAATCTAAATATATAATTCCAAACATGTAAAAGACTTAACATAAATAGAATAGTTTATGTATATAATCCATATCATAAACATGTTTTCTATGAGGAAGTATATAAACCATTAATAATTATTTGTAATGAAAATTATAATTTTACTAACCATATCCCCTGGGTGTGTCATAACCAAGAGTTCAGTAAGATCCGTTGTCATGCACCAGTTCTCGTTCGAGTCTAGATCAAAGCGGTGTTTTCGGGTTTTACCCCTAGGTACATCTGTTCCAGAGCCACCTCTACCTGCTCGTTTCCAAATAGGGATGTGTTTCATGGAATGCTCACAAAATCTCTACGATACCAAAATTCTAGGAAGTTATTATATACTAATCCTCAAAGTCTATCTCAGGGTAATGTTTTCTAATTTGAGTTTATCAAAATCTAGATTCCGAGGTTTGTACTAAACATACCTTGAAACCAACTATAACACCTCATCCCTATTTATCTAGAGTCGGTGCATTATTACGTATCATTGGCATGATCACAAAAGATCAAGTCTCGAAAGACCGATTATTTTAGTAGCCTTAGAAGTACTAGATACATTAATAACATTTATATTACATTATAAAATGGAAAACAACAACAAAATTGTTTCCATAGACAACACTAAGATCCTATAGACTATCCCTATAGGTCCGTCATAATATACTTATTCTTATCCTGGTAAAAGTAAAACATAGAAATCGATGAGATTAGATGCTCAGTAAGGATAACAATATAGTAGAAACTTTCATAAATAAGCATAAACATTTAAGGAAATGTATAGGACTAAAAAAATCCTTATAAACTTGAATATCAGCATAATATGTAAAATATAAAATCAAATAATCCCATTAAGTAATTCACATCGATATTCTACCAATCGAATAATCAAATGCAATATCAATATCCACTTTCATAATGATGGAATGCATAATGCCAGACATTCATAACCACATAGTAAAGGCCTTCTGCCAAAACTACAAATAATATTTTGTCAAGGACATGTGCCAAGACACTACTTTGTCTCATGAGACCTACCGATGCATTGAGGAGCTATACCGGGCTCCACCCATCACTTACTAAGTCCAATTCATTCCTCATATGAAAAGGATTAAACATAACATAAACATTCATATTAAAACTAGAATACGAAATGTCAATAATCTATCCATAAACTATAAATGGTATAAAAATAACTCATCCACAGTCAAATATATCACAAAACCTTCAATTCAATATTGATATTTGGTATCATAATAAATCAACTTCAAATACGCTTAAAATCCATCAAAGGATGTTGACATAGATGAGATAAAAAACATTTTTAGAGAAATATCTCTTCTATTTTGAAATAATTAAGGAATTGTTTTTTAAAATATTCATATAACCATGTAATGTAAGCTTAGATGATGTTATAATGGCAGAAAATTTCCGCACCCACTGTATATTTTTTTAAAAAATTCTTATCTTAAAATTGTCGAAAAGGTTAAAAAGTACCTTGTTTGGAAAAAGACAGAAAGATTCCATTCAAAAACATATAAGGTCAAATAAGGGTATAAATTAATTTAACCCATTTTTTATTAAATAGTAAAAAAATTTTGAAATACATTTTTGAGAAGGATGGATGGGGATGATAAAGAGGCCCTAGTAGATAATTAAGTATAAACAACCTCAGATAATAAAGAGATTGTGATATTAACCCTTACCTTATTCATTTAATTGGATGAGGGTAGGTTAAACTCTTGTATATTAGTGATATCTTTGTTATTAAATTATAAAAGAACCATATACCTTAATATGATATCATATATGATATTTTAATATTTCTTTTTTAATGATATTTCAGTAGTATCATCGTTTCAGGTGTTAATTGATTCATATTCCTTTATATGATTTGTTACTTAAGTAATTTTTTTTGTTGATATAATGTATATTATTAATATTCATAATGATATTAAGTCTTTAAACATTATCTTTAATCATGAAATAAAAATTAATTTTGAATGGATACGATGGGGAATGAATCTCATCGCGTTCGTGGAGACGGTCATCTGTACGTTCGCACGAGAAAAAATATCATTCTTTTGATATTAAAATAATATATAATTGGATGTTAAATCATATATAGAGAATCATTATCATGTTATATTTATTATTTAAATCAATTATACATCATTATTATATCCATCCAAATAATAATGTATTGAATAACTACTAAACCATGACGTGGAGACGGTAAGTCGTACGTACGCACGTATGGTGTCATGTCATTAATTGGATTGATAAAATGATAAATATGGTTGTAACATTTTTAAAATAACATCACAGTATACAGAACATATATTTGAGTTATTATTTTAGAATGGAAGCCACAACGAAAGAGGAAGTGGAAGAAAATGGAACTTGAAGGAGGTGATGAAATATTTACCTCTTCTTCCGGTTCTTCCTTTTGATTTGATCAATAGGGCTCCTTAGATTGGCTTTCTGACTAAATAAAGGCCTCTAAGATTAAGGTAGGGTAGTTTAGAGGATATTTGGGCAGGGTTTGGCTGAGCCAAATGGCTTTGAACGTGTTAATTTGAGGGAAGGGGAAGTTCCCTTTTATAAGAGGGGTGAGGGGCACCTTAAGAAAATATTGAAATATTATTTTATAATAAAATCATTTTCGGTATTAATAGATAAAAAATTATTTATTTAGAGTATAAGGTTGGTATGGGTCTAAACCACTCACCCAGCAGGTATTATATAGGTTTTGGTCACTATATTAACCTTATCTTATAGATTTAACTCTTAGTTAATTAGTTTGGCATTTACCATGTCTCTTTGTATTTTAATATTATTTGGTTAATAAACTTACTATTAATTTTCAAGAGAACCTCAAGTGGTTAATTAATGATATGTATAATATTATTTAATACATTTGGCCGGACCTCATATTTTTAGGAATATAATATCAATTAATAATATAATATTTGTTTTAAAAACTCTTTTATGTCAATTTTGGCACTTTTTTCTATTTTGTTTTTTTTATTTCTAAAATCATTATTACATCGAAAAAAATCATTTAATCAATCCTATCATGTCACATTGACCTAGAAAATTCATGGATGGCATCAAAATGTTTCAAATTATATTTATTTTAACATCTATAATTCAATTAATTTGATTCTTTCATTAATAAGGAAAATACTGCATCATCATTATGTCGTAAATAAATTTAATTATTCAATTTATAAAAATTATAAATAAAATATCATTATGTAGGAAATTTTTTTAGATTTATAATGAATATTTATAGTCAAAGAGATAACATATATAATCTTATGTGAAAATAGTTTTACTAAAAGATATATGCATATGTTATTTTTATATTTACATTAACTTAATTAATATAAAGTGTCATTATCACTTACAAGTGGCTCCATGGGTTCCTCAAACAGACCCAAGGATGCCCATGGTTGGAAATGTGTTAGGAAATATGATTAGGACATGTCTTAGGGTAATTTAATATTATTATAATATTATTTGTTTACCCTTATTTACCGGATTTACCCTTTAACCATGGTATGTAAAATATTTACCGAAGTAATTATTCAGAATGTCTAAATATAACAGTTACCTATTTACACAATTTGAACCTCATAATTCTAAATATGGAATACACTTTTCTAAATTCAAAACACAGAAGTGGTCGAAATTAATTTAAAATTAATTCCTGTTGTCAAAACAAAAAGTGTGTTTCTAATAAATAATAACTATCAAAAGATTGACACTTGCGTATATCCATTTTTAATGTCAAATTACAACCAATGACCAACATTGGATTAAATAGTAAAAATACAATCTAATTATTCTTAAAAACTACTCAATATTCTAAATTAGCACTATAAATTATTTTCTTGAAAAAAAAATTATTTATAATTTAGTATTTTTCACTATTCATCAAAAACTGCATGTTTTCAGAAAAATACCAAAAATTTACCCTAAGATATTTTTGATAGTCCTGATCCAATAATGAAGACAATTTTGAAAGATAAAATTGATAAAATTTTAAAAAATGGGTATTACTATTCATAATGGCTAGTTTGATTGGTTGTGGTGTGTTAGAACTCAATGTTGCATACAACACATGCTATGATATTATTCAAAGAGAAGCATACCATGGAAGCTTGGGGTGTTACATTCTCCCCTAGTTCAAATAATTTCACCCACAAAATTTGTAAAATATTACTGCATAAATGGACTCGTTTGGTTCTTCATCATAAGTTCCTCAGGTTCCCACGTTGCCTCTTCCATCTTATGGTTTCTCCATAGAACTTTTACCAGACGAGTCGTCCAGTTTCTCAAAACTTGTTATCTTGTATCAAGAACATTGAAAATCTCTTCATAATAAGAAATATCGGGTTCCAGTTCTGAATCATCATAGGTAAGTACATGCGTTAGGTTAGGCATGTATTTTATCAATAGTGATACGTGGAATACATCGTGAACTTTAGAGAGACGTAGCGGCATTGCCAAATGGTAATCTAAAACCCCAATTCGTTCTAGAATTTCAAAAGTTATGATTTACATGGGACTCAATTACCCTTCTTACCGAATCATATAATTCCTTTCTATGGAGATACCATCAAAAAAACATGATCACCTACCTGAAATTACAAATCCTTCCTTCGGTTATCAAAATAGCTCTTATGCCTACATTGAGCTGCTTTGATGTGGGTTTGGATTACCTTCACATTTTCAATCATTTCCTCAACATTTTCTAGGCCTACAAGTTTTCTTTCACCAATATCATCCCAAAAATTTGGTGTACAACATCTCTTTTCGTATAATGCTTCCTGTAGATCCATCTGAAAACTTTAATGGAAGCTATTGTTATAAGAAAATTATACTAGAGGTAAATATTGATCATATATACTTTGAAAATCATGTGAGAAAGATCTCAATATGTATTCTATGGTTTGAAGAGTCCATTCTGATTGTCCATCAGTTTGAGGGTGGTAGTCAGTGCTCAAACAAAATTTAGTATCCAGGGCCTTCTGAAGGCTTTTCCAAAATCTTGATGTAAAAGAGAGATCATGATTAGAAACAATCAATTGGGGTACTCCACGAAGTCTTACAACTACATTAATATACAGTCTTGCTAAACATTCAAGTGGTAAATCGTTTCCTAAAGAAAGGAAATGTGGTGACTTGGTAAGACAATCAAAAATGAAACATATTGCATCATTCCTTCTAGGAGTCTTTGGTAGTCCCATGACAAATTCCATCATAATATTATCCCATTTCCACTCTTTTATGGGAATAGGTTGCATGACTCCTCTATGTTGTTGACTTCTAGCTTTCGCTTGTTAAAAAACCATACATCTTGACACAAAATTAGCAATCTCCCTCTTCATGTTGTCCCACCAAAAAAGTTCCTTCAAATCTCTATACATTTTGGTGCTCCCAGGGTGTATCCAGAAATTCGAGATATGAGCATCATCCAACAACTCTCTTTTTAGATCAGGTATATCAAGAACACAAAATCTCGTGCCAAATTTCAAAATTCTATTTTAATATACAAAGTCACTCGGTATCCTATTGTTCACAGCTTTAATCATCATTTGAGACTTCTCATCATTATCCTAAGAACATTTTATCCTTTCTAGTAAAGATGGATTGGAAACCATTTAAAAAGCATTGATGTTTCACCTTCCATGGTTATTCCCATATCCATCTTTACAAGATCCATGTATATAGGATCCTTTTCAACTCTCATATTGTTAAAAACTCCATGATCTTTTCTACTAAAATAATCTTCCACCTTATTTTATATCCCTGAGTGATAGTGTATACTACAATAATACTCCTTGAGTAGTTCAAGCCTCTCTTTTTCCTCATGATGAGTTCTTTCTTTGAGAAAATGTACGTAATACTCTTGTGATCAGTATATATCTCACATTTTTTCACCGTAGAGATAATGTCTCCATATCTTAAGAGAAAACATTATAGCTGGTAACTCAAGATCATGAGTAGGATAGTTTTGCTCTTGAATTTTTAGATGTCGTAATGGATAGGCAATTACTCTATCATTCTACATAAGGACACAACCACGTCCTTTCTTTGAGCCATCACCATATATAATAAACCCATCATTTCCCAATGGTAGAGTCGAGATAGGATCATTGAATAATCTTCTATTCAGTTATTCGAAACATTATTCACACTCTTTTGTCCAGACAAATTCAACCCCTTTAGGTGTGAGCTTTGTTAATGGGTTAGCCAATCAGGAAAAATTCTGGACGAAACGTCGATAATAACCTGCTAAACCAATAAAACTATGGAAATCAGTTATACTCATCGGTGTTGGACATTCTTGGATTGCCTTGGTATTTGAAGGATAAACAGAGATTCCATCCATAGAGAAAATATGGTCATGAAAAGAAATCTCCTGAAGCCAAAATTCACACTTGCTAAACATCCCATATAATTCATATCATCTTAGGGTTTTCAGAATGGTGCTAAGTGATTTCCATGATCATCATAGCTTTTTGATTATACCCGGATATCATCAATAAACACCACTACAAAATCATCAATATATTCCTTGAAAACTCTGTTCATTAGATCCATGAAAATAGAGGGTGCATTAGTCAATCCAAAAGGCATTACTGTAAACTCGTAATGCCCATACCTGGTTCGAAATGATTTCTTTGTAATATCTTCCTTCTTCATGCACAACTGATGGTATCCAGATCGAAGGTTAATCATTGAAAAATATTGATCTCCATGAATTTGGTCAAATAAATAATCATTACATGGTAGGGGATACTTGTTATTTATTTTTATAGCATTGATCTCCCTATAGTCAATGAACAACCTCATATCTCCATCTTTCTTCTTAACAAAAAGGACATGGGATCCTTATGGAGAAACACAA
Source organism: Viscum album (assembly GCA_963277665.1). Classification (NCBI taxonomy): domain Eukaryota; kingdom Viridiplantae; phylum Streptophyta; class Magnoliopsida; order Santalales; family Viscaceae; genus Viscum; species Viscum album. Next base: position 1,858,850,469 of record OY728133.1, on the reverse strand, counting down.
GGGAAAATAAAACCCTTATTACTCAATTCCTCTAGTTACTTCTTTAGTTCCACTAATTCAATAGTGGTCATTCTATAAGGGGTCTACGATATGGGCCTTGAACTGAGAATTAAATCAACAGAATACTCAATTTCTCATTCTGGAGGATGTCCATGTAAATCTTCTAGAAACATATCAACATATTATTTCATAATAGGTACATATTCTATTTGAACATTATTTTCCTCACCCATAGTTATTTCATTCACTTCCTCCCTAATAATTGAATTTATTTGAGCTATTGGGGGTTGATCTGGATAAGAATCAGGTGGTGATGATTTTGCTCTAAAGATAAGGTGTTCCTTATCATCATCATCAAAAATAGTAACATAGTTCTTCTTACAATAAATTTTTGCACCATGGTCCAAATTCCAATCCATACCATGAATTATATCAAATTCAATCATGGGTTTGAAGATGAGATTAGCTGATAAAGAACAATTATATGCCCTATTGGGGACTGATTCACAAAAAGTTATTGCAATGATACTTCTCTTATGAGTTTTGACTGACAAATCCCATGTTAAATCATATTGTAAATATCTAATGATTTTAGAAAACAATGAAGATATGAAATAATTCAATGATCTAGAATCAAATAAATAATTTTCTAAACTTGAAGAAACCATTAAATTACCTGCCACCATGTCTTTCAGAGCTTCCACCTCAACAACAGTGATCACATTAGCTTGGACTTGATACCTTGGCCTTTTCTGAGGTAATATTCCTTGGTTCTTAGGACATTCATTTTCATAATTCCCCTTTACTCTACAACTATAACATTCAACATTTACATCCTCTTTATTCCCCTTGCAATCACGAGCATGGTGGCCTTTTTCACCACCCTTTGAAGAGACCCCAATTCCCTTTAAGCATGTACCTGGGTGCTTCCTCCCACATTTACTATAGGATTGGTATTCAACTTTTCCTTTTACCCCTTATTTCCATTTCCAGAGTGTTCAGAATATTTCTTCTTATTTTACTTTTCTTTAAATTCATAAGACATAGAGAATTCCTTTTTTGTGATGATAGTAAATGAGACTATGTCTTCGTGTGATGATAAGGATTGTGTGACTAACACTCTATGGAGAAACAGTTTTAACCCATAAAAAACGTTCAATCTTACTTCTTGGGATACATATATAATTTGGTGCATGCCTTGCTATCCTCGTAAATTTAGCTTCATACTTTGCGACATTCTCATCATTTTTTTGACTCAGAATCAGAAATTGCCTTTCCATATCTGCTTGATGGATACAAGGAAAGTATTTTTCTAATATAATATCTTTAAACTCCCTCCATTCTATATTTGATACTTCATCATATTCCTTTTTTTTGAATCAATGACCACCATTGGTCAGTATCTCCAGCGATGTGGTAATATTCCATGACAACTTTTTCCCTTTCACTACTCCCCAAGGCTTGGAATATTTTCTCTAAAGAATTTATCCATTGATCAGCTAGTAATGGATTTGTACTCCCATTTAATGTTGGTGGTTGTTTCCTCATGAAGTGATATAACATTTATCCTCCATGCTCTGGATCAGGGTGCTCTATATGGGTAAGGTTATTATTCATAACCTGAGTGAGTTTTCCCAGTATGGTGATTAGTTGATCAACACTAACTACTTCACCGACCCCACTACAAATATCCTGATTAAGAGGGAAATCCCTACATGGATTACGTGCATTGATAAATTTTCCATTCCTACCACTAGGCTCCATTTCTAAACAATGGCATAAACTAGATTAGTTTATGAATTGAAATAAATAAATTCCAAACTTGTAAAACACTTAACATAAACTGAGCAGTTTATGGATATAATCCATAATCATAAAAATGTGTTCTTTGAGGAATTATATACTTATAAACCCTTCATAATGATTTTTAATGAAAATAATAATTTTTCTAAGAATATCCCTTGGGAGTGTCGTAACCAAGAGTGCGGTAAGGCCCGTTATCATGCACCAGTTCACGTTCGAGTATAGATCAAAGCAGTGTTTTCAGGTTTTACCCCTGGGTACTTCTATGCTAGAGCCACCTCTACCTTCTTGTATCCAAACAGGGATTTACTGTTTGAAAACTCACATAATCACTACAATACCAAAATTATAGGAAGTTCTTCAATACTAATCATCAATTCCTGTCTTAGGGTAATGTTCTCTAATCAGAGTTTATCTAAATCTAGTTTCCATGTTCTATACTAAACTTACACTGATACCAACTATAACACCTTGACCCTAGTTACCCAGAGTTGGTGTATTATTACGTATCATTAGCATGATCGCAAAAGATCAAGTCTCGAAAGACTAGTTAGTTTAGTTTCCATGGATGTACTAGATACATTCATAAGGTTTACATTACATCATAAAATGGAAAACTACAACAACATTGTTTCCATAGACATCACTACAATACCATAGACTATCCCTACAGGTCCTTCATAATATACTTATTCACATACAAGGGAAAGTAAAACATAGAATGGGGTGAGCTCAGATGCTCAGTAAGGATAACAATATTGCGGAAACATTCATAAATAAGAATAAAAATTAAGTAAATGTATAATACTAAAACAAAATCCTTTTAAACTTGAACTTCCGCATAATATAGAAAAGATAAAATCAAATAAGTCAATTTATTTATTCACATGGATATTCTACTAGTCGAATAATCACATGCAATATCAATAGCCACATTCATAATGATGGAATGCATAATGCCAGACTTTCATAACCACATTGCCAACGCCTTGTGCCAAGACTACAAAAAAGATTTTGTCAACTCCTTGTACCAAGACACTAGTTTGTCTCAGGAGACCTATCGATGCATCGAGGAGCTATAGCGATCTCCACCCATCACTTACTAAGTCTGATGAATTCATCATATAAAAAGGTTTAAACATAACATAAACATACATTTTAAAACTAGTATACGAAATGTCAATAAATTATACATAAACCATGAATGGTGTAAAAATAACACATCCATTGTAAAACATATCACAAAACCTTCAATACAATATAGAAGTTTTGTATCACAATAAATCAAATTCTAATAAGTTTAAAATACATTAAAGGATGTTGACATAGATGAAATCGAAACATTTTTTTAGAGAAATATCTCTTTCTATTTTGAAATCATTTAAGAAAAAAGTTATTTTGAAAATATTCTTATAATCTTGTAAGGTAAGGTTCTATGATGTGATAACAACAGAAAATAGCCACACCTTCCGCATAAGTTTAAAAAACATTCTTTTCTTAAATTTGTCGAAAAGGTCAAAAAGTACCTTGTTTGGAAAATTATGGAAAGATTCCTTTCAAAAACATATAAGGTCAAATAAAAGTATAAATGACTTTACCCCATTTTTTAGTTAATAGTAAAAATGTTTAGAAATACATTTTTATGAAGCATGGATGTGGATGATAAAGAGGTCCCAGTAAATAATTACATATAAACAACCTTGGAAAATAAAGAGATTGTGATATTAACCCTTACCTTTTTCTTTTCCTTGTTCGAGGGTAGGTTAACCTCTTCTATAATGGTGAGATAATTTTTGTTAAATTATACAAGAAACATATACATTAATATTATATCATATATGGTCTTCTAATATTTCTTTTTTAAGGATATTTCAGTAGTATCATCGTTTCGGGTGTTAACTGATTCGTTTTCCTTTATATGATTTATTACGTAAGTAATGTTTGTTGTGGATATGATGTATATTATTCATATTCATAATGATATTAAGTATTTAAATATTATTTTTAAACATGAAATGAATATTTGTTTTGAATGGATACGATTTGGAATGAATCTCATCGCGTTCGTCGAGACAGTAATCCGTACATACGTACGAGAGAAAATATCATTATTTTGATATTAAAATATTATATAATTGGATGTTATATCATATATAAAGATCCATTATAATGTTATATCAATTATTTACATCAATTATACATCATTATTATACCCATACAAATAATAATGTATTGAATAACAACTACACCACAACATGGAGACGATAACTCATACGTACGCACGTAAGGATGGATAAAATAATGAAGATGATTATAACATTTTTATAATTAAATCACAGTATATAGAAGATAATGAAGTTATTATTTTATAATGGAAACAAAAAATAAAGTGGAAGTGGAAGAAGAAAGGAACTTGAAAGAGGTGATGAAATATTTACCTCTTCTTCGGGTTCTTCCTTTTGATTTGATTAAAAGGGATCCATAGGTTGGATTTCTAACTAAATTAATTCCTCTAGGATAAAGTTTGGATAGTTGAGAGGGAATTTGGTTAGGGTTTGGTGGAGAAAAATGTCTTTGAAGGTGTGAATTTGAGAGAATGGGAAGTGCCCTTTTATAAGAGGGGTGAGGGGCACCAAAGGAAAATAATGAAATATTATTTTATAATTAAATAATTTTTTGTCTATAATGGCCCCAAAATGATTTATTTCGATGATAAAGTAGGGATGGGTCTAAAACCACTCAACCAATAGGTTTTATACAGGTTTGTGTCACTATATTAACCTTATCTTCTATATTTAACTCTCTGTTAGTTAGATTGACATTTACAATGACTCTTTGTATGTTTATATTATATGGTTTATAAACATACTAAAAACATTAAAAAGGACCTCAACTAGTTCATTAATGACATATATAATATTATTTAAGACCTTTGACCAAACATTAGATTTTATTTAATTGAATATCCATTAATAATATATTATTTGTTTTAAAAACTCTTTTATGTCAATTTTGACACTATTTTCATTTTGTTTTTGTTAAATTCCTAAAAGCATTAGTAATTCAAAAAAAATTATTTAAATAAATCCTAAAATGTCACATTAACATATAAAATTTGTCTATGTCATCAAAACCTATGAAATTATATTTATTTTAATATCTATAATACCATTTATTTGATTCTTTCATTTATAAGGAAAATACTACATCATCATTGTTTCATAAATAAATTAAATTATTATATGTATAAAAATTATAAATCAAATACCATAATGTAGGAAATAATTTTATCTTTCTAATGGATTTTATTTTCAATGATATAACATATATAACCCTATGTAAAAATTGTTTTACTAAAATATATATGCTTATGTGATTTTGGTATTTACTTTAACTTAATTAATATAAAGTGTTATTATCACTTACAAGTGGATCCATGGGGTCCCCAAATCGACCCAACGTTTCCCATGGACGGAAATGTATCAGCCAATATGGTTAGTACATGTTTTAGTGTAATTAAATATTATTATAATATTATTTATTTACCCTTATTTAACAGATTTACCCTTTAACCCTCGTAAATAAAATATTTACCGAAGTAATTATTCATAATGCCTAAAAATAAAAGTTACCTATTTACACAGTTTGGACCTCCTGATTCTAAATATGGAATCCATTTTTCTAATTTCAAAACACATAAATAGAATGAATTAATTTAAAATTAATTCCTGTTGTCAAAACAAAAAACGTGTTTTTAATAAATACTTACTATCAAAAGATTGACACTTGATTGTGTTCAGTTTAAATATCAAATTTTGTCCAATGACCAACATTGGATTAAATGGTAAAAATATAATCTAATTTTATATAAAACCCACTCAAAATTATAATTTATTTCTATAAATTATTTTGATTAAAAAAGTAGTTTTTAATTAAAATTTATTATTTTTCACTATTCATCAAAAATTGAATGTTTTCAGAAAAATACCAAAAATTAACTCTAAGATAATTTCGATACTCCAAATCCAAAAATTAAGATCATTTTGAAATATAAAATTTATAAAATTTCAAAAAGTGGGTATAACTATTCATAACGGCTAGTTTGATTTGTTGGGGTGTGTTAGAAATCAAAGTTGTGTACAACACACGCTATTCTATTATTCAAAGAGAATTGTACCATAAAAGCATGGGGTGTTAAATATTCTAAATTTCAAAATAAGTGAGATTAAAGTTGGGTGTTTATAAAACAATAATATCAACATAGATTGAATTTACGAAAAATAAATGAATCCTAAATATGAGGAGCTTCAAATTATAAGATCTATAAATTCGGATATATATGATATTTCATGATTTGAAATGAAATGTTCTAAATATCACAATTGAGGATATGAAATTCAAGATATATGTTTATAAGGTATCTTTATAGATTTATTTTAGGTTTACAATGGAATATGGTGATTCAACTATATGTTAAAAGACTCTCATTACATAAGAAAAAGATGTTATTCTATAATCTAGAGTGTTTTACCATTTAAATGACCCCATGATAATTGTTTAATGTGTTTTGGATTTTAGTGGTAGAACTTAGTAACATCTCAGACACATTTCACTCATTATTAACCAAATCTAGTTGCACACAAGTAATCAAGAATGCCTCCCCATACACCAGAGGTGATAGAGTATTCGTAAGAGTTAGTGATGGTATGGTGGGAAAACTATACCCTCATGATCAAAGTGTAACATAGTGGAATAATGAAAAAAATTAGAAACATAATAAATGATCACAATTATAATTGTAACATCTATATATAATAAACATGTATAATAAATAACTAGAGACATATACACAAATATGATAATGTCAATATGCTATAAAAAATAAAATTGCCTTACATGAAAAAAGGAATACAATATAGTATATGTACCATATGAGAAAAAAGAAAAAAGAAATATTATCAAGGATCAAGATCTTGATATTGGTAATGTGCTCCTAAACTCCCATGCTATGTTCAAATCTGGCATCAATGATTGAGAACTTTCAGTTATCCCTACTTGCATCCATAAAGTATATTCAGGTACCAAACATTTTCCCAAATATGGTGTGAGATATACTCAATAAGCCACCACCATTGGTGTGTGTAACCAATTCATCTTTTGTATATAATATATAACTATTTTCATGTGTAATAGATAAGATGTGAAATGAATGTCAAAAATAAATAAGTCCTTGAATGCAATTTGTTACTATGACTAGGATAATGAAACATTGGTCGTAGTATATAAGTATGAAATAACTAGTTAACCACAAGATTCATCATATGCTGCATACATATAGTGTGTTATACCTTTATGGGCTAGAAAAACGAAAAAGGTATCCTCCAATAGACCAAATAACTCTTCCCATTGGAATAATGTAGACCTACATGGGAAAGTAACCTTGGGCACCTGGTTATGGAATCATAATATCCAAATATAAAAATATATGGGTCATAGTTTCCATACCTCAATTCCCATTGTAGCTTCTATAATGGTAATCAAATTTGGTTCCATGATGGTAATAAAAGTAGATACCATACTAAATTACCCAATTTTGAGGATATTCTGGGATGTCCAATGCTAGAAAAGTAATGTAAACTGTCATGAGTCAATTTTTGTGTCCATGATCACGTCTAACAATCCATAAAAAATCGTACAACCCTGAATATCATTAATATCTTTAAACATTCATCATTTACAAAATTCATTTATCCATATTCTTCACATTTTCTGTTATGAAAAAGTTTTAATCATCCTTTAATATCACATTTAATTTAATAAATTATTCAACTAAAGGTTGAGATCACACACACCCTGAGGATTTGTTTTAATTCAGGGGTAGATAAAATAACCCACTACACAGATGGTTTAGGTTTATTTTAATAACCTCTATCCAATGTGAGGTACCATAAGAGCATAAAATCTATTTTTATAATTAATTTAAGACATTAAACAATTTAAATGCAACATCTGGAAGGTCCAGTGTATGGAACATTAACTAATAATTATTAAACAACATTAATTTTATAGAAATGATATATACTACCTATATTATAACTTTAGCCTATCCCTCATCAAGTATCATATTCTGATTAGATCTATAAGGTATGAGATTGAAAAAATAGATGAATACCCTTGAGACAGGGAATGTTAGCTTACATGAATATAGCACTAAATATTTTAAGATAAAACTAGAATGTAATGAACTATATTGAATCACAAACTGATATTCTTCCATTGTGATAAATGGTGATCCAATCAGAGTCCAAATTAGGGAGATACATTAATAACTAAGAAGAATCTAGCAGATATATGTCATGGCAGGTGGTGGTATTTTTCATTGAGAGGAGAGAAAATGAGGTTGGGAGTTAATATGAAAGGAATGTAAAATGGAATTCTACTCAACAATAATGAGGCGTGTGTTATGGACACACGGTTGAAAAAACCAATCACCAACCATGCCCCAACACTATCCAAGGGTACCACCCCTATCATAGTTAGGTGCATGGTTATGAAAACTAAGAGATGCCCATGGAATACCAAACATCAAGAAGTCTTAGATTTATTTCATGTTTGTGTTTCCTGAGATGCATGGTTATAAAACACATTAAAAACACTTGAGGATCTTCAACGGTTCTGATGCACTCTTAGAATTGATTGATTTCTCACCGTGTTCCCCGACTATTTTTCCAACATCAAGGGCATTATTTCTGAACAAACATCAGGAACACCGAAACCCTTGATCAATCCATTTGAAATTCCCATTAGGATTAATGTATATATTAAAACTATAATGTAAATGTTCCATTGTGTGAAAAAACGAGGTTATTATATCCTACTCCACTAAGGAAAATTCATCCCTGAGGTTCACTTCTGATGGTGGTAAAGCCTCCTCTACGACTAAATCTAGCCACTGGTCATGTACATTGGCCTCTCACTCCCAGGTCCCGTCTAGTACGTGGTCATGCTTCTATACCACCCATACTTAATGAACTGACATACTAAAAAGATCCTCTTTGCTCCAATCAATGATACATAGAGGATTCTCCTCAACGGATGTATCTACATTTAACCCAACCACATTTGGTTGAATGATGTGGGAAGAGTCTGAATAGTAATGACATATATGAGAAACATGGAACAATGCATGCATATCCCTATATCTCCGTGGGATATTATCTAATATTCCACTAATCCAACACTCTATAAAACCTCAAAAGTTCTAAAAAATGACCTTACAGTGTACCTTTAAAAGAAAACCATCAATTCCCTAGTCTAGTCGAAATATGAAACACCACTCTATCTATGACTTTAAATTCAAGAGTTTGTCAGTTCTGGTTAGAATATAATTCTTTCCTAGAGTAAGATGTATCTAATCACATCTCGATTACTTTAACCATCTTTGATGTTTCCTGGATGAATTGAGTTTTAAGCAGTACTGCCTACCCTACCTATAATATCAACAATGGTGATTAGTATAGCCTACAATTTAAGGAATCATAAGTTTGCATCTATAAAATTTCATGAAAACTATATTTTTAATTAAATTCAGTATGAGGTATATATTTCTTGCATTCACCCCCAAATTCAAGGATGCATATTTGAAGAATGTCCTCTAACACCTATGTCATTTAACTTAACTGACCATTAGTCTATGGATGATAGGTTATACTCAATAGTACATGTGAACCTAGTGCTCTTTACAACCCTTTCCAAATCTGAGAAGAAAAATGAATGTATCTATATAGCAAAACCATCCATGGGACTCTATAATTTTTTATAATCTCCCAAACATATATCTTTCCAACCTCATCGCCTGAAAAGTTCTCCTTGAAATGAAATAATTTAGAAACATTCATTATCCAATAATTGATCACACATACCGAATCATTTCCTTGAGGGGATCAAAGAAATCCAGTCATAAAATATAACATGATGTCAAACCATTTCCATTTAGGAAAGTGAAACAACTATAAAATCTCTACTAGTCATTGGGATTTTTCCATCACCTACTGGAAGGTGGAACATCGAGCAAAAAAACCAGCTATATATCTCTTCATTCCATGATACCAGAACTGGAATCACAAGACATGATACATCTTCACAATATCAGGTTGTACCTTCCAAGGAGAGTTATGATATTCTCACATTAGCTCCTATCGAACATCTCTTGGAAACTAGATGTTTCCATGAATGTTCAAGACCTCATCCTCGTTAGAATTACAACCATGTGGGGGATACTTGCTTGAATCTATCTCCCATAGAACCAAACCATTAGGATCAAAAATCATCTTCATCTTTACTCTCTCTTGATTTTAAGAGTTTACTAATAAATAAATCAAGATAAGATATTAGAGATTCTCTGGAATCTCTATAAACATTTCAAAAAATATTTCCTTCAACTTCCACTCAGTATTAGTATCCAGGTCTTCCTTTTGTTTGAGTCCTCTAGCTCAGAGTATTAGTTATAAAATTTCCCTTCCTAGGTGAATGTACAATCCTAAAATCAAAGGACTATAAGTATTTAACACACATTCTCATACTGTTATTAATGTCACACTCTGTAGAGATTTATTTGATCATTTTGTTGTCTATATACACCAAAAAGTACTCTCCCACTATGTAGTTCCTCCTACAATGCAAGTTGTGAACTAAAAATTCTAGATCAAGATTATACATTAGGTAGTTCATATTTCATGGACTCAACTAAAGTGAACGGTATTCCATTAATAACTCTTCCTACATCATAAATTCTCCTATCCCAATTCATAATGAATCAAAATATACTATATATCTTCTTACTGACTCTAGAAGAATCATCATTAGTGGTCTATTCAATCTGTCTATCTTGTCATGAAAGGATATATAGAATGCTTCAAATAATATCAATCTCAATCCCATATTTGTCAAACCCATAATAAATGTCTCCAGGAATGAAAATTCATGTAGAAAACATTTTTACATTCTATCCATCCCCAAGAAACATTGGGTGTCACAAATATTCCTGGGTTTATATCTGCTAACTACCACTATCACCTTCTCTAGGTCAATAGATACTTTGTACTCTAAGATGATGTAACCCAGGAACTGACCTTTATTGATCCCAAATTGAAATTTGGTGATCTTAGAAAATATCTGACACTCTCTTAGTGTATTCGAGATGATCTCAATATATTTTTCATGGTTGTGTCATGTGTAAGAATACACCATGATATCATCCATAAAGACTACCCTAGATAAAATTGGATATTGGTGTCAAACCCATTTAATTAGGGCCATGATGACCACATGCATATTTTTTAAGCTGAAAGGCATAAATAGATACACATAATGACTATACTGACTATTAAATTATATACATTTTATATTAAATGGACTAAAACATACTTAATGGAATCAAAAAACCAAATAAATATGTGAGAAAAATTGATCTCTAATAATTAGATCAATGTGTTCATCAATATGCGGCAATGGGTATCGATTTTTAATCATAAGAAGAATCAATCATAGGTAATTAAAACTGATCCTATGTTTCATATTAATCTTCTAGGTGAAATAAAATATAAACCCTGAGGTGAAGTAATTCATTATATAAAGCCCTTAGATTCTAAATCCTTTAGATTAATCTTGAGATCTAGTTTCTAAGTAGTATCCAAACTATATTGATGAATGGATATTAGAACTACTCCTGGAACTAGATCAATAGTAAACTATACCCCTCTAATAAGAGGTAATCAAGAAACATAATTAGGTAAAATTTCCTTAATATGATCTACTAGAGGAGGGAAATTAGGCTAACATAATCTCAGATCATCTATATAATGTTTAGAAATATGGACAATCATCCTTCCCATCCCATGATGTTCCAATATTTCTCTTCTCGCTTGGATATCCCATTCTCCATTGTGATTATTTCTATAACTCCATTAGGATGTGAATGAAACCATCCCAACATAACATTTTACATGATCATTATAAGGGACAAACTAGTCCATCCTAAGAATATTGTAAAAACATATCATCTTAATGATGAAGAGGTCCCATATGAAATGATAACTTCCTACCTCAAGGGGGAATTCATTGCATTAGTGTACAATTTATGATTGTTCTCTAAATGAAGTATAAAGAATCCTCACTCCATTGAAATATTGATTTTAGTGACCATTATCATCCAGAATAGAAAAAGATATAAAGGAGTTGGAAGAACCTATATCATATAAAATAGATACCAAGGTAGGTGATAACAAAATCATAAATTAAATAATTGATTGATTGGAATAATTATCATTAGAGACTGGTTGCACTATATATCTATACATTTTTTTAGCCCTATGATATATCATGAATTCACTGGGTAGGTCCCCCATTCCGGCACTATAAATCCTGGGTTAGGATCCCTCATACATGAAAACCACAATAAAATTCATAGCTAAAATTTATTTACCTCCCTATCTGACATAGTGATACATATCATGCTATATGAATTGGTGTCAGTGGATATCCACTCACACTATCCAAAAAAGGGATTTATCTAAAATATCATTATAGATGGACCATCCTACATTAGGATTAGAACTCATGTAGGTCTCTCTCGCACTATGTTTTCATGTGATCTTACTTCCCTGACTAGTGATACTCTATAGAACTTCCAATCTGTCTATTATAATTGGTACATCTCTCATGATAGGTCTCAAAGAAAAGATTCGTTCTACCAGATGTAACACAATTTGGTCGAGATACTAGACCACTTGGATCTATACCTATAGCTTCCATTAAGTTATCTTAGGTAATAAGGTATTGGTTTAGTACCTCAAATATAATAGTCAACAGAAATACATTCACCCGAGATCAAATAGGATCCCTAATCCCATCCCCAAATAGTCTCTCCCTAGACGACTCATCACCTTTATATATATGTATTTGATCAAAGTGTTGAACCTCTGTAAAGTAATCTTAATTATCCCTCACATACATAAAACCCTTTTTTAGTTTCATAAACACCCTTAATCAATCATTCCTCAACATCTCATGGAAAATGTACTTGAATAATTTAAATTAGAAATCCTTAAAAATCAATTCAAATTGCTGATTTTTATGGTTCAGGACATCTTTCCAAAATTTTATGGACTCATGAAGAATATACCTTGTGATGTTGAACTACATTTCTAAATACTTATATAGATGATAAATAATAGATAACTGGTCTTGAGCCATACCTCATCAGCCTAGGGGCCACCATCCCTTGAGAAAGTAAGTGGATGCTACTATTGATGCTCCCATAACAACTATTCCATAGAGGGGGATGGTCATGATTATTCATGTATGAAGGAAAAAATTTGTATGAAACTCTATCAAAAATAAGTATTTGTTTTCAAATAAGGAATAATAGGAGCTTCCTTATGTGGCACAACATGATTCCATACAGGTGGCTCAGTGCCAACACATCTAAAGTATGATCGTCACCACCCTCCTAGAACACTACTTAAGTACATCATGGTGGAATAGATCTAGAATTGTAAAATTCATTCCATAGAAATATTTAACATAAATATGATCATAGATAATAGAATAGGATTTTTATAAATATTTTTATATAGAATCCTCACCTCCTAGCCTATTCCTCTTACTATGTCACAGGGGTAAGAAGCATCATAAATGTCTCAAGAGATGCTACCCACTATCCACTACTATGTACAAGTAAGGGACAAGACATCACATTGAATATCACAATTTTAGGTATATGGGAATTCAATTTCATATTATATAGGAGGAAACCCATTAGTTTTCAATTAGAATCCTAATTTAATGGTAACCATTGTAAATTGTCTTTAAAAATTATTTCATTTCAATTGTATACTAGTTAGATAAAGTAATATTATCAATTTTACAAATGTACATTCTTTATAAATTATTATTGGTATTTCATGTAGCAGAATCCATTCCATTAAATCAAATAATATAATGTTGCAGTTATTATAATATGACTGTATGGGACTAATCAATATTCCCAATTTATAGAGTTTCATATACTCTTTAATTTACATTTTGAATTCATGTATTCAAAATAAACTAATGTTTTATACTATGTATCCTTGGTTAAATATCTAATCATTTTAAAATTGGTTAGTTCAGGTGACACTATAAAGATATATAGAAAAACCCTAGTTTGCTTAATTCCGAGACTTTAGTAAACAATTATTTGACCCCCTATTCCCAATATAAATGTCAGTTTTGTAAAAGAAATATAACTCAATGAATGATCAAAAAGTATCATGTAAGCAAAAAAACATACATGATATGTCATATGCAAGGAGTGTTAATACATTCATGCTTATAATGATGCATGGGAATTGTTGCCCTGTTATTCCATGAAAAAGGTAAAGGTCAAAAATAATAATCATAACCACCCCACATCAAGTGCATCTCCCAATGGTGAAATTAGTACAACTGTAATAAGAATAATCTGAAACATCATGTCTTATCCATGGTAGTTTGGATTTTACATATATATGGGTTATCTAGTACCATAAATAGGTATGTTATCAAATTCAAATAATTTCCTATTATTTTATCTAACATCCACAAACATTTGCAAAAAAAGGAAATGAAAATATTAGATACCAATTTGTATCATCTCATACCTCGTTCTCTCATGAGTAACCAAACTCGGTTGTCCATAGGCCTCAAGAAAGCAACACCATACCCAAGAGTTTACCAACTACTATTGAGGGTCTATGATGGTATGGTGGTGAAACAGTACCACCATTAACAGAGAGTAACAAAGTATCACAACGAATAAAAACAACAAAAAACATAATAAATGAACAAAAATCAATTTATAACATCCAAATGTAATAAATATGAAGAACAAATGACCAGATTCTTTTTCATAATGATGACAATGTCCTGATTATATATAAATAAATGGAATACATGTAAGGATGAATACAATTCAGTACATGTACCAAAAAATAAAAAAAGACCAAAATCTATATACAAGAATCACCAGCTATGGTGAAGTCTTGTGCTCCTAATCTCCCATGCAATGTAAAAACAAAGCATCCAAGATCGATTGAATTCCCATATCCCTACCCACATCCATGAAGTCTGTATGGGTTCCCAATAGTGGCTAGAATGTGGTATGAGATATACTCCATATTCCACCACCTATAGTGTCTACAACAAGTCCATTATATTTTTAAAAACTATAATCTAATGCAAGTAAAATAGGCATGGATGTGAATTGATTTTTCGACATAAACAAGTCCAAGAATGAAAGATATTACAATGAGAAGGCTTATAAAAATTCATTCTAGTATATCAGGATGAAATAATAATATCAACTTAAGCTTTAATATACACTGCATACATATAATGTGTCAGATCTATATAGTTCAGGACTCACGATGAAAGACCAAGGAAACCTACTTGAGACCAAGGAACTCATCAAATCTTATATCAGAATAATATAGATATACTTGGTCAACAAACCCATGGCCTATTTATGTGGAATCCTAATATCTTAAGAGATAAATATAATGGTCTTAGCTATCATATCTTGATTCCCCTTTTAATTGTCACACTGGTAATCAATTTCAGTTCAATACTGATAATCAAACTTGGAACCATACCAAATTACACATCGTCAATTCTATAATGTGATTTCCAATGAAAAATAATCAATGTAAAAGGCCATGAGATAATTTTTGTGTCTATGATCAAGTCCAATCATCCATATAAAAAGGTATAATCCTAGTGATCATCAATCTCTTCACAATTTACACATTTACACCCTAATTTTTTTCACGTTTATCACAATCGATGTTATAGAAATGAATGAATCAACCCTTAAATATACTATTTAATTAAAGAAAGGATTCCAAAATTGGTGGAAATATCACAAACCCAACAAGGTGGTTTTAGTTTGGGGTAAATAAAATAACCCATCACATTGGTGGTTCAGGTTGAGATTAACACCCTACAACCAATTTATGGTATTATGATGACCTCAAATTCAAGATCAATAAATAATTTAAGACATTTCTAATTTTTGGGGAAACATTTCAAATATATTACTAGTAACACATTGATTGATAACCATTAAATGACATGAATTTTAGAAAAAATGAATAAACTACATACCATAAGAAGTTAGAAGAAACCTCATGCAGTATCAGCTTCTAGTTTGAGTTAGAATAGAATAAATCAGAAATATACCAGAAAAAACTAGAAAAGAAAATTTCAACTAAAATAGATATAGATCCAACAATGGAAATATAAAATAGTAATATAATTAAATGTACTTAATCAATAAATGGTATAATTACTATTTGACAAATGCTTATCTCATCAGAGGATAGATGAGGGAGAGACTACAATTCCAAGGAAGAATCCATGTGAGGCCACTCAGGGGAGAGGTAGTTTTGTGTACGGAGAGTAGTGAATATGTGGGTGATTTTAAATAGAAAATGAGGGTAGAACAAGGAATTTTTCTCAACTATGAAGAAGTGAATGGTTTGATTTAATGTTTGGCCAAAATATGTTCAAATTGGGTGCTATCACTGTCCAATGGCATGACCCCTTGCATGATGAAGTTAATAGTTTTCCTAACTATGTGTATCTTAGGAAATACCCCTTGGTAACAAGTCTTTAATTCCTTTCATGGTCATGTGGCCTAGAGTGCATGGTTTGAAAAACTATGCGACACCATCTAGTGTCTAAACAGTTGATTGGAATAGTTATCCCAAACCATGTGTGAAACATTCCCTTAAATTTTTTCCTGAGTCTAATGATTCAGGATTTGATAAATCCTATAACATTCTCAAACCCTTTCTAAATCCCTTTAGAATTATCATTAGGTTAAAACTATAAATTAAAGCTATAAATTAGTGGGTCCATACTTTATATAAAAACTATTGAGTTATATTTTTTTAGTATAAAATGAAAAAGTATTGATCCTTCTAAATTATCCAAGAATATTTACATGGATGAGAAAAATGATAATGGAAATAAAAAGAATGTTACTCTTTCAATTTTTCATTTTACACCTGTTGAACAGACCAAAAGAAGTCAGATCATGAGATCAATCCCATGTATAAAAAATGTGAATAAAAATTGATGCAGATCAATGGAATATATTGTGATGAAGATATTATATATTTAGAATATTAGAAAAAATATTTGTATACTAAAATATGATTAAAAATATAAATAAGGAGAGAGGATATCTCTGTGAAAAAAATAATCTAAGATTTTGTCAATGATAAAAATATCATGGAAGAATAAAATAATAAAATACTGATGATTGAAGGGAAGATAATTTGTGTACGAAATATAAATATAGAGAATAATTATGAGGTCATTAATCACATATCAGATCAATAAGATGATGTATTGAGAAGTGGAGGTAGATGAATAGTGGAATGACTATCAGGTTTTCCCTGATTTTATTCTCAGTATCGATCCTTTTAGAGTTGAGATCTATTCTAGGGATTGAGTCTCATATATAATTTTTTGAAGACTTAACAATATTATAAGACCTTGAGTAGAGTATAACGAGATCACCCTTGTTGATGAGAAATCATAATGTGCACAATTATTTATCTAACTTCAAGGAGTTGAAATGATTTTGTTTATTATGTGGTGTGAATCCATATAACCGATGTGACTACAGGTATATAGGAAGATAATAGTGTAACTCTATGACTATAGTGTATATAAATTAGAATAATTGAAATGTGAAGATATCAAGTGAATTCCTATGAAAAGGAGGCAAGTTTATTAATGGTGATTTAGGGTGAATGTGTGAGAAGAACCAAAAAATAATTACCAGTGATTGATTATAATATTGATACCTTGATTAGAGAGAATAACTAATCAAGAAATGGAGTAGATATTTATGGCTGACACTTTTAAAATTTTCTATTTATTTTTACTTTATTTATTATATTATTTAGGTGAGGATGTGATATTCAATGTTTAAGAAATTGATACTATAATTAATCTACAATGTTAAATTTAATTGAAATTAATTCATAAAAATATAAAACTCATTCATCCCCACCTCAATGGTACACCTAACCCTAGGTACTTAAATTTCATATATATATATATATATATATATTATTTTAAGTAAATTAACAACTATAGAAACATTTATGCACTTATAAAGGTGTACTAGAAATAAAATTATTTGTGCTACTAATTTTTTAGATTAAAAAAAATTTCAAATAATATAATTAAGAGTCATATTCATATCATGAGAATCACATAACGAGCACATAATATTTTTCTCATACACATCATAAAAAATTGAGTAGTAGGGTGGAGGAACCATGCTTTAGAGGATATGGGGAGAACAATCTCACTAAAACATGTAAAAAGTTATTTTTATAGAAAAACAATAGCATTGGCTTCCAATATTCCTAGTCTATGTTCATTGTAATTTTTTTTAGAAAAAACACCTTATGATATATATTTTTACAAGAAACCAAATTTTGAATCATAAAGGTATCTAATAACCCCCATTACTCCATGAAAAAAGGTAAAAATTTTATCGTTATTGATGAGAGTTGATGAGGTTAAATTTCTTGGATAATAAAGGTAATGGAAGTAATTTTTTAAAATTTCAATATAAATATAAGAAATACTTGTAAAAAAATTTATTTAATTAACTTTCATAATAAAAGTAAATTATGAACATAAATTTTAATTGACAATAACATTGAAGAATATATTACTTATGGAAATAAATTTAAAGGTATAATTTAAAATAGTATATCATAAACAGATTTTGTACAATCTAATTAAAAGGTTTTTTTGGATTAAAAAGGTATATCAAAGGGAAATTATAAGTTCTCTTCATTTAGAAAACATGTGTAAGGACCTGAACCAAGTTGTTTTGCTCTTGAACTTAGGGTCATTGAATATGAAATTATACTTACAAATAAAATAATTCAAACCCTATTAGAAATTTATTAATGTTATCCTAGTTTTGTTCAGTTCATTAATGTTTTTATTGATAAGTTATAAGATTGAATTCCGCCACTCTAGAGTGTTCTTTTCCATGGTTTTCATGATCGATATATTTGTATATGAGTGTGGATGTTAATTTGGAAAGGGTGTAATTCCCCAGAATTGAAATTATATATTATTTATGAGCATCTATGACTGTTAATGGTCATATATAGCCTTTTTTAAATGGTATGAGGACGAATCACTAGATGAAATATTCATGAAAATAACTTATATTATTTTGCGGTATTTGGATTAAAAAAGAACTAGTTTTGTGATATGAATTGATAATATGTACATATACTAGTTTTAAATATTAATTATGTTATAATACAGATATCATAGTATGTTTCAACCATCAATATGGTATCATGACTAGTAATGAAGCAGAAATTGAAGAAAAAAACCTCATCTTTCATGAAGGTTGTATATTGGAACCTCAGAGATGATGATTTCATTTATAAAATGGAGAGAGAGTATGTATAATGATAATTTTTATTACATTATCATGGTATAATTCTAGTATATAGATGAAAATGGAGTTATAGGGGTCAATTGGATAGAGTAGGTTAGGATATAATAAGAAAACAAGATAAATTGAAAAGAAACTAAATGAAAAAGAATAAAACTATACCTCTTAGAATAACCACCTTGAGAACCTCCTTAAGGGAAAGAGTTTTGGTATTTTGGAAATACCAATGCTTACTATATGTGGGGAGTGAAGAGGGAAGGGAATTAGGAAAAAACATTGAGGAGAATCATGTCTAAGAGGAGTGAAGAAAAGATGGGGTGAGGGGGTTATAGTGGAAGAGAGGAGTGATTTTTGATTATCTTATTCATTATTTTATTATTTCACTCAATAAAACCGATAGAGTTGATTCATGTAACCCATAATAGTAATAAGTTCATGTCTGTTAGAAATAAGTGTTCTTATATCTTCCATGATTCTAGGAATAATAAATCTAACTGAAAATGTATATATACTGTAAATTACTGTAGTTTACTATTCATAAAAAATCATGTATTTCAGAAAAATCTCCAAAATTCACCCTACTAATTTTTGGATGTTTAGAATTCATAAATGAGTTTCATTTTTTGAAAATAATTTTCTTAATATTATTAATTTAATTTTAAAATAAAATCATAATTTACTGTAAAAATAACAATTTTAAAACTATAATTCATTTTATGTCATATTGAAAAATTATGCATATCTCATTATCTTATAACCTTAATAAAAAAAATTATAATATGATTCACTATTCATATTACAATTCATAAGGGTATGTTACTATTCACCAAAAATTAAGTTTTACTTATAAGGCTTTAAATATCTTATTGAAGGTAACTGTGTATGTGAGGTTTTCAAAATTCAAATCACAGATGTGGAAAAATTATGCTTACTAGTTAGGTTATATGAAAGTGGTGTTTTGTAGAGGCTCAGGGTTTCATTAATTCAATATTAAATTAATTTTCATAATCTTGGGGTATTTCATTGTCCCCTCCTTACCAAAACATCATCCTTAATATTACTAAAATGTTACCACACAAATAGATTTTGGTAGTTCTTCATCATATGTTCATCAGGCTCCCCTGTTTCCTATTCAATTTTATGATTTTTCCAAAGTATATTTACCAGTTGATTTTTCTGATTCCTAAAAACATTTTCATTACTCACCAGAATCTATATAGGCTCTTTATAGTATGATTTTTCAGCTGCAATTCTATACCTTCGGAAGTGAGGACATGCATTGGGTTTAGAATGTACTTCCTTAGAAATGAGGCATGGAACAAATTGTGTACTTTAGACAGGCTAGGTGTCACATCCAAACAATATAAAAATATCCAATTCAATCAAAAATTTCAAAAGGGCCTATGTACATAGGGCTCAATTTCCCTTTCTTCCCAAATCTTATTACACCCTTCCATGGAGGTACTTTTACAAAAACACGATCTACCACTTGAAATTCAAAATCCATCATTCGATTATCAACATATCTTTTTTCCATCTTTGAGATGTTTTGATATGGCCTTGAATATAATTCACCTTCGCAGTTGTTTCCTCTACAAATGTTGGGCCCACAAGCTTCCTTTCTCCATCTTCATCCCAACAATATGGTGTACGATATCTCTTTCTGTACAATTCTTGATATGGTTCCAATTAAATACTTGAATGAAAACTATTATTGTAGTAAAACTACACCAAAGGTAAATATTGATCCCACAAACCTTTAAAGTAAAGTGAACGTGATCTTAACATGTCCTCTAAGGTTTGAATCATCCTTTTTGATTTCCCATCAGTTTTTTGGTGATATGTAGTACTCAATCGAAGATTAGTATAAAACTTTTTCTGAAACATTTTCTAGAATTTCGATGTAAAACATGGATCATGATCAGAAAAAATTGAGTTACGTACTACATGAAGTCTCATAAATATCATTAATATAGAGTCTTGATAGGCACTCTAGTGGGAAATCCTTCCTTATAGCAAGTAAATGTGTAGAGTTCGTAAGTTGATCCACAATTACCCATATTTCATCATTCTTTCTTGGTGTTTATGGTAATCCAGTGACAGAATCCATGTTGATGTCATCCCATTTCTATGTAATATTAGGTAGAGGATGCATGACTCCACTCTAATTTTGTCTTTCAACCATCACTTATTGACAGAATAGAAATCATGATACATAATCAGCAATTTCCCGCATCATTTTCCCCCACAAAAAATGTTCCTTTAAATACCTATATATTTTACTACTACTTGGGTGTATAGAGATGTTCAAGCTATGGGAATCTTCCAATAACTCACTTTTCATCTCAGGTATCGATGGAACACTTAACCTCTTCACAAATTTCAGAATTCTATCTTCCACGTGAATTATGACAACATCTCATCTTTCACATAATTATTTTTCTTTTGAAGATTCTCATCATCTGACGGTGAAGCCTTAATTATTTCTAATAAAAAGGTCGGGGAACCATTGGAAAAAAAGAAGTTATGTTTAACCATATATGATAATACCCCTATCTATCCTCACTAGATCCATAAACAATGGATCCTTGGAAATCCTCATTTTGGTGAGAACTCCATGGTCCTTCATTCTCAATGTATGAGCTGCCTTGTCTTCCTTTCTTGGGTGGATGTGTATGGTACAATCATATTCCTTGAGTAGTTTGAGCCATCACTTCTTCCCCATGTTGAGTTCTTTATATGAGAAGATATATTTTAAACTCTTATGATCTATATATATCTCAAACTTGACTCCATAGAGACAGTGTCCCCATATTTTTAGAGTAATGATCACTATACCCAACTCAAGATCATGAGTATGATAGTTTTGTTCATGATTTTTTAACTACCTTGATTCATAAGCAATAAATTTATCATTATTCCTAAGTACAAAACAAAGATCTTGATTTGATGCATCATTGTATATCAAAAACCCATCATTCCATAATGGTAGGGTTAGTATAGTAGAATTCACTAATCTCCTCTTTAATTATTCGAAAGAGTCATCAAATTTTTCTTTCCTTACAAACTTAACCCCTTTACATGTAAGCTAGGTCATTAGGTTGGCTAAATAGATGAAGTTCTAAACGAAACACCGATAATAACCATCTAAACCAATAAAACTATGTACCTATGTTATGTTCATTGGCGTAGTCAATTAATTCATAGACTTTGTCTTCTTAGGGTCAACATATATTCCATCCTTAGAGACAATGTGGCCAAGAATGGAAACTGATTGAAGCCAAAATTCACACTTGCTAAACATCCCATATAATTCATTTCTTCTAACAGTCTTCAGAATAGTGAATAAGTGATTTTCATGATATTTATAAATTTTTATTTTATACCAAGATATCATCAATAAATACTACCAAAAATTCATCAAGATATTTCTTGAAAAATCTATTCATTAGATACATGAAACCAGAGGGTTCATTATTCATTCCAAAAGGCATTAATGTAAACTCCAAATGCCCATACATGATTTGAATCACTATTTTTGGAATTTCTTCTTTCCTAAAAAGAAACTGATTATATCAAGACCAAAGGTAAATCTTCAAAAAATATTTGTCTAGATGAAGGTGATCAAATAAATCATCAATCCAAGGTTGGGTATACATGTTATTTATTGTTATAACATTTATCTCTCTTTAGTCAATGCACAACCACATAGAACCATATTTCTTCTTAACTAAAAGAAAAGGGGATCCCCAAGGAGAGATACTACAGAGAATAAATAATTTACCACTCAATTACTATAGTTTTTCTTCTAATATAAGAATTCTACAGTGTCCATTATATAAGTATTCTTTAATATAGGACTTGAACCATGAATTAAATCAATAGATAACTCAAATCCCAACTTTGGAGGATGCCTAGGTAAATATTCTGGAAACAAATCAATATATTCTTCAAAATAGGTACATCCTCTATATGAATTTTTTTCCCCCACCGATAGTTATTTCATTATCTTCCTCACGAATAATACAATTCAGTAAATCTATTGGGGGTGGATCTAGATGAGAATCGGATTGTTAGGTTTCTACCCAAAAGATAAGGGATTCCACATCATCTTAAAAAAATCTAACCTCCTTCTTATTGTAAAAAAGTTTTGCATCATGGATTTAAAAGCAATACATACCAAGGATTATATCAAATTAAATTATGGGTATAACTGTAACAACCGAGAATTTTATGAGAAATATTCTGTTTTTATGTTATATAAATTATCAAAGGAATCTTTCACTACACACAACACTAGCTTGGCTTGCTTTACACGCAACAGCGGCCTTCCTCGATAGCTTGCATCGTACGCAATTCCGTGTTTCACTAAACAACGATATGCTATTAAAATATTATTAAAACTGGCCGTTATGAAATTTATTAACTAAATTTTTAATTTTATAACATTATTATTCATCTTATACCTTTTCTGGAACGTGTTAAGAGAACAAAATAAATTTTTCGGGAATAATAAGTATTTTTCAAAAAATGCAGTTTTACGCCTTTTAATGGCGCACCCACATTAAATCTAGTTTTTGAAAAGTTTATAAGTTCAATTTGACAAAATAAAATTCTTCTTTAGAATCAAGATATAAAAATTTACTTTGGATAAATTTTTCATATTATTCTGATAACATTCATATTTTAATGAATAGTAAAAACACGCTATATTTTAATTAAAAACAACTTTTTCCATCGTAATAATTTATGTAGTTAAATAATAATATTGAATGGTCTAAAAGTATAAATAGAATATATATTTACCATTTAATATAATTTATGTCATTAGCCTTGATTTTACATTGAATTCGTAGGTTAAATAACTTCAATCTTTGGCAATGTTTTAACTTTTAAAACCTATTTGCTTAACAACGGGATTAATTTTAAATTAATTAATGCAACTTATGTGTTTTGAATTTTGAAAAATGGATTCCATATTTGGAATCAGTGGGTCCAAATTATGTTAGTAGGTTACTTTTATTTTTTTGATATTATGAATAGTAACTACGGTAATTTTTTATTCACTACGGTTAAAGGTAAATAGGGTAATTCAAGGTTAAAATAATATTATAATAATTCCAAATTACCTTGACACTTGACTTAACCTTATTAAATGAGTATTTTCCAACCATGGGAATCCTTGGGTCTATTTTGGGACCCCATGGAACCACTTATGAAAGACAATGACACATTAGATTAATTAATTTAATGTAAAGACAAAATTGGAATTAAAAAATATTGTTTAGTAATTAATTTTAATAAGGGGATATATAAATTATATTTTGGACTATAAATATTAATTGGAAAGCTAAAATGATTTCCTACATGTTGGTGTTTTGTTTATAATTTTTATACATCATATAATTTAAATTATTTATGACACAATAATGATGCAGTATTTACCTCATTAATAAATGATTTAAATAAATAAGATTAAAATGATTCAAATATCATCCAAAACCTGTCCAATTCTTATTGGATGATTTTATTTTGAATATGAGTCATCTTATCTTCTACATTAATGGGTTTTTGGACCACTTGAAACCGAAGATAATTTTATAATAAAATTATGTTTTCACAATTTCCTAAAGAGCCCCTCCACTCCCTTATAAAAGGAGACCACTTCCATGCAATTCCTCACACCTCTAAAGCCATTTGGCTCGTCCAAACTCTGCCCAACTAAGCTCCCAACATCCATATACTTCCCCTTGAAGAGGTACATTAGGAATAAGGCTCTCCGAGAAGTCCTTTTGGTTCCAACCAAAGAAAGTTACCAAAATTAAAGGTAACAGTTTCTCTTAAGTTGTTTTCTTTTATTCTACTTCTCGAACCCCTAAAATCTTTTTAATCCTTTATTTTTTGACAACACCAGTATCCTGAAAATACTAGGGTGTTGTTATGAGATGTATTATAACCACACTTACACACAATTCTATCTAATGGATGAAGAACATAATGTTTCTATGATGGAAAACTAACGCCTCACGAAATGGTGATTGTTCGATTTTCCCCTACCGCCTCTCATGGTGGCCATTATGATGGAACTGTATTTATATAAAATATATATAATTTTTATTATTTCTTTATTCTTATTTAATTCCCAATTATATAAATCCTTTACGGTTTCCATAGTCGGTAAATACGATAATCTCATTTGAGGAAGTGCGGACTACCGCCCCCTTAAAGTGATGTGATTCGTTAATACCTTATGTGGGATGTATAAAGGATGTGGTTAGTGATATTATATATGATATTATACTGGAATTATAATATACCTATGTATCATTATGTTTTAATTCCATTAAAATAAGAAATAGAAATGAATGTAGCGTTCATGCGTACGTACGGCTTACCGTCTCCATGAAAGGGGCGTTTCATTTCTTACCTCCATATGTTATGTACTATTATAAATGATTATATATGCTGGATATATAATGAATTTATATGATATATAAATCATGATTTAAATTTTTGATGTATGTAAATCATGATATAAGTAATAATAACATCAAGAACAACAAGACCAAACACGTACGATAAATAAGATGATTTTACCCAAAACACTACTTTAACATTAATTTACACAAGAATGGGTAATATAGAGACATAAGTGAACCATATATGATATCATAAAAATGAATATGATTCTTTAATAAGTAAATGACATTATTTAAATCATTATACAGGAGGTTCATACTCTTACGAAGCAAATTGGACCTAAGGTAAGGGAAATATCACAATCTAATTTTTATCCGAGATTGTTTATACTTTAGTATTTACTGGGATGTATTTTATCATCCACATCCATGTTTAATCAATATGTAATATTATTTCCGTCCACCTAAAATTTTTTAAATCCAATTTTACCCTTTGGTGAGTTTTTAGTAAAGGATACTAAAGGAATCTTTTGTCGTTTTTCGTACGAGGTACTTTTTGACTTTTCCGACAAAAGTACGAAGAACGTTTTTTTATCTTATACGGCATGATTGGATTTTTAAAACATTATTTCCAAGAAGATTCCTTTACATGTTTTCAAGTGTATTTTTAATCAACTTCTTTTAGTTATAATTTTATAACATGTTAAGAAAGGAAAAGTGTGTTTGAATTTGAAAGGATATTTTCCTCAAGAATGGTGTTCAAGTGCATTATGAAATTTATTTTCCATCTATTATAATATAGGGTTCTGTTTATATCCCTATTATTACATTTATTTGATTATGTTGTGATGGAATTATTTTTATTAATTCCTTTATCTTATATGAATTGTTTTATGATGTCATGTTGTTTAAGAATCCCATTTTTACTACATGGGTTATGCAATGATGTATGATTTATGATTTTGTGGAACACAGAAGAATGGTATCATTAAGAGATGGGTGGGACCTATATCTCCCTCCAATGCATTGGGTAAAGATTTTATATCTAATGAGATAGACATGGCTAGAACGGTAGGTTAAACCGGTTCATTGAAACAGGACTGAAACGAGGTTGACTCGGTTCAGAAATGGACTTTTTCCACTAAGATAGTCTTGTCAATGAGTCTTGACTAATAAGAAATGATTCCCTATGATTATGTGTGTATGCCACAAAGTTTCATGTTTTAAGTTATGATTATTGGTATTTCATTTCACTACTATGACTTATCCCATGTTATGAAATTAGTCTCTCTTTTGCAGGTTAAGATTTCCAAAATGTTATGTTCTTATGAATATGATGTGATTGATATTTCTTTTGTTTACCCTTACTGAGCATTTGAGCTCACCCTTTTGTATGTTTTGTTTCCCCAAGTCAGGAAAAATCTTATTAAGTAGTATATTCCAAAAAGGGACTCTAGATATGATGAAATAAATGGGAGGCAAAGTAGATGCTTTATGAACCAGTTGTTTATGTTTCCTAGTTTCTAAAGACTCTATACCTATACGGTCCTTTCCTGGTTTTGTTATATGTTGTAATAATTGTGCTTAAATTCTGACGTAATGAAAATGTATGTAAAGTATGGGTCGTTATAGATGGTATCAGAGGAAAGTTATAGTCAACCTTTGGAAACTAGGATGTGAAAGCCTTAGTAAGAACCTTAAGGAAAAATCTAAACATAGAACACAATCTTAGTGTTTTAGAAATGACCATGAATAACCGGATAAGACCTTAAGTGTGAAATTTTATTCTTTATTATGTGGTTTTCATATTATAATTAGTGTTTCTCACACTATTCTTTTTTGTTTTAGTCAATGGTTGGACCCCGAAGGAACCTTGTTAATGAGGAATGCGACGGACAATGCAATGATTGTCACACTATTCTTTATGGGAGCTGGAATGCAAAATATTGTAGCCATGCTCACACAACTTTCTCAAGCTATGAATCATGCAGGACTTCCAAACGATAAAATGAAGGAGCAACATTCTGTTGAATCCTTCATGAGGCAGCGCCCACCTTTTTTCAACGGGTCTACTAATCCATTAGTTGCTGAACAATGGATTAGTACTACTATAATGATATTTTCAGTTCTTCAATGTTCTGAACATGATAAAGTCATCCTAGCAGTGTATCGTTTGGAAGGAGATGCTGATCGATGGTGGAATCTTATTAAAAATACGAGGCAAAGGGAGGAAATTGAGTCCATGGAATGAGACGAGTTCAAGAAATTATTTTTGAATAAGTACTTCCCTCGTATTCTCCGAAAAAATATGGAGAAAGAGTTTCTTGAACTGAAGAAAAAGGATGATGAATCTATTGGTACCTATGAAGCAAATTTTACAAGACTTGCAAGGTACGCTTATGGTATTATTATCTAACCTGAGAGTAAGATCAATCGATTCTTTAGTGGCTTAAAACCAAGTCTTTGAAGGGCGTTGGCCATAAGGGACTTTAATAGCTACGATGAAATCGTTCGATGTGCTCTCAAAATCAAGATGGAGATTGGAGTAACCCATTAGTCATATGGGTTTGTTAAGATGAGGAAAAAGGAATTCAAAGGAACATATAAAGAGCACACTGAAAAGAAGATGAGATTTCCCTTATTCTCAAAGTGTGGAACGAAACATGGAGGGAGTTGTCTTAAATGGACAAGTAAATGTTTCAAATGTGGAAAGGAAGGTCATCGGGCATTTGAATGCCGCAATGATGGGAAGAAGATGTCTAATGATGCAAACAAAGGAAGGGACACATAGAATGAACCTACTACACTTCAATGTTTCAAGTGCAAGGAGATGGGGCATTATGCCAATAAATGCCCTAATCCAAGGGTTGTTGATGATGATCGACATCAACAAAATCTTAAGGCTAAAGACAAAGGAATGTCACAAGCAATTTCTATCAGTGATGTGGAGTACGATAACAATGTCGTGAAAGGTATACATACCATTCAATCTAAAGTAGAAAATGTTTTATTTGATTCTGGATCCACCCACTATTTTATTTCTGAAGATTTTTATAAGGGTATCACCATATTACCTCAGGAATTAGATGTTGAGTTAGCTGTAACAACACCTAATGGAACAACAGTCACATCAAAAGTTTATAATTATTCCTCGATTAAAGTTTGTAGGAAAGTGTTTCCTGCAAATCTTATGATCCTTCCTATAGTGGAATTTGATGTGATTCTTGGCATGGATTGTCTTTATTTATATGGAGCTCATATCAATTGCCAAATAAGGGAAGTCACATTTCATATTCCAGATCAATCTATGATCGTCTATCAATGCAAGGATGAACATAACCTTCCCGTGGAAATTTCTTCCATCTTATGGGTCTTGATTCCACTTAATGAAGGTTATTAATCTCAAATGGTTGGTGAGAAACTCACAATTAAGAATATTCCCATTGTACGAGAGTTTTATGATGTCTTTCCAGAGTAATTGCTAGGGCTTCCACCAAATTGTGAAGTTGAGTTTTCAATAGAACTCGTATCGGGTTCTTTGCCTATTTCAAAGACACCTTATAGAATGGCCCCAATTGAGTTGCATGAATTGAATAAGCAACTACAAGAGAATCTTGATAAGGGATTCATATTCCCTAGTGTGTCACCTTGGGGAGAACCTGTTCTGTTTGTTAAGAAGAAAGATGGATCAAGGAGACTCTGCATTGATTACCGAGAACTTAACAAGATTACTATCACGAACAAATATCCGCTCCCACGCATTGGTGACCTATTTGACTAACTATGCGGAGCTCAATACTTTTCCAAGATCGATCTTCGTTCAGGGTATCATCAATTAAGGGTCAAAAGGGAGGATATACCAAAGACGGCTTTCCATACAAGGTATGGACACTATGAATTTATAGTGATGCCATTTGGTCTTACTAATGCCCATGTTATCTTCATGGATCTGATGAATAGAGTCTTTATAGACTACCTTGATCAATTTGTGGTAGTCTTTATAGACGATATTATTGTCTATTCAAAGAGCAAGGAAGAACATGAAGATCACTTGAGAATTATATTTAAGACCCTGAGAAAGGAGAAGCTTTATGCCAAATTTACCAAGTGTGAATTTTGGCTTCAAAAAGTTTCATTTTTGGGTCACATAATCTCAAAAGAGGGGATATCTGTGGATCCAGAAAAAATAGAGGTTATCGAAAGATGGTCGAGACCAACAACAGTAACTGAGATCCAAAGTTTTCTTGGTTTGGCTGGATATTATCGATGTTTTGTGAAATATTTTTCACGATTATCTAATCCACTCACCTGGTTGACTAAAAAAGGAGTTATGTTCATATGGATGGATGAATGTGAAGAGAATTTCAACGAGTTGAAAAGAAGTTTATCCAGTGCACCTGTACTCACACTTCCTTGTAATGGAGAAAGGTTTGTGATCTATAATGATGCATCCAAGAAGGGACTGGGATGTGTTCTCATGAAAAATGATATAGTGATAGCTTATGCCTTATGACAGTTGAAAATCCATGAGCAAAATTACCCAACTCATGATTTGGAGTTAGCTGCGGTAATCTTTGCATTAAATATTTGGAGGCATTAACTTTATGGTGAAAGTTGTGATATTTATACTGATCATAAAAGTTTAAAGTATATTTTCACACAAAAGGAGATGAATATGCGTCAAAAAAGATGGTTGGAGCTGATGAAGGATTACGACTGCTCAATTCATTACCACTCTGGGAAAGAAAACAAGGTGGCAGATGCATTAAGTCGACAAGACCATGCCAGTTTATCAATGATGAGGATCACAAAAGATACAATATTTATGGATTTACAAAGGATGGATCTTGGAATTATAATGGAAGGGGGAAAATCATATCTTTCTCAAATGAATGTTCAACCATCTATACATGTGAAAATTAAAGAGGCACATAGAGAAGATGACGAGTTACAAAAGATGGTGATAAATGTTCCTGAATTAAACCTTGATTGTGATGGGAAAATAAAGTTCAGGAATCGGGTTTGTGTTCCTCCCATCCCTGAATTAAAGAAGGAGCTGCTGGATAAGGCTCATAGTTATTCATTCTCTATTCGTCCTGGAAGCACGAAGATGTATAGGGACCTGAAAGAGTACTTATGGTGGGATGGAATGAAAAGAGACGTTTCTGAAGATGTCTCTCGATTCTTGGTTTGTCAGCAAGTCAAAGCTGAGAGACAGAAGTCTAAGGGGATGTTACAACCATTACCCATACCCGAATGGAAATGGGAAAACATCACTATGGACTTTTTCACCGGACATCCTAAAAAATAAAAAGGCAATAATGCTATCTGGGTCATAGTTGATCGTCTTACAAAGTCTGCACACTTCATCCCTATTAGAGAGGATTTCTCTCAAGATCAGCTTGCCAGGATATATTTGAAGGAAGTGGTAAGATTGCATGGAGTACCACTTTCTATTATATCTGATCGGGATCCAAGGTTTACCTCAATGTTCTGGCGAAGTCTTCAGCATACTCTGGATACAGAGTTGAGTTTCAGCACTACTTATCATCCTCAGACAGACGGTCAGTCTGAGAGAACAAATCAAACTCTAGAAGATATGTTGAGAGCTTGCTCTATGGATTTCAAAGGTGGTTGGGATCAACACCTACATTTGGTGGAATTTTCTTATAATAATAGCTTTCACTCCAGTATTCATATGGTTCCTTATAAAGCTCTCTATGGAAAGAAATGCAGGACTCCAACTTGTTGGGATGAAGTTGGGGAAAGAAAGTTATTAGGACCTGGTAATATTGATGAGATGGTAGAGAATGTCCGATCTATTCAACAACACATAAGAGCAGCTCAGAGTCAATAGAAAAGTTATGCCGACAACTGAAGAAAAGACCTAGAGTTTGAAGTGGGTGATAAAGTGTTCTTACGAATATCTCACTGGAAGAGGGTCATGAAATTTGGAAGGAAGTGGAAGTTGAGCCCTAGATATATCGGTCCTTTCGAAATACAGGATCGTGTTGGGAAGGTATCTTACCGATTGGCGCTTCCACCTAATCTCTCTCAAGTTCACGATGTGTTTCATTTATCTCTCCTGAGAAAGTACATACCTGATCCTTCACATTTACTCAGCTCAGAAGTTGTACCGCTGGAGCAAGATCTTTCTTATGAAGAACTGCTGATACAGATTCTGGATCGTAGCAAAAAAGTCCTAAGAAACAAAACCACTTGCTTGGTGAATGTTTTATGGAGGAAACACCAATTAGAAGAAGCTACATGGGAGCTTGAGGATATGATGATGGAGAGGTATCCTCATCTGTTTGTTACAAAGTGACGAATTTCGAGGGAGAAATTCATTTTAAGGGGGGTAGAATGTAACACCCGAGACTTTTATGATAAATATTCTATTTTTATGTTATATAAATCATCAAAGTAATCTTTCACTACACACAACACTAGCTTGGCTTGCTTTACACACAACCGCGGCCTTCCTCGATAGCTTGCGTCGTACGCAATACCGAGTTTCACTAAACAACTATATGCTATTAAAATATTATTAAAACTAGCCGTTATGAAAAGTATTAACTAAAATTTGAATTTTATAACATTATTATTCATCTTATACATTTTCTAGAACGTGTTAAGAGAATAAAATAAATTTTTCGGGTAAAATAATTATTTTTCAAAAAATGCAGTTTTACAGCCTTTTGATGGCACACCCACATTAAATCTATTTTTTTTCAAGTTTATAAGTTCAATTTGACAAAATAAAATTCTTATATAGAATCAAGATATAAAAATTTACTTTGGATAAATTTTTCATATTATTCTGATAACTTTCATATTTTAATGAATAGTAAAAACACGCTATATTTTAATTAAAAACAACTTTTTCCATCGTAATAAATTATGTGGTTAAATTATAATATTTATTGGTTTAAAAGTATAAATAGAATATATTTTTACCATTTAATATAATTTATGTCATTAGCCTTGATTTTACATTGAATTCGTAGGTTAAATAACTTCAATCGTTGGCAATGTTTTAACTTTTAAAACATGTTTGCTTAACAACATGATTAATTTTAAATTAATTACTGCAACTTCTGTGTTTCGAATTTTGAAAAGTAGATTCCATATTTGGAATAAGTGGGTCCAAATTATTTTAATATGTTACTTTTATTTTTTTGATATTATGAATAGTAACTACGGTAATTTTTTTATTCACTACGGTTAAAGGTAAATAGGGTAATTCAAGGTTAAAATAATATTATAATAATTCAAAATTACCTTGACACTTGTCTTAACCTTATTGGATGAGTATTGTCCAACCATGGGCATCCTTGGGTCGATTTTGGGACCCCATGGAGCCACTTATGAAAGACAATGACACATTAGATTAATTAATTTAATGTAAAGACAAAATTGGAATTAACAAATATAGTTTAGTAATTAATTTTTATAAGGGGCTATATAAATTATATTTTGGACTATAAAAATTCATTGGAAAGATAAAAATATTTCCTACATGTTGGTATTTTTCTATAATTTTTATACATCATATAAATTAAATTATTAATGACACAATAATGATGCAGTATTTACCTCATTAATAAATGATTTAAATAAATAAGATTAAAATGATTAAAATATCATCCAAACCCATGTAAAATTCGTAATGGATGATTTTATTTCGAATATGAGTCATCTTAGCTTTGACATTAATGTTTTTTGGACCTCTTGAAACCGAAGATAAGTTTATAATAACATAATGTTTTCGCACTTTCCTAAAGAGTCCCTCCACTCCCTTATAAAAGGAGACCACTTCTATGAATTTCCTCACACCTCTCAAGCCTTTTGGATCGTCCAAACTCTGCCCAAATAAGCTCCCTACATCCCTCTACTTCCCCTTTAAGCCTTACATTAGTCAGAAGACTCTCCAAGAAGTCTTTTTTGTTCAAACCAAAGAAAGTTACCAAAATTAATGGTAACAGTTTCTCTTAAGTTGTTTTCTTTTATTATACTTCTTCAACCCCTAAAATATTTTTAATCCTTTAATTTGTGACAAAAACTTTATCCTGAAAATACTAGGATGTTGTTAGGATAAGGATTAGAACTACACTTACAAACACTTCCATCAAATGGATGAAGAACATAATGTTTCTGTGATGGAAAACTAACGCCTCACGAAACGATGATTGTTCGATTTTCCCCTACCGCCTCTCATGGTGGCCATTATGATGGAACTGTATTTATATATAATATATATTATGTTTATTATTTCTTTATTCTTCTTTACTTCCCAATTATATCAATCCTTTACGGTTTCCATAGTCGGTAAATACGATAATCTAATTTGAGGAAGTACGGACTACGGCCCCCTCAAAGTGATGTGATTTGTTAATACCTTATGTGGGATGTATAAAGGATGTGGTTAATGATATTATATATGATATTATACTGGAATTATAATATACCTATGTATCATTATGTTTTAATTCCATTAAAATAAGAAATAGAAATGAAAGTAGCGTTCATGCGTACGTACGACTTACCGTCTCCATGAACGGTGTGTTTCATTTCTTACCTCCATATGTTATGTACTATTATAAATGATTGTATATTCTGGATATATAATGAATGTATATGATATATAAATCATGATTTAAATTTTGGAGGTAAGTAAATCATGAAATAACTAATAATAACATCAAGAACAACTAGACCAAACACGTACGATAAATCAGATGATTTTACCCAAAACACTACTTTAACATTAATTTACATAAGATTGGGTAATATAAAGTCATAAGTGAACCATATATGATATCATAACAATGAATATGATTCTTTAATAAGTCAATTACATTATTTAAATCATTATACAGGAGGTTCGGACTCTTACGAAGCAAATTGGACCTAAGGTGAGGGAAATATCACAATCTCATTTTTATCCGAGATTGTTTATACTTTAGTATTTACTAGGGTGTATTTTATCATCCACATCCATGTCTCCTCAATATGTATTATTATTTCCGTCCACCTACAATTTTTTAAATCCAATTTTACCCTTTGGTGAGTTTTTAGTAAAGGATATAAAAAGAATCTTTTGTCGTTTTTCGTACGAGGTACTTTTTGAATTTTCCGAAAAATGTACGAAAAATGTCTTTTTAACTTATACGGCATGAATGGATTTTTAAAACATTATTTCCAAGGATATTACTTTACAAGTTTTCAAGTTTATTTTTAATCAACATCTTTTAGTTATAATTTTATGACATGTTAAGAAAGGAAAAGTGTTTTTGAAGTTGAAAGGATATTTTCCTCAAGAATGGAGTTCAAGTGTTTTATCAAAATTATTTTCCATCTAAGATAATATAGGGTTCTGTTTATATCCCTATTATTACAATGATTTGATTATGTTGTGATTGAATTATTTTTATTAATTCCATTATCTTATATTAATTGTTTTATGATGTAATTTTGTTTAAGAATCCCATTTTTACTACATGGGTTATGCAATGATGTATGATTTATGATTTTGTGGCACACATAAGAATGGTATCATTAAGAGATTGGTGGGACCTATATCTCCCTCCAATGCATTGGGTAAAGATTTTATATCTCATGAGATAGACATGGCTGGAACGGTAGGTTAAACCGGTTCAGTGAAACAGGACTGAAACGAGGGTGACTCGGTTTAGAAACGGACTTTGTCCACTAAGATAGTCTTGGCAATGAGTCTTGACTAATAAGAAATGATTCCCTATGATTATGTGTGTATTCCAAAATGTTTCATGTTTTATGTTATGATTATTGGGATTTCATTTCACTACTTTTATTTATCCCATGTTGTGAAATTATGCTCTCTTTTGCAGGTTAAGATTTCCAAAATGTTATGTTCTTATGAATATGATGTGATTGATATTTCTTTTGATTACCCTTACTGAGAATTTGAGCTCACCCTTTTGTATGTTTTATTTCCCCAGGTCAGGAAGAAGCTTATTAAGTAGGATATTTCAAAAAGGAACTCTAGATATGATGAAATAAATGGGAGGCAAAGTAGATGTTTTATGAACTAGTTGTTTATGTTTCCCAGTTTCTAAAGACTCTATACCTATATGGTCCATTCCTGGTTTTGTTATATGTTGTAATACATGTGATTAAATTCTGAAGTAATTACAATGTATGTAAAGTATTGGTCATTATAATAACAATAAAATTAGTAGATAAAGTACGTTTATATGCCATGATGGGGACTACCAGACACAATTTATTGAAATAATACTTCCCTTATGAGTTTTGACTGACAACTCCCTTATTAAATCAAATTGGAAGTATCTATTTTTATGGAAAACATGGAAGATATATTGGAATGTGATGACCCAAAATCAAATAAAGTATTACCTAAGTTCATTGAAATGAATAAAGTATCATCCACCACTTCATTACGAACCTCAACTTCAAGAGTATTGACCGCATAAGCTAGGCCTTCCTCCCTTGGCCTTCTTTTGGGAATGTTTCCAAGAACCTTAAGACATTCTTGTGAATAAGGTCCCATTTGACTAAAATTGTAGCATTGAATATTGTTAGCTTAATTCTACCCCTTACATTCCCTAGATAGGTGGAATTTTTCTCTATAATTGAAGCAGACTCTCATTCCCTTTAGGATAGATTTTGGGTGTTTCTTTCCATAATTACTACAAGATGGAAGGTCAACTCTTCCCTTCTTCCCCATTTCATTATTGCCTTTTCTAGAGTTTTCAACATCCCTCTTCTTATCTTTCTTTCCCTTAAAGTCATAAGGATACGAAAATTCCCTTTTCCTTCTTCATTGAACTTGAGACTATATCATCATGTGATGAGAAACATTTGGAGACTAGTTACCTTAAGAATAATGGTTTTAAACCATTAGATAATTGATAAATCTTGCTCCTTGGAATACTTATGTAGTCCACGACATGTCTTGCTAACCTGGTGATGTTAGCTTTAATCTTTTCAATATTTTTATCTTCCTTCTACATGAGATTCAAGAATTTCTTTTTTATATCTACTAATTGCTTATGAGGAAAATATTTTTCTTCAGATATCTTCTAAAAATACCCCCATTCCATCTCTTCTATTTCTTGATCTTCATTTTTCTTTTGGATTAACGAGCACTACTGATCTTCTTCTGTCGGTAGATGATAAACTACCCTGACAACCATTTCTCTTTTGTTATATCCCAAAGAGAGAAATATCTTCTCCATAGAACATATCCACTACTCCTCTACAAATGGGTTTTATGTTCCATTAAATGAGTTAGGTTGTTGTTGTATAAATTGATCCAACATAGCTCTTCCACATTATGGATCA
Organism: Viscum album; assembly: GCA_963277665.1. Taxonomy (NCBI): domain Eukaryota; kingdom Viridiplantae; phylum Streptophyta; class Magnoliopsida; order Santalales; family Viscaceae; genus Viscum; species Viscum album. The sequence goes on along the minus strand of OY728133.1, from coordinate 1,858,813,377 downwards.
GGATACTCCATATGGGTATGGTTATTGTTCATAACCTGAGTCAGTTGTCATATTATAGTTATAGGTTACTCATCACAAGTTGCAGCTCCATTTCTGACATCATTATCTTGCCTCAGAGGTATATCTATACATAGGATATGCATGCTCATATGGTTTCCATTTCTTCCACAAGGAAAAATTTCTAGATAATGAAATACATTATATTAGGTTATGAATCAAAATTTTTAATCTCAACATAGAAAAATACTTAGCATAAATTGAAATCGTATGCATGGTAAACCCCATAATCATAAACATGGTTTCATGGATGATTTTTTTATTTAAATCCTTTATAATGGACTTGAAAGAAAATGTTAATTATCTGAAGCATATCCCCCTAGAAGTGTCAAACGAGGTGTGCAGTAGGGCCCATTTTCTTGTACCAGGATACCCCAGGTCAAGCCCAAAACTCCCTATCAGAGTTTTCACTCATATGTACATCAGTGACAGAACCACATTCACATGTAGTATCAAGACATAGATGTATTTTCTAAAAATATCCACATAATCTATTCCTTACAAAAATATCTAAATGTTCTTTGATATTTATCCTCAAACACTATATTAGGGATTCGTGCCCTAATATATATATTATTAAACTTGTTCCAAAGTTTTCTACTAAACATCCTCTAATACCAACTGTAAGGACCCGACACTAGTTCCTCGATTTCGGTGCCTTATTTTATTACATTGGAATATAAACAATAAATATAAATCCTGAAGGACCTTGTAGTTTAGAAACATTGGAAACAACATACATACATAGGTTCATTATTACAACTTGAAAAGAAATACAACATATAATTTTTATTTAGAATACCCACAACTATAATTTTATCCCTATAGGTCATTCATAATACACTTATTCGTGTCCTAAGAAAATGAAACATAAAAAAGGGGTGAGCTCAAATTATATATAAGGGTAAGAAATACATCAGAATATATCGTAAACATAGACATTAGGCATAGTGAATAACTAAAAACACATGCCTTTAAAAGTGACCTTAAACACATTATGGCAGGAATAAGAGCTAAATAAACAATTCCATAATAAAGCATGATCATGGGTATTATAATAGTTGAATAACCTTGTGAAATTTTAGTTAAGAGTTTCATAATAAGGGAATTTATAATTTGGGACACTATAACTATATCATCAAGTCCTCGTGCCAAGACCATAAAAATCATTTTGTCAAGGCCTTGTGCCATGATCATAGTTTGTCTCATGAGACCTACTGATGCCCCGAGGGGCTATAGAAGGCCCCACCCAACACTTAAAAAGTCCAATTCATTCCTCATATGAATGGAGTTAAACATAAACAACATATACAATCATATTGAAACCAATATAGTACATTTATATTACATTCCCCGAAACATTAAGCATAAACACTTACCATTCAGAGTAAATTGGTGAATGGTTTAAAGATGACACATCCATTGTCAAACTAATCACAAACAATTCAATTAAATATGGTAGATTATATATTTAAAACTTAATACCAATAATACATAATAATCAACATGTGAGTTGAAATAGATAGAGATACTCTTATAAAATCATTGAGTAAATCTTGTGTTGAATACTCTTTTATTTTTAAAATAAGAGATCATTTTTAAATATTATTGTATAAACACTTGTGAAGTGAGAATGTATTTTCATAATAAAATGGGTGATTTTATAATGATAATTTTTGCTAAAAAATTTAGAGTTCCCTTAAAAATAGGTAAGAATTTGAGAAATTATCTTGAATTGGGCTTGTATTTTGGAAAGAATTTTTGTTATTTCCTTCTAAAATGTGTATCTACCCATAAAAATAAGGAATTATTATGGTTGGTAAAAATATATAGAAAAATCTCAAAGAATATATGATGAGTATATAATAATACATAATAATTTCATTGAGGTAGGTGAGAAATAAAAGTAACCTGGATGAAAATGGAGGTTCAGTTGGAAAACCCTTACCTTATATCTGAATGTGTTTTGCTCTTGATATTAAAGTCCTAGAATACTAAATTAGAGTTATTAATAAATTAATTTAGAACCTATTAGACATTTATTGAGTTTACAATACTATTATTAAGTTCACTTATGTCCTTATTGATAGGTTATAATATTTAATTATTTCTTTTCAGTGTGTTCAATTCCTTGGTTTTCATGATCGGTATATTTTTATATGAGTATGGATGTTCATGTGGAAAGGGTGAAATTCTCCATAATTGAATTTATATAATATTTATGAAAATAAAAAAAATTTAATGTTTATATATATCAATTTTTACATGGTCTAAGGATGAATAATTGGATGATATATTAGTGACAATCAATTAGATTATTTGGCAGTATTTGGATAATTATGAACTAGTTTTGTCATAAGAAATAATAATATTTAAATATACTGAATTGATTTTGGACTTTTGGAAATTACAAGAGCTCCTAGTCGTGGGGAGTAACTAAGGAAGGGTATTTAGAAAAAAAATGGTGACCTTAAATGTTTATAATAGTTAAGATAAGAGTGGTGAGGGGATATTTTATAGGGGAGGAGAGGAGTGATTTTTTATTATCTTATCATTATTTTATTATTTCCCTCAAAACAAAAAATAATGTTGATTAATGTGATCCATTATAGTAATAAGGGAATGTTAGTTCTAACAATGTGTTATTACATTAACCATGGTTCTATTAATAATGAATTTAAATGATAATGTATATATACGATAAATTGCTGTATTTTATTATTCATAAAAAATTCATGTATTTCAGAAAAACCAAAAAATTCACCCTAACCATTTTTATATGTATAGAATTCAAAAATGAACTCCATTTTTTGAAAATAATTTTTGAAATATTATTACTTTACCTTTTTAATAAAATCATAATTTATTCAAAAAATAACAATTTTAAAACTATAATTCCTTTCATGTCATCTTTAAAAGTCAATCATATAACATTATCTTATAACCTTAAGAAAATAAAATAATAAAATGATTTAGTATTCATAAGGGTCATATTACTATTCATAAGGGTATGTTAGTATTTAAAAAAAAATATTTTTGCCTTATCCGACTCTAAAGATCTTACTAAACACAACCATGTATGCCGGTTTTCAAAATTCAAATCATAGAGGTGGAAAAATCTTGTTTACTAGATAAGTTATAGTAGAGTGATGTTTTGTAGAGACTCATTGTTTCATGAAATCAATATTAAATATATTTTCAAAATGTTGGGGTTTTACAACATGTGAATATTGTAATCATATTTGGAGATTATAGAAATGGTTTTCAGGGCCATAAATGTTTAGGAAAATCCGACGGTAATAGCTTTCATTCTCAAGTATAATTAAAGTGGATTAATGACAAAATAAAATGATAATTGGAATATATAATTTGAAAAATAAGTGAAACAATATAAAAAAATTAATATTTGGAGTCAGTGTAATGTTCCAAGGATATGAATGTCAAAATAAAAAGGTATGATTTCAAAAATATTCTAAATGGGGAATGAGACTTTTCATATAAAGAATCCCATATCATTACCAATGTTTTCTTTAAAACTAAGGATATTATTTGTTAATGATATTTTCTCTCAATTCACAGGAATTGAAACTATAAGAATTTTTTCATGATATTTGATAAAATAAATAATATAGTACTCCAAATGGATATTAAGATAGTATTTAGAATACAAAACTTGAAGAAGAATTTTATATTAAACAAAAAGACAGATTTATACTTGGTTATGATATCTATAGAATATTTAAACAAACTAATATATTCTATGGTACAAATTTGTTCCCAAATAATGTAATTCAATCCAAGATATTATATTAAGGATAATTTACTTAAATAATGGGATATTAGATTATAATATCATTTTTATTGGAGATAAAAAACATACATATTGTGATTATGTATTTATATGAAATTAATTTTAATGGAATCAAAGGGAAGACTTGTGAGGTAATTACTATAAAAAGAAGGATATATTTTTAGATATTATTGATTTGTGAGTTGAAATAATTTTAGGGTTTTCTTCTAATAAGCATTATAGATTTTATCAATGGGGGGAAATGAGGTCTAGGGGATATCACAAGCCTAGTGATGGTGAAGATGATTTGGAATCACTTAGGATGGATTTAACATAAGATATCAAGATCGATTTATGAGTTAATGGTTCCCTTACTAGCCCATCCTTGGTAAATGATCCTTATAACAAGTCATTGAATGAAAATAATTTCCCTATCAAGGATTTTATAGAGTCATAAAGTTACAGTATAGTAAATTATTCATCCTTGTAAGTGGATTCCCTAGAAAGAATCATCAATGTGGATTTCCTTCTCATTTCATGAAAAATTGGTAGATAATCCATGATAGGTATAAAAATTGTAAACACGTGATTAATATGTTCATGGTTTATCTTGATGGTTAGAAGCCATGCAATATTGAAATATATTTGAGTCATCTCTCAATGGTTTAAGAATTAGTTAATTGGATTTGAATCCCAATAGGTTATGTATGTTACCATATTTCTACCCCTTATATGGAATAAATGAAAAATCATTGGGTCACAATTATATTGATCCTAATATGAGTATTCTTCTTATATAGGAATGGGGTCCTTTATTTAATCACTTTTTTAGGAAGAACATTTTTGTGCATGTTTGGGAAGTAGTTTTGAGTCATCATTATATTTTTGGCATCACTGTAATTTTTGGAAATTGAATATATGATTTTAATACCCATAAAAATGGAAAAGGAAACTTATTAAGATAATTATGGGAATATTTATATGGTTCTTATTGAAATTGATTTTATTTTTGTGCTTAGTTTTCGGGTTTTTATTAACTATTTAATATTTTATTGAATTAATGGATGATTATAATAAATATTCACTATTGTTTCTAAAATTTCATAATAATAGTTCACTAAATAGAGAAACATTGAATGAATATGTTTTGTAAAAATTTCTCTCTAAAGGGGAAAACCATCAAAATTTTCAGAAAGATTATAAGATTTCAATGGGGGATGGATCATGTCCTTTAAACGGTTTTATTGATGGGATAAATTTTAAGGCTTATCATAGAAAGAAATTTTTTAGTTTATTCCTAGTAAAATATGGGTTTAGAATGGTGCATACATCTGTTTGTGTGGGTGTTTTGGTTTTAGAAGATGATCAGATATTTTTCAACCCCTCTCTTCATCAGTTGGTATATGAAAATCAATGGTTGGAGAAAAACATACTACAAAGAACAAAGGGATTAAAAATTAACTAGTTCAAAAGTATGTTATAAATGGTCCTAAAAACTAAAGACCTATTCTTATTGTTGGATTCGTAGAGGGTGGGTAAATTAATAAATTTGAATAGATGTTGGGGGATGATAAGAATTTGGTGACTAAATCATTATGTTATCCTCATTCTAGTATGCCAGTCTAGTAAGGTGAACATGAGTGTTAGAATTTTCAAGAAAATGTAGTTTCATAATCTACAATGTAGTTATAGGTTGGGTTTTCTTTCTCAAACAAAAAACTTATAAGAGTTTTTATAATCCCTTTAACTATGATTTTGAGTGTGAATAAATCAATTTAGGTTTAGACATGTCAATATATGTGGACCAAGAGTAGCATAGTCCAGAATTTAATATGAGGGATTTTCAAAACAAGTAAAATAATGTTCAATAAGATATCAATAATTGTGATAATACTCTTAACAATTCAGACTCATTAAATAGATCAATATGTAGATTATTATTAATATAATTAATGACAATCAGGTTGACATTGAAGATGGTAGCTCACTGTAGAATTGATATTCATTCAAAGGTTTCCTGATAAAAGGCAAAACTATTTTTTTGGCGGCGATAGATTTAAAAAATTTCCTATATAGAAAACAAGAAGATAATAGTATTAATCACTTGTTTATACGATAATCACTACTATATCACATAGTATTCATTTCTATAACTCTGAATTATATGATTATATTGAATAAAATAATTAGTTTCATTATTTTTATGGTGACTTAACTCTATTTTCATGTTTCAATTAGTTTATGGTATATTATTTTTCTGAAATTGTCCTTGTTCCCCCACTATTTTCATTTTTTTAATAAAATGTCATGATATTTTTCTCTATATTTGATATTTTATGATGATAATATGTTTTATTATTCTCTCTTCAGATAAGTTTTCTCATTATTTGAAGAATAATTCTAGAATGAAAGAGTAGAGTGAAATTTCTACTCTTATAGAATAGTTTATAAAAATAAATATTTATTAAAGATGAAAAAATGTTAATCAAATAGATTTATAATTGATTTATGGTATCTTAGTTTAATTTAATACATTAAAATCTAACATAATATTTTTTAATCAATGTACATGATTTCAAATAAATCCCAAGATGTCTCATTTATAAGTAGTGAAGTGAATATTATGCTAGATTAAAGAAAATATGTTTTGCTTTGATATATGATAAGGATAAATTATTTCATTTTTATCTATAAACCAATATATAATGATTAATTGATTTCAATGATATTAAATCAACTTCTAAAGATATATTTTTTGCCATAGGGAGTTTATTTCTTGAAAATATAACAATAAAATGTTTCTTACATTATGAACAATGCATGGTAATTCTATTGTGTCATCACATGTGACTAAAATATTATAATGATTTATTAGAAGCTAGATGAAAAGTTGGTTGATTTTTTATATCCATTGATAACTGAGTTTGTAAACTAAGTTGAAATTAACTGGTTAAAAATATATAATAATATTTTAGTTTAATATATAAAATCATATAGTAATAATTCAATAATGAGATGGTATAAGGTGGTAATATTTTGTTGTAATTTGTTTCAATGAAGTAAAAATTTAAACATATATTTGCAAATAACCTAATAATGGATTCCTTCTAGTGCATGAGAGTGTTTATGGGAATTCATTCTCTACCAAAATCCAAAAACAATCTACTTTATTATCCCTCTTTCAATCTAATGCATTCTCTATTATAGTAGAAGAATAAAATTTAGATATTATTTTAATGATGGATTGAAATAGTTGATTTTTTTTTGTGATGATAAAGGGGATCTGAGAATAAATTGTTGTCTTGTAGTGGGAGAATTGAGGTGGTGGAAGCTAAATTTTAGAAATTATTTCATGTATTATTTTATATGTTTATAAAAATAAAATGGGGGAAATGAAGATATTGTGGGGTGTTTTTTGAGGTTTTATATTGAATAATTTACTGATAATGTGAATTTATAAAAGGTGGATCTTTTAATTAATCTCCATTAATTCATTTACAAAATAATACTAACCTTTACACTGAGATATTAGATGAATATCAAAAAACATATTATAGGATGTTTTATTTAGACAACTTCTAGATTGATATCATGGAATAACTTGTGGCTTAATATAATTTATTATTATCTTCTGAATAATTTTTTATTATATTTTATATTTATAGTATTCACATGGATGACATGTATATTAAATGATGCACTATTGAAATGAACAAGAATAAATAAATTAATGGAAAAGAAATTATTTACTAGGATCATATCTATAAAATGGTGTGGTTAGTAGAAAAAATGCAATGTGATAGAATTAATATGAAACAAACATTTTGAAAATATTGGTTTCATGCATTATATACTATATACCATGGTAAGGACAAGAATGAGAGTGGTTGTTCATCCATTATGTCAGAGTGATTAAAATATTTATGGGGGAATTTGGAAACTAACAACTAGGGAAAAGGAGAAAATTGATTTTTCAAATCCTATGGTTAGAATAAAATCCCTATATTCTATGTCATGAAATAAACATCCCACATTAATAAATTATTTTGAGGAAAATTCAAAGACCTTTATGTCATGGACATCGACATTATGTCATGGTTTCTAAGTGTTATTAAATCTAGAGGATTGAAAATTCATGAGTAAATATCTAGTTATAATGTTATATCTTGTCAAAAAATATTATCTATCTGATATCTTATATATCACATAAGGATATAATCCTCTTTTCCTTTTTGGAGTTCTATATATAGATAAGATACATTTTTCCTCTATCATGGTGTGATGATTGTGAGATATGACACACTAAGTCATTTGACCTCACGTGATTGGGATATTACTAGAGGAGGTTTTCTTATGAAGGGAGGGAATATTGACTATGAAAACTTGATCCAGAGTTTGGGGGATATGGGGGACAAATAATATGATTGATCGACTCGATAATAATAAACTATATAGTTCTTATACATGGGACATTTGGTACATCGTACCTCTCATATTCCCTATTTATATTTATTTTATGAGAAAATCATGGATAGTGATATCACAATTATCAGAGGTTAAGGATTAACTGCTCGATCAAAATAGTGATTGAACCCCCTAAAAACTTTATCTTCATGTATTTTCTTCACTTTCTGTCTCACTTTTTTTATTTTTTTTCTTTAGTGATACTATTAACTAACAAGTGAAAAGAATAATTGTTTGATAGTTAATTTTTTAAACCAACTAATTCATCCATCCCATCCACAATGGAGGTTTAAACTCTATTGGTGAAATCACCTTGACCACTCCTTGATCAATATCATACCCCACTTCCATTAGTGGAATAATAATGGTATAGTTATAAATGTTTCAATCCAAAAAAATATGAGGATGATAGATATTTAATAGAGTTCTAAGACCAAAACGACGTTTATTTATATAATGATATAACTATAAAATTAAAGAATAAATCAATAGAAATAATATAAAAAATGAGATTCAAGAGTGAGATGGTGGAGGTATCTTTGGCTTAGCCTGAAGAGCCTTACCTTGCCACTATTAGTGGATCAAATTAAATGAAGAATGAAAATTTAAGTGTTCTAACCCCTTCTATATAATAGATTGACATAACTTTAATCTTGTCCATGATATTCACCCAAAATAATTATCATGGTTTGGATGGTTTCTATAATGATTTTATAATATAAGATGATCATACATAGTGAGTTTAGAACTCTTACATAAGCTGAGAATCCTCTTAGGATATATTTTAGCCACCCCATCATCCTCGGATACCTTGATGTTCTCCATGAGATAATCTTGATGTGCCTTTTCAAATTTGGATAAACTAAGTAATGATATATATATATGTCTAAAACTCATGAATTTATAACACATTTCTCATCATATTTAATATTAATCCCTTGGAACAAGCCACCATTTACCTACTTAACTAATAATATAATTATATTCTTGAGTTTTGATAAACTACTAGAAACATTCTCAATACTAATCAAGAATATCGGATACTCACCAAGACCATTTCAGTAATATTAATGAAAAAATCCAGTTGGTATTAATTATTTCATGCTTCATATATAATGATAGACTTCAATAAATGAAATTGTATTAATTTTCCTACACATTTAGTGTTGGTTATATTTATCTCACAATAATTCTACTTCTTTGGAATAGGAATATTTGTACTGCATTTTATTTTCTCACTATAGTGTTGTGGTAGTGTCACTAACTTATTTACCCTACAATTCACATTTCAAAAAATCACATTACATTATTTTCATTATGAAATGTTTTCAAGAATCTAGTGTTGAGTTTTGATTTTTCCCTAGAGTATAAAACTATTATAATTGGGAATAAAATATTATGTGTTGGTTTCCTTTCATTTATATAGTTTTCTAATTTCTTTCTATCACTGTCTAGACAATTATTCTTGTACAATAATTCTTGTGGACATTATTCTCATAATTTTATAAACATAGAGTCACCAAACAGTTTCATTCTTGGGAAGTTATATCTAGTTTGTTCGGAATTTCATTCACTATATTGAAATGGGGTGAAGTGGGGTATTACAGTTCCAACTTCCTTAGATCATATCATGGAATATGTTTCTATTTTGCTGTTTCCTTCACCCACGGGGCATATTATGTTTTCCAAAAAAAAATTCTCCCAGATAATTAACAAATTAATAAAAAAATTAGTTTTATTTATATTAATTTTATGTTGGAATAAATAATAGTGTTATAATTCTCTTAGTTTCATCATAATTTAAAATAAAACCCATTGATTCCTTTAATCTTAAGTCCTTTATTCTTGTACAATTTATCATCAAATTATTCAAAATAATTCATATTAAAAAATGTCACATAAATACATGTATTTCACACCATTGATGTTAAATATTAACTTATTATTCCTAAAATATATTAAAACCAATGATCTATTACAATTCCATTTAATGTTATATAAAACATCACACTAAATTATAAGTATATACTATAATGAAATAATGATGATAAAATACAATAATTTCTCCTATAAAAACTAATATTTCTCCTACAATGTACTGGGTATACAACCCATCCACCTAGTTCCCTAGATTGTACCTGATAGTACCCTACTAGGTGAACAATGGAAAAACATGTGGGAAAGCACAACTTATCCAAATTGCATATTGCCAATGGATAATTACTGGGTACCTAATAAAAACTAAAAATAATCCATTTAACATATACAACACTATATAAAAAACTATGTTCCATTTTTAAAAAATTTATACATATAAAATATTTATTTAGATATTCAAACCATGTACAAAACTATATACTTGAAAGTTAGTTCTCTCCATAATCTACAACCTTTTAATCTTTATCTCATCAAACTTTAGGTTTCTGATGGTTTGGGTGTCTATAAAATCTTATCATTTCTTTGAGATACACATCATTAATATTTTTTTTTGATATATTTTTTAATTTTAATAAAAATTATTAAAAGTTTTGTAAAGGGTAAAAGAGTGTATGGGGATTATTTGGAGCCTAGAGCTTTAGTTTTTTGGGAAAATGGATGAGGCACATGGTTGTAGAAATGTTTTTAGTAACAATAAGGCTCAGCTGTTCATCCCCTTGAAGGTAGTGCACAGTTTGTGAAACCATGAAAGACTTTCCTCATGGGCATGATATAGTGATATAGAAATTTTCAGATGGTCAACACAGGCTACACGCTGTATTTTAAACCATGCACCTAGTCTGTGTGAGGTGGTGCCCCCTAGGTAGTGAGTGTGCATGGTTGGTGCGTTGTATTTACAACCATGAGGAAAAACTATGAGCCCTTTTCAAATGGAATAATTTAATATTTATATCATTAATCTATTTAACATACCAAACTATTTTATCCTCCTAATTACAATTATACTATGCCCAATCAAACCGGTGATCTCCATTGGCATCCAAACAAGGGGTTGAGCTACCTACTTCATCTGGAATCTAATTTGCTCAAAATTTATCATTTCATACCCATCTCTATAAGATCATAAATCCCCTTGTTTCTATTCTATATTTATTTACCAATATAGAATGATAAATACATTCAAGATAATGTGGACTATTTATAGGGTATTCTTTTATTTTTTATATTTATTATGATGTAGCCCATATTAAAGGCTAGCACAAGATGATGAGTCATCTTTCACTGTATAGTTGGTGGTATAGTATTCATCACTAAATTTAAGTTTCATAATAACATGTTCCTAATAATGAATTCCAGATATTCAGTGTGTTTCATTAGAAATACAAATTGTCCTAAATTGTTTTTTATCCATGTTAGATATGATCTTATACACCATTGTCCTTGTTGTAGGATGTTCCGTTAGACTAGTTCCACCTCTTGATATATTATTAGGTAATAACCATTGAAATTATAAATGATTATGTGAACAAACCAACTTCTATGTTCTCATGGAATGAATCTTAAAAGAAATGACTATATGCAATTTAATGGATTTGAGTGGTATGACCAGGTAACGTGGATATTATTCAAATTATGGAATATTCCCTAGAAAAAATGAATTAAAAAATGGTTGAAATCACATATTTCATTATTTTAAAACCTGCCCATCGAATTTTATTATTGTACATGATCCCTAGGAAAGGTGTTCCTTATTATAAATGATCCTTGGGCTTGCAATCCCTTATTATACAGGACCCTTAGTCATAGTTTCCCTTATTATACATAATATTAAAGAATAACAACCCTTATTATTCATTATTATCGGAAATGGAATCCCTTATTGTTTGATGTGACATCTGGGCATAAAATCCATTATTATACATGATCATTTTCATGGTTCCCATTATTATTCCTGATCATTAGCCATGGAATTCATTGTTAATAGATGATTAAAAGTTTCATGGAAGCCCTTGTTCAAAATTTTACACTCATGATTTTACAAGGATTACTTAATCATGCCTCAGGTCCAGCTAGTACTACACACACACACAGATATATATATATATATATATGATATCTTGTATATAGTTAAAAATCACATATATAGATGATTATATCAATATATACCTCTACAAATGTTGATACATTTTCTGATATGACCCCGATTTGGATGAAGCTGGTAATATCAGTAGGGTTTTCTTTAGGAACCTTATCATACTTTGTTATAGTCTACCTTGTGCATTTATATTCTTATACTTACAAACTAAACATTTTATATTCACTCACGGGATCATATTATACTTCTTTCATGGTGGGATACTGAGTATATCTCACACCATGTTTATTCCGACGATTGGTACCCAAATATGTCTCATGGATGCACATTGGGGAAAAGGTAATCATCCAACTATGGATTCTTATTTTCTTATAACAAGGGAGAATGGTAGAAAGGTAATAATTATTCACTTGTGATGCTAGTGGAGAGAGATTTTGTTCTAGTAAACTTTTTAATATCTTGTGTTATATCCATACTACTCTATATCCCATGAATTCCTTTTTTGTAGATAATCAAGACATATCATCTTTTGAAATATTTCATTAGATATGGTTATTTTATTATTTAAATGATATTCCACTACTTATATTTCATTTTTGAGTTTATGATCCTATTGATTATTCATTATAATGCTGCTTCATGTCACTATGATCATGAGGGTATAGTCCTTCCCCCACTATACTGGTATAGACCCTTGATAATAGTCGGCAACCTCTAAAATATGGGGAGGAACTCTTGAGGCCATATAAAAAACCAGGATCAGATACATTGGAGTGAACTAAATATATAATTTTATAATGTTATATAAAAGGATTAATTTTTATATTCTTACAATTTTGGGTTGGTATACATGAGACTAGGATTGTGTTGGGGTTTTGTAATGAGCTTGTGATTGGGAGTAACTAACCCACATATAGGGAAAATCCAAACTTCCGAGGATAAAATTTTTGGTTTTGGATTATGAGTAATATAGTTTCATAAATTCTATAGTTGGATGACACACATGATTTCAGATTTTTATTGTTGTTATAGATTCTCTTTCTAACCTTGACTTGGTATAGAAATAAGGTTTTGATCATGCATCATCATTAGCATGTAGATATTCAAATATCATGCTTATTCCATGACATTTTTATTTTATTTTTTGTATAGCCTATAGAATGTTTTAGTTCCTTGATTACTATATCTATTATCTTACTAGTTTTTCTACAGGGTAAATGAAAAAAATAATTAGTTAATTAATGTGTCTTCTTTATCCTATACATATTTTTCATTCACAGATTGATGATGACACCTTAACTAACCAATTATCACATGTTTGATCCTTTAACCCATTATTTCATGGACTAAAATGTTTGTTTATTGTGACTAAATTAATTCCAATTCCAATTTATAAATTATTTACATTTATAAACTAAAAATCATGATTCATCTAATCAAATCATCTTATAAGACTTGTTAAATCATAATATCAGGTGTAAAAAAATGGTTAAGGTTACATGTATTATAAATTATATGTTATAATGTGTATTCCATTATAAAATGGTAATGGTGAATCATCTAACTAATCCTTAATATATATATCATTGAACATGATAAATTTTAAACATAAATTAATAGTTAGTATTTTATGGAGATTCCAATCTCAATACTGAAGGTGGTTTTCTCTATACATTGCAATTGACACTCTATATATCAGGACCGCTACTAATAGATATGTGATGTTTACATTGACATGATCTTAGTACTAGGAAGCATAATTTATCTCATGTGACCTTTGTGAACTTCAATGAAACCTAGACCTTGATTTAGGATTTTTTAGATGATTGTTTACTTTATCTAAAGGAAGTCCATGTACATATCCTATTAAAATATTTTTTTTACTTTTCTATTATCAAATACATTTCTTTGCCATGGGTTTAGAAATTTTAGAAATATTCCACCATCTCAACCTTAGGACAAATAGTGATAATGTGGTTTTGAACATACTCTTAATGCAATTGGACATAACCCACAAGTATTTCCATCTATAATACCACATATTATGCCTCTAGTTTTAAGGGAGATAGGAACTCATGCATATATATGGGAGATCTTCTAATAATTATCTCTTCTATACAAGGAACTTAGGGAAATACCTATAATATAAAAGAGTTAACAAGAGAATTCTTGTTTTCATATCCACCTACTTTATTGAGTGATGGCTGCCCCCAAGTAGCTAAGTCAAGGCTGGAGGCAATTCTATCTATATTCAATTACATGTAGATGCCTCTAGATTGGATGGTCTATATAACTACCTATATGTTGTTTTATTCTCCCAAACGCTGGTGAGAAATTATAATAGAGGATGATTTTCATCAGTGTATTTTTCAGGGAGACTATCAGATTGTCTAATATTGCAATATATTTCCTTAAATGTTTTGAACTAATTGATCTATTTTTTTTATAATTCTGCAGTAGGGTACTATGTCTATTATGGACAACTCTTCTCGATTTATGGTGCTCTTTTACTTTTCCCTAACTCATACTGGTGATGAGTTGGTGGTAATGAGATGATTTGAGGATGGTCTTGTATATGCCTTTTAATTTAAAGATAATGTGTTTTTGTTGAAAATTGATTATAAGATATTTAACCATGCCACATCACCGAGTGGAACCAGAGGGAAGTTGATGGTGTGGGAAAAGGTGGTGCATAACCAAGAAAATTTTGTGATTCATAAAATAGTGGGAATCATCACCTTTAGTATACACATATGGGAAGTGATGGTCATATAGAACTCACTTATAGTTATGTGGTTTGTCACCAATACGGGATGGCAGGACATAAGAATCCCTTCTGTCCCAAAAATCCCATTCAGTGTCAGGACTATGGTGGGATAGGGAATCATCATTATTATTTTGTACCTTACATTCTATATCTAGTGGGAATGGATCTTCCGTATCTCCCACTTCAAGAGAGGAATAAGTTCCTCCTTGTTAGGAAGGTAGCTGGAATACTACTATCCATTCAGGCTAAGGAGGCAGTCGAGGTCGAGGGATCCAGATGCAAGACTAATAGAGCTAGAATATTAGACCTTCCAAGGATAGTCGGGCTGTATCCCGAGGCCACAGATCACATAATATTTATGTAGTGTAGCCTACTCACATTGAGCAGAATATCAATCCATCAATTGTATGAGGTGTTATGTTAGCATCATCTAAATTAGTGTATGTTTTATTTGAAAAAGGTGCTTCACAATCCTTTATATTTTTGGAAATTGTAAAAATTAAGACGGTTAAGATTTTGTATTTCTTTTGGGGGATGAAACTCTATATCCCATTTGTAATTATATCATAATGTGTATTACAATGAAGGAAGTTATCCATATAGATAGGGGTTACCATTTTTCATGGAATAACCTTTTCCTTAAGATGGATGGTTCTGAAATAATTCTCAAAATATATTGGATGTTTCCTTAACATACTTATTTTTATGTATATAATTTTAGCTATATGTTAAAGCACCCCATTAATTTATTATATTCTTAAGGGTTGAATGGTATTTCTAGGCATGTCATGTTGGACCCAAGCATCCTGGGCTGGGTAGAGTGACAACCCAGATTTCCAGTCTTTATCAAGAGCATGAAGAAACATGAAGTGAAGATTTCCCTCTTATAGTAGAGACTTTTTGGGAAATCTTCCCTAATATATTTTATTATATACCCATTGAATGATAGGTATAGTTTTCTATTATTATAATTCCAAAACTAGTGATATAATCCATTCCACCTTATAGGATGGCTAATATTGGGTTGTAGGAGCTGAGGAGGCTGGTAGATGTTTTGGAAGCCTTGGGATTTACATGAACCAATAATTTTCCTTGGGTTTAAACTAACATTTTTCAAATAATTTTGATTCTAACCTCATTATTTTTGTACATTACTCAAAATTGAAGTATCTTATGGTAAATAACAGTTGTCCACTACCTAATACAGAAGATCTCTTTGATCAGCTCCAAGGAGATAAGTTTGTATCCACGATAGATTTAAGTTCAAGATAACATAAGTTATAGAGACCCTTCCTTTCATTACATTATTATTAAATCATTACAATTATAAACAACATAATAGTACTACACCATAAGGATCCATAGGTTGAGTGTCTTGGGAAAACTATAACCATACATAACATTTACAACATCAATCATAAACATTTATTTAATTCTTTCTTCTCTATATTTTTATTGGAACATGAACTTTACTTAGTACATGTAGTCACCTGAGGATATACATCAAAAGGGGTGAGCTATATCCTAGTAGGAGGATATATAAGAACAATATAGCATGGGGTGAGCTTAGTCATAACATCATCATTAAAATCACGAGAGGGAACATTAATAAAAGACTTGAAATGTGAGAATGGATAAAAATAAAACATCTTGTCTTTGTGGCCATCAACCTAACATAGCTATGAACAATGATAGAATAATGTTCATGCATCATACCACTTTACATGGGAGATTCATCACTTTACCCAATTCATTGGATCATTTTATAATTCTGAGCACACCCATCACATTCAAACATTCATATTGCGCTATATAATACCAAGCACACCCATCATTTTCATTATCATACATGACAAATAGAACATATATCAAAAATAACCATGGAATAGAATGGGTTTCAACTCATAAAAACAAATTCATAAATTTTGGGTTCCCAAAGTAATGAGGGCATAATATACTTGATACAAGAATGATCCACCTTGAGTGAGAAGTAAGAGGTGTGTTCTTAAAAGAAGATTTATTTTGGAAAACATTATGGTTGACAAAGAATCTAGTTGAGAAAATGTATATCCTATAATAGTTAAGGTAATTATTAAAAAATTATTTTTATGGAGTTACCATACCTGAAAATGGAGTGAAAGAAGGAGAACCTGAATAAAGAACGTTGGGTTCGAGAATTTCCCCAAACATTGTATCTGAATGCTTTCATCACTTAAATGTCATGTATAACCACATTATATTAATTAATTAACAAATCCAAAACCTTGTGTACATTAATATGGTTTCATTATGGTTTCATTAAGTTATTTTATGGGACTTTTTATGAGTTATAGAGTTTAAATATTTCTCTTGGGAATGTTCATTTTTATGGTTTTCTTGAACAGTTCCCTTGTATTCATGAATGGATGTTTGTGTAGAACATGGATAAACATAGATAAATGATATTTCATGTTATTAATGATATTATAGGAGTTAAAATTATATTATAATGAATTATATTATATATCATGTGGATGAATCATTAGTTAATATTTAATGATGATGGTTTAGGTTATTTTGGGTCGTTATTGGATCACAACGACCAGTTTTTGATTTACCATTTGGTAATATGTATATAAGGTAGATCCATATCATTAAATAAGATATAATACATGTAACATAATCTGTTTCAACCATAAAATTTTTTTCATGACCAGATCTAAAGGTGGTAATGGAAATTGAAAAATGTCATTCTTGAAGGGGATAAATTAACACCTCACAAACAACATTTTCTTTTCTAAAATAAAAACAAATATGATAAGGTGATGAGATGATATAATAAACCTTTAGTATCATTAAATTATAGTATATGTATGATAATAGAGTTAAAATAACATGTTTATTAATATATTTGGGGATAGAATACGAAAATTACATGGACTTGAAAGGAAATTAAAGTAAAAGAGAGAACATAATTACCTCTTGAGTTATCCTCTTGAGATCCTCCTCAAGGAACCATGGATTGGTCATTGGATGGGACCAGGATCTATTGAATGATGGGGAGGGGATAGGGGAGATGTTTTGGAAGAGATTAGGCATGTCATGAAGCTTTAGAGGTGTGAGGAAAAGAGGGTGTGGAGGGTGGTATTTATAGTAGTGGGGAAAGGTGTCTTCCTAATATTATAATTATTAATTTATTATTTCTATACAAGACAAGGAATATTGAGTATTCCAAGACTAAATATAGTAATTGTATCATGTGAATCCTAAACATATGTTATTACATCATTATAACATCACCCATGACTCTATAATTCATGAATTTAACTTATTTTTTAAATTTCCCGTATTTCACTATTCATCAAAAATACATGTATTTATGAAAAATCCCAAAAATTCACCCCAAATATTTTATGACGTGTAGATTAAAAAAATGAAGTAAATATTAGAAAAATAATTTTCTCAATATGTGGAATTTATTTCTTAAATAAAATAATATTTTATTTGAAAAATAAAAATTTTAAAACATTTATTTTCTTATTCCTAAATATAGGTACATCCTACATTCACTAAAATATTATATATATATATATATATATACTATCATAGGTAAGGATTCTATTCATTAGGTCATGTCACTAATCATAAGGGTAACATTACTATTCCAAAGGGAATGATACTATTCACCAAAAAATTAGTTTTGTTCTATTAGACTCCACAAATCACCTTGAACACAACCGTGTATGTCAGATATTAGAAATTAAAAACATAGAAGTGGAAAATATTATGTTTAATGATCACATAGTATTCGGTATCATTATTTGTCCTTGTTCTTACTAATTTGATAATACTATAAGGCATAATCATGAGAGGTGAATTCCATTGATAATACATTGGGTCGTTACATAAGGTACATGTGAGACCACCAAATATATAATGAATTTCATCCCATAGAAAATATGTATTATATGAGTATCTAGTCGTATGGTTCTATCTCACTAACATGCTGATATTTTTCATGTATTTGATGAATTGGGTTTTCCATCAGTATCTGAATTCATTTGTTATAGTCTCCATGGAAAACATATTCAGGTATTTTCACCCTTGAAATGACCATGAAAAAGATAATAGGAGTATATTTCATACACTAATAGATAACTATCTATATGAAAATATCCCAAAATTCCAATTTGGATCAATAAATTTCAATTAATTTGTCGTATTTTTTTTAGATATAAGAGTATCTATTTACCTAGAGAAGGTGATATCCATGGTATCTTAAAATTAGATCCATAATATCCTTTACATATAGAGTTTCTTGGGGATGGATGGATATTACAAGCATTTTATTTAGGATTTCACATGCCTAGAAGCACCACTCACAAGATTGACCAAGAATGGTTTCAATTTAAAATGGTATGAAGCATATGAGAGACCCATTTTGGAGTCAAAAGTAATAAATTTAAATTGGTGATCTTAATTTACATGATATTGGAATATTATATATAGTTTTTGTGATGCATTTGGTATTGGGCTAGGACTAATTCTTATGCTGGGTCAGTCAGTCATGGTGTACATGTCCCATTTGTTGAGGCCCCATGAGGGTAATTACCTAATGAGTGATCTCGACATGGTATTTTTGGTACATTCCATTAATTCTTGGAGGCAGTACTTATTGAGATAGTGGTTTGGGGTTTATAAAGACAACAAAAGACTCAAGTAAATTTTACACATCAGGACCTGGACCATATAAAATGAATAGGAGTTGAATAACCAGATTAGTTTGATTTTGATGTTGTTTATATGTGTTATAATGTAAATATGGTGGAACATGATCTAAGACAAAAGACATAAAAATAATCATTTTAGGAGTTCGGTAGTGAATTAAAGCTGATTGGCTTGTTTTTTGAGATGCACTTGGAAGTGTGGGACCATTATGGGTAGCCTACACACATATTGTTACCAGGGACGTATTCATGTCTGAATAGAATGAGGATGATCCAAATTTTAGATCCAAAATTCATGGTCCAAATGGAAATAATTAACCGATAGGACCTACAACATGGATGGATATTTAATACGGATGATATTTAACACATTCAGGGTTAAATTTGGTTTCCTATAGACAAGATAGAATAATTGATGCAAAAACATCATATCAAATATTGGGGAACACGTCCCATTCTTACCAAGATGTACCGTGATATGTGCTTCCAATATAGGAGATCGTGGATAAATTAGGAAATAGTAGGAATTGTTACTTGGTTTTCCACATATCAGTCATTGAAGGATGAAAATGAGTGACAATCTGGTATCTTACATCAATTTCCCATTCTAGTGTAGAAATTTGATGAAATTATTAGGGATTTTTGGTAGATTTTCCTAGGTCATCTCGTGGAAGTGACACATTATGGGTAATTGGGGCTAGTCTAATGAATTTATCCCACTTCCTTCCTATTCAAGAGACCATTAAATTGATGGGATTGGGAGGATACATTTCCTAGAGATCGTATTCCTCCATGGATTTCCATATACAATTATATCAGACATAGATTCATGGCTTACATCACGGTTATGGTAGTGATCATAGAAGGATGCAGGATCACAGATACTTTTGAGTACATCCAGTCACCCATATAATGATGGACAATCTATGAATATGATATGAGTGTTGGATTACATGCTCCATGAGTTCTAGATTTTAGAGGTTCTTGTGACCATAATTTAGATCTCTCTAAATTTTACTATAATATCAAATTCTAGAAAATAATATATATTTCTCATTATGAGTTCTAATATGATAGGTCATGTTGTTCACCCCTCTGATGGCTAGAGGAAACAGTGGTAGTGCTTCTTAGACAATGTATTATTCAAGATACATCATATATTATAGATATTTTCAAGAATATTATTCATACATCTCAATATATATAGATGTCTTGTATCAAATATTACCACTAGCCACTATAGTCTGAGGTGGGATATCAATACAACTTATATGTTTTTCATAGTCTGGGGATTTTTAGTATTAAATAAATTGTTTGCACCTAGGTTACTTTAATTGATAAAGATATTCGTGGTATTTGTGTTGGTAAACTATCTGTTTCTATTTCCACAAAGGCACAAGCCCATGCATGAAAGATTCGACATTTCATAGCATCACCATTGTCATTCATAATAATCACATTTTATTCTTCTTGATGAGGTTGAGTTCAAGGTAGATGCATCTTTTAAAAAGTATCAGGTATGTATTGATGATTTTAGTATTAAATCTCTTCTTGCTTAGTCAGTTCATGTAGTTCCTGTGCTATGGAAACATAGTCATGCATAGGACGTGACCCAATAATGTGAGGATAATTTACATTATTAGTGGCTAGAGTTATTCTAAGATAATGAAGTACCACACTCAAAAGGGAAACTCAGTGATGAGTTATGCTATGTATGGTATGATGTGGCATCTAATAATTACATAGAGATATAGATCCCTTATGATTTGGTTTATAATTATTTTTTATTTTAATGATTTTTCTTAAAATAATATTTAAGGGTTTATGAGTGTATTGGTATTTTTTAGAGATGGTATCTCTGATTTTTTTAGAAAAAAATATAAGACACAAAATTGGAGCATTATTAGTAGTAACCACATAGCTCAACCATGTATCTATACGAAGGTATTGTGTTGTTTTGGAAACCATGAGATCTAGGAAACATAGTTGAAAAGGGGTTCTCTGGAAGGCTACATAGTAGTTTCATGAGCTATGAAAGGTTTTTCAAACCATGTGTGTAGCCGACACAGGGGGGATCCACCCTAGGTAGTGGGTGCGAATGGTTAGCTCATGCATCTAGTCGAACTGTGTTCCATTTTAAAATGGTTGAATTAATTATTTTTCCATCTTTGTATTAAACTAAACACCATTTGTTTTTCTTTGATTTACATGCACAGTAGTAGCCCTCATGTTAGATCTCTCACTTTTCATCCAACCTAAGAATTGATTAGCCTCCTTCATATGGAATTTGATTCTCTTGTCGTTCATCATGTTGGATCTATCATGGTAAGATCTTAAGTCTCATTACATACATTAATTTATTATCTTGTTTTATTTAAAGTTAAATCCATGCATCTTAATATGTACTATTGTTCGTCTTATTCATCTATTTCATCGATTTCTTTTGTTTTATCGTGGATTTGATTCCAACACTAGAATATGAGTTATCTTCCAGCCCAAGGTAAATAGTTTAATAATTATCAAAATAGTATAGTTGATTTATATCGGGTTATCAGATTACTCCTACCTAACAATCCATATTTTACCAAAAATATATAATTATCAAAAATTTATTTTTAGTCTTAATAGAAATCGTCACATACACCCTTCTCCTTGTTGGAGGTTTTACCATTCAACTGGTGCCACTTATTGAGATGTGATTATATAATTACAGTTCAAAATATAAATTCTAATGTGGAAAAAACATTTTAATTTGTATTGTAATTAATCATAAATTAAAAACTAAATGGAATTATATGGATGTGATTGGTATGACCATGCCACATTACTCATATGAACATTGTGGAGTATTCCTTTGACTAAATGAATGGTAGAATGGTTGAAACGATATATGAAATTATGTTAATGAATGAAACTCAATATATATTATTATACATGATCCTTGTTCATGTATTCCCTTGTTATAGATGATCCTCATGCATGATGTCCTTTATTATACAAGTTACCTAGGAATGATGACCCTAGTTATATATGATCCTCAGGCATGGAGTCCCTTATTATTCATAATCCTCAGGATGGAATCCATTATTATTTTATGAGGAATATGGGAATAAAATTACTTATTATTCATTATCATCATACATGGATTCCCATATTATACATGATACTCATCCATGGTTCCCCTTGTTACTCGATGAGAAAAAATGGGCATGGAGACCCTTATTTAAAATATTAGACTCTCATAATTATAAATAGATTTCTGAGTCACTCCATTTGTCTTATCTAGTACTATCTATGTATATATATGTATATATATAATTTATATCACATATATATTAAATATATATACATATATTCTACTTTTTATATATATATTTTAACATGGTGATTCATATTCTTAGATGTCGTGTCTTAGGTTGGAGAAGGTAAAATCAGTAGGGTGTCCATTAAGAACATGATTTAACATTATTACAATTAATATTTTGGATTTATATTGTTATATTTTAAATAAAAATGTTATATTCACCCTCAACAACATACTATACTCCATTAGTGGTGGCCTACTGGGTATATATCACACCCTATTTGGGTATCTGATTAGTTCCCAAACAGATCTCACAGATGAATGTAAAGAAAAAGGTAAGCATCAAGATATGGATGATAGATTTTATTATTATGATGGATAATTGGAAAAAAAAATTGATCATGTTCTCATGATAATAGTGGATATAGATTTTTTATATTATAATTTATTTATATCATGATCTATATAAATGGTTCTCTAATTTCCTTATATACTCCTTTTTTATAAAACATTACACGAAATAATTTTTTATATGTTACAAAAAAAATTTGTTTAAATTATATTTTTCTAATTATTATCATTATAGATGTTATTATACCTTTAATTCATTTGTTATGCTAGAATTTCTTATCACTCTGATCATGATGGGATAATCTCCCAACCATACCATCATAGATCCTCACTACTTATCAGTAGCCTCTAGCTTACATGGAAGCACACTTGAAGCCATATAGAACACCATGTTCAGTTACATATGATTGAATCTATTCTAGTAATTTAAAATGACTTTGGGAGATATATAGTTGAAAAAAGGGTCAAAAGTTACTGATTATCCTTGCACTAGGAACCTAGTAGAAATAGTAGTGTTGTGGCAGCACAGTCGGCCCAATTAGGTACCCGATGAACCTATAATGAGTAACCATAGGTGGATGTATTTTTTTAATAGTTTTTATTGTAAAATGTATTTTTAAACCAAAAAAGAAAACATTTAATCCCTAAGATATATATTTTATCTCCAATTCTAAAAATTTTCTTCCATTGTGTGGTATATTGTTATAAATATCTCCTCTCTATTAACATTACATTAAATCTTTGTTCATCATTTTCAGATAATAGTTTTTTAGATGTAAGGATACTTTATTTTATTCATCTAAGATATTATTTTTTGTAAATTGATATTTATAAGAGGGACATAGAGGTTTCAATAGGTCTTGGTCTTGGTTTAGGCCCTGATGATATGTTTTTTTTGGAGAAGTGGGTAGAGGTGCATGGTTAGTTCATGGTTATTAATATCTATGTTGCTCAAATATGTGTCCCTATAAGGGAGGGGAATGATTTTTCAAGCCATATATAAGAGAACAAATAGACATATAAACCCAATAATAAATTGTATAGGTAAATTTCATGGTTTTCAAATGGTTTTTCTAACCATGTTCCCTACCCGTATGGTGAAGTGTTCCTTGGAAGTTAGGCACATATGACTTGTGTATGGTTTTTATAACCCTGTTTCTATGCCATGTGATGTGTGGAATATTCTACAGTGGAGACCTCATGGATGGAACACTGTTTTTAAAAACATGCCTCCAAACCATACACCCCTTTAATTTTTTTTAAAAGGACTATTTTCCAATCCTTTCTTTAACCATTATCCTACAAATTTTATACCATTTCACAAACAATAACCCCTCCCCCATATGAGATATTTTTTTCTCTCCCAATATACCTTTATATGTCTTCTCCATCTAAGCATAAATGTCGGATTCATTTTTCATATTGAATCCCCCAATGTATATCTATGATAACTCTTGTTTCTTTTACTAGTTTCCCTCACTATAATTGATGTTATTTTCATGAGAGTTATTACACCCAATTTTTAGTTCATTTCTCTCATTTATATAATGTTTATAATACTATAAAAAATCAGAGTATGATACTAGATGATGATTGCTTATTTGTTATAAGGTAGGTGTAACACCCTGAGATTTTATGAAAAATATTATTTTTAATTTCATTGATGTCTTCTATTGTATGATACAACTAGATTATCTTGCACTATATGAAAAACCATATTATCTTGCAGTATATTCAACCCTGACTTGGCTGGCATTACATAAAATCGCGACCTTCCTCGATAGCGTGTGTTGTACGCAATACCGAGTTTTACTAAACAACGATATATTGTTATAATATTATTATAAAATTGCTGTTATAAATAGTATTAACTAAAATTTTAATTTTATAACATTATTATTCATCTTACATATTTTCTATATTATGGTATGAGAACCAAATAAATTTTTCCTGTATAATATGTATTTTTAAAAAATTGTAGTTTTCGCACCTTTTGATGGCGCACCCACTTTAAATCTAGTTTTTGACATTTTCATAAGTTCAATTTTACAAAATAAAATTATTATTTGGAATCAGGTTATAAAATTTTACCTTGGATAAATTTTTCATATTATTCTGACATCTTTCATATTTTAATGAATAGTTAAAACACACTATATTTTAATTAAAAACAACTTTTTTCATCTTAATAACTTATGTGGTTAAATTATAATATTGAATGGTTTTAAAGTTTAAATAGAATATATTTTTACCATTTAATATAATATATGTCATTAGCATTTATTTTACATTGAATTCGTAGGATAAATAAATTCAATCTTTTGCAATATTTTAAACAAAAACACGTTTTCTTTCGACAACGTGATTAATTTTAATTTAATTTCTACAACTTATGTGAATTGAATTTGGAAAATTGGATTCCATATTTGGAATCCGTGGGTCCAAATTATATTAATAGACTACTTTTTATTTTTGGGCTTTATGAATAGTAACAACGGTAAATTTTATTTACCTTAGTAAAAGGTAAATTGGATAATTAAGGGTAAATATAATCTCATAAAATTACCCTAATACTTTTATTAATACAATTACATGATTATATTTCGTCCTAAGTCATATTTCGGTCTAAATGGAATCCATTAGAACCCACTTGGAGGTGATTAAGACCTTTAGTTTATTTTATTTAAAGGAAAGTGAAATATGTCTCACTCAACTTTGATAATTAATGTATTTTTAATATAAGTTTATACAGAATATAAATTCGGTTATAAATACTAATTTGAAATATAAAATGTTTTTCTTTATTATGGTAATTTATTTTTAATTTTTAAGAGTTATTTAATTACCTTATTATCTTATACATTAATGATGTATAAATTATTTATATAGTGAAAAATCAATAATATAGTTTTTATTGAAATAGTAATACATATAAAAAGGTAATAAAATCTGAAGAAAACTTATTATTAGTGTATATATAAACCCTAATCATCCACTGGCCAAATTTTGGACCATTTGGATCCTTATTATGGCGTTTATGACACTTATAATATTTTATTTTAAATGATTCCAAA
This sequence comes from Viscum album, assembly GCA_963277665.1. Lineage (NCBI taxonomy): Eukaryota > Viridiplantae > Streptophyta > Magnoliopsida > Santalales > Viscaceae > Viscum > Viscum album. The sequence continues at coordinate 1,858,786,831 of OY728133.1, read as the reverse complement.
GTTGTGACCTTCATAATTTAATAAAGGTAACAATTTACATGTTGTTATTTTAAGATGATAAATTCGAGTAAAATTATTATTATAAAATCTATTATATTTATCTTCATCAAAGTATTTTAGTTTTAATTTTTATGCAATACATAAGTATATTAAATAATTATACTTAAATGTTGTACTAATTATTGTATTAAGAGATATACCAAATAAATGGTTTTAAAAATATTAAAATAAATATTATATGAACTATTTAATGTTCTCCATGAATTTTCTAGACAAATTTGACTTGTTAGGAATCTATTAAATATTTTATTTTTAATATATCCTCTGAGTATATTTTATTTAAATTCAAATAAATGAATAGTGTCAAAATTGACACTATTGTTATTTTATAAAAATTACATATTATTAAATTTTTTAAAAATCACAAAAAAATTTACAAATTATAAAGTGAAATTTCTCTAGTCGAAAATGTCATAAATTATCCAATTATGGAAAATTATCAACACATAAGTGATTATTTGTAACCATTTAAAATTTAGATGTTTATTACCACAAATAAACTTTTATAGATTAAATAAGGATAAATCAAAATTATAAGGTTTAAAATAAGATCAAAACATTTCTAAATATTATTGGTTGATTATATTACAACCCTATCCCATCTAATCTACGAATTGAGTCATTTTTGGAGGTTTTTATGTGGGGTTTGAATTTATATTAAACTAATATTTTTGAGGATTCCAAAGGTTCCCCTCTCTTCCCTTATAAAAGGGCACCTCCTCCCTCTCTTCCTGACACCATTTTGAGCCTTGAAGCTCAGAAAACCTCTACCCATTTCACTTCCCCACTTCCCTAGAAACCTTATAGAGGTACTGTTCTTCTCAAAAGACCATCCCTAGTGCCCTAAGAAGAAGTTTAAAGGATGTGCGTCGAAGAAGAGATAATCTCTTTTACCGATTATTTCAAAATTATTTGTTCTTCAACTTCTTCTTCTTTAGTTGTTTCATTATAAAGTAATACCTTCAGTATCACTAATATACTGATATGTTATTATAAATATGAAACAACCCCATTTCACCTTCTATACTTCCTACGGAAAATGAAATCACCGTGCATGCGTACGTACGGAATACCGTCTCCACGCCGTGGTGTAATCTGTTTTTCCAACACCACCTTACTTGGATGGGTATAATGGTGTAAATAATAACTATACATAGTTATTATAACATCATACTGATTCTGATATATTGTATCATCCACTCCAATTCAATTCAATAATTATGGGAACGATATCATCGCTTGTGCGTACGTACGGACTACCGTCTCCACGACGCGATGAGATTCATTCTCAATGATTAACCATTCATGAATGATTATAAAGTATATATAATAAGTAATCATGAAATATATGACATAATAATGATACTGGATTTATGTATATATATATATATTTATGTCATACAGTTAATTCCATTCAATTCAATGAGGAAACAAAAACAACGTTCATGCGTACGTATGACCTATCGTCTCCATGAACGGTGTATTTCGTTCCATTTATTGATCTATTATATATATTTATATTCATAATATATATTATATATAAATCATGTTTTATATTCTGAATTTATGTAATCATGATCTAAGTAATCATATGAATAATTACAAGTCAAAACACAGACGACAAATGAAACGATTTTACACAAAACGCTCTTTAACTTGGAATTTACAAAAGAACGGGTAATCTAAAGTCATAAGTGAACCATATATGATATAATAACAATGAATATGATTCTGTAATAAGTCAATAGAATTATTTAAATCATTATACAGTAGGTTCAGATACATACAAAGCATATCGGACCTAAGGTAAGTGATAATTTTGCAAATCTCATTTTTATCTGAGATTGCTTATTCGAAAGTATTTACTAGGGTTATTTCTATCATCCATGTCCATGTTTTATAAAAACAATTCATGTTTTTTTAAAGTCCTCTTTACCCATTTTTTACTTTTACTACATGGTTTGTAAGGAATCTTTCTTTTGTTTACGTTACGAGGTACTTTTTTGACTTTTCTGGAAAAAGTACGAGAAGAATTTTTTTTTGACTTATACGACATGAATGGATTTTTACGGTTTTATAAAGCCTTATTTTCATGAAGCTTCCTCCAAAATATTTCATTAATATTTTCAAAAAAATCTCATTCTTTTAAAATTTCATGACGTTTTGTGAAAAGAAATTGATTTTGATGAAGAATGGATGTTTTCCTCAAGAATTCATTTCAAATGTTATATCAAAACCATTTTCCATCTAAGATGACATTATTTCATATGTGTATGTTTCAAGTTTAATGTCTCTATAATTTACATGGTTTCAATTTTCTTATGATGAAATGTCCATTTGTTTTATATGGATTATGAGATGATGGGATGATGTTTATGAAACCCATTTTATTCATTGGGTTATGGTGAATGTTTTAAGTTTATTTTGTGGAACAAGTAAGAATGATTTCATTATGAGATGGGTTGGACCTATATCTCCCTCCAATGCATTGGGTAAAGATTTATATCTCATGAGATAGACATGGCTGGAAGAGTATGTTAATCAGGTTCAGTGTTACAGGACTGAAATGAGGAGTGAACTCGATTCAGAAAGGGATTTTGTCCACTAAAATGGTCGTGGCCGCAATGCCTTGGCTACTATGGAAATCATGACATGTGCTGAATGGTTGCCATAATTACATGGTTTACTCCCATGCTATTTTATCATGCTTAATGTTTCTTTTTGATCTATGCCTTACGTACTTCCATGTTTTATGTCATTTCTCAAGCTTTTGATGTTTAAACATTATCTTCATGATTTTAAGTACAAATGTATATGATTTGTTTTATTTTATCCATGCTTACCCTTACTGAGAATTTGATCTCACCCTTTATATTTTTTCTTTTCCCTAGGATATAAAGAAAGGTATTAGGTAAGAAAACAAAAGGGGAAGATCTTTATGGGAGATGTTGAAGATCTTTCACCGCGATTATAAGATTACGCTCCAAGTTTCCAAAGACACAAAACTATTACGGTCCTTGTGTGTTTGTTTTTGTTATGTATTAAGTATTCCTCAAAAGTAATGTAATGTCCATATACATCAGGCTTCGGGTCTCTACAGTTGGTATTAGAGGAAAGGTTTAGTCAACCTTTGGAAACTAGGATGCAAGAACATTAGTGAGATCCCTAGAGATATTTCTAAGGTATGTCTAGGGATATACCTATGGTTAAGTATAAGTATAGGTTATAGTACTAGAATTATAGTAAAAATGTTATAATTAAACCTAAGATGTTAGATATTGAAGGTACTCCCCCATTATTATGTTGTTTTCCCTAGCATGATTTTTTCCACTCACATTATTATATTTGGGTTTTAGACGATGGCTGGATCCCGAAGGAACCGTGTTGATCAATGTAATGGACAATGCAATGATTGTCCTCCTTACAATACCAATGTCATGGGATATGGAGTGCACAATCTTATTTCTATACTTACACAAGATATTAATCATTCTAGATTTCAAAATGATCAGAGAAAGGAGCAACATTCTGTTGAATCCTTCATGAGGCAGCGTCCACCTTAATTCAGTGGGTCTCCTAATCCCTTAGAGGCTGAACAATGGATCATTACTAATAAAATGATATTTCCAGTTCTACAATGTTCTATGAATGATAAAGTCATATTAGCAGTATATCGTTTGGAAGGTGATGCTTATCAATGGTGGAATCTTATCAAGAATACGAGACAAAGAGATGAAATTGAGTCCATGGAATGGGACGAGTTCAAGAACCTATTTTTCAGTAAGTTCATCCCTCGTATTCTTCGAACAAAGATGGAAACGGAGTTTCTTGAGCTTAAGCAGATTGATGATGAATCTGTTGGTATATACGAAGCGAATTTTACAAGACATGCAAGGTATGCATCTGGCTTTATCATCCAACCTAAAAGTAAAGTTGATCGATTTTTCAGTGGCTTAAAACCAAGTCTTTGAAGGGCATTAGCTATAAGAGACTTCATTAGCTATGAAGAAATTGTGCATTGTGCTGTCAAGGTAGAACTGGAAGTTGGTGTAACATATCCATCTCATGGTTTGGACAAGAAACAAAAGATGGAGTTCAAGGGGAAATCTCATAACAATGGTGAAGAGAAGGTGAATGTTTCTTTATGCTCAAAGTGTGGAAAGAATCATGGTGGAGATTTCCTAAAAGGTACTAGAAAATGTTTTAAGTGTGGAAAAGAAGGTCATCTAGCAGTTAATTGTCGATGTAATGGGAGAAAGGTTTCTAATGATGTGAATAGAGAAAAGACTATAGAGAACTCTCCACCAATACTTCAATGCTTCAAGTACAAGGAGATGGGGAATTATGCTAATAAATGCCCTAATCCATGGGTTAAGGATGATCAACGACAGAAACCTCTTAAAGAAAAGGATAAAGGGAAGTCTCATGCGATCACTATTTGTGATGTTGAGTATGAAAATGATGTTGTGTAATGATTAAGTGTTTATGTAATGGGATTTCAAAATAGTATCTTGGAATCTCATTTATGGTATTGTGGAATTTTGGAATATCTGTGAATTGGTTTTCAATAATTATATGGTACTGGTAACCATGAAAAGGTGATTGAAATATTTTTAGAAAGCAGATGAAATGCACATAATTAAGGGATAAGGAGAAAATAATATGATAGTAATCATGAGCTCATTACCAATATAAGGACTAAGTGATATTATGGTTTGAGTATATATAATTTTTGGAATTTTGGTGTGTGGAAAGTGTTAAAATTTAACAACATTCATGTTTTCACTATGGTTCAATGGGTATTCATTATTCAAGAGAATACATGATTAAGGTATTCACATGTTTTTAATTTGACCAACAAGATATATCTTGTGATATATGGGGGATAAATGATGGCATTCACGTGATTGTTATGTGACATTTCAAGTAATCATTTTCTTTATACTATGAGCTTGGACCGAAGTATTTTAGATAAGCCTAAAGATTGGAATGGATTATGTTGGACATATGTTAATTCGATATTATTGATGGGATGTTATAGTAATGTAGTTTTAGAAAAAGGACAACCTGCAGGATGGGCGACAACCCATTGCGTCAGAAAAAACTGTGGGAATCGAACCCACAACTGAAGTGCGACTGGCCTTTATCACCTACCACTGGCCTACAGGAAGTCCCTGGTTATTAGAAACTAGTTTTATTTTATTAAGAGGTATGATATATGAAATATAAGTTCATTTTTGGAATCGTATATGATTAACCACACCATAGATGGACTTATGTATATTTGATAACTTTTTCTAACCTTTTGATTGAAACAGATGGAATGACCCATCATTCTATCACATGATCTGTTAACACTTCACGAATAACAAATTCAAATTCATTTCTTTAAGATATGAAGTGGAAATTGTTCAATGCACGAACAACAGTGAGATTGTACCACAATCAAACAAGTATTTCTTCTAATTCAAAATTTTCAACTTTAGGGAAATGATATTGAATACCAAAAATGTTGTCCTAGTGCTCTTATATCTGATGAATAAGATGGTACCTTAGATCATCAAAAATCTATGTCTTTGGTATTGTGGGATTTTTCATAGACATGTTCTCTACCACTCTCCATCAGAACATGATGGTTAGATTTTTTATCCATATCCATATTTTCACATATGTTCTCTTTTATGGAAACCCAGTGATGAGTTACTTTGGGTAACCGTTATGTTTCATACTTAGTTTTTAAATATTGGTTTTGGTATTCCTTTTTATGATGTCGGTTTCTATTAAAAAAACATTTTAGTAGTAAACCATTTATAACCCCAACGAATTTCGAGGGCGAAATTCATTTTAAGGGGGGATGAATGTAACACCCCGAGATTTTATGAAAAATATTATTTTTAATTTCATTGATGTCTTAGATTGTATGATACACCAAGATTATCTTGCGCTATATGCAACACCGTATTAGCTTGCAGTATATGCAACCATGACTTGGCTTTCATTACACAAAATCGTGACCTTCCTCGATAGCGTGTGTTGTATGCAATACCGGGTTTTACTAAACAATGATATATTGTTATAATATTATTATGAACTAGCTGTTATACATAGTATTCACTAAATTTTTAATTTTATAAAATTATTATTCATCTTACATATTTTTTAGAATATGGTATGAGAACAAAATAAATTTTTCGTGTATAATATGTATTTTTAAAAAATTGCAGTTTTCCCTCCTTTTGATGGCTCACCCACTTTAAATCTACTTTTGACATGTTAATAAGTTCAATTTTACAAAATAAAATTATTCTTTGGAATCAGGATATAAAATTTTACCTTGGATATAATTTTCATATTATTCTGATAGCTTTCATATTTTAATGAATAGTAAAAACACGCTATATTTTAATTAAAAACAACTTGTTTCATATTAATAAATTATGTGGTTAAATTATAATATTTAATGGTTTTAAAGTATAAATAGAATATATTTTTACCATTTAATATAATGTATGTCATTAGCATTGATTTTACATTGAATTCGTAGAATAAATAAATTCAATCTTTTGCAATATTTTAAACAAAAACCCATTTTCTTTCGACAATGGGATTAATTTTAATTTAATTTCTGCAACTTCTGTGTATTGAATTTGGAAAAATGGATTCCATATTTGGAATCAGTGGGTCCAAATTATGTTAATATACTACTTTTTATTTTTGGGCTTTATGAATAGTAACAACGGTAAATTTTATTTACCATAGTAAAAGGTAAATTTTATAATTAAGGGTTAATATAATATTATAAAATTATCTTAATACTTGTCTTAATACAATTGGATGATTATATTTCGTCCTTAGTAAAATTTGGGTCGAAATAGAATCCATTAGAACCCACTTGTAGGTGATTAAGACCTTTAGTTTATTTTATTTAAAGGAAAGTGAAATATGTCTAACTCAACTTTAATAATTAAAGTAATTTTAATATAAGTTTATACAGAATATAAATTAGGTTATAAATACTCATTTGAAATATAAAATGTTTATCTTTATGATGGTAATTTATTTGAAATTTTAATGAGTTATTTAATTACCTTATTATCTTGTACATTAATGATGCAGAAATTATTTATTTAGTGAAAAATCAATAATATAGTTTTTATTGAAATTGTAATACATATCAAAAGGCCCAAAAATCAGTACAAAAATTATTATTAGTGTATATATAAACCCTAATTATCCACTGACCGAATTTTTGACCATTTGGATCTCTATTGTGGCGATTATGACACTTATAATATTTTATTTTAAATGATTCTAAAGTTGTCACCTTCATAATTTAATTAAGATAACAATTTACATGTTGTTATTTTAATGTGATAAATTCTAGTAAATTATAATTATAAATTTTTTGATATTTATTTTCATTAAAGTATTTTATTATTAATTTTTATGCAATAAATAAGTATATTAAATAATTATAAAAAAATGTTGTACTAATTATTTTATTTAGAGATATACCAAATAAATGGTTTTAAAAATATTAAAATAAATATTATATGAACTATTTAATGTTCTCCACGAATTTTAAAGTCATATTTGACATGTTAGGAATCTATTAAATATTTTATTTCGAACATATCCTCTCTGTATATTTTATTTAAATTCAAATAAATGAATAGTGTCAAAATTGACACTATTGTTATTTTATAAAAATAACATATTATTAAATTGTTTAAAATTTAAAAAAATATTTAAAAATTATAAATTTAAATTTATATAGTCTAAAATTTTATAAAGTATCCAATTATGGAAAATTAATAACACATTAGTGATTATTTATAACCATTTAAAATTTAGAAATTTATTACCACGAATAAACTTAAATAGATTAAATAAGGATAGATCAAAATGATAAGGTTTAAAATAACATCAAAACATGTCTAAATTTTATTGTTTGATTATATTACAACCCTATCTCATCTAATCATAGAATTGAGTCATTTTTGTAGGTTTTTATATTGGTTTTGAATTTATATTAAACTAATATTTTTGAGGATTCCAAAGGTGCCCCTCTCCTCCCTTATAAAAAGGCACCTCCTCCCTATCTTCCTCACACCATTTTGAGCCCTGAAGCTCGGCCAATCTCTACCCATTTCACTTCCCCACTTCCCTATAAACCGTATAGAGGTACTGTTCTTCTCAAAAGACCAACCCTAGTGCCCTAAGAATAAGTTTATAGGAGGTTCGTCGAAGAAGAGGTAATCTCTTCTACTGATTATTTCAAGCTTATTTCTTCTTCAACTTCTTCTTCTTTACATGTTTCATTATAAAGTAATGAAATAAGTATCACTAATATACTTATATGTTACTATAAATATGAAACAAATCCATTTCACCTTCTATCCATCCTACGGAAAATGAAATCACCGTGCGTGCATGCGTACGGAATACCGTCTCCACGTCGTGGTGTAATCTGTTTTTCCAACACCACATTACATGGATGGGTATAATGGGGTAAAGAATAACTATACATAGTTATTATAACATCATACTAATTCTGATATATTGTATCATCCACTCCAATTAAATTCAATAATTATGGGAAGGATATCATCGCTCGTGCATACGTACGGACTACCGTCTCCACGACGCGATGAGATTCATTCTCAACGATTAACCATTCATGAATGATTATAAAGTATATGTAATAAGTAATCATGAAATATATGACATAATAATAATACTGGATTTATATATATATATATATATATGTATGTCATCCAATTAATTCCATTCAATTCAATGAGGAAACGAAAACAACATTCATGCGTACGTATGGCCTACCGTCTCCATGAACGGTGTATTTCTATCAATTTATCGATCTACTATATATATTTATATTATGAATATATATTATATATAAATCATGTTTTATATTCTGAAATTAATTAATCATGATCTATGCAATCATATGAATAATTACAAGTCAAAACACGGACGACAAATGACACGATTTAACCCAAAACGATCTTGAACAAGGAATATACAAAAGAACGGGTAACATAAAGTCATAAGTGAACCATATATGATATCATAACAATGAATATGATTCTGTAATAAGTCAATGACATTATTTAAATCATTATATAGGAGGTTTGGATACGTATAAAGCATATCAGACCTAAGGTAAGGGATAATTTTGCAAATCTCATTTTTATCTGAGATTGCTTATTCGTAAGTATTTACTGGGGTTATTTCTATCATCCATTTCCATGTTTTATAAAACTGTTTTCATGTTTTTTTAAAGTCCATTTTACCCATTTTTGACTTTTACTTCATGGTATGTAAGGAATATTTCTTTTGGTTACATTACGAGGTATTTTTTTGACTTTTCCGCAAAAGTACGAGAAGAATGTTTTTTTATCTTATATGGCATGAAAGGATTTTTACGGTTTTATAAATCCTTATTTTCATGAAGCTTCCTCCAAAATATTTCATGACTATTTTCAACAAAATCTCCTTTTTTTTAAATTGCAGGACGTTTTGTGAAAAGAAATTGATTTTGAAGAAGAAAGGATATTTTCCTCAAGAATTCATTTTAAATGTTTTATTAAAACCAATTTCCATCTAAGATGACATTATTTTATATGTGTATGTTTCAAGTTTTATGTCTCTATGATTTACATGGTTTCAATTTTTTTATGATGAAATGTCCATTTGTTTTATATGTATTATGAGATGATGAGATGATGTTTATGAAACCCATTTTATTCGTTGGGTTATGGTGAATGTTTTAAGTTTATTTTGTGGCAAAAGTAAGAATGATTTCATTATGAGATGGGTGGGACCAATATATCCCTCCAATGCATTGGGTAAAATTTATATCTCATGAGATAGAAATGGATGGAATGGTATGTTAATCCAGTTCAGTGTTTTAGGACTGAAATGAGGAGTGAACTCGATTCAGAAAGAGACTTTGTCCACTAAGATAGTCTTGGAAGAAATTACATGGATACTATGGAAATCATGACATGAGATGAATGGTTTCCACAATTACATTTTTACTCCCATGCTATTTTATCGTGCTTAATTTTTCTTATGATCTATGCCTTACATACTTCCATGTTTTATGGTATTTCTCAAACTTTTGAATTTTAAACATTATGTTCATGATTTTAAGTTCAAATGTATATGATTTGTTTTATTTTATCCATTCTTACCTTTACTGAGCATTTGAGCTCACCCTTTATATGTTTTCTTTTCCCCTTTATATAAATAAAGGTATTAGGTAAGAAAACAAAATGGGAAGATATTTATGGGATATTTTGAAGATCTTTCAACATGATTAGAAGATTACGTTCCATGTTTCCAAAGACACAAAACTATTACGGTCCTTGTGTGTCTGTTTTTGTTATGTATTGAGTATTCCGCAGATGTAATGTAATATCTATGTACGACAAGCTACATGTATCTACAGTAGTTGGTCTATAATTTTTCCCTAAATTTCTTGATGTATATAGCTTATCTACATTTTGGTGCCCACTGTACCATATAATCATTTCTCCAAAAATAAGTAATACCTTTAATTAATTATTTACATCACGTCATGATGACCCTAAGCCCATTGTTATGATTGGACATTAGAAAAGTCAACCCAAACCAACCCCTTGAGGTGAGTTCCATTAAATTCCTTTGACTATTACTCTTTCCATGTGACTAATTTTCCCCTTGGGTGTGTTTATATTTCCAATTGCTAATGGAAACAATAAATTAATAGGATGATATTTTTAATGGACTAATATGTAATGTCTTATATTTTACATTTATTATTTTTTTCTATTGTTTGGATTATTTGAGATAACATGCATTTTGAAGGGATGTGGTTCCAAGGCCCAGTGTGCCTAGAATAGTTGTTTAAAAAATATTAAAAATATTAAATAGAACACACACAAATATTTCATCAAAAATGGAATAACATACGAAAGGATTCTAAGATCAGAAAACCGATAGCACCATAGGTTTTACCCTAAACATGATTTAATCTTTTTCGGTGTGGTTTTTTTTTGGAAAAATCATCATCGACATAGAAATGAATAAAATAATTAAATAAATTATTTTATTCCATGTTGTTGAAAAAATTATTATCAATTTTAAGTAGGATGTTATGAGATAATTCTTGGATTATCCACATAAGCCTAGATACATTGGAAAACCCTTTGAGAGACCATTAGATAATTATCTCAGATGATCAATGACTGAAACATGCATCCATGATCAATGCACTAATAATTTGAATGACCTTTCCAACAAGCATGGCACACATCTGTTCTTCTTCAGCGATCAAATTGAATCGATTCCAAGAATGTGTTTTGATTTTTTTTATTCCTTGTTCTTAATTTCTATGATGAACTTGTATCAAACAATGAAAATATTGATCCAGAGTTCGATCATCGTATGAGATTGGATTATTTACATGATTTTGATGGAAGAATACATTGTTTCTACATTAGTTCGATTTTTGTTCCAATATAAATGAATCGAGATCGACACAATCATCGAGCGACGTCCAAGACTCTTATCTTTTCTTGTTATTTTCTCCACTGATACACTGTTCATCATTGTAATTATTCATTGTTCTATGGTTCGATGGTTTAAAGAATAATTGATCATTTCAGACCCATATCATGGTGAAATGATCCAAAATCATTGATCTGGGATCAATATGATGCGATGATGGTGTGACAGTGGTTTTGAAAGACAATACAAAATAAAAGTTTTCAATTTATTCAGTGTAAAATGAATAACTATGTTTAGATCTTTTTTCTAGACAGATTGGAGGGAGGGAAAAAATTCAGTGGTGATGAGATTTGGACATTATGGATCCTTAATTTCTGGTGTGATTGGAGTGTGATCCAAGGTGGTAGTGTCGTGGTCACACATAGAAGGGAGAATGATGGATTATGAAAAAAACCAAATCAAAAAGGTGTGTAATCTATGATTACATAGTGTATGGGTCCTCCTCTATGAAGGATAGGGTTTCTGATGGATTTTATGCTTCAAACGATGTGTGACCCTTATCACCTAGTGTGCGGTCCCTCCCAGGTAAAATTGTAATGTACCTTGATGTGTATATGAACATGGTGTGGAGTACAAAAACTACCTATACAGCATGGACACCACTACATGGACACAAGTTAGACCAAGAAAATGGGATGACCCATGTACTAGCACATGGGTAGAGTACATGAGATTCATAAACTATGTGTAATACTATAAAAACATAGTTTGATTGCATAATCTGTTTACACGGGTAGGACCTAAGGTTAAGGGAAACGACATGTGACCACTACTACACACCTTGTATGCTTTCATACATTGAATGAATCTCTTGTCCTCAGTATCATAGAAAAGATTCTTTAGGGTTCATTCCCCTTATCCATTCTCTAATGTTTAGTAATGAATTTCCTCCTACACATAGTAATGTTATCCCTCTAGTTGGAATTCATGTATATAGTTATTAGAATCCGTCTTTGAGGCCCATAGTAATATCCTATATTCATATTAATGTTGTAGGTAGAGTTATTAGTATCATTGTGAACAATAGTATGTGGGTGCTAATCCTCAAATTAGTGGGTTAATATTTATTGAGTTTGTTGGTATCAACCCATGGCATTGGGATAGATCATCGTCTTTGCATAAAATCTCATTGGACTGTCTGTAACACCAAGATATTTTTATGAAACAGTTTCATTAAATAATTTTTATCCTTTTTTAGCTTGATTTTCATGAAATCATGAGTTTAAATTAACTTTACTATGCCCTTAATATAAAATTAACATTATATCCTAGTCGTTAGATTATAGGGTACAATAATAACTGAATTATAAAAATGCATTATGAATTATTTGGCTATTAATTATTTATGTAAAAACAAATCAATTATATATTTTTATTTTTTGGTCCTAATTACATTCGGTAATAAGATTAATGATATATACGTGTTATATACACAATATAATATTTTTTTTGATATTCATCCAATTTATATTTTAGTCATAGATTACGAATAAAACCCTATTTATGAACAAAGAACGTTTTTTAATGTCGATTTTATAACTTTGAATGGAGAACCAATTTTAAATTAAGATTTTGGCACATTGATAATTTATTTAGGACAACATAAACATGAAATTATAAAGAATGATATAAAATTTTACTTTTGAAAAATTCCTGATATTTTTTCTGATCACCTTAATGTTTTGATGAATAGTAAAAATAACGCTAACTTTTAATTAAAAATATATTTTTTCATCAAGATAATTTATATGGTTAAATTATAATATTGAATGGTTTTAAAGTATAAATAGGATATATTTTTAACATTTAATATAATTTAATTCCTTATGATTAATTTTAAATTGAATGCATAGATAAAAAAATTTCAATCTTTTGTAATGTTTTAACTTTTAAAACTCATTTTCTCAATTCAAAAACATTATAAATTTTAATTCAATTACATTAAATTATGTGTTTTGAATTTGAGAAAATGGATTCAATATTTGGAATCATAATTTCCAATTTTTTTAAATATTTCCCTATTATTATAGGAAATTATGAATAATAACTTCAGTAATTATTTTATTTACCATTGTTAATGGGAAAATATGGTAAATAAGGGTAAATAATTAATAATTTAATAATATAATACTACCCTGAAATGAGTCATAATACAATTGGATGAAATATATCTGGTAATGGGAATCCTTTGGTTGTTTTTTGGACCCCATGGATTCATATGGATGTGAAAATAACATTTTATAAAAATTAATTTAAAGTAAAAATATTTTAAACCTAAATATAAAACTTTTACTAAATCAATCTTAATATAGGGTTATAAAACTTATATATTTTATTATAAATATTATCTATAAATATAACCATATTTCCTACATCATGGTATTTTATTTATAATTTTTATAGATTATATAAATATTATTATATATGACACCAAAATGATGTAGTGATTACCTCGTTAATTATTTATTTAAATAAATGAATTTATAAATATTAAAACAGATGTACTTCAGATATTTTGATGTCAAACAAGAATTTTATTCATCACATTGACATATTATATTTGATTTAATGCCTTAGTTTCAGAGGAATAATGTTTTATTGAAATTTTAAAAAGTTATGTATGAATAGTGTCCAAAATTGACACAATTTATAACATCAAACATAAAATACTTTATTAAATGATATTAAATTCTTAAAAATATAATATTTGAAAAATATGGTTCATATTATGTCTAAAAATGTCATAAATAACTTTTTTGGGTCGTTTTATATGATATGAAAATTACATTAACCCGCAATGTTTAAATAACATGATTTCACGGTAATATTAAAAAGGGTAAAATAAGGGTTAAACCAAAATGATAAGGATAGATAAATATTCTAAACATGTTTAAATATTATTGGATGGTGGTTATTCGAACAAAAACAATCTAATACTTTAATTATATAATTTTTAGACCATTTTTTTAAAAAAAATGATTTATTATAAATTAATATTTTTGAGAGTTTTTTAAAGTGCCCCTCTCCTCTCTTATAAAAGGACACCTCTTCCCTAACTTCGTGACTCCATTTTGAGCCTTCATGATTGTCCAAACCCTACAAAATTCTCTTCTAAATTATCCTATTTATATTCTAGAGGTGGTGGTTTTTTCAAAAGACCTACTCTAGTTCAAAAAGGGGAAATTTAAAGCAGGAATATTGAGGAAGAGGTAATCTCTTCTGCCGATTCTTTCATATTTATTTCTTATTTTACTTATTCTTTATTATTTGATTCATTATAAAGTAATAAAATCCATATCACTAATATACTGATATGTTATTCTAAATACGAAACAACCCTATTTCACCTTCTATCCATCCCATGATAAACAAAATGACCGTGCTTGGGTACATATGGCTTTCCGTTCCCACGCCGTGGTGTAATTGTTTTTCACCACCACCATACTTGGATGGGTATAATTGTGTTAATAATAACTATATATGATTATAATAATATTATTCTAATTATTAAATACTATACACCATCACAATCAATACCATTAAACAATTATGGGAACGATATCGTCGCGTGTGCATACGTACAACTTACCGTCCCCATGGTGCGATGTGATACATTCTACATAATATTCATTAAACCATGATTATATAAATGAATTGAGTGAATATATATGATATATTTTATACAAATACTATTTTCGGTATGATATAACTATAAGCTAAATAACATAATAAAGACTTATCTGAAAAAACATACATAAAAACATAAATAGTTAATACCTATATATCGAGTAACAATGAAATGATACTAAAAAATGGACGAACATGTGGTCATATATGTTATCATAAAAATGATTATGATTCTACAATAAATCGTTGGGATTATTTAAATGATTATACCAGAGTTTTGGATTCATACAAAGCATATATGATTTAAGGTAATGGATAACATTTCGAATCTTGTTTTATTCGAGATTGTTTATTCCTAAGTATCTAATAGGTATATATTTATCATCTATGTCCATGTTTTCTAAAATTATTTTCATAAAATGTGTACTATTTTTCAATGTATGCTTAAATTCATTTTTACCCATTTTGACTTTTACTACATGGTTTGGAAGGATTCATTCTTTTGTTTACCATATGAGTTGCTTTTTGACTTTTCTAGGAAAAGTATGAGGAGAATGTATTTTTAACTTATATGGAATGAATGGGTTTTTACATCTTCATAACACCTTATTTCGATGAATCTTACTTCACACATTTACAAGTTTATTTTCATATAAATTCCTTTATTTTAAAATTGAACGACATTTTGAAAAAAGAAAACATTTTTGAAAAAGAAATAATATTTTCTTGTAGAATGAAGAATAAGTGTTTTATCAAAATTATTTTCTATCTAAGATTACATAGATTCATGGTACTATCCCTATTATCACTATGATCTGATTGTGTTTATGATGGAATTTGTTTTTTTGAAATCCATTTATTTTATATCGATTATGATGGAAGTATGTTTAAGAAACCCATTTGATTTCATGGGTTATTCTATGATGAATGTTTTTATTTTTTTTATGGAACACATAAGAATTGTTTCATTATGATATGGGTGACCCCTATATCTCCCTTTAATGAATTGGGTAAATATTTATATCTCATGATATAGACCTGGATGGAACAACAAGTTAATCTAGTTCAATGATACACGAATAGAACGAGGAGAGAACTCGGTTCAGTAACGGACTTTATCCACTATGATGGTCTTGGAAAAAAGCCTTGACTAATATAAAATGATTTTCTATTCTTATGTGTGTATGCCAAAAAAATTCATGTCTTATATTATGGTTATTGGGATTACATTTCACTTGAATGATTTATCCCATGACATGATATTATAATCTCTTATATGCAAGATAATATTTTCAAATGTTGTATATGATTGATATCCCCATTTTTACCATTACTAAGAATTTTAGCTCACCCTTTCATATATTTCTTTTCCCAAGGTCAGAAAGAAGGTTATTAAGTATGATATCAGAAAAAGGATTCTAGTCAAAATGAAACAAATATAAGACAAGATAGATGTTTTATGAACTAGGTTTTTATGTTTCCAAGTTCCTAAAGACACTATACCTATATTGTCCTATTATGGTTTTTTTATATATTGAAATAAATATACTTCAATTATGTAGTAATATCAATGTTTGTAAACTATGGCTTGTTATAGTTGGTATCAGAGCAATGGTATAGTTAACCTTTGGAAACTAGGATGAGAAGGCCTTAGTAAAGACCATAAGTATATGTCTGTGTATAGGATAAAATCCTTGTGTTTTAGAAACTTCCATGAATAACCTATGATAAAACCAAAAGTGTGATAAATTGAAACTTTATTTTTGATTATGTGGGTTTCCTATTATGATTAGTGTTTCTCACACTATGATTATTGGTTTTAGTCAATGGATAGAACCCAAAGAAACCACATTAATTCTGAATGTGATGGGAAATGCAATGATTGTCCCCCCGAGAAACCAAATGTTATGGGATTTGGATCAAAAAAGCTTATAGCCATGATCAAACAAAATTCTCAGGTTATGAATCATTTAGCACTTCCAAATGAGCAAAGAAAGGAGAAACATTTGGTTGAATCCTTCAGGAGGTAGCATCCACCTTCAATCAGCATGTCTTCAAATCCATTAGTGGATGAACAATGGAGCAGTACCAATGAAAAGATATTTTCATTTCTATAATGGTCTGAACAAGAAACATTTATCTTAGTAGTATATAGTTTGGAATGTGAAGCTGATAAATGGTGGAATATTATCAAGAATATGAGGCAATAAGATGAAATAGAGTCCATGGAATGGGACGAGTTCAAGAACTTATTTTTCAATAAGTACTTTCCACGTATTCGTTGAAAAAAGTTGAAGAAGGCGTTCCTTGAACTTAATCAAAAGGATGATGAATATGTTGGTACCTAGGAAGAGAATTTTACATGAATTTCAAGGTATGATTCTAGAATTATTATCCAACTTGAGAGTAAGAAGGATCAATTATTTATCTGCTTAAAACCTTGTCTCTGAAGGGAATTATCCCCAAGGGACTTCAATAGCTATGAGGAAATTGTTTGATTTTCTCTAAAGGTTGATATGGAGATTGAAGTAACCCACTAGTCATATGGGTTTGATAAGAAGAAGAAAATATAATTCAAAGGCAAATATAAGGATCACACTGAAAAGATGCTGAGTTTTCTCTTATTCTCAAAATATGGAAAGAAACCTTGAGGGAATTATCTTAAAGGAACTATTAAATGTTTTATGTGTGAAAAAAGAAGTTTATTGGTCAATTGAATGCTGAAGTGATGGGAAAAAGATGTCTACTATTTCGAAAAAATAAAAGGCAATACAGAATGATCCTCTTACACATCAATTTCATAAGTGCAAGGAAATAGGTAATTATGAGAACCAATGTCCTACTCTAGGGGTTATTAATGATTATTGATGTTAAAAAACTCTTAAGGCCAAATATAAGGGAATGTAATATGAAATTTCTATCAATGACATGAAGTATGACAATGAGGTGGTGAAAGTTATACTTACCATTCATTCTAAAGTAGAAAATGTTTTATTTAATACTGGATCCACCAACTCTTTTATTTATAAAGAATATTCTAAGGGTACCTCCAAATTACCTCAACAATTAGATGTTGAGTTTTCCATGAAAACTCCTAATGGCACAATGGTCGCATCAGATGTTTACAATTATTCTCCAATTGATGTTTGTAGGGAAGTGATTCCTGCAAATATTGTGATCTTTGTTATAGTGGAATTTGATTTGATTCTTCGAATGGATTGGCTTTATTTATATTGAGCTCATATCAATTTCCAAATAAGGGAAGACACATTTCATATTCCAGAGCAATCTATGATCTTCTATCGGTGAAATGATGAATATAACCTTGCAGTGGAAATTTCTTCCATATTATGGGTCTTGATTCCAATAAATTAAGGTAATTCACCGAAAATGGTTGGGGAGAAACATACAATTAAGAATACGCTTTTTTAATGGGAGTTTGATGATGTTTTTATTGAGGAATTATTAGGTCTTCCACCAAATCATGATGTTGAGTTTTTAATAAAACTCATATCGTGTACTATGCCTATTTCAAAGACACCATATAGAATGGCCCCAATTGAGTTGCAGAAATTGAAGAAGCAACTCCAAGAGAATATTGATAAGGGGTTCATACCCCCTAGTGCATCACCTTGGGGAGAAAATGTTTTGTTAGTTAAGATGAAAGATAGATCAATGAGACTCTGCATTGATTATCAAAAACTTAACAAGATCACTATCAAGAACAAATATCATCTTCCCAGCATTGATGACTTATTTGACCAACTATGTCGAGCTCAACACTTTTCCAAGATTTATCTTCGTTCAGGGTATCATCAATTAAGGGTAAAAAATGAGGATATACCAAAGATGACATTCCAAACAAGGTATGGACACTATGAATTCATAGTTATTCCTTTTGGTCTTACTAATGCCTATGCTACCTTCATGGTTCTAATGAATAGATTATTTAGAGACTATGGTGATCAGTTTTTGGTAGTCTTTATAGATGATATTCTTTTATTTGCAAAGATAAAGGATGAACATGAAGATCACTTAAGAATTCTACTAAAGACCCTGAGAAAGAAGATGCTTTATGAAAAATTTACCAAGTGTAAATTTTGGCTTAAAAAGGTTCATTTTTGGGTTATATAATCTCAAAAGAGGGGATATCTATGGATCCAGTAAAAATAGAGGTTATTGAAAGATGGTCGAGACAAACAACAGTAACTGAGATCTGATGTTTCCTTAGTTTGGATAGATATTTTCTATGTTATGTGAACTATTTTTCATGATTATCAAATCCAATCACCAAGTTGACTTGGAAAAGAGTTAAGTTTGTTTGGATAGATTAATGTAAAGAGAATTTCAATAATCTAAAAATAAGTTTTTCCAGTGCACATGTGCTCACACTGCCTTGTAGTGGATAAATGTTTGTGATCTACAACGATTCATCCAAGAAGTGGTTGGGGTGTGTTTTCATGAAAAATTATATGGTGATACCTTATGGTACATAAAAGTTGAAAATCCATGGGAAAAATTACCCAACTCATGATTTGGAGTTAGCTGCGGTAATATTTTCATTAGAGATATGGAGGCATTATATTTATGGTGAAAGGTGTCATATTTATTCTGATCATAAAAGTTTAATGTATATTTTCACACAAAAGGATCTGAATGTGTTCCAAATACGATGGTTGGAGTTGATTAATGATTATTAATTCTCAATAAATTACCACCTTGGGGCAGAACACAAGGTGGTAGATGCATTAAGTCGATAAAACCATGATAACGTATCCAGGAGAAGGATCAAAAAATATCAAATATTTATATATTTACATGGATGGATCTTGAAATTATAATATAAGGGTATAAGTCTTATCTTTCTCAAATTAATGTTCAATCATCTATCCCAGTAAAGATTTAAGAGGCAGGGAAAGAATATGTAGAGTTTCCAAAGATGGCGAGAAATGTTCCCAAATTCAACTGTCATTGTGAAGAAATAATAAGGTTCAGGAATCATGTTTGTGTTCCTCCCATACCATAATTTTAGAAGAATATATTGGATTAGGCTCATAGTTCTTAATTATCTATTCACACACGAATCAAAAAAATGTATTGGGACCTGAAAGAGTACTTCTGGTGGGACGAAATGAAAGGAGATGTCACCCAATATGTCTCTCAATGCTTGGTTTGTCAGCAAGTTAATGCTAAGAGATAGAATCCTAAGGGGATGTTACAACCATTACCCATACCGGAATAGAAATGGAAAAACATCACTATGGAATTTTTCATCGGACATCCCAAAACATCCAAAGGAAATAATGCCATCTGGGTTATAGTTGATCACCTTATGAAGTTGGCACACTTCATTGCTATTAGAGATGGTTTCTCTCTTGATCACCTTACCCAGATATATGTAATGGAAGTTTTAAGATTTTATGGAGTACCATATTTCATTATATGTGATCAGGATCTGAGGTTTACCTCGAAGTTCTAGAGAAGTATTCAGCTTACTCTAGATACAAAGTTACATTTTAGCACTCTTTTCATCCTCTGACAAATGGTTAGTCTGAGAGGACAATTTGGACTCTGTAATACATGTTTAGAGGTTGCACTATGGATTTAAAATGTTTTTGGGATCAACACCTACCATTGGTAGAATTTTATTACAATAACTGCTTTTTATATAGTATTCTGATGGCTCCTTATGAAGCCCTCTATGGAAAAAAGTTCCAAACTCCAACTTACTGGGATGAAGTTGGGGAAATAATGCTATTATGACCTGATCTTGTAGATGAAATGGTAGAAAAACTCACATATTTTCAACAACGCATAAGAGAATCTCAGGGTCAACAAAAATGTTCTGCTGAAAACCAATGAAAAGGCCTAGAGTTTAAAGTGGGTGATAAGGTGTTCTTATGAATATCTTTCTAGAAGAGAGTAATGAGATTTGGAAAGAAGGACAAGCTAATCCCTATGTATATTTGTCCTTTTGAAATTATGGATCTTGTTGGGAATGTAGATTAATGATTTGTGCTTCCACCGAATCATTCTCAAGTTCTTTATGTGTTCCATGTATCCCTCCATCAAAAGTACATACCTTATCCTTCACATGGACTATGCTCAGATGTCATATCTCTAGAGTCAAATCTTCCTTATGAAGAACAACCAATAGAGATTCTGTATTGTAGAGAAAAATATCGAAGAAACAAGACAACTCTTATAGTTATTGTTTTATGGAGGAACAACCAATTAGAAGAAGCTACATGGTAACTTGAGGACATGACGGGGGAGAGGTATCCTCATCTATTTATTTTCATCTGACGAGTTTCGAGGGAAACATTTAGTTTTGGGGGGTAGATTGTAACACCCGGATGTTTTTATGAAATATTTTCTTTAAATAATTTTTATCCTTCTATAGCTTCCTTTTCACGTAATTTTGAGTTTAAGTGAACCATGAGATTCCCTTAATATAAAATTACCATTATAGCCTAGCCTTTAGATTAGTAGGAATAATTATAACTAACTATTGAAAATGCATTTTGAATTTTTTTGCATTTAATTATTTATGAAAAATATAAATAAATTACATATTTGTATTTTTTTTTGAGTTAATTACATTTGGTAATGTGATTACTGAGATATATGTGTTATATAATTAATAATTTTTTTATATTCATCCAATTGATATTTTAGTCATAGGGTTTGAATAAAACCATATTTAAGTATACGAACCTATTCTTTTAAATGTCAATTTTATAACATTGAATGGAGACCCCATTTTAAATTAAGATATTGGAACACTAATAATTTCCATATGAAAAAATAAACATGTTATTTTTAAGTGGGATATAAAAAATTTCTTTCGAAAAATTTCTGATATTTTTTTGATAAATTTCATTTTTTAATGATTTGTAAAAATACACAAAATGTTAATTAAAAACAACTTTTTTTCATCGAGATAATTTATACAATTAAATTTTAATATTTAATGGTTTGAAAGTATAAATAGAATATATTTTTACCATTTCAGATAATGTAAGTCATTATCAATAATTTTACATTGAATTCAAAGGTAAAAACAATTCAATCTTCTTTAATGTTTTAACTTTTAAGACCTATTTTCTCATTTCAATAAGGAGATTTATTATAAATAAATTACTAACACTTCTGTGTTTTGAATTGTGAAAAATGTATTCCATATATGGAATCATAAGTTCCAAATTCAGTGAATCTGTACCTTTTATTTTTGAACATTATGAATAGTAACTTCAGTAATTTTTTTATTTACCATGATTAAAGGGTAAATATGGTAAATAAGGGTAAAAAAATTATAATTTAACAATATAATACTACCCTAACATTTGTCTTAATACTATTTTATAAAATATGTCTTACCATGGACATAATTGGGTTGATTTGTGGTACCCATAGATTCATAAGGATATGAAAATGAGATTTTATAAAAAATAATTTAAAGTAAAGATATTTATTTCCTAAACATATAACTTTTACTAAATTGATTTTAATATGGGGACATACAACTGATCAATTTGATTATAAATATTCATTTCAAAGATAAATATACTTTCTACATCATTGTATTTTATTTATAATTTTTGGAGATTATATAATTAGTATTATTTATGACTTAAATATGTTGTAGTGATTACCTAATTAATGAAAGATTTAAAAAACTGAATTTATAAATATCAAAACAAATGTAATTTGGATATTTTGATGTCATATGAAAATTTTCTAGATGAAATTGACATATTATATTTGAGTTAATTCTTTATATTAGAAGTAATAAATTTTTTATCAATTTTTAAAAAAACATGTATTAATTGTGTCCAAAATCGACATAATTCATAACATAAAAAATAAAATAGTTTATTAAATTATATTAAATTCATAAAAATATAATGTTCATCCAAAAAGAATTATATAAGAAAAAACTTGTAATAAATAACTTTTTTGGGTGTTTTCACATGATATGGTTATTACATTAACCCACAATGTGTAAATAACATGCTATCATAGTAAAATTATAAAGGGTAAAATAAGTGTTAGATAAATAAGATAAGGATAAAAAATATGATAAACATGTAAAACAATTATTTTATGATGGGTATTAAAGCAAAAATCATCTTTTATTTTAATTAAATGCCTTTTGGATTATAAATTAATATTTGTGAGAGTTTCCTAAAGTGCCCCTCTCCTGACTTATTAAAGGGAACCTCCTCCCTCTACTCTTCACTCAATTTTGAGCCTTCAAGCTCTGCCAAACCCAACCCATTTATCTTTTAAACATCCCTAGTGAAATTATAGTGGTTCTGGAATTCTCAAAAGACCAACTATAGTTCATAAAGATGAAATTTAAAGGAGACACATCGAGGAAGAGGTAATCTCTTCTACCGATTCAATCAAATTTATTTTTTCTTCAACATCCTCTTATTTTTTTGTTTCATTATAAAGTAATTACATAAGTATAAATAATATACAAATATGTTATTATAATTATGAAACAACCCTATTTAATATTCTGTCCATCTGACAAAACATTAAATCATGGAACGTGCGTACGTACGACTTATTGTCTCCAAGTCGTGGTGTAATCTTTTTTTTCACCACCACCTTACATGGATGGGTATAATGGTTGAAATAATAACTATATATAATTATTATAACATGATACTAATTATGATATACTATACACCATCCAATTAAATACCATTCATTAATTATGGGAATGATATCATCGTGTGTGCGTACGTACAGCTTACCATCTCCACGACATGATGTGATTCGTTCTACATAATCTTCATTAAACCATGATTATATAAATGAATTGAATGAATATATATGATATATATTATAACAATAAAATGACATAAATGATATAACTATAACCTAAAAATAGGAATAAGGACTTATCTGACAAAACATACAAAAGAACATAAAGAAGTTAATACCCGAATAATGAGTTACAATGAAATGTTACAAACAAATGGATGAAAATATGTTCATAAATGTTATCATAATATGATTATGATTTTTTAATAAATTAGTAACATTATTTAAATCATTATACCAGTGGTTTGGATACATACGAAGCATATCAGACATAAGGTAAGGGGTAACTTTTTGAATCTCATTTTATCCAAGAATGTTTATTCATAAATGTCTACTGGGTATATACTTATCATCCTTGTCCATGTTATCTAAAAATATTCTCATAAAATGTTTACTATTACACTATATACGTTTAAAGTGATTTCTACCCATTTTACTTTTACTACATGGTTTGGAAGGAATCATTATTTTGATTACCATATGAGGTACTTTTTGACTTTTCCGGCATAAGTACGAGGAGAATGTTTATTTAACTAATACATAATGAATGGGTTCTTTGATATTTATAACACCTTATTTCATTGAAGCTTACTCTGCATGTTTAAAATTTTATTTCAATAAAATTCCTTTCATTTATAATTGATGGAAATTTTCATAAATGAAATCATTTTTGAAAAGCGAAATATTCTTTAGGATGGAAGCTCTAGGGTGTATCAAAATTATCTTCCATATAAGATCACATATATTTATTTTACTATCCCTATTGTTACTGTGATATAATTGTGTTTGTTAGGGAATGTTATTTAGTAAATCCATTTATTTTAATTCGATTGTGATGGAAGGACATTTAAGAAACCAATTTGATTTCATGGGTTATGCTATGATGAATGTTTTTATGTTTTTGTGGTACACATAAAAATGGTTTCATTATGAGATGGATGGGAGCTATATCTCCCTCCAATGAATTGGGTAAATATTTATACCTCATGAGATAGACATGGATTGAATGACAAGTTAATCTGGATCAGTGATAGAGGGATGGAACGAGGAGAGAACTCAGTTCTCTAATGGAATTTGTCTGTTATGATGGTCTTGGAAAAGATTTTTAAATAATATGAAATGATATTCTATGCTTATGTCTGTATGATACAAAATTTAATGTCTTATGTAATGATTATTGGGATTACATTTCACTTATATGATTTTTCCCATGACATGATATTATTATCTCTTACATGCCGAATAATATTTTTAAGTGCTATATATGATTAATATCTTCTTTGTTTACCCTTAGCGAGCATTTGAGCCCACCCTTTCATATGTCTCTATTCCCCAGGTCAAGAATAAGGGTATTAAGTATGATATTCAAAAAAGGATTCTTGTATTGATTAAATAAATGGGATACCATATAGATGTTTTATGAACCATTTGTTTTTGTTTCCCAGTTTCTAAATAAACTATACCTATACGGTCTTATTTTGGTTTTGTTATATGATGTAAAAAATATAATTCAATTATGAAGTATTATAAATGTATGTAATGTATGTGTTGGTATACTATCAGTATGTACTTATCATGGTGAGACATGATGAGTATCCCCTCTCGGATGGATGTCAACAGTGCTATCTGTCTCTAGAGTGTGTTCTCCTAGAAGAGAGCTTTGTGGAATATTAGATCTGGATTCCAAGGATGATATATTATGGTTGTTACATGACATTAGAATGTGTGTATTTTTTGTTTATATCATGATATTCTTTTTATATGTGTTATGGAAATATACTAGTGTAGATTTGACTGTATTTTCATTTTTTGAATTCTTTCTGGTTTCACGGTTTCCTGTTAAGTATTTATATACTCACCCCTACATGGGATCTACCTAAACTTGTTGCGTCCTTTGAAGATAGTCAATTTTTTTGATAGGGTCCTAGATAGACCTGGACTTGAGGGTTCTTACTTATACCAGACATATCGAGGTGTGTTCATATGGATTTTAAAAATAATTCCCTTTACTTTTAGGTTAGAATTGTGTTTAAGACTCTTTTTAGTGGGATTTTATTTTGACCTATATACATTTCATTAATTCCATTCATACACGCGTTGTGGGATTCAGATTTATTAATGCATGGTTGTTCATTTTTTTACATTTTTGTATTTTACAGGCTTGGAGATGTGTGCATGTGTACATGTACACAGGTTAAGGCCTCATATATAAGTGATATGCCTTATCATTTCAAGTTGTCTCCCATAACCTATTGGATTCATGCTTGGGGAGTCGCAACATGAGCCCCATTGAGATGGATCATGACAGAGTGGTATCAGAGTGTTTGGTTCTACTTTAGGACTGAGATTCTATGATATTAGAATGAGGATATGGTGTTATGTTTTTCGTGTCAGACATTCAGGCCACAGACTCTATTGTTAGTGCGACGAATGATGTATCAATACACCAAGACTCTAATCACCTACTTCTTAGCTTTTTTACATAAGAACATTGGTTGTAGGGAATGGTACATGTAACATATAGGAATCTGTTTTATTTTTCTATTTCCTTCTTAAGTGATCTCTCTAGATATACTCATTGACTACGATACATATTTTTTACTTTAATGATTCCTCTGTGATGTATTCCATCCACAATTCATCATGATAAACACAATGATGATCGCCAGAG
Source organism: Viscum album (assembly GCA_963277665.1). NCBI lineage: Eukaryota > Viridiplantae > Streptophyta > Magnoliopsida > Santalales > Viscaceae > Viscum > Viscum album. The sequence continues at coordinate 1,858,760,061 of OY728133.1, read as the reverse complement.
TTATGGGGTGTCGATACAGGGACAAGTTCTCAATAATTTACCTCAATGTGGTGCTGTAATGGCCCAAACCTCTTCGACCCATTCCTTTTTCAAAAAAAGGTCATGAAGAGTTACAAAGGGTAGAATGGACTTTTACCACACTTTTCAGAATTTTTTGAAACTACAAACCATGTATTGTCAGTACACGTTCTGTACCACCTTTCCGAGTATTCCCCGTGTTGAAGCCGTGTCCTTTCCACGTAAAATAAATAAGAACACACCGTGTATCCCATTTTACACGCCGTGTAGTTACTCCTCGCGTACGCGTTACCGTGTGTTGACCAGTCAATGGCCATGTGACATGTTGAAGCCATGTCCTTGCCACGTGAAAAAAATAAGTACACGCCGTGTATCCCATCTTACACGTCATGTAGTTCCTCCCTACTTACGTGTTACCCTCAAACCGTGTGTTGACCGGTCAATGGCTGTGTGCTGCGTTGAATGTCGTGTTGGAAGTCGCGTGGCGACCGTGTGGAATGGCCGAGTACATGTCGTGTACTTTAGTTTTTGTTGCCTATAAAAGGAGGGGGCCTCTCATCCTTTTCAGACCATTCCCCTCCTCCCCATCCCATCGAGCAGAGCACTCTCGAGAGACTCCAATTCTTCTTTCTTCCACAATGTCTTCGTCCGAGCTCCGATTTACGATCTGTCAGCTTCCATGAGATCGTAATGATGAGGCGGAACTTCTGATATTGGATCTATTGTTTTCTCTTCATCATTTCCTTCCTAACTTCAACCCAATGAGGTTTTTTCCAAGTTTTGACAGAAGAAATGGACACCGACAGACGTCTTCTAAAGTTGATCTGAGGGAGCATTGTGATCAAAACCTGTTGAGGTAGGGATTTTACCTTCGTCTCTTAAATTTTTGCATCATGCGGGATGGGTGTCCTCTTGCTTTCACAAGACATAGTTGAACCTATTTATTGAAGATAATTACTGTCTTAACGAATGGGGATGGGGAAATTGTTATGTTTATCCTTGTTTATTCTATTGTTAAGTTGTGAATTGTTATAGGCTTATACCTACTAAAAAATCACCATCGTTGGGGGACTTTTCTTGCGCAATTAAATGTTTCCCTATCTTTCTAGAATATTTTGTGGATGGAAACTTTGTGGAATATAGAAATTGGTTAATCATGTAATGTTGTCTTATTAAATGAATATATGTAACCCTTATGTGATCACCCCGGTTGAACAAAATGGAATAATGAACACGTGGGTGTTGGTTTGGGTAAGTGGTGTGTGAAGGGGGGAAGGTGGATCCTGTGTTTTATGAATAGGATGGGAAGCAGGGTTGTGGTAAATGATATAAAGGGGAAATGATGTGGCACGAGCCTTGTTTTGTGATACGGTTGTGGAGATGTGGTTATAGTGGAAGCAGGGCTGCAGTAATGAGTTGTGTTATTAAAAGAAAGTTGAAAGTTTATAAATGAACTGTGTGGAATGATAATGAATTAAACGTGGAAACAATCAATGGCAATTTATTGATGATAAAAATGTTGGTTTTGTGTTTCTTGTGTTCTATCTAACTTGATTTTTGGTTGGCAGGGTTTTTCTACGAAACACTTGATCTGGTTTGATAATTGCTCAGTAGTTAGGGAACTAATAAACTAAATACTATTGAAACATGAAAACCTAAATGGGGTTGGAATTGTTTTTTGTATGAATTATTCATAGTAGCAGTTCCAAGGCACATGCTTAGTTACTATGTTTAGAAGCCATAGGTTGGGTTGTGTGTTTGGTATACATATATGTATCTGTATCTTTGTGTTTTGTCACACCCCACCCATGTTTATCACCTAGTGTCGAACACTCCCATTTCATGGGAGAGGGTGTTTTCCCCTTAGTTACGAGTTCCTTCCCGCTCCTTCTTCCATAAGTTGTGATGGCTTGAGGTGACCTTACACCTAAGACTCTTCGGGTAGGTTTTGTTTGGTGATATTTTATCCCAAGACTCTTCGGGCAGCTTTACTATTCCCAAAAACTGTCGGGATGGGGACCAGGTGTGTTCGGGCGGGATATTTGAGGCCTAGGTGTGCAGGTAGGATATTTGGTTTGTGAGGCCCAGGTGTGTGGGGGCGGGATATCTGGTTTGTGAGGCCCAGGTGTGTGCGGGCAGGAAGAGTGTGGTAGCATCAAGATATTAGCCGTTAGGAAGAGTAGCTCTCTAGGGGGGGGGGGGGGTGGTGCAGGGCACCAAATACTCTTGTTCTTATATAATACTACTTGTTGTTTTGTGTTTTTGGTGAGGGTGGCTGGTGTGGTTGGGTGGATAGAATTCCTTGCTATGTTTTGTTTTCTTCTGTTGTTCTCATGGGACATTAGGATGTCTCGCCACCTGTGCATGAGAGCTTTAGGTTTCCCTACTGAGTGTACTTGTATGCTTACCCTATGTTTACTTTCAGGTTTCCAGGAGGAATACCAGGGCCGTGCGGGTCCCTACTAGTTGGGACAGTTGGAGTTGTTTCAGTTTGTTGTACTCTTGTTTCTTTTGGTATTGTACTTTTGAGTTTTCCTGTACTTGTACTTTGTTTTAGAATTGTTTAAACGTACATGTGGGATTGGTTTGGGTTTATTTTCATTTACTTGTTTCTTTTTCTTTTGGTGTTTGAATCATACAATTTATCGATCTTAAATAATAAAAAGGGTAATGCCTCCCATATTTATGAAAACTCATACCCTTGGTTCTAGTCACCACTCCGGGGCCTACTGGAGGTAGGACTCGGGGGGTCATTATCTCCCTTTCACCACTGCCAGCTCAGGAGGGGTATCTTTGGTGGGGGGGGGGGTCATGATAGAATGGTATCAGAGATGATGGTTGAGAGATAGGATAGAGTTTGGAGTTAGGCACAGTGAGGATTGCATGGGATGGTAGGGAATTGTGTTAGGTGATCTTGGTGCATGACATAGGCCAGGGAATTCTGGCTAGGGCATGAGATTTTAGGGGCCCCCGTGATCCGACGCAAGGACTATTAGCCTACCTAACGACCAAGTGAGACTACATTGATCTCAGGGTAGAGACCCTACGGAAGGTACATGCATCATCATGATTGTGTTTTACTTGATTTGGGTGTTCTGGGAAAGAACTTGAAATAAAGTGATAAAATGAAACCTATAGAAATTTTATTACTACTTGGGATTAGGCAATATTTGTTTAACGTAAAGCTATGTCATATGGACGTCATCTTGGGTGACCCAGACAGTCGAGGCCCAGCAGATTCAGGTGTTTGATCGGTTGAGGATTGACCAAGATGAGGAATATTATCAGAGATAGAAGACACTATGTTCCTTCCAGCGACAAACCCTCAAGAAGTAAGAGGGTAGTACTTTGGATATGGAGATGGAGGGTTGGATTGAGGAGCTAGAGATCGCTTTTACTTTGATTTGTGCTCCTAGGGTGCACTGGGTTCTTCTAGCAGTCAGTCAGCTTAGAGGTGCGGTGCATCAGTGGTAGACGCTCTACCTCGGGGAGAGGTTGTAGAGAGGATGCACTCACAGGGAGATGCACCACGAGAAAGGATCTAGACGGGTTCATCGAAGGGGAAGGTAGTCAGCAACAGGTCTCTTGTGATAGGACCTTCCATATTCAGGCCAGTAGGGAGCAGGCGCGAGCAGTTCCAGTTCAGATCTTCGGGTCCTTGTCCGTTTTTTCACGAGCCCAGGACCGAAGTGTTTCTCTTGTGGAGTTTTCGTGCACTTTCAAAGTCGGTGCCCGACCCGATCTCAGTACAATGGAAGAGGGAAAGTTCAGCGCCTGTCTCAGTAGTACTAGTTGCTAGGGAGGCCCATCCATCTGCAGCAGGCCCCTGCTCCTCCAAGGTAGACTTTGAAGGAGGAGGCCGACCTGAGGGTGCTCCTCAGGGACCTCGACCAGGGCATGGTCGGGGAGGTGGTTGACATCCGAGAGGCAGAGGATCTGGGAGTGGACAGTTTCACACAGATGATTTGGCAGCTCTGGCAAGACCATTGATGGTGCGAGGTACGATTTGTTTGTTCAGCACTCTCATTTCTGCTATGTTCGATTCGGGAGCTTCACAATCCTTTGTTTCACCCGGTCTCACCCAAGCTTTGGTTCTAGATGTAGAGAGACTTTTCATACCCCTGGTGCTGATTACACCAGTTTGAGGTCAGACCATTGTATCTTATGTTTGTCGGGGATGTGGGCTGACATTGGGACTGCATCGATCTAGTGGGGATCTTCTTTTTCTACAGATGTAGCCATACGATGTCATCCTAGGCATTGACTAGTTTTTTTTCTGTTAGTTCTGTTATCGACTACTTCCGAAGAAGAGTCATTTTCTCCTATGTGGATGGGAAGCATGTAGATTTTGTTGGCGTGAGGAGCTATCAGGTGGGAAGCCGGCATGTGAAGCTTCCCCTTTCCTTGTTAGGTGGGTTATCAGTGGGTTCAGTGGATACAGAGATGATGGATGTTCCATAGGTTGTTGGGGAGTTCCTCAATGTATTTACTGAGTAGGTTGTGACTCTACCCCCCCTGAAGTGATGTTGAGTTTGGGATAGACTTACAGCCTGGTTCCATTTCGATTTTGATGGCCCCTTATCAGATGGCACCTTCGGAGTTGAGAGAATTGCATATTCAGATTGATGATCTGATGGAGAAGGGTTTTGTTTGACCCAGCATGTCGCCATGGGGTGCTCCAGTCTTTTTCCTGAAGAATAAATATGGTGGTCACAGGATATTCATAGATGACTGAAGGTTTAATCAGGTAACGGTCCAGAACTGTTACCCCCTCCCAGGGATAGATGATCTCTTCGACCAGGTGCGGTGAGAAGGTTGGTTTTCTAAGATTGATCTATGATCTGGATATCATCATCTGAGGTTAAAGGATAGTGAAATCACGAAGACAACTTCCAGGTGTAGGTATGTACACTTCGAGTTTGTAGTGATTCTATTTGGAGTTACGGATGCACCACCTGTGTTCATGGGACTTATGAACTTTTTCTTCCGATAGTTTCTGGACCGGTTCATCATTGTGTTAATTGATGACATCCTGATCTACTCAAGATCATAGGAGGAGTGTGTTGAGAATCTCCGGGAAGTATTGGAAGTCCTTCGACACCACCAGCTTTATGGGAAATTATCAAAGTGTAAGTTCTTGACGCAAGAAGTACAATTCCTTGGGCACGTGGTGTCTCATCCTGGAGTGTCAGTGGACCCGTCGAAGATGGAGGCAGTTGTTTCTTGGGTGGAACCCAAGAACATGGCAGAATTTCGTAGTTTCCTGGTGTTGGCATGTTATTATTGGAGGTTCATTTCAAACTTCTCTCGAGTTGCTGCTCCATTGTCATCTTTGACTAGGAAGGACCAGGTCTTCCTATGGAGCGAGCAGTGCAAGAAAGCATTCTACAACCTGAAGTAGAAGTTGGTCAGTGCTTTAGTACTCATATTTCTAGAGGAAGGGATGTTTTATGAGGTGTTTTGTGATGTTTCTGACCTTGGTTTGGGGTGTGTACTGATGTAGAAGAAGGGTGTGATCTATTATGGGTCTAGGAAGTTGCGCCCTCACGAGCTTAACTACTCCACCCATGACCTAGAACTTGCAGCAGTAGTGTTGGCACTGATGTTGTGCTGACATTACCTATTTGGGAAGCGCTTCGTGGTATTATCATATCACAAGAGCCTACGTTATATCTTCTCCCAGTGTGACCTGAACTTATGGCAGTGGAGATGGGTTGAGTTTCTCCAAGACTATGACTTCAAGATCTCTTACACTGAAGTTAAGGGAAAAATTGTGGTTGATTCCTTGAGCAGGATGTCACATAAGTAAGTGGTTCAGGAATCCACTGATGCTTGGAAAGCGATTGGAGAGTTGGCTGACTTGCACTTGGGTGTAAGGGTAGAGGGTGTTAGAGGATGTTTGTTTCAGATAACGGTGCAGTCCTCCATGCTGCAGTAGGTGGAAGAGTCTCAATGGGGAGACTCCGAGGTGGAAGTAATGCGGGATCATATCGATCAAGGAAATGCTCCAGAAGTATGGTCAGAGGACAGCTGACATCAGAAGCTTTTTCATGGAAGGTTGTTTGTTTCAGAGGCGATGCATGAGGTATTTCTCCATATGTTCCATCGCTCAGCCTTTGTGGTACATCCAGGAGTTTCAAAATGTACCGAGGCCTGAGGGAATAGATTTGGTGGCCCGGGGTGAAATATGCAGTGGCGGAGTTTGTGGCTAAGTGCCTAGTGTGTCAGCAAGTAAAGGCTGAACACCCTGTTCCCAGTAGTTTGGTTCATCTTTTAGATGTCCCCAAATGGAAATGGGATGACATCTCAATGGACTTCATCATAGGACTACCAAGATATCAGGGTGGTTATGATGCTATTTGAGTAGTGGTGGATCGACTGATGAAATCATATCACTTCTTAGCAATTAAGGATTCGGGCCCAGTGAGTACCTTAACACAGAAGTACATAGACAAGGTGGTGCATTTTCATGGAGTTCCAAAGACTATTGTCACATATTGGTATACTCAGTTTACATCACTAGTCTGGAGGGGGTTACAACATGCTTTTGTCACCTAGCTATGCCTTAGCACTGCTTTCCACCCCTAGACCGATGGGCAGAGAGAGCAGACTATCCAGACGTTGGAGGGCATGCTGCGAGCATGCTTACTGAATTTCGGAAGATCATGGGAGCAGCACTTGCCTTTAGTAGAGTTTTCCTACAACAAAATATTACACTCTACTATTGGCATGGCACAGTTTGAAGCTTTGTTTGGAAAACCATGTCGTTCACCCATTTGCTGGGTAGAGGTTGGTGAGATAGGTGCTCTTGGGCCCGAGGTAGTACAAAGAACCACAGAGAAATTCCATCTTGTGCGTGAGAGGATGAAAGTGGCTCAGGACTGATAGAAGACACATGCTGATCGTTGGAGGAGTCCCTTGGAGTTCGAGGTGGGAGATCATGTGTTCTTGACGGTTTCCCCTCGACGGGGGCAGCGGAGGTTTGGGAAGGGGAGTAAGTTCTCCCCTAGGATCATCAGACCTTTCGAGGTGCTGAGGCGAGTCGGCAAGGTAGCATATCAGCTGGACCTACCACCTCAGCTGGAGAAGTTTCAGGATGTCTTCCATGTCTCCCAGCTTTGTCGGTACTTAAATGACAACTCTCACATTATTGACTGGGGAGAGTTAGATATGGGAGACAACGCGACCCTCGAGGAACGACCAGTCATAATCGAGGATCATGAAGAGAAGGTGCTTCGTGGACGTACCATCTCCTTGGTTCGTGTGTTGTGGAGGCATGGTGGCCTTGAGGAGAGCACTTGGGAGCAGGAGTCTTAGAAGCACGCTCATTACCTGGAGTTGTTTTGACTTGTGTTTTGCTTAGTTATTCTAAGCTTTGTTTTGATCTTACACTCTGTACCTTTGATATATGGGATTCTTGGATTGTAGATTGTGTGACGTTTTGTTTCCTTGTTCTCTAGAAGTCTGTAACATGTCCGGATGTGTGGGGAAAGGTAAAAACCTGATCCTTAATCGAGACACATTAATGCGGATGCGATTAAACCCGTGAAGGCGAGTTAGTGCCACCTAACACGGATAATATCTCGACATAAGAGAAGGAATTCCTAACACAAATGATTAGGGTTTTTGGTTGGGTTCCTATTATAATGAGATCCCTAAGAGGTATCTTTTTGGGTTACTCTGGGTTGGTTTTTTAATTCTCGGGGATGAGAATGTTTTAAGATGTATCTGGTGTAATGGCTCGGACCTCTCCGGACCATTCCTTTGTCGAAAAGAAGGCCATGAAGAGTTCTGGAGGGTAGAATAGACTTTTCCCACACTTTTCAGAATTTTTTTTAAACTACACGCCATGTATATGAGTACAAGTTGTGTACCACCTTGCCGAGTATACCCCATGTTGAAGCCATGTCCATTCCGAGTGAAATAAATAAGTACACGCTGCATATCCCATCTTACACGCTGTGTAGTTCCTCCCCGTGTACGCATTACTGTGTGTTGACCAGTCAACGACCGTGTGCCATGTTGAATTCGTGTCCTTGACACGTGAAATAAATATGTACACACCGTGTATCCCATCTTACACGCCATGTAGTTCCTCCCTGAGTATGTGTTACCCTCAAACTGTGTGTTGACCGCTCAACGACTGTGTGCTGCATTGAATGCCATGTTGGAAGCCGTGTGGCGACCGTCTGGAATGCATGAGTACACATCATGTACTAGTAAGTACACACCATGTACTTTTGTTTTTATCACCTATAAAGGATGGGGCCTCTCCTCCTTTTCAGACCATTCCTCTCCTCCCCATCCCTTCGAGTAGAGCCCTCCCGAGAGACTCCAAGGCTCCTTTCTTCCATAACTTCTTCGTTCGAGCTTCGATTTACGATCCATCAGCTGCCACGAGATAGTAACGACGAGGAAGAACTTCTGATCTTGTATCAGTTGTTTTCCCTTCGGCCTTTCCTTCCCAGATTCCACCCAAGGTGTCTTTTTCTGAGTTTTGACAAAAGTGACGGACGCCGACAGACGTCTTCTAAAGTTGATCTGAGGGAGTGTTGTGATCAGAACCTGTTGAGGTAGGGATTTTACCTTCATCTCTCTAATTTGTTCATCATGCGGAATGAGTGTCCTCTTGAGTTTATGAGACATAGTTGAACCAGTTTAATGAAGATAATAACTAGATTAAAGAATGGGGATGGGGAAGTTGTTATGTTTATCCTTGTTTATTCTATTGTTATGTTGTGAATTGTTATAGGCTTACGTATACTAAAAATAACGGTTGTTGGGGGCCTTTGCTTGTGAAATTAAATGTTTCCCTATCTTTTTAGACCATTTTGTGGATGGAAACTTTGTGGAATATGGAAATTGGTTAATAACTTAATGTTGTCTGATTAAATGAATATATGGAACCCCTATGTGATCACCCTGGTTGAACAAAATGGAATAATGAACATGTGGATGTTGGTTTGGTTACGTCGTGTGTGAAAGGGGGGGGGGGGGGGTTGAATCCTCGGTTTTAAAAATAGGATGGGTAGTGGGGCTGTGGAAAATGATATTAAGGGGAAATGATGTGGCATGGGCCTTGTTTTGTGATACGGTTGTGGAGATGTGGTTATTGTGGCATCAGGGTTGCAGTAATGAGTTGTGATATTAAAAGAATGTGGAAAGATATTAAATGAACTGTGGGGAATGATAATGAATTAAATTCGAAAACAATAAATGGGGATTTATTGATCATTAAATGGTTGGTTTGGTGTTTCATTGTTATATCTAACTTGATTTGTGGTTGGTAGGGTTTTTCTACGAAACACTTGATCTGGTTTGATAATTGCCCGGTAGTTATGAAACTAATAATCTAAATACTATTGAAAAATGAAAACCTAAATGGGGTATGGATTTTTTGTTGTATAAATTCTTCGTAGTAGCAGTGTCGAGGCACGTGCTCAGTTTCTCTGTTTAGAAGCCATTGGTTGGGCTGTGTGTTTGGTATACATATATGTATCTGTATCTTTGTGTTTTGTCGCACCGCACCCATGTTGAGAACCTAGTTCTGAACACTCCCATTTCATGGGAGAGGGTGTTTTCCCTTTAGATACTAGCTCCATACTGCTCATTCTTCCATATGCTATGATTTCTTGAGGTGACCTTACACCTAAGACTCTTCAAGTAGGTTTCGTTTTGTGAGATTATAGCCGAAGACTCTTCGGGTAGGTTTAATATTCCCATGAACCTTCGGGATGTGGCCCAGTTGTGTTCGGGCAGGGATGTGATTTGTGCTTTGTGAGGCCCAGGTGTGTGCTGGTGGGATATGTGAGGACCAGGTGTGTGCGGGCGGGATATGTGGTTTGTGAGTCCCAGGTGTGTGTGTGGGGGATATGTGGTTTGTGGGGCCTAGGTGCGTGCGGTTAGGAAGAGTGTGGTAGCATCAGGACATTCGTCGTTAGGAAGAGCAGCTAGCTAGTGGGGGGGGGGGGGGAATGGTGTGGGGTACCCAATACTCTCGTTCTTATATACTACTACCTGTTGTTTTGTGTTTTAGGTGAGCACGGCTTGTGAGGTTGGGTGGATAGAATTCCTTGCTAGGTTTTGGTTTCTTCAGTTGTTCTCACGGGACATTTGGATTTCTCCCCACATATGCACGAGAGATTTAGGTTTCCCTACTAAGTATACTTGTATGCTCACCCTAAGTTTACTTTCAAGTTTCCAGGAGAACTACCAGGGTCATGTGGGACCCACATTGTCGGGACATTTGGAGTCGTTGCAGTTTGTTGTACTCTTGTTTCTTTTTGTATTGTACTTTTGAGTTTTCCTGTACTTGTAATTTGTTTCAGAATGGTTCAAACATGCATGTGGGATTGGTTTGGGTTTAATTTCATTTAATTGTTCCTTTTTCTTTTGGTGTTTTCCTCATCCTATATCCTAATCTTAAATAATAAAAAGGGTAATGCCTCCCATATTTGTGAAAACTCATAACCTTTCTGTTAGTCGCCACTCCGGGGCCTACTGGAGGCGGGACTTGGGGGGGTCATTATCTCCTTTTCACCATTGCCAGCTCAGGAGGGGCATCTTTGGTTGGAGGGGTTCATGATAGAATGGTTTCATAGGTGATGCTTGAGTGATAGGATGGAGTCTGGGGTTAGGAAAAGTGAGGATTTCATGGGATGGTAGGGAAACAGTGTTAGGTGATCATGGTGCATGATATAGGCTAGGGAAGACCGGCTAGGACACGAGATTTTAGACCCCCCCATGATCTGATGCAAAGACTCTGAGCCTACCGAACGACCATGGGAGAATATATTGATTGTAGGGTAGAGACCCTAGGGAAGGTACATGCATCATCATGTTTGTGTTTTACATGATTTGGGTGTTCTGGGAAAGAAATTGAAATAAAGTGATATAATGAAACCTTGAGAAATTTCCTTACTACTTGGGCTTAGGCGATCTTTGTTTACCATACAGCTATGGCACTTGGACGTCATCCCCGGGTGACTCAGACAGTCGAGGCCCAGCAGATTCAGGTGGTCGATCGATTGAGGATTGACCGAGAGGAGGAAGATGATCAGTGCGAGAAGACTCTTCGTTCCATCCAGCGACAAACCCTAAAGAATTATGAGGGTATTACTTCGGATATGAAGAGGTAGGGGTGGATTGAGGAGCTAGGGATCACTTTTACTTTGATCTGTGCTCCAAGGGTGTACTGGGTTCCCCTAGAAGTCAGTCAGCTGAGAGGTGTGACACGTCAGTGGTGGAAGCTCTACCTCAAGGAGAGGTCAGAAGTCAGAGGTTGTAGAGGGGATCCAATCGTAGGGAGGTGAACCATGATAGGGGATCCAGCTGGGCTCGTCAAAGGGGAAGGCAGTCACCAGCAGGTCTCCTGCGACATGACCTTCCAGATTTAGGCCAGTAGGGAGCATGCTCCAGCAGTTCCAGTTCAGATCTTCGGGTCCTCGTCCCTTTTTCAAGAGCCCAGGACTGAAGTGTTTATCTTGAGGATTTTTCGGGCACGTTCAGAGTTGGTGCCCGACCCAAGCTCAGTACGGTGGAGGTGGGAAGGTTCAGCGCCCGCCTCAGTAGCACTGGTTGCCGGTGAGGCTCTTCCAAAAGCAGCAGGACCTTGCTCCTCTGGGGACAGACTTTGCAGGAGGAAGCCGACCTTAGGGTGCTCCTCAGGGACCTCGACAAGGGTGTGGTCAGGGAGGTGGTCGACCTTAGAGAGGAAGATGAGCTGGATGTGGAGAGTTTCAGGCAGTCGAGTTTGCAGCTCTGGCAGGACCAGAGGTGGTGCGAGGTACTATTTTCTTGTTCAGGACTCCCATTTCTGCTTTTTTTGATTTAGGAGCTTTGCACTCCTTTGTTTCACCCGGTATAGAAAATGCATCGGGTATATACATAGAGAGACTTTCTGTACCCTTGGTGCTAATTACACTAGTTGGAGGTCAGACCAGCGTATCTTGAGTTTTCCAGGGATGTGGGTTAACAATGGGATCGTATCGATCTAGTGGGGTTCTTCTTTTGCTACAGATGCAGTCATACGATTTCATCCTAGGCATCGACTGGTTGTTTTATGTTAGTGACGTTATAGATTTCTTCCGAATAAGTGTAATGTTCTCCGACGTGGATGGGCAGTGTGTAGCTTTTGTTGCCGAGAGGATCTATCAGGTGGGAAGCAGGCATGTGAAGCCTCCCCTTTCTTTGTTAGGAGGGTTATAAGTGTGTTCAGCTGATACATAGATGATGGCTATTCCAGAGTTTTTTGGGGAGTTCCTTGATGTTTTTTATGAGGAGGTTGTCACTCTACCCCCCCCCCCCCCGACGTGATGTTGAGTTCGGGATAGACTTACAGCCTGGTGTCCGTCCGATTTCGATGGCTCATTATTTGATGGCACCTTCAGAGTTGCGGGAATTGCAGATTCAGATTAAAGATATGATGGAGAAGGGTTTTGTTCGACCCAGCGTGTCACCATGGGGTGCTTCAGTCTTGTTCCTAAAGAAGGCAGATGGTGGTCTCAGGCTATTCATAGACTACTGAAGGTTGAATCAGGTAACGGTCATGAACCCTTACCCCCTTCCAATGATAGATGATCTTTTCGACCAGCTGAGGGGAGAATGTTGGTTTTCTAATATTGATCTACGATTTGGATATCATCAGCTGAGGGTAAAGGAAAGTGACATCTCGAAGAAGGATTTCAGGTGTAGTTATGGGCACTTCGAGTAATTAGTGTTGCAGTTTGGAGTTACGAATGCACCAACTGTGTTCATAAGAGTTATGAACTTTTTCTTCTGAGAGTTTCTAGACCGGTTTGTTGTTGTGTTTATCGATGACATCCTGATCTACTCAAGATCCGAGGAGGAGCATGTTGAGCATCTTAGGACAATCTTGGATATCCTTCGACACCACTAGCTTTATGGGAAATTGTGGAAGTGTATGTTCTTGACGCAATAAGTACACTTCCTTGGGCACGTAGTGTCTCAGCATGGAGTGTCAGTGGACCCGTCGAAGGTGGAGGCATTTGTTTCTTGGGAGGCACCAAAGAGTGTGGCAGAAGTTCGTAGTTTCTTGTGGTTGGTACGTTATTATCGGAGGTTCGTTTCATACTTCTCTCGAGTTTCTTATCCATTGATAGATTTGACTAGGAAGGACTAGGTCTTCCTATGGAGCGAGAAGTGCCAGAATGTTTTTGACTACCTGAAGGAGAAGTTGGTCAGTGGTCCAGTACTCAGAGTTCCAGAGGAAGGGTTTTTGTAGGAGGTTTTTTTTATGCTTCTGGCCTTGGTTTGGGGTGCGTACTGATGCAGAAGAAGGGTGTGATCTGTTATGGGTCTTGGAAGTTGCGCCCTCACGAGCGTAACTATTCCACCTATGACCTAGAGCTTACAGCAGTAGTGTTCTCACTAAAGTTGTGGGGAAATTATCTCTTTGGGTAGCGCTTCATGGTCTTCTCATATCACAAGAGCGTACGTTATATCTTCTCCCAGTGTGACCTGAACTTACAGAAGTGGAGATGGGTTGAGTTTCTCCAAGACTATGACTTTGATATCTCTTACACCGAAGGGAAGGGAAACGTTGTGGCTGATTATCAGAGGAGGACGTCACATAAAGAAGTGGTTCAGGTATCCACTGATTCTTGGAAATCAATTAGAGAGTTGGCTTCCATGCACTTGGATGCAAGGGTAGAGGGTGTTAGATGATGTTTGTTTCAGATAATGGTGTAGTCCTCCCTATTGCCGTAGGTGGAAAAGTCTCAGTGGGGAGACTCCAAGGCGAAAGTAATGTGGGATCGTATCAATCAGGGAAATGCTCCAGAAGGATGGTCAGAGGACAGCTGACATCAGATGGTTTTTCATGGAAGGTTGTTTGTATCGGAGGCGATGCGTGAGGGAGTTCTCCGTGAGTTCCACTGCTCAGCCTTGGTGGTTCATCTGAGAGTTTCAAAATGTACCGAGGCCTGAGGGAATTGTTTTGGTGGCCCAAGGTGAAACAGGAAGTGGCGGAGTTTGTGGCAAAGTGCCTAGTGTGTCAGTAAGTAAAGGCTGAACACCATGTTCCCAGTGATTTGTTTCATCCTTTAGATGTCCCCAAATGGAAATGGGATGACATCTCAATGGACTTCTTCACAGGACTACCCAGAGCTTATGGTGGTTATGATGCTATCTGAGTAGTGGTGGATCGACTGACAAAATCAGATCCCTTCTTATTAATTAAGGATTCGGGCCTGGTGAGTTCCATAGCACAGAGGAACGTAGACGAGGTGGTGCGTTTTCATGGATTTACAAAGACTATCATCTCAGATCGGGATACTCGGTTTACCTCACGAGTCTGGAAGGGGTTACAGAATGATTTTGGCACCCAGTTGCACCATTGCACTGCTTTCCACCCCCAGACCGATGAAAAGACAGAGCGGACTATCTAGACATTGGAAGAAATTATGCGATCAAGGATACTGAATTTTGGAGGATCATGGGTGAGAAACTTGCCTTTAGTAGTGTTTTCCTACAAAAACAGATTCCACTTTAATATTGACATGGCACTGTTTGAGACATTGTATGGAAGAGCATGTCGTTCACCCATATGCTGGGCAGTGGTTGGTGAGACAGGTGCTCTTGGGCCCGAGGTAGTACAGAGCACCACAAAAAAAGTCCAGCTTGTGAGTGAGAGGATGAAAGTAGCTCAGGACAGACAAAAGTCTTATGCTGATCGTCGGAGGACGCCCTTGGAGTTAGAGGTGGGATATCATGTGTTCTTGAAGGTTTCCCCTTGATGGGGGTAGCGGAGGTTTGGGAAGGGGAGTAAGCTCTCCCCTAGGTTCATCTAACCTTTCAAGGTGCTGAGGAGAGTCAGTGAGGTGGCATATCAGCTGGCCCTGCCACCTCAGTTGGAGAAGGTTCATGAAATCTTCCATGTCTACCAGCTTCTTCGGTACTTACATGACGACTCTTGTGTTATCAACTAGGGAGAGTTTGATAAGGGAGACGACGCGACCTTCGAGGAACGACCAGTCATAATCGAGGATCGTGAAGAGAAGGTGCTCCATGGATGAACCATCACCTTCGTTCATGTGTTGTGGGGGAATAGCGGCCTCGAGGAGAGAACTTGGGAGAGGGAGGCTTAGATGCACGCTTAGTACCCGGAGTGGTTTTGACTTGTGTTTTTCTTTGTTCTTCTGAACATTGTTTTGATGTTACACTATGTACCATTGATATATGGGATGCCTGGCTTGTCGATTGAGTGGCGTTTTGTTTCCTTATTCTCTGGAAGTGTGTAACATGTCCGGATGTGTGGGAAAAGGAAAAAATATGATCCTTAATCGAGGCTCATTAATGCAGATGTGATTAAACCCGTGCAGGCAAGTCAGTGCCGCCTAAAGCGGATAATATCTCGACATAGGAGAAGTAATTCCTAACACATATTATTAGGGTTGTTGGTTGGGTTCATGTTATAACGAGAGCCCTAGGAGGTATCTTGGTGGGTTCCTCTTGGTTGGTTTTTTAATTCTCGGGGACTAGAATCTTTTGAGAGGTATTTGGTGTAATGGGTCGGACCTCTCTGGCCCATTACATTGTCGAAAAGAAGGTCATGAAGAGTTCTGGGGGGTAGAATGGACTTTTCCCACACTTTTCAGAATTTTTTGGAAACTTCACGACATGTATTGTGAGTACACACCATGTACCACCATGCCGAGTATCCCCCGTGTTGAAGTCGTGTCCCTGCCACGTGAAATAAATATGTACACGTTGTGTAGCCCATCTTACACGTCGTGTAGTTCCTCCCCGCGTACGCGTTACCGTGTGTTGACCAGTCAATGGTCATGTGTCGTGTTGAAGCTGTGTCCTTTCCGCATGAAATAAATAAGTACACGTAGTGTATCCCATCTTACACGCCGTGTAGTCCCTCCCCGCGTACGCGTTACCCTCAAACAATGTGTGGACTGGTCAACGGCCGGGTGCTGCATTGAATGCCATGTTGGAAGCCGCATGGAGACCATGTGGAATGGTCGATTACACGTAATGTACTAGTAAGTACACGACGTGTACTTTATTATATCTCGCTTATAAAAGTAGGGGGCCTCTCATCCTTTTTAGACCATTCCTCTCCTCTCCATCCCTTCAAGCAGATCCCTCCCGAGAGACTCCAAAGCTCCTTTATTCCATAACTTCTTCATCCAATCTCCAATTTACGATTCGTCACCGACCACGAGATCGTAACAGAAAGGTGGAACTTTTGAGCTTGGATCTGTTTTTTTCCTTAGTATTTCCTTCCCAGCATCCACCCAAGGAGGTTTTTTCCGGGATTTGGCAGAAGCGACGGACGCCGAGGGACCTCATCTAAAGTTTATCAGGGGGATCATTTTGATCAGAACCTATTGAGGTAGGGATTTTACCTTCATCTCTCTAATTTGTGCATCATGCGGGATGGGTGTCCTCTTGCTTTCACGAGACATAGTTGAACCATTTTAATGATGATAATAACTGGCTTAATGAACGGGGACGGTAAAGTTGTTATGTTTATCATTTTTTATTCTATTGTTATGTTTTGAATTGTTATAGTCTTATGCCTACTAAAAATCACAGTCATTGGGGGCCTTTTCATGCACAATTAAACGTTTACATATCTTTCTAGACCATTTTATGGATGGAGACTTTGTGGAATATGGAAATTGGTTAATCACATAAAGTTGGCTGATTAAATGAATATCTGGAACCCTTGTGTGATCACCCCGATTGAACAAAATGGAATAATGAACTTGTGGGTGTTGGTTTGGTTACGTGGTGTGTGAAGGGGGGGGGGGTGAATCCTGGGTTTTATTAATAGGATGGGCAGTGGGGCTGTGGAAAATGATATTAAGGGAAAATGACGTGGCACAAGCCTTGTTTTGTTATACGGTTGTGGAGATGTTGTTATAGAGGCAGCAAGGCTGTGGTAATGAGTTGTGATATTTAAAGAAAGTGGAATGTTGACAAATGAACTATGGGGAACAATAATGAATTAAATGCGGAAACAATAAATAGGGACTGATTGATGATAAAAAGGTTGGTTTTGTGTTTCTTGTGTTCTATCTAACTTGATTTGTGGTTGGCAGTGTTTTTCTACGAAACACATGATCTGGATTGAAAATTTCCCAGTAGTTAAGGAACTAATAAACTAAATACTGTTGAAACATGAAAACCTAAATGGGGTTGGGATTGTTTGTTGTATGCATGATTCATAGTTGCAGTGTCGAGGAACGTTCTCAGTTTCTCTGTTTAGAAGCCATATGTTGGGCTATGTGTTTGGTATACATATGTGTATCTGTATATTTGTGTTTTGTCGCACCCCAACCATGTTGAGAACCTAGTGCTGAACACTCCCATTTCATGGGAGAGGGTGTTTTCCCCTTAGTTACTAGCTCCTTCCTGCTCCTTCTTCCATAGGCTGTGATGGCTTGAGGTGACCTTACACCTAAGTCTCTTGGTGTAGGTTTCGTTTGGTGATATTTTATCCCAAGACTCTTCAGGCAGGTTTACTATTCCCAAGAATCTTCATGATAAGGCCCATGTGTGTTCGGACAGGGATGTGATTTGTGGTTCGTGAGGCCCATATGTGTGCGGATAGGAAGAGTGTGGTAGCGTCAGGACATTCGCCGTTAAGAAGAGTAGCTAGCTAGTGGGGGGGGGGGGGAATGGTGCGGGGTACCCAATACTCTTGTTCATATATACTATTACCTATTGTTTTGTGTTTTTGGTGAGCGTGGCTGGTGAGGTTGGGTGGGTATAATTACTTTCTAGGTTTTGGTTTTTTCTATGGTTCTCACAGGACATTAGAATGTCTCCCCACCTATGCATGAGAGCTTTAGGTTTCCCTACTGAGTATACTTGTATGCTCACCCTATGTTTACATTCAGGTTTCCAAGAGGACTATCAGGGCCGTGCGAGACCCTACTAGTCGGGACAGTTGGAGTTGTTGTGGTTTTTTGTACTCTTGTTTTTTTGGTATTGTACTTTTATGTTTTTCTGTACTTGTACTTTGTTTCAGAATTTTTTAATCATGCATGTGGGATTGGTTTGGGTTTCTTTTCTTTTTCATGTTCCTTTTTCTTTTGGTTTTTGACTCATCCTATTTCCCGATCTTAAATAATAAAAAGGGTAATGCCTCCCATATTTGTGAAAACTCATACCCTTGGTGCTGGTCGCCACTTCAGGGCCAACTGGAGGCGAGACTCAGGGGTCATTATCTTCCTTTCACCATTTCCATCTCAAGAGGGGCATCTTTGGTGGGAGGGGGTCATGACATGTGCACGATCCATACCACATGTAGAGAAGCTAGTGGTAGCTGAAGTACCTGTAGATGATGTGCGTAGGATAAGAACACATAACAATTTTTAGAGAAAAAGAACCCTCAAGTTTCGAGATGAGACTGACCCATAGGTGGTTGAGGAATGGTTTGATGCATTGCTTAGATTTTTTGATCTTTTCAAGACACCAGTATATCATATGGTGGTCCTGGAAGCAAGGCCTCTTCCTAGATCAATATAGAGATAGTGGGTTTTAGTGACCCAGACATATAATGTGGATACTCTTTCATGGACATATATTTAGTGGCTATTTAGATAGGAGTTCTATCCAACTAAGTCAAGGGTTGTATGTATATAGGATCTTCTGAAGCTCCAGTAGGGCATCACGCTAGTAGCTAAGTATTCATCATGGTTTACAAACCCCTCCATGTACTCGATGAATATGGTACAAGATCATTTATTTAAGGATTATACCTTTGATTTAGGTCTTAATAGAGAAATACAAGACAATGTTATCCCTCTATTACATTCCTACATATGATGGGGTTTTAGAAAAATATTTGATGGTTTAGAGTTTCTTGGCTGTGCAATTATATCGGGAAATTATCAGCAGGGTTCCAGAATGAGCATAGGCCTCGGTGGTAGTGAGCTGGTGTCAGTCTCAAGGACCTGGATGTCTGATACATTTCAGGAGAAGTTACCAAGATGCATGATCTACAGTTCATGGCTCACAAAGTGGGACCACTCAGCCTAGAGAGTGGTACTTATAATAATTTGATGAAAAGGAAAATCTTGCTCAGGATTGTCTAACCCGCCATACAGCTAATAGAAAGACCATATACAGGCCACCAGGGCAGAGGTAGTGGCAGGATTGGGTAGTTTCATAGGTTGGTAGACATGAGAGAGGTTCTAGGTGGGTAGTAGGAGTTGGCCCACTCTTTGACATGTTACCACCACTATATCTAGGTTGGTCAGACCATGCTTAAGGTGATGGAGTACATGGAAGGGGAAAACTACATGAAGTTGATGATTATAACCCTTAGGCACTAATAGTGAGACGACATATGGTCTATGTATTTTATACCTTAGCTAGAGTACCAATAAACCCTAGTTCTAGTCATTCCTTTCTTTACAATTATCTTGTTTGATGTTTAGAGATTCCAGTTGAGCCCTTGGCTCAACCATTGAACATGGGTACTCCTAGTGAAGATGATTCAATGGTCAAACACTTATACTAATAGTGTTACTTTACTCTTGGAGGTGGGAGTTTCTATAGGGATCTCTTAGTAGCTATGTTGAGGACTTATGATTTTGTCCTTATAATTGGTTGTTTATATAAATTTTATTCCCAAAATGACCGTTTTATGAATAGGATGTGGAGTGTCCACAACGAAGGAACCATGATATACTTTGTATGTGAAAAGGATAACCTGGAAGTCTAGGATGGACTAATTCATAGGAGGGTGAAACCGATTTCTCAATAGTTTTATAGAATGGCTCTTGGTGTAGTGGATGTTATGAGTTCCCAGTTTCCTATTGTGTTGCTGGAGTATGAGAACGTCTTCTTTGAGGATGTTCCTGGCTTACATCCCCTACAAGAGATATACTTATTAATTGATCTAAACCCTAGTATGAAATCAATATTAGAACTATCATATCAGATGGATCTCATAGAGCTTCGTGAGTTTGGGTGAATTTAGATGACTTCTAGAGGAAGGGACTTGTTAGAACTATTGTTTCACCATATGAAGCCCTAGTTTTATCTTCAAATAATATATAATAGAGATTTAGGCTGTGTGTAGGAAATCAATGCTTGAAATAGGTGATCATGAAGAATAGGTATCCACTACTGTGAATTAATTAACACACTGATTAAGTGATTGGGTCATGATGGTTTTCAAAAGTTGACCTCAGGTTTAGCTGTCACCATCTTAAGAGTATGAAATGAGAATATACCAAAGATTACAATTATATGTCTCTTTGGTGACTATGAGTACATGTTGATAGATTTTGGCATGATGAACACCACAAAAGTGTTCAAATTCATCATGAACCCGACCATTCAGCCCTTCCAAAACTAGTTTTTTGTTGCCTTCATTGATGATATACTTATATAATCAGTGTCAAAGGATGATCATGAAAGACTCTTTAGGATTGTTCTATACATACTATGAGAGGACCATATTTACTGAAAGCTCATGAAGTACCATTTTTGGATTCAGGTGCTCCTCTTTTTGGGTCATGTTATCACATCAGATGGATTGGTTGTGGACCTATCCAATGTCGAGGAAATGTTAGGTTGAGAGCTACCCAAGAACATGGAATATGTTCAGAGCTTCATTGGGTTGTCAGGATATTACTAGTTATTAATTGCTGATTTCTCCTACATATCATCACCCATCATATATTTGACTGAAAAGAGGTATCCTTTCATGTGGATAGAGAAGTGCCAGAAGGATTTTCATTAGTTGATGTAGAGATTGTTCAGATCTCCCATATTGAGAATTACAGTTGAGGGTTTTGATTGAGTATTGTTCTACAATGCATCCAGAACTAGACTTGGTTGTGTTCTGACGTAGAAGAAGACATTGAAGGCTTAAGTTTCACACCAGTTGAGACCACATGAGCATAACTATTTGACCCATGATATTGAGTTATTAGCAATTGTCTTCATGCTAAATATGTGGTGACACTGTATAATAAGTGAGCAGTTTATCATATATTCTGATCACAATAGTCTCAAGTACATATTCTCTAAAAAATTTATTAAATTGAGAAATATGTGGCGTCTAGAGTTCCTATTTGATTATGACTTTGTGATCTTATATACTTATAGTATGGGTAACATGGTAGTAGATGATATCAGTATGAAATCTTGTTCATAGTTGTACAACAAGGTGTCAGACCAATTCGCATAAATGTAGTTGTCCATTGTGGATAGAGATGGGAAGTCTTTCCTCCAGTCAATGGTTTCTGCCCCTCCAATTTTGAAGTGAGTCTAGGAGTCATAGATTAAAGAATGTTGACCGTGAGACCATCTATACTTGGATATCCGTTGGACATGATTTTGATGGATTTTTATAAAGGCAGGGAGCATTTAATTCTTTTCAAAGGACATACCATGGTACCAGTGATGTTTCAGAAGGCGTTTTAGAGATAGATTCATAAATCACATTGGGTAGTATATATAGGATTTATAAAGATGTACCAGGGCCTCTGATGTTTGTTTTGATGGCCGGGGATGAAGAAAGGAGTTTCAGAGTTTGTCTCTTGATGCCTTACTTGTCAGCATGTGAAGGATAAGCAACAAGTCCCAAGGGGTTTAACACAAATTCGTGAGGTTCCATAGTGTATGTGATATGGGATATACATGGACTTCATCATGGTCTTATTATGTATGTTTTGGGGACACACTACTTTCTGAATTATTTTAGATTCACTCAAAAAATCATCCGACTTATTATCTATTCATGAGAAGTGTTTAGTAGATAGAATGTAACACCTCTATGTTTAGTATATAGTCTGACTCTATGGAATTACATTGAATATTTTTTCTGACCATGATTCTCAATTCACATCCCAATTGTGTGAGGGATTATAGGGTGATTTTGGGATTCATTTGTGCCTAAGAATAACATTTCACCTCCAAAAAGATGGCTAGACATAAGAAACCATTCAGGTACTATAAGAAATTCTTTGAGATTTCCTTTTATACTTTGAATATTGACGGGATGATCAACTACCACTAGTTCAGTATTCATAAAAAATAGCTACCATTCCACCATTGGTATGGCACCATTTTTTGGTTTATATGGGAAACCATACAGGTCACAACATTGCTGGACCAACCCAGGAGAGTTGGCACTTTTGGGAATAGAGTTGGTCCATGAAACCACTGAGAAGGTGAATATCATCCAATAGTGTATGAAGACTGTATAGATCAATCATATATCTGGTGGTGATAGATAACATAGGCTTTTGATTTCAAAGAAGGAGACCATGTGTTTTTATGGGTTTCACCACAGTGTGAATTATAATTATTTGGCCCGGGAGACAAGATATCTCCAGGATTCATTATACCTTTCCAGATAATGTTTAAAGATAAAAAGGTGGTGTACCATGTATCTTTACTTTCATAGTTATACCAGGTGCAAGAAATCTCAACGTGTCACAACTGAGAAGGTAAATGCATGACCCATCAAATTTCATCGGTTGGGGTGAGATGGGCATCAAGGATGTAACTACCTTTGTTGAGTACCTAGTATTGACTGATGATTTGTAGGAGAATATCCTATGTGGTTGATTTATTTTTTCATCGCATGTCTGGTGGAAACACATGAATCTTAAGGATAGCACATGGGTGAGGGGGGCATATATTATTGACCAATACTCACATCTCTTCGAGTTTCCCTTGTTTTGAATTTTCGAAGATGTAAATCCCCATGGTGGGTAGAATCCAATGTCTTGGATTTTCTATGTATTATTTTTTGATACTATATAGATTATTTTTTAGACCAAAGTCTATTACTGCGTGCGATTATGTGGCCCGTTCTGCCTAAAATAAATGATTGAAAAATATTAAATATATTAAATTGTATGTGTGCGTTGTTTTCCTTAAAAATGGAATAACATATGAATAGAGGATCAAATCAGAAAACCAATTTCTCCATTGAATTATAAATGTGGTTTTTACTCTAAAATTACTTAACCTTCTTTGAAAGGGGTCATTTATGGAAAATCCATCATGATCATATATATGAATAATATAATTAATTATATTATATTATTTAATTTTTTGATGTAGCGATTATCAATATTTAAATAAATTTTTATTATAGAATATTAAGGATAGCCACATAACCCTAGATATATCAGTGAACCCTTTGAGAATTCTGTCAGAAAATCCATGATCGATGACCAAATAATTCAAAGGATCTCGTTAACAATCATTTCTCAACTCCATTATTTATCACTAATTGAACTTAATTGAGGTAGGGTGTGGATTTTTATTTTTTCCTCCCATATTCTTAATTTCTATTATGAAAACGAATCAAAAAACAAATAGAGTGATACGTAGTTTGATCGTCTTATGGGGTGGGGTTAATTGCAGGGTTTTTATGGGAGAATATCATTGTGATTTTATTATTCCAACTTTAATTATAATGAAAATGAGGTGAGATGAACATGAACATCGATCGAGGTCTATGCCTCTTATATGTTCTTAGGATTTTCTCCCCTAATTCATCGTTCTTCATGGGAATTCTTTAATAAGCCATGGTTTGACATTTTACCAACCAATCGATCATATCTTACTAGTTTTTAGGTGCAATGATATGAAATAGTATATCCGGGATTGACATTAAATGGTGAAGGTATAAAAGTGGTTACATGAGTGGATCAAACAAAGTAGACACCAATTTTCATGTTCTTCGACGCATAATGAATAACTACATGTAGATCTATTTTCAAAGAAGATTCGATGGTTGGAATGCAGTTTTCGATGAAAAATGGTTTGGATGACATGGAACCATGATTTCTAGCATGTTTAGATATGGGATCGAAGGCGTAGGTGGCATGAGAATGTGCTGTAAGAAGAATGATGTTTTCTTGGCAAAACATGATCAACAATGTGTGTAATCTAGAATTAAATGGAGTGTGGGCCCCCCTGAGTGGAAAATAGGGTTTTTAGTGGAATATATGTATCACACATTCTGTAACCCAAATCACATGACGCATGGCCCCGCTTGGGTGATATATGTGAGTACCTTGATGGGTACATGAACACAATGTAGAGTATATGAATTTTATACATGAAATGTACTCCCCTATATAGAAATGGGTTAGACCATGTACATGGGATGACCCATGTGCTAGAACACTTGTATAGTACAATGGATTCCTACACAACATGTACTACTATATTGTCATGGTTTGATGACACAAGTCAATTAAACAGAAAGGACCTAGGGTTAAGGAACATGGTTTGTGACCCCTACTAGACATCATGTACTCATTCATAATTGGATTGAATGTCTTGTATTATATATCTTTTAAAATTTTAATTAGGATCCATTCCCCTTAACCTTTCATTTATGCATACTATACAATTTATTCCTACACATAGTATAGTGATCCCTTCAGAAAGACATATTGGATTGAGTCTTTGGAACCCCTCTCTGAGGCCCAGAGTGAGATATCATATTTATCTTTGTTCCCTCTATAGATTTATTTGTGTATTCATCACCAATAGTACATGGGAATCGATCATATAATTAGTGGGTTAATCAAGGTTTATTTTATTGGTATCAACCATTTGATTGTGAGAGATACTCATCTTTGTATCGTATCTCATCAAACTACCAATGTGTACTTCTCATGAGAATACTTGATGAGAAGAACCTCTTAGATAGACGTCATCAGTGACGTCAGACTCAGATGTGTGTTCTCAAAGATCAGTGATTTGTAAAATCATCAAGATGTAATCCAAGGCTGGTATACTCCGATAGTGACTTACCTTTAGACTGTGTGTCTTGGTTGAGTATATCTACATATTCTTGTTATAAGTATTTTAGACATATGCTTGTGTGGAGATGATTGAATTTTATGTTTTTGAATGCTTTGTGGTTTCAGGGTGTGCTACCAAGTATTTTTATATTCACCCTCAAATGGGATTTGCACACACCTATCGTGTCTTAGGTAGATGATCAACATTTTGAGAGAGTCCTAGAAATAATAGGACCAGACGACACTAAATGAGAACAAATAGATAAATGCGTGTTTTTTTAGATTTTATACAGTATCCCCATTATGTTCAGGTTGGACTAATGTTTCAGAATATCTGTGGTTGGATTTTATTTGGCCCCATTAAGTTTTCTTTACTTCATATCGTAATATGGTTGTGGGATTTAGATGTACGCATGCATGGTTGTTTAGTTTTTTTATATTTTAATATTGTATAGTCTTGGAGGTGTGTGAATGTGAAAAAGTACTTAAGCTAAGGAATCCCATGTAAGAAATAATCCTTATCATGCTAGTCTTCATCTCTTGGACTATTCAACGCGGGCTTGGTGTGTCACGAAATGGGTCCCACTGGGACAAATCATGATAGAATACCCCTCTCGTGTTTTTTTATAAATGTAATGGTTAATTAAATTAATGTGATTAATTGAATTCATAAAAGGAATTCACATTAACATGGAACCTATAATCCATTATATAATATGTTCAGCCACAGGTTTTGATGCACGGAATAGACCATGAGTATTGCGGTATTGAACCAACCATGGGTATAACATTATGGAACTGATATCATGGTGTGGTTCTGAAGAACCACTTGAAGATTCCAAATATTAGGGTTCCTTGGATTATCTCCTTGGATCTTTCTTAATGTCCAATGACACATGATACCTCAAATTGGATCCTTATGATCCAATAAATCTTTTACTAAGGTTATCATGGATCATTTCCTTGGACTCAAGAAGGATTCCCCGGTCATTAGCCATGGGTAGGACCACTACTGGTAATATTACATGATATATACAGTGTATAATTAGGATTGTGGTTTTACTCAGCAAACATCAGTATACAATTATTCTTAATTTATAGAATTAAACTATTAGAACATGTATTTTTAGACTAGGTTATATCACATCCTCATTTTTTACTATTACTCATGTTATACCTGCACATTGTAATAGCGAATACATATGGACTATATTTTTTAATATGTCATTGGACGTTTCCTACCATGTTTTACTCACGCACTGTTCATGTCGTTGATTGGTACCTAGAATGACTTCAAGGATGTTGATAGGGATATGGGAAAATATTTGTTGGTGGTTAATTAATCAATTTTTTATTAGTTATAGTGAGAATATTACTAATCCAGAGCATAGAATTCTACTAGAGATAGCTTTTTCTTTAGTTATCTTGTTACACATGTATTTTATGTATTTATATTTCCTTATATGTTTGATCAATTTTGTATAGACCTGATATAATCTAATTATTACTCTTAATTATTATTGGATGGTTTAAATGATACTACTATATTTATTATGTTTTATTTCCATATTAATTCACAATTTTATCTATTATTCACTACTTTTTATTCCTCAAAAAAGAGGATATAGTCTCCCAAAATGTCCACCTTATACCCTCATTACTAGTCATTAGCCTCTGGAATACAGTGAGTCATGCATGTGTCTATCTGAGCACCAGGTTGAGTCACATATGAGTTAATCAGACATGAGAAATCAAAGTGGCATCAGAGGGGGGTTTCGTTTCAATGGATTACTATTTCAGGTTGATATAATGGAGAATATGATGTGTCAAAACATGGAAATATGTTGGTCCTTTTAGTATCTAACACACATTCTGGAAAAATATGGGTTTTGGTGGATGTGACCAATTATTATTTTTTTTATTGTTATAATTATATTAATTTCACCCCTATGTGATGCACATGATTTTTACAATTTTTATGATTATGGATTGTGACATTTATCCTTTTATATCAGGGAATTATTTTCTCATGCATCATTAGATGCACATGAGGATTAATATTTCATGAATATTCTTTTCCATGATTATTTTTTCTGCATTTTCTATTAAATATTTTTTGTTCATTGATTTTTATTATTGTAAATTTGACAACGTTTATTACAAGGAGGAAATAATTTGATATACGACATGTCTCCATTAACCTTAATTTTGTTTTCCATAGATCTTTATGTTAGAACCCTAACTAACTAATTTTGAATTGTTAATTACATGGATCATTAATTACAAAGGATGAAATGTCAGTTATTTTCAATGAAATGAATATAAATTATAATTTATAAACACTCTTAATGTATAAATTGAGAATGGTGATCTATATAATTAAACAATAATTATATAATTGTTAAATCCTAGTTCTAGGTACAAAATTATATTTATAGTTACATGAAATACAAATTTAAATTTATAAATCGTATTCCTTTATAACATGGTAATGGTAACACATATAACTGAGCCATTATATATATATATATATATGTATATTTATTTATTTATTTAAGGATTTATTGAAAATTGTGAATTTTAAAGTAAATAGTTATGTATAAATGGGGATTGAAATTAAAACATAAATGTTTTTATCCTATATATCTTAAAATTGACACACCATATAAGAGAACGTTTATGATTATGAAGATGACTTCACACATCAAATAGCCTTAGTTGTTGGTAGTTGGATTAGTATATTTTGGGTAGTGATCCCTTATGTCTTTTCTTATCTTATAAGTGATACCGTATATCCTTTTGTTGGTTTGATTCACTTTGAATCCCTTATAGATATATTCATCCAAAATGAAATCAGGTTGAACACCCAGAAGGTGGAAATGACCAAAATCCTTATGTGGTGGGACCTAACCGATCAATAGTCTATGTAGAGATACCTCTAGTAGTTAGACCTCCTATACCAAAGAATGGGAACTAATTCTAAGCTCAAATAATCCTATCTTATCCTATTTTATTATATGGAGGTAGATCCATGATCTTCAATAACTATGTTAAATCTAACTACATAGTTCTACTGGCAGTATCAACCTACTTTTTTGGGGATAGTGACCCCCACGATAATGTGTCATTGCTAGAGGCCATTCATTAAATATTTGATCATCTCTATAAAAGCTCAATAGCAGAGGTTTAATACCACTTGTTACATGATATTTGGATCCACCAAGTGATGGTGGGATGTTCTAAACTATGAATATTAACACTGGTGAATTGTTTAGAGGGATTTTGAATCTAGTTTCCATGACTACTTATTTCCAGAGACACAGAGAGATGGTTGGTATAGGTATTTTATGAACCTAGATTATGGTGTTATGTATTTCATGGAACATTCATCTTTCATCAAATATCATTATTTACTATCACCAATATTTTTTGCTGATGATCTATCCAATGCGACACTATTTGAGGATGTGATCAATCATGGAATATGATCTAATGTGAAAGACTTATGACTGACTAGATCCTCTAAAATGATGAACCTAGACATTATATTTTCATAATATAATATAGAATATGTTGTTATAGTACATGGTGGTCAAACAACTATACTAGGTAGCACATCATTATACGGTAGAAAGAATCTATTCAACTTATCTTACAATGGAAGTATCAGTAAGTGTTATTCCACAAGCCATTTTATGGTATGCCATTATGTGCCCAGATGGGGTGTATGAATCCTCAATGTAATGGAGCACCATTTGAGTGCAGATCATGTGGTTTAATGGCCCATGTTCACATAATTTTTAGGAACCTACCACAGGTATGTAATAGGAGTGGATTTACTCTATTAATGAGTTTTAGAGTTGGATTAATAAATCCATGATGGTCATGAAGCTGAAGTACTACCAACCAATCTTGTTGAAGTAGTGGTCAAGGAAATAGAAGATATACTTATGATGTTCAGTGTCAATAGATTAGTCCTACTCAATGAGGTAATGAATTAGAATGTTTCCATGTACCGGTCTTTTTAAATACATTGCATCCAATACCAAAAGAGTTGAGTTACTATCAATCTATAGTGTCTGGTATAATCCTAGTAGACACAACATTAATTTCTTCTTTATTTGATACTATATCTTCATGATCATTCAAATTTAGTGACTATTATATAAAGACTTGGTCTCAAAATTGAGTATTTTTGTGAAGTGATGATGTTTTACACCCCAATAAGAATCAGATTCGATTGTGCTCATTGAAAAAAGGAGTTCCCCCTTTATATTGGTGAATTTCATTCTTTATAGAATCTTTTGAGGATTTATGTGATATGATTTTATGTAATTTTTGGGATAGATTGGTGAGTTTCATATTGCAATGACATTGAATATTATCATTGGACGTTGTCCTTGACATAACTTGGAATTAGTATCTAAATTCAAAATTTTGAATGTTTTTTCGATAAAAGTCATCTTAGACAAAAGAACCATGAGATGGGTGGGGTGTCCACCCATAATTCTAGTCATATTCTAAATGATCAAGAAATAGGTCATATTGATTTCCCTCTAATGGTAGATAATTTCAGAAATTTCATTCCAAATAAATTTTCTAGGTTACCTATATAAATAGAGGTAGAATTAACTATAGATATTGTTCTAGGATTAGTATTGGTATTAATTCCTCTATATGGGATAGATACTATACAGCTTCAGAAACTAAAGAGGTAGTTAGAGAACTATGAATCCATGGGATTTATCAAACCCATTACTTTACCCTGGGTTCATGTATCCTTTCTCCAACAAGTTTGATGGGACCCTCAGGATGTGTGGGAATTACTATCATTTTAATTAGCATATAGTTATGAATCGATAACCACAACCCTTTATAGATGATATTTTTGACCAGCTCTGAGGGTCCAGGGTCTTCTCAAAGTTTGGTATGATATATGGATATCAGTAATGTCATGTTTTTCCCTCATATATACATGTTTATATTTCTAAATTATATAAATCCTTTATGTGTCTTTGGTAATGTATTTTGGTCTAACTAATGTGCTAGTGATTTTCATGGCCTTGATAATTTGGATTTTACACCAATACTTGGTTTCGTTGGGGGTGCTTTTAGGATGAAATCTCAGTTTACTATCAAACTCAAAATGATCATGAAAATACATTGACAACATATTGTGGAGACAAAAAGGGAACCAGTTATATTTAAATCACAGAAAATTATAATTTTGGGTTGAAGTTTTTCACTTCCTTGGTCATACTATGTAGGAATCAAGGGATATCCATGGACCTAGAGAAGGAGAGAACAATTTTTTCATTGGATCAACCCAAGAACATGTTTGATATTCATAGTTTCCTAGGGATATCTAGCTACGATAGGAATTTTATCCAGGATTTCTCATTCCATGTAAAATATATCATGGGATTGAAAAAGAATGATGTTTTGTTTACATGGACCTAATATGGTGAGAAAGTATTTAAGAAATTAATAATAATGTTGACCTCAATACTGATCTTTATTCATCTAGATTCAGACATAAGTTATATGGTTCATTATAATGTGTCGGAAAGTAGTTTGTGAACCATTTTAATTGAATGGGAACATGTCAAAATGTATCTGTCTCATTATTTGAGAACTCATGAGTGTAATTACCCAATACATGACCTCGAATGAACAATATTGGTTCATGTTTTACCTTATTAGAGACACTATGTATTGGGGGTAATGGTTTGTTTTATACACTGAACATTAGATCCTCAAATAAATATCCCCTCAATGTGAAATCAATATCAAATAATTAAGTTATAATTAGTATGTTTTTTATTTTTAAATTGATCTTTCATTGATGCATTGTAAGAAAAATACAGTGGCTACTGCTCCAAGATAGAAGACTCATAATAATATTTTTTTGGAATCCAATTATGAATGGAAGTTGATGAATCTTGTTTTAGATATGCATCATCTTGTTTTATAGTATCACAAAAAAGAATATACATACTGTATTAGTAGTTAATTCAACACTTTGGATTGAGTAAATAGGAGGAAACTGTTATTTCTCCAAAGGATTGATCCTACGAAAATGTGTTATAGGTGAGGACCCATCACATGCTTGGGATGTTAATAAAGATTATATATTCATATTTCCATGTGTGTATGGGTACTACAATATTTCGAGAGGAGTTTATGTGATAATAACATTTTTTTAGTTGGGAATTATATCCTAGGATTAAAAATATATATTGTGACTTATCATAAAAATACATGTGGAC
The DNA here is from genome assembly GCA_963277665.1 of Viscum album. Lineage (NCBI taxonomy): Eukaryota > Viridiplantae > Streptophyta > Magnoliopsida > Santalales > Viscaceae > Viscum > Viscum album. Next base: position 1,858,729,004 of record OY728133.1, on the reverse strand, counting down.
TGGGATGAGAAAGAAGATAACATGACTTGTTACTCTGTATTCAACCATTTATTAAGTGAATGTGAGGAACTAGTGACCTATTTTATTGTTAGAACTGATACCCATCCATGAGTGGAAATGGCACGACATCACTAAGGATTTCATGATCGGCTTTTCAAAATCAACAAAATTTAGTGATGTTGTTTGGCTAATTGTAGATAGGATGACAAAGGTTTCTCTCTCATTTCCAATTCGAGAACCTTCTCAGTAGATGGACTTGGGGAGATTTGTGTCTATTAAATTATATTCCTTCATGGTATACCTATTACTATTTTAATAGATAGATGATTTTCGATTTACATCTCGATTTTGGTAGGGGTTGTAGAAGGATTTTGGTTCATAGGTTCCTTTGAGTACAACATACCACCCTCAGATCGATGGCCAGCTAGAAAATAATATTCAATTTTAGGGGGGCATACTTAGGGAATGTGTCTATGGTTTTAGATGTTATTAGAAAAAACAAAGATTTTTATGAGATCGATTATAATTATAGTTTCCAAGAGACTCCCTATATGCAACCATACAATGAATTATATATTATTTTGTGTTTTTCATCTATGTTCTTATTGGATATTAGGGTGGCAGTACTACAAGGTCCTATTCTCATTTAGGATATGTCAAAGAAGGTTATGATTGTCAGCAAATGTACGGCTACTAGTCATTTTAGGAAAAATTCTCTAGTCAAATATCACTAATGAAATCTATATTTCGATGCAGGGGATTTGGAATTTTTGAATCATTCTCATATATTTAATCATCAATGAATTTTGAGATAAGATAATCTATCACCAAGGTCTATTGGACCATTTGAGATTGTAGAGAGAGTAGGGCCAGTAGCCTATCTGATAGATATTACTTAGATGTATTTGACCATGATTCATATCATTGATGTTTCTCAGATTAAGCATTTATGAACCATATAATGTTTTTAATGCTGAGTAAATTGATCTAGAGACTGGTGTTTATTTAAAGTAATATCATATTGGTATCATTGATCAAATCATAGAGGCTCTTTGAGGTAGGTCGGCTCCAAAATATTGGGTGCTATAGTGGCATGACCATGTCCAGGATGGGATCTAGGTGAGATAATTTGATATAAATTATGAATGGTTGGAGTTATTCTTCGATGCATTTCAACCACCCTCATGGAAACTCAAGGATGAGATGTTTTAAAGATGGGAAGTATTATGAAGCCAAAATTTTAAGATATATGGATCATTTAGTTTTTGTTTTGAGCCTTTATTTTATTCTAAATGGATGTTCCTAGGAAACTAATGGAGGTTTTGGAAGAATTAGATCTAGGTTCAAGACACAGAGTTCTTTTTTTCAAAAAACATGATGAGGTCTATGGTTAGTAGATGATTTTTAGAAACATTATTTCACAACCATGAATCCTAATAAGTGATTAGCATAGTTTTTCAATCCATATATAGAAGGATGTATGGTTTTCAAAATCATTAAATAAATTATAGAGGTAAATCCCTTGGTTTGGGAAGAGTTTTTCTAATTGAGGGCATAAATAGTGCAAGGGAGGGTACCTTAAATTTTTTGCACACATGACCCACACAAGGATTGTATAACCATGCTCCTTGGCCATGTGAGGTGTGGCCAATTAGAAAGTGGAGAGCACATGGTTGGGAGATGGTTTGGAATACCTTGTGACCAAACCATGTACCAATTAAATAGGGAGATTGAATATTTTTCCCTTCCATCCTTTAAATGTTATCCTCACTAATGTCTTCAATTTTACAAACAATATCTTCTCCCCTATGTGGTATTTTTCCTCCTCTACCTCTTGGATCTGAGTTATCACATTTTTTTATATTGAATTAATATTACCCTCATCATGTTAGATCCCCCTCTGAATGTTTGAGATTCCTATTGTTTATTTTCCAAGTTTCACTCACCATCATTGATGTTATATTCATATGAGCTCTTTTGTCCTATATTCATGGTGTTTTTCTAGTTTCACTGATGTCTCTAAATCTAGAAAAAATCATAGGGTTATAATAGATGAGGAGTCACCTACCATTATAAGTCAGGTGGTCATTAATTTATTTACAAAATTATTGATGTCTATAACTTATCATCATTCTACAATGCATAATAACTTAAATGAATTACTCCTAAATTAAGTAATACCTTAAATTAATTGGTTAGATTATGTCATAATGCTCTTTAACTCCAATGATATAGTTTTAGTTTGAAAAATCAACACAAATCACCCAATTTAGGTGATTCTAATTAAATGCATTTGACTATTGTTCTTTCATTTTTACTTACCCACCAGTTGGGTGTGTTGAGTTTTTAACATACTAATGGATGTAGTAAATGAATTAAATGATATTTTTCATGGTTTAACACCTCTCTTAGAGTATTTTCATTTATGAATGGGAAGGTTAATGAAATGAAACCGATGAACTGAATTAAAAATTTCATGGGCATTAACATGACCCATTTGATCCCTTATATAATGTGTTTAGCCATGCGTATTATTGGTATGGAGTTGACCATGGGTATTGTTTTAGGGAACATACCAAGGGTATTGTGGTATGGAATCAATATCATTATATGGAACAAATGACCATCTTTTATATCCTAGAAAATATGATTTCTTTGATTATCCCCTTAGATCCATCCTAATTTCCTCCGATATAAACCACCTTGTATTAACTACATAGGATCCACTCAAGACTTTACAGATTTTACCTTAGATTGGGTAATTGGGATCAAGGAGGAAGATATAGTCTTTGGCCTTTAGTATGGCCCCCTTTAGGTATTATACTGGATATATTTAGTGTATGTTGAAGATAGTTGTTTTAATCATTCTACTTCTATATAAAATTATTCTTCATTTAGATAAAACATATATCCCAACACATATTTGTTGAATAAGTTATATAACATCATTATCTAACACCATTACACCTATTATAACATCATGTTGTTATATATTCTAATCAAGGAATGTATTTTTTATAGATATAATTGGTGTTGGTTGACTGATGTTTACTTACACATTGTTTGGAGCATTGATTGAAAACTAGAAAAACTTATTATATATAGGAAGAGATGATGGAAAACACCCGATTATGGATGTTCAATCTCTTTTTCAAGGGATATGGAGAGCAGATTATTGATATAGATCTCAAGATGTTTGTGGAGATATATTGTTTTATTTTTTTTCTTTTTTTATACATGTATTTTATTTATTCCTACTTTCATTTATATTTTACCTCTTCTGTATAGGCATGAAATCATCTAATTATGTATAATTATTATTATTGGATGGTTTACTTATCACTACCATTTTTAATATTTTATTCTTCTATATTATTTCTAAGGGTTAAATTTTATTTACCGATGTGCTATACTCTAATAGAATGGATATAGTCTCCCAACCATACCCCCATATAACCTTTTTGGTAGTCATTATCCTTTATCTACAGTGAGGTATGCTTGAGGATATTTGGCCATTGGGTTAGGTGAATTATGAGTATATCTTGCCCAGGATGCCAAAATAATATTAATTGGATAGATTTGAAAGTGTTTCCTTAAATAAACAATGGTAGGCCTACTTCCTTCTTCTGAAAATTTGCTATGTATATAGTTGTATCAAATCATTCTCAATTACACATCCTTTATGGGATTCATTTATGAGTTGTTCTATGGATTATTAAATTTTTGTGGTAATTAAAGATAATTATATTCATCCTCAAATTAAGGATGCTTATGATAATGTTGATATTTTGGTTTCTATGGTGGTGAGATAACCCTTTTACATAGGTCTAATATCGAGATTCAAATATTTTTGTTGGTTTTATATCCATCCACCTAGTTTTGGGGAATCACAACTTAACAAGATTTGGTGGGTGATCCTCTTCAATTTTTCTAATTTTCCTATGTTTTTTATTATACGGGAACACGAAATTTTTAGTGATACCTGAATAATTTTATTATTAAATTAAAAATAATAATTGGGGTTTCTATCACATAATAATTAGTATTTATGTGAATATTAAACTTTTCTACTTGGGGACATGTATTCCATTATCGAGTAATTAATGTTATGAATTTACTTATGTGTTTTTAGTGGTTTAAAACATGTATACATGTTTCTCCATATATTTTTTAGGATGTAAACTAATTCACATGGTTAACCTCCACATACATGCCAAATTTAACATGTGGTGAAAGAATAATTTTGAATAATTATTTTGTAACATATTGAAATAACCAAAGATGTTTACTTGGATATTATAGTGTGAATCATGTCTCTTTGATGTGTTATGGATATAATCGCGAAATTAGAACCATATTCCATGTTACAATTTCATGATATTGATATGATCATTGTTAAAAGGGATTTCCTGGGTGATATTTCATATCTATGGAAATGTGTTACCCCATATTGGATATATATGTTTTGATTTTTTTCAGGTTCCACCCTAACCCGTGGTAATTTTTATCCGATGGAAACTCATATATTCATAGGACTATTTTTCTCCCAGAGAGATTATAGTAATCATATAAAGGGTGGATAACATATAAGTATATATATATATATGGTTATGGATGTGTATATATTTCTTCCTATGAGAAGATGAATGAATTCCTATGTTAGACAATTAAATATGTATAGCTAGTTTCTCTCTCAAAGGCGTGATATGCCATTAGGGTAGAATATTATTAGTATGTAAAAATGTGTGTGAGTTTCTATTTCTCTGTATGTAAACTATCTCCTATAAAGGATGTATTCTGATGGGAACACTAAATTTTCAGAGAATAATAGTGGATATAAACAACATTTAATGATCAGATCTTGGATCAATGTAGTTTGGCTAATGTGGATTAAATCCATTAAAGTATTAATGAGATGTATTCCATGTTATTTTTTCGATTTGAGTGAAATTTTTATATATCTATACTGAATACTAGTTTACATGTACTCATTTATTTACATTTAATTTGTGTTTATTACCTTCCTACTAAATACTCTCGTGTTACAAACATGGATTTTTGACAGACTATTCAAGGATAGATGGTGACTTCTATTGGGTAATTTGTACTAACAAAAAATATATGATCACTTCGGGATGTATTTATTCCAATTTATATGTAATATATCTAAATTCATGGTTCTTATATATTATATTTTATTGTCTTGATATATGTATGGTTTCTTCTCGTTGTGTGTGGAGTTGGGCTCGACCATTTTGGAGTTTTAAACATTAATTTCCCCTCCTTGGTCAATATTTGGATCGACCTTTTTTTGTAAAGGGGTTTTGGATAATTTAAAAAAAAATGGTAAATTTTGTATTTTTTAGACAATGTTATAAGATGTATGAATGTTCACATAGATATTGTAATGTGTATCGATCTGGCACTCAATTATCATGTATTCCTTGGGAAGGTGTTTCAATATAGCCACAAAAGTTTGATGCTCTAAATAGGAAAACTGAATTTTTAACTAAATCCAATATTATCAGTTTTGAATGATTTAAAATTTTAAATATGGTAATTAACCTAAATTTTCTACTCAATTATCCATTGGTAATTATGACATCCTCTTGAAATCAAGAGATGTGAATTAGGTAATACACTACTCTGACTCGGATCCATTTAAGAAATTTGGGTGGGGTTTTTACCAAATGATATCAGAGATTATTAAGGTCTCTGGAATATGTGATTGGGATTATATTGTAGATAATACTTTGGGATCTTGGGAAGTTTCCCATAAATATGCAAGGCCAGAATAATTATAGTGGAACCTCTAATTACATTAGGTGTTCAGGGTTCATTTTAATATATTTCATGAGTTAGATATTTCTCAATTAATATCATATATCATGAGTATAATTTTTTAGGTTCGAACTAAAAGTAACACTTGGTATATTATGTTACTTCATGTGTGTGGTATTCTTATTTTTTTTAATCAAGTGACATATTTTAGTAATTAAAATATCATTAATAGATAAATGATTTTTCCTATTTATTTATTAATTATAAGTAGCATTTCATTGGTTCGGTAAGATTTAAGTCTCCTTCATATTATACATTACATGATTTGTTTTAAATTTTACACATTGTCTTATCTCTTATTGGATATCATTGACTGAAAATTATTTTTTATTTGATTATCAAATCAGTTTTAAGGAGAAAGTGAAAACCACCATATTCAACAAAACTGCCAAATAAAAAGAAAAGAAAAACCAAATAAAAATAATGGTTCCACCTCTCCCTAGAAGCTATAACATGTTAAGGCCCTACACCAAATCATGAGCACTCAGTATATAGTCCCATGCAAAGATGCACAAGCACGGAACCGATGGCCAAGCCATATCCTCTCAGTCTTCTACTCCAAGTGACATGCTGAAGTGATGACCTCATGCTCTGAACTCCATCTATGGTGGAAGAAGAAAAAAAGCTAGAAACAAAAAACCCAAAAACATCTCGAAACACATAGACTAATTATGAAATACCCCTTTTATTATGATTAAAGAAAAGGGAAACCAAGCATTATTCAGACATGTCTATGGCATAATCATTGTAGAAAAAAATTATTTCTACCGGAAACCGTATCTCTAAACAACGTCCATGATGTGGTGGTTACTGGTATGTGCTTCTCTCTACTTAACAGGTCTTCAAATGTAGAAGATAGTGTATCCCAAACCTGTAAATAATCCTCTATTCTGATTATCCCCTAGTTAAAACCCCAAACCAGAATTGAATCTTGTTTGTCAAAACAATAATATTGTTCCTCTTTCAGAGTAATTGCAATGGCTCAACCCATCATCTTCACTGTGTCATCTTAGAAGGAATTGAGAAACATCACCTACTCTTCCACATCATCATCCGAACATAGGATCAGATCTTAAGAAAAATTGAGCTTACCATATGGTTTCATTTGATGCATGGCTTCCATGTACAACTTCTCCTCGATTTTATTTTCTGTTGTCTGAGTCTTTAAAGGGGGTGGGAAGGAAGTGTAGACCTTCCTTCCCCTACACCTAATGTTACTCTTGTTATTCCTCGATGTGGTTTACCTAGTAGAGTAATTCTTACTCGTTTCAATGATTTCCTCCACCTGGTCCCCCAACACGTATTTAGAATTCTTCGCTGATAGTGTCTCTATAGGGAGTGGCCAGTATGACTAGTCCTTTCTAGGATTCCATTTTCCATTCCAGGTCCTACCACTCCTTGGACTTGAGAGTCCTTCACCCTGAACCTGAACCTCACCCTCAACTTCATCTGCAGGCTGACTATATTTGTCATCACTGGACATAAGGACCTTTTTTCACATCCATGGTCTACACTTGCTCATCCAAAACCAGGTCCGCATTATGCAGTCCATCAAACTGGTTTCCCAACTCAATAACAGACTCCTCCTTACTAGGACTGGGTCTGAAATCCGAAGACTTACCCTCCTGTTGTTTATTCAGCGTCACTATCAAACATATACAACTCTTTGAGCGCACCACATTAGCATATGGGGCACCCAGAAGGTCCTTGGGACCTCCCTCTTCCACCCTTGGAGGATGAACTCTACATCGATCCTGGGTACCCCTAGTTCCATCCCATATTGCCACTTTTGGTTACTTCACCAAGAAATCCACAACTATTTATTTAACTCCAAACTGACCGTCTTCCTGGGAATGGGCAACCCTGGTCGCGGCCTCCACACCCGCTACCGTACTAGTCACAAGATGCTTAACACTGTTTGTTGCACCCCCATCACCTTTCGTGTCTGAAAATTAGGAGCTATGCCTATAGGACACAGAGGAGTGGCCCACTTGGATATCATTAAATGATAAATAATTGAAGGTTAGATAAGTACGAGAGAGGAGATATGGATCTAGTTATGATTAGCACATTGTAGATATAAATTATGAATTACCCATTCTTGGGAGGGAATATAATGGAATCATATTTTTTAATGTAAATCATGTCACCATATGAATCCCCATATGAATATATAAAGTAGAATATGAACATGATCTTATAACTAGGTAACATGTTGATCTTAATGTTCTGAAGGGTCTAGCTTGGAAACTTAAAGAGGAGGGACATCCATACCTTTGATGATAACACTCACCTTTTGAAAATATGTTACATTTTATATTCCTTCACTATTCTAAATGCTAGGGTGATTTATATCCTTAGAAATTATAAAAGTGGGTAGATCACATTCATGATATATTTTATATTGTTAAGACTATGAGATAATTTCAGGTTTACCTTGATACATTTATTTTGAAATGTATTATACATCAATGGAAGGACATTATGGCTTAGGTAAAAAATGATAATTGGATCAATTGGAAGGATTTATTGGATCTATTTTATGAGAAATTATATCTGAAAAATATTTACCATGTCAAATATGAAGTATATTAGGAAGGGATTGATTTCAGTGGTGGAGTATACTAAAAAAAATCCTTATTTTACCCATTATTTCTCTTAAATTAGTTGGAATGATAACTATAAAGTGATATGTTTTGAGATGGATTTAATAGAATCATTATAGACTCAAGTGGTGATGCTTAATCTTTATACCTTCTCTATGGTGGGGGAAAATGTGGTTTTTTATAAAACTTTTTCATATTGTTACATGATATCATGTGTTTTTCCATGTGGTTTGAACTGATACAGAGAAGAGGAATGTCAGTGAGGATCATGGTAGGGTATTTTGGGTGGTATGAAAATTCATTAATGTTGTAGATGAAACTAGATTAGACTCATTTTGTTTTTAGAGATAAACATGGTAGTCATAAAAATAAGTATGAGTCAATAAAATTTTCCAATGTTGTAGGTGTAGTCATATTAGGAGTTTCTATCGATTTACACCATAAGAGAGTATGGAAAATCCACCCAATAATTTCTGAACACAAAATTTTAGGGCATTAAGAAAGATAATATATGAACTTTAACTCTTTCAAGTAGGCCTAGACATGGTATCACATTAGTAAGTTAGAGTTAGAAGTTTGTGACAAAATTAGTTGGGAAGGGATCTCCAGAAAAGGTCCATCATGATAGATCTTGTAAGGTTATATTTGTGGAGGAATTAATTGTCAGTGCTAAGTAGGATAATTCAATGGACGGATGTAATTATCTCATCTATTCTTCCATTTTTTATGACTTTTGTGATATTAGTGATCCCTATTCATTTATTTTTGAATATATGTGGTTTCATTTGGGTTTGGTGTTTGAATTATCATAGGTCATTATGATTATTAAAACCCCATTTGTTAAATAGATGGAAAAGAGTAAGAAATTTTTTTATTTACCATATTGGTGGGATCATTATAACATTTCAGGTACTTCTATACACTTGAAATGAATATCTATAATCTCATTCTATTCATGTGTTGGATAAAATAATTTAATGATATCATTTACTGATATAATAGTAATGTCTCATTCTCTTATTTTTATTGGACCCAATACATTCGTGTGGATAAATAAGATTATCAAGTGAGTAGAGTAGGGTGAAATCAGGAGAATATTGGATGTATTACATCTTATACATAATGTTTCCCATCCTACTTGTGTAAATAAATAGATATTAATAATCACCACAGGTGGTATAATTCTTTCAAATGGGTTTCCTATATCCTTTTGGGGTTTATTAAAAAATTTAGGAATTATATATTGATCTAGAGTATAAAACCATGTGGATTTAAATTCCATCATACTCTATAATAAAAATTGAGTAAAGATAATTAAAATTATATCATATGTATAAATTGAATGGATTTATATGGCCCACTAACCTTCCCATGGGTGCTCCAATTATTATTTTGATAAAAGTTAATTGTATTCTAAGCCTTTATGTATTTTATAGAGAAAGAATCAGGTTATAATCAAAAATTATAAACGGTTTCCATGAATCGATGATTGGTTTGATATATTGAAAGGTGATAAATGGTTCTCAATTTTTGAATTGATAATTGGATATGAAAAAATATATTCCAGACATAAGAATATTTACATGATAAATTTATAATATACTTATGGTAATTTAAATATATTTTTATACCATTTAGATTGAATAATGTACCTGTAGTTATCATTGATCATATAAAAAGGATTTTTCATCCCCACTTATAATTTTTCATTTCAATAAAGACCATAAAATATACTTTCATTAATTATATGATTTATAGAAAACATTTCATCAATTTTCTACCCATGAACATTTAGACTCATAGTTATAAAAAATTAAGACAAAAACCATCACATAACTAACCCAAACATTCCACCAAATGTAAGTTATTTCTTCTTAACAAAACCCTTGAAATTATACACTTCCATTAATAAAGTACATAACCTTAAAATGAACGAAATGACCAATATAAATAACTATACTAATCCTTAATCACATTAAAAACATTTGAAACCATGGGTTGAGTTTTTATAGCTCTGTAATGAGTATAAATAAAATAAAATTACTTTGAAATATGAAAAAAAATATGAACCTATGTAAAATATTCCCTTTTTAATATAAAAAATATTGATCTTATAAAATATCATTATTTTTTTATATAATAAATAAAATTATTTTCAAATAAAAATATTTAATTTCATACAAAATCATAAAATAAATAGAATAAATGATAGTTATAGTGACATGGACTTAACATACCTAGATGTTACATCATTTTAGATGAATATTTAGTACATTTAAAAAATACTTGCATGTGGACCATAATAGTTTAGTGTCTTTGTAAACATGGAAACAAAATCTTATATCCTAGTGAAAGTTATTCAACATATCCCATAAAGATATACACCTTTATTACTTATACCTAAAGAAACATTCTTCATAACCTAGATGATGGAAAATAAGAAATTGGTGAGAAAAAATGCCGAGTAACTATAAATAAATAAAATGCGTAAGCATAAAATAAAAAAGGGGTATATAACACAAGAATAACATTTGATGTTTATACCATGCATATAGAAAAAATTAATAAGGATTTGAAAACTATAAGACATGAATCAAAATGAGATAATGAACACAATCCATGAGAGCACAACATCGGAATAAAACTTGGGATTATGGAAAACGCATATAATAACCCAATGTCAAGGTGGCCTACCAAGACCATTGTAACATGTAAGGCTTGGGTTAATCACCCATGTTTCTGCTTCAATCTTGGGATCACCTCCCATGTACCCTCATGTTTTTGGCTCGTTATGTCCTCCCATTTACCCATTGAGATCATAAAAAATATATCATTACCAAATTAATTGGAGGGAGATATAGGTCCCACCAATCACATAATTAAATCATACATGCATGTTCTATAAAACATTTATCATATCATAACCCCTAAATAACTGTGGTTTCTATAATCATAAAATAATGACCCACATAATTAAATGATAATCAATAAAATTTCATTACATCACAACCTATGAAAAATAGATAATGTTTCATAATCATTTCATCGATGAATAACACATGAGAATAATCTAGTTTTAAAATAATATAACCTGTGAAAATATAAAGGTTTCAAAATCATATAACCCTTGAAAAGGTACAGATTTTATAAAGACCGTGACGTTAAGAATGACACATTCATAAAAAGGATAGAATTGGTCCCTTTAGATCATTTCCTAAAAATTCATGAGTAAAATCAATATATTTTATATTATATGGAAAATATATTTTAAAAAAATTTCTTCAGGATAATATCATATCTTGTTTGAAAAAGTTTTTTAGTATATAAAACCATTTGAAAATAATTTTCATAGAAAATAACTTGAAAACATAAGAAATAATATTGAAAAACTTTTTACATGAAAAAATATAAATAAGATTAAAAAAATATTAAAATAATTTTTATTTTAAAACATTTTGAACAACTATAATGAAATATTGAAAATTTATTGAAAACCAGTTCTTTAAAAATACTATGAAAACTTGAAAATAATGACTGAAAAAATATTTAAAAAAAATTCCATTACAATTATAAAATAATATTTAAAACATTTATAAAATATTTTTGGTTGAAAAATAATTTTAAAAAACATTTTATTAAAGATTTACTTTTAAAAAATTCAAACAAATATTGAAAGAAATAACTATGGGTAAATATGTACATGTTATATGAGTTAAAAGGACATTGCTTTTTCATGGTAAAAATGTTAAAAAGACTCCTTATTTGTAAAGTGTAAAGAATATTCCATTTAACAGTTTGGTAAAAGAAAAAAATTTTAAAAATTTATTTAAAATATTATATTGGACTGGTATAATATTCTTGGAATCCCTTTTTAGAAAACATAGATTAGTGAATGAAGAAAGTGTAAAGTCGGGATTTCCTAAAATCACTTTTTTAACTATATTATGTACAATAGAGTATAAAATGGTACTAATACATGTGTATATCCTGAAATAAGAGAGTATAAGTAAACCCATGAATATTCTTGATAGATGGATAATAATATTTCATCAAAGACAACATAAACATAAACATTCCTAAAAAGAAATGATATTATCTCAATAAACTCTTATAACTTGGTAACTTGGGATCAAGCACTCCATGTAAGGAATGGAAATTAAATTAATAAAATAATTTCATGAAAATATTGATATTCTTGATATGGATTTTAAAATTTAATCATATCCACCTCAAAAAAGAGTTTAGGTGAATAAAAAACATGAGTCTCAAAGAAAAAAAAATTGAGACAAAACATTCTTATTAATTTGGTAACTTTTGAAACATAATTCCCATGAAAGGGTGATAATAAAATAGACATGTTAATAACCATAAATTTTATTATAGGATACATATATTACAATCATGGTAATCTCATACATCACACAAATGAAATGAGTGGCTTTCATAACATGAGTCTCATGAAAATTAAAAGTGAGATGATATCCCCATACCTTGTGTCTTGACTCTCATCATACTCATTCAGACTACTTGTATAATAAATATAAATTTATTATACATATTTTAAAATACCATATTATTACATATAATACCATATATATATTTATTATGTACTTATATTACATTCCTTTTAATGATACTATGTTGAGGATTCATTTTATGTAATATTCACTTTATTCTTCACATATGTCTTAATTTGTTATATTGTTGTCTATTGTTATACTATAATGGTTCCAGAATGAAAATAATGATATAAATGAAATTTATATCTAGTATATTTATATAATAGTAATATATATAATAAATATGTATTAAAATTAATACACAGTTCCTAGAGACGTTAAGGCGTACTTATGCAAGAACAATGTTTCTGTTTTTAATTATAATACTGAACGAAAGTATGTAACGGAAATAGGTATATATATATATATGTATATATATATATCTATATGTATATATGTATATATATATGTATATATATATGTATATATATATTTATATATATATATGTATATATATATATGTATATATATATTTATATATATATATATATATGTATATATATATATATTAAATTATCATAATTATATAATTTATATCATATAATTTCATTAAACGTATCCTCAATTCATTCCATGTTGTGTGTGAACAAATCACATCGCTTTGAGGGGGCGGTAGTCTACACCTCATCAAATGAGATTATCGCATTAACATCAATTGGAAGGTAAAAATAGGTTTGTTATAAAAGGAATAAATAATAATAATGACATAATAAATACAATATATTATATGTATAAATATATTTTCTATCATAATGGCCACCAAGATTGGTGGTAAGGAAGAAATGAACAATCATCGTTTCATGAAGCAGTAGTTCATCGTACGAAGAAACAATATGTTTGATATCACTTATTTGGAGGTCTATGTGAGTGTAATTAAAACAATTATGATAAAAATATCTTAGAATATGAATAATCGTTTTCACTCAATATTGGAGTAATGATATTGAAGGGGGTGAAGAAGGAAAATGAAGAAAAGAAGCTTGAGAGAAGACACCACCTCTAAATTGGATTAAATATTTTTGGTGTTTACCAAAAGGCTCCCTAAAATTTATTTATGAAAAATGTAAGTATTATAATAGTGTGTTATAGAATTTAGGAGATTATTTTATCAGATTTTCTATGGGCCAAGGGGCTTGAGATGTGGGATGAAGTGGTAGAGCGCATTCCTTTTTATAGTAGAGGGGGAGTGACACTCTTGTAAATAACAAAAGGTATTTATTAATTGGTGGTTTAACCTACATAAACTTCCTAAAAATTAGAAAAAAATGGATTATAGAGGAATTGTGTTCTATTAAAACCTATAACGTTCAAAACTATGGGAATTTTAAAAATTTGGTTCCTTAACTTCTACGATTCCCTAATTTTTTCATTTTTGTTTTTATTAAAGAATTTACTTTTCTAATCTAATTAATTTAACCATAAAGACTAAAACAAAGAGATATTTATTAGAAAATATAGATCCAAATACTTATTAACATTATATATAATTTATAAAATAAAATCCCCATGTGTTTTGGAAATTAAAGTGAAAATATCCTCATACGACGCACAAAAACACTGTGCAAACATGGACTATGTTAACAAAAATTTTAAATTATATAGGATAATATTTTTATTATAGAATATTAATTAGTTAATTAATAGACCATATTTGATATTTATTAAGACGTCAAATTCACATGGTAGAATATAGAATTTTTATTAATTTTAAATTATTTAATAAAAAATATTTTATTGTAAAATATGAAAAATGCCAATTTTGACACTATTTATTTAATGTTACTTTTACAATATCAATATAATATTGGAATTTAAATTTATTGAGTTTATATATTTATATAATGATATATTAATCTAAAAATGTAAATAAAGATAATAATTCAATAAATTAATGTCACTTTAAATATTTATTGTATTATTTATTTTAGTTAATTATTCACTAAATAATCACTATATTGTCATTTCTTAAGAATTAAAAGTAACTATGTTGGGACCTAGATGATGATAAAGGCGATGAAGGTTTGAAGTGTTTTCTTTTGTTTTCAATGTATGGTTTGAGGAAAGTAAATCACATCACTTTTTTTTGAAGGAAATTGTTTAGGGTTTGTTTTGAAAAAAATTAGACCCATGTTAATTGTGATGATGCTTTACTGATTTGTATTTTATATAAATCATGATTTTTATTGATAACTTGTGATAAATTCTTGATATAATAAAAGGGGAGTTAAATAGATGCTTTCAATTGGAAAATAATCATATTCAAATTATTTTTCAAAACAATTAGAAAAGAATCATATTCAGATTTTTTTTCAAATTAATCAAAAATGAATCGTATTTAGGTTTTTTGTAGCCATACGGTAGAGAGAAAGAAGTGATATCCATTTTTTCAAAACAATTAGAAAACAACCGTATCTAGATTGTATCTATTTTCATTCAAAATAATCATTTATATATTTTATCGATTCTCTTTCAAAAGAATTGGATTCTTGGGTGAATGTAAAAGAAGTTGTGTCGATGGAAAGGTGGTGCCTATTAAAGTGGTATTGATGGAATGGTGATGCCGATGAAAAGCGATGTCAATGGGAAAATGATACTGATGGAAAATGGTTCTAATCTTAGTAGTGCAGATGGAAGAGGTTATGCTGATAGAATACGAGCCACCGATTGTTTTTCGAAACAATCATATTCGGGTAGAAGAAAATGAATGAGATGGTGTAGATTGAGAATGAATCATATCAGATTGTATTATATCATATCCAGAAATCATAACCACCAATCATAATCAGAATGATCATAACCAGAAATGACCATTTTCAAAATGATCATATCTATCATGATCATAACCAGAATGATCTTATCTAGAATGATCACGACCAGAATGAATATATCTAGGATGATCGCAACCAAAATGATCGTAACTAGAATGATCCTAAACAGATCTATTAGTATTTAGGAGAATATTATTTGCACCATTTGTTTTCATAAAATATCATTCTTGGGTTGAGATGAAAATAAATAAAAAGTAATGAATGGAAAGTTATAATACATTCCAACTGATGTTATACAATGCTAAAGCTGGTCCTCAATGATTTAAAAGTCGTATAAGTAGTCATGAATCAAGAACTATTTTTTTTAATTTAATGATGTGTTATATCAAGAGGGTCAAGAGAAAAGAATAGAAATCAGAGATATATGAATAAATCATCAAGGAGGATAAATTCCTTTAAAAGAGTGATTGTATCTAAAGTAGAGAATTGGATTTAATCAAACACATTCAATATGTATGGTATAAAGAATTGTTTTGAAGAAATTAGTATGAGATAATAGGATTTAGACCCTTGTATTGATCATCAATTTTATTTGTATTCACATTTGAAATGGGACTGTGGAAAAGAAGAGATGAATATTGTAGAAGAATCGAGAAGAATGGAGAATCATTTATGAAGTCATAATTTCTCGGATATTTTAGGAGAAATTCAGATTTGCGTGACATTAAGTTAGCGGGAAAGTGTTTTGGGATTCCCTACAAAACATGTTTTGGGTCACCTATAAAATGATTAAAGTACATTGTAATTGTGTGAATTGCAGAGAGAGAATCTCTGAGTTTTTAGAGAGAAGGATAGTTCAATTCCGTTCGAATTGAAAATTGTCTTGGGTGGTACTGATTCATTCATATTCCATTCTTCATTACAATTTTATTTAGGAATTGAAGTGGTGTTAATTCTACTCTATTGTTTTTTATCTGGAAATCATATTGGGAACTTTTTTTGAAGGAATCAGACAAGGGTCATTGTTTCGAAAGAATCGGGCTCGGAGCTGTGCTTGGAAATAATCGGACTCAGTTATCTGTTTTGAAAGAATCAGACTCAGGGTTTCATAACAATGTCCAGGTGGTTCTTACCTTTCTTCTGGGTAAGGAATTTATTAATTGTATTACAATTTTAGAATATTTCTTGAATTGAAAATAAGCATTGGTAACATGATTTGTTATAAATCAATTTTATTACTCTATTGTGCTAAGAGGGAGAACACGCACTAGTGGGATTGTTTCATAGTGCTACATAAGTGGAAGGGTAAATCCTACTCATTGTAACCCATGTATTTATTTTTTATGGGATTTTATGGTATTGGATTATTTCAAAACCATACCAAGGATGTTGATATTATTACCGAATAATGAACCTTGTAAATCATTGTGTTCCTTTGGATGTGTGTTGATTTATTTCTTAGTAGGGAATTAAAATCATTAATCGGATGTGAAGGTTGTTTCAATTTAAAATATACATAAGGAAAAATAGTATCACTCATTCACCCCTCCCCATCTCAGTGATACAATAATATAACATGGCACTTTTAATTGGTAATAGACGGAAGCTTTCCTTCACTATTCTTTGCTGGTGGAGAATGTGAACTGTGTGAATAGTAAATGTATTCTAGTTGATTATGGAACAAACTATCATATCTAGAATTATATAATGTTTCCATATCTTATGTATATTAGTTATTATGTTCCTGAAGATGCAATATTTGGGGTTCCTTCTATTGATGATAGTGCTCCACTTACACCTGTTGAAAAGAAGTTTCTTGAGAATGATGGATGGGTGAAGAATGCTATATTATCATCACTTTCTTAAAGTGAATTTTTGAGATTGAAAGGGTTTTCCATAGCTAATGGTATATGGGATATGGTGAAAAACTTATACGAAGGCAATACAAAATTAAAGAAGGAAAACTAGCAAATATAGATATTAAAGTATAAAGATTTGAATATGGGTGAGCCTGAATGTGTTAGGGAATTCATTATTAGGGTGAATTAAATTGAGAGTACAATCACATGTCATAGTGAAAAGAGAAACTACTCTATAGTTGTTGAAAAATTATTCAGCCCTACCAGAAAAATTTGATGAAAAAGTTTCTTCATTAAAAGATAAATATCTAGAAACATTTTCTCTTGGTGATTTATATAGCACTCTTATTACCTACTAAATAAGAAGAGAGAATGACATGAAGATCAAAAAAAATGTTTGATATAGAAATTTAATTCAAGGATCAGAATAAATAAAAGTAAAAAAGTTGGTTATTTAAGATGAAGGTGGTGATTTTGACAATCATATTTAGTTATGTAAAAATATCAATGACATCTTTTCCTTGTTTTCTGACAATGTGAAAAGAGTTATAGGGAAATAAAAAGAGATACATTCATTTAATTGTTTTTAATGTGGATGTGTTGGATAAATTTTGTCTATTTTTCCTTGATGAAAGAAGGAAGAGGATAGTGATATTTATGAACGAATGACATGAATATTGTGGAAGAAAAAGAGAGATAATGGAAAAGAAAATAAATTATTCAAATAAAAAGTATAACTTTCATGTAGAAATATGATGAAGAATAATAGATTGATACTAAAACTGAAAAATTCATTGAGTTTGGTAATGAAAATACATTCATTGCAATTGTGAATGATGAAGAATTCAGAAGCAATATTTTTGAAGAATAAGAAAATCATCATGAAATGATTCTGAAAGAATAGTTAAAATAATGTCATAGAAATATCTGAAGGCCTGAAAAGGAAAAAAGTTTTAATAATATTTCTAAATCAACCAAGAATGTTTGCTGGTGAGAAAGAAAATATGATTAAAGAGATTTATGATTTGAAATAATAACTTAATGAAGAAAAGAATTGCAATGAGCATTTAGAGGTGAATATAAAAGTAAAAGAAGATGAGTTGGAACTTGTTGAAAAAAAACTCTCTGATATTGAAAAGATAAGTCTATGTTTCCAAAATTATATCACGGAAGTGGGTGAATGTTCTCATAATGAGACAATAGAGAAGGTTCAACAAAATATACCTTTAAAGGGAGTGAAGAGGAATATAATTGTTTTTAAATTGATGAGATCTGGGAATCTTATGTATGTGTCCAAGACTAACAAGGTTGGTAATGTTTTGAAACATTCTAAATGTGAAAATGTTTCCAATACATTTGGTTTTGAAAAATCATAAAAGAAAACAAGGAATCTGATTAATAATAGAATGGTTGGTGAATCAAAAAAGAAAATAAAGAAGGTAGATGAGAAACAAATTCACAACTCTGGTCAGTATGGAGGTTCCAGAGGAAAATACTCTTTATATGGGTATCACTGGTATTGTGGTGGATTTTAGAACATAGAAAGTATGTGTTGGTTCAATCAATAACATTACTATTTTCCTAGATGTTATGAAAGGAAGAGATTGAGGGGGAGTCAATATCCTCAAATAAATAAAAATGAAAAGGTTGTATTGAATAAATATGAAAAGAATGAAATGAAGATTGAAAATAGGTTCCAACCCTTGGAAACTATTTTTGAAAGATGTAAACAACCTAGAAAACTTGCAAAAGGATAATTTGACTTATTACTGGATCAGAAATAGATTCTAAATTCTCAAAACCCCAATGTGATGAATGAAATAAATAAAGAAAAGGTGCTTGTTTTTGAAACTACATTAAAATCCATGAAAGGAGAAAAAACCTGGATACATGATAGTGGGTGTTCTTCTCACATGATAGAAGACTTGAAATTGTTGTAGGATGTGATTAATTTTAAATAAGTTGTGGTGACATTTGGAAATGAGGAATCAATAAAAATCAAAGGTGTGGGATCCACCATCATTGGAAAAGAAAATATGAAATCTATAAAAACATTTTTTGTTGATGGGATAAAACAAAATCTACTAAGTGTTTCACTATTGTGTGATGAGGGTAAAAATTTTATCTTTAAGAAATATGGATTTGTTGTAAAGAGTTAAGAAGATGGATAGATTATTTGAGGAGTTAAATGTACGAAAATAAATTTGTTTCTGGTTGGTGATTAAAAAAAATATTTTTACGTGAGTATAGTGGAAGAGAATAAGTTATGGAATAAAAGGATTGGAAATATTTTTCAGAGAAACATGAGAAAGTTATCTAAAATAGGTAGTGTTCAAGACATTCGAGATTTTCCAATAAGAAGATATTGGTGTTACACTATCTACTATAAAGGAAAAAATTACAAATTTTGTGCATTAGAATGTTTATATTTGTTCAAAACAACCCTTGGAGTTAATCTACATTGATATATGTGGTCCAATGAAAAAATAATAAACACATGGAGATAAGTACTTTCAATAATTTCATTGATGATTTTACTCTCCTTACATGTGTTATGTACACAAAACACAAATCTGAAACCCTGAAATTTTTTAAAATATTCAGTAGAAAAGCTAATAAAGAATGTGACTATTCTATGAAGAAGTTGATAACTGATATCTCTCCATACACTCCCCAACGAAATGAGGTTTCTGAAAGAAATAATAGAAGCCTGGTGGAAATGGAAGAACCATGTTATCTCAGGATGGACTTTTTTATTACTTTTGTTGGAAAGCCATGAGTACTGATTTTTATATTCAGAAATATTATTTCTAGAGGCCTCAATCAGGTATGAATCCCTATGAATTGTTTTAGGGAGAAATTATAAGTTTGAATCACTTTATTGTTTTGGGAGTCTATGTTTTATAAAGAAGTAATGTAGGAACTATGGTCATTTTGAGAAGAAATGTGGGGATGAAATATTTCTTGGCAACACACCAGAAGGAAATGGATATAGATTCTTCAACAAAGAAACATGAATGATTGTTGATACTATTCATATAAAATTTATTGAATGTTCTCAGAATGATATACATGTCCAGATATATAAACAAGTTGATAAGGTTGATGAAAATAATTTTGTCAAAGATACAAATGATTGGAATCCTAATAAAGGTGAACAATCTGAATCAGCTATTTCCAGTGAAGAGGAATACAATCTAAAATCTTATCAAAGGCTAAGGAAACATGTGGAAGGTCAAAATATAATTGGTGATCAAAATAAGAATGTTTAATCAAGAAGAAAAACCAATTCCATTACACACAATTGTCTGTATTTGAAAGTGGAAATGAATGATGTGAATTATGCTTTTGATAATTTGGAATGGGGTCAATCCATGAATGATGAATTGGATCATATTGAAAAGAAAACTACATGGAAACTCATACCCAAGCCATAAAAAAACATCATTCACACAAAATGTGTTTTCTAGAACACGATGAATAAAGAAGGTGAAGTTATAATAAACTAAGAAAGATTGGATTATAAAGGCTTTTCATAGATTGAGGATATTGATTTTGATGATACCATTAACCAACAAGAAATTATTGAATCAATTAGAATATTTCTTTCTATTTTCACAAAACGAGGATACAACATCATTCAAATAGATGTTGAATCTGCATTCCTAAATAGTGATCATGAAGAAGAGGTTTATATAAAACAACCTTATGGATTTGTTATTAGAGAAGATAAAGTTTATGCATATAGATTGAAAAATGAATTAGGTAGCCTAAAAATTATCCAAGGGCATGGTATTCCAAATTTGATACATGATTATAAAAGATGAATTTTAAAAAAGGAATTGTGGATAAGGAATCTTTATATTAAAGAATTTCAAGTGTATTCCTTCATTATTATTGTTTATTTTGATGATATTATCTTTGCTAGGAATGATGGTGGAAGTTGGGAAAGATTTTATGTAGAAATGAAAAATGTATTTTAAATGACCATGCTGGGAGAAAAAAAATGTTTTTTTGGTATAAAAATCTAGAAAAATAAACAATATGTTTTCCTCTCCTAAGAAAAGTATGAAAAAAACATCTCAAGAGTTTTGGCATGTAAAATTAAAAACCTCTTTCCACACCCATTTCAGTGGGAAAAAACTGTGTAAAGATGGAGATGGAAAATAAGTAGATTATAAATAGTATTAAAAGATGATTGGATGTCTATTTTATTTGACTACCTCAATACCCGATATTGTTTCTGTTTTTATCTTATGTGCATGATTTTAGAGTGATCCAACAGAATCACTACTTATTGCTTGGAAAATAATTTTCAGATACATCAGAGGCCCAACAGAATTCAGAATCATGTATGGAAGCTTAGATATTGTTGATTTATTTGGGTATTCTAATGAAGATTGGGTATGAAATGTTGAAGATAGAATATTTGTATCTAGTGGTGTATTATTTTTGGGAAATAATTGTGTTAGTTTGAATTTGAAGAAACAAAACACTGTAACTCTCAGTACGGCTGATGCTAAGTATATTGCTGCTACTAAAGCTGTTACTTAGCTTATGTGGATGAAAATACAATTGGATGATTTACATGTTGATGAAAAGTTACCCTTACACATGGGTTGTGACAATAAAGGTACAATCAATCTCACTATGAATCCAGTTCAACATTCTTTTTCAAAACATATTGATATCAAATATGATTTCATCATTGATAATGTTGAGAAGAATGAATTGAATTTAGAGAATGTTCCAAAATATGAACAAGTTTCTGATATTTTCACCCAACCATTATCGAAGGAAGAATTCTAAAAAATGAGGTTGACCATGGGTGTCAAACCTATTTCCCTTTAAGGTTGAGGTATGTGTATCTATCCCCTCTCTCATCTTACCTTCAGATTGTTTTCTCATGGGGGAGAATTGTTTTGTTTCATAAATCTATTGCATAAAAGAGAGATTTGTGGGTAAACTATGTATTCATAATTGTTTAGTGTGTGAACTATTCTAACTATTTGTAGAAGTGGTTTTAGGAAAAGAAATTGATTTTTTTCCAGGAAGAATAAATAAATTAAAGAGGTGGTCATGATCATTATTTTGGATATCATGGTTTTTCTATTAGTGATTCTTGTTTCCTACAATTAGTTTACTCATGTAGGATTTGAATTGTTGATTTGTAATCCATTGCATGAGTTTACAAGGTTCACTAATTTATGAAATTTGGTAGAAAAAAATACAAAGGGGTAGATTATTGGGACCAAGATAATGATCAAGGTTATTAATGTTTCAAGTGTTGTATTTTTTTGTCAAGGTATGTTTTAAAGAATGAAAATCACTTCACTTTGTTTTGTGGAAACCATTGTTTGGTTTTTTTTAAATGAATCATACCAATGTTAATTGTGATGATGAGTTTCTGGTTTTCATTTCATATAAATCATGAGTTGTATTGAGAACTTGTTATGAATCCTTGATATAAGAAAGGGGTATTGAAAGAGATGACACTAATCAGAAAAGAATCATTTTCATATAGTTTTTCAAAAAAATTAGAATTGAATCTTGTTCAGATATTTTTTCAAAACAATCAGAAATGAATTAAATTCTGGTTTATCGTATCCAGAAGGAAGAGAGAATGAATTGGTACCCATTGTTTTTCAAAAAAATTAAAAAATATATTATCCATATTGTATCAATTTTATTTTAAAACAGTCATTTCCAGATTGTATCAATTTTCTTTCAAATGAATTGGATTCTAGGTGAATGTAAAAGATATTGTACCGATGGAAAGGGGGTGCTGATAAAAGTGGTAATAATGGAAAGGTGCTACCAATGAAAAGTGATATCGATGGGAAAAGTGATGTTGATGGAAAGTGGTATTGATCAATGTGGTACTGATGAAAGAGGTGATGCGGATATGGGTTTATATGTCGATTGGATTTAAAAATTATAATATTTGAGTAGAAGAAAATGAATGAGATAGTGTTAATTGAGAATGAATCATATCATATTGTATTGTATTATATCCAGCAATCTAAATTAGAAATCACAACCAGAATGATCGTAACCATAAATGATCGTATCCTGAATGATCTTATCTATAATGATCATATCCAAAATGATCATAACTATAATGATTGTATCCAATATGGTCACTGTAACATCCTCGACCCGGAAGCCACTAAATCGGTGCTCCGAGCCGGGTAGTTACATAACCTTAAGTGCGCCTCCCCGTACGCCAAAGGCTGCCAACTAGCAGTGGGGGTCTTTGTGGTCAAGTTGGGAGACTATACCCACTTTTTATCAGAGTAAGCCACTACAGAAAGAAACCATTAGTGGAACAAATAATCAATAACAAGGAACATGTATAACAACCATTTCAAACAATAAATATACCATGTCCTACTACAAGGGGAAAAGTAAACAGAAGCCCAAAATAAGGACAATGGCCAAAATCCCCAAAATGGCCCTGAATCCAAGTCTGGATCCTCCACCAAGTGCTACCCATTTCCACTCAACTATCTATCAAGGACCCTTGCCATTCTCCTGACCTGCAATCATGAAGTCTTCTCAAGTACCCAATTGCGGCCCGAGTAGGGTGTGAGTACAACTTAGTAGGCCACCACCAACAGCGTCTAAAAAATATCCAGTATGAATAGGTAGTTCATGAAAAAGGAATATGAATGATAATTTCCAAGTAATTATTTAAGGTTCCATTAACCAGTTCAGAGCCAAATCCATTGCCACTTCCATTACCATTCATTTCACACCAATTATCATCACTTACCATTTCATCACATTTCCATGGGTTAATCACATACATTATCTTACATGGGTCTAAGTCCAACAATCACATGCAAGAGGTTAAACACACCATTATCCTATCTAACTAGGACTAACCCCCTCATAGTAACCATATCTTCACCTCGAAGCCTTAGTCTGGGTGGATGCAACCGTTAGGAGAATAGATCATTAGTCCCCATTCCTATCCCATGCATTTAGGGTGGAGTTCAGAGCATCAGTCTTCACTCGACCCATGGGTTTAGACCCTCAAGTCATACCCCACTATACCATGCCATGTGCACATGATTATATATATAAGTAACCATCAACCCACCATGCCATTGTCCTTTGACAAACACCATTCACAACAACCACATGAGAATTCACATTATGCATTAACCCATTAACACATTACCATTTCACATCATTTAACCATTCACCCAATTCCCATTTGTAATACCTATATCACTAAGAATTCAACACTAAACCCATAACCTATCCCATTACGGTCTTTAATCAGTTTACACATTATCCCATTTAACCCGTTCATCATTTCCATGAATCAACCATTCAACCCATTTCAAACAACCCTTAGGTTATTTCCAAGTCTAGGTGGATCACCTAACTTATATTCCAAGTTGAACCAATCATGACAACATATTCATCATGGGCTCTACCATTTATTACAAGAAGGTCACTCATTTAATAACAATCCCTAAACCCAGGAAAAGCCGGCACATACCATGGATGGACCACATTAGGTCAATTCATCCTCAACGCATCCCATGGGGATCGTGAGGGATCCCATTTACCATTTTTAAGCATCCTTTATACCAACTGCATCCCGGTTGATCAAAACTTATCAAAAGGAAACCATGAGAGAAGCCACACATGCAAAAATCCACCATAAAACTATGGGATAACATTTGTAGACCACATACCTCGAAACCGCAGTTGAACTCACTCTCAATCGTGTCCTTAGACCTCAATCTATCTAGCCTTTGGAGATTCAACCTAGAACTCACCCAAAAGGTAGGGTTTTAGAGCATCAGAAAAATAGGGAGAGAAGATAAAAACCCTAAACCAAAAAGAGAAACAATGATGGGATTAGCCTTACTCGGAGATTCAATCCACATCCAACGACACCAAAAACAACTTATAGATGTGGTAGATTGACCTCTTGGAGCTCTTGGGTGATTTGGTTTGTGCCTAGGGAGAAGAGGGAGGAATGGGGAGGAAATCCCGAGTGGGTTCTTAAAATCCCAGTGTGGAAAATTTTGTAATCTTTCCCAACATTAAGAGGCTGCGCGGTTTAGCCACTCGGTTTGACAAATAGTGTCAAAACTGTGCACCTTCTTCTGTCTGGATGAAGAGGGTTGCATGGTTTACCTAGGTAGGCCGAACGGTTTGCCCTGGACGTGCGCAGGCTGTGCGCCCATGCTTGTCTTACCAAGTTTTCATTTCCTTCATGAGCCGAGCCCCCGAAACACCCCCATGACCTCTCATACTTTCAGAAGACATCCCTTGAAGCCCAGATCAAGGGATTCAACCAAAACATAACGAAAACACACCCTTCCAAAACCGGGATCTTACAACCTCCCCACATTATAATGGCTCGTCCTCAAGCCGAGTTTCCAAGCCTCATTGATCCACTGAAGAGAAGTGTTCGGGCCACTGAGCCCGCATATCCTATTCCCGCTCCCTGGTTTCTTCCTGAACATTTCCATCCTTCCATAGTAGGTGCACTAATGCCACAAACTTGCCTCACAAGACCTTTTCACTATGATCCACCACAAGAACTAGATGCTCCACAAAGGACGCATCAGCCTCAAGCTCCACATCCTCCACCTCAACCATGTGAGATGTGTAAGGGTGATATCGTCAAATATGCAACACATAAAACACATCATGCATCCCTCCATACCACTATGGAAAATACACTCGGTATGACACTAGTCTGATCCTCTACACAATCTCAAAATTTCCAACATATCTGGGCACCAACATACCCTGATTTCGAATCTGACAGTGACCCAACCTTGGCGACACCCAAAAGAACACTTTATCACCCACTGAAAACTAAATAGCTCTATGCCTCTGATCTGCATATGACTTATGCCTACTCTGAGCCGTATCCATCTTCTTCATGATCAACATAACTCTATTTGAAGTCTCCTTCATGAGAATTGGCCCCAACAACTTTGATTCACTGGCCTCTATCCAACACAACAGAGATCTATGTGGCCTCCCGTAGAGTGCCTTAAATGGTTCCATCTGAATCGTAGCCTGAAAAATGTTGGTGTATGCAAAATCAACTAATGATAGGTGCCTCTCCCAAGAACCACCAAGGTCCAAGACACAAGATCTTAACATGTCGTCCAACACTTGGATCGTATGCTTCGACTGGCCGTCCGTTTGCGGGTGGAAAGACGTTCTCAAAAACACATGTGTACCAATCGCCTTCTGAAACCCTTTCCAAAAATGAAATGTGAAACGTGAACCTCGGTCCAAAACTATGGTTCAAAGAACACCATGAAACCGGACTATTTCCTGAACATACAGCTCACCCAACTGGTCGACTGTAAAGGTCTCTTGAATCGGAATGAAATGAGCCACTTTGGTTAACTGATCCACAACCACCCAGATTGCATCATTCTTCCGCGGTGTCCTCGGAAGACCCACAACAATATTCACTGTTACATCATCCCACTTCCATTCCGGAATGGGAAATAGATGCAAAAAATCACCTAGGAATTGATGCTCAGCCTTGACATGCTGACAGGTAAGGCACCGTGGCACAAAGCCCGTAACTTCCTTCTTCATTCCAGGCCACCAAAACTGCCTTTAGAGGTCACAATACATCATGGTCAAACCAGGATGCACTGCCCACTTGGATGCATGGAACTCATGCATGAACTCATCCTGCATACACTTTGGAACAACCAAACGATCACAAAAACGAATAAAACCTTCCACGCTGACAGCCCAACCAAAAGGTAGCTCCCCACCTTTAAGATTTTTCTTCATGATCAAACACTCAGGATCACCAAGCTGACCTTCCTTAACTCGACTCAAAAGCATCAAATCCATTGTTAAGGAAGGAATAGTGAATGGACCAATCTTCTCCTGCACCTCCAGGTGCATCTCTGCAAACATATCCGTCACCTTCCACTCAGTGATGGACTCCTAAACCACCTGATTCTGAACCATCCTACTCGGAGCATCAGCAACACTGTTTCCCTTTCCTGGCGTGTACACCAACTCAAATTCAAAAGACTGGAGATATTCAAACCATATTCACTAACGAAGTATGAGACCCCGTTGTGATAAAATGTACTTTAAAATCTTATGGTCGGTAAACACAGTAAACCGTTCTACCAACAGATAGTGCCTCCATCACTTCAAGGAGTACACTACTATAGCCAACTCAAGGTCATGAGTGGGATAGTTTTTATCATGGGGTCTCTACTTCCTTGACCCATAAGACACAACCCGCTCATCCTGAATCAACTCATCCCCAAGTCTGACTCCAGACGCATCACAAAACATGATGTACTTCTTACCAGGCTCATGTAAGATCAAGATAGGTGTGGTCATCAACCACTTCTTCAACTATTGGAAGGTGTTCTCACAAGCCTCGGACCACTCAGACCCGATTCCTTTCTTGGTCAAACCCGAGAGTGGTGCTGCCAAGCAAGATAAATCCTGAATGAACCTTTGGTAATACTCGTCCAAACCCAGAAAACTCTGAAAATCAGAA
Organism: Viscum album; assembly: GCA_963277665.1. Lineage (NCBI taxonomy): Eukaryota > Viridiplantae > Streptophyta > Magnoliopsida > Santalales > Viscaceae > Viscum > Viscum album. The sequence continues at coordinate 1,858,700,840 of OY728133.1, read as the reverse complement.
ACACTCATAGGTTTCTCCCATGATACATCTGCCGGCACATTCTCTAGATCCACTGTCACACCTGCCTCTGAGATGATGTGACCCAGAAAATCCACCTCACCTATCCAAAATTGACTATTTGATAGCTTGGAGTTTATCTGATTCTCTCTTAGTGTACCCAAGACGATGTCAAGATATTGGGGATGATCGTCCTGATTTTTCGAGTATACTAAGATATCATCAAGAAATACAATCAACAACTAATCTAGATAGGGACTAATGGTTCGGTTCATCAAAGCCATATACACCGCAGGTGTACTGGTTAAGCCGAAAGGAATTACCAAAAACTCAAACAACTCGTACCGACTCTGGAAAGATGTTCACAGTACGTCAGAAGACCTCACCCTCATCTGGTGATAACCTGACCTTAGATCAATCTTAGAAAACACTGATGCACCCCTCAACTGATCAAACAGGTCATCAATTCTAGAAAGACGGTACTGATTTTTCACTATCATCTGATTCAACTTTCGATAGTCAACACACAGCCTCAACGACCCATCGGCCTTATTTGAAAAAAGCATGGGAGATCCCTAAGGAGATGTACTAGGATGGATAAACCCCTTATGCTCCGACTCCTCAAGCTGAAAATTCCATTCTTGGAGTTCTTCCAGAAACACATCCTGAAACAAATCCACCAATGTAACACCCCGACCCTAGTTACCTAGAGTCGGTGCATTATTACATAACATTGGCATGATCACGAGAAAGATCAAGTCTCGAAATACCGATTAGTTTAGTAGCCTTGTAATAACTAGATACATCTATAAATTTTTACATTACATCATAAAAAAACATCTTGTCTTCATATCCCCTCATACTATCCCTGCAGGTCATTCATAAATTACTTCTTCATAATCCTGGGAAAAATAAAACATTAAAAGGGGTGATCTCAGATGCTCAGTAAGGATAACATTATAGCAGAAGCTTTCATAAATAAGCATAAACACTTAAGGCAATTTATAACTAAAACAAAAGCCTTTTAAACTTGAACTTCAGCATAAAATGGCAAAGGTAAAATGAAATAATGCCATTTACTTACTCACATGGATATTCTACTGGTCGAATGATCACATGAAATATCAATAACCACTTTCATAATGATGGAATTCATAATGCCAGACTATCATAACCACATAGCCAAGGCCTCGTGCCAAGACTACAAATAAGATTTTGCCAAGGCCTTGTGCCAAGACACTAGTTTGTCTCATGAGTCCTACCGATGCATCGAGGAGCTATATCGAGCTCCACCCGTCACTTATTAAGTCCAATGCATTCCCCATATGAATAGGTTTAAGCATAAAATAAACATTCGTATTAAAACTAGCATACGAAATGTCAATACTTTAACCACAAACCATGAATGGTATAAAAATAGAACATCCACAGTCAAACATAACTCATTTAATACAATATGGAAGATTTTATTGTATCACATTAACCTCAATCATGAATAATGAAGGATGTTGACATAGATGAAAATAATCATCAAAACATTTTGAGGGAAATATCCCCCTTTTCTTGAAATCATTTAAAAGTCACACTATTTGTCAAGAAGCCATTTAAAAATTGATTTTTGAATAAAAGTGTCCCATACCACTTTGAAACTTTTAAAAGGAGTTTTAATTTTAAAACATTAATGTACATATAAATAAATCCTTAAAACCATTTTTAAAACATGGACATTAATGAGCAAGATATAGAAGAATAAGTCTTTAAAACATTTTAAAATGGTATTTTGGTTAGAGGTTCCAACCAAAAGAGACAATTGAATACAAATAATTGTGGTAATCAAAACTTTGTAATATCATGATAATAAAGGGATTCATGATATACTATGTCAAAGTACATTATATACACCACATAAAAGTGATTTGGTGTATATCAACAAAGAAGTCTCAATGGAATGTAAATTGAGATGAAATCTCTCATAAAGGTTGTATCCTTAGGTTAAGGATAAATCAACGACATAATTATGTGTGACAAATATAAATACACTAAATATGATTGGATATTCAGTGTAAATCAATCAAAGGATATTCACACATATTCTTGTAAAAACAATACCAACGAATTGGATGTTTAACTCAACAAATGGAGAATGAGTTAAAATTACTCTTATCAAATTCATATCAATGACATGAGAATTATCAATGGAGTGATTATGTGTATCAAACTTATATCCACAGGAAGGGGAGTGGAAATTATGACATAATCAAATGAATAGTGATTCCACACATAATCTTGGGGTAATATAATCAATGAAATATGCGTAAAGCCAAATGAGTGGAGATTGAAATTCAAATTCCCTTATCGATTAGGTAACTTACGAAACATACACCCATGAAAGAAGTATCATACCCTGATGATGTAAATACCCATAAATTAAAGTATAATACACAATGGATGCAATCATGGGAAGTACACCACATGCAATAATTAAGTGGTGAACAATGGAAATCTCACAGAATTGAAAGTGAGATAAGAAAATCCCTTACCATGTTAATCAACTGAGTTGTATGGCCAAAAGTTAATAACCACCAAATGATTAACAGAATAACATGAATATAAAGACAATCATGATAATATATATCAAATGGCAGTACACAATACACCACTTTCAATAATTTAGTGGCGAACAATGGAAATCTCACGGAATTGAAAGTGAGATAAGAGAATCCCTTACTTTGTAATTTTTCCTTGGTCGATGGTAGGTTTACCTCCTGTATAATGGTGAAATAATTGTTATTGAATAATACAAGAATCATTTACTTTAATATGATATCATATATGATCTTTTAACATTGATTTGTTAATAATATCTTAGAATTATCGTCATTTCGGGTGTTAACGGGTTCATTTTACTTTATATTCTTTGTTATGTGAGCCATATTCGTTATTAATGGGATGTATATTATTCATATCCAGAATGATATAAAGTCCTTAGATACTATTTTTAAATCATCAAATTATAATTATACTTGAATGGATATGATGGACAATGAATCTCATCGCGTTCGTGGAGACGGTAGTCCGCACGTACGCACGAACGCTACTTCCATTTAATTTTTCATTTTAAAAGAATTGAATCCAAATGATACATAGGTATATTATTATTCCAGTATAATATAATATTTTATATATGTTACTTAAGTTCATTAACACCATCCTTTATACGTTCCATGTGTGGTATGAACGAGTCATATCATTTTAAGGGGGCGGTAGTCCGCACTTCCTCAAATGAAATTATCGTATGTATATACAAATGAAACGAATAAGGATATGAAATAAAATGTAATTACAGAAGCTTATATATAAAATATATATCATTAATATCATATTTAATTATAGTGCCATCATAATGGCCACCATGAGAGGCGGTAAGATGTATTTGAACAATCATCGTTTCGTGAGGCGTTAGTTTGCCATCCACAGAAACATTATGTTCATCATCCATTAGATGGAGTTGTGTGTATGTGTAGTTTGAGTCCTTCTTATAACAACATCCTAGTATATTGTGTATACTGTTGTTGTTACAAAAGAAGGGAAATAAAAAGCTTTTGGGGGTTGGAGAAGCAAAATAAATGAAAATAATTTAAGAGAAATCGTTACCTTTAATTTAGGTAACTCACTTTGGTTGGAACCAAAGGACTTCTTGAAATGCTTTCTGCCTAAGGGGAAGCTTCAAGGAGGAGGAGAGGGATGTGGGGAGATTAGTTGGGCAGAGTTTGGACGAGCCAAGTGGCTTGAGAGGTGTGAGGAATGAGTAGAAGTGGTCTCCTTTTATAAGGGAGAAGAGGGGCTCTTTAGGAAAGAGTGAAAGTATTACTTTATAATATAGTTATATTCGGTTTATAATGGTCCAAAAATCATTGAGGTCGAATATAAGATGACTCATATTCTAAATAACATCAACCAATAATAATTGGACAGGTTTTAGATAATATTTTAATCATTATAATCTTATTTATTTAAATGATTTATTAATGAGGTAAACATTGCATCATTATCGTGTCATTAATAATTTAAATTATTTGATGTCTAAAAATTATAAATAAAATATCATTATGTAGGAAATCTTTTTAGCTTTCTAATGAATATTTATAATCGAAAATCCAACATGTATAACCCTATGTAAAAATTGTTCTTCTAAAAGATGTAAGCTTAAGCCATTTTTATTTTTATTTTAACTTTTTTAATATAAAGTGTCCCTACCACATACAAGTGGCTCCAAGGGGTCCCCAAATTGACACAAGGATTCTCATGGTCGGGTATGTGTCCACCAATAAGGTTAGGACACGTTTTAGGGTAATTTTGTATTATTATAATATTATTTTTTAACCCTTATTTACCGGATTTACCCTTAACCATGGTAAATAAAATATTTACCACAGTAATTATTCAAAATGTCTAAAAATAAAAGTTACCTATTTACACAATTTGGACATCCTGATTCCAAATATGGAATCCATTTTTTCTAAATTCAAAACACAGAAGTGGCAGAAATTAATTTAAAATTAATTCCCGCTATCAAAACAAAAAGCGTGTTTTTAAGAGGTAATAACTATCAAAAGATTGACACTTGTTTATGTTCGGTTTAATTGTAAAATTATGTCCAATGACCAACATTATATTAAATGGTAAAAATATATTCTAAATATACTTTAAAACCACTCAAATTCACAATTTATCACCATTAATTATTTTGATTAAAAAAGTTGTTTTTAAATAAAATTTAGTAATTTTCACTATTCATCAAAATATAAAAGTTATCCGAAAAGTACCAAAATTTCAGCCTAGGCTAATTTCAATATTCCGAATCCAAAAATGAAGTCCATTTTGAAATATAAAATATATATGATTTCAAAAAGTAGGTATTACTACTCACAACGGCTAGTTTAATTAGTTGTGGTGTGTGTTAGAACTCGAGGTTGCGTACAACACACGCTATCGCATTATTCGAAGGGAAACGTACCGTGGAAGCTTGGGGTGTTACATTCTCCCCTCCTTCAATAAATTGCGTCCTCGCAATTTTTAAAATTTTTCTTGGGAATATAATGGAAAGTCCCACATCGGAAAAAGAGTCAATAAAACTATCACTTTAAAAGAAAGAAAGAGAGGTATAAGGGTCATCCAAGATAACCCATACTAGGATTCCATGTAAGAAAACATGGATATGGATGATAAACTAAGTGTCAAGTTCTGATGGAGAGGGATAGAAATCATGATCAGGAGAAAGTTAACAATGAGAAAACCACGAACTTGTGTTGGGACAAACGACCATTAGTCTCCTAGTAGGAAAGTAAACGGACAACATTTTTTTTAAGTTACATTACATAAGGAAGAGGAATTCATTTATGATATTGACTAAGAACATTATGAGATATACTTACATTTTAAGTAGATTTTCATTCTTTAATAAATTTCCACCACTAACTCAATTTTTTTTAAACGATGAGTATTCAAGAAGACTTGGTCACACTGGAAGAGCTAGAATAAACTTCTATAGAATCACATGATCCATGCAGGATAAACCATATATTTACATTGTCTTTGAAGATTAATCAAAACCAAAATGGTTAGTGAATGATCTAATGATCCCCCAAAAGGATATTCATCGCACCAATCTTAATTTCTAAAATTAAACCAACAATACCCCAAAGTTAAATAGATACCATTCAATAACCAATTGTCCTTAAAATCCTTTAATATAATCCAAACTAATATTGAAACCCAAAACATAGAAGAATTTGATTATGTAGTCTCCCATGTTACATTGTATCTCCAAATGACATCAAATAATCTTGAAGTCACATACTTAAAAGTAATTAACATTATCACATATTCTCTGTTATAGGTTAATCATTTCCATAAATAACCCAAATCACTATAAATCAACAATAAAAACTTAGATAAAAATCCACCATTACTCTACAAATGAAACCCCATTGTATTCTATTTTCCTTGGGCATATAGTGTTCCCAACAAAGTGAACATCTTCCGAAATAACATTTATCACTTAATCACCAAATCATTTTCCTATACCAAGGGTATTCATTTGATAAGACATAAGAACCCAAATCATCTTATTATTGATCAATAAAATCATTTATCAAAAAAAAAATAGTCACACTAACCAGGGACTTCACGTAGTCCAGTGGTAGGCGATAAATCCCAATCGCACTTTGGTTGTGGGTTCGATTCCCACAACTTTGTCCGACGCGACGGGTTGTCACACGGTCTACGTGTTGTCCTTTTTCAAAAACTATATTTTATAATATTACCAAAATGAGAGAAATTCCTCAAAATAACATAATTTAACCATAAATGTTATATCATACTTTTCATTTTCATCCCAAATTATAATAACTTATCATTTTCTCAAACCCCAATGATCATATAAATCCAAATGGTTATTTATAACTATCCACAAGAGAAGAGACAATTCTTCCTCAAATATCATTCTCACATGGAAAACTGCGGGGTTACAAATACAAGAGAAAATTATTCCAAAGTAAACCCATCAACAAGTAGTGCTAATTTTTCTCCAACCATTTATTTCCACATAGATTCTTCTTTGACCAAGAAAATATCCTATAGAATAGGACATTCACTCGGGTAATGGCCAGGTCCCCTACATTTACGGCAAATGACTGTAAATGGACTCTTGGGACCATTTTTACCTTCTTCCATAGTACTCTTCATTTTTCTTCGGCAATTCTTCACTTTATGTCCTTCCTTACCGCACGTAAAACATTTCGTTGTCCCATTGAGACACTTTCCTGGGTGTCTCTTTCCACATTTCCTGCATGATGAAAATTGAGGGTTCTTTTCTTCATGGTCTCCATTGCTGGAGCTCTTATCATTTATCACCTTTATCTTCCTTGTTGAGTCCGGGAGTTGGTTAATATATATGTTGCTGATCATATTTTTGGAAAACTGATTTGGCATAAAGACGATATCTTTTACGCCTATCAACATTCCATTTTGTTGCTCATTTCCACCACCGTTCCCACCTTGTACATCATTCTCAAAGTCGCTATGACTTCCTTGGAATCCAGCCATTGACTAAAACCAGAAAGCATTGTGTGAGTAATAGTAGTCGTAAAATCATTTAGGGATTAAAATGTCACCATATTCTCAATTTGAAACATATTAGGATTAACCAAGGTCATTTACTCTCATCTTATGTATATATTACTTAAATTGGTTTGTAAAGAAAATGTAAATTATCCTAAGCATATCCCCTGGGAGTGTCGTAACCAAGAGTGCAGCAAGGCCCGTTGTCGTGCACCAGTTCCCGTTCGAGTCTAGCTCAAATCGGTGTTTTCGGGTTTTATCCCTAGGTACATCTGTGCCAGAGCCGCCTCTACCTGCTCGTATCCAGACAGGGATGTATTGCTCGGAAAACTCACAAAATCTCTACAATACCAAAATTCTAGGAAGTTCTTTTATACTAATCCTCAAAGTTCATCTTAGGTCTATGTGCTCTAATCAGAGTTTATCTAAATCTAGCTTCCAAGGTTTGTACTAAACTTTCTCTGATACAACTGTAACACCCCGACCCTAGTTACCTAGAGTCGGTGCATTATTACATAACATTGGCATGATCACGAGAAAGATCAAGTCTCGAAAGAACGATTAGTTTAGTAGCCTTAGAATAACTAGATACATCCATAAATTTTTACATTACATCATAAAAAAACATCTTGTCTTCATATCCCCTCATACTATCCCTGCAGGTCATTCATAAATTACTTCTTCATAATCTTGGGAAAAATAAAACATTAAAAGGGGTGAGCTCAGATGCTCAGTAAGGATAACATTATAGCAGAAGCTTTCATAAATAATCATAAACACTTAAGGAAATTTATAACTAAAACAAAAGCCTTTTAAACTTGAACTTCAGCATAAAATGGCAAAGGTAAAATGAAATAATGCCATTTACTTACTCACATGGATATTCTACTGGTTGAATGATCACATGAAATATCAATAACCACTTTCATAATGATGGAATGCATAATGCCAGACTATCATAACCACATAGCCAAGGCCTCGTGCCAAGACTACAAATAAGATTTTTCAAGGCCTTGTGCCAAGACACTAGTTTGTCTCATGAGACCTACCGATGCATCGAGGAGCTATATCGGGCTCCACCCGTCACTTATTAAGTCCAATGCATTCCTCATATGAATAGGTTTAAGCATAAAATAAACATTCGTATTAAAACTAGCATTCGAAATGTCAATACTTTAACCACAAACCATGAATGGTATAAAAATAGAACATCCACAGTCAAACATAACTCATTTGATACAATATGGAAGATTGTATTGTATCACATTAACCTCAATCATGAATAATGAAGGATGTTGACATAGATGAAAATAATCATCAAAACATTTTGAGGGAAATATCCCCCTTTTCTTGAAATCATTTAAAAGTCACACTATTTGTCAAGAAGCCATTTAAAAATTGATTTTTGAATCAAAGTGTCCCATACCACTTTGAAACTTTTAAAAGGAGTTTTAATTTTAAAACTTTAATGTCCATATAAATAAGTCCTTAAAACCATTTTTAAAACATGGACATTAATGAGCAAGATATAGAAGAATAAGTCTTTAAAACATTTTAAAATGGTATTTTGGTTAGAGGTTCCAACCAAAAGAGACACTTGAATACAAATAATTGTGGTAATCAAAACTTTGTAATATCATGAGAATAAAGGGATTCATGATATACTATGTCAAAGTACATTATATACACCACATAAAAGTTATTTGGTGTATATCAACAAAGAAGTCTCAATGGAATGTAAATTGAGATGAAATCTCTCATAAAGGTTTTATCCTTAGGTTAAGGATAAATCAACGACATAATTATGTGTGACAAATATAAATACACTAAATATGATTGGATATTCAGTGTAAATCAATCAAAGGATATTCACACATATTCTTGTAAAAACAATACCAACGAATTGGATGTTTAACTCAACAAATGGAGAATGAGTTAAAATTACTCTTATCAAATTCATATCAATGACATGAGAATTATCAATGGAGTGATTATGTGTATCAAACTTATATCCACAGGAAGGGGAGTGGAAATTATGACATAATCAAATGAATAGTTATTCCACACATAATCTTGGGGTAATATAATCAATGAAATATGCGTAAAGCCAAATGAGTGGAGATTGAAATTCAAATTCCCTTATCGATTAGGTAACTTACGAAACATACACCCATGAAAGAAGTATCATACCCTGATGATGTAAATACCCATAAATTAAAGTATAATACACAATGGATGCAATCATGGGCAGTACACCACATGCAATAATTAAGTGGTGAACAATGGAAATCTCACGGAATTGAAAGTGAGATAAGAAAATCCCTTACCATGTTAATCAACTGAGTTGTATGGCCAAAAGTTAATAACCACCAAATTATTTACAGAATAACATGAATATAAAGACAATCATGATAATATATATCAAATGGCAGTACAAAATACACCACTTTCAATAATTTAGTGGCGAACAATGGAAATCTCACGGAATTGAAAGTGAGATAAGAGAATCCCTTACTTTGTAATTTTTCCTTGGTCGATGGTAGGTTTACCTCCTGTATAATGGTGAAATAATTGTTATTGAATAATACAAGAATAATTTACTTTAATATGATATCATATATGATCTTTTAACATTGATTTGTTAATAATATCTTAGAATTATCGTCATTTCGGTTGTTAACGGGTTCATTTTACTTTATATTCTTTGTTATGTGAGCCATATTAGTTATTAATGGGATGTATATTATTCATATCCAGAATGATATAAAGTATTTAGATACTATTTTTAAATCATCAAATTATAATTATACTTGAATGGATATGATGGACAATGAATCTCATCGCGTTCGTGGAGACGGTAGTCCGCACGTACGCACGAACGCTACTTCCATTTAATTTTTCATTTTAAAAGAATTGAATCCAAATGATACATAGGTATATTATTATTCCAGTATAATATAATATTTTATATATGTTACTTAAATTCATTAACACCATCCTTTATACGTTCCATGTGTGGTATGAACGAGTCATATCATTTTAAGGGGGCGGTAGTCCGCACTTCCTCAAATGAAATTATCGTATGTATATACAACATGAAACGAATAAGGATATGAAATAAAATGGAATTACAGAAGCTTATATATAAAATATATATCATTAATATCATATTTAATTACAGTGCCATCATAATGGCCACCATGAGAGGCGGTAAGATGTATTTGAACAATCATCGTTTCGTGAGGCGTTAGTTTGCCATCCACAGAAACATTATGTTCATCATCCATTAGATGGAGTTGTGTGTATGTGTAGTTTGAATCATTCTTATAACAAAATCCTAGTATATTGTGGATACTGGTGTTGTTACAAAAGAAAGGAAATAAAAAGATTTTGGGGGTTGGAGAAGCAAAATAAATGAAAATAATTTAAGAGAAATTGTTACCTTTAATTTAGGTAACTCACTTTGGTTGGAACCAAAGGACTTCTTGAAATGCTTTCTGACTAAGGGGAAGCTTCAAGGAGGAGGAGAGGGATGTGGGGAGCTTATTTGGGCAGAGTTTGGACGAGCCAAGTGGCTTGAGATGTGTGAGGAATGAGTAGAAGTGGTCTCCTTTTATAAGGGAGAAGAGGGGCTCTTTAGGAAAGAGTGAAAGTATTACTTTATAATATAGTTATATTCGGTTTATAATGGTCCAAAAATCATTGAGGTCGACGATAAGATGTCTCATATTCTAAATAACATCAACCAATAATAATTTGACAGGTTTTAGATAATATCTTAATCATTATAATCTTATTTATTTAAATGATTTATTAATGAGGTAAACATTGCATCATTATTGTGTCATTAATAATTTAAATTATTTGATGTCTAAAAATTATAAATAAAATATCATTATGTAGGAAATCTTTTTAGATTTCTAATGAATATTTATAATCGAAAATCCAACCTGTATAACCCTATGTAAAAATTGTTCTTCTAAAAGATGTAAGCTTAAGCCATTTTTATTTTTATTTTAACTTTATTAATATAAAGTGTCCCTACCACATACAAGTGGCTCCAAGGGGTCCCCAAATTGACCCAAGGATGCTCATGGTCGGGTATGTGTCCACAAATAAGGTTAGGACACGTTTTAGGGTAATTTTGTATTAATATAATATTATTTTTTAACCCTTATTTACCGGATTTACCCTTAACCATGGTAAATAAAATATTTACCACAGTAATTATTCAAAATGTCTAAAAATAAAAGTTACCTATTTACACAATTTGGACATCCTGATTCCAAATATGGAATCCATTTTTCTAAATTCAAAACACAGAAGTGGCAGAAATTAATTTAAAATTAATTCCCGCTGTCAAAACAAAAAGCGTGTTTTTAAGAGGTAATAACTATCAAAAGATTGACACTTGTTTATGTTCGGTTTAATTGTAAAATTATGTCCAATGACCAACATTATATTAAATGGTAAAAATATATTCTAAATATACTTTAAAACCACTCAAATTCACAATTTATCACCATTAATTATTTTGATTAAAAAAGTTGTTTTTAATTAAAATTTAGTAATTTTCACTATTCATCAAAATATAAAAGTTATCCGAAAAGTACCAAAATTTCAGCCTAGGCTAATTTCAATATTCCGAATCCAAAAATGAAGTCCATTTTGAAATATAAAATATATATGATTTCAAAAAGTAGGTATTACTATTCACAACGGCTAGTTTAATTAGTTGTGGTGTGTGTTAGAACTCGAGGTTGCATACAACACACGCTATCGCATTATTCGAAGGGAAACGTACCGTGGAAGCTTGGGGTGTTACATTCTCCCCTCCTTCAATAAATTGCGTCCTCGCAATTTTTAAAATTTTTCTTGGGAATATAATGGAAAGTCCCACATCGGAAAAAGAGTCAATAAAACTATCACTTTAAAAGAAAGAAAGATAGGTATAAGGGTCATCCAAGATAACCCATACTAGGATTCCATGTAAGAAAACATGGATATGGATGATAAACTAAGTGTCAAGTTCTGATGGAGAGGGATAGAAATCATGATCAGGAGAAAGTTAACAATGAGAAAACCACGAACTTGTGTTGGGACAAACGACCATTAGTCTCCTAGTAGGAAAGTAAAAGGACAACATTTTTTTTAAGTTACCTTACATAAGGAAGAGGAATTCATTTATGGTATTGACTAAGAACATTATGAGATATACTTACATTTTAAGTAGATTTTCATTCTTTAATAAATTTCCACCACTAACTCAATATTTTTTTAAACGATGAGTATTCAAGAAGACTTGGTCACACTGGAAGAGCTAGAATAAACTTCTATAGAATCACATGATCCATGCAGGATAAACCATATATTTACATTGTCTTTGAAGATTAATCAAAACCAAAATGGTTAGTGAATGATCTAATGATCCCCCAAAAGGATATTCATCGCACTAATCTTAATTTCTAAAATTAAACCAACAATACCCCAAAGTTAAATAGATACCATTCAATAACCAATTGTCCTTCAAATCCTTTAATATAATCCAAACTAATATTGAAACCCAAAACATTGAAGAATTTGATTATGTAGTCTCCCATGTTACATTGTATCTCCAAATGACATCAAATAATCTTGAAGTCACATACTTAAAATTAATTAACATTATCACATATTCTCTGTTATAGGTTAATCATTTCCATAAATAACCCAAATCACTATAAATCAACAATAAAAACTTAGATAAAAATCCACCATTACTCTACAAATGAAACCCCATTGTATTCTATTTTCCTTGGGCATATAGTGTTCCCAACAAAGCGAACATCTTCCAAAATAACATTTATCACTTAATCACCAAATCATTTTCCTATACCAAGGGTATTCATTTGATAAGACATAAGAACCCAAATCATCTTATTATTGATCAATAAAATCATTTAACAAAAAAAATAGTCACACTAACCAGGGACTTCACGTAGTCCAGTGGTAGGCGATAAATCCCAATCGCACATTGGTTGTGGGTTCGATTCCCACAACTTTGTCCGATGCGACGGGTTGTCACACGGTCTACGTGTTGTCCTTTTTCAAAAACTATATTTTATAATATTACCAAAATGAGAGAAATTCCTCAAAATAACATAATTTAACCATAAATGTTATATCATACTTTTCATTTTCATCCCAAATTATAATAACTTATCATTTTCTCAAACCCCAATGATCATATAAAACCAAATGGTTATTTATACCTATCCACAAGAGAAGAGACAATTATTCCTCAAATATCATTCTCACATGGCAAACTGCGGGGTTACAAATACAAGAGAAAATTATTCCAAAGTAAACCCATCAACAAGTAGTGCTAATTTTTCTCCAACCATTTATTTCCACATAGATTCTTCTTTGACCAAGAAAATATCCTATAGAATAGGACATTCACTCGGGTAATGGCCAGGTCCCCTACATTTACGGAAAATGACTGTAAATGGACTCTTGGGACCATTTTTACCTTCTTCCATAGTACTCTTCATTTTTCTTCGGCAATTCTTCACTTTATGTCCTTCCTTACCGCACGTAAAACATTTCGTTGTCCCATTGAGACACTTTCCTGGGTGTCTCTTTCCACATTTCCTGCATGATGAAAATTGAGGGTTCTTTTCTCCATGGTCTCCATTGCTGGAGCTCTTATCATTTATCACTTTTATCTTCCTTGTTGAGTCTGGGAGTTGGTTAATATATATGTTGTTGATCATATTTTTGGAAAACTGATTTGTCATAAAGAAGATATCTTTTACGCCTATCAACATTCCATTTTGTTGTTCGTTGCCACCACCGTTCCCACCTTGTACATCATTCTCAAAGTCACTATGACTTCCTTGGAATCCAGCCATTGACTAAAACCAGAAAGCATTGTGTGAGTAATAGTAGTCGTAAAATCATTTAGGGATTAAAATGTCACCATATTCTCAATTTGAAACATATTAGGATTAACCAAGGTCATTTACTCTCATCTTATGTATATATTACTTAAATTGGTTTGTAAAGAAAATGTAAATTATCCTAAGCATATCCCCCGGGAGTGTCGTAACCAAGAGTGCAGCAAGGCCCGTTGTCGTGCACCAGTTCCCGTTCGAGTCTAGCTCAAATCGGTGATTTCGGGTTTTATCCCTAGGTACATCTGTGCCAGAGCCGCCTCTACCTGCTCGTATCCAGACAGGGATGTATTGCTCGGAAAACTCACAAAATCTCTACAATACCAAAATTCTAGGAAGTTCTTTTATACTAATCCTCAAAGTTCATCTTAGGTCTATGTGCTCTAATCAGAGTTTATCTAAATCTAGCTTCCAAGGTTTGTACTAAACTTCCTCTGATACCAATTGTAACACCCCGACCCTAGTTACCTAGAGTCGGTGCATTATTACATAACATTGGCATGATCACGAGAAAGATCGAGTCTCGAAAGACCGATTAGTTTAGTAGCCTTGGAATAACTAGATACATCCATAAATTTTTACATTACATCATAAAAAAACATCTTGTCTTCATATCCCCTCATACTATCCCTGCAGGTCATTCATAAATTACTTCTTCATAATCCTGGGAAAAATAAAACATTAAAAGGGGTGAGCTCAGATGCTCAGTAAGGATAACATTATAGCAGAAGCTTTCATAAATAAGCATAAACATTTAAGGCAATTTATAACTAAAACAAAAGCCTTTTAAACTTGAACTTCAGCATAAAATGGCAAAGGTAAAATGAAATAATGCCATTTACTTACTCACATGGATATTCTACTGGTCGAATGATCACATGAAATATCAATAACCACTTTCATAATGATGGAATGCATAATGCCAGACTATCATAACCACATAGCCAAGGCCTCGTGCCAAGACTACAAATAAGATTTTGCCATGGCCTTGTGCCAAGACACTAGTTTGTCTCATGAGACCTACCGATGCATCGAGGAGCTATATCGGGCTCCACCCGTCACTTATTAAGTCCAATTCATTCCTCATATGAATAGGTTTAAGCATAAAATAAACATTCGTATTAAAACTAGCATACGAACTGTCAATACTTTAACCACAAACCATGAATGGTATAAAAATAGAACATCCACAGTCAAACATAACTCATTTGATACAATATGGAAGATTGTATTGTATCACATTAACCTCAATCATGAATAATGAAGGATTTTGACATAGATGAAAATAATCATCAAAACATTTTGAGGGAAATATCCCCCTTTTCTTGAAATCATTTAAAAGTCACACTATTTGTCAAGAAGCCATTTAAAAATTGATTTTTGAATCAAAGTGTCCCATACCACTTTGAAACTTTTAAAAGGAGTTTTAATTTTAAAACTTTAATGTCCATATAAATAAATCCTTAAAACCATTTTTAAAACATGGACATTAATGAGCAAGATATAGAAGAATAAGTCTTTAAAACATTTTAAAATGGTATTTTGGTTCGAGGTTCCAACCAAAAGAGACACTTGAATACAAATAATTGTGGTAATCAAAACTTTGTAATATCATGAGAATAAAGGGATTCATGATATACTATGTCAAAGTACATTATATACACCACATAAAAGTGATTTGGTGTATATCAACAATGAAGTCTCAATGGAATGTAAATTGAGATGAAATCTCTCATAAAGGTTGTATCCTTAGGTTAAGGATAAATCAACGACATAATTATGTGTGACAAATATAAATACACTAAATATGATTGGATATTCAGTGTAAATCAATCAAAGGATATTCACACATATTCTTGTAAAAACAATACCAACGAATTGGATGTTTAACTCAACAAATGGAGAATGAGTTAAAATTACTCTTATCAAATTCATATCAATGACATGAGAATTATCAATGGAGTGATTATGTGTATCAAACTTATATCCACAGGAAGGGGAGTGGAAATTATGACATAATCAAATGAATAGTGATTCCACACATAATCTTGGGGTAATATAATCAATGAAATATGCGTAAAGCCAAATGAGTGGAGATTGAAATTCAAATTCCCTTATCGATTAGGTAACTTACGAAACATACACCCATGAAAGAAGTATCATACCCTGATGATGTAAATACCCATAAATTAAAGTATAATACACAATGGATGCAATCATGGGTAGTACACCACATGCAATAATTAAGTGGTGAACAATGGAAATCTCACGGAATTGAAAGTGAGATAAGAAAATCCCTTACCATGTTAATCAACTGAGTTGTATGGCCAAAAGTTAATAACCACCAAATTATTTACAGAATAACATGAATATAAAGACAATCATGATAATATATATCAAATGGCAGTACACAATACACCACTTTCAATAATTTAGTGGCGAACAATGGAAATCTCACGGAATTGAAAGTGAGATAAGAGAATCCCTTACTTTGTAATTTTTCCTTGGTCGATGGTAGGTTTACCTCCTGTATAATGGTGAAATAATTGTTATTGAATAATACAAGAATCATTTACTTTAATATGATATCATATATGATCTTTTAACATTGATTTGTTAATAATATCTTAGAATTATCGTCATTTCGGGTGTTAACGGGTTCATTTTACTTTATATTCTTTGTTATGTGAGCCATATTCGTTATTAATGGGATGTATATTATTCATATCCAGAATGATATAAAGTCCTTAGATACTATTTTTAAATCATCAAATTATAATTATACTTGAATGGATATGATGGACAATGAATCTCATCGCGTTCGTGGAGACGGTAGTCCGCACGTACGCACGAACGCTACTTCCATTTAATTTTTAATTTTAAAAGAATTGAATCCAAATGATACATAGGTATATTATTATTCCAGTATAATATAATATTTTATATATGTTACTTAAGTTCATTAATACCATCCTTTATACGTTCCATGTGTGGTATGAACGAGTCATATCATTTTAAGGGGGCGGTAGTCCGCACTTCCTCAAATGAAATTATCGTATGTATATACAACATGAAACGAATAAGGATCTGAAATAAAATGGAATTAAATAAACTTATATATAAAATATATATCATTAATATCATATTTAATTACAGTTCCATCATAATGGCCACCATGAGAGGCGGTAAGATGTATTTGAACAATCATCGTTTCGTGAGGCGTTAGTTTGCCATCCACAGAAACATTATGTTCATCATCCATTAGATGGAGTTGTGTGTATGTGTAGTTTGAATCCTTCTTATAAAAACATCCTAGTATATTGTGGATACTGGTGTTGTTACAAAAGAAAGGAAATAAAAAGATTTTGGGGGTTGGAGAAGCAAAATAAATGAAAATAATTTAAGAGAAATCGTTACCTTTAATTTAGGTAACTCACTTTGGTTGGAACCAAAGGACTTCTTGAAATGTTTTCTTCCTAAGGGGAAGCTTCAAGGAGGAGGAGAGGGATGTGGGGAGCTTAGTTGGGCAGAGTTTGGACGATCCAAGTGGCTTGAGAGGTGTGAGGAATGAGTTGAAGTGGTCTCCTTTTATAAGGGAGAAGAGGGGCTCTTTAGGAAAGAGTGAAAGTATTACTTTATAATATAGTTATATTCGGTTTATAATGGTCCAAAAATCATTGCGGTCGAAGATAAGATGACTCATATTCTAAATGACATCAACCAATAATAATTGGACAGGTTTTAGATAATATTTTAATCATTATAATCTTATTTATTTAAATGATTTATTAATGAGGTAAACATTGCATCATTATTGTGTCATTAATAATTTAAATTATTTGATGTCTAAAAATTATAAGAAAAATATCATTATGTAGGAAATCTTTTTATCTTTCTAATAAATATTTATAATCGAAAATCCAACATGTATAACCCTATGTAAAAATTGTTCTTCTAAAAGATGTAAGCTTAAGCCATTTTTATTTTTATTTTATCTTTATTAATATAAAGTGTCCCTACCACATACAAGTGGCTCCAAGGGGTCCCCAAATTGACCCAAGGATGCTCATGGTCGGGTATGTGTCCACCAATAAGGTTAGGACACGTTTTAGGGTAATTTTGTGTTATTATAATATTATTTTTTAACCCTTATTTACCGGATTTACCCTTAACCATGGTAAATAAAATATTTACCACAGTAATTATTCAAAATGTCTAAAAATAAAAGTTACCTATTTAAAAAATTTGGAAATCCTGATTCCAAATATGGAATATATTTTTCTAAATTCAAAACACAGAAGTGGTAGAAATTAATTTAAAATTAATTCCCGCTGTCAAAACAAAAAGCGTGTTTTTAAGAGGTAATAAATATCAAAAGATTGACACTTGTTTATGTTCGGTTTAATTGTAAAATTATGTCCAATGACCAACATTATATTAAATGGTAAAAATATATTCTAAATATACTTTAAAACCACTCAAATTCACAATTTATCACCATTAATTATTTTGATTAAAAAAGTTGTTTTTAATTAAAATTTAGTAATTTTCACTATTCATCAAAATATAAAATTTATCCGAAAAGTACCAAAATTTCAGCCTAGGCTAATTTCAATATTCCGAATCCAAAAAAGAAGTCCATTTTGAAATATAAAATATATATGATTTCAAAAATTAGGTATTACTATTCACAACGGCTAGTTTAATTAGTTGTGGTGTGTGTTAGAACTCGAGGTTGCGTACAACACACGCTATCGCATTATTCGAAGGGAAACGTACCGTGGAAGCTTGGGGTGTTACAACCAATGGAGGAAAATTAGATCATTCCCCTCCCACATCATCGTCAAGCATGAGACATGCCACTTGAGCCGTGAGTCCACTCATCTGTCGACAAAATGGTTCTGCACACCTTGATCGAATATCCCATTCGCCCCAGTGGACATAGGCGTCACCGTCAAGCGACATGAACGATACCCTGCGACGATAAAATTCTATGTGCCACTGATACAACACCAACCAATCCATTCACAAGATTAGGTCAAACCCTGACATCTTGAGAACGAACAAGTCCCAAAGAAAACGACACCCACCAACTTCCAAGGAACATCCCTTACACTTATTGATATCCTCGACCCGCACCCCCCAACGGGGTGTCAATTGAAATAACTCCACACACCCCCTCCATAGGTAACCCCAGCACTAACACAAGTTGAGAAGAAGAAAAAGAGTGTGTGGAACCTGTGTCAAACAATGCACTACCAAACATAGAAGCTAAAAGGATCGTGCCTTGAACAGTTGATGGTCTGGCCTTCCCATCACTAGGCACAAACTGAACAGCCTAAAGCTGACCTGCCCCTCTACCCTGGGCTCTGGCCTGAGCACCATGTGCCGCACTACCCTGCTAGAGTGAGTGATCTTGCCCTGGAGTTTCACTTCCACCGCCCCTGCCAGTACGGCCCATGGAGCTCCAACTGCCTTCCTGATATGGGGAAACTAATCCACTCCCCCTACCTAGTACCTTCTTTTCATCATCATGCTCACTCGCATGCATAGGGTTCCTGCAAAACCTCTGCACATGCCCCATCCTACCGCACGAACGACACTCAACTGGAGGTCGAGGACACTGACCACGCATATTCCCCGACCTACCGCACGGATAACAGAACACCTAGTTCCCACTCTGATAGGTTGACCCTCTCTTCTGACCACATTCCTAGAAACATTCCAAATGGTGCTTCTGACCTTCAAAATATGCACCATTTGTTTTCCCAGATGGCATGACAAGCCCACCACCCAAATCTCCCTTCAGGTTCCCATTAGAGATGAGTACATGATCTATCACCACTTCAAACCTCTTAAAGTGGAAGATATTTACCTGAGACCTGATCTCATGTCTCATCCCATCCAAGAAACGCTTTTCTATCACTGCCTCATCCCCTGCTAACACTGGGAAAAAGCGTCACAAATTAGTGAAGCGACTAGCATAGTCCATCACTAATAGTGATCCTTGAGTCAGGCTCATATACTCTCCAACCCGCTCCTCCCTCAAAGTCTCTGGGTAGAAATGCTCCAAAAACTTCTCTTGGAAAACCTTCCATGACATCCCCTCAACCTACTCGGATTGGGCCCTAATGTCCCACCAACGTCTTGCCTAGCCCCACAACATATAAACGGCCATCTTTACTCACTTTTCGACAGGGGTCTCCAGATGATCCAGTATCGTCTAGAAAAACTCTAACCAGAACTCCGCTACCTCTAGTCCACCCTCTCCAGTGAAGGTCGAAGGGTGCTGCAGCTGGAACTCCTTGGTTAGCTGAAACATACTCAGTGCAAACCGCCTCAGGTCCTGATCCATCATCTGCATGAGGCGAGCCAAGTTCTCCCGTAAATGGTCTTCTCTACCTTCATTGATTACCACATTTTTGTGCTCTTCTACCGGAGGAGTGTTCTCAGCAACATCCTCCTGTTTCCCAACTGGAAACCGACGTCATGGTGGAAACTCTCTACATTTCTAAGAATGAGATTAAGCGAGGAAACCATAAAACATTCATGAAATAATCAAAATATCTTTACAAGCCACAAAACCCCATTTTCATATACTCACTCAACGACATTAACACCTCAAACTCACTGCCCTGACCAACCCTACCACGGGCCATGGTCCACATGGGGTAAATAACCAGGCACTACCACCAAACTCACACAACATTTTACAAGAACATTTTCCACATCATTTCAAACCCTTATATTTCATTTAACAACATTTACCCACTTTTATTATTTCCTTCTTCCAATTATTTAATGGTTTCATGAAATGCATGATGCACCGTACTTTCCTGTCTCACACTCCCACCACGTGCATGTGCGTAACACAATGAATGTCACCTATCTCCCTAGGTGCCTACAATGATACATGAATGAAAATCCTGGTGTCGTTAAGACCATGAGCCAAATATCATAATATAGTCACATCAAACCACATGAGCATCACCGAGCGGTGAAATATCATCAACTGTAACAACACACAACCAAGTACAACATTTCCCACCCAGGGTGACCTGTGTTTTCACTCATACATGGGTTAGATACTCCCAATAACGATCTCATTTACCAAGTCCTGACGCATCTAAACCTTTGGAAAACCATCCCAAATAACAAGACCTCAGAGAAGGAGAAGAAAGAAATCTTCTGATACCACTTTGTAATGTCCCCGACCCAGAATCCACTAAACCTGTGCTCCGAGCCAGGTAGTTACATAACCTTACGCATGCCTCCCTGTACGCCAAAGGCTGTCGACTAGTAGCAGGGGTCTTTGTGGTCAAGTGGGGAGACCACACCCCTTTTTTTATCAGAGTAAGCCACAACAAAAAAACAAATAGTATAAAAAATAATCAATAAACAAGGAACATGTATAACAACCATTTCCAATAATAAATATGCCATGTCCTACTACAAGTGAAACAATGAACAAAATTACAAAATAAGGACAATGTACAAAATCACCAAAATGGTCTCAACTCCAAGTCTGGATCCTCCACCAAATGCTACCCATGTCTACTCAACTATCTAGAAAGGACCCTTTCCCTTTCCAGACCTGCAAACATGATGTCTTCTCGGGTACCCAATGCCAGCCCAAGAAGGGGGTGAGTACAAATCAGTAGGCCACCACCAATGGTGTCTACAAAATTTCAAGTAGGAACAGGTAGTGCATGAAAACAGAATATGAATGATAATTTCCAAGTAATTATATAATGTCCCATTAACCAGTTCAGATCCAAATCCATTGTCACTTCCATTACCATTCATCTCACACAAATTATCATCACTTACCATTTCATCACATTTCCAAGGGTTAATCACATACATTATGTTACATGGGTCTAACGACAATAATCACATGAAATAGGGTAAACACACCATTATTATATACCACTAGGACTGACCCCCTCATAGTAACCATATCTTCACCTTGAAATCTCAGCCTGGGTAGATGAAACCGTTAGGAGAATAGATCAGGAGTCCCCAATCCTAACCCATTCATATTGGGTGGAGTTCATATCATCAGTCTTCACTCGACCCATGGGCGTAGATCCTCATGTCTTACCCTACTCTACCATGCCATGTGAACATGCTTATATATATAAGTAACCATCAACCCACCATGCCATTGTCCTTTGACAAACACCATTCACAACAACCACACGGGAATTGATATTATTCATTAACCCATTTACACATTACCATTTCACATCATTTAACCATTCACCCAATTCCCATGTGTAATGCCTATCTCACTAAGCAATCAACACTAAACCCATAACCTATCCCATTATGGTCTTTAATCAGTTTACACATTAACCCATTTAACCCGTTCATCATTTACATGAATCAACCATTCAACCCATTTCAAACAACACCTAGGTTATTTCCTAGTCATGGTGTATCACCTAACTTCTATTCAATGTTCAACCAATCATGCCAACATATTCTTCAAGGGATCTACCATTTATTTCAACAAGGTCACTTGTTTAATAACAATCCCTAAACCATAGAAAAGCCTAAACATCCCATGGATGGCCCCAATTAGGTTAGTTCATCCTCAACGCATCCCATGGGGATCATGAGGGTTCCCATTTACCGTTTTTAAAAATCCTTTATACCAACCGCATCCTGGTTGATCAAAACTCATCAAAAGGAAACCATGAGCTAAGACAAATATTCATAAACCCACCATAAAAAATATGGGATAATGTTTGTAGATCACCTACCTCGAAACCGTGGTTGAACACACTTTCAATCAAGTCCTTAGATCTCAATCCGTCTAGCCTTTGAAGCATCAACCTAGAACTCACCCAAAAGGTAGGCTTTTACAGATTCTGAACAAGAGGGAGTGAAGATACAAAAAATAAACCAAAAAGTGAAACAAGGATGGGATTAGCCTTACCCGGAGCTTTGATCCGCATCCAATGACACCAAAAACAGCTTAGAAATGTGGGAGATTGACCTCTTAGAGCTCTTTGGCGATTTGTTCGCGCCAAGGGTGAAGAGGGAAGAATGTGGAGGAAGTCCCGAGTGGGTTCTTAAAATCCCAGGGTGGCAAATTTCATAATTTTTTCCAACTTTAAGAGGATGCATGGTTTTTCCACACGGTTTGACAAACCGTGGGAAAACCCTGCACATGCTATTTTTTGGAGGAAGAGGGTTGCACGGTTTACCTGGGTAGGCTGCACGGTTTACCCAGGCCGTGAACAGGACTTACGCCTAGTCTTCTCTTTCCCAGTTTTCCATTCCTTCATGCCCCGAGCCCCCGAAACACCACCAAGACCACTCAAAATTTTAGAAGACATCCCTTGAATCCCGGATCAATAGATTCATCCCAAACCTAACGAAAAACACCCTTCTAAAACTGGTATCTTACAATCATAATAAGAATGATCTTATCTAGAGTGATCACAACCAGATTGATCATATCCAGGATGATCATAACTAGAACATTTTAATTCAGAAAAGATTATGCTTGGGTTGAGAAAAAAAAGAGAGAAAAATTAATGACAAGGAAGTTATAATACATTCCAATTGTAGTCAGATGATACTGAAGCTAATCCTCATTGAATTCAAAGTCATGAAGTTATTTATGACTCAACCACTGGTTTTTGAATGTGTTGATGCATTTTCTCAATTGTTTCAAGAGAAAATAAAATAATGTGGATATAATTGAATTAATTGTCATTTTAGAGAATTTCCTTAAAAAGAGTTATTGTATATCAAGTGGAGAAGTGCATTTCTTTAAACACATTCACTTGGTATGGTATCGAGAATTGGTTTGAGGAAATCAGTATGAGAGAATCAGATTCACACCCATGTATTTCTCATCAATTATAAATGTATTTATATTTGTAATGGGATTCTGTTAAATAAGATATAATGATAGTAGAGGATTCAAGAAGAATTGAGAAGTGTTGGTGAAGTAATAATTGCTCTGACATTTTAGGAGAAATTCAGATTTGGGTGAATTTATGTGAGCATGAAAGATTTTTGAGAATCCCGCCTTAACATCTTTTGGGTCTAATATAAAAGGAATGATGTACATTTGTACTTAAGTGACATTTAGAGAGAGAGGATTTAGGTTTCTAGAGAGAAGGAGAGTTCAATTGCATTCGAATTGACAATTGTCTTGGGTGGTGCAGATTCATTCATTTTCTATTTAGCATGAGAATTATATTTAGGAATTGAAGAGGTGTTGATTCTACTATATTATTTTTTATCTGGAAATAGGATTGGTAACTTTTTTTTATGGAATTAGAAATGGGGCTTTGTTATAAAGAATCAGACTAGGAGTTGTGTTTTGAAATAATCTGATAGTGAGCTCTACTTTGAAAGAATCATATTTAGAGGAATCAGACTCATTGTTTCATAACAAAGTATACATGGGTCTTTCCTTTCTTTTGGGAAATGAGTTGGTGAATTTTATTACAGTTTGAAAACATTTTTGTTAATTGAAAAGAAGCAAAGGAAATATTAGTTGTATCAAAAATATTGTATTACCTTATTGTGATAAGAGGAAGAACACACACTAGTGGGATTGGTTCATAGTGCTACGTGATTGTATGGTATTGCATCATTTCGAAACCATACTAAGGACGTAGCTATTCTTAATGAATAGTGAACCTTGTAAATCATTATGTTCCTTTGGATGTGTGTTGATTTGTTTCTTATTAGGGAATTAAAATCCTTAATAGGAGGAAAATTTTGTTTCAATTTAAAATAAACATAAAAAAGGTATCATTCATTCACCCCTCCTTATCCAAGTGATACAATACTATTACTATGCACTTTTAATTGGTATAAGAGGAAAGGTTTCTTTCTTTATTCATTGCTGTTGGAGAGTGTGAACTGTGTTAATAGTAAATTTATTTTAGTTTTTGATGGAAATAACTATCATATCTATAAATATATAATGTTTCCATATCTTATGTCTAGAATTTAAGATGTTCTTGAATATACAATAATTGGGTTTCCTCTCATTGAAGATAGTGCTCCACATACAAATGTTGACAAAAAGTTTCTTCAGAATGATGGATAGGCCAAGAATTCTATATTATCATCACTTTCTGGAAGTTAATTCTTGAGAGTGAAAGGTGTTACCATAGTTAAAGGTATATGTGATATGTTGAAAACATATATGAAGGCAATAAGAAATTGAAGATGGCTATGTTACAAATATGGAGATTGAAGTATGAAGATTTGAAGAAGGGTGATCATGAATCTTTTGAGGGATTATTTAACAGGGTGAATGACATTGTGATTATTATCTGATGTCTTGGTGAAAACCAGAAAGAAACTACAGTTGTTGAAAAAATCGTAATAATCCTACCTGAAAAATTCAATTTAAATGTTTCTTCATTGGAAGATAGAGATCGAGAAACATTATCTCTTGGTGGTTAATATAACACTCTTATTACCAATGAAATGAGAAGAGAGAATGCTATGAAGATCAAAAAAATTGTTAATATAGAAATTATTTTCAAGTATATAAATAAATAAAAGTCAAAGAAGATTTTTATTGAAGATTTATCAGGTGATTTTAACTCTGAAAATGAGGTATGTAAAAATATCAATGAATTCTTATCCTTGTTTTCTAACATTGAAAAAAGAGATATAGGGAAATACAAAGACAGACTTCCCATGAATTTTTTAATGTAGAGGTGTTGGTTACATTGTGGATAATTTTACTCAAATAAATAATGAAGAGGATAGTGATATTGAAGAAATAAAGACAAGAAGATCGCAGAAGAACAAGGGATACAAAAGAAAAGAAAAGAAAATATTCAAATACAAAAATATAATTTTCATGCCCAAATATGATGAAGAAGAAGAGGGTGATTCTAAACTTGAAAAATACATTGAGTATGGTAATGAAAATATATTCATTTCAATAGTGAATGATGAAGAATTTGGAATAAGTAGTTTTGAAGAAGAATAAACCCATATTGAAATGCATATGAAAGAAGGGTTGGAATAATTTCTAAGAAAGACAAAATGGATTGAAGAGAAAAAAAAGATCAACATTAATACTAAATAAACCAAGATTTTTTTTTCGTTAGAGAGAAAATATGATTAAATATATTGATTATTTGATGAAATATCTTAAAGAAGAAAGGAATCGTAACGAGCATTTAGAGGTGAATTAGAAAGTAAATGAAGTAGAGTTGGAACTTGTCTAACAAAAACTCTATCAAGCTGAAAAGAAAAGACTATGTTTCCAAAATTATATCCCTAAAGAAGGTTAATGTTCTGGAAATGAGAAACTTGAGAATATTCAACATAAGATAGCAACAAAGGGTGAGAATAATAATGGAATAGTTTTTGAAATGAAGAAATCTAGGAATGTTATGTATGTGGAAAAGACTAACATGGTTGGGAATGTTTTGAAACATTATATATCTAGAAATTTTTCCAATACATATAGTACAGATTATATAGAAATTAAAAGAAGGAATCTAATTGATAATACAATGTTTTGTGAATCAAACATGAAAATGATGATTGTGGGTGAGAAACACATTAACAATTCTGCTCAGTATGGAGGTTTTAGTGGAAAATAATATTTCTATTGGTATTATTGGTATTGTGGTGGATTTGGGATCACAATAAGTATGTGTTAGTTCAATCAACAACAATACTATTATACCATAGGTTATGAAATTAAGATATTTATGGGGAGTAATTATCCTCAATGAATGAAAAATGAGAAGGTAGTTTCAAATAAATCTGAAAAGAATAAAGTAAAGAATTAAAAAAGGTCTTAACCCTTGGAAACTGTTTGTGATAGATGTGAACAACCTGAAAACTTTCAAGAATGATTTATTTTCTTGTTACTAGCTCAGAAAAAGACTCTCAATTCCCAAAAGCTGAAGGAGATGAATTAAAATAATGGAGAAAGGCGCTCATTGTTGAAACTACATTAAAATTCGTTGAAATGAGAAAAAAACTAGATACTTGATAGGTGGTGTTATTTTCACATGATAGGAGACTTGAATTTTTTGATGGATGTGAATGATTTTAAATAATGAATGTTGAAGAAATATTAAATAGTAGGTTAAGGTTGTATCAATTGAAAAGAAAAGAAAATAGAAAAATAGTATCACTGATTCACCTCATCCCTCTCTGAGGGATACATTACTCTGATTGAGAACTTTTAAACAAAACCTTATCTAATAATTATCGATAAAGTAATTTGATAAAAATAAACCATATATATTTAAATAAATAAATATATATATATAACTGAAAATACTAATTTTTGTACATATCCCGAAGTTTCATATAGGTTAAAGGTAAGGAAAGGTCCCTTTTTGTATTTTTCCTTACATATCCTTTTATATTGGGTACTTCCATTTAAAAATATCAAAATAACCAATAAATTTAGAAGCATGTGGGTATATGGTCTGAATATTTGCATCAAATTGCTTTTTTATGAGTTTCCATGTCATTTTGGTACTTTGGATTATGGTTTAGTCCCTTATGAGTATTAATCCTACCTTAATCACTATTATTAATTTTAATCATGTTCACTAATAATTTTGGTAAAAAATTAAGTTGGTTTTATTAGAACGAAAATACCATACGGATTAAAACTGTGTATATTGGATTTTCAAAATTAAAATAACAGAAGTGGGAAAAATAAGATTAATGCTAATAACATAGATGGGGTGAAATAAGAGGTTTTCAATGTAGAAAAAAGTTCAAAGGATGGTTATGTTTTTTATATTCAATTCATAGTAAAATATAATCTAATGAAATTTATTGTATAAATATATATATATATATTTGGGATAATTTTACTAGAAAACAATCTAAAATATAATTAATAATTAATAATTATTGAAACGAAAATTTCATTTTTAACTAAAATGCAGTAGTTTTTACTATTAATCCAAAAATGAAGTTTCTCAAAAAAATCCCAAAAATTCACCCTAGGATAATTTTGATGTAATGATTTCAAAAATGATGTTTATTTTACAGAATGAAGTTCAAATTTTTTAAAAAAATATGATTTAATGTAGGTTTTCCCTTAAAAGACGTTAAAACTCAGTCTTACGTGTACCATGAGATAATTCAGTGTTGTTTGTACCACATGCTAATATAAGTGTTTCGTGTAGTGGAATATCAAATTGTGGATGAATATATCACAAAATTGAATAAAATAATCTATTTTCAATTTTAAAAAAAAATCAAAATGATTAATTAAATCGAAAAGATATATTTTTCAAAATCAATGGTTGTTACATTCTACCCCCCTTAAAATGAATTTCACCCATAAAATTCATTTGGGTTATCAAAGGATTAATATCTGACTGTTTAATTCATATAAACTGAAATTGTAAAAATGAATACTAAAAATTACCTTTAAAATCAGATTTTTGGAACCATAATAGTTACCCAATTTAACTTATAACGAGTTTCCCACATAGCAGAACATTAGTGGGAATCCAAAACATGGACGTGGAAGAAAAATTTGACTATCGAGTTCTGATGGAGAGTGACAGAGAACAAGTTCAGGATAAAAGTAACAACCAAAATTCCATTATTATATGACTAACCAAGGAGCCTTCTAGTTCATTGGAAATATAGGTACTAGGATAACATTTTTTGTTTCAATTTTCTTTTTCCATAAATTTGAAGAATTTTTATTAAAAGATATACTGGCAAGATATCTGGACAAAGTCACCACTTTATTGTTCATTGATCCACTTCACCTAATTCTATAAAAATGAAGGTTACTTTTTTCATTCCTAAAGTACTAATAGATGATGAGATCCATGATATGCCATCCCATTTTTCATCACTTATCATTAACCCAAAGTAGTTTTAAGTGGCTTTCTATATGAATAAATCCTCATATAGGGAAATAACACTTTAATATTACTCACTTCATCTACTGTTTAACATAAATATTCCATTAATTTTTATCTTCATAAACCCTCTAAAAGATACAAATTCAAGGCTTTACAATTGTCCTAAAATTAGTTTAGCATTGATTCCCCATATATTAAAAAGTACCTCTTGGTTTTTTGATTCTAAACATGTGAATAACCTCATCATATATTCCCTTCAAACCTGGTAACTACCATAAATCATTTTTGTAAAACATTTATTATTCTTTATTCCAATAACTAATGTATATATTATTTAAATACAATAATTTATAAACATAATCCTTGCTGATGTAGAACACTTTTTCAATAATCATAAATAGGGTAATTCATACTGTCATGTTTAATTATTAATATCTATCATATCTTTACCCAAACATCATTATCTAAATAATAGATATTATTTAAGGGGTACATTCCCTTAAATAAAAATATTACTATCCCATGAAATCACTTTTCTTTTTCTTCATCACCATTCAACATGTCATTTACAATCCTTAATGAAAACATATACTGAAAATACTTACATATTTTATGATTCAAATTACATAATCTTTTAATTCAAAAAACTAAATACTTCATCAATAAAACCTTATTCTTAGACCACTAATCATATTTTATCAACTTATTCCATAATAAATATTCCAAATAATATAAAATATAAACCATGAATTAAGGTTCCCCAACATCAAACCAATCATGCTTCTTATGATTAATGTATACAATATTAGAAGAACATCACATACCTTTCACTTGTCGTTTGCGGTCTCTTTATCTTCATAAGTATTACCAATACTCATAGAACCTTCCTGATTTTCTATATGAGATATCCTCTTGGGAAATATGATTTTATAATTCTCATACTTTCCACATATGAAACATTCAATATCAACCATGTTCCTTATAGTTCTCTCCCTTGAATAAAATATGAAATCATAGTGTGAGAAACTTTTATCATAATGGGATACCATATAATCCTGAAAATGTACTTATAGGATGTCTAGATTATGGATCATACATCCTTAATCTATGAAACATTAGGTTTATAATATTTTATTAATAATAAATATCAATTTAAGTCATTAATGATGGTTCGTGAATAGTTTTTCAATTCCAAAGAAAATCCCTTAGGAGTATCAAAGCAGGTGCGCAGTAAGGCTTGTTGTCATGTACCCGATTACCCAAAATTAGGACTGAAACATCTTCTCAGAGTTCTTACCCCTAGGTACATATGTTCGAGATCCATATCCACTTATAGTATCTAGATAAGGATTTATTTTCCGGAA
Organism: Viscum album; assembly: GCA_963277665.1. Lineage (NCBI taxonomy): Eukaryota > Viridiplantae > Streptophyta > Magnoliopsida > Santalales > Viscaceae > Viscum > Viscum album. The sequence continues at coordinate 1,858,670,564 of OY728133.1, read as the reverse complement.
ACCACTCACTCTACCCTTTACCAAATATTTTATTACATTTTCATAAATGTTAACTCATCCTTATACTTATCCTTAGAGACATACCTAGACATATACGTATAAATATTCCTAGGGATCTCACTAATGTTTTCTCATACTAGTTTACAAAGTCTAACTAATGTTTTACTCTAATACTATCCATAATAACCAAGGCTTAACATTCTTGGATATTAAATCATTTTAGATGAATATTTAGTACATTACAAAAATACTTTCCCAAGGAAGGTAACAGTTTAGTGTCATTGGAAACATGGAAACAAAATCTTCTTATAATGGATAAAGATATTCAAAATCTCCCATTATGATCTACAATTTTAGAACTTCTACCTAAAATCCATTCTTCATAACCTGGAGAAAGTAAATGTAAGAATGGGGCGAGCACAGATGCTTAGTAAGGGTATATAAATAAAATTTGTAATCATAACATGAACAAAAGTATAACAACCTAGATCTTTATTTAACATTTAAACATTATTTATTACATATAATTTTCACTTGATACAACAAAGAGTCTCATGAGTTCTAGGGTATTTGGGGCTTACAAAGATTACATAACTACATAAATCATGAAATACACATCTTTATTGAAAACTTCTTTAACATGACCACAACATTCCTTCGTACTTTGCACCTCATGGGATAACCTAAGGACGTAATTAAGAAAGTTGTAAGTTATAATGCCAAGTAAGGGAATAAAAATAGAATAAAATGAAGATTACAATAAATGTTTAGACTGTAGGAAAATATATGGAGCATAAGAGAAACATGAACATAATGGCATGATATATCATGACTATTATAATATGGAGATGTGGCAATATCATTTGACATGATTTTTGCATGAGCCAGGGCTCATTGCACATAGAGCAGGAGTAAACACTCATTGCACTTGAATTAGAATGAGTAAAACCTCATTGAATATGAATTATCATGAGTGAACACTCATTTCACATGATGTATCATGATACTATTCTTTACCCAATGAATTAGAGCGCTATTAGGGCAGACCATTCTTAATCATTTCATTTCATGCAAAATTTTTCCACATAGATCATAAAAAATGGACTCATTAAACATCATAATTTATTACATGAATAAGAGGTGTAAAATACATTAATTTAAGTCATAAATCATCAAGTACAACAGCCTAACAGTGAATACCCTTGATTGAGGAATTGGTATGGTATTCACTTACATGATGATTTTGGAAAGGGAAATTTTGGTGTAACTTTGAATGTATAACGACATCAAATAGAAATCATAAAATGGTTTGATTAGAGAGAAAGGGCTCTCTAATCATTTATAAATGAAATGGAAAGAATTTTGGTCATAGAAAATAATGTCCCAAAATGTGTAATGGAATTTATATCCATAATATAAAATCATTTCTTGAATGTAAACGAGGAGAGAGAAATCACTTATAGAATTTCAGTATGGTAACAGGTGTACATTGGAGGAATTAATTAGAGATAAAGTAGTATATAATAATTCAAAATATGTAATGAATTATAAAGGTAGGTGTGGAGTCATACCCCAACATTTTTAATTGACATTAAAATGGAATAACAATATATGATATCAGGGATATAAATAAGGATGGAAGGAACGTGAGGATCCCCTACTTGATTGTGTGACTTCATGAACTTGAGGAGGGGTTTTTTGAGATCTTGGGGCACTATTTAAGGATTATATAGAGAGTAGTTAAAATTAGGGATGTTGTCGAAGGGTTTTGAGTGAAGAGAAGTGGGAGCATGGGTGGGGTTATATAAGAAATAATAGGGGAATTCTTTTATATTTCACAAACTTATGTTTTGGAATATATATAATTAAATATTCAAAACCAAAAACAATACCATGGTTTTTGTCCATTATTTTTTCAAAAGGGGAGTGGAAAACATTATTTTATAAGTTCAATAGCCGAAAATATTAAAATATTAGGCTTTCTTATTTGGAGGTGATTCACACTCTGAAGTAAATCATTTTAAAACGTTAAAATATTTTATAAGTCTTGAAGGGTCCACTAAGGCAACCTAAAATTAATAAAACAAAACATAGATCACATTATATTAAAAGTAAAATATATATTGGCCTGATATACCTTTTAGTGTATTTTATTACATCACTATTGTGTCATTATAAATTCATAAACACCTTATATATTTAAACCATATTTAATATTTACCCAGAAATTTGATTGTCTCAGAAAATTAAGAAAAATCCACCATTAGATAATTTTGACATCAAAAATCCAAAAACAAAAATTCATTTTATCTGAATAAATTCCTAAATATTTGAATTTTAATTTTTAAAACAAAAACTGACAGTTATCAAAAAATCATGGGTTTCGACAAAAATAGCTTTAAACCATAATAAAAATTACAATTGTTTAACAATTATATGATCATTTTTATTTAATAAAATGTAATTTAGTAATAATATTTTATTAAAATGTTATTTAATTAGAAAATCCATTAATTCATCTAAATATATTTCTTACTTGAAAATTAACTTAAAATACTCTTGGTTCTTTAAAAACTATTTACAAAGTAACAATAATAAAATGAATGTATATTCATTATTCTATACAAAAATGATGAACATATTCACAGTGATAGGATATTGTTACATAACCCCTTATAACCCCCACATAAAACCTAAAGGTAAGGTGTGCGATGATGACAGACTCTTGGGGCGGCTCAGAAAACATCGGTTGGGTGATAATCTCTATTAACATCCACATCTACCTTAGGCAATTCTGTTCAAGCTTAACGTGTTGAAGCTCTAATTAGGCTTGGTCCAAAGAGAATCTCAGTGATTCCACCACCCTTCTGAGCTACAAAAAATGTGATTTATATAGAAAAATTATACTAGATGAGGCTATCACATCCTTTTTCTGAGTAAATTGGGTTTTTTAAAGACTTATATTTATACTAATCATGTGATCACTATTCAATGGCTATATTTTCAATGGTAACAATTATTAAAAATATATTTAAATCCAAAAACATAAAACCAATGTAGTTCATATGTTCTATATAACCATTTTACATAATAAGACATTTAATTAAATCAAGATAAATTTTCCTTAAAAGTTTGGGTCGGTACAATCTTCCCCCCTTAAGAAATTTATCCTTCGAAATTTTCTTTTCCCACACTAAAACAGATGAGGGTAACTCTTCTTCTTCACTTCTTCAGATTACCATGTTTCATCTTCAAACATGTGGTTTCGCCACAACACCTTGATGAGGGCCATTATCTTATTTCTTAAAACATTTTTCCTACGATTTAAGATCTTCGCTGGCTTCTCTTCTTATGATAGGTCATTCCTTAATGGTTCCAACTCGATATTGAGTTCATGTGATGGGTTAGGTTAGTACATTCTAAGGATTTATACATGGAATATATCATGTACATGAGATAAGTTTGGTGGGAGTTCTAGTCGATAGGCCACTTCTCTAAGGTGATCAAGGATCAAAAAATGGCCGTTTTTCCTTGGACTAAGCTTTCCCTTCTTCAAAAATACTATAACTCTCTTCCATGGTGATATGCAAAGGTATACCATGTCTCCAACATAAAACTCTAGGTCTCATCGACGATTACCGACATTGATCTTTTTTTTGACTCTGAGCAGCTTTAATGTGTTTCTGGATATTCATAAACTTATCCACTATTTATTCGACCATTTATGGACCTAGGGGTTATCGGTACCCAACTGCATCCTAACATGTTGGTGTTCTGCACCTCTTTCTATAGATGAATTTATAACGAGCCTTTTGGATGCATGAGTAGAAACTATTATTGTAAGTGAACTAAACAAGAGGAAGATGTTGATCCCATCCTCCTTTGACATCCATTGATCATACGCCTAATATGTCCGCAAGTGTTTTGATAGTCCACTCATATTGAACATCAGGTTGAGGGTGATAAGACGTACTAATGTTCAGCTCAGTATTCAGAGCATGTTGGAGACTCTTCCAAAACAAAGAGGTGAACCTTAAATCTCGATCGGACACAATTCAAAGTGGTACTCCATGCAGCCTTACCACTTCTCTGATGAATATTCATTCCAGTTGATCCAATGTGAAATCCTCCCAAATTATAATGATGTGTTCAATATCTGTAAGATGATCCACAACATCCCAGATAGCATTGTTTCCTTTGAATGTCTTCAGATGTCCAGTGACAAAGTCCATGGTGATGTTTTCCAGTTTCCATGTTGGTATGGTTAATAGTTGCACCATTCCCTTAGACTTCTGACTCTAAACCTTCACTTGCTAATATACAAGGCACTTTTATGTATACTCAGTGATCTTATTCTTTATGTTATCTCAAAAATAATGATCTTGGAGATCTGGATACATCTTTGTGTTTCAAGGGTGAATGGATAAATTTCAACTATTTAAATCATCCAAAATTTCTTTACTTAACTCCGGACTTGTCTGTAAGATGATCCACAACATCCCAGATAGCATTGTTTCCTTTGGATGTCTTTGGATTTCCAGTGACAAATTCCATGGTGATGTTTTCTAGTTTCCATGTTGGTATGGGTAATGGTTGCACCATCCCATTAGACTTCTGACTCTAAACATTCACTTGCTAATATACAAGGCACTTTTATGTATACTCAGTGATCTTCTTCTTTGTGTTATCCCAAAAATAATTATCTTGGATATCTCAATACATCTTTGTGTTTCAAGGGTGAATAGGGAAATTTCAACTATTTAAATCATCCAAAAGTTCTTTCTTTAACTCTGGACTAGATGGAACATATAGTCTTGAACCAAATCAAACAATTCCATCTTCATTAACATTTAACTCTAAGGATTTCCCTCTTCTAATAGTTTCCTCTTTATTCTGAATTCACTCATCATCTTTTTTAGCATCCTTTATCCTTTCCAAAAGAGAGGGTTTAGCTATAATTTGTGAAAGGATTAATGATGTTCCCTTATTTATGATTCCCATGTTCATATTCATCAAATCTAAGAAGATTGGGTCCTTTTCAATTCTCATAAATGATTGAATCACTGGGTCCTTTCTAATTTGAGCGTCTGCCAGCTTATTCACTTTCCTCGGATGGTAGTGAATTGAGCAGTCATAGCCTTTGATCATCTCTATCCATCTTCATTGGCACATATTCAGCTCTTTTTATGTGAATATATATTTGAGGCTTTTTTGATCCAAATATATTTCACACTTCTCACCAAAGAGGTAATGTTTCCAAATTGTTAAATAAAAAACTAATTCATCCAACTATAGATAATGTGTTGGATAGTTTTGCTCATGAACATTAAATTTTCTTATATTATCAGTAATGAAATTTTCATTTTTCATAAACACAAAGCCTAGGACCTTCTTCTATGCATCATTGAATACCAGGAAAAGTTCTCCACTTGTGGGTAATTTTAGAACAAGCGTAATGATAAGCCTCCTTTTCAACTACTTTAATCACTCTTTTCATTAGTCACTCCAATAGAACTTGACTCCCTTCAGAGTTATCTTGGTAAAAGGGTTTTACAATCAGGAGAAATTTCTCACAAATTTAGCGATAATATCTAATGAACCCAAGCAAGCTATTGATATCCATCATGGATATTGGCCTCAGACATTGCTCAATTTCTTTTGCCTTGGAGGTATCTAAAGATACCCCATTTCTTGTGTTGATATGACCCAATAATAATACATAATTCTACCAGAACTCACACTTGTTGTAATTTTCATTGAGCTTCTCCTTTCAAAAGGCCTCTAAAAGAGTTCTCTGATGCTCCTCATGCTCTTCCTCAGTTTTGGAGTATATTATAATGTCATATTTTAAGACTACCGATTTTTTTTGAGGTAATATATAAAGACTCTATTCTTCATGTCCATGAATATTTACAAATAATTAATGAGTAGGAGGAATTACAATTATTTCATAGTTCCCGTACCCTTTATGAAATGTTGCCTTAAGGATATCCTCCTTATTCACCCTTACATGGTAATATCCCGACCACATATCCACCTTGGAGAAGTATTGTCCTCCATTTAGAGGATCGAATAGGCCATCAATTCATAGTAGATGAAACTTGTTCTTTATCGTGATTTTGTTGAGATCATGATAATCAATGCGAAGGTGCATTGACCCATCCTTCTTCATGACAACAAGGATTGGGGCATCCCATGGTGAAGCACATGGGCGTATAAACACTTTATCAATATTCTCATGTAGTTGTTTATTTATCTCCTCAAGCTCCAAAAAACCCATTCTATATGGTATCTTGGATATTGGAAAATCCCCAGTTAAAAGATTAATCTTGAATTCAACATCTCTTTTAGGAGGAAGTCTGGGGAGTTTCTCATCAAACAATTCAGCAAATTCGCTCACAATTGGAATGTATTCAAGGATGGTTGCTTCCTTAGAATCAATCAAATAATCATGATACACATTCCCATAGGGTAGTAATATAAATTCTTGAGATGATGGGGTTAAAGAAGATTCATCATTCTCCTTGAACTTGTATAGAATCAGGGGTCGATTCCCCATATGGTGAGTGATTTTCCTCTCAAGGAAATTTTTATTGGATCTATATAGGTAAATCAAATCCATGATAATAATTGCATAATGTTCCACCAGTGAGAGTATGATGAGGTATTATGAGAAGTTCAATCCCCAAATTTTTATTGGGGAGTGTTATATTCATGGGTTGTAATAATTTCCCCATTTGTTGTTCTCACCGACATATCTACTTCCATGATTCGTAGTGGTGTTGTGATTGTTTTACTAAGATTTCAGGATATAAAAAATGTGTAGATCTAGAATCAAAAAGTATATTATATATTCTTGGTTTAATAACTAGCATACGTATCACCAATTTGTTATTGGGGTTCTATTTGGTGGTAATGATGGAAAAATCTGAGCCTTGCTTCCTTGGAGGTGTTTGGTTGCCTCTGAAAACCCTTGGCTTAGGGAACTTGTTTTTATAGTTCACTGGTTCATTGTAGTTGAAGTAATGAACAATGAGTAGAGGTTAAAATGGATGGTTTCTCTCCTCCATCACAGAAAAACTTTTTTCTTGTCGACAATTAATGTCCGGGTTCCCTTCTCTTCAACTGCTAAAGCATTTCTTTATCCCCATCAGGCAATTTCTAGGGTGCTTCTCTCCACACCATTGGAAAGTGGGGTGATATAATTTCTTACCACAATTGGATTTATCCATCATACCACCAGAATTAATGTACACTTTCTTCTTCATATCCCCATGATACCCCTGATATTCAATGATCTCCATTTCGACTATGAGGTCCCAACAAACAATGTCCCCATAGCTATCGAAGTCACGGATCACTATGGATTTCTGTAGGCTAGGTTTTATTCCACTAAAGAAGAGTTAAATCTTTCATTTATGGGTAATGAAAAATCGAGTTGTGTATTGTGTAAGATTTTTGATGTTTTTCTCATATGCTTTGATGGACTTGTCATCTTTTTTCTTGAGGGAAAGGAAGTCCCTTTCCAACTTTAGTCATAGGGTGCGAGGAAAATATTTATCGGAAAACATTTTCAGACATCTTTCCACTCTAATGCATCGATATCTTCCTCAAGCTTTGTATTTCTTATCAATTTCCACCATTGATCAGCTTAACCCTCCATACAATGAGAAACCATAAGAACATTATCTTGTTTAGAACATTGAACGATGGAGACGATCTTCTCAATGGATTTTATCCATTATTTGGTGATTGAGGGATCATGTGATCCATTGAATGTAAGAGGACTTTGTCTGATGAATCTCTCAATTGTGGATTGATCTTTCATAGGGTGGGGGATGAACTTTCCTATTAAACCATGTTTATATTCGAAACATGTGTTATCTGATAGAGTATTGTGACAATGTTTTTGATTCCCACTCCCATTGGATTGGGTATCTCATTAGAACCATCATCACATTGATCTTTGCATCGGTTGTTAGCCTGTGTCTTTCAATTACAATCCCTTAGCTGGAATTAATTGTTGATTAGGGGTAAAAAATAAAGGCAAATCAAAATACAAAAGGTTTAACTTATAAAATATATTTATTTCCTTAACTTATAAATTTATACTCTTTAATCTATGATATCCATGGTCTATTTTCCAACATATATTTCTAGTGGAATTTTTTTATTCCCTTTACAATGGTTCATACTAGGATTATGAATTTATCGAAGCATATCCCCTATGAGTATCGAACCAAGAGTGTAGTAAGGCCCATTTTTGTGCACTAGTTCCCATTTGAGTCTATCTCAAAGTGGGTTTTTATGTTTTAACGCTATATACATCTTTTCTATAGCCACCTCTACATGTTCGTATCCCGATTGGGATGTATTTTATTGATAAAGAACTTACTCTATACTCAAAAAAATTAGGGATGTTTTATTTTACATAATCTTATCCCTAAGGAATTAACTGGGGTTTTCTAATCATAATCCCAAAAATAAATAAATCTATCCTTTGATACCAAGTATAACATCCCTGATCATTATTTCACACTTAAACCTAATTTATTACCTAAAGTTTTCACTTGATACAACATAGAAGATGAATATTTCTAGTGTCTATGAGTATTAAGAACATTAAATAACAACATAAATCATGAAATACACATATGTATTAAGAACTTATTTTACATGACAACAACATTCCCTTGTACTTATCTTTTCATAAGATAACCTAAGGATGTCTATAAGAAAGGGTTGTGTATAAATCCTAATAAGGGAATAAACATGGGATAACATGATGCAAAAAATAAATTTTTATAAAATAATAAAATCAAGGGATCACAAGAGAAACATGAACATAAAGTCATGATATAGCATGATTGTCATAACACAGAGATGTGGAAAAAACATTTAACATGATATTAGCAAGAGCCAAGGCTCATTGCACATGGACTAAACCCTCAATGGACATTATTTAGAATGAGTAAACCCTCATTTGAAATGAATTAGAGAATGTCAACACTCATGTCACATGATTTATCATGATACTATTCTTTACCTAATGCATTGAAGCGTTATCAGGGCACACCCTTCTTAATCATATCATTTCATGCATAACTTCCCCTCACAGATCATACAATATGAATTCATTAAACATAATAATTTTTTAGATTAATAATAGATGTGAAATACATAAATGTAAGTCCTAAATCAAAAATTACATGTTACAAAGGTTAATACCCTTGATAGAGTAATGGTTATGGTATTCACTTACAAGATTATTTTGGCATGGAAAATTTTGCAGTAACTTCAACAGCATAATGATGTCAAATAGAAATCAAAAAAGGGATTGATGAGAGAGAAAAGGGTATCCCATCATTTATACATTAAATGGACTGTAAGGGGGTCATGGAACATAGTATCCAAACATGTATAATGGAATTTAGATTCATAATATAAATGAATTTCAAGAATGTAAATGAGGAGAAATAAATCCCTTACAAAATTTCAGCATGGTAACCGGTGAACATTGGAGGAATTAATGAGTGATGAGGGGTTCTCTCATCATTAAAAAATAAGGAGGGAAATATATGGGAGGTATAAAATCATACCCTATCATTTTTAATTTAAAATAAAAGGGCATAAAAATATAAGTAATCTTGGATATAAATATGGGAGGAAGAAAATTGAGGATATCTTTCTTGAGTGTGTGCCTTTAAGAGCCTTATTAGGGGATTATTGAGATCTTTGGGTGGCTTGGGAAAATTTTAGAGAGAGTAGGAAATATTATATATGTGCTCTAAGGGTTTTGAGTAAAGATAAGTGAGATCTTGTGAGGGATTATATATGAAATGAGACATACTCAGGTTTGGAAATCTATATAATTAAATATTCAAGATCCCAAGCCATCCCATGATTTTCCCATGGTTTCTTTCAAAGGGTAATGGAAAAACAATTTTATAAGTAAAATGGACGAAATTATTAAAATATTATGTGTGCTTATGTGGAGGTGAGGCACACTCTCAAGGAAATCATTTTAAAAAGTAAAAATATTTTTTAAGTCTTGGAGGATCCACTAAGGCACTATTAAATTAATCAAAAAAATATAAAATAACTTTATTTTAAAGTTAAAACATATATATGATGAATATAACTTTTATATTATTTTATTACATCACTATTTTGTCACTATGTTTCTAGAAAACATCTTATATATTTAAAAGGTATTTAATGTTTAAGCCAAAATTTGACTGTCTCAGAAAATTATGAAAAATTCACTATTAGATAATTTCAACATCCTAAATCTAAAAATAATATTAACATTATCTAAATAATGTTTGTAATAATTGAATTTTCACTATTAAAGAAACCTGATATTTATCAAAAAATCAATGGTTTTGACAAAAATAGCTTTGAAACCTTAATGAAAATTACAATTTTATAAACAATATATGATCATGTATTATTAATAAAGATTAATTTAGTAATAATATTTTATTAAAATAATTTTTAATTAAAAAATACATTAATTCATCTAAATAGATTTCTTAATTGAATATTAACTAAACATACTATTTGTGCTTTAAACTCCATTTACAAAGTAACTATAACAAAATGAATGTATATTAATTATTCTATAAACAAAATACTACACTTAATCATAGTGCCAGGGTATTGTTACATAACCTCTAATAACAACCAAATAAGACCTAAGGGAAAGGTGTTCAGTGGTGGAAGACTCTTGGGGTGGCATGGATAACATTGCTCTGGTGTAAATCTCTATTAACATCATGTTCCTCCGTAAGCAATTCCATTCAATATTAACGTGTTAAAGCTTAAGTAGGGCTTGGTCAAGAGAGAAGCCTAGTGATGCTACCTCCTTTACAAGCTGCAACAAATGGGATTTGTATGGAGGAATTCTACTATATGAGGCCATCACTTCCTTAGTCTGAGTAAATTGGATTTGTTAAAGCCTTATATTTATAAAAATCATTTGATCACTCTTCAATGGCTATGTTAGCAACGGTAAAAATTCATAACGCTATTTTAAAATACAAAAACCTAAAACCAAGTTTCTTCATTTGTTTTATATAACCATTTTATATAATAGTACATTTAATTAGATCATGATAATTTTCATTAATAAATGTTTGGGTCATTACCAAAATGGTGTGGAACATGAGCATAACATTTGAAGGTCATACCCTTCATTTTAGAGATCCTAATAAATATTTGAAATTTATAAGACATGAATCATAAAGAATAGTGAAAATAAGACATAAGACAATGACATAGTAATAAAAAATGGGATTGTGGAAAATATATATATAAACACTATGTCAAAGTGTCCTACAAAGAATTTTATAACATGTTAGGCTTGGGTTAATCACCTGTGTACCTTCTTCGGGCTTGGGATTCCCTCTCATGTAACCTCTTGTTTTAGGATTGGGATGTCCTCCCATGTAGCCTCTTATTTCGGGATTGGGATGTTCTCCTCTATTCTCTCCTGTTCTGGGCATGGGATGTCCTTCTGTGTACCATCTTGTTTCAAGATTGGGATGTTATTATATGTTCCATCTTGTTTTGGGATTGGAATGGTCTCCCATGTTCCCTCTTATTTTTTGGTTTGGGATTTCCTCCAATGTACCATTTGAGATCATAGAACATTTATCATTAAACAATGCATTAGTGGAAGATATAAGTCCCACCCACCACATAGTTAAATCATACATGCATGTACCACAAAACATTTATCATATCAGGACTGATGATAAGATATGAATTATATAAACAACAAATCATAACACACAAAATGAAATGGAATTCAATAAAATTACCTCACATCATAACCTATGAAAAAAATATAGGTTTCATAATGATTGCATTAAAGAAAAACCCAAGATAATAAGAAGGTTTAGAAATCATATAACCCATGAAAATAAGAAGGTTTCCAAAGAATATCCCCCATGAAAGGAAATGGATTTCATAAAGATCATGAAATAAAGCATAACACATTCATAGAAAGAATGTGAATGGATCCATTAGATCATTTCCTAGAGAGGCATGAGTAACATCAATAGACGTTATCTAATATTTAAAATATATTTTAAAAAAAAATCTTGAGTAAAATATCCTTTCTTGTTTGAAAAAGGATTTTTAATACAAAAAACCATTTGAAAATATTTTTAATAGAAAATACATTAAAAAAATATGAAATCATTTTCAAAACCATTTTCCATGAAGTATTTTGAAATATGTTTTAAAAAATTTGAAAAAACTCTTTCTTTGAGTTTTTTAGAAAACATATAAATAAAATTGGAAATGGTTTGACACCAAATTTATTGAAAATACTTTGAGAACATATATATAAGGCTTAATTTTCTTAAAACAAATTGATTGAAAAATTATAAAATAAGATTAAATACATTGTGAAAATATTATTCCTTGAAATATACTTTTAAAAAACATTTTATTAAATATTAACCTATAAAAATATTCAACGTAAGATTCAAAGAAATGATGACCGCTAAATCTGTACTGGTCATATGAGGTAAAAGAATAATTATATTTCATGATAACAATTTTAGAAATATTATTTGTTTGGTAAGATAAAAGAGTATTAATTTTCATAGATTATTAAAATAAAAAAATGTTAAAATTTTCTTTTAGATATTATAGTTGAATGGTATAATATTCTTGGAAACCCTTTTTTGAAAACATAGATTTCCAACCGAAGAGAGGGTTAAGTCAGGATTTCCTAACATATTCTGAATTCTATTATGTTCCAATGAGTAGAAAATTGTACCGATACATGTTTACATCAAAAAATAATAGAGGATGAATAACATCATGAATATTATTGAGGTATGGATAAAAGATTTTATCAATGAAGGCATAAACAAAAACAATCCCGAAAAGTAATGATATTATCTCAATAAACTCTTCTAACTTGGTATCTTGGGATCATGCTCTGCATGTAAGGAAAATAAATTAAATGAAGCATATTATATCATGAAATTATTTATATTCATTATATTTCATGTAAAATGGATGTATATGCACCTCTAAAAGGAGTTTTGGTGAATAATAAAACATGAGTCTCAAAGAAGGAAAATTGATACAATACATTATTACCGATTTGTTACCTTTTGAAGAATAAATATCATGAAATAATGATCATAAAATGGACATGTGAATAGCCATAAATTTAATTATCGGACACATGTAATACCATCATGGGCATTACATACAAGAGAAAAATGTAAAGAGTGATGAACATAACATGTATCTCACAGAAATTAAAAGTGAGATTAAATCCCCTTACCTTGTGTCTTGACTCTCACTATTCTCATTCAAACCACCTGTATAATGAATATAAAATTATTATAAATTTTTATAGAACCTTATTATTATTTCAAATACCATATATGGATTGATATTACCAACCAGTTAATGATCATATGTTAAGGTTTCATTTAGGGCAATATTCACTTTGTTCTTTGTATATGACTTAATTTGTTATATCATTTGTTATTATACATATATAATGATTCTATAATGTAAATAATGATATAAATATTATTTATATACCATATATTTATATTATAAAAATATATATAATAAATATGCATTAAAGGGAATACATCGTTCATGGAGACGGTAAGCCGTATATACGCATGAACGCTGTTTCTATTTTTTAATTATCATATTGAAATAAAATATGTAAATGATATATATATATATATATTAAATTATCTTGATTATATCATAAATATCATAAAACTTCATTAAACTCATCCTTAATAAATTCCATGTGCTGTGTGAATGAATCACATCGCTTTGAGGGGGCGGTAGTCCACACTTACTCAAAAGAGATTATCATATTAACATCAAATGAAAGGTAAACAATATCTATGGTAAAAGGAATAAAAAAGATTAAATACTTAATAAATATAACACATTACATATATAAATTTATTATCCATTATAATTTCGACCACGACTAGAGTTAAGGAAGAAATGAAACATCATCTTTTCATGAAGTGAAAGTTCGATGTACACATAAACCATTTGTTAGATATTCATTAGATGGAGGTGTCTATAAGTGTAGGTATATAATATATCATTAAAAAATAATAATATATTGGGGATACTATTTTTTAACATAATAAGTGAATAATTATATTTGATGTAGTGAAGAAGGAAAATAATGGAACGGAGATTGAGAGAAGATGTTAACTCTTAATCAGGTAAATCCATTTAGTTTGTGACAAAAGGATTTCATGAGTTTTCTTCTTCCCAAGGGTATGATTCTAGTTTGATGTTACATAATTTTAGAACTTATTTTGGTAGATTTTGGGTATAGAATCTTGCCTTTTTTTACATAAATTTTCATTACATTTTACGAATAGAGGATCTTTAATGTTTACTGTCTTGAAAGAAGGTATATAATACATTAAAACATATAAAATTATTCTAATAGACCTAAAAAGAATATTCTTATTTTATAATAATTAAAATTACTTCAACTTGTAACTTGGGTACATACATCAAAGGAAAGGATGAGTAGAAGTCCTAGTAAGGGAAAAATAATAGAAACAGTCTACATGTGAACATGAGCGATATCTATATGAATAAGAGGAATATAATAAATGAATGATAAAGAGGAATATTCTAATAATAATAACATTAATAATTCCATTAAAATTTGGTAACAAAATTTAATTTATAAATTCATTAGCATATCACCAAGGACAATCCCCAACATGTCATAAAAATTACCAAGGTTATTGACTAAGGTATCATAAAACCTTTCACCTCTAGAGATTAATTTCTTTACCCAATGAATTGGATCACAATCAGGGAACACCATTAATATCTATTTATATTCATGTGAGACACATGTATCATAATAAAAAATTTCATAAATAACCCATATAGAATAAAATAATTGGGTTTCTTATAAAAATTATACCATTTAAAATGTTCTTAAAAACACAATCATTATATAATATATAACTCACTGAAAGGGAATGATGGTTTTATGTTTGTAAATAAAGGAATCAAAAAATAATTTTTTATGACTTGGTGAATATCCCTGGAAATGAAATTGTATTGGGTATTCACATATATAAAATAAAATAATTTCTTCAGAAAAAGAGGGAGATTTTGAGATCAAAATTCTGTAGCAAAACAGGTATGAAAAATAGTTTAATAAAATATTAAAAAGAGAAGGGACAGGGGTAACCCATTCATAAAAGACTCATAATATTGTATAGGGACAAATGAAAATATAAATACGAACTTGTTATGGAAATTTTAAAGATATACCACATAAAAGAGACCTTGAATGGAAGAAGAAGTTGGGAATTCCCTTACATTGACGAGAAACATCTAAAACTATAGGGTCAAAACCTTGAGGACATGAGAATGCATTGGGAGGACTACTAGGCAGATAATACTATTAGAGCTTATAGTCGTATTAATTTTAAATGAAATAAAATGAATTAATGGCTTGCTATTTATAGTAAAGGAGATGGAGTTTTTTCTCTGATTACCAATGACACCTCATCTGTTGTATTTGCAAAACCATGGGCCTACCCAATGTATTTGCCCAGGGTTTTGGCCGATTGGGACACCTAATATAATATTTAAATCTATATGAGTCCACAATAATTTCAAATTATATATTACATCATTATGTTTTCATAAAACACACCAAAAACATGAAAAAATATATTTTTACTATTCACTGAAAACAAAACATTTTATAAAAAATCATAAATTCTCTGTAGACTAATATATATGTTTTGAATACAAAAATGAACTCCATTTTAAGAAAAAAAATTTCAAAATATGATAAATTTATTTTTTATGTAAAATCACTATTTACTTGAAAAAATACAAATACATAACAAAAAATTTCTAAAACAGTTATTTACATATACTATTATATTACATAACCATTAAAGATTCCAAAATTACATTTATAAATTCTTAGGGGAGGTTAATAATCCATTCATCATATTACTATTCATAAGGGTAATATTTCTATTCATAAGATACTATTCAGGAAAAATTAATTTGGTCTTAATAAACTCTAAATTTCTTACTGTTCACAACCGTGTATGTCTGTTTTTCAAAAATCATTCCACAACATCAATTATTTAATGTATAAAAATTATTTTAAAAATACACTCTTTTTTCAATATTCCTCAATAATAGAAAACTTCTTATAAAAATATTAAAAAATCATCCAAGAATAATTTTGACATTTGAAATTAAAAATTGACGGTTATTTTAGCATAATAAAATGAAAAATTTTATTTTTACAAAAGGATTTAAAAAATAATCTAGGGCCTCATTACATAACCCCTTATAACACTTTCATATAACCTTATTGTTAGGAGTGCAAGGGTGATATAATCTTGGAGTGGCTCGAACAACATTTCCCAAGTGGTGAATTCTATCAACTTGAACTTCTCCTATAGACGATTTCATTCATTCTTAACATGTTGATGTTCAGCTTGTGGTTGGTCTAAAGAAAAGCTCATTAACGCTACCTACTTCCCAATATCTGAAAAATGGGCTTCGTATGGAATGATTCTATAGGTTGAGGCAATCAACTCTTCTTTCAACATTAATTATCCATTATCCTTTCGATTTATAAACAATAATAATAACTTATAAAATTATTACTATTTCATATGTTCATATTCAAAAAAGGTGATATAAAGGTCCAAACATTATGGTTACATTTCAATTGTACATATATAGTTTTATTGATTATGGAATAGTAAACCATTAATTTTCTGGAAACAAAATATTATTCAAAAGATCGGGTCATTATATTCTTCCCCCTTAAGAAAATTTTTACATGAAATTTCAACTTGTATCCTCAAAATAGAAATGGTGTGGGAACTTCTTCTTTATAGGTTCCTATATTTGACAAATGGATTATTCATATTTATGTTCCTTCCACAACACATTAACAAAGTTGATAGTCTTTTTCCATATAACCTTGTCACTGTGATCCATGATCTCCACTGCTCCTCATAAGAGAGGTCATGTTCAAGTTGTACCATATCTATATTTAGTACATGTCAAGGGTCAGATATGTACTTATTCAAGAGGGATATGTGAAATAAAACATGAAAATCTTCTAGATTTGGAGGATGTACAAGCCGATAAGCCACTTCTCCAATATGATCAAGGATTTCATACGGGCCAATGTACCTAGGGCTGAGATTCCCTTTCTTCCAAAACCTCATGACTCTCTTATAAGGTTAAATTTGAAGAATGAATTTTTCATCAATATTAAACTCAACGTCCCTTAGACGGTTTTACACCTATCGCTTTTTCTGACTATGAGCATCTATAATGTGTTGCTAGATGGAATGAACCTTTTTTTTTCATCTCTTGTACAAGATCAGACACAAGAATCTTTCTATCACCAAATTCATCTCAAGAAGTTGGAGTTCTACATCGCTTCCCATATAGAGCTTCATAGGTTTCCATTTGAATGATCAAGTGGAAGCTGTTGTTGTAAAATATCTAAACTAATGGGAGATATTGATCCCATCCACCTTTAAATACTGTTGAGCATGTTCTCAGCAATTCATCGAGTGTATTAATAGAAATTTTAGATTCTCCATCAATTAGGGGGTGATAGTTCGTATTAAATTTTAATTTGGTATGCAGATCATGTTGAAGAATTCCCCAGAATATTGATGTCAACCATGGATCATGATGAGATACGATAGAAAGTGGAACTCCCTGCAGCCTGACCACTTTCTGTAAATCCCAGCTAGTTGATCCAAAGATAAATATTCTTGAATAGATATAAAATGGGAAGTCTTGGCGAGATGGTCCACTGTAACCTATAACACATTGTTTCCTTTTGAAGTTATCAGGACACCCGTGAAAAAGTTCATGGGGGATATTTTCCCACTTCCATGCTAGTATAGGTAGTTGTTGTAATGCATCTTTAGGAAGTTGTTTCTCTGCCTTCACTTGATGATATACCAAGCACCTTTTAGTGAAATAAAAAATATCCATTTAAATATTACCCCTCTAATAATGATCACGAAGTTACCTATAAATTTTTCTTCATCCGAGATATATATAGAATGTAGAGCTGTGAACTTCATCCATCGCCTCCTTATTTATTTCTAGATTAGATGGAACACATATTCCTGTACGAAATTTAAATACACCTTCATGATCAATGTTGAAATCAAGAAAGTTCCCATCCTTAACAGCATCAAACTTCTTTTTTAACAATGGATCTTATTTTTTATCGTTCTTGATCTTCTCTAGTAATGATGATTGAGAAATGATTTGGGATAGGGTTGATGATGTCCTTTCCCTTACAATTCCTTCGTCCAGTTTTACTAGCTCTTTGATCAATGGATCTTCTTAAATCCTCATCACTTCTATAACAACATGGTCTTTCCTACTTAATGCATCAACTAATTCCTTTTCTCTTCAAGGTTGATAATTAATTTAACAATAATAGTCTTTAGGAATATCCAACCATCTCTTATGTCTCATGTTCAATTCATTTTGTGTGAAAATATATTTAAACTTTTAATGGTCAGTATATATAACACATTTCTCCTCATAAATACAGTGCCTCCATATCTTTCAAGCAAAAAAAACCATAGCTTGTTCAAGATCAGGCGTAGGATAGTTTTTCCCATGAAGATTCAACTATCGAGATGCATAAGCAATGAATTTTTCATTTTTTCATGAGGACGCACACAAGCCCTTTTAGAGATGCGTCACTAAAAATAACAAATCCCTCTACCATTGAGGGTAGAGTTAATATGGGTGCAGTAACCAATCTCCTCTTCAACTCCTAGAAACTTTACTCACACTACATTATCTAGATTGGCTTGAACCCTTTTTTGAGTTAACAAGGTTAATGGATTAGAAATTCATGGATCGTTTTTCAAAAACATCTTATAATATCTTTCTAAACTAAAGAAACTATGAATCTATGTTACTATTCTAGGATGATGTCACTCCTCTACAACCATTTTTTTTCATAACCCATTGAGATTCCTTCACTGGTCACAATGTTTCCCAAGAAAGAAACTTATTGTAACACAAATTCGTATTTCATGAACTTTCCAAAAAGACACTTCTTCTGTAGAGTTTTCAAAATATCCCATAGATCCCCATCATGTGTAACATCCCAGGTAAATAATGAATAAGACGTATTTTATATTTATTATTATTTTTGAATTAAATATTAATTTTACTTTAAATGGGTTGTTATGTTCGATAGCATACCCGATATGCAACAATGGGTTTCATTGAAATCTTACGTTGCGCAATAATAAAAAAATATTATTATTTTAAATTGTAGTTAACTCCTAGCCATTTTATTCGATTTAATGAACAAAACTAACTATAATATGATTATACATGTTTATTAATTGTATTTACATTTATCCAATAAAAGCAAGAGGCTTAAAATGTGAATTAATCTACTTTTAAGCATAATTTACATTAAAAGGTCAATTTACCACCTTTTAATGGAGAACCCTATTTAAATATGGTTTCAGATACTTTAATACATTATATTTGATCAAATAAAATCCTTCTTTAGAATGGGGACATCAAAATTTACTTTGTGTAATTTATTGGAATTTTTCCGATAAAGATCAATTTTTAATGAATATTGAAGAATATTCTATTTTGATTCAATAAAAAATTTTAATCTACATTATTTATATGGTTATGTTATCTTTTTAATGGGTTTTAAAGTGAAATTATACTATATTTTTAACATTTGATCCATTTATGGTCATTGGAATTAATTTCACTTTGAAATTGGACAGAAAAAAGTGTCAATATTTTGATAGTTATTGTTTCTTAAAAAACATGCTATTTGTTTTAACAACGGGAATTAATTTTAAAATAATTAATTCCAATTCTAAGTCATTAATTTGGAAAAATAGGTATCATTTTTTAATTCAGAATATTAAATATAGATTAGGATGAATTTTTCAATGTTTTCTGAAAAACATCAATTTTTGTTCAATAGTGAAACAACTTAATAATAGTTAAAAAAATGACATTTTCATTTTAATGAAATTTTACCACTACTGTGAATTTAATTTCTAAAATCCAACATACATTTTTTTTATTAGTAAGTAAAATTTGGTTCAATAAGATGAAAATAATATTTTATGAATAGTAACTTTTGACTTTTATTTACCAAACTTAAAGGTAAATATGGTAATTTAACGTAAAACGAATTTTATAATAACTTAAAATTAACTTAACACTTGTACAAACCTTATTGGTTGAGTCATTTACGACAATGGTCATCTTTGGGTCGATTTTGGGACCCCATTGAACCATTGGTAGTGATAATGACACTTTAGATTTATTAACTTAAAGTAAAGGCAAAAATGAAAAAAACAAATATATTTTAGTAAATTAATTTTTACAAGGGGTTATATAAATTATCTTTTTAACTAAAAATATTCATTTTAACTCTAAAAATATTTCCTATATCATGTTATTTTTTTTATATTTAGACATAAAATAAATTAAATTACTTATAACACAATAATGATGCAGTATTTACCGAATTAATAAAAGATTTAAATAAATAAAATTATAAATAATATAACAATATCTAAAACTGGTCCAATTATTATTGGAAGATTTTCTTTTGACCATGAGTCATAATATATTTAAATTTAATTAGTTTTGGACCTTAAGAAACCAAATATCATTATATAATAAAATAATATTATCACACTTTATTAAAGAGCCCCTCCACCCTTATAAAAAGCACTCACTTGTAACCAATTACTGACACATATCAAGCCTATTTTCTCATCCAACCTCTACCCAATTAATCTCCCTAAATCACTCTCCACATCATAGAAGCCATACCTTAGGCAGAAGGAACTTTAAGAAGTCCTTTTCTTTCAAACCAAAGGAAGTTACCCAAATTAAAGGTAACAGTTTCTCTTAACTTTTTTTCTTTTATTTTACTTGTAAACCCCCTGAAATATTTTTATTCCTTTATTTTATAAATACACTAGTATACTCAATATACTAGGATGTTTTTCTGAGAAGGATTAAAATTACACTTACACACACCTCCATCTAATGGGTGAAAAACATACTGTTTCAGTGGATGAAAAACTAACGCCTCATGAAATGATGATTGTTCGATTATCTCCTTCCATCTATCATGGTGGACATTAATATGACACTATATTTATATATGATATATATTGTTTTTATTTTTTCTTTATGATTCTGTATTTTTCTTTAATTTCATACCTTTAGGGTTGCCATTATGGGTAAACACGATAATTTCATTTGCGGAAGTGCGGACTACCGCACCCTCAAAGTGATATGATTCGTTAATGACATATGTGGGATGTATAAAGGATGTAGTTAATGATATTATATATTATATTATACAGGAATTAAAAAATACCTATGTATCATTACGTTTTAATTCCATTAAAATAATAAATAGAAATGAACGTAGCGTTAATCCGTACATACGGCCTACCGTCTCCATGAACGGTGCATTTCATTTCTTTCCTCCAAATGATATGTACTATTATAAATATATATATATATATAATGGATATATATTATATATATGATATCTAAATAATGAATTTCATTCTGGATATAATGTATTTTTTACCACATGGGCAACTTTTAAATATAAGGTGTTCACTTTTTACTCAAGTACTAAATATCAAAAAAATGAATTCTATTAACATAAATGATTACATAATATTTATAACATGTTAATAAGTGATATAAAAGGAATAATAAACTTGAAAAGGTCTTTATTCAAGTACAAATTAACATTATTTTATTATTCATAATATTAAAGAATGATCGAGTCAAGTCGGACACGAGATAAGGGGCTTCGTCTCAATCTCCTTTCATTGAGGCTTATTTTGTCGAATAGATGACATTATTTTATATGTTGTATAAAAATCGTTGAATTTTCATTTTTTTTCAATGGGAATATTTTTATTTGAAGCATTTTACTAAATGGAAAAGAAGGAATGTATTTTTTACATAATCGGTGACAAAGACATTTTTTCGCCGCCACGAGTATTATTTGATCTTTGGCTTCCTTAACAAGACGTAGTGTTTTTTTAATGAAAATAAATACCATATAATTTTTACGTATTTAGGTATTTAAAAAGGTTTTTATAATGGATTTATTATGTTAATATATTTTAATGAAATATTGTATATTTCCTTTATGTTTGTCTTATATGTTATGAATATGTTATGGTTCTTGGGAATTGTTTACGTATACGGGGGGTTCCGTGATAATCCTAGGGTGGGTAAGCCCGAGATAGCTCTCCAATGCATTGGGTAACTTGACAGAGGTAAACGTGAATGTTTCTATTAAGAGATTTAGGGAATATATTATGATGGGTATTCTAATGTAACTCTTTATGTAGCTGTGATAGCTACAATGTAAGTATGTTATGGATTCCACAAGTTACCTTTATGATTTATGATTTCTATGTGTTATTCATAAATCTAATGTTTTCATGAGGTAAGTAAATGATTTCATGTTTTTTATTTATTTATGAACTAATATTTCTTTCATTGTTTTATGACCCTTACTGAGCTTTTTATGCTCATCCCAGGTTTTGAAATGTTTTTCATAGGACTTAAAGATTAATAGGGTCAAGGATGGGATCAAGGAGAAGTCAGGCTATCTAAAACAAGGAAGTAGAAATGAATTTTTTTCAAGGGTTTTCATTTTTTTTAAAATTTAAACTGATTAGAAGTGTCTACTTTGTAATATTTTGAGATGTAATAGTGATGGCCTAATTCTCTAAAACTCTAAACCTGAAAAGATCCTCAATGTGAATTATTCACTTAATTCAATATTATGTATTGATTAAAGCAGGGTCCTTATAGTTGGTATCAGAGGTCAGTTTAGATTACTTTAGGAGTTAGGGTATTGTTAAATTTATATCCATAATGAAATTAATGTTAATTTTGAAATCATATAGCATTTATATATTACCATGTTACTTTGCCTAAGATATTTCTGTGTTCAGAATGGTTTTCTGCAGAGGAAATGAGGAAACTATATTGGGACGACATCAGGAGGAAGACAACCTTCAAAATCAACAACCTAAGATGGTTAGAATCGGAACCAAATAGTTTGTTGCAATGATCACATAGTTGACTTAGGCAACAAATAGTGGGGGTATCCATATACGAGATCACCCAGATCAACCACAGAAGAACATGTCAAGAGCGGAGCATTTCATGACGCAACATCCCCCATATTTTAGAGGATCATCTAACCTGGTGCTAGCAGAAGAGCGGATTAATGAAATTAGAATGATTCTCGATGTCATGGGGTTTTCAGAACATCAAAAGGTTAGTCTCTCTATTTACCGTTTGAAGGTGAAGTTGATCAGTGGTGTTCAATGGTGAAAAATATTAGGGATAGTGAGGAGATTGATTCTCTCTATTGGGATGAATTCAAAGGTATGTTTCTTGAGAAATATTTTCCTAAGGTGGTTTACCTTAGAATGGAAAAACAATTCCTAGAATTGAGGCAGGAGGATGACTCAATGGCAGTTTGTGAAGAAAAATTCACTTGAATGGCAAGGTATACACCGAATTTCATAAGATATCTTGATAGTAAAATCAACCATTTTTACTCAAGATTAAAGCCAAAGTATTGAAGGAATTTAGCTTCTCATGATTTCAAAAGTTATGAAAAACTTTTTCATTGTGCAGAGAAGGTGGAAATGGAGTTTTCTGAGGATGAGGTATTCTTTGACACAAAAAAGAATAATAGGTCAAGGTGGCAGACAAAAGGGATGAACTCTTCAAAAAAAAGTATGATGGTAAGAAACGTAAGTTTACAATTTGTGAAAATTGTGGTAAAAGGTGTAGAGACACAAAGGTTGACGTACATGGACATTACATTAATTTGGATGAATACTTAATACATAACAAAAATAGACACACAAGGACCGTAATAGTTTAGTGTCTTTGGAAACATGGAACGTAATATTCTAATCGTGGTGAAAAATCTTCAACATCTCCCATAATGATCTTCCCCTTTTTTTCTTACCTAAAACCTTTCTTTATATCCTGGGGAAAAGAAACCACAAAAAGGGTGAGATCAAATGCTCAGTAAGGGTAAGAATGGATAAAATAAAACATACCATATACATTTAAACTTAAAAACATGAACATGATGTTTAAACATCAAAAGCATGAGAAATGACATAAAACATGGAAGTACGTAAATCATAGCTCATAAAGAAACATTACGAATGATAAAATATCATGGGAATAAAACATGTAATTATGGAAACCATTAAGCACATAATATTATTTCCATAGTATCCAAGGCATTTCTTCCAGGACCATCTTAGTGGACAAAGTCCCTTTCTGAATCGAGTTCACTCCTCGTTCCAGTCCTGTATTACTGAACCAGTTTAACTTGCCGTTCCAGCCATGTCTATCTCATGAGATATAAATCTTTACCCAATTAATTGGAGGGAGATATAGGTCCCACCCATCTCATAATGAAATCATTCTTACTTGTGCCACAAAATAAACATACATCATTCATAAAAACCCAATAAATAAAATGGGTTCCATAATCATCATCTCATCATCACATAATCCATATAAAAGAAATGGATATCGTTTCATAATAAGAGAAGTGAAACCATGTAAATCATAGAGACATTATACTTGAAACATACACATATGAAATAATGTCATCTTAGATGAAAAATGGTTTTGATAAAACACATGAAATGAATTCTTGAGGAAAATATCCCTTTTTCTTCAAAATCTTTTTCTTTTCACAAAATGTAATGCAATTTTAAAGAGAAAAGGATTTTGTTGAAAATAGTCATGAAATATTTTGGAGGAATCTTCATGAATACAAAGCTTTATAAAACCATAAAAATCCATTCATGCCGTATAAGTTAAGAAAAACATTCTTTTCATACATTTCCCAGAAAAGTCAAAAGTACCTATTAACGTAAACAAAAGAAATATTAATTACATACCATGTAGTAAAAGTAAAAAATGGGTAAAAAGGACTTTAAACATACATGAAAACACTTTTATAAAACATGTACATGGATGATAGAAATAACCCCAGTAAATACTTACGAATAAGCAATCTCGGATAAAAATGAGATTTGCAAAATTATCCCTTACCTTAGATCCGATATGCTTCGTACGTATCGGAACCTCCGGTATAATGATTTAAATAATGTTATTGACTTATTACAGAATCATATTAATTGTTATGATATCATATATGGTTCAGTTATGACTTTATATAACCCGTTCTTTTGTAAATTCCATGTTAAAGAGCGTTTTGGGTAAAATCGATTCATTTGTCGTCCGTGTTTTGACTTGTAATTATTCATATTATTACTTAGATCATGATTACATAAATCCAGAATGTAAAACATGATTTATATATAATACATATTGATAATATACATATATATAACAGATCAATAAATGGAATGAAATACACCATTCATGGAGACCGTAGGCCGTACGTACGCATGAACGTTGTTTTCGTTTCCTCATTGAATTGAATGGAATTAATTGGATGACATACATATATATATATAATAAAATCTAGTATCATTATTATGTCATATATTTCATGATTACTTACTATATATACTTTATAATCATTTATGAATGGTTAATCATTGAAAATGAATCTCATCGTGTCATGGAGACGGTATTCCGTACGTACGCACGAGCGAAGATATTGTTCCCATGATCGTGGAATTTTATTGGAGTGTATGTATACTATTACAGAATCAATATAACTTTACAATAATCATATATAGTTATTATTTACACGATTATACCCATCCATGTAAGGTGGTGGTGGAAAATATATTACACCACGGCTTGGAGAAAGTATTCTGTACGTACGCACGCGTGGTGATTTTGTTTTCCGTAGGACGGATATATGGTGATATAGGGTTGTTTCATAATTATAATAACATATCAGTATATGAGTGATACTGGTGTTATTACTTCATAATGAAACAACCTAAGAAGAAGAAGTGGAAGAAGAAATAAAGGTGAAAGAATCGGTAACAGAAATTACCTCTTCTTTGAAGCGCCTCTTTGAGACCTCATCTTAGGGCACTAAAATTGGTCTTTGAAGAAGACCAGGACCTCTAGGATTTTTCTAGGGAAGTGGATAAGAGAATTGGGCAGTGTTTGGACGATCTTTAAGGCTCAAAGTGGTGTGTGGAAGAGGGGAGGAGGTGCCCTTTTATAAGGGAGGAGAGGGGAACCTTTGGAATTCTTAAAAATATTAATTTATAATAAATCTAACCCCACTTAAAAACCTCCTAAAATGACTCATATTAGAAGATTATAAGAGATAGGGTTTTAACCACATCAAACTATAAAATTTAGACATGTTTGGATCTTATTTTAAACCTTATCATTTTGAATTATCCATATTTAATCTATTTATGTTTATTTGTGGTAATAAAATTCTAAATTTTAAATTATAACAAATAATTACTTATATGTTGTTAATTTTCCATAATTGTTTACTTTATAAAATTATAGACGACATAAATTTAAATTTATAATATTTAAATATTTTTGTGATTTTTAAACATTTTTATAATATGTTATTTTTATAAAATAACAATAGTGTCAATTTTGACACTATTCATTTATTTGAATTTAAATAAAATATATACAGAAGATATGTTCAAACTAAAAGCTTTAATAGATTCATAAAAGGTCATATGTATCTATAAAATTAGTGGATCACAATAAATAGTTCATATAATATTTATGTTATTATTTTTAAAACAATTTATTTGGTTTATCTCTTCATAAAATAATTACTACAACATTTTTGTATAATTATTTAATATAATTATTTGTTGCATAACAATTAAAAATAAAATCCTAAGATGAAGATAAATCTATTACCTTTCACAATAATACTTTTACTGGAATTTATCATCTTAAAATAACAATATTTAAATTGTTATATTTATTAAATTATGAATGTGACGACTTTGGCATCATTTAAAATAATATAATATAAGTGTCATAATCACTTTTATAAGGCTCCAAACGGTTATATACTTGGTAATTGGATGGTTAATGTGTATCTATACACTACCAATAAGTTTTGGTCAGGTTTGTGGGCCTTTTAATGGGTATTATTATTTCAATAAAAATAATATTACTTATTTTCCACTTAATAAATAATTTTTGTATCATTAATGTATCACCATTAATGAAAATTATTTAATCCCTAAAAATTCTAAATAAATTATCATGATGTAGATAGGTTTACTAGATTTCTGGAGACTATTCATGTTCGAAGTTTTATGATGTTTATCAATAAATTAAAATTATTATACTTATAATATTTTAGAGAGTGACATGTTGTCACTTTCTTTGGTTTTAATACTAATTAAATTATTTTCATGGTAAAAAGTGCATAAAATGAATCTAATCCGACCCTTAGGTTATATGGGTCTACTTATATCCATCCAATAGAATTTTATCATGTGTTAGGGTAATTTTATAATATTATATTTACCCTTAATTACCCGATTTACCTTTAACTATGGTAAATAAAATTTACCATAGTTACTATTCATAATTCCCAAAAATAAAAAGTATCTTATTAACAAAATTTGGACCCATTGATTCAAAATATGGAATCCATTTTTTCAAATTCAATACACAAAAGTTGTAGAAATTAAATTAAAATTAATCCCGTTGTCGAAAGAAAACAGGTTTTTTCTTTAAAACATTGCAAAAGATTGAATTGATTTAACCTACGAATTTAATTTAAAATCAATGCTAATGACATAAATTATATTAAATGGTAAAAATATATCCTATTTATAATTTAAAACCATTAAATATTATAATTTAACCATATAAATTATTTCAATGAAAAACGTTGTTTTTAATTAAAATATAGCGTGTTTTTAGTATTCATCAAAATATGAAAGTTACCAGAATAATATGAAAATTTTATCCAAATTAAATTTTTATTTCTTGATTCCAAAGAAGAATTTTATTTTGTCAAATTGAACTTATAATCATGTCAAAAACTATATTTATAGTGGGTGTGCCATCAAAAGGTGGCAAAACTACATTTTTTGAAAAATACTTATTTTACCCGAAAAAATTATTTTATTCTTATACCATGTTCTAGAAAATGTGTAAGATGAATAATAATGTTATAAAATTCAAAATTTAGTTAATACTATTCATAACGGCTATTTCATAGTAATATTATAATAATATATCGTTATTTAGTAAAATCTGGTATTGCGTACAACACACGTTATCGAGGAAGGTCGCGACTGCGTGTAATGCAAGCCAAGTCAGGGTTGCGTGTTGTGAAAGAATCCTTCGTTGTTTCGTATAACAGAATCCAACAATATTTCATTTTTACATTGAATATATATATATATATACTCAATGTTTCGTAGAATAACTATTATAAAAATTGTGTGTAACACGATCCAAGAATAGTGTTGCGTATACTGCAAGATAATACGGTGATGCGTATAGCGCAAGGTAATATTGGTGTAGCATAAAACACAAGACATTAATGAAATTAAAAGAATATTTTTCATAAAATCTCAGTGTGTTACATTCTACCCCCCTTAAAATGAATTTCGCCCTCGAAATTCGTCAGGGTTATAAATGGTTTACTACTTGAAAGTTTGTTTAATTGAAACCCACATCGTAAAAAGGAATACCAAAAAATGGATTTGAAAACTAAAGTATGAAATGTAACGGTTACCCAAATTAACTCATCACTAGGTTTCCGCGTAGGAGAACAAAGGTGAAAATATGGATATGGAAAAAAAATCTAACCATCTAGTTCTGATGGAGAGTGGTAGAGAACATGGCTATGAAAAAGCCAACAATCACAAAGCTATTGATTTGTGATGATCCGAGGTACCATCTGATTCATCAGATATAAGGGAACTAGAAAAACATTTTTGGTTTTCAAGATCATTTCCCTAAAGGTGAGGAATTAAAAGAAATACTTGAATGATTTTGTTACAATCTCACTGTTGTTCATGAATTGAACAATTTACACTTCATCCCTTAAAGAAATGAAGTTGATTTTGTTATTCGTGATGTGTTAGAAGATCATGTAATAGAATGATGGGTCATTCCATCTCTTTCAAACAAAAGGTTAGAAAATGTTATAAGTCCATCTTATGGTTAGAGTAATCGTATATGGTTCCAAAAATGAACTTATACTTCATATATCATACCGCTTAATAAAATAAAACTAGTTTCTACTAACCAGGGACTTCCCGTAGGCCAGTGGTAGGTGATAAAGGCCAGTCGCACTTCAGTTGTGGGTTCGATTCCCACAGCCTTGTCCGACGTGATGGGCTATCGCCCATCCTGCAGGTTGTCCTTTTTCTAAAACTATGTTACTATAATATCCCATCAATAATATCGAAAAAACTTGTATCCTTAAACAATACTAACTTATGTCCAACATAATCCATTCCAATCTTTAGGCTTATCCATAATACTGCAGTCCACTCTCATAATATAGTGAAAACGATTACCAGAGATTTAATACCATCGTTGATCCCCATATATCATAAGATATGTCTTGTTGGTCACATTCCAAACATTCTAAGGCCTTAATAATGTATTCTCTTGAAAAATGAATACCCATTGAACCTTAGTGAAAACATGAATGCAGTTAAAGGTTAACACTTTCCACACACGAAAATCCTCAAAATTCTATATACTCAAACCATGATATCACTTAGTCCTTATATCAATCATGACCTCATGAATACAATCGAACATCTCATTATCTTCTTATTCATTCATTATGTGCATATCATCTACTTTACAAAAATTTCTGAATAACCGTCCATGGTTACTGGTACCATTCAACATATACTTTAAAATACTTTTAGGAAAAACAATAGTGTAACAATCCTTAGATGATTCTTTATTCCATAGTACCATTAACTATACAACATAACTCTTGATAAACATACAACCATTCCACTACCTTCTAAAACAACCGACTGAGCTTCAACACTTCTTTCAGCTCATATATCATTTTTAGTCTCCTCATCATCATCCACATAAATACTACCCATATGACCATGCTGATTCTCTTCATGAGATTTTCCATTAGGGCATTGGTTTGCATAGTGCCCGTACATTCCACATTTAAAACATCTAATCATTATTGATGTCATAGCAATACCATTATCCATGTCCATGGTGTTAACAGAACCTTTTCCTTTGCACTTGTTGGATTTTTGTCCTTCTTTTCCACACCCAAAGCATCTTCTAGTTCCTTTGAAACAATCTCCCTGATGCCTCTTCCCACATGATTTACATGAGGGAAATTAAACTTTCTTTCCTCTATGATCATCATGAAACTCCATCTTTCTCTTATTATCTGAGTCGGGAAACTTACTAAATTTGAGATTATTGATCATATTATGAGATTGCTGATTAGGCATAATAACAATGTTTGGACTTCTAGATCCGATTTCATTTGGTTTCTCATGAAGAAAATCATTCCATTTTCTATCATATCCTCCATTATCGTGAATCTTCCTGTTTCCAGCCATTTTCTAAAACCCAAAAATAATAGTGTGAGAGGAAAAAATATTTCTAGGGAAAACAACATAGTAAAGGGGGAGTATCCTCAATATCTTACATCTTAGGTTAAATTTTATGATCGTTACCGTAGTTCTATGACATTATCCTATACGTATACTTATCCTTGGGGACATCCCTAGACATACCATAGAAATATCTCTAGGGATCTCACTAACGTTTTCGCATCCTAGTTTCCAAAGGTTGACTAAACCTTTCCTCTGATACCAACTGTAGAGATCCAAATCTTGACGTACATGGACATTACATTACTTTAGCAGAATACTTAATACATAACAAAAACATACACATAAGGACCGTAATAGTTTAGTGTCTTTGGAGACATGGAACGTAATATTCTAATCGTGGTGAAAGATCTTCAACATCTCCCATAAAGATCTTCCCCTTTTTTTCTTACCTAAAACCTTTCTTTATATCCTGGGGAAAAGAAAACATAAAAACGGTGAGCTCAAATTCTCAGTAAGGTTAAGCATGGATAAAATAAAACATACCATATACACTTGAACATAAAAACATGAACATAATGTTTAAACATCAAAAGCTTGAGAAATGACATACAACTTAGAAGTACGTAAGGCATAGATCATAAAGAAAAATTAAGAATGATAAAATAGAATGGGAATAAAACATATAATTGTGGCAACCATTAAGCACATGATATGATTTCCATAGTAGCCAAGGAATTGCTGCCAAGACCATCTTAGTGGACAAAGTCCCTTTCTGAATTGAGTTCACTCCTTGTTCCAGTCC
Source organism: Viscum album (assembly GCA_963277665.1). Classification (NCBI taxonomy): domain Eukaryota; kingdom Viridiplantae; phylum Streptophyta; class Magnoliopsida; order Santalales; family Viscaceae; genus Viscum; species Viscum album. The sequence goes on along the minus strand of OY728133.1, from coordinate 1,858,639,106 downwards.
TGTATTACTAAACCGGTTAAACTTGCCGTTCCAGCCATGTCTATCTCATGAGATATAAATCATTACCCAATTCATTGGAGGGAGATATAGGTCCCACCCATCTCATAATGAAATCATTCTTACTTGTGCCACAAAATAAACATACATCATTCATAAAAACCCAATAAATAAAATGGGTTCCATAAACATCATCCCATCATCACATAATCCATATAAAGGAAATAGATATCATTTCATAATTAGAGAAGTGAAACCATGTAAATCATAGAGACATTATACTTGAAACATACACATATGAAATAATGTCATCTTAGATGAAAAATGGTTTTGATAAAACACTTGAAATGAATTCTTGAGGAAAATATCCCTTTTTCTTCAAAATCATTTTCTTTTCACAAAATGTCATGCAATTTTAAAAGAAAAGGATTTTGTTGAAAATAGTCATGAAATCTTTTGGAGGAAGCTTCATTAAAACAAGGCTTTATAAAACCTTACAAATCCATTCGTTCTGTATAAGTTAAAAAAACATTCTTTTCGTACTTTTGCCGGAAAAGTCAAAAAGTACCTCGTAACGTAAACAAAAGAAATATTCCTTACATACCATGTAATAAAAGTCAAAAATGGGTAAAAATGAATTAAAAAATACAAGAAAACAATTTTATAAAACATGGACATGGATGATATAAATAAACCTAGTAAATACTTACGAATAAGCAATCTCGGATAAAAATGAGATTTGCAAAATTATCCCTTACCTTAGGTCCGATATGCTTCGTACGTATCTGAACCTCCTGTATAATGATTTAAATAATGTTATTGACTTATTACAGATTCATATTAATTGTTATGATATTATATATGTTTCACTTATGACTTTATAATACCCGTTCTTTTGTAAATTCCATGTTAAAGAGTGTTTTGGGTAAAATCATTTCATTTGTCGTCCGTGTTTTGACTTGTAATTATTCATATGATTACTTAGATCATGATTACTTACATCCAGAATGTAAAACATTATTTATATATAATACATATTCAGAATATAAATATATATAATAGATCAATAAATGGAAAGAAATATACTGTTCATGGAGACGGTAGGCCGTACGTACGCATGAACGTTGTTTTGGTTTCCTCAATGAATTGAATGGAATTAATTTTATGACATACATATATATATATAAATAAATCCAGTATCATTATTATGTCATATATTTCATGATTACTTATTATATCTACTTTATAATCATTTATGAATGGTTAATCATTGAAAATGAATCTCATCGCGTCGTGGAGACGGTATTCCGTACGTACGCACGAGCGATGATATCGTTCCCATGAACGCGGAATTTTATTGGAGTGTATGTATACTATTACAGAATCAATATAACTTTAAAATAATTATATATAGTTATTATTTACCCCATTTTACCCATCCAAGTAAGGTGGTGGTGGAAAATAGATTACACCACGGCGTGGAGACGGTATTCCGTACGTACGCACGCGCGGTGATTTCGTTTTCCATAGGATGGATAGATGGTGACATAGGGTTGTTTAATAATTATAATAAAATATCTGTATATGAGTTATACTGATGTTATTACTTCATAATGAAACAACCTAAGAAGAATAAGTGGAAGAAGAAATAAAGGTGAAAGAATCGATAACAGAAATTACCTCTTCTTTGAAGCGCCTTTTTGAGACCTCCTCTTTGGGCACTAAAATTGGTCTTTGAAGAAGACCAGGACCTCTAGGGTGTTTCCAGGGAAGTGTATAAGAGAATTGGGAAGGGGTTGGCCGAGCTTGAAGGCTCAATGTGGTGTGTGGAAGAGAGGGAGGAGGGGCCCTTTTATAAGAGAGGAGAGGGGCACCTTTGGAATTCTTAAAAATATTAATTTATAAAAAATCTAACCCCACTTAAAAACCTCCAAAAATGACTCATATTCGAATATTATATGAGATATGGTTTTAATCTTATCATACAATCAAATTTAGACATGTTTGGATCTTATTTTAAACCTTATCATTTTGATTTATCCTTATTTAATCTATTTCAGTTTATTTGTGGTAATAAAATTATAAATTTAAATTATAACATATAATTACTTATTTGTTTTGAATTTTCCATAATTGTTTACTTTATAACATTATATACCATATAAATTTAAATTTATAATTTTTAAATTTTTTTTGTGATTTTTAAACAATTGTATAATATGTTATTTTTATAAAATAACAATAGTGTCAATTTTGACACTATTCATTTATTTGAATTTAAATAAAATATATACATAAGATATATTCAAACTAAAAGCATTAATAGATACATAAAAGTTCATATGTATCTATAAAATCAGGGGATCACATTAAATAGTTCATATAATATTTATGTTCTTAGTTTTAAATCCATTTATTTGGTTTATCTCTTAATAAAATAATTACTACAACATTTTTGTATAATTATTTAATATAATTATTTGTTGCATAACAATTAAACATAAAATCCTAAGATGAAGATAAATCTATTACCTTTCACAATAATACTTTTACTCGAATTTATCATCTTAAAATAACAATATTTAAATTGTTATATTTATTAAATTTTGAAGGTGAAAACTTTGGCATCGTTTAAAATAAAATAATATAAGTCTCATAATCACTTTTATAAGGATCCAAACAGTTATATATTAGGTCATTGGATGATTAAGGTGTAGATATACACTACCAACAAGTTTTGGTCAGGTTTTTGGGCCTTTTAACGGGTATTATTATTTCAATAAAAACTATATTACTTATTTTCCACTTAATAATAAATTTCTGTATCATTAATGTATCACCATTAATGAAAATTATTTAATACCTAAAAATTCTAAATAAATTATCATGATGTAGATAATTTTATTTTATTTCTGGAGACTATTCATGTTCGATGTTTTATAATGTTTATCACTAAATTAAAATTATTATACTTATAAGATTTTAGAGAGTGACATGTTGTCACTTTCTTTGATTTTAATAATAATTAATTTATTTTCACGGTCAAAAGTGCATAAAGTTAATCTAATCCGACCCTTAGGTTATATGGGTCTACTTTAAGACATCCAATAGAATTTTGGCATGTGTTAGGGTAATTTTATAATATTATATTTATCCTTAATTACCCGATTTACCTTCAACTATGGTAAATAAAATTTACCGTAGTTACTATTCATAATTCCTAAAAATAAAAAGTAGCTTATTAATAGAATTTAGACCCACTGATTCCAAATATGGAATCCATTTTTCCAAATTCAAAACACAAAAGTTGCAGAAATTAAATTAAAATCAATCCCGTTGTCGAAATAAAACAGGTTTTTCTTAAAAACATTGCAAAAGATTGAATTGATTTAACCTACGAATTTAATGTAAAATCAATGCTAATGAAATAAATTATATTAAATGGTAAAAATATATTCTATTTATACTTTAAAACCATTCAATAATATAATTTAACCATATAAATTATTGCGATGAAAAAAGTTGTTTTTAATTAAAATATAGCGTGTTTTTACTATTCATCAAAATATAAAAGTTACCAGAATAATATGAAAAATTTATCCAAAGTAAATTTTTCTGTCATTATTCAAAAGAAGAATTTTATTTTGTTAAATTGAACTTATAAACATGTCTGAAACTAGATTTAATGTGGGTGCGCCTTCAAAAGGTGGCAAAACTGCATTTTTTTTAAAATACTTATTTTACCCGAAAAATTTATTTTGTTTTTATACCATGTTCTAGAAAAAGTGTAAGATGAATAAAAATGTTATAAAATTTAAAATTTAGTTAATACTATTCATAAAGGATAGTTCATAATAATATTATAATAATATATCGTTGTTTAGTAAAACCCGGTATTGCGTACAACACATTCTATCGAGGAAGGTCGCGATTGCGTGTAATGCAAGCCAAGTCAGGGTTGCGTGTTGTGCAAGAATCCTTCGTTGTTTCATATAATAGAATCCAACCATATTTTATTTATACATTTAATATATATATATATATACTCAATTTTGCGTAGAATAACTATTATCAAAATTCTGGGTAACACGATCCAAGAATAGTGTTTCATATACTACAAGCTAATACGGTATTGCATACAGCAAAAGGAAATCTTGGTGTAGCATACAACAAAAGACATTAATGAAATTAAAAGAATATTTTTCATAAAATCTCGGGGTGTTATATTCTACCCCCCTTAAAACGAATTTCTCCCTCGAAATTCATCGGGGTTATAAATGGTTTACTACTCGAAAGTTTGTTTAATTAAAACCCACATCGTAAAAAGGAATACCAAAAAATGGATTTAAAAAAAAGTATGAAATGTAACGGTTACCCCAATTAACTCATCACTGGGTTTCCACGTAGGAGAACATAGGTGAAAATATGGATATGGAAATAAAATCTAACCATCTAGTTCTGATGGAGAGTGGAAGAGAACATGGCTATGAAAAAGCCAACAATCACAAAGATATTGATTTGTGATGATCTAAGGTACCATCTGATTCATCGGATATAAGGGAACTAGGACAACATTTTTGGTTTTCAAGATCATTTCCCTAAAGTTGATGAATTAAAAGAAATACTTTCATGATTTAGTTACAATCTCACTGTTGTTCATGAATTGAACAATTTCCACATCATCCCTTAAAGAAATGAAGTTGAATTTGTTATTCGTGATGTGTTAGTAGATCATGTGATAGAATGATGGGTCATTCCATCTCTTTCAAACCAAAGGTTAAGAAAAGTTATAAGTCCATCTTATGGTTAGATTAATCGTATATGGTTACAAATATGAACTTATACATCATATATCATACCGCTTAATAAAATCAAACTAGTTTCTACTAACCAGGGATTTCTTGTAGGCCAGTGGTAGGCGATAAAGGCCAGTCACAATTCGGTTGTGGGTTCGATTCCCACTGCCTTGTCCCACGCGATGGGATGTCGCCCGTCCTGCAGGTTGTCCTTTTTCTAAAACTATATTACTATAACATCCATCAATAATATCGGAAAAACTTCTATCCTTAAACAATACTAACTTATGTCCAACATAATCAATTCAAATATTTAGTCTTATCCATAATACTGTAGTCCACTCTCATAATATAGTGAAAACGATTACCAGAGATTTAATACCATCGTTGATCCCCATATATCATAAGATATGTCTTGTTGGTCACATTCCAAACATTCGATGTCCTTAATCATGTATTATCTTGAAAAATGAATACCCATTGAACCTTAGTGAAAACATGAATGCAGTTAAAAGTTAACACTTTCCATATACCAAAATCCTCAAAACTCTATATACTCAATCCATGATATCACTTAGTCCTTATATCAGTCATGATCTCATGAATACAATCAAACATCTCATTATCTTCTTATTCCTTCATTATGCGCATATCATCTACTTTACAAAAATATCTGAATAACCTTCCATGGTTACTGGTACCATTCAACATATACTTTCAAATACTTTTAGGAAAAACAATAGTGTAACAATCCTTAGATGATTCTTTATTCCATAGTACCATTAACTATACAACATAACTCTCGATAAACATACAATCATTCCACTACCTTCTAAAACAACCGACTGAGATTCAACACTTCTTTCAGCTCATATATCATTTGTAGTCTCCTCATCATCATCAATATAAATACTACCCATATGATCATGCTGATTCTCTTCATGAGATTTTCAATTAGGGCATTGGTTTGCATAATGCCCGTACATTCCACATTTAAAACATCTAATCATTGTTGATGTCGTAGCAATACCATTATCCTTGTCCATAGTGTTAAATGAACCTTTTCCTTTGCACTTACTGGCTTTGTGTCCTTCTTTTCCACACCCAAAGCATCTTCCAATTCCTTTGAAACAATCTCCCTGATGCCTCTTCCCACATGATTTACATGAGTGAAATTGAACTTTCATTCCTCTATGATCATCATGAAACTCCATCTTTATCTTATTATCTATGTCAGGAAACTTACCAAAGTTGAGATTATTGATCATATTATGAGATTTCTGATTACGCATAATAACGATGCTTGGACTTCTAGATCCCGTTTCATTTGGTTTCACATGAAGAAAATCATTCCATTGTCTACCATATCCTCCATTATCGTGAATCTTCCTATTTCCAGCCATTTTCTAAAACCCAAAAATAATAGTGTGAGAGGAAAAATCTTGCTAGGGAAAAAAACATAGTAAAGGGGGAGTATCCTCAATATCTAACATCTTAGGTTAAATTCTATGATCGTTACCATAGTTCTATGACTGTATCCTATACGTATACTAATCCTTGGGGACATCCCTAGACATATCTTAGAAATATCTCTAGGGATCTTACTAACATTTTGGCATCCTAGTTTCCAAAGGTTGACTAAAAATTCCTCTGATACCAACTGTAGAGACCCAAATCTTGACATACATGGAAATTACATTACTTTAGCGTAATACTTAATACATAACAAAAATAGACACATATGGACCGTAATAGTTTAGTGTCTTTGGAAACTTGGAACGTAATCTTCTAATAATGGTGAAAGATCTTCAACATCTCCCATAAAGATCTTCCCCTTTTTTTCTTACCTAAATCCTTTCATTATATCCTGGGGAAAATAAAACATAAAAAGGGTGAGCTCAAATTCTTAGTAAGTGTAAGTATGGATAAAATAAAACATACCATATACATTTGAACTTAAAAACATGAACATAATGTTTAAACATCAAAAGCTTGAGAAATGACATAAAACATGGAAGTACGTAAGGCATAGATCATAAAGAAACATTAAGAATGATAAAATAGCATGGGAATAAAACATGTAATTGTGGAAACCATTAAGCACATGATATGATTTCCATAGTAGCCAAGGCATTGCTGCCAAGACCATCTTAGTGGACAAAGTCCCTTTCTAAATCGAGTTCACTCCTCGTTCTCGTCCTGTATTACTGAACCGGTTTAACTTGCCGTTCCATCCATGTCTATCTCATGAGATATAAATCTTTACCCAATTCATTGGAGGGAGATATAGGTCCCACCCATCTCATAATGAAATCATTCTTACTTATGCCACGAAATAAACATACATCATTCATAAAAACCCAATAAATAAAATGGGTTCCATAAACATCATCTCATCAGCACATAATCCATATAAAAGAAATGGATATCATTTCATAATAAGAGAAGTGAAACCATATAAATCATAGAGACATTATACTTGAAACATACACATATGAAATAATGTCATCTTAGATGAAAAATGGTTTTGATAAAACACTTGAAAAGAATTATTGAGGAAAATATCCCTTTTTCTTCAAAATCAATTTTCTTTTCACAAAATGTCATGCAATTTTAATAGAAAAGTATTTTGTTGAAAATAGTCATGAAATCTTTTGGAGTAAGCTTCATGAAAACAAGGCTTTATAAAACCGTAAAACTCCGTTCGTGCCGTATAATTTAAAAAAACATTATTTTTGTACTTTTGCCGGAAAAGTCAAAAAGTACCTCGTAACGTAAACAAAAGAAAGATTCCTTACATACCATGTAGTAAAAGTAAAAAATGGGTAAAACGGAATTTAAACATACAAGAAAACACTTTTATAAAACATGGACATGGATGATAGAAATAACCCCAGTAAATACTTACGAATAAGCAATCTCAGATAAAAATGAGATTTGCAAAATTATCCCTTACCTTAGGTCTGATATGCTTCGTACGAATCCGAACCTCTTGTATAATGATTTAAATAATGTTATTGACTTAATATAGAATCATATTAATTATTATGATATCATATATCGTTCTCTTATGACATTATATTACCCGTTCTTTTGTAAATTCCATGTTATAGAGCGTTTTGGTTAAAATCGTTTCATTTGTCGTCCGTGTTTTGACTTTTAATTATTCATATGATTACTTAGATCATGATTAATTACATCCAGAAGGTAAAACATTATTTATATATAATACATATTCATAATATACATATATATAATAGATCGATAAATGGAATGAAATACACCGTTCAAGGAGACGGTAGGCCGTACGTACGCATGAACGTTGTTTTCGTTTCCTCATTGAATTGAATGTAATTAATTGGATGACATACATATATATATATATATATAAATAAATACAGTATCATTATTATTTCATATATTTCATGATTACTTATTATATATAATTAATAATCATTTATGAATGGTTAATCACTGAGAATGAATCTTATCGCGTCGTGGAGACGGTATTCCGTACGCACGCATGAGCGATGATATCATTCCCATGATCGTGGAATTTTATTGGAGTGTATGTATACTATTACAGAACAAATATCACTTTAAAATAATCATATATAGTTATTATTTACACCATTATACCCATCCAAGTAAGGTGGTGGTGGAAAATATATTACACCACGGCGTGGAGACGGTATTCCGTACGTACGCACACGCGGTGATTTCATATTCCATAGGATGGATAGATGGTGACATAGGTTTGTTTAATAATTATAATAACATATCAGTATATGAGTTATACTGATGTTATTAATTCATAATTAAACAACCTAAGAAGAGGAAGTGGAAGAACAAATAAAGGTGAAAGAATCGGTAACGGAAATTACCTCTTCTTTGAAGCACCTCTTTGAGACCTCCTCTTAGGGAACTAAAATTGGTCTTTGAAGAAGACCAGGAACTCTAGGATGTTTCTAGGGAAGTGGAGAAGTGAATTGGGAAGGGGTTGGCCTAGCTTTAAGGGTCAATGTGGTGTGTGGAAGAGAGGGAGGAGGTGCCCTTTTATAAGGGAGGAGAGGGTCACCTTTGGAATTCTTAAAAATATTAATTTATAATAAATCTAAAACCGCTTAAAAAACTCAAAAAATGAATCATATTCAAATATTATATGATATAGGGTTGTAATATCATCAACAAATCAAATTTAGACATGTTTGGATCTTATTTTAAACCTTATCATTTTGATTTATCCTTATTTAATCTCTTTTAGTTTATTTGTTGTAATAAAATTCTAAATTTAAATTATAACAAATAATTACTTATTTTTTGAGAATTTTCCATAACTATTTACTTTATAACATTATAGACCATATAAATTTAAATTTATAATTTTTCAATATTTTTTGATTTTTAACCAATTTTATAATATGTTATTTTTATAAAATAACAATTGTGTCTATTTTGACACTATTCATTTATTTGAATTTAAATAAAATATATACAGAAGATATGTTCGAAATAAAAGCTTAAATAGATTTATAATAGTTCATATGTATCTATAAAATTAGTGGATCACATTAAAAAGTTCATATAATATTTATTTTATTATTTTTCAAACCATTTATTTGGTTTATCTCTTATTAAAATAATTACTACAACATTTTTGTATAACTATTTAATATACTGATTTTTTGCATAAAAATTAAAAATAAAATTTCATGATGAAGATAAATCTAATAAGTTTCAAAATAATACTTTTAATTCAATTTATAATCTTAAAATATTAATATTTAAATTGTTATATTTATTAAATTATGAATGTGACAACTTTGGCATCATTTAAAATAAAATAATATAAGTGTCATAATCACTTTTATAAGGCTCCAAACGGTTATATATTAGGTCCTTGGATTATTATGGTGTATATATACACTACCAATAAGTTTTGGTGAGGTTTTTGGGCCTTTTAATGGGTATTATTATTTCAATAAAAACTATATTACTTATTTTCCACTTAATAAATAATTTATGTATCATTAATATATCACCATTAATGACAATTATTTAATCCCTAAAAATAATAAATAAATTATCATGATGTTGATAATTTTATTATATTTTTGGAGATTATTCATGTTCGAAGTTTTATGATGTTTATCACTAAATTAATATTATTATACTTATAAGATTTAAGAGAGTGACATGTTTTCACTTTCTTTGGATTTAATAATAATTAAATTATTTTCATGGTCAAAAGTCCATAAAATGAATCTAATCCTACCCTTAGGTTATATTGGTCTAATTTTATCCATCCAATTGAATTTTGGCATGTGTTAGGTTAATTTTATAATATTATATTTACCCTTAATTACCTGATTTACCTTTAATTATGGTAAATAAAATTTACCGTAGTTAATATTCATAATTCCCAAAAATAAAAAGTAGCTTATTAACATAATTTCAACCCACTGATTCCAAATATGGAATCCAATTTTCCAATTTCAATACACAGAAGTTGCAGAAATTAAATTAAAATTAATCCCTTTGTCGAAAGAAAACGAGTTTTTCTTTAAAACATTACAAAAGATTGAATTGATTTAACCTACGAATTTAATGTAAAATCAATGCTAATGACATACATTATATTAAATGGTTAAAATATATTATATTTATACTTTAAAACCATCAATATTATAATTTAACCATATAAATCATTGCAATGAGAAAAGTGGTTTTTAATTAAAATATAGCGTGTTTTACTATTCATCAAAACATGAAAGCAACCAGAATAATATGAAAAATTTATCCAAAGTAAATTTTTATTTCTTTATTCCAAAGAAGAATTTTATTTTGTCAAATTGAACTTATAAACATGTCAAAAATTAGATTTAAAGTGGGTACGCCATCAAAAGGCGGCAAAACTGCATTTTTTGAAAAATACTTATTTTACCCGAAAAAATTATTTTTTCTTATACCATGTTCTAGAAAATGTGTAAGATGAAAAATACTGTTATAAAATTCAAAATTTAGTTAATACTATTCATAATGGCTAGTTCATAATAATATTATAATAATATATCGTTGTTTAGTAAAACCCAGTATTGCGTACAACACACGCTATCGAGGAAGGTCGTGATTGCGTGTAATGCAAGCCAAGTCAGGGTTGCGTGTTGTGCAAGAATACATCGTTGTTTCATATAACAGAATCCAACCATGTTTCATTTATACATTGAATATATTTATATATATATATATACTCAATGTTGCGTAGAATAACTATTATCAAAATTGTGTGTAACACGATCCATGAATAGTGTTGCGTATACTACAAACTAATATGGTGTTGCGTATAGCGCAAGGTAATCTTGGTGTAGCATAAAACACAAGACATTAATGAAATTAAAAGAATATTTTTCATAAAATCTTGGGGTGTTACAAAACGAATGTTGGGGAATGTCTTTTGAATTATGGTAAGTGCTTCCGATGTAGTAAAATGGGACATAAGGCTCGTAATTGCACCGAAAAAGATTAGGGTAATGGTAAGAGAAACTCTGATTTACATTCGGTACAATTTTTTAAGTGCAATGAAATGTGTCATTATGAAAATGAATGTCCAACAAAGAACTCAACTAAGGGAAAGATGCCAGAATACAAGCATAAAAGGGTGGTGAAATCTTTTTCAACTACTTTAGCAGATATTGAGTCCTCAAATGAAGTAATATAAGGTACACTGTTTGTTTGTTCAGATTATGCCAATGTGTTGTTTGATTCAGGTTCTACACACTGTTTCATTTCTGATAATATTTCTAGTATCTTGGGAATTCTATCTCAAGATAAGAATACATAACTTATTGTAAAAACACCTGGATGAAATGTTGAGACGAAAAGAAAACAAAAGAACATTCCAGTCCTTGTGTGCCGAATGAATCTACCTTCAAACCTTATTGTTTTTTCTCTAATAGAGTTTGATGTAATTTTTGGTATGGGTTGGATTTCCTTTTATCATGTTAATAATGACTACAGATATAAAGATGTTTCTTTTGAGAATTCTTTTTATTTTTTATACATGAATGAACCCTTGATTTTGATAACATATCAAGATGCTGAGAAACTAGTAATAGATGGAAATGAATGTTACCTTGAACATATTTTTGAAAACAAAGGAACTGTTCAGATTAATGATGTGCCATCGGTAAATGAGTACCTTGATGTTTTTCCTGATGATTTTCTTGGTATTATACCAGATCGGGAAGTTGAATTAAATGTTGACTTAGTTCTTGATGCTAATCCAATTTCAAAACCCCTTTATCGAATGGCTCAAATTGAACATTTAGAGTTAATGAAGAAATTGTAGGAGTTATTAGATAAATGTTTCATTAGACCTAGCACATCAACATGGGGTGCTCCGTTCTTATTTGTTAAAAATAAAAATTGTTCAATGAGACTTTTCCTTGATTATAGATAATTGAAAAACATCACTACTATGAACAAGTATCCTTTTCCTCATATAGATAATTTGTTTAATCACCTCGAGGGAGAACATTATTTTTCGAAGAATTATTTGAGGTCGAGGTACCATCAGTGGAAATTAAAGGAAGCAGACATTCCGAAGACATCATTGTGTACTAGATATGGCCATTATGAATTTGTAGTTATGCATTTTGGTTTAACTAATTAACCTTGTGTATTCGTGGATCTTATTAATAGAATTTTCTATGAGTTCTTGGATAAGATTTTTTTTTGTTCATTGATGATATTTTGGTTAATTCCAAAAGTAAAGAGGAACATGAAATTCATTTAATGGTTGTCTTGAAAACATTAAAAGAAAAAAAACTGTATGGGAAATTTAGAAAGTGTGAGTTTTGATTGCAACAAATTTTTTCCCTTGGTCACATTGTATAAAAAAATGGCATAACGGTTGATCCTTCTAAAACAAAAGTTGTTGAAGAATGTCCAAGACAAACAAATATAACCAAGTTTCATAGTTTTCTTGTTTTGGTAGGTTATTACCGGAGGTTTGTGAGAATTTTTTACGGTTATCTAGTCCAATGACTATGTTTACTCAGAAATGTGTTAAGTTCGTCTAGATAAAATAATGTGATGATTGTTATCAAGAATAGAAAAGAAAATTTGTGAATGCCCCAGTTTTGGAACTGCCATCTAGAAATGGTGAGTTTTTTATCTACAGTGATGCTTCATTGATGGGACATGGTTGTGTCCTAAAGTAGAATGATTAGGTAAATTCTTATGCTTCAAGTCAGTTGAAACCACATGAGATAAATTACCATAAACATGATTTGAAATAAGCTATTGTTGTTTTTTCTTTAAAAATTTGGAGACATCATTTGTATGGAGTAAAATGTGAAATATATAATGATCACAAAAGTTTAATGTATATATTCACTCAAAAAGAATTGTACATGAGATAGAGAAGATGGTTGAAATTAATCAAGGATTATGATTGCATGTTCTGTTACCATCTGGGAAAAGAAAATAAAGTAGAGGATTCTTTGAGTTGAAAAAGTAATGCTTCATTAACCTTGTTTTGTTTGGAATAAGATCCTTTTGTTTTTGATTTAATAATCTTTGGCATAGAATTTGTAGGTGTATAAAGTTCTTCTGTTTTGTATCAGATGTCAGTGAGATCATCTCTATCAGACATAATTAAGCTAGAACAAAAAGAAGACAGTGAGTTACAGAGAAAGGTAGAGTTGGTTCAGAAGGGTAAGTTTTTGGAATTTAACATTGATAAGGATTGTGTTTTGAGATTTGGAAAGATATTATGTGTTCCTAGTGATTGGTAGCTGAAGAATGAGTTGTTATGTGAGGCTCATAGTTCCCTGTTTTTAGTTCATTCTGGAAGAACTAAGATGTACATAGATCATTGGGAGTATTACTGGTGGGATGGAACAAGAATAGATATTTCTGATTTTACTGAGAAATGTTTGACCTGTCAGAAGGTTAAATCAGAGTGAAATTTACTAAAAGGGATGATTCAACCTTAACTGGTGCTAGAGTGGAAATGAGAAAATATATCCATGGACTTCATTGTGGGATTATCAAGGACATCTCGAGGTAATAATGCAATCATGGTTATTGTTGGTCGATTGACTAAATCTGCTCATTTCCTTCCTATTAGAGATTCAATGTCTTTAGATCAACTTTCTCAGTTGTATGTTAAAGATATAGTCAGGTTGCGTGGACTTCCCCTCTCCATTTTAGTTGATCATGATCCCAGGTTTACTTCGAACTTTTGGAAAGGCCTTCATAAGTCATTGGGTACTAAATTAAATTTTCCTACAATGTTCATTCTCAATCAGATGGGATATCAGAAAGAAAAATTCAGACATTGGAGGATATTTTACATGCTTGCTCGATGGATTATCAAGGAAGTTGGGACAAACATATATCTTTGGTGGAATTTTCATATAATAATAGTTTTCATTCCATTATACAGATGACTCCATTTGAGGAAATATATGGAAAGATTTGTCGAACTCCAGATTTTTGGGATAAAGTAGGTGAAATGAATCTAATGGGACCATAATTGGTAGTAGAGATTGCAGAGAAAGTTCAGTTGATTCAAAAACACTTGATAATAGCTCATAGTAGACAGAAAAGTTATGCGGGTAACCGGAGGAAGGATCTTTCTTTTGAGGTATGTGATCATGTCTTTCTCAATGTTTCTCCATGGAAAAGTGTGATTCATTTTGTTTAGAAGGGAAAGTTGAGTCTGAGGTTCATTGGACCTTATGAAATCATGGATAATGTTGGATCAGATGTGTACAGAGTGGCATTACCTCCATGTTTATCCCATGTACACAATGTTTTTCATGTTTCGATGTTGAGAATGTATATGCCAGATCCATCTCATTTTTTAAGTCCAGTGGTAGTTCAGTTAGAAGAGAACCTCTCTTACGAGGAACAACTAGTCCAGATTCTTGATCTTAGAGAGTTAGTGTTGCTAAATAAGGTAATTCACCAGGTAATGGTTTTTTGGAAAAACCATATGGTTGAAGATGCAATGTGGGAATCTAAAAATGCTTTGAGGGATATATACCCCCACTTATTTTGATAAGTAAAATTGCGAGGACGCAATTCCCAAAAGTGGGGAAGGATGTAACATCCCAGGTAAATAAATAATAAGACATATTTCATATTTATGAATATTTTTGAAATAAATATTAATTTTACTTTAAAGGGGTCTCTATGTTCGATAGAGTACCCGATACACAACAACGGGTTTATTTGAAATCTCACGTTGCACACTAATAATATAAAATTATTATTTTAAATAGTAGTAAAATCACATTCATTTTATTGGCGGTAATGAAATTTTTTTTTACAATATGATTATACATGTTTGTTTAATGTATTTACATTTATCTAATAAAATTTAGAGGCTTAAAATGTGAATGAATCTAATTATAAGCATAATTTACATTAAAAGGTCGATTTACCTCTTTTTAATGGAGAAACCCCTCTGAATCTAGTTTTGGTCACTTTAATACATTCCCTTTGACCAATTAAAATCCTTCTATGGAATGGGGACATCTAAATTTACTTTGTGTAAATTTTTTGAAATTTTTCCGATAGAGTTCATTTTTAATGAATAGTGAAGAATATTGCATTTTAATTCAAAACTATATTTTAATCTTATTTAATTATATGGATAGATTATAATTTTAATTGGTTTTAAAGTCTAATTACAATATATTTTTTTTCTTTAATCTAATTTTGGTCATTGTAATGAATTTCACTTCGAAATTGGACATAAACAAGTGTCAATCGTTTGATAATTATTGTTTCTTAAAAACACACTTTTTGTTTTAACAACAGGAATTAATTTTAAATTAATAAATTACACTTTTGTGTTTTGAATTTGGTAAAATAGACATCATTTTTTAAATTCTTAATATCAAATATAGATTAGGCTGATTTTTTTGTAGTTTTCTGAAAAACATCAATTTTTGTTGAATAGTGAAACCACTTAGTAGTAGTTGAAAAAAATGATTTTTTTCATTTAAATAAAACTTTCCCACTTCCGTGAATTGAATTTCAAAAATCCGACATACATTTTTGTTATTAGTAAGTAAAATTTGGTTCAATAAAATGAAAATAATTTTTACTGAAAAGTAACTTTTGACTTTTATTTACCGCGGTTAATGGTAAATTGGGTAATTCAAGGTAAAAATAATTTTATAATAATTCAAAATTACCTTAACATTTTTACAGACCTTATTCGATTAGTCATTTATGTACATGGAAGTTTTTGGGTCGATTTTGGGACCCCATTGAGCCACTTGGAAGTGATAATGACACTTTAGATAAATTAACTTAAAGTGAAAGAAAAAATGACAAAAACAGATATCTTTTAGTAAATTAATTTTTACAAGGGGTTAAATAAATTATCTTTTTGACTATAAATATTCATTGAAATGAAAAAAATATTTCCTACATCATGGTGTTTGTTTTATAATTTTTGGATGTCAAATAAATTAAATTATTTATGACACAATAATGATGCAGTATTTACCTAATTAATAAAAGATTTAAATAAATAAGAAAATAAATATAAAAAAATATCCAAAACCTGTCTAATTCTTATTGGAAGATTTTATTCCGACCAATAGTCATCTTATCTTTTACTTTAATTATTTTTGGACCTTTAGAAACCAAATATCATTATATAATAAAATAATATTATCACACTTTCCTAAAGAGCCCCTCCTCCCCCTTATGAAAAGCACTCAATTATAACCAATTAATCACACATATAAAGCCTTTTAGATCGTCCAAACTCTGCACAATTGAGCTCCAAACATCTCTCTCCTCATAGAAGCCTTACCTTATGAATAAGGAACTTCAAGAAGTTCTTTTGGTTCAAACCAAAGGAAGTTACCCAAATTAAAGTTAATTGTTTCTCTTAACTTATTTTATTTTATTTTACTTATCCAACCCCTAAACACTTTTTATTCCTTTATTTTAAAACAAAACCAGTATCCTAAATATACTTAGATGTTTTTATTAGAATTATTCAAACTACAATTACACACACCTCCATCTAATGGGTGAAGAACATACTGTTTTTGTGGATGAAAAACTAACGCCTCATGAAACGATGATTGTTCCATTATCTCCTACCTCTTATCATGGTGTCCATTAAGATGACACTATATTTATATATGATATATATTATGTTTATGTTTTCTTTATGCTTCTGTATTTTTCTTTTATAGCATACCATTATGGGTTCCATTATGGGTAAATGCTATAATTTCATTTGAGGAAGTGCGGACTACCGCCCCCTCAAAGTTATATGACTTGTTAATACCATATGAGGTATGTATAAAGAATGGAGTTAATTATATTATATGTGATATTATACTGGAATTGCAATATACCTATGTATCATTATGTTTTAATTCAATTAAAATAATAAATTGAAATGAATGTAGCGTTCATAGGAACGTATGACTTACTGTCTCCATGAACGGTGCATTTCATTTCTTACCTCTAAATTATATGTACTGTTATAAATATATATATATATATATATATAATAGATATATATGATATATATGATATCAAAATATTTAATATCATTCTGGATATAATGGACTATTGACCACATGGAAAACTTGTAAATATAAGGTGTTCATTTTTGACTCAAGTACCAAATATCGACAAAATGAACATTATTAACTTAAATGATTACATAATGTTTATAACAAGGTAATAAGTGATATAAAAGGAATAATAAACATGAAAAATTATCTCGAGAAAGTATTAATTAACATTATTTTTTTATTCAACAGATTAAATAATGATCGAGTCAACTCAGATAAGAGGTAAGGGACTTCGTCTCAATCTCCTTTCATCGATGCATATTTTGTTCTAATACATGAATTTCTTTTATATGATGTATAAACACCTATTAATTTTCATTTCAATCAAATGGAATATTTTTATATGAATCGTTTTACTAAATGACAAAAAGGAATATTTTTTTAGCGTAAGTGGTGACATCGATTTTTTTCTGCTGCTGTAAGTATTATTTGACCTTTGGCTTCCTTAACAAGTTGTAGTGTTTAAAAAAAATACCATATAAGTTTTATGTATTCTGGTATTTAAAATGGTTTTTATTATGTATTTATTATGTCAGTATGTTTTAATGAAATATTGTATCTTTCCTTTATGTTTGTTTTATATGTTATTAATATGATATGGTTCTTGGTAATTTTTTACCTATACCGGTGGTTCCGTGATAAACCTAGGGCGGGTGATCTCGATATAGCATTCTAATTCATTGGGTAATGTGACTGAGGTAAACGTGAATGTTTATCTTAAGATATTTAGGGAATATATCGTTATGGGTATTACAAAGTAACTCCCTATATATATGTGATAGCTACAATTTAAGTATGTTATAGATGCCACAAGTTACCTTTATCATTTATGATTTATATGTGTTATTCATAAATCATATGTTTTCATGAGGTAAGTAAAACAGTTCATGTTTTGTATGTATTTATAAACTATTGTTTTCTTTCTTTGTTTTATAACCCTTACTGGGCTTTTTATGCTGATCCCAAGTATTGAAATGTTTTTCATAGGACTTAAAGTTGAATAAAGTCAAGGATGGGATCAAGGAGAAGTCATGCTGTCTAAAACATGGAATTAGACATGAATTCTTTTTTCAAGAGTTTTTATTTTATTAAAAAATGGAAACTGAGTAAAAGTTTCTACTTTGTAATCTTTTGAGATGTAATATTTATACCCTAATTATCTAAAACTCTAATCCTAAAAATATCCTTAATGTGAATTATTCGTTTAATTCAATATTATGTAATGTTTAAGGTTGGGTCCTTATATCATGCTCCTCACAAACTTTAGAATATATCATAACATAATCAATAAAATATACCATGAATTTATCATGGTATTCCTTAAATACTCTATTCATCAAATCCATAAAATTAAATGTGCATTACTTAGTCTGAAGGGAATAAAATAAAATCATAATTCCCATATCTAGATCAGAAGGCAGTTATTTAAATATATTCTTTCTTAACCTTCAATTTATGATAACCATATCAATGATCAATATTGTAGAAGAATTTATCCCCATGAAGTTAGCCAAATAAGATATCAATTCTTGGAATATTGTATTTGTTATTCACCTTGATCCTGTATAATCAATGCACAACCACACATATCCATTTTTATTCTTTACAAAGAGAACAAGTTCTCCATAGGGATATACACTCGGTCTGATAAACCCCATATCCAAAAGATCATTGATTTTTTTCTTTAATTCCTTCATCTCCACATTTTCTATCCTATATAGGGTGTTTGATATCCAATGAGATCCTAGTACGAGTTCAATGTAGAACTCTACCTATCTTTCTAGGGGGTGTACAAGTATATCTTGATGAAATACATCAATGTATTTCTTGATTATATGGAGATTTTCTCTTTATAAACTCTCATTTCATTCTTTATCCTCATTGATCAACTCCATAAATAAAACTATATGGGGTGATTCTTGACAAATCATTCTTCGAGAAATATATCTTTAGAAGATAACATTAGGTTTCCCTTTCAAGGAAACATAGATTTCCTTACTTCTGTATTTGATCTTAGAATTATACTTTGAGAGATTGTACATCCATAGCGTAGTGTTTAATTATAACATGGGAATAACTACTAGGTTTATGATTAGATTGTTCTCACCAATGTAAATTCTAGAGTTTCTAAACACAAAACAAGCTTTCATAATCCTACTAGAAGTATCATCAGATAACTCTACTTTTAACAATTCAAGGGTTGATTCAAAATTCTTTGCAAACATGGAGGAAATAAAGGAATGAGTAGGAAGTTAATCAAACAATATACTTTCTATAATTGAGATAATAACAATAGTACATTCCACCACATAATTTGGAGCTTCAACATTATCTATCATGATAGAAAAATAATGAACATGATCCCTTGGAATTTGCTGAGGCTGATGGTGATTCCTCTCCACTGGCCTCAAATTTGGACTATGATTGGAAAAGTGCGCAAGCTATCCACACTTGAACCATTGGACTTAAGGTAGGGCCTACACCATCTTCCCTTTGTCATTAGTGTTGGGAATTTGAGGCTTCACCTCACTACGAAAAATCCTCCCAATATTGCCATCTCTTCTATATGTGTAGCACTTCCTTATCCTGATCACGAAGTTCCCCAGAATGCATCTTCCCACATTTATTACACATGGGATGTTTCACTTGTTTTTATCCTCTTCCTAATCAAATATCCTCTTCATGCTTGGCTCCGTTTATCTCTTATTTTCCTTGGATTTGGGAGACCACTGTGTCTCACAAAACTCTAGTTTAACTTCCATAGCACTCCACATGATCTCATCATAGTTATCATAGTATCTGTTGTCTAGATTATTCTAAAAATGAGGACATAGTCTACTAATAAATCTATCAACCTTCCCATTAGGATCCATGACAAAGCTAGAGGTGTAACATGATAGCCTCTCAAATTTTATCTTGTAGCTTCCCATAGAATCATTCTCCTTAGGCTTCAGATCAAGAAATTACTTATCCATTTTCATTTTCATTGAATGAGGGAAATACTTTTTGAAGAATATGCCTATGAACTCTCCCCACTCTATAGTGTCAATCTCCCCTCTCGGGCTCATGTTTTTAATCATTACCCATCACTGATCGTCTTCTCCCTCTTAGTGATAAATAGATAGAGTCACTTTTTCTTGTTCAAAACTATGAAGTATAGAAAATATATTTTAAATAGAGATGATCATCTGTTCATAAATCAATGGTTTGGTTGATCCAAAAATGTTTGGTGGTCATCAACACATAAAGGACTCAACTGAAATTTGATCCCTACATAATGAAATCAATCTCTCATCTTGATTCAGGTTATTTCCCATAACTTGAGTCAGTTGGTTCATCATTTTCAGGAATGTTTCCATTCTAGCTTCCATTGGAAGACCATCAGAACATGGTCTGTTGGAGTCACCATTTTCACAGTTCCTCTTATTGCATTACATTTTCTAAATTAATAAATCTCTCGTGAGAAACTTATTTCATTTATGAATATTTTATCGGTAAAATATTTTTATGCCTTAAATATTCATTCTCAAACAACAAATACATTTCTCTATAAATCATTCATAATTATTCATAAAAAGCTTGTGATTAACCAAACATATCCCTAGAGAGTGTCAAAACAGGAGTGCAATAAAGCCTATTTTCAGTCACATGTTCCACTTTGAGTTTATCTCAAAGAGTTGTTTTTGGGTTTTACCCATAGATACATCTGTGCTAGAGCCACATCCACTACTTCGTATCTAGATAAGGATTTATTTATACAGAAACCCCTTACATAATATTTCACCAAAATACCAGGATGTTTTATTATATTTAATATTTTCCTTAATGTTATTCCTAATCTATTCAAATCCAAATTTTCCCAAAAAACTGGACTATCCTTTGATACCAACTATATAATCCTTCTTTTTTATTATATATCTTTTCATTAAATTTTATAAATACAGTATCGTTAATGTTTAGTGTGTTAAAAAAGGGACATAATATATAAAAACATATAAAATTATTCTAATACACTAGAAAGGATTATTCATTTTTTCAACCTATGTACAATTTCTCCAACTCATAACCTAGGGACATGCATCAAATGAATGGGTGAGGGGAAGGCCCAATAAGGGAAAAAATAAGAGAAACTATTTATATGTGAAATTTAGAGATTTCTATAATAACAAGAAGAATATCATAATATAATGATAAAGTTGAATATCATAATAATAATAACATGAATCATAAAATAAAAATTTCTCTACAAAAACCAATTTATAAATTCATAAGAATATCTCCGAGGTCCGTCCCCAAGGTGTCTTAAATATTTCCAAGGTTATTCAACAAGGTATCGTAAAACTTTTTATCTATAAAGATCAATTTAATTATTCAATGAATTGGAGAAATATCTTGGAACATCATTAATGTGTCTTTATTTTCATGTTATCCACATATATAATAATCAAAAATTTCCTAAATAACCCATATATAATAAAATAACTGTGATTCATATCAAAATCATAGTATTTTAAAAATTTCTTAAAGCATGGTCATAATGTCATTTAGAACCCACGAAAAGGAAATAAGGGAATTATATATTTCAATTATAGAATAAAATAAATCATTTTTTAGGTCTTGATGGATACCCATATAATTTAAGTGCTTTTGGTATTCACATAGAAAAAATCTTTGGAAAAGGAGATAGATTTTGAGACAAAAATTCTATAACATAATGGATATGAAACATAATTTAATAAAACATTAAAAATAGAGGGTATGATGGTCAAAATTTCATAAAATACTCATTATAATGTATAGGGATAAAATAAAATTTAATTAAGAGCATAGTTTGTAAAATTTTACGACATACCACAAAATAGAGAACATGAAAGGAAAAAAGAAGTTGGGAATTACCTTATCTTGAAGAGTAACTTCTAAAACTCTAGGGTTGGGACCATAAGGGATTAATGATACTTTGGGAGGACTCTTTGTGATTTAACGGAATCAGAGCTTCTAGGGGGATGATTTTGGATTGAAAAAAAAACTAGGAATGGCTTCGTATTTATAGTAAAAGAGAGGGAGTTTGTTATTAATTTGTGAGGACATCTTATTGGTGGTATTTGCAAAACCACGGGCTTTCCCATGGTATTTTCCCCTGTTTTGTCCATATGGGACACCACATATAATATTTTAATTCAAATGAGTAAAAAATAATTTTAAATTATATATTACATCATTATGATGACATAGAACACACCGAATACTGAAAAATTGTATTTTTACTATTCATTGAAAAACAAAACATTTTACAAAAATATCATAAATAAAATCTAACATAATATTGATGTTCTTATTTCAAAAATTAAATCCATTTTATTAAAATAAATTTCTAAATATGATTAATTTAATTATTAAGTAAAATCAAAATTTAGTCAATAAAATACCAGTACATAAATAATAAATTCTATAATAGCTATTTAATTATACTATTATATCAAATTACCATTCAGGATGCCTACATTACATTTTTACATCCTAATTTGAGGTTACTATTCCATTTTATATATTACTATTCTTAAGGGTAATATATTATAATTCATAAGTTACTATTAACCAATAATTAAGTTGATCGTATTAGACACAAAATTTCTTACTGATCACAATTGTGTATGACTATTTTTCGAAAATCATTTAGCAGTATAAAATATTTAATGTATAAAAATTAATTTAAAATACCGTTTTTCAATATTCATCAATAATATTAAAAATATTACAAAAATACTAAAAATTCATCCATTTTTAATTTTGACATTTGAAATTCAAAAATGATATTTATTTTACCATAATAAGAAATAACAAATTTTATTTATACCAATAAATTACACAAAGTAACTAAGGCCCCATTACATAAACCCTTATAACACCTACATTCGTCCTAAGATGAAGGATTCCAATGGTTATAAAATCTTGGGGTAGCTCGAACAACATTTCCTGAGTGGTGATTTCTGTCAACTTAAACTTCTCTCATAGGCAATTTCTTACAAGCTTAAAATGTTGAATCTCAGCTTGGGCTTAGTCTAGAGAAAAGACCAGTGACAGAAGCTCCTTCCCACAAATTGAAAAATAGTCATCGTATGGAATGATTCCACTAGATGAGGCTATTAACTCTTATTTATATATTAATTATCTATTATCATTTCTATTTATAAAGGAAAATTATAACATTAAAAATTATTATTGTTTCCAACAGTCATATTAACCATTGGTCATATAATAATCAAAACTCGATGGATAAATTTTGATTATACTTATATAGTTTTATTTTTTGTAATATAAAAAAGCATGAATTTTCAAGAAATAAAATATTATTCAAAACATTGTATCATTACATTGGGAGAGCCAAGGGTCTTGATAAGTGTGATGAAGTTGTAGAGTGCTTTCCTTTTTATAGTGCAGGATGAGTGACACTTGTAAATATCAAAAGTTATTCTTTAATGGGTGGTATATCAAACCTAATGTGACTTAAAAATGGACAAATAATAAAATACAGTGGAATAATGGTAATTTGAAACCTCCACCACACAAAAGTTTGTGCATATTAATAATTTGGTTCATTATCTTCTAAGACTCTCCAATTTTATCATTTTGGTTTTTATTAAATAATAAAATTTTATAATCTCAATAAATTAACAATAAAGGCTAAAATAAAGTGATATTTATTTGAAAATATAGAGACACTGAATTATTAATATTATATATAATTTTTAAATGAAAATTAACTTGTGTTTTAAAAATTAATTTTAAAATAAGCTCACATGACCCACTAAAACATTGCTTAAACCTAGACTCTATTAACAACATTTTTACAATACATAGGTTAATATGTTAATTATAAAATATTAATTGGTTAATTAATATACCATGTTTTATATTTATTAACAATTAAAAAATTACATGGAAGAATATATGATTTTTATTAATTTTAAATAATTTAATAAAATTTCATTTTTTGTAAAATAATAATAATGTCAATTTTAAAAATATTTATTTAATGTTAATTTTTAAATATAAATCTATTATTGGAATTAAAATATATTAATTTTACATATGTGTGAAAATATATATTAATCGGAAAAAAATCAATAATGTAAATAACTCAATAAATTAACTTCACTTTTAATATTTATAATATCATGTATTTTTGTTAATTATTAACCAAATAATCACTACATTGGCCTTTCATAAGAATTTTATGTAACTAAACCATATCTAAAAGATATTGATAAATTATTATGATAAAAATAAACCATCTATCTTTAAAAAAAATTTGTAGAACCAAAACTATTATGTTTTTTTACATATCTCAATGTTTTATAAATGTTAAAGCTATGAAAGTTCATGTTTTTTCTTTTTTCCTTTACTTCTAATATAGGGAACATCAATTTAATAATATCCAAAAATCCCAAAAATCTCAAACCATGTGGGGATATGTTCTGAATATTGGCATCCAATGGATTTTTGGAAATGTTTTGAGGTCATTTTTGTCCTTTTGATTAATGTTTGGTCTCTTATTAAGCATAATAATACCTTAATCATAATAATTAATTTTAGTCACATTCACTAATCATTCTGGTCATAATATTAAGTCGATCATATCTGACCAAAAATATCATACTGATTACAACCATGTTTTCCGGATTTTTAAAATTCAAATAACATAAGTGGAAGCGCTACGATTAATTCTAATCCCATAAATTGGAAAAATTAATAGGTTTTAAAGAAGAAAAATGTTCAATGTTTTGTTATGTTTTTATATTAAATTCAAAGTAAAATATATTCTAATGAAAAAAATTTATAAATATATCTATAATTGATCTAATGGGAAACTAAAAAAAATCTAAAATATAAATTTTCATTACTAATTTTATAATCTAAAAGGAGGTTTTTAACTAAAATGTTGTAGTTTTCACTAATCATCAAAAAATGAAGTTTCTCAAAAAATCCAAAAAATTCACCCAATGCTAATTTCGATGTTGTGAATTCATAAATCATTTTTATTTTACAAAATAAAATTTATAAAAGTGTTAAAATAAAGATTTAAAATATGTTTTCCCTAAAATTATGGTAAAATTTGGTTTTCTGTGTACCACAATCTAACTTAGTGTGGCATATACCACTAACCAAGAAAACTGTTGTGTGTAGTGGAAGATCAACTTGGTGTTGTCTATATCGTAAGAAAAAATTAAAATAATCTATTTTTAATGTTTCAAAATATCAAAAATAGTAATTAAATAAAAAAATATATTTCAAAAAATAATGGGGTGTTACGAAGGTTACCTATAACAATATATTCATATCACCTATAATTACTCATAATCACTCATAATATAATTAATTAAAATTAGTTAATTCCAAAATAATTTCTATGGGTAAAAAATCATTACCAATGTATTTAAGGTCTCTATCCCATGCCCAAAAATTATTATATATTATGTATAAGAATTTTATTATATTTAAAAGACATTGGATCTTTCATTTCATCATTTCATGAATAAAAAGTATAAATACAAATTTTCAACCAATATGAATAATTAATTTTCATTTTCCTACAAATATAATTTGATTTAAAAACTCATGAAGTAAATCCTTATTTATATGAAAATGAATGGAAAATATGAAATAATAAAAAAATCAATTAGAAGATGATAAATAAATCACTCATAAATAATTAGATAGAGAGTTGATTGAATGTATTCAAAAAAATTAATTTATAGTTTTATATGAAATGTTCTTTGATTTTTATTAATATTATTTTAAAATAAATAATTTTAAAATAATCAGAATCGAAATTCATTTCAAATACTTATTTCTCTATATAGAAAACCGAAGAAGAATGTAGTAGAATGAAAATTTTGGGAGGTTTTGAAAAATTATTTCATTCACATAGTCAATGTTAATAGTAAATGAACTTAAATAACGGTAAATTTAGATACAACAACCCTGGTATTTTTCAACCAGAGGATAAATTATAACAATTTTATTAGATGAAAGGAATCATTTCTTAAAGAAATTAATAGTTTATTAGTCTTAGTAATCTATAAAAACACATGAAATTCTTAATACAATTGAAAAAAATAAAATACATAATGTTTTTTATTTGAGAGAACTGTTATTTCTCATAGTTTACCCTCCATATCAATCAAAAAATTTATCCTGGTATCATGGGAAGAATAAAACATAAGGAATTGTTGATCTCGATTCTCAATAATGGTAACGGTATAATAGAAGCTATGAAATAAATCATAATCAAAATAGAAAGGTAAATAACAAAAAAACATTCCATTTAATAATTAAATTTATAATTATATGGTAG
This sequence comes from Viscum album, assembly GCA_963277665.1. NCBI lineage: Eukaryota > Viridiplantae > Streptophyta > Magnoliopsida > Santalales > Viscaceae > Viscum > Viscum album. The sequence goes on along the minus strand of OY728133.1, from coordinate 1,858,612,335 downwards.
GAATAAATAATTTTAAAATAATAACATATAAATAATAATATGATATTTAATCTTTACCCCAGATATTATAACTAATCCAAAAATCAGATGGAATATCAATGACTAAATTATTAATAATGGAATCTATAATTTCATACATCTTAAACAAACCAAAAAGGCCTTATTCTAATAATTCAAACCTTAAATTCATCATGATAATACATATTACATAAATCTATAAAGACACAACCAAATACCCAATATAATATTTCTTATAAGACCTACTGATTCATCGAGGGTCTTTATAATTCAAGGCTCAAAGATTCACATAATAAGTCCAATTAATTCCTTATATTAATGGGTTGAACCATAATCAATACAAAAATATCTATTGGAATACTTGAATATGAAATGTTAAAAATTACCTCAATCAATAAACATAATAAATAACAATAAAAAGTAATATAAATTTTATAAAAATGGTATTTCCAAAGTCATGATAATAATCATCCATTCAAATAAATAATAAAAATTTTATAATTAAAATATATCCCCTTTAGATCATAATTACAAGTATGTTTGGTTGTCGTTACTGAATAAAAAAACTTTAAAAATACCAATAATAGCATATTTGACGAAAATATGCTATTTTCTTTCAAAATAAATTAAGAATAAAAGTTCAAAAAGTTTTTTGATAATAATTATCTTTCAAAATATACATTGAAACATATAAATGAATAATTAAAATATTTATCGATCATGGTGTTTTGAGATTCAGAATATAATATACACGTTAAAATGAATATTCCTTTCACATTATTTGTAAAATCCAAATAAGAATTGTTTGGAAAACATAATGAATATTCCTTTCAAAAAATTTAGTCAAAAGACTGAAATATTTAAAAACTTATTAAATAAATCATATGGGGAATATTAAATATTTTTTGGAAAACATTTTTAGAAAAAATGGATTTAGATGAAAAAGGATTTTCCACGAAGAGAGAAATATGGTTTGGTTTTATTAAAAACATTGTCTCAAACATTTAAAGAACAAAAGAGTGGAAAATGGTTCAATTACATGAAATAAAAATTGATATAAACAGTATAATAAAATAGATTTAAATTTATAGATAAATAATAAATAATTCCCCTAAAAGAGAATTAAACAAAAATAGTCTCGAATAATGATGACATTATGTAATAAAACCTTACCACATTGTTAACATTTAAATCATCATAATAATTAAATAAAATAAAATAAAAATGGATTTAAATTAGATGAGTATAAATAAATTCATTATAAAATATATAAAATTGGTAATTATATAAAATACAAAATGTAATAAGTGGTGAATATAGTGAATGTATCACAGAAGTATAAGTGAGGTGGGAAACCCTTACCAGTTGTTCGAATTCATTCATAGGTGTCTAAAACTTCTATATAGTTAATATAGTTTTATAAAAAGTCTATTAAAACCCATAATCATAAATATCATACCATATATTATTTTCTTATAGTCTTTTATCACTTAGATATTAGCAATTATTTTTTAAAAACATTATTTTAGGTGATAATTTCTTCATTTTTCATGTGAGTTTTGGTTCTGAAATTTTATACCTTTTAATTTGAACATGGTTAAAAATTATCAATAATATTATTCACTATAAAAAAATAATAAATATTCATTATATATTTATTTAGAGTAATCAGAAAAATTTCGAGATTGAAAATGGATTACATCATTCACAGAGACAATAGAAAATATGTACACCTAGTCGTTGTTTCCATTTTTATGGAAGGATCGAAAAAAGCAAATATAATATTAATTAACCTTTAATTAACCCTTATTATTACATATATATATTATATATTATAAAAGTATGTACTTATTAAAATTTTTATAAAAATAAAATGAAAAACATTTTTTACCGCTATGTGGAGCTGGTAGTCCACATGTACACATGAGCAACATCATTATTTTCCAATGGACTGGGATGTAAAAAGTTATATGTGATGTTTTTTTTCAATAAGAGTGGTTATATGATAAATATCACATATATTAATGAATATTTATCATTACTACCTTCCATCTAAAGCGTAAGCGAAAAACAAATCACATTGCTTCGTGACGTAGTTGTATGCACTACACATGAGCGACATTATTGTATCCCTTGTGGAATTGAAAGAAAGATGGAATATGTGATATAAAATTTTAAAAATTATAATAATATAATTAATATCATATAAATATATTAAATAAATAATTATATACATATTTGAAATATGATGATGGAAAATTAACTACTTTCGCTCGTAAGGCGGTAGTCTTCCATGCACATGATCTACTGTTTCATTTTACATTTGATGGAAGTCGATATATATATTGGTTATAAAATTAACTTAATAAAAAATACTTATATATTATATAATAGTGTTATTATTTTGAAATAGTTTTAATATATTCCCATGAGTTATGAGAAGAAGAAAAATGAAAATGAATAGTTAATTACATTATCTCTTCTTCGAGCAACATTTTTAGGCTTAACCAAGTCCAATCATAGATTAGAATAATGATATAAAAAATAAAAATAGTATATGGAAAGAAATTTTATTAATATATTTGTTCAGCATTTGGGGGAACTAATGGTCTTTGGGACTCTGATGTTGGGGGAGAGGGGTAACCTTTTGTATGTGGGGTAGAAGGCACACATGGTATTTTTTGAAAAGAATCAATTCAAACCACATGTGTAACATGGAAAAAGCCTACTAAATGAGTCATTATCAAACCATATATATTATATGGTCTACATATGTCTATATAATTAGTGATGGACAAGTTTTTTGGTCTTGTTAACCCTTATCATTTCAATTTAACCCCTAGTAAACTCATTTTTATGTTAAGTTTTATAATTATTTTTCACCATTTTATTATTTGTAATGGTAAAAAATGAATTTTAAAATATTAGATAATATAAATTATTCTTATTCTATATTTTAATAAATTATTCCAAATATAATTCATAGTAGTGGAAGAATCAGATTAAAAACTATACCAACAGAAATGACAAAAAACGGGCTTTAAACGAGAAATTTATAACAATTATATATTGTTTTAATATAAAAATTTATTATTAAATTTATTTTAATAACTTAAAATAGATAAAAATTAAAATAATTTAACTATTTTTTAATTTAAAAACAGTTTATATTAACATATAACAATATAAGTAAGTAAAATGAATATGTTCTTTTTAATTAAAATTATGTATTTTTAATTATTCGTCAAAACATTAATCATTTCATAACATGGTAAAACAAATCACCCAAAATATAATTTTTAAATGTGCATTCTATAAAAAGAAGTTTATTTTTCCAAATAAATTTTTTATAATTGGAAAAAATTAATTCTAAAATGTGTTTGTAAGTCATGACAAATCTATCATTCAGAAAAAATACAGTTTCTAAAAAAACAAGTCTTTCTATTTAAATGTTATTATTTTATTTATAATCAAATGATTAACATTGAATTTATTTTAAAAATTTTCAAACCATATAATTTAAATAATTTATATTTTCATATTAATACGTTCCATCTTAAATGCTATTTTATGATGGTAATGTTTAGGGAGTAATATTTTGATAGAGTGTCACGTTTTTTTTAAACCTAGAATTGCATTCATTATAACATACAAAAGGGATTGGATTTATTGAAAAATGAATATCTCATAATTTATCAAGGTGTTATATTTTCCTGTAGACATGTTCTTGGGTATCATACATGCTATCAAAAATGAGGTTCCTTTTTTAAAATCTATAGGTGTTACATTATACCCCCCTTACATAAATTTCAACCTCACAATTTTATATTAATATCAGTAACCAAGAGTTTGAAATTTTGAAATTTCCATATTGAAATACCACATTGTGATAAGGTTGAATAAAAAAATCCTCTTAAGAATACATAATGGTAATTTGAAATGTCGTATAAAATAATCATAGAACTAGGTCTCTATGTATGATAACATATTTGAGAATTTATGATATAGATAGGGAAGAAAAAATTATTTTCCTTGTAATGATGGTGGGTGATAGTAGCCATTGATCATAAGAAGGTGAATTATTAATTGAAATTAAACAACCCCATAACCCTAAATTTTGGATGAGTTAAGAGAATATTTGATTCATCTTAAATAAAGGTACTCGGAAAAACATTTTGTATCAAGATACTTTTCCTAATGTTTATGAATTCATTTAATATATTGAATGATAACATTTTAAAATTTACTCTCATGATATATTTATTTTATATAGTAAAACATTTATCATTTGTTTATGATTCAATCAATTTCCACATTTTTTATTACTCTAAGAAATTAATATCCAAATTGATTTTCCCCTTAAATCACATTTAAAATATCACTATAATGATATGTCATTCCTCCTATCCATGTATATTTAACCAAATATAAAGTGTTAGAACACAATATCCAATGATACACAATATCAAACATAATCCATTCCACATATATTTATCCTTAACACTCTTCCAAAATATTTCTCTACAAATTCAAATTCCAAAACATTTTAATGATGGTCACTAAATCAACATTATAGTCCCCAAACAATATAAAGTGCCTCCTAATTTCAAATTCAGAATATGTGAATAACTTAAAAACCAAAAAAACTTACTGAAAACATGAATTATTACAAATATAAAATCTCAGGTTTTTAAATATATTGCATAAATCCAAACATGTAGTAAAATCCTATAAAGATAATAAAAACTACCAAACAACAAACCAATTTATAGTAAAAAATACAATCCCATAAACATATCGTTGTCATTTTTATCTCAACATAGAAAAAATATTTATGGTTATCTTCCCATAATCATGTTTTTTACAAGTATAATAAATTTCTAATGACTCTATTTTCTTGGTACCATTAAATATATGCATTCAAATTCATATAGAAATACCACTAAAATAAATTCCTTATTAATTCATGATTCTTATAATGATAATATAATCAATAAAATAATTTTATAAAATATTTATTTGATCTAAATACATTGGAAAATTATTCATTTGATTTTGGATATTTCACTAGCATAATCCCTAACATGATCTATAATATTCTTTTAATTAATTTTCCATTAATGCTTTGGGAATTGGTTAGAATTATGCCCCATATCCTTCTGGTTAAATCATTGTTCTTTGAGGGATTTTTCCTTACCCATACATTCATGAAAAAGATGGAAATTTTCTTAACACTGGAAAAAAACTCATTTTCTTTTCTAGCATGTACCATGGTGCTTATTTCCAAAAGTATCACATGTTCGAAAATTATTTTTTACCATTATCCCTTTATCTACATTTTTCACCCATCCTATTCTTCTTTTTACTCCCATTTAATCCATAAGACTTGTAAAATTCATTCATTGTCATGATAACACATGATATTATGTCCTTATATAATGAAAATTTCTAGGAGACTAGTTCACATAAAATTATTTCCTTAATCCCATTAAAATAAATGATAAATGTTACTCTTTAGATTATATACATAGACCACAGCTTAATTTTCTAACCATGTAAATTTTGATTTATTCTTAGAAAATTATCCTCTTCTTTATCACATAGACTCATGAACTATCATTCCATATCTGGTTATTTTTTTAGGGAAAATAATTTTCCAAGAAAAGTATCTTTAAATCCTTCCATTCCATGTTTGATATATCATCTTTATGATTAGTGTTATGAAAAAATAACAACCATTGATCCAAAAGTCTTTAGATATGATAAGATAGAATGAAAACATTCCCCTGTTCACTAATTCTAAGATCATGAAATATATTCTCGAAATAACTTATCCATTACTCAACTAAACAATGATTTATAGTCCCATTGAATGATGGGGGTTTCTGACACATAATGATTTCTAATAATATTACACTTCATGGTGGATCAATATGATGCTCCATATGGGAAAGGTTATTATTTATAACCTAACATAACTACCCCAATATGGTTATAATTAGATTAGATCGAGATACATATCCAACTACAGATTCATTATATTTCCTATCACGTAAATACCTATATGAAGTATATGAATTGATACGGTTGAAAATCCTTCTATTATATACCATTTTTAAGAAATATTATACATTACATTATAGCATAACATTATGAAAAATAATGTATGATCCCAAAAAAGTGAAACACTTAACATAAATTAAAAACTAATGCATTTTAAATCTCATAATTATACGAATGGTTTATTTGGGGACATAATTATTTTCAAATACTTTATAATTATTTATAAGGAAAATGTGAATTAACCTAAGAATATCCCCCAAGTAGTGTCAAACCTGGGTCACAGTAAGGATTGCTTTCATGCACAAGGTGATAATCTGGACAATCCCTGTGCAACGTAGTTAGAGTTATTACCCCTATATATATCTATTCTATAACCATGTCCACTTGTAGTAAACAGAAAGAGATTTATTTAATGAAAAAATCAACTAATCGCTTCTTTATCATAACTTATGGATGTTATTCTATTCTTGCGCTAAAATTATATCATAGGGTTATGTTCTGAAATATGTGATTTACTAAATATAGTTCTCAATGTTTCTAACTTACTTAATTTGAAACCAATTGTAGTTTCCCTGACTCCCTTAGACTAGATCTTGTGCTTATATTATTACATTGGAACAATATCCAATGAATCACGTCATGAATGATCATATTGTTTATTATTCTTGGTAATCAAGATAAATACATGAATTTATCATTTTAATTGAAATCATGAAATATAGAATGTTTTTTCTATAATAAATTCATTATTACTCATAGCATAGCCCTACATATCAATCAAAAAACACTTCCATGTATACTTGGGAGAGTAAAACATATTAAAGGGGTGAGCTCAAATGCTCTATAAGGGTAAGAGTACAATGAAAGATTTTTAAAAATTAGTGATAATTAGTATGGAAAGGTAAATAATGGAATAAAATTACATTTAATCAATATCTTGAGAATAATATTGAAGGAATAATAGATTATCAAGTAATTACATATAAATAATATCATCATCATGAAACCTAACAACAAATGTTCTCACTACTCAATTAATAACATGGAATATTAATGACTAAATTCATAAGGATAGAATGCATATTGATGTACATATTAATCATATATTCAAGGCCACATTCCAATACTTATTACAATCAATTCCTCCAAATAATACATCTTATATAAATTGATAAGTCCTCTTCCAAATAACCATGCTAATTTTCATCATGAGACCTACTAATGTATCGAGTGGTAATTTAAATGTAATCCCCACACATCACATAAATATCTCAATGCATTAACCAAATGAAAATGGGTGAACCATATTCATCATAAACATTTATATTGAAAAACTTTCATATTAAATGTTAATAATTACCTAAATTAATAAACATTAATAAAAAACCAATAGTAGTAATATGAATGGTATCAAACTTGTACATCCCCAATCAAACTAGTCAAAAACCATTCATGGATATAATAAAGATGGTATAATTAATATATATTCCTAATTATTTATTTTCTCAATAAAGGGTTTATGTTTTTATGAATAAAAACACCCTCAAAATTCTTTTAGAAACATTCATTAGGAAAATAAACTTCTTATACAGAAAATAATTTTAATAATAAATGTTAAAAAAATTAAAAAAAATTAATTGAAAATAATGTTTTAAAATTATAAAGTAAGAATTGAAACAAGTACTTTTTCGCATTATAGGAAATTTCATACATAGTGTATATGTTAAAAACAATTCCTTTGAAATTTTTGATAAAACTCTAAATAAATATTGTTTGGAAAATGATAGAAAGATTCAGCTAAAAAATTAAAAAGTCCAACATGATTAAAAAATTATTTTTATATTATTTTTATATTGTTAAAAACACGTTTTAAATAGTTTCTAAAAAACATGAATTGGTATTAAAAATTATTTTCATCCATTGAGAGAGATAAATTCATATTTTATAAAAAAATATTATCTCAATCAATTTATAAAGTGAAAAGTGCTAATATTATTTTAGAATGTTTATGAATAACCATAGAAGAATAAAATATATTTATTTTAAGATATAAAGATCAAATATAATCACATAGGGTAGAATTAAACAAAATCAATATTGGATAATGATGAGGTTATAAAATAAACCCTTACAACTTTGGAAACAATTGAATGAAATAAATAAAATCAAATGAAACATTAAAGATATTTAAATAAAATATATTCATGATATAATATATCAAAATGTTTATAATATACCCCATGAAAAGGAATAAGTTGTGAATATGGAATATATCTCACAAAAGTAAAAGTGAGGCTAAAAACCCTTACCACTGTTTTGAATTCCTTTGTATGCGTACAAACCTCCTGTATTATAAATATTGTTTTATTAAACATAAATTAAATAACGATAAAAATTTATCTAAACAAATATATAATTAACTTATATTATTTTATCACTCTTTTACTAATAAATATTTTTTAAAATCAATATATTGAGTGATAATAGTTTCATTTTTAATGTATGTTTTGGTCAGTTAATTTTGATCATTTTAATTTCATCATGTTTAAATCATCTCATGAATGTTAAAAATGATATAAATAACATATATATTCGTTATATATTTATTTATAGTAATAAATTAACATTATATAGGAAAGATGGATTATACCATTCAAAGAGATGTTAGGTCATATGTACTCTTAAACGTTGTTTCAATATTCTCGACAGATGGAATGAGCAAAAAATAAACAACAATTAATATTTAATGAATCAATTTTATTTTATATATATCATTTATATTAATATAATCCATTCTTATTACAATCCACGTAAAAATTAAATGAAAATCATTTCACATCGTAATGTGGAGACGATAGACCACATATACACATGAGTGATGTTATTGTTTTACAATTGATTTTAATGTAGGAAATTTGATGTGATTTTATATTTATATAAGTATATTTCTTTCATAAATATCACATTAATTAAACATCCTTAATACTTACTACCTTACATGTAAATCATAAGAAAAAAACAAAACACATTTCTCCCTGTGGCAGTAATCTGTTGTACACATGAGGGATGTTATCATATAAATCATAGAACGGAATGTAAAAAAGTTACATGTGATATATAATTCCAGAAGTTCATAGAAAATCATATAAAAATTTTAAATACTTCATTACACCCTTCCTTTAAATGTGGTTATGGAAAATAATTTACCTTAGTTTCGGAAGTGGTAGTCTATTATGCTCACGATCAATGGTTTCATTTTTTATTTTATGGAAGTAGAGATAGATATTGGTTATTCTAGTATAGAAATACCATATTAGTATATATGATTTTTTATTGCAATTTTGACTTATTTTTAAATGGTTAGAGTGATTTAGAAGAAGATGTAAAATGAAAACACATATTTTAATAGTTTACCTCTTTTTTGGGTATCCTTTTATAGGTTTAACTTAATGCCTTCCAAGATTAGGTTTTTGATCAAAAAAATTACTCTATGATATTTTTACAGATGTGAGGAAGATATTGGGGTGCTAATATTCTGATCCAATGTTCTTTGGGAGTGTGAATATAGTAAGAGGGTGGGTGACCTTTTATAATTATTGGAGAGGACACAATTGGTATTATTGAAAACAATAAATAAATTCAACATTTCTATCTTTCCAAAAGCATAAAAAATAGATCAATCTAGAGAAATAATGATTATAGGATCTAAATATTTCCATAAAATGGTTTTTGGATAATATGTTAGGTCATTGAAACCCTTATCAATTTTTCTTAACCGAAGGTAAATACATATTTATCTTATTCACAGTGATGAGTTTTTCTCTTTTTATTTTTCATAAGGGTCAAAAATTAAGTTGACATTATAAGATAATATAATATATTATTATTAAATATATGGAATCAATTTTCCCTAATTAAATTCAAATTATTTGTTTGATTCAATTCCCAAGTATACATGTTGATGTGATGGAAATCTTAATTCCAAATAAAAAATTTCCATAAGTGCTGAATGTTTTAATATAAATATTCAATAAAAGATTTATTATAATGACATAAATAATTTTAAAATTTTATTTAATTAAACTATTTTTATTTTAAAATCATTTTCAAATATAATTTTACATTATAAATAATTTCAATTAAAATGTATTTTTAAATTAAAATTCAGTATTTTTCATTATTCATCAAAAAATTTTGACTTTTAGAAAATTCTCTAAAATTTTCATAGATAGTATTGGTATATAGATTTAAAAAAATTAGTTTAATTTTTGATATAAATTTTACAAATGTGTTAAAAATTGTTTTGAATTATTTTTATGAAGTGTTAATAATCCTCTATTCATAGAAATACTATTTTCCAGGAAAAACAAGTTGTTGAATTTCAAATTGTCATTATTTTAATTCTAATTTATTTATAACATAAAAACAAAAAATATAGTAACCTGGGGCTAATGTCCATATTATTATATTTTCATAGATATAAAGGACCAAATCTAGAACGTTCCAATAGTTTATTAGTTTTTGAGAACCATATACATATATGATACCTATTTTACATTCGGAATTGAAAATAAAACTTATTAAATAAAAAAGGAGAGTGAATCCCATCCATGAAAGCTCATTTAAATATCTCATCTTCATATCTGATGGAAATGAAACAACTAAGGATGAGATTAAATCCTTAAAAAGGGTCATTTATAAAGGATGATATCATGAATCAATTAATGAAAATGAATACAATAATGTAAATAATTGAATGTACATGTAATTTAAACAAATTGACTATCCTGATAAGGTAAGGCATAATTACTATGGAAAGGTAAATAACTAAAAAAATTCCATTTAATCATTAAAATGATAAATAAATGCCTCCAAAAAAATATCAATGTGAAAATATCATGGATAACAATTACTATATTATTAAAAGAGGTAATTCTTAATAAAAAAGAATCCATTAGGAACATTATAACTTTATCATTAATATTTTTTTAAACATAAGGTAAAAATGTATTTAATTTTCCAACTAATTTAATTCATGAGAACTAATAATTCATTGAGGGGAATCTATAATCAGGACCCAACCGTATCTTCATTTACAAAGAATTCCCAATATATCTAGTGATCAATTTATTTCTTGAATTGATGTTATTTATCATCAAATATTCATATTTTGTAAATAATAAATATTTATCAATATTTCAACACATAATTAAATAAATTTCAAATAAAACACCATATTTAAAAATAGTACACAATTTAGTAAATAGCTATATCCATCATGAAATAATACAATATCAAAGTGATATGTAAAATAAAATTAATGATTATCATAAAAAAGTGATTTCTTCAAGAGAATGTTAATAATCATAAAATTATGTCATTTGGTATAATAAATTTTACCAATTATTAATTTTCAAGTAAAATCAGTTTGGATGAAATGATTTAAATTGAAACTTAAAATAACAAGAAGAATAAATGAATCATGGTATTACATGTCAACTGGGATGTATATACACCAAAAAAAGGTGAATTGGTGCGAAATAAAAAATAAGTCTCAATGGTATGTAAATTATGAAAAACACCATTAGATCATTCATGATATTTTATTAAAATAATTTAACTTCATGTTCAATGGTTTTAAACATGTTGTTATCTTAAAAAATTATATAACAATATTTATAATGAAACTTCCTAAAATATTATATATAAAATTTCCCCCTTTTTATTTATTTAAATGTATTTTACTGCAAGATTATTATAGAAAACACATGAACTCGTTTGCTTTTATTATATCCTATTTGATTTAATTGACCATTATGAATCATTACCTATTGATAATATAGTCGTCGAATAGTGATCTCATGATTAGTATTAATATATGGTCTTAACAAATCCAATTTTCAGAGATAAGGGAAGTGATGGCCTTAACCAGTGGGATCGTACCGTATGAAGACCATTTATCAGAGCTTCTAAGGGAGATAAAATTTATCGGATTTTCCCTTGAAAAATCCCAATCTGAGATCCAAAAACTGAAGCATGATAAAAACTATTTATAGGAGAAGTTCAAGCTCATTGAGATCATGACCCAAACCATGTTCAATGGAACATCCAATGAAAGTCCCACCATCATACACCTTACTCCCCGAGTGTTTTTATTATATTAAAGAGAAATTTATCAAGACATTATAAATATAATTTTTTAGATTATTTGGTATAGAATAATAAATATACTTTCATCCTAATATGTTTATGTAATAAATGATTTTTATTTTGATATAATAATGCACAACTTTTATTTTTAGTTAATTTTAAAATTATGTTAATGAATTTATAGTTTTATGAAAATAAATAATATTTTAATAATATATTACTATTAAATAATTTTAATCAAATATAAATGAGTTTATAATTTTTATAAACTCACATATAATTTTTTGTAAATGTTAGAAACCTATTATTTTTTTAAAAAACCCAACATTTATTAATAAAAGATTATTTTATTTTATAAGTGACAATTCACATATTCGGAAAATTATTGATATAAAATGTATATATTTTTTAAAATTAAAGCATTGAAATCATTAATTTTTGAATTTTTAATATTTTAACAAAATAATAAAATTTTTGGGTAAAAATTAACTACCATATAAACAGACTTTATGTACTATAACGTCATAATGACCCAAAAGTGTTGTAACAAATACAACAAATGAAATCTACGTATACTGATATTTTTTAACTTAAAATATTGTGGTTTAATTTACATTTGATTTATTTTATAAATCCATTATGAATCCTCCTAATCTTTTAACATATTTGAAGGTTTTAAAATCATTTCTTTAACAGTATGACCCACCTACACAAAAAATAAATATATATCCTTCTCTATATAAACCCAACTAATTTCCCATTAATCATCACTAAAACTCCTTCGAGAATGTCAAAATTCATCCCTCTACTCACTAGAGTCCTCCAACAGAACCCCCAATCTCTCAAAAATCCCCTCCCATTCCTTGGGAGTCACGCACTCAAGTAAGGGGTCTTCCACTCTTCTATTTTATGAAAAAACTTCTTTTATGTTATGTCTTTTCCTTACAATTTTCTTATGTTTGGATATTTTCTTTAATATCCTCTTTTCATCACATTTTATTTATAAATGATGAAACTATTTTTCACTCTCATTTATCCTTCCTATGAATATTTTTGTATGCCCGTTACTATGACAAAATTTTAGAAGGAACCTTCCTCTCGTCATTTCAAATTCATGAACCTTCTTTGAAATTAGTTCATTTATTTTTAATTCTCTATATTTTCATTCATTTATAATAATTACTTTAATACCAAATTTATGTTATTTTAATGATGGATAATTTATCCTCCCTCATTTGGAAGCTTACCTAAGACATTACTATGTCAAAATTTCGTAAGGAATCCTCACATTCTCTTCTTTATTTGAGTTTCTTTATAAACTTATACAATCTATTTCATCCAAAAATGTTGGTAAATTCCATTACATGTACCTATTACTACCCAATTTATGTATAAATTATTAGATACCACTTTCTCTCTCAACAACCATTTGTTTGAATTTTTAAGAAACACTATTATACTGATAGAATTTCGCCACAATTTTCCATGCCAAAACAATTGTATAGTGAATCCCATACCAATTTTCAATCAAGGGTATTAAACTTTATTCAGATATAATTTTTTATTAATGAATCATATTTATTTATAAAACATTTCTTGATCATGTAATAAATTAATATGATGAATGAATCCATGTTGAATGATCAACATGGAAAATGTAAGTATGAGAATGAAATGAATATGATGGGGGCACTGAGATAGCACTCCAATGCATTGGGTAATTATTAGTATCATGATACAGCATGTTCTGATAGTGAAAACCCCTGATTCCATTATTGTAATTTTTACACCATGATGTCTTGGTGGGTTTTGGCTGGACCTATGCTTATGATTTAGTGTTTTAGGTTATTTCCTTATTTCCCATGTTTTGATTATCTTGTTTTATCATTCCTTATTATTCATGTTCCTTTTATTACTCATTGATATGTCTATTTTATAAATGTATTATCTTCTTTAATGTTATTCCATGTTTATTCCCTATCTATTCTTTATATCACAACCCTTTCTTATGTTTGTACCGAGGTTATCTCCTACAGTTGTGAGTTCCCTGGAATATTATGAGCCTGTTCATGAAGTCTTCAATAATTTTTTGTATCCCATTTTATAACTTGTTATGAAATGTAACTAATTCTAAACGAAAATAGTCTTCTTGATCTTTTGGATAGTATAATGTGTACTTTTTTGTATGAAATCCTTAATTAAAGTGAAATAAAGAGCAGGGTTTTTATAGATGGTATCATAGCAAGATTTTAGTTAATTTTTGGATTAAGATTATAAAGTTTTAGAGAAATCCTAATAGTTAATACTATGAATAATAAAAAATCCATAAATTTATTAATTATAGATTAAGTGGTGTATTAAGAAAATAATTCCCTATCGGGATAATTTAAGAGAATGTGGATCAATAAAAAATGTACCTAGGGGTAACAACTCTGACATGGTGTTCCAGACCTGACTCAGGGTAACCTGGTATTTGAAAACATTCCTTACTGCACACCTAGTTCGAAACTCCCAAGGGATACAATTTGGTTAATTCAGAATCTCATTGTGAACCATTATTAAGGGAAACAATTACTATAAGAATATGCTTCAGCAAATAAATAATGGATAACATAGATTGAATTCTGAAAATTTATATGTTATGAAAATAAATGTAATTTATAAATTATCCATTTAATTTCATTGGATTACCATTTATGTGTTTAATAGTTTTAAAATACTCATCCATAATTTTATTTTTGTTCTAGCCAATGACCAAAAAAGGGAGGAATCATGTAAACAATAAATGTGATTAGAGATGCGATGACTGGAACAATGAGATGCCAAACCTAATAGGTGTGGGAATAACAAACTTTATGATGACACTCCCTCAGATGGATCATGTTTTGAATAAAAACCTAGATCAATTAGAGCACCGAAACCCCCTAAGAGATAACAAGTCGCAATCAAGAGCCTCATATGATAAAGGCCTTCTACTTTTAATGGATCACCTGATCACAAAATCGTATAATAATGGATCAAATCCATTGAGAATATTTACACCATACTTCAATCTTCTGAACAAGAGATGGTTCTACTATATGTTTATCATATGGAGGGAGAACCTAATCAGTGCTGGAACTTGATCAAAAATTAAAAACCAGAGGAAGAGGTCAAATAATAGTGTGTATGGAATTATAGAAAACATTTTTTGATAAATAGTTTCCTCGCACTCTCCATTATAAAATTGAAAGGTATTTCCCTTCTATAAAAAAGACGAAAAATCTATCAGACCGTATGAGGAAAACTTCACATGGTTTACATGATATGAATTTGAATTTATCATTACAACTAAATACAATGTTTAATTATTCATTTGTGGGACAAAACCTAGTATACAAGAATCCATGATGATAAATGACTTCAATAGAAATGAGGATATTTTACAATGTGCCCCCAAAATGAAATTGTAGATAATAAAATTTCAAGGGTATCATGGGGGTCAGTATCAAAAAGTGAAATTTAATTCTAGTCATCAAATGGATAAATAGAACACTGAAAATAAATTTATTCACCCCAATTGTGAAATGTGTGGGAATAAGCAACCCAGAAATTTCTTAAGGAGGACAAAGAAATGCTTTAGCTGTGGGAAGGAAGGACACCCATGTAGCAATTGTCTATCGGAGAAACCTTCCAATGCGACTACAAAAATGAAATCTATAGTAAACCCTTAGTTCATTTTTTATTACTTCAACAGTAATGAACCATGGTACATTGTAAATAAATTCCCTAAGACAAGGGTTTTTTGAGACCACCAACAACCGGAAAGGTATCAAGGGTGAACTTTTTACATCACAACCATTAAAGTGGATCCCAACAATGAAGTGGTGATAGGTATACTATTTATTCACTCAATAATAGAATAGGTACATTTTTATTATGGTTTTATTCTTTCCATAATATCATGAATGTTTAGTAGAACTATTCAAACACCACCACAAATCATGGAAGTAGATCTGTTAGTGAAAACAGAAAATGGGATAATTATTGCGTCCCAAGTATATAACCCATCTCCTATAATTGCTTGTAGGAGTAAATTACAATATAACCTTATCATAATAAATAATGAGGAATTTGATGCAATTATGGGAATGGATTGTATTTTATTATATAGATCCAACATAAATTTATTCAAGAAGGGAATCACCCTCTTTATTGGGAATTGACCCCTGATTCTATACAAGTGAAATGAGAAGGATGAATCTTCTATAGAAAAATCATCTAATCCATGGATATTATTTACTTATGAGAAAGCATATATAGCTAAAATAATTTATTGTAAGGAAAGAACCATCCCCAAAGACAAGCATATTTTGAGGGAATATGATGATGTGTTTCGCAATGAATTTCTTGGTCTTCCTCCTAGCCAAGAAGTTGAATTTTCAATCAATATTATACATGGGTTGTTTACATTATCCAAGACTCCATATAAAGTTTATGTTCTAGAACTTGAAGAGTTGAAGAACAACTACATGAGAATTTTGATAAATGGTTCATACACCTAGGTGCTTCGCTATGTGGTGCACCCATCAACTTTATCAATAAAATGTATGGATCAATGTGAATTTTTGTCAATTATCACGAGCTGACCAAGTTCATGATAAAGAACAAGTATCATCATCTTTTGATTGATGAATTATATGATCAGATAAATGGAGAACAATACTAATCCAAGGTGGATCTTTAGATTGTATATTATCATGTAAGGGGGAATAAGGAAGACATCCCAAAGATCATTTTTTGTACAAGGAACGAGCAAATGAGTTCATTGTGATTCATTTTGGACACACAAATGTTTCATCATTTTTTATGGACTTGATTAATAGATTCATTGGAGATTACGTCAAAAAATTATTGTTTGTCTTTGTAGATGGAATTATAATATAATCAAATAGAAAGGCTAAGAATTTGGAGCATCAGAGAACTATTCAAAAGACCCGACAAAAGGAGAAAAATTATTCCATGTATATAAAATTTGAATTATGGTTGAAGGAATTCTACTTCTTGGATAATATCATCACATGTAGTGGGATATCTATGAACCCTTCAAATATGGTTGCAATAGATGGATGGAAAATTTCAATATCTATGACTGATATCCATAGTTTTATTGGGTTAGTTGGGCATTATCACCGAATTTTGAGAAATTTATCGCTATTTTCAAACCCTCTAACCAAAATAACATGAAAGGAAGTGAAGTTTTTTTGGACACAAGAATGTGTGGATGGATTTAAGGAGATAAAAATATGGCTAGTCACTACACCAATTATCACACTACCGACAAGTGTTGAAATATTTTTTGGGCAGTGATGCTTTAAAGAATGTATTATGTTGTGTACTGGTAGAAACTAATAAATGGATTTCAAATGCCTTAAGGAAGTTAAAAATTCATGCAAAAAACTATCCCATAAATGACCTAGAGTTGGAAGTTGGGATCTTTTCACTGAAAATATGGATGTATTAACTATATGGGTAAAAGTGTGAAATATATACAGATCACAGAAACCTCAAATATAAATTCACATTGAAAGAGTTTAATATAAAACAGTAAATATAATTAGAGATCATCAATCACTATGACTGATCTTTCCACTACCATCACGGTAAAACAAATAAGGTAGTGGATTCTCTATGTTGATATGATCTTGTATATTTATCAGTGATGATAATTTAGAAGGGAAAAATATTCTTAGATCTGTAAAGGATGGACATGGGAATCATTAAGTGAAGAGAAATACTTTCTCAAATGATTTATTAACCATCCATAATAGAGAAAATAAACTATGATCTAATAAATGATATGGAAATTTAGAATAATATGGAGGAAAAATCCTCGGGTTCTAAAGTCGATGAAGAATGAATTATGAGATTTGGGTTGAGATTAGGTGTTCCATAAAATCCTCAGTTGAAATGG
Organism: Viscum album; assembly: GCA_963277665.1. Classification (NCBI taxonomy): domain Eukaryota; kingdom Viridiplantae; phylum Streptophyta; class Magnoliopsida; order Santalales; family Viscaceae; genus Viscum; species Viscum album. The sequence goes on along the minus strand of OY728133.1, from coordinate 1,858,594,151 downwards.
GAACTGTTGGATGATGCACATAGTTCTACTTTATACATTCACCTAAGAATAACCAATATGGATCCGGATTTGGGTGCAAAATATTGGTGGGAGAATATAAAGAAGGAGATTGGTTATTCAACATCAAAGTGCTTTGTATTCTAGTAAGTGAAGTCTAAAATGCATAAGTCTAAGGGGTTTATGAAACCGTTACCCATACCAACATGGAAATTGTAGAACATCACCATACACTTTATCATCAGGCTTCCAAATACATTTAGGGGAAGCAATGCTCTATGGGTTTTTTGGATTGTCATAAAAATACAAATCACTTTATCGAAATTCAATAGGACTTCTCACTGGATCAACTTGTATGAATATGCATTAAATAAGTGGAAAGGGTTAATGGGGTAGCATTATTTATTTTATCCCATAAAGATTCATTATTCACGTACATGTTATAGAAATGTATCAAACATGCTATAAACACTGAGAAAAACATAATTGTTTTATATCATCCACAAACCGATGGAAAACTGAGTGGACAATTCAGACACTATAAGAAATTTTGCAAGAATGTTCTATGGACTTAAATATAGGATGGTACTAACTTATTCATTTGATCAAGTTCTCTTATAAAAAAAAGTTTCCACTCAAGCATCTAAATGGCTCACTATGTATTCTTTTATGTGAAGAGGTGCGGAACACCAACATGTTGGGATGAAGTTGGGGAACATAAACTTCTAGGTCACTAAATGGTGGAAGAAATGTTGGGGAAGGTTAAGACCATTCCACAACACATCAAAGATTCTCATAGCCGACAATAGATCTAGTATGACAATCATCAATGAGACTTAGAGTTTGATATTAGAGACATGGAATTCCTCCACATATCTTGATGGAAGACAGTGATGAGATTTGATAAGAAGGTAAATATTAGTACAAGATACCTCGGCCACATTAAGATCCTTTATTGGATCAGAATGGTGGAATAACAACTATCACTCCCACTTAACCTATATCTAGTAGATGATGTATTAAATGTATCCCTCTTGAAGAATATTTTTTTTGAGACCCCTCACATGTACTTAATCAAGAGGTAGTGTTGTTGGAGATTGCTCTCCCGTATTAGGATCATCTGGTAAAAATATTAGATCATAGAGACAATGTTCTATGAAATATTTCAATAACCCATGTTAAAGTGATGTACAAAAGCCATATATTTGATGAAGAGACATGGGAAACTACGGAAGAGATAAAGAAGAGTTACCATCATATATTTTAGTTTTGGAAATTAAAATTTATAGGGTGAAATTTCTAAATGGGGAAGATTGTAACAACTCAAACTATTATAAATAAATTTTTCCCTTATTGATTTATTTAAATGTATTATTATGTAAGAAGTTTATAGAAAACACATTCACTCCTTTGTTATTATTATATCCTGATGGATTTAATTGACCATTAATAATCATTAACATTGATAATATATATGTTTAATAGTGATCACATGATTAGTATAAATATAATGTTTTATAAAAATCCAATTATCACTAACAATGGAAGTGATGGCCTAAACCATTAGGACCATACCCTATGAAACCCATTTGTTAAAGCTTATAAGGAAGATTGTATTTATGGTATTTTCCCTAAATCAATCCCAATTTGAGATCCAACAACTTCATATTATAAATAAATATTAATGGGAGAAGTTTATACTCTTCACGATCACAACCCAAACGATGTTCGTTGAACCACACCATGAAAGTAAAAACATCTTTCTCTTTATTCTTTGGGATTTTTCTAGTTTATTAAATAGATATGTATCAAGCCACTATAACTATGAGTATTTATATTTTTTTATAGGATAACGAATATGTTTTCAACCTATTATATTTACTTTATAAATTATTTTTCTTTTGGTAAAATAAATAACAAATTGTATTTTTTTAATTTACAATTAAATTATTTTATTGGTTTTTGGAAATATATAGTATATTGAAAAAATTATATTATTAAATTATGTTTATCCATTATAAAAAAGCATTTCATTTTTAAGATGTCAAATTTAATTTTTTATAAGTGTTCAAAAACAGTTATTATTAAAACACTATCATTTCTAAATAAATGTTGATTTGGTTTTAATAGTGAATTTTTATATATTTAAAAAATTATTTAGATGTAATGAATAATATTTTTGGAATCAAAGCATTAAAATTATTTAATAGTGAACTTTTTATAATTTATTGAGATATTTGGATTTTTGTGTAAAAATTAATTACTATATAAATATACATTGTGTATAATGACAAAATAATGACCCAAAATTAATTTAATAAATACCATAAATGGTATAATTGAAAATATATATTTTTTTAATTAAAGATAATGTCAATGTTTTGTTTATTTGATTTATTTTATAAATTCATTATTTACCCTTCTAAGATTATAACATATTTTAATGTTTTAAAATCATTTATCTAAGAGTATTACTCCCCACCACATAACCAAGGGACTTATTTTTTTTCATTAGGACCTTTAAATTATAAAATAATGAAATCCAATTTCATTTGGAAGAAACCATTGGCAAAAACCATGTGATTTTTTTTTTGATTTTGGTTATTTTAATATGTAGAGTAAAAAACACAAATAATAAATAAATCCCCCTCCATTCCAATATAAAACCACCCAAGATCCAATTTATCATGAATTAAACTCCTTGGGGAACTTCAAAACTCATCGGTACACTATATAGAGTCCTCCCAATGTGCTCCCAATATCTCAAAAAGCCCCTCTAAATCCTTTGAATTCACACACTCAAGTAGGGGATCTTCCATTCACATCTTTTTATTAAGCACTCATTTTATGTTATGTCTTTTAAAATACATTTTTCTTATATTGGGATATATTCTACCATATCCCCAATACATTATTTTTTTTATAACTTATGAGTTACCATTTCAATCTCATTCATCTCTCCTATGAACCTTTCTATACACCTGTTACCATGTGAAAATTTTGTATGGAACCTTTTTATCCTCCTTTCAAATTAACGCACATTATTTGAAATTGGTTCTTTTAATTTAAACATAGTAGAATATAATTATTCTATAATCCTTACCATACATCAAGATTTATTTTATTTTAATGAGGAATCATTTATCCTTTATTGTATGGACCATTAATTAATCCGTTACTTTTCTAAAATCCATAAGGAATCCTCACCTTTTCTTCTTTATTAAAGATTTTTTATGAACATATGAAATATATTTCCATACCATAACATTTGGGCATGCCTTTCCATGTCTCTTTTACTACCCCATTTATGTATAAATGATGATATAACCCATTCTCTATAAATATCCATTTTTGTAAATTCTTATGTAATGTTGTTTTACTGTCGAATTTTCAAAACAATTGTCAAAGATAAAACAATTGTAAAGTGAATAACATACCCATTTTCTATCAAAGGTATTCACCATTATACACATACACTTATTTATTTTGGAATAAAATTTATTTAATCGACATTACATGATCAAAGAATAAAATATGAGAGTGAATAAATCCATGAAGTATGATCTATTTGGCACACTTAAGAAGGAGAATGAAATGAATATGCTGGGTGTTCCCAGATAGCGCTCCAATTTAATGGGTAATGATTAGTATCATGACATTTCATGTTGTGATAGGGAGTAAACCTGATAACTTTATTGGAATTCATCCACCTGGATTTCTTGGCATGTTTATCACTGACCTATGATTATAATTTAATGTTTGTTGATAATTTTACATTTCCCGTATTATTTTTATCATGCTATATATTTCCTTATTATTCATTTTCATTTTATTCCTCATTGATTTTCCTATTACCTAACTTGTATTATCTTATTCATTTTATTCCTTATTTATTCCCTTATTGGGATTTATAGATCATCCCTATCTTATGTTTGTCCCAAGGTTATCCCACACAGGTATAAGTTCATTGTAATATTGTGATCATGTTAAAGACATTGTAAATAATGTTTTCTACCCCATGTTATAAGTTGTTATGTAATGAAACTAATTCCAATAGAAACTAGAATTATTGATCATTTGGGATTTATATTTTTATTTTTATGAAATAAATCATGGAATTATTTGAAATATCGATAATTTTTTGTTATATATAATCTCATATATGATCATTTTATAGTATCTTATCACATGTACATTAATAATCCATTTTTATTTTCATTGTTTTGGGTGTTAATTTCTTTCTTTTTTGATTCATTATTTATCATGATAATTTTGATTATTGTGAATATTATATAGATTTATCATCTCAATAGTAACAAAAATTATATAATTATCATATATTTATATCAATTATACATTTACTAATAATCATGGAAGTTGGTTTTGAGAAATAAATCACACTGCGATCATGGAGATGGTAGGTTGTACATATACGTGCGTAACATTTCCATATTTCCACAATCATTAAGAAAATGAGGTACATAATATTTCAAATTTTCTAAATGATATAAATATCATGTTATTTCATTAAATAAACTTTTACATTTCATCCATGTTGTGTGGTCATGAAAATTTAGTCACATTTCTTCGTGAAGGCAATATTCCACACATACAAGAATGATATTATCATCTTTCAGCGAGTGAATAGTTATGAAATAAAGTGATATATTAACTTTTGGGAATGATATATATGTCATGAATAAATCATATTTTAATGTATATCATATATCATCATTAAAATTTGTAAAGACCTGGAAATTTTAGGGAAATTTTTTTCATAAATTCTTTGGAATTTTACGAGTACGCAGTTTCTGACGGAAACTGATTCTGAGGCCCGGTGTGCCCGGAATAATTTTTTGAAGTTTAGCTCGAGTATGTTCAGTGAACGAATAAGCAGGCTTTTCTATCTTTTGAACTAGTGCTTGGAATTGATATTTGAGGGCACCGATGAACTCGCAGTGCCGGTATTTGCTTAAGGGGACATTTACCACAGTTGCATTTATGCGGGTTGAAAGTTAAATTTGGGGTTAAATTAAGAAGTTAAATAAAATTTTTAGAAAAATATTATAAATATATATGGGAGTTAATTTCTCCCATGGGAAGTTATTGGTGGGTCCCACACCCACCCAACATCCCATGTGTGGATATTTGAGAGGTGGGGCCCACAGGAGCCCCAACCCTTCCTCTTCCCATAACTCCCCTTAACCTCTCTTACACTTACCTTATATTTAATATGACAACTTCCCTTCTTAAAGGGGAGCCTCTCCACCTCCCAAGTTTAATGAAGACAACTAAGGTAATTAATAACCGTATTAATTAATTTCACACATCTCTTTTTATTTCTTTTGAATTTCATGGAGATCAATTAAAAAAGGAGAGACATAATATAATATTTTCTTGGAAAACATTTTAGAGAAACATGGGAGAATTAGAGGAGAGCTTTATACATCAACGAAGAATGATGTTCTCCCTCAGCGAAGAACACCGGTTCCATGAAGAGTGACGATGTGCCTTTCTACCTCTTCTACGCAACTAGTGTGGAGATGTTTTTTCCTCCTCGAACACACACCAACGTCGTCCACGAATCCTCTCCCCGCGACGCCGTCTTCCGCGACGCCGTCTTCCGCGATGCAAACTACCGTAAACCTTAATTCGAGGTAGGGGTTTGTTCATTTGAAGTGTTTATCTCGTACCCCATTGTTTGTTGAAATTATTTAATTTAGGCCAACTACTACCACCTAAGATGCAGGGCGCGACCCAAACCACATGGTCCGACAACCCTCTATAGTGTCTTTTGATTGTGATGGAAATCATGAAAGAATGTGGAGATGAACGGGAGTAGAAGCCGTGCACCGGCTGCATGCGGAAGACCTGTGGCCCACAACTGTGGGGCCCTCGATCAACGAAGAACCGGTCGGCCATAACCAGCCGAGCCGAAGGGAGTAACCGCACCGCCCCACTGCGCCGCGCTACGGTAGACCGCGGCCCGCGTTTCATGGGCCCCTTCGGCGGATGAACCGGCTGGCCCGTTGGCAGGCCGGGTGGAGCAAAGCCACGGCTACATGAGGGTTCAGCGCTGGACAAACCACGGACCGCCCGTGCGAGCCGCTTGCGCCCTGAAGGTTGGTCGGTTAGGGAGGGCGGTGCCACTTGGTGTCGCCGGTTCAGACAGCCGGAGGGCCACTCCCCCCGCCTCGGACCTCTCGGTGCCCATGGGCCGAGAAGCTCATCCTGCTTGCCTCACCGCGGCCATGCTGCGCCCTGCTCGGCTACTCCGCGCTTCATTAGGCCGGGTCGTGATGGGTCGCACCGTGCCCTACCGGGCCGCACCCCGCCAGGCCGGGTCGTACCCCACCGGGCCGGGCCGGGTCACACCCCCCGGGCCGAGCCACACCCCTCGGGCTGAACCGTGCATTTCATTGGTCTGGTCTGACACCCCTGCTGGGTCAGACCCGCCAAAACTAGGTTGAGCCGACCCGCCAGCCCACTGGGCTTAACAGGTCGGGCATGTTATCACTTTATGGTGAATAACTGAAAGACCACGCTTCCAAACGATGCGCCGTCTGCGGTACTGGGACCCTTATGACGATACGGTCATTTTTCGATACTCTATGTGAGTTTTATATGTCTTTGAAAAATGGCCAGGTTTGGAATGAGGGTATTTCCAACCGGGCCCCCGGAGCAAAAAAAATAATATCTCTTAGACCGGGCGTCCGATTGACACGTCATATGTCGCATTGAGTTCCTATTGATGAGACGGAACTTTTGGATACAGCAACTCAGGATTTTGTGACAGTTGATGTTTCGAATCTTGGGCTCGAGGAGCGGACCCTCCCGGAATCGAGCATGCTGTTTGCGGGAACCTTAGAGCTAGCTGCTACTACGATGACTACTGTGCTGGGATCCTCCTTGGGTTCGAAGAAGACGACTACTGTACTAGGATCCTCCGTGGGTTCGGCAGCGATCACGACTGTACTTGGATCCTCTGTGGGTTCGGCAACGACAACTACTGTACTAGGATCCTTCATGGGTTCGGCAGTGGTGACGAATGTACGTGGATCCTATGTGGGTTCGGCAATGATGACTTATGTACTAGGATCCTACGTGGGATCCGAAGAGGAGATGATTCAGAGGCTACATCTAATCATCTCCACCCTTCTTTGTGAGTAGTAAACCTATGCGATCTGAGTCTTAACTATCAATCATTATCATTGATGTGATTGACTTCATTTATGTGTGGACTAGGTTGTGATTGGGCTCGAGAGTTGGAGCCGAACTGGAATTCATGACTTAGGAATATGTATGGGAATCTACCTAAGTAGAGTCGGTTGATACTTCGTGACTGTATATTTCCATTGTGGTATATCCATCGTGGATTCTGAGAGACCTTCAGGGGTCTCGGGGTCCCTACTGAGTATCGAATACTCACCCTTGCATGGGATATGCCCGCACTACTTTGTGTTGGATGCAGAACACAGACAGTATTGATTGTGGTTGAGGTTTGTGAAGATGGATGGTACACAGAGGAGGACCACTTGGCGGGATGTACACGGGGTGGATGGCCAGACCCGAGGAGCTGAGGAGACCATCTGTACCCATTCTTTAGGTGGGATATCCAGAAGATGACTTAGTGGTTGCTTCTTTACGTTACCGTTGTTGTACATTCCTTTCAGATGTACTTTACTTTCAGTTGGGTTTGTATTCTGGCCCATTTACTTTTCAACACATACTTTTATACTCAGTTTTACTTAGTGCATACTTCACTTGTGTACTATATTGTGTTTGTTTACTTTTATAAAGGAAATTCCTTCACTTTTACTGGAATTTACACCTTCTTTTCTAGCCACCAGCCCCTGGCCTATGGTATGCGGGCTTGGGGTTGTCACGACACGGGCCCCGAGGACGAATCGTGACAAATTGGTATCAATGGAGTTGGTTCTACTGTAGAACATAGGACTCTGATCTTTCATTTCTGTGAAGAAATATTGTTAAGTGTATTGAGTGTGGTTTTTAGTCTTGGGAGTCCAGTGTTGGTGTGGCGGCCGACATATCCATACACCAGGACCCTGACATCTAATTTCTTACTCGGTGCAAGAAAACACTGATTTCATGGGTGATTCAAAAAAATTCTTTATGAATAATTTGTGTCATATCACCAGGTATACTGTTTTGACAGTGGCGCACCTATCTATTTTCAGGATGGTCCCATGAAGGCATCCATCTATTGTTCCATGTCGCGTAAGGGATGGAAGCCCACCGAGCGACGAGGCCTCGGTGTAGGACCCCATCATAGTGGAGGCACCAGTGGTACCAGTACCCACTGAGCCACCAATACTACCATCCCTAGTAGCAGAGAGTTCATGATTCCTAAGTCCACTGCATGAGTTTCAATGACAGAGGCCGCCCAGGTTCCATGGAGATACGGACCCTCAGGTAGCGGACGATTGGATGGAGGCTATCGTCAGAGTCTTCAGATTGGTAGGGACACCAACTGAACTTATGGGGATCCCTGTCGCGAGTATACTGCATGAAGAAACAAGTAGATGGTGGAACTTGATGCTCCAGGTGCATGACGAGGCATCTCTACATTGGATGGAATTCGAGAGTCTCTTCTTCTCAGAGTTTGTTCCAGCCACCCTTCATGCGGTGCGGATTCAGGAGTTACTTCATCTGCGGCGGGGTAGCATGACAGTAGCTCAGTACTCAGTGAGATTTACTAACCTCTCAAGCTACTCCACGGACATGGTACCAGACCCATTCTTTCGGGCTTGGACCTTCGAGCAGGGACTGAGGCATGAGATCAGGGCTTTTATGATCTCCTCCAGCATTCCAATGCAGGCAGGGGTGCTGGAGCAAGCCCTTCCTGTGGATAGATTTCGTGCTGAGATGAAGCCAGAAGAGAGACCTACCATTGGGCGACACGTACCGGAGTCTTCTGTAGCTGGTAGTAGATAGACTTCGCAGAGGTCCAAGCGGATCGGGACATCAGGATGGTGACACAAGGATACTGGTACAGAGGTCCAGGGAACACGAATCAAATCCAGCCATTCGAGGGGCAGGTAGTGCTATGCATGCGGCGGGCAAGGTCACATGGCTCGGGAATGCCTGGCCCACCATGTGGACGAGCAACAAATAGTAGATGGACCTCCCAGGCAAAGGAAGATGTTTGACCATGGCGGTCCGCAGAGAGCAGGCAGAAGAGGCAGAGGAGATATCCGAGCAGTGGGTGGTGGACGACGCCTTGAGGCTCTACCACCACCACCACTAGGAAGACCACCCCGACCATAGGGAGCTGGGAGGCAGGGGCAGGCTCAGCTCCAGGCAGTCGAGGCCTACAACCATGGAACGCATGAGATGATTCTATGTACTATCTGTGTCTACTCCACCCTAGTTGTAGTACTTATAGACACTGGAGTGAGTCATTATTTTATTGTCGCTTCCCTTGTTCGAAGCTCAGAGATTCCAACGGAGCTGTTGGCTCGATCATTACGGCTAGAGACTCCTACGGGAGCAGACTCGATGATTACACACCGATGTCGGCAATGTTATCTTACTCTAGGAGGTGAGATCTTCAGTAGGGATTTTCCTGTAGCGGCGTCTAGGCCTTACGATGTAATCTTGGGTACGGACGGGTTATCTACAGTTCGTGCTCATATCAACTGTATTAGGCTCAAAGTGAGATGTGGCCGCACGGATGGTACCATGTTCACCATCACCAGTGAGAAGGGAGCCTTTGCAGTGCAGGATGGACTTACGCTGAGGAGAGGGTAGCTAATCACACATCTATTGGCTAGTCTCATCCTAGGAGAGGTTGATGTGTGGAGTCCGAGTTATCCTGTTGTGGTGGATCAGTATGTAGATGTTTTTCCTGATAATGTTCCAGGAAAACCTCCTCGTAGAGAGGTAGACTTCAACATTGTCATGTACCCAGAGACAACACTGATATCTACTCCAGCATATCAGATGGCTCCCGCTGATCTTTTTGAGCTGCGGGTACAGCTAGAGGACTTGAATTGAAAAGGATTCATCTGACCTAGTGTTTCACCCTGGGATTCTCTGATTTTTTTCGCTAAGAAGGCGAATGGGAGATTACGACTGTGTGTCAACTAACGTCGCCTAAATCAGGTGACCGTAATGAACAAGTACCCACTCCCAAGGATTTACAACCTCTTTGATCCACTCAAGGGAGCATGATGGTTTTGGTAGATAGACCTCAGGTCAGGCTTTAACCAGCTCAGATTTCGAGAAGAGGATGTGCAGAAGATGACCTTCAGGTGTAGGTATGGCCACTATGAGTTCTTGGTTATGCCCTTCGGTGTAACCAATGCACCAGTAGTGCTTATGAGTCTCATGACCCGGATATTATAGCCTTACCTCGATTGTTTTGTCATAGTCTTCATCGATGACATACTGATTTACTCGACTACTGAGGAGGAGTGTTCCTACCACTTTTGGTTTGTACTGGACACACATTGAGAGCACTAGTTTTATGGTAAGCTCTTGAAGTTCCAGTTTTGGATTCCAGAGGTTCATTTCTTGGGACACATCATCTTGGAGGCTGGGGTTGTAGTGGATCCTGTGAAGATTGAGGTGGTACTTTCTTGGCAGCCACCTATGAGAATCACAGAGGTGTGGAGTTTTCTAGGTTTTGGTGGGTTCTATTAGAGATTTTTACCAGACATATCCAGATATGTAGCACCGCCTTCATCTTTGACGAAGAATTGAAAACCCTTCGTGTGGTCAGATAGATGTCAGATGACCTTTATAGAGCTGAGATAGAGATTGACCAGTGCACCCATCATGAGGCTACCAGAGGAGGGTGTAGGGTACGTAGTTTATTGTGATGCATTAGGGACTGTACTCAGGTGTTTCCTGATGCAAGAGCAACCAGTGATTGCTTACGGTTCATGGCAGTTGAGATAGCACGAGAAAAACTATGCTAGCCATGACCTGGAGTTAGCAGAAGTGGTCTTCGCCATGAATATGTTGTGACACTATCTTATGGGTGAGCACTTTACAGTCTACTCTGACCACCAGAGTCTCAGGTACATCTTCTCGCAGAAGGACCTGAACCAGAGATAGTGGCGATGGCTTGAGTTCCTCCTGGACTATGACTTTGAGGTAGTTTATACTCGTAGGAAGGGGAACATTGTGGTTGATTCTCTCAGCAGAACATCGTGCATTTAGCTACTAGGATAGGTGATAGAGTAGCTTGTCGCGATGCATATATCCATTTTGGATAGAGATGGAGCATCCTATCTATAGTCTCTCACAGTCAATCCTCTACTCCTTCAGCGAGTCAGTGGGGCACACTGTGGGGACGTTGACTGTGAGATGCGTCGTGCTCAGATATCCACATGGCAGGCGCCTGATGGGTTTTCTATAGGAGGGGAGCACGTCATCCTCTTCAGGGGATGTACTATGGTACCAGTTTCATTACAGGAGGAAGTGCTGAGGGAGTTTCACACTTCCCCTCTATAGGTACATCCAGGAGTGGAAAAGATGTACCAGGATCTCAAACGACAGAACTGGTGGCCGGGCATGAAGAAGGTTGTAGCAGAGTTAATTTCATGATGCCTCACTTGTTAGTAAGTGAAGGTGGAGAACCAGGTACCAGTGGGCTTGGTACATCCCTTAGAGGCCTCGGAGTGGATGTGGGACGGGATATCTGTGGATTTCATGATGGGGCTTCCACTTACATCTAGAGAAATTGACTCTATCAGGGTTATCATCGACTGACTCACCAAGTCAGACTAGTTTTTACTGATCAGAGAGCAGGGCTCAATAGAGAGCTTGGGATGCCTCTATGTTCAAGATATCGTACTGCTTCATGGTGTTCCATCCTCTATAGTCTCTGATCGAGACACTCGCTTTACTTCCCTTCTTTAGAAGGTATTATAGGATTCTTTTGGGATGTAGCTATGTCTAATCACCGCTTTCAATCCTCAGAAGGATGGCCAGACGAAGAGTACCATTCATACTCTCGAGGACCAGCTATGTGCATGTTTCCTTGACTTTGGTCGCTGTTGGGATGATCACCTACCCTTGGTAGAGTTTGCGTATAATAACACCTATAACTCCACTATCGGGATGGTACCTTACGAGGCATTGTACGGCTGACCTGGTAGATTACCTTTGTGCTGGACTCACCCTGGGGAGTCTGTACTTGAATGAATAGAGATGGTTTAGGCTACAACGGAGAAGATTCAGATCATCCTAGAGTGGATGACGACTACACAGAGCAGACAGATGTCCTATGCTGATAGGAGACGGAGACCACTTGAGTTTGAGGATGGCAACCACATTTTCTTACTGGTCTCTCCTATATCTGGATTTCAGAGATTTGGATGGGGTGGTAAGTTATCTCCATGCTTCATCGGACCATTCCAAGTCCTCAGTAGGGTAGGAGAGATGGATTACCGCCTGGCCCGTCCACCTCAGTTACACCGGGTGCTCGACGTCTTCAACATATCTCAGCTGAGAAGATACGTGCATGACCCATCACACATCATCGATCATGGGGAGATAGACATCGGCGATGGGGCGACATTCATAGAGGTCCCAGTGGAGATCAAGGATTGACAAGAGCGGGTCCTACGTGGATAGTCGATTCCTCTGTTGTGCATTCACTGGCAGCACGAGAACCTCTAGGAGAGCACATGATAGCGGGAGGCTCAGACTCGTGCTCAATACCTTCATTTGTTCCCCTAGTCTATGTTATAACTTTACGGGGAATTAAATCCCTATGGTCGTATTAATTTAAATACCTGAAATTTTCAAGTAGAACCTTTTCTTAAATTTTTTGGAATTTTACGAGTATGCAGTTTCTGACGGCACCTGATTCCGAGGCCCGGTGAGCCCGGAATAATTTTCTGAAGTTTAGCTCAGGTACGTTTAGTGAATGAACGATCGAGTTTTTGTATCTTTTTAACTAGTGCTTGGAATTGAAATCTAAGAGCACATATGATCTCGCAGCGCCGATATTTACTTAATGAGACCTTTACCACAGTTACGTTTTATGCGGGTTGAATGTTAAATTTGGGGTTTAATTAAGAAGTTAAATAAAATTGTCAGAACAATTTTATAAATATCTATGGAAGTTAATTTCACCCATGGGAAGTTATTTGTGGGTCCCACACCCACCCAACTTCCCATTTGTGGATATTTGATAGGTGGGGCCCACATGATCTCCAACCCTTCATCTTCCCATAACTCTCCTTAACCCCTCTTACACTTCCCTTGTATTTAATATGACAAATTCCCTTCTTAAAGGGGAGCCTCTCCACCTCCCAATCTTAATGAAGCCAACTAAGGTAATTAATAACCTTATTAATTAATTTGACACATCTCATTTGATTTATTTTGAATTTCATGGAGATCTATTAAAAAAGGAGAGACTTAATGTAATATTTTCCTGGAAAATATTTTGGATAAACATGGGAGAATTAGAGGAGAGCTTTCTTATTCCACGAAGAACAAATTTCTCCCTCGATGAAGAATGCCTATTCCATGAAGAGTGATGAAATGCCTTTCTTACTCATCTCTTTAACTAGATTAGAGACTGTGTTTCCTCCTCAGACGCACTCTGACGTCGTGCACGAATCCTCTCCCTGTGAAGCTATCTTCCGTGACACCAACTACCACAAACCTTAATTCGAGGTAGGGGTCACTTCATTTGATGTGTTTAACTCGTACACCGTTCTTTGTTGAAAATCATTGTTTAATTTTGGCCAACTACTACCACATAACATTGAGGGCGCGAGCCAAAGGAACATGGCCCAATGAACCTCTATAGTCTCTTTTGATTGCGATGGGAATTATGACAAGAAGGTGGCGATGAACGGGAGTGGCAGATGTGCGCCGGCCGTGTGTGGAAGAACCACGGCCCGCAACTGCGGGCCTCTTGAACGATGAAGAACTGGTCGACCAAAGCCGGTCGAGCCGAAGAGAGGAACCGTGGCACCCCATGGCACAATGTTGTGGTAGACTGCGGCCCGTGTTCCGCGAAATGCTTTGGCAGAAGAATCGGCCGCCCCATCGGCTGGCTGGGTGGAGGAATGTCGCGGCTATAGGAGGGAACCGCGCCGGACGAACCGCGACCCGCCCATGCGGGCCGCTTGTGCCAAGAAGGCCAGACGGTTTAATATGGACGGTTTGGGAGGGCGGCGCCACTTAGCGTCGCTGGTTCGAGAAGCCGGGGGGCCGTGCCCCACTCCTCGGACCGCTCGTCCCCCAAGGGATGAGCCTCTTGGGTAGCCGGTCGAGCCGCAACTAGGTCGTACCATGCCGGGCCGGGCTACGCCGCGCCGGGCTAGGTCGGGCCGCACTGCACCGGGTCGGGCTGCGCTGGGCTAGGCCACGCCCCGCTGTGCCAGGCCACGCCCCTCGGGCCGAGCTGCGCATTTCATCAGGCTGGTCTGACACCCCTGTCGGGTCGGACCCGCCAAAACTAGGTTGAACCGACCCGCCAGCTCACTGGGCTTAATGGGCCGGGATCGTTATCACTTAAAGATGAATAACATAAAGGCCGCACGTCTGAATGACGCACCATCTGCATCACTTGTACCCTTATGACGATACAGTCCTTTTGAGATACTCTATGTGAGTTTCGGATGACTTTGGTAAATGGATGGGTTTGGAACAAGCATATTTCCAACCGGGCCCCCATAGAAAAAAGCTAATATCTCTCAGACCGGACGTCCGATTGACGCACTGTCTATCGCATTGAGTTCCTATTGGCCAGATCAATCTTCGAGATACATCAAAAATGGTGTTAGTGAAAGTTTATGTATCGAAACCTGGGCTCGAGGAGCAGACCCTCCCAAAATCGAGCTTGCTGTGTGCATGAACCCTATATCTGGCTGTGACTACGGCGACTACCGTGATGGGATCCTCCATGGGTTGTATGATGACAAATATTGTACTAGGATCTTTCGTGGGTTCGACAGCAATGACGACTGTACTTATATCCTCCGTGGGTTCGACAGCGATGACTACTGTACTATGATCCTCTGTGGGTTCGACAGCAGTGACGACTGTACTTGGATCATACGTGGGTTCAGCAGTGACGATGTCTGTACAAGGATCCTATGTGGGTTCGGCAGAGGAGATGATTCAGAGGCTAAATCTAATCATCTCCACCCTTTTCATGAGAAGTATACCTGTGTGAGCTGTGTCTTGACTAACAATCATTATCCTAATGTGATTGACTTCTTTCTTGTGTGGACTGGGTTGTGCTTGGGCTCGAGAGTTAGAGCTAAACTATAATTGATTACTTAGGTATATGTATGGGAATATACCTAAGTAGAGTCGGTTGATACTTCGTGATTCTATCTTTCCTTTGTGTTTCATCCTTCGTGGATTCTGAGAGACCTTCGGGGGTCTTGGGGTCCCTACTGAGTATCGTATACTCACCCTTGCACGGGCTATGGCCGCACTACTTTGTGTTGGATGCGGACGATGGACAGCACTGATGGACGTTGAGGTTTGTGGAGTCAGATGGTTCCCAGAGGAGGAACACTTGGTAGGATGTACATGGGGAGGACGGCCGGACCCGAGGAGCTGAGGAGACCATCTGTACACATACTTCAGGTGGGATATCCGGAAGAAGACTCAGTGTTTGCTGCTTTACTTTACTGCTATTGTACTTTATTTTCAGATTTTCTGTACTTTCAGTTGGGTTTGTATTTTGGCCCATTTACTTTTCAGCACTTAATTTTCTACTCAGTTTTACATAGTTCATACTTCACTTTCATACTCTGTTCTGTTTGTTTACTTTTATAAAGGAAATGCCTTCCCTTTTACTGGGATTTACGCCTTTGGTGCTAGTCACCAGCTCCTGGCCTATGGAAGGTGGGCTTGGGGTAGTCACATCACGGGCCCTGAGGATAGGTCAGGAAAAAATTATCCTTATCACTTTGTATGAAATGTCTTAGAGAAAAATGAATCTGATCACTTCATGAGGTGGTAGTCCGTCATACACACCTGCGACGTTATCGTTTCTCATACAAAAACGAATGAAAAAGGTATACATATGATATAATAACTATAGAGGTATATTAAATTTATAAATAATATATATATATATACACTTTATATTTATCATAAAACCAAACTATGATAGGTTTTAATGGAAAATGAAATGACATCAATTTGTGAGGCGATAGTCAACCGTACACAAGAATGATAATTCTGTAGTCCATTTGATCGATGTGGGATAGTGGAAAAAATTACTTTAAAATAAAAACATATCATTATATAGAATATAATAAGGTTATTATATCATTATGTTTTAAAAATAACTAATGGAGGTTGAGGAATAAATAAAAGAAAACACTCGTTGAAGAACGTTACCTCTTCTTCAGGTAAAATTCTTATAATTTCACCAAAAGCCATCCTAGTATGGAATTCAGACCAAAATAAGGATTATAAGATGAGGGTATGGAATACTGAGAGTTATTTGGGTAGGTATTATCCTAACCAAAAAGGTTTTAACGTTTGAATATGAGTGGAGAGTGGGTAGCCTTTTATAAGGGAGGTGAGTGGCCCAATTGTTTTTTTAGAAATAAAAAGGCGTACCCATGTTTTTCGCAAGCCAAAATGGCGAAAAAGTGAATTATTATAGATAATTTTACATTATATGTTATATATATGGTCATAAAATATATTTTATGCATGTTTATAGTACAATTTTACTCTTATATTTCTAGTTTAACCCCTGATAAATCATTTTCTACATTAACCAAGGAAAATAATTTTTAGTGTTTTCACTATTCATTATTGTCAAAAATTAATTTTAACTTATTATATAATATAAATTATTCTGATTCCAAATATGGAATCTATTTTTAAAAATTATTTTTACATAAGTGGTATAATTTAATTTTAAAGTAATCGCCCAGGTTGGAATAAAAAATAGATTTTTAAGGAGAAAATGTTCAAATATTTATAATGTTTTTATAAGTGAATTAAATATGGATATGATTTCAATGATAAAAATTAGATTAATATATATAATTTTACTAAAGTTACCTTAAATAAATTATTACATCGCAATTTAAACATGATCTCGATAATCAAAGGATTGAAACATGGAAATACTCACTCAATAATATCAATTTATTGATTAAAGCCCAAAAAAAGAGGCCAGGTACAAAGAAATCATTGGGGACAGTATTAGTGAAGGCCAAGAACATCAACCCTGACAATGAGATTACAATCACTAGGAAGGTATCCAATGTTATAGGAGAGGATTAGACTGTCATCAGGACCTCCTTTTTTAGTAAGGCTATCTGTAGTGAAGTTCCCCTCTGTAGAAGTATGAGCCACATTCGCTCCATTACAAATGAGAGTCTTGAATTTCATGATGAGGTAGATGTGGTCCCAAAGGGGATGACTGTTGTGATAATTGAAGACCACAAGTTGTATCGAGTCGGACTCAATCTATTCAATGTTGATGTTATAAATCTTGCACAATGACATGCCATTTAAAAGGGCTATATATTCTCTCATCATTGAGTTACATGGTCCATTAGAAGCATTGAACCAGATAACCACCGAACCTCTCATGTCATGAATGAGGCCACCTCATCTCCTGATTCCTTGAGAATAATACCCATCTACATTGAAATTGAATCCATCTCTAGGTGGGTTCCACTTATTCCAGGTACCAAGGTGTATTATGACAGGTGGGTTTTGACCGCAGGAATGGAGGGCTCAATCGGGTTCCCACCTCTCTCCGCCATGCATAAGGACCCTGGGATCCGACTAAAGAGAAAGAAGATAGATATTCAATTGGTGTCTAGAATTTTGTATCCCTCTATTTCAAATATCTCTATTTTCCCAGAAGACCAATTAAACAGATACAAAGGCCATGCCTTATATCTTGACATCAAGCGCCCAACCCTCTGACCCCTCGAACCAGTAGTGTATGAAATCCTGTAAATTCTATTCCAGAACCTAAAGGGTCAATACATGTCTGACAAGAACCCAACAAAATCATGAACCTTATCTCTCAAAGAAAACGTCTCTGACTATTTCAATGCTAGGGTTTACACAACATATTAGATTTGAGGTTATGTGATTTCCTTTTGTTTGATCATTATAATCTGTTGGGATATATTTGTTGTGATGTCTCCAAACCAGGATTTTTATCTTCATCCGAAATTATTTTCACTATAGATAAGTCACCATAGATCCTTATGAAGGTCATATTGAATGGTACGGATGAAATCACGGGAGTTAAAGGTTCCAGAAGATGAATCATTGAAGAATAATTTATTGAGTTCATCCACATGTATGTTCCTATTGTGTAGAGATTTTCGTTCCACATTGAGAGTTTTTCAAATGATCCTCATGTAAGAACTCACCTAATTAAAAGATATCTATGGGGTCGGGCAGCCTAGAAAATAAAGAGACTCACTAGCCCAGTTCTCCCTCGAGTGCCTGATTTCACCACTTCTGACCACCCAAAGATCCTTCTCATCCAAGAGACTGAGCCGTTTATTCATTTTTCATTCCAGGATACTATGTCTACATAGTCTCTAGTCCCATGATATATAGTCTTCCATATATTTTTTTCACGAAGGCTTTCTAAAGAGAGATCCCTTACATAATCTCCCATGGCAATTTGGATTTCATAGCCTACATGGAGTTAAACATGTTTCTCAGGTTGATCCCACCTTCCTCAATTGGTTTCACCAACTAATTCCACAATTTCCAGTGATATTTTACCCTACATTAAGTCCCATATTAATGTAATGATGGTTTTCTTCTATTTGGTCGATGATACCCTTCGGTGGTTTGATGATAGATAAGATTTACATGGGAATGGAGGATAAAAAAATGTTAGTAGGCAAAATTATACCACTAAAGGATAATTGTTTGTTTTTCTAGTCAATGATTCTAGAAGTCAAACAACCGACTTGAGTATGGATGAGATTTTTTTGATTCTCAAATCATTAATTTTCACACCAAAGTTCTCCATTGGAATATTTTTTCTTTTCATGCCCAATATACCTTGAATGTCGCTTACCCTCAGTCATGTCGTTGGGTAGTAGACATTTTTCTTCCATAAATGATCTGTTTTCAACTCTAATAGTTTCTTGTATCCATCATTCTATGAAAACACACAATTGATTTTTTCCCCATTGATGAAGAAGATAATTTCATCCACATACATCATGTGATAAGGTTATGGACCAAAAAACCGTAAATCTATGATGATTTATAATACCATCCGATTTATTAGATGTCAAGGTGATATGGTATTTTTTAATATATTTCTCCATAGTTTGGGAAATTTTCCTACAATATAATAACATACGTAAATATACTTACATGATTCACTTCAATTTCATATGTTTAATATCATCCTTTGGTTGTTCTATAATAAATTATCAATTTATCAAATACTCTGATAAGTAAATATACAAAAATAAATTTCTTAGGATTAAAGAAAAAAAATTCATTTTTAGTGGATTATAAAATCCATAATATAATGATAAGTCACTCATTATATATCTATTTCTTATTAGGAAAAATGGTTAGCAAAGGATATCCAAAATGCATAAATATCTATATGGTGAAGTAATAATGTCATCTCTTAAGCCTCATCCAATTTTAATCTTACACCATTTTATAAATTGTTAGCCTTATGCCACATACAAGATATTAATATACAAAAAATTATAAATAAAGTCTCCCAATTTACAAAATAATATTATCATTAATTTCCCAAACAACATGAAGAAGCTCTTAATCGTCACATACTGAACATGTGAATACGTTCATCGTGTATTTTTTTTTGAAACATGGTAATGACATCGATTACCATAAAACCTTATTTAAAACATGCGTTCTAACTTATTTCTTAAGAAAGACAAATATAATTAGATATATTCACTAAATAAAATGACTTTTTAAACTCCATCGATTATAGTAAAATCCCTCTTGGTAAAAAAATCATTAATCAACCCCATGGTAGTCAGTACAATCCAATTTACCTTATCAATATCAATCAAATCTTTATCCAGTTATCATTATCTCAACATAAAGTACATAGAAGTATCTTTCCCTTAATCATGTGTTTCCTAAGAAGTTCAACTTACCACTGAATCATTTTTCATGATCATTGATATCGTTCAACATACACTTTCAAATCCTTAATAAAAGAATTACTATGGTATAATCCATATAGATTTACTAATTACTATAATAAGGATACCATTGTTAAAATACTAAAATTAAATAATTATTGAAACCAAACATAATATAATTATTCATCCTACTACGACTTTTATAATAACAAAAGCCTAACCATGATCCATTAGGTTATTTTTTGGTATATTAATTTGACGGTTGAGATATTGATTTTAATAGTTCCCCATAACTTTATAGATTATGCATTTAACATTAGAAACATTTTTAAAACATTCAAATAACAATAATTTCTCCCTTTCTTTCCAATAATTTAGAAAACTCCGATTGATTTTATTAAAGCACAATGTTGTTTCTTTCTATAATTATAACATGTTTAAAAACCTTCTTTCCCTTATTCTCTTTATCATTATTTTTCCATGTCTTCCTATTCATCTCTTTCTTCACATAGAATCCATAATACATAGATAATTTTATTTCTATATCTTAGGTACATGATAATATGTCCTCATATAATGGGAATGTTTGGGAGACTATTTCCCTTCTAATCATTGGACTAATCCCATCAAAGAAATAACTATTATTACTCTTTGGATTATACACATTTAAGTGGTTCTTATTCCTTATTTTAGAAACCATTTATAAATGATGGAATTCAATATATTAGATTAGATCATTATAAAACATAATGTACAATCCAAAAACAAGTAAAATACTTAACATAAATTGATAAAAACATTCATATCTAATCTCATAAACATAAACACGGTTTCATTAGGGATATTACTAAATCCTTAATAATTTTTTTAAACAAAATGTTAATTGTACTAACAATATAACCTAAGAGTGTCAAACACGATGTGTATTATTTCTTGTTTTTATCCACAAGGAGATAATCAGGTCAATCCCAATACACCCTTTTTAGAGTTATTTCACTTAGGTAACTCTGATCTAGAAACAAATCCACTTATAATATCTAGATAGCGAGGTCTTTCATGTAAGACCAACATAATTCATTTCTTACCTAAATAGTAGTTTGTTATCCTAAACTTACCCTCAATGTGTATTATAGGTATATGTCCATTAATAAATGTTTTCTATAATCTAGTTCCCAAAATATCTTCAAAACTTCCTCTAATACCAATTATAACAACCATGACTCCAGTAACCCATAGTCAATGTCTTACTTTATTACATTGACATAGATAAAAAGGTTCAAATCATAAAGAAATGATTAGTTTAGCAGTTTCAGAGAATTAGATATGTACATGATTTAAATTTTAAATTGAAAATAGAAAATAAAACATAATACATGAAAAAATAAAATTAACCACATCCCTGAAGACATAATCAAATATCTCTTCTTCATATGATGGGGAAAGGAAAAAACAAGGGTGATCTCAAATTATATTTAATTTTTAGGTACAACAAAATCTATCATGAAATATTAAATAATAATCAATATTTAATAGTTAATAATTGAATACACATTCCATTTAAAAAACGTTAATATCTTCATAAGATTAGTCATAATCAATATGAAAAGTTAAATAATTGAAAACACATTCCATTTAATCACTAAACTAATAATAAAATGAAACTGGGGATAATATAATTATGAAAATATCATATAAAACAGTATCTAAATTCTTAATTAAATAAAATACTAATTATTTCACATCATGTCTTAGGAACATGATACCTCTATCACTATTTACTTTCATAATAATGTTTAAACTTATAGGTAAGACCCTATTTAATTTGGTCAAATGATTTGTCTCATTATACCTGTCAATGTATCAAGGGGATATATATAACTATTACCCACCCATATATAAATTACCAATGAATTCAGTATATATATAACAATCCATTTTATTCATGAATCATGGAACCTTATCATCAAATATCCATATTTATTAAAGGATACAATTTAATTAATAACTCCCTAGTTAATAAAATAACTTTCAGAGAAAACATTGTATGAAAAAATGATATACAATTTTGGAAATAATGATATTAATAATGTAATAATATTAATATTTATGTGAAATTTAATTTCTAAAAAAAACTAATTACAATAAAGTGACTGTTTTAGGACAAATTTAACAGTGAAAAAATTGTTAATGAATAATATCTTTTACTACATTGTAATTATCGACTCAAATCCCATCGTATAAAATTATTCAAAGTGAAACCTAAAATATAATGAACTATGAAATAATCATGGTATTACATTTAATAGTGATAATATATACACCACATAATAGTTAATTGGTGTATAATAATAAATAAGTCTCAATGGACATGAAATTGAGATGAAATCCCTAACCTCATGATTCTATTTGGTTGAATGTTATTTCACCTCTTGTATAGTGGGTTTAAAACCATAATTTACATAAATAATAACCACATTAATATTTATATTATCATAAATTGTTCTTCAACAAAAACTTATCATCCTTTTTTCAATAATGTTTCATTATTTATACATCATTAATACGATTAATACCAATCCGGAAATATTATTTTGAAAAAAAAAGTACATTACAATCATGGAGGCGATATGTTGTACGTAATGATGAGTAATGTTTCCATCATTATGAAAATTAGTTAAGTAACATTTTAACTCTATATAATATTATTTATTTAAAAATACATATACAAATCATCTATGTGATGTGGTGATGAAAATAGAGTCGCATCATTTTTGGAAGGTGGTAATCCACACGTACATGAATGATGTTATCATCTTTCAGTGAGTGAAAATTAAAAAAAAATTAAATTTTCATGATGAAAAAATTTCCATGAAGATCATAATTATTCCATTTATAGCATATATAACCAATAAAAATAACTTTATCACCATCTATGTGTAGTGTGGGTGACAGAAAAATGATATCACTTCGTTAGACGGTCGACTACTGTACACCTGAGTGGCGTCATCAAATCCCTTATGAAATAAAAATTAAAAAATTATATAAAATTATGAGGATCATGAAAATTATGGTAATGGTTATGTGAATGTCATGATTTTTAATATATGTAGTATAATGTTAAAGGTAGTTCAATAAATCACTAGATTATTGAAAAACATTATTTCTGATATAGTTTTATAAAGAGGGATATGGTAAAAACCATTCAACTGTTGTATAGAAAGTCACATAGGGGTCAATTATTGTGGTAAGGGGAGTTGTGAAAGGGAAATATTATCTAACTAGAAGTTATAATGGATGTTCAATGGTTTGAACTATAACTACAAGAAGAATCAGGTTATCAAAAAATAACCCTGATGAGATGAACATGATGGTTTTAATGGTAAAGGTCATACTAAATCTAGATCATATTGATGTTCAAACTTGTGATGGTTATGTACATGGGAAAAGGGAATGTTTTGTTTAATTTTTAACAAATATAGCCTTATAGAGTTAAGATTTAACTTGTTTATTATACTTTATGCATACTATCCTCTATAATATCTCAAATAGGTTCCTCAAATTTTTCAACATTTTTTGGTAACACTATAATAAATTTGTCGATATATGTCCTAAATCAAAATTATTTGGTTTTTACAGTTTTTATCCAGTGGAAATCCATTGTTAAAAGAAATTAAAAATGGGGGATTGAATTCATTAGGTCTTATAATGGTGGTAAATATAGTGGAAGTGACATCCACAAGAATTTTAGAAAATAGAATCCGGCATGAAAAGACCATTTTTAACACACAAGAAAAAATGGTGTAGTATTATGGGGGAACATAATGCTAGTGGAAAAGGTTTACAACTATAGTATGCATTTTTGTATGTATAAAAATGAGAATACCTAACCCATAAATTCCTCCTTGGATAGTAGTAAGATGATACTACTACCCAATTCCCACCTCTAATAGTATAGGGTCTTGGGAATATACCTCAATAATGAAATCACACATCTCCATACACAAAAAAATAATTTAAAATAATTAATAACAAGAATAATAAATGAACAGACAACATCTTATATCCTAAAAAAATATGAAAATAGAACCAAAATTGTATTGGGAATGATAGTTTCCCAATAAATATTATTTAGGTTCAACCTATCAACTAGAAAGAAAAATATCTAGGAATTAAACTTCTAGAGTCTTAATCTATCCTCACTAACACATCCTCCAATTAACAATATGAACCACCCACATCTAATCCAACTACTATATCATCAAACTTCCTATCATCTGCATAAGGTATAACACGTGAAGAAATGAAAATACATATGTGAATATATATATACCTTGTATGAATACCTAAAATCAATAAATATATAATGAATCAATAAATAAATTCATCTATAAACAAAATCCATTATGGTAAATAAGATAAAAACAAAATTTTCTCATTTTAGGTTCTCAAGTCAAAGAGTACAATATGAATCATCATAGCCTACCAAAAAAACATTGTGATCCATCCGAAATCTATCTGTTGAGGAAACTATTAACTCATGTATCCTTTCCAAAAATATACTAGAGAATAAAATTCTCAAAAATATGAGTATAAATACCAACTTATAATTTGTAATCGAGGATCCTAATCCCCTATGGATTACTAGTAATACATACTCTAGTGGAGAAAAATCAGCCCATGTGGGATCTTCTAAAAGGAAAAAATACTAACTCAATGGATATAAGATCCCAGTCCTATATAGGTGAGTGAAAATACCTGTTGTATTGTATTTATAAGTAAAGGATATCATGACCTTAAATTAAACAAAAAATATTTGAGGAATTACATTCAATAGAATTTGTGTACAAATAAGAAATTATACCTGGATTATTCTCCATGTCATTGGGGATAGTTATTGTTCACTATGAAATCCAAGAGCCAAACTCTTCATTTACTATTCCACCTCACTCAGTTGTTCCATTGTTATTAAGAAGTAATATTCTATCATTAATGAAACATAAACTATCATATTCCTTGAGTACTTATAGTTAGAAAAGAGTAATCTAGGTTCATATTCCAATTCATTGAAATGTACATGACATTCCCTTGGGGGTATATCATATGTGCCCCCATATTTTCCTTTAAATCATGTACATACATTAAAAAAGGCATGTAAAATCCACTATATACAACGCATTCATGGGTATATAGAATGTAAACAGTTTGGATTCGTTGGGTGTGTACTCTAAAAACATGTAAATCTAGATTAATGGGGTCACATTGACTATGGGTTAACCACATAGCCTGTGATAT
Source organism: Viscum album (assembly GCA_963277665.1). NCBI lineage: Eukaryota > Viridiplantae > Streptophyta > Magnoliopsida > Santalales > Viscaceae > Viscum > Viscum album. Next base: position 1,858,568,766 of record OY728133.1, on the reverse strand, counting down.
TCAACTATATCTAAAAACAATATTTTGTTTTCAACAAGACACATGTTGTGTTCTCTTTTGAACTAAAAGTCATATAGTCATGTGTTCTCCTGAAACCCAATCCTTTAACACCTAAACCAAAATTCTTACATATTATACTTATTCTTCTAAAAAAATATCTGTGATTACTCTATCAATCACATTATCCATACATCTGAAATTATCCAAGGCTGATTTCTACCATTTGATTATCGAAATTTAGATACTTTGTTGAAACTTCATTATCCCCCACAAAATGATTTTTTAATGCCTATTATCACAAAGATCTCCATGTGATACCCACATCTTCACTATAACTATCATTTCTAATCCATTTCCATTCCTCTATTGTCGAACTCATATCCACATTAAAAAATTACAAATCCAACAAAAAATAAAACATTGAACATTATATAGTGGGGAAGGAGAAACATCATACTAATGATTGTTGGTGATGAAGACACATAGAAACATGAAGTAAATTCATAAAACAATGAAATGAGAGTAAAACATGATGTCCCTGTATAGGTTTTCAATTATTCATGGATAGGTATCAAAAAATAAATGGGTAATTTTTTAATATCAAACAAAACAAATTTCTAATAATTAAATAATGGAAAAATTAAATTAATTAGGCCACGCCAAAAATATATTCTATTAAATTATAAATTAATTAATAAATGATCATACAAATATAAAAAAACAGAAAATATTCAAAAAAATTTAAAATCCCTATATCATAATTGGATTTATTTTTGATGAATAGTATTTGTTCATTATCATTGGTTACATGGGTGATCTATGAGGCATTCATAATTGATCATGAATCCCAACCGCATCTCCCAGTACTCAAAACCATGTGATATACTCCCAAGACACTCTCAATGTTGTGGGATCAAAAAATGTGAATCACTGGTAATGAATAAAATAGTTAGTTTTATGCTTAAAAAATTAATTAATTAATCAATCAATCTTGTAGTAAACCAGTAATTCACTATGCGCCATTATGAAACCCATTGAAAAAAATAAGACCAACCTATCAGAAAACAACATGATAAATTCAATGGTGGTCTTTGTTTCTTGTTATTAGACCCTATTTTAGACGAAATCCATTATTCTTGAAACAACACATGTGTGTTAGTAAATATATTTAATATATCATTGTTGGGACTATACAATTCCTGCAAATCTATGCTAAATTCATGGATAGATATAATTTATATATATATATATTACTAAATAGCCCCAATAACAGAACCTAAAATTGTTACATAATAAATTTGGGATGATTCAGGGAAATAATTCTTATGTTTAACCAATAAAATACTATCATCACCAATTGGGAGAGATATTTCTTCATAGTTGTGGTCTGAAAAACCAAATGAAATTCAATATCCAAAATTTATAGTAAATCATGAATACATTCATGTAGAGGCTAAAAAGTGGTAGAAACTAAATTATATGCCACAAATTTACTTCTTAGTTTTCCTTTGTAATGAGAACATTAGGTATCAACACTATGATGATAATCATCAGAAAATCATTAGAGCTCAAAATGATCTTTTTAATGACAGGGTATTATACAATGTTGATAATATGTAAAATGTGTACGTTGATCTATAATATTTAAGAAGATTGTGGTTGGTTCCCTATTAGTTTCAGTTATATGTTTTTACATGAGTTGAGCACTCAAACTAAGGTTATTTGATGACAAGATGGGAATATTTTTTAATACCCATAACTAAGATGTGATTATTGAAATGTGGGTCGAGGTGAATCATGATGTAGTATTGAAATGGACCTAATAGATATAAGTGATTAAATTTTTAAAATTAAGTGCTAGATATTTGAATATAATGGCTTGATCGATATATGTATTTGACTTATTGACAACATAGATTGGTTGGCCTGCTATTAATCGTGCTACATTGAAGAATAGATGTGGTGGATAAAATGTTAAGTTTGAAGATTTCACAAAGATGTTATGACCATATGTATGAAGAAAACCAAACCAAAGTACATAGTAATGCTTATGGGATCTACCAAGAACACAAAAATCCATGTAAATGAAGGATATAGGTAGTTAAACCCAAATGTAACAGAGAAACAAATCCATAAAAATAGAGAAAATGCCTAAGTATCATGTGTATGAGTCTCCCACATAAGGGAATTCACCAGGTTCCAAATTCTCCTACATTAACGATCTATATAAGGGAATTTAATAAGGGTTATATAATTTAAGATAACCATTTCCCTGATTTAAGGAATTCACGCACTTGATTTATCACGAGGGTAATTTTATATGTGCATATTTTGATAAATAATGATTCACATAGATGATTTCTTGAAATATTTAGAATTCATAGATATAAATAATTTAATCTATATGAACCCCCACATATGTTTTTTCATTTAAATAGTTTTAGATATGGGTATCCATCTAACTGAATTTCCTGATATAGGGGAATTCTTAGTGATATTGGGGATTCTTCCATCATATTTTTCAAGAACTTATTCCAGTAGTGAAATTATTTCATTTAATACAAGAACTAATCATGAATGATTCCAATATAATTGAACATAAAATTGGATCCATTATCTAAGGGGTAAATAATAAAGATGGTGTGGGTGGGTTTTAGTGAATAAAATGAAATATATTCACATTTCAAGGAATGCATCATGCCGAAAATGAGGTAAATCTGTCCATATATAATCTTACATAAAAAAAACCTGAGGATATTTTTTATTAGTTTTTTCTTGATGTAATTTTTATATAATGGAGATGTTTTCAATCAATATTCAAGATTTTTTCTAAGAAATACTCATATGAAAATGGACAGTTAACATGGGTTTTCAATAGGTGAGACTTGTGTGTATTGTAATTAAACATTTTATCTATCATGTAGAAATATGGAAAGGTATTTTAAAATAGAAGAGTTATAGTATGGTTTTACCCATATTCCCCCTCTTGAATCCATTTTTGAAAAATGAAAAATCAAAAAATGTTGACATATTTTGAAACATAATGGAGGATTAAAATAATTAACTTAAAGTATATATTTTGTCTTCCAAAAATAAATGAAAATAATGATGGAATATGTAGAAAAATGATGAAACTATAAGAAATTATTATATATATATATATATGTCATAAAATTATAAGAGGCTCTATGAGTATTTATCTTCAACCCTGATAGAATAAGAAGAGAATTGTTTATTATTATATCTGTTTGGAAAAAATAATAATTCAGGTCAAAGAAGAAGATAATAAGGTACCCTCTTAAATATTTGTATCCTCATAAGAAGATATGAATTTTTTATGTGAAAATAAATGAGAAGAAGGTTGAATTACTACTGTATAGTGATAAACACATTCAAAATTAATTCTTGAATATAGGGGAGGAATCTATGAAGAGGAGAGAGTTCATATCAAACCTATGATGAAAAAATATATAAGATTAAAAAATAATCTACAGATATAATGGATTTAATCATCCTAGATAATTTTGAATATGTAGGCACCTACAATTCCATGAAATGTGTAGTAAATTTTCATCAATATAGTGAGAAAAAAGGAAAAAAATAGTAGTGAATTTTGGTGTACATCCCTGGAGCAGTTTGCAAAGAAGAAGGAAAGGAATTCTCTATTGGGTGATAATGAGCTGAACTAGAATCTTGTTGGGGTTAGTGAGAATATGAATATATTTACCACTTCTTATAAACCATATAAATAAGTTATTGTAGTTATTAACTAGTTCATTGAATCAATTTTTATGTCATGCTCCCTGGATTATCCTAGTGTGGGTGTACCAAGTAAATATTAATGATTTTCTAGATGGATAAAATTTCTAAGTTCATATGTGATGTCACTGTGGTTGAGGATCTATAAAATGGTTGAACCCATTTCTTAAACACATGTAAAAATATCCTTAAATGAAAATATGTAAAAATAATAAAATGGTTTTAAATTTGGTAACCTTAATTCACCCCCAGGGTGCCCAAAGGGGCTGAACAAGTAGTATCAAAGGGTCTACTTCTATGTATTTTCAACCTATGAAACTGTTTTTAGTTGAATTTTTATATAACTATTTCTTATTTGATTCTTGAAGAATGGATGAAGTTATACAAAGAATAAAAGATCCAAATGAATTTCTCCTTGTGGTTTTTTTCAATGTGATTCAAGTGAAGAAATCCAATATCTTACAACATAAAGGTATAGAGATTTTAGATTGTAAAACAAGACAAAACAAAAAATATTTAGAAGAATATATATCTAGTGGAAACAAGACAAGACAAAAAAATCATGAAAGAGTTTGAAATAAGAAAAGATAATAAAATGAGAGGTTTTGGTCAAGGTGATGGAAATAATTCTTTAAAATTTGAAGTGTTTAAACTAGAGCCTTTTTTAAAGTAGCTATTTAACTAAAGGTGAAGAATGAATTTGAAGATGAGAGATTGGGTGTAATATCTTCCAATGTGTAGTAGCTCATAAAAAATTCCAATGTGAATCCCCATAATGAAATGGAATTTCAAAATTTTGAATTAAATAATGAATTACATGTTTCAAAAGTGGCATAATTAGTCACGGAAATAATATGACTACAACAAGAAATGAGATCCTTGAAGACTCTATTACATGAATAAACTCTAAAATGAAAGATAAATTTGACATTCTTGAAGGTCTATCATAATATTTAGAAGAATATATGTCTAGTGTAAAGAGACATAAAGAAAATATGAATAATATGCTTGAAATAAACAGTAAGAGAATATAGTAGTTTCAGTTGGAGCTGAACTCACTCAAGGCACAATCAATTTTCATCTAATATCTATATTATGAATATATGATATAATAATATTTTCAAAATAATACCAAAAATAATTAAACTTTTAGAAAAAGTTTAAGGAAACTCCATATAAGAGGTAAGGAAAAATAGATTTTCACTCAATGAAAAATGGTAATTTATGGTTTTTTTAGTATCCAAGGGAATATTTTTAGTTTTTATTGTATAATGGGAATATATTAACTATTTTTAATCTAGTGGAAGTTTTAAAAAATACATTTCCCATGAAAACTAAAAGATTCATGATTATTATAAAAACCCTACTCTTTATTACACACTTTAACATGATTTATTACATAAAATTGCACTTAAGAAAACTCTAAGGATCCAGTGCCCTAGTATATTGTGAAACTGGAGATATTACATGACAACTTTAGACATAAAAATACAACATCTTTATTGAAAACGTCATTTACATGACCACCACATTACCTCATACCAATCATTCCATGGGATAACTAGAGGACATACATGTGAAAAAGGAGAGCTATAATGCCCAGTAAGGTAGTAAAGAAGGAATGACATGAAGAATAAAATACCAGTTAGTCAATATGCATATCAATGTATCATAAGAGAGACATGTCCATAAAGGCATGATATAACAAGATTATCGTAACATGGAACCGTGGAACCACCATTTAACATGATATTAGAATGAGCTAAGGCTCATTGCACATGGGGAATGAGTAAAACATCATTTCACTTTAATTATCATGATTAAACCCTCATTTCACTTTATGTATCATGATACAAATTTTTACCCAATGCATTGGAGTGATATTAGGGAGCACCCTTTATAAACATTTCATTTCAAGCATATGTATTATACATAGATCATACAACATGGATGTAATAAAAATCATAATTTATTCCACATATTAGTGATGTGGAATAAATTAATGTATTTCCAAAAACAATAAGTACATGTGCATAAATTTTAATAACCTTGATAGAGAAATTGGTATGGGATTCACTTACATGATTATTTTGGCATGAAACTTTTGGTGTTACTTCAGCAATATAACGACATCAAAAATAAATAATAAAATGGTTTCATGGGAGATAAAGGGTTATCTCATCATTTATACATGAAATTTATAGTAATGGGTCATTTAAAATTATATACCATCAAATTTATTGGAATTTAGTGGCATAATAAAAAACAATTTCTTGAATGTAAATGAGAGGAGAGATATTCCTTACTGAATTTTGGCATGGTAACAGGTTTACATGGGAGGAATTAATTAAGAGACAGAGGTATCTCATCATTAAAAAATAAGGATGGAAGAATGGGGGAGGTGAAAAATCAAACCCCAACATTTGAAATTGAAATTAAAAGGGTATAATAACATAAATAGATTTGGAAAAAACATGAGAAAAGATGAAATCCCTTACATTAAAGTGAGATCCCAAAGGCTTGGGAGAGGATTGAGAGAGGCATTTATGTATCTTAGGGCACATTTTTAATATTATATAGAGAGGAGGGCAGAGGTTTTTCGAGCTCCAAAAGTTTTGAGTGAACAGAAGTGGGAGGTTGGGTGGGTTTATATTGGAAAGGAGATGAAATACATTTTTATATAGGTTTTGGACAATACACATTAAACTAATGAAAACTAAAAACCAACCAATGGTTTTTTCTAATGGTTTCATCCAAAGGGGAGTTAAAAATATTATTTTATAAATCTAATAGCTGAAACTTTTTAAAATATTTGGCTTGTTTATGTCTAGATTAGTTACACTCTCAAAGAAATCATTTTAAAATGTTAAAATGTGTTATAAGTCTCGAAGGGTCCACTAAGGCTTTTAAACAAAATAAAACAAACTTAAAATCACATTATTTTATCTTAAAAACATATATTATCCGAATAACCTATTTATAGTATTTTATTACATTACTATTGGGTCATTATGATGTCATTAAACACATTTTTTAAATAAATGGTATTAAATTTTTTCCCAAAAAAACGGTTGTCTCAAAAAATTATGAAAAATTCACTTTTGGATAATTCCGACATCCTAATTCCAACAAAACATTCATTTTATATAAATAATTTTCTAAATATTTGAATTTTACTTTTAATATAAAACCGACATTTATAAAAAATTCTGGGGTTTTTACAAAAACAACATCCAATCCTTAAAAAACAGAATTGTATTCATAAAAATTATATGATCAGTTATATCTAATAAAAATTAATATAGCAATAATATTATATTATAATATTATTTAATTTTAAAAACAATTAATTCATAAAAATATATTCCTTAATTGAATATAAACAAAAAATCTGTTTCATTCTTTATAAACAATTTACAAAGTAACAACAATGGAATGAATGTATACTATTTATAAAAAAAATAAAGCACAAAATCATAGTGTCAGGGTCTTATTAAATAACCCCTTATAATACCCGCATAATACCTATGGGTATGGTGTGCGATGGTGACAAACACTTGGGGAGAATTAGATAACATCGCTCAGGTGGTAATATCAATTAACTTCTACTCCTTTTGTAGGTGGTTTCGTTCAAGCATTATGTATTGAAGCTTGGCTTGGGCATGGTCAAGAGTAAAGTCCAGTGATGATAACACCTTTTTGGGCTTTGAAAAATGGGTTTTGTATGGATCAATTCTACTAGATGAGGTGATCACTTCCTTTGTCTTAGTAAATTGGATTTGTTAAAGCCCTATATTTATACTAATCATGTGATCATTGTTAAATGACAATATTAACAATGGTAAAAATTCTCGATGGTATTTTAAAATTCCAAAACATAAAACCAAGGAAGTGCTCATTTTTTTTATTACCATTTTACATAATAATACATTTAAATATATCAATATTAATTTTCATCAGTTAATGTTTGGGTTGTTACAATATTCCCCCCTGATGAAATTTCACCCTTGAAATTTCCTTTTTTCCACACTAAAACAGATGAGGGTAACTTTGCTTCATCACCTCCACTAATTCCCATGTTTCTTCTTCAAACTTGTGGTTTTTCAACAAAACAATGATGAGGGTCATTTTCTTAATTCATAGAACACTTTCCCTACAATATAAGATCTTCATCATCTTGTCTTCATATAAGTGGTAATTCTCTAGTGGAACCTCCTTTGGATAGAGTGCATGAAAAGGGTTAGGTATATACTTCTTCAATAGTGATACATGGAATACATCAAGTACTTGAGATAGGTTATATGGGAGTTCTAGTAGATAGTCCACCACACCAATATGATGAAGGATCTCAAAAGGGATGATGTACCTTGGAATAAGCTTTCCCTTCTTCCCAAATATCATATCTCTATTCCATGATGATATGTAGAAGAATACCAGGTATCTGACATCAAACTCTAGGTATCGTTGAAGAATATCAGCATAGCTCTTTTCTTGACCCTAAGAATATTTAATTTTTTGTTGGATATTCATAACCTTCTCCACAATTTCTTCGACCATTTATCGGCCTAGAATTTTTCACTCCCCAATGTCATCCTAACATGGTGGTGTACTACACCTCTTCCCATAAATGGCTTCATATGGAGACATTTTGATTCTTCAGGGGAAATTGTTTTGTAAGAGAACTCAACCAAAGTAATATGTTTATCCCGTCCTCTTTTAAATTCCATTGATAATTCTCTCAACATTTCTTCAAGTGTTTGGATAGACCACTCAGATTGGCCATCATTTTGAGGATGATAAGTCGTAATGAAGTTCAGCTCAGTATCCGGAGCATGTTGAAGACTCTTCCAAAACATAGAGGTGAATCTTGGATCTTGGTCGAATACAATAGATAATGGTACTCCATGAAGCCTTAGCACTTTTCTAATATATATTTGTGCCAGTTGATCCAATGAGAAATCCTTTTAAATTGCAAGGAAGTGTGCAATCTTTGTAAGATGATCCACAACAACCAAAATTGCATTGTTTCCTTTGGATTTCTTTAGAATTATGGTGGAAAAGTCTATGGTGATGTTCTCCTATTTCCTTGTTGGAATGGGTATTGGTTGCATCATCCCCTTAGACTATATCCTCTCAGCCTTCACTTTCTAACATACCAGGAACTTTGTTGTATACTTTCCAATCTCCTTCTTCATGTTACCACACTAATAACTCTATCAGAGATCTCGATACATCTTTGTGGTTCTTGGGTGTATCGATAAATTTGAACTATGTGCATCATCCAAAAGTTCATTCTTTAAATCCATAATTGATTGAACACATAGTCATGTCTGAATTATTAAAATTCCTTATTCATTAACATTTAACTCCAATAATTTCACTTTTCTGATACTTTACACTTCCTTCTATATTCCTATATCATCCTTTTGATCATCCTTTAACCATTCCAAAAGAAATATCTAAACACTCATTTGTGAAAGGATTGAATATGTTCCCTTTTTTATGATTTCCATTTCCATCTTCATGAAATCTCAGAAGATTGGATCATTTTCAGTTCTCATCAATGATAGAAATGTAGAATCCTTTAAACATAGAGCATTTGGAACCTTATTTTCTTTCCTAGGGTAGTAATGGATTGAGAAGTCATATTATTTCATTAGCTCAAACCATCATCATTATCACATATTCATCTCATTCTATGTGAATATATAATTAATGCTTTTGTAATCCATGTATATTTCAATGCTTTCCCCAAATAGGCAATACCACATAATTTTCAAAGCAAAAATTACTACAAACAACTCCAGATCATGTGTTGGATATATTTCCTCAAGAAATTTCAATTTCCTTGAAGTATAGGTAATAACTTTGTCATTTTTCATCAACACACAACCCATGCCAATCTTCTAAGCATTGCTGAATAGCAAAAAAAGATCTCCACCTGTGGGAAATGTGAGCACAGGAAGAGTGATAAGCCTCCTTTTCAACTCCTTGAAGATATCTTTTCATTCATTCCTCCAAACAATCATTACTCCCTTCTGAGTTATCTTGGTAATAGGGATGGACAATCGTGAAAAATTTATCAAAATTGGTGATAAAATCCAATAAAAACCCTAAATATATGGATATCTTTCACCGATGTTGGCCTCGTCCATCCATAAATTGCATATGTCTTGGAGGGATCCAAATATATCCCATTACATGTGATGATATGACCCAATAATGAGACCTCCTTCATCTAGAACTCACACTTTCTGTTACCTTCCATATAGCATCTCCATTCAGAAGGTCTCTAGTACTGTTCTTAGATTATCATCATGCTCCCCCTTGGTTTTGGAGTATATTATAATATCATCTATAAAGACTACCAAAAATATGTGGAGGTAATCTATAAAGACTATATTCACCACGTACATAATGATTTTTGGAGAATTATTGAGTTTGAAAGGCATTATTTTGAATTTATAGTGCATGTATCTTCTACGAAAAGCAGTGTTTAGGATATACTCCCTCTTCACCCTTACATGGTAATATCCTAAACACAGATCCACCGTTTAGAAGTACTGTTCACCACACTGCTGAATAAACAAGTCCTCAATTCTTCATAGAGGAACTATTTTCTTTATCATGATTTTGTTACGCTCATGATAATCTATGCAAAGGGGCATTGACCCATCCTTCTTCTTGATGAAGAGGACTGGTGCACCCCATGGTGAAGCAATTGGATGTATAAAACCTTTATCCAGATTCTCCTATAGTTGTTTCTTCATCTCCTCAAACTCCACAACATCCATTCTATATGGAGTTTTGAATATTAGCAACACCCTATGTATAATATTAGGAAATAATTCAACATCTATTCTAGGAGGAAGACCAGCCAATTCCTTGGTAAACACGTCGGTGAATTACCTCACAATAGGACTGTGTTCAAGGATGGTTGCTTCCGTATAATCAATCATTTGATCAAGAAATGTGTGCTCATAGGGAAAAAATATCCACATTTGGGATGATGGTTCTAAAAAATATTCATCCCCCTCCATACACTTATAGAGAATTAGGGGTCGATTCTCTATATGGAGATTGAGTTTCCTTTAAGGGAAATTTATGTTGGTTCTATATATGGGAAGCCAATCCAGGAAAATAAAAGCATAAAATCCCACCAGAGGGAGTATTAAGAGGTTCACTAGGAAGTTAAATCCACAAATTGTGACATGGGAGGATTTATATTTATGGGATAAAATGATTTCCCCATTTGTTTTTCTCACTGAAATCTTTAATTCTATGATTTTTAGTGGTGTTTGGATTGTTCTACTAAAATAATGTGATATAAAAGAATGTGTATAACTAGAATAAAAAAAATATTTTCACTATTGTTGAATGAATAACTATAGTACCTTTCCCCACTTCTTTTGTGGGGTTCACTTCGGAAGTTGTGATGGAAAAATCTCACCCTTTCTTCCTTGGTGGATGTTGGTTTCTTCCATATACCCTTGGATTAGGGTACTGGTTAAAAAAGTTACATTGTTCTTAGCATTTGAAGCAATGAACAACACGTTTAGGGTTGAATGGAGCATTCCTCTCCTATATCAAAATCGTGGGTTTTTATTTTTGGCAGTTACTGTCTAGCTTCCCTTCTATTCAACACTTATAGCATTTTGTCGTCCCCTTCCGAAAATTTCTGGGGTGCTTCTTTCCACAACTTTGGCAAGCAGGGTGCTGTATTTTCTTAGCACTGTTTATTTATCCTTCAGAGCTCCAGGATTAAAGTGCATCTTAATTATGATTCTTATCTCTATGATAGCCCTACGATTCTTCGAACTCCATTCCAACTTTCACATAACATCAAAAAAATTCGTCATATCTCTTGAAGTCACAGATCACTAGGGATTTATGTATGATAGGGTTTAGCCCACCAAAGAAGTGATCAACCATTCATTATGAGGTAACAACAAATCTAGAGGCATGTCGTGAAATACTTTTGATGTTTCCATCATATGCTCTGATGTATTTGTCGTCTTTTTTATTGAGGGAAAGGAAGTCCCTTCCTATCTTATGTCAGAGTGTGTGTGGAAAGAATTTATCAAAAAATATTTTCTTGAAATCTTTCCATTTTAATTCCCCAATCTATTCCTCAGGCTTCGTATTTTTTATCAATGTCCACCATTGATCAACTTCACCCTCCATATGATAAGTATCCATAATAACCTTCTCTTGTTAAGAACAATGATGGATGTAGAATAAATTTTCAATAGAGTGGATATATGGCTCAGCGATTGAGGTATTAGATGATCCATTTATAATCGGAGGCCTTTATCTCGTGAAGATCTCACTTATAGCTTCATATTTCTTCGGGGGGGGGGGTGAACGTACAACTTGACCCATGTTTCTATTCAAAACATTAGTTAACTAAGAGAGTACCATTACAAAATTTGTGATTCCATCTCCCATCGGATTGGGCATCTCATTAGAATAGTCATCACAATGATCCTTACACAAGTTTTTATCATGAGTCTTCCTATTACTAGCCATTAGCTATAATAAAAGGAAAGTTAGGGTTAACACAAAAAGAGGAATCAAAAGACAAAACTAGATAACATATAAATTGCTTTTATTTCCTTACCTTATGAATTTATTAGATTAAATCTTTTTTATCCATGATCTACTTCCCAAAATATATTCTTAGGTGAATTTTTTATTCCCTTCACAATGGTTCATAATAAGATTCTAAATTTACCATAGAATATATCTCAATAGTTTCATAACCAAGAGTGTAAAAAGGCCTGTTTTCATGAACCAGTTCCTGTTCGAGTCTAGCTCAAACTGGTGTTTTCAGGTTTTACCACTAAATATATCTATGCCAAAGCCACCTCTACTTGTTCTAATCCAGACAGTGATGTATTTTCGTAATAATCCACATAATTTATACTCACAAAAATTTCAGGATGTTTGTATTATATTTTGTATTATCCCTAAGGCTTTCACTAGGGATTTTTAATCCTAATACCAAAAATAATTAAACATATCCTCTAATACCAACAATAACAACCCTATTCTTTATTACACAAATGATTTCTTACATGAAATTGCACTTAATACAACTCTAGGGATTGATAGGTCTAGTGTCTTGGAAAATTAGGGACATTACATGACAACTTAAGACAAAAAAAATATAACATCTTCATTGAAAACTTCCTTTACATGACCACCACATTCCCTCGTACCTAGAATTTCTTGGGATAACCTGAGGAAATACTTGCGAAAAGAGTGAGTTATAAAGCCTAGTAAGTGTGTAAACATGGAATAACATGAAGAATAAAATACATGTTCTGAAATAATCATATCAATGGATCATAAGAGAAACATTAACATAAATTCATGGAATAGTATGATTATCATAACATGGAAATGTGGAAACAACATTTAACATGATATTAGCCTGAGCCAATGATCAATGCACATAGAGCATGGGTAAACCCTAATCAAATTGAATTATCATGATTAAACCCTTGTTGCACTTGATGTATCATGATACTAATATTTACCCAATGAATTAGAGTGCTATCTGGGCACACCCTTTATAAACATTTCATTTCATTCATAAGTGTGCCATATAGATCATAAAAAATGGATTAATTAAACATCATAATTTATTCCATGAATAAGAGATTTGGAATACATAAATTAATGTCCTAAATCAAAAAGTAAATGTGAATAAAGTTGTATATACTTTATAGATAAATGGGCATGGTATTCACTTACATGATGATTTTGGCAGGGAAATTGTGGTGTAACTTCGGTAGCCTAACGATGTTAAATAGAAATCGTAAAATGGGTTAATGAGAGAGAAAGTGGTCTCTCATAATTCATACATGAAATGGTTAGTAAGGGTTAATTGAACATAATATACCATCATAGGTAATGTAATTTATATGCATAACATAAAATAATATTTTGAATGTAAATGAGATGAGAGAAATCACATATGGAGTTTCAGCATGGTAGCAGGTTTAATTAGAGGAATCAATGAGAGAGAAAGAGGTATATTATCATTAAAAAAATATATAGGGCAGTATGGTGGAGGTGGAAAATCATACCCTAAATTTTTTAATTGAAAATAAAAGTGTATAACAACATAAATAAATTCGGACAAGAATGAGAAAGGAAGAAATCTCTTACTTAGAAGTGTGATCCCAAAGGATTGGGAGAGGCCGAAGAAAGGCTTCTAGGGAGATTTTTTCACCTTGTAAGTAATATTGATAGAGGATTGAAGAATTTGGTTAAGCTCTAAATTTTTTGAGTAAATGAAAGTTAGAGGATGAGTGGGTTTATATAGGAAAATAGAGGGAATTGTTTATTATTTAGATTTTGGACATTACACATTAAAATAATCAAAACCACAAACCAACCAATGGTTATGACCTTGATTTTCTCGAAAGGGGAGTGAAAAAATTATTTTATAAAATCTATGGCCGAACTTATTAGAATATTAGTCTTTATTATGTGGAGGTGAGTCATATTCTCTAGAAAATCATTTTAAAAAGTTAAAAAAATTTATAAGTCCTGGAGGGTCCACTAATGTTTTTTAAAATTAATCAAACTAATCTAAGTAATGTTATATTAAAGGTGAAACATATATTAGTTGAATAAATGTTTTATATTATTTTATTATATCACTATCAGGTCATTATGTTTTAATAAAACACATTATATATTTAAACGGTATTTAATTTTTACCCAAAAATTCGACTGTGTCAAAAAATTATGAAAAATTAATCATTTAATAATTTTGAAGTCCTGATTCCAAAAATAATATTTAATTTATATAAATATTTTTTTTAAATATGTGATAATTTACTTTTAAAAAAAATAGATACATTTATTGAAAATTCATGGGTTTGGACAAAAACAACTTTCAAGCCTTAATAAAAATAACAATTGTATTCATAAATTTTATATGAAAATTATATCTAATAAAAATTTATTTATTAGCATTTTTTTTTTTAATATTAATTAATTTAAAAAATTAATTAATTCATCAAAATAGATATCTTAATTGAATATTAATTAAAAATACTATTTGTTCTTTAAAACCCATTTCTGAAGTAACAATAATGAAATGAATGTATATTTTTTATAAAAAAAAGATCATAATCAGAGTGATAGGGTATTGTTAAATAACCCCTTTTAATACCTGAATAAGGCCTAATGGTAAGGTGTTCAATGGTGAAAGACTCCCGGGGAGGCTCAGATAACATCTTTCGGGTTTTAATCTCTATTAACTTCCACTTCTCCCATAGGCGGTTCCATTCAAACACAATCCGTTGGTGCTCGGTTTGAGCTTGGTCAAGAGTAAAGACAAGTGATGCTACCCCCTTTCTGAGCTCTAACAAAAGGGCTATGTATTGATCAATTATACTGGATGAGCTATTTCTTCCTTTTTCTGAGTAAATTGGATTTGTTAATGCCCAATATTTATACTAATCATCTGATCACAGTTCATCAGATATATTAACAATGGTAACAATTCTCAATGGTATTTTAAACTCAAAAACATAAAACCAAGGATGGGAGCATTATTTATATTACTATTTTAGATAATAATAAATTTAAATTGATCAAGAGAAATTTTCATTGATAATATTTTGGGTCATTACCATTATTATCCCAGTAATTCTTATCAAACTATTGTGTCTGATGTTTTGATTATAAAAGAAGTTTAGCTAGGACATGGGGAATCATTATTAAATTAATTTAATATAAATGTATCCCACTGATAATAAAATTACAAGTGTGAATTGAAAATGATTTCATACTAAAATTAGTGTCACGACCCGTCCTCGGGGCCCGTGCCGTGACTACCCCAAGCCCGCCTTCCATAGGCCAGGGGCTGGCGACTAGCACCAAGGCGTAAATCCCAGTAAAAAGGGAAGGCATTGCCTTTGTAAAGTAAATAAACACCACAGAGAAAGAAAGAAATAGAAGTAAACACTAAGTAAAAATAGAATACAATTGTAAGTGCGGAAAGTAAGTGGGCCAGTATACAAACCCAAACTGAAGGTAATGTACAACTCGAATGGGAAAGCAGCAACTGAAAGGTAAAGCCGCAACGACGAGCTATCCACTGGGAATCCCACCTGAAGGGTGGGTACAGAAAAGCCTCCACCACTCCCCGGGTCCAGCCTACTGCTCCGAGTACGTCCCGCCCAGTGGTCCACCTCCAGGTACCGTTCTGATCTGCAAGCCTCCACCACGATCAACGCTATCCGTCGTCTGCAACCAACACAACGTAGTGCGGGCATAGCCCATGCAGGGGTGAGTATAAGCTACACATTAGGGACCCCGAGACGCCCAAAGGTCTCCCATAATCTACAAAGGATAAACCACAAAGGAAAGATACAAACACGAAGTAACATCCGACACTGCTTAAGTATATGCCCATACATATCCATAAGTCATCAATTCTCGCTCGGCTCCAACATCCGAGCTCAAGTACAACCCAGTCCACACATGAAAGAAAAACATAAAATCCATACAGGATAGCTCAACACAATCCACAAGGAAAATTACAACGTAAATCCACACAGGATAGCACAACACAATCCACAAAGGAAAGTAAAACAGAGTTTTAGCTCACACAGGTATACTTCTTCAAATGACGATAGAGATGATCAGATGTAACCCTTGATTCATCTAAGCCGTCGGACCCACAAAGGATCGGTAGGTACTAACCCCTGCAATGAACCACATAGGATCGATCATGAAGTTGAACCCAAATATATTGGGAAAATCCTTCTCCATCAAGTACAGTGGTTATGCCGCTACAACCAAGCGATTCTCTTTCACCTTGGACTGCTGTAGTACTCCACCTATCGAGTACTGTGGGCCTGTTGCTAAAACCAAGCGCTTCCCACCACGGGTCTGTCGCTACAACCAAGCGCTCCCCCTCATATCCTCTAGAGGTACTCCTTCTGTTGAGTACCACGATTCAGCCTCTACAACCAAGCGCTCCTCCGTCGTGGGTATGCCGCTACAACCAAGCACTCTCACGTGCTGCTACAACCAAGCACTCCTCCGTCGTGGGTCTGCCGCTACAACCAAGCACCCCCCTCATAGCCTCCATAGGTACTCGTTCTGTTGAGTACCGCGGGTCTGCCGCTACAACCAAACGCTCCTCCGCCGTCGGTCTTCCGCTACTACCTAGCGCTCCCCACTGGGCTATCCGTAACACACCGAGTTGTTCGATCAACAGTCGTCAAGTCTCAACCGGCTCTAGGGTTTCCGCACACAGCATGCTCGTTCCGGGAGGGTCCACTCCACGAACTAAGAGGTCGATTCATCAACTGACATGTATTCAGGAGTTGATGTATCCCAAGATGTATCGTAGTGGTCACTGCCGAAAACTTGGAGAATTCCCGTACTGTTTTCATCATCGTCGCAGTCGAATCCACCGAGGATCTATGTACAGTCATCGTCGTCACAACAGCAATTGAAGCTAGCTCTAGGGTTCCCGCACACAGCAAGCTCATTCAGGAGGGTCCGCTCCACGAGCCGAGAGGCTGATACATCAACTGACACATAGTCCAGAGTTGATGTATCCAAAATTTCTGTATCGCCAACATAAACTCAACGTCACAGACGGCGCGTCAATCGGACGCCCGGTCTGAGAGTTATTGGCTTTTTCGTCCCAGGTGCCCGGTTGGTTTTTAAAGAAAAACCAACCCGACCATACTCCACCTTCGTCCAAACCTCGGGCGGATTATGCCAAAAGATCCATCTCACTTAGAGGAATTCAACAAAGTCGACGGCACATCAATCGGACGTCCGAAGGTCAAGATATGAGTGTTTCTGCTCCGAGGGCCCAGTTGGTTCCGTGTACGAACCAACCCGGCCGAAGCCAAAGTGTCCCGAAACCTTGAGTGTGATATACCAAAATGACCGTCTCGATCCAAGGATCGCATCGCCACTGACGGCGCGTCGATCAGAGGCCCGTATCTCAAGTTATGAGCGAGGGACCGAAAGGAGTCCGGAAAAGGGTGGTCTGGGCCAGGACCGACCCAGTTTGGCGCGACCCGGCCCGGCCTGGGCATGACCCGGCCCGGCGGGTCGGGGCCGGCTCGGGCTGACCCAGGGGGTGTTGGGCCGGGTCC
Organism: Viscum album; assembly: GCA_963277665.1. Classification (NCBI taxonomy): domain Eukaryota; kingdom Viridiplantae; phylum Streptophyta; class Magnoliopsida; order Santalales; family Viscaceae; genus Viscum; species Viscum album. The sequence goes on along the minus strand of OY728133.1, from coordinate 1,858,550,860 downwards.
ATTCGGGCCCAGACCCCCCGTTTCCGGATTCCTTTCGGTCTCTCGCTCATAACTTGAGCTACGGTGCTCCGAACGACACGCCGTCAGCGGCGATGCGATCCTTGGATCGAGACGGTCGTTTTGGTAAATGACACTCAAGGTTTCGGGATACTTTGGGTTCGGTCGGGTTGGCTCGTACACGAAACTAACCGGGCCCTCGGAGCGGAAACACTCATATCTTGAGCTTTGAACGTCCGATTGACGTAAAGTCGACTTTGTTGAATTCCTCTAAGTGAGACGGATCTTTTGGCATACTTCGCCCGAGGTTTGGACGCAGTTGGAGTACGGTCGGGTTGGTTTTGCCTTAAAAACCAACCTAGCCCTTGGGACGAAAAAGCCAATAACTCTCAGACCGGGCGTCCGATTGACGCGCCGTCTACAACGTTGAGTTTCTGTTGGCGATACGGAACTTTTGGATACATCAACTCTGGACTATTTGTCAGTTGATGTATCAGCCTCTCGGCTCGTGGAGCGGACCCTCCCGAACGAGCTTGCTGTGTGTGGGAACCCTAGAGCTGGCTGCAACTGCTGCTGTGACGACGACGACTGTACAAAGATCCTCAGTGGATTCGACTGCGACGATGATGAAAATAGTACGGTAATTCTCTGTGTTTTCGGTAGTGACCACTACGGTACATCTTGGGATACATCAACTCCGGACAACATATCAATTGATGCATCGACCTCTTAGTTCGTGGAGTGGACCCTCCCGAAACGAGCATGCTGTGTGCGGAAACCCTAGAGCCAGTTGAGACTTGACGACTTCTGATCGAACAACTCAGTGTGTTACAGATAGCCCAGTGGGGAGCGCTTGGTAGTAGCGGCAGACCCACGGCGGAGGAGCGCTTGGTTCTAGCGGCAGACCCGCGGTACACAACAGAAGGAGTACCTCTGGAGGCTATGAGGGGGAGTGCTTGGTTGTTGCGCAGACCCACGACGGAGGAGTGCTTGGTTGTAGCAGCACGGGGGAGTGCTTGGTTGTAGAGACAGACCCACAACGGAGGAGCGCTTGGTTGTAGCAGCACAGGGGAGGGCTTGGTTGTAGCGGCAGACCCACAACGGAGGAGCGCTTGGTTGTAGCGGCTGAACAGTGGTACTCAACAGAAGGAGTAACTCTAGAGGCTATGAGGGGGAGCGCTTGGTTGTAGCGGCAGACCCATGGTGGGAAGCGCTTGGTTGTAGCAGGAGGCCCACAGTACTCGATAGGTGGAGTACTACAGCAGTCCAAGGTGAGAGAGAAGAGCTTGGTTGTAGCGACACAACCACTGTACTTGATGGGGAAGGAGTTTCCCAATATCTTTGGCTTCAACTTCATGATCGATCCTATGTGGGGCATTGCGGGGGTTAGTACCTACCGATCCTTTGTGGGTCCGATGGCTTAGATGAATCAGTGGTTACATCTGATCATCTCTATCGTCATTTGAAGAAGTATACCTGTGTGAGCTGAAACTCTGTTTTACTTTCCTTTATGGATTGTGTTGTGCTATCCTATGTGGATTTACGTTTTACTTTCCCTTGTGGATTGTGTTGAGCTATCCTGTGTGGATTTTACGTTTTGCTTTCCTGTGTGGACTGGGTTGTACTTGAGCTCGGATGTTGGAGCCGAGCGAGAATTGATGACTTAGGTATATGTACGAGCATATACCTAAGCAGTGTCGGATGTTACTTCATGTTTGTATCTTTCCTTTGTGGTTTATCATTTGTGGATTCTGGGAGACCTTCGGGGGTCTTGGGGTCCCTACTGAGTAGCTTATACTCACCCCTGCACGGGGTATGACCGCACTACGTTGTGTTGGTTGCAGACGACGGACAGCGCTGATCGTGGTGGAGGCTTGCGGAGCAGAACGGTACCTAGAGGTGGACCACTGGGCGGGACGTACTCGGAGCGGTAGGCTGGACCCGAGGAGTAGTGGAGGCTTTTCTGTACCCACCCTTCAGGTGGGATTCCCAGTCGATAGATCGTCGTTGTGGCTTTTCCTTTCAGTTGTTGTTTTCCCTTTCAAGTTGTACTTTACCTTCAGTTGGGGTTTGTATACTGGCCCACTTACTTTCCGCACCTGCAGTTGTACTCTGTTTTTACTTAGTGTTTACTTCTACTGCTTGCTTGCTCTGTGGTGTTTGTTTACTTTACAAAGGCAATGCCTTCCCTTTTTACCGGGATTTACGCCTTGGTGCTAGTCACCAGCCCCTGGCCTATAGAAGGCGGGCTTGGGGTAGTCACGGCACGGGCCCCAAGGACGGGTCGTGAAAAATTGGTATCAAAGGGGTGGTCGGTTCTACCGCAGACTCTGGTCTTTCTTCTATGTGAAGCAATAGTGTTAAACGTATTGAGTGTGGTTATCATTCCAGGGAGCCCAGTGTTGGTGCGGCGGCTGACGTATCCGTACACCAGGACCCTGACTTCTGATTTCCGACTTAATGCACGAAAACATCGATTGCATGTGTGTTTCAAGTTTTCTTTGTGATTAATTTGTATCATCTCACCAGGTATTCTGTTCTGACCATGGCGCACCTGTTTCCTTTCAGGATTTCCCCACGACGGCAGCCATCCAGGGTTCTGAGAGTTGTACGTGACGACAGCTCGTCGAGCGATGAGGCCTCGGTACAGGGCCCTTTTATAGCTGAGGCACCTGCGGTACATCTACCCGTCGAGCCACCGATGCTTCCAGCCCAAGCCGCTGACGATGCACGTCGCCTTAGTGCACTGCATGAGTTCCAGCAACAGCGACCGCCCAGGTTCTGCGGGGAGACGGACCCCCAGGCATCCAAGGACTGGCTGGAGGCGGTTGTACGAGTTTTCCGGTTAGTGAGGACACGAGAAGACCTTATGGTTGTCCTTGCAGCGAGCATCCTGCATGCGGCAGTAGGAAGATGGTGGAGGTTGATGCTCCAGGTGCACGACGAGGCATCACTCCTTTGGACGGACATTGAGAGCCTTTTTCGCTCAAAGTTCGTCCCATCCACACTCCGAGCGGTGCGCATCCAGGAGCTACTATAGCTGTGGCAGGGCATCATGACAGTAGCCCAGTACGCGGCGAGGTTTACCGATCTCTCGCGCTTTTCCACGGAAATGGTACAGGACCCATTCTTCAAGGCCCGAACCTTCGATCAGGGGCTCAAGCAATAGATCAGAGCTTCGGTTGTTTCTCACAACATTCTGACACAGACAGGAGTGTTGGAGTGAGCCCTCTTAGTGGAGAGTTTCCTTTCTGAGAAGTACCCAGCATCAGGACCCACCAATAGCTGGCATGCGGCAGAGTCTTCTGTAGCGGGCAGTAGACAGATGACGTAGGGGTCCAAGAGGACTAGACCTACCGGTGGTCGACCGCATGACTCATGATCATTTGTGCGAGGCACTCGGGGTGGAAAACGACTTACCATGAGCGGACAGTGTTACTCGTGTGGTGGGGTTGTTCACATGGCTCGTGACTGTCCGAACCGCCATACGGATGACCTGTAGATGAACGAAGGACCTCCCAGGAAGAGGCAGAGGTTCGATCGAGGCGGATCGCAAGGAGCAGGAGACCACGATAGGGGAGCTGGCCATGCAGCGGGTGGTGGACGACGCTTCGAGGTGTTTCCACCACCACCACCAAGAGGTCTACCCCGACCTCAAGGAGTTGGTGGACATGGGAGAGCTCAGCTTCAAGAAGCTGAGGCCTTCAATCATGGAGCTCTGGGAGCAGATGGACAGGAGCAGAACTAGTGGATACGTCTTTGTACTTCTAGTTCATTGTTGTTGTTGTGTAGTGTCTTTTTACTATGAGCTGCAAAAAAAAGACGCATACCCTTGTGATGTTTTCTTTCATGTCCTCTTTTGTGTTGTTACTAAGAGGTTCCAGTTAGACTATTGACTTGACCCTCACTTGTGAGACATCTACTGGAGGAGACCCAGTTACCACACACTAATGCCGATAGTGTGACTCAACCCTTGGAGCAAGAGTAACGGTTGGATCTCTTGGTATTAGCGTCGAGGTCTTATGGCGTCATCCTTGGTATGGATTAGTATCATCCATGTCGGGATTGACTGTATTAGGCGAAGAAAGTGGTTCATCCATGGGATGTGACCAGATTTCACTTATTGGCAAAGAAAAAATCTTAGCAGCTCTTGTGGGACCGAAGATGGTCCAGGCCACGAAAGAGAAGGTCCAGGTCATCCAGGAGCGGATGAGGAAAGCTCGGAGCCAGCAGAAGTCTTATGCTAACAGGAGGCGGAGGCCACTGGAGTTCGCGGATGGCGACCACGTCTTCTTACGGGTCTCACCTCGATGTGAGTTACGGAGATTTGGCTGAGGCGGCAAGTTGTCACCATGCTTCATCGGACCCTTCCAGGTCCTCAGCAGGGTTGGCGAGGTAGCTTATCATTTTGCTCTACCACCTCAGTTGCACCGGGTGCACGACGTCTTCCGCATATCTTAGCTGAGGAGATACGTGCGCGATCTTTCACACAACATTGACCATGGGGAGCTGGATGTTGATGATGGGGTGACCTTTGCGGAGGTCCCGGTGGAGATCGAGGATTGACAGGAGCGGGTTCTACATGGATGATCGATTCCTCTTGTGCGCATCAGATGGTAGCACAGGAACCTCTAGGAGAGCTCTTGGGAGAGGGAGGCTCAGATGTGTACTCAGTACCGCCTTTGTATCCCTATGTTTTTGGTGAAGCTTTACGGGGACGTAAAGCCCTGTGGTGGGAGTAATGTAAAGACCTGTAAATTTAAAGGAAACTTTTTTCTTAATTTTCTTTAAAATTTTAGAAGAACGTAGTTTCTGACGGCACGTGATTTCGAGGGCCAGTGTGCCCGGAATCAATTTCTGAAGTTTGGCTCGGGTACATTCAGTGAACGAACGAGCGGGTTTTTCTAACTTTTGAACCGGGGCTCGGAATCGAATTCCGAGGGCACCGATGGAATCGCAGCGCCGATATTTTTTTAGAAACGCCTCTTCCGGAGTTGCGTTTTCTCGGGTGTGGTTTTTAATTTTTGGGCTTTAAGTTAAGAAATAAAATAAAGTGGTGCTACAACTTTATTTTTATTTTACATAAAGCCGCTTAAAAGCCACTTTATGCTGCTTAAGCTGAGTTAAAGAGGATAGAGTACAATTCAAAATATCCTACCCCTTGTAGGATATTTGTGAGGTGGGGCCCGAATGAGCCCCACCGTTTCTTTTCCGCTAAGTAACGCAACCGCGAAAACCCCTATTAAATAAAAGTCAACTGGAGCGTTTCTTAAAAAATTAAACGCTCATATTAATTGGGCGGTTTTATTCGTTGAATTAATTCTATGAATTAATGGGTCGTTATTTAACTTATCTCTTTTGTTTGTTTGTTGGCATGTTAATAAAATAAGACCAACGCTATTCTTCTTAAGTGTTGTTCATTGAGAGGATTTGACAGAAACCTCAAGTTATTCCTCCTTCGCGAAGAACATGAAGAATGCGAAGAACGCCGACCTTCGACGAAAGGCGACGAAGAACGCCAAACCCGCGGAGATCGATGATGCGAGGCCATGTACCACGATGCCGACGAATCTCCATTCGCGACGTTTCTTCTACGACGATCCAACCCCGCAACAACCTTCGATCGACAACGACAAGGTAGGGGGTTGCACTCATTTTTAAATTCTTTGTGGATTATAACAACAATACGTATTTAATTATTATTTATTAAATCTGTATGTTTTTTATCCTCGGAGTTCGTCAACGCGACGCCAAGTACCGCGCGACAGCAAAGCTCTTCTGCGACGTGATGATTCTTTTCTTCCGCGACGATCAATTCCGCGAAGAACGTGCGTGCGACGACTTGACGAGGTAGGGGTTGGTCTGTGAAAAAATTTATATTTCCGTGGATGTTCCTCCTAAAACAAAGAACCTGGATCAAGTGCAATTTTAATTTATTAAATTGTATCTTGCTACGTTTCCATATGATAATTTATTCTTCATGATTGTTATCACCTAATGCGGAGGGTGCGGGTCAAACAAACACGGCCCGACAACCCTCCGTAGTTCTTTGTTGATGTGCAGATTGGCGAGCGGGGAAAAAACATGCCGCAAGGGTGATTCGTTGTTTCCGCAGTGAAGTACGGGACCCGGGAGGAGCTACGACATAGACAGAAACAAAATCGGACCACCGGAGCAACTCCGGTGGCCCGCGGAACCCACCAGCGGCGCCGGTGGCCAGCAGACCCACGGCCGTGCGGGTCCGGCACTCACGGGACGCGGATTTGCCGCATCCGTTGACGCACGGGGGCCCCACGCGGGGCCGCGACCCCTCATCCCGCGGGGGCCAGCGCCCCGCAGTTCCTCCGCTGCCGAGCCGGGCCGAGCGGAGGAACCTCGGGGCGCTGGCCCCTGCGGGATGAGGTGCCGCGGCCCAGCGTGGGGCCGCGCTGGGTCAACGGACGCGGAAAAGCCGCGTCCCGTGAGTGTCGGACCCGCGTGGCCGCGGGTACGCTGGCCACCACCGCCGCGGCTTCAGCCGCGGCGGCCCTGTCTGGCGGTGCGCCGGGGCGCAGCCAGCGACCCGCGCCGCCGGAGGGTTCCGCGGGCCACTGGAGTTGCTCCGGTGGACTGATTTCGTTTCCGTCTGCGCCGTAGCTCCTCCCGGGTCCCGTACTTCACTACAGAAACAACGAATCACCCTCGTGGCATGTTTTGTCGCCGCCTGCCAATCCGCACATCAACAAAGAACTGCAGAGGGTTGTCTGGCCGTGTTTTTCTGGCCCGCACCCTCCGCGTTAGGTGATAACAATCGGGAAGAATAAATTATCATATGGAAACGTAACAAGATAAAATTTAATAAATTCAAATTGAACATGATCTAGGTTCTTTGTTTTAGGAAGAACATCCACGGAAATATAATTTATTTCACAGACCAACCCCTACCTCGTCAAGTCGTCGCACGCGCGTTCTTCGCAGAATTGATCGTCGCGGAAGAAAAGAATTGTCGCTTCGCGGAAGAGCGTCGCTGTCGTGCGGTACTTGGCGTCGTGTCGACGAACTCTGAGGATAAAAAACATACAGATTTAATTAATAATAATTAAACTTGTATTGTTGTTATAATCCACAAAGAATTTAAAAAGGAGTGAAACCCCCTACCTTGTCGTTGTCGATCAAAGGTTGTTGCGGGGTTGGATCGTCGTGGAAGAAACGTCGCAAAGGGAGATTCGTCGGCGTCGCGGTACATGGCCTCGCGTCGTCGATCTCTGCGGGTTCGGCGTTCTTCGTCGCCTTTCGTCGAAGGCCAGCGTTCTTTGCGTTTTCGCTTTCTTCGCGTTCTTTGCAAAGAAGGAGGAATAACTTGAGGTTTCTGTCAAATCCTCTCAACGAACAACACTTAAGAAGAATAGTGTTGGTCTTATTTTATTAACATGCCAACAAACAAAAAAAAACAGATAAGTTAAGTAACGACCCATTAATTCATTGAATTAATTCAACGAATAAAACCGACGAATTAATAGGAGCGTTTAATTGTTTAAGAAACACTCTAGTTGACTTTTATTTAATAGTGGTTTTCGCGGTTGCGTTACATAGCGGAAAAGAAACGGTGGGGCCCGTGCAGGCCCCACCTCACAAATATCCTACAAGAGGGTAGGATATTTTGAATTGTACCCTATCCGCTTTAACTCAGCTTAAGCAGCTTAAAGTGGCTTTTAAGTGGCTTTATGTGAAATAAAAATAAAGTTGTCGCACCACTTTATTTTATTTCTTAACTTAAAGCCCAAAAATTGAAAACCACACCCGAGAAAACGCAACTCTGGAAGAGGCGTTTATAAGAAATTACCAGTGCTGTGATTCCATCGGTACCCTTAGAATTCGATTCCGAGTACCGGTTCAAAAGTTAGAAAAACCCGCTCATTCATTCACTGAACGTACCCGAGCCAATCTTCGGAAATTGATTCCGGGCACACTCGGTATCAGAATCACGTGCCGTCAGAAACTGCGTTCTTGTAAAATTACAAAGAAAATTAAGGAAAAAATTTACTTTAAATTTATGGGTCTTTACAATTAGATCATTAAATAGTTCTTATTCAACCACTAAGAAAAAAACTCTTAGAATGAAAGAATGAAAATCTATATGATCAAATAAGAAGAAACTAAATGAATGATGAAATTTGACATGGATTCCTTATTTGTAATAATAAAAATTATCCATCTATGAAGAGTGATGAAATGAAATTAATGGACATCAAGATTGAGTTATGAGAACCAAGCCGCTATGGACTCAAAAAAACCACTGAAATAAAGTAGAAAAAGAATAATGGATGTGGTCTCTAATTGAAAAACAAAACAACATAGAGGAATTTCTTCCAAGGATATAAAGACAATAAAAATAACAAATTGGATTGGTATTATAATGTAGAACAATAATAAGTAATCAAATAAATTTATTATAATAAAATATGTTCTATAAGAAAAATAAATGGATAAATTTATATAATTAAATTCTATAAAATTGAAAATTTGATAAGTAATGGTGGAAGGAAATGGGTTCATAAAACATAACTAGACCCACTCCATTATTTTAAGAATTATAATGTAACACTATCCCCAATTATTAAATCAAATCAAACTATTTGTGACGTGATGTATTTTTATGGGTTATAAATGATCCATGGGGTCATAGTGTTTTAAAATCACTTGTGAATGAGATGAAAATAAAAAACAATGTGAATCTAAAAATTACATTCAATAAGTGATATTATAGAGTATTTAAATCTAGTATTATTTTCAAGACTAGTAAAAGAATTCAAGTCTAATTATTACTTATCTGTAAGTGATGATTAACAATTTTTCACTCATCATATTCCCCAAGAAGTTTCATTTTGGAATAAAATTGGATATATGGAAATAAATATCATCTCATTTGGATGTAGTAGTTCAGTCTATAAAAGATCCAAAAATGAAGTTAAATTTGAGGTAAAACCTATTTTGGAAAAAATCATTGAAATAATAATGAAAAAGGATTATAAAAAGTTATATTAGACCATCAAATGTTTTACATTAGTCCATCAGAGAGAAGTTGATAGATTGGGTGCAATAATGAAAACATTTATTCATTTTATTCTCACTTATATTTTTGATTTTACAGCTACTATCAGCTATCTATTATGAATACTATACCCATATTTATTCCCTTGGAGTTTATATGGTATCATTTATCTAATTTTTAATGTTTTATAATTGATCTTTCTTGTTTTTTATAAAATGAAATTTATTTTAATTCTTATGAACTCACTAATTAGTGTGGTTGTTTGATGAAGATCATAGACTATTTTGTGAAATGAAAATTTGAAGAAACTAGAATTTTATTATTATAATGAGAGAAATAAATATATTGTGAGTAATTTATAAAAAATATAAATTTTTGCACCAAAATGAGGCTCGTTAAAACTATAATATTGGGTTAAAATCCAAAATTAAAAGCAGTAAATTCACTCATAGTTCTTTTTTTGACTGTGAAACTATGTGAGAGGTTGAAATTCAATATTTAATTTTCTAATTTTAATTTTTTATTTGTATATAGTGAATAAAATTCAAGGTCACTAAAAAGTTAAATAACAGGTGTTGTATCTCAATGTTGTTGAAATAGAAGAACTAAAGTAATAATTCTACAACATATTTGGTTTTATAAGGGGGTACTTTGTACATAAAGTGTTATAATATTTTAAAAAACTATAGATTATAGAATTTTTTAGTACTTCCAAAAAGATATAAAAAATTGTACATTAATCTCAATGTGTAATCACAATTCAAGTGGTTCTAAATAATTAATTCAACTAGTAATATGGGAGATGATTATATATCTATCTAAAGTAAGAAAAATATATCCCAATTCAAAGCTGGAGTATTAGCTAAGACAATGAATTTATAGACCCAACATGACATAAATAGACATTACATTACTTTTGCGGAATACTTAATAAATTACAAAAATAGATTCCCAATGACTGTATTAGTTTAGTGTCTTTGGAAACTCAGAACATAATCTTCTAATCATGGTGAAATATCTTCAACATCTCCCATAAGGATCTTTCCCTTTGGATTTCTTACCGAAAAAACTTTATTTATATCCTGGGGAAAAGAAAACATAAAAAGGGTGAGCTAAAATTCTCGGTAAGGGTAAACATGTAGAACATAAAACTATCCCTAAACATTTGAACGTAAGAACTTGAACATAAAAAATCAAAATCATGAGTAATGACATAAATATTGGCAGTTCAAAAGGCATAGATCAAAAAGAAACATTAAACATGATAAAATATTGTGTTAATAAAACATGAAATTGTGGGAAACCATTAAGAACATGATATGATTTCCATAGTATCCATGGAATTTCAGTCAAGACCATTATAGTGGACAAAGTCCCTTAATGAACTAGGTTTACTTGCTGTTCCAGCCCAATATTACTGACACAGATTTACTTGCCATTCCAGACATGATTATATCATGAGATATAAAACATTACCCAATGCATTGGAGGTAGATATTGGTCCCACCCATCTAATAATGAAATCATTCTTACTTTTGCCACAAAATAAACATAAATCATTAATCATGACCCAAAGAATAAAATGCGTTTCATAAACATTATCCCATCATAACATAATCCATATTAAACAAATGGATATCATTTCATCATGAGAAGAATAAAAACATGTAAATAATATAGACCTCATACTTGAAACATAATCATACTAAATAATTTATTCTTATATGGAAAATATTTTTTGCAAAACACTTGATATGAATTCTTGAGGAAAATATTTTTTTCTTCAAAATAATTTTATTTTCACAAAATTCCATGCAATTTTAAAAGAAAATGAATTTCTTTGAAAATAATCATGAAATATTGTAGAGGAAGCTTCATGAAAAGCAAGTGTTATGAAACCGTAAAAATCCATTCATTCATTGTATGTTAAAAAAAATTCTCCTCGTACTTTTTCCACAAAAGTCAAAAAGTTCCTCCTATGGTAAACAAAAGAAAGATTCCTTCCATAACACAATGTAAAAGTCAAATAGGGTTAACAATGACTTTAAACATAAAAGTAAGAATATTAAACACTTTATGAAAAACATTTCTATGGACATAGATGAAAAATATAACCCCAATAAATACTTATGTATAAGAAATCTCAGATAAAAAATAGATTAAAAAATTATCCCTCACCTTAGGTCCTATTTCTTACGTACGTATCCGAAACTCTTGTATAGTGGGATTAAACATATTATTAACTTGTAACAGAACCATAATAATATTTATGATATCATATATGATTCACTTATGACTTTATATTACCTGTTATTTTGTCAATTCCATGTTAAAGCACTGTTTTGGGTAAAATCGTTTCATTTATCCTACGTGTTTGGACTTGTTGTTCATGACATTGTTATTACATATATCATTATTTACTTACCTCCAGAATGTAAAACATGATTTATATATCATATATATTCAGTATATATATATAATAGATAGATAAATGAAATGAAACACACCGTTCATGGAGATGGTAGGCCTTACGTACGCATGAACACTGTATTCCTTTCCTTATTGACATAAATGGAAGTAAGTAGAAGAAATATATATATATATATATATATATAAATCCAATAGAATTAATATATCATATATATCATTATTATTCATTATATATAATTTATAATCATTCTTGAATGGTTAATATGGAGAATGAATCTCATCGCGTGGTGGAGACGGTAATCAGTACGTACGCACGAGTGATGATATCATTCCCATAACTATTGAATGATATTGTAGTGGATGATATAATATCTCAGAATAATTATGATGTTATAATAACCATATATAGTTATTATTTACATCATTATACCCATCCGAGTAAGGTGGTGGTGGAAAAACAGATTACACCACGGTGTGGAGATGGTATTCCGTACGTACGCACGCACAGTGATTTCATTTTCTGTAGGATGGATAGAAGGTGAAATGGGGTTGTTTTATATTTATCATAACATATCAGTATATTAGTTATACTTATGTCACTACTTTATAATGAAACAACTAAATAAGATGAAGTAGAAGAACAAAGAAAGTTTAATGAATCAGTAGAAGAGATTACCTCTTCTTCGACATGCCTCCTTTTAACCTCCTCTTAGGGAACTAAAGTTGGTCTTTGAATATGACTACGACCTCCATTAGGTTTCTATGTAAGTGGAGAAGTGAAATGTTCAGGGGTTGGCTGAGCATGAAGTCTCAAATTTGTGTGAAGAGGAGAGGGAGGAGTTTCCCTTTTAAAAGAGGGGTGAGGGGAACTTTTGAAAAAACATAAAATATTATATTATAATAAATTCATATTCAGTTTATAATGGCTCCAAAGTGACTTATTTCGAGGATAGGGTAGGTATGGGTCAGAATCCTCTCATCCAATAGGTTTTATACAGGTTTAGGATACCATTTTAACCTTATCATTTAAATTTAACTCTAAGTAAAATTATTTATCTTTTGCCATGTCTTCTTGCATTCTAACACTATATGGTTAATAAACATACTATAAACTTCCAATCGAACCCCGATTTTTTGATTAATGTCATATATATTATTATATAAGTCTTTTTTCTGAACCTTATAATTTTTAGACCATTATATCAATTAATAATATAATATTTGTTTTAAAACCCATTTTATGTCAATTTTGACACTATTTGATATTTTGTTTTTTTTTCAAAATTAATTACTGCATTATTACTTCAAAAAAATTCATCTAACCAACCCTAATATTTTATATTAACCTATAAAATTAGTTTAGTTCATAAAAAGTCTCAAATTACAATTATATGGGTATTTATAATATCAATTATGTTAATTTTTCATTAATAAGGTTATTATTGCATCATCATTGAGTCATAAATAAATTAAATTATTTAATATCTAAAAAATGAAAATAAAATACCATTATGTAGGAAATGGTTTTATATTTATAATTAATATTTATAGTAGAATTTATATTTTTTATAACCCTATATTAAAAATGTTTTAGTTATTAAATATTAATTTTACTTATTTTAACTCTTCTTTAAATAAAAAAACAATAGATGTCCTAATCTAATAAAAGTAGACCTAAATGGTAATATTTTATTCCTAAGGTTGTTTTTGGTCGAATTACACTTATCCAATAGAATTATAACATCTGTTAGGTTAATAATAATATCTTTTTTACCCTTAATTACCCTATTTACTTTTAACCGTGGTAAATAAAAGTAAAAAGTTACTATTCAACTAAAAATTATTTTTATAATATTGAACCACATCTAAATACTTGATATTAACCGTGTCTCTCGGATTTTTGAAATTCCACTCAAAGAAGTGGTAAAATTAAGTTATATATAGATTTTCAAATTATCCTTGGAGGTGGGTAAAAGACGGAGAAAAGTTCAATAAATTTTTTATATATCTAAAATTATTATAAAATGACTCCAATGAATTACATTGAACTTATATAGGTATTATGTATCAATTTTGACCTAAAATAAATTTCAATAAAGTAAATAATTATTTGATTAAAAATTAGGTTTTAAACAATAATTCAGTGTTTTTCACTATTCATTTAAATTGAAAGTATTCAGAAAAATACTAAAAATTCACCCTAGTCTAATTTCGATATTCAGAATCCAAAAATGAAGTCCGTTTTGATAGATAAAATTTATAAAATATAAAAATGTGGGTATTACTATTCATAACAGCTTTTTTATATAATATTTTAATAACATGTCATTGTTTAGTGAAACTCGGTATTGTGTACTACACACGCTACCAAGGAAGGTCATGATTGCGTGTAATGCGAGGCAAGTCAGGGCTGCGTGTAGTGAAAGCTCCTTTTAGTGTTGCTTATAACATAATCAAAACATATTTCATTTATACATTAAACAAAATCTATACTTAATTTTGCGTAGAATAATTTTCACAAAACGAACATGAAATTGTGTGTAACACTAGACAAGAATAGTGCTGCATATACTGTAAGCTAATACGGTGTCACGTATAATTAAAGATAATCAATGTGTAGCATGCAACACAAGACATCATTGAAATTAAAAATAATAGTTCCCATAAAATCTCAGGGTGTTACATTCTACCCCAATTAAAAGGAATTTCTCCCTCAAAATTTGTTAGGGTTATAAATGGTTTACTACTTGAAAGTTTCATTCATAGAAACCCACATCGAAAAAAGGAATACTAAAAATTAATTTTAAAAACTAATTCATGAGATGTAATGGTTATCGAAATTAATTCATCACTGGGTTTTCACAAATAAGAACATAGGTAAAAATATGGTTATGGAAGAGAAATTTAACCATCATGTTCTAATGGAGAGTAGTAGAGAACATGGCTATGAAAAAATCCAACAATCACAAAGACATAAATTGGTGATGATCTAAGGTACCATCTAGGACAACATTTTTGGTTTTCAAGATCATTTCCCTAAAGTTGAAAAAAATGGAATTTGAAGAAATACTTAATTGATTTTGGTACAATCTCATTGTTGGTCATTCCTTGAACAATTTCCACTTCATATATTAAAGAAATTAAGTTGAATTTTTCATTTGTGAAGTGTTAGTAGATCATGCGATAGAATGATAGGTCATTCCATCTTTCTCAAACATAAGATTAACAAAAGATATATACATAAGTCCATCTATGGTGAGATTAATCATATATGGTTCCAAAAATTGACTTATACTTCATCTATCATACTGCTTAATAAAATAAAACTAGTTTCTACAAAACAGGGACTTCCTGTAGGCCAGTGGTAGGCGATAAAGGCCTGCCGCACTTCGGTTGTGGGTTCGATTCCTACAACCTTGTCCGACACGATGGGTTGTCGCCTGTCCTGCATGTTTTCCTTTTTATAAAACTACACTATTATATCATTACATAAATAATATCAAAAATAAAAGTTCTATCTTTAAACAATACTATCTGATGTCCTACATAATCTATTCCAATCATTACACTTATCCAAAATACATCTGTCCAATATCATAGTATAAAGAAAACTAATACTGGGAAGGTCATAAAACAAACATGTGAATACCATCATTTATCCCCCATATATCATAAGATATATCTTGTTGATCGCATTCCAAACATGTGAATACCTTAATGAAGTATTCTCTTAAAACATAAATTACCATATAACCTTAGTGAAAACATGAATTCTGTCAAAAGATAACTCCTTCCGCATACTAAAATCCCAATGTTTCTATAGTCAAACCATGATATCACATTGTCCTTATATCATTCATGAGCTCATTAATACTATCAAACATCTGATTATCTCATTATCCCTTCATTATGCACATATCATCTACTTTCCAAAAATATGTAAATAACCTTTCATGGTTACCGGTACCAATCAACATATACTTTCAAATACTTTAAGAAAAAAATAGTTTAACAATCCTTAGATGCGTCTTTATTCTATAGTACCATTACTTATACAGCATAACTCTTGATAAACATTAATCATTCCACTACCATTTTAAACCATTTACTGAGCTTCAACAATTCTTTTATCTCACATATCATTTGTAGTCTCTTCATCAACATCAATATAAATACTACCCATACGACCATGATTATTCTCTTCATGAGGCTTTCCCCTAGGGCATTGGTTTTCATAATGCCCGTACATTCCACATTTAAAACATTTAACCGTTGTTAATGTCTAAGATATACCATTATCCTTATCTATGGTGTTAACTAAACCTTTTTCATTGCAATTTCTGGCTTTATGTCCTTCTTTTCCACACCCGAATAATCTTCCCGTTCTTTTGAGACATTCTCCCTGATGCCTCTTCCCACATGATTTAGATGAGGGTAATTGAACTTTCTTTCCTCTATGATCATCATGAAACTCCATTTTTCTCTTATTAGCTGAGTCCGGATCCTTACAAAAGTTGAGATTATTGATCATATTATGAGATTGATTATTAGGCATAATAATGATGTTTGGACTTCAAAATCCTGTTTCATTTGGTTTCTCATGTATAATATCATTCCATTGTCCATAATATCCTCCATTTTTGTGAATCTTCTGCTTTCAGACCATTTTCTAAAACCCAAAATGAATAGTATGAGAGGAAAAACTAATGCAAGGAAAACAACTTATCAAATGGGGGGTACCATTAATATATAACCTTTAGGTTTAATTTTATGATTTTTAACATAATTATATGACTATAACCTATACGTATACATAAACTTAGAGACATCCTTAGACATACCTTATAAATATCTCTAGGGATTTTACTAAAGTTTTCGCATCCTAGTATCCAATGGTTAACTAAATCTTCACTTTGATACCAACTGTAGAGACCCATACTTGACATATATAGACATTACATTACTTTTTCAGAATACTTAATACATTACAAAAACCGATTCCCAAATACCGTATTAGTTTAGTGTCTTTGGAAACTCGAAACATAATTTTCTTATCATGGTGAAAGATCTTCAACATCTCCTATAAAGATCTTCCCCTTTGTTTTTCCTACCTAAAACCTTTATTTATATCCTGGGGAAAAGAAAACATAAAAATGGTGAGCTCAAATTCTCAGTAAGGTTAAACATGGAGAACATAAAACAATTCCTAAACATTTGAACGTAAGAACACAAACATAAAACATCAAATTCATGAGTAATGACATAAATATTGGTCGTGCATAAGGCATAGATAAAAAATAAACTTTAACCATGATAAAATAGAAAGGGATTAAAACATGTAATTCTGTAAAACCATTATGCACATGATATGATTTCCATAGTATCCAAGTCATTACTGCCAAGAACATCATTGTGGACAAAGTCCATTACTGAACCGGGTTTACTTGTCATTCCAGCCCTGTATTACTAAACTGGATTTACTTTCCTTTTTAGCCATGTCTATTTCATGAGATATAAATCTTTACCAAATGCATTGGAGAGAGATATAGGTCCCACCCTTCCCATAATTAAATCATTCTTACTTCTTCCACAAAATAAACATAAATCATTCATCAAAACCCAATGAATAAGATGGATTTCATAAACATCATCCCATAATAACATAATCCATATTAAACAAATGGATTTCACTTAATAATAAGAAGAATAAATCCATGTAAATAATATAGAACTTATACATTAAACATAATTATACTAAATAATGTAATCTTAGATGGAAAATAGTTTTGACAAAACACATGAAATAAATTTTTGAGGAAAATATCCTTTTTTCATCAAAATCATTTTATTTTCAAAAAATGACACATAATTTTAAAAGAAAAGGATTTTGTTGAAAAAAATAGTGAAATATTGTAGAGGAATCTTCATGGAAATTAAGCGTTATGAAACAATAAAAATCTTTTCATACCTTATAAGTTAAAGAAAACATTCTCCTCGTACTTTTTTCAGAAAAGTCAAAATGTTCCTCGTATGGTAAAAAAAGAAATATTCCTTCCATAACACAATGTCAAAGTCATAGAGGGGTAAACATGACTTTAAACATACATGGAAGAATTATAAACACTTTATGAAAATAAAATTATCGACATGGATAAAAAATATAACCCTAGTAAATGCTTACGTATAAGAAAACTCGGATAAAAATGATCTTGACAAATTATCACTTGGCATAGGTCCAATTGCTTTCGTACGTGTCCGAAACTCATGTATATTGAGTATAAATATATTACTAACTTGTGACAGAACCATAATTATATTTATTATATCATATATGATTCACTTATGACTTTATATTACCCGTTCTTTTGTCAATTCTATGTAAAAGCAACATTTTGGGTAAAATCATTTCATTTATCGTACATGTTGTGACTTGTTGTTCTTGATATTATTATTTCTTATATCATGATTTAATTACTTCCTGAATGTAAAAAATGGTTTATATATCATATATATTCAGTATATATATATATAATATAGATAAATGAAATGAAACACACCGTTCATGGAGATGGTAGGCCTTAGTACGCATGAACGATGTTTTCCTTTCCTTATTGACTTCAATGGAAGTATGTAGATGAAATATGTATATATAAATAAATCCAGTAGAATTATTATTTTATATATATCATTATTATTCATTATATATAATTTATAATCATTCTTTAATGGTTAATATGGAGAATGAATCTCATCGCGTCGTGGAGACGGTAATCCGTACGTACGCATGAGCCATGATATCATTCCCATAATTATTGAATGAAATTTGAGTGGATGATATAATATCTCAGAATCTTTATGATGTTATAATAAGCATATATAGTTATTATTTACCCCATTATACCCATCCAAGTAAGTTGGTGGTGGAAAAATAGATTACACCACGGCGTGGAGAGGGTATTCCGTACATATGCACGCGTGGTGATATCATTTTCCATTGGATGTATAGAAGGTGAATTGGGTTGTTTTATATTTATAATAACATATCAGTATATTAGTTATAATTATAACATTACTTTATAATGAAACAAATAAAGAAGATGAAGTAGAATAATAAAGAAACATGAAATAATTGGAAGAAGATATTACCTCTTCTTCGACGCGCCTCCTCTTAACCTCCTCTTAGGGAACAAAAGCTGTTATTTGAAGATGAACAAGACCTCTAGTAGGTTTCTATGGAAGTGGAGAAGTGAAATGGGCAGGGGTTGGCCAATCTTGAAGCCTCAAATTTGTGTGAAGCGAAGAGGGATGAGGTGCCCTTTTATAAGAGGGGTGAGGGGCACTTTAAGAAAAACATAAAATATTATATTATAATAAATTCATATTCAGTTTATAATGGCTTCAAAGTGACTAATTTCGAGGATAGGGTGGGGATGGGACAAAATCCTCTCAACTAATTGGTTTTAGACAAGTTTAGGTTACCATTTTAACCTTATCATTTAGATTTAACTCTATGTAAAATTATTTAACTTTTACCATGTCTTCTTGTATTCTTTCACTATATGGTTAATAAACTTACTATAAACTACCAATAAAATCCCAATTGGTTCATTAATTTGATAAATATTATTATATAAGTATTTTGGAATAAATTCATTACAGCATTATTACTTCAAAAACAATTCATCTAACCGACCCTAATATGTTATATTAACATATTAAATTAGTTTAATTCATAAAAAGTATCAAATTACATTTATTTGGGTATTTATAATATCAATTATTTTAATATTTTTTTAATAAGGTAATTACTGCATCATCATTAAGTCATAAATAAATTAAATTATTTAATGTCTAAAAAATATAAATAAAATATCATTATGTAGGAAATATATATTTATTTCTAATGAAAATTTATAGTCGAATTTATCTTTTGTATAACCCTATATTAATAATTTTTTAGTTATTAAATTTTGATTTTAACTATTTTAACTCTTCTTTAAATAAAATAATAATAAATTTCCTAGTCTATTATACATGGACCTAAAGGGTAATATTTTATTTCTAAGGTTGTTTTTGGTCGAATTACACTTATCCAATAGAATTAGGACATATGTTAGGGTAATAATAATATCATTTTTACCCTTAATTACCATATTTACATTTAACCGTTGTAAATAAAAGTAAAAAGTTACTATTCACCAAAAATTGTTTTTATCTTATTGAACCACAATTTACCCCTTGATATTAACGATGTCTCTCAGATTTTTAAAATTCCTCTAATAGAAGTGGTAAAATTATGTTTTATGTAAATTTTCAAATTCTCCTTTGAGGTGGGTAAAAGACGGTGAAAAGTTCAATAAAATTTTTATATATCTAAAATTATTATAAAAGGACTCCAATGAATTACATTAAACTTATATAGGTATTATGTATCAATTTTGACCTAAAATAAATTTAAATAAAATAAATAATTATTTAAATTAAAATTTGCTTTTAAACTATAACTCAGTGTTTTTCAATATTCATCAAAAATTGAATGTTTTTAGAAAAATACAAAAAATTCACCCTAGGATAATTTCGATATTCAAAATCCAAAAATAAATTCTTTTTTGATTTATAAAATTTATAAAATTTTAAAAAGTGGGTATTACTATTCATAACGGCTAGTTTATATAATATTTTAATAACATATCATTATTTAGTGAAACTCTGTATTGCGTACTACACACGCTATCATGTAAAGTTGTGATTGCGTGTAATGTAGGCCAAGTCAGGGCTGCGTGTAGAGCAAGATCCCTTTAGTGTTTCATATAACATAATCAAAACTTACTTCATTTATACATTAAACAAAATATATATTTAATGTTGCATAGAATAATTTCGACAAAACGAACTTGAAATTGTGTGTAACACGAGCCAAGAATAGTGTTGTATATACTGCAAGCTAATACGGTGTTGTGTATAGTGCAATATAATCTTGGTGTAGTGTACAACACAAGACATAAAAAAAATTAAAAATAATATTTCTCATAAAATATTAGGGTGTTACAATGAACCCTATCAATTATGGGATGTAGATCCAAGCACACCCTAAAGTGTATAAAAGAAAGGATGAAATTTGATCTTTCTTATGTCTTATGTATTTCTATGAAAAATTGGTATATATATAGTAATCCCTTTATTTTCAAAAAAAATAAAAGGGGGAGATTATTTGAAACACCATGGATTGTGTGGGATTTATTGACAACATGTGAGGACTCACCTCAAGGTGATTTGTTGATAACATGGGGAGATCATTGGGTATTCAAAACAGAGTTGTAATTGATGATAAAGTGTTGGAGGTAAATATTTATGTTGTTATCAAATAGAGATTATGGATATAAGTGGTTAATTTTTTATCATTTGATATTAATGATATGAAGTTATGAGCATGATTAGTATACATGTAGAATTTATTGACAAAATGGATTTTTTTTAAAAGATGTATAATGAGATGTGTTTATAAACAGATGGAGAGGATGAATTGTAATATTGTAGCATGTAATGAATATATTATGATCATATAAATTATGAAATCTATGTGATAGTACATTAAAAGGTTTATGGGATCCCCCATGAAGGTAGAAATATATGGAAATAATTGATAGAGGAAGTTCATACTAAATATAGAAAAGGATCAAAAATTGAAAAATTTGTGAAAATGCTAATTACTTAGGCATATGAATTTCTCAAATAATGAATTAACCACATTTTTGAATTCGACTCTCTAATGGATCTACATGAGGTATATTGGGTGGCGTAAACATATTATGAGTAACTATTTTCCCAATGTATGGAATTTACATATGTGTTTCCTCAAGAATGTGGTTTTACATATGCATATTTGGATATAGAGGGATTCACATATGTGGTTGTTATAAATTTAATAGATTCAAATACATAAATTGTTTTAACATTGTTATCCTCCCTATATAAGTTTTCAAATATTTAAATTCATATTTGGTGATCCATGTTATAGAATGGACCGACATATGTGATTTATAAAAAAATTATGGGATTTTTCCACTTTATTTTTGATGAACCTAAACAAATGGGGAAGAAGGATTAGGATATGAATGAACAATTCTTAAATTCTTCCAAAATAATGGAAATTTAAAATTTTTCCATGATAAAGGATGAGAATGAAAAAATATTTTTTTGGTGCGATACAGGGAATCAAATTATATATATTCATATTGTAATAATTTTCTCATGTCATAAATGTAGAATATTTTACTGTGAAGAATCATAACTACATGAAACTCAGGTTAATTATATTTTTTCAATATGGAGTGTTGGAAAGGGGCATGTGATGGGAGATCTTGAACTTGAAATATCTTAAGGTTTCATATAGAATATTTCAATGAACAAGTGAATGGAAAAAAAGAATTATAAGTGATAATAATTATTTATACATTAAATACATTCTATTTATATTATTTGAAAATATATAATAAAATTTTAAAATATGGGAGTTCTAGTTTTTAATTATACTAAAGATTCCTTGTGTTTCCATTTTTTTAAATTGAAAATCCCGTAAAATAAATATATTTTGAAATAGTAGAAACTATTTAAAATAAAAATGTTTGGGTTTGGTGAGATAATTATGTGACAGATCAATGAGAAGTATCCACTAAATTTTTGAATTATAATAGGATATTCATGGTTAATGTAGTTAATGGTTGTAAGACTAAAATGATGGAGTTTAGTGAATATTGTTGAAATATTAGTTCTTATTTTATATATGAGGTGGTACCACATGATGATATGTATTGCTTGTTATAATGTGATTACTTGTTTTATTTGATCGAAGTAGATGATAAGTTAATCAGTTTAATTATTCTAATTCTAGAGATATAAATAATTTATTGTGTTTAAACATGGATATAACGTAAAAAAATTGAAAAATATAAAACTAAATACTTATTTATCTTTTTTCTTTCATTTCTTGATTGTATTATATAGTTTTCATTTGTGAAAATAAATTTTTAATTTTTTTTCGGTATAATCATAGATTCATATATTCTATATAAATTAGTATGGCTGGTGTGGTATGATGATGTGCATGAAATTTGGATAATATGAACTTTTAATGGATTCTTAATCCTAATTAGGTGGTTTACCTTGCAATTAACTCATTATTTTTGTTAGTTTACTTGAGATACCTACCATATCATACTTATTTAGTAATCATGTCCAAGATGAAATTGTTTACCACACATGAATTTTTTTCTAGATTCATTAAGAAAATTTTCCATGTGTTTAGTCAGAAATTTTTGTTATATATAAAATGGAATCTTCTTTAGTCTATAAGACTTTCCAATCAAATATACCCGGAACTCAATTAAACTAAAACTTATATAGCTATGAAATCCTAAACATGTGACTTTATGCATAACATTCCAATAACTCTGGCTGTTCATTATTCCAATGAGTTATATATTCACTCAGTTCCTTCTAATTCATGTTATTTACTAAAAACTAAATTTGTTAATGTGGGTAAATATAAAATGCTACACAATCAGAATAATCTGTTATAAGAAAAAATTATATTCAAACATTTAATTCAATAATCATGTGATAAGTTTTAAGCTTTAGTTCAAGCTATGATTGATTTAGTAGAAAAAATGTTTCCTTATGTTTTTTCTTCTTACTCATCTTTGTAATCCCACAAAAACAATAAAACCCTATAAATTATTTTTAAAAAAAAATTAATCCTAAATATTATGAAAACCATGATCATATATTCTATCAAAAAATAAACACAACAATTATCAAAAAAATATTATTGAACATAAAATATCTTAAAAGTTCTTCCTTACTATTTTATAAACCAAAAATATATTAATATTTTCAAAAAATAAATTGAATCACCTAGAAATAAAAATTTATTAAATTAAAAAAGATGGAAAAAACTAACTCAGTTATTATCCTATAAATAATATCAACAAATTTGATATAAAATAACATACCATCCATAAAGTTCAATATATACCTTAATCATTGATTTTTTTTTTGAAAAACATGATAAACTTATCTAAATAATAATTTAATCACCATATAATCAAATCACGTTTTAATTCTTAAGGTTATATATACTACTCAATTTAAATTTCTAAAATGAAATAAACATTGTCTCAAATTAATATAACTGCCTTAATATCCAATCATAAATCAACCCTAACTATCATGTATACATCAATAATGCACTCTTTCTAATTATAATTAAATATATCCAAAAATATCATTAATCATCTTAAATTCAAATCACATAAGACATAAAAAGTGTATTTATGTAGTAGAATTTGTGATCATCCATAAACATATAAACCCATGATGGTATCAATAAATAGTAAATTAGTTCCAACCAATAATATACTAACCTCTAATGTTATCTGAACTATACATTAATAGCTACTACAAAGGATCAAACATTTCAATCCCATAATTATGATATTTTTAGAAAATATAACATCAAATTTATACCCAATGCCTTTCAAGTTTATAGTTTAAAAGAATTATAAAAAAATTATATAAAAACTATAATATCCATGAAATGAGAATTATTTCCATTAAAAACCATTTAAGTTATAAACATTCATTGTTCATGTACAAAACCTCCTAACCAAACATAAAATTTATAAACAATCATACTCATACATAATCTTTGAAAAATCATTTGAAACCCTAAAGAGATTATACAATGTTTAGTACAGGGGATAAAAGAATAAAAATTCAAAAAAGATCTTTAAAATTATTTACAATATGAAATCAACTTATTTTACACAAAAATAAAAAAAAAGAAATAATAAAATAAATATAAATATCATGAAGGTTTATTGTAATAACATTTTCATATCACATGTAATCACTTGAAATCACAAATAACTGAATAACTAACAATATGTTAATTTTAATATCATTTATAAGGATAAGAAATTTCCTAAAAGATTATAGGGCTATATCTTATCCCAACTAATCATAATAAACCATTCCTTGTAATTGTATCACCAATAAAATAGATATGATATTTAATTTTAGAAATGAATTAATTAAACTAATAAAAACATTCATTTCAACCCATAAGGAAAAAGAATTTTTAGTGATCCTAAAAAATGTAATGATACTAAAAATGGGATAACCAATTCTGTTATGATAGGAAAATTAATAAAAAACATATAATATTGAAAAAGATAAAGAATAAAATTATAATGATATTTTATATAACACATTAAAGAGAGATATAGTTGAGAGAAATACTTCAAAATATTTATAGTGAATAATTAAAAAACCCCTTGAAATTTGTTAACTATATTTTTAACTAAATTAAATTATAAAAAATAAAAATAATAATTCATTAGAAATCCATGAATACATTGAATGGAAGGTTCATAGAGAAAACTGATGAAAATAAAAGGATAAAGTAACATTGTAGAAAATATTAAAAAAATATTATATTCACATTTTCAACAACAAAAGAAAATGATGTCATTTAATCATAGAAGAATATAGAGAGAGAGAGATAAAAAATAATATGAACATGGAGGAGAAGATAATATATAATGTTTAAAATAAAAATAACATAAAATTTCTCCAAATTTAAATTTACATTAAAAATCAATATTTTAACGTGAAATTGGATAGGAAACTGTTATAAAGGTCAAAAAATTTGAATTAAGTATCTATCAAGGTTGAGATTACAATAAGACAAATTTTAATTATCATAATAAAATTGGAAATAAAATATATAAAAAATCATAGATTTTAATTCACATAATCGAGTAATAAAATAATAAATGATTATTGGATATAGCTCAATAAAATAAAATAGATTTAATAATTCTGTCTCATCCTGACTCAATTAATATATCCTCTAACATCTTGAATAATTAAAGTATATTAATATTTTTCTAGATTCTGAACCTTTTTAATGTTAATTTTATTATTATTATTCAGTTAAATTTAGTTCAAATCATATTTCATTTAGTTCATAAATTTTATTTGTTCACATCATTATATTTTAGATCGTTCGGTTAAAAATTTCTAAATTGGTTTTCTTATAATTGAAATGGTTAATGAATATTTTACAACAGTTATAGAATCTGTTATATTGTAAAGGTATTTATTATATACAATTAGAGTCAAATTAGAGTGTAATAGGTTGTGAAATTATTACCATTCATATAATCTCCCCCAGGGATTCTGTTTTTATGATGAAAAATATCTATAATTCTTCAATTTTAATTTCATTATTTTAAAGAATATTGAACAATTTTAAAATAAAAATAATTTAATTGATTGAATATTATTTTTATATTCAATAATTAAATTAATTTATATGAATATCTATAAATGATGTCAATCTATGAAAATATCATTGTCTGTTTAGTTACTGTACAACAACCATGATATATGACATTTTTATAAATATTTAAGAATAAGAAAATTGAAAAAATTTCTTAAATTTTTTGAAAAAAATTATAATATAATTAAAATTTTATTTTAGGATTTCTTTAAAATATATAAATTATTTTTTAAAAAAATTAAATTAATATTGAAACAAAGAGACAATGTATTGGAAAATTTCATATTTTTTATGTTAATAGTTTGTGAAAAGTGTTTTGTGAGAGTTAATGAGTATTTTATCAAAATTGATGAATATAATTGATTGGAATAAAATTATAATAGTGAAATATATGTGATGGTTTACAATATTTATATGATTGAAGAGTTTCAACTAAAAAATGAAAATTTGAGTTAGGAATTCATAACATGGACATTGAATCACCTACTTTAGATTGAGTCATAAGCCTTTAGAGATCAGTCTTTTGGCTCTAAAGAAGCCTTTTAGATATAAAAAATGATGTTTATAGAAATTTTTACGAAGAATATAGAGTTTGAAAACCTTGTTATGTGTTTTGTGAAGGATAGAATGAGTCCAAATTAACATGAAAAACTCATTGGTGTTTTCAAAAATATTTAGACATTGAAGAACAATAGTGAAATTGTAAAATGTAAAAAGGCTAATAAATAAAGAATATTTAATTTTATTATATTTAAATCCTCCCCACATTACCCATGATTAAATTTTATATTTACATTATATAAGCTTAAATAATTTTAATATTAAATTCCTTTAAAATTAACTTTACTGGTTTTTATTGCAATTTGAGTTTGAAATTATTTATATAACTTTGAAATTTGGATTTAAATTTTCAAATAACTTATTATTTTTAATTTATATCACATTAAAAAATTTAGTACACAATTTACCCTAAATATTTTTAAATTAATTATTTTAAACTACCATCATCGACTTTTCTCTTGTGTGAACAAAGTATTGCACTGACACTGTGAAATAATTTTAAATATTTATAATATTATTTAATAATACAACTTTTTTCTAAAATAAATATAATTTATTATACATTATCTTTATCATGTAAAAATTTTATATTTCTATTCATTTAATTTTTTTCTGGATAACGTTATTTAGAAATGATTTTTGACATTTTTTACCTTGCGTAAGCACTATAGAAGGTATTGAATAATGAAATTGTTGTGAAATTAGATTGTTAATAAATATATAAAGAAATCATTACTTTTTAATAGTATTTATAATTTAAGTTGATATTATTTTTATTGATTATTATGAAACCTATCAAAGACACCAATATTGTCTTTCCTAATGCTATGTAGGTCTTATGTTCACACCAACAAATGTTCTCATATATATATATATATATTAAATTTAAAATTAATTTACATTTGTTGGATAATATTGTTGTGATGTTTGGATTATAATATCAAGTGATAAATTATTAAAAAAATTCTATATATTTCTATATCATTTTATAAAAAAATGTAAGAGTAAGTAAAAAAGGATAATTGTTATTATATATATTTTTAAAAATTACCATTATATATTTAAATAATTAAAATTGTTGGATATTTAGTGACATAATGTGGGAATACGTTAGTTCCTGAAAAAGTTGAAGTAGATATTTCTTAAGAAGTTCATAGGAAAGTAATTGAGATTCATAGTTTCTAGGGTCTATCTAGTTATTTATATTGTTTCATCAAGTATTTATGTTGTATAGTAGCTCATGTGACTGTGATAAAAATTAAAGTGGTGGATTTAATTTTTTCTAACAAATTTGATAAAACATTTTAGAAATCTAATAAGTGGAATATGTCTATACGTACACTAATTTTTCCAGACATAGGTAATGGTTTGTAGATAAACTAAGATATTTCTTATTTACATCAAAAATTTTTATGGATGTAAGACCATCGTGTGGTTTATAATAGTTTTTTAGTGATATGGATAAATTAGAGAAATCACAAAATCCATGATCAACTTCTCTCCATTATTGGACCTGTTCCAAAATATTGGAGTTATTAAATATTCTATAGGAATATAATGGTATAAATCACCTATAATATCCTCATGTTAATATTTTCTCATAGCTATCGTATTTTTTTCAATTTTTGTGGGATAAATATTGTTATTCCAATCATTTTGGACATCTATACACTCTAGGAAAAGGTATTTGTATACTCAATACCCTTATCATATAGTCATAACCTCAAAATACGTAGGAATATAAAGACCAATAGAGTCATTTTTTTTAAAAAAAACATTCTTTTGGATGTCTCTAAAGATATAAATTGTATCCAATTGTGTCAAATTTATTGAAAATAAATGGTTCTATAAATCATGATAAATTATTTTATCTCAGACTAATACAATATAATCAATTATCAGTGACTAGATTATAGGGAGATCATACAATTATCTTTCTAGTATTCAAATTCATATCATTATTTCCATGGTAGACTAATATTGCTTACTAAAATATACGAAGAGTATGTGAGAGAGAATCACTACTCTCATTGGTTTATATAGCCTTGAATTTCAATTTTTATCAAGATACATGTAGTAATTTTTTTGGGTTTGGAATTAAATATAATATGGTAGGATTCATATCATGATGTTTTATGATTCAATGGGATAAAGTATAACATTAATGATCTGTGTGAAAATTGTAACCAATTACTTTACCAATATAAAAATAGGGTGATATTATTGTTGATTTTTTACATGCTTTCCACATTCCCTGGAATGAGACAATATTATATATGTTATTATGGATCACCAAACAAAGATTTCCAGCTTCTAACCAATCTGGAAACCATATTTATTCAATTATATAAGAATTATCTATATTTAAAACATTATTATACAATATTGGGTATCATGTCATATCATATCTGATCATGAACCAATATTTACCACACTTTTTTTGAAAGTGTCATCAAATCTTCATATATCTTATGTAAATTTGAGTAATTCATATCATACATTTAAAGATGGTCAAGTATAAAATACCATTCATACTCCAGAGAAAATATTAAAATAATACAAATATTTAGGTATCTTCTTGTAGATTTATCCACCACTTGTAGTGTTTGATTAAAATAATTATAATGATTAGAAATCCATATATATTTATCGATTTGATATGATTTATCAAATTAAATTTTATCTATAGTATATTGGATAAAGAATAACGACTATTAATTTATAAATCCCTGTATATTCTAGGATTTAATGGACTAGATAAAATTAATTCAAAAGTGGTTATTGATTTTTAAAGGACGCCTCTAGTCATATGCTTTCAAGAGGTGATTACCTATATAATTCTATGAATGTGATTATGTTTTTCTTCATGTATCCACTAAATTGGGTCATATAATGATGGGATGGTATGGAAATATTTCTTATCTAATTATTATAACATTAATTTTTTATAAAAAAATAGACGAATTTGGAATATGCAGAATTGGAATCAATGGATTAGTGTAGTGCATACTTATTTCAATACTTTAAGGATGAATTGAAATTACATAACCCATAACTTTTCATTAGAATATATGTCATAGAGTTGGAGAAAGATGGTACCTACTTAGAGAAAATTATTCTTATAATTGATCAGAGTGGTAATTTATTATGGGGTAATTTTAATACCATGTTACTAGTATGAAGTTATCATGGGAAGATTTTAGATGATATTTGGGAGTGTGAATCTTTAATAAATTCCCATTGGTAAAGTATTTTCCTTCAATAAGAAAATTGAATCTTCTTGGGGACGAGAAGCTAGTTTTGGGGAAGTAATAAATACTTGTTCTCCTCTTGTTTAGTAACATTATTATTTTTTATACATTTATTATCTTTTCCAATCTAACTGAAAGTTTTGTAGGAAATGGTAGCCTTTGAGAGGGAGACGAGGGAAGAATAAACAGACCCTAGATGCAAAGTGATACCCACAATCTAGTGGCATGGTACTTGTCACTTATTTGTTACCTAAATACTATAGTATCACCTTAACACCCATTATGTTCTAGGTGGTACAATACTAAGTAACTGATATGTTATAGTTTTGGTTTTATAGTTTTGAGAGTAAATGATTCATGTACCACTAAATCAACACCTTTAATCCTTAGGGTTAAAACTTCACATTCTACTAAACTATTTTAATATTTTCTAGAGTACCTCTATTATCTATATTTCTTATCCAAAATTTTGACTTTGATATTACATCAGAATCATTATGGGGTGGTCCCTATAGTTCTTCTTTAGATAACCTATGATAAGGATTATCCCATCTTTGAAATTTATTTATATATATAATATCATTATGTCTCTATTAACCTCACCCCCTCTAGGATGTGTAATTGTGTTATTACATGAATTGATACATCTTAGGGTGGTATCAATATCCTATTATTATTATACTTAAGATAAGTTTGTTTTATAAGAAAGTCATATGTGTGGTTTTTGAATTCGGAAATCTGTTAACCTTTTCCTTGGGTCTATCGTTTGTTCCAAATCATGTCAGTGGTGGCTTCTCTCTCATGCCAAGAATATGGAATCAATATACACATGATAATATAGTTGATACTATTATCTTTCTATAATAAATTAAATGGGTTTATATTTAAGGTTAGTAGGGTAATTTGATATATATATAATAATAATTGTATTGGAAAATTAAATAAAAATATATTTTTTGATAAACTGAGGTTGATTGGGTTGTCCGTAAACCACCCATGGCTTTTCTACCAAAAACAAACATTTATGCTTCTGATCTAAATTTATATTCATTAGTAAATGATGATATTAATTTTACTACATGTTTTTAAATGTTTTCTAAAATGTTTATAGTTATTCATAGTAAATTTTTCATGATTTTATTGTTCCTCATAATTAGTGTATCCACATAGAAGGGGCGAATTGGGGTAAAAAACTATTTATCAATTAAAAATCAATTTTTTTTAATATGATCATATTATAGTGAATGTATCTTAAATGATAATCCTAAACATGTCTTGTATACATGTAATACATATAGAAAATATAAAATAATATAACACACAAATATTAATAAGGTCCACCCACAATATATATGCAAATACTCGGTATATGTGGGTTGTTATCCCACAGAAAAAGTACTAATATTTTATTATCAATAATAACCCAAGGGTAAGGAGAAGACTATGAACACTTATATATTGATCAAACTAGAATAAAATATATGGAACTAGCCATCTCATTAAGCTTCCACTTGAAGTTCATCACAAACATTGGCACCAGCCTGGTCCTTTCTTTATAACTAGATTTGATTAGGTCCATTTTATGTTATATTAGTAGTATAAACAAAATCCACCATTAGATTATGTTATTTTAATATTATTCCTCAAGATTACCTTAATCTCCTAGAATGTGACTTTATTAATCTTATTCACAGACTTTGATAGCTATTATTTTTTCCACTCGATATAATTCACACAAATATTTATTTAGTTTATTCACTTATTTATAAAATGATAATGTTATTTTGTAATAGTACCATTGGTTTTCATAGTATCTACGCATTATTTTCATCAAAATTCCCAATATATAGGTTATCTAAAATAATCACTTCATTGGTACTTCTTTATTTTTTCACTTTGTTACTCATCATCTCCATTATAGTCTCATCATGGAACCAAAGATAGTATTTTTTTAGTTAAAATAGAAAAAATACCATTACATTTAATATCAGGATTTTCATATACAAATACACATTTATACTTTGTGATATATCCCTAGAGAATAATTTAGTTGTGATAAAAAATATTGAAATATATATTCTTATTAAAAACCACTCCAATTTCATTCAGGAATAGTTAATTCATTCTTATCCTTTACAAATTTATAATATATCATTTAATATTTCTAAAGATATTTTCTTTAGATCTCAAGAAATCTCAAATTCCATGTTTATCCATGATTCTAGA
The DNA here is from genome assembly GCA_963277665.1 of Viscum album. NCBI lineage: Eukaryota > Viridiplantae > Streptophyta > Magnoliopsida > Santalales > Viscaceae > Viscum > Viscum album. The sequence goes on along the minus strand of OY728133.1, from coordinate 1,858,519,020 downwards.
AAAACTATATCATCTTATCATATATTAATGTTCACATGAAACAAAAATATCATGGTTTGAAGATTCATATCATGGTGAAAACTATTTAAAATATCATTATGAATCATGTATTCAATCAGAGCCTATATTATAAAGCCTTAAGATATATAAAAAATAATATATAATATAACAACATCTATATTAATAATTAATTTATCTTGAAATTACTTTTTTATATTATATATATAGTAAATGGATATTACATATATTTTGAAATCATTGGGATACTCTTAACATTAATAATGTTAAACTCATATGAGCCAAAATTCTTCTTATGTATTCACTGTAATATATGAATTACTCTTACTTGTCAATAATTTAATCTTATATAAGCTATATAACATTATATTTAGTAATTATTATCACCAAATTTATCTCTCATATGCACTCTGTCGATCATACATACCATTATGATGTTTCAAAACCACTCTTACATGATCTCTTGGATATATTATCTATCATCAAAGAGGTGTTATGTCTCATAATGTAAACTCTAATGTATATTTTCAATTTACAGAAAAGTTCTTGTGGAATACATTTTTATATTTTCTAACATCTCCATGTTTTTTTGTATGACCTTGGTACTTAGCCAATTTTTACTTTAATTATTTTTATATATTTTATTTTAGGTTATTTGATAAACTTATACATATTATGTATAAATTTGAACCTTCATATATGTCTTCAAATCACCACAAAACTCATTAAAAACATCTCTATCCACCACAATCTGTCTCAAATAACTTATATAGAACTTTATATCATCTTCAATCATATCAAAATGATCACAATTATCTTATAGAACATATAAAATCCTTGGATTATTTTAATTATCTACACTAACACATTTTTTATAATATTTATAAATCATCAATATATTCCTAGGTAGTAGATTTTTCACTATTTACCATTCAATAAAACACATATCTTAACAAATAAACAATCAATCATCATCAGAAATAATGTTCTATTTCTATATAATAAAACATTCTTCAAGATTAATAACATAGTCATTAATCATCCCCAAAATACAGAACCATATTTTCTACTACGCATTCACAAATATCTATTCAACATCATTGAGATATCATATTCGTCTATCTCTATAATCTATATAACTCAAAAACCTTGAATATACTTCTTCATGATCTAGAAAAATCATTTCTTATTTTCAATACCTTTTTAAACAATAAAAAATATTTCTCACAAGACACATCAAACAGCAGTATCAACTCAATTTCTTCATTATATTAATATTGTTCTTTCTACAAACATGTAAAAGGATATTTACTATAATGATACATGGTAAACCGAAGTCATGTTATCAAGAATAACTTCAAGTTATATCTCACATTCATTAATCAATAACAATGTTCTCACTTATAGATATTTTCTCTTTAATATGTATCAAACATGAGTGCCTAAAAATCGAAAAACTCTATTGTGTTCTTCAATTTTTACTCAATACATATTTATGTTCATTACTAAAATACATTATTGGTTATCCAATATTCTTATAATTTTTTAAATACATTCTTAATTTAAAAATACACAAAATCAATATCTATTAGTATTATAATCCCCCACTACATTTAGTATTAATATATATAATTATAATGCAGGTAAATATGCTTTTATCTAGTTATTTTTATCTATCCACATTATTGAAAATAAAAAACAAATGATGATAAAAATAATATTTATCTATTAATCAATTATAATTCAACATGGGTAATTCTTAGTGTAGAAAAATAGTGGTACTAGTTAACTTACCAATACTAATGTTCATAGTGTTGTATTTCTACATATTTTCGTACTTTTTCTCTATGTCGCCAATTTGTTATGTAAATTTACATTCATTTCTAAAATAGATTCACCCATATGACCCATTTATTGGTAAATTATGCTTTTGTAGAATTACATCTCTTGGTGACAAAACATATTTCAACAGTGAACTTGGTTTTTTATCCCACGTTAATTAGAATGATTCCAATAAATTCAAATATGGGAGAATATACCTCAATAATTCAAACCTAAATTTATTTTCCAATATATCTATATTCATATAAAATAATTTTTTCTGTTATCTTTCTTAAATATTATCCCACTTAATGGGTACATGTTATCTTATATTTGTTTAAGTTGGTATATTATTTACAAAAACTTCTAGAATCCTTTTTATAATATATCCTTTAGAAATGATGCAACTCATTTTGAATCACTATAAGATGGATTTACAATTTTTTTTAAATTATCCCAATAATTATTTTTCATATTATCCTCCTACACGCATAATATTTAATTAAATTCATTAAAAACAAAAACAATATATATGGTAATAAGGAAGGCTCACCTATAACACCCCGGGTAAATAAAGAATATGACATTTTCATATTTATCCATATTTTTGAATAAAATATTAATATTACTTTAAAGGTAATGCTATGCTGAAGGGCATACCCAATACGCAACAACGAGTTTCTTTGAAATCTTACGTTGCACTCTAATAATAAAATAATATTATTTTAAAAGGTAGTTAACACCTAGCCACTGTAATGGTGGGAATGAATAGAACTAAATTAAAAATGATTATATATTTTTGTCAAATATTTTTAATTTTATCCAATAAATGTTGGAGGCTTACAATGTAAATGAATCCAATTTTTAAGCATAAATCTTATAATATTCATTAAAAGGTTGATTAACCGGATTTTTATGGAGAACCCATTTTAAATATGATTTTCACAATTTTATATGTTTTATTTGACAAAATAAAATCCTTCTTTAGAATCTGGACATCAAAATTTACTTTGTGTAAAATTTTGTTATTTTTCCGATAAAGATCATTTTTACTGAAAATGTTTCATTTTAATTCAAAACATCCTTTTAATCTGATTTATTTATATGGATAGATTATATTTTTAATTTATATTAAAGTTTATTTATAATATATTTTTACCATTTAATCTAATGGTGGTCATTGGAATTAATTTCACTTTGAAATTGGACTTAAACTAGTGTCAATCTTTTAATAGATGTTGTTTCTTAAAAACACGCTATTAGTTTTGACAGCGGGAATTAATTATTAAATTAATTAATGAAACATATATGTTTTGAATTTTGTAAAATAGACATCATTTTTGAATTTGGAATATCAAATATAGCTTAGGGTGAATGTTTTGTATTTTTCTGAAAAACATCAATTTTTGATGAATTGTGAAACCACTAAGTGGTAGTTTAAAAACTGATTTTTAGTTTAAATGAAACTTTACCACTTATGTGAGTTGAATTTCAAAAATCCAACATACATGGTTATCATTAGGATGTAAAATGTGGTTCAATGGGACTAAAATATTTTTTTGGTGAATAGTAACTTTTAAGTTTTTTATCGCGATTAGAGGTAATTAGTGTAATTTAAGGTATAAACTAATGTTTTAATCATATGAAGTGACCTGGACACATGTCCTACCCACATTGGATGTGTCATGGAAGACCAAGAAAATCCATGGGTCAACTTGGGGACCCCATGGAGACAATTTGGTTGGAAAATGACATAAATAACTTTTTATTTAAAGTTAAAATAAAAATGTCACAAGCATGAGTTGTTTTACTAAAATAATTTTTAAATGGGGTTATAAAAGTCATTTTATTTACTATAAATATTAATTAGAAAGATAAAACGATTTCCTACATCAATATATGTTTTTATAATTTTTAGACATTAAATAAATTAAATTATTTATGACATCATGATGATGCAGCGATTACCTCATTAATAAAGGATTTAAATAAAATGAAAAGATAATGTTAAAACTATAAATATAAACTTGTCAAAGACCGATTGGATGACTATATTTCTAACCCTTACCACATTATCCTAGAAATACATAAATTTGGGACCTTTAAAATATGAAACTCATTAGAAAATAAAGTAACCTTTTGTGACTTTCCAAGAGTGCCCCTCCTCTCCTCTTATAAAAGGCCCCCACCTCTACCACCTTACCCACACCTCTCAAGCCTTTGGATCGGCAAAAGCCTGCTCATTTTGTCTCTCCACATCCCTCTTTTACTCCTAGAAGCCTAAATTTGGGCAGAAGTCTTCCCAAGGAATCCTTTGAGCTCAAATCAAAGAGAGATACCCGATTTTATGGTAATGTCTTCACTTGTGTTCTTTTGTTTTATTTTGATTCTCCAACCCCCTAAAATATTTTTATTCATTTATTTTGTAACAAATACAGTATATTAAATATACTAGGATGTTTTTATAAGAAGGATTCGAGCTGCACTTATACACACCTACATCTAATGGTTAAAGAACATACTGTTTCTGTGGATGGTGAATTTCTCCCTCACAAAACGATGATTGTTCAATATTATTTTAACACCCTCAAATGTGGCTATTAATATGTCACTATATTTATATATGATATATAATATGTTTATGTTTTACTTAAGCTTCTGTATTTTTCATTTATTTCATACCTTTATGGTTTCCATTTTGGTTAAACGCGATATCTTCATTTTAGGAAGTGCGGACTACCGCCCCCTCAAAGTGATTTGATTCGTTAATACCATATGTGGAACGTATAAAGGATATATTTAATGATATTATATATGATACCATACTTTAATTATAATACTATTATGTATCATTATGTTTTAATTCCATTAAATAAGAAATAGAAATGAAAGTAGCGTTCATGCGTACGTACGGCTTACCGTCTCCATGAACGGTGCATTTCATTTCTTACCTCTAAATGTTATGTAATATTATAAATGTAAGTATATAATAGATATATATAATATATATGATATCTACATAATGAATATAATTCTGGATATAATATATATTTTACCACATGAACAACTTGTAATTATAAAGAGTTTATTGTTTACTCAAGTAGCAATGATCTTCAAAACGACAATTATTAACTTAAATAATTACATAGTGTTCATAGCATGGTATTAAGTGATATAAAATTAATAATGAACTTGAAAAGGGTTCTTAATAAATTATAAATTAATTCATGTTTATTATTCAGGAGATTAAAGAACGATCGAGTCATGTCGGACCCGAGGTAAGGGAACCTACCCCTCTCTTTCTTTTTAAGTACACTCTTTTATGTCATTCCGTTTAAGCTCATATTTCTTATGATTGGGATGTTCTTTTATATTAATCTTACTGTAATTTATATGTTCATATGATTAGAGACCCTATTTTGTCTCATCAATCCATTTTGGATGTTTTAATTGGTGCTGTTAGGCTGTCAAAATTTCGTAAGGGGCTTTTTATCTCACTTTGTGTTTTCGTGAGATTCATGCAACATTTGACAATATTTCCTTTTGAGTGGTGTATGTACTGTACATTATTCTACTCTTTGTGTAACATACTTTATTTTATGATTATTTACATCAATGATGTATAGTCATTCTTTCATGGGTTGTACGTTTCAAAATTTACCCAAATCGGTAAGGGGACCTTTCACCCTCCTCTTTTTAAAAGACTTCTTTTGTTATGTCTTTTAATTTACATATTTTTATGTTGGGATATGTTATTCTATATCCATATAGATTTAAATTTTATTTCCAAGTGATGAGATTCCATTTTCTCTCTCATCAACTAATTTTATGAATTTTAAAGTGACGTCGTTTGGCTGTCGAATTTTACCAAGGGAACTTCTTAACCCAATTTCGATTTCTTTGGGTTCAACATGTAGTTATTGAATATGTCATCCTTTGAATATATGTGAATGAAATTTGATTGTTTTACACTTAATATCCACTTATATTGGGTGTATTTATATTTTTCACACATAATTATGAGATTGTTTTATCTTTAATTTAAGGATATATTCTTTATAAGGGATTCCATCTCATTTTACATTTCTATTGAGACTTCATTGTTGTTATGCACCAATTCACTCTTATATGGTGTATATACTATCCTTAGGAATATTATATCATAAATCCATTTATTCTCATGATATTTTGATTAAATTTTATTCCTCAATCATGGTATTCAAGTGTCTCTCATTTTGTTAAAAACCCTTTAACTAAAATATCGTTTTAAATGTTTTAATGATTTATTATTATAAATATTTCTCATTAATATTTGTGTTTTCAAAAGGGTTTAAAGGATTTATTTATATGGATATTAATGGTTTAAAATGTTAAAATATTCAATGTGGTATGGGACACTTTGATTTAAAAATATCTTTATTAAATGTGTTAAATAATTTTCAAAATGGTTTTTAGAATGGATTCATTATCTTAAAATGTTATATTGTTATTGAAATGTGGGAATGTTATCCTTCCTTTATGCTTAAGTTATGTTCTATGATTATGTTATGGTTCTTGGGAATATTTTATGAAGACGGGTGGTTCCGTGATAAACTAAGGGCGGGTGATCCCGATATAGCTCTCCAATGAATTGGGTAACACGAAGGGGTTAAACGTTAAGGTTTCTTTGAAGAGATTTAGGGAATATACTGTGATGGGTATTCCAAATGTAACCAAGAGGGTTACTCCCTGCGTAAGAATGTTATGAATGCCTCAAGTTACCTTTATGTCTTATGATTTCTATGATTTATTCATGATTTTATGAGGTTTGTTAAAGTGCTTATGTTTTATGGGTAAAGTATGATTTCATTCTTATGTATATATGTACTCATTTTCTTTTCCATACTTTCTATAACTCTTACTGAGATTTTTATGCTCATCCCATGTTATTGAAATGTTTTTCACAGGTCAAGGGAATGGTACATGATATGATGATAGTGTCAAGGAAGTGTCAAGAAAGAATCCATGTTTTATTTTAAATATGTTTCCCTTGATAGGAAAAATGAATACTATCTTTTATGTAACCACTTTGTTTAAATGTGGAATTTAATGCAAGTTTTATGATCTAATTCTCTAAAACTCTAAACCTGAAAATATCCTCAATGTGTAATCTTGTAATTACTCAAGATTAAGTAATTTTTAAGGCTGGGGCCTTATAGTTGGTATCAGAGGTCGGTTTAGATAACTTTAGAGGTTAGAGTGTTGTTTAAGAAAAAGTGACAAGTTGTGTATAACCACAATGGTTATTATATTAGATGGAGCCATCGTTTTTTTAAAGTTATAATGATTTTGAGATATCATGGATAAGTATATCTTGGTGTTTATCTTCCCCTTTTTATATTTGATGATTTTACTGATATACTCACATTGACCTTTTTGGTTTTAGTGAATGGATGGATCTAGTAGGCACCAAAGTAACAGTGGATTTGAAGAAAACTGTGATGGTTTTATGAAAGAACAACTGAATGATATGGGAGCTGCAATGATACCTCTTATGGTTATCCTCAACCAACTATCTGGAGTCATGATTGACCACCTGAACCTTAGTTATTTTTATAAGGCATTGTATATGAGAGAAACAGATCCCTACGGAAGTTCATTTAATAATAATAAATGTAAGTATGTTCAAAAACCTATGTGTAAAATATGTGGAAAGAAACAAATAGGTAAATGATTCAAAGGGACAGAAAGATGCTATATATGTGGAAATGAAGGTCATAAAGAAAGAACCTGCCATGGAAAAAGGAAGCATCTAGTTGACTCTATGAAAGGGAAAGAAGTTATTTCTGAAGGATCAATTGAATGTTTTAAATGTGGTGTGCATGGTTATTATGAAAACACATGTCCTACGAAGATGTTTTTGGAATGGGGTCACCAAGATCGTACAAATATTCATTTACCAATACCTAATGCCATTCCGATTGAGGATGAAGAAACTGACAATGAAGAATGAACGGTATGGATTATTTCTTAACATATGTTTTCCTATTATTGGAATCTTAGGATATGATTCATGATTTTGTTTGTAGGAAAGATTTATTTCAGTATAAGTTGAAAAGGAATGGCTAATGGATCATGAAGAATGTTGAATGAGTAAGAAGTCATCATATAAGGGATTCAAGAGTTATGGTAGATTTTAGGATGGTGAAATTCTTAGATGTATTAAGTCTCTTTTGATGATGGGGTTACATTAGAAGACTTTTTATAGTAACCCTGATGTTTGATATACAAAAATTTTATTCAAGGAATAATCATCCTTTCTTTTGTGGATATAGTTATAATGAACCATTTGGGTTTATAAGATCCTTGAATTTGAGGCAATTACTAGTTAATACATTTTGGGTTGCAAAATGGAAGTTATCAGATAACCTTTGTGGTTAAAATATGTTATGGTTATTTTTGATGAATTTATCTCTTTTTGAAGAATGTTATAAAATTATATAGTTTTTGAAAAGGGACAACACACAGACAGTGTGAAAAACTGTCACGTCGGACGAAGCTGCGAGAATCGAACTCACAACCAAAGTGCAATTGGTATTTATCGCCTACCACTTGACTACATGAAGTCCCTGGTTAGTTTGAATGATTCTATTTTTACTTAGATGATTTTATGAATTAAAAGTAAATTGATTTTTGGTTATCAATGGAAATGATTAGACTATCATGGAGGATATGTGATTAGGTTAATTACTTTTCAGTATGAGACTATAAGAGAAACTGATGTTATTTTGGGGAAAAATGTTAAAATTTATCTTAGGAGACTATGCGATTAAATCCTTCAGAGAATTGGGTTTCAATTTTAGTTTGGTTTACTTTGTAGAATTTTTGAATGGTCTTTGTTGAACTTTGGGTTTTGTTTGAGAAATTTTAGAGATTAAGAATAGATTTTTTTTATAAAGGATTATCCTTTTTGAGTATTATCTGATCTCATACTAACCTTTTTGGTTTTAGTTTTGGTTAAGTTCTAAAGACATTGGAAGTATATAGTTCTCTTTTGTGGATTAAGTAATTGTATAGAAGTTGATTATATCTCTCTTAATGTGAACAAGTCATCCTAAATACTCATCTTTTGGAGAAAACATGAGTTCGTGTAAGAAATCTAGTAAAAGTTGAAAGTCAACATGACAATTAAGTATTCTTACTTTTGTTTTAGTTAAGCTCATAAATAAATTCCTCAATGAAAAGTAACTTAAAAAATATATTTTCTGTTAATTTTTCCTACTGGGGAATCAAATACCGTTCAACCCATCACAAGTTTGTGATTTTATTGTTGTTAACTTTCTCCTAGAAATGTTCACTATCACTCTCCATCATAACATGCCCCTTTGTTTTTTCCTCCATATCCATATCTTCATACATGGAATCCTAGTATGGGTTAACTCGGGTGACATTTGTACTTCTCTCCCATTCTTTTAAAGTGATAGTTTTACTGACATGCGTTCTGATGTGGGATTTTCAGTGAAGCTTCCAAGCCCAATTTTAAAATTGTGAGGACGCAATTCCCAAAAGAGGGGAAGGATGTAACACCCTAGGTAAATAAAGAATATGACATTTTCAAATTTATCCATATTTTTGAATAAAATATTAATATTACTTTAAATGGAATGCTATGCTCGAGGGCATACCCAATACACAACAATGAGTTTCTTTGAAATCTTACGTTGCACTCTAATAATAAAATAATATTATTTTAAAAGGTAGTTAACGCCTAGCCATTGTAATTGCGGGAATGAACGGAACTAACTACAAAATGATTATATATTTTTGTCAAATATTTTTACTTTTATCCAATAAATGTTGGAGGCTTAAAATGCAAATGAATCCAATTTTTAAGCATAAATCTTCTAATATTCTTTAAAAGGTTGATTAACAACCTTTTGATGGAGAAACCTTTTTAACTATACTTTTGACAATTTTATATGTATTATTTGACAAAATAAATTCCTTCTTTAGAATCTGGTCATCAAAATTTACTTTGCGTAAAATTTTGTTATTTTTCCGATAAAGATCATTTTTATTTAAGTGTTGCATTTTAATTCAAAACCTCATTTTAATCTGATTTATTTATATGGATAGATTATATTTTTAATTTATATTAAAGTTTATTTAGAATATATTTTTACCATTTAATCTAATGGTGGTCATAGAAATTAATTTCACTTTGAAATTGAACTTAAACTAGTGCTAATCATTTAATAGATATTGTTTCCTAAAAACACGCTATTTGTTTTGACAGCAGGAATTAATTATTAAATTAATTAATGAAACATATATGTTTTGAATTTTGCAAAATAGACATCATTTTTGAATTCAGAATATCAAATATATCTTAGGGTGAATTTTTGATATTTTTCTGAAAAACTTCAATTTTTGATGAATAGTGAAACCACTAAGTGGTAGTTTAAACACTGATTTTTCGTTTAAATGAAACTTTACCACTTCTGTGATTTGAATTTCAAAAATCCAACATACATGGTTTTCATTAGGATGTAAAATTTGGTTCAATGGGATTAAAATATTTTTTTGGTGAATAGTAACTTTTATGTTTTTAATCGCGATTAGAGGTAATTAGTGTAATTTAAGGTAAAAAAATTGATTTAAAAATAAGAAGTGTCCTAGACACATGTCCTACCATCATAGGATGAGTCATGGCCGACCATGAAAATAAATCGGTCAACTTGGGGACCCCATGGAGCCACTTTGGTTGGAAAATGATATAAATAACTTTTTATTTAAAGTTAAAATAAAAATGTCACAAGCATGAGTTGTTTTAGTAAAAAAAATTAAGTGGGGTTATAAAAGTCATATTTCTTACTATAAATATTCATTAGAACGATAAAAATATTTTCTACATCATGATATTTTTAAAAAAAAAATTAGACATTAAATAAATTAAATTATTTATGACATCATGATGATGCATCGATTACCTCATTAATAAAGGATTTAAATAAAATGAAACGATAATGTTACAACTATAACATACACTTTTCAAATACACATTTTATGAATATATTTCGAACCCTTACCACCTTATCCTTTAAATACATTAATGTGGGACCTTTAAAATCCGAATCTCATTTTAAAAATAAAGTAACATTTTGTAACTTTCCAAGAGTGCCATCCTCTCCTCTTATAAAAGGCCCCCACGTCTACCACCTTACCCACACCTCTCAAGCCTCTGGCTCAGCCAAACCCTACTCCTTTTGTCTCTCCATATCCATATCTTACTCCTAGAAGCCTCACTTTGGGCAGAAGTCTTTCCAAGGAAGCCTTTGAGCTCAAATCAAAGAGAGATACCTGATTTTAAGGTAATGTCTTCACTTGTGTTATTTTGTTTTATTTTGCTTCTCCAACCCCCTAAACTATTTTTATTCATTTCTTTTGTAACAAATGAAGTATCTTAAATATACTATTATGTTTTTATAAGAATTATTCTATCTACACTTACACACACCTACATCTAATGGTTAAAGAACATACTGTTTCTGTGGATGGTGAATTTCTGCCTCACGAAACGATGATTGTTCAATATTCTTTTAACACCCTCAAAGGTGGCCATTAAGATGTAAATATATTTATATATGATATATAATATGTTTATGTTTTACTAAAGCTTCTGTAATTTTCATTTATGTCATACCTTTATGGTTTCCATTATGGTTAAATGCGATATCTTCATTTTAGGAAGTGCGGACTACCACCCCCTCAAAGTGATTTGATTCGTTAATACCATATGTGGTACGTATAGAGCATAGATTTAATGATATTATATATGATACCATACTGGATTTATAATACTATTATGTATCATTATGTTTTAATTCCATTAAATAAGAAATAGAAATGGAAGTAGCGTTCATGCGTACGTACGGCTTACCATCTCCATGAACGGTGCATTTCATTTATTACCTCTAAATGTTATGTAATATTATAAATGCATTTATATAATGGATATATATATGATATATGTGATATCTAAATAATGAATATAATTCTGGATATAATATATATTTTACCACATGAACAAATTGTAATTATAAAGAGTTTATTTTTCACTCAAGTAGCAATGATCTACAAAACGATCATTATTAACTTATATAATTACATAGTGTTCATATCATGGTAGTAAGTGATATAAAATTAATAATTAACTTGAAAAATGTTCTTAGTAAAGTATAAATTAACTCATGTTTATTATTCAGGAGGTTAAAGAACGATCGAGTCAAGTCGGACCCGAGGTAAGGAATCCTACCCCTCTCTTTCTTTTTATGTACACTCTTTAATGTCATTCCTTTTAAGATCATATTTCTTATTATTGGGATGTTATTTTATATTACTCTTACTGTAATTTATATGTTCATATGATGAGAGAACCTATTTTCTCTCATCAATCTATTTTGGAAGTGTTAATTGGCGTCGTTAGGCTGCCAAAATTTCGTAAGGGGCTTTTTATATCACTTTGTGTTTTCGTGAGATTCATTATACATTTTCCAATATTTCCTTTTGAGTGGTGTATTTACTGTCCATTATTCTACTCTTTGTGTAACATACATTCGTTTATGAGTATTTACATCAATGTTCTATAGTCATTCTTTCATGGGGTGTACGTTTCGAAAGTTACCCAAATCGGTAAGGGAACCTTTCACCCTCCTCTTTTTAAAAGACTTAATTTGTTATGTCTTTTAATTTACATCTTTTTTTTATGGGATATGTTATTATATATCTTTATAGATGTAAATTTTATGTCCAAGTGATGAGATACCATTTTCTCTCTTATCAACTAATTTTATGAATTTTAAAGTGACGTCGTTAGGCTGTCGAATTTTCCCAAGGGAACTTCTTAACTAAATTTCAATTTCTTTGGGTTCAACATGTAGTTATTGAATATGTCATCATTTGAATATGTTTTAATGACCTTTTATTGTTTTACACTTAATATCCACTTATATTGGGTGTATTTATATTTGTGACTCATAATTATGAGATTGTTTCATCTTTAATTTAAGGATACATTCTTTATAAGGGATTCCATCTCATTTTACATTTCTATTGAGACTTAATTATTGTTATGTACCAATTCACTCTTATGTGGTGTATATACTGTACCTTGGAATATTATATCATCAATCCATTTATTCTCATGATATTTTTATTAAATGTTATTCCTCAATTATGGTAAGTGTCTCTCATTTTGTTAAAAACCCTTTAACTAAAATATTGTTTTAAATGTTTTAATGATTTATTCTTATAAATATTTCTCATTAATATCCTTGTTTTCAAAATGTTTTTAAGGATTTATTTATATGAATATTAATTGTTTAAAATGTTAAAAGCTTCAACGTGGTGTGGGACACATTGATTTCAAAATCTCTTTATTAAATGTTTTAAATGATTTTGAAAATGGTTTTTAGAATGGATTCATTATCTTAAAATGGTATATTGTTATTGCAATGTGGGAATGTTATCTTTACTTTATGATTAAGTTATGTGTTGTGATTATGTTATGGTTCTTGTGAATTTTTTATGAAGATGGGTGGTTCCGTGATAAACGATGTCCGGGTGAGCCCGATATAGCTCTCCAATGCATTGGGTAACACGAAGGGGTTAAACGTTATGGTTTCTCCGAATAGATTTAGGGAATATACTATGATGGGTATTCCAAACGTATCCAAGAGGGTTACTCCCTACGTAAAAATGTTATGAATGCCTCAAGTTACCTTTATGTTATATGATTTCTATGATTTATTCATGATTTTATGATGTTTGTTAAAGTGATTATGTTTTATGGGTAAAGTATGATTTCATTATTATGTATATATGTACTCATGTTTCTTTTCCATACTTTTTATAACCCTTACTGAGCTTTTTATGCTCATCCAAAGTTTTTGAAATGTTTTTCACAGGTCAAGGGAATGGTACATGATATGATGATAGTTTCAAGGAAGTGTCAAGAAAGAATCCATGTTTTGTTTTAAATATGTTTCCATTGATGGAAAAATGAATACTATATTTTATGTAACCACATTGTATAAATGTGGAATGTAATGAAAGTTTTATGATCTAATTCTCTAAAACTCTAAACCTAAAAAGATCCTCAATGTGTAATCTTGTAATAACTCAAGATTAAGTAAGTTTTAAGGCTGGGGCCTTATATCACCACAAACCCTTTCTGAGAGATTAAAGATAAATATTTCTTATCTTTTAAGAAAATCCTTTCTTCTTATCTCCATTATAAAGATATCTATTTGTTATTTCTCCTTTGAATTTATATATAAGAATACCCTTGTTATGTATGTTCATCTTATTCTTTTAACTAATCTCAATATATAGAATTTATTATTTAACATTTAATTGAAAGGAAAAAATAATTCTCTTATTTCAAGTTCATTCCTTTACATATATCTTCTTATGTGGGAGAAATAGCAAAAAATAATAATTTTTTAAACAAATACATATTTTTGGGTTTATATGAAACCCATAAATAAATTTTATAATTCAAAACACAATACAAGAAATAAACAATGTGAAATAATGTAAATAAAAATAATGAAATAATCATTAATATTTTGAGTTGAGTGTTATACAAGTATTTCTAGTTTTGGTTCCTGATGTCAAGATTAGGACATATTCATTATATTTCATCATTAGTATATGATATGAAATCATAGTACATAAAATAGTCATTAGTAGGGAAATCATAAAGGCTAAATTCCAAAAACACAACATCGTTCAGTGAGAGGTACTATAGGAAAATATTATAATTATGATCCAGGGATTTTAACCCATCCTTTACTTTGTATTAGTCCTCTTAAATAACATCTATATCAATTCCATGTACCACATTGAATTATTAAATATTTTTCCTTCCAAATTTATCATATGATACTATCAACTATTCTATTAAATGCATTGGGAATGAGAAGATCCCCTATAATATTCTTATGGATGTGTTCCTCTTTTGAAACCTCTAAAACACTTTGGATTTTCTATCTGTCTTAGTCATCATCAGCTTAGGAATGGTGTAATTATCATTTCCCTATCTATTATTTTCCAATATGTTTGATTTAATCCCTGTAATTCAATCTTGGTAATTTGTTGTTATCCAAAACTGAAGCCAAAATATTATGTTCTTTAAGATCTTTTACATACATAAATTATGATTAATAGGGTCTAAATTTTCAATAGAATTATTAGGGAACCCTTCAATACAACCTTTAAAAGAATCCATTGAATTGGTTTTAGGAATTAAAAATAGAAGATGTTTTTTATCCTTTCTATGATGTTATAGGAGAATGTTATCAAGAAATCTTATAAACATCTATATATTACATTCAATTTTCATATAAATTCAAAATATTTCATAAATATTTATCATTTTAAAATCACTTATCAAACATAAATTCTTCTTTGTTGTCATATATGTCATCCAAAAATCATATCGACTTATTTTTTTCAAGAATTTATTAACATATTTTTACCTTTATAATGTCATCATTAACACTAAAACACATGGATTTCATGTAATAGTCTATGGTTCATCCCTCTATCCCATAAGAAAATAATCCTATCATGTTTTTAATAGAATTATTTTAAATCATTTTAAGAATATATTTTCTAGAATAATATTTTTACGAACACTCCAATTTATACTCCCATTTAATTAGTCATTGTTTGTTCCCAAAATTTTATTGTGATATATCTTAAAATTAATTTGGAATATTCTTTGTTAATTTTAAGAAAAATTCATTAACTATAGAGGAATGTTTTTTATAATTTTCAAAAAAAAAATTCTAAGATTATAAATATTTTTTACATATAAATATTATTTATATTATTCTTAATTGTATTTTGATTAAACACAATTATTCTCCAAATTGATATAGGACTTATTTTCTATTAATGAATTATTATTTTTTTGAAAAACCAATATCATTATACCTATGAGTTCTGTATAACCAATAGTATCAAAAATATTCATGGCATAAAATATTCTCTTAGAGGTTTGAGAGGACTCGTATTAATCCATTTCTAGGTCTTGTAATTTTACTTCCAAATCATTAGGCCTTAGTCTAAGAGTTTCATTTTCATATTAAATAATCTTCCCTCATTATTCAAAATTTTTTCTAACCACCACAATATGTTTCATTATTTATTTGTGTATAAGAAACGTCCATTACTGTAATGATCCGGATCCTTGGAGGTCCATTACTGTAATGGCCCGGGTTCACTCATTATCCACAATCTTGCTTGGGCACGTAGTGTCCGAATAGGGGGTAGCGGTGGACCCATAAAAGGTGGAAGTAGTTGTTTCTGGGGCAGCACCCAAAAATGTGGTAGAGGTTCGTAGTTTCCTCGGGATGGTAGGTTACTACCATAGGTTCGTACCCAACTTCTCTTGAGTTGCAGCACCATTGAAAACCTTGACCAAGAAGGACCAGGTTTTCGTATGGGGCGAGCAGTGCGAGGCAGCCTTCAGCTATCTGAAGGAGAAATTGGTTAGTGCCCCAGTACTGAGACTATGATAAGAAGGGGTGGTGTATGAGGTGTTCTGTGATGCTTCAGGTCAAGGAATCATATGTGTGTTGAGGCAACTACAAGGGGTGATCTCTTCTGGGTCTAGGCAGTTATGACCTCATGATCATAATTATGCCACTCACGACCTAGAGCTTGTAGCGGTCGTTTTCACGCTAAAGTTATGGTGGCATTACCTCATCGGAGAACACTTTGTGGAATTCACAGATCACAAACGTTTGAGGTATATCTTCTCCCAGCAGGACCTAAACTAGCGACAACGAAGGTGGGTAGAGTTCTTCCAGGATTACAACTTTGAGATCTCCCACACTTTAGAGAAGGGGAATTTAGTGGCCGATGCCTTGAGAAGGAGATCGCAGAAGGATGTGGTCCGAGAGTCGGCAGATTCCTGGAAGGCGATGGGGGAGTTGCCTGCCTTGCTCCTAGATGTGAGGACGGATGGCGGTAGAGGTTGCCTGTATCAGATGATAGTGCAGTCATCTCTGTTGTAGCAAGTGGAGGAGTCTCAGTGGGGAGACCCAGAGTGCGAAGTGATGCGAGACCGAGTTGACCAGAGAAATGCTCCAGAAGGGTGGATGGAGGATGGTCAGAACCGGATGCTTTTCTGAGGAAAGATTTTTGTTCCAGAGGCGATGCCTGGCAAGGTTCTTAGTGAGTTCCACAAATCACCCCTAGTAGTACACCCAAGGGTTTCTAAGATTTACTAGGGTCTGAAGAGATAGTTCTGGTGGCTCGGAGTAAATTGAGTAGTGGCAGAGTTTGTGTCCCAGTTCCTAGTGTGTCAGCAGGTGAAGGCTGAACACCGAGTTCCAGGTGGCCTTCTGTAGTCTCTAGATGTCCCCGAGTGGAAGTAGGAGGACATCTCGATGGATTTCATCACGGGACTACCCAATGTTCAAGGGGGGTACAATTTCATCTGGGTAGTAGTGGACTGGTTGAATAAATCATCTCACTTTCTAGCAATTAAGGAGTCGAGTTCAGTGAATGCTTTGGCACAAAGGTACGTGGATGAGGTGGTGCGGTTGCACGGAGTTCTGAGGTCCATAGTCTCGGATAGGGATGCAAAATTTACCTCACGAGTATGGAGAGGATTACAGCATGCTTTTGGCACCCAGCTATGTCTTAGAACTTCTTTCCATCCCCAGACAGATGGACAGACCGAGCGCACCATCCAGACCTTCGAGGATATGCTGCGGGCATGCGTTCTGGATTCAGAAGGGTCATGGGTGCGACACTTACCTTTGATAGACGTCGCCTACAATTATAGCTATCACTCCACCATTGGTATGACCCTGTTTCACTACTAGAAAAGGGGGCATTGGAGCCCCCCAGACTCGGGCGACCGCCATTGGCGGTCGCTAACCTGCCTAAAAAATTTCGGGGGGTTTCTGCGCCCCCCCCCCCCCCCCTGCGCCCTCGATCTCCCTCTCCCTAACCCGCTCCCTCCCTCGCCGCCCTCCCTCGCGCCGCCCTCCCCTCCCCCGCCGCCCGGCCTCCCCCACCGCCCGGCCTCCCCCGCCGCCCGGCCTCCCCCGCCGCCCGGCCTCCCCCGCAGCCCGGCCTCCCCCGCCGCCCGCCCTCCCCCGCCGCCCGGCCTCCCCCGCCGCCCGCCCTCCCCCGCCGCCCGGCCTCCCCCGCCGCCTGCCATCCGGCCTCCGGCCACCGCCCTCGGGCCTCCGGCGGCCGCCCTCCGGCCTCTCGGCCCTCCCCCCCCCCCCCCACCCCGGATGGCACCCGCACCCCGGACACCCCCCGGCGCGCACTCCGGACCGCCCCCGCACCCCGGACGCCTCCCCGCACCCCGGACAGCACCCCCTGCGCACTCCGGACCGCCCCACGCACCCCGGACGCCTCCCCGCACCCTGGACAGCCCCCCCCCCCCCCCCCCCCCCCGCGCACTCCGGACCGCCCCCTGCACCCCGGATGCCTCCCCGCACCCCGGACACCCCCCCCCCCCCACACTCGGACACCCCCCCACCGAACCCGGACAGCCCCCCCGCACCCCGGACAGGCCCCCCGCACCCCAGACACCCCACCCCGCACCCCCGACAGCCCCCCTGCACCCCAGACAGCCCCCCCTCCCCCGCACCACGGACACCCCCGCACCCCGAACACCCCTGCCCGCACCCCTGACAGGCCCCCGACACCCCGGACACCCCTCCCCGCACCTCGGACAGCCCCCCCCCCCCCCCCCCCCCCCCCGACCCCGGACACCCCCCCCCCCTCGCTGCCCATCCCCCATCCCCTCACCGCCTCCTCTCCTCCAGCTCCCCGCCACCGCCGCCGCCCGTCCCCTCCCTTGCCGCACCGCCTTTGGCTCCGGCTCCCCTTCGCTGCCTCCTCTCCCTTGCAGCACCGCCTTCGGCTCCCCTCCCTTTCAGGTTTGTAGCTCAATCAGGTAACATGAGCTTTCAGTTACATTATTATTTTATCAATGGTTCATAAATAAATGGTTAATATTTATTTTGAATATAGTTGATTTGAAAAATGTAAATGTAATAAGTATTGTGTAAATGTTTGTTATACATATATTATTATGGATAAGAGTTGGATTGATCTTCCAAATCGAACGTCTAGAGAATATTTTAATGGAATTATGCAGTTTATTGACTTCACGAGAGGATTTGAAAGTGACTATATTAGTTGTCCATGTAGAAAATGTGCTAACAGATATCAATTCACACGAGATACTGTGAGGGAGCACCTTTTCTTTAATGGATTTCTGAAAAATTATAAGAGTTGGACTCGTCATGGAGAAGAATATGTTCATTGTCAAAATACAGATGCAGCTCAGATGGATGTTGATGCAAGGATGACTGATCCAATGCATGAAATGCTTACTGAAATGGTACGTGGGTTTGATCCTGAAGGCATTGGCATCCAGAATCTTGAGACCGGTGAGATAAATCTTCGCTCTGGTGCAGATCGTGATTCGAGGAGGTTTTATGAAGTACTTCATGATGCGAAAACAGAATTATATCCTGGATGTACTTCTTACAATAAACTGTCGTTTATCGTGGAGTTGTTGCATTTGAAGACTTTGAATAATTGGTCAGACACATCATTCGACATGCTTTTGGTTTTATTGAAAAAAGTTCTTCCTGTCGACGCTAAGATTCCTGAGTCGTATTACTATGCTCGTAAGTTGACAGAGAACTTAGGTTTTACAAATGATACTATAGATGCATGTGAAAACAACTGTATGTTGTTTAGAAATGAAACTGCTCATTTGGATATTTGTACGGTTTGTGGCGCTTCCAGGTGGAAAGAGAATAGGGGAAATAAGACTCATCAAAGTTAGATTGCGATACAGGGGAAACCGATTGCCGTAAAGAAAATGCGTTACTTTCCCCTTAAACCGAGGTTGAAAATATTTTTTATGTCATCTAAAGTTTCTAATTTAATGAGATGGCGTGCAGAAAGAGTTCATGAAAGTGACATGTTAACCCACCCGGTAGACTCTCATGCATGGAAGGATTTTGATAAGAGACATCCCGACTTTGCTAAAGATGTTCGTAATGTCCGATTGGGATTGGCAGCAGATGGTTTCAATCCATTCAAGTCTATGGTTGGTGCAACTCATAGCACATGGCCCGTGGTGTTGGTTCCATATAATCTTCCTCCGTGGCTTTGTATGAAGCAACAATTTATATTACTTTCCACTCTTATTGACTGACCTAAAAGTACAGGGGATAAGATTGATGTTTACCTTCAGCCATTGATTGATGAGTTGAATGAATTTTGGGGCGATGGTGTGATGACTTATGACTGCGAAACGAATGAAATGTTCAAACTGCATGCAGCTTTATTGTGGACAATCAATGACTTCCCAACTTATGCAAATTTATCAGGCTGGAGTACGAAAGGGGAATTTGCTTGCCCTTGTTGCAATAAAAGTAAAAAATCTGTATGGCTTAAACATTCCAAAAAATGGGCATACATGGGTCACATGCGTTTTCTCCCTCCCCAGCACAGGTTCAGAAAGGACATAGTGGCATTTGATGGTTCTAGAGAGTTCTGCCCAGCACTAAAGATCATGACAGGAGTCGAAATGTTATCGCAGATTGAGGAAGAAAACAACCGCACGTAATATGAAATTCAGGATTTGGTGGCTCCTCCAGTACGTAATATTCGTGCTGCGGGTAGGCAGCGCAGTCACAATTGGAAAAAGAAAAGTATTTTTTATAGTCTTCCGTATTGGAAAACTAACATGTTGAGGCATAATTTGGATGTCATGCACATTGAAAAAAATGTTTGTGATAACATATTGTGGACCATTTTAGGTGTCAGTGGAAAGTCAAAGGACCATGTTAATGCACGCCGTGATTTGGAAGAAATGGGTTTAAGGAAACAGTTGCATTTACAGTTAGCTGAGGGAAACAAGGCATATATTCCTGCTGCACAGTATTCGATGACTACAGAGGAGAAAGGGACATTTCTTTCCATTTTGAAGATGGTCAAGGTGCCTGATGGTTACTCTTCTAATATTTCAAAGTGTGTGAATCTGACGAGCAAGACATTTCAAGGGTTGAAAAGTCATGACAATCACATATTACTTCAGCAGTTGATTCCAATCGCAATTTGTGATTGTTTATCCCCCAATGTTGTTCAGCCCTTGATTGAGATGAGTAATTTTTTTAGACAGCTTTGTTTAAGAAATCAATGAATGAGTGATTTAAAAAGTTTGCAGGACCGAATTGTACTTACGCTTTGTCACTTTGAGAAACTTTCCCCCCCCCCCTCATTTTTCGATGTTATGGTCCACTTGACAGTGCACCTAACTGATGAAGTAATTGCTGCTGGTCCAGTGCAATTCAGGTGGATGTATCCTATTGAATGGTATTTGAGTACATTGAAAAGATTTGTACGCAATAGAGCTCGTCCAGAGGCATCAATAGACAATGGTTATTTGATGGATGAGTGTACTACCTTTTGTGCAGAATATCTTACGGATGTTGAAACAAAATTAGATAAGCCCTCTCGGATTCATGATGGTCCAGTTGGAGAAGGAACCACATTTGATATGGACAACATCGAGTGGATATAAGCACATCGATATATCTTGTTCAATACTCCATCAGTTGCACCATTAATGCAGTAAGTATCTTATCAATGTGCTTGTATAACTTTTACATGTTTTCTTTGCATAAGTTGATCTTTTAAACATCGCGTAATCATTTGCAGGAAACACATTAATGAGATAAAAGAAGAGATGCATCGTGCGACTGAGTTGCAAATTCAACAATCTCATTATGCGGTATTTCATGATTGGTTCAAGGATTATGTATGTATAAATTGATTTTCATTATGAGTGAAGTATTAAACTAATTCTTTCTGCATATATCAGTATTGATTTTTATAAATTATGTAGGTTCGTAAGCTGAGGGAGTTAGGGGACCCCATGCTACCTGAAGTATTTATCCAACTGGCTGAGGGTCCATCTATAACGGCTCGTCGTTATAAAGCTATTGATGCTAATGGTTTTCGATTTCGCATTAAATATGTTGACAACAAACGAGCAACACAAAACAGTGGCATCGGTTGTCCCTTTGTCGATTCTGGTTATTACTATGGTCAATTGATAGACATCATTGAAGTTGTATACACACACGGTTTGAAGTACATATTGTTAAAGTGTAATTGGGTTGATCCAGTGCGTGGATGTAAAGTCGATCAATATCAGTTTTCATTGGTGAATTTTAACTATATGTTATACAGAAATAATGAACGAGTTGAGAATGAACCTTTCATTTTGACATCACAAGCGGAACAAGAATTCTTCGTTACTTTGCCTTCGGATCCAAGTTGGCAATTTGTTGTCAAAATGTCTCGGTGAGGAGTGTTTATTTGAATAAGATGAACCTGAGACTGTTCCGTTTGTTTACCAACAACTTGATCAACATACCGTAGTTCAACGTGAAGAAGATATTTATTGGGTCAGAGCGGCTGTTGAAGGAGAAACGGTCGATTTGCATGCTTAATGAAAGGTATAATTGTTTTCCCGCTATTCAGTAGAATGTCCTAGGATATCATAAATTATCTAATCATTTTATAAATCCTTATAAGTTTTAATCCTCACTTTTGTAAGTTAATTCAGTCATAAATATTTAGGTTGATTAACTTTCTGATTTTTTAAAATTCATTCACAACTAATTATTCAATCCATTTTTTGTTTGATTAACAGTTGTACAAGTTTGATTTATTATGAACAATCCAATTTATCTTTTAAACACTTTGGACTCATTACTGATATTTTGTATGACTGCAGACATGTCAGGGGAAGAGGCAGAAAATCCACATCATCCATCTGAGGCATCTACGTCTCAGGTTCTAGGTATGTTTGAATGTCATTGTCTATATTTTTTATGTAATTGACATATATATATATATATATAACATTTGTCAATTTATATATAAAATTGTTTTCAACAGGATCAGACTCGGCTGCTTCTTCCTCTCGCAGGAGAGGCCCTGGTCGTGGCATATTATCATGGAATTCTGACACGACGATAGATGTTTCATTTGATGAGGTATTTCATCCCGTGGGACCGAATGCCCTGGCATTTATTCGTCAGCTGGGTCATATCATACGTGACCCACATCGATTTCCATTGACCACGCGTGATTGGGATTCTATCCCTCAGGACACATTAGATCGTCTATGGAGGGAGGTTCAGGTAAGAAAATAATTTTACTTTATTTTCTATTTATAAATAATACTAATATGTTTGATTATTTTCATTATAGAAAAATTTGAAAGTATGCCCTGAAGAGTTTCGGCCGGTGTGTATGAGCAAATGCCGTAAGCTGTGGAAAGATTATAAAGGCAAAGTGAAGAGGGACCACTGGATACCAAATGTGGGTGCCCTTGACATTTTGGAAAAAGTCCCGAGAGGTGTCCTCCCAGCTCAGTGGCGTGACTTGGTTGCATATTGGTCTACTGAGGGTGTTGCGGTTTGTATATTAATTATTTTGATGTATATATATTTTCAAGAATATGTGATTTGTTTGAAATTTGAATGAATTGAATGTAGGAGGTGTCAACACGCCATTCGGAGAATCGAGCGTTGCAGGGACCAGCTCACAGGCTCGGGACTCGTCACGTGTCTCAGATCCGACATGAGGTATATATTATTCATTTTTTAATTTATTAATTAATATGGTTCTGTGTTTATATTCTTTAAATATACAGTTGCGAGGGCAAGGTGCAGCAACTGATAAAATGTCGGTGTGGATAAGGACTCGTGATCGCAATGATCCAGAGGTTGCAGCATTGATAGTAACTGTCTGTACTTACCAATAATTACATAAATCTATATATTAACATATATATATTTATATATATTTAAATATTTCACAGGATCAATTTGAAGCTGAGTTAGAACATCTGCCAGAGGACCAGCGACAGCTTCCCATGCAACGAGATGAGATCTTTCATCGCATTATTGGTCGGGACGGGCATGGCTATAGTTTGACCTATGGAGCAGGGATTCCTCGTTCTGTAGTGTCACGCGCTGCGGTTGTCGGTCCTGCTGTTTCTCATATGACACAGCAGATGTCAGATTTTGAGGCACGGCTTCGCGCTTCCGAGGAGACAAATGCGCAATTGACAGCTGAGGTTAGAGCACTGCGGGAATATGTGCGTCGAGCTGATGGTACAGGGGATCATACGACGCAGGTATATACTGTATTTATTTATTTAATTTAAATTTTTTTGGTTATTAAAATATTTATAATGTTTATTTGTTGTAGGCACCTGGCCCACCAGAAGGAGGTAGCAGTGATGGCAACGCGTGACGCACCATATATTCACGAGATATGTTTTTTGTTTTTACTGGTAGGGTTGACATTGATGTACTGTATTTATTCATTTAAGTAATGCATTATTACCATCCATGGTGGTCTTTTAAATATTTTATACACATATTGAGTTTTTGATCAGATAATCTTGAATGATTCTACATTTGAAAAAGTCGAACTAATTCCTACAGATCAATAAATCTGATATTATAGATTATGTATTATTAATATATTTTTTATAAATTTCTGTATGGTATCGATAAAAGAAATATGTATTAATTAGATGTTATCACTTTTATTTTTCACTTTTGTAATCAATGGGATGGCCTTTGCACCCCCGGAGAATCCCCCGCACCCCCGTACTGCCCCCCGCCACCCCCGTACAGGCCCCCGCCACCCCCGTACAGCCCCCCGCACCCCCGTACAGCCCCCCCGCACCCCCGTACAACCCCCCGCACCCCCGTACTGCCCCTCGCCACCCCCGTACAGGCCCCCGCCACCCCCGTACAGCCCCCCGCACCCCCGTACAGCCCCCCGCACCCCCGTACAGCCCCCTGCACCCCCGTACAGCCCCCCGCACCCCCGTACTGCCCCCCGCCAACCCCGTACTGAGATGCAGGAGGAGGCCGCACGTCCATCGTACGTGCGGTTCGCGCGGCACGTCCGATTGTGGCGTTTTCTGCAGCGCGGCGCGCGCTGAAATGGCGCGTTGGGGGGTCAAAACCACCCGAACGACCTCCGAATGCCACGAAACCGTACGACCACATCCGGGGCGTGAATTATGAAATGGTCGGCCCGATGGCACCTCATTCGGAGGTGCCGTGTGGCCGCGGCGGCCGGAAACGCGTTTCCGGCGCCATAAAACACCAAAACGGCGTGCGGCGGTCCAATTCGGAGCAAACGTACTCCGAATGACCTGAAACCGCACGGGAACGATAGAAATATTATTCCTGAGATGCAGGAGGAGGCCGCACGTCCATCGGACGTGCGGTGCGCGCGGCACGTCCGATTGTGCCGTTTTCAGCAGCGCGGCGCGCGCTGAAATGGCGCGTTGGGGGGTCAAAACCACCCGAAAGACCTGAAACCACATGGAAACGATAGAAATATTATTCCTGAGATGCCGGAGGAGGCCGCACGTCCATCGGACGTGCGGTGCGCTCGGCACGTCCGATTGTGCCGTTTTCAGCAGCGCGGCGCGCGCTGAAATGGCGCGTTGGGGGGTCAAAACCACCCGAACGACCTCCGAATGCCACGAAACCGTACGACAACATCCGGGGCGTGAATTGTGAAATGGTCGGCCAGACGGAACCTCATTC
Organism: Viscum album; assembly: GCA_963277665.1. Taxonomy (NCBI): domain Eukaryota; kingdom Viridiplantae; phylum Streptophyta; class Magnoliopsida; order Santalales; family Viscaceae; genus Viscum; species Viscum album. Next base: position 1,858,493,491 of record OY728133.1, on the reverse strand, counting down.
GGAGGTGCCGTGTGGCCGTGGCGGCCGGAAACGCGTTTCCAGCGCCATAAAACACCAAAACGGCGTTCGGCGGTCCCATTCAGAGCAAACGTGCTCCGAACGACCTGAAACCGCACGGGAACGATATAAATATTATTCCTGAGATGCAGGAGGAGGCCGCACATCCATCGGACGTGCGGTGCGCGCGGCACGTCCGATTGTTCCGTTTTCAGCAGCGCGGTGCGCGCTGAAATGGCGCGTTGGGGGGTCAAAACCACCCGAACGACCTCCGAATGCCACGAAACAGTACGACAACATCCATGGCGTGAATTGTGAAATGGTCGGCCAGACGGCACCTCATTCGGAGGTGCCGTGTGGCCACGGCGGCCGGAAACGCGTTTCCGGCGCCCTAAAACATCAAAACGGCGTGCGGCGGTCCCATTCAGAGCAAACGTGCTCCGAACGACCTGAAACCGCATGGGAACGATAGAAATATTATTACTGAGATGCAGGAGGAGGCCGCACGTCCATCGGACGTGCGGTGCGCGTGGAACGTCCGATTGTACCGTTTTCAGCAGCGCGGCGCGCGCTGAAATGGCGCGTTGGGGGGTCAAAACCACCCGAACGACCTCCGAATGCCACGAAACCATACGACAACATCCGGGGCGTGAATTGTGAAATGGTCGGCCTGACGGCACCTCATTCGGAAGTGCCGTGTGGCCGCGGCGGCCGGAAACGCGTTTCCGGCGCCATAAAACACCAAAACGGCGTGCGGCGGTCCCATTCGGAGCAAACGTGCTCCGAACGACCTGAAACCGCACGGGAACGATAGAAATATTATTCCTTAGATGCAGGAGGAGGCCGCACGTCCATCGGACGTGTGGTGCGCGCGACACGTCCGATTGTGCCGTTTTCAGCAGCGCGGCGCGCGCTGAAATGGCGCGTTGGGGGGTCAAAACCACCCGAACGACCTCCGAATGCCACGAAACCGTACGACAACATCCGGGGCGTGAATTGTGAAATGGTCGGCCAATAGGCACCTCATTCGGAGGTGCCGTGTGACCGCGGCGGCCGGAAACGCGTTTCCGGTGCCATTAAACACCAAAACGGCGTGCGGCAGTCCAATTCGGAGCAAACGTGCTCCGAACGACCTGAAACCGCACGGGAACGATAGAAATATTATTCCTGAGATGCAGGAGGAGGCCGCACGTCCATCGGACGTGCGGTTCGCTCGGCACGTCCGATTGTGGCGTTTTCAGCAGCGCGGCGCGCGCTGAAATGGCGCGTTGGGGGTTCAAAACCACCCGAACGACCTCCGAATGCCAAGAAACCGTACGACAACATCCGGGGCATGAATTGTGAAATGGTCGGCCAGACGGCACCTCATTCGGAGGTGCCGTGTGACCGCGGCGGCCGGAAACGCGTTTCCGGCGCCATAAAACACCAAAACGGCGTGCGGCGGTCCCATTCGGAGCAAACGTGCTCCGAACGACCTGAAACCACACGGGAATGATAGAAATATTATTCATGAATTGCAGGAGGAGGCCGCACGTCCATCGGACGTGCGGTGCACGCGGCACATCCGATTGTGTCGTTTTCAGCAGCGCGGCGCGCGCTGAAATGGCGCATTGGGGGGTCAAAACCACCCGAACGACCTCCGAATGCCACGAAACCGTACGACAACATCCGAGGCGTGGTTTTGTGAAATGGTCGGCCAGACGGAACCTCATTCGGAGGTGCCGTGTGGCCGCGGCGGCCGAAAACGCATTTCTGGCGCCATAAAACACCAAAACGGCGTGTGACGGTCCAATTCGGAGCAAACGTGCTCCGAACGACCTGAAACCGCACGGGAACGATAGAAATATTATTTCTGAGATGCAGGAGGAGGCCGCACGTCCATCAGACGTGCGGTGCACGCGGCACGTCCGATTGTGTCGTTTTCAGCAGCGCGGCGCGCGCTGAAATGGCGCGTTGGGGGGTCAAAACCACCCGAACGACCTCCTAATGCCACGAAACCGTACAACCACATCCGGGGCGTGAATTGTGAAATGGTCGGCCAGACGGCACCTCATTCGGAGGTGCCGTGTGGCCGCGGCGGCCGGAAACGCGTTTCCGGCGCCATAAAACACCAAAACGGCGTGCGGCGGTCCAATTCGGAGCAAACGTGCTCCGAATGATCTAAAACCGCACGGGAACGATAGAAATATTATTCCTGAGATGCAGGAGGAGGCCGCAGGTCCATCGGACGTGCGGTGCGCGCGGCACGTCCGATTGTGCCGTTTTCAGCAGCGCGGCGCGCGCTGAAATGGCGCGTTGGGGGGTCAAAACCACCCGAACGACCTCTGAATGCCACGAAACCGTACGACAACATCGGGGGCGTGAATTGTGAAATGTTCGGCCAGAAGGCACCTCATTCGGAGGTGTCGTGTGACCGCGGCGGCCAGAAACGCGTTTCCAGCGCCATAAAACACCAAAACGGCGTGCGGCGGTCCAATTCGGAGAAAACGTGCTCCGAACGACCTGAAACCGCACGGGAACGATAGAAATATTATTCCTGAGATGCAGGAGGAGGCCGCACGTCCATCGGACGTTAGGTTCGCGCGGCACGTCCAATTGTGGCGTTTTCAGCAGCGCGGCGCGCGCTGAAATGGCGCGTTGGGGGGTCAAAACCACCCGAACGACCTCCGAATGCCACGAAACCGTAAGACAACATCCGGGGCGTGAATTGTGAAATTTTCAGCCAGACGGAACCTCATTCGGAGGTGCCGTGTGACCGCGGCGGCCGGAAACGCGTTTCTGGCGCCATTAAACACCAAAACGGCGTGCGGCGGTCCAATTCGGAGCAAACGTGCTCCGAACAACCTGAAACCGCACGGGAACGATAGAAATATTATTCCTGAGATGCAGGAGGAGGCCGCACGTCCATCGGACGTGCGGTTCGTGCGGCACGTCCGATTGTGCCGTTTTCAGCAGCGCGGCGCGCGCTGAAATGGCGCGTTGGGGGGTCAAAACCACCCGAACGACCTCCGAATGCCACGAAACCGTACGACAACATCCGGGGAGTGAATTGTGAAATGTTCGGCCAGACGGAACCTCATTCGGAGGTGCCGTGTGGCCGCGGCGGCCGGAAACGCGTTTTCGGCGCCATAAAACACCAAAACGGCGTGCGGCGGTCCCATTCGGAGCAAACGTGCTCCGAACGACCTGAAACCGCATGGGAACGATAGAAATATTATTCATGAGATGAAGGAGGAGGCCTCATGTCCATCGGACGTGCGGTGCGCGCGGCACGTCCGATTGTGCAGTTTTCAGCAGCGCGGCGCGCGCTGAAATGGCGCGTTGGGGGGTCAAAACCACCTGAACGACCTCCGAATGCCACCAAACCGTACAACAACATCCGGGGCATGAATTGTGAAATGGTCGGCCAGACGGAACCTCATTCGGAGGTGCCGTGTGGCCGCGGCGGCCGGAAACACATTTCCGGCGCCATTAAACACCAAAACGGCGTGCGGCGGTCCAATTCAGAGCAAACGTGCTCCGAACGACCTGAAATGAGATTATTTCTTGAATCGAAGTTTTTAAATTATTATAGCACAATGATTTGATATTATATATATATTAAATATATATTAAATCATTTAAAATATTATATATATATATATATATATATTTAAAATATTGTATTTAATAGTATATATATGAATATTTTTACACACATATATATATATATATATATTTATATTGAATTCAATAAAAAAAAATTTAATTTTTTTTTTTTTCGAATAGCGACCGCCAGAGGCGGTCGCTATAGGGTGCCCTGCAGAGGCCCTTCGGCGACCGCCTGGCGGTCGCGGAAGGCCGATCTGCCGGCCCACTATAGCGACCGCCAGGCGGTCGCTGAAGGCCGATCTGCCGGCCTTCTATAGCGACCGCCATTGGCGGTCGCTAAAGGCCTCTAGCGATGAGGCAACAGCGACCGCCAATGGCGGTCGCTGCGCGGCCGCTAAAGACCTTTAGCGACCGCCAATGGCGGTCGCTAATGGCCTTATTTATAGTAGTGTTTGAAGCCTATTACGGGAGGTCATGCTGCTCACCTATGTGTGGGACCGAAGTCGGAGAGGCGGGCATCCTTGGCCCGGAGGTGGTGCAGAGCACGACAGAGAAGGTTCAGCTTATACAGGAATGGATGAAGGCGGCCCAGGACTGGCAGAAGTCATATGCTGATACCAGGAGAATACCCTTGGAGTTTGAGGTTGGAGACCACATGTTATTGACGGTCTCCCCTCAGCATGGACAACAAAGGTTCGGCAAGAGGATTAAGCTTTCTCCTAGGTCCATCAGACCCTTCAAAGTGTTGTGGTGGGTCGGCAATGTGGCTTATCAGCTAGCGTTACCACCGCCACTACTGAGGATACATGACATCTTCCATGTGTCCCAGCTCCGTCGTTATCTGCACGATGATTCACACGTCCTCGACTAGGGAGAGAAAGATTTCGATGACGACGTGACCTTTGTGGAACGACCAGTGATAATCGAGGATCATGAGGAGAAGGTGCTTCATGGGTGAACCATTCCCTTGGTTCGTGTGTTATGGAGACATGGTGGGATTGAGGAGAGTACATGGGGGAGGTAAGCACAGATGCGTGACCAGTACCCAGAGCAATTTTGAGTTTTGTGATGTTTTATCTATACTTGTTTTAGGGGAGAGTTTTACCTTGTTGGCTATGAAATATGTGGTTTTTCTTTCCTCTCTGAATGTGTGTGAAAAGTCCTGGCAATGGGGAGGGGAGTACCCGACCCCAAATCAAGACGCATTAAGGTGGATGCGATTAAACTCGTACGGGTGAGTCAGGGCCACCCAAAGCGGATAGTATCTTGACATGGGGGAAGAGACTCCCCAACCCACATGACTGGGTAGTTTTACATGGCATGTTCTTTGATTATTTAGAGGAAGGTGTTTTTAGTTAACAATGGGGTTTTCTTCTGAGAAGTATCTTTCATGGTGGTTGTTCGGACCCTCTCTTTCCTTCTAGGTCATTTTGATTCTTGAGGGAGAGAGTAGTTTGATAGGTATCTAATGTAATGGCCTGGGTTCTTGGAGGTCCATTACTTAGTAATAATCTGATCTGGGAGAAGTTTTACCCCTAACGGTAGCTCGACTACCGGTATCTCGGTCCACCGGTAGCTCTCGGCTACCAGTCGCTAGCTCTCGGTTACCGGTCACTCTTTTCTACCCCCACGGGTTTTCCAGTAGCGCCTTCCTTTTCGCAAATTGAGGTTTAAACCCTATTTTGATCCCTTTAAGCTTGTTTTAAAGCCCAGTAATGCCAATAAATGGTGTTTAATTAAATGTTTAAGAGGCACCCTGGTGTGTGGGTCTGTTTAAACTTCTCACAAAGGCGAGGACCCCTTTAATGATGTTTGGGGCTGCGTGTTCAACCCACGACCCCACTCCTTACGTGGTTTCGCATTCTTATATCAACCGTCCCCATCCCTTAAAAACTAAAGGGTTCTCCCTGGGTTTCTTTTTCTCGATAACGATCCCATCGATTCGTCTTCTCATACTTGTGTTCCCGAGGCCCCACCCCTGCAAATTGTGCATCTTATGTTCCTAGTGCGTGAAGATAAACATCGATCTTCGATCATTCAAGTACGGTTTATCCTTTGTCTCTCCCTTTTTGTGTATCATGTAGGGTGGGCATGCTTTTGATTCTTTAGAATTGGATGAACCAAACCTTAATGAATATAATTAGTGGTTTCTAAATAATGAAGGGGGGGATGTGATCGATGTTGCTGCTTTGTTCTATGATCTTCCATGATTAATGATTTCTGAATTATGTGGGCTTCAGCCTATTGAAAATCATGGCCGTTGGTGGTCTTTCTCTCTGCACTAATGAACCCATACCTCTGGTGTTTAAATGGATTGTATGTGGATGTGAACCCTTGCTATGTAAAGGAAATTGGTTAATTATGTATATTCAGCTAAATAAATTGAATGCACCAGGATCAATCCTTTCGGTGATAATCTAGATTAATGCACAACGAAGTTCAAATCATAGAGTGTGTTAAATCTTTTAAATCTGAAAATACTGTCATGGGCCAACTTTGTGTTGGTGGAAGTTGTTTGGTTGTTTTTATTCATGGGCCGATTGTTGGGTGATGTGGGTGGGCATGGGATCCTATGTTGTTATGGTTTCGCAGGTTATGAATTGAGGCCGCATGGTTACCTTTCTTATATCACGAATTGGGGTGGAATCATTTGTTGTTGAGAAACCGTTGGTTCTTGGATCTTGGGGACATAGGGCTGTATCTTGGGGTTCTCTTTGGTTCCAGTACTTCGAGGGATCTCACTTATCCCTTTATTGTTGTGACTGTACTCATTCCTTGGCTTGTGATTGAGCTTACTAGTTGCCCAAGTAGGTGTAGAAACATATATAAACATTATTAATGAACATGAAAAAAAGGATGAGACAAATGGGTTTTGATTTGGTGTGAGTTGTGACTTGAACATGGGTTCTTATTGTGTTCTTTAGGCTGGTGGAAGAAAAACCTAGATTTGGGTGAGTGCTTGTTATCTATACATATACTTGAAGTTTTGTGTTTCTTATTCCTGCCCCAGCCAAGTTGAGAACTTAGTGACGAACACCCCATCTCATGGGGGAGGGTGTTTTTTCCAACACTTCTATTAGTGACTGGTTAATAGATCCTTTCTGCTCCCTTTCCCAGATAGCCAAGTATCTTCGGGCAGGCTGTGATGGCCTAAAGTCCATTATTATCCCAAGAACCATCGGGCATGGTAGTGTGGTGGTTGGACCTGGTGTTTGCGGGTAGGTGGTTTCCCAAGTGTCTTTGGGATGAGGACTAGGTGTCTTCGGGCATGGCAGTGGATCTTCTAGCCCATGTGTCATCAGGCATGGCAGTGGTTGTTCTATCCTAGGTGTTTGCAGGCGGGGTTACGTGAGACAGTCGTGGCCCAGGTGTTTTCGGGCGGGGTTTGGTAGTGGGACTGCGTGAGGATATGGCCCAAGTGTGTGTGGGTGGGGTGTGGCAGTGGGATTGTGGTGAGAATGGCGAGATTGGTTCGATGCATAGGATGTCTTCAATAACCAGTGGGAAAGTGGCGTGGGGTACCAAAACATTGATGTGCTTTCATTATACATTATTGCTTGCGTCATTTGGTGAGCATGGCCGGTGAGTGGGATGGATAGACACCTTGATAGTGTTTGGTTGTCTTCTTCTCACTGGACTTTAGTACGTCTCCCCACTTGTGAACGAGAGCTTTAGGTCTTTCCCTACTGAGTATACTTTTATGCTTACCCTATGTATATAAAACTGCTTTCATCTTTCAAGGAGGACTTTGGGGATCGCGTGGGACCATACTAGCGCGGACCATTGGGACAGTTGCTGTTGTTGCATTTGTTTTCTTGGTATTCTTTTTACCCTTGGGGTTTTGTGACTTGTATCATTAACCTTTTGAACATGCATATGGGAAAGTTTTACTTTCAGCCATTCTTGCACTTTTATTTTTGGTGTTGTTGATTTTCTATCTTATCTTCCAATCCAATTAAAACAAAAAGGTTAATGCCTTCTATTTAGTGTGTGATTCTATACCCTTGGCGCTTGTCACCACTCTGGGACCTATTGAAGGTGGGTTTCGGGGTCATTATCTCCCCTTCAATTTAAAGAAGGAAAGGCCTGGAAAGTCACTGACCCTTCCATCCTTTTGGAGAAGGCAGGTCATGATAATTACAATTAATTTTAATCTTTATTTATCATGTATTTGTTCATATACTACTAAGAATTATTTACATTAACAATAAATATTTATTTTTCTTTTAGTTAATAATTCTTTACTTCTATCAGTTTAATCACTTATACTTTATCTTAAGATACATTTCCAAATTCCATCTCAATTTCAGATCACTTTTCATCCATATCCATAATCATATAACTTTTGGCCTCAATTGTTTTGGTGGAATTTATAAAAATGAAAATTTTTTCTTATAGTAATTCCTCTATCCATTCATATTTTTATCTTATTGGGTGTTCTCATTCTTCATGTATCCAAAATGTGACAAAAAAGTGGTATAATATTCATGAAATTCTTACAAGGTTCCTTCAAATTAGAGTGTAAAATATCATTTTATACCTTAGAAACATGATCATCCCCACATTTTCATCGACCATCTATAGAAATATGTTGATAATATATTTTATTTAACTCATATTCTTGTAAAAACATTGAAACTATTGAGGTAAAAGTGTTTTCTATCTTCTCACCAATGGATTTATCTTACAAATCTTCACCAAAATTTCTAGATATAATTTCTATTTAATTATAACTTATGGAAGATGGATTTTTTACTCCTTTAATAAGATAGATTCATTCTCATTATTGATTGAACATGAATCTTCAGCAGGTTCATTTTAAATAAATATAACCAACATTTCTCCAAATTTATTACACATACGTCATAGTGAATTCTCATTTTATTTTATATTTAGTGAGACCTTTAATAATTTATTTACTTCTCTTTCCTTCATGTTATTTAATGTCATGTAATATACTTCCTCTATATTTTATTAATAGGGAATGCAGAAAATTCATCAAACATGAAATTCATGGTTCCTTCATTAGAATAAAAACCCATAACTCAAATATATAAATTCTTTAGAATCTAATAATATGTTGGACATAGTTATTTGATACCAATTGTTCTTCCACAGGATCAGTGTAGCCAAACTAAGAGGGGGTTTATCAATGTAGAAAAACTAACAAATTAATTATCTTTCCTTATACCTATACACCAGTTAGGTTGAATGGATCTCAAAATTTCTTCTCAAACATGGCCTACATGCATGTGATAAAAATTAAAAACACAAAAAAAAACAAAACTACTGGTTTTTTATAAATTTTACTCACAATACTTGGGATTATCCTCAGTGTATACTTTTATCCCCTCTACATATAGCTAATATTTTATTATCAACTCTTAAAAGGGAAAGGGGACAGACTTAAACCCTTGTACATGGAACCATATAGGTTATAATACAATGAATAAACCATCTCATTAAGTATCCACACAAATTTCTTCACATATACTAGTTCAAATAAGATATATTAATTATATCCAAATTTAGTGGGGGCCTTTTGAAACAAGATCAATGATATACCCACAATTCTCTATAGGAATAATTATTCATGATATTCTTCCACATTCTCATTGAAATATCACTGTTAATTCATATATTCTTTTTATTATTTAATAAAAATGATGATGGGTATGTTCTTCATTGGATTGAAATAATGTTTCTATTTCTTTTTTCTTTTCTCATTCATCTTTGATGATCAAGTTATTCTATCATAGCAGTTTTGGTTTTATCTTTCTCTCCCCATTTCTTTCTTAAATAACCATTAATTTATTGGTTATTATATAACACTACATCATCATAATCTCATTATTAATTTTATCTTGGATAAAATTATTATTTTATTGAATCAGCAAAACCCCATATATAATAATGGTTATTTAAAATATATAAAATCTCTTTATGTTCCGTTTAATAATTTTTTTATAAAAAATTATTTTCTAACTGGTCAGATATTAGAGGTGAATACTTTAATAATGATATAATATATAGAAACATATAATCATATTCAAACAGTATCTAATTTTATTATAAGATATTTGATCATTTATTCTCATGTAATATGGTTAAAGATATATTTAATGATATTTCAAGATATTATCTTTGACTCTCCTGAAATCTCACCATTTTTTTGACCGGTCACGATAACTGTATTTATTCTTCCATGTATGCACCCTCTAATTCAATAATAATATCATGATTTAAAGGCATATATCAGGATTCAAACACATTCATCAAATACCAATACTAATCATGGTTTGAATATCAGATTAATCCATCATGGACAATAATATTTAAAAACATATGAACATGATATAATTTTATAATTTAATATTATAATTCAAATGAGAATAATTTTATAATATAACACATACAATAGAATGATCTTACATATATAGTGAAATCATCAGGATACTCTTATTCCATCATTAGATATTACAGTAAATAATCACAAATGATTTGTATGTATTCTTTATAATATTAGTATTACTCGTACCTATCCTCAATTTAATTATATTTAAGTTCTACAAAATAAAAGTTAATCAACATATAAAAAAATTAATATTCCATATGATTTAGGTTAATCTTACAGACTAAATTTAAATGAACAATAATCCATTTTCATGATTTGTTAGATATTGTGTGTCATTAATGATATGTTATATATCACAAAGTAAACTCTATAGTACTTTTCCTATTTCAAGAAATGATCTTACACATTAATTTTTTGTAATTTAAATCTTATCAAGGATATTAAACATAAAATAATTACATTAACACATATCACATGACATATTATTATGTATGGACTTTGGAAGTTTTCTACAAACTTAGTGATTTTATGTATAAAAATCCACCTTCTCAAACTTCTTTAGATAAAATGAAAAATATATAAAAACATCTCTTGTAAATTAAATTTGACTTAAACTCTATTAGGTTGTCTTGAAATCATATTTTTTCATATATAAATGATCCCAACCCTCTTTTAACACATATGATATCTGAAGTGCCCAGATCAGTGTGAATCACTAAGAGGGGGAGGGGGTGAATCAGTGATCCCTTAAAACTTTTTACTAATTGATTCTTAATCAATTAAACCTCTATGGCTGGTTAAAGCCTCGATCCACTCTTATTGTATCTCTCACCTTTTCACGAATGATGCAGTAAATGTAAAGTCACTGGACACAAGGATTTACAAGGTTCGGCACCAAAGGCCTACGTCCTTGCCATGCTCTCCCAGTATGGATTCTCCCATTATAATCTGTTAGTATTACAATGGTCGATACAGCGTCCCACTGTATCTCTCCTGAGTCCCACAGGTGGGTCTTTATACTGCTTCACACAGTGTTTCCAGAGTCCCACTGGCCTGCTCCAGAATCCCACTGAAGACTTCTTCTCCCTGAGTCCCACAGGGTCTTCTCTTGGCTCCTCAAGTCGCACGAGTAGCTCTTCTTCACTTTAAGCTTCTTCAAGTATCTTCAGCAGTCTGGGATAAAGACTACTGGCCTTGCTCTGTACCTCTGATCACTTGTGATGATCAGGTCTTCTCGTCTTGCTCAGGCTTTATCACCTTCTTCTAAGGATGACCTGGCTTCTCTCTTCAAGAAACTTCAACAACCTCTGAAAAGGTCTGTTGGTCTTGCTCAGCTTCTGATCACTTCTGTTGATCAGGGTCTTCTCAATCTACTGAAAACTCAGACAACCAATCTCTTTAACTTCAGTCTGGCTCAGTCTCACTTCAGAACAACTTCATGCACTGAATGCATGGAAACTCTGATTCTTCAAGATCTTCTGGTCTTGGTCTTCTCAATTGCACACAGCCTGATTTAGCTTTGTTCACGTGTGCACGTGCATGCATGAATGAATGCACTCCCCTTTCCTCTTCTTGGTGCAGTAGACCCACAAAGGGTGTAATCACTTCAAGCACACACCTTCTCACTTGAACTTCACACTTTTGTTCAATGTATTTACACACTTAAATGTGTGTTATACTTTGTGTGAGTCTACTTCTTCTTCTCCTTCTTAGTGTGTACACTTTAGTTTGAACACACACTAAGGTTCGGCCTTGTTGTCTTTTTGCACACACTCATTTCACTTTGCTCACACTTGAGACTTGGCCTCCTCTCTTGTGTTTAACACCCACAACCCATTTTGTTTTAGTTCATTTAGGTGTAAGCCTCGGCCTTCTTGTTCTGCACATACACCACTAGGGTGTGTTCTTCACACAAGGCACTAAGGCCTCGGCCTTCCTCTTCACTTTCCACACACACAACTTGGTGTAGTTCTTGGCCTCTCCTTTTTGCACACCCCAAAGGCTACTGCCTCTTCTTCAAATGCACACACACAAAGTGTGTTCTTCAATTAGGCACAACCACAAGGTATGGCCTCGGGTTCTCCTTGCACACACAAAACAGTAGGGTCCTCTTACTCTATTTGCACACACACTTCCACGGCCCTTTTCTTCTTTTGTTAAGCACACACGGCCTCGGGACTTCACTTCTTCTTCAAGGCGCGCAAGGTGTGAGTTCACCTCGGGTGTAGCTGGCCGCGCAAGTTCACAAGGCCTCTAGGCCGCACAAGCCACGGGTGCAAGGCACCTCAACCACGGGGCGCACAAGTGCTACTGCCTCGGGTTCTTCCTGCCGCGCAAAGGGAAGGCGCGCAGGGGTCTTCTCCTCTTCTTCTTTCGCGCAAGGAGTGCGCAAAAGGAACCTTACGGTGCAAGGGGTGCTCCGGGCTTCACTACCGCGGAGGGTGCTGTGCGGGGCTTCGACTTCGCGAGGCACAAAGTGCTTCTCACGGGACTTCTCTCTTCAGAGGATCAGCAAGCATCCTCGAGGGCTCGGCCTCTCTTTATATAGGCAGAGGGCCTCGGTTCATCCGCGTGGGCTATAAAGTCAAACTCCCGAATATCTCGGGTTTTCAAGATTTCCAAAATCTTGTTTCTCCTCTGTTTCACACGGGTTCTTTTCCTTCATTATTTTCCTCTTCATGCATGTGCATGGAAACGTACGCATGGCCTTTTTTAAACCCAATCCATGCAAAGCATCAACACCGAATGGCCTCGCACCTTCGGTTGCTTCGGCCGAACTTCAAAACTCTCCAAACATTGCATGCAAGTGTATTTTTAAGCATGGATCGGTTCAGTGCGTCAAGATGATCCCAATGGACTCTTCGGCTTGATCGGAGATGGCCGGGAACTCAAATTCTGTCTTCGGGGAGGCCTCTGGTTTGAACGGAGCTCGCGGGTGGCAGCGGTCGAGCTCGAGGTTGAAGACGCCTCAGAACCGTCGGATCCGGAGTTGAGATGACATCGGACGGCTGGATTAGATCGCGGCACGCGGCAGATGAATCGTGCGGCGCAGATCAAGCGCGAGATCGCTCGGACGGCTGAGATTCACTCCCGGGGATTTTTCCGCATCCCACATCGAAACGGGGAGCGGTTTTGTCGCGGTTTATCACCCAGCCGCTGCCTCTCAATGCTCAGTTGCACTTCCCCCTCCATGGTGCCGCCCCGCACCGTGTTCTCCCTGCGGGCGCGCTCTGCGCCCACTCTTCTCCCTGCGGGCGCGCCACTGGCGCCCACTATGCTCCTTCGGGCGCGCGCTCTGGCGCCCATGCTGCGCAGGACCTGATCCCCTGTGTGGCCCGGTTACACACGGTCGTGGCCTCTCGGGCTGGCCCCATGGGATCCCCTTGGGCGTGGTGACCTAGTCCCACATGTGCCTTGGGTTGAACCCTTAAGGCTGGCCCTTGGTGGCTTATTTTTTGCTTGAATATACACTAAGTATACAAAGTACTTAAGTGTAAAATGCCAAATGCCACTTCTTCCTTCTTCATTTTTCTTCTTCATTAGAATTCCTCCATCCTCCTCACATATACTCAATACATAGAATGTGGAATTCCCGAAGGGTCTTCTTCATCAACTGAGCTCCTGAATCACTTGAATTCTTCAATGTGCTTCATTGATCTAATCCGAGATCAATTGGATCTTCTTCTAATTCTAATGCACTAAGTGATAGTGCATGGACTTCTTCAGCTCACTTCATCCACTTAGGACTTGTGGATGGATCTTCTTCAACTCCTCATGAATTGTCAATACAATGCATGGTCTTCTAACATTGTTGTAACATTGTATCCACTTGATACAAGTTCTTTGAACTTTAAGAACAGCTCAACAATCGTCTGATATACATAGAGAATGTTTCAACCACAACATCCTATGTCACTTAGTGAATCTCCTAAGTGACATGCATCTTAGTACCATGGCCATTCTCCTTTCATCACCATCACCATCACAACCTTTGTCATTCACATCTTGACATTCCTTGACATCCATTCATTCCATGACAACTTCATGCCTCATTGACAACAAATGCAACACAATGCACTTCAATATCCTTATATAATTTAAAAACCCTTCAATACCTAAATCACTTTAGCTCTTTGTCAAACATTAAAAAATTAATAATCAAGGATGTTTTTAGATTTTATAATCATAAAACTCAATAACTCAACACTAAATCTTGATCATGCCCTAAGTGATATTTCTATATTATATTTTAATCTTTATGTATGATAACTCAAGGGTGAATCTTCATATAAATATAAATCTAGTTATCTTTTATTTCCTATCAATCTCATCAATATCCTAGAGATATCATATTCAATAACCAATATAATAAATTAACTTGTTAACATTAAATATCTATATTTATGATACTTTTAATTCATATCTTCTTCTCAATATATTGTTTAAACAGGTAAATAAATTTGAAACATCAAATTTCATAAAGAAACATTAAATCTTTTCATCTTTCTTAATGATAATATTATTTTGATAAAATATGATATGATAAATACCATCACAGTAATTTGAAGAAAATAAAAATTCAATTATCAAAATGTTACACTATATTTATATCATATTATTTATTTCATGACCATGTTACTATATAATTAAATCATTTATCAAAACTTTTGTTAGTCAAATCATCATCCACTTATGAGTTCATGATCTTTAGTAAGCACATATTAACATAATTACATGGAATATTTCATCATTAATCCAATATTCCCATATCAATACATGTTGAAATATTTTTTTGTTGAAGAATAATACAACACATCATCATCAAATAGATGTATACAATTGAAATTTTTACTTGGTTAGTCTAAAAATACATTCTTAGTAACAAAATTGTGAAATAATAATCATGTTCAACTAAATAATATCTTATGTATCTTATCAAAAATGTTTACTAGGATAGGTGAGTATTGATCATGACCAATTTATATGTTATAATCAAAGTCATGAGATATAGAAATGATGAAATGTTTCTTTAGTTTATATTTATATGATCATTTTTATATAGGGTTTTAATTGGGGATTTTTCACATATATTTCCTTGGTTTGCTTCATATTAGATATATATATATGTATTTATTGTTTTCTAAAAGGTTCTATAATGAGTCATGGGAATTTACATCTCATTAATACTTCTCTATACATATGATATTTTCACACCCTAGGTGGATAGTGGCCTCTTATAGAGGACAAATTCAACACCCCATGATTTCGTAGCAAGTTATCTCTTTAAATTAATTCAATAACTTGCGCTACACGCAACACCGCGTTCAAGAACCCAATGACTTACCAAAGTAACCATTCAAAAAGAAGTTATGAATAGTTTATGTATATTTTTAATTTTATATATATTCTATATAATTTTAAAATTCGAAATTTATGATTCTAAGACATTATATAAGAACAAATTCAATTTTCAAATAAAAGAAGTAATTTTCAAAAAATGCTATTTTTTCAAATTTTAATGGTGGACCCTTTTAAAATCCAATATTCTTCACTTTTATATATTAAATTTTGTAAAATTAAATTATTTTTTAAAATGGGGATCTAAAAATTTAGTTTGGATATATTTTTGTAACTTTTCTGATAACATTCATATTTTGATGAATAGGGAAAAAACTAAATATAAATTGAAAACAAAATTTTTAATCGAAATAATTTATAGTGTTAAATTATTCCTTTGAGTGGTTTTAATGTATAATTAGATTATATTTTTATCATTTAGTATAATTTAGGTCATTATAAGTAATTTCACATTTAAATTGGAAAAAAACACATGTCAATCTTTTGAAGGTTTATTTTGAAAACAATTTCTTTTTAGTTTTGACAGTAGAATTAATTTTAAATTATTTAATGAAACCTATATGTATTTAATTTAGTAAATTATACATCATTTTTTATTTTGGAATATCAAAATTATCGTAGGATGAATTTTTGGTATTTTTCCAAAAACATTCATTTTTAATGAATAGTGGAACACCCGAAGTTGTTGTTTAAAACCGATTTTTATTTAAATATTTATGTATTTTATTTTTATTTATTTTTAAGAAAAAATATATACATAATACCTATATTAGTTCAATTTAATTCCTTGTCGTCATTTTATAATAAGATTAGAAGTATAAAATTTTATTGAATTTTTAACATCTTTTACCCTCCTTCTAGGCAT
Organism: Viscum album; assembly: GCA_963277665.1. Lineage (NCBI taxonomy): Eukaryota > Viridiplantae > Streptophyta > Magnoliopsida > Santalales > Viscaceae > Viscum > Viscum album. The sequence continues at coordinate 1,858,477,325 of OY728133.1, read as the reverse complement.
ATTTTCAAATTTTCAAAAAACCTAATATTATTACTTCTTTGAATTGAATTTTAAAAATACGAGAGACATATTTGGAATAAATAAGTAAAATTTGGTTCAATAAGGTGAAAGTAAATTTTGTGAATTGTAACTTTAGACTTTTTTTTACCACGGTTAAAAGTATATTGGGTAATTAAAGTTAAATATGATATTATAATTACCCTAACACATGTCCTAATAATATTGGATAAGTTTTTTTAGACAAAAATAAACCTTAGGAATAAAATATGATCATTATTTTCCACTCATATTATATTATGAAATTTATTATTATTTTATTTAAAGAAGATTTAGAAGTGTTAAATTCAAATTTTGATAAATAAAACATTTTTAAATTGGGTTATACATAAGATAAATTAGATTAAAATATTCATTATAAAGATAAAAATATTTCCTATATAATGTCATTTTATATATAAATCTTATAAATTAAATAATTTAATTTATTTATGACATAATGATGATGTAGTAATTACCTTATGAATGAAAGATTAAAATAATTGATATTATAAATATCCAAACAAATGTAAATTGAAATTTTGACATATTCCTATACTTTTTTTGGTTAAAATGACATATTAGGGTTGATTCAATAAATTATTTTCGAAGTAATCATGATGATATAACTTTCAGAAAAAAAAAACAAATAGTGTCAAAATTTACAAAAATTGGTTTTTAAAACAAATACTATATTATTAAAATATATAATAGTCTTAAAAATATATGGTTCAGCCAAAGGACTCTTATAATGATATATATATGTCATTAATAAACATTATGTGGTTCTATTGGAATTTTATAGAATTTTTATTTGCCATGTAATATCAAAATACCAGAAGACATTGTGAAAGTTAAACTATTTAACTAAGAGTGAAATCTAAAAGATAATGTTAAAATGGTTATATAAACTTGTCTAAAACCTATTGATTGATAGTATTCCGACCCATAACCACCTAAGTCCTTAAATAAATTTATTTGGACCGATTATAAACCAAAAATAATTTTATAATAAAAAAATATTTCAAGCTTTTCATAATGTGACCCTCACCTCTCTTATAAAAGGGTACTTCCACTTCTCTAAAAATCACACCTCCAAAGAAATTTTTCTCATCCATACCCTACCCAAATATACTCCCAACATCCATAACATCAACCTATAGTCATTAATATTAGGTTAAATCCATCTTATGGAGCCCTTTTGTTCAAATCAAAAGGAAACACCCAAAGAAGAGGTAATTATTTTATCATGTCTTTAAAAGTTATTTTCTTCTTCCACTATATCTTTCTTTGTTATTTCCATACCAAAATAATAATTACATTTCCTTCTAAATACTGTGATGTTATTAAAAATATGTTACAACCATACTCATTATTTTATCCATCCTATAAATGATAATTTCACCATGTGTGCGTACGTATAGCTTCCCGTTTTCACGGTGTGGTGTAATTTGTTATTCGACACTATGTTATTTAGATGGATATAAAGACAAGTAATATGTATATAAATAATTAAAATAACATGATAATGATTCTTTATAATTAATATACCATCAAATTACACACCTTTTAATCATTAAATAAATGATATCGTCGCTCGTGTGTACGTATGTCTTACCGTCTCCACGACAGGATTAGAATCATTTCCACGTTCACCATTCAATATTGATTATAAAAATAAATATTATTAATAAGTATGTAATATATGACATAATAATGCTACTAGATATATATATGTATTTATAGATGTATTTATGTATGTACATATACCTTATTGTCTTACTTCAGTTCAATACGATATGAAAACAGAAAGAGCGTTTATGCGTACGTACGACCTACCATCTCCATAAAAACTGTTTTCCATTAAATATTTATATCTAATGTACATATTTATATTATAAATATATATGATATATAAATAATTTTATATATTCTATAAGTATTTAAATCATGATCTAAATGATATGATCAAGCATAATAAGTTAAAACATGTACGATAAAGAAAGCGATTATTACCCAAAATGTTAATCTAATATGGAAATCATTATTAAATGGATAGTATGAAGTCATAGATGAATAATTTATTATATAATAAATATAAATATGGTTCTTTTATAATTTAATAACATACTATGGTCATTATACAGGAGTTTAAATGTTCCCTCGAACAAACGAAAGTGCAAGGTAAGGGTTATTTTCTCAATCACATTATTATCCGAGATTTTTATGTGTAAGTATTCACTGGGATATATTTATCATCGAAACCCAAATTTCATAAAAAAAATTAAAATGAATCTTTTAAATTTTTATGGTAGGGTCTATTTGACTAGATCATCATTTTAAATGTTTTAATGATTTGTCTTTCTAAACCCTTCTAATTAATGTCCATGTTCTCAAAATGATTTTAAGGATTTATTTATATGGAAATGAATGTTTTGAAATGGTAATTATTTTAAAATGTTTCAAAGTGGTATGAGAAACTTTGATTCAAAAATCTTTTTTAAATGAATTCCTTTATAAATGTGTGACTTTTAAATGATTTCCAAAAAGGAATATTTCTCTAAAAGAGTTTTTCTGATCATTTTCAACTATGTCAACATAATTTATTGGATATTCTTCTTGGTTGAGGTTGATTTCATATAATAAAATCTTCCATATTTTATTTAATGAGTAATGATATGTTTGACTGTGGATGTGTTATTTTTATACCACTCATGGTTTATGGTTAAAGAATTGACATTTCGTTTCCTAGTTTTAGTACGAATATTTTTGTTAGGGTTGACCTTTTTTTCATATGAGGAATATAGTGGACTTAGTAAGTGATGAGTGGGACCTGATATTGCCCCTCAATGCATTGGTATGTCTCATGAGACAAACTAGTGTCTTTGTACAAGGCCTTGAAAAAATGTTTATCTGTAGTCTTGGAATGAGTCCTTGACTATGTGATTATGATTTCCGGTGATAGGCATTCCCTCGTGATGAAATTAATTATTACATGTGATTATTCAACTATTTGAATATAAATGTGCATGTTTATATGGTAATGATTGAGGTATATTCTATATATTCTATTAAAATTTATCTTTAAAAGTTTTTTTTATTACACATCTTCCTTTAAAAGTTTATAGCTTCCGAAAAATTATTTTCTCTTATTGACCATCTGAGCTCACCTCTTTCTTATGTTTTTTCCACACGATTCCAAGAAGTGTATTATGTTTGATGTGATGGATTAAACTAAGGGAATAATTGAGTTCTCAAAATAATTATTTATTTTGTGTTTTATTTTCTAATTTTTAATGTAACATTCATGTATGTAATCCATTTTCCAAGACTGATAAACCCATCAGTACTTCGGGACTTGATTCCTTGTAATCATGCCAATGTATTGAAATAATGCACCGACTCTGGGTAACTATGGTCGGGGAATTACAGTTAGTATCCGAGGAAGTTTATTACAAACCATTGAAACTAGATTTAGATAACATATTATTAGAGAACATTACCCTAAGATATAATTTGAGTATTAATATAGAAAAAATCCCTATAATTTTTATAATGTATATATTTTTTATATTTTCTGAGCAATACATCCCAGTTCGGATATAAGCAGGTAGAGGTGGCTCTGGCACATATATTCCTAGGATTGAAAACTCTAACAATGTGTTTTGGGCTTGAACCAGGGTATCTTGGTAAATGAAAATGGGCTTTGCTGCACTCTTGGTTATGACACTCCCCGGGGAGTGTTTAGGATAATTCACTATTTATTTGAAAGCCATTTTGATGGATTTAGGAGTAAATACTTCATCAAAGATAACATTTTTTATGATTATATATTATATGAATAAAATTTTTAATTTAGGTTAGGTATTTTACAAGTTTGGAATTATGAATTGTGATTCCTAAACTAACCTAGTGTATTCCATTGTTTAGAAATGTCACCCAATATAAGGAATGAGAACTCTTGCAAAACGCATGATCCAACAAGTAAGAAGGATAATTTATTTCATGGTATTATTCCAAAATTTTGATGGTAAATAGTCTTCCACATATTCTCATCATATGAATAAATTGTATCATGCGTTAATAAGATAAGTGAAGAATTATCTGAGTCATATGGCTTTAAAGGGATGTAAGAGAAGAAAAGGATAGTTAAGGGAAATATGGATAAAGGGAGGAAGGGAAATATGGATTTACCATATTTGATCGCTATGGAAAGAATCACCTGGGTTAATTATTGAATGTAATGGTAGTTTGATAAAATTTTGGAGAAAAAGGACACCAACTACATGATTGCAAGGGTAAGAAAAATCATTCAAATGTACAATGCTTCATCTGAAAGGAGTTGGGACACTATGAAAATCAATTTCCAAATCATCAGATTATTCCCCAAATGATACCATTGGATAATAATCAAGTTATGATACTACCACAGATGTAGAAGAATAATTAGTTTTCTTATGTTTTTATTAAATAATTATGTCATTTGAGTGTTTTATCAACAACATACTAGTTATAAGAATTACATAGTATATAAGTGTTTTACTGTAGTACTATTTCATTGAGGATTTCAGATTATATGGTTTTAAGAAAGGTGACTCAATAGAAAGTTAATTTTTTTTTTAAAATACATGGTTGAATGAAAGATAAACCTTAATATGGTTCTGATACTTAGTGAGTGACTTTGGAATAAAATTTGACTGATTTGGATAAATTATATTCGATATTCTTGACTATATTGACACTAATTAATTGTTTGTTTTTTCTATCATTGTTGGAGTTTATAACATTTTTTGATATATGAAGTATATCCAGTATTATATAAAGAATAAATTAGGATGAATGTAAAAAATAATGATTTATGGTAATTCAGGTTGTTACCGTGTTTTGAAATAATACATGATGAACGTATTCACATGTCCTTACGTGAAAAAAAGATCTTCATTATGTTTACCTTCCTTATAATTTTTCTACTATGAGTCTGAATAGAAGTATTTTGGAAAGTCTAAAGGTTGGAATGGATTAATATGGACTTTAGATACTATTGTTTAAGGTTAAAACATTTCTTAAGATTATTTTTGGACTATTGTAAAAAGGGTAATCCGGAGGTCGGGCAACAACTCGTCGCCTCCGGAAATGTCGTGAGACTTGAACCCGCAATCGAAGGGTGACAAAGGTGTATCACCTATCACTGACCTATGTGATGTCCTGGTTTGTATAACATAGTTTTTTTAAAAATCTTATGATAGATAAATTATAAATTATTTTTTCTGAAACCCAATAAGACTAGGTTTAATAGAATGTTTTTGAGTTATTTTATCTTTTGAAGAGAAAGATGGTTTTGTGGTAGAAATTAGTTAATGTATGGAAATATACATGCCAACTATATTTTTTTCTCCTATTCTATGAGGAAATTAATTCTTAAACTATAGGGAATGGATTTTAATACCAGAAATGTGTTATCTTAATACCTTATTGTTGTTAACCGATTATATTTAATATCAACATATATTGATTGCTTTGAGGCCCTGAATTTTACACTTGTTGGGATTGATGACCTTAATCACTCCCCATAAATATTTACGTTTTTTCAATTACTTGTCTCTAATTTCCACCAATGTTCTCTTAATTGAGATCATAATTTGGTGGTGAATTTTCCCCCTTACCTCTTTTTAAGACTAAATTTTATTAACCCAATTTCTGATGTTGGGTTTTTTACAAATTTATTTTCCAATATTTATCCTTATATTTTTGAAGAAAAATTTCAAACTACAAGGATGAAATTTATTGAAGGACTGGAGAATGTAACACCCCATTATTTCATAGTAACTTATCTCTTAAAAGGTTATTCAATAAATCACATAACATGAAACACCGAGATCGAGTGCACGAAGACTTACCAAAAAAATTGTTCAAAAAGAAGTTATTAATAGTATTAACAAGATATGGAATTTTATATATATCCTATATAATTTTAACATTCATCATTTTTGTTTCTTAGACATAATGTAAGGAAAAATTCAATTTTCCCAAGAAAGATGTAATTTTAAAAAAATGTAGTTTTCCACCTTTTAATGAAGAACCCTTTTTGAATCCAATATTTGACACTTTTATGTATTCAATTTAGTGAAATTAAGTTCTTCCTTAGAATCGGGACATAAAAAATTAGTTTGGATAAATTTTGGTACTTTTCTGATAAATTTCATATTTTGATGAATAGGGAATAATAAAAAATTTTAGTTGAAAACATATTTTTTAACTGAAATAATTTTTAGTGTTAAATTATTCATTTTAGTGGTTTTAAATTATAATTAGATTATAGTTTTTCACCATTTATCATTCTAGGCATATTTTCAAATTTTCATAAAATATAATTCTACCACTACTGTGAATTAAATTTCAAAAATATGAGAGACATGGTTGAAATCAGTAAGTAAAATGTTGTTCAATAAGATAAAAATATTTTTTGGTGAATAGTAATGTATGACTTTTATTTACCACAGTTAAAAGTTAATTGGGAAATTTAAGGTAAAAAAGATATTTTAATTTCCCTAACACATTTCCTAATTGTATTGGATAAATTTATTTTGACCAAAATCAACCTTAATAATAAATTATATCATTTTGGTTCACTTGGATTGGATTAGTACATTTATTATTATTTTATTTAACGAATAGTTAAAAGTGTAATATTAAATCTTTCATAACAAAAGCATTTTTGAAGAGGGTTATACATAAGATATATTCGACTATAAATATTCATTTGAAAGATAATAACATTTACTATATAATGGTATTTTATTTAGAATTTTTGGACATTAAATAATTATATTTATTTTTGAAACAATGAGGATATAGTAATTACATTATTAATGAATGATTAAAATAATTGATATTATAAATATCCAAATAAATGTAGATTGAGAATTGTTATACATTACACTAATTTTCATGGTTAACATGACATGTTAAGGTTTATTCAATGAATTTGTTTCGATGTAATCATGTATTTATGACTTTCATAAAAACAAAAATACCAAATAGTGTCAAAATTAACATAAATGAGTTTTTGAGACAAATATTATATTATTAAATTATATAATAGTCTTAAAAATATATGGCTAGGAAAAAAGACTCTTATAATGATATATATTTAATTAATGAACCACTTGGGGTTCTCTTGGAATTTTATATTATGTTTATTTACCATGTAATATAAAAATACAAGAAGATATTGTAAAAGCTAAACTATTTAACTAAGAGTTAAATATAAAAGATAAGGTTAAAATGGAATCCTAAACATGTCTAAAACCTATTTGTTGAAATTATTTCGACACATAACCACTCAAGGCTCGAAATAAATTCATATAGAGCCATTATAAACCGAAAATGATTTTATAATAATATAATATTTCAAGCTTTTCCTAATGGGATCCTCACATCTCTTATAAAAGGATACTTACCCTTCTATCAAAATGACACCTCTAAATCCATTTTTCTAGGCCAATCCCTACCCAAATCTCCCCCCAAATTCCCTGACATCAACCAAGAGTCCCTTCCTAGAGACTAAATCCAACTTATGGAGCCTTTTTGTTCCAATCAATAGGAAACACCCAAAGAAGAAGTAATTGTTTTATCAGTTATTTCAAAGTTATTTTATTTTTCCACTTTATCTTTCTTTGTTAATTCCATACCAAAATAACATCTCTAGTAAATTTCATATACTGGGATTTTATTATAAATGTTTTAAAACCATACTCATCATTCTATACATCCTCTGAATGATTATGTCACCATGTGTGCATACGTATAACTTACCATCTCTATGTCGTGGTGTTATTTGTTATTCAACACTATATTATTAGGATGGATATAATGATCGGTAATATGTATATAAATAATTAAAATAACATGATAATGTTTATTTATAATTAATTAGACATCCAATTAGATACCTTTTAATCATTATGTAAATTATATCATACCTCGTGTGTATGTACCGCTTACCATCTCCACGACAAGATGATATTCATTTCCATGTTCACCATTCAATAATGATTATAAAAATACAAATTATTAATAAGTATGTAATATATGACATAATAACTAATAAAATACTATTCTGATGAATATTTTATTAATAATGAATGATATAATTTCTTCATATTGTGCTAAATATATTCATTTATGAAATACTTGGGAATAGATCATTCATTTGAAAATTTGATGAGAATTCCTTCTTTACCCTTTCAAAATGTACTGTAGTATTTTGAAGATAAATATTTTAATTTTTTTATTTAAACTTACTAATTTTTAATAGTGTTCCTAGATTAATTTTCTACAACTTTTATTCATGACACTAGAGCTAAAGAGTGCATCTGAATGGATTAAATGGGCCATGAACACAAATCTAGACTAAACTATCCAGGTTGGACATCACTTCACCATTTGGGGCATATCGTCTTCATCTGGACTTGGATTGAGCCCAAATTTTAGGAACGCTTGGCGAAATGATTTGGCACAAATAATACTTCTATAAGGTCAAACAATTCACGCGTTTTGGAGGTCAAATATGCGGTTCAACTTGGAATAAAATATTTGTCCGTGTTTTCTTTTCTCACTTAAAAAGTTATGTAACCCTAGCCCTCACAAACTCTATTTAAAGAGGATTTTCCCCCTTTGGGATGGCTGGTCGAGGCTTTGGGAAGGTGTGTTCGAAATTGTGTCTCTTGGGATCCCATCACAACTCTTGGAAGATGTATGGATTTGTGCAAACCTCTCTTCTAAAAAGGCTCTCCTCTCCCACCTCCTCTTTGTATTTCTTTTCTTTCATGTTTGTATCTTGAATTCCACTTCAAGTAATCTTCTGTGATATTAACTTTTCTTATTCTATTTATCTTTATAATTGGGTTGGAATAAATAGTATAGAGGATATTAGGTTCTACCCTTTCAATCCTTTGCTCATGCAAAACGTCTCCATGATGACCACACCGCCCATGGAATAGTAGTTTTTAGTGGTCGATCTATCTTCTACCCTCTTCATTTAATTCTTTTGAATCATTGAGCTACTATAATTCACTTAATATGATCCATGAGTTTTGTTTTTAAATTTTATGAAAATAATCAAGAAATTGAACAATTAACACAAAAACACGTGAGGTCGATATTTTGTGTAAATTGTGAGAGCACGATCTTAATCGGTAATACAAGACCACATGTGATAAATTTTTAGAGTTCAAATATAATATCTAAACACAATTCATATTAATTTCCAAAAATGGATATATGATATAATTTACCACTGACCATAAACTAACCTTAGAACAACAATCAAAGCAGGGTGCTGCGATTGCGTGTTCCGAAGCTGGCATGGGGTTTATGTAATTCCATCTTTGTGGTTAAGTAAACTCTTGTAAGGTTCGAGGGTTAACAAATTAGTGGATTATAATTAAGTTGATATTTATTTAAATGATAATTATTAATAAGTAAATGAAGAGGTAGAGTTAGATCTATTAATCCTTTTAAATATTTTCTAAAAAACATCTTTTTATTGTTTCATTTTAATCAAACTTCATTTTAAAACTAAAAAAAATCTTCTTCCAACAAAATTCTTATAGATTTATAAACTATAAACAACCCTAAAAGCATTAATCATTTGAGGGTGCCCACGACAGCGCTCTTTCAAATTAGAACCGTTTCAGGGGAGGCAAGTAATTATTTCATCCAATTTGGGGTATTTATTTTATTTTACATTTTATTCTCTTCATCTCTTCATTATTCCTTCTTTACCCAATCTTTTTTTTCTTCTTGTTTTATTTTATTCTACTTATTTTTTGACCATCAAATCAAACTTATTTTTTTTAATTTTACTATGGTCCAATTTCATTCATTTAATTTTTATTTGATTTATGACACAAACTAATCCTGAAGTTCACTTAGATATTGACCCTGATATTGAACGTTGCCTTAGGGAACGAATTAGACATTCTCAGTCTACGAGATGTTTCAATATTCAACCAATTGAAGAAGTCCTCCACTATCATAACATTGAAATTGAAATCAATTCAAATTCAACCATAAAACATGTAACAATGGTAATGGAAATGAAATTAATAGAACCATCCGATAATTGGATGCACATGATATTAACTATCAACCAAATTGTATTACATACCCAAATCATGATTCAGACTTTGAATTGAAATCTAGATTAATTCATCTTCTTCCAAAATTTCATGGCCTCTCATGTGAGGATCCCAATAAACACCATAAAAAATTTAATGTAGTTTTCTCAACCATAAAACCACGAAATGTTTCTGAAGATCCAATCAAACTTAGATCATTCCCATTCTCACTTGATGGAGCTGCGAAAGACTGGATGTATTATTTACAACCTAAAGATGTGACTTGTTGGAACGATTTGAAACGTCTTTTCTTGCATATATTTTTTCCATCATCAAGGATCACTTTCATTCATAAATAGATCTATGAGATCAACAAAGAACAAAGGGAGTCAATGTATGAGTATTGGTAGTTATTCAAGAAGTTGTGTGCAAGCTGCCCACATCACCAAATCAGTGAGAAACTACTCATCCAGTATTTCTATGAAGGACTTGCACCTATGGAGAGAAGCATGGTTGATACTACGGCTAGAGGACCATTGCAGGACAAGACACCAGTAGTGTTAGGACCAATAGGGCCCTATATACCCTGAGAGGAGGGTGAATCATGGTATGGATATTCTTTTTCAAAGTTCCTCCTACCCCACTGGATCTTGACCTCTTTTTTACAAGGGTCACTTTTTTTGCTCTTGTGTGTAAACTATGATCACTTATTTACTTATTTATCTAATGATGATGCTTTGAATGCAATGTAGGGAAGAAAACAGACAGACACAAAGATTTTTACTTGGTTCACCCTCACTGGGATACGTCCAAGGAGCATACGCCGACAAGTTCCCGGTCATACAAAATTCCACTATACTTCACTAGCTGTGGATTGCAATGTTCGGGTACAGTCACTCTATCCTAGGCTCACTACATTTTCAAGGTTTAGGGTCAGATCACTGCTTTCTCAAGGGTCACTCCCTATTTCTCTCTCTCTCTGGGTCACTGCCAGTGGAGAGGATCACCTTCTTCCTCTTCTTAAGCTCACTGCTCTGGAGGGGAATCCGCTCACAGTTTATAGACATGTAGGTCTCTTCATTTGCATGAATACATGCATCCTTAACTGTTGATGGATGATATGTTATAGTCCAACTTTCATCCACTGCTAAATACCACTTTTCCTCTTAACCACTGGGCAATTCCTTTGGAAACACCTTCGCAAAGAACCCTACTTTGCGAGACTCCCAATTTCGCAAAGCACAGACAAGCCTTCACGAAGTACCTTCCTTTTCGCGAAGCTCACAATTTCGCAGAGCATAGACCATCACAAAGCTCAAGACTTCTCAATTCTTAGGACTTCACGAAGCTCAAGTCATCGCAAAGCGCCTTCCCTCGCAAAGCTCAATGAGCCAACGCAGAGCACACGTCTTTCACGGAGCTAGAATATACGCCGTGAAGCTCCTCTTTCACGAAGCACACTGCCTTCACGAACTTCCTTTGTGAACCGAGAGAAAATTATTTTCTATAAAAATTCTCTCTACTTCTCTCGAGGGGTTCGACCTATATTTATTGGCAATTGCACCTACCCTATAACTTTTCAGGCGAAGTCAACGCCATGTCATCTGAAATCATGAAGCTCCGAAGATTCTACCAGAATTCTGTCTAAATCGCGAAGCACCACGGAAATTTTCCGATCACGGAGCTCATCATAATCATGGAGCATTACCATAAACATCCCTTCGCGCCTTCGCCGCGATGCTCCCTCGCAAAGCCCTTCACCGACGCAATGCGCTTCAACTCTACCGTTCGTGAAGCTTTGACGTAATCGCAAAGCATCACCACCTCCATTTTTCTGGTCTTCACAAAATCAAATCAATGCATCCTCTCTTTGAGAAATTCCTGCCTTTTCCATATAAAAATATGATCTTGATGGATATCCACTTTTCGCGATGCTCACCAAACTTCCAAATTTTGGACCCCAAAAATTTGGCAAACACAGGGAAATGGTGCCTCCTTGTACTGCTCTTTTGTACCACCTCTTGATTTTCCATTCCTTTGTCATCATTCTTTTTCAACATGGATTTTCAAAAACTTCTCAGGAACTTGAAAAATCCCCATGGAAACCGGCTTTTTCAACTAAAACAATCAACCCAAAAATACTGCAATGTTACCTTGAGGGGTTTTTTCCCAACAATCTCCCCATGTGGGTTTGTTCAAAATTTTTCATAACTCTTCTCAGAATGATTTTCTGCATGTTGATACCTCACTGAGTCTTCTTCCAGCCGCTACCACCATTCACCTCTTGCGATTCTGATAGCGTTCAAGGATTCACTTAACATGTACTCAAACCCCACATGAGCAATGCTCGGCGTGAGAAACAAGAGTAGTATGAAAAGTTCATCAATGAATCACTTCATGTCAAATACCAATTGTCGATTCCAACATGATACCAATTCTTAAACTGATACCAATTTTTGAACCACACTGATCCCAATTGGTGATAGCTGGAAACCTTCTCTCACCATTACAACACCACTGTTCCGCTTTTATCACGATCCTCAGCTATCGTGGTTTCTATGCTTTGATCGATCACTTCTAGTATCTTCAGATTTAAAAATCTCTCCATTTCTCATTTCTCCCCCTATCTGGATGCTCCAATAGTCAACTTCTCCTCGTATCAGTCATGATTTCTCAAATAGTCACACTGTCTCCCCCTTGAACAATCACTATTTTTTCCCCTTTGTCAACGAAACCAAAGGTCACACATTTGTAGTCTGTAACATAGTAGAGAACACATATCAGCACATTAGAGAAAAACACATCATACCTCAGGGAGATAGGGGGTGGGGTTACACATCCACACGTTTTTAAGTGCGGGGAATCGACTGAACTCCTAGAGCCAGTCGATGCCTTTCGAATGCTTCCTTTGGTAATGTCTTTGTCAGAATATTTGCAACCTGTAACTCTGTAGGCACATACTCCAACTTCACAATGCCTTGATCCACCTTCTCCTTAATGAAATGATATTTGATCTCAATGTGCTTTGTCCTTGAGTGATGAACTTGATTTTTTCTAAGACTCATAGTACTTGGGTTATCTCACTAGATTCTGATCGGATACTTTACTTCAACTCCCGTATCTTCAAGCTGCTACTTCATCCACAATAACTGTGTGCATTCTTGAGTGGCCGCAATATACCCATCTTTGGTGGTTCTCAGTGAAATGCAATCTTGATTCTTGCTTATCCAAGAAATACACAATTCACCAAGATATAATGCACCTCCTGACGTTGGTTTTCTGTCATCTGCTGATCCAGCCCACTCCGCATCTGTGTAACCCAATAGCACTGATTGAGATTTGTCAATATATATCAGAACAAAATCCACAGTGCCTTTGATATACCAAAGTATTCTTTTCACTGAAATCATGTGTCTTTCTTTGGGATTTCTTTGATATCTCTCTTCTTGGAAGGTGTAAAAAACGATATCATGTATCATCGCTCTTAGGTACAGTATACTCCCAATAATTTGCCAGTATTCTGTGATATTAACTGCCTTGTCATTATCATCAATTGATAATCTTATCCGAGTAGCAACCAGAGTCTTCATCTCCTTGGAATTTTCCATTCCAAATCATTTCAAAACCACCTTGGCATATTTGGATTGAGAAATGAATGTGTCATTCCTTCCTTGTGTAACCTGTAAACCATGGAAAAACATCAGCTCACTAATCATAGATATTTCGAACTCATGTTTCTTGACTTCAGAAGATTGTCTCCACTATACTTCATCTGATCTTCCAAATATTATGTCTTCTTCCTAGACTAGCCTCATCATCCTTTGATTACTATTATTGTTGAAATACAGATTGTAATCAAATACCCCTTGCTGAAAACCAAGATTCTTCAAATACTGATATAGCCTTCAGTACCATGCTCTTGTTGCCTGTTTCAGCCCATATAACGTCTTCTTCAGCCTGAAAACATTTTTCTCATCCTCATGAATTAGAAAACCATCTGGCTTCTCAATTACACCTCTTCTTCCAGAAACCCATTTAGAAATGCAGTCTTGACATCCATCTAGAACACTTTGAACTTTCTTTGCACTATAATGGCTAGAAATAATCTGATTGTCTCCTACCTTGCAATCGATGCAAATGTCTCATCACCATCTATTCCCTCTATCTGTGAGTCTCCTTTTCACAAAAGTCATGCTTTTTTCCGAATCACTGTGCCATATTCATTCATCTTGTCTTAATCGACCCATTTAGTCCTGATGACGTTTTCATCTTCTGGCCTCGAAACAATCTCCCACGTCTGATTCATCTCAATTCTGATCTAGCTCTTAACTCATGGCATGAACGCATTTTTCATCTTTAGCTGAATCAATAAATCATTTCAGCTCAAACTGAGATAGAAAAGATGCCTGCGGTAGTGATTTCATTTTCCTTGTCTAAACTGAATCCGACTAACCACCACAGGTATTCTATCCATCAATTTCATCTTGGCTATTTGGATTCCTTGAAGACATAGACATGAAACTTTCTGGTTCATCATCAGTGTCTTCTTCTGAATTAGCATCATCCACTTATGCTCCCCCTTTGTTTCTTTCTTCCTCAACACCTTCATCGGGAATTTTCCCACTAATTAATTTTTCAGTGGCTTCATTTCTTTCACCTAAAAACTTGTCACTATGTCATTGTTCAATGATGTCATTTCTTTGAACTTCTTCTCTCAAATTTTTGTTGACACGCCTTTTATTTTCCCTCACAGCTTCTTGGTATCCTGAAAGTAGTCAGCTGATACCACATTGTTAGAGCAATGTAAATAATCATGAAGTGAAATGTTATTGCTGCTTCTCCCTGTGCTTATTTCTTCCCCCAATAGGAAACACCTGAGCCGAGTCATCCAACTATTGCATTGATGGATCTTGCATCTTATTTTTTTATTGAATTATCCCCCTATGTTATGAAACACTTCCTGGGGTTAGTCCCACTATTTATACCCATAGAAATTCTTCTTCTCTTGCAAAATATATTCTCATATTCCACTTGGAATTGAGCCATTAACAAAATCTCTAAGCCTACTGAGTTGGAACTCGGTGTAGGAAACAAGAGATAGAGTTAATAACATAATCAGTTTCTATTGTGTTATGATGCTCCCTTTATTCTTCAACTCTGGTACCTGATTTGAATCTAATGAATCTATGGAGAATATCACTTCTCCACTTTGCATCTTTAGATTCCACTCCCCCTTGCATCGTATCTCCCTAAAACCTGAAACACTTTAATAATCAATTAATATCATTTATATACATAGGGAGAGGGGTTTCTTCTGGAATCCTCAAGATGAGGATGGTGGTTGATCCTGATGGGTCAGCCATTTGATTCTTTCTTGTAGAGGATCACACTCTTTCTTTGCTTCTTCTAACTGCCTTTCCAACTTCAATTGCTCTGGCCATATGACTAAGCATTCATTACTCACATGCTGAGTCTTTTTCTGATATGAAGATTCTTCAGGCCTGGAATTTTTCACAATATGGGGTTTAAACCCACTTGTACACACTTCTGTCTTTGATGTACTACCAATATGCCATTTCCCTTGATTCCTACTCTAAGCAGGAATATCATTTCTTTCCATCTTCCCTTGCTTCTTCCACCATTGCAAGGATCTTTCACCTTCCTCTACTTTTCTCTATGGAACACGACATGTGAATTTTTCATTACATTCTTTATTTGTCTTTCTTTTATCAGATGTCTGTGTCACCACACTCTTTTTCACTGGTGGTGAGTCCTCCATTAAATGTTCATTCTTCTTTATCATAGCTGGAGCAGATCTCCCCTTAATCTTCCAGGTTTTTTCAAATTCTCTCCTTGAGAACAGTTGTGAGTATGAAAAAGAGGTGACTGATACACCTTTGGTTCAGACCCATGTGATACCCCTGAGGCTCCATGCCTATTCTCCAACTTTCCACTTTGTCTCCCAATGTAAGATTTCTTTTTATACATCACTGGATTCAAGAATCTATTTTTGGGCTCATTTTCCTTTCCTCCATTCTTCTTACTGCAATGTCTTTCCAAATTCCCATAATGGGAACATATGAAACATCTGCCATCAAAAGAATACCTAATTTTAATATTTTTCAGTTGAGATGTTGATCCAGCTTGAGTTCTTCCTCTGACATTGAGCTTTTGAGCATCCTGACACATACTCATGGTGTGTCTCATTCTTCCACAGTAATATAATCTAAGAGATGGTTTCCTCTGATAGATTCTTCTTTTTTATTTCTCATGACACATTTTATTCTTCTCAGATCTAGTGATGTTTTTACTTTCACAACCTAAGATTTATTACTATGCCTCTAAACAAAATCTTGATGTGTGGCCATGCATCCCACAGAAAAAGCACATGTCATCACTTCCTTTTGTAACTTTCCTCTTAGGCATATCTTCAGCGCCTATATGTTTTTATCCACTCCTCAAACCATTCATGTCTTACATTCTATCATGTACGGGAGGGGATTCATCAAATCCAATGCCAGATTTTCCCACGCTATAGGGTCTTTGAGCGGAGAGAATTTGTTCTTTCCCCTTTTCAGAAATAGAAAATTTTCTTTTCATTCCATCATCTCCTGCTGAAGGATAATCAAATAGTAAGTGCAAGGCATCCTTCAGGTTAGGATTTCCTCTAGCATTGGATTTCTCTATTTCGTTCTTTACAGATTCTAGCTCTTCTTTCAACTTCTGAATCTTTAATTCACTTGATTCAAGTTGATCATCAAGTTCTATCTTGAGATACTTTCCTCTACTCATCTCAACTTCCAATTCTCCTGTAATATTTTCCACCACCTCACATTGCTCATTTACCTTCAATTTTTCTTGATAAACAGAATCTGAGCAACATGCATTCTCTTGTTGTAGCCATTGATTCTTCTGAACTAGTTCAGAAAGCTGTGTCACAAGATCATCATTTTTAGATTTCATGTTTTGAATCTCGTTTGTGTTCATATTCTTCCCCTTGACATCATCTATTGATTTTTCTACCTGTGCAGATCTCTTTCTCAATTCTTCATCTAGAGAATCATCTTTCTCCCTCAAATCAGTAGCTACGTCAATAAGCCTTTGATTCAAACTTCTTAGCTTTTTGATCTCAGTTTCTAGTGCTTGGACCTGAATATCTTTAGATTTAATTTTATCAGTGTTTCTAACGTCACATGAAATATCAGGTTCTTCGATACACTTGACTTGATCTTTCACTTTTCTATTCAAGCCATCGATCTCACTTTTCTGTTCTTCAATCATAAGCTTATAGTCACTAACTGATTCTGAGTTCTCTCATGTTGATAACGTGAGTTTCTCAATTTCTTCCATCAACTCATACTTCTCTTCTTCCTGCTGCTGCATATAGAGTTTGGCATCGTCAACAACTTTGTTAGATTTCTTTGTTTTAGCTCTCCAAACATCTATCTCCTCAAGAGCATCTTCTAACTCAGATCTCATATCTGTTCTTCCTTCAATTTCTTCTTCTTTTTCAGTATCACTCTGATGCTCATGTACTTCACTCTTTCCAACATCATGATTGAGTGAATCAATATTTTCCCTATCAGATTCATCCAGACCTTCCTTTAGTAAGTTGTTTGATTCTTTTAGTTGGGTCACAATTTTTCCAAAAACACTTCCACACTAAGGAAAATTACCTGACTTCTGATTCTTCTTTGATGCTTTTCCCTTTCCCATGGCAGATTAAGATAAGAGAAAACTGTATCTTCAACCACACAGATCGACTACACCAAGTCGAAGAAAACAAATCTGATAAAGGAAACCAGCCCTCTGATACCAATTGTTAGGACTAATAGGGGTCTATGTACCCTAAGAGGGGGGTGAATCTGGGTATGAATATTCTTTTTCAAAGTTCTTCCTACCCCACTAGATCTTGACCTCTTTATTATAAGGGTCACTTTGTTTGCTCTTGTGTGTAAACTATGATCACTTCTTTACTTATTTATCTAATGATGATTCATTGAATGCAATGCAGGGAAGAAAATAGGTAGACATAGAGACTTTTACTTGGTTCACCCTCACTGGGCTACGTCCAAGGAGCATATGCCGACAAGTTGCCGGTCGTACCAAATTACACTACACTTCACTAGTTGTGGATTACAATGTTCGGGTACAGTCACTCTGTCCCAGTCTCACGGCCTTTGCAAGGTTTAGGGTCAGCTCACCACTTTCCCAAGGGTCACTCCCTATTTCTCTCTCTCTGGATCACTGCAGGTGGAGAGGATCACCTTCTTCCTCTTCTTAAGCTCACTGCTCTGGAAGGGAATCCACTCACAGTTTATAGACCTATAGGTCTCTTCATTTGCATGAATACATGCATCCTTAACTATTGATGGATGCTCTGTTATAGTCCAACTTTCATCCACTGATGAATACCACTTTGCCTCTTAACCACTAGGCAATTCCATTGAAAACACCTTCGCAAATCACCCTACTTCGTGAGACTCCCAATTTCGTGAAGCTTAGACAAGCCTTCACGAAGCACCTTCTTTTTCGCGAAGATCACAATTTCGCGGAGCTCAGACCATCTCAAAGCTCAAGCCTTCGTAGTGATTAGGCCTTTGAGAATCTCAAGTTGTCGCAAAGAGACTTCCCTCACGAATCTCACTAAGCCAACGCGAAGCACACATCTTTCGTGGAGCTATAATAGCCACCGCGAAGCTCCTCTTTCGTGAAGCACACTACCTTCGTGAACTTCCTTCGTGAACCGAGAGCAATGTATTTTATCTGAAAATTCTCTCTAATTCTCTCGATGGGGTCGACCTCTATTTATAGGTGATTCCACCGACTCTTGAACTTTCCACGCGAAGTCAACGCCATGTCATCTCAAATCGCGAAGCTCCGAAGTTTCTGCCGGAATTCTGTCTAAATCGCGAAGCACCCCGGCAATTTTCCGATCACGGAGCTCATCGTAATCATGGAGCATTACCGTCAACATTCCTTCATGCCTTCACCGCAAATATCCTTCGCAGATCCCTTCACCGCCGCGATGCGCTTCAACTCTACCGTTCGTGAAGCTTTGACGTAATCACGAAGCATCACCGCCTCCATTTGTTTTTCTTCACGAAATCAAATCCATGCATCCTCTCTTCACGAAATTCATGCCTTTTGTACTGCCTCTTGATTGTCCATTCCTTTTTCATCGTTCTTTGTCAACATGGATTTTCAACAACTTCTCAGGAACTCGACAATTCCCCATGGAAATTGGATTTGTCAACAAACTAGATCAACCCAAAAATACTGCAATGTTACCTTGAGGGATTTTTGCACAACAAGTAGCTGCACGTGCGTTTGTGGACAAAATGGCCCATAACTCCAAACAATTCGGTGATCGAGGTACACCACATGTTAGGGGAGTACATCAGGTAAGTATTTCTTCTCTTGAGAGTCATTTGATTGATTCCATGTTAGAAGAATGGACAACTATAGTGGGACAAATTACTTTTGGTCAAAATACATCTCAACCCCCTCCTTCTAGGCCTTGTGGCATTTGCACTCAGACAAGCCACCCAACTGACTGTTTCCCACAACTACAAGAGACAGAGGATTGCGCAGCAGTGTTTGTAGGGAGACCTTATCAGCATAAACAACTATATCCTGCCAAATAATCTTGATTATTTTGCACCAACATACAACCAAGGGTGGAAGGATAAATCAGACATGAGGTATGGCTTTGGACAAAAACAAAGGCCACACTTTCAACAAAACTTCCAGCAGCCTCTGCCTTACCATCAGGGTTTAGAACAACCCCAAAAGAGATTTGAATCCCAAGCATCAACAAGCCATCAACAAGGGAATCCCCCAACAAAGGTAGATTCTGACACTAATGACCTTTTGAAGCAAATTGTTCTTAATCAACAGAATGAGATGAAGAGTTAAGGTTCGTAGTTGAGGGAGTTGAAGACTCAAATGAGCCAGATTGCTACCACCCTCCATGAACATGTAAGTAAGAATTCCTGAAATCTAATTTCCCAACCCACTCCAAATCCAAAGGGGAATGTTAGTTCCATAACATTGAGATGTGGGAAGCAAAATGATGATGCTTCTGTACCTACGATTCCACCGGGATTCAACTCAACTCCAAAAAAAATCCCATTTCCACATCAACTGATGAGCAACCCAACGAGAAAGATAAAGGTAAGAAAAAGATTAATGATGTTCCTCCTAAACCCCTTCCTTTTCCAAACATGGTTGTTCAAAACAAGAAGATGGTAGAAGAAGCAATGAAAAGGGATGTTTTGGACACATTCAAGCATGTGTAGATAAACATTCCTCTACTTGAAGCCATTAAGAAAATTACAAGGTATGAAAATTTCTTAAAAGAACATTGTACCAATATAAGAGGGCTCAAGTGAAATAAGAGGATAAATCCTTGAAGGAATGTGTCAGAACTCATTACACCAAGTCTATCAATGCCAACTAAGTGCAAGGATATAGGGACATTCACCATACCATGAAACATAGGGGAGTTTCACTTTTCTGATGCACTTTGCGATTAGGGAGTATCCAAAAATGTGATGCCCCACTATGTATTATCTTCTTTGCAGGTTGGTGAGCTGAAACCGATGATAGTAGTGGTGTAGATGGTGAATAGAGCTATGAAATATCTAGTGGGAGTCCTTGAGGATGTACTTTTCTGGGTAAGAGACATGATCATCCTAGCAGATTTTTACTTTCTTAACATGGAGGATCCTCAGGTAAGTTCTCATCCCCCATTGTCTTAGGTAGAACCTTCCTCAAAACTGCAAAAACTATCATAAATGTCAAAGAGGGTACACTTTCCATGGAATTTGGGGATGAAGTTGTGATATTTAATGTTATGGATTCCATGACGTACCCCTCAGAGGATCATTCTACATTTGTTATCATCCATTTTGAACCACCAAGTAAAAACCACATGGATCTTGATTGTCCTATTCTTAGAAAGATTATGGGTATTGGTTATAGTTTGATGTCTAAGAGTATTTCTACACCTGTTTCTAAAGAAAAATGCTCTCTTAGATTTGATTTTGAAATGGAATCATATTCTTATTTTGATTATGTAAACTCTAATTATGACATGGTTGTTGAGTATGCTGATGGATTTGATTATTTATTCTCTTATTTTGATGATGTATATTCTGATACTGATTATATTTGTGCACATATTTCATTTCCTTCTATGTATCCATCCATACACTACCCCCCTACACTATAACTCAATTCATTGCCACCAAATCTCAAATAATCATACTTGTTGAGTGGTAAGAAATTACCTGTTATCTTTGCTAACAATCTCTCTTTTGAACATGAAGAAAAACTTTTGAATCTTTTGAGGAAGAACATCAGGGAAATTTGTTGTACCTTGGATGACATAACAGGTATTATCCCCTCCATTTGCATGCACAGGATTATTTTGGAGGATGGGGCTAAAACAGTTAGGCAGCCACAAATGAAACTCAATCCAACACTTTTGGAGGTTGTTAAAAAAGAGGTTGAAAAATTTCTTGAGGTAGGTATAATCTGTCCCATTTTAGATTCCTAGTGGGTGAGTCCTATTCAGTTTGTGCCTAATAAAAGTGGTGTTACAGTTTTAAAAAATGATAAAGAGGAGTTAGTTCCAATGAGGGTGCAAAACAGTTGGTGAGTGTGCATTGATTATAGGAAACTAAATCAATCTACTCACAAGGTCCATTTCCCCCTCCCATTTATTGATCAGATGTTTGAGAGACTTACTGGGAAGACACACTTTTGTTTCTTGGATAGATTTTTTGGATATTTTCAGGTTCCTATTGCTCGATAGGATCAGGAGAAGACAACATTCACTTGCCCTTTTGGTGCGTTTGCCTACAGAAGGATGCCATTTGGACTTTGCAACGACCCAGCTACCTTCTAGAGATGCATGGTGGGTATTTTTCTGACATTATTGTGACCTGAATGGAGGTATTTATTGATGATTTTACAGTGTATGGGTCTTAATTTGATAAATGTCTAATTATTTTGGGAAAGGTGTTAAATCATTATATTGAGAAGAATCTGGTCCTGAACATTGAAAATATTCTTTTCATGGTATAGAATTGCATTGTCTTAGTGCATGTAGTGTAAAAACATGGGATAGAGGTTGATAGATCTAAGGTAGATATTATTTCACCATTACCATATCCTTTATGAGTGTGTGGTGTTAGATCATTCCTAGGGAATACAGGATTTTATCAACAATTCATCAAAGATTTTAGTATGATTGTTCTTCTTATGTCACGATTACTCCAAAAGAATTCTGATTTTGTATTTGATGATTTTTGCAGGACTTCCTTTGATGAGCTAAACAAGTGTCTGACCACTCCACCGATCATACATCCCTCACGGTGGGAGATTTCCTTTGAGCTTATGCGTGACGCCTCCAACTTTGTAGTTGGAGCCTTTTTATCTCATAGGGTGGAGGGACATTCACATGTGATCGCCTATGCATCGAGGACAGTAGATTTATCCCAATAAAACTACACAACCACAGAAAAGGAGTTCCTTTCTATCATATTTTCTTTAGATAAATTTAGTTCATATTTATTGGGCTCTAAAGTAGTTGTTTTTTCTGACCATGTAGCTATGAGGTACCTCTTTAAGAAGCCAGATGCACAGCCCAGGTTGATCCGATGGATGCTCCTTCTTCAAGAATTTGATATTGAGATAAAGGAAAAAAAGGGGTCAGAAATCTTGGTGGCAGACCACATGAGTAGGCTTACTCACACACTAGAGGATGACACCATGGACTAGGTACCACTTCAGGACACTTTTCCCAAAGAGAATCTTTATTCCATCTCAGGTACGCATCCTTTGTATGCAGATTTAGTTAACTACCTTGTTGCCTCTGAAATCCCTACAAATTTTGAACAACATCATGTAAAAAAATTAAAAAGTGATTCTAGGTTTTATGTGTGGGATGATCCTTACCTATAGCGCATAAGTAGTGACCAAGTCATTATGAGGTGTGTTCACGATCATGAGATTTAGTCTGTTTTGCATTTCTTTCATACACTTTCTTGTGGTGGACACTTTGGACCCCAACGTACTACTTGAGAGGTCTTAGACTCTGGATTATATTGGCCTACCTTATTCCATGATTCCCATGTGTTTTTTAAGTGATTCCCTCATTTCCAACACACTGGAAACATTTCAAGGAGACACGAGATTCCCCATCATCCCATTTTATTCTGTGAGATTATTTATGTGTGGGGAATTGATTTTAATGGCCCTTTTCCTAGTTCATTTGGTTTCCTGTATAACCTTGTTGCTGTAGATTATGTGAGAAAATGGGTGGAGGCTAAGGCCACTAGGACTAATGATTCTCATGTTGTAGTGGATTTTGTAAAGGCTCAAATGTTCTGCAGGTTTGTAGTACCTAAGGCCATCTTCAGTGACCAAGGGACACACTTTTGCAATAGTAATTTTTCTTCCATCCTTTGAAAGTATGGGGTGACACCCAAAACATCAACACCATACCACCCCCAAAAAAATATCCAGGCTGAGGTTTCAAATCATGAGTTGAAACAAATATTGGAGAAAACTGTGCAACCAAATAGGAAGGATTGGAGAAAGCGCTTGGATGATGTGTTTTGGGATTATAAGAAGGCATACAAGACACCCATTGGTATGTCCCCATTTTGGATTGTTTTTCACAAAGTGTGTCATCTACCTATGGAAGTTGAGCATCGGGTTTATTAGGAAATAAATAAATGCAACATGGATTTGGCCCAAGCTGGAATCCAAAGGAAACTGCAAATTCAAGAGCTTGAGGAGATTTTATTGTCATCATAAGAGAAACCAATGCTCTATAAGGAAAAATAAAAAGCATCTCATGATAGAATGATGCAACAAAAGGAGTTTCATGTTGGAGAGAAATTCCTCTATAGTTCACAACTGAAGCTGGTGCCTGTTAAGTTGCATTCCAGGTGGTTAGGTCCTTATGTTGGGCTTAATGTTTTTCCTTATGCTGAATTGGAGATCACACAAGAGGACACAGGAAGGATACTTACAGTCAATGGGAAACATTGGAAGAGATACATTGAGGGACTTCCTACTGATGTAGTGAATTTTATCACACTGCATGACCCCATCATCACTTGAGCACATCAGGCTGTTCTTAACCCTTTATCTTTTTTATTATTTGTCCTATTTAAAATTATAAATTTCATGTGCATATATAATCTCATGGTTTCACATTTATGATAATGGAAAATTTTATGTGTGGGGGAGGGAACCTTTTAGTTTACTAATTTCAATGATTTTCCTATTAAAAAAACAAAAAAATTGTCTGTTATTCAAATAATGTGTGTTTATTTTCCAATTTTTTGGGTTTTTTTAAACATTTGAGCTGAAATTATTGTCATCGCCATTTTGAAATCCATATTAGTAAGTAAAAAAATTTATCCCTTGAAACTAAGCTTAAATGAATGTTGAAATGTCTTTGTTTCAAGTTCAAATATTTATTAATTTCATGAAAAGTACACTGAATTTTGAATCCCATACCACATATCACTGTCTTTAAATTTGAAATCACTTTCCTGTGAGGCTTCTAAACCAATATTTTCATATTCTTTACATTCACCTCACTTCTTGAGAGAACCATACTATGCTTGATTTAACCAGAATTTGATCTATTCCTATCAAAACTGGAGGGTTTGAAGTACTTATGTTTAAATGATTGAGGCATTTGTTTGGTATTAAAGCCCCTATTTCAAAGAATCCTTTTTTAATAATAGCCTAACTTGAACATTTAATCCTTTTAACCTATAGAAGCCATGCACATCCTAATAGGTTAGCCACATTACAAGAAACTTTTCACTATCCAACCAACTCTTGAAGTGAAATTGCATAATCCAGTTGAGCTTAAGTGTGGGGGAAGCTGTCTTGTGTTGCGCTACCACATTTTTTGATACATAGAGTGATAAATTAAATTCTGAAGAGATGTGTTTGTTTCTGAAGAAAAACATTATATTGAAAGTTTCTCCTTTCTGGATCTTTCATGATAAAAGAAGTTTTTCCTTTCTGGAGCTTCTAATAGAGGGGGAAAGTTTTTCCTATCCAGAGAATTTAAGAAAATCATGTTCAAGAAAATTGACATTTTTACTACTGTAATGTTGAATGGTGTGCACATTCCTTTATTTTTCATGATGATGAACATTAATCAATGCTATGTCGATTGAGGAGGAGACCATATATAAGTGATAATTAGATTAATGCAATTTTTCTTCCAAAATATTCAAGCCCTCCTCATTCAGCCTCAGAATTTCTCACATCTAAATCTTACCAACCGAAAGCCACAGAACATCCCTAAAAAGTCCGCATGTTAAAAATATGTCCTTGACTCACATTAGGTGGAGATGTAGGAATTTATCAAGCATATGGGGAACCTTTTATGATTTTGTCGGAGAAATAAATTTCCAAATAAATTTACATTTGTGTGATAAGAGAAAATTCAAGTGATGTAAGTGTTTTGTGCGTGGGAGGATAAATAAAGTGGAAATATATTGAATGATATAATTGAAAAACTTGAAAAGATGTTTTTTATGAGGCATTATGTCTTTGGTTTCTTGGTGTGTAATTGTTTGATCTCAAGGATATGTGTTTTAAAATTGGTTTTTATTTGATATTAATGTTTAGTTGATATGAGGTTTTTCCCGGGAGTGAAAAGGGTAATTGTGAGGTAGTTGATAAAACACTATTTTGTTGAATATTTTATTGATAATAAATGAAATAATTTCCTCAAATTTTGCTAAATATATTAATTTATGAAATATTTTGGATTAGATAATTCATTTGAAAATTTGATGAAAATTCCAGTTTTACACTTTTAAAATGTATTGTAGTATTTTAAAGATAAATATTTTAATATTTATTATTGGAACTTAATATTTTGTAAAAATGTTCTTAACATAATTTTCTACAACTTTTAATCAGGAAACTAGAGATAAAGAGTGAATATGGATGGATTAAATGGTCCATGAAGTCAAAGATGGACTAAACGATCCAGATCGGATATAACTTCACCATTTGTTCCGTATCTTCTTCATTTGGGCTTCGATTGAGCCCAAATGTTGTGGAAAGATCAGGGACATGTTTTTTTACAAATAAACCTTCTATAAGGCTGTCCAGTTCATGCGTTTTGGAGTTCAACTATGCAGTGAAACGTTGAATTAAAAATTTGGCCGGGTTTTCATTTCACACTTAAAAAGTTATGTAACCCTAGCCCTCAAAAACTCTATTTAAAGGGGATTTTAACTCTTTGGGAGGGATGGTCGAGTATTTTTGAAGGTGTGGACGAAAGGGTGTCTCTTGGGAGCCCTTCACAACTCTTGGAAGAATTAAGTCTTTGTGAAAACCTCTCTTCCAAAAAGGATCTCCTCTCCCACCTCCTCATTGTATTTCTTTTCTTTCATGTTTGTATCTTGAATTTCTATTTCAAAAATCTTCTGTGTTCTTCCCTTTTCTTATTCTCTAAATCTTATTAATTGGGTTGTAATCAAGAGTGGATACAAGATTGGGTTCTACCCTTTCAATCTTTTTCTCATGCATAACGTCTCCACGGTGACCACACCGCCCATGGAAGAGTAGTTTTTAGTGATCGATCTATCTTTAACCCTCTTCATTTAATTATTTTTTTATAATTTGGCTACTATAATTCAAATAATATGATCCATGAATTGTGTTTTAAAATTTTATGAAATGAACAAGAAATAGAACAATTAACACAAAAACACGCGAGGTCGAGATTTTGTTTAAATTATGAGAGTGCGATCTTAGTCGGTAATACAAGATCACACGAGATAAATTTATAGAGTTAAAATATAATCTCTAAACACAATTCATCCTCATTTATAGAATGGATATGATCTCTATTTAACAACTGACCTTAATCTAACCTTATAAAAACAATCATAGCAGGGTTCTACGATTGCGTGTTCTAAAGCTAGCCTAGGGTTTAAGTAATTCCATCGTTGTGGTTAAGTTAACTCTTGTAGGGTTCGAGTGTTAAAAAATTAGGGGATCATAATTATGTGGATATTGATTTAAATGATAATTATTAATAAGTAAATGAAGATGTAGATTTATATCGATTACTCTTTTTAAATATTTTCTAAAAAAACATCTTTTTATTGTGTCATTTTAATCGAACTTCATTTTAAAACTAAAAACAAAAATTAATACAATCTTCTTACTGAAAACTTATTCAAGATTTATAAACTATAAACAACCCCAATCCTTTTAAGTAGTGTTTTAATTCTATTAAATTTTATTTTTAGAATACCTTTTAGAAGTTTTTTTAATTTACTTCCTCCCATGAGAGACGACCTTTGTCAGCCACTCTACTGCACCTAAGTACCCCAGAACAACAAATCATTTGAGGGTACCCACGACAGTGCTCATTCAATAAAGCTATTAGATAGATATATATATATATATATATCTGTGTGTGTGTGTGTGTGTTTGTGTGTCTTTGTACTTACATATATCTTATACACTTACTTCCTTTCAATATGATATGAAAAAAAAAACATCCTTTATGCATACATACGGCCGACTGTCTCCATAAATGGTGTTTTCCATTTCATATATCTATCTATTATAAATATTTATATTCTAAATATATATGATATATAAATTATTTTTTATATTCTAGAGGTATTTAAATCGTGATCAAAATGATACGATCAAGAATAACAAGTTAAAACACGTACGATAAAAAAGCGATTATTACCAGAAAAGTTAATTTAACATAGAAATCATTATTAAATGTGAGGTAAAAAGTCAAAAATGATTCATAAATGGTATAATAAATATAAATATGGTTCTGGTAAAATTTATTAACATACTATGGTCATTATACAGAAGGTTAAACGTGCCCTCGACCAAAGGAAAGTGCAAGGTAAGGGTTACTTCCTCAATCTCATTATTATCCGAAATTGTTTATGTGTCAGTATTTATTTGGACATATTTATCATGGATACCCATATTTCATAAAAGAAATTCCAAAATGAATCTTTTAAGGTTTTATGGGAGGTTCTATTTAACTATATCTTCATTTTAAATATTTTAAATATTTATCTTTCTAAATCCTGTTAATTAATGTCCATGTTTTGAAAAATGATTTTAAGGATTTATTTATATGGACATGAATGTTTTTAAATGATAATTCTTTTCAAAAGGTTCAAATTGGTATGGGACACTTTGATTCAAAAATATATTTTAAGTGACTTCCTTTAAAAATGTGTTACTATTAAATTATTTTTCAAAATGGGATATTTCTCTCAAATATTTTTTCTAATCATTTTCAACTGTGTCAACATCCTTTACTGGATATTATTCTTGATTGATTTTGACTAATAATAATACCATAGTCCATATTATATTGAATGAGTTGTGATATTTTTGACTGTTGATGTGTTATTATTATACCATTCATGGTTTATAGTTAAAGTATTGAAATTTCATATGCCACTTTTAGTATGAATGATTATGTTATGTTTCACCTGTTTTTCATATGAGGAATGTAGTGGACATAGTAAGTGACGGGTGGGTCCCACAATATTCCCATGATGCATCAGTATTTCTCATGATACAAACTAGTGTCTTGTAATAAGGCCTTGAAAAAAAATTTATCTGTAGTCTTGGCATGAGTCCTTCACTATGTGGTTATGATGTTCGACATTAGGCATTCCCTCACTATGAAATTAATTATTACATGTGATTAATTGACTAGTAGAATATCCATGTTCTTGTTTATATGGTAATGTTTTATTTATTTTCTCCATATTATGTTCAGGTTTATGTTTAAAAGGCTGTTGTTTTTATTACTCATCGTTCCTTAAAAGTTTATATCTTCCACTAAATTATTTACCCTTACTGAGAATCTAATCTCTTCCCTTTATTATGTTTTATTTTTCCAAGATTCCAAGAAGTGTATTTTGTTTGATATAAAGGGTTAAGCAAGGGGAATAATGTAATTATCAAAGGATTATTTATGTTGAGTTTTATGTTTTAATGTTTAATTTAATGTTCATGTATGTAATCTTTTTTCCAAGCCTTCCAAACTGATCGGTGTGTTGGGACTTGATTCCTTATAATCATGCCAATATATTATGATAATGAACCGACATAGTGTAACTGGGGTCGGGAAATTACATTGAATGTCATATATAAATATATATATATATATATATATTCTCATGGTTATATTTATCTATATATTACTTTTCAAAAATAATATCAGTGGCCTCCTGTTTTAAGTTGTTATATATATGTATATTACATTATTTCATTTGAGGATATAGAATCACTTATGGAAGATAAAAATTGACACATAAAAAATAATATTTTGTTTCATATAGTACCCCTAATAAAGGATGAGTTGTAGTGCACATCATCCACACTGAGACCATAATGGTGGATATATAACCTATTCAGATCATCGTGCTTGGATAGAATATGGTTTGGATATTATGGCTAAAAATATATAATCAAATAATGAAATACATAAATTGTTATATATTTTATTTGGATAACCTGATTATTTTTTTATCATGGATATTAGACTACTAGTACTCTTTTACTATTAATCATCATTTTCTTACTATAGGACTACATTATACTCCTACATTCCACACTTGGATTTATTATTGATTGAATGAGTTCCGGTGGTTATTGATATATTATACCAATAACCTATATGTGTTCTATTGGGGATATGTGTAGGACCTTTTGAGAATTATTCAAGTAAATTGAAGGAATATCATAATGATTGATAAGTGTTCTATAGTTTGGTTAGTTCTTCTCAAAGTGTATGGAATATGGTGGACCATTTTGGTGTTTTTCGTGGATTTAAAAATAGAAAATTAGGGTGTTGACCATGATGTCTTCCAATGATAATACTAACTATATGCTTTCGTTTCCCATCTTAGGCCATGTTTCGATCACCATTTTTGGGTAAATTTTTTACCTAGTTTATCATATTTGTGTGCGCTTCACGGTTGTTTATATAAACAGCCAATCTTCTCATACATAAATATTAAATTTTAGTAGAAACATATTACGTAACATAACGATCAAAACTAGAATCATTTTGGTCTAGTTCCTTTGGAAAATTGGACACATAAAAAACAATTTCATAATAGTTTTATGTCATATGTAATTAAGTTCATCATAATTATACCCATTTTTATACATATTATTTTCAATACCTTACTTCATGTCCTTGAGAAAAGGTAACATAAAAAATGATGATCTCATATGCTCTGTTAGCGTAAAAAGGGGAGATATTAATGTAACAATAAAATATGAGTATGATAACATGGAAATTAAATTTGAAAAACATACCCTACATATCTTAAATAATTTTTGTGAGTCATGGAATTAATAGTGGTGGTTCATTAAACTTGAATTATAATACAATCAAAGAACATGATCTATGAGAAAATAAAATTAGCATAAGACATAGATTTATGGAATACACATAATCATAGAAAATATTATATCAATCATATCCACCATAAAATTCATAACATGTTAGTCTTGAGATAACAATAATTAAACCTTTACCAATATTTGAAAAACCTCCAGTGTACCCTATTTTTTTCGTATGAGATAACCTATTTTTTAAACACTTTTGGGCTTGAGAAATCCACCTATGTGCCCTCTGAGCTCATATAATATTAATAATTTTCCCATCAATGAAAAGAATATATAAGTCCCACTAATCACAAAATAAAAATGATACCTATTTGTGACATAACATCTTAAAAAATCATCATATCATAATCCATAAAAATAAATGGGTTTCATAAAAATTTCTATAAATCATCATAACATAACCCATTGTAAAAAATAAATGGTTTTCATAAAAATTTCCTTATTTTAAATATAATCCATCATGAGAAATAATAATAATGGTATCATTATATCATATTCTGGATAAAGAATATGTTACAACAAAGGATTTCTTATTAGATGGAAAATTATTTTCAAATAAATATCACATTGAACATTTATTATTGAAGAAAAACTTTCACTGAAAATATCAATTATAAATCTATAAATTCATAAAAAAATCTTAAAAGTCCTTTTATTTTAAAATAACCATGAAAACATATAAAGGCTACATTAAAAAAATTATAACATTTTTTTGTAAAAAATATCATTTCCACTTTGAAAAACACTTTTTTTTAATCAGAAATAATTTAAAAAATTATTTTTTTCTGAAAATATCCTTTTATAATTACAAATTAATCTTCAAAATATTGAGTGGTTATGAGGGAAGAAATTTCGTAAATATTAATACAACGAATCCTTTTTCATTTCTGAGAAAATCCAAATGAGTATTTTTTTAAATGGAATGAATATTTGTTTTACAAAAGTTAAAATAATTTCAAAAGGGATAAATATTAAATTAAACTAGGTTATAGTATCCTTGAATTATTTTTTAAAATAATTTTGGAAATCATAGATATTAAAGAAAAGGGTTTTCAACTAAAAATAGAAATAAAGTTGGTTCTCTTAAAAAACTATATTTTTAAATAATTAGTACATAAAGACAGTAAAATGAATTGAAAAAAATCTATTATCATGAAATAACTAGAGGATAATAAATTTCCATATTTTCTTGTTAGATAGATCATAATATTCTATCATTTTAAGCATACACATATACAATTGAAATAAATAATGAGATTGTATCATAAAATCCTTATGACTTATGTAACATTGAATGATAGTCTCCATGAAAGAATAAAATTAAATTAAAATTAAAATATTATTTTAATAAGTATATTCATGAAATAATATTTCAATTATGTTTTATATACACCTCATAAAATAATATAGGTGTGTAAAAAAATGTATGTTCCAAAATATGACAAATTGAGAGAAAAAATCCATTACTACTTGGGTGAAATTTGATCTGTAATCCCCATGAAATAGGGATCCTAAAATTTATATATAAAACCAAATAATATTCCATACAAGAATCAAAAATTACATTAATGGTCAGTATATACACCACATAAAATAAATTGGTCAGAATAATGTCATTTTTCTCATAGAAATAAAAAGTAAGTCATAAATTTCATACCTTAAGTCTCGAATTACTTCATAAATATTAGAATCTCATCTATAATAAATCTATTAAATAATAATAATTATTATTATCATACCATATATTATTTACTTATAATATTTTATTATCAGTTTATTAAAAATTCTATGTTAAAATCTCATTTCGGTCAATAACTACTTTGTTTTCTGTATAAATTTTTATTTCTTATTTTCGATCCTCTTAAATTTATCATGGTTCTATAAAATCAATAATATTAACCATATTATAAATATGATATATATATATATTAATTATACATTTATTTATAGAAATCTATAAAAGATAAAGATAGAAAATGAAATACATTGTTCATTGAGACTGTAGGTCGTATATATATCTGAATGTTGTTTCAATTCTCTCTATGGATGAAATGAAATCCTGATAAATAAAATATGAAATTTAAATAATAATTTTTTTCATATATATAAAATTCATTCATTAAATTAATTTTATTTACCTTTTTTTCTAAGTGTTTTTAAAAAATGAATCACATCATGTCGTCGGGTTGTAGTTTGTCGTACATATGAACAACATTGTTGTATCCCTGAAAAATTGGAATATAATGAGGGATATTTGATATAATAATTTAATAAGTATAATCATGTTAAAAATATCATATATATTCATTTAATCTATCATTATTACCATCAATGTAAAATGGAAATTAAAAACACATCAGATCGGTTCATGAGGTGTTGGCCCCTCATACACACGAGCGACATTATTATTTTATAACGGGTTGGGATAAAAGAAGCTGTATATGGTATTATAATTATATCGGTATAATAATATCATATTTATAATATATAAACATTAAATCCATTATTACATCCATCCATGAGAGGTTGTTATGTAAAAAAATACAATCGATTCGTGAGGTAGTAGTACATCAAACACACAATCAAAGTTTATTTCCCATTTGTTATAAGTGGATAAAATATAGGTTATTAAAAAAAAGTATTTTTAAATAGATGTTATTTTTTTGTTATATCATCATAATTTAAAAATATTTGATGGAGGTGTAGAAGTAAATAAGAAACCCAATTCTATGAATTTTACCTCTTCTTCGAGGAGCCTCTTGTGGTTTATAATAAATCCAAGGACAATAATAAGTGTAGATGGATTTAGGGGAGATATTTTGTCTGTTATTTGCTAATACAAATGTTTTTGGATGTGTTAATAGTAGAGGACGGTCTGTTGCCTTTTATAAATTGGGGTGATGACACACATTATAGTTTTTCATAAAATAAAGCACACCCACATTTTTTAGATTAAATAGGCTCCAAATTGGGTTATTATAAAATATTATAGGTTATAAGGTTTATATATTTCCATAAAATTAGTTTTTTACAAGTTTCTATTTCATTTTACCCCTTATATTTCAAGTTACGCCCCCCCCCCCCCCCGCATGGTAAAATTGTTTTAACATTAACCATGTGAATTAATATTTACTACATTCACTATTTATTGTTGTCGAAAAATTAATTTACCTTATTATATATTATTAATTATTATGAATATAAATATTTAATACATTTTTTAACATTCCATCCACATAAGTGGGAAATTTTAATTTAATATTTACCTCGAAAACATGATGAAAAAGTATTTTTGCCTAGAGAAATTTTTCAAAAGATTAGAATGTTTTTATATTAAAATTATATATGAGATGATTCCAATTACCTAAATTGGATTAATTAATATATAATTTAACTAATAATAATTTTAAAACCATATTAAAATAAAAATTTTCTAGTAATGTTTCTTAATGAAAAAGATATCTTTGAAATGACCGAGACTGTTAAAAATACTATTATTAAAAACACATGCACTTATTTTGCTTTATTATATCCTATTTGATTTAAATACCATTATTCTTCATTATTTTTGATTAAATTGTCATTTAATAGTGATCACATGATTAATAAAAATACAGTATTTTAAAAAATCTAATTGAGACGAAAACCGGAAGTGATGACCTCAACCAGTATGATCATACCCAACGAAGCACATTTATCGAAGACTATGGGGGAGATATAATCAACGGGATATTATCTTCACCATGACCAATATAATATCTAAAAATATAAGCATGAGAAAATCCATTTTTTGGATAAGTTTTAGATCATCAAGATCACAACCCAAACCGTATAATTCAAACCACCCCATGAAAATCTCAAAATTATGCACCTTGACCTGATGGAGTTTTCTAGTGTATTAAAGGTACATGTATCAATACCCTAGAAATATGAGTATGTAAATTTTTTTATAGAACAATTTATATATTTTATCCTATTATTATTAATTTATAAATGATTTTTATTTTGATACAATAAAACACAAATTGTATTTTTGGGTAATATTAAAATTCAATTAAGGAATAATATTTTGATTAATTAGTGTTTTAAAATAAGTAATATTTTAATAAAATATTTTTATTAAATAAATTTTATTTTACATATTTTATAATATAATTTTTATGTAGTAAAATGTAATTTTTATAAGGGTTCAAAATTGGTTTTTCCCAAAAAAACACATCATTTCCAATACATGTCGAATTTTATTTTCAAAGTGATAATAAAAATATTTATAAAATTATATGAATATAATGAATATTATTTTTTGAATCATAATGTTGAAAATATTCAATGGTGAATTTTTCATAATTTTCCAAGACCCTGAATATTTGGGTAAAACATAAATACTATATAAATATACAGTATGAATTAGGTTATCGGAATAACCCAAAAGTGGTGTGATAAATACTATAAAAGGAATAAAATATCATATATTCCTTTTCCCTTTAAGATAAAATTATTTTATGTTTATTTTTTTAATTTTTTAAAGCCTTTCTGAATCCTCTGAAGCCATTAATATATTTTATGTTTTTAAAATCTTTTTTTAAGAGTATGACTCACCTCCAAATAAGAAAGGAGATTGTTTTATTAATTATGACACTTATAATTACAAAATAATAAAAACCACTACCATTTAAAGAAACCAAGGGATTACTATGGTAAGGTTTGTGTTTTTGGTTATTTTATTATAAGGAGTCTAAAACTGATGTTTGAGAAATTGTATTGAATTCCACACTCATTTACTATATAAATCCAACCATTCTCCCATTTATATTCACTAAAAATACCTATACCGCATCTTCAATCTACCCTCTCCTCTCGAGAGTCTTCCCATGGTTCCTCCAAGATCTCAATATGCCCCTCCCAAGCATTTGTATTCACACACTCAAGTAAGGGATCATTTCCTTCTCTTCTTTAACAAAGATTATTTATTATCTTATTCCATCTATTTATAATTAGAAAATTTGGGATATTCCATTAGGTTTACTTATTAACACAAATTTTATATCTAATTTATTAGAGACCTATTTCTCTCACATCAATCGATTTTATGAATTTTTAATTGATATCTTTATGATGCTGAAATTAACTGCGATTTTCCATGCCTGAACAATTGTGTAGTGAGTATCATGCCCATTTACTATCAATGGTATTCACCTTTATGACCTTATAATTATTTTACATGGTAATTTAATTTATTTATTACAAATTCCTTTATCATGGAATAAAATTCGATGATGAGGGAGTTGATTTGTATGATCTATGTGCAAAAGTAAGCATGTGAATTAAATGAATGTGACAGGTGTGCCTGGACTTATATGGTTCCCCAATTCATTAGGTAATATTTAGTCTCATGGGACATCACGTTTGCATATGGAGTCAAATTCATTCCTTAATGGTATTTTATAAATAATTATTTCTTGGTATTTATCCTTTACCTATGTTTATGCTATAATTATTTATGGTTTTTCCACAATTCATATGTTGCATCAATTATTATCATGCTATATAATGCCTCATTGTTCATTCTTATGATTCTCACTCCTTTAATGAACCTTTGATATTCCTATTGTATAACATGTATCTCTTTTTTCAAGTTATATGATATTTAATCCCTTATTAGGCTTCATATCTCACCCCTTTCTTATGTATGTCCCCAAGTTATCTCGTGCAATTTTAAAAGCCGTGGAATTTGAGAAGCATGTTATGGTAGTTTTTAATAATATTGTTGTATCCATTGATCAAGAGGGTATTCTATATAAATAATTCCAAAATACACTATAATTATTGAACTTTTGGGTTTTATATATTGTAATTTAATATAATAAATCATTTATTAATGTGAAATAAGGATAGGGGTTTTCATAGTTGGTTTAAAGGAAATAGTTTTGTAATTTTTTGGGATTATGATTATAAAACTATAGATAAAGGCATAAGGATAAGACAAAGTACATTAAAACAACCCAAAATTTTGGTATGTATAGATTATGTGGTTTATAAAGAAAATTCATCTCTATCTATATTCTACAGGTGGATGTTTCAATGACATTTATATACATAGGAGTAAAACCTGAAAACACCACATTGAGCTAGACTCAACCGAGAATCGATTCATGACAACTGGCCTTGTGGCACACTTGGTTTGACACTCCTAGAAGATATTATTATTAAAATTCATATTCACATTATCAAATATAATAATGGGAATAAAAAATACTTTAAGTATATATGGTAGAAAATAGATCACAGATAACATATATTGAAGCCTAGATATTCATAAGTTAAGGAAATAAAACTAATTTAAATTTACCCCATTAATGTCATTAGATTCAACCTTTATGTATTTAATAGTTTAAAAATACTCATCCCTAATTTTCCTTTTATTCTATCCAATGTCCACAAGTGGAAGGAATCATATGAACAACCAATAGGAAGGCCAATGTAATGACAACCACAATGAGATGACCAACCCGATAGGAGTGGGAATCGTGAACATAATGATGATACTCTCTCATCTGACTCGGTTTATTAATAGGAACCTAAATCCAGAGTATCATACAATTCTCACTAAGAGAGAACAAAATCGGATTGAGTGATTTATGAAACAATGGACTTTGATATTCAATGGATCATTTGATCCCTTAATCATGGAGAAAATGGATCAAATACCTATAGAATATATTCTACGTCCTTCAATGTTATAAACAAGTGAAGGTTATAGTGGATGTTTATCTTATAGAGGGAGAATCTTATCAGTGGTTGGCATTGATAAATAATATGAAACATGATGAAGATATCAAAGCAATGGAGTGGAAAAGATTCTATATTTTTTTGATAAATATATACCTCACACTCTTCAACTTAAAATGGAAAGGTATTTCCATCCTATCAACAAAATGAGATGATGAATATATCATAGAGTATGCGGAAAACATCACAAGAATTTCATGATATAGATCTAACATTGTTATTACCCCTAAATTAAAGGTTCACTACTAGAAAAAAAGGTTATAGCCATAGTTTATAGCCATGAATATAAACCCCAAAACCATGGCTATAGGTAATAGGTATGGTTTCACTAACGATGGATCATATTGGAATGGATATAGGGGAAAACCTATTTCCACAGTTCAAACTATTGATATGGGTCTATTTACATAGTTTTCAATAGTGGCTATAAACTCATCCATATGGATTTTTTACCACAGTTTATAACTGTGGCACTACACCTATAGCCACGGTTAAAACCATGGAAATAGGTCTATTGACACAATTGTAAAGTGTGGCTACATATTGGTGTCTGTAGAAAAATAAATCAGATTTAATTCCTAAGTATCATTGATTCTAAAGTAAAGAAAATTCATGTTCTATGACCTGTTTTCCAAAAGAACAGCTCTATTGCACGATGTTCAACTGATGCTCCCTCTATACTCCATACCCGCTCCTCCCCGCCTCCTCCCTACCTCCACCTTGCCTCCCTGCCTCTGCCCTACTCCCTACTCCCTTATCCATACTACCTGCTCCTTATTCCCTACCTCATACACCCTACCTCCCTACTCAACCACTACACTATGCTCCTTTCCCCTCTATCTGCCATGATCCCTACATCTACCCTACTCCCTGCTCCCCTCTCTTTGCTCCCTACTCCCTTCCAGCATCATTATTTTATTCTCCACCATGGTCTTAAGGAATTCATAACCATCAATGCATCTACTCATACCAATAATCTTGTTACACTACTACCCTGAATTACAATATATATAGACAACACAATCATCCGTTCGAGTATTACAAATAAAGACTCTTGAACAACAACACTAAGGCTTGATTGTAGTTAATAGATATAGTGATATTTATATCTCTAGACTCTATATCAAAAGATTCAATACATCACTAGTTTTAGAAACCAAAACCAATGTAGTAAAATAGAGTAAAACAAACACAATTTATTAGTATCTCATATCACAACAATCCAAATGACCACCCTGAAAAACACTATCCCTCTTATCCCAATAGAAATAATAATTGATAAAAAATATTATTACTATAGGATTCTATGAATAATGTACTATTTTAGTGTGATGAATTTAGTTCAATATAATTCATCTTTGAAGAATGATGCTATAAAATTTATTGGCAACTCATCTCTTGAACAATTCCTATTTTCTAATAAGAAAATAATGATTAATATTTGTGATAAATATATAATTCAGGCATGTAACAAACCTAAAAAAATATAAAGAACATAGTTGATATGTAAAAAATAAATTACCCTAATGGGTAACATGTACTGAATATTCATCAATGTCTAGAAATAAATCTCTCTGCAATAAAAGTAATAATTTCATTAATAGATAAAACATGACTCAATTGCATAAATTATAGATATATAAATATCATGGGGATTGTTTCATACACAACTATATATATTTTTCACGTTAATAATGTTAATATAATGAAACACATAGTCATAATTTTAAAAGAATTATATTTCAGTATATAATAATTTGTATGTGTTTTAGTATTTCTAAAAGCCTAAGCTTAAGCACTGTAAACATAAAAATGTCTATATATTACAATATATCTATAAACAAAATAAATCATGTGCATTGAAAACATGAAAATGTGTATTATTTATGTTTTTATAATCACATTAGTGTAATAATGGCCATAAAAATAAGAATATGTATGTATATAATAATGTTTCTCTATATTAATAAGCCAAACCAAATCTATTTGTTATGATTTATATATTATAGTATTTTTTAAAATAGTTTTATCTTAATGTATTCGATATTCTGTATGTATTATTGTATTTTTAAAATAATTTCTATAAACATAATCATAGGAATTTGCACTATTAGTTTGATAATTTAATTTTATTTCATAAAGTATTTAAGAATAAGAATAAACACGTGCACTATATTAACTTCAAAATGTGTGTATTTTAAGAATTGCACCAGGATTATCATGAGAATAGAAATTGTCATAATCATATGTTTACATGTTTTCAATATTTGAATAAGCATGAGCATAAGCAGATGAAGAATTACTTTATTGGAAATAGATATTATAGTATTATAGAGTATTTATATTTCAATTGAAGCCTAAGTAGAAGAACTGTAAAAAAGGTTTATCATTTAATATCTATTTCGATGTATGTATCGTTAATTTTTTTTAATTTGTATCTTTTAGTATTTGTGTAAGAATTAGTTGGAGCATACGCATTGGTAATTTATGACTGAATTTTTTTTGTATGATTGTATTCGTGGATGTAACTACATAGGGGTAAGGTAGTACTTTTACTATAGTAGTTGTTGGGGTGGTTAACTGGATGGGTAGGCTATTAAATATGGGGATAGTGTTATAGGGGGGAGGATTCATCTGGGAAGCCACTGGATGTGTGGCCTTCGGAGTTTACTGTAGAGACCCAAAGCCTAACGTACATGAACATTACATTACTTTTGCGGAATACTTAATACATAACAAAAACACACACACAAGGATCGTAATAGTTTAGTGTCTTTGGAAACTCGGAACGTAAACTTCTAATTGTGGTGGAAGATCTTCAACATCTCCCATAAAGATCTTCCTTTTTATACCTAAAACCATTGTTTATATCCTGGGGAAAAGAAAACATAAAAGGGTGAGCTCAAATGCTCAGTAAGGGTAAACAAAAGAAATATCAATCACATCATATACATAAGAACATAGCTTTTGGAAATCTTAACCTGCAAAAGAGAGCATAATTTCATAACATGGGATAAATCATAGTAGTGAAATGAAATCATAACTTAAAACATTACTCATTGTGGCATACACACATAATCATAGATAATCATTTCTTGTTAGTCAAGACTCATTTCCAAGACTATCTTAGTGGACAAAGTCCCTTTCTGAATCGAGTAATCCTCGTTTCAGTCCTGTTTCACTGAACCGGTATAACCTACCATTCCAGCCATGTCTATCTCATGAGATATGAAATCTTTATCCAATGCATTGGAGGGAGATATAGGTCCCACCCATCTCTTAATGAATCCTTTCTTATGTGTGGCACATAATCATAAAACATACATCATCGCATAACACATATAACAAAAATGGGATTTTTGAAACATCATGACATCATAAATCAATTCATATATGATAAAGGAATTCATAAACATAATTCCATCACAACATAGTCAAACCAATGTAAAAATATGGATAGAAACAGAACCCTTTATTATCTTATATGGAAAATAATTTTGATAAAACACTTGAATTGAATTCTTGAGGAAAATATCCTTTCTTCTTCAAAATCAATTTCTTTTCTCAAATCATCATGCAATTTTAAAAGAAAGAGATTTTATTGAAAATAGTCATGAAATATTTTAGAGGAACCTTCATGAAAATAAGGCTTTATAAAACAGTAGAAATCCGTTCGTGCCGTATAAGTTAAAAAAAACATTCTTCGTACTTTTGTCGGAAAAGTCAAAAAGTACCTCGTACGAAAAACGACAAAAGATTCCTTTCATACGTATTACTAAAAACTCACTGAAGGGTAAAAATGGATTTAAACAATTTTAGGTGGATGGAAATAATATTACATATTGAGTAAACATGGATGTGGATGATAAAATACACCCCAGTAAATACTTACGAATAAACAATCTCGGATAAAAATGAAATTGTGATATTTCCCTTACCTTAGGTCCGACTTTCTTTGTAAGTGTCCGAACCTCCTGTATAATGATTTAAATCATGTTATTGACTTATTACAGAATCATATGATATCATATATGGTTCACTTATGACATTATATTACCCGTTCTTTTGTAAATTCCATGTTAAAGAAGCGTTTTGGGTAAAATCGTTTCATTTATCGTAGGTGTTTTGACTTGTTGTTCTTGACATCATTATTACTTATATCATGATTTACTTACTTCCAGAATATAAAATATGATTTATATATCATATATATTCAGTATATATATATATAATAGGTAGATAAATAAAATGAAAAACACCGTTCATGGAGACGGTAGTCCGTACGTACGCATGAACGTTGTTTTCCTTTCCTTATTGTCTTGAAATGGAAGTAAGTAGATGACATACATATGTATATATATACATAAATCCAGTAGCTTTATAATGTCATATATTTCATTATTATTTCTTATATATACATTATAATCATTCTTAAATGGTTAACATGGAGAATGAATCTCATCGCGTCGTGGAGACGGTATTCCGTACGTACGCACGAGCGATGATATCATTTCTATAAATATTGAATTGAATTGGAGTGTATTATACAATATATCAGAATCAATATGATGTTGTAATAACTATGTATAGTTATTCTTTACACCATTATACCCATCCATGTAAGGTGGTGGTGGAAAATAGATTACACCACGGCGTGGAGACGGTATTCCGTACG
Source organism: Viscum album (assembly GCA_963277665.1). Classification (NCBI taxonomy): domain Eukaryota; kingdom Viridiplantae; phylum Streptophyta; class Magnoliopsida; order Santalales; family Viscaceae; genus Viscum; species Viscum album. Next base: position 1,858,435,226 of record OY728133.1, on the reverse strand, counting down.
TACGCACGCGCGGTGATTTCTTTTTCCGTAGGATGGATAGATGGTGAAATAGGGTTGTTTCATACTTATAATAACATATCAGTATATGAGTGATACTGATGTTATTACTTCATAATGAAACAACCTAAGAAGAAGAAGTGGAAGAAGAAATAAAGATGAAAGAATTGGTAACGGTAATTACCTCTTCTTTGAAGCGCCTTTTGGAGACCTCCTCTTAGGGAACTAAAATTGGTCTTTGAGTAAGACCAGAACCTCTAGGATGTTGCTAGGGAAGTGGAGAAGAGATTTTGGCAGGGGTTGGCCGAGCTTGAGTGCTCAAATTGGTGTGAGGAGGAGGGGGAGGAGGTGTCCTTTTATAGGGGAGGAGAGGGGCACCTTAGGAATTCTTAAAAATATTAATTTATAATAAATCTAACCCCACTTAAAAACCTCCAAAAATGACTCATATTCGAAGATTAGATGAGATAGGGTTGTAATCTCATCAACCAATCAAATTTAGACATGTTTGGATATTATTTTAAACCTTATCAATTAGATGTAACTCTAAGTTAAATAATTTAACTTTTACCGTGTCTTTTTGTTTTCTTTCACTATATGGTTAATACACTTACTATAACATGCCAAACGAACCCCAAATTGTTTATTATTAATATATATATCCTTATCTAAGTCATTTGGCCGAACTTTAGATTTTTAGGAATAAAATAACAATTAGTAATATAATATTTGATTTAAAAACTATTTTGTGTCAATTTTGACACTATTTGATATATGATTTTTGTGAAAGTCATAACAGAATTACATGTTCGAACCAAGTTGATTAAATCAACATTAATATATCATAGTAACCTAGAAAATTAGTGTAATTCATAAAAAATCTCAAATTACATTTATTTTGGTGCTTATAACATCAATTATGTCAATATTTCATTAAAAAGATAATTACTGCATCATCGTTGTGTCATAAATAAATTAAATTATTTGATGTCTAAAAATTACAAATAAAATACCATCATGTAGGAAATCTTTTTAGCTTTCTAATGAATATTTACAATCGAATTTATCTTATGTATAACCCCATATTAAAAATGATTTACTTATTAAACTTTGATTTTAACTATTTTAACCCTTCTTTAAATAAATTAATAATAAATGTCCTAATCTAATCCAAGTGGGCCTAAATGGTCATATTTTATTCCTAAGTTTGTTTTTGGTCGAATTACACTTGTCCAATAGAATTATGACATGTGTTAGGGTAATATTAATATCATATTTACCCTTAGTTACCTTATTTACTATTAACCGTGGTAAAAAAAAGTAAAAAGTTACTATTCATCAAAAAATTATTTTCATCTCATTGAACCACATTTTAGTCCTTGATATTAACCATGTCTCTCGGATTTTCGAAATTCCATTCACAGAAGCGGTAAAATTAAGTTTTATGCAAAATTCAGTTTTTAACCTACCACTTAGTAGTTTCACTATTCATCAAAAATTGATGTTTTTCAGAACAATGCCAAAATTTCATCCCAAGCTATATTTCATATTCCGAATTCAAAAATGAAGTCTATTTTACCAAATTCATAATATAAAAGTTGCATTAATTAATTTTATAATTAAATCCCGCTGTTAAAACAAATAGCGTGTTTTTAAGAAACAATATCTATCAAAAGATTGACACTTGGTTATGTCTAGTTTAAATGTGAAATTACATCCAATGACCAACATTGTATTAAATTGTAAAAATATATTCTAAATATACTTTAAAACCACTCAAATTAATAATTTATCACTATTAATCATTTCGATTAAAAAAGTTGTTTTTAATTATAATTTAGTAATTTTCACTATTCATCAGAATATGAAAGTTATCCGAAAAGTACCAAAATTTCACCTTAGGCTAAATTCGATACTCCGAATCCAAAAATGAAGTTCATTTTGAAAAATAAGATTTACAGAGTTTTAAAAAGTGGTTATTACTATTCATAACGGCTAGTTTTAATAGCTTATCATTGTTTAGTGAAACTCGGTATTGCGTATTACACACGCTATCGAGGAAGGTCGTGATTGCGTGTAATGCAAGGCAAGTCAAGGATGCGTGTTGTGCAAGCTCCTTTTGGTGTAGCGTACAACACAAGACTTTAATAAAATTAAAAATAATATTTTTTTTATAAAATCTTGGGCTGTTACATTCTACCCCCCTTAAAATGAATTTCGCCCTCGAAATTCGTCGGGGTTATAAATGGTTTACTATTCGAAAGTTTCTTTAATAGAAACCCACATCGTAAAAACCAATCTTTAAAAACAAAAGTATGAAACGTAACGGTTACCCAAATAAACTAATCACTGGGTTTCCACATAGGTGAAAATATGGATATGGAAGACAAATCTAACCATCATGTTCTGATGGAGAGTGGTAGAGAACATGGCTATGGAAAAGCCAGTAATCACAAATCCATAGATTTGTGATGATATAAGGTACCATCTGATTCATCAGGTATAAGATCACTAGGACAACATTTTTGGTTTTCAAGATCATTTCCCTAAAGTTGAAAATTTGAATTAGAATAAATACTTACTTTATTTTGGTATAATATCACTATTGTACGTGCCTTTAACAATTTCCACATCATCTCTTAAAGAAATGAAGTTGAATTTGTCATTCGCGATGTGTTAGCAGATCATGTGATAGAATGATGGGTCATTCCATCTGTCTCAAACAAAAGGTTAGAAAAGTTATCAAAAAATACATAAATCCATCTATAATGAGATTAATCATATATGGTTCCTAAAATGAACTTATACATCACATATCATACTGCTTAATATAATAAAACTAGTTTCTACTAAACAGGGACTTCCTGTAGGTCAGTGGTAGGCGATAAAGGCCAGTCACACTTCGGTTGTGAGTTCGATTCCCACAGCCTTGTCCAAAGCGATGGGTCGTCGCCCGTCCTGCAGGTTGTCCTTTTTATAAAACTATATTACTATAACATCCCATCAATAATATCGAAAAAAAAACTTCTATCCTTAAGCAATACTAACTTATGTCCAACATAATTCATTCCAATCATTAGGCTCATAATACTGCAGTCCATTCTCATAACATAGTGAAAACGATTACCAGAGATTTAATATCATCGTTGATCCCCATATATCATAAGATATATCTTGTTGGTCACATTCCAAACATTCAAAGGCCTTAATCTTGTACTCTCTTGAATACCCATTGAACCTTAGTGAAAACTTGAATGCAGTTAAAAGTTAACACTTTTCACATACCGAAATCCTCAAAATTCTATATACTCAAACCATGATATCACTTAGTCCTTATATCAATCATGAGCTCATGAATACTGTCAAACATTTCATTTTCTCCTTATCCCTTCATTATGCGCATATCATCTTCATTCCAAAAATATCTGAATAACCTTTCATGGATACCGGTAACATTAATCAGACAACAATGTTACAATCCTTACATGTCTCTTTATTCCATAGTACCATGAGATTACTTATACAACATTACACATGATAAACATGTAATCATTCCACTACATTCTTAAACCATTGACCGAGCTTCAAAAATTCTTTCATCTCACATATCATTTGTAGTCTCTTCATCATCATCCACATAAATACTACCCATATGACCATACTGATTCTCTTCATGAGTCTTTCCCTTAGGGCATTTGTTTTCATAATGCCCATACATTCCACATTTAAAACACTTAACCATTTTTGATGTCGTAGCAATACCATTATCCTCATCCATGGTGTTAACCGACCCTTTTCCTTTGCACTTACTTGCTTTGTGTCCTTCTTTTCCACACCCAAAGCATCTTCCAGTTCCCTTGAAACATTCTCCTTGATGCCTATTCCCACATGATTTACATTGGGGAAATTGAACTTTCTTTCCTCTATGATCATCATGGAACTCCATCTTTCTCTTATTAGTCGAGTCAGGAAACTTACCAAATTTTACTTTATTGATCATGTTGTGAGATTTCTGATTCGGCATAGTAATGATGTTTGGACATCCAAATCCCATTTCATTTGGTTGCTCATAAATAATATCATTCCATTGTCCATCATTTCCTCCATTATCGTGAATCACCTTGTTTCCAGCCATTTTCTAAAACCCAAACAGAATAGAGTTAGATGCAAAAATCGTAATAAAGGGGGAGTAACTTAAATATCTATCATCATTGGTTTAATCTAATATCGTTACCATAGTTCTAGAACTATATCCTATACGTATACTTATCCTTAGGGACATCCCTAGACATACCTTAGAAATAACTCCAGGGATCTCACTAACGTTTTCGCATCCTAGTTTCCAAAGGTTGACTAAACCTTTCCTCTGATACCAACTGTAGAGACCCGAAGCCTAACGTACATGAACATTACATTACTTTTGCGGAATACTTAATACATAACAAAAACACACACACAAGGATCGTAATAGTTTAGTGTCTTTGGAAACTCGGAACGTAAACTTCTAATTGTGGTGGAAGATCTTCAACATCTCCCATAAAGATCTTCCTTTTTATACCTAAAACCATTGTTTATATCCTGGGGAAAAGAAAACATAAAAGGGTGAGCTCAAATGCTCAGTAAGGGTAAACAAAAGAAATATCAATCACATCATATACATAAGAACATAGCTTTTGGAAATCTTAACCTGCAAAAGAGAGCATAATTTCATAACATGGGATAAATCATAGTAGTGAAATGAAATCATAACTTAAAACATTACTCATTGTGGCATACACACATAATCATAGAGAATCATTTTTTGTTAGTCAAGACTCATTGCCAAGACTATCTTAGTGGACAAAGTCCCTTTCTGAATCGAGTAATCCTCGTTTCAGTCCTGTTTCACTGAACCGGTATAACCTACCATTCCAGCCATGTCTATCTCATGAGATATGAAATCTTTATCCAATGCATTGGAGGGAGATATAGGTCCCACCCATCTCTTAATGAATCCTTTCTTATGTGTGGCACATAATCATAAAACATACATCATCGCATAACACATATAACAAAAATGGGATTCTTGAAACATCATGACATCATAAATCAATTCATATATGATAAAGGAATTCATAAACATAATTCCATCACAACATAGTCAAACCAATGTAAAAATATGGATAGAAACAGAACCCTTTATTATCTTATATGGAAAATAATTTTGATAAAACACTTGAATTGAATTCTTGAGGAAAATATCCTTTCTTCTTCAAAATCAATTTCTTTTCTCAAATCATCATGCAATTTTAAAAGAAAGAGATTTTATTGAAAATAGTCATGAAATATTTTAGAGGAACCTTCATGAAAATAAGGCTTTATAAAACAGTAGAAATCCGTTCGTGCCGTATAAGTTAAAAAAAAACATTCTTCGTACTTTTGTCGGAAAAGTCAAAAAGTACCTCGTACGAAAAACGACAAAAGATTCCTTTCATACGTATTACTAAAAACTCACCGAAGGGTAAAAATGGATTTAAACAATTTTAGGTGGATGGAAATAATATTACATATTGAGTAAACATGGATGTGGATGATAAAATACACCCCAGTAAATACTTACGAATAAACAATCTCGGATAAAAATGAGATTGTGATATTTCCCTTACCTTAGGTCCGACTTTCTTTGTAAGTGTCCGAACCTCCTGTATAATGATTTAAATCATGTTATTGACTTATTACAGAATCATATGATATCATATATGGTTCACTTATGACATTATATTACCCGTTCTTTTGTAAATTCCATGTTAAAGAAGCGTTTTGGGTAAAATCGTTTCATTTATCGTAGGTGTTTTGACTTGTTGTTCTTGACATCATTATTACTTATATCATGATTTACTTACTTCCAGAATATAAAATATGATTTATATATCATATATATTCAGTATATATATATATAATAGGTAGATAAATAAAATGAAAAACACCGTTCATGGAGACGGTAGTCCGTACGTACGCATGAACGTTGTTTTCCTTTCCTTATTGTCTTGAAATGGAAGTAAGTAGATGACATACATATGTATATATATACATAAATCCAGTAGCTTTATAATGTCATATATTTCATTATTATTTCTTATATATACATTATAATCATTCTTAAATGGTTAACATGGAGAATGAATCTCATCGCGTCGTGGAGACGGTATTCCGTACGTACGCACGAGCGATGATATCATTTCTATAAATATTGAATTGAATTGGAGTGTATTATACAATATATCAGAATCAATATGATGTTGTAATAACTATGTATAGTTATTCTTTACACCATTATACCCATCCATGTAAGGTGGTGGTGGAAAATAGATTACACCACGGCGTGGAGACGGTATTCCGTACGTACGCACGCGCGGTGATTTCTTTTTCCGTAGGATGGATAGATGGTGAAATAGGGTTGTTTCATACTTATAATAACATATCAGTATATGAGTGATACTGATGTTATTACTTCATAATGAAACAACCTAAGAAGAAGAAGTGGAAGAAGAAATAAAGATGAAAGAATTGGTAACGGTAATTACCTCTTCTTTGAAGCGCCTTTTGGAGACCTCCTCTTAGGGAACTAAAATTGGTCTTTGAGTAAGACCAGAACCTCTAGGATGTTGCTAGGGAAGTGGAGAAGAGATTTTGGCAGGGTTTGGCCGAGCTTGAGTGCTCAAATTGGTGTGAGGAGGAGGGGGAGGAGGTGTCCTTTTATAGGGGAGGAGAGGGGCACCTTAGGAATTCTTAAAAATATTAATTTATAATAAATCTAACCCCACTTAAAAACCTCCAAAAATGACTCATATTCGAAGATTAGATGATATAGGGTTGTAATCTCATCAAACAATCAAATTTAGACATGTTTGGATATTATTTTAAACCTTATCAATTAGATGTAACTCTAAGTTAAATAATTTAACTTTTACCGTGTCTTTTTGTTTTCTTTCACTATATGGTTAATACACTTACTATAACATGCCAAACGAACCCCAAATTGTTTATTATTAATATATATATCCTTATCTAAGTCATTTGGCCGAACTTTAGATTTTTAGGAATAAAATAACAATTGGTAATATAATATTTGATTTAAAAACTATTTTGTGTCAATTTTGACACTATTTGATATATGATTTTTGTGAAAGTCATAACAGAATTACATGTTCGAACCAAGTTGATTAAATCAACATTAATATATCATAGTAACCTAGAAAATTAGTGGAATTCATAAAAAATCTCAAATTACATTTATTTTGGTGCTTATAACATCAATTATGTCAATATTTCATTAAAAAGATAATTACTGCATCATCGTTGTGTCATAAATAAATTAAATTATTTGATGTCTAAAAATTACAAATAAAATACCATCATGTAGGATATCTTTTTAGCTTTCTAATGAATATTTACAATCGAATTTATCTTATGTATAACCCCATATTAAAAATGATTTACTTATTAAACTTTGATTTTAACTATTTTAACCCTTCTTTAAATAAATTAATAATAAATGTCCTAATCTAATCCAAGTGGGCCTAAATGGTCATATTTTATTCCTAAGTTTATTTTTGGTCGAATTAAACTTGTCCAATAGAATTATGACATGTGTTAGGGTAATATTAATATCATATTTACCCTTAGTTACCTTATTTACTATTAACCGTGGTAAAAAAAAGTAAAAAGTTACTATTCATCAAAAAATTATTTTCATCTCATTGAACCACATTTTAGTCCTTGATATTAACCGTGTCTCTCGGATTTTCGAAATTCCATTCACAGAAGCGGTAAAATTAAGTTTTATGCAAAATTCAGTTTTTAACCTACCACTTAGTAGTTTCACTATTCATCAAAAATTGATGTTTTTCAGAACAATGCCAAAATTTCATCCCAAGCTATATTTCATATTCTGAATTCAAAAATGAAGTCTATTTTACCAAATTCATAATATAAAAGTTGCATTAATTAATTTTATAATTAAATCCCGCTGTTAAAACAAATAGCGTGTTTTTAAGAAACAATATCTATCAAAAGATTGACACTTGGTTATGTCTAGTTTAAATGTGAAATTACATCCAATGACCAACATTGTATTAAATTGTAAAAATATATTCTAAATATACTTTAAAACCACTCAAATTAATAATTTATCACTATTAATCATTTCGATTAAAAAAGTTGTTTTTAATTATAATTTAGTAATTTTCACTATTCATCAGAATATGAAAGTTATCCGAAAAGTGCCAAAATTTCACCTTAGGCTAAATTCGATACTCCGAATCCAAAAATGAAGTTCATTTTGAAAAATAAGATTTACAGAGTTTTAAAAAGTGGTTATTACTATTCATAACGGCTAGTTTTGATAGCTTATCATTGTTTAGTGAAACTCGGTATTGCGTATTACACACGCTATCGAGGAAGGTCGTGATTGCGTGTAATGCAAGGCAAGTCAAGGATGCGTGTTGTGCAAGCTCCTTTTGGTGTAGCGTACAACACAAGACTTTAATAAAATTAAAAATAATATTTTTTTTATAAAATCTTGGGCTGTTACATTTACGCCTAGTTCATCGAAAGTGGTATTTCGAGGAGAAAGTTATCTCTCTTTCTCCCTCCATTCTCTTATACCTTCTAGAGTAACTTTATTTCTTCTTATTCTTCTTGAAATAATGTTAAACATCTTTTTTTGATCCATTACTACTACATATAATATGTTGTGTGACTTGTTTTTAGGTTTCATAAGGAATAATCCTTTTCTGTTCCATGTACATGAACACATTTAAATTTATGTGATGTAATCTTATGATGTTCTAAAATAGGTGCAGACACATTAAAAATAATTTATGATGGAATATGTTCAGTGCAAGCTAAAGTGGGATCCCAGGGCATGTGAATATTCTCTATGTAGTTAGTAAAGGATATTATTGTTTAGGGGTGAATAATGTGATCAATAACCATATTTCATATTGATTATTCATGGAAAACATGTAATAGAACATTAATTGGTCAAATATGGTTATATTTTCCACCTTAATGATTGAACTTAATTAGATTGTATTTTAAATAGTGGTGAATAAAATCTAGGAAGTTGTGAGTACATTCATAGACAAGGGAAGATCAATGGAAAAAAAATTGGTTTAAAGTGCAATTATGCTGGAATCCCCACTACACTAAACCCCCCAACCCCCCTTCCCTATAGACACCCCCCTCCACCCTACACCAGCCCCCACATCCCCACCCCTACAGCCCCCCCCCCCCCCCCCCGTAGGAGCCCCCCTACACTATCCCGCCACTGCACCAGACCCCTGCACCATCCCCACCCCCTATAGTATCCCCCAGGCCCCTGTAACCCTATAAGTATTCTATTTAATATTTAGACTTTAAAATCAGATTTCCCTATGATCTGGAGAGCTTTATCAAAAACTAAAAAAACCTTGTTGCACCTTTCTGGCATGTAATTCACAATAAACCAACTCTCAATCATATAAGGAATATAAATCATTGAATTGTTTATCCACGATTCTAATAAAATATTAACAATTAGTTGTAAAATTACTTCAACCTTGGTAGTAGTGTCTGTAAAACATGAAATTAATGAAGCATACCTTCTTAAATTCACCATGTGATCTTTATAATCTTTCATTTGATTCCCTTTCTTCCTAAAATGCCAACATAAAAGTACAAGACCAACATATTTACCTTGAATACCCATCATTGATGTGCGGTAGTATGGATCACTACATCGGCTCCACAAAACAAATGCCATAAAGCTAGCTTGTAATAGCCTGAGGCTGTTTCCTTTCTCCCTTAAATGACACCCGATCTACCTGAATCCTATAAACCAAAAATATGGGTTCCAAACTAAACAAGAAGAACACATTCATGATGTAATTTATTCATAGTTTTGTTTATTGTTTTCAAATAGTGAACATTCCTTTTGAGGAAAAAGTAAAAATTTTGGAATTATTATTTACAGATCTTCATCTCTGAGTGGTTTAAAAAATTTCAAGAATATAAAAATTACCCGAATTTAATTGGATCCAATTATAATAAAGATTATTGAAAATTGAGGTAAACATTTACTTCTACATAATGATTTCATAAAACTCAAAAAGTTGAAAACAAATAGTTATCTTTTCCTTTATATATAGTGGGTATGGTCTCCTTCTTCATTACTTTTTGAATAGAATAAGGTTCTTTAATTCTATCTATCTATTCATAAATTTTTTTATAGTGTCACGTCATATTATTTTTATGTGAAGGAATTCAAAAATCCACTAGAAAACTATATAAATACGTATATAGAACAATTTTTTTTCGGAATGATTTACCTGGGTACATAAAAAACTTATTTGACACGTCCTTTAAAAATGATTTATGTAGAATTTATTCATTGGAAAAAAAATTATTTTATTATTTTCTATTCTTATTTTTAAATATACATGTCTGATAAACTCTTTTCATTATTCTTTTATTAACATTGATTAGAATGTAGATGATCTATCTTCTACTTTTTGATGAACATATGTGGACAAAAACATTGATTATAACTAGTACCAATATGTTTTCTAAGGAAAATTCAACTTTCAATGTTGATTAGATCAAAAGAGTGAAATTACATGGAATTAAAGAGGCTTCCTCATTATGTATTCAGGTTTCTAGTTGATTCACCCATCCACGAACTTCATCCATGAGGAAATAAATTGAAATTAGAGCATTTTATTAAGGAGGCTAAATAGAGAGATTTGTATGTCCTTGGGTATTCCTCACTTAATAAAAAAATGGGTCCTCAAATCCAAGAAACATATATTACTAATTAATTAACTATTATACCGAGGGACATAAAAGAACACATATAGGGGAAAAAATAGAATAATAGAACAAAATAAATTGTAAACATAAAGAATGTAAATTTGAATAATGTAAATATAAATGAAAAGTGGAATAGAGGAGTGTAAGAAACACACTTCATGGGAAGGGCATCAAGGGTATGAGGTATGGTCATAGTTCGGTGAGGTGGTGAGGTCTTTTCAAATGAGAAGTTCTTGGGGAGGTGGGGTGCGCGCGTTGGAGCCTCGTCAAGCCACGTTAAACAAGTCTTCGTCATCGAGATGAAATTCAATGAAGATAATTTTTCACCAATTTAAAGCATCAAATATATAATATTAAGTGAAATAATAAATAATTTTTTGAGGCCATATGGCCAAAAAATAATAAATGGACCATATAACATAATCATTATTAGATAATAGGCAGCACGTTTAGGTATGATCAGGACAATCCATTTCATTTCATCTACATTCATTTTATTGATTAGCATCAAAGGAAATGAAGTATTATCTTACCTATCATATAGACTAAGCAGAACAAAGATCAATTTCAAATAATAGCAATAATCATTGCAAAATATCCATGACATTCAAAAACAATTCCACCAAAAAACACTTTAAGTGCAAGAAAAACATTGAAAAATTCAATACACAGAAAAAGATAACACTAAAATTATTCCCAAAAATAATTTTTTATTTAAAGGTATCACAAGAAGGAAATCAAGAACAACGTCAATAAAATCAAACTTTGATTAAAATATTCACCAATCCTTTTTTAAAATCAATAATCATTTTAAAGGAAAAAAACATATGAAAAATATTATTTAAGATTTATAAGATATTGAAAAAAGAAATATGCAAAACAATCATCAATTAGTTTCAAAATAATGGTAGCCCAATTTACTTGATCTTGGATTTGGTCCACCCACATCAAAATTAACTAAATGAAAAAGCTAGATACTATGTAAAAAATACCCTTACATCAGATATTGTCAATAATGGAGAGAATAAATTTCCTCCCTTACTATTTATATTCAATAGGGGAGAGAATGGATGAACTACCATTGAAATATAGACATGTATATATGTTGTATGGGAGTTCAATGTATTGATAAAGAAATATAATGTGTGTATTAAAGTACACTTTGGTTTCTGATTGTATTTTTTAATGAGAACATAATATATTTCTTGGAGGACATGTGTGATTGAGTGAGTTTCTACCCCATAAAGAAAGTGATGGTGTATCTCATAAGGTTGCTTTGCAGTGCGTAAGGTTATGACTGTAAGTTTCAAATAGACCCATCATATAGTTTAGAAATGACTTCATAAGGATGACATCACTAGGGGATATAAGTTTTATAATTACATCATATAGTTGGGAAAACCCAAGTTCATAAGCTGTTATTGGGATTTTATGGACTCAAGCTTGAGTATGTTATGCTTTTTCTGTAAACTCTTATGCTATAATATGAAGTTCCATGCTTCAAGTACTAATACTGAATATTTTATACAATGGTAAATATATGTTATAATGTAGCTACTTTAAAGTAATATTTTTTATAAAATAATGTTTATTCATTTATATAAGATGTTTGGAAGATTTATTCCAAAAAACTATTAAAAAAATACGATGAAAAAAATGAGAAAAATTGAAAGAACTATAATATTTTTATTACCCCTCAAGAAAATCTTTCTGAGAAAAGAATGATCATTGAGATAGTGGGGGCGTGTATTTCAAATGTGATTCACTTCTTTAGTCATTAACTAAATTTCATTTGCATACTTATTCTTTAATCCTAGTAATGTTTTATTTCTTAACCATATTATTTCAATGTATATATTTAGTCTCTTCAGATTATTTATAAACTTTTCTCCTTCTTCTCTAGTATTTTTCACAACTCTATTTCAGTCTACCTATATTTCCTTAAAAGGTATGGAAAATCTAGACATTAGTTTGTCATAGATATATTTTTTGTCTTAAATTGAATAATAAGACCTTCTATCCTTTCTTTAGTTCTCTATATTGAATCAATATTTCAGGAAAATTTATGGATTTTTTCAATATAAATTATTCTATATTCTTATAGATCTCAAATGATTTCCTCTAACTCATTCAAATAAAATCTGTTTTTGTCTAATTCACTCATGTAATATATGTTTAATAGCTTCATGTCCCAAAAAGATAAATGATTAATCCCTGAAAACAACTAAAATCATGTTTCTAAATACAAATATAGTTGGTGATATACTAAATGGTGATGTATATATTGTATTTTAAACCTAAATTGTATCCTCTAGTTTATTTACTCAATCATGTCTTGATTTTCATACTTTTTTCTATAAAATCCCCTTATATCCTTTTTTGTAGAATTAGCTTAACTATCAAGTAAATGTATTTCAACTTCCTTTAATAATCAATGAATTACAATGTATCAGTGTATTCCATGAAGGATATGAACACCAATTGATGGTTTCATTATGAAAAATCTTCATACAAAACCACAATTTTGGAACCTTTTTTGTACTTAACCTAGACTGTATTATAACCAAATAGAGGTTTAGGTATCAAATTAAATAAATAATTTAGTTTCTTCATTACAAGGTATGAAATGGATTTATATAGATTATGAATACTCAGAAAACTAGTTTGAGTGATATTTTATGCTTATTGAAGAGGGAATATTTAAAAGGTAATAGAATATATTATTGAGTTTTCAAGAAACATGGAGTACATGAACAGCTTGTGGGGATGAAAGAAATACATGTAAATTCTAAAAAAAATAAATTTGGTAATATATTAAAGAGTTTTATAGATGAAAATAAATCCCAAATTGAGAAATTATGGTCATCTGGGAAAGGATGGTGGGGTTTAAGGGGGTGATTCAGTGTTGTTTTACATGTGTAATAATTCTAACCTCTCTTGACTATGTGAAGTAGTCACAAAAATTGATGAGAACCATACTGATGTATAAAATAGGAGAAGAAAACCTAGAGAGGGAGTTATATAATGGAGAGGATACCATCCATTTGATGAGAATCATAAACTGAGGAGCATCAATGGGAGGACTTCATTTTCTCATTTTAATTCTCCTTATTTTAACATGATGAAGATTTTCTAATTGCATTTTGGGGTTCAAGTGAAGCATTGTAATTGGTTACTATGAAATCTTGAATGCATTTATATTTCGTTATTAGTTACTTAGTTCTCAATTCACCACGAAATTGACTAAAAATTTAATAATATTTTCTTATTAAGTGAGTAAACAAAATTTAAAATTTATATTTTACACTAGAGAGAGGACATTATACTCTAAATAATGAAAATATCCCTTATGTGAGGTAGTATAAAAAACATACATGGATCTAGGATTATATTTATGGTTTTGGACAGGGTGTCAAGAGAACACAAGAAGGATATAGAAATCATACTAGCATAAAATTTATAAATTTGTGTGTAAACAATATAAAATAGTAAAACATATCTGAACACTCCCACAATCTCATAATAAGAACAAATAATCCTTATACACTATTTCTATAACCATATACATGTTTTATTCTAGTTTACTTCACTATAACATAGTTTTATAATAACTCATAGGCTAGTATTTAATGTGTTGTTTTATTTAGTTCTCACACATTACCAATAGTCACGCACCATTATTTTTATTATTCATTCATAACTATACTAAAATTTTGAAATAAAATAAAATTGTAACTAAATATATAACATAGGAAACTCCCATATAATATTTTAAAATACCCTATTCACTTATAGTAGGCTATGAAGTTACTATTATATAATAGTTATCCATAATTTTTAGACTTTTGTGGAGGAAAGCGGCTTAAATATCACATTTTTGTCTAAATTTCAAATAGTAAACTCCAAAAAGAATTCATTATAGTCAATATAAAAATGTAATCTATATAATGATTTCATAAATTTATCATCATAGTTTATTTCAGGATACATTTACTTGTATTTTAAGTGCATGCTCAAAATAAGATCACGTAGTGTTAATAAAATTCCATTATTTCTAGAGATAAAAAAATATTTCGATAGATTTTTGGCTAAAATGACTAAAGATATGGATGTTCATGATCTCTATATGGCATCAATAGAGAGACAATATCAATTTATTCATTATCAATTCTCAAAAACAAATTTATTTCACCTAGTCAAGGGGCCCTATAAAATGCTAGAGTATTTTAAAACACATCAAGCATTAGAAAATCACCAAATTAGAGGAACTATGTGTTAAACTAATAGCATTTATAGTACTTTCCTACCATTAAATGGATTCCATTAGATTTTTTCTTATTATTCATCTTATATTTCAAAAAATATTTCATGTATCTCCATCTTAATAGTGTATCAAGGGATTTATATATAATATGGTGTATTCCATACTAAATGAAGTAATAAAAAATAAATTTATTACTTCTAGAGGAAGAAAACACTGTCAAAACATTGGATTTAATATAAATTTAATTTATGTGGAGATTTTATCATATATAACTAACCATTTACTTCTGAACTTAAATATCAATTTATGTACTAAAATAATAATAAATTATTCAATAGCATTACGGAATGACTCCATGGAAATTACTAAAAATTCCCTCATATTTAGTTTTCTCACTCACTTTTAATGAAATTACATAATGAAATATTTAATGTAATATGTTAGAGCCTTATTCATTTAGTTATAGGAGGAAATTATTCTGATAAAATAGTAAAGGAACTAAAATACATTTACAATACAATTTTCATGAACTTGCATTGAAATTGAATAACAGGTATAGTGATATTTCTAATAAAGTTTCTCTAATAGTTAATTTGAGATGCCAAATTTATGAATTGAATGAAAATAATTTAAAATTATCATATTGAATTCATATGGAAGCAATGTGGAATTATTCAACTATTTAATGTTTAGTAAGAGTTCCATTAATTTCATGAATTTTACCATTCTAGTAACTACTTCACCACTAGACCAAATTGATGAATTAAATTAGAAGGGTAACTATATGGAACATTATATGAGATATAATATATTTTGAAACATCTATAACCAATAGGTTATAAAATCTAAATATTTCTTGGTAGAAGTATGGTGATATTAATCAAGTTAGTCATTCTGTAGTCAATGGGAAATAATAAAACAAATTATTTATTTAAGATAAAATATAAGCGAATCAATATTGATATTAATCCTAAGAGGATTAAGGGACTTATAATACATTAAAAAAGATATATTATATAGTAAATAATCAAATAAATAATTATTTTATGAAATGAAAAAAATAAAATCTTCTCAAGTCCTAATAAGTTAATTCCATGTAGTCATTCAAGCATCTATAATATAAAAATGACAGTGGGGTGGATTGTATGAAAAAACAATGATATAAAAGGGGAAGATTCCTAATACAATTGGGGAAATTCTAAATATGAATTTTGGTAAATTATGAGAATAAGAGGATAAATATTCAAGGGAAAGGATGAAAAGAGACTAAAAAGATAAATTAGATGCTAAATAGTAGGAAGAGAAATTTCAAAAAAATGAGATGAAAGCAATGAAAAATTAAAACAACAATATTCAGAAGATGTTGTTAAATAAGAATATGGAATGAAATAATCTCTAGGAGATTTAGGTTAAAGATAGATAACTGATATTTCAAGTTGTATAATCCACCTAATAAATTTTCAAAAATAGGTAGATTACTTGATATTAATAGAGATAAATAATACTTATTTTTTATTGAAATGATTTAAAATATTAATTTTGATATTCTATTTTAAGAATCACATTCCAATATTCTAAAAAAATAATAACATCAATAAGAACATTTTCAAAAATAGGTGGAGTAATAAATAATTTTATATTATTCCATTTATAGAGAAATAAATAATTTTAATTCAAATAATGATCCCATTATGGCCTATGGATCCATATAGTTTTATAATTCCATGTGAGTTTAAAATGAAAATAACATTTACTTACCATTTATATTTGGTATCCAACATTAATTTAATACATTTTGTAGTTTATAAAAAATTGGATATATAATATATTGATCCCATAATAGTGGATTTACATTTAGTAAATAGACCAATCACTTACTTGATAGGAGTAATTGAATACATACAATATATATTTTAAAATAATATACTCTTGGGTGATTTTCTATTCACGGAAATGAAAATTGTTAGAGAAGTACCCATCATCCTTGTAATACCCTTCCTATATAATAGGGGTTTCTTAATAGATGTTCCACAAGGGATGCTAACCTTTTGAGCCGGAGAAGATAAATAGATACAAAATGTATTTTGATTTTTGAAACATTCATATATATTTGTTTCTTATTTCACAATTAATGGGATTTATAAAGAAGATTAAATTTTTCTATGAAATTATATAAAAATTAAAGGAGCTATAATATATGAACTCATTAATGGTATAAAATACCCTCCTAAGAAAATTGAAAAGTGTGATGATCTTTATGATTATTACTATCACAGATTGATATTTGGGTATTTATGGGATGAGTTGCATCATCAAAAATTGGTTAGGAAACTATCATAGGATAATTCATCAAGATTTTATTTGAATAAATATCCACTAAAATTTAATTATGAATATGTGGGAGATAATGAGAAACGAACTATGATTAGGTTATCTAAATTATAGATGAAACAAGAAAATAGAATATTCAGGATTCACACAAAATAACCACAATACATCTATTGGATATACTATATTATTAAAAAATTAATAATTCATTCAATTTTTTTACATTATATACTAATAAAAGATAATTTGAATCCCACAATTGAACTATTAATGGAATCCAAATAATTAGTGTTAAATATTTAAATTAATTTTGTATGATGTGAAATAGAATAGAACAACAATACCAGTAGAGTACCATGATGAGAAGGTTTACATTTGCGAATGGTCGTAGTGAGGGTGAAATCGAGAGTGACGTGATATATGAACCACATGGTATAACGATATTACCTAAACCCTAGGGTATAAGCTCAAGATATAGATAAGAGTTTTGTGTGAGAAGGATAACATGTAAAGAGGAGCCTAAGGTGGAGGGGGCTGGAGGAGGAGCAACCGAAGGCGCAGCTGCCGGAAGGAGAGTGATCGGAGGTTAAGGGGCCAGCGGTGGAGTGGCCAGATGTGAAGCCACCAGAGCCAGAGGAAATAAAGGGAGAGGGATGAGTGGGATGATGAGTATAGAGTAGCCTAAGGAAGAGGGAAAATCGGTCATAGGAGAAGGTTTCGAGTGAAGGAATAGTGGATGGGAGAGTAAATCTTCTATAGACCGTAAAAGAAACTGAGGAGCTATTGCCATAGTTCACATTGTCCCATGGATATATTCAATATAATTCGACGTTTTTAAAATAATTGTGGCTATATCTCACCTTATAGAGACGAACCAGTTAAACCGTGGATATAGGTAGGTGCCTATAAGTCAATTTTTTAGTAGTGTTTCACCTCTAATTTGGTGGGCTTAAACCTAGTATAATAATAGCCCTGGTGATCCGAGACTTAGATTTTTATGAGTAAATATCCCAATGTTCCCCTAAAGTTGAGATAGAGTTTATTGAATCTCAAGGGTATCATGGAGATAACAAGTGGAAGGAAGAGTATAATTCTGGTGGTCTGATGGAGGAATCTAATTATACCAAGAAATTTCAACATCCTTATTATCAATGGTGCGGAAAGAATCACACATGAATTAAAGAAGGGGAATGGGGAATTTTTTTGTGTTGGGAGAAAGGAAACCTAGCTAGAAATTTATGACTGGAAAACCCCACTATTTTGATGGGGGAATTAATTCTCTAGTCAACCATATACACATTTTTCATTGGTTCAACTGTAAATAATCAACATTCTTTCTAAACCAATGCGCCAAGACTAGGGTGTCAAGGATTTTATATGACAACCAATAATGTCTAAGGAACCAAGGTCAATATTTTTCTTTCACAACCCCTATGGTGGATACTGAAAATGATGTGGTTAAATGTACACTAGTAACTCATTCAAGAATGTAAAACATATTGTGATTATGGTTCTATGAATTCCTTAATATCATTAAAATTTATTATAACTATTCAAACACGACAAAAATTATAGAGGTAGAGCTATTAGTGAAAATGATAAATAGGATAATTATTTCATCCCATGTATATAACTCCTCCCTTGTCCAAATTTGTGGGATGAACTTCCCTATAAAACTTGTGATTCCCCCTTTGGTATAATTTGATGCAATTTTGGGCATGTATTTTCATTCCCTAATAGACTACATAAATTTCCACGAGAATTTAATCACTCTGTATGTCATTAATGAACCCTCGATTCTGAAAAAGATCATGGTGGAGGATGAACCATCTTTAGAACCAACATCTAAAGCATGGATATTATATTCTTATAAGAAAGAATATCTTGCTAAAATGACTGATTATAAGGAACTAATCTACCTCAAATACATGCCTATAGTGAGGGAATGCACTGATGTTTTTATCGAAGAATTTCCTAGCCTTCCTCCTAGATAAGAGGTTGAATTTTCAATAGATATTATACCTGGGGTGTTTTCATTATCCAAGACTCTATATAGAACTACTGTTGTGGAACATAAGGAGATAAATAAACAACTATTAGAGAATATGGATATAGGGTTTATATTCCCAAGTTCTTCACCATGTGGTGCACTAGTCCTCTTCATCCTGAAGAGGTATGGGTCAATGAGACTTTACATCGATTATCATGATATTTAAAAGATCACAATAATGAATTAATTTCCTATGCCATTTATTTATGACTTGTTTTATCATCTATGTGGAGCACAATACTTATACAAGGTGGATCTGCAATCATGATATTACGAACAACAGGTGAAGAAGGAAGATATCCCCATGAATGCCTTTTAATCAAGGTACAGGCTATATGAGTTTATAGTAATTCCATTTAGACTCACTAAGATTCCATCAATATTCATGTACTTCAAGAATTGAGTCTTTATATATTACCTCATAAAATTTGTAGTTGTCTTTAAAAATTATATTCTAAAATACTCAAAAATCAAGGAGGAGCCTGACGAGCATATGAGAACTTTTCTAATGAACTTCCAAAGGTGGAACGTTATTCCTAGTATAACAACTATGCGTTTTTGTTGAAGTAAGTCTCATTCTTGGGGAATATGATCCAAAAAATGGGATATCTAGGGACCCATCAAAAACATATGAAATTAAAAGATGGATCAGGCCAACATTTGTGAAAAATATCTGAAGTTTCCTTGTATTAGCTGGGTACTATCATCAGTTTGTAAGAAATTTCTCATCGTTTTCAAACCCACTTACCCTAATAACATGGAAGGGAGTCAAGATTTCATGGAATTATGAGTGTGAAGATAGCTTCATTGAGCTAAAAAGGAGTATTCTCAATGACCATGTTCTCACACATCCATTAAGTGTAGAAAATTTCTTGTTTTTCAATGATGCTTCAAAGAAGAGATGATGATGTGTGTTAATGAAGAATTATAAATTTATAGATTATTCTACAAATAAGTTCAATGTTCAGAAACAGAACTACCCAACACAAGATCTGGAGTTGGCAGTAATGATATTCGCGTTTAAAATATGGCTACATTATCACTTTAGGGATAAGTTTGAAATATATATGGATCAAAATAGATCAATTATAATTTCACATAGAAATAAATGAATATGTTCCAATGAAGATGGTTATATGTGATCAAGGACTATGACATCTCAATCCACTACCAGCCTAGTAATGAGATTAATTTGGAAGACAATCTAATTATAAAGGATCGAACAATTTAAGCATTGAAGGGAGTTCAGATGGATATGATCTTCAAATATTTTAGAAGGGTGGAAATTTGAATCATAATAGAAGGAACAACATCAATACTTTCACAAATGATTTCCCAACCATCCCTCTTGAAGAGGATAGAGGATGCTCTGAGAAATGAAGTTGGAATTCAGATGAAATGAGAATCTATAAGAAAATTGAAATCTTCAATGTTTAATAATAATGAAGAAGAGTTTTATGATTTCTTCCATGACTATATATACCATCAATTCATGATCTAAAGAAATATCTATTAGATAATGCACATAGTTTGACTTTCTACATCCATCTAGGAATCACATGATGTATTGAGATCTGATAGAACAATATTGGTGGAAATATATGATGTAGATGATCATAGATTATAAATCAATATGTCTTGTATGTTTGAAAGTAAAGGCAGAAAAAAATTCAAGGGGATGAATCAACCATTAACCATACCTATATATAAATAAGAAAAACCACCCTAGACTTTTTCACTAGTATTCTGAAGAAAATGAGAGGAATTAATTCTATATGGGTTTTGGTGAACCATCTTACAAACAATTCCCACGTATTTGTGATTAGAGAGGACTTCTGAATTAACCAACATGATATGATTTACATTAGAGAAGTGGTGATGCTTCATGGAACACCATTATCGATGGTATCTGATCATGACCCCAAATTTACATCTGTGTTCTATAGGGGTCTTCAATGTTATCTAAATAATGAGTTGAAATTCACCATGGTATATCACCATCAAAAAAATTTCCAATCATAGAAGACTATCGAGACAGTCAAGGAAATGTTGAGACCATGATCGATTGACTTCAAAGAAGGATGGGGACATCATATTTATCAGGTTTATTTTTCATACAATAATAGTTTATAGTCATGTATCCAAATTGATCATTATGAATCCCTTTATGGAAACAAGATTCTAACTGCTAAAATTTACGATGAACATATGGAACTGAAACTATTAGTTCCTCAAATGGTTGAGGAAATGGTGGAATTTGATAAGACCATATATAAGTGCCTCAAGTTTGCTCAAATTGGATAGAAGAGATATTATTATAATAATCAATGATACATAGATATTGATGTTGGAGACATGTAATTCCTCCTCATATCTTCATGGAATAAATTCATGAGATTTGGGAAGATGGGAAAGCTTATTTCAATATGCATTGTCCTGTTTGGGATCCTTGATTCCATCTGAGTGGTAGATTATGGACTAGCACTCCCAGTAAACCTATATCAAGTACATGATATATTCATGTGTCAGTCAAGATATATATAACAAAACTCTCACATGTATTAAATCTAGATATTGTACTTTTGGAGAATGATCTTTCCTATGAGGAGCATCCGATGAAGATCTTAGCTCATAGATATAAGGTACAATGAAATTGGTCAATGAACATTGTCAAAGTGTTGCGGATAAACCAAAATTTTGAAGAGGTGATGTGGGAGATAAAGGAGATAAGAAAATAGAGTTTCCCTGATCTATTTTAGTATGGAAAATAACAATTTATATGGTGAAATTTTTAAAGGTGGGAAGATAGTAACGACCCAAACTATTAAAAATAAATTTCCCTTTATGATTTAATTAAATTTACAATTATATAATATGGTTATAGAAAAAACATGAACTTATTTTTCTTTATTATATCCAAATGGATTTAAAATACCATTAAGAATAATTACCATTTATAATATATACATTGAACGTGGATCACATGATTAGTATAAGTATAGGAATATAACAAAACATGTTTACACAAACAAAGGAAGTGATGGACTCAAATAGTAGGATCATACACTATGAATCCCATTTATCAATGATTCTTAGGGAGATATATTTATTTGTATTTTTCCTTGACCAATCCCATGTTAGGATCTAAAAACCTAAGAATGAGAAAAACCATTTAAAGGAGATTTTCATGCTCATCGAGATCACAACCCAAACCATGTATGTCGAACCACCCCATAAAAATATTTCTATTGTGCACCTTAAAATTTGGACATCGGCTGCAGTATCAAAGGGATATATATCATGACCCTATAAATATGAGTATGTACATTATTTTTTATTGATCACTAATTATATTTACATCTTATTTGTCTTGAACCGGATCTGGTCTCAATCAAAACTAACACCTCACATGGTCCCGAGAAAGGCTCGAAGGGAATTACTGATCCCCACGGGCTGGCACAGGTGCCTGGTAATCATATAATGTAATTTTGGAATGATTTACCTAAGTTTATAAACATTAAAAAACTAAAAAATCCAATAAAACAAATCTGGATTTTTCATTCAAAAACATCTTTTAAAAAATTTCTGAAATGAGTTACACAATTTGAAATAACTCTCAAATACCATAAAAAATGAAGAAACCGAAATAGGGAAGCCCAAAAACCTCCTCATGGCAAGAGGTACCGCCCTCAAGCCATCTCCACAACACGACATCACAAAGGACCGCTAAAACCCTAATCCATTGGTACACAAGCTGATCCCAACCTATGAAAAAAAATAACCAAGTCTACTTACACCTAAGGGTGTAACTTGGGTGTGATGAAAAGCAAAGTATGATACCAACAATAATGGATTCTAGTGATAAACATTAAAAGATGAAATTATTGCAAGTTTTCACAAACTTGAAATGATAATACGAATTTTAAAGAGATTAAAATTAAATAAAAACATTTTTCAAGTTGGCCAATTTAAAGAATCAATGATTTTAAATATTATTCCAAAGCTTCTGAATTTTCTTGACAAACATACCATATGTAGATGGTAATCCCAATGTTTATAATGATCCCAAGCAACGAGAAATAACCCTTAGGAACTAGCTCGCTATGGGTCCCAAGTACCTTGTATCTTGGTGAATGTAACCATCACAATATCTATTCTCGTTCACACAAGCCACTAGTTGGGATCATACCCATAACCTAGTGGTCCCCCATAATCATCATCATCATCATAGTTTAGTTAGTGTTGTCTTCATCAAACATGCTACATGAAACTCGGGTCAAACCCCATGGGATCACTAGTATACTAGTAAACGTCCACCCTTCTAGATTCCTGGGTTTTCCCTCTTGTGATAAAACATGTTCAATAGGACATGAGAATAAAATTTTCACAAGAAAATTCAACTTCCAAGTCACACGTTCACAAAAAACCTAGAATACATGTAACACAAAACTCCATTCACAAACAAAATTCATTTTTCACATTATACTCACGCAAAACATCCCACATATGTGTTCTCCCCCTTCCTTGAAATTTGATAAAATATCTCAGAAATTTATAAATCATTATAAAAAAAATTACATATTAAATAACCACTATAACTATCAAAACCCCATATTTGGTGCACACACTCCAGAAAAACAACCCAAATTATATTTTATATCACTTTCAAAATAAGATAAATCTTTTAAGAAATTTTATAAATCATTTGCAAGATGGTACTCATCACATAACATCCCTTTCACAACAAAATAGAACATTTCAAAAAAAATATACCCACCCAAACTGTACAAAAAACTTCCTTTTCATAATTTGTGTAACTCAACAACGCATTTCCAATTTTTATAAAACACATTCAAGAAGCAGGGCATGGTATTGCATCTAAAACCCATTCAGAAACACTCCTTTAAACCCAAAAACACACAAATACCTTACCAAAGTAGAATTGGAAGCCCAAAAACAGATAATAAACCACTTTCATTTATTATACAACAAACCCAAATATTACCACATGAGTTACACATGGAAAACACCCAATTTAAATCAAAAATGAAACTATAAAATTAAAATCTTAACAAACTCCATCAAAAATGGTTTTATCACAATGAACAACATATATTAAACATTAAAAATATGTAAATCAATAATTATAACTCATCTAGAAATGCTTACACATGGAATCACATGACGAAAGTGATGAAACAACCAAATCATGGGTCTAAATATCAACTGCACCACTGTAGAACACCTAGGAAGTGAAAAGCATCCTAAAACCTCATGATTATCCCAATAAACTCAAAGTAAATCCCTAGGTACAAACCATAGATTCTGGACATTTTAGAACGTCATAAAAGGTTGAAATAAACCATAAGGGGAAGACATCAAAGAGAGAAAGACTTACTTTCATGATTTTTGAAGTTTCCCTCATTAAATCTCCCTTCAAATTGGAGTTCTAAGGGTAGGTGAGGGACCTTGGAGGCTTTCCTCGGAGATTGGCTACAAGATGGAGAAGAAATGGGTGGATTTGGGTATATTATAGAAGGGGAAATGGGAATTAAAAATGTTTCTAATGATATGTACAAGGCTACAAGGTCTGGCCGCATGGTTTCAGAAACCATGTGGCCAAACCATACGGCCAGTTCTGGACACCCAAAACTATGCCACTCTCCTAAACTTTTAGGGTGGTCCAAGGGGGAAACCAAGCATTAAAGATAGGGAAATGATAGGGAAGAAAATGTCCCAAAAGAAACCATCCTATTCACCCCAAAAATCATTAAAATCATGGGTTCAAACCACCTTAACAATATACCTCACAGGTGTTGTCACAAGAAGTGTCACAATTACAACTGAAAACCACCAAAACCCCATACCATCCCATTGAAAAAAGAGGAGGCAAATTACCACACAAAACACCCAAGGTTAATTTCATAGATCCAAAAATAAAGAGATAGAAAAAATTCAAACCTATAACACCCGAAAACCAATAGAATTTTTGTAACCAAAAGAGGATTTGAAACAAAGCACGAAATCGAAAATCAAGGTGTGAAATTATTATTGTTACTTTATAAATGATTTTTATTTTGATACAATAAAACACAAATTATATTCTTGGGTAATATTCAAATTCAATTAAGAAATTAATTTTCATGAATTAATGTATTATTTAAATAAATAAAGTTTTAATAAAATATTATTATTAAATATTTGTTTATAAATATCAATGGTAATATAATTTTTAAGAAGTCAAATTTAATCATTATAATGGTTCAAAAATGGTTATTGTATAAAAAATATAGAATTTCTCAATAACTGTTGTTTTTTATTTTAAAAGATAAAATACACATATTTGGAAATTTATTTTGATAAAATGAATATTATTTTTTGAATCACAATGTAGAAATTATCCAACAGATAAATTCTCATCATTTTTTTAGATAGTAAAATATTTAGGTAAAAATTGAATACCATATTAATATACTTCGTGAATTATGAAATCATATAACCAAAAAGTGATGAAATAAGTACCATAAAATAAAATTAAGACCAAATATTACTTTTACTTTTAAATGAATGTGATTTTATGTTTATTATTTTTCTAAATTTTTTATGAATCCTCCAAAACCACTATTATATTTTAAGGATTAAAAATCTTTTCTCTTAGAGCATGACTCCCCTATACATATTAATGCATTCTATTTTTAAAATTTTGTCCATTGGACTTATAAAATAATGAAAAGAAATCCCATTTGGAAGAAATTGTGGGAAAACCCCTTGGAATTCTTTATTGATTTGGTTGTTTTATTATATACAATACAAAACCGATGTTTGAGAAATGATAAAGAATCCCCTAATAATTTCCTATATAAACCAGCCTCGGATCCCTTTTCTCTTCACACAAAGTTCTTATAGAACATCCTTACTCTTACCTAACCTCACTATATTCCTCCAAAGGTGCCCCTAGTATCTTAATATTCCCCTACCAAGAATTTGGATTCACACACTAAGGTAAGGGATCCTTTCCTTGCCTTCATTATTAAGGTTTCATTATTATCCTATGACATCTATTTCCAATTACTAATGTTGAGATATTAATTTAAATTTACCTATGACATCCAATTATATGTCCAAATTATGTGAGACCCATTTATCTCTCATCAACCCAATCAATTAATTTTTAGGTGATGTCATTATTCTTCTGAAATTTCACCACGATTTTCCATGCCAAAACAATTATGTTGTGAATACCATACCCATTTCCTAACAAAAATATTCACCATTACCCACTTATAAATAGTCTACATGGGAATTAAATGTACGTTTTACACACTTATTAATCATGTAATAGAATATTATTCTGATTAATCCATGTTGTATAATCTATGTGTAACATTTAATCATGATACTAAAACGAATGTGATGGGTGTGCTTGGAATTTATTACCACTCCTATGCATTAGGTAATGTTTAGTCTAATGGGACGTCTCATTAGGATATGAAGTAAACCTGATTTATTATTGGTATTTTTAAATTATGATTTATTTAAAATTATCCTTTATCTATGCTTATGATGTAGTGTTTTATGTTGTTCCCATATTTCCCATGTTTCCTTTTTTGATTATCATGTTATATCATGCCACATTGTTCATGTTTATGATTCTCACTAGTTTTAGGACACATTAATATATCTATTTTATAACATGGAAGACTTCCATAATGTTATTCCATTTTATCCCCTTATGGAGATTCATATATTTCACCTTTCTTATGTATGACCCTAGGTTTTCCTATGAATCTTTAAAACCCATGGAATTTTAGAAGCATGTTAAGAAAGTGTTTAATAATGTTGTTGTATAGTATAATCAAGTTTTTTTTTTCTATTTACATAATTAAAAATGACATTATAATTCTCAATCATCTGGGTTTTTTATGTGTAATCTTATGTAATAAATCATGTATTAATGGGAAATAAAGAGAACAGTTGTCATAGATTTCTAATAAAAACAAGAATTTTTTAACTATTTGATGAAAATTATTCCATTTTAAAAAATTCTATAAAAAATTTCAAAAATAATTTTGACATTATATATAAAAAATTATGTTTTTTTCAAATACATCATATAAAAGTGAAAATTAATAATTATCAAACAAGTTTTCAAAAGGTGTTAAAACAACTTTTTTGGGAAAAAAATATAGTTCATAAGCATAATATTGGAATTTTTCTTATCTCACACATAAAAAATGCATAATTATAATATTAAATATTTTATTGAAATTATAATATATAAAATTAATTAAAATAATCCACCAAAAGTTATTTATTTATTTTATTTAGATAAATAATATTTTTATCGCATTAAAATAGTTTTTCAGAAAAATATATTCTTTATTTTCAAATGGTTTATTATTTTCATTTATAATTAATTGGTAACCAATGAATTCATTATATATACAATCTTAAAAAATTTATTTTCATAATTTAGTATATCCTATTCGTACCAACCATATCAATGGATAAGATATAACTACCACATTAAATTATAATATTTTAACAGTACGCCTTGTTTTGTTAAAAGATGGTTTTATGTTCAGATCAAACTATAAAGAAAATTAAAGTTATTTGAAAAAACAAATATTTCATAAAATATATGAGAGTTATATTCCACCCACCACAAAATAAATTTCACCCTAAATTTTTTTCACTCTGATAAAAAATGAGAATACATATGCCTTTTTACATCCTTAGGTTCCTATGTTGCTTTCTCAATATGATGGGTTTTCCACAAAACATGTCTAGGTGTGTGGTTTGTTTCATGTAACATTCAATATATGATCCTAAATATCTACTAGGTATTGTTATCAAGAATTATCATTCTCAATTAGTACGACCTTTGAGTTCAATTCATGTGATGGATCATGTATGTACTGCCTCATGAGAGATACATGACCTCATTATGGACCTGAGAGAGGTTCAACAGAAGTTCCATGTTACAATATACTATCCCAGTATGATTAATACTTCCAAAGGGGATGATATATCTCAGGATAAATTTTCATTTATATCATAATCACAATTTCATCTTTTGGTTGTGCTTCCTTCATTTTATAGTTCATCTCTTATTCTATCAAATGAAGGATAATTTTTCATGCCAGAAGCACTAAAAGATCACAACATCCAAGTTTTCCAATAAAATAAAATAAAATTTATCCACATTAATCATATCTTTTTCCCCACTAACCATAATTAACTCATCATCAATAACATATTAAGGGTTTCATTCCCTTAATCATGTTTGTTTCCATAAGAGGTCACCAGTATAAAAACATAATTTTCTAGGTTATCAGTACCAATCAATATATTCAAGAAAATATTTAATGAAAAAAATCTTCCAAATAATACATATATATCTCATGATTTATATAACATAATTATTTAATTAGAATACATAGAGACTTAAATATTAAACCATTAACTAGGCTTTGTAATCTTATTACTTAATAAAAATTTCTTACAATATGAAATATAAATCAATTATTAATATTCATCAATCTCAATTTAATCATTATTATTATTTTTAAAATAAAAATTACTATTAGTACATATCATACCATTGATATGTCATGAATAGTCTCTATATCATCGGCAGTATAACCATTACATTTAAAAATCTTTTTATTTTCTTCACGGTCTTTGCCCATGCACATCGATTTTCATATT
Organism: Viscum album; assembly: GCA_963277665.1. Classification (NCBI taxonomy): domain Eukaryota; kingdom Viridiplantae; phylum Streptophyta; class Magnoliopsida; order Santalales; family Viscaceae; genus Viscum; species Viscum album. The sequence goes on along the minus strand of OY728133.1, from coordinate 1,858,406,046 downwards.
TCTCATATATTGAAAATTAAAAATATTCAACCACAAATGATAACTTTTGATGAATAATATTCTTAACCCTTTAATTAACCAAACACTTCATTTTTCATTGGAAATTACATTCTTTGTGTCCTTATTTTCAACACTCAAAACCTCTTCTCGTTCCTATGAGACTTTCACTTGGGTGCTTCTTCAAAAATCCTCATCATATATGAAATTATATATTCTTTACATCCCAATACCCAACACTCGAGCTCTCATTTAATTCCATCCATATCTTATTTGGTAATTCTAAGAGTCAATGAAGGTGGAAGTTGTTAATCATATATCATGATAACTATTTATACATAATCACCAAATCCATTACCCCAAGTTTCCACTTATTTGGTTTATCATCAACAAATTTTCTATCATATTCAATACTAACATAGTTACTTTTAATTCTCTCTGTTGACTATAACAATAAATCATATTGTGAGTAGAAAAAATCATAGTGGGAAAACAAATAATCATGAAAAAATATTTATTGGATGTCTAAATCCCAATTCTTTATTTATTATATATATGACATTTTACTCAACCTAATTCATTTAGGATAATTCTTTTAGTCGTTCATGTTACTTTGTAATGATTTTGTGAATTTCCAAATCCTATCCACATGGAGTGTCAATCTTGGTGTGCATCAAGTCATATTGTTATGAACTAAGTGGAAACAATGTCCAATTCAATGAACCATTTTTAAAATTATTAAACATGGATACAACTATTCCAGATCCACATTTACATGTTGTACATATAAAGGGATTTTAATACTTAGAAACCACTCACCATATCCATCACCTAAATTCTATGAAAATTTATTATAATTTTAATTATATTTCGACTTATCCATAGGAATATCCTTAGGGATATCACTAGTTGTTTATCATCCTAGTTTCCAATGATTAAATAAATAATTTTATAATACCCACTATAAATATCCACACATATCATATAATAATATTTTATCTTAGTAGATGAATATTAATTACATTACAAAATAATCCTAGAGAGAATAGTTTTGTTATAATTCATGTGTAAGAATAGACACATAAATATCAATTCTATAAGTCAAAAAATTCATCACCTACTATTTTATTCATAAATAGAAAACTTCTTAGAAATATCATACATAATTTCATTCTTAATATCCTATGGAAAGGAAACATAAGAAAGGGTGAGATGAGATACTCCATAAGGGTGAATAAGTGAGATATCAATGGAACATTTTCATATGGGTATGAGAACATTAGTAAAGCATTTGAAAAACAAAACCTTCATATCATAGATAATAAATTGGATTCATGGAATAAATATTATGAGTTCATAACATATTAATCATAATGGAATCAAGGAATATGATTCATGATATCATAAAAATGGAATAAGACATATATTTGTGGCATATATATATGTATATAAAATATTTTGTCAATGATATCCATCAATAAATTCAAAAAAATTTAGGCATAGGCTAACCACCCATGTACCTACATCAGGCTTGGGATAACCACCTATGTACCCTCTTTGGGGATTGGGGAAACCACTCTTGTACCCTATAATCTCATAGAAAATTAATCATTACCCAATAAAATAGAGGTGGATATAGGTTCCACCTATGACATAATTAAAATAATATGAGTGTTTTACCTGATATCATACAAAATTCATAACACCATAACATAAGATAAAAATGGATTTTATTAAAATTTCAATATATCATCATAAAATAACCCATGTAAAAGGGAACCAATTTTATAAAAATCATATCATAATAAACATAAAATATTTAGAGAAAGATTAAGAATGGTATAATTTGATCATATCCCTGGTAAAGATTATTTTACGTCAATTTTGTTCATATTAGATATAATATGTTGGTCAAAGAAAAATCACTTTGAAAATTTCTTTAAGAAAATAGAATTTCTTTAAAAATTGCCTTATTAAATCTATAAATTCAAAAACAGTTTCTTTTAAAATAAACCTAAATCCATATAAAGTTATATTTTAAAAATATATTAAATCTTTTATTGAGGAAAATTTAATTTCCACTTTGATTTTTTTAAAAAATATAAAACATTTTCAAAATCTGTTACATTGAAAATAATCATCGAATATTATAATGGAATCTTTAAAACATTGAGTGGTAAGGTCGATGAAAATTTCATACTCATTAAAATAAATATTCCTTTTTTATTATTAGTAATTACAAAAGGGACTTGCATTGAAAAATACATTATGATTTATTTTTTATCGATTTTTAGAAAAAAAGTAATGAATCTGTAAAAATGACTTCAAAAAATTACCATAGGAACATTAATACTTTTTTTAAAACATTTTTATAAATAAAGATATAGATGAAAAAAAATCGAAGGAATAGATAAATAATTTCTATTTTTTAATATTTATTTGGAATCATGTGTATATAAAGAGATGAAAATGAAGTTAAGACATGTATTATCAATAAATTAATATAGAAAAACAAAATTAATGAGTTTATAGAGAGAGAGATCGTAATATTTTTTCAGCATATGCATAAACCAAAACAATTCAGATAGAAAATGAGACTATATTAGAAAACCCTTACCATTGTAGTAACATTGAATCATACGACATATGGAGGAAAAAAATTAAATGACACTTAAAATATCATTATAATAAATAAATAAATTATATTAATTTTAAATGGGTTTTTATACATGCTTTATAACAGAAGATAGGTTTATAACATACTGTATATCCCAGAGTAAACAAATTGACATAGAAAATCCATTATCAATTTGGTAACATTTGAACTGTAAAACAAATGTAATATAAATCATAACATGGATATTTAAATAAAAATAATTTTCAGGCGAATCATTATAAAAAACAATCATGGTATTATATATATCACATAAAATAAATATGTAGTGAATTTGGAATGTGTCTCATAAAAGTAAAAAAGTGAGATCAAAATTCATTACTTTATGAATCGACATCCTTTGTACAAATTATGGCCTCCTATATAAAAAATGTAATATTATTACACATGTCTTATACATACATAATTATATATATATTATACCATTTATTATTTACATTTTAATATTCATTAACCATTTATTAATTATTCTATGTCAAAATAATGTTTCGAGAAAAAACTGATTTGTTTTCGTGTTTTTTTTAATTTTTTATTTTTATACCTATTACATTGATCCTGGTTTATTATTATCTATAATCAGAAGCATGTTATAAATATCATTTATATTTATTATATATTTATTTTTATAAATAAATAAAATATAGAGATAGAAAATGAAATACCCCGTTCAAGGAGACGATATGTTATAAGCGCACATAAAATCTATTTCCATTTTCTTGATTGATGAAATGAATGAATGGTAATTAATATATTAAATTTAAAGAATAATTTTTATTCCAAATATATCACATATATATGTTAAATTTACCCTAATTACCTTCCATGTAAACCATTAGTGAAAAAAAGAATCACATCGCTTCTTGAGGCAGTAGTCCATCGTACACATGAACAACGTTTTCGTATCCACCAAAAATTGAAATTAATAATTTATTTGTGATATAATAATTCCAGATGTATAATTATGTAAAAATATCATATATTTTCATTTCATAAATCCTAATTACCAGAAAAGTAAAACCAAAATGATAAAAGATATCACAATAGTTCGTGAGACGATAGCATGCTGTATACACGAGCGATGTTTTTGTTTTCTAAAGAAATAAGAGGTCAAATTTATATCTAGTTTTTTAATTACATTGGTATAATAATGTTTTAAATTTAGTATATATATAATAAATCCATAATTATATCTATCATTGTTAGTTTGTGATGGAAAACAACTAACATCGGTTAGTGATGTTGTAGTTCATAGTACACACGATTGACAATTTCATTTCCCATTTGCTGGAATGGGATATGATTATATGATATTCCAATAATATAATAAATTATTATTATATTTTGGATACTTTTTTTATTATATCATAAAAATTTATTAATATTTTAATGATTGGGAAGAATAAATGAAAAAACGTATGTTAATGAATTTTACCTCTTCTTTAGAGAACCTCTTTGGGATTAAACATTAAAAATTATTTGGAGGGATTAATAATAAAAAATAAAAAATATTTTAAGAGTATGAGAAATTAGGGATGATATTTGGGTAGGTATTTTGGATTATGAAGTGTTTTTTAATTACATATAGGATGGAATAGAGATAGCCATTTATAAGTGGGGGAGAAGACACATATGTATTTTTTTTAAAGAATAAGGTCAACCCTCAGTATTCAGAGGACAAAGGCTCCAAAATGGGTCATTAGAATCCCTCATAATTTTAGTGTCATAATATGTCTATAAAATAGGTTTTTGATATGTTTTTAGGTCATTTTAGACCTTATATATTTTGTTTACCCCTCCCTTGGGAAAAATCATTTTAACCTTAACAACAATATTTAATTTTTCCTATTTTTAATAATTATTATGGTTAAAAAATAAATTTAACATATTTTATATGATTAATTATTATTATTAAAAATATATAATTAATTTATCCAAATTAAATTAATATAATCTAAAAATAAAATTTAAAATTAACCATGTAGATGTGATGAAAAAGAGATTTTCCAAAGATAAAGTCATCAAATGTTTAGAATTTATTTATATCAAAATTAAATAATATATTTATTAAAATGAAATAAATTGGATTGATAAATATATATTTAAACTTATTATAATTTAAAAACCATATTAAAATAAAATTTATTTTTTAAATTCTCTGAAAGAAATTTTTTTTTTAAAAAAGCAATTATTTTTCATTATTCACTAAACAATTTTTCTTTTTAAAAAAATATCAATATTTCACTCTATGATAATTTCAATATTATGACTCCAAAATCTTATCATATATGGTCAAATAAATATTTTTTAAGTAGAAACAAATAATTTTAATCCTTATGTACAAAAGGCAACAAAACTCATTTCAAGTAAAATATAGTTTTAATCATAAAATTGGATTTATTCTTGTATTATACAATGAAAACACATAAGATGAATTTTAAACCTTTTAACAACATTATCATTTATATATTTAATTATAATAATTATCCAAGAGTTAATAATTTAATTTTATAAGATAAATTATTCTTTATGTATAAAAATGTTTTTCAGAAAAATATTTCCACAATTTTTCAATGTTTTATTATTTTCATTTTTAATTAAGATGTCTAAAAAATAAATTTAATCATATGTGTAAAAAATATTGGCATAGTTTAATAAATTCTATTCATGTCCACCATTATAATTTTTTGTGACAGTTATCACATTAAATAAAAAATTGTATTAGTATGTTATATTTTATTAAGTCTCAATGTTGTCTGTTTTCGAAGCTGTCAAATTAATTAAACTTATTTGGAAACAAAATCATAAAATATAAGGTTGTTATTATTTAAAATAAGTTATGGGAAGTATGTGATATTACTTATATATTTAATTGTATATATATATACTAATTTATTAGCTTTTATCCTTCATGTGGGAACATGTGTATGTTCAGACAAGTCTGATACTCCCTTGGGTTAAGTTGGATTCTCTGACTGAACCTAATATTATCATTTTTCCTTAGTTTCAACTTATAAATAGAGTAAATCACCACTGATTTTTTTAGAATTTACCCTTGTAAATCATTTTATCCTTTATGGATTAAGAGGTCAACTTATAGTCATAAGCTTTTATAACTTTGGATCATCCATGAAATCCATGTCATATCATTAAAGAAATATCGAAAACATATTTCCTCATATATGATTTCAAAATTTCAAATTCATCCTATCACTAAATCCAACAAATTAAAACATTAATTCACTTCCAATATTAAATAAATAGAATCTTTCATTATAAATTTGAATATAGAATAATTCTTATCCATAATAATCTTATATAGTTCTTCACCTATATTTTTACTCAATATTAGAGGTCAATTTTTTATTAACTCGTTGTGTTTAATCTTAGAATTCCAAATCCAAATCCACTACACTACTATGATGCCCCAAACTCTATTCTCCTAATTCTATAATACCTTATCATAAAAAATATTAATTTTTTATTACATTCTCTCTTTCACATCACTAGTTTTTTTTATTCTAAATAAAAACTACTCATTATCTCTACACCATTCCAATCAACCAATTGTACCCCTCACATCGATCATTATAACATTTTTATAGAGAATGAATACACTGTTTAATAGAAAACACTACTAGTGGAACCATTTGTATCCTTAGGATTATCCCATCTATTAATACAAAATATCAAAATATAATTTCATTAAATGATTCTCCCCACCACAGTAATTGAGTGCCATAGAATAACCTCACGTCATTCAATGCATAAAACCATCTATTCGCATCTCCATATATCTGATACCCACATTGATCTTGCACTTATCTAGTATAAATCATATGTGTATCTCTCTCTCATAAGTCATTACTCAAAATAAAAAACATAAAATTTATAATTCATGGGATAATCCCAATAAAATTATTAAAAACCATGAAAAAATAGATATGCATCTCCAAATTCTTATTTTAAAAACCCATTCAAAACGTTTTATAAACAAATTCATGAAAAAAAATTTATAACTTCCTTGTCCTTCAAGGGTACTCATTAAAAGAAAAATTTATCTTTACTTGTTACTATTTACTCATAAATCATAATCATCCATAAAGCCTATTTTTAAATCAGCATTCATATTTTACTTAATTTCCACAATTAAATAAAATCTATAAAACTGATCCAAACTAGGGGTATCTTGACACATACACAATAAAAGAATTTTATAGAGTTTGTGAAATCACATGCACTATTAAATTCAAAATTATGTTTTAATTAAAATTACAATAAATATCTAAATCTCTAGCTCCGTGATTCATCAATTTGGAAAACCTAAAATTCATTTTATTCATTACCCATGAAACTGTAAATGTTTCATTAAAAAAATTTATGAAAAATATTTTACCAAAAAATAAACACCATATGGATTCAAATTAATAAAAATAATAAATTAATCAACCCAACTTATCAATTTAATAAACTCCAATAATATATTTTTAATAGCATTGAATTGATTATTATATTTTTATAATTTTTAATGGACCCAATCAATGGGGAAGGGTAAAAATCATGTTACTCGATATTGCATATATAATACACTAAGAATATCACTATTTGGACACATGAAGCAATAAAATATTAAAATACCAAGTATTTCATATGATATATTCATAGTTTCACCCATCACGAGATTCCTACACCAAAACCTCACACATCCCATAATACCTAATCATTATATAGAACATCCCCTTTTGAATTGGGTTTAAACTATAACAATATTTTCCAAGAGTTTATGTGTTTTACCTATTATGTCCTATACACCCATATATAATTTTTACAAACTCTATCTCAACCTTACATACTATTTGATACAACTTTAAAAAATCCTGATCTGAAATGCCCAAATGGATCTATAGAACGATGACTACTAGACCACATATGCATACCCACACACATCAATGTCCTATTACTAGTTAAAATGGTATAAATAAGTCAATGAAATACTACAAATTCTAATTAATCCTTTATTTTTCAGGACACAATCTACTTAAAATTCAATATGGTCTATTTTTTAAAAAGGAAAAGCCAAAAAAATTGGCATAAGGCATGGATATAAGATTGTTATGCATTGTAGAATATATATATAAACCATAGAAAAGATGATCTAACATAAATAAAAAAAATTAACAGCAGAAAATATATACATAATATGCATCACAATATAATACTACTGAGTGCATGGATGATACATATGAAATAAAATAATGTTGATATAGTAAAGTGTTTATCTACCCGAATCATCATTCAACTCATTCTAAATCTTATTCCTCCAATACACTACTCATCTCAACCCACATATCCACGTAAGTAAAAAAAATTATTCCTAAATGAAAATTATAATATTTATATATGTACTGAACAACCCAAATCTTGTGCATGGGTAAGGGTGAGTCCAAAAACATATTATGATTTCATACACATTCCTCCACACACTAAGTTCTAGTGATCAAGTGGATTCATTAAAAAGTATATAGTAAGCGTAACATATACCATTTAAAAACATATCTCATACGTTGTAAGATAAGAAAATATTATAATTTCATCATAATAATATGATACAGGAACTCTAAGAATTATACTAGTATTACCCAACTCAATCCAGGTCCCCCTCTCAAAGATTGATGATAAATATAACCTTATATCTCATTGAGTCCCACCACCTAGTCACTCTCATTACAAAAAGAAAATATTCAATAGATGTTTCATTTTTATCCACAAATACTCAATAATTTGATTATGATCTAACTCATCACTAAAATTTTCCCTCATAAATAACCAAGACCAAAACAATCAAGGTAAGTGTGGATCATAAAGAAAAAAATAAGAAATAAATTATAACCTAAATAATAATGATAAATGTCAAATAAAAAAATAATAGGTTACTCATAGTGGGAAAAATGAATAATATAATGAATAACCACAATATAAATTTTTAAAAGTGGTCGAAATAATTATTGAAACCAAACTGCATGAAATAAAAATATCATTTCTCAAGAACTGCCACATCCCATATTTGTATTACTTATTTAAATTATCAACCAACATTCCCATGGAGTTTCATTATCATTAATATCAAATATAATATGTCATCATTGGGGCCAAGCTCACCCTCTAAATAGTAGTGCACTTAATACTCATTGATATCTCATATCATATCTCAACAAAATCAGGAAAAAATCTATGACATTTCCATGGTCTTAACATAGGTGTGACTATATAGGCTTCAGTTCTATAGTATCGTACACATCTATAAACTCCTAACAGTCATAGTTATATGTCATTCATAGAGTTTATATTGGTACCAACTCATGTGAATATAACTGTTTCATAGAGAAAACCTAGTGATATTCTAAATCGAAACTAGTCGAAATAATTGTTTTCTGTTCCATTTCAATTATTAGAACTAATGCATCATCAGAGAAGTGGAAACCCATAATGTCTTCATTTGAGTCACTAAACATAGGGTTTATATCTCAATGAAGACGTTAATCACCAAAAAACCCTACCTCATAGGTAAAGATAATACTCAATCCATGTGATATATTATTAAATAAACTCAATGGATGATATGCACTCTAATCTAGATAAATAATACTAAAAAGGATACCAATTTTCTCCCATTTCAAAATCTTAGTATGCACTTTGAATTTGTCACAGCCAAAAAATCTCACCACTCATCCATTAAGGTCAATCAAGAGGTAACACTAAAGATAAAAAATAGTAACAATTCATCAATGATATAAAAACACTAATCGTGACTAAAATTTAATGATCACATCCATTAAATGATCAATATCAATGTCCCACACCATTCCCATTAATCATCCAATATCGTAATAACAAATTTATTGTGATCACTCAATCAAGGAAACATAGAACAATAAAAATTAAAGTATATGTATTATAGGTTATAAAAAATTATTAGACTTGGTATTTTCTGGAAGCATATCCATAATTTCTTATAAGATCGTGATATAAATTTTATACCATGTATCTCAGTCCCTTTATACCAATAAATCAACTAGTGGAAGGTTCCACATATTGTTTCTATGATATCATGCATCACAATATATAATGATACATAATATAAGAAAAACAAAATTAAAGGGATCATATAAGAACACAAGATTTGGAGAATAAATAATTTCCCATCAAATGTTAACACAATACAAAACATTTCAATAAAATCACCATTTCTATCCTATTAAATTGTGAGTTGATATAAACTTTACAAATAATTTAAAAAAATATATCATTAAAGCTATATATATAAGGTCCCAATATCAAACAAGACATAAAATTGAGTCTTTAGAAATAATTAATTTAATTTCATTCTCAGAGATATTTTTTTTATAATTTTAGAGACTTTGGTCATCACCCTTACATAAATTAATATTACACCACAATGTCAACAATTCTTCTCAATAACCATTATTTCAAAAATAAAAAATATCTAATATATAATAAATTTTATTCTTATGATATATCTTCACAAATTTCATTTTAAACTCTTATTTTATTAATAATCCTTAAATAACGTAGACAATGGTTTTAAAATGTGTGATGATACCAAAAATAATAGTAATGGTCATGTGAATGAAAGAAATAAACCATTTTTTCCATGAAAATTTATTAATAGTTTCCTTTTTAAAATATACTTTGTCATCAAAATAATAATTTTCTTACAGAATTAATCACATTATCTACCAAATCGTTTTCATAAAACATTTCATAAGAAATATTACTATAAAAAACAAAAATGTTTCCTTGGAATCATGAAAAACTCATAAAAATGTTTTATAAAATTTATACATTTCACCATTAATAAGTATATAATAATACCTTTACACATAAGATCATTATCATACCATGGGAAGTCATAATATTTCCATAAAAACCCATTTAAATCATAAATAATTCATTTTCAAACTTTGGATAAAATTTTCATTTCACTCTATAAATAACTCAAATTAATATAATAAATTTATTAGTAAATTCCTATAATCTCGTAGAAGAGACATAACTAGTTAACTCCATCCCTTTAACCAATGAATTGGAAAACTATATTGAGGAGACCCATAATCATGAGATATATTGGGATAAAACATAAAAATAATTCATTCCTTTGAGCCATAACATAATCATAAAACAAGAACACTTTTATTTAAATCATAATATTCATAAAAGTATTTCATTCATAAATAAGAAAAACATTTCTAGATATTGAAAAATCAATTCTATTTATAACGATTTTTCAAAATACCCTAAAAAAATGGATTGGGTTTTAATTTAATTAAACATGAAATCCCATAATTTAATGCAAACATAAAATAAAATATAAGTTAATTGGTAATACCATTAAATTTGTATACATTAAAATATATTATTCATTTTTATTTTTTATCAAAAAGTTCAATAAAAACATAAAAGTATTCCTTTTGAAAACATTTGAAATATAAGTAATGAAGTAACATTAAATTCCCTTTATAACTCATTTATATCATAATAAAAACATGCATATAATAATGTTAATAGTACATACTTGGAATAAAAATATTTAGAAAAAGATCTTGAAAACATTTAAAAAGATTTTTTTACTATAAATTATCCCTTTCCTTGAGTTTGACCTATCACACCCATTAATTATCTCCTTTATGATAAATTTTTATCAACTATAAAAATTCAGAAAAAAATTATCCATGTTAAATAACATATCATTTAAACCATTTATTTCATTCAATTCAACTAAATATTTAATTACTTAATCAGTTAAGTCCACATATGGTGTTATGATGATGTTCAGTTTATTTTTCAAAACAAAATCTATATATTTATTATTGTAAAATAGGTCACTATTCCATAATCTCTATAAAATTAATCATTACTTAAATATAGTTTGTATATAATTATTATACTTTTAAATAAAACCATAAAATATAGTTATGATTGATGAATTACATTACAACCATGAATATGGAAGGTCATACATACTCATGAGAAGCATTTCCTTTTTTTCAATAAAATATTATAGAAAGAAGGTAAGTATTATTTTTACATTGTAGCTTTAGGATAATATCAAAATATTATATATTTAAATACACATATATATTCCATCTATGTGTTGTGGTGGTGAAAAATGAATCACATTTCTCTATAGAGGTTATGGAGACCTAGGCTTGAATACATGGATATTACATCATTTTAGATGAATAATATGTAAATTAAATAAATAAATTCCCTTAGACTATAATAGCTTTGTGTATTTAGAAACATGGAAACAAAATATTATATCCTGGTGAAAGATCTTCAACATATCCCAAAAAAAGATCCACCTTTAGTAGGTCTAACTAAAACCCTTCTTCATAACCTGGGGAAAGGAAACATAAGAAAAAGGTGATCTCAAATGCTCAGAAAGGATAAATAAGGGAAATATATAAGAATAATTATGAGCATAGGGGTATAAGAATATGATCAGAAAAATAGAAGATTGTACCATATATATCAGAGATCATATACATGAATCATGTCATAAATTCAGGGCATAAATCATTGATGTTCATAAGACATGAGTTATAAAGATATAAAGAACATAAGACATGAATGAATAACATATGAATAAATCATGGTATTATGTAAGATGCATAATCATATGTAATTGTTTCTATAGTTTTCAATGCATTTTTATGAGATCATATTAGCACAAAAAGTCCTTTACTGAACCCAGTTCACATCCCGTTTCATCCCTGTATTACTGAACCGAGTTCAACCCTCGTTCCAGCCCTATAAAACTAAATCGAGTTCACCCCTCATTCTGACCTTGTATTACTGAACCATGTTCATTTCCCATTCCATCCTTGTAATAATAAACTAACTTCATTTATCATTCCAGTCATATCTATCTCATGAGATAAAAATCATTACCCCATGCATTTGAGGGAGATATAAGTCCCACCTATCTCATAATTATATCATACATATATTTCCATAAAATTAAGAATAATTTTATCATAACCCATGTAATTAAATGGGTATCATAAACATGTAAACATATCATAACCTATGGAAAAATAAACCTGTTTTATAATAGTTTCCTCAAAAACAAAACTTGTGAAAGAGAAAAGAATTTCATAAACATATAACCAGTGAAAGAGAAATGGATTTCATAAACATATAACCCATGAAAGAGAAATGGATTTCCTAAACATATAACTCGGTAAAGTGAAATAGGTTTTATAAATACCATGACATTAATCATAACCCATAAATAAAAAGGTTAAGAAGGAAACCATTAGATAATTTCCTAGAAGGGAATGAGGAACATTAACATATTTCATCTTAGATAGAAAATTATTTTGAAAAATGTTTCAAAATTGATTCTTGAGGAAAATATCCTTTCTTTTTTGAAAATGTATTTATTAACACATAAAACCCTTTTAAAATAATTGTATTTGAAAATACATTGAAAACTAATAAAGAAGACTTAAAATCATTTCGAAAATGTTTTCCCATTAAAAATTATAAAATAAGACTCAAAACATTTTAAAAACCATTTTCATTGAAAACACATTGAAAAAATATAAATAATCCTTCAAAATATTTTCAAATCTTTTTAATTAAAAATATATGAATGGATCAGGAAAATGTTTTGAAAACCATTTCATTGAATATACTTTCAGAAAATATAAAAAATTATTGAAAGCATTTTAAAATTATTTTTCCTTGAAAACTTATAAAATAGGCTTTAAAAAATTTTAAAATATTTTTCATTGAAAACACATTGAAAACATATATAGAAAGAATGTAAATATTTTTGAAAACCATTTTACTTGAAAAAATGTGAATGGAGATTGTATTTATTTTGGAAATTATTTCTTTGAAGATACTTTGAGATATAGAAACAATACTTGAAATAATTTTGAAAATAAATATCATTGAAAACTTATAAAATAGGTTTGAAAAATTTTTGAAATCAATTTCACTAAAAATATCTTATAATTTTTTTAAAAAACTTAATTTTATACAAGATATTAATTATTCTAAGGATTGATGGTGAATAAATCGGTACATTTTATACAAGGTAAAAATAATATTCTTTTTCAGTTGTAAAAAGGTTAGAAAATTTCATTTTTAGGAAAGTGAAAAGTGGAATAATTTTAAAAGATTTTTATTAGCCAAAATGGTAAAAAAAAATTTAACGATCATAAGAGATTAGTATAATAAACATGAAAACCCTTTTTAGAGATCGTTTTCTTCTGACCGAAGAGAGGGTAATGTCCATCTTTCTTAAAAAGACATTATTAACTATATTATGTACTACAATGTAGAAATTGGGTACATATACATTGTCACGAACCGCCCTCGGGGTCCGTGCCGTGACTACCCCAAGCCCGCCTTCCCTAGGCCAGGGGCTGGCGACTAGAACCAAGGCGTAAATCCCGTTAAAAAGGGAAGGCATTGCCTTTGTAAAGTAAACAAACACCACAGAGTAAGCAAGCGGAAAGTAAACACTAAGCAAAAGCAGAGTACAACTGAAAGTGTGGAAAAGTAAATGGGCCAGTATACAAACCCAAAATGAAAGTAAAGTACAACTCGAAAGGGAAAACAGAAACTGAAAAGTAAAAGCTGCTACACCGAGCTGTCCACTGGAAATCCCACCTGAAGGGTGGGTACAGATAGCTCCACTGCTCCACGGGTCCCGCCGTCTGCTCCGAGCACGTCCCGCCCAGTGGTCCACCTCCAGGTACCGTCCTGCTCTGCAAGCCTCAGCTAAGATCAACGATGTCCGTCATCTGCAACCAACACAACGTAGTGCGGGCAAAGCCTGTGCATGGGTGAGTATAAGCTACTCAGTAGGGACCCTGAGACCCCTGAGGTCTCTCAAATCCACAAAGGATAAACCACGAAGAAAGGTACAATCACGAAGTAACAACCGACACTGCTTAGGTATATGCCCATACATATACCTAAGTCATCAATTTCAAATACGCTCCAACCTCTGAGCCCAAGTACAACTCAGTCCACACAGGAAAGTAAACGTATTCCACACAGGAAAGAAAAACGAAACCCACAAGGGATAGCACAACACAATCCACACAGGAAAACAACAGGATTCATCTCACACAGGTATACTTCTTCAAAAGACGATAAAGATGATCTCTGATCTATCTAAGTCGTCGGACCCACGATGGATCGATAGGTAACTAACCCCCGCAAAAGACCCACACAGGATCGGGCCCACATAGGACCTGTAGGCGCTGGTTCACACAGGACCGCTGAGCGCAAAGACCCACACAGGATCGGACCCACACTGGATTGGGCCCACACTGGACCTGTAGCACTGATCCATGTAGGATCGTTGAGTGCTGTAGTCGTCGTCGTCGAATCCACACAGGATCTCTGTACTGTCGTCGTCGCAGTCACAGTAGCAGTAGCAGTAGCAGTCACAGTCGCAGTCGCAGCCAGCACTAGGGTTCCCGCACACAGCAAGCTCGTATAAGAGGATCCGCTCCACGAGCCGAGAGGCTGATACATAAACTATCACAAAGTCTAGAGTTGATGTATACAAAACTTCTGTATCGTCAACAGGAACTCAACACAACAGACGGCGCGTCGATCGGACGCCCGGTCTGAGAGTTATTGGCATTTTCGTCCCCGGGGCCCGGTTGGTTTTAAAGGCAAAACCAACCCGACCGTACTCCACCTGCGTCCAAACCTCGGGCAGAGTATGCCAAAAGATCCTTCTCACTAAGAGGAACACAACAAAGCTGATGGCACGTCAATCGGACGTCCGTAGCTCAAGATATGAGCGTTTCCGCTCCGAAGGCCCAGTTGGTTTCGTGAACGATCCAACCCGGCCGAACTCAAAGTATTTTGAAACTTTGATTGCGATATACCAAAACGACCGTCTCGATCTAAGGATCGCGTTGCCGTAGACGGTTCGTCAATCGGAGGTCCGTGGCTCATGTTATGGCCAAAAGACCGAATCCGTCTCGAAAACGGGGGGTCTGGGTCCGGGCTGACCCGGCCCGACCCCCCCCCCCCCGGGTCGGCCCGAACCGGGTCGACCCGGGGCGGCCGGCGGCGGACCGGCGCGGCGGCGCAGCCCGGCTGGCGGCGGCGCGGCCTGGCGCCGCTGGGGTCACGCGCGGGGGGGCTAAGCCCCCGCTTCCAGAAAGGCGGCGCGGCATAAGTGTCGTGCCTTTTGGAGATCCAGCCCCCCTCGTGGGGCCTGCTTAAGGAAACCAGGGGGCCACCTGCCCCCCCTCAAAGAAACCCCCCCCCCCCATAAATGGGGGGGGGTTTAGAGAGTTGACTGGGGGAATTTATTCCCCCGGTCTTTGACCTTCCGGCCGGCCACCTGGCCAGCCGGTTTTTCTCCAACGGGGCCGGAAAGCCGGTCCCTTTCCGGTTTCCGACGCCGGCGGCCCGGCGTGCCGCCGGTCTTCCTGTCTCGCCGCGGCTCGGAACCGGCCGCGGTGTTCGTTGTCCGGCGCGGTGCGACGGCACCGTGCCCCTCCGCCGCGCCTTCGATTCCCTTCGACGCGGCGCGACGGCGTCGCATTATTGATGTTCCTTCCACGGAGCGGCGCGACGGTGCCGCGCAATATAAACGTGCGATTATCCGCGTGGTGCGACGACACCACGCTATATTGTTTCATCTGCAAGATAAATCAACAATAAAAAAGGAGGGGGTTCGGCCGTGTTTATGCGGTCCGGCCCCCTCATGTTAAATGATAACACATATTTAAATATCCTCACTTTAGTCATGTTAGAACCACGAACAAGAATAAATAATTAAACAATTAACAACAACCCCTACCTTGGGTTCAAGTTCGAAGATCGTCAACGACCTGCGGAAGACAACGTCGCGGAGGTCGGGCGTCGCGGTAGTCGTTCGTCAAATCCGATGACGAAGAGGTACGTATGAAGGGTTACGTCGTTGGCGAATCTTCGTATGCCGACGAAGGATGTCCGAGGAGGAAGCGACGTTCCCTTTCGTTGACACGGAAGACGAATAAAAGAGGAGCGGCGTTCTTCGTCGGAGCTTGAGTGTTCTTCGTCAAGCTTGAGCGTTCTTCGTCAAAGTTTGAAGAAGAAAGAAAATCTCTCAATCCTCTCAAGATGGCTAAACAAAAGTAACCCAATAAAATAAGCTAAGAGCTTATTTTATTAACTCAACCAAACCTTTTTGAATTTCAAAGGTTTGAAATTCAAATAAGATAACTCCAAATTAATTAACAAGTTGACATGTCAATTAAAAGTGGGGTTAAAGGAGTTTTGAGAGGAGATGAAAAGTTTAGGGTTCATGTGGGCCCCACCACACTTAATCCTCTCAAGGGAGGTTAAGTGGGTGTGGGTCCCACCCCTAACTTCCTTTGAGAGAAGTTAACCAACAAGTTTAAATAAAAATTTTTAATCCACAATTTTTATTTAACTTATTCTAAACTCCCAAAAACTAACTCTCAACCCGAAATAAACGCAACCTCGGAAAAGGTCTCCTTAAGCGAATATCGGCGCTGCAAGTTCATCGGTGTCCTCGGATTTCAATTCCGAGCACCAGATCAAAAGTTATAAATTCTCGATCGTTCGTTCACTGAACGTACCCGAGCCAAACTTCGGAAATTGATTCCGGGCACACCGGGCCTCGGAATCAGGCGCCGTCAGAAACCGCGCTCTTGTAAAATTCCAAATAAAATTAAGAAAAAATTTCCCTTGAATTTTACGGGTCTTTACATTACTCCCACCTCAGGGCTTTACATCCCCGTAAAGATACATCAAAAACTAGGGAAACAAATGAGGGTACTGAGCACGCATCTGAGCCTCCCGCTCCCATTAGCTCTCCTGGAGATTCCCGTGCTGCCATCTGATGCGCACAAGAGGAATCGATCGTCTACGTAGGACCCGCTCCTGTCGATCCTCTATCTCCACCGGGATCTCCGTAAAAGCCGCCCCATCGTTAACGTCAAGCTCCCCATGGTCAATGATGTGCGTCGGGTCGTGCACGTATCTCCTCAGCTGGGATACGTGGAAGACGTCGTGCACCCGGTGCAACTGAGGTGGTAGAGCCAGGCGATAAGCCACCTCGCCAACCCTGCTGAGGACATGGAAGGGTCCGATGAAGCGAAGAGATAACTTGCCGCCTAGTCCAAATCTCTGAATACCACGTCGAGGTGAGACCCGCAAGAAGACGTGGTCGCCATCCCCTAACTCTAGTGGCCTCCGCCTCCAGTTAGTGTATGACTTCTGCCGGCTCTGTGCTGTCCTCATCCGCTCTAGGATGACCTGGACCTTCTCTGTCGTGGCCTGGACAATTTCCGGTCCCACAAGTGCTGACTCCCCAGGGTCTGTCCAGCACAAAGGAGATCTACAAGGTCGGCCGTACAACGCCTCATACGGTGCCATCCCGATTGTGGAGTGGTAGCTGTTGATGTACGCAAACTCCACCAACCGTAGGTGGTCCTCCCAGCTGCGACCAAAGTTGAGGACACATGCGCGGAGCATGTCCTCGAGAGTCGGAATGGTCCTCTCCGTCTGACCATCCATATGAGGGTGAAAGGCTGTGCTCAGACGTAGCTGCGTCCCGAACGCCTCTTGCAACCCCTTCCAAAGCCGGGAAGTTAAGCGAGCATCTCGATCGGAGATGATAGATGATGGCACACCGTGGAGCCGCACAATCTCCTGAACGTAGAGACGTCCCAAGTTCTCCACTGAGCCCTGCTCTCTAATGGGTAAGAAGTGTGCTGACTTGGTGAGTCGGTCAACAATCACCCAGATGGAGTCATGACCTCTGGAAGTACGTGGAAGTCCAGTCACGAAGTCCATAGATATGCCGTCCCACTTCCACTCCGGAACCTCCAAGGGCTGTACCAAGCCCGCTGGTACCTGATGCTCTGCTTTCACCTGCTAGCAGGTGAGGCATCGAGAAATGAACTCTGCTACTGCCTTCTTCATGCCCGGCCACCAGTGCTGTCGTCTGAGGTCCTGGTACATCTTCACCACTCCAGTATGTACCGCCAAAGGAGAAGTGTGAAACTCTCTCATAACTTCCTCTCGCAAAGCGACTGGTACCATGGTACGTCCTCTGAAAAGGATGTCATGCTCTGCTCTAAGGGAGGAACCATCAGGTGCCTGTCCCGAGGATATCTGTGCACGCCGTGTCTCACAGTCAGCGTCCCCACGCTGTTCCTCCCTGACTCGCTGCAGTAGTGGAGGAGTGACTGTGAGAGACTGAAGGAAGGCTGCTCCATCTCTATCCACGAAGGATATCTGCAAAGAGGCTAGCTGCTCTGTCACCTCCTCAAGTAGCTGAATGCCCATCATCCTACTGAGGGCATCGGCTACTACGTTCCCCTTTCTCCTTAACGTACGGAAAAGCTGCAAAGATTTCTCCTTTGCCGAAAAGTGAAATCCGGTATCATCCCTTGGATGAACCACATTCCTTGCCTAATACAGTCAATCCCGTCATGATTAGTTAATTCATGGCATGGATGATGTCGTAAGGACTCGACGCTGCTACCAAGAGATCCAACCGTTACTCTCACCTCCAAGGGTTGAGTCACACTGTCGGCATCAGTGTGTGGTCACTGGGTTTCCTCCAGTACGAATCTCACAAGTGAGTGTCAAGTCAACAGTTTTTAACCGGCACCTCTTAGTAAAAACAAAAGACAAGAAAACAAAAGTCACCAAGGAAAGTGTCTTTTATTACTTCAACTTAAAGAACAAGGTCACAAAGCAACACAAACTACGAAGCTAGAGGCATTATGGGCAAAGGCCTCTATGCTTGAAGCTAGTCCCGCACTAGTCCACCCGCTTCCGGAGCTCCATGATCGTAAGATTTAGCTACCTGAAGCTGTGCTCTCCCCTGAGGTCGGGATGGACCTACTGGTGGTGGTGGTGGTAGAGCCTCAAAGCGTCTCCCACCACCTGCTGCTCGACCAGCTCCTCTGCCCCGTCCGCCTCCTCCCTGCGGACCGCCACGGTCGAACCTCTGCCTCTGCCTAGGTGGTTCCTCAATCGTCTGCTGCTCCTCTGCATGGCGGGTCGGGCAGTCACAAGCCATGTGTCCTTGCCTGCCGCATGCATAGCACTGTCTTCCACTCGAAAGACTGGCTCCGTGCTGTGTGCCCCGCACTGCTGAGCTAGTGTCCTGAGGTCGTCTGCCTGAAGGTCTGGTCTGCCTGGACCCCTGAGTCATCCATCGACTGCCAGCCGCAGAAGACTCTGCCACGTGCCGCCCTGCGGTGGGTCTCGGTGCTGGTGCAGACTCAGCAAGGAAGCTCTCGATCAAAAGGCCCCTCTCCAGTACTCTTGTCTGAGTCGGTATGCTGAGTGAGATCAGCGATGCCCAGATCACGTGTCTCAAACCCTGCTCGAAGGTACGGGCCCAGAAGAATGGGTCCCGTACCATGTCGGTCGAGTAGCGCGAGAGATCAGTAAATCTCGCCGAGTACTGAGCGACCGTCATACTGCCCTGCCGCAGCTGAAGAAGCCTTTGGATACACACCACACGAAGGGTGGCTGGGACGAACTCTGAGCGGAAGAGGCTCTCAAAGTCCGTCCAAAGAATAGATTCCTCATCGTGCACCTGGAGCATCAAGCTCCACCATCGTCCTGCTGCTGCGTGTAGTAGGCTCGCAGCGAGGATCACCATGAGGTCTGCTGGTGTCCTCACTAGCCTAAACACACGTACCACTGCCTCCAGCCAGTCCTCTACTGCCTGGGGATCCGTCTCCCCACGAAACATGGGTGGTTGCTGGCGCTGAAACTCATGCAGTGCGCTGAGGCGACGTGCATCGTCAGCGGCTGGCACTGGAAGCATCGGGGGCTCGGCGGTTAGAGCTACCACTGGTGCCACTGCTGACAAAGGGCCCTGCACCGAAGTCTCGTCGCTCGGTGGGCTGTCGTCACACTCGAATCTCGGAACCCTAGCTGGCTGCCGTCGTGGGGCCATCCTGAAAAGGAATCAGGTGCGCCACGGTCAAACAGTATACCTGTTGAGCTGATATAAGTAATCACAAAGAAAACTTTGAAACACACACACAATCAATGTTTTCGTGCATTAAGTCGGGAATCAGAAGTCAGGGTCCTGGTGTACGGATACGTCGGCCGCCGCACCAACACCGGACTCCCTGGACTGATAACCACACTCAATATGCTAAACATTATTGCTTCACATTGAAAAGATCAGAGTTCGCGGTAGAACCGAACTCCTATGATACCAATTTGTCACGACCCGCCCTCGGGGTCCGTGCCGTGACTACCCCAAGCCCGCCTTCCATAGGCCAGGGGCTGGCGACTAGCACCAAGGCGTAAATCCCGGTAAAAAGGGAAGGCATTGCCTTTGTAAAGTAAACAAACACCACAGAGTAAGAAAGCGGAAAGTAAACACTAAGAAAAAGCAGAGTACAACTGAAAGTGCGGAAAAGTAAATGGGCCAGTATAAAAACCCAAACTGAAAGTAAAGTACAACTCGAAAGGGAAAACAACAACTGGAAAGTAAAAGCCGCTACACCGAGCTGTCCACTGGAAATCCCACCTGAAGGGTGGGTACAGATAGCTCCACTGCTCCACGGGTCCTGCCGTCCGCTCCGAGCACGTCCCGCCCAGTGGTCCACCTCCAGGTACCGTCCTGCTCTGCAAGCCTCACCTAAGATCAACGCTGTCCGTCGTCTGCAACCAACACAACGTAGTGCGGGCAAAGCCCGTGCAGGGGTGAGTATAAGCTACTCAGTAGGGACCCCGAGACCCCTGAGGTCTCTCAAATCCACAAAGGATAAACCACGAAGAAAGGTACAATCACGAAGTAACAACCGACACTGCTTAGGTATATGCCCATACATATACCTAAGTCATCAATTTCAAATACGCTCCAACCTCCGAGCCCAAGTACAAATCAGTCCACACAGGAAAGTAAACGTATTCCACACAGGAAAGCAAAACGAAATCCACACAGGATAACACAACACAATCCACACAGGAAAACAACAGGATTCATCTCACACAGGTATACTTCTTCAAAAGACGATAAAGATGATCTCTGATCCATCTAAGTCATCGGACCCACGAAGGATCGATAGGTAACTAACCCCCGCAAAAGACCCACACAGTATCGGTCCCACATAGGACCTGTAGGCGCTGGTTCACACAGGACCGCTGAGCGCAAAGACCCACACAGGATCAGGCCCGCACAGGACCTGTAGCACTGATCCACGTAGGATCGCTGAGTGCTGTAGTCGTCGTCGTCGAATCCACACAGGATCTCTGTACTGTCGTCGTCGCAGTCACAGTAGCAGTAGCAGTAGCAGTCACTGTCGTAGTCGCAGCCAGCACTAGGGTTCCCGCACACAACAAGCTCGTACAGGAGGATCCGCTCCATGAGCCGAGAGGCTGATACATCAACTGTCACAAAGTCTAGAGTTGATGTATCCAAAAGTTCCGTATCTTCAACAGGAACTCAACGCAACAGACGGCGCGTCGATCGGACGCCCGGTCTGAGAGTTATTGTCATTTTCGTCCCCGGGGCCCGGTTGGTTTTAAAGGCAAAACCAACCGACCGTACTCCACCTGCGTCCAAACTTCGGCCGGAGTATGCCGAAAGATCTTTCTCACTAAGAGGAACACAACAAAGCTGACGGCATGTCAATCGGATGTCCGTAGCTCAAGATATGAGTGTTTCCGCTCCGAAGGCTCGGTTGGTTTCGTGAACGAACCAACCCGACCGAACTCAAAGTATTCCTAAAAATTGAGTGCGATATACCGAAACGGCCATCTCGATCCAAGGATCGCGTTTCCGTAGACGGTTCATCAATCGGAGGTCCGTGGCTCAAGTTATGGCCAAAAGACCGCATCCGTCTTGAAAACGGGGGGTCCGGGTCCGGGCCGACCCGGCCCAACCCGCCTGGGTCGGCCCGAACTGGGTCGACCCGACCCGTGTCCGAAACGGCCCGGCCGGCGGCGGACCGGCGTGGCGGCGCGGACTGGCACGGCGGCGCGGTCCGGCGCGACGGCGCGGCCCGGCCGGCGGCGGCGCGGCCTGTCGCCGCTGGGGTCACGCGCGGGGGGGCTAAGCCCCCTCTTCTAGCAAGGCGGCGCGGCTTAAGTGGCGCGCCTTTTGGAGATCCGGCCCCCCTCGTGGGGGCCAGCTTAAGGAAACCGGGGGGCCGCCTGCCCCCCCTCAAAGAACCCCCCCCCCCCCCCCCTCATAAATGGGGGGGTTAGAGAGTTGACCGAGGGAATTCATTCCCCCGGCATTTGACCTTCCGGCCGGCCGCGGTGTTCGTCGTCCGGCGCGGTGCGACGGCACCGCGCCCCTCCGCCGCGCCGTCGATTCCCTTTGGCGCGGCGCGACGGCATCGCGTTCTTGATGTTCCTTCCACGGCGCGGCGCGACGGCGCCGCGCAATAAAAACGTGCGATTATCCGCGTGGTGCGACGGCACCACGCCATCTTGTTTCATCCGCAAGATAAATCAACAATAACAATGGAGGGGGTTCGGCCGTGTTCATGCGGTCCGGACCCCTCACGTTAAATGATAACACATATTTAAATATCCTCACGTTAGACATGATAGAACCACTAACAAGAATAAATAATTAAACAATTAACAACAACCCCTCCCTTGGGTTCAAGTTCGAAGATCGTCAACGACCTACGGAAGACAACGTCGCGGAGGTCGGGCGTCACGGTAGTCGTTCGTCAAATCCGATGACGAAGAGGTACGTCCGAAGGGTTACGTCGTTGGCGAATCTTCGTATGTCGTCGAAGGAAGTCCGAGGAGGAAGCGGCGTTCCCTTTCGTTGACACGGAAGACGAAGAAGATAGGAGCGGTGTTCTTCGTCGGAGCTTGAGCGTTCTTCGTCAAGCTTGAGCGTTCTTCGCCAAAGTTTGACGAAGAAAGAAAAGCTCTCAATCCTCTCAAGATGGCTAAACAAAACTAACCCAATAAAATAAGCTAAGAGCTTATTTTATTAACTCAACCAAACCTTTTTGAATTTCAAAGGTTTGAAATTCAAATAAGATAACTCCAAATTAATTAACAAGTTGACATGTCAACAAAAAGGGGGGGTTAAAGGAGTTTTGAGAGGAGATGAAAAGTTTAGGGTTCGTGTGGGCCCCACCACACTTAATCCTCTCAAGGGAGGTTAAGTGGGTGTGGGTCCCACCCCTAACTTCCTTTGAGAGAAGTTAACCAACAAGTTTAAATAAAAATTTGTAATCCACAATTTTTATTTAACTTATTCTAAACTCCCAAAAACTAACTCTCAACCCGAAATAAACGCAACCTTGGAAAAGGTCTCCTTAAGTGAATATCGGCGCTGTGAGTTCATCGGTGTCCTCGGATTTCAATTCCGAGCACCGGATCAAAAGTTAGAAATTCCCGCTCGTTCGTTCACTGAACGTACCCGAGCCAAACTTCGGAAATTGATTCCGGGCACACCGGGCCTCGGAATCAGGTGCCGTCAGAAACCGCGCTCTTGTAAAATTCCAAAGAAAATTAAGAAAAAATTACCCTTGAATTTTACGGGTCTTTACATTTAATGTGACAACCGGGTCCCGATGACAGCACAACCACCCCGCCTTAACATGGCCGTTGGGTCCTGGCCCACTAGGTACCACCAATTGCCCCGCAGACACATGGGACCAACCCCAGGGTCCACCCACATGCCTGAACGGGTCGTCTGACTAATGATTGTCCCCACAGGCCAACACATGTCCTTTCCAGTGTGTTTTGTCCTCACTCACACACATCCTGAGAAACTTCCCAGGAGGTCACCCATCCTGATCACTACTCCATGCGAAGCACGCTTAACTGTGGAGTTCTAATCAGACAGGCTCCCGAAAAGGAAGGTGCACCTTGTTGACATGAGTCATATCATTTAGTCATTTAACCCTTTATCATTTGGGGATGTTACAATCACCCCCCCTTTAGAGCACAACGCCCTCGTTGTGGGCCCTACATCTCAACCCAGGCAGTGTACCACACTTAAGGCTGGGTTCCTCCTTTGATACCAAATGTGACAACCGGGTCCCGATGACAGCACAACCACCCTGCCTTAACATGGCCGTTGGGTCCTGGCCCACTAGGTACCACCAGTTGCCCCGCAGACACATGGGACCCACCCCAGGGTCCACCCACATGCCTGAACGGGTCATCTGACTAATGATTGTCCCCACAGGCCAACACAAGTCCTTTCCAGTGTGTTTTGTCCACACTCACACACATCCTGAGAAACTTCCCAGGAGGTCACCCATCCTGATCACTACTCCATGCCAAGCACGCTTAACTGTGGAGTTCTAATCAGACAGGCTCCCAGAAAGGAAGGTGCACCTTGTTGACATGAGTCATATCATTTAGTTATTTAACCCTTTATCATTTGGGGATGTTACATGATTATATAATGAATAACCCTGGGGAATAAAGTTCATGAACTTCTTGAGATATGGGCTCTAATATTTCATCAAAGGGAGTACAAACATAAATAATCATGAAAAGTGATGAGATTGTCTTAATAAAATATTATAACATGGTAACCTGGGATCATATTATCAATGTAAGAAAAAAAAATTAAATTAATCATAAAATATAATTATAATGAGTAATTTCAGGATATAACATGTAAAATGGAAGTATATACACCTCGAAATATAATTTAGGTGCATAAAAAAACATTACTTTCAAAGAACGTAAATTGAGACAAAAGTATTTTACAGATTTCATTACTTTTAAAAATTAATCCCAATGAATAGAAAATCAAAAAATATATATGTGAATTCCCATAAATTTGTTTATATAATAAAATAATGGTTAATACATACACTACAGA
This sequence comes from Viscum album, assembly GCA_963277665.1. Classification (NCBI taxonomy): domain Eukaryota; kingdom Viridiplantae; phylum Streptophyta; class Magnoliopsida; order Santalales; family Viscaceae; genus Viscum; species Viscum album. The sequence continues at coordinate 1,858,380,505 of OY728133.1, read as the reverse complement.
AATAGAAAGAGTGGGGAACGTAATGTGTTTCTCTTGGAAATAAAAAGTGAGATGAAATCCCCACATCTCCTGTCTTAACACTCATTATACTCATTAAACCCCGATGTATAATAAATATATATTTATTATAAATATTTGAAATTACCATAAGATTATATATAATCAAATTTTTTTTATTAAATCTTATATTACCCATTTTTTAACCATCCTATGTTAAGTTTTTATTTTGGGCAATATGCACTTTGTTTTTCATATATGTCTAAAATTATTATATTGTTAGTACTTATACTTATATCATGATTTCAGAATATGTAAATTTATATAAATATAATTCATATATAGTATATTTATATTATAATAATCTATATAATATATATGTATGAAGAGGAATACACCATTCATTGAGATGGTAGGCCGTACGTACGCAAGAACCCCATTTTCGTTTAATTGTTGTGCTGAGAGAAAGAATGTAAAAGTAATATATGTATATATATATATATATAATTATATAATTATATAAATTATATAATATATATCATACATATTCACTAAATCCATCCTTAATACATTCCATCTAGTGTGTGAACGAATCACATCACTTTGAGCGGGCAGTAGTCCATACTTATTCAAACGAAATTATCATATTAAAAACAAATGGAAAGTAAAATGATATGTTTTTTAAAAGGATTATATATGCATAAAGAAATAATAAATATAATATATAACATATATAAACATATTTTTCATTAAAAAAAATTACCATGATAGGTGTTAAGGAGAATTTAACAATCATCATTTAGTAAGGCGGTAGTTCAACGTACATGTAAACAATATGTCTATTACCCATTAGATGGTGTTATGTGTAATTTAAGGTAAAATTAATAGCATTATAACATCCTAGTACGTTGAGGATAAATTTGTTTTATACAAGAAAGTAATAAAGAGAGTGGAGGGGTGGAAAAGTAAAATAAAATAAAGGACTTGAGAGAAGATGTAACCAATTAAATGGGTAACTCCTTTTGGTTTTGGGAAAGAGGCTTCCTTGGATTGTATTATACAAAAAATAAGTCCTATATTATAAAGGAATGGATGTTATTAATTGTATTTTATAGAAATTGTATTAACCTTATAGTTTTGAGAGGTTTGAATAAGAGGGATAGGTGTTGTCCTTTTATAGGGATGGGAAAGGACTCACGTGGCATTTTTTAAAACAAGTAAGGTGTACCCACGTCTTTAACTAAGAAAAGTCATACCAAACCAACCAAACTAAATAATGGATGTTTTATTTCAAAATAAGTTCCATTAAATGGGTTTTGTAAAAATTAATAAGTCTTTTAGGGTCTTAAATGTATGGTTTATCCCTTATATAAGCTTTATTTTACCTTAATCGATGTAATTAATTTTAATTACATTCCCTAATATTTTTTGTGAAAAACTATGTTTAACTTATTTAAAATTATAAATAATGATGATTAAAAATACAGAATAATTTTTTCAAATTAAAATAATATAAGTGGGAGAAATTAATTTAAAATTAATCCCAAAACCGAGTTGACAATATGAGTTTTTCAAAAAATGATCAAAAGTTTGTTATGTTTTTATATGGAATTTCCATGTGAAATTTGTAAAAATTACCCAAGTTGGATTAATTGATAAAATATAATCTAATTAAAATTTTTAACCTAATTAATGTATAATTTAACCTTATAATGAAATTAGATGACAAATCAGTTTTTATTTAAAATCTGATATTTTTCATTATTCCTCTAAAAGTGATGTTTCTCAGAAAAATCCAAAAACTTCAGTGTAGGAATATTTTTACATTATAAATTATGAAATGAATATTATATTATCAAATTTAAATTTTAAATTTGACTGAAATCAATTTTATTATTAAAAGTGGAAAATCTGAGACAAAAAAATTTTCAAACATAAAAGAACATTACCAAAAATCATATCGTTCATTACCAATATGTTTTATCTATATAAAAGAATTATAAAAAATGCATGAAAATTATTTATTACTATTTATATGACTATGTTCAATGGATATGTAATTGTTATCTCATTTGACTAATTTTAAAAATAATCTGATGTTTCAATGAAACATATGTGTTGTGTATAACAAACACCAAGATAGTGTTCCGTGATGCGCAAGCTAAGTCAGTATTATATGTAGAAAAATCCAAGTCTGTTCCATGTGAAAAGAATGTTTGGAATAGTGTTATATTATATATATATATATATATATTCCTAGAGTCACGTGAAATGAAAAATTTCAAAATGATAAATTAATTCAAAAAAATCGTAAAATCTTTGGTTGTTACATAACACCCACTTAAGATGAATTTCACCCTCAATATTCATTTTGGTTATTAAAGGTTTATTTCATTCATATAAACCCACTTTGAAAATGTAATAGTAAAATTTCCCTTAAATGAGAAATTTGGGACCATAACGATTACCGAATGTGACATATAACTAGGTTTCTACATAGGATAACGTAGTTTGGTAGTTAATATTGGGCATGTAGGAAAAGAATAAATATTAAGAGTGAATGATTTAGGTCATAAATCACAAAAATGTGAATTATCAAGTTAAAGTGAGTGTATCAATGTCATAAAACATGGATTATTTAAAAGGACACTGACTCAACAAAATTAAGGTATTATGACAAATAAAATTCCTTTGATAATTATCATAATGTTGACTAATTAGTTTATTGAACAAGAATACAAGGAAATATACTTAGTTTTCAAATTTATATAAATAAAATTTTATCCTTTTTTTTCTTTAATCAGTTTTTAATTCACCCATTAATTATTGTAATAGACGTCCACACATTCACTTTTATGCATGAAGTGCTAAAATACACTTTTCTCAGATCTTGAGGCACATAAAAGAATGAAATGTATAACTATTTATCTATAACAAATCATTAAAATAAATATTCTTAATACATTAATCTCTAAACATAAAAAGTAACACTAATGTTTTATTATAAATAATTATTCATAAAAAATTGAACATTAAACAAAAACATTTGTAGGCTAGTGGTAGGAGTGAAACCCTTATCATCTTTCATTCTTGGGTTCAAGATCCATGAAATTTTTGGACATGATTGGTTTTCACCTTGAATACATGGTTTCCTTTAAAAAATCAGTACAAATATAATTTTCAAAATATGATGGACATCCTTGAAATAAGGTTAATCACTAAATATCCTTTTAACGAAGTTTTTAAATAAAATCTTATTACATTAATACATCCTATGTAGTTCAACTTAAAATTTTCATGAATGGATAACCTTATAACCCTTATGAAAGATGAAAAATACCAAACCATAAAAATAAAGTCTTAAAAAAACTTATAATTTTCCCCCATATATCGTAAAGTAACTCTTGGTTGTCCCATTCCAAAAAAAGTGAATACCGTCATGGAAATGTATATTGTGACATAGAAATTACCCTAATTACCATAATTAACATTTGGAAAATAGGCATGCTAACATCTTCAATAGATTTCTGGATATATTTCATAAATTCTATATGTTTTAAACTTTATCCAGGATAGAATGATATACTTGTCAACATTTACTTAGTTAGTTTCATAACATAAGGAACATATAAAAACTCGTATTTCCCTTCATCATGTGTTTCTATGGACATCACCTTGCAATTATATCACTTTTCTATTCCATTTCAACCATTTGAATACATTTTTTCAAATCTGTAGCGAAAAACATAAACTGAACTATCCTTATATATTGCACCTTTAATGTAACATATTTCATGAATCCAAAAAGTATATATTTTATTATTCCACTTTATCATAATTCCATTGGCAAGTATAACTCATCCTATTATAAAATACATCTTTCCTTTCACAATTATTATGTAATATCATCGTTAGTAGAAATGTAACCATTACTCCCACCACCTTTTGGTTCACTTCAGGAGCTCTCATCTTGGGAAATTGAGTTTCAAAATCACTATTTAATCCAAACTTAAAATACTTATCCTTAGATTATTTATTAGGTAGGAAAATATTCTTATCCATTACATTAATCAAAATATTTTTTTCTTATAGTCAAATGCTTTGTGTCCTTATTTCCTATAATAAAAACATCTTACTATTCCTATCATACATTCCCTTAGGTGATTATTTCTGCATTCTTAATAATAAGGAAACCTTATCTTATTTCCTCCATGGGATCCATTACCCAAACTCCCAGTGAAATCCTTATTTCTCTTCCTTGGGGAGTCCAAGATTTAGTGAAGGTATATATTTTTAATAATGTTCTTTCTAAACTGATTGGGCATGATCAAAACATCTCTCACACTAATGATCATCTCTCTAGACTGCTCATTTGGAAATCATCTGTCGCATTCAACGTTGATCTTATTCCATCAATTTCCCACCATTGACTAAAACAAGAATCACAGTGTGAGAATTACTTATCATAGCATAAAACCACAGTCCTGAAAAAAATGGCTAATAGGATGTCTCAATCATGACATCTTACTTAATCTATGAAACCCTAGATTCATAATAGGTTATTCATAGCCATCTTTTATTTAAATCCTTCATTATAGTTTGTGAAAAGTTTGTGAATTCCCAATGCATATCCCGCAGGACCATAGGTGTGCAGCAAGTCCCGTTGTCCTGTACCCGATTACCCCAAGTCAAAAACATAACATCTTTCTAGGGTTGTTACAGCTAGATACATTTGTTCTAGAGCCACATCGACTTGTAGTATCCAGATTGGGATACATTTCTAGGAAACCAATAACTCTATCATTTACCAATATTCTTGTACATTTTCATAAATGTTAACTCATCGTTATACTTATCCTTAGATAAATACCTAGACATATCCTTGAAATTATACATAGGGGTCTCACTATATTTTTCACATCCTAGTTTACAAAGGTTGAATAATCATTTCCTTTGATAATAAAAATAGTGAATGAGGCTTGACATACAAGGATATTGCATTATTTTTATTGAATATTTAGAAAATTATAAAAATAGATGCCCTAGGACAGCAACTGTTTAGTGTATTTGGAATCATAGAAACAAAATATCATATCCTTTTGAAAGATATTAAAAAACTCCCATAAAGAAATATACCTTTAGTAAATCTACCTAAAACCATTATTTATAACCTGAGGATAAGATACATAAGAAAGGGATATGATCAAATGCTTAGTAAGGGTAAATATGGAGATATGTAAGCATAATTTTGAGCATAGGGATATGAGAACAAGAACAGAAAAATAGAAGATCATACCCCACATATTAATGATTGTATAAATGAATCATGGAATAAAGCTTGGTAGTTCATAAGACATGAATCATTTGTAAATAAATAACATTATCCCTAAAAGAATAACATAGAAATTAAAAATGGAATTGTGACATAAATATAAGAATATATAATTATTTCCATAGTAATTAAGGCATTCTTGCTGATACCATCTTAGATGGAAAAGTCTTTTGATGAGTCGGGTTCTAATGTTGTTCCATCCCTATATTACTGAACCAATTTCACCCCTCATTCCAACCATGTATTACTAAACTAATTTCACCCCTTGTTCCAGCCCTGTATTAATAAACTGAGTTAATTTTTCATTCCATCCCTATAATACGAAACCAATTTCATTTCTTATCCCATCTTTGTGTATATCAGAAGATATCAATCAATACCCAATTCATAAGAGGAATATATATGTCCCACCAATATCTTAATGGAATTATACATACATGTCCTAGAAAATTATAATCTATCATATCATAACCCTTTCAATGAAATGGGTATCATAAACATGAAAACATATCATAACCTTTGAAAAAATACATGTTTTATAATCATTTATTCAAAATCATAACCTATGAAAGGGACACAGATTTCATAAACATTTTACCCTTAATTTAGAAACAAATTTCATAAACATATAACCCTATGAAAGAGAAATAGGTTTGATAAATACCATGACATTAAGAATAACCCATCCATAGAAAGAATATGATGGGAACCTTTAGAACATTTCATAGAAAGTAATGAGTAACGTTAATGAATTTCATTAATATAGATCATAATTTTGAAATATCTTTCAAAACATTTCTTGAGGAAAATATCATATCTTCTTTGAAAAGGAAAATTTTAATACATAAAACCATTTCGAAATAATTTTCATAGAAAATAACTTTAAAGCTTATAAACAATACATAAAAATTTTTAAAAATCATTTTCCTTGAAAAATTATAAAATAATCATAAAATCATTTTAAAAACCTTTTTCATTAAAAATTTTTTTACATCTTATAATGAAATCATGTAAATATTTTCAAAATCATTTTACTTGAAAACATGTGGAAGGATATTGAAATTTTTTTGTAATACATTTCATTGAAAATACTTTGAAAACATAGAAATAAGGCACGAAAACATTTTGAAATCCATTTTCCTTGAAAAAATATTAAATAATCTTCAAAACATTTTAAAAAAAATTCTTTGAAAACAAATTTAAAACATATAAAGAAAGATTGAAATTATTTTGACAACCATTTATTTAAAAATAAATTGAAAATATATAAAGAAGGATAAAAATAATTTTGAAAATAAGATTCCTCGAAAACATATAAAACAATCCTGGAAAAACATTTGAAAACCATTTCATTTAAAATCTGTTTTAAAAAAAATTAAAAAAAATTGCCTTTAAACATGAAAATAATTCGTCAAAGGATTGATGACAAATAAATATGAACATTTCATAGGAGGTAAAATGAATATTGTTTTATTCTGGTAAAAAGATTATAAAAATTCCCTGTTTGGAAAGTGATAATAAGATTCCTATAAAGATATTAGTAAAGATGAAAAGGATAAAAATTTCTTTAACGATCATAGGAGATTAATAGAATATACTTGGAATCCCTGTTTAGAGAACATGTGTTTTTGACAATAGAGAGGGTAAAGTCGACCATTCTTAAAAATACTTTCTTCACTATCTTATGCACCGAAGTGTATAAAACTGGCACCAATACATGAGTATAACAAGAATATCCTGAGGGAAATGAATTTCATGAGCATCCTGAGATATGGGTTTTAAGATTTCATCAAATTAAGAATAAACATAAAAAATGAAAATCGATGAGATTATCTAAAAAAACTCTTATAACATGGTAACTTGGGATCATACTCTACACATATGAAAAATAAATTAAATTAATATTAAAATATCATGAAAATAATGATGTTCATGATATAACATGTGAAATGTAATTATATAAACCTAAAAATAGAATTTGGCTGCAAAGAAAAACATGAGTCATAATGAAGGAAAATTGACAAAAAACCTTTTTTTACTGAGACAGTAACTTTTTAAAATTAATACCAATGAAAGAAAGATAACAAAATTGATATGTTTAAATGAATACATTTATGTATTTAATAAAATCATGGAAATTATATACACCACACATGTAGAACCGTCACATTGAGGTATGTGACCCTTGTTTTAATTCATTAGTGCTTTTTTAAGTGGTTGGTTGATGTTTGGAAAATTATGGAAAAACATTTAAAGTTTTGGAGGTTGTGTAGGTGAGCACGTATGGTTCATGGTCTGAACAAACCATGCGGTAAGCCCGGAAAACTGTGCATCCTTAACAGTGGGATCTACATGGGTGGCATATGGTTTGTCCGATCATGCGGGCAAACCATGCAAAGTCCCTGGGTGGGACAGTGGAAACCACACGGTTTGTCGAACCGTGTGGGGTAACCATGCGACCACTTAAAGTTTGTGTTTTTAACTCCCGTGCCACTTAGGATCTCCCATTTTTTCATTCTTATTCCCTCTCGTGGCTCACATAGGAGTGCTGGTTTTCAGAGGTTGGGGAGCTAGTTAGCTTGTTTTTTGAGGAAAATCAAAGTGGTTTCTTAGTGGATCGAAGGTGGTTCTCCTCGGGTAATTCCCAATTTTGGTTATTTGAGGTTTTGGTTAGGGTCATCCCTCTCCCTCTCTTAGTTTCCTATATCTACAAGGGTTTCTTGTAGATCTAGGGTTTTGTTTCCTTTGGGTGTTAAAGGTTGATCTTGTTGATGTTAGGTAAAGTTTTTGAGGTTGTTTTGAGGAGGCTTTCCCCCGGTTTGGAGTGTGTTTGGGTGATGGGTCTATTTCTCCAAAACCTAAGAGGTAGGTGGCTTCTCTATAAACTCCACTAGGTTGAAATGTGAAGTTCGTTTACAATTAAATTGGTTTTTTAATTTAATCGTAATCATGTTGTGTGAATTATGTTTGAAGATAAAATGGGTGATGATTTGGGGGTTTTGGCATGAAATTGGGGTTTTTTGAAATAACCTCAATTGTTTAATTTTAAATTGGTGATTTTAAAATGGTAATTATTTTGATCATGAGTATTGATTTCAATAAACGGGTGATATTGAAATGTGTTGGTCATGGAAATGGTATTTTTTGGTATTGAAAATAACGAATGATTATGGTTGTGGCTTGTTTGGAAATGGGTGATAACATTGGGTGTATAATGTTGGGAAGTGGTGGAGTGGAAGAGAATGTGCCACTATAAAAATCGGATGGATAGTGGATGGAAGGGCCACCATCAATAGAAAGTGGGCAGGAAGTACCACTTGAGTAGATTCGTAATGAATGGTTTGGATGGGAAGTGCCACTATGATTTTTTGTGTGCTTTGTTGGTGATGTTTGTAGATGGGGCTTGTCAGTGAGATGTGAAAATGGTAATCGGCTTCTAGCATGGTTGAATTGGCTTCTTTTCATGGCATGGTTGATTTGGCTTCATTGTGTGGCATGTTTGGCTTATGGCATGTTTTGCTTATAAAAAATTGGTAGCTTGGTTTTTATTTATATAAAATGTTTTATATAAATATGCTAATGGTTTTATCCAAGTGGTGTGTGTATGGATGTCAGTTGGGGAAATCCTACTGAGTAGTTTTACTCACCCCCTACTTTGGCACTTTGGTGTCTTTGTAGATTTTGTGTACCATGACGTGGGAAAAGGTAAGGCATCACCCTCCTTTAGTGGTGCATTGTGATGTTTGGGTTGAGCTTGGAGCTTGGATCTTGGTGTGGAGCTATTGTGGTTTCATGGCTCATGGTGTATTGTTGTTGTGTTTCTGATTTGTAATATGATGTTTTGTGGACATGTCTAGTTGAATGGTTTTGGGGATTGTGATGGAATTGTTAGTATCAAATGGTTGGGTTTGAAAGTGTATGAATATTTAGTTGTTTGTTGGTTGAGTTGGTTTATCATCTTAAGGGAAAATCGTTCCCCACAGTTCCTTTAATCCCTCGGCATTTATTTTCTTCTTTTGGCTCCTTGGGATCATCACTTAAGGCCAAGTAACATTCCCCGCCCTCTCATGAAAATGGGATGGGGCGAGATGTTAAAAGTGGTATCATCTTGTTCGGTCCTTTGGAGTTGATTCTCATATTTGGAGTTGAAATTCATTGTGGTATATTCCTGGAGTCATGATGGCATCATGGTGTAGGAATGTCAGAATTTTGGAATGTATACCATAAAAGTACATAGCTAACCCTTTTATGCAGAACTTCAAGTTACCTGGGAGTTGGGTACATAAGTGTTTTAGAGACACTTGTAGGGATTCACAATCCCATTTTCATGGGTGTAGCCAATGAGATGTGCATGGAATATATGGTAGAAATGACTTCCCTATAGGGTCCATATTTCATTGTGCATAATGATTTATGGGCTGAATTGAGAAATGGTTTTTCAAATGTGTGAAATTGTAATGTGAATAAATTTGGTATTTTGAGAATGGTTTGGATTTCAAAAATGGTGAAACATGGAAAATTTGGAGATGTGGAAAGCCTCATTGTGATAGTGTTGTGTAATGAAATTTGAAAAGGGAATTCATGATGTCTACGGAAGTGAGACTCTGGATTGTTTGTTTTTTTTCATTGAAATGGCACTGGGTAGGTGTCGTAGAGACCAACCAAAAGCGGCCGATTAGAATTTGATTGCACCTGAGCCCCAGGTGAACCAGAAGTTAGTCCAGAGCATAGTGAAAGCGTTACAATATGGGGGATGTTTGAATAGAGAGGAAGAGCCAAAGGATGTTGATTATGAGGCTCAGTTTCAAAACCATGATCCCCTCATCTTTAGGGGTTATTCAGACCCAGAAAGGGTAGAGGCGTGGCTGTCCAGAGTGAACAGAATTTTTGAATTCATGGGGACACCGGTAGAGCTGAATGTAAATCTAGAAACGTATAGGCTAGAGGATCTTGCTCTTCCGTGGTGGGAGTTGGCATTCCAAGAGAAAACGGGACAAGGTATGACTTGGGAAGGCTTTGAGGAATTGTTTAGTAAACAATTCTGCCCACATAAGTTCAGAATTTAACACACAACTAATTTTTTAGTATGAAGTAAGAGCATATGTCTGTGATGGAGTATGAATCTATTTTTATGAACTTAGTGCAGTTTTCACCTGAGGTGGTGGGTAGCACATCATTGAATGGAAGGATCTTCGAAGCGGGGTTAAGGAAAGAGATCCATTCAAAAATAGCAGTGTTGTGTATCAGTGATTACATTGAGATGGTGAATCAAGCATCGGTGGCTAAGAAGGATCTGTTGGGAGCTCTGGGCGGAGGAAGAATGGTGGTGCCCATGGTTAATAGTGGGAACTCTAACGTTGGGTTCAAGTGGTGAGGGACACTTACTTATAGTGCGGGAGTATGGCACATAATCCGACGGCAGGATTGATAAATCTTCCTCCAAATCCCTCGAGAAAACCGGGATGTTTTTAGTGTGGCTCTACGGCACACATCAAGAGGGACTGTACAACACAACCTAGAGCATGTCACAATTGCAAGAAGATAGGGCACCATCAGTGCTATTATAGGAATGCTCTGAGGTAGGGTGTGTGTGCCACTCCTCAAGGATTGCATACATTGTATGCTTCGATGGGACGGGGACAACAACATACCCCTGGTCAGCAGACCAAAGTCAGTCATGGTGATTCTCGGAACACCACAACTCCTTAGTAGGGCAATAAAGAGAAAATTGTGGAAAACAAGGCGTTGTTCGGAGCTAATTAGGTTGTGGTGGATGATCAGCTGGGACCATCCACGGTGTGAGGTACTATTATTTTAAATTCTACATTGATGCAAGTTCTATTTGATATGGGTGATTCACACTCTTTTATTGCTTCGCGTGTGGTTGAGTTGCTGGGTTAAAGGGTAGAAATGATTCCTTCAGTTTTGAAATGTCAAACTCATATGGGTCAAAGAGAGTGTCGAGCCTTCTTGTGTAGAGCATGTTGTATCATTGTGGGCGAGGTTGAGCTAATGTGGAATTTCATAGTGCTCGAGATGGATGGGTTTGATGTAATCATGGGAATAGATTGGCTGGAAGACTTTAAGGCCCACATTGACTGTAATGCATGAACTATGGCTTTTATGACACATGATGTCGTTAGACATCTCTTTAGAGGAGAGAGGCATGAATGGATGGGTGAAATGAGTTTATTTTCACCAGAAATGGGCATGTTATCATATTAGTTGGTGGTTTTGTCGTTAGAATCGGTAGAGGGTGTTGAGAAGAGTGTTCTTTCGGATGTGGTGGATCAGTTGATGGATGATTTTCCTGGAGAATTCCTTGGGTTACATCCCGTAAGGGAAGTGAAGTTTACGATTGATCTACTTCTGAGGATCAGTCCTGTATCACTTCCATCTTACAGAATGGAAGCTACTGAATCGTGGAAATTGAAATTCAAGTTTGAAGATTTAGAAAAAAGGGTTTATCCAGCCTCGAATATCTCTGTGGGCATCTCCGGTGTTGTTTGTGAAAAATGAGGATAGAACATTGAGGTTCTGTGTTGATTATCATAGACTTAACCAAGTTATGATAAATAAAAAATATCCACTTCCATGAATTGATGATTTGTTTGAACAGTTAAGGGAATCCTAGTGGTTCTCCAAGATCGACCTAAGGTCAGGATATCATGAATTGCAGGTGAGGAAGGACGATATTCATAAAATAGCATTCAAAAGTATATATGGCCATTATGAATATGTGGTTATGCCCTTTGCTCTGACGAACGTGCCGGTAGTGTTCATGGAATTAATGAATCGATCCTTCAGAGATATCTAGATTCATTTGTGGTGGTGTTTGTAGATGATATTCTGTTGTATTCAAAGATAAGGTTGAATCATGAGCAGCATTTAGTGATAGTGCTGGGGATATTAAAGGATCATTGGTTGTATGCCAAATTGTCAAAGTGTGACTTTTGGATACAGGAAGTCTATTTTCTTGGCCATGTGATTTCTGAAAAGGGAGTATCAGTCGATCCAGAAAAGATAGAGGTTGTTATCATGTGGAAACCTCCAAAGAATGTGTTTGGGGTATGGATTTTTCTTGGTCTATCTGGGTATTATCGGTTCTTTGTTTTTGATTTTTCACATTTATTTTCACCGATGACATCTTTGACAAGAAAGAATGTTCCATTCTAGTGGAATTTATAGTGTCATCTGTTTTTTAAAGAGCTAAAGGGTCCCCTTACATCAGCACCAATCTTGGTTTTTCCAGAATCAGGAAGAGTGTATGTGGTGTATGGTGATGCATCGGGATCAGGGTTGGGGTGAGTTCTCATGCAATGGAATCTTGTGGTTGCGTATGGATCATGACAATTGAGGGTGCATGAGAAGAACTACACAACTCTTGATTTGGAAATGGAAGCAGTGGTCCATGCTTTGAAAGTGTGGTGTCATTATCTCTTTGGTGAGAAATTCACGGTATATACAGATCATAATATCTTGATGCACATTTTCTCACAAAGGAATTTGAACATGAGGCAAAGGAGATGGATGGAATATCTCCAGATGTTTGATCTTGACTTGATATACACACCGGATAAGGGGAATTCAGTGGCAGATGCAGTAAGTAGTAAATCATATTCATAGGTGGTGAAATAGGAATCAGAATAGTGTTTGTTGATGTCATTTATAGATGACATGCTATTGGAATGTGAGTACTAGGGCGATAGAGTGATATTATTCCTGGTTTTGTTGATTCCTGACATGGTTGGCCTAGTTAAAGAGGCATAGATATCTTATTCTGAGTGTGTGACCATGAGGTCGAAACTCAATGGAGGGGAGACCATTGAGGGTTGGAAACTGAATGGAGATTAAGTTTTCTGAGAATCGGATGGTTGCACAAGTTTCTTTTCAGGAAGATCTTCTTAGGGCATATCATCATTCTAGGTGGGTTGTTCATCCTGGAATTCAGAAAATGTATAAAGCGTTGAAAGAATAGTTCTGGTGGGCTGGTTTGAAAAGAAGAGTGGTTGAGTCGGTTTCGAGATTCTTGAATTACCAGTAGGTCAAGGCAGAGCATCAAAGGCCAGCGGGGATTTTGCAATATTTACCAATCCGTGTTTGGATGTGGGAGAAAATAGCGATGGATTTTTTAGAGGTCTCCCTATAATGGTCCAAAAGAATGATTCCATTTTGCTGATAGTGGATCGGCTGACAAAGTTGGCCCATTTCATTCCAATTCATGAATCTCATATGGTGGAGGATCTGTCCAAAATCTATATATGGGTGGTGGTAAAGAGGCATGGTGTTCCAATTTTGATCATATCATATAGACATCTGAGGTTTACATATCGTTTCTGTAAATCCTTACAGCAAACCATTGGAACTAATTTGACCATGAGTATGGTTTATCACCCTCATACGGATGGTCAATCTGAGAGGATGATAAAAACTATGGAGGATATGTTGTGGGCTTATGTCATGGATTTTGCTGGCTCGTGGGATGAGAACTTTTCATTGGTTGAGTTCTCGTACAATAACATTTATCAAACATCCACACATATGGCTCCCTTTGAAATGTTGTATATCGGTCGTGTCATTCTCCACTATGTTGGGTGGAAATGGGTGATTCCTCGATGGTTGGACCGAGCCTTGTCCAGGAGATGATGAAGAATATATAGATAATCAGGAAGAGAATAGAGAATATCTCAGAGTCGTCAAAAATCGTATGCGGATCATCGTCGACGATTGTTGTTATTCGAGGTGAGTGATATTGTTTTCTTGAGGATCTCTCCTAGGTTTGGACATCATCTGTTTGGGATGCATGGAAATTTATCTTTGAATTTTATTAGACATTATGAGATTATAAAGTGGGTTGGTGAGTTGGATTATCATTTGGCTTTTCCACCTAGGTTCAATGCGGTGCACAATGTGTTTCATGTGTCATAGTTGAAAAAGTATCATCTAGATCCATGCCCTGTTATTCGATGGTATCATGTTGAGATAGATCCAGATTCCTCATTGGTGCACATTCTAGTGTGGGTTGTGGATAGGCAAGAGAATGTCTTGCAGAGTAAAAGAAACTGTCTAGTTCGGTTTTTTTGGAAGCATGGATAGATCCAAGAGGATACTATGGTGGGGGAGAAAGAGATGGATGAGCAATGGCCAGAGCTCTTTAGGTAAAGGGTGGGTTCACTAATTTCCAATGATGGAATATCCAATGGTGGGGAGAATGTAGTACCCCCGTTTTGAGTTATCTGACCCTTGTTTTAGTTAGTTTGTGCTTTTTGAAGTGGTTGGATTATGTTTGGAAAATTCTGGGAATAACTTTTAAAGTTGTGGAGGTTGTGCAGGGGCGCATGGTTTGTCCACGGTCTGATCAAACCTTGTATCCAGCCCGAGAAACCGTGCACCCTTGACAGTGTGCTCCGCATAGGCGGCGCACGGTTTGTCAGACTGTGCGGGCAAGCCGTGCGAAGTCCCTGGGAGAGACTGTGGCAACCGCACAGTTGGCGCATATTTTTCCAAACCATGTGGTGTAACTATGAGACCACTTAATGTTTGGGTTTTTAAGTCATGGGCCCCTCAATATTTCCCATTTTCCACTCATTCTTCCTCCCACTCGTAGATCAAGTGGGAGTTCCAGTTTTCAGAGGTTAGGGTAGCTCCTTAGCTCATTTTGGAGGCAAATTAAAGGGGTTTCTTGATGGATAAAAGGCGGTTCTCCTCAGGTAAGTCCCTCTTTTGTTTCTCTGAGGTTTTGGTTAGGGTTATCCATATCCCTCTCTTAGTTCCATAGATCTATAGGGGTTTCATGTAGATCTAGGTTTGTGTTGCCTTTGTGTGTTAAAGGTAGAGCTTGTTGATGTTAGGGAAGGGTTTTTGAGGTGGCCTCGAGGAGGCGTTCACCCAGTTTGGAGTGAATTTGGGATAATGGTCGATTTCACCAAACCCTGTGAGGTAGGTGACTTCTATCTCAACTCCACTTGATTGAAATGTGATTTTCACTTACAATTAGATTGTTTACATTAATTTAATTGTAAGCATGTCGTGTGAATTTTGTTGGAAAATCAAATGGGTGATGATTTTGGGGATTTGGCATGAAATTGGGGTTGTGTTGGAATGGTCTGAATTGGTTAATTTTAAATTATTGATTTTAAAATGGTAATGATTTTGAGAATGAGTATTTATTTCAATAAATAGGTGAAATTGAAATGTTTTGGGCTTGGAAATGGTATTTTTTGGTATTGAAAATAATGCATGATTATTGTTGTGGCTTGTGTGGAAGTGGGTTATATCATTGGGTGAATGATGTTGGGATGTGGTGGAGTAGATGAGAAAGTTCCACTATAAAAAGGGGATGGATAGTGGATGGAAGTGCCACCATTAATAGCAAGTTGGCAGGAAGTACCACTTGAGTGGATTGGTAATGAATGTGTTGGACGGGAAGTTCCACCACGAATTGTTGTGTGCTTTGTTGGTGATGTTTGTAGATGGGGATTGTGAGTTAAATGTGAAAATGGTAATCAGATAATGGAATTGATGAATTGTCTTCCTTCTGTGGCTTTGTTGATTTGGATTCCTTGTGTGGAATGTTTGGATTATGGCATGTTTGGCTTATAAACAATTGGTTGCTCGGTATAGCTTTATATAAAATTTTTTATATAAATATGCTAACAGTTTTATCCTAATGGCATGTGTAGGTAAGTCAGTTGGGGAAATCCTACTGAGTAGTTGTACTCACCTCCTGCTTCGGAACGTTGGTGTCTTTTTAGATGTTGTGTATCATGACATGGGAAAACGTAAGGCACTACCCCCCTTTAGTGTTGCATTGTGATGTTTTGGTGGAGTTTTGAGGATAGAGATTGGTGTGGAGTTGTTGTGGTGTCATGGCTTGTGGTGTTTTTTTGTTTAGTTTCCACTTGTTACTCTGATGTTTTGTGCACATGTCTAGTTGAATGTTATTGGGATTTGTTGTCACGACCTGACCCAACCCGGACTCGAGCCGCAACTACCCCAAGCTCGCCTCCATAGGCCAGGGGCTGGCAACAAGCGACTAAGGCTAAAAAACTCAGGGAGGAATTTTTCTGAGTACCTATACACACACTCGCAGCCCACTCAATGCAATAGTGCAGAGTAAAAAGAGATGTAAAGTGCCAACTGCTAAAAAAAACCACATAGTGCATCGACCTCTAAATAGTATAAAGAAGGAGCTGAAGGTAAACTAAAAAGTAAAGGGCAAAACATGCGCCCAACCAGAAAAGTGCCACAACCCAAAAATAGGCCAACAAAAAGTAAAGAGTTGTAAGTTTCCCCCACCTGGAACCCGACTCTGACCACCACACGTGGTCCGTGATCCCGAACTCCTAAGCTCCACTGAAGTCACGACCAACCTGTCTGTCGTCTGCAAGGTCACACCAAGTGCAGGCAAAGCCCAAGTAGGGGTGAGTATAAAAATAATCAGTAGGATACCCCGAAGGCTCGAGGGAGAAACAAATGAGGTATCGAATGGTGAGCAGCAGATTGAATAGGAAATAGTAAAGGAGTACAACTGGGAGTGTAGTAAATATTTAGAGTAGAGTGTCCAGCTCAACCCAACAAGAGAAAGGAGATAGATTCTTCCAGACACAATGAGTTGGAAATGGTGAGAAGATGAACTTCTCGTCAAGTTTTCGCTACCTATAGCAGGAGAGTAGACTAATCCAACCACAAGAATCTAGACACGGAAAGAACGTGGAATACCCCGCGCATCTTCACCTCTCCTGGAAGGAGATTAGCCAAAACCCAAGGAGTGTGTACAGGAACAAGGTATATACCTATCCATATGCTCAAAAAAGAATCCCAAACAAGATCTTAAGGGGATATCTATCCCGTAGCTCAGCCCAAGAAAGTGAGTATCCAACAGTTCCATAAGTAAACACCATCAATGCCTATCATCCCGCACGTCTGCCCCGAACTGCAAGTCAAGGGGCTGAAATCACCGCACCTCGATACTATCCGCTTTGGGTGGCACTGACTCACCCGCACAGTTTTAGGTCTCGTCGCAAGGACGCATCTAGGTGGGGTAAGTGACCCTCCTACTTGAGAGTTCTAGTGGAAAATTAAGCCACCCTCGTCACTGCCCCACAGTCGAGAGGTTTTCTCAAAATCGATAGGCGACTCCCTGCCCAGCCCCGCTAGAGGGTGATCCCTGGAAGTCGACGAGTTCCCACTGAAGGGAGACCCAGCAAGAGTCGATGGGTGCCACACTACTCATTCCCGTAAAAGGTTAATCCACTGGAGGGAGACCCGGCTAAAGTCGTCGATGAGTCCCAATGCCCAGTCTCATAAAACAGTACTCCACTGGAGGGAGGCTCGGAATCGTCATCGGGGACAACTTCCCAGCCCAGCTGGAGGTAAACCCAGCATCAGGGACTACATCCCAGCCCCACTAGTGGTAAACCTGGAACCACTCTGGCCATCCCAGCTGGATGGTACTGCTCAGTGAACACCGATGTACTGGCCATCCCTACTGGATGGTAACCCACTGGCCATCCCTCCTAGATAGTACTGCTCTGGCCATCCCTGCTAGATGGTACCCCACTGGCCAGCCCTGCTGGAAACAAACTACTGTCCAGCAATGCTGGAAACAAGCTATTGGCCAGCCCTGCTGGATAAAAACTACTAGCCAGCCCTGCTGGAAACAACTTCCTTGGTAGAGGATAGGTGCCCGCATAATGTGTTGGTCACACCGAATACACAAGAACTCTACC
Source organism: Viscum album (assembly GCA_963277665.1). Classification (NCBI taxonomy): domain Eukaryota; kingdom Viridiplantae; phylum Streptophyta; class Magnoliopsida; order Santalales; family Viscaceae; genus Viscum; species Viscum album. The sequence continues at coordinate 1,858,362,445 of OY728133.1, read as the reverse complement.
GAGGAACACGAAGGGATGGGAGAAACTCTTCGACCTCTCAGGGAGATCATGCTCCAATCCGCTGAGTCACTGTCGAAGCAGACCGAGACAACTCATACCAAAAAGTGGGGGAAACACCCACGTTTTATGAGCACACATGGTCGTAAATGGTTTCGTAGTCTGATAAAAGGGTGCGGTATTGAAACCCCTCACAACTGAAGAAACAGAGGAACCATACCATCTCTGTCGGCCAATGTAGAACAAAACCAGGGGGAAAACTCAACCCTACTAGTCAATAAGCGAGAACAGGACCATGGGAAAACTCAACCCTACCGGTCAAAAAACGAGAAAAGAGGAACCATGTACGTCATGAGAGGTCAAAAGTACGTAAACCAGAACACGACACGCACATGGGGCCCACAAAACATGTGTCCGCAAGACAACTCTAACCAAGTGCACAAACGTTCTCAGGTACAAACATCCACATTTACCTCCCAGAGTTCTCCCATACTCCCATAGTATGACATGTCTCCAACCCAGAGGCTGTCGTGCACACGACACCTAATATCAATGTGAAGGTCATAAATGTAACAACTCCAACTTTCCATCTCAACGGTTGAGGCACGTCCAACCTCATCTCTTTAAACACCAACTTCACTCTCCCAGGAGTGAATGCGATCACACGCCAAGGGTCTGCTACAAACACGATAGAAGAACCGCCACAGGGCACCATCACATTTCCACATTTAATAAGATCTATTAAGAAGCTCCGCTCACCTGAACAGATTACACCATTATAATCCTTGCGGAAAAACATGTGAGATTGACTACATACTCGCCTCCAACGGATATCCGACGAAAAAGTTGCCAACACCGCTTTACGCCCGAACGACGTCCCGTGATCTCGAGCCTCGGCCTAGAAAACAGTCGGGCGCATCGCACCATTGCGATCCCCTAAGGAAAACACGTCAAAAGGAATTTTCACTTGAGTGCAATGGATTTCTGGAAAAAAAGATGCATTGCGGCGCACCGCACACGAGCGGTGCTGTGTGGGACCTGGATCCTGGTCCTGAAACACAACAAATGGGTCGCACCGTTGTGATCCTCTCAAAAAATTACACAAGATGGACTATTCAATTGTCCAAAACGGACACCCAGTGATAAAGCCGAAAATCACCGCCAACTCCAAAAACGGTCCTCGTGGGGCCCGCACCATCGTACATAATTAAAGTGGGCGGATTGCGCCATTTCAATGCCCTCAGAAAAACACCCAAAAATGACTGCTCGCACGCCCAGAAAGGACGATCAAATAAGAAGTCTCTAAATGCTGCTCGTAGCTCACCAGACGGGTCATGGGGCCCATGCCTCAACTCCTGCTTCAATGCTCGAAACCACACTGGAAAACTCCGCCTCGGCCCTAGGGTCCCAACGTCGCTGACGGCGCTCAAAACGGACGTCGGACGCGTTTGCGCCGCCCAAAACAAGATCCCCTGAAAAAATGTCAATTCACTTAAAGACGTGTCGCGCCTCTGAGGCCCCTCGTTTCGGAAATTAAAAATTTCAGAAACCATCTCAAAAGGTCCGCCTCGACGTCTGGAGTACAGTTCCGCAGACAGCATGCATAACGGATGCCCGTAGCAGAAATTACGGGCGTCCGAGTCGAGGGGGCAATGCTCCTTGGGCTTGACCGGCCTAGGTCGGCACGCGGTTCGGATGCGCGGGCCAGCCGTGGACCCGCGGTCTATGATTCTACCGACTGGCCTCATGGCCGGTCCTTCCTTTCATCCAGAGACCCACCAAAGGCGGGTCTCGGTCTGGCCGCAGGGTCGCACGGCGTGACCCCGGTTTCTGCTCCGCACTGCGGAGCGCCTCCGCCTGGCACCCGCTCGCCATCCGCGAGCCCTGGACGACACCGCACGCCCCAGATCACCCGGCCCCTCCACCTCTCCCCGAAGCCAACCGCGCGAAGCACCCGTGTCGCCCTGTTGAAGCCCGCCGGACCGCCGCGCGAGCCGCCGGAAAAACCCCAAAACCCGCAAACTTCGTCGAACCACTACAGCCTCCTCTGAACTCGGATTTCAATTCTGAAAGATGATATGGAAAGAAAAGAATGTATACTACATGACCATGGGATTTTTTCGAAGATAAAACAATAATTTAATTCAAATAAATGATCTCAAAGTGGGTGTGGGAAAAGAAAACGAAAACGAACAATCCTACCTCTTTGGTGTTGCCAGGAGCTTCACGGAGGGTCCACCGTCGCGCCCCTACATTTCTGAAGGGGAGGAGGAGCAGAGGAGATTCCTCCTTCATCATTGGGAGATGTTGACACCAAGGAAGAAGGGGGATAGGAGAGGGGTGGGTTATGTATTTAAATAGAAAACACTTAACCACTAGCCCGTCGGCCCGAACCCGAACGTCCGGGGGGTCGAGATTAATCCTACCATGGGGTAAACGCCACGTTCTAAGAACAATGGCGTTATCAGAATTTTAATCCGAGGCCCCGTTCAAAAGTTATTAAACTCATCACCCAGGCCGCCAAATTACCAAAACGCCCCTAGGTCTATTTTTCACAGACGGCCCGCGCCCGCGAAACATAAACCCCTCCTAGGGTAAAAGTCACTTTCTGGACTCAACGGTGCCCTCAGTTTTCCGATCAGAGCCACCGTTTAAGAGATACTTGAGTTAATCCGTTAAACTAATTAATTAATTAATTTATTTATTTATTTAACGTTCTGAAAGCAGACGAGGGGTCCAAACGTCTCACGCCGACATGTTTTATGTTGTTACTAGGGTAAACACCCCATTCTGAACCCATCCTTGCACTCATATATCTGATACGAAAGTCCGTTAAGGAGTTATCCCGTTTATTTGGCATTTCCAGTGTGAGCGCACTGAAATTTTAATTCCTTACACACCGGGGCTTGGAATCGTACATTGTTTGAAGGCGATGTTCTAGAATAATATCATTAATATTATGTATTTTATAGCCAAAAACTGGGTTCTTACATCATTCCCTACTTCAAGCATTTCATCCCCGAAAAGCAGAACCATGGAACAACTCAGGGTACGAAGCCTGCACTTGGCTATCTCGTACCAAGAAGAACTCATGCACAGCTGCGCATCACCACACACAGAGAAATGGGTTAGATATGTTCATGCGAGGTCTTCCCTCACCGATGTCATGCATAGGATCACAGACACTTATTCTCGGGTGAGTCATGTGGGAGACGTCATGCACCAACTCCGGACTTTGGGGTTAGGGAAAGTTGGTAGGGAACCTCGCCATCCCTTTTCATATTCTCAAACTGTCCGAAGGACGTCTATGGTAGCTCACCTCCCTGATTGAACCTCTACATCACATGCCACGATTGGAATAACCATATGGAACTTGGACAAAGCCCGGTGATTCCCTCCTTTAGAATATCCATATGGTGAAACACCCAAGGATATCTGGTCACACAAGGTTTCACAGTGAATGTCCCTTGACCAAGACTTTCTTATACGCTTGAGAAGCCAAGGATTCGACATCATCGACTAACAGAAAGGGTCACATCCCTTTTTACCTTACCAACATAGGGTTACACTGACACCCTGCGCCACCCTAGTAACAACTCAAAAAAGGAGCAGGGAGAAAAGAATTTCACACAGAGATTCTAACAATTCTACTGAAAAAAGTAGAGGAGTTGAAGAGCTTACCTCTTATCACCTCATGCTCTGCCGGATCGTAGACATCCAAAGCTCATGGTTGTTCACGGTCCCAACTGTAAGCTCCCGAAGCCTGACGTGGACTGCCTAGTGGTGATGGGAAGACCTCATAATGTCATCCACCACTACCAGATCCTCCCGCTCCCTGGATAGAACCACCTCTCTAGGTGATACTCTGATCATGGCGCTGCTTCCGTCGTGGTGGAGCACCTACTTCTTGCTCGATGTTCTCTGCATCCTTGGACGAGAATTCCTTTTCTAGGTGACCTCGCCCATCGCAAGCATAGCACCGGCTCTCTCTGGGCTGAATTGGTGACCTCCAGCGCCACTATGGTGTATAACCACGCCCCTGATTCCAGTTGTCAGAAATCCACTTGCGTCGAGGTTCTGCTTGCCGACGGCCGCTAGCTGCGACAGACATCTCATCTCTGTCGATCCTGCTACCACCACTAACTGTAGAGCGCGACAAGAAGCTCTCTGCCACTAGCGCCTACTCTCGCATCCCGACATATATGGAAATGCACAAGGGTGCTATGACAACACGAATATCTCGGTGGAGTCCCTTCTCAAACTTCCACACTCAGAAGTTGCCTTCATGGACCAAGTCTGGGTAAAAGAGTGCACGGTCTACGAAAATAGCTGCGTACTCGGCCACCGTAATCATTCCCTAATGAAATTGCAGGAGCTCTTGAATCCAAACGGAGCATAAGTACGAGGGGAAAAAACTCCTCATGAAACAACAACTGAAAGTCACCCCACGAAAGTGACGACTCATCATGAAACTGAGTGACCGTACTCCACCAACTCCAAGCTGCTCCACAGAAAAGGTTGGCGGCCAAAGCCACCATAAGATCTGCCCGCATCTCCACAAGCCTGAAGAAGCTAACCACTACCTCCAGCCAAACCTCTGCTTCCTAAGGTTCTGGTTCACCACTGAACCTCAGTAGACCCTACCACTGGAACTCATGGAGCGCGCTCAACCTGTGCTCAAGCTCAGTCTGCTCAACTGAAGCTGTCTGCTTCTCAACAGGTGGGGGTGTTGCTACCGGCCCACCTGTAGAAAGGGGCTTGCATGATGGGTCCTGGACTGAGGCCTCGTAGCTCACAGGGTCGTCGTCATGAACCAAAGCTGGTATCATGGCTGGCTGTCTTCATGGAGACATCCTGAATATTATCAAGGAGGGTCACAGTCAGATGAGTATATATGTATATATCAGTATCAACCATAGGGAGCTGACTCAAGAAGGACAGTCAAAGACTCAATATTATGTGATGCACAACCAATTTTCCTGGCAACAAGTGACTCAGCATGCCGAGTCAACAAGCAGGTTATCAAGGTCTTGTTGAATAGATATGTTGGCCGTCGCACCATCACTGGACTCCCTGGCCTGAGAGCTGCTCTTGAGACATGTTAACATTGTTGGCCAAAATCCCAACCAATTCCTTTTTTGGGACGTCCGAACAATGTCCCAAGGAACGAACAACTTATGATACCACTCTGTCATGACCCGACCCTACCCGGGATCTAGCCGCAACTACCCCAAGCCCGCCTCCATAGGCAAGGGGCTGGCGACAATCACCGAAGGCTAAAGAACTCGGGGAGGCCTTTACCTAAGTAACTGTACACGCACACGTATCCCACTCAATGAAATAGTGCAGAGTAAAAAAGATAAGTAATGTGTCAACTGCTATAAAAAAACACAAAGTGCATCGACCTCTAAACAGTACAAAGCAAGCACTCAAGGTAAACTAAAAAGTAAAGGGAAAACACACACCCAGCCAGAAAAGTGCCACATCCCGGAAAAAGGTGAACAAAAAGTAAGCAGCTCGAAGGTTCCCCCACCTGTTACCCGACTCCGACCACCACACGTGGTCCACGCTTTTGAACTCCTTAGCTCCACTGAAGTCACAATCAGCTTTTCTGTTGTCTTTAAGGGTACACCAAGTGCGGGAAAAGACCAAGTATGGGGTGAGTATAAATATACTCAGTATGATACCCTGAAGGCACGAGGGAGCGACAAAGGAGGTACCGAAGGGTGAGAAATAGATCGAACAGGAAAAAGTTAAGGAGTACAATCGATAGTGCAGTAAAGAGTAAGAGTCGAAATTCCAGCTCAACCCAACAAGAGAAAGGAGATAGACTCGTCCAGACACAAGGAGCTGGAAATGGTGAGAAGATGAACTTCTCTTCGAGTCTTCGCTACCTGATGAAAGAGAGTAGACTTGTCCAACCACGAGAAGCTAGACATGGAAATCATGTGGAATACCCTGTGCGTCTTCGCCTCTCCTGGAAGGAGAGTATCCAAAACCCAAGGAGTGGGTACTAGAACAAGGTATATACATATCCATATGCTCAAACAAGAAGCCCAAACAAGATCGTAAGGGGATCTCCATCCCGTAGGTCAGCCCAAGAAAGTGAGTAGCCAACAGTCCCAAATGTAAACACCATCGATGCCCAGCATCCTGTACGTCTACCCTGAACTACAAGTCAAGGGGCTCAAATCACCGCACCTCGAAATTATCCACTTTGGGTGGCACTGACTCACCCGCACAGTTTTAGGTCGCGTCGCAAGGACGCGTCTCGATGGGGAAAGCACCCCTCGTACTTGAGAGTTCTGGGGGAACATCAAGCCACACCTCATCACTTCCCCTCAGTCGAGAGGTCTCCTCAAAGTCGACAGGTGACCCCCTGCCCAGCCCCGGTGGAGGGTGATACCTGGAAGTCGACGGGTTCCCACTGGAGGGAGACCTAGCAAGAGTCGACGGGTGCCACGCTGCCTAGTCCCATAAAAGGGTAATCCACTGGAGGGAGACCCAGTTAATGTTGTCGAAGAGTCACAATGCCTAGCCCCATAAAAGGTTACTCCACTAGAGGGAGGCTCAGAACCTTCCTTGGGGACCACTTCCCAGCCCGGCTGAAGGTAAACCCAACATCGGGGACCACTTCCTAGCCCAGCTAGAGGTAAACCCGGCATCGGGGACCACTTCCCAGCGCCGCTGGGGGTATAACTAGAACCACACAGGCCATACCGGCTGGATGGTACTACTCGGTGAACACCGTTGTATTGGTCATCCCTGCTGGATGGTAACCCACTAGAAACAAACTATTGGCCAGCCCTGTTGGAAACAAATTACTTGCCAGCCCTGCTGGAAACATCCTCTTGGGTAGAGGATCGGTGCCCACGTAAGGTGTTGGTCACACCGAATCCACCAGAACTCTATCAGGGAACACGAAGGGATGGGAGAAACTCCCCGTCCTCTCAGTGCGATCATGCTCCAATATGATGAGTCACTGTCGAAGAAGACTGAGACAAATCATCCAAGAAAGTGGGAGAAACACCCATGTTGTACGAGAACACGTGGTCATAAATGGTGCCGCAGTCTGGTGAAAGGGCACGGTACTGAAACCCCTCACAGCTGAAGAAACAGAGGAACCATACCATCTCTGCCGGCCAAATGAGAATAGAACCAGGGGGAAAACTCAACCCTGCTGGTCAACAAGTGAGAACAGAACCAGGGGAAAAACTCAACCCTGTTGGTCAACAAATGAGAATAGAGGAACCCTCTACGTCGCGAGAGGTCAATAGTATGTAAAACAGAACACGACACACACATGGGGCCCACACAATGTGTGTCCCCAAACCAACCCCAACCAAGTGCACAAACGTTCTCATCTACAAACATCCACATGTACCTCCCTGCGTTCTCACATACTCCCAGTGTATGGCATGTCTCCAGCCAAAAGGCTATCATACACACGACACCTAACATCAATGTGAAGGGAATAAACGTAACAACTCCAATTTTCCACCTCAACAGTTGAGGCACGACCCACCACATCTTTTTAAACACCAACATCACTCTCCCAGGAGTGAACACAATCACACGCCAAGGGTCTGCTAAAAACACGGTAGAAGAACCGCCATGGGTAACATTCACATTTCCACATTTAATATGATCGCGTAAGAGTCTATGCTCGCCTAAACAGATTACACAGTTGTAATCCTCGTTGAAAAATATGAGATATTTACTACTTACTCTCCTCCAACGGATATCCGACGAAAAAGTTGCCAACACCGCTTTACGCACAAACGGTGTCCCGTGATCCTGAGCCTCGGCCCTGAAAATAGTCAGGCGCATCGCACCATTGCGATCCCCTCAGAAAAACACGTCAAAAGGATTGCTCACTTGAGTGTAACCGATATTTGGAGAAAAAGATGCATTCTGGCGGACCGCACATGAGCGGTGCTATGTGGGACCCACATCCTGGTTCCAAAACACAACAAATGGATCACACCGTTGTGATCCTCTCGAAAAAGTACACAAGATGGACTATTCACTTGTCCAAAATGGACATCCGGTGATAAAGCTGGAAATCACCGCCATCTCCCAAAACGGCCCTCACGGGGGCCCGCACCATCATGCGGAATAAAAGTGGGAGGATTTATCCATTTCAAGGATGTCATAAAAACACCCAAAAAATGACTGCTCGCATGCCCCGAACGGAAGACCGAAGAGGAAGTCGGTAAACGCTGCTCGCAGTTCAATAGACAGGCTCTGGGGCCCACACCTCAACGTCGGCTTCAACGCTCGAAACCACAGTAGAAAACTCCACCTCGGCACCTGGGTCCCATCGCCGCAGACGACGCTCAAAACGGACGTCAGACGCGTCCGCGCCGTCCAAAACAAGATCCCCTAGAAAAATGTAAATTCACTTAAAGACGTCTCGTGCCTCCAAGGCCCCTCGTTTCGGGAATTAAAAATTCACAAAACCATCTCAAAAAGTCCTCCTCGACGTCTGGAGTACACTTCCGCAGACGGCATGCAAAACGGACACCCGTATCGGAAATTATGGGCGTCCGAGTCGAGGGGGCAATGCCCCTTAGGCTGGACGGCTTGGGCCGGCCGGTCCGCCTAACCTGGGCTAGCCCGCGGTTCGGTCGCGCGGGCCGGCCGTGGACCCGCGGTCCACAGCTATGCCGACCGGCCTCATGGCCGGTCGTTCCTTCCATGCGGAGACCCGCCAAAAGTGGGTCTCTGTCTAGCCGCGAGGTCGCACAGCGCGACCTCAGTCTCTGCTCCGCGCCGCAGAGCACCTCCACCTGGCGCCCCCTTGCCATCCCTGAGCCCCGACCGACACCGCATGACCCAAATCACCCAGCCGCTCCACCTCGCCTCGAAGCTAGCAGCGCCAAACGCCTGCGCCACCCTGCTAAAGCCCACCGGACCACCGCGCGAGCTTCCGGAAAAACCCCAAAACCCGCAAACATCATTGAACTGTTTCGGCCTCCTCCAATCTCAGATTTCAATTCCGAAAGATGCGATTGAAAGAACAGAATTTAAAATAAATGACCATGGGATTTTTTCGAAGATAAAACACGAATTTGATGCAAATAAATGAGATCAAATTAGGTGCGGGAAAAGAAAATTAAAACGACAAATCCTACCTCTTGGGCATTGCCCGGAGCTTCCTGGAGGGTCCGCCGCCGCGTCGCTGCCTTGCCGGAGGGGAGGAGGAGAGGAGGAGATTCCTCCTTTTTCATTGGGATCTGTTGGCACCAGGGTAGAAGGGGGAGAGGTGAGGGGTGGGTTAAGTGTTTAAATAGAAAACACTTAACCACCCGCCCGTCGGCCCGAACGCGAACTTCCGGCATGGTTGAGATTAAGACTCCCCTAGGGTAATCGCCACATTCTGAGCACAATGGAAGTCTCAGAATTTGAATCTGAAGCTCCATACAAAAGTTATTAAACTCAACACCTGAGGCCATCAAATTACGAAAACGCCCTTGGGGCCATTTTTCAAATACGACCCACGCCCGCGAAATTAACACCCCTTCTAGGGTAAATGGAACGTTCTGGACTCATTGGTGCCCTCTATTTTCCAATCTGTGACACCGTTTAAGTGATACTTGAGTTAAGCCATTAAACTAATAAATTAATTAATTAATTAATCTGTTTAACATTCCAAAAGCGGGCAAGGGGTCCAAAAATCCCGCACCGACATGTTTTATGTCGTTATTTGGGTAAAAACTACATTCCGGACCCATCTGTGCACTCTGATCTCTGATCTGAAACTCGGTTTAGGATTTATCCCATTTATTAGGCATTTCTAGTGTGAACACACTAAAAATTTAATTTCGGCCGCACCGGGGCTCGGAATCGCACGCCGTCTGAAGGCGCTGCTCTGGAATAATATCAAGAATATTCCAAAGTCTTTTATAGCCAAAAACCGGGTTCTTAAATTTGAGATGGAATTTTTAGTATCACTTGTTGTGTTTGAAAGTGAATTCATCTTTAGTAGTTGGTTGGTTGTGTTGGGTTATCTTCTTAAGGAAAAATTGTTCCCCACTGTTCTTTGAAGCCCTTGTCATTTATTTCCAGAACTTTGAGGTAAACCTTGGATCCCGATTAGATATAATAGAAAGTGGTACTCCATGAAATCTTACGACTTCCTTTACACATATCCTGGCATGCTGATCTTTAGAGAAATCCTCTCTAATAGCAATGATGTGTGCAGGGTTTGTAAGACGATCAACTATGACCTAGATAGCATTATTTCCTTTGGATGTTTTAGGATGTCCGGTTACAAAGTCCATAGTGATGTTTTCCCATTTCCATTCGGGTATGGGTAATGGTTGTGACATCCCCTTAGACTTCTGTCTCTCAGCTTTAACTTGCTGACAAACCAAGCATCAAGAGACATATTCAGCAACATCGCTTTTCATGCCATCCCACCAGAAGTACTCTTTCAGGTCCTTATACATCTTCGTGCTTCTAGGATGAATAGAGAATGAAGAACTATGAGCCTCATCCAGCATCTCCTTCTTTAATTCTGGGATGGGTGGAACACAAACCCGATTCCTGAATATTATTATCCCATCACAATAAAGGATGAATTCAGGAACATTTCTCACCTTGATTTGTAACTCTACATCTTCTTTCTGTTCCTCTTTAATCTTCACATGTATAGATGGTTGAACATTCATTTGAGAAAGATACGATTTTTCCCCTTCCATTATAATTCCAAGATCCATCCATTTTAAATCCATAAATATTGGATCTTTTGTGATCCTCATAATGGATAAGCTAGCATGGTCTTGTCGACTTAATGCATCTGCCACCTTGTTTTCTTTCCCAAGGTGGTAATGAATTGACCACTCGTAATTCTTAATCAGCTCCAACCATCTTCTTGGATGCATATTCAGCTCCTTTTGTGTGAAAATTTACTTTAAACTTTTATGATCATTATAAATATCACACCATTCTCCATAAAGATAATGCCTCCAAATCTTTAATGCAAAGATTACCGCAACTAAATCCAAATCATGAGTTGGGTAATTTTTATCATGGATTTTCAACTCTCGTGAAGCATAAGCTATCACCATATCATTTTTCATAAGAACACACACCAGCCTCTTCATAGATGCATAACTGTAGATCACAATCCTTTCTCCACTACAAGGAAATGTGAGCATAGGTGTACTGGATAACCTTCTTTTCAACTCCTTGAAATTATCTTCACATTCCTTCGTCCATACGAACTTAACTCTTTTCGAGTCAACCTTGTGAGTGGATTAGATAATCGTGAAAAATCTTTCACAAAACGTCGATAATATCCAGCCAAAACAGGAAAACTTCGGATCTCAGTTACTATTGTTGGTCTCAACCATCTTTAGATAACCTCTGTTTTTTCTAGATCCACAGATATCCCCTCTTTTGAGATTATGTAACCCAAAAATGAAACTTCTTGAAGCCAAAATTCACACTTGGTAAATTTGGAATAAAGCTTCTCCTTTCTTTGGGTCTTCAATATAATTCTCAAGTGATCTTCATTTTCTTCCTTGCTCTTTGAATAGAAAAGAATATCCTCTATAAAGACTACCACAAACTGATCAAGATAGTCTCTAAAGACTCTATTCATCATATCTATGAAGATATCAGGGGAATTAGTAAGACAAAATGGCATCACAATAAATTCATACTGTTCATACCTTGTACAGAAAGCCGTCTTTGGTATATCCTCCCTTTTGACCCTTAATTGATGATACCCTGAACGAAGATCAATCTAGGAAAATTATTGAGCTCCACGTAGTTGGTCAAATAAGTCATCAATGCACAGGAAAGAATATTTGTTCTTAATAGTGATCTTGTTAAGTTTTCTATAATCAATGCAGAGTCTCATTGATCCATCTTTCTTATTAAAAAACAGAATAGGTGCTCCCCAAGGTGATGCACTAGGGCGTATGAATCCCTTATCAAGATTCTCTTGAGTTTCTTCTTCAATTCATGCAACTCAATTGGGGCTATTCTATAAGGTGTCTTTGAAATAGGCAAAGCACTCGGTATGAGTTCTATTGAAAACTCAACTTCATGATTTGGTGGAAGACCCGAAAATTCCTCCAGAAAGACGTCGTCAAACTCCTGTATAATGGGAATATTCTTAATCTTGAGTTTCTCACCAACAATTTGAGATAAATAACCTTCATTTAGTGGAATCAAGACCCATAATATGGAAGCAATTTCTACTGGAAGTTTATGTTCATCCTTGCATCCATAAACGATCATAGATTGATCTGGAATATGAAATGTGACTTCCCTTCATTGGCAATTGATATGAGATCCATATAAAGAAAGCCAAACCATGCCAAGAATCACATAAAATTCCACTATAGGAAGGATCACAAGATTTGTAGGAAGCACTTTCCCACACACTTTAATTGGAGAGGAATTATACACTTTGGATGTGTCTGTTGTGCCATTAGGGGTTGTCACAGCTGAGTCAACATCTAATTATTGAGGTAATACAGTGATACCCTTAGAAAATTCTTCATAAATAAAATAGTGGGTGGATCCAAAATCAAATAAAACATTTTCTACTTTAGAGTGGATGGAAAGTGTACCTTTCACCACTTTGTTATTGTACTCCACATCGCTGATATAAATTGCATGTGACTTTCCTTTGTCTTTAGCCTTAAGAGTTTCTTGACATTGATCATCATCAACAACCCATGGATTAGGGAATTGATTATCATAATTCCCCATTTCCTTTCACTTGTAACATTAAAGTGTAGAAGGTGCACTCTGTGTAGCCTTTTTTATGTTCGCATCACTAGACATCTTCTTCCCATCATTGCGGCATTAAAATGCCCGATGACCTTACTTTCCACATTTGAAACATTTACTTGTCCCTTTAAGACTACTCCTTCCATGTTTCTTTCAACACATTGAGAATAAGGGAAAACTGATCTTCTTTTCAGTGCTCTCTTTAGATTTTCCTTTGAATTCCATTTTCCTCTTATTATCAAACCCATATGACAGATGGGTTACTCCAATCTCCATCTCAACTTTGAGAGCACATCGAATGATTTCATCAAAGCTATTGAAGTCACTTATGGATAATGCCCTTCGAGGACATGGTTTTAAGCCACTAAAGAATTAATCAATCTTACTATCAGGTTGGATAATAATGCCATAAGAGTACCTTGCAAGTCTTGTAAAATTTTCTTCATAGGTACCAACCATTTCATCATCCTTTTTCTTGAGTTCAAGAAACTCCTTCTCCATATTTGTTCGAAGAATACGAGGGAAGTACTTATTGAAAAATAAGTTCTTGAACTCATCCCATTACATGGATTCAATTTCATTCCTTTGCCTCGTATTTTTGATAAGATTCCACCATTGATTAGCTTCACCTTCCAAGCGATAAACTGCTAAGGTGACATTATCATGTTCAGAACATTGAAGAACTGAAAATATCTTTTCAGTAGTACTAATCCATTGTTCAGAAACTAATGGATTAGTAGACTCGCTGAATGAAGGTGGACGCTGCCTCATGAAGGATTCAATAGAATGTTGCTCCTTCCTTTGATCATTTGGAAGTCCTTCATGATTCATAGCCTGATAAAGTTGCGTGAGCATGGATACAAGAATTTTTATTCCATCTCCAATAACGTTTGGTTGCTCAGGGGGGCAATCATTGCATTACCCATCGCATTCCGCATTAACACGGTTCCTTCGGGTTCCAGCCATTGACTAAAACCAAGAAGAATAGTGTGAGCAACAATAATTATAATAGAAAAAACACATAAGCAAGAATAAAATTTTACACTTAAGGTCTTATCATAGGTTGTTCATGGCCATTTTTAAAACACTAAGATTGTGTTCAATGCTTAGACTTATCCTTAGGGTTCTTACTAAGGCTTTCACTTCCTAGTTTCCAAAGGTTGACTATACATTTCCTCTGATACCAACTATATCGACCCATACTTTACATACATGGTTGTTACATCAAAAATGAAGTACACTTATTACAACATTTAACAAAGCCATGAAAGGACCATATAGGTATAGTGTCTTTAGAAACTGGGAAACACAAACAACTGGTTCATAAAGCATCTACATTGTCTCCCATTTATTTCATCATATCTAGAGTCCCTTTTTGGCAGATCTTACTTAATATCCTTCTTCCTGACCTGGGGAAAGAAAACATACAAAATGGTGAGCTCAAATTCTCAGTAAGGGTAAACAAAAGAAATATCAATCACATTATATTCATAAGAACATAACATTTTGGAAATATTAACCTACAAAAGAGATCATAATTTCATAACATGGGATAAATCATAGTAGTGAAATATAATCCCAATAATCATAACATAAAACATGAATCCTTTTGGTATACACACATAATCATAGAGAATCATTTCTTAGTAGTCAAGACTCATTTCCAAGACTATCTTAGTGGACAAAGTCCTTTTCTGAACTGAGTTCACTCCTTGTTTCAGTCCTATGTTACTGAACCGGTTTAACCTGCCATTCTAGCCATGTCTATCTAATGAGATATAAATCTTTACCTAATGCATTGGAGGGAGATATAGGTCCCACCCATCTCATAATGATACCATTCTTATGTGTGCCACAAAATCATAAACCATACATCATAGCATAACCCATGTAATAAAAATGGGATTCTTAAACATCACGTCATCATAACATAATCCATAAAAGGATATCGTAAAAATAATTCCATCATAACATAATCAAATCAATGTAAAAATAGGGATATAAACAGAACCCTATATTATCTTAGATGGAAAATAATTTTGATAAAACACTTGAACTCCATTCTTGAGGAAAATATCCTTTCTACTTCAAAAACATTTTTCCTTTCTTAATATGTCATACAATTTTAAAATAAAAGAAGTTGATTAAAAATAATCTTGAAATCTTGTAAAGGAATGTTCTTGGAAATAATTTTTTAAAAATCCATTCTTGTCGTATAATTTAAAAAACATTCTTCTCGTACTTATGTCGGAAAAGTCAAAAAGTAACTCGTATGAAAAACGAAAAAATATTCCTTTCATATATTTTAATAAAAACACACCGAATGGGAAAATTGTATTTAAAAAATTGTAGAAGGATATAAATATTACATATTGGGGAAACATGGATGTGGATGATAAATATTCCCCAGTAAATTCTGAAGTATAAACAATCTCAGATAAAAATGAGATTGCAAGATTTTCCCTTACCTTACGTCATATTTGCTTCGTAAGTGTCTGAACCTCCTATATAATGATTTAAATAATGTCATTTACTTATTCCAGAATCATAATTATTTTTATGATATCATATATGGTCATATTATTAGCTTCCAATTAGTAATATTTCATTGTTACTTGTTATTCGGGTGTTTATTGATTTTTTGTTCTTATGCGTGTTTTGTCGAATAAATTCTTATTATTATTTTTAGGTTATAGACACCTCATTTAAAGAATATTATTAGTGTAATATATATCATATTCATTCATTCAAATCATTTATATAATTATTATGCAATGAAGATCATGTAGAATGAGTCACATCACATCGTGGAGACGGTATTCAGTATGTACGCACGAGCGATGATATCGTTCCCATGATCATGGAATTGTATTAGAGTGTATGTATACTATTTCAGAAACAATATCACTTTAAAATAATAATATATAGTTATTCTTTACACCATTATACCCATCCAAGTACGTTGGTGGTGGAAAATAGATTACACCACGACGTGGAGACGGTATTCCATACGTACGCACGCGCGGTGATTTCGTTTTCCATAGGATGGATAGATGGTGAAATAGGGTTGTTTCATACTTATAATAACATATCATTATATGAGTGATACGGATGTTATTACTTCATAATGAAACAACTAAATAAGAATAAGTCGAAGAAGAAATAATGTTGAAAGAATCAGTAACAGACATTACCTCTTCTTTGAAGCGCCTCTTTGAGACCTCCTCTTAGGGCACTAATATTGGTCCTTAAAGAAGGCCAGGACATCTAGGATGTTTCTAGGGAAGTGGAGAAGATAATTTGGCAGGGGTTGGCCGATATTAAAGGCTCAATGTGGTGTGAGGAAGAGTGGGAGGAGGTTCCCTTTTATAAGGGAGGAGAGGGGCACCTTTGAAAAAACTAAAAATATTATTTTATTATAAAGTCGTATTAAGTTTTTAATAGCTCCAAATTGATTTATTTCGAATCTAAGGTGGGTATGGGTCGAAATACTCTCATCCAATAGAATTTAGACAAGTTTAGGTATCTATTTTAACCTTATCATTTAGATTTAACTTTAAGTTAAATAATTTTACTTTTACCGTGTCTTCTTGTTTTCTTACAATATAAGGTTAATAAACATACTATAACAAGTCAAAAGAACACCAAGTTGTTTATTATTAATATATATAAACTTATCTAATTCATTTTTCCGATCCTTAGATTTTTAGGAATAAAATAAAAATTAATAATATAATATTTGATTTAAAAACTATTTTATGTTAATTTTGACACTATTTAGTAATTGATTTTTGTGAGAACCATAACAGAATGATTAGTTCTAAAAAAGTTAATTAAATCAATACTAACATGTCATATTAACATATAAAATTATTTTAATTCATAAAAAGTCTCAAATTACATTTATTTGGGTATTTATAACATCAATTATGTCAATATTTCATTAATAAGATAATTACTGCATCATCATTGTGTCATAATTAAATTAAATTATATAATGTTTAAAAATTAAAAATAAAATACGGTTATGTAGGAAATCTTTATATATTTCTAATTAATATTTATAGTCGAATTTATCTTTTGTATAACCATATATTAAAAATGATTTACTTATTAAACATTGATTTTAACTATTTTAACCCTTCTTTAAATAAATTAAAAATAAATGTTCTAATCTAATCCAAGTGGGACTAAATGGTAATATTTTATTCCGAAGGTTGTTTTTGGTCAAATTACACTTATCCAATAGAATTAGGACATGTGTTAGCGTAATAATAATAACATTTTTACCCTTAATTACCCTATTTACTTTTAAATGTGGTAAACAAAAGTAAAATGTTACTATTCACCAAAAATTATTTCAATCTCATTGAACCACATTTTAATCCTTGATATTAACCGTGTCTCTCATATTTTCGAAATTTCACTCACAAAAGCGGTAAAATTATGTTTTATGTAAATTTGAAAATTCCCCTAGGAGGTGGGTAAAAGACGGTGAAAAGTTCAATAAAATTTTTATATATCTAAAATTATTATAAAATGACTCCAATGAATTGCATTGAAATTTTATAGGTATTATTTATCAATTTTTACCTAAAATAAATTTTAATAAAATAAATAATTATTTAAATAAAAAGTCGGGTTTTAAATAGTAACCTAGTGTTTTCACTATTCATCAAAATTGAAATTTTTCAGAAAAATACCAAAATTTTACCCTAGGCTAATTTTGATATTCTTAATCCAAAAATGAAGTCCATTTTGAAAAATAAAATTTCAAAAAGCATTTATGACTATTCATAACGGCTAGTTTTAATAATATTTTAATAGCATATTGTTTTTTAGTGAAACTCGGTATTACGCACGACGCAAGCTATTGAGGAAGGTCGTGATTACGTGTAAAGAAATCAAATCTAGTGTTGTGTGTGGTGAAAGATTCCTTTGATGATTTATATAACATAAAAACAAAATAATTCTCATAAAAGTCTTGGGTGTTACAAGATTGATCAAAGAATGTTTCTATGATCATATCAAGGCATATCAGCTTATGTTTTTTTTGGTCTAGAGTCACCGCTAAGGGATTGTTATGATTTTCAATGATTATTCTCTTTGAAAATACAATGTTTCCTTCATTTAAATGCATCGGGTTTATCATTTAAATATTTTAGGCATCTAAGATAATCATTTCGAGAGTGTTTGGCTGGTAGTGGCTAGACCTATCTTCCTCTGGTTTCTTTTAAAAGATATCATTTTGGACACATCCTTTTTATTGGTCCATGCTTTGTGGAATTCTATGTCATGTGTTGTGAGTAATATTATGACAGTGGGGATACTATGGTTTAGAATTGGATTCAATGCCATAACCTATGGTGATTCACCATAGTCTGATTGGATAAAGATAGGACGTTGATACCATATCTCTAGTTTGATGGGATCTGGTAAGTTTAGTCTCAATTCTTCGGTTGGAGTGTGGGTTTGGTTTCTATTTCTAAATTTTTTGCGTTGTGTGTTAAAGTGACACTTAAAAGTGCATTGGTGTTTAGAAAAACAACATGGACATTTGAAGGGGACTTTCACAACCATCATAGTTTAGGATATGTTTTTATGTTTTCTTAAAGGCTTCTCGGGGAAGAGATGTTTTAAGGTGGGGATGTTGTAAAGACTCATGTTTTTTAACGTGGAAAAAATCCAAAAATATTATATTGTTTCAACTACTAGACTGATTATTTTAAAAACCAGGATTTGAAACATAATTATACGATTTGGAATACTTCAATGTGTTTTTTATACTTAGGTGAAGGACCAAGAGGTCCCTCGGTGGTCATGATGAGTTTCGAAAGTTTCAGACTTGGAAATAAAAAGGTTTGGGTGGTATGTGTGTGGCACACCACTTTTCTGAAACTGTGTGGACCACAAAAGAAAACTGTGTGACTATAGAAAAGGTGTAGAAGGACCCACACATGATAAATATAGTATACCCAAACCATGTTTCTACCCCACTTGGGTAGTTCCAAATAGGTAGTTCCTCAACAATATTCAGCACACGTTTTTCTCATTATTATGCTAACTTTGTGGAAAAAATCAGTGTGATATGGTTTCTAAGTCAAGGGGGCTGAACAGTTAGTGCATGGTTTAGATAACAATGTTACAAAAACAATGCAGTGTGTTTCGTTTTAAGAAAATAAATAAATTAAAATAAGTAAACAAGTTAGTTAGAACATAAAACTATTCTTCTTCAATTCCCAATAATGTGACACCCTGTCCCCTTCCTATCCAGGTGTGTGATACACCACCTCCTCGGCTCCATTTTTTATTCTTTTACCATAAGGTCCCTTATCATTTTCTCTTAAATTTATCAAGTTAAGACTCATGGATCTCTCGTATTCCCTTTATTTGATGTTTCCACCTCTCCATCGCCTGATGATGTTTGGTTGAACCCTAAAGTTTGGGTTAACCATATTTTTGGTTTCTTCTCCAATGTTAGGTTATTCAAAGGGTCTCCTAGGATGTCTTCTTGAATATTATATAATATGTTATTGAAAACGAAGAAGATTTGTTCATATCAGTTTTCTTCACAACTTCAGTTAAGGTTTACTTCTAATGCTTGGTCTAGCCTGACTTTATTTGGGGTCTTTTAGTAGTTATTTTGGTTCCAAATAATTTTTTGTAGTGAATTGTTTGTCCTTATGGTGAGTTCGAGTTTCCAAATTCAAAGATGACTTACCGTTCATGCATTGGTAGGCATATATATATAAGTTCACCCATTATATTTATATGTAACCATTTCAGTGAATATATATATATATATATATATGGGGCTAGGTGTGCTTACGTAAACATATGAAAAATGCATATGGGTGTAAGTGTAAAATGATTATATCTATATATAATTATATAGGTAAGGATAACATTGTATGTATCCAAGTACTAGTGAATATATACATAAGGGATAGGTTTCCTTATGTATATGTGAAGGTGCACATGCTCGAAAAAAAGTAGGAGCATCTTCTAGGGTCATCACTGAAAACATTAGGGGCCAAAGTGTTTTGCTTGGTACTCTTCCCTTTGAGATAGGATCCCTATCCTTCTTCCCTTTAAATTTTAGAACATGTTAAGTTATTATTTAATGAATTTAATTATGAATCTCTTTGATAAATTGAAATTTAAATCGAAAATGAAATGTTTCATCATGATAAATGAATTATTATGAGCAATGACATATTTTTTTAATAAAATTTGTCGATGGAGGTGCATTTTCCTCAAAGAAAAAAATTAATTATTATACATCTATGATTTATATGATTATTACTTTGGTGTGTCATTATGATTTGATGATATGATGGATTAATGTAATGATTAGGAAATGGCCTTTATTGGAAATAGAAAACATAGTTTCCTATTTAAAATATTTAAAGAACATAGGCAATATATAAATGCTTGGCTCATATTATATATTGAATGATATAGAATGATTTTGAAAAATATAAATGACCATGTAGGTAATTGACCTTTTTAACCATGGTATCTTATAAAAACTACTTGAACCGTGATAAGTGAATTTCCATGTTTTTTAATCATATGGAATGTTTCAAATTGAATATCTTATTCATGATAGATTTTTTACGTTATTTGAATTACATTAATGGTGATGCACATGGTTATAATAGAATGTATAAAAATGAAATACTACCTCATGGATTGCATTATAAATTTGAATATGCTTATTTTATAAATGGATTAATAACGATATGGATGTGAGGATTTTCCCCATACTAGTTATAAATATGATGACCTTTTTAGAGGTCGCTTATGACTGTAAGGGTTTGGTTAACCATTCCACCTCACACTCCCTTACATCAATTGTGGGGAACTATATCTCGTACTAGTGCTAAGATATTAGGTATGAACTTTGAGTGACACATTCGATTATTGTATTGTTTCATAGTGGCCAACTCATCATCCCGAGTGTTTTATCGTGGTATATCTCACCCTACGTGGATATAGAGTATGAACCCTATCCACCAGTCAAACTATATGGGTGATGTGATTTATATACCACATTCCATGATTAGTGTGTCTCCTTTTCCTGAACACTCACCATCCAAAGTGACAGGAATTGAATGTTCCAATCTATAAGGATGAAGGTTATATACCCTATCGTTGGAGCTTTTGGGATCATTAGAATGGTCAAGGACATGTGCATTATGTCCCTTTTTAGACAACACTAGTACTCCAGGTATATGGCCATTAGGCATAATCCCACACTTCATTCATATCAGTGGATGAAATATATAAATAAAGTGTGTATATATAGATATAATAGTTTTTTATCATACTAATTCTAACTATGAGCTGAATCAGGTATAACTATCAAGTGTCCCTTAGGAACCAGGATGGTGGTTGTCTATTTATTCTGTTCCATTTATCATTTCCATATAACATTAAACTACTTACATTTATATTCATAGACTATATAGGTCTAGACACTATGGGATTCGGATGATTTATATTTATAGCTTACACCCTACTCATGCCTCCATTTCACTAGGGTACCAGACTATACCCTCTTATTCACAGGGCCTTGGATTTTTCTTGTTGATTTAAGCGTGTACCTAGATTTAGGAGTAGGGGATCAAGGTGTTTCATGAGATGCTCATGGATCTATTCATTGACTAGATTTTATTTTATTTCATTTTATTGATTATTTTAATTTCTTCTACTTTTACATGTAGCATCGTCTATCATACAAGAATTATGGTTATTTGGTGTTGGCCACTTTTTTTAGTTATTATATTATTCTTATTATGTTTTCTATTTATTTCCTTATATAATTTACTACTATGTTACATTGATATGATGGTATAGTCTCCCCCATATCACCTCTTGAGACCCTCGCTACAAGTTGGCATCCTCTGGTGTATGGGGAGGGGCACTTAAGGCCATGTGACCCACCAATCTAGCTATAGTATTACTGTTCAGTCAGGTCGAGATATTACACTTAGAAAAAACATAAAATATCACCTCCTTCCATTTACCAAATGCATTTGAGGGATATATTTGGATCGCCCATCCTCATGTGCTATATTGATCTCCAAATTCATCACGATCTATATCGGTATCATCTAAAATAATAAATATTTCCGAAGACCCAAAAAATCATAACATATGAAGTATTCCATTTTAATAATCATACTCAAAAAAAACATCCTTGCACCCATAATAATAGATTTCTAGATATCAAAATAACCATTCTATTTCAAACCATGTTTGAAATTTATTGGCATCATATAAATTAAAATAGAACATTCTTTTTTCTATTTTTTCAAAACATTCTGTATAAAATACCTCAAAATATTCCTTCTTAAAACATTTTAAATAAAGACAAAAAATGAAATAAAATATATTTTCATAATTAATTTAAGTAATTTTAAATACATCCATAATATAATTTTTTTAATTTGGATATGGAATAAATATATTTATAAAATAAATCTAGAAAGAATTTATATTTAGTTTTATGGTAAAGAAACCATTTCCTTTAGTCTGAATTATTACATAAATTCATTATATCATTTGTAATTAAATTTTATTAATTATAGAATTTTGTAAAAAAAATTACATATTTAATAATTTATTATTTATACCATTTATATAATTTATTAAAATAAAATATTTAATTAATTAATCATTTAAGTCCACATCCAGGGTTTTGATGTTTTTGGTTCATAATTTCCAACCAATATCAGTGTATTGAACATTTTCAAATAGATCATTATTCCATCATCTCCAGAATAATAATAATTAAAAAATAATCAATTTAACCAAATAATTATAATTTTAAAACTAACAATGAAACATGGTTTTGAAAAATTAATTATGTTACAATCATGGATATGATAGACAGTACATATGTAGGAGTAATGTTTCCATTTTTTAATGAATGTGAGGGAAATAAGGTATGTTTTATCTTATATATATATATATATATATAATATTATGGTATCATAAATTCCATATTATATCTCTAAATACACATATACAATCATCTATATTATTTTTTGATGAAAAACGAGTCGCATCACTTTGTTGAGGTGGTAATCCACATGTACACATGAATGATGTTATCAATTTTCAATGGAGGGAAATATATGAAAATAGATGATGTAATATCTTTAAAAATATATAGATATGTTTTCAGTATCATATATATTGAGTCCCAAACTACTCATATATAGATATTACATATTTTTAGATGAATATTCAGTACATTAGATAAACACAAGATTGAAGATCGAAATGTACAGTTCCTTTGGAAACATGGTTAAATAATCCACTTATTGATAAATTTAAACATTTTCTCTTACATAGATACTTGTATCATTAACCCTTATTGTCCTTATCAAACATAATACAAGTCATCATAACTTGGGGAAAATAAATATAAAAATGGATGACCTCAAATGCTCAGTAAGGGGTAAATAATAAGGGAGATATCATAGCTCAATTATGAAAAACATGATCATAATGTTATGAGAGAATGATAATAACTTATGAAAACTATAACCTTTATATCACAAATCATAAAATAGAGTCGTTGAATAAATATTGATTGTTTATAAGACATGAATCACAAAGGAAATAAGGAAGATGGTCCATGTGATCCTAACATTGGCATAATACATAGAATTATGGTATAAACATAATCATTGAATATCATTTTCATAGTTTCCAAGGATCATTTACAAGGATATTTCAGTGGAATAGTTTTACTATCCAAACCATTAAAGTAGTAAAGGTTCACTCCCATGAATATCATAGTGGACAAAGTCCCTTAATGAACAAGGTTCAGTCCTCACTCCAATCTTGTTTATCTCCTGAGATATCATTCTTTACATAATGCATTGGATAGGGATATAGGTATCACTAATAAAGTAGTGAAAATCATTCATATGTGTGACATTTGATCATATGTTATTCAACATAATAGAACCTAAAAAAATAAAAGGGTTTCATATAAGTTTCATTATAATATAACATGTGGAAAATAAAGAGGTTTCATAATCATTTCATAATTTCATCAAATCATAATCCATGGAAATATAATAGGGTTTTTTAATCATTTTATAAAGGTAGAACTCATCGAAGAGAAACAAGTTTCATAATAATTCAATGAAAGAATAAGAATGATATAATTCAATCATATTCCCAGTAAAGAATAAGTAACATCAAAAGGATTATATATTACATTGAGAGTGATTTCTAAATATAATTTGGAACATTTCATGAGTGAAATATCATTTCCACATTGAAAAATAATTTATAAATCAAAAAAAAATTCAATATACTTTTCAATTAATATAACCATGTAAACATATAAAGAAAGCATTAAAAATCACATAAAACATATCATGATGAAATTATATTTTTAACATTGAAAAAATATTTTGTAAAACATATAAAATTTTAAATAAAAAATTATAAAAATTACAGTTAAATTATAATGAAATATTTTAAAAAACATTTAAAACATTTCTTGATGAAAATATCCTTTCATATTTTAAAAATTAATTATTTAAAACATAAAACATTTAAAATTTTTAATTATTTGACAGTAAACTTGAAAACATGTAATGGAAGATTTAAATTATTGACTGGGCATGATATTAGGAAATATTGTCCATTTTTATTATGTTAAAACAAAATATTATTTTCCCATTTTTTGTGAAAGCCAAATTGGAATTGTCTGAAAAATGACATGGTTATTTTATCAAAAAAATTCTAAAAATTCAAAAATTCATAAAAATTATTTAATATACCAATTGGATAATTTTTTTAAAAAAAATTATAAAACAACATTTTGGTGGAAAATGGTTTTCAATTGAAGAGATAAATGAAAATTATTTTTTAGTAACAAAATTATTATAAAATATTGTGTACATAAATTGAGGAAAACAATGAGAAAAAATATATTCCTTGGGAATAAACATATTATATAAAAATTAATGATTTTATTGAGAGATAATTCAAAATACTTCATCATTTTATGCATAATCATAAGCAGTACTAATAAACGATGTGATTGTATCACAAACCCATTACAATATAGGTAACATTGTATATTAAAACCCATGAAGGAATAATGTTATATAAAACATATATTATCAATATAATAATTAAATTCATGATATTAGATGTAAAAGTGGTTGTATATGCACCTCCTAAAAAATATAGTTGTGGCATAAAATATGTCCCAAAGAAGACAAATTGATACAAAAAAACCATACCATACATATCAAATTCATTCTTACTTGTTCAAACCTCGTGTATGATAAATATATTTATTTTATAAATATATATTTGAACAAAATTTATATATATCATACCATATATTATTTTATTATTATATTTTATCAAAAATTTATTAATAAATCTATATTAAAATCACGTTTTGCGAAACAATTACTTTGTTCTTCTTGTATGTTTTGATTTTTTATTTGTAGACCCCCAATTGATCCTAGTTCAATAATATCTATAAAGTTAAAAGTTAGAGAAATATAATATATATTCATTATATATTTACATATAAAAAATTATAAAAGTAAAATAAAGAAAATGAAATACACTATTTTTGGAGACAATAGGTGTTACGCATGAATGAGTGTTGTTTCCATTTTCTTAGTGGGTGAAATGAAAGAAACTTTAATAACATGTTAAACATCCAAAATATTTTTTATTTGATATATATTTCACA
The DNA here is from genome assembly GCA_963277665.1 of Viscum album. NCBI lineage: Eukaryota > Viridiplantae > Streptophyta > Magnoliopsida > Santalales > Viscaceae > Viscum > Viscum album. Next base: position 1,858,336,947 of record OY728133.1, on the reverse strand, counting down.
TAAATTCATTAAATTTACTTTAATTATCTTCCATTCAATTCATTATTTAAAAATTAAACACATCACATCACGAGGAAGTAGTCTGTTGTAAACACGAATAACGTTATCATGTCCTCCTTGAAATTGAAGTTAAGAAGGTATATGTGACATCATAATTCCATAAGTATGATCATATTAAAAATATTATATATATATATATATATATTTATATAACATCATATTACCCAAAAGTGATAGTTGTTGAAAAGAGACATGTCACATTGCTTCATAAGGTGGTAGTTCACTATGAACATGAGCGATGTTATCATTTTACATTTAAGGGAAGATGAGATTTATGTGGGACATTACAATAATATAATAACATCATAGTATATTTAAATTAATTATGTTATTTTATTATCATGTTTTAATAATATTAGTTGGAGTTGGAGGAAGAAATGAAATAAAAATTCTCATTGAAGAATGCGACATCTTCTTCGGACAACATCTTTTGGTTTTCACCAAAAGCATTGATAGGAATGATTTTTACTGATATATATATTATAGAATAATATTTCAGAAAAAATGAATTTATTTACTCATTTATTTTTCAAATCAATGAGTTTTTGATGTTTTACGTGCAGAGGAGTTAGGGTGGCCTCATAAAAGTGAGACAAGTTCACAATTATAATTTTTGAAAATAATAAGGCGTTCTTACATTTTTGACAAGCCAAAAGGAAAAACTATGGGCCATTATCCACCCTTATAGGTTATATAGTCAAAATATTTCCATAAAATGGGTTTTGTAAATGTATATAGGTCATTTTTACAGTATTGTTTTAGTTTAATACCCTATAAACGTATTTTCACCATAACCATGTTAAATAAATATTTTTGTTCCAACTATTCCTAATGTTAAGAAATTAATTTTAACATATTATATAATATAAGTTATTTTTATTAAAATATGGAATCCATTTATACAAATTTCATTAATATATGTGGTAAATTTTAATTTAATATTAATCCCATTTAAGTGATGAAAATGTTGTTTTTCAAATATATAAGTTTAAAATGATTAAAAAGATTTTAAATAAAAATGGAAATTAAATTGATTACAGTGACCTAAATTGTATAAAATTTTATATATTTGGACTAAACCATCTTATGATATTTTTAATGTTCTTAAATTCTTTAAAATAAATTAGAATTCTTAATAAAAACTAATATTTCTCACTATTTGTTGAAAAATACATGTTTTTAGAAAAGTTTCAAAAAATAACTCTAAGATAGTTTTAAAATTATTGTTTAAAAATAATTTTTAATTTTTAATCTAAATTTTTATAATGTTAAAATACCTAATTTTATAAATAAATGTGTAAAACAGGACAAACCTCTTTCTTTAATATAGTTTTTAAGAAAAAAAATTGTTTTAATTTTATCTCTTATCTAAAAACCAAATATTAATGTTAAAGATTATATTGAATTTGTAATAAATTAATTTAATTAAAATCATTCATCGAAATGAATTTGTTTAATTTATTTATGCAAAATGAATTTGTGTTCATAAAAATAGTTCTTTACATAAAGATTCCTTTATTTTCATATTCTTTTTATTCTAATTTCTAATTAATTTTAATTCTAAACTATCCATTATACATACGTGTGTAAAAAAACATTTTCATAATTTTTTAAACCTATTAATACGTATAATTCCAATGGCTATTTTATAGATATCAAATTTGTTAGGTCCACAAGGATGAATACCCTGAGAGTGGTTGTGAATCAGGGTATAGATAATTTAAAATTAATGCTCATTCTGATCTTATTTTTCTGTTAAGAAAAACACTCTTCTATCTCTTTCCTATTTCTCAATATAAACAGAAAGTCAAGAAAGCACATGAAACATCAATTTTAATTGGTTCACCGCTAAGCGCTACTTCCAAGGAGCATACGCCGACAAGTTGATGGTGGTACCAAATTCCACTGTACTTCACTAGCTGTGGATTACAATGTTTGGGTACAGTCACTCTGTCCCAGGCTCACTGCCTTTGCAAGGTTTAGGGTCAGCTAACTACTTTACCAAGGGTCACTCCCAATTTCTCTCTCTCTGGCTCACTGTTGGTGGATAGAATAAACTTTTTTCTCTTCCTAAGCTCACTGCTCTGGAAGGCAATCCACTCATAGTTTATAGACCTGTAGGTCTCTTCACATTCATGAATGCATGCATCCTCAAATTTTGATAGATGCTCTATTAAAGTCAAACATTCATCCTCTGATGAATACCCCTTTGCCTCTTAATCACTAGGAAATTACTTTGGAAACACCTTCGCAAAGCACACTACTTCGCTAGGCTCCCAATTTCGCGAAGCTCAAACAAACCTTCGCAAATCTCCTTCCATTTCGTGAAGCACTCTCGTGAAGCACTACCGCGAAGCTCAAGTCGTTTTAGTGCAATATCCCTCACGAAGCTCATTAAACCAACACAGTGCTCGCAACTTTCGTGGAGCTACAATAGCCGCCGCGAAGCTCTTCTTTCGCGAAGCACATAGGCTACACGAACTACCTTCGCGAACTGAGAGAAAATGAATTTCATTGAAAATTCTCTCTCTTCTTCTCTCGAGGGGGTCAGCCTCTATTTATAGGCGATTCCAACGACCCTCTAACTTTCCACACAACGCCAATGCCACGTCATCTCAAGTCGCGACGCTCTGAATTTTCCGTCAGAATTCTATCTAAATCGTGAAGCACCACGGAAATTTTTCAATCGCAGAGCTCGTCGTAATTTCAGAGCATCACCATCAACATTTCTTTCCACCTTCTCCGCGAAGCTCCCTCGCATAGCTCTTAACAATCGTGATGTGCTTCAAATCTTTCATTCGCGAAGCATTGATGTAATGGCGAAGCATCACCACTTCCATTTTTCTGGCCTTCGCGAAATCCAATCCATGCATCCCATCTTCGCGAAACTCATTCCTTTTCCATATAAAAATATGATCTTCATGGAAATCCTATTTTCATGATTCTCACCAAACTCCAAATTTTGGACCCCAAAAATTTGGCAAACACTGGGAAACTGCGCCACCTTGTACTGCTCTTTTGTACTGCATCTAGATCATCCATTCCTTTGTCATCGTTCTTCGTCAACATGGATTGTCAAAAAATTCTTGGGAACTCGACAATTCTCCATGGAAACCTTCTTTGTCAACAAACACAATCAACCCAAAAATTCTGCAATGTTACCTTGAGTTATTTTTTCCCAATAAAATTAAAGAAAATAAAATTCTAGTTGTATGTTGTTTTTCATTAAAAATCAATGTTGGGTGTAATATAATCTAAAATCATTATTGTTTTCTAACACAAGATTAAATTGGTCTTCCATGTATTGAAATATAAACTAGGTTTTTTGTGTAATGTAGGTTATCAAATAAATTAACTTTGTTGAAAAAATATATTTCATAAAATACCAAATTGTTATATTCTACCACCTTAAAAAATTATGTCTTAGCGATTTGAACTTCTGCTCGGAAATTAATGGTTTAACATTCAAAAATCCCATTGTCGGAAACCCAAATCACTAAAATTTAAAAAAAAAAATTGAAAATAGATAAATTGATGTGTTATAGTCATATGGAATAACACATAATAGGTTTCCATATAAGATAACATAGGTTGATTGTGAATACATTATGTGACGAAAATTAAAATGTACAAATAATGGTGGAAAGTGATAGAGAACATCAGTCCTAAAAAATTTAATGATCATGAGAAAAATAACATCCAAAAAACATAAACTAAATATGTGTGAAATAGGTCATTTATTTCATCATAAATTATTGTAATATGATAGCATTTTATTTAAATATCATTTCCCTAAAGTTGGGGAATTTTGATGAGAAGATATACTTACTTGATTTCATTCTATTTCTTAAGAAAAATAAAATCATTTTTTTGTGATTTGATCAATTTAAAAATCATCACTTATTTAATAAATGAAGATGGGTCTTTTTTTAGAAGAACATAGGGATCATAAGATTCATAAAATAATGATAATTCAATTGATTATTCCTCTAATTATTATCAGAAAAAGGAATTTTTAGAAATGGTTTTCTAATAACATCCAATGTTAAACATAATCTATTCTATGAATACCTAACCTAAAGTCTCCTCTATTTCTGACCAAAACTGAATAAAAAAATTAGAAAGAAGGATTCTAAATTTTTGAAAATCAACTTGTCATTAATACTCCAAATATAATCAAATATATCTTAATAGTCACATACAATATATTTAGATACCATGGTCATATATTCCCCAAAATAATTTTAATAATAATAATTACCATAAAACCTTAATTAATATATACATTCTATGTAATTCCTTAAATAAAACCTTATCTTAATAAATATATTCCATAATTCCATAAATTCTCTAAACTCGAATAGTGATAATATAAAAAACGTTTTAAAAATCCTAAATCAGTTTTGAGGTCTTCAATACAATCCAATTTACTTCATCCATATCAATCATCTCTTCAATCTAACTAATCACCATTTATTCAACATTAGGTACATATTAAATAGTTATATCCCTTAATCACATGTTTTCCATAAAATTTCACCTCACCATTAAATCATTTTTTAGGGCATCAGTAATATTCAACATATTCATTAAAATCACTAATTAAAAACATAAATTGAAAAAACCTTATATATTTCCTGGTTCGTATAATATAATTATTTAATTATAATTTAAACAATATTTAATAATTACACTTCATTATTAAACTGTAAACTAGGATTCACCATCTTGTTCCTTAATATCACATTCATTTTATATGTCATAGTCTTTTCATCATTTGGAAAATAAACCTTTATTTTTACAACCATTAGGATCCTCATCCAGAGAATTCAGAATATGAAATAGATTTTCATAAATCCTATACATTCTGATGTTAAAATACATTGTTATTGATAATTTTTTTGGGAGACCAATTTTTTCATCCATTGTGTTAACCGAACTTGTCATTTTTATATTGTAATTACTTTCTTTATTACCTTCTTCTCTACACATAAAAAAATTCTCACACCGTTGATACATTCCCTTGATTTCATTCTCTGACATTCTCGACATATATAAAATATAATTTTTTTCCTCCATGGTTTCTACCACATTAGCTCTTAGTGAACTCTTTCATTCTCTTATTTAGTGATTCTGAGAGTTGGTTATTAAGAAATTTGTTAATTGTATATCCAGATAACTGATTATTCTTATTCTCAATATCCTTTACTCTAGTCATCCTCCCATTTGATATTTCAATAATAAACTATCTATAAAATTCAATGGTAAATAATTCATTCTGATTCTATAAATTTTTTAAAACCAAAAGGAATTATGTGAGAAAAAATATTCAAATTGGAATACCCTCTAATCCTGAAAATTCACTTACATGATGTCTAAGTCATGATACCAACTTTTCAATCTACTATAATTTATATTTAAAATAGTTATTTCATGGTCATCGTCTATTGAAACCCTTCATGATGGTTTGAAAAGAATTTTTTTGAATTTATAGAAAATATCCCTTAGGAGTAACAAATCAGGTGTATAGAAATGATTTATTTCATCCACCATGAAATGATCAAGTCAAGCTCTATATGACCATTCTTTAGTCATTGCCCATACGTACCTCTATCCCATAGCCATGTCCACTTGTATTATCCAAACCTAGATTTTGTTTCTTGGAATCCATGTTCACTATCCTTTAACAAAATTCCTATACATTTTCCAATATTTTGATTAATCCTTAGAATTATACTTTCATTTATACCTTTATATATCCTTAAAAATAAAATTAGGGATCTCACTAATCTTTTATCGTACTAGTTTTTAATGTTTAACCAAACTTATTATTTGATTCCAATTGTAGAGACCAAAATTTGTCATACATAGATATTACACCTTTTTAGATTAATATTCATTATATTACTTAAACACATGAATTAGGATTTTAAAGGTATGGCACCTTTGGAGAATTGGAAAGATAATTACCTACATTATAATATTTCTACTTCATATCCCACTTAATTCCTCATATCTGACACCATTTTTAGATATATCTCTTGTAATACTTATCTTTATAACATGGGGACAAGAGATAGAAGAAATGGGGAGATATGGTGCTCAGTAATGGGTTAACAATGGAGATATAAATGATCAAATAATCAAAACATGTGTATAAGGGTATGAAATCCAAGGAATAACATCTAAAAACCATTACCTTTATATCATAAATCATAAATGTGACTTCCTAGAGCTGAATTCCACTTAATAAATTCCCCGAGCCTGGTGGGTCACGTGGCCTCAAGAACATCTCCCCAAATGCCAGAGGCTAGCGACTATAAGCAAGGGAATAAGGTGTATCCTTTGGGAGACTATTCCTTAATTACTAAAGTGTAGTGCAATGGATAAGTATGGACAAAGGTAAATAGCAGAAGTAACATAATTAAACAGAATACACAACGAAAAATAGAGACAATACTAGCGATAATCGAAATAAATAGCATTGCATACAATAATAGAACAACTGAGGATGATTTGTCATGTCACTAGAAACCTAGAAAACAAGGATAAAATACATTAGGCATAAAATGTTTCATAAAAGTATAAATGAAATAAAAATACTATCCCAAGCATCCGGAGATTCAACTCGGTCATCTACAACCATGATCAACCCTAAATAGAAAGTAATAAAGTGTTTGAAGTTGTATTCTTCACTTTATCAACAACTACAATCATGTAATCTACCCCATGTACAAAAATACATCTGGATAGGGTGTGAGATAAATCTCGTTGGGCCACCACCAATGGTGTCAATATAATCTGAAATTTTTAATGGAAATATAATATTTCAAAAGCATTCATATATTATGTAATGTAGAATAGTGTAACTAAATACCCAAGTACATGATTCATCCCTCAGATGGTGTCTAAACATATAACCAGTTCATTAATTGATTATTACTAATTTATAAATAAGTCTCATGATATCCATTGTGATGGTTCTGAAATATAACAAGGAAACCTAGAGTGATATTTATTCACAATGTTCTAATGAGAATATTCCAACGTATTCCAAAGTTATATGTCTACGAAGTCTAAGGAGTTCATCAAAGGAAAAAAGAGGAAAATAAATAACTTGCCCTAATGGAAATTAACCATGAAAACTACTTTTCAATGTTAGATCCAAGAAATATATCCATCGAATCATATAGTGCTACATGATGGACCGTATAGTTTCATATCGGGAATCTCAGGTTAGATAAGGATTAGGTTCTAGGTGGATTTCAATCTAAGAATGTCCTAAACCTAAATTTGAATGGAGTTCCTGAGTGCTCAAGATATTCCTTATGGAATCCATGGTGAAATAGAGTCTGGTCACTCCTATTTGATAATGATTTCATATAATATTTCACATGGTTCAATTAATTACCTTTAATTAGTGTGACATGGCTCATTTAGCATTTAACCTTTTAATGAAGTCTTAATAAATCGATAATTACATTTAGTTAAAGCATTTCCATTTATTAATTTGAAAAGGATGAGTAACATGAAACTATTAATTTAAAACAGTTAAGAAATATTTCATAATTAATGTCCACTTTTCTGCCTTCAATCAACATGGAAGGGGTGTTATGGATATGAAACTAAACATTCATTTACATTAAATAATGAAATTTCATATTCCTTACATAGTTTCTAGTTTCTATTTACGATTTATTTAACAAATTCTATCACTTACCTTAGGTGGGTCAAGTGGTGATAATAAATGGTACTTTCCATTATGAAATTCAATATTTTAATCAATACATTTAACATAGAAAGTCTTACATTTTGGAAGTTTAATCAAAGGAAAACCCAAATTATGGCTCAAACTAGTAAAAAAATAAACTGATAATTATAGAAAAACATCATACATGGGATAGATGGAGTTGTGGGTGTAACCACTAACAACTAATCACATATTTGGAATGATCATAACCATACAGTTCAAAATATTACAAGCATGACATATATATTCCATAAACAGTACTTGATGAAATGGGTGGACCCCGCACAACAATTCAAAAATAAACGACCTTGAGGAATGATTTATAGACCACCCCTAATATGATTTTATGACTCTCTTACTGAAGTATTGACCTGTGATTTAGCTTGGATCAGAGTAGATCTGACAAAGGGGGAGAGATAACACCTTGATAACTTGGTCGAGAGAACGAGTGAATAAGAACGGATCAAACAGACTCGAGTTCTTACTGTTTCACATCCAACATGATGAAAATAAGCACGAATAGATCCAGGATATAGGAGATATCTTGATCCTTAGATTAGGACTTCAAAAATATTAAAAATTATAGGAATATAGGGTAATCCCATTGGAAATAATATTAGAGAGGAATTATGGTTTTATTAGACCATTAAGGGAAAATGTAAAATTACCTAAAAATTTATTCGTTGCATGGTTTTTCCACACAGTTTTCCAAAAAATGTGTAAAACATACCTAAGAACCTATAGGAAGAGGGGAAATCACATGGTTAGGTCACCCAGTTAGGGAAACTATGTGCAAACCATGCAAGATAGCTCTCCCAAATATGTAAACCATTAACCCCATTAGTTCTAACCATGCACCATACCTGCACAGTTTACTCAAACCATGCGATAGGTATATTCTTCCCAAAATATGGGTTTTGATCTACAAAAAATACCCAAACACCCCTGGGAAATTTTCTAACTCAGAAAATATATATATTAGGTCTAAAATAAATAATTTGACCAAATTTTAAAGGATCCAAATGAGTGTGAAAACCCGAGTTCTCAAAGTCTTCCCCCTTAAAATAATTCATCCTCAAATTCATTATACATGGGTGGTGAAAAAATATCTCAGAATAACTCTTTACACTAGGTTCATATGTCAGCCTCCCACTCCCTAGTCTAATCCAGCATGTGATCGTGCTTCTATAGCACCTATACTAGAGGGAAAGACCGACCTTAGAGATCCTTCATGGTCTAGTCAACGATACGTATAGGATAATCCACAATGGTTGAATCAGAATCCAACTCAACTTCCATAGGGTCAAATTTATGAGATGGGTTAGTATGATATTGGTGAAGCTATGAAATATGGAAGATATCGTTCATGGAACAATACATCTGAGGTAGTAGAAACCGATAGGATACTGCTCTCACACTCTCTAGAATCTCAAACATACCAACATAACAAGGTGATAGCTTCCATTTCTTTTATACCTATCTATGCCCTATCCTGGGTGATACCCACAATAAAATCTGATCCCTAACCTAGAACTCTATAGGTTATTCATGGCGGTCAACATAATATTTCATTCTAGACTGAGCAGTAGTCATATTCTATCTAATTAGCGCAACCTACTCGAATGTCTCCTAAACTATAATAGGACCTCCTAGTTCTCCCCAACCTTCTCTTTTCCAGCACAGGGGTGAATGGAAAAACCAACCATATAAGGCCTCAAAAGGATCCATCTCAATTGATTCCTAAAATTTTTTATTATAAGAAAACTCGATGACAGGGATATGCTTCTCTAGAGAACCACCAAAATCAAGTACACATGCTCAAAGAATATCATCTAGAACCAATACTGTCTATTCTAATTTTCCATCAGGCTGAGGGTGAAATTTTGTGCTTAGAATCACCAGTGTTCCCATAACCATCTCTTATCCCTTCTAGGATCATGATGTGAAATGATCATCCCAATCGGAAAAGATAGTATATGGGACTCCGTGTAGTCGTATAATATCATGGAAATATAGTTTTCCAAAATCATCTACTAATAAATTCTACCAAATAGTAATTAAATGGGATAATTTCATTATTCGTTCAATGAAAATGCATACTACGTTGCTACCTCTAGGTGACCTAGGTAACCCGAATAAAAAACCCATGGAAACATCTTTTCATTTCCATTATGGGACAAGAAGCTATTGTAAAAATCCTATAGGTATTTGGCTCTCCTCCTTCACCAACTGACAGGTTGAACACCTAGTGACAAAGCCTACTATCTAATGCTTCGTACTAGGCCACCAATAATGGAACCTCATATCTCAATATATCTTGGAGATTCCTAGATTAATTTACCACTAATATGTGTGGGACTCTTTTATCAACTCCTCTCTCATATATGTAGGATCCAATACATGCCCACATATACACATGATATTGTCTCTATCCATATGCCAATCCTAAGGTGGGTTAACTCTTAATATACTCTTATGTAGAACCAAGACCATTGGATCTGAAAATTTTCAACACTTCACCTTCTCAAAGAGGAAATAAGTGATTGACAAAGATAAGAGGTAATAATGGTCATCACTATCATGAAACTCAAGATGTATCTCATAAAATAGGGCCATTAAATTATATACATTACTAGATTCTCATAGATCATGTAAATGAGTTTTCGAACTCAGTGCATCTACAACTACATTACCCTTCCTAGGCATATAGCTATGCTCAAAATCAATTTATTTTAGATATTAGATCCATCTTCGTTGTCTGTGGTTCAAGTGAGATTAGGAAAAAAATATATTTGAGGCTCTTGTGGTCCATATACACCACAATATTATCACCTAATAGATAGTGTCCCTAGAAATGTAAGTCATGGAAAACTGATTCTATCTCAAGGTTTTACATCGAGTAGTTTCTATCATGAGGCATCAACTTCCAAGATCGGTATGCAACAAATATATCCTACTACATCAGCACTTCTCTTAGGTCGATGCCTGATGCATCCCTGAAGAAATTTTACCATCTTCTAGGCACTGGAAGGATAATAATAGGTGTTGATATAGCACTCACATTCAGCATTTAAAATGATCTCTCGCATGTTTTATGCCATAAGAACTTAATACCCTTATTTTTATGTCATGTAAGGGGTGATCCAAGATGTGATAATTCCTGTATAAAACACCAAGAGTATACATCCACCATAATTAAACACTATATAATAACCAAATTTTTTGGTCTACTCCTAGGAAACTATAACATTCTCTTTTTATAGGTCAATAGATACTCCTGATTGCGATATTATGTGACCCAATAAGTGAAATTTTCCGATCCAAAAGTGGCACTTAAGAATCTTATCATAAATCTGATTCTCTATCCGTGTACTTATAATGATCTCAAGGTGTTTTTCATGGTCTTTACGAGTGTGGTAATACACCAATATTTTTTCCAAAAAGACAATGGAAAAAGAATTGTGGTATGGATGGAAAACCATATATATTAGATCCATGAAAATGGTGGGTGTGTTTGTAAGATCGAATGAAAAACAAGGTACTCATATAGACCATACAACCTATGAAAATCTATATGAGGTATGTCTTCTTTCCTTAGTCATGTATAATGATAACTCTATCTCAGTTTGATCTTAGGTAGGACCCTATCTCATTAGGTCGAGTTGAATAGATCATCTATTTGAGGTAGTAGATATCAGTTCTTGACCATAAGACGGTTCCACTGTCTGTAATCTACACACTGTCATAAGTTTCAATTCACCTTCTTGGAAAAAAGCACGGGCTGACCCCAAGTGGATGTATTGGGTCGAATAAATCCCCTTGCCTCTAAATCCTCTATTTCTTAAGATCTTGAAGCTCTATAGGTGTCATAATGTATGGAGGAATAGACACTGGTGTTACACCTAGAACAAGATTGATCATAAACACTACCTCTCTCTCAAGATGTAAGCTTAAAAATCATTAGTAAATACATCCTCAAAATGATCCACTACTGGAGGGAAATGTTTTTGATGTAAACCCTAATCCTATATGAAGAGATTTTCACTTTGGGTGGTAACTCCACCCAACCCATGGTTCTCTGTTCCAATTATACCAACCTAGACATCCCACTCACCCTTATGTAGATAACTACTACCCTTTGGTGATGTAAATGATACCCTTCCATGATAATAGTCTTCATAAGCATGATAATGAACCAACCAATTCATCCCAGGAATGAATTAAAATACAATCATCTCATGAAAAAATATGTTACCTAAGAAAGGGTAACCACCTTCTTCAAAGGGAAAGTCCTTACATTGGAATATACCCTCAGACTGCCCTTCTAATGGTGTTTCTATGTTCATTACACCACAGTATTTCTGTATCTTTAGTATGAGACCTTCCACCATAGATACAAAGATAAAAGTGTTTGAAGCACCTGTATTCAATAAAGCACATTCTATAGTAGATGCCACTAGAATAGTACCTTGTACTCTAGATGGACCCACAACCTGATCCTTGGGTATCAGCTATAGTGCATGAAATTATCCTGATCCATATCCTTATGCAACATCTAGACTACCAAGATCATACCTTCTCTATTGGAAGTGTTGGAGATCAAGGGTCTGAAAACCGTGGCCATGACCTCCTCCTCAGACAATCCTGCCAGTCATATTCAAACTTCCTCCTGATGCGACACAGAAAATCCCACTCCTGAAGGTGGAGTGGGACTAGATCCTTTTAAACTTGAAGTTAGTGAAAATGTTCTACAAAAATGGTTAAAATACCTCATACGTCCACAAGCCTAAAAATCCAGTGGGTCTATATCACATTGAGGTTTCAGATGCCCATATCTTTCACACTGATGAAACACCATAGAGATACATTATAGATACATTGGCTATCAATTCTCTAATGAGAAACTTTGACGGAACATTTCCTTCCCCTAGGAGAACTATTAGCTTAACGTGGTACTGATCCTTTATTCCTAGTGCTATTGTCGTCCCTTGGGTTGTGCTCAATGATAAGAGACTAATTGACTATTTTTTAAAAGGTAGGAAGGAAATAGACATTCGAATGTGTATTGATGTTATACTGGATCCCATCCTTAGAACATTTATCATTTGAAAGCTCATCACAAGATAGAAATTGTACAAAGTGTTGTAACTCCTTGAAAGGAGATAAAAATTATATAACTGACAGAGAACACTTCTTTAGATGCATGAACTCTCTAGATCTGTCATCTTTTAGTGTATGAGGAATGAATAGATCCTAGAAAATAGTCTTCAAGTCATCACATACCATGTCTTGATGGAGATCGTCCAGGGAAACCATATCCCACCAATGCTTAGACGAATCCTGAGGCATGTATATAGACAGATTGACTCTCTACTATAAAGATGTTTCCAGATTCTCAATGATTGATATGATGGCCTTTATCCCAGACTTATCAGCCTTTGGACCTCTATCCCCTAATAAATAAGGAGGATATGACTATAGGAACTCACGAGTCAGATCAGCAACTGTATGTGAAAATTGTGGAGAACCATGCATGGACTATATTAGATGTCAGAAACAATCAAGAACCTAGGCGTCAATTACCAAATTAGGTACAACAGGTGGTTCATCAAGTGTAACTCTTAGAGGTAATACTTGTGGCTTAGGGCCCACAACATCTGGAGAGTGATTGTTTCCACCTTCATAGTGTATGATATGAGAAAATCGTGGAATCATTGATCTAAAAATGCTAAGAACACACCATAGAATATTTTTTATGTGGATATATATAATCATTTATGAAATATAAACATAGATACACTCACAAACCATGGTATACTAACCTAATTACCCATTTATATGACTAGGTATTGGTAAGCCCTGAAGTATAAGTTTCATTTCATTTTACACATAATTATCTGTTTCACCCATTTATCCTTGACAAACATGAAATGATGGATATGGATGTGCAACCTTTTAATTTTAGATGTTGTGTTTTGATTTATAATGGACATTTATTCCCATTGTATCAATTCCTATACATTTTATCAATGAAAATGAAGAAAATTTATTTATAGAATAATTGCTCAACTCAGAAAATTACCCATCCCAACCCATGAGGGTCTATATATCTCATGAATTGATACAAGAAATCACTCAATCATAACCAAGAATAATAATAGAGTAAGTTAACTATCACCACATCAATCAATAATAACAAACATATCAGGTAATGAAATCTAGTGAAATGAATCTATATGGCATGTCAATATTCATAACATATAAATTCTAGGTGACTATAATGATCCATGTAACAATTCTCCTTTACCTCATATCAAAGAAACAAATATAAAATATAATCTCCATCAGAAGAAAAATCAACAACACCAAACATCATGTGCACCACCCAATGGTGAAATAATGTCAACTATAACTGGAAAAATAGACCAACAATAATATTTTATGGTAACTGGGATTTAAACCCCAACATGACTTTGTGGGGCCTAATCAAAACTTATGACCAAGTCCCAAGTGTTCATAATCTCCAAACTTTTGTCTCTTAAATGTAGAGAAAGAAAGGATACCACCTTTGATGTCACTCTATAATGTCTCAAAGCTATATTCCTCTTAATAGGTTCCCCAATCATGGGGGGTCATATGGCCTCAAGAACATCTCCCCAAATTCTATAGGATTCCTACTAGTAGTGAGGACCAAGGGTTTGTACATGGGGATACAATTCCCTCATTACCAAAGTATAGCACAATAGATAAGTATAAATAGAGGTAAATAGTATAAGAAATATAAGTAAATATAAGTCACATGAAAAAATAGATACAGTTGTAGAAATAACTAAAATAACTAGAATAAAATATAAGAATACAATAACTAAAGATGATATGTCTTGTCACTAGAAAACTGGAAAATATGGATTCAATACAGCTGGCATAAGATGTTCCACAAAATTATAAAGGAAATCAAACTACTATCCTAAGAATTTCAAGATCTGATCCGATCATCTACTAACAAGATCCATAATAAACTGTAAGAAATCAAGTATTTGAAGTTATTATTCCCTTTATGAACACATGCATTCATGTAATCTTCCCAAGGTAACAAATGATTCCCAAAGATGGAGTGAGATAAATCTTAGCAGGAAACCATCAATGGTATCTATAACATTTGACCTGGGTAATGTAATTGTAACAGTGTGCATGAATGTATATATAATGTAAAGAAATTCTATGTAACTAAAAACCCAAGTACATTATTCTACCCTCAACTGGTGTCTGAACTTGTAACTTGATCCTTAATTTATTATAACTAGTTTATAAATATGTCTCATGATATCGATAGTGAAGTTTATAAGATATAATACGGAATGCTGTAATGATATATTATGATAAAGTTCCAAGATAATAACCAAGGAAACATAAACCTCACGGGTCTCTAAATCAGTAATAAATGTATCCAAGATGATGGGTAAGTGTGTAATCCAATGAGCATTGTCCAAGTCATTCCACAATAATATTTAAACTGAGTCTAAGGATTTCATCCAATGTAAATACGGCTAAGCAATGACTAGGCCCAATTGGATTTAACCATGGAACCTACTTTTCAAGGATGGATCCGAGGAGTGTATCTATGAAACATTATATTACTACATGATGGATCATATGATATCATACCAGACATACAAGGTTAGACAAGGATCGGGATCCATGTGGGTCTCAACCTAAGCAAGTTATATCTTACAATCAGAATGTGGTTCCCAAGTTCTCATGGAATTACCTATGGAATCCCAGGTGAACTTGAGTCAGGACACTATTATTTAATAATGATGTCATATAATATTTCAGTTGGTTAAATTCATTTCCTTTAATTATTGATACTAGGAAAATTGAGCATGCATTAATTTAATCAAGTCTTAATTAATCCATAATTCGATTTCTTTTATGCCTTGCCTTTCATTAGTGTGACATGTCCATGTTTTATGAAACCATTAATTTTATACCTTTAAGGGATATTTAATAATTAATATTTACTCTACTTTATTCCATCAACATGGAAGTGGTGTAATGGACGAGAAACCAAACATTCATTTACATCTGAGTATGTAATGTCATATACCTAGTATACTAGCTAGTTTCAATTTTACATTTATTTATCAAATCCCAGCACATACCAGAAGCGGTTCAAGTGGTGATACATGGTACATTCCATTATGCAACTACAATGTAACTCAATCCATTTAATATAGAAAATTTTACACTTCAAAAGGTCAAGACAAGGCACACCCGAACGGTGGCACGAACATGTCAAAAACAAAAATGAAAATTATGGTAAAACAACCTACATGGGATGGATGGAGTTGTAGGAATAACCACTAACAACTAATCACATATTTGGAAATAGCATAAAAATATGGTTCTAATGATTTTAATCATGACATATAAATTTCATAAACGACACCTAATGAAATCATTGGGGCCCACATGACAATTCCCATATCAAAGAACATGACAGATGACTTATAAACTACCCACCATAGTCTTCTACAACTCTTCTCCTCTATTATCAGCCTCTAATTTTGCTTGGATCAGAGAAGATCTGAGTAAAAGGCAGAAATGCTCACACCTCGATAACTTGGTCGGGAGAAAGCGAGAAGAAGAATGACTCAAACTAACTTGAGTACTTACTGTTGAGGATCCATTGTGATGAACAGAAGCTCGAACAGATCTCGGATGAAGGAGATATCTTGATCCCTAGATTATGCCTTAAAAAATCTCTAAAATGAGAGGAATGTATTCTAATACCGCTAGAAATAAAATTAGGTAAGAATGATGGTTTAAATAGATCATTAAGGGAAAATATTAAAATAACACAAATAAATTTCTTGTTCACTATTTGGTTTTCCAAACCATGCACAATCCATGCATGGGAACCTATAAGAAGAGGGTCACTTGCACAGTTAGGATACACAGTTAGAAAAACTGTGCGATATGGATCTACTGAAAAATGCATACCATTTGCGTGGTTAGATCTAACTTGATACCATACCAACATGGTTTATTCTAACCATGAAATGGCTCCATTTTTTCCAAAAAAGTTGGGGTTTGGGTTCCAAAAAAACCTAGACCAACTGGGCACCTTCTCTAAGTCAAAATGCATCTATGTTAGATACAATATAAATAATTAGACAAATATTTAAAGGATCCATACGAGAGTTAAAAATGAGTTTATAAAATAAAAATAATTCATTTCATAAATCTTGGTTGTTCATAATAAATGAATAATAAATGAATTAAAAAATTATCCATGATATCATAAAGTTTTCATAATCCATGGAATTGTGGCATACACATAAGTATAGGAGATCATTCACACTGTAGTCAAGGGAAATTGACAAGGATATCATAGTCGAATCATTTTACTCCCAAATCTATCATAGTAGTCAATGTTCACTCACAATAATATCATTGTAGGAAAAATCCCCTTACTGAGATGGGTTTACTCCCTATTCCTTTCATTTTTATCTTCTGAGATATCATTCTTTGCCCAATGAATTATAGGGGGATATCTATCCCACCTATCAGATAATGAAAATCATGCATATGCATTCTAAAATATCATTAATAATTTATCATATCAAAACCCAAGAATAGGAATAGTATTTTTAAACATTTAAGAATAATATTTCCTATGGAAATGATAAATGTTTCATAGATATTTCAACATTTCAACAAATCATAACCTATAAAAAAATTTATTTTCATAATCATTTTATAATTTCATAACCCATGGAATATAAACTAGTTTCATAGACATCATGTCATCATAAAAAAAAATTATTCATAGAAACAGTAAGAATGTTACCCATGGATCATATCTCTATTAAATCATAAATAAAATAATAGGATGTCATCTTATATGGATAATAATTTTGAAAGATAAATTGGAATATTTCTTCTGTAAAATATTCTTTTCACTTTGAAAAATATTTTTTAAAATAAAATCATTTTTATAACAATTCTCAATAGAAATAACATTGAGAACATATGAATGAATATTTAAAAATAATATAAAACATTTTTTCAAGAAATTATCCTTTCTTTATTGAGAAACATTTATTTAAATCATAAAACATATTTTAAATCCTTTTCTATCAAAATAACCCTGAAACTTATAAATTAATCTTTAAAAATAATCTAAAATATTTCTTAATGAAAATATCCATTATACATTAATAAAAATTTATATAAAAGATAAACCATTTTCAAGATACCCTTTTTTAAAATATCCTTGAAAAAATAAAGGTATTATTGAAATTAGTGAGCGTTAATTATAGCGTGAAATATAATTCTTGTTTGTACAATAAAAAAAATTATTTTCACATTTTCTGTATAATACGTTCATCAATTGTTTAAAAAAGACATATATATTTCATTAGAAAATTGTAAAAAGTCAAGAATGGGAAAACTGTGTTTAATAAATAATTTTTAAAATAAAAAAAATAGATAACATTTTTAGAAACCATGATTTTGGAAGAGAATTTTTTTGACCCAAGAGACAAATAATGATTATTTTTACTAAAAAATATTTTAAAAAATTTAGTACATAATAAGAGGATAATTAAGGGAAATCATTTATTCCCATAAAATAACAAAATGATAATAAGATTCAGGTTCTTTGAGAAATGGATCATAATATTTTATCACTAGAAGCATAACAATAAACAATTTCGATAAACAACGAGGTTATATAATAAAATAATTACAGCTTTAGTAACCTTTAATTATAATAATGAAGAAAAAATAACATGAAATAAAACATATAATATCTTAATAACAGATAAATTCATTTATTAAAGGTAAAATTGCCATTATATACTCCTCAAAAAAGAATATAGGTGAATAACATAACATATGTCCCAAACATAAAAATAAAGACAAAATCCCATACCTTAAGCCTCAAATTACATCATACACATTTGAACCTATTATATAATAAATATAAAATTATTTTACATATGTTATATAACCATAATAATATATATTATAACTTATATTATTTTTTAATGAGCTTTTATTACCAAATTATTAAGAACTCTGTGTTACAATCACACTTTTGGCAACAACTGTTTTGTTTTTCGTGTATGCCTTTTCTTGTTATTTCAGTCCTATTAAATTAATCATGGATTAATCATATATATAATTTTTAAAACGATATAAATATTATTTATAATCAGTATATTTGTATTTTTTGTTATCTATAAATTCTAGATTTATTTTATGATATACAATATTCCTGGAGATGGTAGGTCATACATACATGTGAGCATTGTTTCTATATTTTTATAGATGAAATGAAATAAAGTAAATAATATATAAAAAATTCATAATAATTTTTATTTAGTATATATATATCTCATATATTCCTTAAATTTACCCTAATTACCTTCTATGAAAATCATTTGTGAACAAATAATCATATTGCTTCATGAGTCAGTAGTTCACCGCACACATGAACGACGTTATCATATCCCCCATGGAATGGATAATAAGAAGGTATATGAGATATAATAACAATATAATTAGAATTCAATTAAAAATTTAATATATATATATATATATATTATCCACCATCTTACCCAAAAATTAGGGGTGTTGATGGAAAACGCGTCACAACGGTTTGTGCGATGGTAGTCCCCTGTACACACGAATGGTGTAATCGTTTACCATCTGAGGGAAAGGGATATGAATTTTGGTAATTATAATAAAATAATAAAATATAAATATATTTAATATAATTATGTTATTATATTTTTGTGGTTTCATAAATTTTTTAATATGTTGATAAAAAAATAAACTAACAATCATCCTTGTAGAATATTTCTTCTTCTTTTGAAAACATTATTTAGTTTCACAAAAATCCTTCATCGATTTGATTTATGACTAATATATGGATTATAGTTTTATATGTGGGAATTAAATAAGTTATTTGGTTAGGTATTTTCTAAACTAGTGGTTTTTTGAGTAGTGGAGAGGATAAGAGAGGGGGTGGCCTTTTATAAGTGACGTGAGTGGTACCAATGTAATTTAAAAAAAAGGTGTATGACACAAGGATCCAAAATGAGACATTATAAAACAATTAGAGTTTTTAAGTCTAAATATGGATATAAAATTGTTTTCTTACATGTTTCATTTTAATTTTAACTCTTTTCCCTTTTTTTTAACCCCTTAGTAAACTTATTTCCACCTTAACCACTATAATTATTTTTTACAGCTTTTACTTTTTATAATTGTCAGAAATTAAGTTTTCCTTACTAGAAAATATAAATTTTAATTAATAAAAATATTTTATCTATTTTTCAAAATTCCATTAAAAAATTTGTAAAAAATAAATTTAAAATTAATCTATAAGACACAATGATAAAGTGGTTTTCCAAAGATAAAAGTTTCAAAAGATAAAAAATTAAAACAAAATTCAGTATGAAATTTATTTCTAATATCTAAATTTGATTAATGGATATATAATTGAATTTCTTTACTTTTAAAACCAACTTAAGTTATTTATATTTTTTAAAATTATTTAAAATAAATGAAAAATTTTAATAAAAACAGTAAATTTTCACTATTCCTTAAAATATTTATCTTTAAAAAAAAAATTAAAAATTCACCCCAACATAATTTTAGAACGATGACTTCAAAAATGAAGTTTATTTTTTCAAAAAAATATAATAACATTAAAATAAAATAATTTAAAAAATTAATGTTCCAAATGTGACATAGTTGTTTTTTTTAAATGCAGTTTTTAAAGACTAAAATTGGTTTTATTAAAATAAGATGAATTTTAAACATTTAATTGAATATTTAATATAAAAATTTCAATAAAAATATTCACAAATAGGTTATTTTTTTAATTTTATTGATTTAAAACTTGTTTGTGAGTATAAAAACAGTTTTTCAAAATATGATTTCCTATTTTCTAATAGTTTTTATTTTCTACTTAATAGGTCACCAAGGATTTCCTTATATATAACTGTGTAAACCATATATTTTCATAATTTTTAAATCCTATTAATATATTCCATTATAATGGCTGGTTGATAATTATCATATTAAATAATAATATTTTAATAGTGTTAATTGATTCATTTAAACATAGTGTTGTGTTAAACACAAGCTAAACCTTGTGTTTCATGTGACATAAAATAAACTCACTATCACATATAAAGAAATATAAACTTGGTGTTCTATTTAATGAAATCTATAGAATAAATCAAGTTTATTTGAAAAAATTATTTCATAAAATCTCAAGGTTTTATAATATATTTATATTAAATCCATCATTATAATCAACCAGGATAGATATTAATGGTGAACTAATTAGATCGGTTTGTGAGGTGACAGTCATACCTACACACAAACGATGGTTTAATTTCCCATTTCATGGAATTGGATATTGATACTTGTTATGAAATTGACATAATAAAATATAATTATATGGAATATATTGATTTTATTCTTTCTTTATGGTTAAATAATAATTTATGGAGGTAAAAGAAGAAAAAAAAAGAAAATTCACAGTTAAGAACTATACCTCTTCTTGAGAAAACCTATTTTGGTTTATATTTATAGCCATATTAGGATAGAATTATGATAAAAATAAGGCCTTTTTGAAATTTTTATTGATTTTATGATGGTATTTTATTCTGGATTGTCTATAAAAAGGTTATAGAAGTGTGTATAAGAGATGATATGGGGTTTCCTCTTATTAGTGGGTGAGAGAAGATGCTTTTAATTTTTTAAAAACAATGAAAATATACTATAGTATTACTCAATCAAAAATAAGCCATTTATAAATTTGAGATTATATAGGGTCAAAATATTTCTAGTGAAAAAGATTTTAAAAAGTTTTTAGATCATTTCAACCCTTATCTCTTTAGTTTAACCATTGGTAAAAAAAATTTAACATTAACGATAGTAACTTATTTTTTTTATCTTCACTATCAATTATTTTTAATGATTTTGTTCAACTCATTTAATAATTTTAATTATTATGATTAAAAACATGGAATCTATTTTATAAAATTCAATTAAATTATGTGGGTGATTAAATTTAAAATTAAATCTGCAAAATGTATTAGAGACTGTTTGTCATAAAAGGAATTTTTATATATACAGTTTTTTTGTACCAAATTAAATTATAAATTTTATTATCATTAAATTTGTTTTATTATTTTCAATGAAAATAAAAATAGTTATATTTGAAAACTAATAAAAAATTTAATGTAACATTGTAAATATATGAAAATAAACTTTAATTTTTAATAAAAATTATCATTTTAACTATTCATTGGAATTTTTTTTAAAATTCTATAAAAACATACAGAAATAATTCTCAGAGGAAAAACTCAAAAATGATGTAAATTATATAAAATTTAAATTGTATATTTTAAAATTCATTCATTTCAAAAAAATGATATAATACAAGAAAACCCAATTTTGTAAGAACTAATGCCTTCCTTTTGATTAAAAAAGTACCTAATATTATTAAAATGAATATAACAATGTAAAATATAATTAATGAATATTAACAATACATAGAGATGATTTATCTTAACAATACCTAAGTATTTATATTAAATATACAATTCCCTTGGAAAAATTTCTAATTAAAATAACCAGTTGAAAATAATTGATTATTTCCTTAGAGAATATATTAAATGTAATCCAATATTAATCAAATATACAATTTTAAAATAAAATTTAAATGGTAATTATTTTCCAAGTTCTTGATGATTATTTAAAACTGACTCTTTCCACCAAAAAATCCATAACACGGTCTACTAGCATTTAATCGACTAAAGTCCACAAAAAACCATTTAGTAAGCAATAAATTGATTTAGTTACTAACAAACCAACATTAACCCTTATAATTTATCGGGAGATATATAAAATATTTATAATTTCATTATAATTGTGATAATAATATTTAAAAAATGTAAAACTACCCACAGGATAGTCCAATCAATCAGGAAAACAACTATTCACAATGCATAAGGGACACCTATAAAATTTAATGTATATTTAGGAAACCTAATCTTTTACCAACCACAACCAACTCAAATAATATCATGTACCATAAAAAATGATATTAAATAGCTTATTTTTTGTTTTAAATATTAATTTAATTATTTCATAAAATGAACAAAACTAAAAAATATATGAAATATAGTGTTGAAATCATGAGTTAAAAGGTGTTGTCGACTCCTAACTCGCCATAGAAACTATAAGACAAAAAATAACCAATTTATGACACTAAATTTTTCATCAATTTGACCCATTTTTTAAAATTTACTAAAAAATTAATTAGAAAATATACCTCAATTAGAAAATATCTGATAGCTATAAACCCACAATTATATCCTCTGATTTTTCCTACAAAGAACAGATATTAAAGTGACATGATTCAACTATGGTCTTGTATAATATTTCATTAAATCACAAATTAGTTCCATCTAAATCAAAGAATAATAAATTAGAAAAAGAAAATAATAATAAGGGGAATATATTACATAAAAAATATATACCAAACTTCTCTTGATTGCCAAGGATCAAATGAGGACAAAGGGGAAGGATGGAAAGGTGAGGGGAGTAAGTGTCCCTATGCTATAGCTGACTAGGGAAGCGGAATCCTATAATATTTAAAAAAACCATTAAATAACCAATACACCTGCCTAAAAAATATGGCCCCACCCTAATTGGTTCTTGGCATCCTTTCAATGGCCTCCCAATTAATTTCTATATAAGTAGTGGTACTTCACCATATGTCTAATGGTGATATAAGTGTGAAATACCCTATGGACCTGATTATAGGACCTCGATAGAAAACAATGGATTTCTTGAAAGGTACTCATATCCTCCCCCAAATTCCGTTAATTTAAAAAAAACATAAAATATTCTTTGGTTCATTTCCCCTCATAATTTAACCTCTACATATTAATTTATATATTCAAAACACATATAAAACACACTTCTAAAAATCCAAATACATAATTTCAATTCATCGGGTCACTTAATCTAGTGATTTTTAAAGTCATTTTTATACCACTCAAACATGAAATCAAAGTTTATTACATTAAATTTGATAAATGTAATGAGTATAATTATATTTATAATTATTATGATTTATCTGAAATATATTTTAAATATATGATATAAATTATAATGGTGGATCTATATAAGGGTAGTAAGAATGTGGTTAAAGGTAAATACTGTAAAATTATTTGTTTATGACTAAACAAACATATTGAAGATAAAAATTATTTGGTGAAGAAAATAAATTTATTTATTATATATGATGTTTTTAATCATTGATTCAAACTTTAATCATTTCAAAAATTGAGATCAATGTTTTTTATGAAGTTATTCAACATAAATAATGGGTAAATGATATAAAATAATCTTTATTCTAGATTGGAAAAAAAATACATTGGAATCTATACCAATACAAAATGAAAAATATTATTATAATAATCGTGTTATAAAGAAATAAAATATATGTTAATGTTATAGCTATAAGATAAAAACAATGCCTTTTATGTGAAGTTTAGTCAAAAATATGCCAACGAGCCCGTACCCGAGTGGTATGGGCTCTTTCTTGGCATCCAAGAGACCCAGGATCAAAACCGGGTAGAAGTGAATTTTCAGGGTAATGTAGTAGCACTGTAGCAGGTACTATAGCAGTCGAAACTATTCACCTGATTTGGGCCTTCGGTCCACCGGTTTGGGCCTACGGGTCTCCAGGGTCTTCAGGTCATCAAAGTTCTTCGGACCTCAGGGAATTTAGTACACAAATACCATGGAGTATCCCAGTTCACACAGAGTAGGCCCTAGAAGAGGATCTGAGCAACAATACTAGAATTCACCAGAAGTAGAGCTACCGGATTGGAAGAATGAGAGGGTATGACAACCGCCATCAGGACCAGGCACCATGCAACTTTTTATGGGGAAATGTTATCCGATCAGAAATGCGAGGTGGGGAGCTAGGTGATTAATGATATAGAAGCTAGGGTAGAGGATGTTTTTTGGGTTGGGCCTACGAGTCTTGTATCGGGCATAGTATGACTCTAGGCCTTCGGGTCATGTATTGCGGGTCGTGTCGCGCCTTGTTCTTTAGGCCTACAGGTCATGTACAGGTTCCCATTTTTCCCTTAATGGGGGGATTATCTATAATAAAATAAGAAAATATGGCTTTCGGGCCACTCATGCTAGCCATAATTAATGGGAATTATTTTTAGTAAAAATTTTCTCAAGTTCAAAGATTTCTATTTACAATATTGTTCATAGTTTCTACTATATATAAACATTATAAAGAATTTAAAAATTAATAAAAATATTTATTATAAATCTGAGATTGATAAAGTTGGATTAAATTAATTTTTATATTTAATTTTATTGAATGTATTCTTCAATTACATGTAAATACTTCATGTCAAATTAATTTCTCATGATTTTTACATTTTAAGTAAACAATTGATTTTTTTTATTTTACTATATTATAATTATAATATTTATTTAAATGTAAATTTTATAATGAAATATAAATTTTGTCTTATTCTATTTAATTTCATTTGTTTCATAAAAATAAATTTGTTTAAAGACCTGGAATTAAATTATGTACATTTGAATAAATTTTATTAGGTATAATTTGAAAATTATAATGAAATAAATTTTTTATTTCTTAGGTATTTAATTATATAAATAATGATAAATTATTTTAAGTAAATTTTAAATCATTAACTTAATCCATTATTGGGTTTGAATTTTTTTTTTGTTCTAAATTTCACCTTGAACTACCTACTTCTTAAATGGAAATTTACTTGTTTATTAATGGTTTTGCGGGATTTTCAAAATGGTGATTAACATTAATCACACTATAAGGGAGGCCTAAATAAATATGGAAAATAATATAACCATATATAATACACTATTTCATATGATTAAGGATACCGAAAATTGATCCACATCTAGTTAGATGAAGGGGCTACCCTAGATGAAATCTCATATTATAGAAGTCAAAAATCGAGGCATAGATGCTACTATTGTTAGGGTTCTGAAAATAATGATTCTTGATGGATCAAACTAATTTTAAGAGTCCAAAACTATAATGAAAGATGACTTCTTGTTATTATATTGTTTCTGGATGTGTGTTTCAATATTCAATAATATGAGTCATCTGGTCAAGCATAATATGATTTAAGAAATGTTTTACTAAATGTTGATTATGGGTGACAAAAAATTATTTGTGATGTGGGGTTATTCATTTATAAAATTAGTATCATTATTGATATTATGTTACTTAAGATTTTTCTATATTTCAATTATCATGATGAGGGATAATTAAATATTTGGGTGAGATTATGGTTTTTTATTAGTGATCACAGCCTCTACTTCAGATAATCACATGTTATTGAGTGATAGTTTTAAATTGGGTATCCATATGATACTGTTAATCTTGATGGAAGTTGATTTATATAGAATACAACCTATTTGATGAAAAGTTCATGGATAATATTTTATTGATGCTACTTTATGAGAATATGGTTCATAGTTATTGATTATATTTTATTGAAGTGGTGTTGGGTTCATCATGGATATGATCAAGATATTCAAATTTCATATAACTATAATTGAACATGATTTCATTGTATTAATCTATTTCATAGATTCATCATATAACCATTGTGGTTAACTATTATTAAAATAGAGTATAAACCCAAACTATCCAATTTTTTTGAGTTTTCTACTTGGTAGGCAGTACCAAATGGGTTTTTTATAACTATTCTCAGATCTATATGAAACTTTCTATAATTAAATTTTGAATTTTTATACCAGAGATATTTGGGTTATTTTTTCAACCATTTTCAGAAACTACTTTGAAAATACATCATATTTAAATTTATAAGATGACATGTTTTCATTAACTAAAAATAAATATTTTTTGTATTTTTAAGAGTGGACTAAATAATGAAGATGTATTGTGATTATTCCTTCAGTATATTATTATATTATATTGAAGAAAATTTTAAAAGGACGATAATCTAAGAGAGAATTATTTTATTTAAAATAGGGGGTTCATGACATAAATGATCCAGGTTCCTATTGTAGACATCTAGATAAGTTTTTCCAATATTTCATTAATTAT
Organism: Viscum album; assembly: GCA_963277665.1. Lineage (NCBI taxonomy): Eukaryota > Viridiplantae > Streptophyta > Magnoliopsida > Santalales > Viscaceae > Viscum > Viscum album. Next base: position 1,858,309,948 of record OY728133.1, on the reverse strand, counting down.
ATGAGATACTTTAAAGTTAGATAATAATTATATAAATTTTTTTACCACAATATTTAATGGCCATAATATCCTTGATTAAAATCCAAGGTCACCCAAAATATTCTATAATTTAAAAGGCTATAGTAACCTTCAAAATTTCAGAATCAACTTCAGTCCACTTCTCATGAATGGAATAAAGTAAAATTATTTCCAAACAAGTTAATTTCTATTGTATAAATATCTAGTACAAACCACTACTATAAGTGGAAGTACACAGGGCGATAAAAACATGAATTGAAATTTTTAATAAACTATTATACTTCCCAAATTAAAGTGTAAGAGGAGAACCAAGAGGATTCGACATCCACAAATAAGTGAAAACAATTTACCTTAACATTAAATTAAATTTTATATGATCCCCTCAGAAATTAAATATATTCCAATGCAGTTACTATTATAATAATAGATATATTTTCCTATATTTTAATAATAAACATCAATAATTTGATTATTTTTTCTTTATTTTTTTCATTTTTACTCAACTAATTCCACTCAAATTCCACACTATTAGTTTTATTATGATATATTTTTTTCCCATAACATCTTATTATTTATATTTTTGTCTTTAATGTTCTTTTTTTGTGTATATTTTAGTATAATAAAGGATATTTTATATTATTAATATTTTGATAAAATATTTCAATATTCTATTTATCTTCTATACATGTTATGGATTTCTATCAATAGAGTTTTTTCTCCCACCAACCATTTTATGTTTTTTATTCCCCTCACCCTTACTACTGTGACATTTAATCTTCATCAATGAGAAAAAATGAATTTTCTTTTTCTATATTTCAATAAACTTGAGTTTTTTTATTTTTAAATTTATTTTAGTTTTTTCTGGCTTTTTTATTCTCAATATTTGTAGTAGCTACTTGGAGCAGTTTCTTGACAACCCGTGAATCTTTAGAAAATAATCTATTCATCTTAACCCTAAATTTGTTAACTTTCATAAACTATATTCTTTTAATAACATAGTTAATTTTATAATATATTATTATTATATAAGTTCACATAAAAATAATAATGTACCACCATACTAAGAGGAAGTTAAATTTTTCCAATAGAAGAATTTATAGTAAGAATCTCTCAAAATTCTAATAAGTGGTGAAGGAAGAGTTTCATGAGACATCATTCAATGAATTTTGTAACATTGAAGGAAAATATTAATTATTTAATGAAAAATGGTGATAATCCAAATATATTAGGGGAACATACCATATGACTACATAAATTATTTCTAAATTATATTTTATTCAATAGATTTTATTCCTCTACTCCTTTTTTACATTAATTATCTTAATTTTTCAATCCCAAAACAGGTTTTTGATTATCTTAAAAATATTAGAAAACCAAAATTCATAAAATAAGAATATTATTTCTATAATTTCATCCATTGTGTCCAAGTATGATTGGCACATTTTTAGCCACTATATTGTATTCTTAGGTGTTTTTAAATTCTATAGTGTTTAGTGACCCAATGATAGGTCCTCCATAATTATTGTTTTCACCATTACAATAAAGGTGTTTTCATTCATAGTGTTCTCTTATGTTTTCAAATTTTTCAGTTTATTTTTTGAAAATATCTTTAAATGGAGAGTTTTTAAATCATTACTTATAAATAATTTAAAAGATACTTACAAATACTTTATTTTGTTAATATTTTTGGATTGTTGAAAAAAAATATTTCAGGTACATCAAGATGAAGGGTCATTTGGTCACAAATGGATACTATCAACAGCATAAATATCATTATATCATTATAATCCACTTAAATAAAATTGATCATGATTATTAAAATGGAAGAACTAAGGGTTCTCCCAATATATTAAATACCTAATTAAGTGTTCACAGATTATAGGATGGATGGTGCTAACTGCCCACCACTTGACTCAAACATTCTACTTAGATCAAGAAATATTCCAGAGTTGTTACATGATAAAATTAAATAAGGATATATTTTAGTCTGGAAATAAATACATGTTAATTATAATTAATAGAATATTATCTCTCTTTAGAAAAACATATATGAATGAACTAAATTATAAAAGATGAAATAGAATGCTGATGAATAAGCATCTGATAACGGATAGTTTGTGCTCACTTTGATTTTTCAATAAATTATCAAGGGGTTATTAAAAGAATAAAAAATTATTTTTTATAATAATTAGATATACTTTGTTAAAACGAATCATTTTTATCAACACTTCTATTATATTTTCTTTCATTGTAATTTGGAAAGAAGAAGATGTAGTGGTAAATTTTAAAAAACCACCTTTCCATTATGAATGGTCAGAAATACTAATTAACTATGAACATTAAAAATTATATCACATTTTTTGAGTTTTAAAAAAAATCACGCCCATTTTCTTATGCGTGTGTAATATTTTATTAATATCCTATTTAATGATTTTATTATAAAATATTCAATATAGATATGAGCATGAGAAGTAAAAATATTGTGAAATAAAAATTAATGAGAAGAAAATTCATTATTAAGAATTATAAACATTCATTAATTATATTTTATTGAGTTATATCCATTATAATAATATTGAGTAATTATTCAGTCAAAAGGAAAATGCTTTATTTCTAAATGAATTCGATTTTCCTGTAAAATATTGCTTTATTTAAAAGATAAATTCCAAAACCATATAATTTTAATATATAAAAAATTAACTTCATTTTTGAATTCACTATTCCGAAATTATCATTGGATGACTTGTTTTGAATTTTCCAAAAAGTTTGATTTTTCAATGAATAGTGAAATATATTGTTTTCTATTTTAAACTGTATTTTCCATTCAAGTATTTACAAAAAATATTTATGTTGGATTATTTTTAAACAATTATTTTTCTTCTTTTGATGATGAAAAATAAAATTATAGTATTTATAATGAGTTTTATAATTTAATTTAACATAAAAACATTTTTAACTTAAAACCAAATATTAATCAGTTTTTTACCACATTTTACTATATAATTTTTAAATTAAATTATACTAATTATATAAGGTGATTCATGAAAAATTGATTCTATATTATTAATTATGAGGTCAAAATGCAACAACGATCACTTTTATTTTATTGTTAATATGAACAGTAATTATTGTAAGTTTTTGTTTACTTAGTAATGGTAAAACAGGTTAATTACTATTAAAACTAATATTATATGGCTTAAAGTTCATTCAAACACATAAAATTATTTCATTTTATGAGTATAGTTTATATATAATCATCCAAAATTCTAAAATATGACATTTATCTGATTTTTCTTTGATATTGATCTTTATAATATAATAAAAAGAGAAAAATACAATATGTCACTCCATTGCTTTTAAATTTATCTTATATGTTCACAAAGGGATAAAAATATTTTTTGAATGAATATTAAATGTTAATTTGAGAATAATGAAACTACTTAAATGATGAAATTTCTTTTATAATTATTACTGTTGAAATAAAAACCATAAATTCTTATGAACACTGACACATTATTTGTGAAAAGATTATAAAATCAAAGAAAATAATTTTAAAAACCATAAATTAATTTTGTAAAGTTGAGATAAATTTTTCTGTCATTTTTATACATAAATGTTAAAAATTATAGATGTTTTAAAGGTTTATATTTTAATTTTATTACTATCAAGATTACTTTAAGGGCAAGGCAAATGAATAGTTAAAAATGACATTAATGTGATTTTATAATATACACTATTTTATTAAATAATTTAAAATTAATTAAAAAAATACCTTATTTTCCAATATAATGTTAAAGTGGTAAAATTATAAACCATGGTCCATTTATGTGTCATTTTTCTATTTGTATTATGTTTCCTAGCCTCTAATGAGTAAAAAACATTGATATCAGTGTAATTGTAAAAATTGTTAATGGGGTCTTAAAATAAATGTATAAGGGTAAAAATATAATATATAATTCTAAAACTTTTATTTAATTAGGTTATGTTGACCCATAATCTTTTATATTCTAATTATATCAATTTGGATCTAATTTAACAAGAAAATAAATTTAAAGTCATTTAATATTATATAAAATTCTAATAATTCCCCCTCAATTATATAAGGGTTCCATCTCTAATATCTTAATTATACCATATAAAAACTATATCTCATCCATAATCTTCATAATTCCCTTAATAATATCACTCCCCATGTTCTAGATGTATTATTTTTGCAGAATAGCAATGTTAAAGGGATTAAGGTGTAAAATAATAGAGGTCATCCAAAGAATAAGTATATCATTTAAACAAATGATTTAGTTTTATTTCTTATTCTACCTCCTTGAAATATTATCCAGTCATCATAAAATAATGAAACCATATATTTGAACGATTTATATGTTTTTTTGTTAATAAAAATCCAATATCCCTATATTTCTTACATTAATTTGGAATAGAATCTATCATCTACGAGTACGATGGACTTCATATTCCCGAACTGATAAAATTTATTTTCCATTTTAACCTATTTTTATTATATATAATGATTAATTTAATATATATATATATATATATAATATTCATGTCAAGTTTATCATTATTTAAAGATAATATATCATTAACATTCTTACCTTTCAATCTATTTAAGATTTATAATGTTGTTTCAACATTTATGTGAATTAATACCTCCACAAAGTTATGTGATTCCTTTTTTATAGACACATTTCATTGATGAAATATATAAGTTTATTTAAAAATTAATTAGGTTTTTATGATATATTCATTATTCTGTAATTTTGAAATAATATTAAGCATCATTCCATCTTACTCATTGAAAAATGAAAACATTACCATTCATATGTAGATCTTATCATCTCTGTGACTATAAAATAATTCACTTTTCATAACCATATTTAATTAATAGATTTTAAAATAAAATATAACTTTTTAAATATACAATGATTTTAATTCTAGAGATGATATAATATTGAACACATTAACCATAGTTATCCTTCTGAAGTAAGTTTGGTCAAACGAGCTGAATATCGTCAAAATATCAAATGTGAACAATATTGATAAAGTAATCAAATATAACATTTTATAACTAAAATAAAAATATTCATCAAAATTATTTTTTCTTTTAAAAAATTTAAATATTTAACATAATTTTATTATTTAGAAAGATGAATAATGTATGTGGTGAGATTTAATCGAGGTAAGGGATAATTTACCTTTAAAACACAATTTAAATTATTTAAAATATATATTTCTTAAAAAAATTACACTAGGTCCATATTCTCAACATTTATTTATTCATTTATTTATATGGTGATAAATTAATTGAAAATCCTATTTTTTATAACTTTTTTATTTTATTTCAAAGGTTTTCCAAAGAATTATTTTTACATATTTTATAAGGAAATATTTTGACTTTATATAACATAGGGAAAATGGAATGACCTATTTTAACATATACAATGTCAATATATTTTCTTTACACTACAAAAATTATTTGATATTTGTATCCTTTAGAGAATCTATGTTTTCTTCAATGAAAAATCCTTTTCCCTTTAATTTTTTTTATTTTTTTTTGAAAATTTGGATTTAATAGAAAAAAATGTCAATATCTAAAAATGAGATTTTTTTGGATTTAAAATTCTATGTTTCTTATATTGATGATGAAAATTAAAGATTATATGTGTTTCAATAATTTTATGGTCCTTTAATATTTCTTTTGTTAATAGGTGAGCCAAATATAGATCATGATGATGGGTGAGAACGATAAATATCATGATGATAGGTGAGCCAAATATCACCCATAATGATTGGAATGCCTTATAGATCCCTTTAATTAACTGAATAATGATTATTATTTCTAGATAATTACATTGTAAGTTGACTGTATTTGTTTTTCAACTTGTAAGGATTCTTTCAAGATGATGTCTCAAAGAACTAACATGTATTTTCTAAATTTTCTAAAGAGTTTTAAATAAAATATTTTTATTTAAAAAGGTATTATATTGATATTTTGTTTTAAAGGAAGTATTATTCCCTTTAAGGGAAAAATTATAGTTTTTATGAAAACATTTTTCATGTGATATCATTTTTTCTTAGAAACCCTGATGAATATGATTTTTCATTAACGTTATTTTATAAAGTTTTTTATGAAAAATATTCTATAGTAAAGGTAATATCTTATGTAATTAAATGATTATTTGAGCTCCATATTTATTATATTAATGGTAAAATCCCTTTTAATATATCATTGTTCTAAATTTGATAACACATTTCTTTATTTTTCTTTCATATTCCACTTATTGAGATTTTTGTGCATATCCCACATTTTAAAAAATAAAAATAATAAGTTTTATGGATTATTTTAGGAAAATGAGAGTTCATGATTAAAATTGTAATTATTTTTCTTGTAAGAAATATGTTTTTAATATTATATGTCACCTATTGTGAAAAAATTTGATACTAAGTGGAAGCTTCCAACATGAAATGTATGGGCATGTTATATAATATTTATTACATAATTCACTAAAAATATAAACCATAAAAGACCATTATGAATGAATGAAAATGAATTATTTTTTAAAAATGAAATAATATAATGAAAAAGTTATTGGGCCATATATGTAAAAAAATCTTTGAGTAAACAAGTGGTATTTTTTGACACTGTAGTAAACAATATGATATTAATTTATTTAGTTATTTATCAGTTTTACTAATTTTTTTTATAAATCCATGAAGTTAAAAAAGATTAAAATCATTATAAACTATTTATAAGAGAAAAACATGGGATGAACCTACTCTAAGAAATATATTTGGATATACCTTTCCACCCCAAACCTAAAAAAAATATTTTGTCATTTTATTGTAATAAATGTAGTTAATTTTGAAATCAATGAGAGAAATTTAAGATTTATATATATGGAAGTGATTCATATGATTTTTAGGGATATGGATTGTGGGTGTTTTATAAATTTAGTTCTTTTTGGTCTCGGTGTTAATGTAAAAAATAATAAAAAATTACACTAGAGTTTTTATAGGTATTTTCATTATTATTGAAAAATGTTCTAAAATTATTTTTGATATGTGATATCTTTCTATAAAATTCTAATTTCAATAATTCTTATGTGTTTAATATATTTTTAAAATATATGGCTATTTATAATTAAATAATATCATTCTCACCATCTTGGGTGGATCCTTAAAATCTTTTTAACAAATTCATCATTGTACACTTTTTGAATGAACTAGATTAATATATTAATTTTTATTACAGGTTTAAATTTTATTTCAAAGTATTTTTAAAATAATTTATTATATAAACATGGTTGATTAATATTATCTGTTTGACATTTTTTATCCACTATATAGGTTTTATAACATAAACCCATTTTAAGACATTAGGTTCAATGAATTCCCTTAGTTTTTTAATAAATATTATAGACCCATTTTATCGTTACATCCACTAAACTATAAATATTTTTTCATATTTTTTCATTTATAGGTGTAGGGAAAGGGACATTATGTTTTTCAATTGGGAGACATTACGTTGTTAAGAAATGGAAAATTACCATTTCATTTTGGGCATACTAATATAAAAAGTCATGATTCATTCCTTCATCATGTTATTCTTGTAATAATATTTTCCAAAAACAATTGTGAATCAAAAAAAAATTAAAGTAGATTAGAAATATTGATTAAGGGTTTCATTTCTTTTTATAATTATACCTATTTCACCGGGCCAAAATTCAAGAAAATGGCTTTTTGTAGGAATGATTTGTACGGTAAATTCATATAGTTTCTTTACGAAAAATATTATTGAATCAATTATTCATTATATTAATATTTAAACACTCCTAATATTTAATACATTTTAATCTATACTCATTGAACCATAGATATCATTATAAAATTGAATGATTATTTATGATTATCACACCTCATTTATCACTTTCATGATGAAATTAGAATTTTATCAAGCACGTGGAATATCTTTTAGTCTCTTGATATGAGTATAATAATTCACATCATATATATATAAGGCAAGAGAAAAATATATTTTCCAAGATAGGTAGGTTTCCGTGTGGGGAATGGATAATAAATTTTTGAAAAATAAATTTCAATGTGAGAGAATATAAGAAAATATAATTATATATCACAAAAGAAACAAGATTCATTTAAAAAAACAATTCTACATTTTATAATGACATATTTTTATATGGAGTTTTGTTTGTCCATTATTTTTTCATGAGAGTATAATATATAGGAGTCGAGTAGTGATAACAATTCGTTTTTTTAGAATTTTTAATTATTAATTTATTAAATATTTATCATTATTTCATCAAAATATTCTCGTTTTCAAGTCGTTTAAAAAAATACATTCTTATGTGAATAAATTGAATGAAGATTTTTGTTAGAATATTTTTATGATAAAATATAAATTATTTTTAAAATATGGAATGAAAATTTTCTATCTTATTCTTAGGAATTCATTTGGTTTGAAAATTACTATGTTTTTTATTCTTAAAATGAAATTAATCCGATGTGAATATGTATTTTTGGTTTATTTTGGAAAAGTAAATGAAATTTGACTTTAAATTTTCGTGGATATTAATTTTTATAAGATAAAAATTTTATATTATTAATGTGTTAAAAAATATTAATAAACCATTGTTTAGTGGGATATTTAGTTTTTCATATTTGAATTGGAGTTTTTGTTGGTTTATTATATCATTAATTAAATATATAATAGGGGTTTTACATTAAAAAAACATTAATGGTTTCCCAGTTTACTTGATAAATATAGAAAAAAAGAACAAAACCCTATTACAGTTGATATTGGATACTAATAAATTACTTTATTGATTAAGAGGATTAATAAATTAACTCTCATAACACTAAATTCAAAGATTGAGGGAAATATGATATTATGATTAATGTTTTTGGGTACTTAATTAAGGAAGGATTGTTCGTATTTCGAGACACCACTATTATAATTTAAGAGAGAACAGAAATATAATACACTTGCTTGGGATTATGGTTCAATGATCTAATATTTTATATGGGTGTTAATGGTTTTTATAGTTTATTAAAATTGATACTTTTCAATGTTTTAAGGCCACTGTAAATTCATGGTGAGGAATTTAAACTCAATGTTGTAAGCAAAAACATGAGAGAGACAATACTAATCATGTGTGTTGTCTGGTTTAGAGTCCATAATGAGGGATATAGTTATTTCATGGTTTTGTAAAGTGGATTGGTAACCATTTACATTTGTTTATTTAATAAAATTATTCCAATGGATGATTTTTATTTTGGTGTCTATAGGATATAATTGTACTTGAATGAGGCTCATTTATGATTCCAAAAAACACTCGATGAAATTTTCAAGTATCATGGTTCATTATTACTATTATATGGGTTTAGGGCATTGCGTTTCAATTATATTTCTAATGTTTCTAAAATATCTATATTTTTTGGGTTTTATAAAGGGAGGTATTTTTTGGAATGGATACATCTATTCGCTAGTGGTTTTGATCTTGTAAATGTATTTGATTGGGTTTCATCAAAAGGAAAGGATAAAATCTTTAAATTTATTCATCTATGGAATAGTTATCTCACCAATTAAAATGTGTATAACTCCATATATATAGGGGTACTTCAACGAGAAATTTGTCTTGTCTATATTGGATGGAAATAATCACTTCTATGGATTCCAATTACAATTCAAAAAATATATTTTAATGATTGAGATTCCACTCAATCCATCTACAAGAATGAAAATATTTGTTATTATGGAAAAACAATTACAAATATATCTTATTTATAATTATTATTCAATGGTGAACCTCCACAAAATATTATGTTAAAACAATAATATACTATTTAATGATAAATATAATTCATCAGTAACCCATTGTACTATTGATTTAGTGGGGGTGAATATACTCTTAAGGACAGTGACAACGTGTTGTACCTAAAAAGTCTCTATATTTTAACTTATTAGAAAGTACATTTCTATATACAATTAAATATCCCTAAAAATATTAGTTTTTGATTTCATGGACAAGGAAATATAAATACTCATTAATGAGATAAATGTAAATTAATTTGATGGATGTAATTTCAAGTGGTGGAAAAAGTGAATGATTTTCTACTTGGGATATTAAAATTGGTATATTTACCATTAGCTATGAATCCCACCACATCAAATGATAGAACTCTTTAAGTAACCCACCCATGGGTAAAATGGGAGAACAATGATATCTTCTATCGAGGAAACACACTCAATGAATTATTTGATAACTTATTCTACACATATCAACATATTATAACTACAAAAGTGATACAATATGCTTTGGAGAAATACTTTATCTCTATGGTTGTGTTATGAAATTAATTCATTGGAAGAAAGATTATTTGATTGAAAATGTTATATATTATATATATAATAGAGAAAGTACTTAAAATAAAATAAATTTATAACACTAACAAAAATAACATGATCATTGATGATTCTATCAGAGTCACATCAATCATCAAAAAACAACACATCTTGGAAGAATGCTAAATAATAAATATAACAAGAGAAGTAAAATACTAATCTCAATGATTTTCTCAACTACTTACAAATTCAGAATGTATATAAAAATCCAAAAGAAGGAAAATAAAATATGAATGATAAATCAAAGTTCTTCATGGTAGAGAACGTGTTTCTATCCAGGTCTAGAAAGGGATAATAATATCCAACCAATCCTTCAAAAGTAAAGTTGAAACGTAATAAGAATAATGTGGCTTGAAATTTTTCTGGAAACTTGAGACACTTCAAAGAGAACTATAATCTCGGTTAGATGAATGATGGAAACAAAAATAGCTACAAGTATCACTTTTTGACCTTGATCATCATTTATAATATGCACGAGGATATCTCTTACTGGTGGATTGATTTTAGATATACACGATAATTGTGAAATAAAAAATCTGTCTTCAAGAGGATAAAATTAATTAGAGATTGAAAATTACACTAAATGGGGAATTATAAAAGAATAAAATTTAAGGAAGGGTATGGATGATCTCGAATTAACCTGAAGAAAGATCCTCAGCTCAAATATTGTATTTCTTATGCTTGAATTTAAAAATTTTTTAGTTATATAAAGAATGTTAAACAAGAATGGGTTTAAGCTTATATTTTTGGTAGGTAGACATTTTTTGTCGATGGGTGAGATAATTTTTGGAAAAGGACACTTGTATATTAGATTATTGAAATTTATTAAAAAAAAATTATATTATAATGCCTTTTGATTTATGTAATAATCATTTAGGTCACATAAATCTTATGAAAATGATTACTTTTAAATAATTTAACTATTACCCTAAAAGGATAAAAGGATAAAAAAGTGTGACTTTCATGAAATATTAAATAATTTGGAAACAATTTTCCACTGTATAAAGGAAATTAAATTTTTAGAATTAATACAATGTGATACGTTTTATTTTCATGCCCCACCAACCATCGGTAATAGAAAATATGTTAAAATTTTTTTCATAATTATTATAAATTATTTCATCTTTAAAAAATTTTGGATATGAATGAGGTTATTGATAAATTTTTTATCCATAAAACTTTGGTTGAATGCAATTTCGAGTATAACATTAAATTTCTCAGAAATGACAAAGGAAGATAATTTTATACTCCTTAAGTATTTGAATATTTTTGGATCATTCTGAATGTGACAACTCTGTATACTCATAAAAAATGGCGGTATTCATATAATGAATAGAACATTAATGAGAATAGTTAATTCAATGGTCTCTCTCTCATGTCTCTCAAGTGGATATTAGGAAGAATCATTATTAATTGTGTTTCATATTCTAAAAAGGTTTCTTGAAAATTGAAGATTATTACTCCATATGAATTATGTAACATAATATAACCAAACCAAAATTATTCAAAGGTTTGAGGTTTTCACACAATTATAAGAGTACATAAACATAAATTAGAAAAGTGGGGTAATGCAGACATTGATAACATATTTCTTAGATATATGAAAATTAAAAGTTAGTAGATTAATGTTTTATAATATAACGAAATAGTAGCTTTTAAAAATATTATTTAGTATAGATATTTTTTTCATTAATGAATCTAGGTTTAATACTTTACATAATCAAGTCAATATATAACAATATCTCCAAAGTAAAAAATGTAAATTAAGTGGATATGTTTAAGGAGATTCATAAAATAAAATTACCCCAGATACGCAACACATATGGATCTGATTTCTACATGTATATGTTGGAGGGAAATTGTGCTAGTGCTATTATACAAACACATGTGTTTCTTGAAATATATTTTATCTAAAAGCATTCAATGAATAAATATAATCTTCTAATGATTCATTTTTAATTGAAGCCTTGAATGATAAAAATGGCTTTATACCTAGGAATTATATATGGTTATTAGTTTATATTCCTCATGGTTCAAAAAATATATGTTTTAAGTTGTTATTTTAATGAAAATTAATATTATACAGTACAACTAAATAATATAAAGTCAAATTGTTAGCAATGAGATTTATTCAATATAGAGTAGTCGGTTATTTCTATACCTATGCTCTTATGGATAGGATTTACCCAATTAGAATTATTCTTTCTTTGACTTCAATATATAATTTAGAAATTTAAAAAATGGGTTTCAAAATATAATTCTTAAATTGTGAATTAAATAATTATTTATAGATGAATCAATTGGAAATGTATATTACTTATTAAAAATAAAAATATGGTTTTTAAGTTGGTATAATCCCCATATGGTTTAGAATTAGAACAGAAACAATGGCCAGAGAAGTTTAGTGTTGTAATAATATAATACTAAATTGTAGTTAACCAATATTATAAATGTATTTAATGATGGTCCCATAATAATCAAGGTCTATTTTTTGTTAATATGTTGATTACATGTTTATATCTAGAACTGATGTAACGTAACACCTTGATATTTTAAAAGAGGAGCATCATATTTGATAGCATATATGACATAAAACACCCAAATTATAAGAGAATATAACACCCTGATACCTTATGGTATATTTATTTTCATGTAAATTCAATCACTTTTATATCCTGCAATACACATTACATTGAGTTTGAATGAAACATGATACTCTATTAAAATTTTATTAATAACCTGACAATTATAACTCACCCGTGAAGGCTTATAGTTTGAAAAAAGAATAATTATAATATGTAAATTAAATGGTTTACACATATTTAAAATAAATTTAATTGATATCTATTTATTAAAAAATTAGAAATATTTTAAAGAGAAAATAATGTTTTTAGAAAAACCGTATTTTTCTTAATATTGGTTTAGTCATGCATTGCGTAGATAATATATAATTATTTTTTCCCACATTTAAATTATTTATTTTATAGACTAAAATTTATTTTGAAATATATATATTAATATTATATTTCTTTTACCTTTTTATAATATTCTAAAAATATTACATTTTCAATGAATTGTGAAAAAATAATTTTTTTTATTAAAAACTACCTTTTCATTCAAAGAAATTAATATCTAAATTTTATTTTAATTCTTTTTTAGATAAATTATATATATATTTACACATTTTATATTATTTTAATCTTTTTCATATTTAGTTTTTATATAAAAACATTTTAAACATTTGAAACATCTCTCATTCGAAAACAAGCCTTCTCATCACGATTGTGGGAATAATTTTAAATCTGATTTTTCCACTTAAGTGAATATAATTTGAAAAAATTGATTACATATTTATAATAACAATAATTTATATAATAAAATAACATAAACTTAGTATATAATCATAATTAAAAGTAAAAACTATAAAAAGTATTTATACTCGCTAAGATAGAAATGGGTTTAACGAGTGTTAAACTAAAAAGGAAAGGGTTAGAATGACCCAAAACAAGTAGAAGGCCCCTTTTATGGATGTATTTGTAGATTATATCTTAAATTATGTTTTAAATTTAAATTATTAATCCTTTTTTGAGGTGAAAACCGTAGGTTTACCTTTTTATTTTTCAAAATTACAATAGTACCACTCACTTGAGTTATAAAAGGTCATCCCTATCCTCTCCACTTTAAAAATTCAAAACCCATTAATTTAAAATATACCTCACCATATCACTTTATTAAATCCTTAATATTATCCTAGAGTCTTTGTTTTGGTGATAAATTAAATATAGTCAGCCTTTTATTGCATACCAAAAAAATGTATGAATACGATGTATCATCCCTAACCGAGCAATATATTTTATTTATTCCTCCACCACTTATATTATTATTAAACCATGATTATATAATAAATTTATTATATTACGCATAATTATATATTTTAATTTAATTTCTTGACCTATATCCATTTATATTCAATCAAATGGGTTATAAAATCATCATTCATGTGTGTGATGGACTATCGCATCACGAACTGAAGTTATTAATTTCCCATAACCACCACGCATGGAAGGATATAATGATGGATTTATTTTTTATATATTATATTAATGAAACTATTATACTTCTTAATTATAATATCACAAATACCATTATATTTTCATTCTATAGAGGATATGATAACATTTCTCGAGGGTACGGGGGACTACCAACTCCTGAATGAATGTGATTCGATTTTTTCATACTATTTTTATGTAATATAGTAAAGATAAATGTGAATGAATGTATTCTATATTTATGATGTAATAATACTTTTAAAAAATATTATTAGATCTAGCTTCTTAATAACTTCACTCATGTGTATGTGTGGACTACCACCTCCATATAGTGATGTGAAGTGGTTTTCATTTTATTTTTACATGGATTGTAATAAGGATGTTAATAATATGTTTTTATTGTTCCCTTCATACGTACATATCACCTACCATCTCCATGAATAGTGTAATCCATTTTCTAAATCTACATTTTATAGATTACTCTAAATAAATATATAATGAATATATATATATATATATATAATATTTATATCATAGTTAAAAAATATATATTATGAAACTATTACTAAATTAAAATGACAAAAACCACTAAACCAAATAATACATGAGAAAAGAAGCAATTATTACTAAGAACAATGATTTTACCAACGAAATTCTAATAAAAAAGTGATAAAAGACTATAAATGAATAATATATCTTATGAAATATATAATTTAGGTTCTATAATTTTTGTTTAAGAAAGATATATTTATAATACATGATGTTCAATCACATACGATGGATGTACAACAAGTGGTAATGGTTTATCGTATCACTTTTACTTTCATGATTCATATGCTATAGTCACCACTTATTCGTTTGTGTGGTTTATAACCTAATACTTTAAATATTATATGTCATGAATATATTCATCATCATAGAAACTAGGGTTTCATTTTAGGTTATCTCATTCAAGGGGAGTATTATTCGAATGTTACCAATATGGTAAGGGTAATTTTAAAATCCCACCATTATTTAGGATTTTCCTCTCTAAGTATCCCTTTGGGAAATATTTGATATTTTTATAATTAAATTAATATATTTTATTATACTCTCATTATTCATAACCTTTTTCAATTAATATTACCATTTCTCTCCCTCTTTTATACTAAAAAATAATGAGAAAATATTTTTGATAAAATATGAATTTATTTCTATTTTTGGTCAAAAATATTTTCTTATCAAAATCCATCTTTTCTATAAAAAAATTATGAAACATTAACAGTTTAAAAATTATTTATTAAATACATATACACATTTTTACTATTTAAAAAATGTTTTTTAAGGAAAAATTTATGTCCTTTACAAAATATGGCTTGTTTTTCTTTTACTAAAAATGTAAAAGTATTCATGGTTTTAATGTGAATGGAATGAATGGAATTTTCCACTGTCATGAACACTAAATATTTTTAAGATTATATAGATTATTTCAATGTTTATTTTTAAATAAAATAAATTTTAAATTTTTTGCGAACTTTTTTATATGATTTTCAAATAGAAATAGTTATTTTTTTCCTAAAAATGTTTTAAATGACATTTTTATAGGTTTTTTATTCATAAATGACATAAAAAACATTATTTTACATATTATCCCCCAGGTATATGTTGTATTCATAAAAATTATTATTTCTCCACATATATTATGATCAATTTGATTGGGGATGTATAATTTTATTACCATTCACCATATTACTCTAGATGGTTTATTATTATGTTTACATATTGGGGTAAGTATTAACATTTTTTATGTTATTTTTTCAATATGGTTGTATATATTTATTATTATTCACGCCTTACATAATATGAATGAATTTTACTTGTTAAGTGATGATTGGGGCCGTGAATAACATAATCCCCCATTTCATTAGTAGCTCTCATGAGAAAAATGAGCGTTGGAATTTGATTGATGCCTTACCCACTTATGAAAGATTTATTTTAAGGAGACTTTATGGTAAGAATTCTTGGAATGAGGCATTGATGGTATTTTTAATGTTTTCATTATTATACAGTCCCTCATTATTAGATTACTTGTCAAAATTTCCTGTTATTATTTAATTAGTTGTAATATCCAATACTGTGTTTTAATCTCATGTGATTATTTATATGGAATTATTTGATCCACATTTATTACTACAATATTATTCTTAGTTTATTAATTAAATGAAATTTGTTTTAATTATTTTTTATCCATATTTAATATTCCTTAGTTATTCATAGATTCCTCAGTACGTTTACCCTAACATAGCTTTTGAGATCACCCCTTTATTATGTTTTTTCCGTAGGATAATAGGAAGTTTTTTTCATGTTATATCTATAGATATGCTATAGGGAATAATGGAGTTCTTAAAGAATCTAATTTCGGTATTTTATGTTTTAAAATTTAATTTAAATTCATGTATATATCAATTTTACCATGACAAAAAAATTATTCTGTCCTTCGGGATACGATACATTGAATTTAATTCCAATGTAATAAAGAAGACATTGTCTATAAGATACTTGGTATGATGATGCTATAGTTGGTGTCAATGGATGTTTGGTATAATATTTGGAAACTAGATTTAGGAAAACATATAACAGAGAATATATCTCTATGATAGTCATTGAGGGTAAGTATAGGAAAATATTCTAACATTTTTTTATGGAATAAATTGTGTTAATTTTACTATAAACAAATCCATTTATGGGTACTATAAGTAAATATTTCTCTAGAATAGATATAATTGTGGGTAATAACTCTAAAATGATGCACTTGGATTAACACAATCATCACCCTTCTACAAAAAAATAAGCCTTACTACGCTAGAGGTTTGACACTCTAGGGTGATATCCTTAAGATAATCCACATATTATTTTCAAATAATTATAAAGTATTTTGAAATAAAAATATCTTTAAGGAAATCATTTTTATCTTTATGAGATTATATGTGCATAAAATATTCTATTTCTATTAATTGTTTCACTATTTTTGGGATTATACATTATGTTTCATAATTCTATGATCTAATCTAGTGTATTCCAATGTTCCAAAATGCCTCCTAATAGAAGGTATGGGAACTGTAAAAATACACATACTCCATATTAGGATTTCCCTTGTGATAAGTATAATGATGTAGGTACTAAATAATCATAACCTTATTGGGGTAGCTAACATGAGTTATCAGAAATAACCTTTCCTATATGGAGTATTCTACTGAACCACCACATAAAGTAACAATTTCATAACACTTAATGTGTCTACAACTTCCGTCATTCAATTAGAATAAGAATCTATTTTTAGATGAGCGATGGATATGTTCTAGAGAATATTTTTTCACAATAGGATGTAGTGAGTATGTAAATGTTTTCATTGAATTTCATCATCACTAAAGATATGTGGATCAATAGTCTTAATTTATTCAAATCATAAAAGATAAATAAGAAAAAGAAAAAATATAATGGAATTATTTCTTGGTAATCTTACAGGAAAAATATTTTCCTTTTGAATAGTGAGTTGATATGGAGATATAATTATAGAGTTTAATATAGAAAGAAGAGAAACAATTTTTTATGTATGAAGACCGATTTTCGGTTATAGAATTTGAGGTTATAGACAATATATGTTATCCAAAGAAAAATATTTACCATTTCATTGATGGGATTAACCTGATCCTTTTGAGGACAGTAGTATCCCAAACCTTTTCATTATACATGTACATAGTTTCATGTGTAATCGAGATAGAGAAATAATTCCACAATTCTCATGGATTTTAAGGCAAATAAGAGAATAATGGTGAAAGCCAGAAAAATATGCATAAAGGTAAGAAGAAGAATAAAGATTTTCCCTATAAGGGTCCAGATCAATATAGATCGACCCTTTTCATGTTCTCGAGGCTTACAAATCTCATATGAGCCTCAGAGGATGTCTAGAGGGACTTGGGTGTTGAGATATGAGAGTTGGGTTCATGGCGTGAAAGTGGGATTCACGCCACATAGAATAATTTCATGATATGCTAGAGGGATTAATGTTGTGTAATATTTCAGGTTTCAATAAATAAAATAAATTGAAGAGGCATTGGTTTTCTTTAAAGAAACCATCCTGGAGGCATTACATGACCTCAAAAGGGCTTACATATTGTGCAATCCCTCGATATTGTAATGTTGTAAAACATTCCAGCCTCTTAGGATTTTAAAACCTATGGCTTTAGCTTCTCTTCATCTCATCCTAGGTGACCCAAAAATCCCCACATCAGTGTTTTGGAGATCCCTTAGAAGGGGATCGATCCTTGGGTTTCCATCTTCTATCCGTGTTGACCTATCTTGATCCAAGGTATGTTTTTCCTTCATTTTCTAATAGTTTCTTCTATTTTGATCACATTTTCCCCCTCATTCTTCACGTATTGTGATAGTGGATGATCTTCCATGTTTTTAATGGGGTTCATCTAGATTTTTGTTGGTGTGATGGTATCATGGCTTCCTCAGGTGGGTTAAAAACATCTAGGAGAGGTGATTAGAGACCATTGTGTGGTCTTATCTCATGTGAAGAATAACGTTGAACATTTTAGGTAGGGTATTTATTAGTAATCTATTTATCTGTGTGAAATAATAGTGTCTTTATGATTTAGATGCTTATATCTTATTGAAATTTACCTGAAATTATTTAAACCTTATTAATGAAATGTTATTGATCGCATAGGGATGTTGTTTTTATACCGTGATAATAGTTTTCCTTATGATTTTTATGATGGTGTAATATCTACTCCTTAATTGGATTAGCATATTTTTCTTGATGGAAATTGGAATAAAAAGTAAATTTGGAATTATATGATAATTAATTGGCTTAAATATTGAAGAGTTAGGTTTAAGGAATCTGTTTGTTGTTGTAATTTGATGTTAATCAAATTGATGTCAGTGTGCATGTTTAATTTAATTAGTTAATGAAACTAAATGATATTTATGCTTTGTTGGTAAAATATTTAAAGTCATGTTAAATTAATTGATTAAATAGTTTGTGATAGCTTGAGATATCTTATACATAGGTTTCCAATAATGTGAACATGTGATAATTAATTGGTTAAATAAAAGTTTAATAAGAATAAGTTGTGTGATAAATGATAATGCCTTTCTAGGGACTTATTTTCTTACTTTCTTATAAAGTCCAAGTACCTTGTGTTTTTGAGATGTGAGATCACGTTTTGGTTGAATTCTATATGCCTTTCTTTATGGTTGAGATCTTATTGCTATGTTGTTTCAGGCTGCTTGTAATGTGAAGTGGGCCTAGGATGGCTGAGCCTGGAGGGTTGTTCGGGTATGCTGGCCAAGGAAGCCCGAATCTGATGTGAGACTGGGATGGATGACACAAGACGGGTGTTGTGGTTTGAGGGGAAGGGAGGCATAGTTTTAGGGATAGAAGTTGATACCTAGAGTGGCGAGATGCATCATTATATGCATGTGAATGTCGAGAGGACATTGGATATGTTTGAATGAGTAAAATATGGTATTACCCCTTGTTATCAAATTTGGATTCTTTTTGAATCTATTGTTTGGCTGGTGGATAAGTTTTTTGATTATATTCTTTCCCTTCTCCGCAGCTCGATGCAAATAAAAGTGTTTGGTTAACCTCTTTCCATTGATGGTGAAGATGCATGATATGTGCCATGTACTTTCGGTGTTTAGCTCCTTATGGTTGGAGGATTTTACTCTCCTACTGTAAGTGTGGAAGACTAGATCAGTATTTAATCAACTCACCATGATGAGCCCCTTGTTTTTTCGGAGCTTTGAATGTTTTCCTATTGAACATGTTGATATGGAATCTAATATTATTGATAAATGAATAATTTTTCAACCAATTCGGTTGGAGTTTATTGGGAAGCAATGTTGTGGTTGAAATTTTGAGATGCAATGGACTTGGTTACTTATGCCTGATTGGGATAGATCCTTGCTGGAATAGTAATGAAATTTAATATCGAAATTGTTAATGGTTAATTAATTTTCAAATAATTATATAACAGAAATTGAAATTGATGAAAATAGATAAATTAATTTAATTTAAATCATGGAATGGTTGTGTTGTTATAGGATATCTAGTATTAGAAATGGCATCTAGGAGTCAAAGAGACATTTTCTATAGTTGTGTCTAGTACTAGGATATTCCCTTAGTCTGGTTGTGAGATATATTAGATCATATACTTTTTTGGTTTTCATATGATACTCTACCCTATCGGTTAGGGAAGCTCAGACCCTAGGGAATCAGATCCCTAGGGGTGTTTTCCCTAACACCCTAGTGGTAGGATAGATGGATAATACCACTTTTGGCCCCTATCCTTTCTCTTCATAGTTTCTTGTGCCGGTATTAACGGGGTTCAGTTTCCCTCATATATGTGTATAGAAGGATATGATGGCATGTGGTTGTTTGACATACATATATTCCAGATATACTTTCATAAGAACTTTATTAGGTATAACATGTATAGGCTATGATGGTTTGAGGATCTATACTCTTTATATGTGATATTATTTTTTGTGGTGTAATATATGATGTATGATACACGTTATGTGATATTTGGTGTCTCTCAAAAACTACCTTACCACTTTTTGTTATGTATACATGGTGGTTTGTTTCACAATGTGCAAGTTGTGGTGCTTCAGTCAGGTGTCTGTGGGATAGACTTTTGGAGAGAGATGATCAGGATGTACGACATTGGGGAAGAGTGGAATACCAATAGAGAAGTGGTAGTAGGGTACCCTTGATCTTCATTATTATATTACATTCTCATGTATGTGAAACCTGGTTTGAGTATCCATGGTGAGGCTAGGAACATAGTATACCACTTCAGGCAGAAAGTTACATTAAATTGTTTTTCATTGTGCATTAGCAAGTTTTCTATAACTTTTTCATAGGATGCTCCATGGAGGATCCTACTAAGTATACTTTTATACTCACTCTAAGTATATAAAACCATTTTCAGGTCATTTGGAGTGGGTTGGAGATCAGGCCTGTTTCAATAAGCTTCGGATCATAGGAGCTATTTGGGCTTCATGGTTGCTGTTGTATTTATTTTCATTTGGTACTTGCAGTTTTCCATTTTAGATGTAGTAGTTCTTGAATTACATTACATTTGTGTACTTGAATTTTCTTTTACATTTTAGTCAGATCATTTTTTGGTTAGTGTCGATCTTATCTCTCCCTTCTCTATGGGTTCCTCTTAGAGGG
This sequence comes from Viscum album, assembly GCA_963277665.1. NCBI lineage: Eukaryota > Viridiplantae > Streptophyta > Magnoliopsida > Santalales > Viscaceae > Viscum > Viscum album. Next base: position 1,858,288,215 of record OY728133.1, on the reverse strand, counting down.
TAAGGCATCCCATATGCATTTTTATTATACCCTCAGTGCTAGTCAACAAACTGGCATCTATTGGAGGAGGGACTTGGGGTGTCACTATCTACCTTCTCCCATTTCTAGCTTACGAGTGGTACACATTGTGATGATTGTTTCAGTACATCCCCCATGTGATAATTGTGGAAGGAAAACCCATTAAAATTTCTTGAAGGTAATCTGAGTTTGATATAAGTGTGTAGAGAAAGTAACCCTTGCTTGTGATTTCTAGGGAAACAAAAATGTTTCCAATGTTCAATGCTTCAACCCTATGAAGGTGGGCACTAAGAAAATGAAAGTCCCAAGGTCCAAAATAATATACAACAAAAGAATCTAATGGTTCAAGCTAAATCATATTCTATTACAACACCTATTGTGGAATAATTAAATTTCTTTTGAGTTTTTATTCATAAGAAAATTTGTATATGTATTTTTACAAATTTTATTTTTGGTTATAAGAATCATGGAATGTATAATGATTTTACTACTATTTTATTTCCTTATATAATTGAATGAATGTGTAAAATGGTACCAAGAAAAGTGATTTAGTGGAAGGTTGATATTTTTTGAAGACATGTGATTACAAGAATATAACCTTTTATATAGATCTCTGTTGAGACATTAACTGAAATTATATCTTTATGGTATAGTACTAGTTACCACTAAATTGGTTACCAATTTTATGGTTTATTCTCTCCTTTCCAGAGTTTAAAAAAAATTATAAAACTACAGAATATATTTGAAAACCTGACGCCTTTAGTTTTTGAAGCATTCATGTTTTCATTATGTTTTCATGTTGATTCAGGTATTCACATATTGTTTTGTTATATTAATGGACACTTTATACTTTCTAGGGAATATAATTTTTATTTTGTGATCTTACATCTAAATTTTGTTCAGACATATATTGGACATTCTTTATGGTATTTTTATTGAATCGATTAGGTTAAACATTAGGTGTCATTTGATATCATTTTCTAACCATTTTGGTTTTATTAAAGATATAAGAAATGAATTGGTGCACTTTTATAGGTCTTTTGATTTGTTAAAAGTTAATTTTAGTTCTTTAGACATAAAAACATTTCTAGATATTAATTCCATCAATTTAGAGATGAAGTTTAAATTCTTCAAATCAGAAAACAAAATGATGAAATTTTGACAATTAAAAATAATGATATTAAGTATCTATAATTCCTTATTTTATTAATCGGTAAAAACATTCCCCAAATCTAGGAAAAAGATATTCAATCAAAAAATGGTATCATAATACCTTCATTTATGATTAATTGATGTCCTCTAACCATTTACAAATTTATGTTTTTGTGTTTTCTAACCATCCTTGGATAACCCACTTTTTATATTCGATGATCTAAAACAATCTTTAAAATTATTTATTCTTTTTTTCCATGTTCATATCTTCACTTCCCACCTATGTTCTATTGCATGTATACCTAGTAATGTAATTATTATAGATAACCTTTGTAATTATCTTTTTCTCCTACCAAGAGGATATTTTCTTAACCCTCCAAACAACATGGTATTTTTAGAAGTAAATTTTCAAATAGCGCACTATTAATTAATGAGATCAAGATTAAATTTTTAGGGCACTATTTATTTAGTGGAGTATAATATAACCCCCCAATATTTAAAAAGATGAACATCTTTATTGAAGCATATATGATAGAAACTGCCAATATTAGAAGATAATTTAACACCTCAAGAATTTATCATATATTTATTTTAAAAGAAATTCAATCTCTGTGATAACTTGAAATCCAAGAATCACCAGGTTTGAACGAAATAGAATACCCTATTAAAATATTATTACCAGCATAACTATTATAACCTAGACATTAAGTTTGTGAGTTTGAGTATGACTAAAAAATATTTAAATTATATGATTTACACATGTATAAAAAATCAATGGTTATATATTCCTTATAAATAAAATAATAACCTTCTCAAAGTGAAAGAAATATTTTCTACAAAACAATATTATTTTCAATGGATTATTAGTTTCTCTTCTCACACATAATTTATTATTATTTTTTCAAAAAATTTATAAAATTTATTTTAAAAAACATTTAATTTTTTTGTATTCTAAATATAATAATTATATTTGGGAGAATTTTTATTATTTTTTGGAAAAGTTAATGTTTTCAACGAATAATGAAAAATGTTGTTTTTTATTAAAAATTTCCTTTTCATTCAAAGAATTCAAAAAATAAATTTAATAATAATATGGTTTTAAAAGTATAATTAGTTTAATTGTATATCTATTAATCCAATTTAGTTTATTATTAACCATTTCATTTTCAATTTTGATATAAAAATGTTTCCATCTTTTGAAAATTTACTGTTTGGAAAACCAACTTTCTCACCATGTCAACGTGATTAATTTAAAATAACATTTTTACAATTATATGAATCAAATATTTAAAAATGGATTCCATATTTTTAATACCAATAATTTAGATTATCTACTAATAATTTTTTTTGATTATAATTAATAACAAAAATAGTAAATAAATTATCACAATTAAGGTCAAAATTGGTTTCCTATGGGTTCAACTAAAAATTTAAGAGTTAAAAATGACCCAAAACTTGTCTGATACACAATTAATGGAAATATTTAGACCTTATATCCCCTAATTTATATAATTACAAATTTTCATCCTTTGGTTTTGTGAAAAACATTGGTACAACATTTTCATTGTAAAAATTTCAATTATGCCACTCACCCCACATATAAATAGACACCCGCCTCTTCTCCTTCTCACACATAAAAATAATTTTTCTCAGAAAATACCTAAACTTAAAAATTCTTTAATTCCAATCTATCATCCTATATACCTTATTTTTCTCAGAAATCTAAACTGAGAAGTCTTCAGGTGCAAACAAGTAGTAATTTTACCAAGACGATGTGACATCCCTAACTAAGTGTCTTATTATTTTTCTTTCCCCACCTTCATCAATTATTATTAAATAATTTTGACATAATAAACTCATTATATTACATATAATGATATTTATTTTATGTTTATGACCTATTTCTATCTCATATTCCATTAAATGGGTTACAAAATTATCGTTCGTGAGTAATGCAGAATACCACCTCGTGAAACGATGCAATTTGTTTCCCATAACCACATCTCACGATAGGATATAATGATGGATTTTTTGTTTATATATTAAATTTATGAAATTATTAATCTTATTGAAATATAATATCATATATACCTTAATTTATATTCTATGAGGGATACAATATTGTCAATCGTGTGTACCGTGGACTACCACCTAGCGAATCGATGCAATTCTTTTCTCTCATAAGATTTACATGGAAGATAGTATGGATAATATTTAATGAAAATATGTGATATTAATGATAAAACCAAATTATTTAAATATAAGGTCACATCTAACTTATTATTATCTAATTCATTGTAAAATAATCACTTCACTCATGCGTATGTGTGGACTATCACCTCTACTTAACGATGTGGAATGTTTTAATTATATTTTTACATGGATGGAAATAAGGATGTGTTTTATTAAAAATAAGATATATATAAGATGTGAATTATTTTTTAAAATTTTAATTAATATTTATTTTATTTTTTCTATCTATCGTGAGAAATTGTATAAACATTAATGTGTTTGTATGGCCTACCATCTCCAGGAATAGTGCAATCTATTTTCTCTCTATAAATTTTATAGATTAATATAAATAAATTTATAATAAATAATAAAGTTCCCATGAGTGCCACTTCGGTGGTGGTGCAGTGGTGAAGGTGAGTTGCCAAACATGGTCATTCTTTGGGAGGTGAAGGGTTCGAAACCTGGGAAGTCCGCTTTTGGGGGCTGGGCCTCTCCCCCATGATCCACCCGCCTTGCCGGGTCGCCCAGATTCTTCTGGGCGGGAAAATGAGGCGCGTCCCAATTGTTGATGGATTGTTGTGTCGGTCCATCACTGCCAGGTTATTACACACGGGACGCTCTGCCATCTCGGCTGGTAATGGCTCTTTCCCTGGCTAGGGAGCTACCTATGGGTACTACCCCTTCGTGGGGGAGGGGGTTCCTCTGTGTGGAGGGTTCGAAAAGGCTACCCAGGGAAATTCCCTTATTTAAACATACTAAAGTTCCCATGAGGGTTTTCACCACTATGAAGTTGGGGTCAAATATGTGGTTATTTTTATAATTTCTCTCCCTTTGAAAATTATCCTTTTTTGACTTATAAAGACCTGATCAACTCTTATGATATATTAGCCTCACCCAAATAGATAAAAAATAAATTGAAAAGTAAAAAAATATTTTTACAAGGTTCAGTTTCAAAATGGGCTTATTATTGTTGTGATTTTTAGACTCTCCAATCAAATATTTTCAACAATAATCACAAGCACTTATAATGTACATTTCATTACTAGCATAGATTCCCACGATGCTTTCTAGTGTCCCTACTTGAACAATATTTTTATACTACATTGTTACTATACTTATTACACCACAAATCAAGAAAACCCTTCTTAATGTTGACTAGTTTAGTAATAAATTATGAATATCTTCCTTTTGATCCATCAAGATAAAGCAATTATCATATTCTCACATTTCAGATAACTCCACTAAATAGGTTCTTCTTAAAAAAATTCATCATAAATTCCAAACTATATAGAACTCATATAATATTCCAATTATCGTTATGTATTTTAAATAATTATGGCATATTCTATGTTCCATTCAGAAAAATATCTGAACAAAAGTATGTTTCTTCATGAACTGATTTCTACACTCATATGAACTTCCGCATACTAATGAGAAAAAATATTTTATTGCTTCATGGGAATAATCTCAATCTATAAAAAATAAATGATTGTTTCTAAAATTTTCTCTATTATACTTCAGTTCCCACAATAATCATCTTTTTTAACCATGAAATAATTGATTATATTATAGGCAACACTATATCGGTTATCAAACCAGTTATCACATGAAAAATATTTGAACATGATCAGAATTTTTAAGGTGTTTCAATATGATGAGGAATTATATTATATCATTGCATACAAAACTCCTCACATATAAAATTTAATATTAATTTATACAAATATATTAACAAATATTTTTTATATACAAATCATATATGGATCTTTATTACATATTTCACGTACTAATCCTCACTTGTCATAGAATATCCTCAAACTAATATCTTATTAGTTTCCACCTAAGTAGTATGCATAGAAAATAAAACCACAAAACATTTTTTATAGTATTAATTTCATCTGCTGAAACATAACTTAAAAAGAATCAGCATGTCATTCCCAAAAGGGCTTCACTTCCAAGTATTTTAATTATAAAAGAAACAACCACAAAGAATTTCATTTGCAGTTTTTCATTGGATAATTTATACACTAGGAAGTAGTATACCACTTGGATAAAATCTTTATACATGATTTCTCCCTAGAACTATTTTCATTGTTCTCAAAACCATCAATATCATATTGTATTCTTAGGCTCTCAAATAAATTTTATGTGTTGTGTTAATTTGTACCTTACATCATTTCAAACTTCTGAAGTGACTTGGAAGATCATGCATGGTAATCAAGTGTTATATGGGTGCTCGTTCTACAAACACTCATTCATTAATGTTCCATTTTCTAAGGATCAAATGCAGGGAGGAAGACAATTTTACACTATCATCATAAGGCTCAAATTAAAATTGATTTATTAGATCGGATGGACAATATTATATGCACTATTTTAAGGGATGGGTGAATAGTACCCTTTTCCTCTATCCTGCATCAAACTTCACATATAAATGGGTCATGGTATAACAGACAATTCACGCTTTTCGGTGACAAGTAATCTTGAACCCACTACCTTTGTGCCGCCCTACACGTTTGCACCACTTCTGTATCTATGTGATGTGGGCCTTATACATGGATTCACTCCTATTCCCCACTCAAGATGCCTTAAATCATACACTCTATGGGCCCTATACGTAGGCCCACACAAGGCATATATAGTACCTTTTGACCTTCTAGCTAGTTTGGGTTGGCTCCCACTAGGTGTGGTAGACCCTTCACCCACACGAGCCTATGGTTGAACCTTTCCTTTAGCTAGCCAGTGGTCTGGCTGCATTTTAATTAAGGCCACACAAAAATACTTTGATAATTTTTATGTAACACATAAATTCACATCCATCCTCAAAATGTAATTTCTATCCTTCTCAAAAAAATTTAATAATACTTTATGAAAAAATAATTCATTTTTTCCTGACCACCATTTAATCATCATTCCATATTAAATTCATATTACAAGGCCTTGTTAAATCTTCAATACATTATTGTAAACAATGTTTCCTCCTTTGACACATGTCTTTTTCATTAAGATGGCATTAAACAATTGTAGCTTTAAATATAAAGAAGAAATTTCCAACCATGAAATCTAATTCTATATAAAGAATAACTGTCTGTGAATCAAATCTAATGATATTATATGATTCCATAACAATTATACTTGAATCACCACATAATCTATAATAATTATCTAGACATCATAAGTTAATGAATACTTGGAAAAAACATATTGACACACTGTGATAACAAATGCAACACTTAGGTTTAATAATGTCCCCTTGTATTTTCTTCATTATCCCTTTTTGACAAATATTCCATCACATAAAAGGGAATATTTCTATATGATATTTGAACCCACCTAATGAAAATCAAAAGAAAAGGGAAGTTGGGTCTTCTCATATCATCTAAATAAAAAAACTTATTCTCCTATTATCATAAAATAAGGAATGACATCACATGATAATGGAAAATAAACTTTAGTCAATCACGTGTAAATATGTAAGGGTATACCTGGTGTAGAAAAAAATATAGATATAACCAAGAGAATATATGTTGTATTTTAAATACCCATACATGTGGAATAAATATAAAAAAGTCTTCAATGAATTACAAGATATTGAACAAAATTTATCAAACACATTAGAATGTTCAGGTGCACAGGAATAATTCACCCCTTTTGTTAGCATTCCATCCATCAAGTACACCTCTTAAATTAATAATATTTATAATAAAAAAGTGTGTCTATTTCAAACTAAATTACTTTCTAGGATATCCATGAAGAAATGAATCCAATTTCATCATCATGGAATTAAATCAAATCCACAATGAACAATACTTCCCCTTCAATTCAATTCTTTTTTAGAAAAACATACATAAAAGAATAAGGAATAAAGGGGAACCTTTTGATAGTATTCAAGAGAGAACATCAGCACGAGCATGAAGATTTTTCATAAATAACAGAACAAACCACTCTTTTGGAATTTACATAGTGAAAATAACTATAACCAAATATTTAGTAAAAATGTATTCTAGATTGACATTTCCACCATTCACATTTTATTTTTTAAAATGATACCTGATGTCAACATTCTTGGATCTTGAATGTTTTACTAGATTTTTAGATAATCCAATATCTCTTTGATTATCACTTGAAATATACAGTGGTCTCTCAGTATCAATTTTCAAATATTCCCACTTTACTTTCATCCAAATCATTATTGTACATGAATTTTTAGCTAGAATATATTTTTCCTCATACAAGCTTGGTGTTACTAAATTCTATTTCTTAGTGTACTGAATGAAATGACCTTCTCATAGAAAGAAGGTTCCACCTGAAGTTGATTATATGTCTATACAATCCCCTTCCCAATTAGCATCTATAAACCCAAACAGTTTCAAATATATATTCTGTTTGTATAAAATCTCATAGTTCATATTTCCTTTCACATATGACATAATTCTTTTAGTATACAAAAAGTGAGACTCTTTGGGTTAACTCTAAAATTTCTCACATAGATTCACTGTATAATTTTTATCTGGATTTGATTTTGTGACATAAAACATAACAATAATGATTCTACTAAATTCATTATCATTAAAACTAGTTCTAGCTTCACATTCTCATTATTTAGTTCCAACGCAAATGGGTTTTGAATGTTCTTTATCGTTTTCCATTCCAAATGTATTCATAAATTCCCTCTCATAATTTTCTTATGATAGAATATATAATTTTTTTCTTTCCAATTTGAAATCCATGAAAATATTTCATCAGAAAAATCATTGAAATATCAAAATTTCTCTTCATTTTCTTAGAAAACTCTTCACATGGTCCTTCTCTATCACAAAAAAAAAATAAAATTTCATCCACATATACAATGACTATCTGTGTACATTTAGAATTTTTTCTCACATAATGGTTACTACCATCTTTACCTTTTACAAACATCATATAACAAAACTGACTTTATAATTTGGAATACTAAGATGTAGGCCCCTATTTCAAACTATACAGAGATATCCTCAATCATTATACCATGCTTCCATCATTGTTTATAAAAAAATTAGTTTATTCAATATAGAAAACATTTTATAGATCACCAATTGGAACATAAGATTTTATAACCATTTGATAATCATTATATTGTTCGTGTGCCATTATTTTTAAGAATATTCTAATGGTTCTGAGCCTTTCTACTAGTGCAAATGTTTCCTCAAATTCAATTCTTTTAATTTGAGAATACCATTTTCACACTAGCATAACTTTTTTTCTTGATAGTGATACTTTTTAATTTATATTATTTATTAAAACCCATTTTGTACCAATAAATTATCTATTTTTATGTCTTCATACAAGATCCCAAGTTGATTTCTAATCAATCCGATGAATATCATCATTCATATCTTTTATGTATTCCTCATTCTCAAATACATCTACTACATTGTGAGGTTAAATTTTTGAAATAAGAGTATTTTGATCTTCAATTCTCAATCTTTTTCTAGTTTGAATTGGATATTGTTGATTTCAAATGATATTTTCATTCTCAACAAGTTTCATCGATTTCTTTAAAAACTTTCTCTTTTTTCATCATCTTTATCTTCAAAAATGTAATTTTTAGAATCAATATTTGTAATATCTTTCCATTTCTTAGTAGCTTCATCATTATTATGTTCCTTTTTCATAACCTTTTTTTCCTTCCTCTTATTTTTCATCAAATTTTACAAAATTTATGTTCTTGATCTTTATAATAAAAGGGATTTTAAAATCTCTAAATTATTTTACTATTCTGTTTTTAGGGTAAAACATTTTATATATTGTATATTGTTCTTCTAGTCTTAATAGAAATATGTTTGTATGTGTATGGTATTACATACAACTTATATCCAGAAATACTTCGAGATATTATGTTCAGTTGACATAGTAATTCCTATTTCAACTTTTCTTATGTTCTTTCTTTTAGTTATGTCTTTTTTCTATGGAGTATATGGTGTTTTGTAGTAATTCTTGATTTCTTGTTTATAAAGATAACTTTAAAAGGCATTAAAATTAAACTCTTAACCATTATATAATATCAGTTCTTTGATATACCGACCCACCTATTTCTCATATTCCCTTCTAATTTTTTTGAACATTTTAGTTTCCTCTAAAATGTACGTGATAAATAGGAAATTAGTCATACAATTATAATAATCAATAGATATATTTATATATAGATCACCTATCATAGAATAGTGTCTCATTATATCACATAAGTTAGTAATTATAAGTTCAAGAGGCCAAAAAGATATGATATCCACCCTTTGTGTGAAATTTTGTCCAATTTACTCTTTTGATAGTTTTAATGGATTTTATAGCATCCACTTTTTAGCTTAGGAAAATCTCTTACAATATCATGCTTTAGAATTTTACGAGTACTCCTTTCAACAAGAAGTCCAATAATTCTATGGCATAGGTTCTTTTATCTTTGGCACTCAATGATTAGGAAATGATTGAATCAAAAATTTGAAATAAATTACAATAAGTTATTTTACCTCGATTGGTAATTCATCCATCCTTTATTCTTTTAATGATACATGAATATCTTTTCATCAAATGCTTATATCCTTTATCAAAAATATGGATGACACTAAGGAAATTATTTTTCAACCCTTCAACAAATAACACATTATAGGATGTCAAATTTTGGGGTTAAATATTTTCCTTTCAAAATCTATTAATTTTTAGTGGACAATCATTTCCGAAGGTCAATTATCCCACTTATTGATTTTCATTATTGCTCAAAATTTTTGTGTCATTATTCATTTGTGCTGAAAATACACTATAAAGAGTCCATGACATGGTTTATCTACTAACATTCAATGAAAATTCGAAAAACCATGAAATTTATTCATTCCTTTTTTGAATTTCCATATATTTTATAATATTGGATGTCATTTTCAGGGAGAATACTCGTGAAATTTTTAGAAATATGGCCTTGCAGATCATATTTTCAACATATTTATTCTGAAATATTAAATTTATGCTCAGTCGGAAGATAGGATTAATTCTTGATAACTTGTTTCTTACTTTTAAAATTCTATATCCTGTTCTCGGAATAGACCCCCCTTAGTTAATGTCTTATTTCTGGTAGGGGCATGTTATACCATCCTGAATAAGCATTATGCCGAAACACACCACAACATCAGTAATGCCCTATGAATCTTGGTCTTCCCAAAAGATAACAACATTTTTGAAGATTTTTGTTATAGTCTTTCAATATATTGAGAATGTCTCTAATCTGGGGGAGAAAATTGGCTCGTAGAATTTATTTTTCAACTGAATTAGAAGATGCTTTCAAACAATACTACATGATCATATACTTGTACAAAATTTAATTCTGTACATGCATTATTACAGATAATAGTTTAATTTTAAGATTAAATGAGTGTTGAATTAACATGATTCTTTGAGCCTATATTTTCACCAGTTTGTGATGATTCTACATGGACCTCAGCATCCTTGCTGAAATATACTCAAGTATTTTTCACTATATTTCTTTATTTATGACATTTAAACTTATTCTTTGACTATTATTATCTTTGGGGGAAAGTTTTTCTTCAAGATCCAATATCGTCTTGTCTGTTTCATCCACTTTTAGTTTTGGTATTTTCATTCCATCAATGTAATGAATCTCTTAATTTTCTTATTCTTTATTTTACCATATTATCAATTCTTTCTCTTTTTATAATTATATGTTCTCATTATGGATATTTTTTTCTCATTAAAATATTTTAATTTATTTTTTAACATTTTCACTATTTATATCCATTCACTATCATCATATTCACTTTTAGAGGTGTCAAAACCTTTTCCAACATGATCTATAAAGTTAGTTTTTTCATCTGATTGGATTCTTGTGGGTAGTTAGGTTAATCCTTCTTACTCACTAAATAACTACATTTAATTTTAAATAATTTAATCAATATTCCCAAAACAATTTTTTGTCCCTTTGATCTCGTAACCATTTTTTGTGGGTTTTCATCATCTGTCTCATGTTCTAAATACTTATTTTCTCAAAAAATATATAGAAAAATGTCCAATGTCATTACAGTGTATCACTTTAATTCTAATTCACTTTTACCACTAAATATTCCCTTATTTAATCTTTTCAATACAAGATATATAATTCTGTTAATATCATTATATTCATTTTCATCATTAGATTCACTTTATTCTGATGTTTCATTGTCTCTGATTTGGAGCTTTATTAGTGCTTCAAAATCCAAATCATCTTTGATCTTCTTCTTAAATTGTGGGATCTTTTTCATTTAATGTGAAACGAGTGTGTTATGTAATTAATCAAGAGTAATATCATCAGGATCATTCATATATGGTACTTTAGGATCAAACATTTCATGACAATTTAACAATAATTTTTTTACAATTGTTCAATCATCTAGCTTTTAATCGAAAACCCTAACAATAATGAAAATTTCATTTAATATTGTGGATTAGTTATCAACATTTTATCCTTAACTCATCTTTATTTCTTCAAATTTTATTATCTAATTTTTCAATTTTTCATCCCTGACTTTCATGTTTCATTCATAACTATTTCAAATTTATCCCAAAATTAATTTACATTTTTGAGTCCCCTAACATTCATTTATACAATTTCTAAAAGTTACATAAAATTGGAATTTTCATATTTTCCATTAAGATACATATTTATGTTCTACTTAAATTTCATTTGATATTCATGAGAAATTGGTGAGAATTGAATAATAAATACATCTTTAACATCAAGTACAAGTGGTAAGAAATAGTGAATAATAAAATTATTCCAACCGTGATAATTCTTGACATTGAAAGTAGAATCCCCCAAAAAATTAACTGAATTAAAATTATCCCTATCAAATTCTTAGTCCATCATAAAATAGGGAACTTGGTACTCTAATTCGAATTAAAGTTACCAAGATTAGTTTCACAACTAAGACACGTGGTTTGAATCAGTGGTGATTTTTACAATTTATATCAATTTTGAAATTAAAGTCAATTGACAAGTTACGATATGATCCACTCTTATGATATCTCACCATCCCAAAAATACAGTATAAATAAAATTCACCGGAACACCATATCTTTAAAATGTTTGGTCTCAAAAAAGAATTAATTGTTACTATGATTTTATAGACTCACCAATCATAGAATCTCAAATATAATCACAATCAGTTACAACATAAGTTTATTCACTAGAATAGAGTCACACTATGCTTTATAGTGTCCATAATAGAAAAGAAATCACACTTACAGGTTAAAAAATTAGTAAAAAACAACACAATAAAGAAAAATTCTTAATTTTGAATGGTTTAGATACAACTGATGAAGATATTTATTTTGATCCTTAAAGATAAATAACATTTCATTTTCTCACATTCTGAACAACTCCATTGAACTGATTCTTCAACAACATTTTTCCTCTTTACTTTTGAACAATATGATTCTCATATACTAAGACAAATTATCCTTATTTATATTAAATAATTATATAACACCATGTGTTCCATTTGGCAAACTATCTTCACAAAGAATATATTGCTTTTCAAACTGATGTTTTCACTCATATATACTACCGTATACTAACTGCAAATAGTTTTTATTACTTCATGAGAAAAATATCAATTTTTGAGTAGAAAATTATTTTTTGAAAAAATTATTTCCTTACATAAATTATTTCACTTCACTATTTTTATCCATAATGTATCTAATCATTTTATTGGAATCATTATAGTAGTTATCAAACTAGTAATCGCATGAAAATTATACGAACATGCGAAGCAGTTTTAAATAGATTCAATAATGCAAGGAATTATAATTAATCACTACATAGAATCTCCAAATATAAAAAACATAACATCAAAAATTGAATATTTCCTTATGAAAATTTATTCACGTAGCTTTTTTATCTACAAATTATACACTGAGCTTCACTATGTACCTCATGAATCAATCCTAACTTCTTGAAGCATGGTTGAAAACATATATATTCTTGGTTTTCACCTAAATAGTCTTTATAAAAATTCGAACCAAAAAATAGTTTTTATATTGTTATTTTCATCTTCTATATATTCAGTCAAAAAGAATCAACACCCCATCTGTAAAAGAGATTCACCATGAAGCATCAGCTTCCACAGAAAAACAATAATGAATTCCATTGGGGGTCGATAACTGGATTATTTATCCACCGTGAAGTAGTATCCCACATGGATTAAATCCACACACACTCTTACTCATGCAAACATGTTGTACATTTTTCATATAATACTTCATATAGAGTATTATAAGTCTCATAAATAATTTTTATACATTGTTTTAATTCTTTCTAATCCACATTTTGACCTTTCAAAGTGACTTGGATGATCTATTTTGGCAACTAGGTGTTCTAAGAGTGCATGTTCAACAAAAACTAGTTTATGATAGGTTTATTCATGATGTATCATACATGAGGATGATGATATCACACTATCATAGAATGTATAAAAATGTAAATCAATTGATTTGATCATATGGATGACATTATATGTGTCATTTCAAAGGATTGGTGAATAGTACCTTCTTCCTCTATCCTACATCAAACTCCACATATATTGGGTCCATGGTATAACCAACAAGAAATGTTTTTAGGTGTCAAGAAATCACAAACCTCTTGCTATCATTGCACATCTCATGGTGGTTCATCCCTAGTATCTATGAATTTTGGGCCTTATACACGGGGGTGCTCTTACACCCCACCCATTTCACCATTAGTCTTGCACTCTTTGGGCCCTATACACATGCCTATATAGGGATTACACAAGGCCCTACTAACTTCTGGATAGAACGGGTTGGCTCCCACTGGGTTTGGTAGACCCTTTTCCTTCATGAGCTTATGGATTAGCCTCTTCCTTAGTTTTTTAGTGGGTTAGCTAATTTTTAGTATAGTCCACACAAAAATACATTGATGATTTTTATGTAACAAATAAATTCAAAGACACCCTGAAATGTAAAAAAAACTATCTTAAAATATTTTTAAATATCTTTTAAGCATAAATAATTAATTTTTCATCACCACCTTTTAATATTTAGGAAATATGAAACTCGTATTTTATGGAATTCTTCATTCATCCATATATTGTTGTAAATAATCTGTCCACCTTTGACACATGTCTTTCTAATTAGGATCAATTCAAAGAATCATCTGATTTTATTAAAAAGAATAAATGTCTAAGTATAAAATCCAATTCCATATTAAGAATACTTTTATAAGCATTAAATCCAAAAATATTACATGAATCTGTAAAAAGTCAATAGGAATCACCACTTCATTAATAACAATTCTCTAGGAATCACTACTCTGTGCATACTCACCAAACACATATAGATAGATTGTGAAAAAAATGAAACCCTTAGGTTCAAAAAATATATATGATATTTATATTATTCTAAAAATTATGTAAATTTTATTACCATGATCAATATATGTGTTCCAAAATTTTTGGTCCAAAACACACATGAAATATGAATCAATTATCACCTAAAACAGTGATTTTAACAAATAATGTCTAATAAACATGTGATAAAATGATATAATTAAATAATATATGGTATGATATATATGATTATGGATCTCTAATTTTTGTTTAATAATAATTTATGTATTATATGATAGGTTTAGATTCATATGAATGAACTCAAACACGTGATAAGGATTTCTCCTCTCACTATTACATTTGTGATAAATACACCATAATCTCAACATATTCCTTTGCATGGTGTTTATACTAACCATTTTGATATGTCACATAATTAATATATTTCTCTTCAATGTATTTAAAGTTTCATTCTAATTTATTTCTTTCATGGGACTTGTGATTCAAAACATACCAAAGTGTTAAGAGATTATTTCTAGAATCTCACCATGATTCATGATTGTTTTTGTTTAACTCTCCCTTGGTGAATTATTTAAAATTTAAATATTAAAATCAAAATATTTTAATCTCCTCTGTTTAATCATGTTATTTTTCAAGTAATAGTACCATTTTTTACTCTTTTTTAATTAAAATGATTGTGAAAATGTTTTTAATAATATTTGACTCTATTTCTCTCTTTGGTTGAAAATAAATTTTAATCAAAATCTATGATTTATAAAAAAAATTAAAAAAATTATTATAATTTTTTAAAAAAACTATAGTCTTTTTTACCCTTTTAAATTACTGAAAAAATGTTTTGAATGGAATATTCATGACATTTTTAAAATTAGATACATTTGAATTTTACTAAAAAAGTGAAAGAAATTATTATTTTATCATTTACATCATGAAAGAAATTTCTCTACCATCATTACACTCAATGTTTTAAATATTGTTTTACATGTTTTAAATGGTTATTTTCCTGGAAAATTATTTTAATAATATTTTTTGATCATTTATCTTTACAAATATTTCAAAATTCAAAAGGTTATTTTCTTCAAAAATGTTTTTAATTACATTTTAATGGTATTTATATTAATCCAAATCATCAAAACATTATTTTACTTATGATTCAATGGGTATCTATTGTATTGATCCCATTCTTATTATTTCTCAAGATGTTTTATGATCATTTTGGAATTTGTATATACAATTTTATTATTATTCACAATGCTACTCTGAGTGGTTTATGCTTATGTTTATTGCTTAGGGTATGTATTAACACTTCATGTGTTCTTTATTATGTACAAATTTTTATGTTGATTATGATTCACCACTTTAATATGAAGAATTCAACAGAAATTTTTAGTTATAGGTAGGGACTAGAATTATTGAACCCCTCAAAGAAATCGTTAGTCTCCCGAGACATAAATAACTTGGGTATTTGGTTGAGGAATTACACATTTATATTTGCTGTCTCAGCATGAGGACTTAATCGTAATAATTATTAGCATGAGGCTTTTAAATTCTATCATTATGATATTTTTTATTTATATTCCATGTGATTATTTTATTAGTTATAATATCCATGGTTAAGTTTCAAGCTTATGTGATTATTTATATGGAATTATTTGATTATCCTTTATTCCTTCCATATTATACTTAGTTTATTTAATGAATGAAATTTGTTCCAGTTATTTACATTTACATGTGTGCATAATTTATTCATAGAATATATTGAACACATGCCATTATTAGAGATCAAATATCTCCCCTTTTTTCTGATATGTTTTCCCCAGCATATCAAGAAGTGTTTTTGATTCATATGTAGTGATCAGCTGAGGGGAATAATGGAATTATCAAATAAAATACATTGAGTATATTATGTTTAAAATGTAATGTTAATTAAACTACATATCTAATTTACAAATACTATTAAACTATTTAGTACTTTATGATATGATACCCTGTATCTGGTCAAAATATAATAATGTATACATTGGCTAAGAACTAATGGGGTTAGGTAGGTACATATAAACCAAGTTAATGGGTCTATATCTATTTTATCTAGTAACATTGATGTGAAAGCCAATTTTTAATCTATGTTTATTTTGAGAATAAATATTCATAGGAATAAAAATTTTATTTTGATTTGTCAAACTTATTATAGTTAAAAATTCTAAAGGAGATTTACATAAGTTAATTATTTACTAGTTTTAACCCTATATTCTTATGGGAGTATTATGCTACCAAATCATGGTAGATAAATATATCAACTAGAATATGAAATAGTTATTTTATATCTTATGTATGCTATGATGAGTATAAGAATCAATATTTGATATTTTATTTGAATAACAATTTAGTATACAATTAATTCAGATTATAAACAATGGGATTTTGTTCAAAAAGCACTCATGTTTTTTAATGGTGTCATAAAACTATATATGTTATAGTGGAAACCCAAGGGAGTCAGATGTTTTTCTAATGTAATATTCATAAAGAAAATTTAAGGTTTAATCTACTCTATTTGGTAGGGTTTTTACACATTAAGTTGGACTTTTATATTGCGGGGGTCAAAGAAAAAATCATATATAATCTCCTATAAAATGGATTATATGCTTGTTGCTTTAAAAGATTCTAGAAAGGAAGAGGGACAGACTAGATCTCATTTTTCTATTATACCAATTATGGATTTTTTGAAAGTCTATATATTTTAAACACTATAAATATCAAACAATGTTGGATAAGGTATGTATAAAGACTTATAATGGATAATAGAGACACAATGTTCAAAGACATAGCTATGTATGGTAGTCAATAAAATAATCAATCCTAACAGTGGACTTTAATAGATCATGATAGATATTTTCAAATCCACTAAAAAGGTACTTTCTAGAGTATTTGTATACAAAAAATCATTAGGGATGGATCTAAAGTCGCATTCATTAATTAAAAAAATGAAAGAACCATGAAATAATAAGTGATAACTTCAATTTTATTAGTTTAATATAGGAAATTATATAACATGTGTGAAGGAAACACTAAATGTTTTTTATACCCTATGTAAATGGTGTTTTATTCCCAGGATAAAAAATATGTTTCGATTTAAAATTACTATATAACCAAGAATATAAAACATAACTTTCATCATAGGAATACATCCTTATTCACCATTGTGAATATTGGTGTGGCATAATAAAAAGATATTATGACTTTACCTCTCAAACATCGATGAAACAATGATAGACACATGATTTGTTTTTTAAATATGGATTCATAAGAGCTTCCAATTCATCCTATTGGTGATCAACCAAGACACCCTAACACAAATTTTTGATTCTTTCATGATGTTGTTACTAGAAAATATTTAAATTCTATCAATCCTAATGTGCATGTTATCAAAGATATTGATTCTCACATAGATCCTTACACCTAATTTAGTATTGTTCTGGTCTGGGTGGTTTCCTTAGATTACCGCTTTACGTATTTAAACAATCCCCCCAACTTCTGATATCCACCCTTTTTTGAAATCATTTTAAATTATACATAGCAATTAGTAATCTTTCAAGACTTTCAGTTTTTTCGGAATTGTGTTGAGATTGATGTTTTTCAAATGCTCTCATTCCAAATATGGATTCAATATGGAAATTATAGTTTCTTTCAGGAAGTGGTTGATTTTTTTTTCATTTATATTGTACAATATATAATCATCATTGAACCCCTATTAATGATTTTATAAGTATGTTAGAATTCCCTTTGGCACATAAAATGACACGGGTTGAAAAAGGAAAACAAGTTTTTCCAGAAATAATGAAGTGGTTGTTATACTATCATTTTTTTCCTTTTAGGTATCAAGGTCCTAATGAAGTCAGTTAAAGGCCTATTGGGGTTGAGATGAATGATATGGAAAATGATAATATTGTAAAAACTACGGGACATACTCATAAGGCTAATCGCCTTTCGATTTTTGTTAATGTTGTTCACATCTAGTTAGGTGACACTACTGACTTCCCCTCCGTGGAGGGAGTTTATAAGGACCCAATGGAACCCATCATTCCTTATAAGAGGAAAATAATTGTATATATTCTAATTATATTGTGTCTTCACATGAGGTCGATGATAAATATTTTCAAATTGAGGATTCTTACTTGAAATATTTTTCTAATAAAGGTAAAAATGAATTTATTGATAAAAATGGATTCATCACTCCCATCCTTCTGAAGATATGGAAGCATGGGGATTACTATAATCTTGAGAGAACAAGTATTACTATGTATTTATTTTCTTCTAGTTAGGTGAATACCAAAATTCCTCCATAGACTAATGTTACTGAAAATTCTAGTACACCCTCTGCTGAAAACAACTCAAATGATATTAATTATGATGAAATATAAGACCCATCTATGAGGGAGATATATTTGTTTGATTTGGTAGTGATAGATAAAATGGAATCTTGGATAAATATAGAAGATGAAATAGTTTTACAAAGATATAGGAATGGTGAAATTAGAAAATATATTTACCTCCAAATCAAAAATAGAGTGTTCATTATGTTGCTATAAGAACACAAAAATATCCCAAATTTAATTTCAGAGGCATTATAAGGAAAAAATCCTTTTGTCCAGTGTTCGAGGATTGCATTCTTGTTTTTTCATTATTGATAAAAAGCATATCGTTTTAGTATTTTTATTTAGCTAGAAGATTGGTGTAGTATTCTTTCACTATTTTCTATGTTTTTGGAGCATATGATCATGTATAAATCTATTATTAACTAACTTTATCAGTACAACTTTTTTTATGCTACATAAAGCCTGTGCTTCCTACATTATTTGGTGTCTTCACCTATAACAGTGTCATAGATTTTGTATCCAATAGCTAAAGGTTAAACAATCATGATGTTTTGTTCCATCATTTGATGGATTGAATTAAATCATGTGGTTTTCTTTGTGGTCCATTTAATATCTTTTGTGGATATCCCTCGATCCTTCATAATATACAGTTTTCATGAATTTAATGTTTTTTTCCGAGGTATTTATCTTCTTTAATTCTTTATCCAGAATCTAATTGATGTATTTCAGCATGCTTGTTTTTGTATCACCTGGAGGTTGCATTTCTGTCAATGAGGTGTACTATTCTCTTGAAGTTTCTATATTTATTGGTATTCTAGGTAGTGGCCATGATATTTTTGGTAGGTGATATAATATGATCAACCATGAATATTTTTCTCTCCTTATTTTATGTTCTTTGAATCAGATTGATTATGCCTTTGATTTTATGGAGATACTAGAGTAGTGTGTTTGGGATAGATTTCCAAATTCCTGGATGTTGTAGATTTCTAGTGCTATAGTTTACATGGACTTCTTAAAAATTGATGTTTCAAGTGAAGGGATGAATTTGTTTTTTATATTGTTAGGGTTTACCTTCTTTGGATAGATCCCATTATTGTTCTGTCATTTTCAGTTTATTTGATGTTGCTTTAATCCAATTATACCACTTGAAAACATTATACCACTTATAATGTTTTAATTAATTTTTTCTCTTTGAATTGGTTTCCCAATTCACACATCATTCAATTTAAAAAGCCATAAATGAAACATGGCCATGATCTTGTCTTGGAGTAGATGAATAACTATGTAATTTCATCAGACCTTTGTTTTATTAATTCCACTAAAAACAAGAGTTACGTGTTCGTTGTAATGTTCACATGTTTCATTGTTCATATTTCACATGTATCTGTTATGTAATGGTTGAAATCCATAAACAAGGCTATTTACAAATTTTCATTCCAATAGAGTAAGATGCATGATTTAAAAAAAATAGATATTTTAAAATGGTAGGATTTTTTTATTTTAAATTTTTGTTAAATATTTAAAAGTGTTTTTTCGGTTTTATAATCTGGAGCCTTTTTTAATGGTATTTTTTATTCCATATGAGACATATCTATTTTCTAGTGGGTGATATCTAGTCCACTTATTCTAATGAGTGTGATCTGGAATACATGATTAATTCTATAAAATACATTACTTTCCATAAAAGGTATGTATAGAGTTCAAAAGGATTTGATGCATTATCAAAAGGGGTACTCCAATTCCCATAAATTGAAGACTACATTGGATGAAAAATATCATTTTTTATATTTCTAATTACCATTCCAAAAACTCCACATAAGATTGATATTCCTCTTAATCCTTAAAAAATAATCTAACAATTTTTTGTTATTTTTAAACAATAAAAACCATTCATAGATCTCTTGTTTCCAATGTTTCATTAAGGGTGACACTCAACTTAGTACGAGTTTAGAGTAATGATAAACCATGTAATACTAAAGAGGATTCACCAAAACCCACCATACTATCATTTTTGGGGGGTGAATCAAATCTTATGGACAATGTTAATATTATTTTCCTTAGTTAGCTCCATATAATACCATCCATGAATATCCATATCAATAATCTCCTATATATCTCTTATAGTTTCAATAATTTTTTTGACTATATGAAGTTAGGTTTATCATGGATGTAATTTGGATATTCTATGTGTCTGTCATAAAACGTTATCAGTGTCTCATTATATAACTCGAATTCATGATGTTTTACATTACCAAATCTAATTTACTGTAGTTATAATTCGATGATTCAACGTTGTTAATCTAATGTGGAAGTTCACTGCTAACTGTTCACTTCCATGTGCATTCATTCAAATACATAGATTTGTTTGTATCATTTTAGAAGTCCATGTAGGGGTTTCAAGGATGAATATTTTCCTATATTTCTGCCACTAATGTTCAGGTTCTACATTTAAACTATATCATATTGGATGGAATGAACTGAATTATTTTTGTACACTACCACTAAAATTTTATGTGGATTTAAATTAGTCTCATTGTACACTATAAATAGATAATTCTTATAGCTACTGAGAACATTATGTTTTCTTGATGAAGGGATAATTTAGAGGTGATTTTAATATGGAATGGTCACATATTATATAGATGGATCACTACATAAAGGAACTAGGACCATTTCATGGAGATGGTGATTAGTTATGCTTGGAGTTTTTTATAAACGATGATGTGTAATTAGAGAATAATTCCACCTGTGGATGTGTTTTTTCCTAACCCATATGATTCAAACTATATTCTTGATCAATTTTGCTAATCGCACATTCCACTATTAGATATTTACAGAGATTGTAGGATCCATTGAACTTGTCACATCAACATCTATCTTCAAAACCCTAATGGCCCAACATCAAATTTCAACTTAATTGGTTTATTTCAAACACATTAATATTCATCATATCTTGCTACCTCAATGTTAAAATTTAGGTAATTATCACACAAAGGGATAGAAAATTTCATATAATATTTTTGGGAACAGTTAAGAAACCTTTAGGCCATTGTAAGAGAATAAACAAGAGGATTTTATTTATACCAATAGTAAACTAAATTTATATTATCATATTATTAATATTTATCCAATCCCCTCTAAATAAACTATTCTACTCTAAAAATATTCTTCTACTAGCTTTATTTTTTAATATTATATGAATAAACTTTTCTTAGTGGGATTATCTTGTTTCTTATCTATCTCCCACATTTGAGTTACACTAATTCCACTCTAATATTATAATTATTGTGTTTATGTAATGTAATTTTATTACATTTATATGTAATTATTCACTATTATTTGTTTAAAATTCTTATTTTATGTATTTATCATGTGATTTTTTTCCCTTAATTTTAGCATGATTATTATTTTATATTTTTATGTTTCTCTTCTTTGTGTACTATGAATTTTTATCCTTAAAGTCTATTTCTATTCCCCCATTTACTGTGATGTATTCTTATTTCCATCAATGTTTTGGCTACAATTATGTTACACAGAGAACTAATTTAATCTTATAGTTTAAAATCTCATGATTTTAAGTTTCGGTTTTTAGTTCTTAACTAAATTTAGTAATTCTTGATTATTCTGCCTTTGAGTTTACAATGAAGAGTATGAGGATTAATGTAAGAGACCATGAATCCCCTATCAAATATCTCTTAAACTTCACAATAAATATTTTACTTCCCTTCACTAGTAATTTGTCTTGTTTATGTAAATTTTTAAATGCATGAGTATTTTGTAATTTCACAAATAAAATGAGAAGTTTCCATTATAAGAAAAAAAGAGAAATATTCACACTATAATATATGATATTGAGAAGTTATCACCATTATTTATAGTGAAGTAGGGTTAGTAATGTGAGAAATCACTAATATAATTGAGTGATATTAAATGAGTTTGAAAATTTAAAAAACACAAAAATGATATTTTTTTATTCGAGAGAACATCCCCTGGATTATAATAATTTTATATAATATGTATTTCATCCCCAAAGTTCTATTCCTAATATTATTAAAAAATTTATTTTCATTTTTTTCACCCCAATAATCATTTTTTCACAATTTTCTAAAATATTAAAACACAAAATAGAAAGAGAAACATTTGGATTTTGCCTATTTCTATCATTCCAAAAAAAATCCTATGTAAAACCGATGTGATATGTTCTTATGTGTTTTTAAATTCTAAACGGTCAGGAGTTTAAATGATAGGGATTCTTTTTCAATAGATATTTAATAAGAAATTTTTATTTAACCTAAATTTATTTCTAGGTAAATATGGAAGTGAAGTATTTAGGAGGAATATATCATTGTACATATTCATACAAATAAAAAATTCAGGACACTCTATGTTTGATAGAATCACAAACATGATAAATTTTCAAGAAAAAAAGTGGAAAAAATCTCTATATGAGAGATATAACTATATATAATTTTCCTATAATTTCTTATTTTGATGAAATAATATTTTGTAGATTAAAAAATTTCATATGTTAAGTGATTTTGGATTAAAATAAAATTTTGTTTTGAAATTTTATTTTTTTGAGAGATGTAATTTTTTTTGAAAATATATTTTTAGAGAATAATATATTATAATTTCAACTTAATAGATATGAAAAATGTAATTGTTAAATTACTTTTCAACGCAGTATTATACATAAATATCCAATCCTATAAAATTAGACATAATGTTAATAATATATAAATAAAGAAACAGTGTTAACCAAACATAAATTAAATGTTTTTTTAATTCATTGATACTTTTAATATTATTACTTGATATTATTCATATAGTTACTCTATGTGAAAGGTATAAATGTAACTAAAAATCATATTATATAAATAATGTATAGAGTATTTTAATATATTTTAAATTAACTACATGTTTTTTAAAGTATACATTTTCTATTGGATGTTGTAACAAAAAGTAAAATAAATTTATACTAATGTTTAATCAATGTTATTTTTTTAAGTTTCGGTCCAAATCCTCATTTATTATTAAAGAAAATAAAATACCACTTTAACTGGGTAGAGGGAGACCCATTACATAGCCTGATGACCTATCACGAACCGAACCTGGTCGCTGCCAAAACCGGCACCAAAACCCAGCCCGTGACAAGGCCCGAAGGGCATTCCTAGTCCCCACGGGCTAGCACAAGTACCCGGGAATCATAAAATGAGAATTGGGAATGATTTACCCATGTTTGTAAACCTAAAAAAACAAAAGAATACAATAAAACGAATCTAGATTTTTCAAACCAAACAATCTTTTACAAAAATTCAGAACTGGATTACATATTTTAAAATAACTCAATAAGACTATAAAAAGGTACAAAACCAAAAGGAAACAACCCAAGAACCCTCATGGAACGGGGCGCCGCCCTCAATCCATCTCCACAAGACTTCACCACCAAGGACCTGCTAGAAACCCAAACCACTAGAACTAAAAATAATTGTACCCAACCTGTGAGAACAAAAATAATCAAGTCTACTTACACCCAAGGCTGTAAGTAGGGTTTGAGACAATGCTTATTAGGATAACACCACTAGGAGATTTCATGGGATAAATATTCAAAGACGAAAAGCATTTATGTTTTAAAAAACATTTAATTTCTAGTTACAATTTCTAAAAGATGCAATGTAAAAAAAAATTCAAGTGGGATAATTTAAATAATCAACACTTTTAAAATAAATTCCAAAGATACTGAATTTTCCATCCAAATATATTGTATGCCGACGGTATGTATAAAGGATCTAATGAGCACAAACAATAGGAAATTACCCCTAGGCACTAGCTCATTATATTACTAGGTACCCCGTATCTCGGTGAGAATAACCATCACAAATATCCATTCTCGTTCTTGAGGCACTAGTAGGGAACATACCCATAACCTATTGGTCCCCAATCATCATCATCATAGTTTATTTATAGTTGTTAGAATCAGTCTTGCTAAGTAAAACTGAGGCCAGACCCCACATATTCACTAAGAAAACTAGTACATGTCCACCCACCTAGATACTCGGGTTTTCACTTTGTGCTAAAACAAGTTAAACAACTCAAGAAATATACTTTACACATGAAAATATCATTTCCATATCACAAATTTACCAAACATCCTAGATGTATACCACACAAGTCATAAAAGTCCACTTTTAATTCAAAATTGATTTTGAAATCCAACTCAGACCAAAATAGCCCACACCACTATTCACATTTCTTTAACACTTCAAAAAATCCATGAAAGAAATTTATAAACCATTTCAAGACATTATAAATCAAATAAAAACCCACTGAATTATCATATAATACCTTTTTCATCAACAAAATTCATTTTTCACTATACACTCACACAAATCATCCCACAACCATGTTTTGCATCTCTCTTTCCATTTTCTAAAACATTTCATCACTTTATAAAAAATTTTAAAAAATATTTGACTTCTTAAATAATGACCTTACCTTTCAAAAACCCATATTAGTTGAACACCCCCCCCCACCAAACAGTACATATACACCCTTTTAAACACATTGTTTAACCAAACAAAACATTAAAAAAATTTATAAAACCAACTCAAGGGGTGTAACAATGTCTTGTACACAAAACCCATTTTAAAACCACCATTTCAGACAAAAAACATTCCAATTACTTTAAATAACATAATTTGAATCCCTAGACACATTTATAAAACCACATTCATGTGTTATAAAATAACCTTTTATAATACCACAAAAGATACAAATGAAAACACACATTTTCATAAAATTCTCTCAAGAAGTATAAAAATGATTTACACATCAAACCTATTCAAAAACCTTCTTTTTAGGACCACATGACACTGATAAATTACCAAACTTGATTTTTCTAGCCAAACAAGATCTAGTAAACCAATTCCATATGTTATAAAATACACCCAAATAATAACCCATTAGTTAGACATGAAAACACTCAATTTCAAGTTAAAATGAAACTATAAAATTTAACTCTTAACCAAATCAATCATAAATATTTTTTTCACCACACCCAGCATATTAGGAATATAAAAAATGAGTAAATATAGAAAGCTAACTCATAAATAATTGTTTACAAATGGAACCACCTACCTTTTGAGTCAAAACCCTTGAATCTGGGTGCGAAAACTCAACCGCACTTCTGCTGCCCCATAAGGAAATGAAAACAATACCCAAACCATAATATTTCACCACTAATACCCCAAATTACACCATAGGTATGAACCCTAACTTCTGGAAACTCTATAAATTTTTGAAAGAGGGAGGAAACCCTAAGGAGATGGAAAAAATTGAAGAGAGAAACACTTACCCAAAACAATCTTGAAGAAAACGACCCAAAATCCACCAGAATCGGAATTTTAAAACAGGTTACAATTTATGGGAGTTTTAAAAACAAATGAGGATATCATGTAGGAAATGGAATGGGGAAAAGAGTAAAAATAGAAGGAGTTATGAAAGGATCACTTTACCTCTTCAAATCTGGGTGATTTTTGAAATCCAGAGAGGATTCTCCCAATTTCCCAATTCTATTGAGCTCCAAATTGGGGGAGGAGAGAATGGGGGCGCAGCTTAGGTAAGTGGTATCGGGTGGAATTTGTAATCACCAAAAAAACTAAAAATTAGAATGAGTTATTAAATAATTAAAAATTATTTTTAATGCGGGAAATGGGATTTCTGGCATGCCCAATCCCTTAAATAAAAACTAAAATCCACCTCAATTATAGATTTATAAATGGTACAAATTAATTTTTTGGTGTTTATAGGTCAGGTTATGAAATGTTGGAATTGGAATGGATGAAAACTTTTGAAAAATAAATGATTTATAAAGGAATCAAAATTTATTTTTAAATCTCGAAATGGGAACACGGTTTGGCCCAATTAATGTAAACTCACCCATTCCTCCATTAAATATTGGGAAACGCCCAAAACAAATAATTAATGGAAATTAAATCAAATTTACCTTTAAAATATGTCATATATGTGACAATTCTCTCCACCAAGAAAACTTTCTATCCTCAGAAAGCCATAGAAAGTCCAAAACAACAACCAAACCCTACTGAACACTAGGATGTACTCCCTTGCTTGGTTTCACACCCAAAGGCCAAAACACCTCCAGTGATCAATTAAGGAAGGAATGCTCTCATAAACCAAACTTACACCACATTCATGAAACAATAAAGTATATTCATATTTTATCCCAAAACAAAAATTCTCAAACACTATCAAAATAGGATTCCAACAATTTACCCAAATGAAAAAAAACAACGAACAATATAACAGTTACCTTGATTTAAACAGACCATTGGGAATTCTCCACTCACAATGTTTACCCAAGGAATGTGTATGTAGTTATATATCTCAAAATAAGACTACCTACTTCCAATCCAAGACCATGGACAAATATAAGATACTAGTATGGGGAGACACAAATGGACTCCCCACCATACGAGACAACTCAAAATTTCCCAAGATAGAATCAAGACACTAACTGGGGGAGGCCCGAATGGACTCCTAGTACATGGGGTAGACTCCCATTATAAATTTCCAAAATAACACACATGAGACTAATAGTGGGTATCCCCACCATAAAATCATACCATATTAACTACCAGTAGTGGCAGGCACAGAAATACCCCAAAATTTAAAAAGTTGGGTCAGTCAGACGGTTTTTCTGCGTAGTTTGGGAAACCATGCACTAACCATGGGGATAATTATTTTTGCATATATTCCTAGCACATGAACACTACTAATTGTACACAAACTATCTGCTCAACCATGAAGACAACATAGGTTTGAACTATTCCCATCTTTCATACTAAGGATAGGACTTTGTACAAAGGTTTAAACAACCCTGGGATTTCCCCTGACTATGAGGCAGCTTCTCTCCGAGACCTACGACTGGAGCTCAATAATTTAAGCATCTTCAGCCTCATAGTTAGGCTTTGGAAATATCATGAATGAGAATTATTCATTCGGTGCAACAAACAACTACACTACAATCCTCGATAATATTTCCAAGACATAACACATTCCAAACTCAAATTACTAAAACCTGGTATTTCACTGAAATAAGGGCTTAGAAGATAAACACACACCACACCTTTTTTCTTTGGTTGAGAAACAATAGAGGTAAATAAGACCTATAGTCACCTTCTTCTAAAATGGAAGATTTTTATGTTTTTACAAGGGATACATTCTCCCAACATAATAGAGACTCTTAGATGATTACATGACTTTCACCTATACAGTTAATCAAGCACATGACATCATAAGGTGTAACTTAACATGACTATTACAACTGATATAAATAATTCAGGGATATGGACCTTATAAAACATCCCCAAACCACACACAATTCTAAAAAGTTCCCACAATATCCTATCATGTCCATATTTCACACACTGGTTGTTTAACATGAACTCATGCTTTAAAGAAATTATGAAGAACCCAGAGGCCCTCATAGAGACCATTGAGACACTCATCCACACTAACAACCCCAGACCACTTCCACCTTCAATGAATGAAGTATCTTAATAAACTAAGGCCTATTTAAAACTTCCACATGCACTATTCTACTATAAGAGGATTAGAAAAAACAAGAAAGTAAATGGTGTAGACTCAATCTATAGAGCTCAAAAAAAA
This sequence comes from Viscum album, assembly GCA_963277665.1. Classification (NCBI taxonomy): domain Eukaryota; kingdom Viridiplantae; phylum Streptophyta; class Magnoliopsida; order Santalales; family Viscaceae; genus Viscum; species Viscum album. Next base: position 1,858,259,375 of record OY728133.1, on the reverse strand, counting down.
GATTACTTATATTGATCAACTGCAAGATTTTGCAATGGAGAAATAATTCGGGTTTCACTTCCACAAGTGAAAAAACACTTATTAACGTCGGTCTTTATTGATTTTTGACGTCGGTTATAAACCAACGTCTTTAAAGGCGGCGTTAAAAATAATGTTTTCACATCGGTTTTTCAAAACCGACGCCATAAATAATTTGCTTATGAGTTTCAGCATCGGTTTTCTATAACACCAACACTGAAACTTCATTTAGACATGCTTTTCAGCGTCGGTTTTTTATAAAACTAATGCCGAAAATCCAGTCAACTCGGTTTTCAGCATCGGTTTTATAGAAAACCAACGCTGAAAATCAGTGAAACTTGAGTCGATTGGATTTTCGGTATCGGTTTTATAGAAAACTGACGCCGAAAACCGAGGCGACTGGATTTTTAGAATCGGTTTTAGATAAAACCGATTCCATAAGTCATTTTTTTTCAAAAATACTTTCGCCGTCTGTTTTGAAAATAACTTACACCATAAATAATTTTGTTTTATAAAATAATTACAATTTCACTTCCAAAAAAATCAAAACCCCTGAAAAAAAAACACAGTATAAAAAAACAATCAAACATTATTTTTGCAGAGGCACTTGAGAGAACTCAAAGTAAAGTAGAATTAAAATACACGTACCTGAAATATTAGAATATACATACCTCAAATCATAATCAATATACATACCTCAAATCTTAATTAGACTTGTCAAAATTTTTTCAAAAGTAGATTGAATATGGATCATATCAGATTGGAAATAAGACTGTGAGTCATTGAATTCCTACAATAATATTGAATCATATGAAATTAATAAATAGAAAAAAGTGACAGAAAATATAACAAAAATTAATACAACTAACCTTATGAAAATCAGTAGTTTCCCCAGTTGTCATTATCTCGTACATGAATGGTAGAATATAATAACCACATTCAACATGTCCATTTTGACAATGACACTGCAGTTATAAAACATTTAACTAATAATAAAAACCAATATATAACAAAAATATAAAAACTAATTAACTGTACGTCCACATATTTGATTTTCATTGGTTTCTTTTCTAACATGTTTTCCTTTGTAAAATGTTTCCATGAACTGCATTTTTTTATATAAGAACTAATAAATCTTCTGTAAAAAATGAAAATTAAACATAACAAACTTATAAAAATAAAAAACAACTTACCTGTTTAATAAGTTGGAAAATGCTTTACAGGATTTTCCTAATAAAGAGAAAAACCAATATAAGGTGCATTCATTTGGGAAAAATACTCCTTACATTCAATTCCTCCTACAATACAAAAAGTTCACAATTAATGAAATTATAATGATCATTAGTTCAAAATTATGTTGATGTTCTTACTTATCAAGAAATGGAAAAAACCAGCAATGAATCTCTGTTTGTGATAATCTCTCAGATATATATTGAACTCTTTCTTCATTCTTCACATGTTTGACTTCCAAGGAAATGTACTCTGGATCTATAAAGCTGTAAATTCTTTTAGTTTCATTTTGTAAAATAATCCTGTGTAGATACCTAATTTAAAAGAAAATATAGTTAGCCATTGACATAACAATATTTTATTAAATAAATAGAAATTGAAACATCAATTTACTTACATGGAAAACAACTGCACCAAATTCAGCCCGATCTCTTCAAAATTAACTAAATTCATGATATCTTCTTTCAGTATTCTCAATTGATAATTTATTCCACATATATCGGGCATCATCCGAAACTCATAGATAATATTCAAGGAAGAAGAGGACTCAGATAATCTTTTCAACCCATAAGAAATATCAGAAGTATCTACAACCAACTGTTCCTGAACATTTTGTTGCATTTGTAAAATTTCATTTGCTTTTAGATATTCCTATATAAGTTAAATGTCAGAAAACATTATATGTAATTTGGAATAATTTGTATTTAATATTTAAAAAGACGCATACCTCATGTGAAATATACCAATGTGGGGAAGTTCGCCAAATTAAAAAATTGCCCATACATTCCCCAACACTGGTGACCTCCATAGTAGGAAATGTTAGTAGAGCAGTAGGATCTATAATAACAAGTACTGATACTCTAACCTGACCCATCTGCATAGGCTGATGATGTACCGAGTCCCCCAAAAAATATACATGTCCTAATGCAAAAATATGTACATGAGGATCTCCCGCAAACAACTCACAATATAAGGCTTGATCCGAGGGAGGAGGTGGAGGCTCAATGTTAGCAGGTTGGGAAGGGTAGTACGGTTGAGCAGACTAAGAAGGCAGAAAAATGAAAAGGGTATATTAGTGATTAAAATTTATAACATAGAAAAATTGATTAAAAATTAAATAAAATTATATACCTAAAAAGGTTGCGCAGATGGGGTAGGGTAAGTAGATGGGGCAGGGTAGTCCGGGTGAGTAGGCTAAGAATGTTGAAAAATGAAAAAGTTATATTAGTGTTTATAATTTATAAAATAGAAAAATTGATGACAAGTAAATAATATACCTCGAAAGGCTACCCAGACGGGGTTGGGTAAGTAGATGAGGCATGGTAGTCCGGGTGAGTAGGCTGAGAATGTTGAAAAATGAAAAATTTATATCAGTGTTTATAATTTATAAAAACGAAAAATTTATGACAAGTAAATAATATACCTCGAAAGGCTGCGCGGACTATGATTGTCTTGGAAAGTGTTCTAAAAAAGCCTTCTGTTCTGCTGCTTGAATTTGATCACCCATAGACTGTTTCATATCATGCAGCTCTTCTTTTAAGGATTCGATTTTTGGGTCTCTTGATTGCCTACTCTTACTAAAAACTTTCTGAATACTAACACCCGCCTGATATCCTCTAACACGGTCAGGGTTTTATGCCTTTCCCAAAGTAGTGGCTAGGATATCCATCCTACCCTCAGGGATAAAAGAGACCTGTGTCTCTTTCTCCTAATTTTCATCATGAAATGAAAAATAGAAAAGTTATATTAGTGTTTATAAATTATAGAATAGAAAAGTTGTTAACAAATAAATAATATTTACTTACAATTATATCAACCACTTGATGAGATTCCTCTATAAGATATTGTTCATTTTTTTTCTTCTTGCTCGTTTCTATTTCTCATGGCGAGTGGGAGGAGATGGAGGACCATACTGGACCTCTTCTGAACCACTACTTGATCAAGCTCTTAATGCTTCAAAATTTTCTTCAATCATTTTCTGCTCCAAATATGAGTACCCTCCACGTGATAAAGTATGAGGGTATACGTTTTGCAACTGGATCTCCTGATGAGATCTCCTAGAGGCATGTTACATAAAAATAAATTACTAGGTAATAAGGAAAATATAGCATAAATTTTAGAATATAAAACAATTACAATACCTAAAATTTCTCTTCCTGACGACTGTCAACAAATCGATTCCATGTTTCTTCATCTATATATGGATACTTAAGACATGGGCTTTCAAACCTTCTCTTTCCAAAAACATATTCTTTTGTCAGTTTGGTTTTAAAATCTCTCCATCAAACCGCCGCTAAATAGAGATGTCTTTTCCTAATTTCTTTGGTTTCCTAAAAATTGAATGTCATCAGTAATTGAATAAATTAAATATTTCATTTAAACAATATAATATTAAAAAAATGAGATAAAATAAATAAATAAAGATATTTTACTATCACGGCCTCCCAAAGCTAATGCTTCGACGTCCTGTCCACTGAATTCCAATCAGGATATAAAATACTAATCCTGCAACGGCTCTACATCGCTATATAACTGACAAAATGAGATACATTTGGGCCAAATTCATTATTATTATCATCAAAACGGATTTGTACTTTATTATCATCACAAGCAAGTGATAGTTTTGGTAAATGTGTAATACCATGTTTACCAACTTGAGAACTTGATTTTTGAGTAGTAACTGGGGAAGTATCCTCCGCTGAGGACGCATCAGTAGTCCTGCAAAAAAATTTGTAAATTAACAGTTTTATTTCATTCAATAAGTATATTACTGAATATTTAATAATATATCAAAATAGATATACCTCGGTAACTGATCCTCTCTATCTGTATCTGACATTGCTACTAGAAAGTGTAAAGAAATTTTGTGTACCTATATATCATTAGAAAACATAATATTTAGAAACAAGGAAGACAAAAATAAATATATAAAAATAGAGGAATCCATTTGTAAGTTTTAAAAATAGACACAAAATATAAATATTTACTAGAAAAATTAGGAGACTAATTTAGTGTTTTTCCACATGCCTTCATCATGATCGGTACGTATTGCATGCACTATGTCTATCTTATATTCATTTTAATCATCTGGAAATTGCGTAACAGATGAATAAGGCTCATCTAAATAACTAGCATCATCAGAATCATCCTCATCACCCAAATGATATCTTTTCCCTTGCAAAAAAACTTACCACTGATCATTTGACGGATCAATGACATAAAATACTTGTTTTTCATGTGTCGCCATGATAAATGGTTCCTCATTGTGATTAAATCTTTTCAAATCAACTAGTTTAATCCCATATTCATCATGTTTCACGCCACTATTACTATCAACCCAATTACGCTTAAAAACAGTGACTTGAAATTTAATATAATCAATTTCCCATATGTCTTCAATAACTCCAAAATCTGAAGTTGATGAAGAAATTGGGTTTATATCTTTGGCACTCGAAAAATGAACTGCTTCAGCGAATACCACCACACCACTATTCTGAATGGTACTCTTGTCATCCAGGTTTTTTGTGTAAAATGTGTAGCCATTGATATCAAAACCAGAACAAGTGATGAAATTTAGAGATGGTCCCCCTGCTAACCACTTCATTGTTTCTGATACAGATATATCTGGGGTGACTTTCTCTTTAAACCATTAAACAAATGTCTTCTTCTGCTCAATCATCAACCACTTTTCATTTATTCTTCGATATCGTAACTTTAATTCATCAATATGTGAGGATATATATGGTTGAACCTCATCTATGTTGTTCAAAATGTATAAATGTGCTTGCATCACTTCATCACGTGGAATGAACTTTACCTTTATGCCTCGAACCCCTCTACCTTCTCTATCAACTATCATCTGTCGAGATACAGGGAGACCAATATGCTCCACCTCATTCAAATAATCAGTACAGAACTCAATCACCTCTTCTGATACATATTTTTGAACAATATAGTCCTCTAGTTGATAAGGATTTTTAACATATCCTTTCAAAATTTTCATATATCTTTCAAAAGGATACATCCATCTTAAATAAACAGGCCCACATATTCTTATCTCACGCAGCTAATGAATCAATAGATGAACCAATATATAAAAAAATGTGGGTGGGAAATACATTTCTAGTTGAAAAAGAATAAGAGTTGCTTTATTCTCCAACACATCTAACAAATTTGGATCAACAACTTTTCTACAAATGGATTTAAAGAAATTACATAACCTGATGATTTTCTTTTTGACAGCTTTCGGTAATATACCACGCACTTCTACTAGTATAATTTGTTGCATCAACACATGGAAATCATGTGATTTCATACCTATTAATTTACAATCCTTCAATGAAACAAAATTATTCTCATTTGAAGAAAATTTGTTGGGTACTTTAATCCCATGAAGACACTGACAAAAATTCATCTTTTCAATCCTTCTTAATGTGTGACAAGCTGGAAGTAAATATGTTCTATTTCCTTTCACAGTGGGAGCTAACTCCAAATGTATTCTCATTAATATCAAGTCTAATATAGCATGTAATCCATATTTTTTCTTTCCTTTTATGTCTAAAAAAGTTCCAATCAAACTATCACATGTGTTTTTCTCAACATGCATAACATCAATGTTATGTTTTATCTCTTAAAATCTCCAGTAAGGTAGTTTGAGAAAAATAGACTGCTTCTTCCAGATATGTTTTTGTAAACCAGAAATTTTTCTCTTTCCAAATGTCGAATCAATATTTTTCACTCTGTCATAATATTTTTCAGCTGACAATGGTCTAGGGGGGAGGTTGTATTCTTCTAAACCATTAAATGCTTTTTTCAATCTACGATAAGGATGATCAATTCGCAAAAATCTTCGATGTCTCATGTACACTGTCTTTATTCTATTCTGCAATTGATAATATGAAGTTTGTTATCCACAAATTGGACATGCTTTATGTCCCTTAACACTATATCAAGATAAGTTTCCATATGTAGGAAAGTCATTTATAGTGAACATTATCATAGCACGCAAAATAAAATACTCTTTCTTGTATGCAATGAAAACTTTAACACCTTCCTCCCATAGTAGTTTCAAATCGTCAATCAATGGTGTAAGATACACATCAATATCATTTCCCGGTAGTTTTGGTCCAGAAATCATCAAGCTCATCATAACATATTTTTTCTTCATACATAGATGTGGGGAAACATTGTAAAGTACCAGAAAAATAGGCCATGAACTATGTTGGATATTGAGGCTTAGATATGGATTCATTCCATCAGTACACAATCTCATTCTGATATTTTTAACTTCACTTCCAAAATCATGAAATTTTTTATCAAACTTCATCCACTGTGGTGAATCGGCAGGGTGACGTAAGTTACCATCAGAGATGCGCTCATCTGAATTCCATATTAACCTTTTTGAATCAATTGAATTTGAAAATATAGGCTTCAAATAAGGAATTATTGGAAGGTACCAAATTGCTTTAGCTGGAGTTTTGATTCTGGTACCTAAAAATAAATCAGAATTGAATTATCAGAATTGTATGCAAAAAATATTGGATGATGTCATTGGAAAGTAAAAAATTGATTTTTCATAACGTTACATGACATCACCTGAGAATGAATCTGAGTTGACTTTCTCATCCATCTTATAACGCGATGTCCCACATATAGGATAACTTGATAAATGTTCATTTTCTTTCCTATATAGTACGCAATCATTAGGGAAAGCATATATCTTTTTATACCCCAATCCCATTGGGCATAATATTTTCTTCCCCTCATAATTGGAATCTGGAATCCCATTTCCTTCTAGAAGTTGCTCTTTTAAAAGATCAAGTAAACTGGTGAAACTTTTATCACTCCACCCATTTTTTTCTTTTAAGTTAACTAATGTCAAAACTGCTGATAACATTGTATATTTACTGCAACCTTGGAATAATGGTTTCTCAGAATCTCCATACAATCGTTCAACAGTTGGTGTTTTTCGATGGTTTCAACACCTAAATATTGAATTAATTCTTCAATATGATCCTCTGCCTCATTATGAATATCGTCATCAACATTGGATGTTGAATTTTCATTTCTTTCACCATGAAAGATCCAACATGTATAATTAAGGCTAAAACCATAACAAATGAGATGATCCTTGATTTCTTTGGAGTTTAACATTCCATATTTACACACTTCACACATGGAAAGAAAATCAAATCAATATTTTGAAGATGTCGTTTAGCAAATTCCAAAAAATTATCAACTCCTTTTTCATATTCACTAGTGGTTCTTCGTAAATAAATCCAATTAAGATCCATTAATACCAGATATCACAATATAATTGATGAATATATTAAAAAATATAAACATTTAAATATCTATCAGATAAATTGTAAACAAAAACATATTCAATAAAAACTGTTGATAATCAGATAAAAGACATCAGATATGAAACATGTTTACAAATAGAGTAAACAGTTTATTTTCATATTATATACATGTGTGTTATATTGATATTATAATTTAATTGAAATATCATTCTTTTAAAATTTATTTGTACATTTTACATTTTTGCAATATTTTGATGTTCCATGTGTCAAAAATATTGAAGAGTACATTAATTTAAAGGATGCAATAAGTGAAATGTGGGAGTGCATGGAAATATGTATAAATTATTGATGATTTTGTGGTATGATCTATACATATGTACTAACAAATACATCTATCAAGATTAATATGACGGTGAATATAGTGGCATTTCTAGATAGAATGATAATACAAACAAAAAAATAATGATAATACAAACCAAAAATAAACTAATAAAATCTATACCAACAATGATAATAAAAATAAACCCGATAAAATGATAAACTACAACTATAAAATCAATACCAACAATGATAATACAAACAAACACTATAGTGTTTGAAGAAACAATATATAATCTATACCAACAATGATAATACAAAAAATAATGAAAATCGCACAAAAATGATAAAACAAACCAATGATAATACAAACAATGATAATACAAACAATCAATGATAATACAAACAAATCAATACCAACAATGATAATACAAAAAATAATAATGATAAACTACAACTAAAATCGAACCAATAATAAAAATCGTGCAAAATATGGTTCTTGAAGAATAAATAAACAATGGGAGATTAAACAAGAGATAAAGAGGAAGAACGCATACCCAAAATCGTGCAAATGGCACAAAACCTTCAACAAGGGCCATCCAAGATCGCAAATCACGTTCGAAGGTCATCGGGAGTCCAAAGCGCCACAACAGAACTAGATTTCGACGATTGAACAAAATGAAGGTTTCGGTCCGTGAATAATTTTAAAATACTTTTCGCGTCGGTTTTAGAGAAAACCGACGCTGAAACATTAAAAAAAACATTTCAGCGTCGGTTTTTAAAATAACCGATGCCGAAAATATAACTTATGGAATCAGTTTTCTAAAAAACCGACGCAAATTTTTTATTTTTTTTATTTTCAGAGTCGGTTTTATAGAAAATCGACGCCGAAACTGCAGTCGACTGGATTTTTGGCGTCAATTTTATAGAAAACCGATGCGGAATAAAACCGACGCCGAAAATCCAGTCGAATCACATTTCGGTGTCGGTTTTCCTGAAAATCGACGCCAAAATGTTTTTTATAATTATTTTCCGCGTCGGTTTTACTCAAAACCGACGCCAAAAAACCGACGCAATTTTTTTTCAGCGTGGGTTTTCCTGAAAACCGACACCGAAATGTTTTTTAAAATTATTTTCCGCGTCGGTTTTACTCAAAACCAATGCCGAATTTTTTTTTAATTATTTTCGGCGTCAGTTGTACTCAAAACCAACACTGAAATTTGGTTTATTATTATTATTATGGGGTTGGTTTTCTTCAAAACCGACGCCAAAACATTTTTTAAAAAAAAATTGGCGTCGGTTTCGTGAAAACCGACACGAAATATCATCGGATAATTTTTTTTGGCATCTGTTTTTTTGTGAAACCGACACCAAAAATTTCCCGCACATACTATTCCCGTCGGTTTTTAAAAAACTTACGTTATTAAGATGACGTTAAAAACCATATTTCCACTAGTTTTCAGTTGTGAACTAACCCTTAATGGGGTGTACCTTCTCCAAATATTGAACCTAAGGACCCAAACAAGATGGTCCATTGGTCAAGAAACACCCCAAACCAGATCCAAACACATGAAAGGGAACCACTTTAAAGGTCTCCCAAAACATTTCTCAGAAGAAACCACAAACCGGCTCTTCAACACAGATAACCGACCAAAAACAATCCCAAAACACAGTTCAAATAAGAGGGGTTCTGGGACTCAAAACATCCCACAACATCAAAATTCTTATAAACACAAAATACACATCATCCAAAACTAGTCATAGAGACATCAAGTTTTTCCTTTAAAATCTTCTTTTTAAGAACAAATGGTTCAGTGGTTAGGGTATCCACCAATGATACCCTATGGGTCTCACACATGCATGATTCTGTTCCACACTGGGAACCCTCCTCATATCTATCCCAAAACTCATCAAGTAATTCCATTAACCATCCATCATCAAATATAACTCCATGCATGTGGTCTCTCATGGAACTACTAAAGGTTAATAAAAAACTCATTCCACTTTTCAAAACCAAAACAATCAACCAATACTTCTTTTTTATCAAGACCACAAACCATGAAATCGAACCCAAATTATCGCATAAAAAAACTTTTCAGAAAGGCACATTCATTCCAATGAAAACTCACTTTCAAGTTATTCACATCAATTTCAAAACATCTCATCCCATTAAAATATCTTTTAATTGTTCTGAAAACTCTATTGGAAAAATGTTTTCAAAATCGACCTTGACATAGTTCATGCTTTCAAAAGAGGTACAAAAACACCATTTTCAGTTCCAAAGCAATTCTAAAAATTCAGTACTCTATTTTAGAAGATCTAACAATTACAATATTATTAGAAAATATTTTCACAAAAAACGTTATGATTCTTAAAACCATGTCACTTGAAAACCAAAGTTTCAAGATTTCAAAACTAAAGAACACAATACAATTCGAGAGGAAACTAGTTTTAGTGGGTTACATGTACATATGGTTGGAATCCATATTTGAATCACATCACCATAACAGATAGTTTTCTATGGAAATATCCCTGGCTCCACATGGCTTTCCAGAACTTGCGAGCTCACTAAGACCATTAACCCAACTCTCTTTTCATTTCCACTAATCATCATCATACCAAGAAAAGAAAAGCACTCAGAAAAGTCGCAACTCCCCCTGGTGACTTTAATCCCATCATTAAGTGTGGTGATCAGAAACACTACTTTTGACCAGAATTCCAACTCCTGAAAATCATAACTCCAGAATATCCTGACTGTTCCCCAAATAATATTCCCCAAAGAGAGTGAACCTTCTCTGAAACCATTTTGTCACGAACCGAATCTGGCAGCCACAAAAACTGGCACCAAAATTGAGCATGTGATAAGGACCGATGGGTATTTCTGATCCCCATGGGCTGGTACAAGTGCCTGGGTATCATAAAATGAGAATTGGGAATGATTTACCCGATTTTATACACTTAAACCAGCCAAAGAATCTAATAAAACGAATCTGGATTTTTCAAACCAAAAAATATTTTACAAAAATTAGGAACTGAATTACATATTTTAAAAAAACTCAATAAGAATATAACAAAGGTACAAAACCAAAATGAAGCACCCCAAAAAACCTCATGGAAAGGTGACCACCCTCAAGCCATCTCCACAAGACATCACCACCAAGGACATGCAAGAAACCCCTACCACTGGAACTAAAACAATTGTACCCAACCTGCGACAACAAAAATAACCAAGTCTACTTACAACCAAGGGATTAAGTAGGGTGTGAGACAATGACCAGTACGATACCACCACTAAGATATTCCACGTGATAAATATTCAAAGGCAAATAGAATGCATGTTTTAAAAAACTTGTAATTTCCAGTTACAATTTTTAAAAGATGCAACTTAAAAAAATATTTTTCAAGTGGGATAATTTAAAGAATCAACACTTTTATAATAAATTAAAAAGATACTGAATTTTCTGGCCAAATATATAGTATGTTGATTGTATGTATAAAGGATCTAATGAGCCCAAGCAATAGGAAATAACTCCTAAGCACTAGCTCGTAGTGGGTCCCAGGTACCTAATATCTCGGTGAGAATAACCATCAAAAATATCTGTTCTCGTGCACAAGCCACTAGTAGGAATCATACCCATAACCTAGTGGTCCCCAATCATCGTCATCATAGTTTACTTAGAGTTGTAAGCATCAATCTTTCTATGTGAAACTGAGGACAAATCCCACGGATTCACTAGCATACTAGTACACGTCCACCAACCTAGATACCTGTGTTTTCATTTTGTTCTCAAACAAGTTAAAAAAGTCATGAAATATTATTTTCAGATGAAAATATTATTTCCATATCAAAAATTCACCAAACATCCCACATGTATACCACACAACTCATAAAAGTCCACTTTTCATTCAAATTGATTTTGAAATCTGACTCACACCAAAATAGCCCACAACACTTTTCACCTTTATTTAGCACTTCGAAAAATCCTTTAAACAATTTTTATAAACCATTCCAAGAAATTATAACTCACATAACAGCCCACTCAAATATCATACAATACCTCTTTCATCAACAAAATTCATATTTCACAACACACTCATACAAAATAGCCCACAACTATGTTTTGCAAGACTCTTTCTATTTTCTAAAACATTTCATCGCTTTATAAAACATTCTAATGAATATATTTGACTTCTTAAATAACCACCTTACCTTTCAAAAACCCATATTAGGTGAACCCCCCCCCCAAATAGTACATATACACCCTTTTACCCAATTTGGTTAACCAAACAAAACATTCACAATTTACATAAAACAAACTCAAGGGGTGTAACTATGTCTTGCACACAAAACCCATTTCAAAACCCCCATTTTAGACCAAAAACATACCAATTCCTATCCAAAAAAGATTTCATCCCTAGATACAATTATAAAACCACATTCAAGAGTTATAAAATAAAATTCAATAATACCATAAAAGATACAAATGAAAACACAGATTTTAAAAAAAATGTTCTCAGGAAGTATAACAATGTTTTACACATAAAACCTATTAAAAACCCTTCTTTTTAAGACCACATGACACTAATACATTACCAAAACAGAATTTTCCAGCCAAAAAAGATTTAGTAAACCAATTCCATAAGTTATAAAATACACCCAAATAATATCCCATGAGTTAGAATTGAAAACACCCAATTTCAAGTTAAAAAGCAACTATAAAATTTAACACTTAACCAAATCAATCATAAACAGTTTTCACACCACACCCAACATATGAGGAATATAAAAATGAGTAACTACAGTAATATAACTCATCAATAATTGTTTACACATGGAACCACATACCTTTTGATTCAAAACACATGAATCTTGGTGTGAAACCTCAACCATACCTCCACCGCACCACAAGGACATGAAAACAAACCCTAAACCATAATATCTCACCAAAAATACACAAAATCAAACCCTAGGTATGAACCATAACTTCTGGACACACTATAAATTTATGAAAGAGCAAGGAAACCCTAAGTAGAAGGAAGGAATTGAAGAGATAAATACTTTCCCAAAACAATCTTGAAGAAAACGACCCAAAATCCACAAGAATATGAATATAATGCAGCTAGAAATTTATGAGAGTTCTGAAAAAGTATGAGGAGATCATGTTGGAAATGTAATAGGGAAAACGAGTAAAAATTTAAGGAGTTATGAAAGGTTCAATTTAACTCTTCAAATATGGGAGATTTGTGAAATCCAAAGAGGTTTCGCCCAATTTCGTGATTATATTGAGCTCCAAATTGGGAGAGGATAGAATGGGTGCATGACTTAGGTAAGTGGGCTCTAGTGTGAGTTGGAATCACTAAAAAAATTTATAACAAGAATGAGTTTTTAAATAATTAAAAATTATATTTAATGTAGGAAATAGTCTTTCAGAAAGGCCTAATCCCTTAAATAAAAACTAAAATCCACTGTGAATATAGATTTCTAAGGTGTCCAAATTAATTTTTTGGTGTTCATAGGTCAGGGGATGAAATGTAGGAATTCAAATGGACAAAAAAATTGATAAATGAATGAGTTATAAATGAATCAAGATTTATTTTTAAATCTAGAATTGGGCTCACGGTTTGGTACAATTCATGAAAACTCACCCATTCCTACATCAAAATGTGGGAAACCCCCAAAACAAAGAATGAATGGAAATTAAATGAAATTTAACTTTACAATATATCATGAATGTGACATGGCCTAGTGGGCATTTATCCCATTACATGGCCCTTAGGTCCTCATTTTGGACCCATGGCCCATTCTGTGAATAGAACAGCTACAGTACCCGCCTGCAATAGTACCACATAGTACCCGCCACTACTATAGTGCCATGCCACCGCTACAGTGCCTATCATTTCTATAGTGGCACCATTACTATAGTTTTATATTGTACTACTATAGTACGTTTACCCAATGGGTTTTGAACCCCCATTTTTCATGTAGGATTAGAAGGTGCTTACCACTAAGCCAAACCCCAACTGCATGTCTACTCTATGTTATCCATACAAACATATTCATAATAAATATCATTTTTTCAAATAAATATTCAGATATATAAATGTATAAAATATGTATAAAACTATTCAAGATTAAAATTTGAATATATTTATAATGAATTTCTAATGTACTAATTTTATGATTCCGATTTTGGAAAGTTCCAAGGAATATGTTAAATGTATAGAAACCACTTATTCTTTTGGAAGATTAGAGTGGTTAGAGTTTTAGTTAATAATTTATAAAACATTTATAATTTTATAACATGAAATTCATTCAAACATACACATGCAATAATGATTCCATGACTAAATCAGCTAGTCATAACCTTAATTCCAACAAGAAACTAAGGATTAGTTTTTAAAACATCTAATAATTGACACCATAAATATTGGTAGACTAAAGAACAAAAATAGAAATACCATCATGTCCCTGATATAGTAAAAAATATTATATAAATTATGACCCCATAAATGAGAGGATAAGAATCCTCTACCCAAATGAATGTTTATTTAATGAAAATTTACCTCATGTATCCATATATCCCATAAGACCATAGTCATAGTGAGGGAAAATTCAATGAAATAGAGTTTTTCTTGAACCATATTAGAGGAGTCCACCAAAATAAAGAAATTCACGCTTGAGGTATACCTCAAAGTCTATATATCATACTTGATGAAATTATCCATTCAATATAAACTATTTGAAATGAACTTCAATGAGGCCAATCAAAGAATTAATCGGATTATGGGCCATATAACACTCATCCTACACTATTATCTTGGTATATTTATTTAATAATAATAAATATGCAAGACAAAATCATGACTCAAGTGGATGAAAATTCTAAAAACATCGGTAAGTACTAATAGTCATAAATATAGAATAAATTACATCATCCCTGTGGATATCTTAGTGTAAAATTACTTGGGATCCATTCTTGTTTCATGGTAGGAAAAATAGTCCTTTGTCTTTGAAATATTAAACATTAAATAATCTATATGTTTCATAACACAATATTAAATCTAAAATTTCAAATATATCTCTAAAAAACTCTTAGTTTCCCTTATTGAGTCATTATCAGATCCTTGATATTTTTATTAAAATGATTCTTCCTCTATATCATAGTGTAGTAAGATAGGATATTCATAATGTCACACTATCATTTCATCACATAACAAGATCAATAAACAAATTGTACAATAGACCATTATATGTGTTAATAAAACTCAAAGACAGAAAAATTAAATATGTTTTAGTGGATATTTGTTCAGTAAAAAATATTATTCTTGGTTTAACAATCCACTATATTTTATGTAAGGAAGACGATCGAGATCCATTTGATTAGACAATCCAAGGATATGACAAAAGAGGAAATAAACCATTTCATAACATAAAATTGGATCCAAAATTTTCTAATATTGTGCCTAAATTTGATATCATATGGGTTCATCTATACACCATTTTGAATGGACTTTGGGAAATAACCTGGAATAACCTAAATATGGTGGTACCCTCATTGTATCATTTGTGTCTGAAGAAAAATATTGATATAAATTTTAGGGTATTTTTTTGTGAAAAAATCTCTTTTGACACTATTCAGGTCTGATATGTTGATATAGGATACTTTAAGGTATAAGGAAAGAACTTGTGACCAAAATATCCAAAACATATCATAGCTCAAGTCATGTTAGAGTCCACACCTTTTTATAGACTGAGATTTTATAATATATATTATTTTAATTAATATTATTTTTGATAACATATATTGCATGAAACAATGAACTAAACAAAATTATGCATTATTATAATAAAAAATGACAGAGATTAAAGAAGTTATAAATGAAACATAATTAACAATTAAATATTTTTTTTATAATTTAGAGGGTTCCATTTCACATAGAAAAATATGATTTATTATAGAGAAAACTGTTTTAAATCTTTGGATAAATTATGTTTTTAAATTGACTTTAATAAATCTGAGGAAATATATCATTTTTTTCAAAAGAAATTAATAAAATCTATTGAATGATTAAGTAATTATAAAGAATACTAATCTAGAAATTATTATCCAAATAGAAATTTTTTGTTTACAAATATTGTTTTTATTATAAAATATATGTTTTATTTAAAAGATAAATTTATCTTATTTAGATTAATAAAAAATGTAAATATATTTTCTATACATTTAAACAAATGAATAATCATTCATATGTTGATTATTAATTTTTTATAATTGTGATGGAGTCATTTATTATTAAAAACAAGTATTTTTCATTAAACTGTTATTAACTATGAAATATATTTTTCACATAGTAAATTAAATTAATCTCTAATGATTAATAACATAGATGAAATGTATTTATAATATATTCAATAAATTAAATTAACTATCATATAATGGTTGTTAGTAGTCAAATAATAATAATTAGATTATCTTATTCGTCAACAATATTTTTCTTAAAAATTGCATTTACATGTTTTGTGTGAACATACTAGAATTAATATTTGTAACCTTATAAATTTTATTTGTAAATTGATCATTTAAAAATAATAATAGGGCGAATTTTTAGGATTTTTCATTGAATGATTTTTTTTGAATGGGGGAAAATTTATATTTTATAGAAACTACTACTTTTATAACATTATTATGATATAAAAATGACATAGAATTATATAAAAACAGTTTTGTGTAAATACGTACTTAAATAGTATAATAAATCATTTAAACTTATCTTATTCAATTTTCAAAACTCACTTTTTGGAACCAATGTTTTATTTCAATCAAATAAAATACCTTTTTTGTTACTTGCAATCAATTGCATCATTAAAAGGTAATATTCATTTTTTTATTTATCTTAATTTTTAATATCCTTTATTTATTTAATAAAAAAATTGAATATTTTATAGATATAATTTTGATAAAGAATCATTTTATAATGGAAAATGAATTTTTTAGAAACTTTTTTCTAATTGCATTATTCTTACTTATATTAATAATTATTTTTCCCCCTTCTAGAAATGAAATCGGAGAAAATGGATTACATATTTTTAGTCAAAATTAGATTTTTTAAAGAATTCCAATTTCATTTTGATTAATAATGAATAGATACAATGTTAAAACTTATTCACTAAAGAAAATTTGTGATGTTTTTCTTTTAACAAACTTTTTTATTTGTTAGAAACTAACCTTTTTATAAAAGAATTTTTTTTATTCAGTATTAAACCCAATCCATCATAACGTGTAATTAATATAAAAGCTTAAATTTGTAGAATATTTGAATCCAAACACAGAGGGAGAAGAAAATTGTCCATATGAACTATTTTTCAGAAATAGGTTTTGGAAATCACTTTTTCGGACTAAAAAACACTAGAAGTAGAAGCAATCAGAAAGATTAAGTTGTTGATTAGATGCTCAATATATATCAAATCCATCAGCATGATATTAAGTATTCATAGGACTCGGTGTAGGTAAAAAAATTATAAGTTCATGATAATGAATGTTAGAATGTTTCTGAAGAGGTTAAATAAGGATATTAATGATAACAGTTGGAATGTTTTCGTACATTATAACTAAATTAAAATGATTCTATGATGATCATGGAGTTCTTATAAATCATGAAACATTCTCATCAAGAAATGATTTTAAAGTAATTGTTTAATTATATTGATTTTATTAGTTCTAGAATCCTAGACATAGAAGACCATAATAATTAGAGGAATCATATATTAAGGATGTTCAATATAATGAGCGGAAGAAAGCTAGATCATAATGAGCTATAAATTGTCAGATGGTAATCAATAGATGAATAAAGTTAAATCAGGGGAGCTCATAAAGATTTTTCATAGTAAAGATATGGAAGTTACATCAGACAGATGTTATGAAAGTTTTATTGAACTATAGAAAAGTTAGTTTGTTTGATGGAATCTGATCTTGGAGAAATCTTTAGAATTTTTGATGAATTAAAAGTTAACATTAAAATGTGAGTGATTTATTTAGTTTTAAAATTTTGGTAAGTGGGAAAATATTTCCATTTTCTATCCATTTGTATTTTGAGTCTCATATAAATAATAGCACATCACATTAAAACATTGTAACTTTTCACATAATATAAAAAGGAAAATAGCTAATGAATTTGAGTGAATGTTCTTTATGGATGGAGATCTCATCAGAAGATTGGACATCAATTGTTTTTTATCAGAATAAGAAGAATCATACTAAGAAATTTGTATTTATTTAATCAGACTGAGGAA
Source organism: Viscum album (assembly GCA_963277665.1). Taxonomy (NCBI): domain Eukaryota; kingdom Viridiplantae; phylum Streptophyta; class Magnoliopsida; order Santalales; family Viscaceae; genus Viscum; species Viscum album. The sequence continues at coordinate 1,858,241,213 of OY728133.1, read as the reverse complement.
TATTATATTGAGATTTTTAGAAGAGTTTCAGAAGTGTAGATTGATAAAGTTAAGATCATATTGATTTGATCACACTGATTCAATCATACTACATTCATTAGACTCAAGGTCATCCGATTTGGGGTCACCAGACCTAGGAACTTTTATGGAGAAATTTTAACAGAGTATTTTAACTTTTATTTTTGCTCAATTTTTTTATATTGAAAATTTTTAAACTAATAGGTGTTGGTATAATATTTTTTTATCAAGAAATGGAAGGTCATTAATGGCATTTGGAACAATTTATATTCATTTATCCCTAATAGTAAATTTATATACACCAATGAGAGTGGATATAGAAATGATGTAGGCTCTCAAACTATGGTCAAACCTTATAAATCCCATGTTATTTACTTTATTTATTATTTATTAATGCATGAGTATTTAAAACAGTTTGATAAGGTTATGAACTTTAACAAGTTGTAGGTTTATGTTTTAAAAAGTGTTGGAACAAATAAAAATTAAACAATTGATTCATCCCCCCTCCCACCCTCCTCGGTTGTTATTTGATCCTTTGGAACATCAATTGGAATTTGAGGTAAGGTTACATTTTTGAACCTTTATCATGGATAATATCAATTATATAAATAATATAGGAATTCCTATATTTGATGGAAAAAATAATACAAATGACAAAATAGGATAATTCCATATCTCCAATCTCATGGCCGAGTAATTGTTGATGCTGCTATAATATAGTTCCCACCTTTTGAGAATGATTTCTTAATTACTTTTACTGATAATAGAAATATTAATTTTAATGGAAAATCCAAAAATGGTATCCTTATTTCCTTACCAGAATATTTTTATATGAAGGTGTTGGGTCTCAAAACATCACAGAGTATATGGGACAATCTGGAATGTATTTTCGAATGGAAAACAAAAGTAAAGTTAAAAAACCTATAAATATATTTTATTATGTATAAATACATCAAAATTAGAGATGAAGAAACTATTGATTAATACATAAATAGAGTAAATGAAATTTTTTACAGTATTATAGGATTCAAATTTGTATTGGAAGATACTAAAACTGTGAAGAAACTTATGAAAAACTTTTTGGATAGGTTTTATTTAAGATTTCCTCATAATAAGATAAGGATGATTTATCTCTTGATGAATTAAATAAATTTATTATTTCTTATAATATGAGAAAAACTCCAATGTTCAAAAATAATATGAAGGATGAAATGGATTTTGAATCCATGAGAAAAATGAAAATAAAATATTATAAAGATGTTGATCCTTGTGACTCTAAATATAAAAAGGATGAATATTTCCATGAAAAAAATCATGTTTCTTATATCTATGAAATATAAAATAGGGGGATGAATTTTTTAGGTAAATATCCTCTTAATTGTTTTGAGTGTGGTGGAATAAAACAAATTTTTAAGAATTGTACCAAGAAAATAGTTGGAGAATATTTATATGACTGTGTTAAAAAAATTGATGGAAGATTTGGAAAAAAATTTCTAAATAATAAAATTCAAACAATAAATAAAAAAAGAAGTTTAATGGGAATTAGAGAAGTATATGGAGTGGGAAATATGAATCATAATCAACTGAAAACGGTTCTTTAAAAGTGGAAATTACATAAAAATTGAAAATTTTCATTAGAAAACATGAGAAATCCAATGATTCTGCATATAGTGAAAAAGGTGGTGAAGAATCATATATACAGTTTCAACACAAGACATGATTAGTTTCATGAGTTGAAAAAAAAACAAGACTCTCAAGAAAGAAATTAGAGTAATGAAGAAGGATTCTAAATAATTTGCAGGAGGAATAAAATATTTTATCCATTTTGAGAAAGAATACATCTAGGATATATGAATTTAAAAACATCTCATTTCACAACATATAAGGATGGTGGAATATCTTTGTAGTAATAAGGTATTTAAACAACAATAATTTAATATGTTCTAATTAAACATTTTTATGTCCAAAATAAACTTGAGTTTGATAGATCAATACTACAAAAAATAAACTGAAGTAAAATCTAAGACATCTAAAGTTGTTGAGAAGAATCAAAAATAAAATCAGGTGAAGTCCCCACTCACTAAAAACAATGTTTCATCCGATTCTTCTAACATTTAAAATTTTGTAAAATGTTTTGGGAAAGCTTGGGTAGATAAAGTATTTGATAAACCTATCATATCCATAAAAGTTTAAAACTCACTTATAAGGAAGGATGGTTCATTACTTGAGTACAATATAGTAGAAATAATTTGTTAACCTCAACATTGTTTCTATAGTGAAAGATCTTCCTTATGTGGAAAATGAACTATTGATGGTTATTTCCGGTGTTGTGGAATATATGATAACATAGCTTATAATTATTGGCATACCTTATCACTTCCCAAAATAATGTTTAAAAGAATAGAAATAAATAGTGGAATAAGTATGAGTAAATTTATAAACCCATAGGATATTTAAAAAATAAATACTCAAAATGTTAGAAATTTTCCAAAAAAAATCAATTTGAATGTTTGGAATATGATTATGGAAAATTTGAGCAACTGGTCATCATGGATTGGGATAAATAACACCCCTCTAATAAAAACTATATTATGTTAGAAAAGAAAATGAAGTTTTAATGAAATAAAATTTAGGAAATAGTCATTGTTGTTGAGACAACATAGAAACAAAGTAAAAAGAAAAAACCATGGATGCTTGTTAGTGGTTTTTCATAACATATGAGAGGTGATATAAAAACCTTGAAACATGTTTAAATTCACGATTTAGGTGTAATTACCTTTTTTAATGACAGTTCCTTCAAAATTAGATGAATCTACATATCTTATATTGAAGTGGAAAAGTTGAAATCAAAGGTAGTTTAATTTTTTGACAGTCTAAAACATAAAATACTCAGTGTGAGTTAACATTTTGATGATGAAAAATAATTGATCCTTATAAAATATTCATGGGTTATAATAAGAGTGAAATATGGAAACGTTATTAGAAAGGGAGAAATAATTGATTAGAACCTCTTCCAAATATGTGAGTTTAATAACTAATGTTTCTTGAGTACGTAATATGAAAATTAGTTGTGGCATTGAAGAATGGAAAACCTTATGAAGAAAAACATGAACAAACCTATTAATGTTTATTTCATTAATTATTTTCCATAATTTAAAAGAGTAGATGAAAATGTCTGTGATACTTTTCAAACCAAAAATATAACTAAAAAAATTCATAAGAGAGTTGAGATTCAATCTAATAGAACTCTTGATACTATTCATTCCAATTTATGTAGACTGATAAGACATAAATCAGCATTTTGAGATTTATACATAATCACTTTAACTATTTATTTAACTCAAACGAAGAAAATCATGTTTACGAAATATAATTCGTAGGCTATGAAGATGTTTAGGGTTTTTAGAAAAGACGTTGAGAATATAATGGTGGTTTATAAAAATAATTTTATAATAGATAATGGGAAATAATTCCAATGAAATACTATTAAAACTTCTCTTAGAAAGAATGGTATCAAATATCAGCATAGTGCTCCCTATAATCCACTATAAAATGGAGTAGTATAATGAAATAATATAATTTTGGTGAAATAGGATGATGTCTGTTAGTAGAATACAAACATTCAAAGTTCTATTGGAGAGAAACTATGAGTACTATTGTACATGTTAAAAATAAATGCATGTTGAGTCTAGAAACAAACACGACTCCTTATGAAATTTTGTATAACAAAAAACCATTATTGATGTACTTTAAAATATTTAGAAGACTATTTTTACTTTAAATAATAATTTCTGATGTGGGAACGTTTGATGAGAATGATGAGTAAGGAATATTTATAGGTTATTTACCCAGTGGAAGAAGTTAGAAATGCTGGAAAAAATTCTTATAAAAGTTAGTGGACTCATATGTTGTAAATCTAATTTAAAATTAGAATTCCTTAATAAAAGTTGTTGAGAATACTGAGGAGGATAAAATGGATATTTCCAACAATAGTAAAAGTATATCAAAACCACTTCACTAAGATTCATATAAATCGTGTGATGAGTAAATTGAACCCACTAGAAAAACTATGAAAATTACTACCATAAAAAAATAGGTTGAGTCTGAAAATATTATTATAAATTATAAGGCTCCATCTTAGAATAGAAGAAAGTTGAGATTATAAAGTCAAATTTCACTTATCTCAAAACTCAAGATAGAATCAGTTTCAGTACATATCCGATACAAAGAATGGGTGGATTATATAAATGAAGTGTTGGATTGTGTTGAAAAATTGATACATGGGAACTTGTTCTATGGAAGGAAAAAATGTTATCATAATGAAGTGGGTTTGTAGAAATAAATTTAATGATCATGGAGAATATTCCTAAAACAAATAAAGACTTGTCTGTGAAAGTTGTTCATAGGTAAAAGGAGTGAATTTTTATGAAAAGGCTTCCCTAGTATAAATATTATAAACTATTAGATGGTTTCTATCAGTGGCCAAACATCAGAATTAAAAATTTTATCAGATGGATATAAATTCTTCTTTCTTAAACAGTGATATTTAGTAAAAAAATTACAATGAACAAACTTTAATTTTTCAACAAGATAATGATGAAAACATGGTTTGTATATTGAAGAATGATTTTATGCATTGAAACAAGCCTTACGTTCCTAGTATTCAAAACATGATATATGTTTGAACATGTTGAATTTTTCTCAAGAAAAACATGATATTAACTTATATTTGAAATATTTTGATTTTATAACTCTAGTTGTAATTTTTTATGTGGATGATATAATTTTATTGGGGGGAAACAAATGATTCTAATGAGCTTACAGAGGAAATGAATGTGAATTTTAAAATGTCAATGTTGGGTGAATTAACTTTATTTGTTGTTTTACTAGTTAAACAAAAAGAAAAGTACATTTTCTAATATAAATAAAAATATTCCAATAAATTTTAAAATAAGTTTGGTATTTGAAAAACCGAATATGTTTTTAATCCAATAGCTATAAGCATAATTTTGATTAAATATGATTATAGAAAAAGTATTATTTTGAAATTCTTTTGGAAGTGGATAGGAAGTCTTCTAATCCTAACTGCATTAGGGAAATATGTGGTTTATGATGTGAATTTGTGGGTCAGGTATCATTGTAATCCAAAATAATATCATATTTTGGTAGGAAAGAGAATTCTAAGGTATGTTTAAGGAACAAATTTACATGGGTTTTTATTCAAAAGAAATTGTGAGATGAATTTTCAGGGTTATATTAACTCCAATTGTGCTAGAGATTGTAATGACAAAAAATAAACCTATGGAGGAGCATTTTTGGTGGTGAATGTTTTGTAAGATTTCATTGTAAAAAAGAGAATTTTAGTAACTTTTAGTACAACAGAATCAGAATATGTTGCTACTACTCAGGATTGTAATCATATTTTTTGGATAATAGTTCTTCTAGAAAATTTGAAAGTAAAAATGTTTAAACCACTAAAGATACTCTATGATAATCATAGTGTAGTTGACCATTATAAAAATAATTTCCAACATTCAATATCAAAACACAATGATATAAAGTTTCACATTATAAAATAGAAAATTTATTTTCGAGTTTTTTTTCTTAAAAAAATTACTCTATCCAATATTGTGGTGTCAGGACACTCTCTTTTGAGAAAGGAAATTTTTTCATATAAGTCAAAGAACAACATTTTTCGAAAAAATTTATGTTGTGAAAAAATTATGAGAGTTTAAAAATTTGTTAATGACTACTTTCAACTAATAAATATGGGGATATTGAAAAAATATTGTGTTGTTTTTTTAACAAAGTTTTGTATTTGTTGAAAACTAACCAATTTGTAAAATATTTTATTTATTCAGTATCAGACCCCATCCATCGTAATGTGTTTTTCATAAGAAAGATAAATGTTTTGGAATTTTTGCATCCAAACCCAAAGTGATAGAAAAATATATCTTTATTAAAGTTGTTTTTTAGACATAGGTTTTCAAACTCATGTTTTTGGACTGACCATCACTAGACACAGAAGTGGTCAGAAAGATGAAATTTTTTATCAGACTCTATCAATCTCAGATCGATCAACATAAAGTTAAATATTTATTAGTCTCATTGTTTGTTTGAAAGTCAAGTGTCCTTGAGAATGAAATTCAAAATATTGATGAAGATGTTAAATGAAGATTGTAATGTTAGGAGTGATAAATTTTTCATATATTCTAACCAACGTCTGTTGATTATTTTCTAATCATTGATTACTTGTAAATAATGAAAAAATCTCATGATAAATAATTTTAATGAAACAGAGTAATCATAAATATTGTATCAGTTCTAGAAACCTGGACAGAGATGATTATATCCAGAATTACTAAACACAGAAGCATGACATGAGTCTAAATGTGTAAAGCTGATGAAGTGTGAAGAATTTTAATATTTTTTAGTGGAATCATCATCAGATGTCGAACATCGTAATTATAATTACACTATAATAATGATTCCACCATTATGAGGATTTTATCCAAACTAAAATTGGGGTGGAATATATTTCAGATCAGGAAGAGGAACTGATTCATTAAATGGAGATATGTAATGAAAATAAATAGATATTCGAAAAGAGATGAGTTTTCCTGAGAAGAATGAAATAAATATAGTCATTTAATAATGGGAGGAGAAATATAGTCACATTGTAATGAGAATTGTAATATGAATATAAAAATTTTTATTGTAAAGTGATGAAGTTATATAGATTGTAATGAGCTAAAATTGTCAGATCATAATCAACAGATGAAGAAAATCATATCATATTTAGATGAGAAAGTTTCTTTGTAATACAGCTGGGTAAGTTAAATTAGAATAAATATGAGGAAAACACATCATATTAGGGAAAATCTATTTTTTTTTTGATGAAATGTGATATTGGATAAATGATTATAAGGTTTTACCAATTCAATTTTGAAGTTAAAATGTGAGTGATATTTGGAGTTTTTATATTTGGGTAAGTGGTAATATTTTTTCAGTTTTCCACCTTTTCTATTTTATGTCACCATTAAATAGAATCACATCACATTAATACTTTATAACTATTCATGAAATAAGAAAAGGGAGATCACTGAAGAATTCAATTGAAATTTCTTTCTGGAAAGAGTTCTCGTTAGAATATTAGACATCTATTTTTTTTCTTACCGAGATGAGAAAATTTACATAGTGAAAATCTTATTTAGTCAATCAAACTGAGGAAGATCATATTTATTTCTTTAGAAGAGTTTTAAATGTATATATTAAAAAAGGGAAGATCATATTAAGTCAATGGTACTGATTCAATTAGAGAAGGTTCATCTAACGAAAGTTATTTCAATTTTGGATCAACGGACACTAGAACTTTTTTGGAGAAATTTGAACAATGTCTTTTTCTTCTATTTTGAATCAATTATTTTATAAGAAAAAATTATACGCTAACGGGAGTTAGTATAGTCTTTTCTGCCGTGATATAGAATGTTTATAATGAAATTTTTTACAATTTTCATTCATGTCTCCATAATAAGAAACTTCTATAGACCCATAGGGGTGGCTATATCAAGAATTAATGTTCTCACACAAAGCCCAACCCTTTTAAATCTCATGTACTTTATATAATTTCCTATTTTTCCCTACATGAGTATTTACAAAAAAAATATATTAAGGATGATAAATTTAACCGGTTTTAAGGGTTATGTTTTCAAAATTATTAAAACTTAGAAAAGGTTATCAACTAATTCAACCCCCTGTGTTTTATTTGATCCTTTAGAACTTCAATCACAAATTTAATAGTTAAAAAGGTTAATGAGGGTGTTAAACCGAGATTTTAGTATTTAATTATATTTAAAACTAGTCTAAATTTGATTTAATGAGCGTATTTAGACCTTATATTGTCATATATTATAAATGGGACAAAATTGGCGCCACTTATCTTTAGTAAACAAATTATTATTTTTAAAAGTTTTTAATGATTACTAGGCTACCACTCCACTAGATTATAAAATGGATCTTACCCACCTCGATTATTCATATATTTTTAGAACTCTATCTAAATCAATATATATTAAAATACCCACAAAACACCCTTAAACATGTTCTAGAAGTTTAGGACTCCCAAAAAATAATCCTATATGGATTTATGAGTAACCGAAATGAAGATATACAAGGAGGAGTTATAAGTCTAAAATGAATCCATTCATGTTTTTTTTATTATTCATCCTTAGAATCCATTATAACTATATAATACAATTAAATATGTGTTTTTTGATATATTTAAATGTTATTATGTTTATGTAACACTAAATTTATAGCTCATTTCCATCCTATGGATAATGAATATGCCGCTCATGTACATGTGGTTGTTATTGTCTCCAAGAAGTGATGTAATTCATTTTTTTCATTATCTAAAATGTATAGATTTAAGAAATAATTTAATTAATTTATATGATATTTATAACAATAACATGGTTCCTTAAATATAAATTATTATTAAACATCCTTTCTTTTTCATGCATTTAAAAATGCCAACAACACTTGTTTGTATGTGTGCACAAGTCACTCCTGAAGTGACATTATTTATTTTTCATAACATCCTTACATGGATAGTTTTAACAATTTATATATTAAATATTTTATTTATAAATTTATTAAAATTATGGAGATTATTAATGCATGGAAAAGGTGTAATGACTTGTATCGTTGAACCAGAACAGGTGTGGAAAATAGAACAATTGACAACTGAATAATTATTTTAATGAGGAATTGTTAATAACAGAGAAATTAGAAATTATGATAGCATGATAAATATTATTATAGTTTTGGATATTTTTCTATTATATATTTATAATATTTAAAAATTTATTATATTGGTTTTTAGAGTTCATAAGATGCAAGTTGAAACTTTAGGTAGGTGTTTCTAATGTCACTTTTCATTTGATACATATATCATTTTCAACAATTTCTCAATATTTTGATGTATATTTAATACCATGTGTATTTTTTTAACATATGTTATTTAAAGAAATGGGATTTAACAATCTATATACGGATATATCATTAATGGGATTGTAATTTAAGAGAAACTAATGTTATAAGGGTTTCCTTATCTTAATTTCACTTTATAAAGATATTATCTGTATTCACCATATTATTTTTTTGTGGTGTCCATACTAACTTTGATTATATTTTATGATACTTCCCATTATTTGTTTTATTTAATCATCCATTTCTGTTTGTCTCTTTTATTAGGTTTTCATGCAAAGGATACTGAAGCTATAATGGTTTACGTTAAAATGTCACTTTTTATCAGGATTGTCTATGTTTCAATTTAAATTTCCAGGGAATTTTTTATTATTACTGTATTAAAACATAACTATTTTATGCTCATATTTTTTCGTTTTTTTTTCAACTATTTTTTCTTTCATAACTACTTTAGTACTGAAGATGACCACAAGACAAAATTATTTATCATTTTTTTCCGGAATATTTTTTATTCCATAAAAAATAATCGTTATGAATTTTTGAGTCCGTCATCGCCTGCGACGATTCCCTAGTGTCGATTGCGGCTGCGGCAGCCCCTCCTCCACCGGGGGAGGGGTATCTTTCTCACGTTTCTCCTCAGAAGGGGTCTCAAAATAGAGGTAGGGTCTTTGTATTTATTCCTTCAGCCAAGGATCTCTTGTTCTTTCCTATCATTTTCATCTCACCAAAGGTTCAGGGGGTCCTTCATGGACAACCCGTGGTTGTGATCTCTCCGTAAGAGTTCAATACAGCCTATGTGATTTTATATTTATTTATGGTGTCTCGATTCGTTCAGTGACAGCCCTCAATTGATTTGTTTGACATTCTAGTAAACTAGGAATGGGGTTTATCTCAGCATGCGGTTGTCGCGTTTCTAGGGTCGTGACAGATTCTTCTCAGCTTCTTGAGTGGGGAGGATCGGTGCGGGTGTGGTCTCGAGCAGTAAGATCTATTTGTGGCTTCCATTTTCATCTCCTCCGCTGGCCGTTCGATCTCCACATATAGTGCGTCCCTTCTAACACAACTATTTTGATTCAACATTCTAGCCTTCCATGACCTTTCCAGAATCTGATATTACTCCCTTTGATAGGTAACTCCATTGGACATTTTCTATGTGCTGATCATAGGTCTTCATCTCTGAATCACCCGATTGTGGCATAGTTTAAGGTTGAAATGGATCTCTCTCAGTCCCCTCCTAAAGTTGTGTGGATTGTGATTGAGGGCGTATAGGTAATTTCAACCAATTGTTTATGAATCTTGGACTAATATTTGTTCCTGCTATAATAGATAGGGTTACAGTATTCAAGAATGTCAAAAGAAGGCTACAGGTTATATTGAGGTTGACCCCACTAGCATGTCAGTTGGGCTCGATTCTCAGGCAGATGTTTCAGGGGATGTCAGCATGGAGGGATCTTTGGCTGTCTAGGATAGGGGTGACCCTATCTCCTTGGGTGAGGACCAATCCAGGAATGATCCATTGGGCACAGGTCAGGGGTTCTCTTTGGTTGTTGATAAGAAAGGTGATCCATAGATTTCAGGGCCACTCATTTTAGAGGTGTTTGTTCGGATGCATTGTGATCTGTTTGCAAGTAGGTCGGATGAGGACATGCAGGAGTGTGAGGTTCTTCATTAGAAGAGGCCCTTTCTTGTTTTTGCAGATCAAGATAGCCAAAGGGCAGTGCAGGAAGCTAGAGAGGTTCTTCGGGATTCTCCACAGTTATCTCAGGTGTTTTCTCCAAAAAAAACTATTGATGATGTCCATAAGGTTTAGAGCAAGGGTCGTGTTTCCAATAAGGCCTCACAACACCATTCTTTGGAAGACAGACCCAATCATTTCCAATATATGGGTCATGATCTTGAGAAGATAGGAGTCCTTTCCATGTTGAAGTAGGCCCTGAAGACCTCCTCTTATGAAGAGAATCTTATAGCAGGGGGCCAATTAGGACCTCTAAAAACCGGTTTATAGTACTAGTTGAAGAACATTTCCTTAACAATGAGGATGTTTCAAGGGTGTATTAAGATCAAGAACCATTGGTTGATGTAGAAAATTCCAAGAGGAAATGGTTGAGGCATCGAACCTCGATGAGCCCAAAGAACTTGACATAGAAGATGAATATTATAGATCCTCGATGGGAAAGGGAAAGAACAAAATCATGGATTCAGATGGCTTCATTTCAAGCAATCAGAGGGTTCATGGAAGGAAGGATTACATTAACCTCCCTAGACCTCCTATTACTAGATCTGCTTATAAGGGAATGTTGTCCCCAAAGGCCTCTAATAAGGTTAGCATCTTAACCCTAAACAAATCCAAAGTCTATGGACAATAGGAGGCAGCCTCCATCACCAAGGATCTGCTTATGGAAGGATGTGAGGCTGCTTATCCAACTTCTTCTATAGGTGGTGTGGAGCTAAGCGGTCAGGGGCAGCAATGTGAAGCAGGTTCCAAAGATGAATCCCAGTACCAAATGGACACTATGCTGGAACATAGAGATCTACTCATGCACTCGGATGAGGAAATAGTTGAAGATACCAAGGATATTAAGTCTTTTCATGAGATGAGACCGATCCAGGTGGCCACTACAAAAGAGTATGGAAAGTTGGATAATAAGCTGGCGCACATTCTACTTAGAGGATTCAACATGGGGAAGATTAGTAAGGAGTAATACAAGAAATCTTGGGACAACATGGAACTTCTCTTCGAGGTAACCTTCAAGGATTCCCCTAGCATAAAGGTAAATGCTACTCCTTGGGTTTTGTTTAGGGAAAATGATTCCAAACAACTCACTCTTTTCATTAACAGATTAGTCTTATAGTTTGGTACTAAAACTATTTAGTTGTTAGGGTTCCCACTTTCCCCTTTAAATATGTTTCTTTAATAAAAAAATTACTTTTGATCATATCCATGTTTTTTGAAAAAAAAAATTATAAAGTTTATTATATTCCATTAAATGATTATCAATGGTGTTTGTATACTATATTTTACTTTATTTAAAAAAAATTAAAGGAATACAATTTTATTTTTCTAAATTGTTCATTTTTTCAATCATTAAAATGAAGGGATAAAAATGTTTTATATTATAAATTTACAGCATGAATGTGTTATTTTGTCATCACGTCTGTAACACCCTAACCCCAGTTACCCAGAGTCGGTGCATTATTACATAACATTGGAATGATCACAAAAGTTCATGTCTCGAAAGACTTATTAGTTTAGTAGCCTTGGAATCACTAGATACATTCATAAAGTTTAAATTACATCATAAAGTAAAAACTACAACAACATCTTGTCTCCACACTCATATACCCTTATACTATCCATGCAGGTCATTCGTAAAATACTTTTTCACATCCTGAGAAAAATAAATCATAGAAAGGGGTGAGCTCAAATGCCCGTTAAGGATAACAATATAGAAGAAACTATCATAAATAATCATAAACTTTTAAGGCAATGTATAACTAAAACAAAATCTTTTTAGACTTGATCTTCAGAAAAATATGTAAGAAATAAAATGAAATAATTCCATTTTCTTATTCACATGTATATTCTACAAGTCGAAAAATCACATACAATATCAATAACCACTTTCATAATGATAGAATGCATAATACCAGACTATCATAACCGCATAGTCAGGTCCTTGTGCCAAGAATACAAATAACTTTTTGTCAAGGCCTTCTTCTAAGACACTACTTTGTCTCATGAGACCTACTGGTGCATCGAGGAGTTATAGCGGGCTCCACCTGTCACATATTAAGTCCAATGCATTCCTCATATGAACATGTTTAAACATAACATAAACATTCGTATTAAAACTAGCATGTGAAATGTCAATACTTACTCCATAAACCATGAATGGTATAAAAATAACTCATCTACAGTCAAACATATCACAAAACCTTCAATACAATATGAAAGTTTTGTATCATAATATATAAACTCCAAATAAGCTTAAAATCCATCAAAGGATGTTGACATAGATGAAATCAATACTATTTGAGAGAAATATATCTTTTTTTGAAATTATTTAAAAATTAAATAATTATAAAATAAAACATTTACTTTTAAAATATTATTATAAGCTTTTAAGGGATGCTTTGAAGACTTTATAACGGCGGAAAATAGCCACACCCGCCGTATAAGTTAAGAATACATTCTTACCTTAATTGTGTCGAAAAGGATAAAAAGGACCTTATTTAGAAAAAAACAGAAATATTCCTTTATAAACTTCTTATGAAAATTCAAAAAATGTATAAATGACTTTAACCCATAGTCTGTAAAATAGTAAGAATGATTTGAAATAAATTTTTAATAAACATGTATGTGGATGATAAAGAGGTCCCAGTAGATAATTACGTATAAACAACCTGAGATACCTTTTACTTTTCCTTGGTTGAGGGTAGGTTAACATACTGTATAATTCTGAAATAATTTTTATTAAATTATACAAGAATCATATACATTAATATTATATCATATATAATATTTTAACATTGCTTTGTCATTAATAATTTAGTATTATCGTCGTTTCGGGTGTTAACTTACTCAGTTTCTTTTATATGTTTTGTTTGATAAGTCATGTTTGTTATGGATAGGTTTTATCTTATTCATATACATAATGATATCAAGTCCTTAACAATATTTTTAACAATCAAATAAAAATTATTCTTGAATGGATACAATGAGGAATGAATCTCATCGCGTTCGTGGAGACGGTAGTCCGTACATACACATGAGCGAAAATATCATTCTTTTGATATTAAAATAATATATAATTGGATTTTATATCATATATACAGAATAATTATCATGTTATATTGATTATTTAGTTCAATTACAAATTATTATCACACTCATCCAAACAGTAATGTTTTGAATAACAACTACACCACGACGTGGAGATGGTAAGTCGTACGTACGTACGTATGGTGACATGTCATTAAAAGGATGGATAGAATAATGAATTTGTTTGTACCATATTTATAATAACATCACAGTATATAGAAGATACTGGATTTATTATTTTAGAATTGAAATAACAAATAAAGAATAAGTTGATGAAGAAAGGAACATGAAAGAGGGTGGCGAAAACATTACCTCTTCTTCGGGTTCTTTCTTTTGATTTGATCAAAAGGGCTCCTTATGTTGGCTTTCTGATCAAAATATGGCATATAGGTTTAACTGAGGGACGTTGAGAGAATATTTTCATAGGGATTGGCGAAGACAAAAGGCTTTTATGGTGTGAATTAGAGAGAAGGGGGAGTGACCCTTTATAAGAGGGGTGAGAGGCACCTTTGGAAAAGCTAGAAATACTATTATATAATAAATTCATATTCGGTTTCTAATGGATATACAGTATATTATTTAATGGTTAAGGTGGCGATGGGTCGAAATCCTTTCAACCAATAGATTTTAGACAGGTTTGGGTCACTATATTATCCTTATCATTTATATTTAACAATTAGTTAAATAGTTTGACATTTACCATGTCTGTTTATATTTTTATATTATATACTTAATAAACATACTATAAAATTTCAAGACACCCCCAAGTGGGCCATTAATGATACACCTATCATTATATAAGTCTTTTGGCCGAACCCTATATTTTTAGGAATAGAATATCAATTAACAATATAATATTTATTTTAAAAAGTCTTTTATGTCAATTTTGTCACTATTTGGTATTTTGTTTTTGATAATTTCATAACAGCATTATTAATTTAAAAAAAACTATATAAACTTTTTTAATATGTCATATTAATCTAGAAAATTAGTTTAATTCATAAAAAGTCTCAAATTACATTTATTTTGATATTTATAATATCAATTATTTTAATATTTTATTAATTAGGTAATTATTGCATCACCATTGTGTCAGAAATAAATTAGATTATTTAATTTCTAAAAATTATAAATAAAATACCATTATGTCGGAAATTTTTTTATCTTTCTAATTAATATTTATAATAGAATTTATCTTATGTATAACCCAATATTAAAAATGTTTTAGTTATTGAACTTTGATTTTATCTCGTTTAACACTTCTTTGAATTTAATAATAATAAATGTCCTAATCTAATCCAAGTGGACCTAAATGATATTTTTTTATTCCTAAGGTTGTTTTTGGTCGAGATAAACTTGTCAAATAAAATTAGGACATGTTTTAGGGTAATATTAATATCATTTTTACCCTTAATTACCCTATTTACTTTAAACCTTGGTAAATAAAAGTAAACAGTTATTATTCACCAAAAAGTATTTTTATCTTATTGAACGTCATTTTATTCGTTGAAATTAACTATGTCTCTCATATTTTTGATATTCCACTCACAGAATCAGTAAAATTATGTTTTATGTGAATTTCCAAATTCTTCTAGGAGGTGGGTAAAAGACGGTGAAAAGTTTAATAAAATTTTTATATATTTAAAATTATTCTAAACTAACTCCAATAAATTACATTGAACTTATATAGGTATTATGTATCTATTCTGACCTTAATTAAATTTAAATAAAATAAATAATTGTTTAAATAAAAATTCAGTTTTAAACTATAACTCAGTGTTTTTTCACTATTCATCAAAAATTGAATGTTTTCAGAAAAATACCAAAAATTCACCCTAAGCTAATTTTGATATTTAGAATCCAAAAATGAAGTCCATTTTGAAAGATAAAATTTATAAAATTTCAAAAAGTGGGTATTACTATTCATAACCATTAGTTTGATTGGTTGTGGTGTGTGTTAGAACCTAAAGTTATGTACAACACACACTACTATATTATTCACAGAGAAATGTACCATGGAAGCTTGGGGTGTTACATTCTCCCATCCTTCAAATAATTTTGTCCTCAAAATTTATAGAATACTACCGCATGAAAAGACTCGGGTGATTCTTCATCATAAGTTCCTCGGGTTCTCATGTTCCCTCTTCCATCATATAGTTTCTCCATATAAATTTTACCAGATGAGTCATTCGGTTTCTCAGAATTTTTTCTCTTGTATCAAGAATCCGGACGGGCTCTTCGCAATAAGACAGATCGGGTTTCGGTTCTAATTCCTCGTAAGTGAGTACATGCGTTGAGTCAGGCTTGTATTTTCTCAACAGTGCAATGTGGAACACAACATGAACTTTGGAAAGACTTGGATACATTGCCAAATGGTAAGCTACAGCCCCAATTCATTCTAGAATTTTGAAGGGTCTGATATACCTGGGACTCAATTTACCCTTCTTACTGAAATGTATAACTCCCTTCCATGGAGATACCTTCAAGAAAACATTATCTCTTACATGAAATTTCAAATCCTTCCTTCGGTTATCGAAATAGATCTTCTACCTACTTTGAGTTGCATTGATGTGGTTTTTGATAAACTTTACCTTTTCCATCGTTTCATCCACAAGTTCTGGGCCTACAAGTTTTCTTTCACAAACGTCATCCCAACAGGTTAGTGTGTGACATCTCTTTCCGTATAACGCTTCATATGTATCCATCTAAATACTTGAATGGAAGCTATTGTTATAGGAAAATTCTACTAGAGGTAAATATTGATCCCACATACCCTAAAAGTCACGTGAGTAGGATCTCAACATTTTTTCTAAGGTTTGAATATTACTTTATGATTTTCTATCTATTTGATGGTGGTAAGCAGTTCTCAAACGAAGTTCAGTAATCAAGGCCTTCTGATGACTTTTCCAGAATCTTGATGTAAAACGGGGATCAAAATCCGAAACAATTGATAGGGGTACTCAATGACGTCTCAAAACATCATTAATATATTACCTTGCTAGACGTTCAAGTGGTAAATCTTCCCTTATAGAAAAAAAAATGTGCTGACTTGGAATGAAGATCAACAATGACCCATATTGCATCATTCCTTCTAGGAGTCTTTGGTAGCCCCATGTCACACTCCATTGTGATATTAAACCATTTCCACTCAGGTATGGGAAGACTTTTCATGACTCCTCCAGGCGGTTTCCTTCCAGGTTTCACTTATTGACAAACCATACATCTTGACACAAAATCAGCAATATCCCTCTTCATGTTGTCCCACCGAAAATTTTCCTTCAAATCTCTATACATTTTGGTGATCCCAGGGTATATAGAGAAATTGGAACTATGAGCATCGTCCAAAAATTCTTTTTTTAGATTATGTATATTGGGAACACAAAGTCTCTTCCCAAATTTCAAAATTCCATCTTCACACACAATGTCACTCAATATTAAATTATTCACAGCTTTAATATTCTTTTGAAATTCTTCATCATTGGTCTGAGAACTCTTAATCCTTTCTATTAAGGATGGTTTGCAAACCATTTAAAAAATAATTGATGTTTCAACTTCCATGGTGATTCCCATATCTATCTTTACTAGATCCATGTATATAGGATCCTTTTCAACTCTCATCTTCTTCAAAACTCCATGATCCTTTCTACTCAAATCATCTACCACCTTATTTTCCTTCCCCGAGTGGTATTGTATCATGCAATCATAATCCTTGAGTAGTTCAATCCATCTACTTTGCCTCATGTTGAGTTCTTTCTGAGATAAAATATACTTCAAAATATTACCATCAGTATAAATCTCACATTTCTCAAAATATAGATAATGTCTCCAAATCTTCAAAGAAAATATTACAGTAGCTAACTCAAGATCATGAGTAGGATAGTTTTGGTTATTAATTTTCAGATTTCGTGATACATAGGAAATAACTCTATCATTCTGCATAAGGACACAACCATGTCCTTTCATCGATGCATCACAATAAATAATGAACCCATCATTCCCCAATGGTAGAGTCAATATAGAATAATTGAATAATATTCTATATAGTTCATCAAAACATTCTTCGCACTCTTTTTTCAAAAAAAAATTTACCCCTTTACGAGTGAGCATCATTAATGGTTAAGCCAATCAGGCAAAATTATGGATGAAACGCCAATAATAACCTACTAAAGCAATAAAACTACGTACCTCATTTATACTCGTCAGTGCTGGCCATTCTTGGATTGCCTTGTTCATAGAAGGATCAACCGAGATTCCATCTTTTGAGAAAATATGGACAAGAAGAGAAATCTCCTGAAGCCAGAATTCACACTTGCTAAAATTCCCAAATAATTCATGTCTTCTAAGAGTCTTCAGGATAATGCACAAGTGATTTTCATGGTATTCGTAGCTTTTGTAATATACCAAGATATCATCAATAAATACCACTACAAAAGCATTGAGATATTCCTTGAAAACTCTGTTCATTAGATACACAAAAATAGAGGGTTCATTAGTCATCCCAAAAGGCATTATTGTAATCTCTTAATGCCCATACCTAGTTCGAAATGTTGTCTTTGGAATGTATTCCTTCTTCACACACAAATGATGGTATCCAGATAAAAGGTCAATCTTTGATATGTATTGAGCTCCATGCATTTGGTAAAATAAATCATCAATGAGAGGTAGGGGATACTTTTTCTTTATTGTTATAGAATTGATCACTCTATAGTCGATACATAACCTCATATATCCATCTTTCTTCTTAACAAAAAGGATAGGGGCTCCCCATGGAGAAACACTAGGGAGAATAAATCACTTATTACTCAATTCATCTAGTTTTTTCTTTAGTTCAACTAATTCCACAGTGGACATTCTATAAGGGGTCTTCGATATGGGGCTTGAACCAGGAATTAAATCAATGGAAAACTCAATTTATCATTCTGGAGGATGTCCAGGTAAATCTTTCGGAAACACATCTATATATTCTTTCACAATAAGTAAATTTTTTATTTGAGCATTCCTTTCCTTACCCACGGCCATTTAATTCTCTTCCTCCATAATCATTGAATTTAGTTGAGCTACTGGGGTGGATCTAGATAAGAATTAGGTGGTTACTATTATTCTCTGAAGATAAGGTGTTCCTTATCATCATCATCATAAATCATAACCTCTTTATTCTTACAATAAATCCTTTCATCATGGTACGCAATCCAATCCATACCAAGGATTATATCAAATTCAATCATGGGTATGACGATGAAATCAGCAGATAAATAACATTTATATGCCCTGATGGGAATGGATCCACAAAACATTGAAGCAATGATACTTTCCTTAAGAGTTTTAACTGACAACTCCCTTGTTAAATCAAATTGGAAATATCTAATTTTCTTAGAAAACTAGGATGATATGAAACAATGTGATGATCCAGAATCAAATAAAGCATTGGCTAAACATGAGGAAACCATTAAATTACCTGCCACCATGTATTTCGGAGCTTCAACCTCAACAGTAGTGATATCATAAGCTTGGCCTTTATCCCTTGGCCTTTTCTGAGTTAAGTTCCACTGATGCTTAGGACATTCATTTTTATAATGCCCCATCTTTCTGCAGTTGCAGCATTGAACATCGGCAACTTCTTTCTTCCCCTTGCAATCACAAGCTTGGTGGGCTTTTTCACCACACTTGTAATAGACTCACATTCGATTCAATAAAGTACCGGGGTGTTTCTTCCCACATTTACTACAAGATGGATAATGAAATTTTCCCTTCTTCCCTTTATTTCCAGTTCCAGAGTGATCAGCAGAACTCTTCTTCTCTTGCTTTTCTTTAAAGTTATAAGACTTAGAGAATTATTTTTCTATCTTGATAGCACATGAGACAATATCTTTGTACAACGAGAAGTATTTTGACACTAATGCTCAACAAATAAATGGTTTTAACCCATAAAAGAAAAAATCAATCTTACCTCTTGGGTTACGTATATAATCTCTAATATACCTTGCTAACCTTGTAAATTTAGCCTCAGAATTTACGACTTTCTCATCCTCCTTTTGTCTCAGACTTAGAAATTGCCATTCCATATCTGCTCGATGGTCACAAGGAAAGTATTTTTCTAAGAAAAGCACGTTGAACTCCCTCTATTCCATATTTGATACTTCATCATCTTCCTTTTTTTTTTGAATCAATGACCATCATTGATTAGCATCTCCAGTGAGGTGATAAACAGCCATGATAACTTTTTCCATTTCACTACTCCCCAAAGCCTGAAATATTTTCTCTAGGGAACTTATCCATTGCTCAAATACCAATGGATTTGTTCTCCCAATAAATTTTGGTGGTTGTTTCCTCATAAAGTGATCAAACATTGATCCTCCATGCTGCGGATCAGGGTGCTCCATACGGGTAATGTTATTATTCATAACCTTAGTGAGTTGTCCCAGTATGGTGATTAGCTGATCAGAACTAGTTGCATCACCAGCTCCACTATAATAATCTTGAGCAAGAGGGAAATCCTTACATGGAGTGCGTGTATTGATATGGTTTCCATTTCTTCAACTAGGTGGTATTTCTAATCAATGGCATACACTAGATTAGTTTATGAATCGCAATACATAAATCCAAACATGTAAAACACTTAACATAAATTGAACCATTTATGGATATAATCCAAAACAATAAAAATGTTTTATCTGAGTAATTATATACTCATAAACCATTCATAATGGTTTGTGAGGAAAATGATAATTATCCTAAGCATATCCCCTAGGAGTGTCGTAACCAGGAGTGAAGCATGGCCCGTTTTCATGCACCAGTTCTCATTCGAGTCTAGCTCAAAGTGGTGTTTTCGGGTTTTACCCTTAGGTACATCTGTGCCAGAGCCACCTCTACCTACTCGTATCTAGAGAGGGATGTTTATCTTAGAAAACTCACAAAATCTCTACAATACCAAAATTATAGATTGTTATTCTATACTAATCCCCAAAGACTATCTTAGGGATATGTGCTCTAATCAGAGTTTATCTAAATCTAGCTTCCAAGGTTTGTACTAAACCTCCCTCTGAAACCAACAGTAACACCCCAACCCAAGTTTCCGAGAGTCGGTACATTTTTACATAACATTGGCATGATCACAAAAGATCAATTCTCGAAAGACCGATTATTTTAGTAGCCTTGGAATCACTAGATACATTCATAAAGTTTACATTACATCATAAAGTGGAAACTACAACAACATCTTGTCTCCACACTCATATCCCCTTATATTATCCCTAAAGATCATTCATAAAACACTACTTCACATCCTGGAAAAAATAGAACATAGAAAGGGGTTAGCTTAAATGCCCGTTGAGGATAACAATATAGCAGAAACTTTCATAAATAATCATAAACATTTAAGGCAATGTATAACTAAAACAAAAGCCTTTTAAACTAGAAAATCCACATAATATGGCAGAAATAAAATGAAATAATTACATTTACTTATTCACATGGATATTCTACTAGTCTAATAATAACATGCAATAACAATAACCACTTTCATATTGATGGAATGCATAATGTTGGACTATCATAACCCCGTAGTCTAGGCCTTGTGCCAATACTACAAATAAGATTTTGTCAAGGCCTTGTGCCAAGACACTAGTTTGTCTCATGAGACCTACCGATGCATCAAGGAGCTATAGCAGGCTCCACCTGTCACATATTAAGTCTAATTCATTCCTCATAGGAACAGGTTTATACATAACACAAACATTCGTATTAAAACTAGAATATGAAATGTCACTACTTTCTCCATAAAACATGAATGGTATATAAATAACTCATCGAAAATCAAACTTATCACACAACCTTCAATACAATATGAATGTTTTTTATCATAATATATAAACTTCAAATAATCTTAAAATCCATCAAAGTATGTTGACATAGATAAAATAAAAACTATTTGAGAGAAATATCTCTTTTTTTATAAATAATTTAAAAATCACATAATTAAAAAGAAAAAATTTACTTTGAAAATATTCTTATAAGATTTTAAGGGAAGATTTGATGACTTTATAAGGGTGGAAAATTGCCACACCCACCGTATAAGTTAAAAATACATTCTTACCTTAATTTTATCGAAAACGTTAAAAAGGACCTAGTTTGGAAAACGACAGAAATATTCCTTTATAAACTTCTTATAAAAAGTCAAACGGGGTATAAATGACTTTAACCCATAGTCTATAAAATAGTAATAATGATTTGAAATACATTTTTATGAAACATGGATGTGGATAATAAATAGATCCATGTAGATAATTACATATAAACAACGTCGTATAATGAAGAGATTGTGAAATAAACCCTTACCTTGTACTTTTACTTGGTTGAGTGTAGGTTATCCTCCTATATAATGGTTAAAAAATTGTTAATAAATTATAAATGAATCATATACATTAATATGATATCATATATGATCTTTTAACATTTCATTGTTATTAATATTTTAGTATTATCGTCATTTCAGGTGTTAACTTACTCATTTTCATTATTATATTTTTTTAGATAAGTCGTGTTTGTTATGTATAGGTTGTATATTATTCATATACAGAATGATATCAAGTCCTTAAACATTATTTTTAACCATCAAATAAAAATAATTCTTGAATGGATATATTGGAGAATGAATCTCATCGCGTTCGTGGAGATAGTAGTCTGTACGTACGTACGAGTGACAATATCATTCTTTTGATATTAAAATAATATATAATTGGATGGTATAACATATATACAGAATAATTATAATGATATATTTATTATTAACTTCAATAAAACATTATTATCATACCCATCAAAATAATAATGTTTTGAATAACAATTACACCACAACGTGGAGACGGTAAGTCGTACATACGCACGTATGGTGACATGTCATTCAAAGGATCGATAGAATATTGAATTTGGTTGTAACATAGTTATAATAACATTATAGTATATAGATGATACTGGAGTTATTATTTTAGAATGGAAATAAAAAAGAAAGAGTAAGTTGAAGAAGAATGAAACTTGAAAGAGGGTGGTGAAAACATTACCTCTTCTTTGGGTTCTTCCTGTTGATTTGATCAAAAGGGCTCCTTAGGTTGGATTTCTGATCAAACTAAGGCCTCAAGGTTTACGTGAGGGAAGCTAAGAGAATATTTGGTCTGGGGTTGTTCGAGCTCAAAGGCTTTGATGGTGTGAATTAGAGAGAATGGGGAGTGTCATTTTATAAGAGGGGTGAGGGGCACCTTTGGAAAAGCTAGAAATATTATTTTATAATAAATTTATATTTTGTTTCTAATGGCTCCAAAGTGGATTATTTAAAGTTTAAGGTGGGAATGGATTTAAATAATTTCAACAAAAAGATTTTATATAGGTTTGGGTCACTATATTAACCTTATCATTTATATTTAACTCTTAGTTAAATAGTTCGACATTTACCATGTCTCTTTGTATTTTTATATTATATAGTTAATAAACATACTATAAACTTCCAAGCGACCCCCAGGTGGTCCATTAATGATACACCTATCATAATATAAGTCCTTTGTCCGAACCATATATCTTTAGGAATATAATATCAATTAATAATATAATATTTGTTTTAAAACTCTTTTATGTCAATTTTGTCACTATTGGGTATTTTGTTTTTGATAATTTCATAACAGTGTTATTACTTCGAAACAAATAAATAAAACCAATCATAATATGCAATATTAACTTAGAAATTAGTGGAATTCATAAAAAGTCTCAAATTACATTTATTTTTATATTTATAATATCAATTATTTTAATATTTCATTAATTAGGTAATTACTTCATCACCATTGTCTCATAAATAAATTAAATTAATTATTGTCTAAAAATTATATATAAAATACCATTATGTAGGAAATATTTTTAGCTTTTTAATTAATATTTATAATCGAATTTATCTTATGTATAACCTTATATTAAAAATGTTTTAGTTATTGAACTTTGATTTTATCTCTTTTAACTCTTCTTTGAATTAAATAATAATAAATGTCTTAATCTAATACAAGGGGACCTAAATGATAATGTTTTATTCCTAAGGTTGTTTTTTGGTTGAGATAAATGTGTCCAATAAAATTTGGACATGTGTTAGGGTAATATTAATATCATTGTTACCCTTAATTACCCTATTTACTTTTAACCGTGGTAAACAATAGTAAAAAGTTACTATTCACCAAAAATTATTTTTATCTTATTGAACCACATTTTACACCTTGATAATAACCGTGTCTCTTGAATTTTCAAAATTCCACTCACAGAAGCGGTAAAATTATGTTTTATGTGAATTTCCAAATTCATCTAGGAGGTGGGTAAAAGATGGTGAAAAGTTAAATAAAATTTTTATATATCTAAAATTATTCTAAACTAACTCCAATGAATTACATTGAAATTATATAGGTATTATGTATCTATATTGACCTTAGATAAATTTAAATAAAATAAATAATTATTTAAATAAAAATTCGGTTTTATACTATAACTCAGTGTTTTTTCACTATTCATCATAAACTGAATGTTTTTAGAAAAATAGAAAAAATTCACCCTAAGAAAATTTCAATATTCCAAATCCAAAAATGAAGTCCATTTTGAAAAATAAAATTTATAAAATTTCTAAAAGTGTGTATTACTAATCATAACGGCTAGTTTGATTGGTTGTGGTGTGTGTTAGAACTCGAAGTTGCGGACAACACACACTACTATATTATTCAAAGACAAATGTACTGTGGAAGCTTGGGGTGTTACAATATCATTTAGTTATAATAAATAATCCCTTAAAAGTTTCCATGATTTTACAAAAAAAATCTTATTCCCCAATTTTTTATTTTTTTAGTTTTCAAATTTATAATAATTAAATGTATCTATTCTTATTTTTTAAAATCATCTTTGGAATGATTTTAGAAAATTATTTTTCATATCTGTCAAAATAATTTAAATAATATAATACTTCAAGTGGGGAAATATTTTTTCTTCCATAAAATGTTTTTATTAGGTTGGTTTGGGATGATGATATTTTAAGGAAATTTTTCTGAGATACATTTCATTTTCAAGGTTTATTTAAGTAATAAAGGAAAGGTGAATGTTTCTATATTATTGTGTACATATGTTTGGTTTATCAATATTTTATGGGTGGTTCTATTATCTCCCTCCAATTCTTTGTTTAAAGTATTATATCTCATAAGATAAAGAAATTTTTGTGTAGAGGTTATTTCGGGTATCTAGGTTCATGTGTTTGTTCATGGACATGATTGTGATTATCTATGATCATTAGTTAGTGGTTTGGCATGATAATAAGTAGTTATGTTCAAAATTTTGTGGGTAGTCATTCTTGAAGTTACATATATTAATACTGTAATGATTTTCTATGTTTATAATCTTTCAAAAAACATGAATTATAATTATAATATTATTTCATGTTTCATGATTGATTATTGATGATTCCACACTCTTATTACTACTATTTTTTTGGAAAAAGCCTTATGATAGAACTCATGATTTATGGTCTATAAATTTTTGGGTATTTTTTTATATATAAACATGTTCTCGTATAGTAAATAAATTCATATTTTCAATTATTATCATAAATTTAAATCTACCATGTTTTATCTTACTAAACATATATGCTAACCCTTTCTTATGTTTCTATTTCCTTTGGATATGATGAAATTTGTTAATTATGATATATAAAATAAAGATATCAAGTGTGGATATTTTTTAGATTTTAGAGACTTTTTAGGATATAATAATTTATTTGAATAATGTTAAATATTCCCATTGGATTATAAAGACTTGGTTTTTCTAATGTAAAGGGTTTTCCCTAATTCTTTGAAGCTCTAAACACAACTATATCTCTGGTATGTGATGGAATCAATATTGGTAAACATATAAATTTATGTTTGGTTTTATTAAGTTGGTATCAAATCTATTGCTTAAATAGTATGTTTTTGGCACTAGATCATGGGGTACGGTTATTTTTCATTATAACATTCATCTCTTTGAATCGGGAGACTATATGTTTTGTGTTTTTTATCCATCATATAGAAAAATTAAATGTCAGTTTGTGAAATTATAGTGTCATAAAATCCAATTTAAAGGATCCAAAAATAACTTTCATCTCTTATAAGGGATTGAAAAATGTATCATTTGATCCATATACATTTCAATAATGGAAGAATCTTTAATAATCATTGTGCATTAATACAATATTTTAGCATATCTATTATAATTAAATATTGGTTATAATATTTCAAACATAACCAATGAATTTTGATCAAGTGACAATACACTATCAGTAGTAAGTCATGGGGATTTAATATATTTCTATCAATCAACATATTATTTTCTAAACAGGATGAAATTTCACCAGCCAAGAATGAACACTGCCATGAAAAATATTATAATATCACTATGAAAACATCATATATCCAAATGATTATCTATCCTCAATTACTAATATTTTTAATGGAGGAATCTTTTATATGACTACTACACCATTTATTAGAGACTCTACACCACTATTGAAGAGCTGGAATTGGTAAATTGGGGAAGTGAGGAAGATTCATTACCCAAACTGAGCAGTTTAACCACGAATCCCAATAATACATAATATTTATTTCCTTTTATAAACATTATTGGAAAATATTTATAGAGATTTATAAAATTTATGGGTTTAGATTCATAATATGTTTTTCATCTCCAAGGCTTACCATCTAATCACCATGGCTATAAACAAGAATAAAAAAGAATTCATTTATCCCATCCCTATAAAGTATAGGGTAATGTAGATAAATTTGTTGTGTAAAGTTTCATCAATAATTTAAAACAAAAAATTGATAACCAAATCATTATGATTAAAATGAAAAAAATAGAAAAAATTAGAGTTAAAGTTAATTTCAAGGACTTAAGTTGTCATTTCATGATGCATAATTTCCTTATCCAAGTCATAGAAATGTTGACTGATGAAACAATATATTTTCAAGACCAATCATTCATGGATTGGGATTTCAGTAACAACTAAAACATAATAACCCCTAAATAATAGGAAAATACCACATTAGTAGAACCTTAGGGTGTGTACTATTACTATATGATTCCCTTTTTCCACATAAAATTCAGGTTTTCCCATTTAATAATTATATAATAAATATTTAAAACTATCCTTGGGAATATTGTTTAATATTACATTGATGACCTGTTTATGAAATAATAACATAATCATGATCATTTTATCAATTTAGTAGTGGTTTTTCAATCCTTCGACTACAAAAAATGAAAATGAAAACAATTAATTATTCATTTAACTTTTATATATAATTTAAATGAAATATTTTTGTTCATACAAATGAATTAAATAAAATAATCGATATTATTCCCCTTAAAACACTAATAGTTGAGAAACTTATAAGGAAGTATCACATATATCAGTCTATTCACTATAAACCTAACATTCAAATGATTTCCTTTTAAGAAATAAAAAAATAAAGGAGTATCATACCAATGGAAAGGATGGATTTAGAATGAATTTTAAATCTTGAAATAAAATATCTCACACACTCTAGTCTTGAGGCCACCCGTTGTAAAAAACATTTCCTCCTCTATAGAAAATCTCTATAATGATCATTTTGAACCATTCCTAACCATATGAATAATGCGTGTGAACAAAATATTCTATGGTGACTTATTCAAACCATTTTAAAATAAGATTTGTAACAAACCAAAATTTATAAAAGAAAATACCTATATGTATGAATAAATGAATTATTTAGAAATGTAGTAATAGAGTAAAAATGCACTTATCTGGTAAATTTGGAATGTTATATAGACTAAGTGATTTAAATTACTATTAAGCATCATAACCAATGATAATATATCCATTTTACAGTGACCATTAAAATTAGAATATTAAGGGTTATGAAAATGTTTGAATGGAATAGATGGAAGGATTGATTTCCTTCATCAGTACGATCAAACCCTATGAATCCAATTTATCATAGATTATAAGGTAAATAACATCAAACATATTTTCCTTTTACTAATACAAAGTTGATATTCAATAACTAAATCATGAATGAAAAAAATAGAGGATAAATTCAAGCTCACCGAGACCACGACCAAAACCAAATTGGTAGAACCACCCCATAAAATCCCCATCATTACTCCATACCCTTATAGAATACACTTATGTAATATCTGGTTATATATCTAGAACCTAAGAGTATGATTTTTTTTTATTTCTAATAAAATTATTATTACATTTTTTCCCTTTTTTATTATCACTTTATAATTTATTAAACAATTATTTCAACAAAAATGAGATTTTTATACGATGAATCAAAAGTTTTATTTTCTGGAAATATATAGTTTCAATCAAGACATGTTTTTTGATGAATTTAATAATTTTTTAAGAAATTATTTACATAAAATATTACTATTTCAACTTTTTTATTCGAATATAAATTATAATATTATTTTCAAGTCAAATGAAATTTTTATAAGGGTGATAAAACAATATCAAGTTAAAAACCCATATTTTTTAATAAATAGTTTTTCTTTATATAAAAGGGTAATTTCTTTAATTGGGTATTTTTTTAATAATATAAATATTTTATAAAAACTAAACACATCAAAATTTTCCAACGGTGAAATTTTCATAATTTTATGAGGTAGTCTAATATTTGGGTAAAAATTAAATATAGTATAAGAATATAGAACATATTTTGACATGATAATTTCCCAAAAGTGATTAAACAAATACTGTAAATAGAATAAATTTACAATATTATGTTTCAACTTTAAAATAATGTGTTTTTAATTTATTTTATTAATATTATAGTCCCTTACTAAACCCTCTAATAAATATATTATATTTTAATGTTTTAAAATCAAATCATTAAAATCATTACTCACTTCCATATCACCAATGGTATTATTTTAATGAGTATGGTTCTTATCCCCAAAAAGTATTTAAAATCATTCATCTTTTTCAAAAACCATGGGAAAAATCATGGGAAGGATTTTGGTTTTTATTATTTTATCATATAGACTACAGAACCAATGTTTAAAAATTAATAAATAATTATTATATCTTTTACTCAAAAACCCAACCCAGCCTTCCATTCATCATCAATCAAATCGATTTATGAATAAATTTAATATTCTTCTCCCTCTCTAGATCCCTCTCATGGTGTTCTTAAACTATTAATAATATCTTCTCAATATTTTAGAATCACCTTCTCATGGAAAGGAATCCTCTTTTAATCCACTTTATTAAATAACTTCATTTATATTTTGCCTTTTGATTTCAAATTTTAAATTTTTTATATGATTTAAAACATTACTGTTACTATTATTATTATTTATATTTTATTATATTCTCCTTTCACTCTCATTAAATCATTCCATGACTATTTATATACCCCCATTAAGTTGTCGAAGTTATCCAATGATTTTTCATGCCAAATAAATCTATAGTGAATACCCATCACCATTTCCACTCAAGGGTATTGACCTAGATGTACCTACCCATAATTGATTACATACTGCAATTTAATTTATATCACTTCTTAGTCATGTTATTTAATGTGATGAAATAAATCCTTATTTTTTATGATCTATGTGGCCTACATATTCATAAATATTATATGAATATGACGAGTTTTCCCATAATTATATATCTGTTTAATACATTGGGTAATGTTTTTATCTCTATAGATAACATGTATGGTTCATTAGAGGTTATCTTATACATAATGTGTTATTATGTCTCAAAATGTATCCTTGAATTATGTTTATGATGTCATGTTTTATTTGGTTGCAGCATTCTTATTTTTCCTTCTATTTATAATCTTATATCATGCATTGATGATCATGTTTATGATTATCACCCCTTTTATATCTAATTGATTTTTCTATTCAATCACATTTATTACTTTTATCATTTTATTCTTTGATTATTTCATTTTTATGCTTTATATCTCAACCATTTCTAATGTACATCCTCAGGTTAGCCTATGAAATTTTAAAAGATCAAGGGAATTTAATAGGATTTTATAATTTTTTTATTTCATTTAATTTTGTTTATTTCATGTTGTTATTCTATGTACCGGATTACATAAATACATTAGGTGTCACGATATTATGGGATTTAATTTGGTTTACATTATATATTAAATTTTAAATGAGTTTTATTAAAATATGGATTTTCATAATTGGTGTCAGAGGAAAGTCTTATTATTTTTGGATTAGGTTTTGGAAGTCCTATTAAAATAAATTGGTATAAGACTAAACATAGTAAAACAACCCTAAATTTTGGTAATTATTGAGTATTTGTTTCAAGAAAATATATACATTTCTCGATTCTATAAGTGGATATCTCTTTGTAACAGTTGTATCGAGCAGTAATAACCCCCAAAACAGTACAGCAATCATCACTCGATCGTCACATGTTTTCTAATAAAGATTCATAACTAAACACCTATTTTAACACTCCTTAGAATAATATATTCTAAATTCAGAATCTCTTCAGTTAACCATTATTAAGGAATTAAAAATTTCCATAAATTGTTTTGTTAGAAAATAGATTGTGGATAACATACATTTAATCCATGAAATGTTTTTGGTTATAAAATATATTTCATTTATTATTTATCCATATAATGTTAATATTTTCCCTTTTGTGTTTAATATTATTAAAATTTACATAAATATGTTTATTTTGGTTAAATTGACTTATTATAACCTTATAAAAATATTGAAATGTAGAATTATCATCTTTGGTTCTATGAATTCATTCATATCATGCAAGTTTATTAAAACCATTCAAACACCACTACAAAACATAGATGTCTAGTTATCAGTGAAGATATTAAATGGGTAAATTATTTCATACCATGTATATAACTCCTCCTATATCAATATTTTTGGTAATAAATTTTTAAAAAACCTTTTGATAGTGCATTTCGGGTAATTTGATGAATTTATGGGTATGTATTGATTTTTTTATTGATAAAAAATAAATTTTTTATAGAAGAAAATTACCCTCCATGTATGAAATTTTTCTCTAATTCCTCAAATGTTCATGTAGCAGGATGATATCCTTTGGTATCATTATCATAATCATGAATTTTCTACTTTTCCAGCAAGCCTTGAGGTTTAATTCTCAATTGATAATACACCTAGATATTTTCCAATCTCCAAGTCTACATAAATAATTTACATTGTTAAACATGAGTAAGTTAAGAAGAAACTATTGGAGATTCAACATACATGGTTTATATGCTCATGTGCTTCACTATATAGTGTATCGGTCCTCTTCATCAACAATAAGGATGGGATAATGTTCCTCTGCATTGATTACCATGAGTTCAATAAGAAAAAGTATCATATACCATGGACTGATGAAATTTTTATCATCTATATGGAGATTATTATTTATCTATGTTGGATCTTAGGTCAAGATATTATCATTTAAAGGTGAATAAGGAGGATACCATTAGACTAGTTTTTGTACAAGGTATATGCACAATGAGTTCATTGTGATACCATTTCGACTCACTGATACTTTTTCTATCTTTGAAGACTTGATGAATTGAGTATTAAGGGATTAAATTGATATGATTTTAATAGTCTTTAAAAACTATATTAATATCTCCTCCAAAACTAATAAGGAACATAGGGAGTATTTGAATTCTATATTTAATATTTGTGAAAGGAAAATTTATTTTTAAGGTTTTGTGAATGTGAGTTTTGGATGGTAAAACAAAAATTCATGGGGAATGCTATAAAAAATAAAGAGATACATGTAGATATTTTAAATACAAATTTAATTAGATGAAGTCCCAAATAAATATATGTGATGTACAACTACAATTTCATTGTATTTTCAATGAACTTTCATTGATTTTGTAGAAACTTCTCTTGATTTTAAAGCCCAATAATTGACCTAACTCGAAAGGGAGTCAAGTTTTCTAGAATTATGAATGTGAGTAGATCTTTAAAGAGTTATATAAGAGTTTAATCGCTTAAACAATACTCATATTACCCACTAATGGGGAAGGGTTTTTGAAAAAAAGTGTTATATCCAAAAAGGCCATGCTTTTTGTAGTCATGGAATATTTCATAGTGATTGTTTGTGTCTCCCAAAAATAAAGATCCATGACTAGAGCTATCCAAATCATGATTTAAATTTGGATACAGTGATCTCCGCATTGAATATTTGGAAATATTTTCTCTATGAGGATAAGGATTATATCTGTATGGATAATAAAATCCTCTAGTAAATATTCCCATAAAATAAGTTTAATATGATCCAATGAAGGTGGTTATAAATGATCAAGGATTATAATTATTCATTCATTATCATCGAGGGAAAGAAAAAAATGTGGTAGATACTTTGAGTAAAAAGTATCTTATAAACCTATCCATGAAAATGATTTATAGGGATCAAATATTATTGGACATGAAAATTATGGACATGGGAATAATAAAATGATACTTATCCTAACTTTATCAAATAACTACTCAATCAACCATTCAAGAAAGGATCAAGAAGTCCACAAAAGAAGATAATGTGCAAAATAAATAGGTATATCATATTCCAGAGTTCATCTTTTATAAATATTGAGTTATAAGGCTTTGATCCTAGATATGAATCTCATTAATACCAGAGTATAAACGGAATATTCTAGATTATTTTCATATATCATAATTCTCTATTAATCCATGAATCAATAACATGTATAGAAACATGAGGAAAAACTAATTATGGGATAACATAAAGTCATAGATTGTAGTATTTGTGTCTCAATGCTTGGTATGCCAAAAAATCAAGGATGAAAGAAAGAAATACAAGGTTATGATGAAACCATTTCCCATATCTATATATAAATGAGAAAAAATAGCCATGTATTTCATCATATGCCACCCTAGAAAATATAATGGCAATAATTAAATATGGGTGGTAGTCAATCACCGGGTAAATTTAGCACATTTAATTGCTTTTAAGGAAGATTTATCTTTTGGATAGCTCTCTATGATATATATATTAGAAGGGTTAATACTATATAGAGTACCACCATACATTATATATTCTCAATACTTGATGTTTACCTCAAGGTTATAGAAAATCCTTCAGAAGGTATAATATACAAAGTTGATTTTTAAGACTATTTATCACCCTCAGATAGACAGTCAGCCTTAGAGAAACATCCATTCTAAAGAGGATATCCTCAGATCATTTTTAATGTATTTCCATGAATTTTAGGAATAACACCTTCCCCTAACATAGTAATCATAAAACAATAGGTTACATTCTAGAATGTAAATTTCACATTATAAGGATATGTGTGGGAATAGTTGTTAGACTCTTTCATTATTTGATGTGGATGGATAGAAAAACTTTTTGGGATATGATCTTGTCCAATATATGATTAGTAATGTTCAAACCATTCAACATAATATGAAATCTTCATAAATTCAAAAGAAATTATATGAAAACAATTTTTGATGAGACCTGGAGATTGATTTTGTAGATAAGTTGTTCCTTCAAACATCACTGTTGAAAAAAATCATGAATTCTGGGATGTGGGAATGTTTAGTCCATGATCTATTATCTCATTTAAGATCCTTTATCACATCAGTTATGTGGTGTATCAACTTCCACAATCACATATCCTAACTTATGTACATGATGTGTTCAATATGTCCCTAATGAGGAATTATATACCAAACCACTCACATGATCTTAATATAGTTGTGGTACCTTGGGTGAATGATCTTTCATATGATTATCTGTTTATGAAGATCTTAAATCATAAAAAATAATTTCTATGAAACAAGACAGCTCGCCTATTTAGATTAGTGTTGTGAAAAAACATTATGGGGGAAATTTATGAATAGTAAGAGCTGATGAAGTCCAACTACATTTATTATTTTTATAATATGAAATTAAAATTTAAAGGATGAAATTTATAAATTTTTTAAGAATGTAATTACCAAAAGTATTATAAATTAAACACCCTTTTTAAATGAATAAATTCATAATTATGTATTATAGTTATAGAAGAAAAATAAACCCCATTAATTATTATGGACTGTTCTATAGTATTTTGTATTTAAACGACCATTAAAAATTGTAATGGTTCATAATATAGTTATTGTATAGTGACCATGATGTTTAGTATAATAAGGTTTATGGAAAAATCCAATTGACACAGAAGGAAGGTGCAATGTACTCGATGGGTAAGATCATACCTTATGAATCCCATTAATCATAGATTTTGAGGGAGATAGAATTATTATGATTTTCCCTTAACTAGGACCAATATAAGATTAAATCACAAAGGTATGAAAGAAATTATTTATGGGGTAATTTTAAGCTCATTAAGATCATAACCCAAACCCTATTCATCAATCCACCCTAAGAAAGCCCCACCACCACATAACACATCTTTAGGGAATATGTCGATGTAATAAGTGGTTATGTATTTAGACCCAAATACAATGTATTTATTTTTATTTTTAATAAAATAAGTATTATATTTATCATATTTGTATAATTTCATTATAAATGATTAAAAAATTATATTGATAAAAATTATATTTTGTTATTATGAAATGCAAATTATATTTTGGGGAAGTATATAACTTTCACAGAAGACACTCTTTTTGATGAATTCAATAATTTTATAAAGAAAATTCTATTAATAAAATATATTTACTAAATAATATTTCTCTAAATATACGTGATAAAATATTTTTATGAAGTCAAATGTAATTTATATATGTTTTAGAAAACTTTTCTCAATGTAAAATACCAAATTTTTCAATAAACGGGTATTTAATATTTAAAATTATAAATTTACTTATTTGAAGAATTATTTTTATAATTTAAATATTATTTTTTAAATCTTCAGGTTAAAATTATACATGATTTCATTTTTATAATATTTTGAAATGGTATCATTTTAAGTAAAAATTAAATACGGTATAAATATACGGTATTTATTATGACATTATAATTTCCCACAAGGTTTATAATCAATAAAATGAAGATTATCCATGACCAATATTACTTATCCCCATTAAAATAAAGGGTTTTTATGTTTTTTGATTAATTTTATTTTCCCTTAACAACTCCAAAACCTATATTATATTATTATTTTTAAAAATCATTTCTCTATCAACATAAATCGCTTCAACATCACCAAGGATATTATTTTAATAAGTTAAGTTCTTATCCATATTAAAATTTTAAAACCACTTTTCTTTTGTTGGAACCATTAGAAAAAACTATGTTAGGTTTTGTGGTTCTTGCTATTTTCTCATATAGAGTCCAAAACCTATTTTTAGTAATAAATAAATAATACCCTTCTCTTTTCCTATAAACCCCTCCCATTCATCTTCACTTAAAACACTTTTAACACTAATTTACACCTCATTCCTTCTCTATATCCCTCTCATGGTGTTACCAACCTTATACAAAGCTCATATCAATCTTTTAAAAGTGTCTCAAAGTAAGGGACCCTATCACTATCCTCTTTATTAAAGAACCTTATTTATATTATTCCTCTTGATTTATTATTTTTCTGGTTGGGATATGTTTCCACACATCCGTATTATTTTAATTATTACATCCAAGTGATGAACAACTCATTTCAATCTCATTAAATGCTTCCATTATTCATTATGTACCCCTATTATGCTGCTGAAATTATCTTGCAGGTTTCCATGCCAAGCATTTGTAAAGTGAATACCCATCCTCATTTCCACTCAATGTATTTCACCTAGATACACCTATCAAAAATTTATTTGTGACTTCAATTTATATATCCCTTTCTTAGTAATCATGGGATTAAATGTTTTTAAATACATCGATATGTTTTATGATCTCGGTGGAACACATATGCTTGTGCAAGATAAAAATGTGATGGGTGGGCCAGTAATTATATAGAACTCCAAAGCGGTTGACAACATTTTTATCACATGAGATACCACGTAGGGTGAGCTGGATGTTTTCCCAAGAACACTTTGTTTTTAGGTCTCATTTTTTTATCCTTGACTTATGTTCATGATGTAATGTTTTATGTTGTTGTAACATTACTTTATTATCTTCTTGTTATCATCATTATCCATGCTTTAATGTTCATAATTAAGATTCTCACACATTTTATGCCTTATTAATATTCCTAAAGAAACAAATCTATTACATACAATATTTTATGCTTTTATTATTCCATTACTAGGATTTATAGCTCACAACTTTCTTATTTTCAACAACAACTTATTGCAAAAAGTTATAGAATATAAGTGGAATTTAATGGAATGTTATGGATTTTTAGTTTATGTCATCATATTTTTTATTAATCTTTTATTTTATGTACCTAATTTCAAAAATATAATAGGCCTCATAATCTTCTAGTATTGTATTATGTGTAACTTTATGCATGAAATCATGAAATAATGTTTATTGAAATATGGGCTTTCATTAGAGATTTAATACACTGTTATTGAAAAGAATTACATTACATTGATATTTTGTGTATAAATTATGTCATTATATTTAGCATTTTGAGGTCTACATTACCTTCAACCTAAATCCTTAAATGTACATACATGGAAATTATATTTTGAATGTATGGTTAGTTATGTGGGCTATAATCCTCATGTTTTTTCATCTATTTAGTCTCCAAAAAGGTGAACAAAGTAAATGAATTGGAATATTTCATTCCATGAAACCATTACCTTATGTTATCACCATTGGATACGAAACTACCTGACAAAGTGGTTTTATTCATCCATAAATAATCTCAAACATGAGATATTTATATTTATAAAGAATTTTTATGCCCTACTAGAATGACGATGGAGATAAAAAAAATAATCAAGTTATTTGGGTAATTGAATTTATATTTTTGAAAAAATATAATCTTTTAATAGTATTACCTATTTTCAAATGGATGCACAAAAATGGGTGGTAATTAAAAGAAATCATCATAGACATATAAATATCCACATAGATAACAGTTATATTGTGAAATGTCAAAAAAATAGAATTGGGGATTAAGTACATAAATATTGAATAAACTCTTAAGAAAAAAAAATTACAACTTTTTCTTCACTATAAATGAATAAAAATGGATTAAATCCTTCAAAACTAGTCATATCATATTTGATTCATTCAATAAATGTTTTGGTAGATACAATGGGTAATATAGACACTATCCATACCAATCTATTTCAAAATTAGTTGACTACCCACATCACACAAATTTTTTTTTTCTTATATTCATCTAAAGGGAATCTGAAGAAATTATTTAAGGAAATACCACTTTTGCTATAGTAATATCAATATGTTTTCTAATTTTTAAATAAATTAACTAAAATTATCTAAAAAATTAGTATCTCTAAAATAGTTTTCTTCCATAATAGTGATCCAAAGGTTAATTTAATCTTCTATTATAACCAAATATCTCAAAAAGTCTTCTATAAATGAGACTTTCATGGGATCATTCTCATTTAAATTAATGGATAATAAACATTAAATGTTATATAAAATATATACCCTAGAACTATTTCACACATTAAATTTGATCAAATATCATTCATTAACTATAATAAAATCAGCACTTTTAGACATCTATAAGGCATGGTCACATGAAATTCACAAAATGGTTTTAGGAATATTGGTTCTTGGAAACATTATTCCTTAACACCAAAATGTTTTTCAACACATAAAAAATATATATTCTATTTAATATATAAAGGATGGATATTATAGGTCTATAACCTCTAGTGGTCATCTATCAAGTCATTTTTATCTTCACTATCACTAACTTATTTTCCATGGGGCCTAATGTTGTACCATTGAATGAGATCGATACAAAATCCATGAAAAGTTTTGCACAAGGTAATATAACAAATACATTTTGAGTTTTTACACTAAACCAATAGATAATGGTATAAACAAGTGACCATCAGAGATAAAAAGTTCTATTCATAGTTAGTCACCTAGTATAATCATTCACCATACTATCTTGATATTTTAAATGGATAGATATAGTCCTTTATTAAAATTTTAAGGAATATACTATAGAAAATGATGAATCTGGATAACATGTTCTTTCCCAAAAAACCTTAATGATTTATGGGATTACCAAAGCATAGACCATACCATTATGCATGTAATTATAGGTTCACTCGTATATAGGACCACAATTTTGTTTCTTATGGATGTCTAGTTTCATTCAATAAAGATATATTTTTAAGACCAACTATCCATGGATAAATGATCACAAATAATATTGAATAAATTATATAAGCATGATGAGAATATTTCCAACAGGTTCTACAATCTTAATGTTCATCAAATTTCCATTTTTTATCATTAAATAAGTATGGAAATGTATTCTCTTTCATTCGAGGATAACTAGTGATATATTTAATGTCACTAATGATATTATATAATAGACCCCCGAAAATAGAAATCAATTCAGAAATACCTTACATCATATATAGGTATATTATAAAAAATCATAATCACTATTTAAAATAGTTATAGTATATTATTCCTCACACCAATTTGATGTTTTTAAAAAATTACTTCACATAAATTCACATTGAATTCCTAGAATCCATATCATATGACTCAAAAATATAAAATATGATGTCCTTATAACATTACCATAAATTTCATATCATTAACTTCTATCAATGTGGAATTAAAATTTATTGTATATATTACTCATTATATGAGATTAAACTACATGATATATGTTCTAAATTAAATGACCCTAATCTATGTTTAATAGTCTTCACTACAAGACATCCTACTATAAACATCATCTTTAATAATATCTTGATCTAAGAAAATGGTTTCCCTTTGGAGAACTAAAACTATCCCTATTATGGTTCCCATAAGATATATAGTGACACTCTGATCTCTTATACTAGGCATATTTAAAAAAATTTCTTTCATTTCATTTCCCCCAAAATTTAAACCGTATTCATATGTAGTCAATAAATTCATGATGGGATTTCCCAATCAACCCTACACTAGAATATAAATACCCTTATCAATAATTACATGTGGCATGATTCCTATTCCTACCTGATATATTGAGATTTATGGATTCAACGTCATAGATTGGGCTATAAAATCATCCATTTGAAACTACTCTACTCTATGGATTTCCAATTCACATTAGTTTTTCTAAACTAACACTATATTGTAATTCTATATAGTCTCCCCCATATTTCGTATCCATTTTTAAGCAGCACAACCATCCTTAAACACCTTTCTCTCTACCATCCACACAATATAATTTATTAGATCAATGAATTCATGTTGGGATTTCACCACCAATCTTATTCTTGGATAAAAATTTTACCCTTCTTAGAATTATGTTTGTCTTGACTCTTATTCTCAAAGGATAGTTATTAATCACCAAATAATTTGTACAAAACCCATTAGTTTATTCCACTACAATTACATCCCCTCGATGATACAACATATAAACACAATTAAATGAGACTTGTGTTTCAATGTTCTAGTTATCATGAAAAATTGGCTTCATATATGTTGTACTTTTTATAATGATTGTTTAAATTACCATAAGCCTCACATAGTTAATGGTAATAAGTATATCTTTAAAAAAGGTAACTCTATGGTATGGTGATTTATTTTACACCCCAGATATGTCTTACATATACCCAATCAAAGGCATGCACTTGTCTTGAAGAAGACAATATAACACCATATGATTAGATAATATTACATTGAAATACATTTTTCAAATGTGGTCTATGGTCATCCAAGGAATACGAATAAAAAAAATATTGTAAAAGAATTTTTTTTAAATATGGTTTATAGAAACCCATACTATCCATACCTTGATATCACATCTAAATAGATGAATATTTACTATATAACATAATTATTGATGTCATAATAATATAGGCCTAGTGACTTTAGACACATAGACACAAAAAAACTGGTTCAAATAAGATCTACATCATCAAAAACTATGTTCTTCATAACATGCACCCTTCTCAGTCATATAATACTTAGAACCATTCCTCATAACATGGGGAAATAATTCAAACGAAAGGTTATATTAGATCCACAGTAAGGGTAAAAAGGGGAGATATCAATGATCACTTGATAATAATATCAACATAATGGTATGAGAATATGATCAAAACTTTGAAAATCAAACCCATCATATAACATATCATAATATTGATTCACGGTATAAAACATGGAATTTCACAAGACATTAATCATAAATGATTCAATGAACATGAGGTATGAGATAATAACTTTATTATAAGACATTAGTTTTTTTGCATACACAAAATCATAAAAAATCCTTTTCTTAGTAGTGAAGAATCATTTCTAAGACTATCATAGTAGATTGTATTCACACTCCAAACCATCATAGTAATCATGGTTCACTCCTAATACTATCATAGTGGAAAAACTACCTTACTATAGTGGGTTCACTCCCCATTCAAATCTTGTATATCCCATGAGATATTAATTTTTACCCAATTCATTGGAGGGAGCTTTAGGTACCACCCATCCTTCATTATTATGTTACCACAATCCAATGTAATAATGTAACCATTATCACTGCTTCTAATGTAACCATCATCCATGGTTATAAGGAAATCGCCATCCTTGGTTATAACTGAAAAACTATCTCTTTTTATAATTTAACCAATATCACATAATGGAACCCATACATGTGTCTTCCATATAATCAAAAAACATTCATCAAATAAGAACCCCTAAAAAGAAATAGGTATCATAAAAAAATTTATAACATAAAACCTGTAAATGAAATGGGTTTCATAGACATTTCATTATTTCATCATAGTATAACCCATGGAAAACAAATGGATTTATATAAAAATCATTTCCCCAGAAAACAATACATCCATACAAAGAATAAAGATGGTATCCTTGGATCATTTTCTAATTAAATCGTATGTTTAATCAAGGGTTATCATCTATGATGTATATGAAAACCATCAAAATATCATTAAACATTCTTAAAGAAAATATTATTTCAATTTTCAAATCACTCCTTCAAAATATAAAAATATAAAAAATATTATTGGAAAAATTTGGTAAAATATTCATGGAAAATAAATAAAATAATATTCAAAGAATTATTCACTCCTAGCAACGGGAAATTTAATTCATGTTGTTCAATCTAAAAAACATTACTCAAATTATTTTTAAAAAAAGTAGCTCATTCAGAAAACAACAAGAATATTCCTTTTAAAAATATTAAAAAGTAAATAACTGGTTAAAATTAATTTAAACAATCATAGTATAATTGTAAAAACCATATTTAAAAAAAATTTAGAAAACATTTATATGTATGGAAAAGTTTTTCTGGCAGAATAGATTGATAAAAATGATTTTATTTAAAAACAAATGTTATTATTTCGAGTATTGAAGTTAATGAAAATGAAATTAAAAAATGTACTCTTTGGGAAAAAATATAATAATAAAATTCATTAGTTTCTTAAGAAGTAGAATATAATAATTTATCTTTGTAAATGTAATCATAAATAATCCTAATAAACAATGAGATTGTAACATAAAACTTTTTACACTTTGGTAACCTTTAAATCGTAATTCCCATGAAAACTTCATTATATGGATATTTAAATCATCATTATTTTCATAAGAAGAATCATAAATGTAATTAATGTTTAGTACATAAAGCACAAAAAATATGCAATTGGTGTATATGTAATGTGTCCCAAAAATAATAATACTAAGATGAAAATACCTTACCTTAGGTCCAACGTCATTTGTACACAGTTGTGTAAACTATATAATAAATATATATTTATTATAACTATATAAAAGAA
Organism: Viscum album; assembly: GCA_963277665.1. Taxonomy (NCBI): domain Eukaryota; kingdom Viridiplantae; phylum Streptophyta; class Magnoliopsida; order Santalales; family Viscaceae; genus Viscum; species Viscum album. Next base: position 1,858,199,467 of record OY728133.1, on the reverse strand, counting down.
GAAAAATTGTATATATCGTACCCTATATTATTTACATAGAACCTTTTATCACCCTTTTATAAACACTTTATCAAAATCACTTTTATGGGTGATATCTTCCTCGATTTTAATGTATATTCAGATCTGATCAATTTGGTCCTTGTATTGTGATCTATGTTACATCATATAAGTAATTTAATCATTAAATAAATAAAATATACATTTATTATATACATTTTTAGATTCATTCAAAAAATATATTAATGGAAAATTTAATCACACTATTCGTAGAGATGGTAGGTCATGATTACGCATGACCGCTACTTTGATAATTTGACGGATTAAATAAAATAAAATTAAATAATAGCTATAATTCATATAATAATTTCTATATAGTTTATTTCATATATATTCACTAAATCTATCCTTATTACCATCCATGTAAAATAGAAATGAAAAATAAATCTAATCGGTTTGTGGAGGTGGTAGTCCACATGTACGTACGATCGATGTTATCATTTTCCAAAATTTTCAAAAGTAAGAATGTAGATATGATATTATCATTAAATAAGTATAATTATGTCATCATTATCATATATAAATATTAAATCCATAATAATATCCATCCATACAATATTATTATGATAAAAAAATATCGCTACATGGAGAAGGTAAGTTTTAGATACACATAAACAATAATTTCACATCTCATTTGATGTAAATAGGATGAATAACGGTGTTTTCATAATAAAAATTACATTTTAGTATATTTATGATATTTATATATTTATTTTTTTAATAATATAATATTTTTAGAGAAGGTTTAAGAATAATTAAAAACAAAGTGGCCAGTTAAGGTGATTGACTCTTCTTTAAAATAACTCCCTTAGATTCACTCTTAAAGGCACTAGAGTTGGTATTTTTTGAAGTCTAGATCCAATATAATGTGGCTAAGGAAGTGAATAAGATAACAAGGCTGATTTTGGTAAATATATAAGGATAATTTGGTTTTAAAAATAGAAAATAGTGGTTCCCTTTAATAATTGAGGTGAGGGGAACTCTGGGAATTTCATAAAATGTTAGAATATTTTAAATCCACTCTCAAGAAAAATGATTCAAACTATAATATTTATGGGTAATTTAACATCCCGAATTCTCATAATTTGGTTGTGAAGGTGTGAGGAATGCTACTTGTCCTTAAAAGGATTTCCCAAGATGTCAAATTCTAGTAATAAATGTCGAAGGGTTTCAAAACATTTAGTGGATGATTTTTCCTTTAAGAATAGAAAAAATAACCTACATTACAAAACCAAACATTCCACTATATGATACACTATAACCATGAAATACAACTAAATTTTTTTTATATAAAAATCATACTCAAATAAAGTGGCATTTTGGAAGACTACAACATCAATGTAAACAGAGGAAAATGAGTAATAAAACTACAAGATGACCACAAGACTCCATACTCCACATGCTCCACGCTCCAACATCACCAAACAACCCAAGTATCTTGAAGTAGTAGTAAAAATGTAATAAATTTAATTTTCTAATATCCTTGTATATGAAATCTACAGAATCCCCAAAGTGAAAAAGTAGGGGTGAGTACTAAAACTCCGTAGGTTTTCCCCCAATGGCTTCCCTACTCACGCTAAAATGATAAAAGAGTTAACATGATTTATATAAAATCAATTTATATACATAAAATTTCAAAAATAGTTCATAACTAAATACAACCAACATCATAAATATTTTAAAATTAAATATAAACAAATTCTATATCAACAATTTTCTAGCTAGATGTTTTAAATAAAACAACAAAACCGTACTTTTAAAATCATTCCTCATGATCCCTTTGGAATAACCATTCAATTCCACATATCCAACCATGCATGCTTCGTTATGACAATTCCATTCTCATGGGTGGTCTCTCATAAATATACCAGGTCATCAAATGATAATTATTCCCCATGTTCCATTACACTTTTGGGACCGAGCGCAAGGTTATATTTCAACGAAGCCTTATAAATTTAATATCAATACACACACAATTATTCCCAACAACATTAACTAAAAACAACATTTCCAAAATTGTTTAAATAAAATATTCTATTATTGAAAAAAAAATCTTCCAAAAATAACATTTCATAAATTCAACCTAATACATATTTTAAAAAAACTATTTTAAAATCATGAACTAAATCACCTTACACAACAATTCACCACAATTTCCCAATTTCACCAAAAACTATAAATCATCACTAAATATGATTTATACAATTATTTTCACAATAGTTTCATAATAAATTTCATTCAAATCCATTAGTTTGAAACTAATCCAAAAAAATTTAGAAAGAGGAGTTGAGAGTGAAGCTACCTACCTCAAGAGTTTTGGAGAAAAAATAAACGATCAAAGAAGGACAATGAAACCGAGTTAAACCCCCACGAACCCATTTTTGATATCCTACCCTAACAAAACCAAGGGAAAATATAAACTTGTTAGGCATACACAACTTCACATCTACCCACAATTGGAATATCTCTAAGAATATGAGAGAAGAAGATAAGTATTTCAAAAAACACAATAAGAACGATGAAGTACCAACACATATCGTGATGATTCAGATTCCAGTCAACAATTGAAGCCTTCATATCACCTCCAGATCTTTGGTAAAACCTTCCTTGACATTTTAATAATAAAAACACCAAGTTACGGCCTTGTAGAAGGAAGAAAGAGGCATTAAACATTAATTCCATACCAGATCCACTTTTTAAGGAGGTGATTTTGACCCGCGCATGGTTTAGTCGCATAGTTAGTCAAATTGTGGGATAACCATGAGTTATCCACTCCCTCAAATATTTCCCTTCACACAGTCTCCTCACATAGTCTCCAATATCATATGCCAATTTTCCCAAAGCCACTAGCACAAATCACCCAAACCACATGGTTTCTCCTGGTCTATCACATAGCTTGTAAAAATTGTGTGCTTTCCCTTTAGCCCCAAAAATAAAACTAATGTTCTCCAAACACTCCCAAATTAAACCCTTTTACTTTATAAACATCAAAATCAGAACAAAAGGGTTACATGATATATATAGGGCATGCTATATTATCCCCACCATTGGACCATTCATCCAACGAAAGAAGAAATCCACTGGTGTCTTGAAATACTTCTACACATTGCACTTTCATTTCCTTCTCATGTTCCCAAGTCTCCTACTAAACATGACAATGTTACCAAAAAACTGTACTAGATCAATAATTATTCAACATAATAATTTCTCTTTATTATCAAAAATCTACATTGGTATATGTACCACTGAAGCATCTGGTTCTTGGTTAGCGTGATCCCATCTGATCACATGGTCAGGATCAGGCTGATACTTTTTAGCTCTGATACAAAGAACACATTATTCACTATACTAAGCCATGGTGGCAATTCTAATTGATATTCCACCTCTAAAAATTATTCTAATATCTTTAAAGGTGCTATATATCGACGAGATAAATTTACCCTCTTCCCAAATTATCGATGGCCAAACCTTGGAGAAATCCTTAAGAATGGATGACCGCTCATCGCGAATGGAAATGGCCTTCGGTGATGATCCATGTAATATTTCTGAGGAATTGGAGCTATCTCCATTCATTTCCTAATCAATTTAATCTTCTCTATTGTTTCATGGATATGTATCAGTTCAACTAGTGAAGTCTCACCCGTTTCCACCCAACATAGTGGATAACGACATGGATTCCCATTAAATGCTTCAAAAGGAGCCCTATATATCAAGGAATGATAGATTTTATTAAATGAGAGCTCAACCAATGTCACATTATCTTCCCATGAGCCACATAAATCCATTATTCAAGCCCACAAAATGTTTTCCATCATTGGTATCATCCTTTTGGATTTCCCATCCATTTGAGGATGATATGTCGTACTCATAGTTAACTGAGTCTGAAGGGATTTCTGTAAGGACTTCCAAAAATAGAACGTGAACATTGGATCTCTATCTAAGACTATAATAATCGGTATTCCATGTCTCTCTAAAACTTATTAGATGTATATTTTGGGTAGATCCTCAATTGTATGAGTTTCATGAATAGGGATGAAATGAGCCGCCTTAGTGAGTAGATCCGCTATCACCCATATGGAATCATGTTTTTGAATCATTATTGAGATAATTGAAACAAAATCCAAAGTTATATGGTTCAACTTCCACATAGGGATAGTTAATACTACAATATATAGGTTGGTCATTAATGCTCTGCCTTAACATTCTAACAAGTTACGCACATTGAAACAATCTTAGCCACCTTCCATTTCATACCATTCCACCATAACTGTTATTTCCAATATTTATACATTTTCAATATTATCATATGAATAGACCATCTTGAATAGTGGTGATCATGAATAAGTTTATCCTTATAATCCATAGGTACAACCATCTTATTTCTGAACCACAACATTGAACTCTCATCCAGCCTCTATCTCTTAATGGTTTCCCCACCATTGAGTTTTGAAATCATTTTAACACATTCAACATTATATTTCTATGCCTCCTTTACCATCTTCATCAAATCAAGAACCATGGAAATTAACATGAAAACTACAACATCACCTCATTCCTCACATTACACATGCATGTCATCTAAGATTGACATCAACTGTCACCCATATAAATAATATTTTTCAAGTAGAGAATATGAATTTCTACTTAATGAACCTTCCATAGTATTGCATTTCCCTGATATTTATATCATGTCGATTTCAAACATCTGGAGATACTTCATCCATATATTTTTCCTTATATTAAAATCACATTTCAGTAAAATATGTTTCAAGATATTGTGATATGTGAACACCATAAATTTCTCACCAAAGAGATAATGATGTCATGTATTCAAGGAATAGACAACTACTACTAATTCCAAATCATGTGTCAGGTAATTATTCTCTTGCACTCTTAACTTATTTCATCCACAGTAAATAAAATTGTCTTCTTTCTAGAGAATGCATCCCATCCCAAATCCCAAAGCATCACTATAAACAACATTCCCATTTCCTAATTCTAGAAATATCTATATAGGTTTTGACATAAGAAGAACTTTCATCTCAAAAAAAGTCTTATGTGATTCCTCTATCCATGGTAATAGAACGTTATTCTTTATCATGGATATAATAGTATGTTACAGAAGTCATAATTCATGAACAATTTGTTGGTAATAACTTGTGAGGACAAGAGAGCTTCATATCTCAGATACATTATTCAGTGGTTTCTAGAAGATAATAGCTTATGTCTTTTCTAGATCAACAGAAACTCCTTTTTCCTAAATTACATAGCCAATAAGGTGCACATATTTTATAAAAAATACACATATATAGCTTGTAATACAAGAAATTATCAAATCAGATTCTCAACATTATTTCCAAGTGTTTCTCATATTCATCCCTTGTCCTTGAATACACCTATATGACATCCACAAACACCGTAAAAAAAGAATCAATATATCTTTGAAATATCCTATCCATCAATGCCATATAACTATTAGTTCCTTCATAAGACCAAAATTCATTACCAAAAATTCATAATGGCCATATCTTCTTCTGAATGTTTTTTTTGGAATATCCTCATTCTAAAATCATAATTGGTGGTATCCTGACAACAATTAAATTTTAGGGAACCACTACGATCCCCTAAATTGATAAAATAAATCACTAATGTGTGGAAGTGGATATATATTATTTATCATAACATGGTTAATCTTATGATTACCACCACAATGCCTTAGAATTTTATCTTCTTTCTTTACAAACAAGACCAGTGCGTCCCACAGAGACATGCTCGGATGAGTGAAACCTTTTCTTACTAGCTCTTCCAACCATAGTTTCATATACATTAATTTTTTTGGTTCCATTTGATAAAAGATAAATGAGATAAGACTGGTCTTTGGGACAAGATCAATCATATACTCCACCTCTCATACTTGTGGAATCCATGATAAACTTTAGATAATAACATCTAGAAATTAATCCATGGAAACTATAAAACTATTACCCTTGATCTCTACCATAAATTCCAAAGTCAATGCCACCAACTGGTAAGATATATTTCCCACTAATGGTTTCAGCAATCCCATTTCACCTATCATTATAGCCCTTTCTCTTCTGGAGAGATTCTCAACACCATCCTCAGTAGCGAAACTAATTGTTCTTCTCTAATAGTTGATGTGAGCCTTTAATATTGTGAACCAATCAATACCTAGGATTATGTCATATACATCAATCTCCAACAATAATAAGTCCCATTTTAGTTCATCTCTATCAATTGTTATATAAAAATATCTACACAGAAAGGATTGACATTCCCTTTGTCTAAGAAGATTTTTAAGTTTTATTATAGAAGGAATCATCTCAAGTTTTAAGCTTAACAAATCTAAATCACGAGATTAAATGAAGAAATTTGATGCACCAGCATCAAAAAAAACATTCATAACGGTATAATTTAAATTAATCCTGCCTCTCACCATGTATGGTCTACCATGATAATCCACAACCTTCTACTCGGTTCCATATAATTGCTTCATTGCTTCACTTTTCTCTTTGTTTCCATTATGAGTTTTCCCTTATAGAGTAGTCCTGGAATTAATATAATCACCATGGATATCTTTGTTCTAATAATAAGATTTATTATGTTTTACTCACCATGTCTAAGCATAAGATTCTCACAACACTTGATAAGTGTCACGAGAGACTAAAAATGGAGTTCTACAACAATAGTGCTTAAGATGCCCCATATTATTGAATTTATGGCATGGTCTTGGAGGTTTTTTATAATCTCGGTTTTTGTGGTTGTAACGCCCCGACCCTAGTTACCCAGAGTCGGTGCATTATTACATAACATTGGCATGATCACAAGAAAGATCAAATCTCGAAAGACCGATTGTTTTAGTAGCCTTAGAAACACTAGATATATTCATAAGTTTTACATTACATCATAAAATGAAAAACTACTACAACAACATAATGTCTCCATAATCCACACTCATATCCCCACATAACATCCCTGCAGGTCATTCATAATTTACTTCTTCACTTCCTGGGAAAAATAAAACATAGAAAAGGGGTGAGCTCAAATACCCAGTAAGGATAACAATATAGCGGAAACTTTCATAAATAAGAATAAACATTTAAGGAAATGTATAACTAAAACAAAAGCCTTTCAAACATGAACTTTCAACACGGTACGACATAAATAAAATGAAATAATTCCATTTACTTATTCACATGGATATTCTACTAATCGAATAATCACATGAAAAAATCAATAACCACTTTCATAATGTTGGAATGCATAATGCCAGACTATCATAACCACATAGTCAAGGCCTCGTGCCAAGACTACAAATAAGATTTTGTCAAGGCCTTGTGCCAAGACACTAGTTTTTCTCATGAGACCTACTGATGCATCGAGGAGCTATAGCGGGCTCCACCCGTCACATATTAAGTCCAATGCATTCCCATATGAAAAGGTTTAAGCATAACATAAACATTCATATTAAAACTAGCATACGAAATGTCAATACTTTCACCATAAACTATGAATGGTTTAAAAATAGAACATCCACAGTCAAACATATCACAAAACCTTCAATACAATATAGAAGTTTTGTATCATAATAAATCAACTTCAAATAATCTTAAAATCCATCAAAGGATGTTGACATAGATGAAATCAAAATTCTTTTTAAAGAAATATCTCCTTTTATTTTGAAATCATTTAAGATCCATATAAAATAAAACATTTTCTTTGAAAATATTCTTATAAGCTTGTAAGGGAATCTTTGAAGATTTTATAACGGCAGAAAATAGCCGCACCCGCCGTATAAGTTAAAAAAAAACATTCTTACCATAATTCTGTCGAAAAGGTTAAAAAGGACCTTGTTTTGAAAACGACGGAAATATTCCTTTATAAACCTCTTATAAAAAGTAAAACAAGGGTATAAATGACTTTAACTCATATTCTTGTAAATAATAAATATGTTTTTAAATACATTTCGAAGAAACATGGATGTGGATGATAAAGAAATCCCAGTAGATTATTACGTATAAACAACCTCGGATAATGAAGAGATTGTGAAATAACCCTTACCTTGTACTTTTCCTTGGTTGGGGTAGGTTAACCTCCTGTATAATGGTGAAATAATTGTTATTAAATTATACAAGAATCATATATATTAATATGATATCTTATATGATCTTTTAACATTGATTTGTTAATAATATCTTAGAATTATCGTCGTTTCGGGTGTTAACTTACTCATTTTCTTTTATATGTTTTGTTACATAAGCCATGTTTGTTTTATCTTATTCATATCCAGAATGATATCAAGTCCTTAAACATCATTTTTAAATCATCAAATGATAATTATACTTGAATGGATACGATGGAGAATGAATCTCAACGCGTTCGTGGAGACGGTAGTCCGTACGTACGCACGAGCGACAATATCATTCTTTTGATATTAAAATAATATATAAATAGATGGTATATCATATATACAGAATCATTAACATGTTATATTTATTATTTACATGAGTTACACATCATTATTATACCCATCCAAATAAAAATATATTGAATAACAATTACACCACGACGTGGAGACGGTAAGCCGTACGTACGCACGTATGGTGACATGTTATTCAAAGGGTGGATAGAATACTGAATATGGTTGTACAATATTTATAATAACATCATATTATATGTGAGATAATGGAGTTATTATTTTAGAATGGTAAGAACAAAGAAAGAATAAGTGGAATAAGAAAGGAACTTTAAAAGGGGTGGTGAAAACATTACCTCTTCTTCGGGTTCTTCCTTTTGATTTGATCAAAAGGGCTCCTTAGGTTGGCTTCCTGATCAAACTAAGGCCTCTAGGTTGTAGTGAGGGATGTTGGGAGAGTATTTGGGAAGATTTTTTCTGAACCAAAAGGATTTGAAGGTGTGAAGAAATGAGAATGAGGAGTGCCCTTTTATAAGAGGGGTGAGGGGCACCTTTGGAAAAGATAGAAATATTAATTTATAATAAATTAATATTCGGTTTATAATGGCTCCAAAGTTGATTATTCAAAGTTTAAGGTGGGGATAGGTCGAACACCACTCAACCAATAGAATTTAGACAGGTTTGGGTACTTATATTAACCTTATCATTATGTATTAACTCTAAGTTAATTAGTTTCACTTTTACAATGTCTCTTTGTATTTTTATATAATATGGTTAATAAACTTACTATATACATCCAAGAGACCCCCAAGTGGTCCATTAATGATGAAACTATCATGCTATAAGTTTCTTGGCCAAACCTTAGATTTTTAGGAATTTAATATCAATTAATAATATAATATTTGTTTTAAGAACTCTTTTATGTCAATTTTGACACTATTCAATAGTTGATTTTTGTGAAACTCATAACAGATTGATTACTTAGAACAAAGTCCATTAACTCAATCCTAATATATCATATTATCCTATAAAATTAGTTTAATTCATTTAAAGTTTCATATTATATTTATTTGGGTATTTATAATATCAATTATTTTAATTTTTCACTATTATAGTAATTACTGCATCATTATTGTGTCATACATAAAATAAATTATTTAATGTCTAAAAATTATAAATAAAATATCATTATGTAGGAAATCTTTTTTTATTTCTAATTAATATTTATAATCTAAATTCCAACATATATAACCCTATGTAACAATTGTTTTTCTAGAAGATATATGCTTGTGTCATTTTTGTATTCATTTTAACTTAATTAAAATAAAGTGTCATTATCAATTACAAGTGGATCCATGGGGTCCCAAAATCGACCCAAAGATGTCCATGGTCGACCATGTATCAACAAATAGGGTTAATACACGTTTTATGGTAATTTAGTATTATTATAATATTGGTTTTTAACCCTTATTTACCGGATTTACCCTTAACCATGGTAAATAAAATATTTACCGCAGCAATTATTCAAAATTTCTAAAAATAAAAGTTACCTATTTACACGATTTGAACATCCTGATTCCAAATATGGAATCCATTTTCCTAAATTCAAAACACAGAAGTGGCAGAAATTAATTTAAAATTAATTCCCGCTGTCAAAACAAAAAGCGTGTTTTTAAGAGATAATAACTATCAAAAGATTGACACTTGTTTATGTTCGGTTTAATTGTAAAATTATGTCCAATGGCCAACATTATATTAAATGGTAAAAATATATTCTAAATATACTTTAAAACTACTAAAATTCATAATTTATCACTATTAATTATTTTGATTAAAAAAGTTGTTTTTAATTAAAATTTAATAATTTTCACTATTCATCACAATATGAAAGTTATCTGAAAAGTACCAAAATTTCACCTTAGGCTAAATTAGATATTCCGAATCCAAAAATGAAGTCTATTTTGAAATATAAAATATATATAATTTCAAAAAGTAGGTATTACTATTCATAACGGCTAGTTTAATTGGTTATGGTGTGTTAGAACTCGGTGTTGCGTACAACACACGCTATCGCATTATTCAAAGAGAAGCGTACCGTAGAAGCTTGGGGTGTTACATTCTCCCCTCCTTCAAATAATTTCGTCCTCAAAATTTCTAGAATACTATCGCATGAAAAGACTCGGGTGGTTCTTCATCATAAGTTCCTCGGGTTCCCACGTTTCCTCTTCCATCTTATGGTTTCTCCACAAAACCTTTACCAGACGCGTCGTCCGGTTTCTCAGTACTTGTTCTCTCGTATCAAGAATCCTGACGGGCTCTTCACAATAGGAAAGATCGGGTTCCAGTTCTAATTCCTCATAGGTGAGTACATGTGTTGGATCAGGCATTTATTTCCTCAACAGAGACACGTGGAACACATCGTGAACTTTGGAGAGACTTGGCGGCATTGCCATTCGGTAAGCTACAACCCCAATTCGTTCTAGAATTTCGAAAGGTCCGATGTACCTGGGACTCAATTTACCTTTCTTACCAAAACGTATGACTCCCTTCCATGGAGATACCTTCAGGAAAACATGATCACCATCTTGAAATTCCAAATCCTTCCTTCGATTATCGGCATAGCTCTTCTGCCTACTTTGAGCTGCTCTGATGTGATTTTGGATTACCTTTACATTTTCCATCGTTTCCTCCACCAGTTCTGGACCTACAAGTTTTCTTTCACCGACGTCATCCCAACAGGTTGGTGTACGACATCTCTTTCCGTATAACACTTCATATGGTGCCATCTGAATACTCGAATGGAAGCTATTGTTATAGGAAAATTCTACCAGTGGTAAATATTGATCCCACATACCCTGAAAGTCAAGTGAGCAAGATCTCAACATGTCTTCTAAGGTCTTAATAGTCCGTTCTGATTGTCCATCTTTCTGAGGGTGGTAAGAAGCCCTCAAATGAAGTTCAGTATCCAGGGATTTCTGAAGACTTTTCCAAAATCTTGATGTAAAACGGGGATCACGATCAGAAAAAATTGATAAGGGTACTCCATGAAGTCTCACAACTTCATTAATATATAGTCTTGCTAAACGTTCCAGGGGTAGATCTTCTCTTATAGCAAGAAAATGTGCTGACTTGGTAAGACGATCAACAATAACCCATATTGCATCATTCCTTCTAGGAGTCTTTGGTAGCCCCATGACAAAGTACATCATAATATTGTCCCATTTCCACTCTGGTATGGGAAGAGGTTGCATGACTCCTCCAGGCTGTTGCCTTCCAGCTTTCACTTGTTGACAAACCATACATCTTGACACAAAATCAGCAATCTCCCTCTTCATGTTGTCCCACCAAAAATGTTCCTTCAAATCTCTATACATTTTGGTGCTCCCAGGGTGTATAGAGAAATTGGAACTATGAACATCATCCAGCAATTCCCTTTTTAGATCAGGTATATCGGGAACACAAAGTCTCTTCCCAAATTTCAAAATCCCATCTTCATACACAAAGTCTCTCAATCTCCCATCATTCACAGCTTTAATCTTCTTTTGAAATTCTTCATCATCGGTCTGAGTACTCTTAATCCTTTCTATTAAAGATGTTTTGGCAACCATTTGAAAAAGAAATGATGTTTCGCCTTCCCTGGTTATTCCCATGTCCATCTTCACTAGATCCATGAAAATTGGATCCCTTTCAATTCTCATATTGTTCAAAACTCCATGGTATTTTCAACTCAAAGCATCTGCCACCTTGTTTGCTTTCCCCGGGTGGTAGTGTATCATGCAATCATAATCCTTGAGTAATTCAAGCCATCTCCTTTGCCTCATGTTGAGTTCTTTTTGTGAGAAAATATACTTCAAACTCTTGTGATCAGTATAAATCTCACATTTTTCGCCATAGAGGTAGTGCCTCCATATCTTCAAAGCAAAGATCATAGCTGCTAACTCAAGATCATGAGTAGGATAATTTTGTTCATGAATTTTCAACTGTCGTGATGCATAGGCAATAACTCTATCATTCTGCATAAGGACACAACCAATTCCTTTCTTTGATTCATCACTATAAATAACGAACCCATCATTCCCCGATGGTAGAGTCAATATAGGAGCATTGACTAATCTTTTCTTCAGTTCTTCAAAACATTCTTCACACTCTTTTGTCCAAACAATTTTAACCCCTTTACGTGTGAGCTTCGTTAATGGGTTATCCAATCGGGCAAAATTCTGGACGAAACGTCGATAATAACCTGCCAAACCAATAAAACTACGTACCTCAGTTATACTCGTAGGTGCTGGCCATTCTTGGATTGCATTGGTCTTAGAAGGATCAACAGAGATTCCATATTTAGAGACAATATGGCCAAGAAAAGAAATCTCATGAATCCAAAATTCACACTTTCTAAACTTCCCATATAATTCATGCCTCCTCAGAGTCTTCAAGATAATGTGCAAGTGATTTTCATGATCTCCGTAGGTTTTGGAGTATACCAAGATATCATCAATAAATACCACCAAAAATTCATCGAGAAACTCCTTGAAAACTCTATTCATCAGATCCATGAATACAGAGGGTGCATTAGTCAATCCAAATGGCATTACGGTAAACACGTAATGCCCATACCTGGTTCGAAATGCTGTCTTCGGAATTTCTTCCTTCTTCACACACAACTGATGGTATCCAGATCGAAGGTCAATCTTTGAAAAGTATTGAGCTCCATGTAGTTGGTCAAATAAATCATCAATACGAGGTAGGGGATACTTGTTCTTTATCGTTATAGCATTGATCTCCCTGTAGTCGATACATAACCTCATAGATCCATCTTTCTTTTTAACAAAAAGAACAGGGGATACCCATGGAGAAACACTAGGGCGAATAAATCCCTTATTACTCAATTCCTCTAGTTGTTTATTTAGTTCGACTAACTCTACAGTGGCCATTCTATAAGGGGTCTTCGATATAGGCCTTGATCCAGGAATAAAATCAATGGAAAACTCAACTTCTCGTTCTGGAGGATGTCCAGGTAAATCTTCCGGAAATACATCTACAAATTCTTTCACAACAGGTACATCCTCTATTTGAACATTCCTTTCCTCACTGATAGTTATTTCATTCTCTTCCTCCCCAATAATTGAATTAAGTTGAGCTACTGGGGGTGGATCTAAATAAGAATTAGGTGGTGACGATTCTGCTCTAAAGATAAGGTGTTCCTTATCATTATCATCAAGAATCGTAACCTCTTTCTTTTTACAATAAATCTTCGCATCATAGTCCGAAAGCCAGTACATACCGAGGATTATATCAAACTCAATCATAGGTATGACGATGAGATCAGCAGATAAAGAAAATTTATGTGCTCTAATGGGGACTTATTCACAAAACTTTGTTGCAATGATACTTCCCTTAGGAGTTTTAACTGACAACTCCCTTATTAAATCAAATTGGAAATATCTAATTTTCTTAGAAAACTGGGAAGATATGAAACAATGCGACGATCCAGAGTCAAATAATGCATTTTCTAAACTTGAAGAAACCATTAAATTACCTGCCACCACGTCCTTCGGAGCTTCTACCTCAGCAGTAGTGATAGCATAAGCTTGGCCTTGATCCCTTGGCCTTTTCTGAGGTATGTTCTCCTGACGCTTAGGACATTCATTCGGATAATGTCCCATATCCCTGCAATTGTAGCACTGAACGTTAGTGGCTTCCTTCTTCCCTTTGCAATCACGAGCTTGGTGGCCTTTTTCACCACACTTGTAACAGACTCCCATTCCCTTCAAGCAAGCACCGGGGTGTTTCTTCCCACATTTACCACATGATGGATATTCAACCTTTCCTTTCTTCCCCTTATTTCCATTCCCAGATTGATCAGCAGGCCTCTTCTTCTCTTGCTTTTCTTTAAAGTCATAAGACTTAGAGAATTCTTTTTCGGTCTTGATAGCACATGAGACAATGTCTTCGTACGATGAAAAGGATTGTGAGACTAACGCTCAACGGAGAAATGGTTTTAACCCATCAAAGAAACGATCAATCTTACTTCTTGGGTTGCGAATATAATCTCCAGCATACCTCGCTAACCTTGTAATGTTAGCCTCATACTTTTTGACATTCTCATCCTCCTATTGTCTCAGACTCAGAAATTGCCTTTCCATATCTGCTCGATGGTCGTGAGGAAAGTATTTTTCCAAAAACAGATCTTTGAACTCCCTCCATTCCATATTTGATACTTCATCATCTTCCTTCATGTTTTGAATCAATGACCACCATTGATCAGCATCTCCAGTGAGGCGGTAAACTTCCATGATAACTTTTTCCCTTTCACTGCTCCCCAAAGCCTGAAATATTTTCTCTAGGGAATTTATCCACTGCTCGGCTACTAAGGGATTTGTATTCCCATTGAACGTTGGTGGTTGTTTCCTCATGAATCGATCTAACATTGATCCTCCACGCTGCGGATTAGGGTGCTCCATACGGGTAAGGTTATTATTCATAACCTGAGTAAGTTGTCCCAGTATGGTGATTAGCTGATCGGCTCCAGTTGCATCACTAGCTCCACTATAATTATCTTGAGCAGGAGGGCAATCCCTACATGGAGTGCGTGCATTGATACGGTTTCGATTTCTTCCACTAGGCACCATTTCTAAACAATGGCATAAACTAGATCAGTTTATGAATCAAAATACATAATCCCATACTTATAAAACACTTAACATAAATTGAACTATTTATGGATATAATCCATAATCATAAAAATGTTTTCTTTGAGGAAGTATATACTCATAATCCCTTCAAAATGATTTGTAAAGAAAATGAGAGTTATCCTAAGCATATCCCCCGGGAGTGTCGTAACCAAGAGTGCAGCAAGACCCGTTGTCGTGCACCAGTTCCCGTTCGAGTCTAGCTCAAAGAGGTGTTTTCGGGTTTTACCCCTAGGTACATCTGTGCCAGAGCCGCCTCTACCTGCTCGTATCCTAGACAGGGATGTATTGCTCAGAAAACTCAGAAAATCTCTACAATAACAAAATTCTAGGAAGTTCTTCTATACTAATCCTCAAAGATCATCTTAGGTCTATGTTCTCTAATCAGAGTTTATCTAAATCTAGCTTCTAAGGTTTGTACTAAACTTCCTCTGATACCAACTGTAACGCCCCGACCCTAGTTACCCATAGTCAGTGCATTATTACATAACATTGGCATGATCACAAGAAAGATCAAATCTCGAAAGACCGATTGGTTTAGTAGCCTTGGAAACACTAGATATATTCATATGTTTTACATTACATCATAAAATGAAAAACTACTACAACAACATAATGTCTCTATAATCCACACTCATATCCCCACATAACATCCCTACAGGTCATTCATAATTTACTTCTTCACTTCCTGAGAAAAATAAAACATAAAAAATGGGTGAGCTCAAATTCCCAGAAAGGATAACAATATAGTGGAAAATTTCATAAATAAGAATAAACATTTAAGGAAATGTATAACTAAAACAAAAGCCTTTCAAACATGAACTTTCAACATGGTACGGCATAAATAAAATGAAATAATTCCATTTACTTATTCACATGGATATTCTACTAATCGAATAATCACATGAAAAAATCAATAACCACTTTCATAATGTTGGAATGCATAATGCCAGACTATCATAACCACATAGTCAAGGCCTCGTGCCAAGACTACAAATAAGATTTTCTCAAGGCCTTGTGCCAAGACACTATTTTGTCTCATGAGACCTACCGATGCATCGAGGAGCTATAGCGGGCTCCACCCGTCACATATTAAGTCCAATGCATTCCCATATGAAAAGGTTTAAGCATAACATAAACATTCGTATTAAAACTAGTATACGAAATGTCAATACTTTCACCATAAACTATGAATGGTATAAAAATAGCACATCCACAGTCAAACATATCACAAAACCTTCAATACAATATAGAAGTTTTGTATCATAATAAATCAACTTCATATAATCTTAAAATCCATCAAAGGATGTTGACATAGATGAAATCAAAATTATTTTTAAACAAATATCTCCTTTTATTTTGAAATAATTTAAGATCCATATAAAATAAAACATTTTCTTTGAAAATATTCTTATAAGCTTGTAAGGGAAGCTTTGAAGATTTTATAACGATGGAAAATAGCCGCACCCGCCGTATAAGTTAAAAAAAACATTCTTACCATAATTCTGTCGAAAAGGTTAAAAAGGACCTTGTTTTGAAAACGACGGAAAGATTCCTTTATAAACCTATTATAAAAAGTCAAACAAGGGTATAAATGACTTTAACCCATATTCTTGTAAATAATAAATATGTTTTTAAATACATTTCGAAGAAACATGGATGTGGATGATAAAGAAATCCCAGTAGATTATTACGTATAAACAACCTCGGATAATGAAGAGATTGTGAAATAACACTTACCTTGTACTTTTCCTTGGTTGGGGTAGGTTAACCTCCTGTATAATGGTGAAATAATTGTTTTTAAATTATACAAGAATCCTATATATTAATATGATATCATATATGATCTTTTAACATTGATTTGTTAATAATATCTTAGAATTATCGTCGTTTCAGGTGTTAACTTACTCATTTTATTTTATATGTTTTGTTACATAAGCCATGTTTGTTGTATATTATTCATATCCAGAATGATATCAAGTCCTTAAACATCATTTTTAAATCATCAAATGATAATTATACTTGAATGGATACGATGGAGAATGAATCTCATCGCGTTCGTGGAGACAGTAGTCCGTACGTACGCACGAGCGACAATATCATTCTTTTGATATTAAAATAATATATAAATGGATGGTATATCATATATACAGAATCATTAACATGTTATATTTATTATTTACATGTGTTAAACATCATTATTATACCCATCAAAATAATAATATATTGAATAACAATTACACCACGACGTGGAGACGGTAAGCCGTACGTACGCACGTATGGTGACATGTTATTCAAAGGGTGGATAGAATACTGAATATGGTTGTACCATATTTATAATAACATCACACTATATGTGAGATAATGGAGTTATAATTTTAGAATGGTAAGAACAAAGAAAGAATAAGTGGAAGAAGAAATGAACTTTAAAAGGGGTGGTGAAAACATTACCTCTTCTTCGGGTTCTTCCTTTTGATTTGATCAAAAGGGCTCCTTAGGTTGGATTTCTGATCAAACTAATGCCTCTAGGTTGTAGTGAGGGATGTTGGGAGAGTATTTGGGCAGAGTTGTTCTGAACCAAAAGGCTTTTAAGGTGTGAAGAAATGAGAAGGAGGAGTTCCCTTTTATAAGAGGGGTGAGGGGCACCTTTGGAAAAGCTAGAAATATTAATTTATAATAAATTCATATTCGGTTTATAATGGCTCAAAAGTTGATTATTCAAAGTTTAAGGTGGGGATAGGTCGCAAACCACTCAACCAATATAATTTAGACAGGTTTGGGTACTTATATTAACCTTATCTTTAAGTATTAACTCTAAGTTAATTAGTTTCACTTTTACAATGTCTCTTTGTATTTTTATATAATATGGTTAATAAACTTACTATATACATCCAAGAGACCCCCAAGTAGTCCATTAATGATGAACCTATCATGATATAAGTCTCTTGGCCGAACCTTAGATTTTTAAGAATTTAATATCAATTAATAATATAATATTTGTTTTAAGAACTCTTTTATGTCAATTTTGACACTATTCAATAGTTGATTTTTTTGAAACTCATAACAGATTGATTACTTAGAACAAAGTCCATTAAATCAATCCTAATATATCATATTATCATATAAAATTAGTTTAATTCATTAAAAGTTTCATATTATATTTATTTGGGTATTTATAATATCAATTATTTTAATTTTTCACTATTATAGTTATTACTGCATCATCATTGTGTCATAAATAAAATAAATTATATAATGTTTAAAAATTATAAATAAAATATAATTATGTAGTAAATCTTTTTAACTTTCTAATGAATATTTATAATCTAAATGCCAACATATATAACCCTATGTAACAATTGTTTTTGTAAAAGATATATGCTTGTGTCATTTTTGTATTCATTTTAACTTAATTAAAATAAAGTGTCATTATCACTTACAAGTGGATCCATGGGGTCCCAAAATCGACCCAAAGATGTACATGGTCGACCATGTATCAACCAATAGGGTTAAGACACGTTTTAGGGTAATTTAGTGTTGAGCCCTCTGGAAGATTGTTGATTTCATGTCTATGTTTGATGTTTTAATAATCACTAATCATCACAATACCATTAATGCTTAATCTGGTTTGATTTCTCATAAACATAACTACAATCTGTAAGTGAATCTGTTATCATGTTTTTGTCTATGCTTATTGACTTACAAAGTATGTTGTAAGTCTTCTGGATTCAACAGACATCGGAAGCACTGATCCAATATCAAAGGACAACGGTCGCACTGATCAGATGACTCACCGATCCATCAGACTCACCGATCCATCAGACTCACCGATCTATCAGAGTCACCAATCCATCAGACTCACCGATCCATCAGACTCACCGATCTATCAGAGTCACCGATCCATCAGACTCACCGATCTATCAGAGTCACTGATCCATCAGACTCACCGATCCATCAGACTCACCGATCTATCAGAGTCACCGATCCATCAGACTCACCGATCTATCAGAGTCACCAATCCATCAGACTCACTGATCCATCAGACTCACCGATCTATCAGAGTCATCGATCCATCAGACTCACCGATCTATCAGAGTCACCGATCCATCAGACTCACCGATCCATCAGACTCACCGATCCATCAGACTCACTGATCCATCAGAGTCACCGATCCAAGGACTCACCGATGCAAATGACTCACCGATGCAAATGACTCACTGATCAGATGACAGACCGATGCTGATCTATCTGAGTCACCGATCATTACTCTAATACTGATGACCTACCGATCACTTGAACAGTCATAAACAACTGTTTGAATTTCTTTATCTTTATCTTTATTTATTCTAACCAACGGTCATATTAGTTATATTTTAATACCCTGACAATTAATTAATAAAGGTTTTCGGATGACAGGAAACCGTACCTCGTACCTGCGGAAAAGAAACCTTTTCTGTCCTACGGAGCACGTGACATAAATACAAGAAGACGTTGCTGAAGAAAGGACAATAACAGAGACAAGGAAGACATACGACATACTCAAGAAGAGATCTGTCCATACAAGAAGAACCAAGCAAGACAGAATCAAAGATACAATCAAGCCTACTCAAGAAGAGTTCTGTGCATACAAAAGAATATCAAAGAGCTTCATCGACTACATCTCACTGCCTGTGAACCTGAAGCATACGACACTCTGCTTCTCAAACAAAATCGAGAAGAGGACTCAGAATCACTTCTGATTAATTCCAAAACGAGTCCAGTGCTACATTGAAATCACTAGAGCCATTTCTAAACTCTACATCTCTGCTCTGTGATTTATTTATTCTACTTTTCGAGCAGTGTGTGTTATCTGCCATATTAAACACACACACTGACTCCTGTACTTTCACTGGAGGATCTGTAAATCCTCAGCAAACCTTTTACACTTCACTTCCCACTGTGGATAGTGGTAGAGGTCTTGTGACCTGGACAGCTGGCTGCTGTTGTTTGTTTTCCCACGTAGAACTGTGGTAGAGGTCTTGTGACCTGGACAGTGTGTTCACTGTTGTTAACCCCGATCCAGGGTGTGGATCATTCTTATATAAACTTTTGAGAGGACTAAGTCTCAGCTTGAGACTGAACCTCTTGGTTAATTCTCTGTGTTTGTAGTTATACTCTATATCCATACTATACATATTTAATTCATATTCCGCTGCTATTACTTTGAAATATAATTTATTTTCAAAGCTGCTTTGATAGTTAAACTCGCAAGTGTTTATATTTCTTATAGATCAGTATGTTAGTTTCAAAGGTTAATTTAATCATAAGATTAAGTTAACTGAGAATTAATCAATCTTTGAGAAACTAATTGAACCTTTATAATCTGTATAAATTCACTATAGTTTAATCTGTTTTTGAAATAGGGGGATTTTTAATCAACATTGTTTTTAACAGAAAATTTTAATTGGAACTCAATTCACCCCCCTCTTGAGTATCCACTCCGACCAACACTTGGTATCAGAGGATTAAATACTCTCTAAAAATACTCTGCTTTTGAACTGTGATTTTAGTTGTATTTTAAAGTTCTTAAAATTTCTATTATTTCTAAATTTTTATCTCTTTAAAAAAAATTTTGTAATATCATGGATAATAGACTTGAGGGTGCTGCTACTAACAGGCCACCTTTCTTCAATGGAACTAATTATGCTCAGTGGAAACTGAAAATGAAAATTCATCTAGAAAGCATAGGTTTTGATATTTGGACTGCCATTGAAGCTGAATACAAAATTCCCACTACTGCTAGATCTACTTGGGATGAACCTACAAAGACTGCTTACAATAACAATTGTAAAGCTATGAATGCTCTGTACTGTTCTCTAGGAGATGAAGAGTTTAATAGAATTTCTGCATGTAAAACTGCTTTTGAAATCTGGGATACCTTAGCTGTTTCTCATGAAGGAACAACAAATGTTAAGGAGATGAGATTGAATACCTATACTATTAAGTATGATAATTTTAAGATGAAGCCTGATGAACCCATTTCTGATATGTATTTCAGGTTCAATGAAATTGTCAATACAATGACTTCTCTGGGAAAGGATGTTCCAGCAAAGGAACAAATCATGAGAATTTTGAGATGTCTACCTGAAAGATGGAGAGGAACCTCTGTCTCCATTAGAGAATCCTGTGACATTGGAACACTGCCTGTCAAGGAATTAATTGGTAAGCTGATGATGTATGAAGAAGAGCTTAAAGTAAATAAAGAAGAAGATGATGAACCTAAAAGGAAGTCTATTGCCTTCAAGACTACAACCTCAAAGAATAAGGATAAGGAAAAGCTTCAAGCTATCAATGAAAGTTCAAGCAGTGAGGAAAGTGAGAATGATTCTGACAGTGATGATGAGATGGCTCAAATAGCCAGAAGATTCAAAAAGTTTTATAGGAAAAAGAAATTCTTTAGGAAACCAAATTACAAGGGAAAGTATGACCAACAAGGCAAAGGGAAAAAGGATTGGAAGAAGGCTGACAGAACTGATGAAGTTGTCTGTTATGAGTGCAAAAGAAAAGGACACATTAAAGCCGACTGTCCAAAGCTGAAGTATAAAAGGAAATATGAATACAAGGATAACAAATACAAGAAAGCCATGAAGGCTACTTGGAGTGCTTCAGAAGACAGCACAAGTGAAGCTGAATCTTCAGACTCTGAAAAGAATCGGGCCAACATGTGTTTCATGACAAACACTTCTGAGGTAACATCAGAGACTCCTGCTTTTAATTCATACTATTCTGGAGAAGATTCTGACTCAGAAAACATGTCAAAATCTGAATTGTTTGAATACTGTGACATGTTAGAAGAAACATGTAATGAGCTCAAAGATAAATATAAAGGTCTAAAGAAACAGTATGCTTTAAGTGTTAAGCATAAATCTGATCTTGATATAGAAAAGGAAAAGAATTCTCAACTACTTAAGGAAAATACATAACTGAAACTGTAAAATGAGCAACTCAAGAATGACTTAGAGAAGTTCACCAATGGCAAAAATACACTAACACAGATGCTAGGAAAGCAAGTAGCACCTAAATATACTACTGGTATAGGATACCAACCTGGACAAAGAAAAATTGCCAAAACAAGATTCATTTCTAAATCTGGACAGAATGAAGGAAATTCTGGAACTTCTTATGCTTCAACCAGTTATATACATAGCTATGGATCTAATAAAGTTTATCATTCAAAGCTTGTCAATTCTACAAATTATATGAGACCCATTAGACAAATATGGGTACCTAAAGTGTTATTGGCTAACCTGTCTGGACCCAAGAAGATCTGGGTACCAAAATCATCTTCCATCTAAATCTGTTTTGTAGGAGACCTTCCTGAAGAGCAATCACAAAAAGATATGGTACTTAGACAGTGGATGTTCAAGGCATATGTCAGGAGACTTTTCATGTTTCAAGAGCTTAGTAAAAGTTGATGGAGGCTTTGTCACTTTTGGTGATAATTCAAAAGGGAAAATCATCGGCCTAGGCCAGATTGGTAACACTGATTCAATTTTGATTTCTAAAGTTTTATTTGTTGATGGACTTAAATACAATTTATTAAGTATTTCTCAGTTGTGTGATGATGGTTTTCATGTTAAATTTTAAAATGATTCTTGCAAAGTTTTTGATTCTAAGAATGTTTTGGTATTTTCTGCCTTAAGAAATGAAAATGTGTATGCTGTTAATCTGAATTCTTTAGCTAAACAGAACATTCCTTGTTTAAATGCTTTTCATAAAGAGTCTTGGCTTTGGCACAGAAGATTAGGACACTGCAATGTGCACTCACTTAGAAAACTTTCTAGGAAGAACTTAGTTAGAGACTTACCCAAACTTGAATTTCCAGCAGACAAAGTTTGTAATCCCTGTCAAATAGGAAAGCAACATAAAGTTTCTTTTAAATCAAAGAAATAAGTTTCGACTTCTCAACCACTTGAATTGGTTCACATGGATTTGTTTGGACCATCAAGAGTTTCTAGTCTAAATGGGAAGCATTATGTTTGTGTTCTTGTAGATGACTTTTCTAGATATACTTGGGTATAATTTCTAGCTCACAAAAGTGAAGCTTGTTCTTACTTTGTTAAATATTCCAAGTATGTAGAGAATCTTAGTGGACTTAAGATTAAGACCTTGAGAAGTGATCATGGTCGTGAGTTTGAAAATCATAAGTTTGATTCTTACTGCTCACTCAATGGCTATTCTCATAACTTTTCTGCCCCTAGGACACCCCAACAGAATGGTGTAGTAGAAAGAAGAAACAGAACCCTGCAAGAAATAGCTAGAACCATGCTCAATGAATATGACCTGCCTATTTATTTTTGGGCTGAAGCTGTAAATACAGCTTGTTATGTCATTAATAGAGTCTTGATCAGACCAGTTCTTAAGAGGACTCCCTATGAGTTGTGGAACCATAGGAAACCCAAGGTTAACTACTTCAAAGTTTTTGGCTGCAAAGTCTTCATTCTCAATACTAAAGACAATCTTGACAAATTTGCATCCAAGAGTGATGAAGGAATTTTCCTAGGTTACTCTATTTCAAGTAAAGCTTATAGAGTATTCAATAAGAGAACCAAATGTGTGGAAGAATCTGTTCACATCAAATTCGAGGAAACTGATCCACATGAGCCTAAAACTTTTCTTGAAAATCTTGAAGAAGACTTATCTGTTCTGGACATTGATGATAAATCTAAAGAACCTGTTATAAAAACATCCAGTTCTGGACTTTTTCCAGAATCTACTTCTGTTGAACCCGAACCTATAGATGAATCTGAAATTTCTAGCCCTATCTTTTCAAGACCATCTAGGACTCTAAAGAACCATCCTTTAGATGTTGTTGTAGGAAATCTAGATAGAGGAACACAAACTAGAGCTTCTCTAAGAAATCAGGATGAACATCAATCTTTTCTTTCACAGTTAGAACCTAAAGATATCAATGATGCTATCAATGATGAATTTTGGGTAATGGCTATGCAAGAAGAACTAAATCAGTTTGAAAGAAACAAAGTCTGGAAATTAGTAGAAAGACCTAAGGACACTTTGACCATAGGCACAAAATGGGTGTTTAGAAATAAAGTAGATGAATCTGGAAATATAGTTAGAAATAAAGCTAGGCTAGTTGCACAAGGTTACAATCAAGAAGAAGGTATAGACTATGAAGAAACCTTTGCACCTGTAGCCAGATTAGAAGCTATTAGAATCTTACTTGCATATGCATCACATCTGAATTTCAAGTTATATCAAATGGACGTCAAAAGTGATTTTTTAAATGGTGTTATTATTGAAAATGTTTTTGTAGAACAACCACCTAGTTTTTTAAATCCTCATTTTCCACATCATGTTTTTAAACTTTCTAAAGCTTTATATGGTTTAAAACAAGCCCCAAGAGCTTGGTATGAAAGGCTTTCAAACTTTCTTATCTCTAAAGGATTTACAAAAGGAGTAGCTGATCCCACTCTTTTTATAAAAAGGATTTCAAAAGATGTTTTAGTTATACAAATATATGTTGATGATATTATTTTTGGATCTTCTAAACACTCTTTATGTACTGATTTTTCAAAGGTTATGCAAAATGAATTTGAAATGAGCCTAATGGGAGAGCTTAAGTATTTTCTTGGATTTCAAATCTTTCAAAATAAAGATGGCATTATTTTAAATCAAAGTAAATATACAAAGGATCTTTTAAAACGTTTTGGATTGGATAGTATTAAGGAAAGTAATACACCTATGAGTACTACCTGTAAATTGGATGTTGATGAGACTGGGAAACCAGTTGATCAAACCAATTACAGAGGTATGATTGGAAGCTTACTTTATCTTACTGCTAGTCGACCAGATATTATGTTTAGTGTATGTATGTGTGCTAGATTTCAAGCTAATCCTAAAGAATCACACTTACTAGCTGTTAAACGGATTTTTAAGTATCTTAAGTATACTGTAAATTTAGGTTTGTTTTATCCAAAAGGACAATCATTTAATCTAACTAGCTATTCAGATGCTGACTTTGCAGGATGTAAGTTAGATAGGAAGAGCACATCAGGAACATGTCATTTGCTTGGAAAATCCCTAGTATCATGGTGTAGTAAGAAACAGAATTCAGTTGCATTGTCTACTGCCGAAGAAGAATACATAGCTGCTGGTAGTTGATGTGCACAAATTCTGTGGATGAAACACACTTTATTGGATTATGGATTTGATTTTAAACATGTTTCAATTAACTGTGACAACACTAGTGCAATCAACCTATCCAAGAACCCTGTGTCTCACTCTAGAACTAAGCACATTGATGTCAGACATCACTTTCTAAGAGATCATTACCAGAAGGGTGATATTTCTCTAGAATTTGTTAGTTCTGAAAATCAATTAGCTGACATCTTCACAAAGCCCTTATGCTCGTAAAGAATGAAATTTATTAAACAAGAGTTATGTATGATTGATCTGTGAAACTGATCTGTGAAACTGATATGTGAAACTGATCTGTGAAACTGATCTGTGAAACTGATCTGTGAAACCGATCTGTGGAACCGATCTGTCACACTGTTCTGTCAAACCGATTTTTTTAATTACTTTTTATTAATTAGTAAATTACTTTTTATGGGAACCCTAAATGATAAAATAAATGATACGCGGCTATTTATCTTCCCAAAACCTTTGACCTTTCATTTCCCGCTGAACCTCTCTTCCCCTCTACTTCGAACCTTCGAACTCCTTGCCTCTCCAAAATCTTCAAATGACTAAGAAAAAGAGACCAAGCAAAGGACCAGATAGCCCTGTACCTTCAAAGCGTGCTCGAGGCGAGTCGAGCAGTACCACTCAAAGTTCAGTAAATCCGAACCTGGAAACTCGGATTATTGCTGTAGAAAAAGAAGTCAACTCGGCGTGGCTTCTGTCAAGTAAGTCTCTGTTGCTACAATTTCTTGAATCGCAAGGATGGATAGACTGGTTTTCGGACAACACCCGAATAGATTACCCGAAGCTAGTACATGAGTTCTACATGAACCTGAAAATCACTCTTGATGGTGTGGAAGCTGCTAGGATGTCGTCTGTGGTAAAAGGAAAGAAAATATCCTTATCATCTAAGCAGTGGGATGAATGTTTAAACGTACCTCATGAAGGTCGATATGAGGACTATGCTGGCAATATTCCTCCAACATCTGATTACTTCTCTTATGAGTTAGCTCTGGAGATTCTGACAGGAAACCGAGAGTCACGAAGAATCACAGCTTCAGAATTAGATGGTGATTGCAGACTTCTTTTCAAGTTTATTCAGCACCAACTTTGCCCTCGAAGAGGAGATTTTGCTGCTGTAAAGTATCAGGATGTTTTCCTGTTGTTTCTACTCAAAACCCATGAAAAGATTAACCTGTGTAGATATGTGATGGTCCACATAGCTGGTATGTTGAAACCATCCAAGAAAGCCACTGCCTTGTTTTATTCAAAAATGATATCTACTATGCTCAAGAATCTGGAATGTGTTGATGAAGATGATGAAGTTGTTGAAACAGAGCGCACCTTCTGTCTTAACAAAGAGATCTGCAAGAGGATGAAAATAAATTGGAATCCATGGAAGAAGTGCTGGGTTGCAGATGAAGATAAATTGTATGAAGCCTACAATCCAATAGATCTTGGCAAGAGGCCAAAGGATTTGAGAGACCCTGGATTAAAACCAGATGAGGAACTAGTTTATTCTGATGATGATGAGCAAGAAGAAGTTGCGACTGCAGAAGGAAGTGTGTCTTCTCCTGATGATAGGAGTGATCCAGACACTGCTAGCCCCAAGAAAAGAATAGAATTTGGACCTGCTAGTCCACCCTTAACCCTACCAGAGTCAGAACCTATTCTTGGTGATGAAGAAGATTCCGATACTGAAGAATATCACAGTGAAGCCTCTGAACCGAGTAATAATAAGTAAGATGATGCTGATGACAATCATGATGGTGATGATGATGATGCTGATGATGTTGAAGCTGCTGTTGATAGTGTTAACAGACCGGAGGATGGTCTTGCTGTAGATCAAGTAGAACAACCTTAGTCAGTACCAGAAATCCATATCAGTGGCAAGGATGATTCACCAAAAATCAGTGGAACAGCAAGCTATGAGAAACCAAAATACACCCTGTGTGCTGCTGTTTGGGATGACTACCATGGTTATGCTGTGTTGGGCTTAGAATATTCTGAAGATGAAGAAGCAATGCCAGCATCTGCTGTAGCTGTGAAGAGGAACCTCCCACGAGAAGCAAGGTCTGCTTCTACTGTTGATCCTACCAATGTTAATTTACCTGGTTCTGGAATCAGTCAAGCTGATCTTGATCAGTTTAAGTTTGAATTGCTAACTGCTGTGAGAACCATAGTTAGAGAAGAAGTTTCTAATGCTCTTACTCAAGTGTCTCTACAAGTTTCTGAAAATTCTTTGGAAGCCTTCTCACAGAGAGTATCAAATGCTGTGAAGCCAGACCTAGCCAATACTGGTGACCTTATTGGCAGGCAAATAGCCTTTTTAAATCAGACCTTGAAGGATCTCCAAATTGGCTTAGTTTCTCTATCAAATGAGTTCAGATCAACCTTCTCTGGTATGATGGAAGTTTTAAGAAATCTGATTGAACATCTCAACAAGTCTGACCTGAGGAAGCTAAAAGCTAAACTAACTCACATAGTCGGCCAAGCCAGTACAGGCAAGGTAACCAAAATCACTACCCGTGAGATAGAAGCTCTAAGAGAAGTTGTGCATGAAGAGTTAGCTGCTGTAAGACAAATTCTTGACTTAGAATCTTTGAGGAGGATGAAAGAGCTCTGTGATAATAGTCATAAGATGGCCTTAGTATATTCAGCAGATGCTAAGAAAGCCCTGCAAGAGATCAAGGAAAAAGTTGATACTTACTTTTCCAAGATTTATACAAAACATGAGATGGCTGCAAACTTCGAAGTCTTGGCAGAGAATCTGAAATTACCTCCAGTCACTCAGGCCTTCAACACTCAAGTTCGCCAATTACAAGAGTTTACCCCAACCTTAGCACAGTTCATGGAGAACAAGGACGATTTTGAAAAAGCTATGAAGTATGGAGCAGAAGTCATTCAGGACTTCATTCATCTGTTGAAGCCTTACTTGGATGCACAGGCCACTGCAATTGTACTCCCTACTTCTGAACCTCTCAGTGCCTCTGATGTAGCTCCAAATCAGCTGTCTGTTGCCCAAGCTCTATCTCAGTTGCGACCAGTCTCTCAGCAAGCTCCTCAATCAGCTCCTGTTTCTCAACAACAACACTCTATGGCACCTCCACCTGCACCTGCCAGAGTTGTCCTACCGCCACTTCAGCTCCGTGAACCACAGCCTGCCTCCAAGCCTTTCACCTTACCTACCATTGATCCAAAAGACAAAGGGAAATCCCCTTTGCATCCCAACCAATAGCCATGTATTCTTTTTGATAGGGTGATCTATGTATTGCTTATCCTTTTCTGTGACTTTATCTAATTTTTTTTCCTTTGTGTTATGATCTATACTCTATGCACCCTACTTCTCCTTTCCCTTATCTATTTTCCCTCCTTTTTGATTATCCCAAAGGGGGACAGAGATATATATAATGGGAGAAAGATATATATAATGGGAGAGAGATATATATAATGGGAGAGAGATATATATAATGGGAGAAAGATATATATAATGGGAGAAAGATATATATAATGGGAGAAAGATATATATCATATATATAATGGGAGAAAGGGGGAGAACGATATATATATATGAGAGATGTGAATATCTCAGTGGGAGATCAATATCTCAGGGGGAGAAATCTGAATACTATATATATGGGAATGATAAATTAAGAGGGAGATTTATGTCTCTTCACTTTTAATTCTCATTATGTTTTTATTAATGATACATCATATTATTTATATTTAATGATAAAGATTTGTGATTATCAAAAAGGGGGAGATTGTTGAGCCCTCTGGAAGATTGTTGATTTCATGTCTATGTTTGATGTTTTAATAATCACAAATCATCACAATACCATTAATTCTTAATCTGGTTTGATTTCTCATAAACTTGACTACAATCTTTAAGTGAATCTGTTATCATGTTTTTGTCTATGCTTATTGACTTACAAAGTATGTTGGAAGTCTTCTGGATTCAACAGACATCGGAAGCACTGATCCAATATCAAAGGACAACGGTCGCACTGATCAGATGACTCACCGATCCATCAGACTCACCGATCCATCAGACTCACCGATCCATCAGACTCACCGATCTATCAGAGTCACCGATCCATCAGACTCACCGATCCATCAGACTCACCGATCTATCAGAGTCACCGATCCATCAGACTCACCGATCTATCAGAGTCACCGATCCATCAGACTCACCGATCCATCAGACTCACCGATCTATCAGAGTCACTGATCCATCAGACTCACCGATCTATCAGAGTCACCGATCCATCAGACTCACCGATCCATCAGACTCACCGATCTATCAGAGTCACCGATCCATCAGACTCACCGATCTATCAGAGTCACCGATCCATCAGACTCACCGATCCATCAGACTCACCGATCCATCAGACTCACCGATCCATCAGAGTCACCGATCCAAGGACTCACCGATGCAAATGACTCACCGATGCAAATGACTCACTGATCAGATGACAGACCGATGCTGATCTATCTGAGTCACCGATCATTACTCTAATACAGATGACCTACCGATCACTTGAACAGTCATAAACAACTGTTTGAATTTCTTTATCTTTATCTTTATTTATTCTAACCAACGGTCATATTAGTTATATTTTAATACCCTGACAATTAATTAATAAAGGTTGTCGGATGACAGGAAACCGTACATCGTACCTGCGGAAAGGAAACCTTTTCTGTCCTACGGAGCACGTGACATAAATACAAGAAGACGTTTCTGAAGAAAGGACAATAATAGAGACAAGGAAGACATTCGACATACTCAAGAAGAGCTCTGTCCATACAAGAAGAACCAAGCAAGACAGAATCAAAGATACAATCAAGCCTACTCAATAAGAGTTCTGTGCATACAAAAGAATATCAAAGAGCTTCATCGACTACATCTCACTGCCTGTGAACCTGAAGCATACGACACTCTGCTTCTCAAACAAAATCGAGAAGAGGACTCAGAATCACTTCTGATTAATTCCAAAACGAGTCCAGTGCTACATTGAAATCACTATAGCCATTTCTAAACTCTACATCTCTGCTCTGTGATTTATTTATTCTACTTTTCGAGCAGTGTGTGTTATCTGCCATATTAAACACACACACTGACTCCTGTACTTTCACTGGAGGATCTGTAAATCCTCAGCAAACCTTTTACACTTCACTTCCCACTGTGGATAGTGGTAGAGGTCTTGTGACCTGGACAGCTGGTTGCTGTTGTTTGTTTTCCCACGTAGAACTGTGGTAGAGGTCTTGTGACCTGGACAGTGTTTTCACTGTTGTTAACCCCGATCCAGGGTGTGGATCATTCTTATATAAACTTTTGAGAGGACTAAGTCTCAGCTTGAGACTGAACCTCTTGGTTAATTCTTTGTGTTTGTAGTTATACTCTATATCCATACTATACATATTTATTTCATATTCTGCTGCTATTACTTTGAAATATAATTTATTTTCAAAGCTGCTTTGATAGTTAAACTCGCAAGTGTTTATATTTCTTATAGATCAGTAAGTTAGTTTCAAAGGTTAATTTAATCATAAGATTAAGTTAACTGAGAATTAATCAATCTTTGAGAAACTAATTGAACCTTTATAATCTGTATAAATTCACTACAGTTTAATCTGTTTTTGATATAGGGGGATTTTTAATCAACATTGTTTTTAACAAAAAAATTTAATTGGAACTCAATTCACCCCCCTCTTGAGTATCCACTCCGAACAACATTTAGTATTATTATAATATTGTTTTTTAACCCTTATTTACCGGATTTACCCTTAACCATGGTAAATAAAATATTTACCGCAGTAATTATTCAAAATGTCTAAAAATAAAAGTTACCTATTTACAAAATTTGAACATCCTGATTCCAAATATGGAATCCATTTTCCTAAATTCAAAACACAGAAGTGGCAGAAATTAATTTAAAATTAATTCCTGCTGTCAAAACAAAAAGCGTGTTTTTAAGAGATAATAACTATCAAAAGATTGACACTTGTTTATGTTCGGTTTAATTGTAAAATTATGTCCAATGACCAACATTATATTAAATGGTAAAAATATATTCTAAATATAATTTAAAACTACTAAAATTCATAATTTATCACTATTAATTATTTTGATTAAAAAAATTGTTTTTAATTAAAATTTAGTAATTTTCACTATTCATCAAAATATGAAAGTTATCCGAAATGTACCAAAATTTCACCTTAGGCTAAATTAGATATTCCGAATCCAAAAATGAAGTCTATTTTGAAATATAATATATATATAATTTCAAAAAGTAGGTATTACTATTCATAACGGCTAGTTTAATTGGTTATGGTGTGTTAGAACTCGGTGTTGCGTACAACACACGCTATCACATTATTCAAAGAGAAGCGTACCGTAGAAGCTTGGGGTGTTACAGTGGTTGAATGATCCATATTGTAAGCATCCCGCCTTTGTCTTGGGTCTCAGAGGAAGATTTACCAATCCAGCTATCTAATTCAGATTTCTCCTCCCACTATGGTAGTAGGTGTCCCCCTTTTTCTTGATCCCATTATTAGAGTTTCTACCATTTACAATGGTTAACATTATACTTCCTCCTACCATAGCTCCTGATATGTATTGTTCATCCATTTTCTCTCTATTAACCATCACTTTATAGTTGATTATACAGATCAAAATTATCTTCAATCGAATCTTCTATCCCAAACCAGATTCAAATATGTGTGCCTTCAATGACACAGTATTAGAAACTTAGGTGAAAATAACTCTAAATTCATGATTTTTTCCACATAATTGATAAAATATATATTTTTATAAATTAGGCTGAAGAAGTATTTTGTCTGTTGAATAATGAACATGTGGGGATATAATTTTGTTTTGAAAAATTCCTCAAAATCCTCATAACTGAGGCCTTGATCTACTTGTGCCCGCACTGCTATATCCCACCACTATATTGCAATATCCTTTAGAATATACGTTTAATTCTTGACTTTTAGCTCCGTGGGTGTGATGATGAAATCAAAGACACGATTCATCTTATTTATCTACACCTCATCCATTTCTGGTTCCATATCATGCTAAAAGAAGGGTGGATTTTGTTTCTAGAACTAGACGAAATGATTAACATGTCCTGGTGTATCCCTCCAGTTCCCAATGTCCATATATTGATGTTTGTGGATGATACTTTGAAACAGCTTTTAGTTTACTTGTTGCTCAGGTGAAACCACATTCTCTACAACTTCTTGCAGATGGTTTCGACGATGCCTACGAGGTTCCATTTTGTAAAACAAACCAAAAAACTCCATAAGTCTCACTCCCTAGAAACAAAATGATTATCATTTTAAGTTATGCAACATCAAATATCAAAATTTTTATTTCCAAATCAACCCTTTTTCACGTTCAGACACTTTTTGAAATGTTCCAATTTCTTTTGAATATCAAAACACTTTCAAAATACACCAACTATGACCCTTTAAAAGTAATTCATTTGAAAAAGAAGGAAAAAAGTTTCATAAATAAACGCAGTGCATCAAATAATATATCATTACTCAAAATAAAATATGAAATCCTAGTGGAAGAAATTCTTTTAATGTAAGTCATGCTCGTCTCATTGGCTATACCCATGACAATGAGATTTCATTATCCTATTAGTGTCTAGAAAACACTTATGTACCCAACTCCCTAGTAACGTAATGTTTGGAATAAAAAAGTTATCTATGTATTTTTATGCACTAAATATTAAGTAACAACATTTTTCTTTCTAAGATTAAAACCCAAGGAATAGATAAAACTAAATTCAAATCTGAAAATAAAAAAACTAATGACTACCTGTTTTACAGGGAAAGGAACAAGTTGATACCATTTATCTCTAATAGGATTATGGACCAAACAAAAATTATACCATTTTTAACATCCTTCCATATCTACATTGTCTTGAGAAGGTGGGAGGAATGATACTTGGTATTTGGAGACATCCCAAAGATGCCAAAGGCAGGTAATAAATGCCGAAGGGTTTCCAAACATTTTGGGGAAAATATACACTTTAAGAATAAAACAACTAACCAAAAATACATAACCAAACATACAACTAGTTGATTCATGAATACCATGAAATAACACTAAAAATTTCATATATCAAAATCATACTCATATCAAGATCCATAGTAGAAGACTACAACATCAAAGAAAACAGCGGTAAAATGACTAATAAAACTCCAAGATGACCATAAGACTCCATTTTCCAAAATATTTATGTTGAGACATCACCATAGAGATCATGTATTATGTAGTAGTGATAAAAAAGTGATACATTACCATTTCTCATGTCCCAATAGATGAAATTTTCCAAATCATCAAGGTGCCAAAGCAAGGGAGAGTACTAAAACTCAGTAGGTTTTCCCCCCAATGACATCCCTACTCATGCCACTATAATAGAAGAGTTTGAATCATTTATATAAAAATAGTTTTGATAAAAATAATTTTCAAAATAGTTCATAGATAAATATAATCAACATCTAAAATAGTTTATATTTATATTTGAAAAATTGCAACATTAATAATTTTCTAGATTTTTATTTTCATGAAAACAACTATACCGTACATTTAAAACCGTTCCTCAAGTTCCCATTGGCATAATGAATTCATTCCACATAACTGACCATGCATGCTTCATTAGGACAGTTATATACTCATGAGTGGTCTCTCATTGATCTAACATTTCATCATATAATAATTATGTCACATGTTCCATTAAACTTTTGGCACCGACCACAAGGTGATATTTTAACCATGCCCCATAAATTCAATATGAATACACACACAAGTATGACCAACACCATTGAATAAAACCAAAATTTCTAAAATCATTTAAAAAATAATTTTTTGATAACTCATCTTCCAAAAAACAATTTCACAAATCCATCTAATCCATATTTTAAAATCGCCATTTTAAAATCAATAACTAAATCATTGTACACAAAAATTCACTATAATATAAAATTTTCACCATAGACCATAAATCATCACTAAATAGGATTTATAACATGATTTTCATAACATATTAATGATAAATATAATGAAACTAAATTATTTTAAAACTAGGCAAAGAAATTCTACAAATAGGAGTTGAGAGTGAAGTCACTTAGCTCGAAAGTTTTGTTGAAAACAATAAACATGCAATAAACGGCCACAAAACTGAGTTAAATCTCCATTAACTATACTTATATCTCCTCCCATAACACAAACAAGGAAAAATCTAAAATTATTAAATTTTTATATCCTTAAATATACCTAGAAAGATCATAGATATAAGAAGTTTTGAGAATAGGGGAATTATATCTACAAAAAGCAATAAGAACGATGAAAAATGAACACACACCGTGAAGAATCGGCTTCTAGTCACCAATTGATGAATTTGCATCACCTATGAATCAATGGATGAACCTCTATTGACATTTAGAGAAGAAAAATACAATGTTAGGGCTCTATAGGAGGAGGAATGAGTCATTAAATATTAAGGTTGACCAATACCTATTTTTTAAGGAGGTGATTCTTACCCGTGCATGGTTTACTCCCAGGATTTTTCAAATCGTGTGCTAACCTCGATTTAGAAAGTAGCTAAAAGATGTCCATTTGAAAGGTATCCCCACATGGAATCCAAAACCATGTGCCAACCATGTTGAAGATACTGCCTCAAACTACCCAAACTACAAGGTTTCTCCTAGTTTTTTCGCACGGTTTGGACAAATTTTTTGCCAACTGTTCACCTTCCCTCTATCCCCAAGAACACAACTGATTTTCTCCAAACTCTCCCTACATTCACCCATATACTTTATAAAAATAAAATTCATAAGTAAAGAGTTAAATACAATAAACTGGGGGTATTAAAGATAAGGGATTAAATTTTATACCATTTATTTTCCCCTTTCTAGTATTTTAAAAATTTATTGATTTTTATTTAATTTAAAAGCATATTATTTTCATAAACAATCATTATTTACAATTTAGACACAATTCATTTAATTTTACATGAAATACATAATTAAAAAAGCTAAAATTTGAATATAATACTACAAAATAACAATAATATGTAAAATTAATTGGAAAAATTCATTTATCAGATAATCACTCAAATAAAATTACTTTTAACATTTTTGAAATCTTCCTTATATTTTTTAGTTTAAAAATACTACATAATTGTTGAAAAATCATTTAAGACCATTATATAATTTCCAAAAAAATGAAATAAATTTATATGATGAAAATAATTTTATTTATCTTAAAATAGACAGTTAAATAAGTTCATATCTTTCTTTTTCCACAATATGGACATATAATAGATATTAAAACTAAGAGAGTCACATATTGAAACTTTCATTAATTTAATTTTTATTTTATAAATTTTAATGGAGAATTTTCCATTGTAAAACTAAATTTTGACTATAAGGTGATAGGCCTCAAATTAAATTAATCCAGCAAGAATTCAAAAAAAAATATTTGGCGTTATCACTTAATTGTAACTAGATTAACCAAATTTACCCTTTAATGGGGTGATAAATTTTACAA
This sequence comes from Viscum album, assembly GCA_963277665.1. Taxonomy (NCBI): domain Eukaryota; kingdom Viridiplantae; phylum Streptophyta; class Magnoliopsida; order Santalales; family Viscaceae; genus Viscum; species Viscum album. The sequence continues at coordinate 1,858,163,541 of OY728133.1, read as the reverse complement.
GGGTTACTATTTTTAATTCTTAAAAATATAAGTGACTTATTTTTAAAATTTGAACCTATTGATTGAAAATATGGAATTAATTTTATCAAATTTAATTTATATAAACATCATCAATTTAATTTAAAATAATTGTGTGAAATGCGTGAAAATCATTTTTTAGAAAAATATTTTTTTAAGCATAAAATGGGATTTATTTTAATTTCATGCATATAGAAACATAATATGAATGTTAAAATATTTTATTAATTATATAATATATAAATTTTCATAAATAATTCACCAGTACTGATAAAATTAATTTATTAATATAAAAACACAATGAATATTGAAAAACAGCTTTTAAAGAAATTTTGAATTTACCTATAAAAATGTTTTTATATTAAATTAAAAAATAATAAATATTATAAAAAAAGTAATTATATTATCTGAAATATAATTAAATTAATTTTAATTTGAACCCATTTTAAAGGAAAATGTAAATTTTACATAGAATTTTCAATAAAAAAACATTTTTACAATTCACTAGAAAATCAATATATTCAGAAAATTCTCAAAAAATAATCCTGAGATAATTTTCATATGCTGATTTAAAATATTTTGTTCATTTTATAGGATAAAATTAATAAAGGTTTTATAAATTAATTGTGTAGAGACCCAAAGCATGACGTACATGGACAATACATTACTTTTGCAGAATACTTAATACATAACAAAAATAGACACACAAGGATCGTAATATTTTAGTGTCTTTGGAAACTCGGAATAAAATCTTCTAATCGTGGTGAAAGATCTTCAACATATCCCAATAAAAAAAATCCCCTTTTTTTCTTACCTAAAACCTTTCTTTATATCCTGGGGAAAAGAAAAACTAAAAGGGGTGAGCTTAAATTCCCAGTAATGGTAAACATAGAGAACATAAAACTACCCATAAACATTTGAATGAAAAAACTTGAACATAATATCTAAACATCAATATTTTGAGCAAAGACATGAATCTTGGAAGTACGTAAGGAATATATCATAAGGGAACATAAATCATGATAAAAATAGAATGGGAATAAAACATGAAATTGTGGCAACCATTAAGCACATGATGTGATTTCCATAGTAGCCAAGGCATTGCTGCCAAGACCATCTTAGTGGACAAAGTCCCTTTCTGAATCGAGTTCACTCCTCATTCCAGTCCTGTATTTCTGAACCGATTTAACTTTCCGTTCCAGCCATTTATATCTCATGAGATATAAATCTTTACCCAATGCATTGGAGGGATATATAGGTCCCACCCGTCCCATAATTAAATCATTCTTACTTTTTCCACAAAATAAACATACATCATTCATAATAATTCAATGAATAAAATGGGTTTCATAAACATCAACCCATCATCACATAATCCATATAAAAGAAATGGATATTTCATCATAAGAAAAGTGAAACCATGTAAATCATAGATTCATTATACTTGAAACATACACATATGAAATAATGTCATATTAGATGTAAAATGATTTTGATAAAACACTTGAAATGAATTCTTGAGGAAAATATCCTTTCTTCTTCAAAATCAATTTCATTTCACAAAACGTCATGAAATTTTAAAAGAAAAGGTTTTTGTTGAAAATAGTCATGAAATATTTTTTAGGAAGCTTCATGAAAATAAGTCTTTATAAAACCGTAAAAATACTTTCATGTCGTATACGTTAAAAAAACATTCTTCTCGTACTTTTGTCGGAAATGTCAAAAAGTACCTTGTAGGGTAAATAAAAGAAAGATTCCTTCCATACCATGAGGTAAAAGTCAAATGGGTAAAAAGGATTTTAAACATACATGAATACACTTTTATAAAACATGGACATGTATGATAGCAATAACCCTAGGAAACACTTACGAATAATCAATCTCGGATAAAAATGATATTTTCACAATTATCCTTTACCTTTGGTCTGATATGATTTGTACGTATCCGAACCTCCTATATAATGATTTAAATAATGTCATTGACTTATTACTGAATAATATTCATTGTTATGATATCATATATGTTTCACTTATGACTTTATATTACCCGTTCTTTTGTAAATTCCATGTTAAAGCAGCATTTTGGGTAAAATCATTTCATTTATCGTATGTGTTTCGACTTGTCGTTCTTGATATTAATACTTGTATCCAGATTTACATAATTCCAGAATTTAAAACATGGTTTATATATAATATATATTCATTATATACATATATATATTATAGATCGATAAAAGGAATGAAATACACCATTAATGGAGACGGTAGGTCGTACGTACGCATGAAAGCTGTTTTCGTTTCCTTATTGAATTTAATGAAACTAAATAGATTAAATACATATATATATATATATATATAAATCCAGTAGAATTAATATATTTAATTATTATTCATTATATAAACTTTAAGATCATTCATGTATCGTTAACATGTAGAATGAATCTCATCGCGTCATGGAGACGGTAGTCCGTACGTACGCAGGAGCGATGATATCATTCCCATAATTATTGAATAGAATTGGAGTGGATTGTATAATATATAAGAATCAGTATGAGGATATAATAACCATATATAGTTATTCTTTACACCATGATACCCATCCATGTAAGGTGTTGGTGGAAAAACAGATTTCACCACGGCGTTGAGACGGTATTTCGTACGTACGCACGCGTGGGGATTTCATTTTCCGTAGGATGGATAGATGGTGAAATAGGATTGTTTAATACTTATAATAACATATAATTATATTATTTATACTGATGTTATTACTTCATAATGAAAAAACTAAATAAGAATAAGTGGAAGAAGAAATAAAGTTGAAATAATCGGTAATGGACATTACCTCTTCTTTGAAACGCCTCTTTGAGACCTCCTCTTAGGGCACTAAAATTGGTCATTGAAGTAGACCAGAACCTCTAGGATGTTTATATGGAAGTGGAGAAGAGAATTTTGCAGGTTTTGGCCGAGCATGAAGGCTCAAAGTGGTGTGAGGAAGAGAGGGAGGAGGTGCCCTTTTATAAGGGAGGAGAGGGGCACCTTTGGAAAAACTGAAACTATTATTTTATTATAAAGTCATATTCGGTTTTTAATAGCTCAAAATTGAGTTATTTCGATTCTAATGTTGGTATGGGTCGAAATCCTCTCATCCAATAGAATTTAGACAAGTTTTGGTTTCTATTTTAACCTTATCATTTAGATTTAAATTAAGTTAAATAATTTTACTTTTTCCGTGTCTTCATGTTTTCTTACACTATAAGGTTAATAAAAATACTATAACAAGACAAACGAACCCCAAGGTGTTTATTATTAATATTTATAAAATTATATAAGTAATTTCTCCAAAAAAAATATTTTTAGGAATAAAATAACAGTTAATAATAAAATATTTGTTTTAAAAACTATTTTATGTCAATTTTGACACTATTTGGTAATTGATTTTTGTGAAACTCATAACAGAATGATTAGTTCTAAAAAATTAACTAAATCAATACTAACATGTCATATTAACCTATAAAATAAGTGGAATTCATAAAAAGTCTCAAACTACATTTATTTGGGTATTTATAACATCAATTATGTCAATATTTCATTAATAATATAATTAATGTATCATCTTTGTGTCATAAATAAATTAAATTATTTATTGTTTAAAAATTATAAATAAAATACCATTATGTAGGAAATAGTTTTGTCTTTCTAATGAATATTTATAGTTGAATTTAGCTTATATATAACCCTATATTAAAAATGATTTACTTATTAAACATTGATTTTAACTATTTTAACCCTTCTTTAATTAAATTAATATTAAATGTCCTAATCTAATCCAAGTGGGAATAAATGGTCATATTTTATTCCTAAGGTTATTTTTGGTCTAATTACACTTATAAAATAGAATTAGAACATGTTTTAGGGTAATAATAATATCATTTTTACCCTTAATTATCCTATTTACTTTTAACCGTGGTAAATAAAAGTAAAAAGTTACTATTCACCAAAAAAAAATTCATCTCATTGAACCACATTTTAGTCCTTGATATTAACCGTGTCTCTAGGATTTTCTAAATTCCACTCATAGAAGTGGTAAAATTATGTTTTATGAAAAATTCAGTTTTTTTAACTACCACTTAGTGGTTTCACTATTCATCTAAAAATGAAAGTTTCTAGAAAAATACCAAAAATTAGGCCTAAGCTATATTTGATATTATGAATTCAAAAATGATGTCTGTATTACCAAATTCAAAACTTATAATTTGCATTAATTAATTTAAAAATTAGCTCTCGTCGTCAAAACAAATAGCATGTTTTTAATAGATAATAACTATCAAAAGATTGACACTTGTTTATGTCTGGATTAAATGTGAAATTACATCCAATGACCAACATTGTATTAAATGGTAAAAATATATTTTAAATATACTTTAAAACCTCTGAAATTAATAATTTATCACTATTAGTTATTTCGATTAAAAAGTTGTTTTTAATTAAAATTTAGTAATTTTCACTATTCATCAGAATATGAAAGCTATCCGAAAGGTACCAAAATTTCACCCTAATCTAATTTCGATATTCCGAATCCAAAAATGAAGTCCATTATGAAGGATAAAATTTATAAAATTTCAAAAAGTGGGTATTATTATTCATAACGGCTAGTTCATAATAATATTATAATAATATCTCGTTTAGTGAAACTCGGTATTGAGTACTACACACGCTATCGGTGAAGGTCTTTATTTAATGTAATGCAAGCCAAGTCAGGGATGTGTGTTGTGAAATCTAATTTTGGTGTAGCTAACAACACAAGACATTAATGAAATTAAAAAGAATATTTTTCATAAAATCTCGGGGTGTTACATTCTACCCCCCTTAAAAGGAATTTCGCCCTCAAAATTTTTGGGGTTATAAATGGTTTACTACTCAAAATTTTCTTTAATAGAAACCCACATCGTAAAAAGGAATACCAAAACTTGGATTTAAAAACATAAGTATGAAACGTAACGGTTACCCATATTAACTCATCACTAGGTTTTCACGTAGGAGAACATTGGTGAAAATATGGATGTGGAAGAAAAATCTAACCATCATGTTCTGATGGAGAGTGGTAGAGAACATGGTTATGAAAAAGCCAACAATCACAAAGCCTTAAATTGTTGATGATCTAGGGTAGCATCTGATTCATCTGATATAAGGGCACTAGGAGAACATTTTTGGTTTTCAAGATCATTTCCCTAAAGTTGAAGAATTCAAATTCGAATAAATACTTACTTTATTTTGGTATAATATCACTGTTGTTCATGCCATGAACAATTTTCACTTCATCTCTTAATGAAATGAAGTTTAATTTGTTATTCGTTAAGTGTTAGCAGATCATGTTATAGAATGACGGGTGATTCCATCTGTCTCAAACAAAATGTCATCAAAAGTTATTAAATATACATAAGTCGATCTATAGTGATATTAATAATATATGGTTCCTAAAATGGACTTATAATTCATATATCATAGTGCCTAATATAATAAAACTATTTTCTACTAAACATGGACTTCATGTAGGCCAGTGGTAGTTGATAAAGGCCAGTCGCACTTCGGTTGTGGGTTCGATTCCCACAGCCTTGCCCGACGTGATGGGTTGTCGCCCGTCCTGCAGGTTGTCCTTTTTCTAATACTACATTAGTATAACATCCCATCAATAATATCAAAAAAGTTATATCCTTAAACAATACTATCTTATTTCCAACATAATCCATTCCAATCATTATCTAAAATACTTCGGTCCAATCTCATAGTATAAAGAAAATGATTACTTTAAAAGTCATCAACCAACAATCATTTATCCCCCTTTATATTGTTGGTCACATTCCAATCATGTGAATACCTTAATCATGTATTCTATTGAAAAATGAATACCCATTAAACCTTAGTGAAAACATGAATGTTGTCAAAAGTTAACTCTTTCCACATACAAAAATCCAAAAATTCTATATACTCAAACCATGATATAACCTTTTCCTTATATCATCCATGAGCTCATGAATACTATCAAACATTTAATTTTCTCCTTATCCCTTCATTATGTTCATATCATCTACTTTCCAAAAATACTGGTACCATTCATCACACACTTTCAAAACTTAAGGAAGGAAAACATTGTAACAATCCTTAGATGTCTCTTTATTCGATACTACCATGAGATTACTTATACAACATTACACTTGATAAACATGTAATCATTCCACTTTCTTCTTAAACCATCGACCGAGCTTCAACAATTCTTTCATATCACATATCATTTGTAGTCTCTTCATCATCATCAACATAAATATTACCCATACGACCATACTGATTCTCTTCATGAGACTTTTCCATAGGGAATTGGTTTTCATAATGCCCATACATTCCACATTTAAAACATTTAACCATTGTTGATGTCGTAGAAATACCATTATCCTCATCCATGGTGTTAACTGAACCTTATCCTTTGAACTTATTGGCTTTATGTCCTTATTTTCCACACCCAAAGCATCTTCCAGTTCCATTGAAACATTCTCCTTGATGCCTCTTCCCACATGATTTACATAGGGGAAATTTAACTTTCTTTCCTCTATGATCATCATGAAACTTCATCTTTCTCTTATTAGAAGAGTCAGGAAACTTACAAAATTTGAGTTTATTGATCTTATTATGAGATTTCTGATTCGGCATAATAATGATATTTGGACTTCCAAATCCCATTTCATTTGGTTTCTCATGAAGAATATCATTCTATTGTTCATCATATCCTCCATTATCATGAATCATCTTGTTTCCAGCCATTTTCTAAAACCCAAAAAGAATAGTGTGAGAGTCAAAAATCATAATAATGGGGTAGTAAATTAAATATCTAACATCTTAGGTTTAATCTAATATTGTTACCATAATTCTAGGACTATAACCTATACTTATACTTAACCTTAGGGACATCCCCAGACATACCTTATAAATATCTCTAGGGATCTCACTAAAGTTCTCGCATCCTATTTTCCAAAGGTTGACTAAACCGTCCCTCTGATACCAACTGTAGAGACCCAAATCTTGACGTACATGGACAATACATTACATTGGCGGAGTACTTAATACATAACAAAAATAGACACACAAGGATCGTAACAGTTTAGTGTCTTTGGAAACTCGGAATAAAATCTTCTAATCATGGTGAAAGATCTTCAACATCTACCAATAATGATCATCCCCTTTTTTTCTCACCTAAAAAATTTCTTTATATCTTGGGAAAAATAAAACATAAAAGGGGTGAACTCAAATTCCCAGTAAGGGTAAAGGTATAAAACATAAAACTATCCATAAACATTTGAATGCAAATACTTGAACATAAAATCTAAACATCAAAATTTTGAGCAAAGACATGAATCTTGGAAGTACGTAAGGCCTATATCATAAGGGAACATTAATCATGATAAAATAGCATGGTAATAAAACATGTCATTGTTTAAACCATTAAACACATGATATGATTTCCATAGTAGCCAAGGCATTGCTGCCAAGACCATCTTAGTGGACAAAGTCTCTTTCTGAATCAAGTTCACTCCTCGTTCCAGTCTTATATTACTGAACCAGTGTAACTTGTCGTTCCAGCCATGTCTAACTCATGAGATATAAATCTTTACCCAATTCATTGGAGGGATATATAGGTCACACCCATCTCATAATAAAATCATTCTTACTTGTGCCACAAAATAAACATACATCATTCATAATAACTCAATGAATAAAATGGGTTTCATAAACATCATCCCATCATCACATAATCTATATAAAATAAATGGATCTTTCATCATAAGAAAATTGAAACCATTTAAATCATAGATACATTATACTTGAAACATACACATATGAAATAATGTCATCTTAGATGTAAAATGATTTTGATAAAACACTTGAAATGAATTCTTGAGGAAAATATCCTTTCTTTTTCAAAATCAATTTCTTTTCACAAAATTTCATGCAATTTTAAAAGAAAACAAATTTGTTGAAAATAGTCATTAAATCTTTTGGAAGAAGATTCATAAAAATAAGTCTTTATAAAACCGTAAAAATCCTTTCATGTCGTATACGTTAAAAAAACATTCTTCTCATACTTTTGTCAGAAAAGTAAAAAAGTACCTTGTAGGGTAAATAATAGAAAGATTCCTTCCATACCATGGGGTAAAAGACAAATGGGTAAAAATAAATTTAAACATACATGAATACACTTTTATAAAACATGGACATGGATGATAGAAATAACCCCAGTAAACACTTACGAATAAGCAATCTCGGATAAAAATGAGATTTGCACAATTATCCCTTACCATTGGTCCGATATGCTTCATACGTATCCGGACCTCATGTATAATAATTTAAATAATGTCATTGACTTATTAATTAATCATATTCATTGTTATGATATCATATATGTTTCACTTATGACTTTATATTACCCGTTCTTTTGTAAATTCCATGTTAAAGTAGTGTTTTGGGTAAAATCATTTCATTTATCGTTTGTGTTTCGACATGTCGTTCTTGATATTAATACATATATCCTGATTTACATAATTCCAGAATGTAAAAAATGGTTTATATATAATATATATTCATCATATACATATATATATATTATAGATCGATAAAAGGAATGAAATACACCATTCATGGAGACGGTAGGCTGTACGTACGCATGAACGCTTTTTTCGTTTCCTTATTGAATTGAATGAAACTAAATAGATGACATACATATATATATATACATAAATCCAGTAGCATTCATATATTTCATTATTATTCATTATATAATCTTTATGATCATTCATGTATGGTTAACATGGAGAATGAATCTCATCGCGTCGTGGAGACGGTAGTCCGTATGTACGCATGAGCGATGATATCGTTCCCATAATTATTGAATAGAATTGGAGTGGATGGTATAATATATCAGAATCAATATGATGTTATAATAACCATATATAGTTATTCTTTACACCATTATACCCATCCTTGTAAGGTGTTGGTGGAAAAACAGATTTCACCACGGCGTGGAGACGGTATTCCGTACGTACGCACGCGTGGTGATTTCATTTTCCGTAGGATGGATAGATGGTGAAATAGGGTTGTTTCATACTTATAATAACATATAATTATATGAGTTATACTGATGTTATTACTTCATAATGAAACAACTAAAGAAGAAGAAGTGGAAGAAGAAATAATGTTGAAAGAATCGGTAACAGACATTACCTCTTCTTTGAAGCGCCTCTTTGAGACCTCCTCTTAGGGAACTAAAACTGGTCTTTGAAGAAGACCAGAACCTCTAGGATGTTTCTATGGAAGTGGAGAATAGAATTTGGCAGGTTTTTTCCGAGCTTGAATGCTCAATGTGGTGTGAGGAAGAGAGGGAGGAGGTGCCCTTTTATAAGGGAGGAGAGGGGTACCTTTGGAAAAACTAAAAATATTATTTTATTATAAAGTCATATTCGGTTATTAATAGCTCCAAATTGAGTTATTTAGAAGCTAAGGTGGGGATGGGTCGAAATAATCTCATCCAATTTAATTTATAGAAGTTTACATTTCTATTTTAACCTTATCATTTAGATTTAACCTTAAGTTAAATAATTTTACTTTTACCGTGTCTTCGTGTTTTCTTACACTATAAGGTTAATAAAAAAACTATAACAAGACAAAATAACCCCAAGGTGTTTATTATTAATATATATAACATTATATATGTCATTTGGCCGAAACATGGATTTTTAGGAATAAAATAACAATTAATAATATAATATTTGTTTTAAAAACTATTTTATGTCAATTTTGACACTATTTGGTAATTGATTTTTGTGAAAATCATAGTAGAACGATTAGTTCGAAAATATTTAACTAAATCAATACTAACATGTCATATTAACCTATAAAATTAGTGGAGTTCATAAAAATTCTCAAATTACTTTTATTTGGGTATTTATAACATCAATTATGTCAATATTTCATTAATAAGATAATTACTGCATCATCTTTGTGTCATAAATAAATTAAATGATTTAATTTATAAAAATTATAAATAAAATACCATTATGTAGGAAATAGTTTTATATTTCTAATAAGTATTTTCAGTTGAATTTATCTTATGTATAACCCTATATTGAAAATGATTTACTTATTAAACGTTGATTTTAACTATTTTAACCCTTCTTTAAATAAATTAATATTAAATGTCCTAATCGAATCCAAGTGGGCCTAAATGGTCATATTTTATTCCTAAAGTTGTTTTTGGTCGAATTAGACTTATCCAATAGAATTAGTACATGTGTTAGGGTAATAATAATATCATTTTACCCTTAATTATCCTATTTATTTTTAAACGTGGTAAATAAAAGTAAAAAGTTACTATTCACCAAAAAATATTTTCATCTCATTGAACAACATTTTAGTCCTTGATATTAACCGTGTCTCTCAGATTTTCGAAATTCCACTCATAGAAGTGGTAAAATTAATTTATATGAAAAATTTAGTTTTTTTAACTACCATTTAGTGGTTTCACTATTCATCAAAAAATGAATGTTTCCAGAAAAATAAAAACAATTAGGCCTAAGATATATTTGATATTATGAATTCAAAAATTATGTCTATTTTACCAAATTCAAAACATATCAGTTTCATTAATTAATTTAAAAATTAATTCTCGTCGTCAAAACAAATAGCGTGTTTCTAAGAGATAATAACTATCAAAAGATTGACACTTGTTTATGTCTGGTTTAAATGTAAAATTGCATCCAATGACCAACATTGTATTAAATGGTAAAAATATATTTTAAATATACTTTAAAACAACCCAAATTAATAATTTATCACTATTAATTATTTCTATTAAAAAAGTTGTTTTTAATTAAAATTTTGTAATTTTCACTATTCATCAGAATGTAAAAGTTATCTGAAAAGTACCAAAATTTCACCCTAAGCTAATTTGGATATTTCGAATCAAAAAATGAAGTCCTTTTTGAAAGATAAAATTTATAAAATTTCAAAAAGTGGGTATTACTATTCATAACGGCTAGTTCATAATAATATTATAATAATATCTCGTTTAGTGAAACTCGGTATTGTGTACTACACACGCTATCGAGAAAGGTCTTTATTGCTTGTAATGAAAGCCAAGTCTGGGATGCATGTTGTGCAAGCTCCTTTTGGGGTAGCATACAACACAAGAAATTAATGAAATTAAAAATAATATTTTTCATAAAATCTCTGGGTGTTATAAATTGTAATATTTTCTCACAATAAGAATGAAAAATATTCTTTTGAAGAAAACTTATTTTTGAAGAATATAATGACTTTAATAAAATTCGAGTCCCCATTTACTATGAAATTATCAATTAATTTATATTGAGTAAAAATTTATATATATTTCAAAAAGTAACTAACTGTTAAGCTATAATTGTCATAAATAGTAATATTTTAACAATCTACTATGTTTCATTTAAACACGGTGTTTTATATAATGAAAGTTATCAAAGAAATTAATTTATTTAAAGATAAATATTTTCTATAATAGCTTGGTGTTACATTCACACCCCCTCGCAACCTTAAGAAATTTTGTCCTCATAATTTGAAAATCTTCTTCGCAATCAAAGGTTTTATATTTTTAAATTCATTTATTGAATACTCAAATCATAAAAAGGGTTAATAAAACTACCCATAAATATGGGGGATAATGATGTTTGAAGGTCACAACTACAATATTTTTTCATATAGGAGAATAGAAGAGGGAGGTGAAAAAAAGGACATGGAAGAGAAAAATAATTCAAAAGGACTGATAGAGAGCGACATGGAACATTGTGAGGTGGAGTTAACAACCCCCAAACTATAATTCAATGAGGGTTTAAAATTCATTCAATTCATCGAAATTGATGTTTATAGGACATTATTTTTACATTAATATCCTTTTAATAGAGTTGATAAAATCCTATATAATCTATACCAAAACCATAAGGAATCTTTCTTAATTTAAAACTAGAATTTATTACTTTAATCAATTTCCACCACAATGTAATCTTTTTCTCCCAACAATTGATATTAAAGATGATTTTTTTTATTCTTTATGAACTAAAATAAACTACTAATGAATCAAAAATTAATATCAAGATATTCCTATTGTCTATAAGAATTATCCAAAACCCAAAATGATTTCCAAAAGATAATTTATAAAATTAATAAACTATCATACGAATAAATACCTCATTAATCTCCAAATCCTTAATTTCTTGAATTACCTAATTATTTGTGAATTTTTTAATCTCCATGGAAATATCATACCCTGAAACTTACATATTGCTTAAAAATATTAACTGTCTTCCTCCCAAATAATATTTTAAATTAAATAAATTGTTAAACTTGAGGGTTAAATGTATCCTGACCCAATGAAACATCTCCAAGAAATCATTAATAACTATGATAAATCACTATGAAATATTTTAATATAGTTAAATTTTTTAAAATATCATGCAAAAAATATAATTACTGACTTATAAAGTAATCTCTAACAGGACCATAAATACCTCTAAAAATATCACTTGGTAAATTAATCACTTTTCAACTATCAATCTAATCTATAGAGAAATTTCCTATAGTCCATTTCTAACTTATCATAATGTCATATATCAACCATAATGGTTTATTTAAACCTCGATAAGTTATTTAACTAAATTTCCAGTAAAATTTTCAAATCACTTCAAAATAACATCATTAATTATTAAAAATAGGGTGTTGATTCCTTTGAAAGTATGATAAACTATAAAATTATAAACCCAAAATGGTACCCATAACATTTAAGTAAACCACAAATGAAAAAATTTATTTTCTTCCAAAATTAAAACGATACTTATTACTTAATTAAGTTCACAACTTCTGAATATTTTCTATAACTCCAAAATTTTAAATAACATCATCAAAGATGACCTAAAACATTTTTCATCAGATCAAAAACCAATTTCAAGGTTACCAATACTATCAATATCAATTATCTCTATATCTGAACCAAAAAATTATTAACTCAACATCAGACATATATTAAGGTTTATTTTTTTTCTTAATTATGTGTTCATTTAGAATATAACTTTATGACTAAATCATAATTTTAAGTAAATACCATTAAACATTTTCTTTCAACTACTTAAAAAATTTACTAGAAAAATAGATTTAGATTTTTCATGATATTTATAAACATAATATCATTAGTATAAAACTTATATAAAATTTTTCTTGAATCCAAAAACTTAAACACTCTAGTCATCCCACATCCTTCATAAATAATTAACTAGGATTCGTAATATTATACTCAAATATGTATTTACTAATATATGAACTTTTAATAAATTCAAAAGATTTATCAACCCCAATTTAAACATTTTTCTAACTTTTAATATAATTATTATTATTAAAATAATTCATACCTTTTGTATATAATTCTAAGCCTCCTTATCTTTAATGGTAAAATAATTACTCAAAAAACCTTGATTATTATACTCTAGTTCTTTACACATAGGACATTTATTTTAATTTCTCTTATATATTTTATATTTGAAACATTCATCTGTCAAGGATACTATAGGGATACTTTTACTCTCATCTGTTTCTCTAACCGTCATCTAAATTTTCCCTTGACAATTACATTTATTGTGTCTTTCTTTTCCACACTAAAACCATCTTATTCTTCCTTTGATACATTCACATGATTTATTCCCACATTTTAGATATGTTTCAAGATGAATCTTCTTTTAACTATATCCTCTATTTAAATTTATCTTTCTTATGATTTTTGTTTTAGGAAACTCACTGAAGTTGGGATTATTAATCATATAAATAGATTGATGAAGAAGAATAATACAAATGTTTTTAGTTACATATTTTATTTATCTTGGTTTCTTATAAGGACAATTATTCCATTTTTTATCATGTTAAACATTAACTGGATTCTTTTTGGGTTCCAAACATTGACTAAACCCAAAAAACATAGTGTAAGTAATAAAAATCATACTAGAAAATCATGAAATCATGAAGAATAATTTATAGGATGTCTAAATAATGATACCTTTTTTATGACCCCTTAGTTTTTACCTAGTTCAATCATGATCATTACAAAAACATTAAGATATTATTCTATACATGGACTTATCCCTAGGGTCTAACAAAATTTGTCTCATCCTATTTTCAAAAGTTTAACTAAAACTTTCCTTGATACCAACAATAGTGAACCATAATTTTCATACCTAGATATCACATTTTCATTGATTAATATTCATTGGATAACATGATAATCCACCCCAGAATCAAATAGTTATAGTTAATTTTGAAACTATTATATGTAAAAAACTGGTTCAAAAAATAACTACATCGTCTCTCACTATGTTCCTCATAATTATAAACCCTCTTAAAAAATAATACATAGTAACTTTATTCATATGTTGGGTAAGAGAAACATAAAAAATGGTGATATTAGATTCATATTAAGGCTCAAAAGGTAGATATTAATGATTACTTTATCCTAAAATGAACATTAAGGTATGGGAAAAGGGAGCATAGCATTTGAAAATTACACCCTACGTATAATAGATTATAATAATGAGGTATGACATAAAACTTATAAGTTGATAAGAGATGAATAATAAATTAATCAAAGAACATGATCCCTAAGAGCATAAAATTAGTATAATACATAATTTTTTTCATACCAATAAGTATAGAAAACCATTTCCTTAGTGGTAATGGATCATTTACAAGGATAAAATAATGTAATGGGTTCACTCCTCAAACCATTGTAGTAGTCAAGGTTCATTCCAAAGGCTATCATAGTGTAAAAAGACCCTTACTGAACAAGTTTCACTATGCATTCTAGTCCTATTTAACTCATGAGATATCAATATTTACTCAATGCAATGGAGGGAGATATAGGTCACACCCAGTCTTGGTTAAATCATGAACACTATCCTAGGTTATAACTTAACCACAGTCCATGGTTATAATGTAACCAATGTCCTTGGTGATAACATAAAACCATCATTTGTTATAACATAAAAAAATAACACAATGAAAACCATAGAAATTTGGGATATAGGATCAAAAAAATCATCATAGAATAACCCATGAAAAGAAATGGGTTTTATAAACAATAAACCATAGGATAAGTTACCGAAAATAAATTTGTTTTATAAACATTTCATCATTGTATAACAGATGGAAAAGGAATGGATTTCAAAACCATATTTTAATTATAAACATAAACCATACATAAAAAGGATAAGGATAGTATTTATTGAAACTAATCATAGTAAATAATAATTAAAATAATGGGTTATTATCTTTGATGAATAGAAATACCATTAAAAGATCATTTATAATTCTGAGGACAATTTTACATTCCATTTTGAAATCACTCCTTAAAAATATTAAAATTTGAAATGAAATTATTGAAACCCATATTTAAAAATAAAGAATAAATCTTGTGAAAAATTTTTAAAATCATTTATTGGCCATTATGGAGAGAAATTTATTTCGTTTCATATTGGTTAAAAACAAATTCATTTAATACATCTATAAAAAGTTAAAAAAAAGTATCTCATTAAGAAAATGACAAAAAAAATCCTTTTAATTATTTTAAAAAATGATAAAATTAGAAAAAATTAATTTAAACAATCATAGTGGAATAGTAAACACATTTTTAAAAATATTTTGAGAAGACATGGATATAAAAGAAAAATTATTTTCATCCAAAGACATAAATAACATCGATTTTACTTAAAACATATATTTGGTATCTTGAGTGCTTAAGGTGTGTAAAATGAAAGGAAGATATGTTTTGTTTTTAAATAAATATTTTATGAGAAATTTCATGAGTTTCTGGAGAGGTATATCATAATAATTCTTAATGTAAAACATAATCATAAACAATCTTAATAAAAAATGATATTGTGACATAAAACACTTAAGACCATTATAAATATTGGATCATATATCCTGTGGAAAAAATATCCTTATATATATATGTAAATAACCACAATATTTCTAGGAATAATTATAAATTAATTCATGTGTAGTATCGACAATATAAAATAGAAACAAATGGTTTATAGGGAATGTACCCCACAAAAATAAAAGTGTGGTGAAAATCTCATAACCTAGGTTCAGCTTCTTTAGAATGTGTTGAAAATAAAATATATTAAATATAAAATTATAATAAATATATTATATATAAATATATCTATGATACCCTATTTTATTTACTTATAACCTTTTATCACCCGTTTTTTATCACATCTTTATTAAATTCACTGTTCTGGTGATAACTTCTTGGATTTTCTTATATATTTTGGTTTAGTAGTTGTGGAAATTGTATTTTGATCATGGTTTTATCATTTGAATAAGTTTAATCAGGATTTAAATATATTATATATTAATTATATACATGTTTATATTCATTCAAAAAATAAAGAGATAGAAAAATTAATTAAATTGTTCATCAAGATGATAGGTCATATGTATGCATGAACATTGTTTTAATTTTATAATGGATGGAAGAAAATAAAGGTAAATTATAACTCACATTTAAAGAATAATTATGATACCATTTATATCATATATATTCATTAAATATGTCTTTATTATCAATGAACTAAAATAGAAATAAATAAGAATCTCATCGCTTTGTGGAGGTGGTTGTCTGCACGTACACATGATCAGTGTTATCATTTCTAATGGTTTGATTGTAATAAGATAGATAAAATATTATCATTATAGAAGAATAATTATCTAATAAGTATCATATATAATGATTAAAACCATTAAAATACCCATTCAGAAAATTTTCTTATGTGAAATGACTTGCGTCGCTATGTGGTGACTGTATGTTGTACGTATGCATGATTGATACTTTCACTTCCCATTAGATGCAATGATAATTAATAAAGGTGGTTTGATAATCATAAAACAATTTAAATATATTTAGGTTAATGAAGATATTATTTTATGTAGAATATAATTTTTTTTATAAGTAGGAAATACTAATTAATAATAAAGTAATCAGTTAGGGTCATTACATCTTCTTTGAAATATCACCTTCAGATCACCACTTAAGGGATATAGGGTTTGAATTTTTGGGATACGATTTAATATATAATGTGTAAATGAATGTTATTAATAGAAAATAGTATATTATGGTTGATATAGAAGCCTCAAATTTCAATGAAGTGGATAAATGAGAGGTGCCCTTTTACAATTGAGGGGAGGGCAGTCATGATATTCCATAAAAGGTTAAAATATATTAAAGTAATTATCTAAAAAAAATGGTTCCAAATTGAACAGGAATGGGTAAGGGATGAAATTATCAACCATATATTATCCCCATTGTCATATTTTATAATTTTTATGCTTTTCAGGTAATTTAACAAAATATTATTTTCATAAAATATCATTATTTCCATGTTATATTCTATTCATTTAATTTGACTTAAAAGACATAAATAAAAATGTATAAATTCAAATATAATTATTTAACATAATAAAAATGTTTCATATTGATATAAAAAATTTTTATATATTTAATCACACATATTATATTATCTTTATCATTTTTAAAATCATTTATTATATTTTCAATAAATTTTAAAAATACAACATCGGTGTTTCAGTAGAATTAAAGGTCATTATAAAATCTCTAAATTTTAAAAATTAATTTAATATTTTAAATTATTTTATTAATATCAAAATATACACTTATATTTATTAATAACTTTCTTTTTTACCTATGTGAAAATAAAATAAATATTTAAAACTAAGAGAGTGACATTTTGTAACTTTCATTGATTTAAATATTATATTTATCATTTTTATTAATCAGAGTCTATTAAAAAACTAAATTTTAATAATAAGGTGATAATGGTATAAGTAAGTTCAACTAAAAAGAATTATGATGAAAATTGATGGCATTATAACATAATTTTAATCTAGTGAAACCCTATTTACCCTTTATTGAGGAGATAAATTTTACCACAGTTACTATTCACAATTCCTAGAAATTAAAACCTCTACCAAATTTTAAAATACTAATTCCAAATATAAACTATAATTTATAAAATTCAATAACTATAAATTTCAGAAATAAATTTTGAAATAAGTGTGTAAAAGACGAAAAAACTATTTTATAGAAAAATAATGTTTTTAAGTATAAAATAACATTTATTCTTATTTCATGCATAGAAAAATATTATAGGAATAGTAAAACATGTTATTAAGTGTATTATATATAAATTTAATTAAAATCGTCCAAAAATAGTGATAAATTTAATTTATTGAGAAAAAACATTTCATGCTTTAAAAACTATTTTTCATGCAAACTCTTTTTTACCGACAAAAATTTTTTTATACTAAATTAAAACCTAAAAAATATTCCAATTGACGTAATTGAATTATTTCACATATAAAAAATTTATTTTAATTTGAAACCATTTTTAAATAATGGAGCATTTTATATACCATTTTCAATGAATTCATCATTTTTTCTATTCACTAAAAATTAAGCTTTTCAGAAAATTCTCAAAACATCATCCTAAGATAATTTCAATATTTGGATTTTAGAAATTATGTTCTTATAATAAAATGAAAATTTCAAAATTTATTTAAATTAATCAAAATATTTTCACAGTAAAGGTAAAAATAATATTTTTTGGGAAAACATTATTTCGAAGAATAAAATGAATTTACTTAAAATTATTTCATTATTTACTAAGAATTTATCAATACATTTATATTGAGTCAGGAATTTATATCAATATCATAAATTATTAATTAATATTTATACCCACAAATTTTACTTATATGCTATAGCAATCACATGTAATAATATTTTAATAGTATATTTAAGTTTATTTATACGTGGTGCTACATTTAATGAAATATATAGAAGAAATTAATTTTTTTAAAGAAAAATACTTTCTAAAATATGATATTGTCACAAGGTTTTTTAGTCCTCTACTATCCATTATAATATCATAATATGTAATTAAACTACCTCAATCTATGACATATATCACCTAACACTTTAAGATTCAAAGACTTGGAAGCATCCTTGAATCTTATATGATCATAAATCTATCACATCCACCTCACCCAAAATTCATCTTTTTAAGTACCATTAAAATAACATCACAAAAATTTATATCAGCTTAATTATTTATTCCAAATGACTTGTCCTCACTTTCTATAAGATATCCTTGACCATAAGATTCATATCCATTAACTACTAGCCATATTTTACTTTTCATAGAATATCTTTAAACTACATGTGCATGTTCTCTCCTTTTGAGGTTTCCTATACTGAAGTTGGGTTCATTATTTAGGTCAAGTATTTGTCACTCCTTAATCAAATAAGAAACTTCTCCTTTTTTCTAATCTATGTGACTATAAATTATATTGTCCCAATAAGGACCATGGAGTATGACCCTAAATAACAAACATGTTCCACTTTGATTTATCTTATACTGGAAGCTGGTTTATCATTTGATGTAGCAATTCTCAACCCAATCCCTAAAATGAGACATCAATTTTTCATTTGAATCTTCCAAGTCATATATTTATTTATAATTTGTATTAATTATCTATTTAATTGATACCTATTTTAAAACCACTTCATCAGATGATGGGTCTAGCTATTTGACTCCTATAATCAATTCTTGGGGTTTATTAAAAAAATCATACCATTATTTTCCACTTCATTCAACCATAAATTTACCTCTGTTAAATAATATTTATTATTTTCTTTCTCCATAGTTTTTAAGGCCCTATAATTTTTAAGTACAAAATATTCCACCTATTTCGGATCTAGTTCAAATGTTATTTTCTCTCTGAATCTTATATTATGTTCTTTAATCATGGTTAGATGAAGGTCTAATTATTGAAAACTTAATTGCACCCACATTCTCATATTCCATTGAATAATGGAGTACAACACACAATAATAAATACCACTTTCCCCATAAAATGAAATGTTAGTGGAGGTAATCAGTTATGGTTCTCATTTCTATTAGGGGTGTTTTGGTGATAAAAATGTTGATTTTTATCCATACTCTAATCCAAAAAAAATTATTTTCTGTAGAATACCATTATTAAAAATTATCTTATCATCTATAATATGTATATATTATTAATTAATTTAATCATATAAGCAGATATAAAATAATAGGTGGTGAGATAGCTGAGATTGGAATGATATATTATATATAATTATTAGTTTCCATAAAATGTTCTATCTAATATAAGTTCTACAAGAATCTTGAGTAGTAATAATTCATGTACATACTATATGGTCATCATTTGTTATATATTTTACAAGTTGTTTCCTTAATTTAAACTTGTCAAAAATATTAATAAAGTACCGATTAGATATCTTGATACGGATAACATAACACAAGTACCTGATTTAATATTTTCTAAACTATCTATCAACACATTATTCTAAAGCCTCCCGTAGAATATTTAATGGACAATTTTTTATTATATTATTATAAAATTTTATTCTCTTGATTGTTTTTAGTTAAGAAGAAATCTCTTTCCATCTCAATAATTTTGATGAGTATCCTTCCTCAATTATTAATAGGTTATCATAATTTATTTCTATAATTATTTTATAAAAGGTGATTCATTTGTTTGGCTAACTATTTTCCTCATTGAAACATTCAAAAATTCTATAGATATGTTTCAGAATTATTTAAATATAGAATTTCCATATATGTAATTCATTCCAGATAAATCAAAACATTTTTTTTCCTCTCATATAAAAATATATTAAAATTATCACACAACCAATTGGTGTTTATCATCATACACACTAAAATAAGAAAATTTATTGATCCTTTAGGTACACTAAATTTATTTTTCAAGATGGTAGGGTGTATAAGGATAAAAAATAGTAGTCCTTAAGTTCCTATTGAATTATTTTTTCATATTAACATAGATATAATTCGTTTTATAAATTTTTTATTGAATTGTTTCATCATATTTTTTTGATCAGTTTTTATTCAAATTGTTCCACCAATTAGGATGAATGGTTCCTTTTAATTCACAAACACATTAACAAAACATTAACGTGAGAAAATAAATAAAGTCAAGGACATGGTATTTTAAAAAAATTCAATATCTATATGGTTATATACTCCTTACTATTTTTGGGTTGAGTCTAAGACATTAATTTCCACAAATTTCAAATATTTCCATGATGGGAAATTATCAATGAGGATCCAAAATTGTTTCACAAAAAATAATTAGTATATATAATCATCACAATTCACCCAAAAAATTAATTATAAGGCATCATTATTTATCAAAAAGGTGTTTTATAACACTAATGTATCCTAATGATTTTTTATAATGGTTCCCACCAGTATAAAGAGTTTCCAAAACCAAAATGAGTAATATAATTTTCTTTAAGGTTTCTTCATCATTTCATATTATTCTATAAAAAATGAAGATCTATCTTTAGTTATTAAAAATAATTTTCTTTAGAAAATTCTCACTTATTCAATATTATTAATATTAAAACCATATATAGGATCAAAAAATTAGTCTTTATTACTTTATTCAAGAATATCTATTTCCAAAAATCTATTTTTCTAGGACATTAAAATTAATAATGTTTGAAAGTTTTTACTAAATGATTTTATTACTCAATAACCTATATTTTTTTAGTTTCTGGGATCCTCTCCAAGAAACATTAGAAAATTAATTTCTGGATCCTAAAATTCATTCACAAAAATGATAGTTTGAACTTATAGCTTAGATTATACCTCTCTTTTATTATAATAGTTGAACTCACATAATCCTACTAAAAATGAGATATATTAATTATTTAGTTTTTAAATAATACATAAAACTTCGTTAAATATAGTGATTCCTTAATTATGTGGTCCCCCTTTTGATAAATCTATCATGACAAAGACTCGTCCAAATAGTGGTCCTTGGTCATCCTTCTTCAATTCATCCTCACTTAATAGTGGGGATCTTGTCTTATGACCCACTGAATTTATATCTTCATGTATAGCTCTACATCATCACTAGGAATTGTAATTCACATAAACTTCATGTGAAATATCGTAGAATCATCCAATTCATTAAAATATATAAATTAAAGACAATTCTATCATGTAAATAATTCCACTTATTTTTGTAGTTCTACCTTTTCCACTATAAGAATCAATATTTTGAATCATTTATTTATAGACAATAAAACTTTAAAATAAATCTGAATTACCTCCTAATATTTTGATGTTTTCCTATGTTGATCTTGTATGCCCTAGTGTATTGTGAATACACACCAGAGAAAGGGGTGAATAAGTTGTTTTCATTTTTTTTTCAAAAAACCAATTATTCTTGTTCTAATTAATCCACCTATGGTATTGAACCACTATAGTTTGGTAAGACTAAACTAAACCTTCTTGTAGGAACTAAAAACATGATTCAATCCTAAAATCATGGGGTTTTCTCCAAAATAGACACAACCACCTCTAAGGTACCATTATTAAGATGAGGAGTCGAGTGCACATAACTTTTAGTCTATGAATGCAACACCCTATTTTGAAAACAAATGATTTATTCCTGAAAGGTGATGTCAAAAGACTAAATTGTGAAAGTAGTTAAGAATAACACATATACCAAAGAAGGTAGGGTCACACAAAATTGGAATAATGCATGAAAACATATTTATGGTGTGAAACCCTTTTTCATGAGAAAGGATATGTGAAAGTTACCCCTTTCATGGATTCTCACTAGCTGCAAAGGCATAAGGATTTCATAACAGGATAGTGTGAAAAATTGATTGTAACACACCCAAATCATATCATTTCAATGATAAATACTCCCCCCCCCCATTTGGTGGATTGACCTCTTGAAGGTGAATCACCAGAGGTTACTAAAGAAACAAAATTTTCACGACATTTCACTACTCTAGACCACCAAAGATCCTTAAAGTTAGAAAAGTTTCATTACCAACCCCACATGTCGCCACACTTATCTTGTATCATGTATTATATTTACTCATGAAACAGACCCTAATATCTATTTGGGTGCCTGAAAGATGGTATTCCTCCACACATCCAAAATAATCATGTGACTCCAAAACTTATGTGCACTTATTCCCCCAATATCCGTGTGGTTCCCTTGTACTAGATCCAACGGAATGTAGAACACCATTGTGAACACAAGTATTGATTTGTGTGCAAAAACCTAATGGTCGCTAATCCAATGCCTCCTTCCACCATAAACAGTTTCACGTGAGTAATGTTTTTAGGTTCCCCGCCCCAACTTGGACTACGTTCACCGACACCTCAATCATCCATGTAACCCATATCATCAAGCCTCAAATCTGGCCTCTTTTCATAAAGCACATCCTGGATTCATTCATCACATATTAATCCTAATAATAGGCACCATAATTCCTATTTATCCAACTATAACCACTATAATTTCTTTATCTCCTTTTCCCACTTCACCATGTAGGTTTTTATGCCATGCACCAACCATAGGTGTCTATGAGATATATATGAAATCCATGAAGGTCTAATCATCAAGGGAAACTACCTACCTTTTACTTTATGGAGTTTAGTTTCATATCCTCCACACCTACATGGAAATGGTCTTCCTGGGAATAGACCCCCTCTAAGTCTGATCTATAACAAATTAAATTACATAGCCCAATGTCATAGTCATGTGACTTCAAACTAAAAGAAAACATCCTTAGTACATGATGTTAAACTTTCACCTTAACTTATATGATAAATATAGCATTCCCCATGTATAACTAGAATGAGATGACATCTCACCCCTACCCCATGCAATAAACATATGATACCCCCATGTATGATCCTCATGGGAAGACACATCCTCCATCATTATGGGATGAGACACTAGAAATATGTGGCCTCTATGCATAATCCCCACTCTATCAGTTTCAATCGTCCATTTCATGATGTGATCATCCTTATATCACAGTTCTAAATTGTATAGTGCATTCCTATTATAAGTCTCTAAATTTTGACATCCAACTACATGGTTCTTTATCCCTAACTCATAATAGGGTATGTAGGATGCCTCCCTGATGTTCAATCATGACATTCCCATTAATTCATTATTCCTTCTCCTAGGATGGGGAAATTCCAAAGTTTAATCATATCCTTCAATGTGGAATTCTCTCCCAACACCACCATCAAATATGCATTTCTTCCCCCCATGAGGTGAAATGTCCAATAGTTTGATCGTCTTCCTCATAGAAACAAAATGAAATATATCCCCACAAAACATTAATCCTATGAAAAACACTTCCACCTATGATATAATACCTATGACCAACTTATTCCCATAAGAAATTAAACCCTTGACCAACATGTCCCTTCAATTTGTCAAACCTATGACCAAAACTTCTCTATAAGATGTTAAATATGTAACCAAACCCTTTCCATAGCATTGTAAACATGCTCCCCCATTGGATGATCCATAATATATGACTCATGAAATGCACATGGGATGCCTAAGGTAAAAATCCTCAGCGATCATATTAATCTAGTAAAAATTACACCATGTATAACATAGGATACCTTTGGTCCAATACCTAATATTCCTTATACATGAGATTCCCTTAACATAAAATGGGTAATACTTTACAGGTACCCAACACACCTAGAATCCACTGATGTTTAGATATGTTCAACATAAACATTAACTATGAACACGGGTAGCTAATTATGAATGAATGAAATAGCATAATTTTCTATCATCCACCTCATGATGGTCAGGGGAGTGAGCTTTACAAACATGACACAAATCTGTAAGGTAGACCATGAAAAGGAAATGACCTCCAAGGAGGAATCCATTAATAGGGAAACCAATATCCCATTATCTCATTTAACTCAATGAGAGGACATCACTAACCATGTTGGTAAAGGTCACCCACATTTGGAAAGAGGTAATAAAGGGAAAAGACACAACCACACTAGTGGAGGTGCATCTAATCTATGAAAGCACATCACTATATAAGAGAAAATGAATTAAAAAATAATGCAAGCACACTCTTTTGTGAGACCTTAGTGTGAAGTGTTATAAAATAATGGTTAACCTGATATGAATATATTCTTTTTTAGTAGTGATTAGATTAGTAATGTTGGACACTACTAGATTTGGATGTCAGTGGATTTAGAACATTAGCATCAGGCTCACCAAACCAACATTGTGGGCCCAACATGATATTGTTATACTATAACTCAATGAAAATGGGTGATGTTGGGAATCATTGGTCGGCACTATCATTAAAGTGGATCCATCTTCCATCTTGTGACCATTATGGAAATAAAGGACAATTTTGGTAATGTTTGGTATCACCTTCATTAGACCTATACTGACAGATAACTTCATGGATGACGCATAACTCAAGATTATGAAAAACATTTATGACCCACCACCATATGGAATGGAAATAAAAGAACTAGTGGTGCTGTAGTCCCACAATAAATTACTACTTACACAATGGTCACTACTTTAATGGCTACTGGGATCCCTCGTCCCATCTCCCCCTCTGATCATATCTAGTATAAGGTTTTTGACACCCTAGTTGTAACATCCCAGGTAAATGAAGAATAAGACATATTTCATATTTATTAATATTTGTGAATTAAATATTAACTTTACTTTAAATGGGTTGCTATGTTTGATATCATACCTATAAGAACCTGTTTTTTCAATAAAAGACTTTGTAATATTATTGATGTTATTCCAGAGTAGTGCCTTCAGACGGCGTACGATTCTGAGCCCCGGTGTGGCCGAAATTAAATTTTCAGTGTGTTCACACTGAGAATGAAAATAAAATGGGATAACTCCTAAATGGTGCTTTAGATCAGAGATCTGAGTCCACGAATGGGTCCGGAATGGGGTTTTTACCAGAGTAACGACATAAAACATGTCGGCGTGGGACGTTTGGACCCCCCGCTCGCTTTTGGAACGTGAATCGAATAAATTAAATAATTAATTTATCCATTTAATGGTTAAACTCAGTATATCATAAATGATATCTTGGATGGGGAAACTGAGGGAACCTTTGAGTTCGAAGGATGCTGTTTTCCCTAGGAAGAGTATAAGTTTTGCGAGCGCAGGCTGTCAGTGAAAAATGGCCCCAGGGGCGTTTTCGTAATTTGGCGAGCTTATGCGTTGAGTTTAATAACTTTTTAATGGGGCCTCAGATTAAAATTCTGAGACTTCCATTGCGCTCAGAACATGGTTTTTACCCCAGGGAAGGATTAATCTCGACCCCGCCGGAAGTTTGGGTTCGGGCCGACGGGCGGGTGGTTAAGTGTTTTCTATTTAAACACTTACCCCACACCTCTCCTCTCCCCCTTCTTCCTTGGTGCCAATAACTCCCAAAAAAATGAGGAAGCCCTTCCTCTCCACCTCCCCTCCGTCAAGGTAGTGGCACGGGGGTGGACCCTCCGTGAAGCGTCGGGCAACGCCCCAACAGGTAGGAGGTTACGTTTGCGTTCTTAATTCCGCATTTACCTTTGAACTCGTTTTCTAGCATCAATTTGCCATTAAATTTGAAATAAAATCCCATTTATGTGTAGTACTTGTAGACCCCAGAAAACGCGTCCCAAAAACTATCCAAATGCTTCCATACATGATCCAATATCGTAGTCCATTTCGCAAGCTTCGATTTGGTAGGTCGTAGGGCCCGAACGGAGCTACGGATTAGGATTTATGGACGTTTGAAGTTGGGATGGAAATCTGGTTCGCAAAGCCCATTCGCGAAGCGCCCCTCTGTGACCGCAGAGCGCCGCCGCGAAGTAATGAGGCGAGAGGCTCCGCGAACCCGTTTGACGTTTGCGATGCGCCGCGAAGACCCCTCGCGAAGAACTAATGCGAAGCACCGATGCGAAGCACCCGTGCAGCGCGGTCCCACGAAGCCCCGCCGCGAAGCGCCCCGACCATCGCGGCCTCGCGAAGCTCTAGAGGCGGTGATGCTCCGCGAACGCATTTGACGTTCGCGAGCGCGCCGCGAAGCTCCAGAGGCGGTGATGCTCCGCGAACGCATTTGACGTTCGAGAGCGCGCCGCGAATCTCCTGAGGCGGTGATGCTCCGCGAACGCATTTGACGTTCGCGAGCACGCCGCGAAGCTCCTGAGGCGGCGCGGAAGTTCTTCTTCGCGGCGCCCCTTCCTATAAATACCCAGCTCACCCCCTTCTCCAGAGGACGGCCATGGCCACTTCGCCCCTTGGGCGGCCGAGCGGAGCTCCGCATTGCGGCTCCGCGAGCAGCTTCCTTCGCGTTGCTGCTTTGCGAGCCGAGACTCCAAGAGTCCATGCTCCGTGAGCCTATGCTCCGCGATGCTGCTCCGCGAGAACAAGCTCCGCGAGAGCCCTATGCTTCGTGAAGCTACTTCGCAAGAACTTTTCTCCGCGAGAGACTATTGCTCCGCGAGAGACTATTGCTCCGTGAACTTTTCGGGCCGGGATGCCGGGATTTTCCGTTGTGCCCTTATGCGCTCCCACATACCACCTATGGAACAACATGATTTGAGATACTCCTCCACACACCATGGAACACCTTGAGTTGACATATTCCTCTTGGTTTCATTCCATGTCATGAGTTGAGATTCTCATCATCAATTCCCCGGGTACCTTGAGTCGAACCATTCCTCAGGAAACTCTTCCAAACCCAATCACTTGGCTCCTATGACAGGTTGAACCAGAAAGGGCTGCTTTGCGTAAGTCCCAAAACCAGCCATGTCTAGGCACCTTCTGCCTAATAGTCCTATCTACATGACATTAAACTGTAGCACTCCCTATCTACAAATGATAGGATGCCTCTCGCTTCTAACGAGAGATGCCTTATGCTCCAAGCACGAGATGCCAACAGTCCTTCCTACATGACTCTAAACTGTAGTAATCCTTATGTGCCAAACATAGGATGCCTCTCGCTTCTAACGAGAGATGCCTTATGCTCCAAGCATGAGATGCCAACAGTCCTATCTACATGACTCTAAACTGTAGTACTCCCTATCTAACAAATGATAGGATGCCTCTCGCCCTAAACGAGAGATGCCTTATGCTTCTAGCATAAGATGCCTAATGCCATGTTTACAGTGCCATAGTTTCAAGAGCGTTGGAATCCGTTCAAACATTCCAGCACTCCACCCCACGCTTTGTGTGTCCTTCATTCGGATCTGCATCCATTTCCAAAGTCCGAAGGGACCCCCTAACAGTATGGACGGTAGACCCATGGTCCCCCTGCTGTCCTGGGCCAACGCCCCAAAAGGCTTCGGGTGACAACATTTGTGACATGGTCCCGTGTTTCGAACATGGTCAACGGTCGACCCTCATTTGTTTGTCCACATTTTAGGCTAACGCGATAGGATGCTGTGTTGCGAACATGGTCAGCAGTTATCCTCTATCCCCATGCCACTCTCATCGCATTCCGAATGTCGGGCATGTGATTCACACTTTTCTTGTCCCTTTGTTTGGGCTGATTCCAACGCCCTTGGCGTTATCCCGCTTGTGCACGTGCGTATAGGCACATACCTCAACCCACTAGTGAGTTGGGATGCCCTCATGGCCAGACATGAGGAAGACATTACGGGCAGCTTCTAGCGTAAGCCCCATTCACCATTGCCGCTCCTTAGCGGCACCCGGGCAGCTTCCTAGCGTAAGCCCCATTCACCAGTGCCGCTCCTTAGCGGCACCCGAGCAGCTTCCTAGCATAAGCCCCATTCACCAGTGCCGCTCCTTAGTGGCACCCGGGCAGCTTCCTAGCGTAAGCCCCATTCACCAGTGCCACTCCTTAGTGGCACCCGGGCAGCTTCCTAGCCTAAGACCCATTCACCAGTGCCACTCTTTAGTGGCACCCGGACAGCTTCTAGCGTAAGCCCCATTCACTAGTGCCGCTCCATAGCGGCACCCGGGCAGCTTCCTAGCGTAAGCCCCATTCACCAGTGCCGCTCCATAGCGGCACCCGGGCAGCTTCCTAGCATAAGCCTCATTCACCAGTGCCGCTCCATAGCGGCACCCGGGCAGCTTCCTAGCGTAAGCCCCATTCACCAGTGCCGCTCCATAGCGCCACCCGGGTAACTTCCTAGCGTAAGCCCCATTCACCAGTGCCGCTCCATAGCGGCACCCGGGCAGCTTCCTAGCATAATCCCCATTCACCAGTGTCGCTCCATAGCGGCACCCGGGCAGCTTCCTAGCGTAAGCCCCATTCACCAGTGCCGCTCCATAGCGGCACCCGGGCATCTTCCTAGCGTAAGCCCCATTCACCAGTGCCGCTCCATAGCGGCATCCAGGCAGCTTCCTAGCGTAAGCCCCATTCACCATTGCCGCTTTTTAGCGGCACCCGGAAGCTTCCTAGCGTAAGCCCCATTCACCAGTGCCACTCCTTAGCGGCACCCGGGCAGCTTCCTAGCGTAAGCCCCATTCACCAGTGCCGCTCCTTAGCGGCACCCGGGCAGCTTCCTAGCGTAAGCCCCATTCACCAGTGCCCCTCCATAGTGGCACCCGAGCAGCTTCCTAGCGTAAGCCCCATTCACCAGTGCCACTCCTTAGTGGCACCCGGGCAGCTTCCTAGCGTAAGCCCCATTCACCAGTGCCACTCCTTAGTGGCACCCGGGCAGCTTCCTAGCGTAAGCCCCATTCACTAGTGCCTCTCCATAGCGGCACCCGGGCAGCTTCCTAGCGTAAGCCCCATTCACCAGTGCCGCTCCATAGCGACACCCGGGCAGCTTCCTAGCGTAATCTCTTTTCACCATTGCCGCTCCATAGCGGCACATGGGCAGCTTCCTAGCGTAAGCCCCATTCACCATTGCCGCTCCATAGCGGCACCCGGGCAGCTTCCTAGTGTAAGCCCCATTCACCAGTGCCACTCCATAGCGGCACCCGGGCAGCTTTCTTGCATAAACCCCATTCACCAGTGTCGCTCCATAGCGACACCCGGGCAGCTTCCTAGCGTAAGCCCCATTCACCAGTGCCGCTCCATAGCGGCACCCGGGCAGCTTCTTAGCGTAAGCCCCATTCACCAGTGTCGCTCCATAGTGGCACCCGGGCAGCTTCTTGCATAAGCCCCATTCACCAGTGTCGCTCCATAGCGGCACCCGGGCAGCTTCCTAGCGTAAGCCCCATTCACCAGTGCCGCTCCATAGCGGCACCCGGGCAGCTTCCTAGCATAAGCCCCATTCACCGATGTCGCTCCATAGCGGCACCCGGGCAGCTTCCTAGCGTAAGCCCCATTCACTATTATCACTCCTTTTCAGCGGTAAGCTGTTGACATTCCTATGCAGCGGTAAGCCGTTGACAACCCTATCCAACGGTAAGCCGTTGTGATTCTATTCAGCGGTAAGCCGTTGACATCCTTATCCAGCGGTAAGCCGTTGTGATCCTATGCAGCGGTTAGCCATTGACAACCCCATTTAGCGGTAAGCCGTTCACACCCAATCCAGCGGTAAGCCATTGAAACCAACCAATTGGCGGTAAGCCGTCATCAGAAGAACTACGTGGTCTTTGATCCATGTCAAGGCATGGTACGTAGGAAGCCTCTTCAATGCTCAAGCCCGAAATCATCATCACTCTTTTCATTGGGCCTCCATCCTGGAGTAAGTCCCAACACCATGGGCCGCCTAACGCGTAAGCCCCTCTTCGCTTCTCACGGACGCATCCTTCGCGACGTGATCGTCAGGTCCTTGCAACCTCTTGTTTCTCACATCGAGCATGACTCATGTGGGCTTAGAGTGAGTACTGACCCTGACACACCACCTGAACTACGAGGTCTTTGATCCATGTCAAGGCATGGTACGTAGGAAGCCTCCACGAGGTTCAAGCCCACCCATCGCTCATTCACGTCGGGTCCCATTCCGGTCCAGTGGTAAGCCATTGCGACCCACCACCTGAACTACGAGGACTTTGATTCATGTCAAGGCATGGTACGTAGGAAGCCTCCACGAGGTTCAAGCCCACCAATAGTGGACCAAGGTCTACTTTCACGTCGGTTCACCGACACACCCCATTTGAACTACGAGGACTTTGATCCATGTCAAGGCATGGTACGTAGGAAGCCTCCACGAGGTTCAAGCCCACCAATAGTGGACCAAGGTCTACTTTCACGTCGGTTCACCGACACAACCCATTTGAACTACGAGGTCTTTGATCCCTGTCAAGGCATGGTACGTAGGAAGCCTCTACGAGGTTCCAGCCCACCACTAGTAGACTCACGAGTCTACTTTCACGTCGGGTCACACCCGCGTCCAGCATGACGTTAAACTGCACACTCACGTCTAGCACGACGCTAAACTGCAATTCTCGTCTGATGGCAAGCCGTTGTGACCACCCCGAACTACGAGGTCTTTGATCCATGCCAAGGCATGGTACGTAGGAAGCCTCCCAGAGGTTCAAGCCCACCACTCATTGGACCAAGGTCCACTTTCACGTCGGTTCACCGACAAAGCCCCATTTGAACTACGAGGTCTTTGATCCATGTCAAGGCATGGTACGTAGGAAGCCTCTATGAGGTTCAAGTCCACCCGTCTTTCACGTCGGGTTTCACCCCGTCCAGCACGACGTTAAATTGCATTCCGGTCCAGTGGTAAGCCATTGCGACCCATCCCACTCGAACTACGAGGTCTTTGATCCATGTCAAGGCATGGTACGTAGGAAGCCTCTACGAGGTTCAAATCCACCATCCGGTCGTCCTGACCTCATTCACGTCGGTTCACCCCCGTCCCGCATGACGTTAAACTGTATTCCCCAACCCGAACTACGAGGTCTTTGATCCATTTCAAGGCATGGTACGTAGAAATCCTCCCAGAGGTTCAAGCCCAACTCCCATCGTACCAAGGTCCCTCACTTAAGTCGGTTCGCCGACACCCACCGCCTGTCGTTTATTCACGTCAGGGTTCACTATCGTCCCGCATGACATTAAACTGTATTCCATGAACTATGAGGTCTTTGATCTATGTCAAGGCATGGTACGTAGGAAACCTTCCCAAGGTTCAAGCCCACCATTAGTGGACCCACGGGTCTACTTTCATGTCGGTATGCTGACGATTCTCATCGGACCAAGGTCCACCTTCACGTCGGTACGCTGACGATGCCCATCTTTCATTGGACCAAGGTCCACCCTCATGTCGGTACGTTGACGATGCCCATCGGACCAAGGTCCACCATCACGTCGGTTTACCGGCACCCTCCCAAACTATGCGGACTTTGATTCCCTGCCACGGGGATACGTAGGAAGCCTCTTCAAGGCTCAAGCCCAACTTCACCATCTCCCATGCGATGGTCCCATTTCACTCCCCCTCCACTTCATTCATCCATCCATCAACCATCTTGATTCTCACCCGGGCCACCACATCCCGGTGGGATCATGCCATCCACCTACTTGCTGCTCCTAGAAGCGCCTGGGCCACTTTCCACGTGTAAGCCCCATCATATCTCTGTGTCATTGTCCTCTGTGTCCGTCTCCGCAAGACGTTAAACTCGCGGCCTACCTTGTGATAAACATGAGATGCCTGAGGAAAACCTCGGATGGAACGCCTTTGGTGTAACCGTCTCTGCTAGACGTTAATCTTGCAACATACCCTGTGTTAAACACGGGAAGATGAGGAAAACCTCAGATACATGCCTCGGGTTTTGCACCCTTGAGATGCCCTCTTATGAGGAAGAATACAGGTTCCCCAATGTCCACGCACCCAGAGATGCCCCGACATTCTTGATGTTGCCGTCTACTCCGACCGAAGGTCGCTACCATGTCAAGACCCTATGGAAAGTATTGACGGAAGTAGTGTAATTAACCGGCGTCCATGACTATATGGCACCGAGAATGAGATTCACGAACAACGTATTAAATCTATAAGGGAGACCCGGACTAGGTGATAAGTTCTGAGGAGGAATCCACAGGAGGAAGAACCGACATCTCATCATCCCATTTCGATCAAGGAGCAGACGTACCTGAACAAGGAACGAATGTCGCCCGCCTTTGGAAAGCGGGAATGCGGGGCAACAAGCCGCGCGTCCCCCACGGACGGATGCGTGCGCCCCGTCGAAAGCGTCGGAAAAAGTACTATTTATGGTATTTCTGACGCACCATTAGGATTTAAAATCCATGTTTTGAGGCGTTCACAGTGGTCCAGTGAACAATTCATGTGTTTGAAGTTTTTCTGGCGGTTCCGCGGTGGTCCGGCGGGGGTCCAGCGATCTTCGACGGTGGCAGGAGGCGGCGGCTTCGGTTGGCATGGCGCTGCAGGTGAGCCGGGGCGCAGGGGTGCTGGGCATCGGCTTGAGAGGGATTCAACGGGGCGCCGGCGCGAGGCAGATCCGGCCGCGTGAGGTGGCACCTCTAGGAGGCGTGGCCGAGCCGCAGCGACCGCGGGGTCGCGGCGCGCGACCCTCGTCCGGGGACAAGACCCGCAAGACTCGTGTCTTCACCCAGCAGGCGCGACTGGCCCTCATGTCTGGTCCGTATGGCTAAGCCACGGGCTGGCTCTGTGAGCCGGGCCAGCCGGCGTGGGCCGGCCCAGGCTAGGCGGACCGACCGGTCCAGGCCAGTCTAGCCCAAGGGGCTTTTCCCCCTCGACTTAGACGCCCGTATTTTCCGCTACGGGCGTCTGTTTTGTGTTCCGTCTGCGGCGAAGAGTTCCTTGGATTGAGGAAAACGTTTTGAGATGTTTTCGGGAATTTGTAATTCCCGGGACGAGATTTCGGTGTCACGACGCGTACGTTAAGTGGACGAGCGTTTTCCGGGGATTTATTATTTTGGACGGTGTGGACACATCCGACGTCCGATTTGAGTGTCGTCAGTGGTGTTGCAACCCTAGCATTGAGCCGGAGTTTTCCAGTGAGGTTTCGAGCGTTGAAATTGGAGTTGAAGTGTGGGCCCCGTGGCCCGTCTTTTGAGCTGCGAGTAGTGTTCTGTAACTTTTTCTCCCGACATCCGTTTGGGGTGTGTGAGTAGTCAATTCGGGGTGTTTTTTGGGGGCGTTGCAGTGGCGCAATCCGCCCAATTTAATTCAGCATGCTGGTGCGGGCCCCATGAGGGCCATTTTGGGCGTTGACGGTGAATTTTTATCTCCTTCACCGTGTGTCCATTTCGGACATCTGATTAGTCGAACTTGTGCACTTTTTCGAGAGGATCACAACGGTGCGGTCTGTTCATTGTGCTTCTAGACCGGGATGCGGGTCCCGCGTAGAACCGCTCTTATGCGGTGCACCGGAGTGCATCCTTTTCTCCGGATATTCGTTGCACTAAAGTGAGAAGTCTTTTAGTCGTTTCTTTCTTAGGAGATTGCAATGGTGCGATGCACCCAAATTTTTTCGAGGCTGAGGATCGAGACCACGGGACGTCGTCCAGGCGTAAGGAGGTATTGGACAACTTTTCCATCAATTATCAATTTGAGGCTAGTAACTATTCGATCTCGCGTGTTTTTTCGTGAGGATTAAAATGGTGTAATCTGTTCAAGCATGTGAAGCCTCTTGTGCGATCTTATTCATTGTGTAAATATGAAAGGTGTACTGGTAGAGGTTCTTCCTGCAATGTTTGTAGAGAACCTTTGGTGTGTGATTGCGTTCACTCTTGGGAGAGTGAAGTGAATGCTTGAATAGATGTAGTTGGTCATGCCTAGGCCAATGAGGTGGAAAGTTGGAGTTTTTACGTTACGCCTTCATGTTAACGTTGGATGTCATGTGCATGATATCCTTTGGGCTGGAACGTGGTATACTTTGGGAGTATACATGAATGCTTGGAGGTACATGTGGCTGTTTGTACCTGATAACGGCTGTGTGCTCGGTTGGGGTTGACATGGTGCCACACGTCGTGTGTGCCCCATGTGCATGCAGTGTTCTGCTTTGCATACCTTTGACCTCTAGCGACGTAGAGGGTCCCTTTTTTTCTCATTTGTTAACCAGAAGGGTTGAGTTTTTCCCTGGTCCTGTTCTCGTTTTTTGACTAGCAGGGTTGAGTTTTCCCCTGGTGATGTTCTCATTTATTGACCGGGAGGGTTGAGTTTTCCCCTGGTTCTGTTCTCGTTGGGCCGACAGATATGGTTTGGTTCCTCTGTTTCTTCAGTTGTGAGGGGTTTTAGTACAGTGCCCCATTCATCAGACTGCGGCACCGTTTGCGACTATGTGTGCTCATACAGTGTGGGTGTGTTTTCCACTTTCTGGGATGAGTTTTATCGGTCAGCTTCGGCACCAACTTAGCATATTGGAGTGTGATCGCCCTGAGAGGGCCAGGAAGTTTCTCCCATCCCTTCATGTTTCTTGGTAGAGTTCATGTGGATTCGGTGTGACCAACACTTTATGCGGGCACTGATCCCCTACCCAGGAGGTTGTTTCCAGCAGGGCTGGCCAATGGGGTACCATCCAGCAGGGATGGCTAGAGCAGTACCATCTAGCAGGGATGGCCAGTAGGTTACCATCCAGCAGGGATGGCCAGTAGAGTGGTGTTCACCGAGCAGTACTATCCAGCCGGGATGGCTAGAGTGGTTCCGAGTTTACCTCTAGCGGGGCTGGGAAGTGGTCCTCGATGCTGGGTTTACCTCTAGCTGGGCTGGGAAGTGGTCCCTGATGCTGGGTTTACCACCAACTGGGCTGGGAAGTGGTCCCCGATGACAGTTCTGAGCCTCCCTCTAGTGGAGTACCCTTTTACGGGACTGGGCATTGGGACTCATCGACGACTTTAGCCAGGTCTCCCTCTAGTGGATTACCCTGTTACGGGACTGTGAGGAGTGGGATGAGTGGAAGACTTTTTATAGTGGATGAGGAGTGGCACGCTTGTAAAGTTTGGGAATGGGAATTCCACTCATACTTTTCACATGGATAGTGGATCCCATATTAAATAAATGTATATAAAATGTATTATAGGTTCTTAATATTTCCATTAAATGGATCTTGTAGAATTTTCTAAGTCATTTCATCCCTTAATATTAAGGATTAGACACTTATCAAGCATAATTTCACCAAAATTATTGTAATTAATTTTAATTAATTTCACTAATGTTTTTTGTAAAAAAACTAATTTGAAATTATTATAAATTTTAAATAATTCTAATTCTAAATATTTAATACAATTTTTTTCAAATTCCAATCACAGAGGTGGAA
Source organism: Viscum album (assembly GCA_963277665.1). Taxonomy (NCBI): domain Eukaryota; kingdom Viridiplantae; phylum Streptophyta; class Magnoliopsida; order Santalales; family Viscaceae; genus Viscum; species Viscum album. Next base: position 1,858,127,343 of record OY728133.1, on the reverse strand, counting down.
GAAATAAATTTAAATTTAATCCTGCATACGGGAGACCAATACAGGTTTTTAAAGTAAAAAAACATTCAAACATTTGGTAACTTTTATAGTCAATTCCAAAGTGAAATTGATTCTAATTACATAAATTAGATTAATTGATAAAAATATATTATAATTAAACTTTAAAACTAATTAAAAATATAATTTAACCTTCTAAATAAATTAGATGAAAAAGCAGTTTTGAATTAAAATTCAGTATTTTTCATAATTCATTAAAAATGGAACTATGAAGAAAAATACTACAAAAACACCCTAACATAGTTTTTATGTTTATATTCAAAATATTAAATTTTATTACATATAATATTTACAAAATTTACAAAAATTGTAATTAAAATAGGTTTTCTATTAAAAAGATGTAAAAGCGCATTAATAAAAATATGTATTTTATGCAAAAAAAAATTGAGTTTGTTCTTATCTTATGTATGTCAAATGTATTGGATGGATAAGAAAAATATTTTATATAATATTTAATATATATATATATATATTAAATTAATATAAATGAATAATTTTAACTAATTTTATTTATTAGGATAAAACATCCTTTTGATCATAAAAATAGTTTTCTATAAAAACATTCCCTTTATAATCAGTTAGTTATTATATTCATTTCTATTTAATTCAAAACCAATGAATTAATTTTCATATTTTTGTAACCAATATATTTTCATAAGATATTTAATATTATTAATAATTTATATTTTATGTATCATTATATAAAATAATAATACAATAATAATAAATTATTGTTTGGAAAAACACAGTCTTTTGTATAACGCAAGCCATCGAAGAAAATCATTATTGTGTGGGATGTATGTTAACTCAGTGTCATGTGCATTTAAAGATGTAAAATATATTAAATTTACATATAATAGTAAATGTATTATAAAGTCTTGTGATATTATATTTTCTTACGTGATTGGGGATGTGTGTCATACACTCTATCGAATAAAATGTTACTTCTTTAGATTTTCAGGATGTTACATTCTCCCCAAATTAAATAAATTAAATCCTCACAATATAAACACAATATTGGAGATATATTTTTTAATTATACCTAAATATAAAATACCACATCATGATAAGGGTTTTTTGAAATAGCTTATAGAAAAGAGATAATGGGAATTACAAAGGTTACATGGACTAACATGTAACTAGGTCACTAAGTATGAGATAAATAGTTTAAAGTAGCGGTATATACATGGAAGTAAAGATTAAATATTTATAGGGATTGATTGAGGTCATAAATCACAAACAAATTAGTTATCATTATAAATTTTAGGTCCTGAAATCCATAAATCTATAGTGATTTAGGAGGCCATCAGTTCAACAAAAATTAAGGTATTAGTATAACAATTTATTTCAAATTCATTTTTCTAATGTTGGGTAATTATTTTACTATCTTAGAATTTAAGGAAATATACTTACATGATATATTTCTAGAGAAACAATTTCATCTTCTGGTTGTGATTTGATCAAATTCTTGTTCATCCCTTACTTCGAGAAATGGATATCCAAAAATTAATTTTGATTTCTGAAGCACTAAAATTAAAAATTAACGAATTGTAAGGCACATAAAAGAGTGAAAATGATTACTATTTTACTCTAAGTATTCTCCAAAATTGATATAGTTAATATATTAATATCTAATATAAAAAACCAACACTCTAAGGTTATCATTACTATTTATTCATTAAATTTTTCAACTAAAAATAATAACATATTAATAGGGACATTGCATAGGTAAGTGGTTAGCGTTAAACCTTTATCATCCTTTAGTCATGGTTTCATGTCTTTCATCCTTTTTGGACCTGATTGGTTGTCACCCAGAATATAGTTTTTACTTTTCTAAAACCATATTAATATAGTTTCAAGAATAAATATGATTCACATCCTTATAATAAGTTTAATAATTAAATAGACTTTTGACTAAGGTTTTCAATACAACCCCAATACATAAATAGTCCATACATTTATTTCTGTGTAGGTACTTCCTTGTTCCAGGGTTTATCTTTAATATCATTTATATTATTTCTAAATCCTGACATCATATCTTTAGTTTAAAACATATTAGGTTTAACCAAGGTTATTCATTACCAAAATCTTTTATACTCTTTTGTAAGAAAAATGTGAATAACCCTAAGTGTATCCCATGGAAGTATCAAACTAACTATGTATTAAGGCCTATTGTCATATGCTAGGTTACACCGAGTTAGGACTAACATGCCTTTTCATAGTTGTTACTCTTAGGTACATCAGTGCTAGAACCATGTCCACTTTTTGTTACCAGACAGGTATGTATTGCTAGAAAGACCCACAAAATCTCTAATTTACCAAAATTCATGGGTGTTCTTCAACACTTATTATCAAATGTATCATTAGGGTTACATTATATAATCTATGTTTTCTAAAATATAGTTCCCAAGGTTTCTACTAAACTTTTTTTTATACCAACTGTAGCTACCCGACCCCGATGGCTCGGAACTAGTGTCTACTACTATTACATTAGCATGATTACAAGGAATAAAATCCTGAACGAACTAAGAGTTTAGTAGTCTTGGTAAACTAGATTCAGATATGAGTATTTTATTAAAAATGTATACACTAATTAAAGCATAATTTTTTCTAAATAAAAAACATAAATAATAAATTTATTCCATCTAGTATATCTCTACATATCTTTTATAATACGCTTCTTGGATTATTAGGGTGGAGGAAAAAAATAAGGGTGATCTCAAATACTCATTAAGGGTAATTTACAGTTTGAGAAATAATGAATCAACAAAAATAATAATTATTAATAGTTAAATAACTAAACTCACATGCCTTAAAAATCAATAAACTAAGAAGGAAGTGCATAAACAATATAAAAAGGTAATAACTAGACACACATGAAATTAAAAAAAACTAAAGAAGAAAAAAAATAAATATGGAAAGGAACGAAACTAAAACATGTTCCATTTAAATCAATGAACTAAAAATTAAATGTATCCAAAGATATGTTGATTCAAAATCTCATGTATGAAAAATAATGGAAACTAAATGAGGGAAATTCTTAATAATGGTCATCTTGTCTAAGGCACATGAAAAAACTATACGTTCAAGACCTTCCACAAGATGGTTTAAAAATAGAGATATAAACACATTTAATTTTTGAAACTTATTTGTTTCATGATAACCTTTTGATGAATCAAGTAGATATATAAATATTGGGTTCCACCCAATATTATCAATCCAAATCATTCCTCCTATTGAATGGACAAAATAAATAATTTTCCTTATCAAATATTTGAATTGAATAAAGAATACAGAATTATAAATATTTCCCCAAATAATAAAATAACTATTAATATAAAAAATGTATTTAAAATGGTATATGGATTAGGAAATAGTATTATCCATGGTAAATTAAATGGATAGTTTATAGAAAATTCAATGTTCCATGATCATAGGAGATTTAATATTTCAAGGGGACTAACAAATAAATCAATCAAGTGAATTTTAATACTATACTTTTCCAAATCAATAATAAACCATATAGAGGAATAATAAGTATGTCATAAATAAAATATATCAAAATTGGAGTTAATTAAAGTGTTTTTGTTTTTGAAGAATGGAAATACTATAAAAAGATCTTTTAAAATAATTCTTGAGGATAAAATCCCTCATTTTTAATTTTTTTGAGAAACCTTTTCTAAGAAAATATCTTTTGAAAATATTTTCTTTTAAAAGTAAAATTTTAAGAATGAAAATTAATATTCATAGATATGATAGTGAGTAAATATATAGTTTTTGTATGATGTAAAAAAGAATATTCTTTTTCCATGGTAAACAGCTTATAAAATTCCTTATTCGGAAAGAGACAAGAAGATTATTTTGAAAACCTTTTTAAAAGACTAAACGGGTCAAATATTCTTTACTAAATCATATAAAAAACATTTTTGAAAAAATTTATATAAAATTAGGTTTATAGAAGAAAATAGGTTTTCTAGATAAAGGGAAAAATTATTAGGTTTTCTTAAAAACAATTCAAAAACATTTTAAGTACCAAAGAATTGATAAATGGTACTAATACTTGAAAAAGTTCATGAATAACCATAGGAGAGTAAAATTAAAGGGTTTATGAAAAAATGGTCCAATAATTTCTAATTATCGATACTCATGTTTAAACCATTCCAAACAAAATGATATTATAATGTAAACCCTTGAAAATACCATAACATTGATTTGAAACTCAACCAATTAATAAATTATGTGTGTCAAATGTGAATCTAAAAAAAAGAAGTGTAAATACAAAAATATATAGTCAAAAGTGATAAAAAATAATCTTATAATATTAATGAAAATGAGGAAGTAATATAACCCAATGAAAACAAATTAGTTTATGAAATTCTTTTCCACTTGGTAACTTTTAACTCGAATCTCTTAAGATGAAATAATTAAAATTGAAACTCAAAATATCATGAAGAATGAATGAATAATGATATTATATGAAAAATTGGAATTAATTACACCATATATAAAAAATTATGTGTACAATAACTAAGTGATTTTTTTAGGAGAATTTTAATAGTCACAAAATGAAGTGAGATTGCAAAAATAATCATTAAAAATGTTCTGAAAGAGAATAATCTTTAAGCATCCCAAAGGGTACCATACCACAATAAAACATTTAAATCATAATATAAATTAAGTAATTAAATTAAATGAAACATATAATGTCATTAGGATAAGTAGATTCATGTTATAACATGCATAATGGAATTACATACACCATGTAAATGAAACATGGGTAATAACAAAAAATAAGTCTCACTATAATATAAATTGAAGAAAAATCCATTACCTTGCTATTCCTTTTGGGTGAAACCCCTTTATATTCCTATATAATAAACTTATTTTAATTATTTAATTTCATTAGAAAAAATTTCATGTTTATTAATAATTTTCATTCACTTAATACTATGTTGTGTTTAGGTACTTAAACAATTAAATTAACGCTAGGTGTTTTGAAAATATTTGACTTATCTTTCAAAAACAACTTTGGTAGGTCAATGATGGTCCAATGGGTCATTATATGACATATCCAGAATAATTATCATGACATAATTATTATATTTATAAATAAATTATACTTTTAAAACTAATCATTAGATATGGTTATGAAAAGGGAACCAGTTTTACAATCACAGAGAAGTTACAGCATACGTATGCACGAGAAACGTTCCCATTTTTAAATGATAATTATGGAAAGAAGGTAAGTAATATTATATCTTTAAAAAATAATAATTATATCATAAATACCATATTATTTAATCATATATACTTATATATATATATTATTTTTAGGTACAATTAATCACTTCGTGTCAAGGAGGTGGTAGTCAACACGTCCACAAAGGATGTTATAACTTTTTAAGTGTGTGTGAAAGGGTAATAAAGAAAATGATATATATTATAATTATATAAAGGTATTTATGTCATTAATATAATAGATATATTTTTTATTTCACATATTTTTAATTAAAACCATCCTTTATACATTTAATTTATAGTGTCAATGAATCACATCACTTTGAGGGGGTGGTAGTCCACACTTCCACAAATGATGTTATCGTAATTACAAAAAATTGAAATAATAAGAGAATGTGTAAAAAAGAATCATAGAATCATAACTACATAATAAATGTTATATATAACATACATAAACATATTTTCCATCATAATTACTACCATGAGAGGCAGTAAAAGAAGAATGAACAATCATTGTTTCGTGAGGTGGTAGTTCATCGTTCACATAAAAAGTATATCCATTGCCCATTAGATTAGAGTGTGTGTAACGATAGGTTAAACCCATAACCTAAATACATCATATTATGTTTAAGATACTATTTTTTATATAATTGTGTAATAAAAAGATTTTATTTTGTGGATAATGAAAATAAAACTAAAGAGCTTAAGGGAATATTTTACCTCTGAATCGGGTAACTCCTTTGGATTTCTACCAAAAGGCTTAGATGGGTTTCTTTATTCCAAAGGGAAGTATTCTAGGATTTTGGTAGGTATTTTTAGGAGCTATGTTTTCATCTTGTTTGATCCAATTTGTCTTGGTAGGTGTGAGGAAGTGAGGCGATATGATGCCTTTTATAGTGGAGTAGGAGTGACACTCTTATAAATTTTGGGAAAGGGAATTCCACCCATGTCTTCACAATGGAAAGTGGTTCTCATAATGAACCTGTTTTGATACAAGGGATTATATGGTTACAATAAGTCCATAAAATGGTTCTTGAACAAGTTTCTAGGTCATGTGGACCCTTAAGATTAAGTTTTATTCCCTTATTAAGCTTAATTTCACCTTAATTGTTGTAATTAATTTTAATTAATTTCACTATTTTTTTTACATAAACTATGTTAACCTTATTATAAAATATAAATTATTCTAATTTAAAATATGTAATATATTTTTCCAAATTCTTATCATATATTTGGTTGAAATTAATTAAAATTTAATCCTCTAGACGAGATGACAATGCGGGTTTTTAAAGTAAAAACATTCAGAAGTTTGGTAAGTTTTTATAGTCCATTTATAAGTAAAATTAATTCCAATGACCTAAATTGGAATAATTGATCAAAATTTATCATAATTAAACATTAAAACCAATTAAAAATATAATTTAACCTTATGAATAAATTAGATGAAAAAACATTTTTGAATTAAAATTCAGTATTTTTCAATATTCAATTAAAATTGAACCTCACAGAAATATACCAAAAATTAACCCAACCAAATTTTTATATTTATATTTCAATGATTAAGAATATCTTCATATATTATAATTATGATAGTTCTAAAAATTGGCTTTAAAATATGTTCTCTATTAAAATGTGGAAAAAGTGCTTTAATAAAAATAATGCATTTTATGTTTCAAATTTGGCCTTTTATAATGTTATATTTATCGAATATATTGGACGAATATAAAAAATATTTTACTAAATATATAATATATATATTATAATAAAATACCTCACTAATTTTAATTTATTTAATTTATTATGATAAAATAACTTTGTGAGCATAAAAATAGTTTTTTGTAAAAACATTCCCTTTTTATTCAATTAGTTATTATATTCATTTATAATTAATTAGTAACCAATAAATTCATTTCATATTTGTATAAACCATATATTTTCATAATATAGTTAATTCTATTCATAAATTGTAGTTTATATCTAATTATATTAAATAATAATATAATAATAATATATTATTTTTTGGAAGAACTCGGTCTTACATATATTACAAGACATCGAAGAAACTCATTTTTGTGTGTGATGTATTCTAACTCAGTTTCATGTTCATTGAAATATATAAAACAAATTAAATTTATTTAAAATATTAAATATATTATAAAGTCTTGGGATATATTATTCTCTTATGCACTAGGTGTTGTGTTTCATACACACTGTGGAATATAAGGTTCCTACTATAGATTTCTAGGGTTTTACATCCTATCTTTCCCGTCCAATTGAATTTTCAAAATTATTTTCAAGTATTTCACTACACCAAAAAATATTCTTTTTTCCTCTAAAAGACCTTTAAACTCTATCTTGATCTTCAAGAACTCATACATTCATCTTTTCCTTTGTTAACTACACAAATCCTATAATTTATTCTGTATATTTTCATTTGGTGCTCCCAACATAATGTTTCATGAACTCAAACAACATAAGATACTTTGAAACTCATCATCCATTCATATATTCTTTTTCTTATCTTTCTTGGAATACAAATAAGAAACCAAATTTAGTCTTTCCAACAACACTGGTTTAGTTATCCTTCATCCATGAGTGAATTATTTCCTCTAATAAGACTCATTTATTCTACATCAAGAGTTCCAATGTTGTCATCCCACTCAAAACTTCCATAATATATCCTCCTCTCAAACAACATTTTGTTTTTTAGAGGCTCCCACATTCTTTTCCATTAAACAAGAAATATTTAGTGGGAGCATTCTAATATTCTGTACGTGTAAATCTATTTTGGATAACATAAAATACAAAAACATACGCACTATGACACACAAGAAATCATGTATATTATTTTTGAATGAGTTTATCTTTATTAAATCATAGGTGTAATTAAAAATACCACACATTTAATTCATCTTTCATATTTATCAATCTAAATATATCTTCCTTTAAAAATAAAATGATTATTTTCTTCAAATTTCTCAAAACATACATTCCAAAGTCCATAAATAAACATATTTAATGACTATATAAAATATACAACAATCAATGGAATTCATCCTAAATATGTCTCTTGTATCTTATATGTCTCTTAAAATCATTGGCAAAGATCCAACTTGCATTATAAACATCAGAGAAATTCTCATATATCTCTTCAAAAATATCATCTTAAATAATAATATGTTTTATAATATTTAATAAATTTAATATCAATACTAGCATCTTCTGGATTTATTTTTAATACTCCTCAAAATATAAATTTCATAAAATTAAAAAATTCAATATTTTAAATGGATCTATTTTTTTTCTTTAATACTCTTACCCAGGGATTAAAGATCGTATTAATAGTATTAAATCACAATATAAGTAGTTTTATTTTGTTTTTATCACTTAATAATTACTTCAGTATCATCATAATTATTCTTCTTCTTCGGAATAAAAAATTCTATAAATCCCCCATTTTTTAGTCTGCACCGTGCTCAAAATTTCTCTAAGTTTCAATGTCTATTATGATCTAAAATTATTCATATACAGGATGATGCCTAAATATATGTTTCTTATACAGATTCCAAATAATGTTTACATAGAGGGATTATCCTTAATTATATATAGATTCTTTCCAACATAGCTAGATAGTTTTATAAAAATGTGTACTGATGTTTATACAAGTATGTTTCATTTAAAAATATAGAAAACTTCAGGTATATGAAAGATATATTTCATTCATACACTAAACTAGATAATTCTTCTAGAGTGAAAACTTTTCCACTCTTCTGATATCTCTATATTGAGATCATGATTATGAATACAATGGAAACATTCTTGTGAAATACTGAAAGATTTTTACACAAGCTATTGATAATCCTTATATGGATTTCATGTCTTACCCATATTTACAAAATATCATGATAATTGGTTTGGGGCCAATTAAATTCATATACATCCTTCTCTAACCTTTATCCAATAGTTTATTAACAGTATATACTACATCATTTATATATGGAACACCTTGGATGGTTTGTTATAACTCTTATTCATGTAAGTTATAATTCTTCCTTGAATAATTAAACTTAAATATCATCACTAGTTGTAATATTTCAAATTACTTCTAACTATAATAGTTTTCACTTCCAACTTCATTAATTTTCTTGGGAAATATTTTTTTATCTCTCCAATCATCATATGTTTGTGCTACTCAATAAGTTTTTTCAACCATATATTTAAGTAAAGAAACATCATTACCCCTCAATAATGGGTAGATCCTTTTTCATCTTTTAGGTGTATACTCAATCCATCACTCATACCAAAATATAAATTTAATTTTATATTAAAAAATAAACAAAACCCTTCTATAAATGAAAATCAAGGTCCGACCTATTTTTCAAGATTTTTCATATGGTATACTCGCTTCTTTTACACAACTCGTTTTCATGACAATAAATATTTTTAACATCTGATCCATATAACTTCATATCATTATTGACATTTCTCACTAAATGTTTTTATGTTTTAAATTAAAATTTTAGGGTTTTAATAAAAACATACATATTCAATTCTCAAAACGAAAATCTAAAACAAAAATAAATAATAGATCATGATAGAAAACCAAATATAAAATAAAAAAATCAAATTTAAAATCCTAAAATTGATATTTTACTTGAGAACTAGACAAAATAGGTCACAATAACTAAGTATAATAATTCATTTAACAACTATCATAATACCTAGCATCATCTGATTATTTTCAACACCCAATGTAAGATCACTACAAATCATATATCATAGTCACCTTCACTAAAAGAATAAAATTTACACAGCATGCTCAATGGAAATAAATTTATTAATAAATAGAATAAGAATAGTATAAAACAAACCATCACCTTAACCACCCACAAGACCTATAAATGGTGACCCAACTCATGTTGAGAACCATATCGTTGATATATATTCATTTAACATAAAAAATACCAGTGCTCCCACCCAATATATTCATCCACTATAGTCACCTTATAAGTGTGCGTCACTATGAAATGATACCTCCACCAAGAAATCACCAATGTAAAACCAAGATCAATGTTTTCCTAACAGAAGTTTGTAAAAATATAAAGTCAATTGAATGGTAATATGGAACTAAGAAATGGAAACATATCCACCAACATTAAGATGGAGGGATATAAATTATATTTAAATGAAGGAAAAATGATTGCACTATCATTGAACATTGTCACCAACATGATCTAATTAATTTGAAAGTATCATCACATGAGACCACAAATGGGTACTCATGTGATGAGTTCTGTAGCATGATTAGAGGGGGTGAATTAATGAACATCTAGGAGAACCCTGAAAGGGGGATCCTAAAACCCAAAAACATTAGTAAAACACTAAGAATATACTAGAATCAATAGAGACAGATCGACACATCTATAAAAATAATCCCAATAATAAATAACCCCTTTCCCTGACATAAAATGAACTCACTAATGTAAAATACTCCACTAAATAAAGGGAGACAGAATAGTTTCTATTGGGGATAGAGGATTCATCATCAAAGCCTGATGAGCCATTAGAGATTCTGTCTAAATTTAATTGAAAAGAGCCACATCTCATATCTTTCCACGGACCCAACTATGAATAATGAATATGAAACTGGTTGAGGCCAAAATCCCATAGTCATGTAACTAATAGGGAGTAGAGGGAGCAAGATGCAGTAAAAAATGAAGGGATCCAATTGGACATTGAATATGTTAGAAGGAATATGAGGGAGAGGACTAAAAACTCGAAAATAGGCAATGAGTGATATGAAGGAAATCCCTAAAAAATAAGGGAGAGAAAAATTTATTGAAGAATAGAGAAATAAATTATCATTATGTTTTCTTCTACTTTTTTCCTTACAATATTTCACATATCTAAAGTCATCATCTTCTAATGATCATCATTAGCCTCAATTATTTTTATTGTCTTATTAACCATGAGTATCAATCAATTATATAAGAATTACTCTGACAATTTCATATTTACATAAACCATATTTATTGTAATTATATACTACTTTCTCTTTTAAACTTAGACATTAGCTTTCTCGATATTTAGTGCAAATTCAGGACTTTCCTTTCACTAAATGATGCTCCAAAATAATCCACAAAATATATTAAAAAACATTGTGCTTCCACCCTTAGAAACACAAGATTTATCTGCTAAATTATTGAACCAACAACAATCAAAATATTAATTCTACCATAATTTTTGTTACTTTTAAATATCAATGTAACATCATCATACTCAAATTCTGGATTCAACTTACTAAACTTATCATAAAACTTATTCAAAATTATAACTCTTATATATGATTTAGAATTCAAGATTTAATCTTTTTTATGTTCAGTATAGTATAATTATTTCTTATCTTATGAGATTTAACTTCTAAACAAATAACCATTAAGGAATAAATAATTACTCTTACATATCAAAGTGTTATCTCTACTTTTATACTTTTATATTTATACAAAAAATTTATACATTTTCCTAATGTTACTTTAAAATATTATGTTTAATGAATTTATGAATCAAGAAACTTACTCTTTTGTGAAAATATAATGTTTTTACCGTATTCATTTTTTCTGTACAATATATCTTCGGATACAAAATATCTTCGGTAATAATGTATGATCTTTTCCTTTTTCATTTTTAGAATAAATCTCAAATCATCTTCAAATAATTTAAATTATAGACTCTTAATATTCTATATTTAATCAAGGTTTGGATAAAACCCTTTTCAAATTCCCTCAATCATTTTTCAACTAAATGCACATAATCTACCTTATTAACTTATCTTTTGGTAGTATACCATCATATCTTCATAATATTTATATGTTTTCATCTATAATCATCCTAATGCACCTCATATATGTATCTTTATATCATATAGTAACAATTAGAATTACTTCTAGGTTATCTTAAATATGTACACCTTCTATTAATATTTATTATGGACTCCATCTCTAGAAAACTTCCGGATAACTTAACTTATCTTCTTCAACATCATCCATGTGTATCCCAAATTTCATCATAAGTTCTCATTCTTTATAAATAGAAGGATGGGTTCTTACATTCTTCATCGATAGAATATAGTTAACACTAATTTCATCAAATGTTAGAACTTGTTAATGATTCAAAATTATCTTCATCATAACAATAATTAGATATATTCCTTCCCAAAATACCAAATTCACACTATTCTATCAATAACATAATTATTAATCTTTAAAAAAATTATTACTTCCAAAAAAATTATCTTCATTCATCTGACATAATCATGACTCACATTCTTATTTAATGTTATCTTTTAGAAGTAATTATGGATTCAACCAATATTTTAGTGAGTAAACTTTTGAAACAACTCCTGGTGTAATTTCTAATTAACTTCCTTCTTCATTTATAACTTTTTTTATATATTGACTTTTGAACCTATTGAAAAAAATAAAACACTTAACATCATCCATTCAGTTCATTAATCTCTCCCTTTAAATTTGTTTTCAACAACAAATAGAAACTAAATTCAATGATCTCAGTAGATTTTCATGTTTCTCACTTCATTCAATAAAAATATATTCAAAGTTTCTAGAGTATGGGAATGTAATAGTACTTTTACAATACATTGAAAAATTATATTTCATATCCCACACATAAATTCTTTTGTATTAAAATTAAACCTAATATAATTGATAAAATATTAAATAACATTTTTTAAATTGATTTGGCCTAAATTAATCAACTCTAATTCCATGTCACAAATTCTTAGTGTAGAAAAAATATATATATAATTCAATATCAAAGTTGACATTAATTAATCCAAAATTTCATACCAACTCTAAAATATTCTTTAAGGAGTTTTTTATAATATTTTCAAGTAATATCTTTCACTCAAATTAAGAAATTTATTACAAATAATCAAACTAAAAAAAATTTATCCCCTTTCAAGTTACTTTTTCTTTGTCATCAAATAATAAATTTCCCCAATTTAGTTTAAGAATTAATTTTCACATAATAATAAAATATTGTAAAAAAACAAACCTCATCAATAGAAAACTTCAATTTCTATAATTTTAATATCTATATTCTCATCATAATCTAGAACTCCAATTTCTATGATATTAAACTTTTTTTTTATAAATTTATTCTATTTCATAAAAATGAACAAAAATCTAAAATCACACATTCTAAAACATTCCATGTTCTTAGATATGCATTAGATATTGATATCTTGAGAATATAAGAATCAACTCCCACTAAAGGGGTAAACACAATTAACATTCTTCATCATAGATACTAATAATTGAAATTTTCTTTTATCTTATAATTTTAGTAAGGTACACTGTGATGGATATATCATTTACCTATAAAGTGTTAATATATTTTCTTTTCACCAAAATTTCTCCCCCATAATTGAATCACCTATAATTCCATGCATAATAGAAACAAACACTACATATATAATAATAAGGTGTTATATACCTCACTTATTAGTTACAAAAACAATATTGAGATATATTTTTTCAGTCAAGAAACTTGTTTTAATTTAAACTCATCATTATGGGAGTTTTGTAGGATTATTTTCTTGTTGATTTTCTTGGCATAAACTTCCAGGGTAAGAATGGTCATAATGTTAACTTCCACTTTCAAATTGTATGGAACTTTATTTTTAACATTATAAATAAATTCACATGTACTGTTATTTATTTCTTATATATTTAATGATACTTCAAACTAGTCTATCCAAACATTCATGAATACATTAGGAACATGCACAAATTTTACATTGTGTGAATATTTCTTCTTCACAACCGCCATTTTAGCACATAAATTCCTCAATGACTTCTTCTTTTTATTCACAATATTCTCTTGTCTTGTTAGTAATGTCAATAATTTTTCATGAGTATAATCAGCCTATTTTAATATTCCACACTATTTGTTAACTAATTTTTTTTCCTCCCTTTGATAACCCATCATGAAATTCATTTTTTTCTTTAAGGATTCGTTCCAAAAATCCAATCCTTTTGTTTTGTTTTCAGAATGATTCTTTTTTATCTTCTATATTAGTTTCTTTAACTTTAATATTCATATATTTCTTATAAATTTCCATGTTTTGGAATTTTCAACCATAATAGAATCATCTCTTCTTTGGTGTATTGTAATCCTTTACTCTCGTAATGGGTGAGTTTTGTTTAATGTCTATTATTTTATTATTCCACAAGCTAGTCTCTCCATTTATCTTATAATTATTGTTCTTCGCCAATTTTAATATCCATCATTTAGTAGCAATATAATTGTGTTTTTGATATGTAAACCAATAATAATTATCATAATGATTGAATTTATTATCACATTAGTATAAGACCTCAAGATATTCAAATCTATTAAAAGTAATAAAATTTACCTTCTTCTTTTTCAATTGGTTAAACATACATTTATTTTTCAATATATCAAATTTTATCAAAATTAATGAATTCATTATTTATCTTTCAATCATTTACATGTTAAACTAATAGTTAAATGGCTTGTGTCAAAAAAATTCAACCCAACCATAGTAAACTAAAAATCTTGATTTCTTCTTTTGGGAAGCATTCTAAAAAACATTATATACTTATTATATAAATATAAAGACACATTACCTTTTAACTCTTTTAGAGTAACTAATTTTCATGCTCCTACTTTCATCCACCATTTTTAAAGTGGTGTGTTTATAAATATTTTTATCTAACTACTTTATATTAGATTTTTTATTCTAACCTAAGCTATTCTAACAAACTAAATTAGTGCGTAAATAATTTCTCTAACCAAGGGATTCATTTTCCTATAAGAATGAATGGGATTTATATTATAATTATTTCAAGATCTAATTTCCACCAAAATGTTCCATCATATAATTCTTACTCTTATTAGAAAGAAACATGGACTTAATTCTTCATTCATCTTATTTCTAGATTGCAGTTCAATATTATTAAAAATTTCTTAGTTTAATTTATAGTTCAATACACCATAAATTGTATCTAGTAATATCGTATTTTCCAACCTGATTCCACTCAATAATCTATATGAATCTATAATTCCTCACAATGTATAAGTTTTATCCATGTTACAAAAATTATTTCATAACCTTAAATCATCAATGAGATGGGGAATTCAATATAAAATACAACTAATTGGTGTAATACCAAAAATAACACTTTAACTAAAGTCAGATATCAAATAGGGTGCCTCTAGAAAGTATTCATGCCTCTTGTTCCTAAGAACTATCTCATTAATATTTTCTAAAATTCCAATCTATTCTCTATGGGGGAATATTCCCCTAGAGTCCTCTCATCCTTCCTAATTCCATTACTAACAAATCGTTTATGGAAATACATAGATCAAGACCTCCTCCTCATATGTAATACCAAATAATTTCCTCAAAAAGTATCACTTCATGATGACCTATTAAGGATGCATTAATATATGGTCTTCCTATAAGGATTTTATCCTAATTAAACCAATAATTTAATTTTCAAACAATAATTAATTTTCTTGTAATATTAAATATCATTTTATTTTTAATGTTCTAAAAAATTAGGTCATAAATTTTATATAATATACTCATACATTAAAAAGTGATAATTTCCACTTAGTCTTTATTTATTCCACTGTACAGTACTATTAAAATGAAACATATTTTATTTTCAAGAAGAATTTTCATTATTTGGAACATGACTTCATCATTGGTCCTACTCATTGTTAAACCCTATGATTTTTTTTGAAAAAACATAGTATTAGAATAAATATATTAATAGTGGATATATACAAAGGAATAAAGAAACTTGTTAGTCTATTTTAAAACTAAGAGATCAAAAAATAGAATTTTCATTTAATATAATAAACATTATGTTTAAATAATCATTTACGTACACATAAAATCAGATTTCCTTCTCGAACATTTAATAAATGCTTTATAAAAAATCATAATGTAAAAACCATAATCCTGATGGTTTCTTTTAAACATGATAAACCTTGAAAATAATTTATTTTAAATAAAACTTCTATGAAACAAAATCGTAATCATTCATTTAGGAAAGTCATGTTGGCCCTTGGGAAAACATATTCACATAACCATTACAAATCCCTTATAATAACCCTTATAAAAGTAATAATACATGTGGTTAATTAAAACATCATTTTCTGTATAGAAAAATTGATTCTCAATGCATTGAAGAGATACATCGGGATACCACATATTGAGAGATATATCGAGCTAACATTTCATTAATAAATAATTTAAAAAGAACATAAAATTCAGGAAACACATAAAATATTTAATTAATAACATCATACTCATACATAATATACTTTTAAACACATAAGGAAAAAAATTGACTGTTGATATATCCATTTCCTTTAAAACCAAATTTTCAAAACTAAAATAGCCAAAATGAAATGAATATTGGTTTTTTGTTGAAGAAAATACGGATTATAGTAAAGGAAAAAAATATCAAATAATAGTTCTAACTCTGGGAAAAATCATTGATGTCGTGTGCATTAAAATGGAACATTCCTTTTTCCTTTTGAAAATAAAGTCAAAACATCTTGTATAAAATACAAAAAAAATATTCCTTTGGAAAACATCAAATAAAAAGAACAAGACTCATAAAATTTCATTTGTAATGCATTTATCTTAATATAAATACCTCCATGAATGAATATGGAAATAGAATAGAAAATTCTATAAAATATATCTTTAAAATGTTTAAAATAAGGTTTTAAGGTAAAGTGTCTCTTGCCTTGAGTCAAAAAATTTATTTTTATTATTTATCATCTAGAAAAGTAAAAATATTTTAATTATTTACGTTATTAATAACCATTTTAATGTTTATTATTCTTTTTTTCTTAATTAGAATCATGATATAGTTATTTATATAGTTGATTAAGTTCATGTTAAATGATTTGAGAACATTCGGTTTATGTATACAAAATTACTTCAGTGGATTGAATTTTGTCTAATGGGTCATGATTATATCACTTCCATAATATCAATAACATTATAATTGTCATTTTTATATATTATTTATACTTTTAGGACCAACTATAAAATATGGATATGAAAAGAGAAATATGTTACAATCATAGGGATGGAAGGTCATAAATACGCATTAGTGACGTTTTTTATTTTTCAAAGAACATGATGTAAAGAAGGTAAGTATCCTTTTATCCTAAAAATTATTATTATATCATAAATATCATATTATCTCTTTAAATAAACTTATATATACCATTCATGTGATGCGGAGTTGAAAACTAAATTACATCATTGTGTGGATGGGTTATTCCACACACACGCATGAACAAAGATATCATTTTTCAATGGATGTAAAGGTATGAATATAGATTATATATTTTCATTAATTAATGATAATTATTTTATGGTTATCATATATATATATATTAAATTGATAATTATAACAATATATTATAGGCGGTGATGGAAAACAAATTACATGAGTTTGTGAGGCAGTAGCCTAGCATACACATGAATGACGGTTTCATATAACATTGATGGAAAAGAATATGGATAAGGATTATTCCATCCTAATAAAAACAACTCACTATTTAGTATGTATATATATATTATTTGTTTCAAATGATTAATTGATTTTTTATGGATATTAAATAAGAAATAATTTAAAAACACTTAGTTAAGTGTATTACCTCTTCATCAAGAAACCTCTTTATGTTTACACCTTTGGCCTCCTAAAGTGGGTATCCTTATAATAGCCCCAAACCCATACTCTTAGATCTGGGGATAAAACATAATATTTACATTTTGGATTTTATAACAATAAATATGGCCATGTTTTAACCCCTCAACATATGTAATATAAAACTGAAATATTGGACCACTTATATACCCAAGGGCCTTTTAGGTTTATAATTTTGGATAATTGGTAAAAAAATATTATATAAAATCATTTATATAAAAAAATAGTTCAAAAAATACACATCATTTCCTATAAAGTTATCCAGACATGAAAACGTTCTACAAATAACTAATCTAAAATCATTTTCTATAACATGGGGAAATTGAAAACATAATAAGGGTGATATTAAACATTCAATAAGGGTAAATATATTCATTAACAATTGAATTTAATCAATGGGCATAAGATGGTCATAAGGTTATGATAAGAAAATTGAAATGCATAACAGAAAACATAATTGAATTTATACACATAAAAAACTAAATCATTAGATATAAGACAATGTATAAAGCTTTAAAAAAGTAAAGAGTCATAATAACCCATAATCATGATCCATGTGATTTCAACCTTGGTAAAAAGAATCATTAAACACTCATAGAAATAATAGATAAAAAATATTGGTATCTTGTAGAATTATCTTCATAAACCCTTATATGAACCCTTACAGATGGTATAACCATATATTCTTAATACCAATAATCTCTAAAGTGTAAGATATTAACTTGTAAACTCTACAGTTTCTTATGAATTACTTATATTCATTCAACACTCAAAGAATTACACAGTGTATTAGAGGGATATAACAGATCCACCCATAACATATTGGAATAATTTCCTTAAGTATTTAGGTTTACTCCCCAATCCAACATTCATAAATAATTTCCATCTACCATATCATGATACAAATATTTATAATATTTCACATTTTAACATAACAATAATCATTGTTCTTTCATATATTTATGTTAAAATGGAAAAGAAATGGATTAAATGAAAATATCTTTGAAATTTTCATAATCCATCCAGAGAAACAATAAACAAGGTATAATCAAAAATTATCCCCAGTGTATTATAAGTAACATAAATGGTTATTATAATTAATTAATATAAATACCATTAAAAGTAAATTAAAAAAATACATATTAAAATACACTTTCCACTTTTAAATTCATGTTGAAAAACTAAAAATTTATAGAATATTATGAAAAAAATTATTTAAAAATAATTTTGGATAATTTCAAAGGAATATTCCAAGAAAAAATATTCCTGGTGGTATAAAAATGGTGGTTAAACTGTATATATTAAAATAAAACATTATTTCAAACTTTTGAAAGGAAATTAAAAATTTATTATGATAAAAATTTCAAAAAATTTCTTTTTTTAAACCATTGTTAATAAATTAGAAGACACATAAAAATGACCTTAAGAAATCGTTTATTCATAAATAATAACATTATTGAAAACATTTTAGAAAACATTGATATGGATGAAACAAAAAATAAAAAACAAGATCTAACAATGGTTTTTTTAATTTTGAGAAAATTTTGACCACCTTGAATTTGATTCCCATTAGTTTTTTAAACCACCACAAAATAGACAATAGCTAAATATGTAATTATGGTTTGTTATGTTTTGGGATGTTTTCATTTTTTGATGATAAAATAAGTTTATAGTGGTGGTTATTTTTAAATTAATGGGGGGTTTTTATTAGTTATAAATTTTGAGGTGGTCTTCCTGTAGCATATAAATTTAGTTATGGTTACAACTACCACTAAATTTGAGAACATACCTCACATTTTGATGATTTAAAGTGTACATTGTTTTATTCAAACTTGTTAAGAGCATCTCTAAACAATTAAAGGTGGTTAAAAAATGGATATTTATATGATTATTAAAAAATATAGACTTTATTACGTGTTCCACAAAAAAACTAATATACAGAGATTATGTAAAAAATTAATTATTACAATATAACCAAAATAATAATATCCATTTATCAATAAAAATTTCATTGCATTAAATATAAAATAAATTAAATTATAGTTTACAAAATGAAATTTTTAGAAAAATTACAACTGAAGAATGGGTCTTTTCTATTCTACTAAGATGTATACCCCCAACCTCCATTACTCAATCATGTTGTTGTCCATCACCTCATTCCCACTTCCTCCCTTTAGGGTCTCTGTTTAAAGTATCTAACCACACATCATTATTGATCATATTCAATGAATAAAAAATAAATAAAATTCAAATGGTATATGATAAGATCAAAATTAGGCTTATGTAAGGTTACAGTAATGAAATGAATAATTGGTTGTCATGCACATGATCATAATTATAATAATATATAATAGCGTTAATTGAGACAGAAGATAAACAACATGGTATGGTATGGAAAAATAGTGTTGAATTATTTTACAGTATATTATTTTAGAAACATCTAAAATTACTTAATTTTAATATCTATATTTAGTATTATATCTAGAATATCTCCAAACAAAAAGTCAGCATTTCCACATGAGTTTCAAGTTATTTTTACCATCTAAAACAATAATTATATCCATAATGATAATTATATTAATGACCAAACTATATTTAGAAACTTTAAATTTACGGAGTCAAACTTGTATTTGATAATAGCTAATTAATTTATATGTTCAACGGTTATTATTAGAGCAATTATCTTAAAACTAAAGATACACTACATGATAAACATAATATTAATTACAATGATTTTTTCATATGTGATTGAGAGTATAAACATCAACTTAGTAATGTCTTTCAAACCACAAAATAATTTTCCCAACCTTTTTCAATTTCATACCATCTAATAATATATCAAAATAGAAATTTTTATTTCAATTAAAAGGCATAACATATTAAAAAAATCATCACACTTTTAATAAAAGAAAATAGAGCACTAGATAAATTATTAACTTTAGAACCACTAGCTCATGTACCACTTTTTTTTATCACAAAATTTATTTAGACTATATAATTTGAAGATTTATTGCAATATTGAAATTTGGATTATTCAAAAAAATGAAGACCTTGTGTCTACGAGATATTATAAAAAAATATTTAAATTTATTGGACTTAGAATGTTTCATGAACAAAAAAACAACTAAATGGACAAAAAATGGTTGTAATTGTATGAAATATATCAATCATTCTATGTCATGTATTTTTCCTCAAAATCATCAATATAAGTCATACCTATAGATGAAAGTGTATTAAGATAATATAAAATGGTATCATAAAAATTGATCATGAAATTTAATGAATTGTACCCCGTGTTGTAGAAGAATATTGAGAACTCTGTGATATAGAGTGGGTATGAACATTGATGTTCTTCTGGTGTGGGCTTCCTACAAAAAAATATTACTTTCATTTATTAATATAAAATATATCAATTATTTCATTTATTTCATTTATTAATATAAATAAACATTCATTCCATTTATTATTCTAAAAAACAACATACAAATTCTATTGTTGGTTGGTCTTGTTTTCATTAGGTTTCATTATTAATAGTATTTCACTACTAGAATTCAAGATATTTGCGGCGGGTTATTTGTGATGGGATCCCATCGCAAAAACGCTTTAGTGATGGGGCCCCGTCGCATATAACCCATTGTAGAAACCACCGTCGTAAATAAGTCTCGGATTATATACTTTATATATATATGCTCTTTTGTGATGGGCCCGTCGCAAATACTTTTTTGCGACGGGCCCGTTATCCCGTCACAAATGTTTTTTGAAAATATTTTTTTAGACTATTTGCGACTGGACCGCCGAAAATAGTATTTGCGACGGGCCTATAATCCCATCGCAAATTCCTTTTTAAGAAAAAATTATTTAGACTATTTGTGACGGGATCCCGTCACAACAGATCCTGTCTTAAATAATAAATAAATTTAAAAAAATAAATAAATAAAATTATGATTATTGAAAAATTAATTTTATTATTATTAAAATAATAAAAATATTAAAAATTATTAAAATTCTCAATATTCACAAAAAAATATTTAAAAAATTACAAAATATTATTATGATTATTGAAAAATTAATTTTAATATTATTAAAATAAAAAAAAATATTAAAATATTAAAATTCTCAGTATTCACAAAAAAATATAAAAAAATCATAAAATATTATTATTATTATTATTATTAGTAAAATAAAAAAAATATTAAAAAATATAATACTGAAAAATTATATTTAATAAAATTATGATTAATGAAACAATAATATTAATATTATTAAAATAATAAAAATATTAAAAATATTAAAATTCTCAATATTCACAAAAACAAATCCTAAAATATTAAAAATTAAATTATGTAATAATTGCACTGATATAAAAGACAGAAACTGTATATAGTTTATATTACAACAAATTTAAATTCAAATGTTTTTGACATAAAAAATCATTGGGGGATCATCTTCTAGAGGAGGTGGATGAGCTGAAGGAGTTGGTGGAGGAAACTCCATCCCTAAACTACGAGTCAGACGACGCATGTACTCTATCTTCTCGTGGTGCTTCTGATTCCATTGACGCATCTCCTCCTCGTGTTGTTGCTGCTGCTGCTGCCAGCGACGCATCTACTCCATGTGTTGGTGTTGTTGCTGCTGCTACTGACGCATCTCTTCTTATTGCTTCTCCAAACTCTCAATAAGGTCATTCTAATCTCGGAACTTCTCCTGATATTGTGATCTAGAAGATGATGTCTCTCCATGATCTCCTCTCAAGCTAGACACCGACATCGCAGTAGTACCATAATAAGTACCCGGAGTCACATGAGAGTTGATACCAACTACCTGGCCCTTCTCAAATCCATACTGAGTCGCCTGCATCCATGTTGCCTCATCGGAATGGTGGGCACTGGTCTGATCATTCGCCTCGTCCAGACCCTCATCCTGAGTCTGAGAAGTCGCAACCTCATATGAATCCTTCAATTCCAATTTGAAATTAAAATTGTGAAAATATTATATGCAGTTAGTTGTCAAACTGAAAAAAATAAGACTAACCACAATTTGACGCTAGTGATCACCTCTAATCTATCTGGTGGCTGGATCACTGTACATCCTCCGATAAACATCATACTCTATAATATCAGGATTCTTGACTGCCTATATGAATATAAAATAAACTATTTATATTTGAAGTTATATAAAATATTTCAATAAAGTACTTACCAGATGATCTCTATGCGAACTGAATGTACGACTACCAGCTCGATGTCTCACCTCCTATATCCCCCGATTTTGCGGACCCAATGAAGACCTCCTCTAAAATCCACCACCATACTACTGTGCACATAATCCATCACAAAATTGAGATGAAATGTACTCTGGTCAGTGGGCTATACATGACTCATCAAATACTGTCGCTCCTGCTTTTTTAATGGTCATCTTTCTAAAATTGTGCAAAAACTGACACAAACGCTCACGCATAGCCACCTCCCATGCTGCATGGATATCGTCACACATGCTATCATCGATGGGATACCATAAACCCTTCAAATAATTTATAATATCAAGTTATTAATAGAATAAATTTCAAAATAAATATTATCTATTTACGTACCAGCCAATGATTGTACATGTCGAGCTACACATCAACGAGAACCTGTTCCAATGTGGTCCATAGCTGAGAAAAATAATTGGACAAGATAGCACTCCCCAGTCCAACTGCTACATGCGCTAAACTGTGAAAAAATAATAAATAATCAAATGATTAGTGTATATATATAAATAAATTAATAAAATCTAACTAAAATATAAAGGTTACCATACCTCTTTGTGTGTGGATAAAAGCCAACATGTGGATGTCGCTCGAGGATAAGGTCAGGAATCATCAGTCACGCAAGGCTGCAACCCCTCTGCATACCTCCTAAACCACCAGTAGGCTGAGGGTCAGATGATCCCACATCCCCCTCATCCAAAGGTTTCTCAGCCTACTCTAAATCACACAATAGATCAGATTCCATCTGAAACACAAAATGATTGTTTTTAGTAGATAGTTGAAAATAACTATTATAAATATATATTAGTTATGATCATAACCAGCATTTAACTATGCCAATGTTTACATTCATCATCATCTTCATATCTAACGATGTCAATGTCTTCATATTCCACCTAGGCATCATCAATATCCATATGATTTTTACTGTCATCATCCCTTGTCATTTCAATTTCATTTGTAACATCATTAACATCTTCGTCACCATGGACCCTTAATTGGGGGGTGTCCTCATCGATATTCACATTTCCTTGTGAAAAAGATGGATTTTGAGTAGTCTTTTGAAAAATTTCAATTTCTTCTACTTTATTGGAACCATCAGTTTGAGTAAATTTATTTTCCCGATATTTCAATTTTATTATGCTCCATCAATCACCCATGTCTATTGAAGTAGCACAGTACTTTGCATAATAAATTTGATGTTCCGGTTGAGCCATTAAAAATGGTTCTTTTACTCCAAGAAGAATTTATTTTTAATATCGACGATTCCATGAGTTGGATGAACACACAAGTCTCTCTCAATATCCAACCACCTACATTTAAACATCGTTATGTAATTTTTTATAAGATAACATAGCTCAATACTTTCATCCAGAATGCATTAAAAGTCAACTTAAGTTTTTCTATGATGCGATCCTATCAAACAAAATCCACTGTTAATTGTTTTTTTATTACCCATATGTATGTGTATGAAATCAAAAACCATTCACCACATATGCATTATAAGATTTTATTATTTTGGATGGTGGGTTACTCAATATACACAGTCCCTTATCAATTTTATCATCATGTTGAGACACTTGAATTTTTTTAAAAAAAATATCAATATAATAAATAGTAAACAGAAATGATTTTAAACCATTAATAATTTATGTTACCAGCTTTTGAAACCACTGAAAAAATGTTTTTTTTCATCATTCTTGAAGAGAAGCTACTGTGATTTGTGGAACTTGTTTCTTGATATGATTATCATATAACCTATAAATAAAATAAGTTTACATACTCTAATAGAAATTATAGAATAAGTGGTAAAATCACTGATAGTACAAATGTTGTCATTTATTCACAGTTGAGCAGAATATATGTATGAGCACTTTGATGTTCATCGTCTGAAATCCATCGTTCTTGAACTCCACTAAAGCCAAGATTTGGCTGATTAAAAACTGCTAAATGATTTTCCATTTCATTATTAGCATTTCCCTCGTTCCATCCCATATGGTTTTTTTTAGGGATATTCATATTCAAAATAGTGATAGCATAAAAAAAAATTTTCTCTTGCAAATAAGCTCCAGCAATTGAGCTATCAACTGATGATTTGTTATGTACTTTTTTCTTCAATTTTTTCATGCATCTCTCGAACGGGTATATCCATCGAAACTATACTGGATCTTCACATTTAGATTCATGTGGAAAATGTAATATAAGATGTTCTAATGAGTCAAATAAATAAGGTGGAAATATTTTTTCCAGTTTACATATAATTACAGGAACATCTTCTTCCGGTTTTCTTAGCGCATCGTAGTCAGTTTTCACTGCACAAATGTCTCGAAAAAAATATGATATGTCTGTTATCAAATCCCAAATCATATAATTCATCAAACCTAGAAATTCAATTGGAATAATTATTTCCATTATAATATATCAATCATGACTTTTTAATCTGGTAATATGACCATTCTTAAAACATCTGCCCAAATTGGAAGCATATCCATCTGGAAGTATAAAATCTGCAATCCACTAACAAAATAATAAACGACTCTCTTTGGACCATTTATAAGCTACTTTTGGCTTCATTAACCTCTATGATCTGACATTTTCATATAGTTCAAGTTTTGTTTGCCTATAAATTTGGGAAAGATCTAATTGTGGTTTTACAGTATCTTTGGTCTTACCTAGTGTATCCAAAACTGTATGAAATAAATTATCAAAATAGTTCTTCTCAGTGTGCATGACATCCAACATGTGGCAGACCAACAAATCAGACCAATATGGGAGATCCCAAAAAATGCTTTGTTTTATCCAATTATGTTCTTTCCCAAAGCCATGAATTTTCTGTTAGTTTACTATTGGCCCAAATGTGATGGGAGGTAATGAAAATACAACTAATTTTAACTCTGTACCTGATATCATTTTTGGAGGTTCATCCCTTTCAATTGTGCCTTTTCTGAAATGTGATTTGTTCCTTCGAAAAGGATGATCGGTTGGACGAAATCTGCAATGACAGTCAAAATAGAAAGGTTTTTTTTTCATTGACGAGCATAAAAACATAGTTGTCTTTCATAAAGTGTGGACATGATTTCAGACCATGTGTACTCCAGCCAGATAACATGTCATATGCCGAAAAGTCACTAATCGTCCACATCAATGCATCTTTTATTGTGAAATTTTGTTTCGCAGTAACATCATATGTACTAACACCATTACTCCACAATGCATGCTACTCATCAATCAATGGTTTCAAATAAACATCAATATTCTTTTTCAGAATTCCTGGGATTAATATGGTCAAAAAGATATAGGGATCCTTCTTCAACATCCATGGAGGTAGATTTTACGGAGTTATAAAGACAGGAGAACATGAACACAGACTATCATAAGAAACAAACGGACATAAACCGTCAGTAGAAAGACCCAATCGCATGTTTCGGGTATCTAAAGAAAAAGATGAATGCAAGAAATCAAAATGTTTCCATAAATCACTATCAGATGGACGATTCAAGCTTTTACCAGTTGAAATATTGGTTTTGTGCCATGACATCATTGACGCAGTGTTATGAGACATAAATAAAAGTTTCAACCTGGGTGTATGGGGGAAATATCTCAACTAATTTACAGGACTCGATCCAGACTTCCCTGGTTGAGCTTCTTTATACCTCGATTTTACACATATTGTAAAACTATCCAACAAAACATTTTCTCCAGAATATAAGATGCAATAATTTTCATATGCATGAATCTTCTGATAACTAAGGCCTAGATTATGAACCAACCTCTTGCTCTTATAGTAATTTGCAGGAAACACATTTCCTTTAAGTAACAGTTTTTAGCCAAAGAAAATATCTGATCAAAACAGTTTTTTGACATTACATTATCTTATTTAATAGCCATAAATTTTTCAACCGCTTCTAATTTTTTTATTTTGCAACCAGGATATAATGCATCCTCCGCAGACCTCAACAACTCCTAAAATTCGGATGGTTCCAACTCAGGAGTTAAATCAATATCATCGTGAGTTTTAGTTTGTTTAACAGATGGACCTGCAACATCATGTACTAAATTTCGGAACTGTGATGGATCCAGAATCAATTTATCAGTATCTTCTCTGGAACAGTGTTCACCATGTTGATACCAAAAAACATAATCTGGTTAAAAACCAAATAGCAAGAAATGTCCCCCAACCTTTTCAAATGTGTCAAACGTTCTCAAAGCACATTTTCTACAACGACACTTAATTGTTCCATCTGAAACATATTCTGGTTTTGATGATGAAAATGCTAAGAAAGCTTCAACACCCTCAATATATACAATATTTAAACCAGAACCATTTGGATTTATACAATGATTTATCCAAGCGTGATCATCTAATAATGACTAATGTCGACTTCCTTGTTCCATATTTTTCTACAAAATATATAATCATCACTGTTTTTGAATAATTTGAAATTATAAAAACTATATCTAAAGAAAGAAGATAAATAATTACTACTACTTCTTAATAATTACCCTTAATTAGAGGCGACACAATTTCCAGTGGATTGATGGCCACTCTTTTGTCTGACAACTCATTTACTTGAATCTTTCCCACACTGAAATCACAATGAAGAATCTGGTCGTAGGTATTCATATTCATTCTTGTATGCACGAGAATAAATATACTTATCTCCGACCTGATTATTCATTGTGATTTCAGTGTGAGAAAGTTGCAAATAAATGAGTTGTCTGACAAAAGAGCCCCCTTTTTGTCAATATATCGTCTTCTTCCAAATATCACTGCCGGAAAATATTATAAAAAATATGATCCTACGAATGCATATCCAATCTCATGTATCTGAGATTGAATATGACTATGTAGCAGCACGTTTTTCATATTTTTTTGAGTCGATGAGAGTTGAAAGTATAAAAGTCATCGAGCAAAAGGAGTGTCGTCAATCCACTTTAAATTGTTCCAGGTTCTTGGAATTTATTAAAATTTATTAAAATTTCATTCTAACTGTTCCTAACTAATTATTACTATTTATTACTATTTATTACTAATTATTACTAATTTATCCATACTTAGCAATACTTAGAAAAATGAAAACTACTTGAATAATGAAAGGGAATTTGGTAATCATCATTGTGGAGATGATTACAAATTTTCCCTTTATTATCCAAGAATTTTTCATTTACTAATTATAATTATAACTAATTATTACTAATAAAAAATTATATTATCAATATTTATGAAAAAACAATATTAATATTATTAAAATAATCATAAAATTATAAAAATTAAAATTATCAATATTCACAGCAGGCTTTTCTCTTTTCTTAACATGCTCTATTCTTAACATGTTCAAATCTTAAAGGGTCGCCAATTGTCAGGTCATTCATAACAAAAAGTTTGTGTCAGCCATGTCTAATGTAAACTCTATAATTGTCCTAGCATGGTTGATCTCCTCGCAAGTAGTGTTGCAATAGGACGACCAAAGTAATTTCGTTCTCGTCTCTAAGAATAATCTTGCTCCCTTTACATAGATCATTCTTCCTTAAAATTTTGAGGGGATATCAGTATCTTTCCCCTAAATTTTCAAGGAAGAATGGTCTATATAAAGGGTCATGTGAGATAATTCTTATAGATGAGAAGGGAATGACTCAGGTTGTCCTATTTCAATGCTACTTACAAGGTGATCAACCAAGCAAGGACAATTATATCTAATTATATCTAATTATTACTATTTATGACTAATTATTAATAATTATTACTAATTATGACTAATAATGACTAATTATTAGTAATTATGAATAATTATGAATAATTATGACTAATTATGACTAATTATTACTAATTATTACTAATTATTACTAATTATATATAATTATTACTAATTATTACAAATTATTACTAATTATTACTAATTATATCTAATTATATCTAATTATTACTAATTATTACTAATTATTACTAATTATTACTAATTATATCTAATTATATCTAATTATATCTAATTATTACTAATTATTACTAATTATTACTAATTATTACTAACTATTACTAATTATTACTAATTGTGTCTAATTATATCTAATTATATATAATTATAAGTATTTATTTCTAATTATTACTAATTATTAGTATTTATTAATAATTATTAGTAATTATTAGTAACTATTACTAATTATTCAAAATTATTGCTAATTATTGCTAATTATACCTAATTATTTCTAATTATTCATAATTATTGCTAACTATTACTAATTATTGCTAAATATTACTAATTATTGCTAAATATTACTAATTATTAGTATTTATTCCTAATTATTATTAATTATTTATATTTATAACTAATTATTACTATTTAATACTAACTATTACTATTTATTACTAACTATTACTATTTATTACTAAGTATTATTATTTATTAATATTTATTACAATTCATTACTATTTATTACTATTTATTACTAATTATTATAATTTATTACTAATTATTACAATTTATTCCTATTTATTACTAATTATTCCTAATTGTTTCTAATTATTCCTAATTATTCCTAACTATTCCTAATTATTCCTAATTATTGCTAATTATTCCAAATTATTTCTAATTATTACAATTTATTCCTATTTAAAGCTAATTATGGCTAATTATTGCTAATTATTGCCAATTATTCCTAATTATTGCTAATTATTCCTAATTATTCCTAATTATTAGTATTTATTTTTAATTATTACTAATTATTAGTATTTATTAGTAATTATTACTAATTATAGCTCATTATTGCTAATTATTACGAATTATTCTTAATTATTGCTAATT
Organism: Viscum album; assembly: GCA_963277665.1. Taxonomy (NCBI): domain Eukaryota; kingdom Viridiplantae; phylum Streptophyta; class Magnoliopsida; order Santalales; family Viscaceae; genus Viscum; species Viscum album. Next base: position 1,858,097,218 of record OY728133.1, on the reverse strand, counting down.
ATTCCTAATTATTGCTAATTATTACTAATTATTGCTAAATATTACTAATTATTAGTATTTATTACTAATTATTAGTAAATATTTCTAATTATTAGTATTTATTCCTAATTATTACTAATTATTCATATTTATTACTAATTATTCCTAATTATTACTAATTATTCTTAATTATTCCTAATTAATCCTATATATTAATATTTTTTGTTATTTATTACTAATTATTGCTATTTATTACTAATTATTACTAATTATTCATATTTATTGATAATTATTCCTAATTATTTCTAATTATTCTTAATTATTCATAATTAATCCTATTTATTTATATTTTTTGTTATTTATTACTAATTATTGCTATTTATTACTAATTATTGCTAATTATTGCTAATTAATCCTAATCATTGCAAATTATTGCTATTTATTTCTAATTATTGCTAATTATTGCTAATTATTGCTATTTATTGCTATTTATTGCTAATTATTTCTATTTGTTTCTATTTATTGCTAATTATTTCTAATTATTCCTAATTATTGCTAATTATTGCTATTTATTAATATTTATTGCTATTATTTCTAATTATTGCTAATATTGCTAATTATTGCTAATTATTAGTATTTATTAGTAATTATTTGTAATTATTAGTATTTATTACTAATTATTACAATTTATTACTTATTATTATAATTTATCACTAACTATTACAATTTATTGCAAATTATTATTAATTATTCCTAATTATTATTAATTATTCCTAATTATTAATAATTATTCCTATTTATTACTAACTATTCTTATTTTTTACTACTTATTGCTATTTATTACTAATTATTGCTATTTATTTCTAATTATTGTTAATTATTGCTAATTATTCCTAATTATTGCTAATTATATCTAGTTATTGCTAATTAATCCTAATTATTGTAATTATTCTTAATTATTGCTAATTATTGCTATTTATTTCTAATTATTGCTAATTATATCTAATTATTGCTAATTATTACTAATTATTAGTATTTATTGCTAATTATTAGTATTTATTTGAATTTACTAGTATTTATTAGTATTTATTACTAATTATTACAATTTATTACTAATTATTACAATTTATTACTAATTATTATTAATTATTTCTATTTATTGCTAAATATTACTAATTATTGCTAATTATTCCTAATTATTGTTAATTATTCTTAATTATTGTTAATTATTCCTAATTATTACTAATTATTACTAATTATTACTAATTATAAATATTTATTTCTAATTATTCCTATTTATTACAATTTATTGATATTTTTTACCAATTAAAATTAATTACTACAAATTAATTATATACATTACTAATTATCGATAATAATTAATAATTACTACTGATTATTAAAAATTAATACTAAAAATTTCAATTTATTAGTACAAATAAATACTAATGACAAAAAAATTTAAATTTAATTTAATTACAACTAATCAACAATAAAAAAAAATAACATAAAAAAATGAAATAAATAATAAATTAAAAACATAAATACCTTTAAGACTCATTTTTTATTGATGCAGACGGCTTCACAACTTCTTCGTGAACAAAAAAATTAACATAGAAAAATTCTCTCTCTAAAATCTGAGTTTAGAGAGAAATGAGATCTAAAATATGAAATGAATGAGAGGAAAACGGATGGGGGTATATATAGGTTATATTATTTGTGATGGGATTATTTGCGACGGTTATCCCATCGCAAATAGTATCTTTTGCGACGGGACCCATCGCAAATACTGACGCCCGCATTAATTACTCTCGGTGGTTAAAAGTTATTTACGACGGGTCCCATCGCAAATAGTCTCTGTCGACACACCTTTTGCGATGGGAAGACATCCCGTCGCAAAAGGCTATAAACCGCAGCCGATTATTTGTGACGGGCCCCGTCACAAAAGGTGACTCGTTGCAAAAAGCTATAAACCGCCGCCGGTTATTTGCGACGGCCCCACCGCAAATACATTACTATTTGCGCTGGTGGGATCCCACCGTCACAAATAACCTTCGAGCGGTTTGGCGCGCAATTCGCGCCAAAACTATTTGCGACAGGAGACGAAATCTCGTCGCAAATAGTTCGTTATTTCTGACGGGTCGTTACCCCCGTCACAAATAACATGTTGGACGAAACTTTTGCGACAGGATTTATCCCCGTCGCAAAAAGATCTTTTTCCTGTAGTGTTTATTCTTGTTCTATTTATTCTTCTTAATCTCATTCACCGTCTCTCAAAAGATTGAAATTCTCAACATCATAAGGTATAGACAATTCAGTCTGTTGTTTGTTGATGGGGTTCACTATCACTAATTACTTCACCTTCATCATGTATATCATACATGTCCCTCAGTTTCTTGTGGACTATAATATTCCAACCATAATCTAATATATTATCAACATAATATACCATTTTTTATTATGAAGCCATAATATATGGATTGTTTTCTTCTTGGTCACTATTATTGATCAACTGATATAAACTTATATATGTAATTTGCAATGAATCTTTCTTTATTCCTAGTTAATATTGACCCTACAACATTTAAATAACACAACTGCAAATTTCTACTCATAACTTATCTCAATAATTTCAACCAACTTTCCATAGTAACCATGATATGTAACTATGATTATACCACTATTTTGTGTTTTCAAACACTCCTCACGATTAATAATACAAAACTTTAATCCACAAATATTGGAAGAAGTGAATCTATTATCTTTCTTCAAAGGATCTCGAGGTAAAAACATCAAATATTTGGATACTTCTGTGTGATTAACATAATTATTTACTTAAATAATTTGATATGAAAGATTGTAACATAATTTAGAAAAAATTCAACATATTCAAACTACATATTAGATTAAGAAATTACACAATGTGCAGACCATTCAACAATTTCTTTGGTGACAATTTTTTTATCTCTGTATCATTGTCAGTTCATCTCCTATGGCATCTCATCATTTGTATCCTTAATTCTTCAACATAGGGATCAATGATATCATTATTCAGTAGCACAAATTTTTGTTCTTGTCTTACCTATATATATTTCAATGAAAATGAAGATATTTTTCCTACTTCTCAACCTATTGTTGGAAACATTAATGATTCACTATTATCCTTTAATTGAATTGGATTATCATCAATACATACCACTCGAATGAATCTAGTCTCTATCAAATCCTAATACCTTGAACAAGAGGTTAAAAACTCTTCTTCAAGGTAACCTTCCATAATATAACCTTCAAGATGCGATTTTTTTCACATAGAACTTCAAATGACCAAGATACCTAATAATAAGAGGTTAAAAATTAATAAATAATTTTTTAAAATATGAAATAAATAATTATAATTTATTATTGAGAAAAATATTAAAAATAAAGTAACTTCAATGGTATACATCCATCAATAATGTATATTCCCTATAATTTTTTATTCTTTGAACAAATGATCCATCAGTTTAATCATCCCATTAAAAATGATAGAGTGAATAACATTTCCAAATGACATAGCATCTGCACAATATTTTCCTAAAGCTTAGCCAATTCAATGGGGTTTAATGAATTCTCACAATGTCATATAAATAATGTAAAAACATTGATTAAAATGGAATCTATTTTATCATTAATAAAATAATTCATTTCCAAAGGTAGAAACAACTTCATCAATACATGTGTGTCATGAATTTTTAATCCATATATCTTAAGATGATTCAAATCAACACATGTAGAAATAATACTAAAATATCCATCAGGAACTTTCACAATTTATGATATTCAAATGAAAATATCTTTCTAATGTTCCTTGGAAATATATCTTCTAGGTAATTCCCATACTCATTTATACATATATCATGTTTGATATTGATTGCTTCTAAATCCTTATGATAATATAAATGATCCATTAAATTTACCTGCTTATTAATCAATGCAAACAACACATTATCCCACACATTCTTCTCAATGTGAATAATATTGATATTATGATATACAAAATTAAATTCCTAATATAGATGTTTGAAAAATATTCTTTTTTTCTTCCACAATTGTGTTGCAATTGTAGTTGATAGTGTTCAAACTCTTTTTCTAATTTTATTCATATGAGCATATTTTCCAAATTATATACCAATATTTGATAATTGTGTTAAGATATGTGATCCCAATAAAAATTTTAGGGGTATCCTCAAATCAGTTTTTTCATTTAAGTGTGGATTTTTAAGAAAAATTCTAAGACATATATCCAGTAAGTTACGATGAATTTGGAAATTCCGCATTCAATTATAAGGTATCTATTGAGACTCAAAATCAAAGTTACAAATTGGAAAATCTAAATCATTGTGTATATTCCAACCAAAAAAATTTCTTATTCCAATAATTTTATTAATAGTTCACATAAGGGAAAATTCATTTTGAATATTTTTGAGGTAGTTTTATCATATATTTCTACACCATAACTCCATAACTCTTTTATTTATTAAATAAGGGTATGAAATAAGACATTAATTTTACTTCCAAGCATTTGATTTCTAGGAATAACTAATGATATAATGAATGAAGTCTATTTCATACACTTCCAAAGAGGTTGATTATAAAGTTTCAAAACAACTATCCAAATGTTTTAACTACTAATTAAAGTATTAAAAGGATTTAATCCTTTATATTCAAATCCCAAACGTACATTTATAAGATCATGAGATTAATCTTGATGTATTGAATCAATGTTCTTCAATTCTTTTGATTCTTTTATATTCCACATGGGATCATCATTATGATTATGAAAGGCATGAAACTTTATATGATCAATAGATTTAAGTGAAAAAAATAATATTTCCAACACTGGTTTTAATGGTATATAACAAAAAACCTTTACAAGAATTTTCTTCTAATTTTTCTTTTTTTATGTACATACATTCAAACAAACATAATTATTTTTCAATTTCCATCAATAAGTACAGAAAAATTTTCAATTTTCTTTATTTGATTATTATTTCTAATAAATCATAAAATTATTGGGACATGATTGTATATATTTATAATTGAATCCAAAATTTCTAATAATCCTCTTAATCTCATTAAATGATAAATGGATCTTAGCTTTAAAAAATACACCAAACAAAAATTCTAATAAAATGGACATTGCTTTATTTGTAATTCCACATAAACATTTAATGTGGTAAAACTATATATGGAAAGATGATTTTTATGATTTAAAGTATCCTGCACATAATTACTGATTTCCATCTTCAAATAATTTAGAAAATGGATTTTTTTTATCAGTTAATATTTCCCTTGTATTAGTTTCCTCATCATCATCATTATTATTTTATCTTCTTGATTTGGTTTTCCTATAGTTATAAAAACATCATTAATATCTAAAATTTCAACAACTAAATCATCATATGTATTACATTATTTATGGTGTTCCCTATAATTTTGAAAACATTATTTATCAAGTTTTCCATCTCATTATGCTCCATGGGGGATTTCTCTTCTTCCATATGACTTTATACAATACTACTAGAGTTTTCTACAATTTTTGATTTTCAATGAAAATTTGAGTGCATAAATGAGGTGGATATTGTTTCAATATTATGTTCTAAATAAATTATATATCTTAAACCATAATTTGAATTAGAAATTAAGACATTGACATTTTATTCTTTATCCATACATTGATTTTCAAATGAAAATTCCAAAAGCATGTTCAAACCTATAACATACTGAGATTTTTTATAAGGTAAGGTACTCCAAAAATTTTCGATATATATTACCACACTATCAAATATAAAATATAATTATATAAATATATATTTAAGTAAAATATTTTAAATTTCAAAAAAGAATAATCGACCTCAAACTACCCCTAAAATACAAATATTTAAGAAATATACTATACTACAAGAATTGAAGGAGAATTAGAATAGGTAAATTATTAAACCTAATTCAATTGATGAATTATTATCTATAAAATGTAATTTAAACAAATACCTATGATTAAAGAAAAACAAATATGATAAACCTTTCCCAAAATTACTGTGAGGGGCTGGTGTCATATTGGCTGAGAGGGAATCAGATAAGGAGATATGGATCTGAGGCCAAGTGAGAAACCAGTCTAGTGTCAAGAGACATATATGGGGTAGGTGTTCAAGAGGTTTTCTATAATTGATCTCCTCGAAGAGAAAATATGATATGATTCTGACATTGAGTAGAATCAAGGGGGATTTTGAGTTTGCGGCTAATTGGTAGCACCAATTGGGGTAGGGGAGGCCATCAATTGGTGTAGATGGGGGGGTTGATCCTAATATTTGGGTTGAGTGTCGGGGTAAGGGAGGCTGAGAGGGAGTGGGTTTTTTTAACATAAAGCACTGGTTTTTAAAAAACAACCACAAATTTCCATTTAAATTAATTATGAGTTGTTTTATTAAAATAGCACTAAATATTGATGATTTTAAAATTTTTCACTAAAAACAGATGAAGAGTATTTTTCAGAACTTTTATAAACATTTTATAAATAAATTCCTCAATTTATTAAATTTATTATAATGAAATATATTTTTAATCTAAAAAATGTCACGACATCTGTTTTAGAAACAAATAACGTTCTCATTGTTTGTTTCATCAACATAGGATCATATGGATATTAAAATATGTAAACCAAATTCATAACTAGTGATGAATAAAAGTGATATAGTTAAAAAAAAATAAGATAATATGATCCCATCCAATGGAACTTCGAACATATAAAATCCTGAAATAAGATGATATTGTATCACAAAAGTTGTTAACATTTTGGTAACTTTTGGATCTTAAGAATTTGACCGAAATGAATTATTATGTAACATTAAATAACATGAAAATTATGATATCCATGATATAACATGTCTAGTGGAATTATATGCACCTCATTAAAAAATATATGATCATAATAAAAACATAATTCATATATAAAGAAGATTTGAGACTAATTACCTTTATAAAGTTCATATAATTGAATTGAAGATTAAAAAATGGAATTATTATGTGTAATAAATTTAAATCCAATAAAAAATTTTAAGTAAAACATAAAAATAAAAAAGGTCAGTTCACATATAATCGTATCATAATATAATCAATGAAGAAGTGTTATAACCCAATGAAAAGAAATTGAGTGAAGAACCCCTAATCACTTGGTAAAATTCAAGTCAAATACCCTTGGATGACGAAATTTTAATTGTAACACAAAATAAAATGATTTATGTAATATATATTATATATCATTTAAAGTTGTAGTATATAAAACATATAAAATAAATTAGGTATATAACATTAAAACAAGCCTCAATGAAGGGAAATTGAGACGAAGGCACTTACATCGAGTCTAGACTTTCTAAGTATGTACTCCAACACCTATATTATAAATTTATGTAAATAATTTGATTTATTTATATCATTATACATAATTAATATCTTATCATTAAACTATTTATTACATTTATTTTTGTAATATATTTAATTACTTTATCAGATAATTCAATGTTGGGTATTTAGAGGATGTTTGGTTCATAACTTCAAAGTGGTTTTGGTGTATTGAACAAGGTCAAAGGGATTATTGATCAAAAATATATTGAATAATAGTAATTAAATAATTAATATTTTTATAAATTAAATATACTATTAAAATCAACCATGGTATATAGTTATGAAAAATAAATTACATTACAATCCTAGAGGGGAAAGGAATAATGCACTCATGAGTAACATTACTTTTTTTTCAAAGAACATTGTAGAAAGAGGGAATGTATTATTTTATAATTATATCATATATATTATATTATTTGTTTAAATAATCTATATATACCATCCATGGAATCTCATGATGAAAAAAATCACACTGCTTTATAGAGGTAGTAATCCATATGTACGCCTGAACAACATTATCATTTTTCAATGGATGTAATGGTCAGAAAATAGGTGATATATTACAATTATATAATAATAATTATGTCATGAATATCATATATTTACATTTAATCCAAAAATAAAACCATCCATTATTATTAGTGATGGAAAACCAATTACATTAGTTCGTGAGGTGATTGTCTACTATACACACAAATGATGGTTACCTTTTCCATTTGATGTAAGAATGACATTTTTGAAGGCTAATAAATTAAAATAATAATAGATAATTATATGGGATATATTTATGTTATAATATCTAATTGGTTAGAATATTTTTTAAGGAGTTAGAATAAGAAATAAAACTAAAACATTGAGATAAAAGTAATACCTCTTCTTCAAACAACCTCCATTGTTTTATACCTTAATCCCTATAGTGTTGGTATTATTACAAAAATAATACATCTAGGGTGTGGGAAGGTATTTTGGTAGTATTTTTTATAAATATACCCATGCCTTTTATATATAACAATACATGATTTTAAGCATAATTATACATCAGAGTACAAGCCAAGGATCGTTATGTCTAGTGTCTTGGAAGACTATGTACATAAAACATAAAACATGGAGCTATAAAAACATTTCTTTATTTAATATCCATAAATATATCCTAACTTCCTTTGATCTTTTACATATATATTGGTTACCCTAGGGAACACATCAACAAATGGATGAGCTAAAAAGCCCAGTAAGGGAATGAATATAAGGATACATCTTAAGCACATGAGTTAAGAGGCATGACATAATGATAACAAATCATGGAACACCTGAGATCATATCATATAATCAAAGGATCATATAAACATGGAATCATATAAATGTGGTAGAATCATAAGACATTTATTTAGTATGGGTCAAGGCTAACCGCCAATCCTGTTTCCCATTTTAGTACGGATCAAGGCTAACCGCCAATCCCATTTCACATTGCATATCATGTGACTTAACTTTACCCAATTCATTGGAGAAATATATGGGAACACCCATATCAAAATTTTCATGAATATTCTTTCCCCATAAATAATGTTTCCACACCAATATAATCAATCATACATAAACATAAGGGAACTCATGGAAAGAATTAGGTACCACAACCATGACATAAATCATAACCAATGGGCGTATCATGAAAGTGTCCATGAAATAAAAGAATTATACATGGAAATTAAATAGTCACATATCATGGTATATGATGTCAAAAAGGAGTGAAAACTTGTAAGAAATGTATTTGGGAAATTTTAGCATTAAAACATTTTGTGCAGTTTTAAGGAAAATACTATAGAGCTTTTAAAATAGAAAAGGGAACAATATTTTTTATAAAATATGAAGTGAACCAAGAAGGTTTTCATAGTAAAAAACTGATTTTTTAAATACATTTGTGGCTTAAAATATAATATAGAGTGCACTTGAAATCAGGTAAGAATTTTGGATGATCCCTTAAAACATGATTGCTTATCGGGGGTACCGATGTCAGAATCACTAAACAACATGTATATACCAAAAATAAAAAAGAGGGATGGATCTTGGAACATGAGTTTTGATAATATAAACAGTATTTATAAGTTTTAAATAAAAATAAAACACAACATCATTTGGTAAAAAATAAAGATAGAGAAACATGAAGGAGTAAAGGAGGTTCGGGTAGAATTCATTACGGATTATTGGCACGGTATCGGGTGTACCTAAAAGAGATTTGTTGAGAGATAATTAGGTTTCTAATAACCTATAAATCATGAGGGATGTATTTGGAAGGTGATAAATAATATCCCATAATTATGGATCACACATAAAATATAATAACATAGAGAACAATCTTGAAATAAAAGTGAAATGGAGAGGATCCCTTGCCTTAAATATATTGCTATTCTGCACTTGTTATTAAAGACCTTAATAAAAAAATTAGGTTTATTAATTAATAATTCCATAACCCATTATATATTTAATTGGTTTACTATAACCATTTTAAGTTCATTCATAACCGTTTTGATTGGTTATGAGGTTCAATTTCATTGTTCGAGCTCATTTGTTTACTTGATTTTAATGACCAGTTCATTTATATTTATGTTTGAATAAACATGTAATATGAAATTGGCTATCCATAATTGAATTTATATAATATTATTGAACATCCCATAAATTAAAAGGTTTTAAATTTAATTTGGTTACATAGAGTGAAGTCAAACTATTATATAAAACAAACATGACAACTGTTTTTGTTAATTGGTAGGTTTTATTACAAAGAACATGTTTTGATTTATAACTTAATACCATTTGTAAAAAAATTTATAGAATAAAAATAGGATATATTACATATATATAATCTGGTTTAACCATAACAAAAAATGGTTTAATGATCAGAAGTAAATATGATAATAGAAATTGATAAAATGTTGTCCTTGAATGTGATAAATTAGCACATCTCAAACGGTGCTTTCATTCCTTTTAAATAAAAGGTGGGGAAAAGAGAGAGGATAATGAAATATCGCATTGGAATAAAAACAATCCAGTACATTTATGTTACTGGAGTTATCATAATATTTGGGTGAAGGTAGGTGAGTAAAGAAACGAAATGAAAAGAACATAAAAGAAAAGAATGAATTGGAAAGAGGAATTTACCTCTTGATACTTCCTCCTTTGAGAACCTCTTAAGGGGAGAGGTTTTGGTATTTTGAAGAGGATGGGGTATTTAAAAAGTGGGGGAGGAGATTGGGGAGAGATTTGGGTAGAATATTGTAAATGCATAAGGCTTTAGAGGAGTGAAGAGAAGATGTAAGATTGGGTGGTATTTATAGTGGAGGGGAGGAAGTTTTTCAAAAAAAATTAATCAACAGTTTATTATTTCTTCACAAGACAATTAATAGTAAGTATTATATGACCATGAAAAGTAATAAACTCATGTGACTTTAAATCAATTGGGATTACATCATCATATCATCATAGATGACTCAACAAATCCATTATTTAGCATTTATTGTGAATTATTGGGTTTTCCTATTCATCAAAAATTCCCGTATTTCAGAAGAATCCAAAAAATTCACCCTAACCAACATTCGACATGTAGAGTCCAAAAATGAATTCTATTATTCAAATATAATTTTCTAAATATGATTAATTTAATATTTAATTAAAATCATTATTTATTATTAAAACCCAGTTTTAAAACATTCGTTTACATATTCTAAAATACTGGTACATCATAATTTCACTTGAATATTATTTTAATACTATCATAAGTAAGGTTATTATTTATTACGGTATATCACTATTCATAAGGGTATGTTACTATTCGTAAGGGTAGGTTATTATTCACCAAAAATTATGTTTTTCTTATCAAACTCCAAATAACTTACTGGTCACAACCGTGTATGTCAGATTTTCAAAATTCCAAACACATAATTGAAAAACCTATGTTTAAAGGTCACTTAGCACTTATTAGTTGATCTAGTTGTGTTTTCATTGGATTTTATGACATACTTGTTAGAATATAATTTCCATTGAAAAAAATTGGGTCATTAAATTCTTCCCCCCTTATAAAATTTCATCCTTGAAATTTTGTTTTACATTCTAAGACATAAACAGGTGAGGGTACAATTCCTTCATTACCTCCTCTGGTTCCGAAGTAGATTCTTCAAACTTTTGGTTCTTCCACAAAACTTTGACAAGGTGGGTTTTCTTGTTGCGTAGAACCTTATCTCTTTAGTCCATAATCTTAACTATCTTCTCATCATAAGAGAGATCATCTTCCAACTGCACCACTTATGAGTTCATTACATTGAGGGATCACGTATGTACTTCCTCAAGAGTGGTACGTCAAACCCATCATGAACTCGAGCAATATTCCATTGAAGTGAAAGCTGATTGGCCATGACTCCTATGTGGTCAAGGATCTCAAAGGGGCAAATGTACCTTGGGATTAGCTTCCCCTTCTTTCTAAATTGTGTGACTCTCTTCAATGGTGATATTTGAAGGAAGACTTTATCTCCAATGTCAAACTCCAAGTCCCTTCGACAGTTGTTAGCGTAGATCTTTTGCTGACTCTGAGTATCTTTGATGTTTTTCTGGATGACGTGAACCTTCTCTAACATCTCTTGCACAAGATCGGGTCCAAGTAACTTTCGTTATCCAACTTCATCTAAACAGGTTGGAGTTCTACGTCACTTTCCATACAGAGCTTCATACGGAGTCATCTCAATACTCGAGTGGAAGCTATTGTTGTATGAGAACTCAACCAATGGGAGATGTTGATCCCATCCACCTTTGAATTATATAGAGTAGTCTCTTAGCATATAATCATGTATCTGAATAGTCCTTTCATATTGTCCATCAGTTTGGGGATGACAGTCCATGTTGAAATTTAATTCATTACTCAAATCATGTTGAATACTCCTCTAGAATTTATATGTGAACCATGGATCACTATCAGATAAAATTGAGAGTAGAACACTATTCAGTCTCACCACATCCTTCATATATATTTTTGAATGTTGTTGAAGAGATAGGTCTTCCCAAATAACAATAAAATGGGAAGTCTTGGTTAGTCAGTCAACCACAACTCATATCACATTATTTCCCATCAACATCTTCGAAATACCCACGACAATGTCAATAGTGACATTCTCCCATTTCCACATGGGTATAGGCAATGGTTGCATCATCCATTTTGACTTTTGTTGCTTTTCATTAACTTACTGACATACCAAGCACCTTGATATATATTCTGCAATCTCCTTATTCATGTTATCCCACCAGAAGTGTTCTCGGAGATCATGATACATCTTGGTACTCCGAGGAAGGATATAGAATGTTGATCTATGAGCATTTTCTAATAGATATTTCTTTATTTCGGGTGATTATGGCACACAAATCCAAGTTCCAAACCAATTCACATCATCATCGCTGATATGGACCTCTTGCATCTTCCCTTCCTTTACTGCATTCACCCTCTTTTGTAACTCCACATCATCCCTTTGTGCTTCCTTAATCTTATCATGAATGGATGGTTGAAAAATAATTTGGGTAAGGTAGGATGTATCCCCTGACCTTATTATTTCTAAATCCATCCTTTGTATAACCAAGAATATAGGGTATTTCTCAATCCATAACATGGATAGAGTAGAAGGTTATTTTCAACTTAGATCATCTGCTACGTTGTTCACCTTCGCCTGATGATAGTGAATAGAGAAATCGTAATCCTTGATTAGATCTAACCATATCCTTTGACGCATGTTGAGCTCCTTTTGTGTGAATATATACTATATGCTCTTGTTGTCGGTGTATATGTCACACTTCTCACCATAAAAGTAGTGTCGCCAGATCTTCAAGGAAAAAATCACAACTTCCAGCTCTAGATCATGCGTCGGGTAGTTATACTCATGGATCTTCAACTACCATGAGGCACATTATATCACATTATCATATTTCATGAGTACACAACCCAAGCCTTTCTTTGAAGCATCGTTGTATATCACAAAATGTTATCCACTTTTCGGTAATGTGAGTATAGGCGCACTGATCATCCTTCTCTTTAGCTTCTTAAAGCTTACCTCCCATTCTTCCATCTAGACAAACATTACCCCCTTCCATGTTAGCTTGATCATTGGGTTTGACAATCTTGAAAAGTTCTCCACAATTCATCGATAATACCAGCTAGACCCAAAGGGATATAGGTCTATGTTACAGAAGTTGGCCTACCCCACTCTTAAATTACCATCGTCTTGAAAGGGTCCAAAGATATCCCTTTTCTAGTGATAACATGTCCTAAGAATGATAATTCCCTCATACAAAACTCACAATTACTGTACTTTTCATACAACTTCTCCCTTCGCTAAGTATTTAACACAGTATTCAAATACTCCTCATGTTATGCCTTGCACTTGGAGTATATCAGAATATCATCAATAAATACTACCACACATTTTTCAAGGTAATATCTAGAAACTATATTCATTAAATCGATGAAAATTTCTAGAGCATTAGTGAGTCTGAAGGGCATAACTATAAACTCATGGTGTCCAAACCTTGTTCGAACGGCAGCCTTGGGAATATCTTCCTTCCTCACCTTTAATTGATGATATCCCAACCGAAGGTCCACCTTAGAGAAATAACTAGCCCCACAAATATGATCGAACAAGTCATCTTTTTGTGGAAGGGGATAATCTTTCTTTATCGTGATTTTATTGAGCTCGTGATAATCAAGGTAGAGGCACATTGATCCATCCTCCTTATTGATGAAGAGGACTAGAAAACCCCTAGGTGAGGCACCTGGGCATATAAAATACTTCTCAATATTATTTTGTTACTAATTTTTAGTTTTTCCAGCTCTATGGTGGGAATTGTGTATAGTGTCTTTGATATAGGAAAAGATCTAGGAATAAGTTCAATTGAAAACTCAACCTCTACGTCAGGAGTGAGACTAGGAAACTCTTCAAGTAATACATTAGTGTAATCCCTCATGATGGGCATGACTTTAAGCATGATTCACTCCTTTGTCTGAATCATTTGAGCTATAAATTCTTTCTCATAACACAAAAATATCCACACTTGAGATGAATATTCTAAAAGAGACTCATTTTCCTCCATACACTTGTAAAGAATCGGAGGATTCTTCAAGATGTGAAGAGTAATATCCCTTTCTCGAGAGTTGATGTTGGCCTTGTACAAAGATAGCCAATCCAAGCCCAAGAAATCGTCAAACTACACTAAAGGAAGTATGAAAAGATTTGTTGGGAGGTTCAGTCCACAAATATTAACAGGGGAGGAGTTATATACTATGGACGCAACGATTTCCCCATTCGTTATTCTCACAGATAACTTTTCCTCCAAATTTTTAGGTGGTGTTTGAATAGTTCTACTAAATTTCATAATATGAAAGAATGCATAGAACGAGAATCAAATAGTATGTTTTCTATTCTTGAATGAATAACTAGAATACATATCACCACATCATTGTCTGGATCCACTTCAGTAGTAGTGATAGCATAATCCATTTTTGTTTCCTTCGAGGTTATTGTTGATTGTCTCTAACAACCCTCAACTTAGGGAAATTGTTATCATAATGACCATGATCCTGACAGTTGTAACACTACACTGCTGGCTGGGTGTTGATCTAAACCTTCCTTTATTCTTCAACATTAGTGGGATTTTTCATATCCCTTTAGAATTTCATGGCCAGATGACCAAACTTTACACATTTGAAGCAATTCTTGGTTCCCTTTAGATAGTTACTAAGATGCGTCTTCCCACAATTTTTACAAGGGGAAAAGTCAGTCTTCTTTCCATTATGGGATTTTTTTTGACGAACCACCCATGGTTTTCTCCATTTTCTCCTTCTTGTCACTGGGACCACAAGACCACTGAGAGTCTCCAATCTCCATTTCAAACTTGACTGCACAACAGACAATATGCTGATAACTTTCAAAGTCTCAAATCGCCAATGCTTTTTGTAGACATGGTTTTAGTCTGCTATAGAAGTGATTCACCTTGATTTCAGTGTTCATGATAAAGCCAGAGGCATACCTTGCAAGCCTTGTAATGTTTTCTTTATACAACTCGATGGACTCATCTTCCATCTACTTGAGTCTGGGGAACTTTATTTCCATCTTGAGACGAAGGGTTCGAGGAAAATATTTGTTGAAAAACATCCTCTCGAATTCCTCCCAATCCATTTCATCAATTTTCTTTTGGGACATTGTATTCTTGACTAGTGTCCACAACTAATACATTTTTCTATGAGGACGGGATCACAAGATTTTCTAAAGATGGGAGACCTTTTCTGCATGAAGGATTCTACAGAAACATTATCTTTTCTTGGAGGAGGAGAGTATTTCTCATGATTCAAGTTATTATTCATAACTCAATCCAGCTGAACAAGTATTTTCATGAAGGTTTGAGGACCCTCTTCCATCATACCAGGCATGTCATTAGGTCAATCTTCACATTGACTATCACATTGGTTATTGGAGCATGTTCTTTTATTTCCCGTCATTTACTAAGAAAAAAAATATATAATTAGAGGTCTAGAATACATATCTATTGAGAATAAAAAGTAAAATTTGAACATTAAAGGATAAACTTATGAATAAGAATTATAACCTAACTTGCGATTCCATAGGTTTAAATCTTGGTTATCCTCGATCTATTTCATGACTTATATTCTTATGTGCTTTTTTTCCTTTAATAAAGGTTTGTACTAAGCTCATGAATCTACCAAAGCATATCCCATGGGAGTGTCATAACCAAGAGTGAAGCAAGGCCCGTTGTTGTGTACTAGGATACCCCGGGTCAATCCTGAAACTCTTTGTCAGACTTTTCACTCCTAGGTACATATGTTCCAGAGCCGCCGCTACCTACTCGTATCTAGACATGGATGTATTTTTTTGATAAACAACTTACTCTATACTTACCAAAATTCAGAAATTTTTTATTATACTTCATCTCATCCTTAAGGATATCACTATGGTTATTTATTCCTAATCTGCAAAAATAACTATACCATCCTTTGATACCAACTACAGTGACCCAAGCCATTTATATATAACATTAAATGATATTAAGTATAATTATACATCAGAGTACAAGCCAAGGATCGTTAAGTCTAGTGTCTTGTAAGAATAGTTACATAATACATAAAACATCGGGCATAAAACATTTCATTATTTAATCACCATAAATATCTCCTAACTTTTTTTGAGCCCTTACATCTGCCTAGGGTACCATAGGGCACACATGAACAATGGGATGAGATAAAAATCCCAGTAAGGGAATGAACATAAGGATACATCTTAAGCACATGAGTAAGGAGGAATGACGTATTTATAACAAAGCATGGAACACATGAAATAATATCATATAAGAATGGGATCATATAATCATGGAATCATATAAATGTGGCAGAATCATAAGACATTTCTTTAGTACGGGTCAAGGCTAACCGCCAATCTCGTTTCCCATTTTAGTACGGGTCAAGGCTAACCACCAACCTCGTTTCACATCGCATATCATGAGACATAACTATACCTTATGAGTTGGAGTGTTATCTGGGTGCACCCATCTAAACATTTTCATGAATATTTTTGCCACATAAATAATCTTTCTACACCAAAAATCAAACATAATGAACCATACCTAAACATAAGGGTATCTATGGAAAAAATTTGGTACCACAACCGTGACATAAATCATAACCAAGGGGCGTATCATGAAAGATTCGATGAAAGAAAGGAATTATACATGCAAATTAAATATATATATATATATTGGTATGTGATGAAAAAAAGTAGTTACAACTTGTAATAAATGTATTTGGGAAATTTTAGCATTAAAACATTTTGTGCGGTTTTAAGGAAAACAATATAAATATTTTAAAATAAAAAAGGGAATAATAGTTTTATATAAAAATAGTAGTGAACCAAGAATGTTTTCATAATAAAAATACTGATTTTATAAAGACAATGGTGGCTTAAAATATAATATATTGTGCACTTAAAATCAGGTAAGAATTCAGGAAGTTCCCTTAAAACATGATTGCTTATCAGGGGTATTGAGGTGGGAATCACTAAAAAACATGTATATCCCCAAAATAGAATGAGGGATGGATCTTGGAACATGAAATTAGAGCATAAAAATAAAATGTATAAGTTTTACATAAAACGAAAAGAAAACTTTATTTGGGTAAACAGAAATATAGAGAAACCTGAAGGAGTAAAGGAGGTTCGGGTAGAATTCAATACGGATTATTGGCATGGTATCGAGTGTACTTAAAAGGGATTTGATAAGAGATAATGGGGTTTTGAATAACTTATAAATCATGAGGGAAGTATGGGGAAGGTGTGAAACAATACCCCATTAATAATAATCACACTTATAATGGAATAACATAGAGAATAATCTTGAAATAAAAGTGAAATGGGGAGGATCCCTTACCTTAAATCTGTTGGTGTTCTCCACTTGTTATTAAAGACCTGAATAAAAAAATTAGGTTTATTAATTAATAATTACAGAACCCATTATATATGTAATTAGTGTAGTATAAAAAATTTAAGTTCATTCCCAACCATTTTTATTGGTTATGAGGTTCAATTTTATTGCTCGGGCTCGTTTGTTTACTTGATTTTAATGACTAGTTCACTTATATTTATGTTTGGATAAACATGTAAGATGAAAGTGGTTGTACATAATTCAAGTTATATTATATTAGTGAACATATAGGATATTACATGGTTTTAAATTTAATTTTGTTACATAGAGTGAAGTCTAACAATTATATAAAACCCAAGTGACAACCGCTTTTGGTTAATTGGTTGGTTTGATTACAAAGAACATGTTTTGATTTTTAAATTAATACCATGTGTAAATAAAAATAATAGAATAAAAATAGGATATATTAAAAATATATAATCTTGGTCAACCATAACAAAAATAGTTTCATGACAAGATTTAAATATGATAATAGAAATTGAGAAATCGTTGTCCTTGAATGTGCTAAATTAGCACATCTCAAATGGTGCTTTCATTCCTTTCAAATTAAAGGCGGGGAAAAGAGATAAGATAATGAAATATTCCATTAGAATAAAAAAATTCCAGTACATGTGTGTTAATATATTTATCATACTATTTGGTTGAAGTGAGGTGAGGAAAGAAACAAAAAGAAAAGAATATAAAAGAAAAGAAGGAATTGGAAAGATGAATTTACCTTTCGAAACGTCTTCCTTTTTGAACCTCCTAACGGGAGAGGTTTTGGTATTTTAAAGAGTCTAGGGAATTTTGGAAGTGAAGGAGGAGCTTGGGGAGATATTTGGGAAGAATATTATCAAAGAAAAAGGCTTTAGAGGAGTGAAGAGAAGATGTAAGAATAGGTGGTATTTATAGTGGAGGGGAGGAGGGTTTTCATATTTTTTTAATCATTAGTTTATTATTTTTTCACAATACAAGGAATAATAAGTATTCCATGACCAAGAATAGTAAAAAAGCTTTTTAATTCGAACCAATTGGTCTTACAACAGTAGATCATCATCAATGAGTCAATTAATCCATTATTTAGCATTTATTGTCTATTATCAGATTTTACTACTCATAAAAAATTCCAGTATTTCAGAAAAATCCCAAAAAATCACCCTAACCATTTTTCGATGTGTAGAATCCAAAAATAAAGTAAATTTTTGAAAAATAATTTTATAAACATTATTAATTTAATATTTAATTAAAATCATAATTTATTATTAAAACCCAGTTCTAAAACATTTGTTTACTTATTCTAAAATACAGGTACATAATAATTTCACTTGAATATTTTTTAATAATATCAGAGGTAAGGTTAATATTCATTAGGTTATATCACTAATCATAAGGGTGTGTTATTATTCATAAGGGTAGGTTACTATTCACCAAAAATTAAGTTTTTCTTATCAAACTCCAAATAAAATACTAGTCACAACCGTGTATGTCAGATTTCAAAAATTCCAAACACATAAGTGAAAAACCTATGTTTAAAGGTCACTTATCCCATAGTAGTTCATTATGTAGTGTTTTCATTAGATTTTATGACATACTTATGAGAAGGGAATTTCCATTGAAAAACATTGGGTCGTTAAATTTTTTCAGATTATATTTCTCAAAAGGGGTGAGTAAGAGAGGAGATGTGGTTCCCTTTTATAAGTCATGGGAGGGGAAATCTTGGAATTACTTGGAACCTTAAATTAATATAAATTAATTTTCTTATAAAATGTGAATAAAATAATATATTTAAAATATATTATAATTGTAAGTATAAATAATCTAATATAATAAAATTTATATAGGTTTATTTGATGATTTCAGCCTTATTTATTTTCCTTAAATCCTTATTAACCCTTTCAATGATTACTGTAATATCAAAGTTTGTTGACTATTTAGAAGTCACGATAGTTAATGTTAAATAAAAATAGGCTAATAAATTTAAAATAGTTGATATTTTAAACCATATCCAATTAACTTGGATGAATGTAATATTTATATTAATTTTAAATCATTTAATAAAATATTTATTATTATAAAATATCACTATATTATTTTTGGAACTATTTGTTTAATTTTAATACAAAGTAATATAGATAAATATTTAATTAAAGTATATAATTTTAAAATATCACAAATATTTTATATATCTATAAAAAATAGGTTCCACTATAACTCACCAAAATAAAATTACATTTAGATTCCTTAAAATCATTTACTTGCTTTTTCTACTATATGAACAAGCACGATGTTGGTGTTGCACAAGTATTTATGATAATAATTTAATCACTAGAAATTAAAAACAAATTATGATCTTAAAATTAATTTAATTAGGATTAAATTATCCTTTAACATTCATTTAAAATTATTTTTAACCCTATGTTAACATACAAGAAAATTTTTAAAGCATGAGAGTGGCATTTTGTATATTTATTTACATAAAATAATAAATAAATCATTTTCAATGAAAAATGGGAAATTCTTCCATAAAATATAAATTCGATGAGTATGATCAAAACCCAGTCATAAGATTTATTATATTCAAGTTTTATGCCTATTTTTAGTCCTTCAAATATTATTTTTAACCATAATTACCTGATTTACCCTTACAGGGGTGATAGATATTTACTTCGGTTACTATTCATAATGACCAAAAAATAAAAGGAAATTATTTAACATATTTTAAAGTCATAATTAAAAAATTAAATTAGTTTTTCCGGATTATATTTATATAATTGAAAAAAAGTAATTTTAAAATTAAACCCCTAAAATGGGATGAAAAGCTGTATTTTAAAAAATGATTTTTTTAAGAAAAATATGATCTTACATTAACATTATGACTTGTAATTATAAATATATTAATTTAAATTTTCATATAAAGATATATAATAAATAAATATATTTAAATAATCAGTCATTAATGATTATTTTAATTAATTAAAATTAAACAAAAAACATTATGCATTTAAAAATAGTTTTCTTAAAAATGTATTTTTATATCCAAATATAATGTTATAGAATAATTAGGTATAACGATTAAAAAATGTTATTAATTATATTATATATAATTAAATATTTCATATGTTACATTTATATCTAATTTATATCATAATGGGAATTTTTAACGAGAATAAATGATGGTTTTATAAAAATTTGTATTTTTTGTTATTCACATAAAAATAAATATTTTCATAAAAATACTAATAATTCACTCTAATATAAAGTTTTTATGTTATTTTAAAAAATGAATATATTTTCATCAAATGATAATTCTAAAATTGTAATAATTAGTTCTAATATTTTCTGACAAAAAGAAATATAAATTATTTATAAATAATAGAAGTTCTTATGCATAAAATGAATTTATTGGAAATTAAGTTATTATTTCCTGATAATGAATCCTTAAATTCATTTTTAGTGGTACATTTATATATTTATTTCATAATTTCATCCCTTATATTCATGTCTTCCAATTCAATAACTAGTTTATATCATTCATATTTAAATAATAACATTTCATGGTTCATTTAAGATTGTTGTTTTGTGTTCTATGCACTATAAAACAGAGTTTTTGTTTAAAATATTTGGGTCTTTCATCCCCCCCCCCCAAATTTCATTCCTCAAAATTTTATCTTGATCACAGAAATCAAGTGTTTTCCTTTTGAAAATACTTTTGTTGAAAACTACATCATGAAAATGGTTAATAAAACCTCGTCTTAAATAGAATTAAAGGGAAATATAAAGTTCATCTAGAATCACACATAACTTGGTATCCAAATGGGAGAAAATTATTGGGAAGTAAAAGTATGTACATAGAGAAAAAAAAGTAATATCTAAATATAATATAGAGTGAAAGATAACATTGATCATAATGAATTTAATGATCATGATAATGTCAACGTCTATAAAATAATAAATCGATGGGGTCTGAAAATGATCATTGATTCATTATAAGAAAATGTAAATGGATAAAATTTTTATTTTAATATAAATTTATAAGAGTTGATGAATTAATTTTTATCTAGAAAAAGAACATGAGGAAATATAATTACTTTATTTTCTTGGAATCCATAAACAAAATTTCATCATTTGGTTTCATTTTTGGAAAATATTCGACCTTTATCACATCCTTTACCAGAAAATATGAGTATGAAAATTTAATTCCTAATGTAATATAATCAACTTATGGTTGACCATAAGGTATATAAAATGTTAAAATGTTATCTTTCCCATATTTAATAAAACCAAAATGGTTAACATATGATAAATTAATACCTAAAATAAAGAAACATTCATATGAAAAAATAATACCTTAATCTCCCATATTAAACAATAAAACCAATGGTTCCACATAGATCATTCTATAAATTAATAAATAACCCTATATCCGAAATAACCTCAATAACCTCAACAATAAATAAAGATTTAACTTTAATAGTTATCTCATACTTTCATCTTACATCCTAAAAGATTTAATAGTATTATTTCAAAATAATCTTTAAAATTAAACCTAAGGGTTAAATATAACTCAAACTAATAAAACATCCCCCAAAATGTCATTAATCACTTTAAAATTACATCACTTAAATCCTCAAAATGGGTATCTAAGGCTTTAAGATTACAATCAAATTTAAACTTATAAACACAAAATGTGATCTATATATTGAAATTTATCCTCATGAAAACATCTTAATCAAAAAACTTATCTAGATTATGCTTTAAAACCATCTTCAAAAACCCCGAAAAAGAATTCTCAGATCTGGTGCTAGAATATAATATTTACATTATTCTCTTTGATACCAATAAATATAACCAAATTTTAACCCTTATAAACATAAAACATTTAACTATAATTGTGGATTACTTACTTTTCCAAGAAACGTTTATGTCTAGAGTTTTAGTGAATTAGGAAAAAATGCTTATATAGAAACTTAGATACATAAAAACCAGTTTATAAAAATCTTTATAATTTTCCATTAATTTCTTCATACATAAAACATTGTTATACATAACACTTTTACTAGCAATATAAATAACATGATTAAATTTAAAACATAAGAAGGGTGAGCTCAAATTCCCATTAAGGGTAAATATAAGAATTAACAATTAAATGTAATCAGTGAGCATAATATGAGAATAAGGGTATAATGACATAATCAATGTGAATGTGCAAGACATAATATAATTCGTAACCATAAAAACATAAATCATTAAAAAATCATGGAATAAATATTTAACAAAGTCAATATTCATAAGAATCAATTATCATGATTCATGTGATGTCAATCCTGATCATAAGAACCAATAAAAACTCATATCAAACGTAGATAAAATGTGTTGGTATCTTGGAACATTATCTACATATAAAACATAAAAATGCATTATATATGGTATAATATTACTTATTAAATACCAATAATCTAGTAATAGGAACCTATAAACTAGTTAAATCTATTGTCCCTTTCGAATTACATATATTTAGTCAACTCTATCATCAATAGAAAATGAATTGGAGGGCTGTAATGGATCCACCCATATCATATTGCAAAAATTACCATAATTATTTGGGTTTAAAAACCAATACATATTTATAAAATAATTTAAATTTATCATTTTATGAACCAAAAACATATAATGTTGTTCTCATCAATATATAAATGATCATTGTTCTTTTATATCTTTTTTTATCGATGGAAAATAAATGGGTTATATGAAAATCTCTTTGAAAAATTCATAATCAATCATCTGAAATAATAAAGATGGTATCATTATAACATATCCTTAGTATAGAATAATTAACTTCAAGGTTTGTTATCATTAATGAATAGAAAACACACTAAAATATAATAAAAAATATTCTTGAATAAAATAACCTTTCCAAATTTAAAATCACTTTTAAAAAATAAAAAAATAAATAATATTTGCGAAATTATTTTCTTTGAAAATAAACATCGAAACAATAAAATTATAACAACCCTGGTCTTTATTACACATTTAAACATGATTTATTACATAAAATTTCCCTCAATAAAACCCAAAATATTGATAGTTCTTGTGTAATTGTGGAGTAGAAAAATTACATAACAACGTAAAACATGAAATACACATATTTATTGAAATCTTTTTTTCCATGACCAATATATTCCATCGTACTTAGCATTGAATTGGATAATCTGAGGATATAAATAAGAAAAGAGTGGGTTATAAATCCCTATACAGGAGTAAACAAGGAAAAACATGAATAATATAGTACATGTTGGATAATGGTCATATCAATGGAGCACAGGAGAAACATGTACATAAAGGCATAATATAACATGATTATCATAACATGGAAATGTGACAACAACTTAAAACATTGTATCCTTAATATAAATGAATCAGGTAAACCCCTGTCCCAACATGGTGGAACAATTTTATAAAATCAATCAAGTAAACCCCAATTCCAACATGATGTATCATGATACTAAACATTTCCCAATGCATTGGAGTACTATCATGGTGCACCCTTCATATTCATTTCAATTTGATGCTTATGTGAGCCACATAGATCATATAACATGGATTCATTCAACGTAAACATTTATTTATAAGATAAAATAATTTGGAATACATACATGTGAGTCCCATTAAATAACTATATGTGCATAAAGGTGAATAACCTTGATAGATAAATAGGTATCGTATTCACTATACAATGATTTCGGATTGGAAATCACGGTGCTATTTTGGTAGCAAAACAGAATTATATGAAGATTCATAAATTTGGTTTATGAGATAGAAAAGGGGTATATAATAAATTATACATGAAATGTAAAGTAAGTTAATCATGTAATATAATATCCCAACACCAGAAATAGGATTTAGATTTATAATATAGAATAAATGCATGAATGGAAATAAGAAGAGAGAAATCCCTTATAAAATT
The DNA here is from genome assembly GCA_963277665.1 of Viscum album. NCBI lineage: Eukaryota > Viridiplantae > Streptophyta > Magnoliopsida > Santalales > Viscaceae > Viscum > Viscum album. The sequence goes on along the minus strand of OY728133.1, from coordinate 1,858,072,344 downwards.
TCAGCATGGTAACAAGTATACATTGAAGGAATTAATGAAAGGTAAATGGGTCTCTAATAATTAAAACATTAGGAGGGAATTATAGGAGAGGTTTTAAATCATACCCAAACATTTGTAATTGAAAATAAAAAGGTATAACAAAATAAAGAAATGTGAAAAAAAAATGAGAAAGGTAGTAATTCCTTACATGAGTGTGTGATTGAAAAGCTTGAAGAGGGGCTTATTGAGAGCATGGGGAAAATTGGGGGGATTCTAGAGAGGGGATGACATAGTACGAATGTCCTCCAAGTATTATTAGTAAATATAATTGGGATATTGGGTGGGTGTATATAAGAAATTAGAGGGGTATTCTTTAATATTTCACAAAGTAGGGTTTTGGAAGCTATATAATTAAATACTAAAAGCCAAAAACCATCACATGGTTTTTTCCATTAGGTTTTTCCAAAGAGGAGTGGAAAAATTAATTTTTAAAGACAATGGACAAAAATATTAAAATATCATCCTTTCTTATGTGTAGTTGAGTCACATTATTAACGAAATGAATTTAAAATCATAAAATATATTATACATTTTCGAGGATTCACTAAGGCTTGATAAAAAAATTAAAACAAATATAAAATCACGTTTTTTTAATTGTAAAACTTATATTGGGAAGAGAATACCCATTATAGTATTTATTACTTCATTTTTGGGTCATTAGGATGTCCTAAAACACATATTTTATTTATACAGTATTTAATTTCTAAACAAAAATTTGACTCTCATAAAATTATAAAAAATTAACCATTGGATAATTTCAACATCCTGATTCAAAAAATAATATTCAATTTATTGAAATAATTTTCTAAATATCTGAATTTTGACTTTTAAAATGAAAACTGTCTTTTATTGAAAATTCACATGTTTTGACAAAGACAGTTTTCAAACCACAATAAAAATTATATCTGACAAAATAAAAATTATATACTCATTTATTATTCATAAAATTAATTTTCAGAAAATATATTATTAAAATATTAATTATTTCAAAAATTAATTAATTCATTAAAATAAATTCTTTAAAAATACACTTTCTTTTTTATCATATAAAAATATAACTCTTATCAAACTAATTACCTAATCATTTACAGATAAAGAACTAATATATTCATCATTTATAATAATTTTTTTTATAATATTATTAATAAAAACTTTAGTTTAATATAATAATGTATATATTTCTCAAAATTACCATTCCTACTCGAAAACTCAATTTATCATATTTGTCATTGTTTTAAGAAACATTATTCTGATAAAGGAATTTATGGAATAATAATTTTATTTATAAAAAGTGATTACACGATAAATAACTAATACATTATTACATAAACCCATATCCCACACGCAAAATAACTAAGGGTAAGGTGTGCGATGGTGACAGACTCTTGGGGCGGCTCGGATAACATCTCCCTAGTGGTAATCTCTATTTACATAAAATACTATCTTAGGCAATTCCATTGAATCTTAACATGTTGAATCTCGGCTTGGTCTTGGTTAAGAGAGAATCCCAATAACACTACCTCTTTCCAAATATCTAAAAAATAAGCTTTGTATGGTTTGAGTCTACTGGATGAGGCCATCATCTCCTTTAGCTGTTTTGAATGTATTTTTTTTAACCTTATAATTATATTTGTTGTGTGATAACTATTTGATGGATATATTATCTATGATAAAGATACTTAATGGAAATTTAAACCCATCAAATAATAAATAAAAATTGTCAATGTGTTTTCTATATCCGTAAGAAATTTAATTAAAACAAAGGTAATTTTATTCATAATAGTTTGAGTCATTACAACCTTCTACCCTTAAGAAAATTCACTCCCAAAATTTCATTTTCACGAACTAAAACAGATGAGGGTAACTATGTCACATCACTTCCTCATGTCCCCACATCACTTCTTCAAAAAATTGGTTTCTCAATAACACTTTGATGAGGGGAATTATCTTATTTCGTATAACTTTTTCCCTATAATATAAGATATACCCCATATTCTCTTTCTAGTAAAGGTCAGTGTCCAATTGTACCACCTCTGGACTGAGTACTTGTGATGGGGCAGTTATGTACATCATCAAAAGTGATACGTGGAATACATCATGTAATTGAGACAGGTTTAGTGGGAGTACTATTTTATAGGCCACTACTTTGGTGAGATCAAGGATCTAAAAAGGGTCAATGTACCTTGGACTAAGATTTCCCTTCTCTACAAATCTCATCACTCTCTTCCATGGAGATATGTGGACGAAAACCATATCTCCAACAACAAACTCTATGTCTCATTGAAAATTGTCATCATAGCTCTTTTGTTAACTTTGAGAAGCTTTGATGTGATGTTATATTGTCTTAAATGTCTCCGCTATTTCTTCATGAAATTCCAGACCTTTAAGTTTTCTCTCCCCAACTTTTTCCCAACATGCTGGTATTCTACACCTCTTCCCTAAAATGACTTAATTATGGGCCATTTGGATTATTGAGTGGAAACTATTTTTTTAAGATAACTCAGCTAGAGGAAGATGTTGATATCATCCCTAATTGAAGTCCATTGATCATGTTCTCAACATGTGCTCAAATGTTTGGACAGTACACTTAGATTGGCCATCACTTTGAGGATGATAAGTTGCATTGAAGTTCAACTCAGTATTCAAAGTGCGTTAGAGACTCTTCTTGAACATAGAGGTAAGTATTGCAACTCGATTGGATAAAATCAATAGTGGTAGACCATATAGTATTACCACATATTGAATATATATTTTTTCTAGTTGATCTAGTGAGAAATCCACTCAAATTGAAATGAAGTTTGCAGTCTTCATTATAATATCCACTAAAACCTAAATAACATTGTTTCCTTTGGATTTCTTTGGAATTCTGGTGATAGTGTTCGTGGTGATGTTCTCCCATTTCTAAGTTGGTATTGATAATGGTTGAATCATCCCCTTAGACATCTTACCCTTTTCCATCACTTGCTGACATACAAGGCACATTGACTTATATTTGGTGATATCCTTCTTCATGTCATCCCACCAACAATTCTTTCATAGATCCTGATACGTCTTTTTGTTTCCTGGGTGTATGGATAAATTTGAACTATGTGAATCATTCAAAAGTTCTTTGTTTAACTTTAGATTTGATGGAACACATAGTCTTGACCCAAATATCAAAATTACATCTTCATTGACATTGAACTCTAATTATTTCCATTTTATGATAGTTTCCACTTTCTTCTGAATTCCCATATCATCTTCTTAAGAATCCTTTAACCATTTCAAAAGACATGTTTGAGAAATCAATTGTGAAAGGATTGATGATGTTTTCTTCTTTATGATTCCAATGTCCATCTTCATCAAATCTAAAGAGATTGGATCTTTTTCAATTATCATCAATGATATAATTTCTAGGTCCAATCTATATAGAGCTTTTTCCATCTTTTTTGCTTTCCCAGGGTGGTAAGGGTTTGAACAGACATAATCGTTGATGAGCTCTAACCATATTTATTGGCGCATATTTAGCTCCTTCTGTGTGAATATATATTTGAGAATTTTATGATTTCTATATATGTCACACTTCTCCCCAAAGAGATAATGTTGCTATATTTTCAACCAAACATCACCACTAACAACTCAAGATCATACGTGTAGTAGTTTTGCTCAGGAATTTTCAATTTCCTTGAGGCATATGCAATGATATTGCCATTCTGCCTCAACACACATCTCATACCCTTCTTCAAATCATCACTGAAGATTATGAAAATCTCCCCACTTTTGGGTAGTGTGAGCATAGGGGCAATGATAAGCCTCTTCTTCAACTCCATGAAGATTTCTTCACATTTGTCATTTGATGAAAAATTGAATCCCTTCCATGTTATCTTGGTAATAGGGTTTTACAATTGTGAGAAATTTTTCACAAAGCAGTGATAATATCTAGCTAACCCCAGGAACCTACGGATATCCATCATAGATGTCAGCCCCAACCATCCCTAAATTTCGTTTTTTTTTGGAATGATCAACATATATCTCATTGCTTGTGATGATATTCACCAATAATGTGACTTCCTTCGACCATAAATCACACTTTCGGTACTTTTCATAGAGATTATCCTTTCTCAAGGTCTCTAGTATAGTGCTTAGATTCTCCTCATGATCCTCCTTGGTTTTGGATTATATTATAACATCATCTATAAGTACTTCCACAAATTTTTCAAGGAAATATTTAAATAATATATTCATCATGTATATGAAAATTTATGGAGTATTAGTGAGTTTGAAAGTCATTACTATGAATTTATAGTGTATGTACCTTGTAAAAAAAGCAGTCTTGGGGATATCCAACTGCTTCGCCCTTATTAATATCCCGACCACACAACCACCATGTAGATGTATTGTTCTCCATGAATTTGATCTAAACATTCAACAATTCATGGAAAAGGATATTTTTTTATCATGATTTAGTTGATCTCACAATAATAAATGCAAAGGCGCATTGATCCATCCTTCTTCTTGATGAAGAGGGCTGGTGCACCCCATGGTGAAGCACTTGGGCATATAAACCCTTTATCTAGATTCTATTGTAGTTGTTTCTCTAGATCCTCAAGCTCCAAAAAAATCAATTCTATATGGAGTGTTGATTATTGAAAATTCCTAGGTATAATATCAATCAAGAATTCAACATCTCTTCCAGGAGGAAGACCATGCAATTCCTGGGGAAACACATCAGGGAATTCTCTTACAATAGCCATGCCTTCAAGGATGGTTCCTTTATTATACTCAATAATCTAAGAAAGACATGAGTTCTCATAGGGAAGTGATATCCATGATTAAGATAATGGTGCTAAAGAAGATTCATCCTCCTCCTTGAACTTGTACAGAATTGGGGGTCGATTCACCATATGGAGAGTGATTTCCCTCTCGCAACAATTTATGTTGGATCCATAAAGGTAATGCTGATCCATGCCAAAAATAACATCAAATTACACATGAGGGAGTATGATGAGGTTACCCAAGATCTAAGTCCACAAATTGTGATAGGGGAACAGTCATATACATGGGATTCTATAATTACCCTATTTTTTGTTTTCACCGACATCTCTACTTCCATGCATTGTGGTGGTGTTTGGATTGTTCTACTATACCATTGGGATATAAACTAACGTGTAGAAATATAAGCGATAACCCTAACATTCACTTTTTTATTCTGGTTCAACATTATCCAATATAGACTTTGGGATGCATATATTTAAACTATTAAACATATAAAAGATAATATAATGGAATTAAAGGGATAACTTATAAATTAAATTTATCTCCTTAACTTATAAATTTCTAGGCTCCAATCTAAGTTATCAATTATTTACTTCCTAACTTATATTATTATGAGATTTTTTTGTTCCCTTAATTATGGTTCATACTAAGATTATGAATTTACCAAATCATATTCCCTAAGACTCTCAAACCAAGATTGAAGCAAGGCCCATTTTCATAAATCTGTTCTTGTTCGAGTCTAGGTCAATGCAGTGTTTTGTATTTTTCCCCTAGATACATCTGTTCCAGATCTACCTCTACTTGTTCGTATCCAGATAGGTATGTATTATCTTGATAACCCAATTACTCTATACTCACCAAAATTTTGGGATTATTTTCATATATTTAGTCTTATCCCTAAATCATATAATATAATTTTATACCCCTAATCCAAAAAATAGATAAACCTACACTCGGATACCAACTATAACAAACCCTGTTTTTATTACACATCTAAACATAATTTATTACATAAAAATTACCTTAAAAAACTCATAATATAGAGAGTCCTTGTGTCTTTGGTGCTTAATAACATTACATAACAACATAAAACAGAAAATACAAATCTTTATTGAAAACTTGTTTTATATGACCACAATATTCCTTTGTACTTATTATTTCATGTGTTAACCAAAAGATATATATAAATAAATGGTTAGATAAAAAGACCAGTAAGGGAGTAAACAAAGAATAACATGAATAATACAATACATTTTATGGAATGGTAATATCAATGGAGCATAGGAGAAACATGAACATAAAGGCATAAAATAGAATGAATATCATAACATGGAAATGTGGAAACAACTTAAAACATTGCATCATTAACATAATGGAATAAGGTAAACCCATGTACCAACATGGTGGATAAATTTCCTAAAATGATTCAATTAAACCCATATACCAACATGACTTTTCATGACACTAAAAATTACCCAATTTATTAGAGGACTATCAGGGCACACCCTTCATATTCATTTCAATCTCATGTTTATGTATGCCACATAGATCATATAACATAGATTCATTCAAAATATTAATTTTTTTTCTAAGATAAAATAATTTGGAATACATACATGTAAGTGCCATTAAATAAGTATATGTGAATAAAGGTGAATACCCTTGATATAGAAATGGGTATGGTATTCACTATGTGATTATTTTGGCTTGGCAAATCACGGAGCAATTTTAGCAGCATAACATCGTTATGAGGAGATTCATAAATTGGGTTGATGAGAGAGAAAGGGGTATATCATAATTTATACATGAAATATACATTAATGGAATCATGTAACATAATATCCCAACATATGAAATGGAATTTAGATGAATAATATAGAAGCATACTTAAAGGGAAATAAGAAGAGAGAAACCCCTTACAGAATTCTGCCAAGGTAAAGGGTGTACACGAAGGCATTAATGAGAGAAAAAGGGGTATGATAATTAAAAACATAAAGAGGTTAATATGAGGGAGGAGTTAAATTATAACCCATCATTTTTAATTTAAAATAAAATGGTATAACAGAATAAAGAAACCATGACAAAAATGAGGAAGGAAGGAATCCCTTACTTGAGTGTCTGACTTAAAAGGCTTGAAGAGGGGCTTCATGAGAGATTGGGGAAACTTGTGAGGATTTTAGGGATGGGATGATAGAGTAGGGACGTTATCCATGAATATTTAGTGAAGAGAAGTGGGATATTGGGTAGGTTTATACAGGAAATGAGAGGGGAATTCTTTAATATTTCACAAACATCGGTTTTGGAACCTATATAATTATATACTCAAAACTACAAAAACTCTCATGGTTTTGGCCTTATTTAATCCAAAGAGGAGTAAAAAAAATATTATAATTCCAATGGACTAAAATATTAAAATATTAGTATATCTTATGTGGAGGTGAGTCACATTATTAAAGAAATGAATTTAAAATCATAAAATATATTATACATTTTGGATGATTCAGTAAGGATTTATAAAATAAGTAAAACAAATATAAAATCACATTATAAAAATTTAAAAACATTTATTGGTCCAATAATACCCACTATAGTTTTTATTACACCATTTTTGGGTCATTATGATGTCATAAAACACCCATTTTATTTATACGGTATTATATTTTTACCCAAATATTCGTCTGTCTTAGAAAATTAGGAAACATTCACCATTGGATAATTTTTACATCGTTGTTCCAAAAATAATATTCATTTTATAAAAATAAATTACTTAAATATATGAATTTTCACTTTTAAAATGAAAACTGGCATTTATTGAAAATTCACGGGTTTTGACAAAAATAGTTTTCAAACCTTAATAAAAATTACAGTTGAGTTCATAAAAATTATATAATCATTTACTCATAAATTTCATTTGATAATTATATTTTATTAAAATCTTAATTATTTAATAAATTAATTAATTCCTTAAAATAAATTCTTTAAAAATACACTTTTTGTTTTATCATATAAAAATTTAACTCTTGTCAAACTGATTACCTAATAATTTATAGACAAATAATTGATATAATGATCATTTATAAGATTTTTTTAATAATATTATTAATAAAAACCATATTTTAATATAATAATGTATATATTTATCAAAATTACTATTTTTACTCAAAAACTCAATTTATCAAATTTATCATTCTTTTAAGAAATATTATTCCTATAAAGGAATTGATGGAATAATAGTTTTATTTATAAAATGAGATTATACAATAAGTAACTAATAACATATTACATAATCCCTTATAACACCCTCATAAGACCTAAGGGTAAGGTTTGCATTGGTGACAAACTCTTGGGGTGGCTCGGATAGCATCACTAGGGTGGCAATCTCAATTAACTTGTATTTCTCTAGAAGGTGATTCTGTTGAAGCTTAAAATGATGATGCTCGGCTTGGGCTTGGTCAATAGTGAATCCCAATGATGCTACCTCCTTCCCAAGCTCTGAAAAATGAGCTTTGTACGACATGAGTCTACTGGATGAGGTCATCCTCTCCTTTTCCTATGTTGAAAGTAATTTTTTTAAACCATATATTTATATCATTTGTGTGATCACTGTTCAATGGATATAAAATCAATGGTAATGATACTTAATGGTAATTTAAACATAAAAATATTAATAATAAAAAATTAAATGTGTTTTCTATATCAATATTAAATTTAATTAAAATAAATATAGCTTTATTCATAAAATTTTCGGTCATTGAAAAATAATATTCAAATAAAAAATATTATTGATTTTTAAAAAATACAGTTAAGTCATATTTGTCAAAATAAGAAAATAATTCATACATTGGTGAAGAAATTCAAATTTTTTCACACAAACAATGTTAAAAAGAAACTTTTTTAATTCCATTGTAAATAAATTCCAAGATACTAAAAAAATTATCTTAAAATCATTTTTTTAATAAGAACATTCATGAAAACGATTTAGGAAACCAGGATATAGAAGAATGGGATTTATGGTTTAAAAGAAGATACAAGATAAGATTCACATGCAAACAACTTTCTTGATGATTCTTTAATAAATAATGGTAAAAATGGAAATTTATCATGTAAAAAAATTAATAACCAGAGGGGAAGAAAATATAAGTGTTTCAATAAAATAAGATTATATGAACCCTCCCAAAGGATAATTGAATATAGACAATCCTAAAATAATATAAGGTATTATCATAAAAATACTTACCATTTTGGTAGCTCTTGGATCGTCATCACATGAAAGAAATGTATTCAAATGAATCATTAAATACATTGAATATAAGGATATATATTATATAACAAGATAATGTGCAGTATACACACCTCATAAAAGAATACAGGTGCATAACACAATCTTTTATCACGAAGATGGAAATTTTTTTATGAGTAACCATCACAAATATCATGTCATTGAATTGACAATTAATAAATGTAATAATTATGTAAAAAAAATTAAATTAAATAAATTATAAATATAACATAAATAATAAAAATAACATTTGACACATAATCTTAGAATAATAAAATCAATGAAGAAGTTTTATGACCCAATGAAAGGAAATTGAGTTAAGGACCCCTTACCACATGGTAACATTAAATTCAAATCCCCATGGATGAAATTCTTTGAAATGTAAGCTAAAATATCATGATTTATGAAGGATTCATGATATAACACATAAAATTTCAGTATATACACCATAAAAAATAAATAATCTGTATAATAATGAAACATGGCTCAATGAAGGGAATTGGAGATGAAATCCCTTACCTAGAGTATATAATTTCTATGTATGTTCCTTATCACCTATATGATAAACTTATATAAATTATTTTCATATCTTAATAAATTTTTCTAATAATAATCCCTCATCCTTAAACTATTTATTTAATTTATTTTAAAGATAAATTTATTTTCTTATTAACATAATTCATCATCCTATGTTTTGAGGATGTTTGGTTCATAACATCAAAATGACATCAATACGTTGATCATGGTCAAAGGGATATTTTTTACACAATATAAAGAATAATAATAATGAAATAATTATAATTTTTATACATTAAATAAAATTTAAAACTAATCATGAAATATGGTTATGAAAAATTAAATATGTTACAATCATGGAGATGGTAAGTTGAACATATACTTGTGTAACATTTCCATTTTTCAAAAAATATGTAACAAAGTAGGTAAGTATTTTTTTTTTAATTTTCATAATTATTATTATATAAAAAAATATTATATAATCTCTTAAAAGTATTTATATATACCATCCATGTAATGTAGTGATGATAAATGTTTCACATCAACTTTTAGTGGTGGTAATCCATACATACACACGAACAACATTTTAATTTTAAAATGGACAGAAAGTTAAGAAAATAGTTGATATACTATATTTAAATTTGATAATTATTTAATGAATATCGTATATCCTCACAAAATACACCATTATTACCATCTGTTATAGGTGGGGATGGGAAAAAAATTACATCGGTTTTCAAAATGGTAGTTCGTCGTACACATGAACGATGGATTCTTATCACATTTAATGGAAGAATGAGATGGATTAATGTTAAAGAATTTAAAAAATAAAATTTAATTACATTTTATAAACTTATGTCATCATATCACAATGGTTATAATATTTTTCAAGGAGATAGAATAATAAGTAAAAGTAAAAAATTTGGTTAAAATTTGTATCTATTTTTCAGACAACCACCATTTCTCTATACCTTAATCCATCTATCTCATAATTCCTACCAAAATAAAACCTGTATAACATGTCTCACTATTTCATTAAGGTATATGGGTAGTTATTTTCATAACTAGAATGCTCAAAAAGGTTTTAGGAAGAAAGGATAGGATGCTCTATTTTATAGGTAATTGGAGGGGAAATCTTGAAATTACTTGAATAATTAAATTAATATACATTATTGTTTCAAAACAAGTTGTAAAAATTGATATATTACTAATATAGGATGAGTTTGTACTTTTACAAGGTTGAAGGTATGATAACCTCCTGTAAAATAGTTTAATAACTATTATTAAATTATACGAGAACTATATACATAAATATGATATCATATATGATCCTCTAATATTTCTTTGTTAATAATATTTCAGTAGTATCATCAGTTCAGGTGTTAACTGATTCGTTTTCCTTTATATGATTGGTTATGTAAGCCATGTTTGTTAAGGATAGGATGTATATTACTCACATAGAGAATGATATTATCTTCATAAACAATATTTTTAGTCATCAAATGAAAATTATTCATGAATGGTTACGATGGGGAAATGAATCGCATCGCGTTCGTGGAGACGGTAATCCGTACGTACGCATGAGCGACAATATAATTATATTGATGGATAAATCACATGTAATTGGATGGTATATCATATATACAGAATAATTATAATGTTATATTTATTATTTACATTAGTAATACTCATTATTATACCCATCCAGATAATGAAGTGTTTCAATAACAAACTACACCACGATGTGGAGACGGTAAGTCGTACGTACACACGTATGGTGACTTTGTCATTTATAGGATGGATAGAATAATGAATATGGTTGTACCATATTTATAGTAACATCAAAGAATGTAGAAGGTACTGGATTTATTATTTTGGTATGGAAACAACAAATAAAGACTAAGTGGATGAATAAATGAACTTGAAAGAGGTGATGAAATATTTACCTCTTCTTCGGGTTTTTCCTTTTGATTTGATCAAAAGGGCTCCTTAGGTTGTCTTTCTGAACCAAGTAAGTACTCTAGTATGAATTTAATAAATTTGGGAGGTTATTGGGGTAGAGGTTTTCCGAGACATATGGCTATGGTGTTGTGATTTTGAGAGAAGGGGAAATTCCCTTTTATAAGAGAGGTGAGGGTCACTTTAGGAAAAGCTTGAAATATTATTTTATAATAAAATAATTTTCAGTTTCTAATGGTACCAATATGATTTATTTAGAGGATAAGGTGGGTATGGGTCAAAAAATTTCAACTAATAGGTTTTAGATAGGGTTAGGTTTCCATATTAACATTAGCTTTTAGATATAAGACTTAGTAGAATAGTTTGACATTTACCATGTCTCTTTGTATTTTTATATTATATAGTTAATAAACATACTATAAACTGAAAAGAGAACCCCAAGGGTTTCATTATTAATATATATAACCTTATATAAGTCTTTTCACATAACCTTATATTTTTTCTGAATATTATATCAATTAAGAATATAGTATTTGTTTTAAAAACTCAATTATGTCAATTTTGACACTATTTAGTATTTAATTTTTTTGAAATCCATTAAAACATTATCACTTAGAATAAAATTTATTTAACCAACCCTAACATGTCATATTAACCAATAAAATTGTTTTATTTCATCATATGTCTCAATTTACATTTATTTGGATATTTATAATATCAATTATTTTAATATTTCATTAATAAAGTAATAACTGCATCATCATTGTGTCATAAATAAATTAAATTGTTTAATGTATAAAAATTATAAATAAAATACCATTATGTTGGAAATATTTTTATATTTTTAATGAATATTTATAGTCGAATTTATATTGGGTGTAACCCTATATTAAAATGGTTTAGTTATTAAACATTGACTTTTACTCTATTAACTCTTCTTTAAATAAAATAATAATAAATGTCCTAATCTAATCCAAGTGGACCAAGGTGGGTAATATTTTATTCCTAAGGTTGTTTTGGGTCTAATTATACTTATCCAGTAGAATTAGGACATGTGTTAGGGTAATTATGATATCATTCTCACCCTTAATTATCCTATTAACTTTTAACCGTGGTAAATAAAAGTCAAAAGTTACTATTCACTAAAAATTATTTTCCTATTATTGAACCACATTTTACGTACTAATATTAACCATATCTCTAGGATTTTTTAAATTCAACTCACAGAAGAGTTAAAATTATGTTTTATGCAAATTTGCAAATGATCTTGTGAGGTGGGTAAAAGACGGTAAAAAGTTCAATAAACTTTTTATATATCTAAACATATTATAAAATGACTCCACTGAATTTCATTGAACTTATATAGGTAGTACGTATCTATTTTGACCTAAAATAAATTTTTATAAAATAAATAATTATTTAAATAAAAACTCGGTTTTAACCGATAACGCATTGTTTCTCAATTCATCAAAAATTGAATATTATCAGAAAAATACCAAAAACTCACCCAAAGAAAATTTCGATATTCCAAATTCAAAAATAAATTTCATTTTGAAAAATAAAATTTATAAAATTTTAAAAAGTCAGTATTAATATTCATAATGGCTTGTTTGATTGGTCGTAGTGTGTTAGAATCTTGAAGTTCTGTACAATGAAATCTAATGCATTATTACAAGGGAAACTTATCATGGAAGCTTGGGGTGTTACAATTTTAATTAATTTTACGTTGAATTTTGATATTAAAACCTTCTATACTTATGATAATTTTCTCTTTGAAAACCTGCTTTTTCATCACATCTATAAGTATAATTTGAAAATTATTTCTACAACTTCTATGAAATGAATTTGGAAAAATATATTATCTTTGTTTAATCATACGAATATATATTATCTAATAGGGTCAACTTAATTTTTTGTTATAATTAATATTAAAAATTATTTAATGAGGCTAAGGTAAAAATGGGTTTATTGGAGGTTAAACTAAACAAATCTTGGTTAAAAAGAACCCAAAATATGTAAACAACACATTGTATGGACATAAATTGATCTTATATCTTATAGTTTCTATAATTGAACAATTCTGAGCCTCTCTCCTATACAAAATGTGGGTACACCATTTTCATTTAAAAATTTCAAGTGTGTCACTCACCTAACTTATAAAAAGGCCACCCCTATACAATTCTCTTTACAGTTCTAAAAACCATTATTTCTCAAAATACCTACCCAAATTACATAAATAATTGACTAATATCATCCTATAACCCTTAGTTTAGTTTTAAATCCAACCAAAAAAATCCTTTGGTCAAAACAAAAAATGTAGTCGGAAGAAATCGTAACGTCACTAACTGATTAATTTATAATATTTCCTCCTCCACTTCATTCAATTTTTTTTAGACCATTATTATATAATGAACATAGTATCTTACATATACTGAGATTTTATTATGTCAATTACATAACGAAAATCCTTCTTATCTTCCATTAATTAATATAATTTATAATTTTTAAAAGAAAATGGTCCATTTTTCAATTTTCTGTGTATCATCCTTGCGCACATAGGTGGAATCTCCACCTATAGAAACACCTCCATACCAAAGGTTTGAAAAAAACCATTGTATTAAGTAACCTATAACAATGGTTTAATGAAACAGTTGGTGTAAGGGAAAATATGGTGATTTCTACTAACATTTTAGCAAAACCCATTGGATATTAGGGGTAATTTTACCAACTGTTTCACAAAACCGTTGGTAATAGCAGGTTTTTCAATATTTCCCAATGGTTTTTAAGAAAAATTTTAAAAACCCCAAAATAATCCCCTTACCCATGAACATAATATCTCCTCCGTCAAACCCATCATCGAATAGATATTTCTACTAACCCATGAATAGATCTCTCCTCTGTCGAACAGAATCTCTCCTTCGTTTAACCCTACTTCCTGAGCACGAACCCGTGAACCAACATCCTTGGTCAAATATAATATCTCCTACTTGAACAAATCTATCTACTAAAAAATATATCCTCCTCCAACGAGATCTCTTCTCCAACCCTACTTCCCGAGCATGAACCCTACTTGGTGAGCTCACTTCCTCCATCACGAGCTCAATTTCTCCAGAATGGATATCTCCAGGATGCCAACCCTAATTCCTGAGCACACTTTCTCTCGAACCCATCTCTAAAATTTTTCCCTAGATGATATTTCTATGGCCTGTGAACCCAACTTCCCAGTAGGCGATTAATCTTTTATTCAAGTAATTTTTGTTCTTACACTTCCAATTGGTTTGTTGTAACTGAATTATCTCTTCTGCCCCCATTTATTTCAAATTTTTTTCATTTGATTTTGCTGCAATATTCTTTGTTATACCCACTCTTTATTATGATCCCAACACAAGACAAATATCAGTTTAGGTTGTGGTTTTTTTTAAATTATCTATATAGAATAATTTCGATTGATACTAAAGACTTCAATATGATAATGAGCTATTTTATCAATGGATTATTTTAAATTTATGGTTTATTGACATGATTTCGTTAGTCATACATAAATACAAAGGGAGGGTTAGGTCTAGAGGCAGGGGCTTTTCCATGGGAGGGTTAGGATTAGTGGCAGGGGAAAGGGGTAGGGTTTGGGGGTTTAGGATGGGGCTGGGGGGAGTTAGAGCCAAGGGGACTAGTAGGGGTTAGGGATAAGGGGTTAGTGTTGGGTTTATGGGGGATAAGGCCAAGTTTATTTTTAGGGGTCTAGGGTTATGTTTGGTTTAGTTCGGGGTGGGGGTAGGTTTTTGTTGGGGTTTTGGTCTAGGGGGTAGGTTTAGTCTGGGACTATAGGGTTAGTGGTAAAGGGGATGGATAGGGCCAAGGGATTAGGTTTAATCTATTGGTCGTGGGGGTCATTTTAGTGTAATGGATGGAGTAGGTTTACTATGTTAAACCATCATTGGAGTAAGTAGGATACCAAAAAGAGTCTACCTCATCAGTAACACAAAATTATGAATGATGGTCATAATAAAGAGTTGGATAGGACAGTTCATATTTGTATGGATATAATGACCCTCAAAACCAAATGATCTTGGGCTATGTTGTACCATCAAGATTGAACTACCTTTCATGTACCTCATGAAAGGGATTCACATAAAATAATTTTTGAATTTCTCGTGAAGTCTAATTAAATTTTGTACATGAGGATAGAAAAACATGAGGAAGTTATTAAAGGGAAAGAAGATTTGACCAATAACCTATCCCAAACTATTATGAATTTAGCTTCCCTTGTGAGTAATTTGTGGTTACATTTTGATGTACGGATTGAAAAAGAGGATGAAATGAAGGAGGTTTATGATGTGAAGGCTCTCAGTGAAAATAAGATTGATTGGGATGAATTTTTTTTCACATTTAGTGTTATTTCTAGAAAAGGTGAACCTTTGAATCCTAAAGAAGAAAATGAACCCTCCCTTCAATACTTATCAGAAGAAAAAAATGGAATCTCTCAAGCACTAAAATGAACAATAAGAATGTAAAATGATGAAATTAATTAATAAAATGGTGGTTGAGAATGGATAAAATTCCAACGGTGAAGATATCTGTGTATTTAAATATGTCCAAAAAGATGAAGAAGTAGATAGGGAGTTGGAAACTAGTGAAGTAACTGAATTTTTCAAGGAAGATGATTGTCCAACAATTAAAGAAGAAATAGTTTCTGAAATACAATAAACCATCAAAACACTATAAAATGAGAAGGGGGTGAAGCAATGGATGATGAATCCCAAAAAATAGTTGATGCCATCCTGAAAATAGATTTTACAAGTTTTTAAAAAGTGGATAAAAGGATGATACAATATAAGAAGTCCTTATAGAATTTAAATGAAACAAGAAGGAATAAAAAGTTGGGGAAATGGTGAAATGTATGGGGAATGCTGAATTTTTTTAAGAAGAACATATAACACTAAAAGATGAAGTTATTTTATTATAATTAATAGTTCTTTTAAAACATTTGAAGTTCAAGAAAAACAGGAAGAGGTGGCAGACAAATCATTTAAAAAAATATGGTCAGACTTGGAATTCTAGTTTCCTACATTAAATAAATCCAAAAAACTATAATTCACCTCAAATCAGTGTCATATAGATGGAAATAAGAAGAAATAGACCATTCATCCCGATCGAGTAGAATTTAAAATCAGCATCAAAACTGGGCCAGTTAAATTTTATTCGTTCTCCAATTATGGGACACAAAGGAAAATTTTCTAGCTTAATAACCTTAATGAAATAACATCCAGTAGGAAAACTGAGTTTTTAATTGATTTCTAGGAAATAGTTTTTTTTAATTAGATAAATAGGTTGACATTTTTAAAATTCACATTCTTACATCAATTTGAGGTTTTCTAAAAATGATTATTGATATGATTTCTTATTCTTCATGTTTATTCACAGTTACTTGCATCAATTAAAGTTGTTATTTATATTCATGAAATGTCCCAATTAACCAATTTCATGTTTCCTATTCCTAAGATGGTTCTTATACTATTTTGAAACATTATTTCTCATTCACTATTTATTGAAATAAGTAAGTGTGTGAAGAACTATTATAACATTATTCTATGTCTTATTAATGCATGATGATTTTAATCCATATTAAAATGAATGACACAATATATTGATTTTAATTGTTTATATTTGACCATAAGGCCAACCCTACATTTGAACTTTTTTTAAACTAGTAGAAACCCTTGTATCCCATGATAGGTTGTCATAGTTCAAGATTTTGTTTCTTTACAACCCTTGTTATTTCCAGTTAATTACATGAAATCACTTCATATTTAATGAGTAATAAGGGTGCTTCCGGGAGCCATTCAGTGTGGGTTCCATAATTGAGTGTGGTGTTGTGAGTGGGTACCCTAGACCCAATTCATGTATGTATATTTAATACCATTACATGCATACAGTTTGATATATACATGTTTATATCTTACCGAAAATATTTTTTGTACTTCTCCATCGACTATATTTATATAGTGACATCCTAATATTACATGTCATATAAAAAGACTATTGAAGTTTCTAGGCTATAATGAGAACCAATAGACACCATGATAGTAATATTAAATATATGTAATATGGTCTTGATATATTAGGGTTATAGGGAAAATATTATGTCTGACTATCATGATTTAGTGGCTCATAATCCTTGAGAGTCCTTATCAAGCCATATATCACTTTAGGTTGTGGTTTTGTTGAGATTTTGTTCCAATTTATCTTTATAGAATCATTTTTATTGATATTGAAGACTTCAATATGATCATGAGTTAATTTATCCTTGGTTTATTTTAAATTTATTTTTTGTTGACCTTATTTCTTTGGTCATACATAAATACAACTGTAGAATTTTTGCATACCTTTGGTGTCAACCTAGAGCTCCAGTGTTGGCAGGATAATTTGATGTTCAATATTAAATTATTGAATTCATGAAAATCAATATCATACTATTACATGAAATATAAATTCCGACTATATTTTTTTAGACACCATTGGTGGTGTCATACTATGTTTTACTACAACCTATTTAGGATTACCATTAGAATCAAAGAAGAGATAACAAATAAAAGCTTTCAGGAGAAATATATTAGTCACTTTTATCTAGATATTTTGAATAATGGAATGACTTCAGACGTCATAAAATTTATACAGTGGATGATGTCTTTAATGGATCATGAAGGTTACTTCACAGACCTGAAATATTTCACCCTTTATAGGACAGAGATGATATATCTAGGAAGACATTTTTTCATCATGGGATTCAGTATGATATCATTTCAAAGGTCAATTCCCTTTTTGTGATATTTTTTTGAGGAATCATGATCTAATCACTAAAGATAACCCATTGGAGGCCTCAATTCAAGAGAAATATGTTTCAATTGGATGATCCAGGAGTTCCACATTAGGTGTCAATAAGTTGATATTAGGATTCCCACCAAGGAAGCAGTGGTCAGATCAACTTCTGATGTAGACCACAGTGTCTGGACATCATTCTGATTAATTTTATTAAGAATTGAAGGGTTGAACATAATCTATTTTAGTGTCCTTTTCCCATAGTGGAGTACCAATCATTTGATAAGTTGGGTGCTATATAGAAGTTCTATAGGAGCACTTTGTAGATGATCATTGGAAGTGGATCATGGTAGGAACCAGTTACTAGGAGATTCTCTCCTACCCCTAAGTATATTGGTTGATGGAGTTCTATCAGTCACTCGGGTTGGGCAGGGGATGTGGAACCCCAATATAGAAGTAGTGGTATAAGTATAACAGAGAACTATAAGGGAGTCAATATAGAAACCAAGGAAGAGGGTAATGTAATATCCATATTGTGGAGTACACTCATACCAATCAATATGTTGAACTATATACTTTTATATGTAAAATTATTGTGTTATCAGACATTTCTGTAATTTGATTAATACGGTTGGTTTTATTCAGTTTCCTTTTCAAAATTATCCAATTCCATTGGTTAGGCTATGTAAATCGTAGATGTTGTTATGAAAATTGATACATCATTAGGGGTGCGGTTAGAGGTTGTTATACAATGTAAGGAGTTCACTCTTCAAACTATTTTCTACCATTTTCTATGAGACATTTTTGTACCGGGTAATTGACTTCCAAATTCTGAATTGGATTCTGAATTCTGAATTGAATTCTGAATCGAATTTTATATTCTGAATTGAATTATAATTTCTGAATTCAATTCTATATGTATTTAATTAACTTCGGAATTATGTGTTATTCTTTGAGGTAATTGCTGAATTCTACATGTGTATCAGATATGTGAGGGATACTATGGAGAATTAGGTATGTTTTAATTTCATTAAGTATGAAATTAAATGTACTTATGGATTATTAAGTAGTGTCTAAAAGGGGAATAATTTAGAGTTATATATTCTTCAAATGATATACTCATGTTAAATTTGATTTAATTGTTTAAGGATTTTTCAAAGCATGTAGAATAAGAAGATCTTCCATGATCGTTCTTGATATTGGCATGGGGAGGAACTCTATAACTGAAACTTATTTCACTTTCTAATGATGAATTGATATATTCTTGGCCACTATCAAGAGCTATTGAATTTTCTTGATCACATTAACATTTATGAGACTAGGGATATGATCCTAATATTGGGTTGTGTTTTGACCTTGGTGATATTTTTTTAGGATGTTCTCTATCATGCAGTTGGCATAATGGCATGATGGAATAATGATATAATGAAATATGAAATGGTAATTAGGCTTATTAGGTATGTGAATCTGAATTTTTACAATTGTTATGTGAATTATAATATTCTTATGAAACCAATAAATGGAAATTGAACCTAATTGAAATGTAAAGGGGTCACATTGAAATTTCAGGTTTGAGTTCTGTACATTTTATTGTCTGCAATGTAATTTCAATTTTAGGCTTGAATTTTGTACACTGTATTGTATAGAGGGCGGGTTTTTTGAGGCTGTTGGAGGCTGCATTGTAGACGTTAGGCTACATTGCATGTAATTATAGAGAGGCCAGCATGTTCGATAATGGGGGATGTGGTTTTTGATCCAAAATGTGATCTGTACAGTTCAAGGAGCATGAATGACTCCTATTTTTATAAGGCTGATGTAATGTACTGTATTCTTGACATTGGAAATGTGTCTCTTATAATTCTAAAGACTACTAATAAAATGGGAAAATGTAATATCTTTTACTCCATATTCTCCATGTATCAGGAATAAGATTCCAGTATACATGTTTGTTGACCTTTTAATTGAGTGTTATGCCATTTTACATGGCAGTACTGGTGCTGAAATTAGGCAGTACTAGTTCTGGAATCAGTGAGGGCAGTTGTGATCGATACAGAGGGTAGGTTAGGCTAGGCTGTGATCAGTATAGAGGGTATATGATATACCAACGTTTTGACAAACCGGAGGTAAAGGCATGTAAAACTCACTGCCTACTGCAACGGTTTTACTGAACCGTTGCTTAAAATTTATGCCAACGGTTTATGTAACCGTTAGAACGGTATTTTGGGTAGTTTGTACACCAACGGTTGTTAAACCATTGGTCTTTATATATTCCAACGGTTTTAATGGAACCATTAAAATAGGGTATGTGTAGATAGACATATATCAACGGTTCTTATAAGACTATTGGTAAAGGGCTACTGCAATGCCGAACATGGTAACATTTTCTCTGATAGTTGGGATAACTTATCCCAACGGTTTGAGGGTCTATCCCAATGGTTTGAAACCGTTGGGATAGGTAAAATTTTCAGTAGTGGCAGGGGACATTATTATCTTCTTCGTGTCATTACAATTTTACCATATGTATCTAAAGAGACATTATCTTGGATAAAATGGGTTACAAAATCATCATTTATGTGTATGTCAGAATATTGCCTCATGAACTGATGTCATTCGTTTTCCATCACCATCTTTCAGGGTTGGATGAAATGATAGTTTAACATATTTAAATAATAATAATAATGATATTATTATATATTTTAAATTATCATATCCCATAAACCTTATTACCTTCCATTCTATGATGGAAATGATAACTTCTCTAGTGTGTACAGTAGACAATCGCCTCACGCAGTGATGTGATTGATTTTTCGCTTACACTTTATATAAAAGGTATTAAGGATAAAATTTAATGAATATTTTTTTAATTTATAATCTAAACATACTAATAGAAATATAACATAGAATATAGATTATTACCTTTAATTCCTTTGGAAAATTGTAACAGTCTATGTGTGGACTACCACATCCACATAGTGATGTGAACTATATTTCATTTTATTCTTAAATGGATGGTAATAAGGATGGATTTTATTAATATAAATGATATATATATAATAATTATTATTCATAAACGTTTAATTAATATTTATTTTCCTTTCATTCCATTTGTCGATAAAAATGGGACCATAGTTCATGCGTATGTATGACCTATGGTCTCCATGAATGGTGTAATCCATTTTATATCTCTAACATTAATAGATTTCACTAAATAAATATATAATGAATTTATATTATTTTTATATCAAGTTTATAATTTTTTAGAATAAGTGACCATGAAGAAATTAAATGTACTAAAATTACCGAACCAAAACATACATAAAAGTTGATGCAATTATTACTCAAAACAGTGATTTAATCAAAACATTGATAATAAAAAGGATATAAAATTCTATATGAAAGTCATTTATGTTTTGATATATATGAGTATGTTTCTGTAATATACTTTTAATAAACATATATTTATTATATAGAAGTATCGAACACATTTGAAGGAAATCAGCTCTATGGTAATGGTTTCTCATCTCACTTTTACTTCTGTAAGACATATGCCATATTCACCACTTATTTCCATAACATAGTTTACATAATGACCCATTTGATATGTTATACCATGAATATATTTATCTTAATTTTACTTAATTGTTTATTTTTTGTCATTTCTTTTACGGGGAATATGATTCATAATTTACAAAAGTGGCAAGGGTTTATTTCACAATTTCATCATTATTCGGTATTGTTTATGTTTACATCTCCCTTAGAGGAATTATTTAATATTTATATCTTAAAATGTTTATATTTTCTTCAAATACATTTATTCATGAAATTTTTCAAGTAATAGTACCATTTTTCTACTGTATTATACATAAAATGATGGAGAGAATGTTTTTAATAAAATCCAACTTTATTTATCAATTCAATCTGAAATACTTTTTAATCAAAACCCAATATTTCTAAAAAAGTTTTCAAAATTGTTTTTAAAATTTAAAAATTATTTATTAAATATATTTTTACCCATTTTTACATTTTAAAAAATGTTTTGAAATGAATCTTCATGTCATTTTCAGAAAAACTTTAGTTTGGATTTTACCGAAAATGTGAAAGGAATCATTATTTTATCCTATACAACATGAATGAAATTTTCCACCGTCATAAAGACATAGTGTTTTAATGATTATTTTACCAGTTTTAAAATGTAATTTTCAATTAAATGTATTTTCAAACTTTTTTGTGAAAAAAATAAATGGTATTTTAAAAGGGCAAAGGTTATTTTTGTCAAACATGTTTTTAAGGATCTTTTAATGGTATTTATATTCATAAAAAATCAACCCTATAATTTAATTATGACCCAATGAGTATATCAGTAAGTAAAATGTTGTTCAATAAGATGAAAAATATTTTTGGTGAATAGTAACTTTTTACTTTTATTTACGAGAATTAAAAGTAAATAGGGTAATTAAGGGTAAATATGATATTATTATTACCCTAACACATGTCCTAATTCTATTAGATAAGTATAATTCGACCAAAAAGAACCTTGGGAATAAAATATGAACCTCTTTGATCCACTTGGATTAGATTAGGACATTTATTATTATTTAATTCTAAGAAGTGTTAAAAGTTTTAAATTCAAAGTTTAATAAATAAAACATTTTTAATATAGGGTTACACATAAGATAAATTAGACTATAAATATTCATTAGAAATATAAAAATATTTCCTACATAATGGTATTTTATTTATAATTTTTAGACATTAAATAATTAAATTTATTTATGACAAAATGATGATGTCATAATTACCTGATTAATGAAATATTAAAATAATTGATATTATAAATATCCAAATAAATTAAATTTGAGACTTTTTATAAATTAAACTAATTTTATAGGTTAATATGACATGTTAAGGTTGGTTAGATGAATTGTTTTTGAAGTAATAATGCTGTTATGATTTTAGAAAAAACAAAATACCAAATAGTGTCAAAATTGACATAATAGAGTTTTTAAAAAAATATTATATTATTAATAAAAATTCTATTCCTAAAAATATAAGGTTCATCCATAGGTCTTAAATAATATTATATATTTCATTAATGAACCACATTAGGCTTTCTTGAATGTTTATAGTAAGTTTATTACCCATATAATATAAAAATACAAAGAGACATGGTAAATGTCAAACTATTTAACTTAGACTTAAATCTAAAAGATAAGGTTAATATAGTGACCCAAACCTGTCTAAAACCTATTTGGTTGAAATATTTTAGACCCATACCCACCTTACACTTTAAATAATTCATCTTTAGCCATTAGAAAACGAAAATTATTTTATTATAAAATAATATTTCTAGCTTTTCCTAAGGTTCCCCTCACTCCTCTTATAAAAGAGAACTCCCCCTTCTCTCTAATTCACACCTTCAAGGCCATTTGTATCGGAAAAAACCTACCCAAATACCCTTTAAACTGTACTCCCTTAATCCTATAGGCATTACATTAGTCATAAATTTAACCTAGTGAGCCCTTTTGATCAGATAAAAAGGAAGAACCTGAAGAAGAGGTAAATAATTCATCACCTCTTTCAAGTTCCTTTCTTCTTCCACTTCCTCTTTCTTTGTTGTTTCCATTATAAAATAATAATTCCATTATCTTCTATATACTTTGATTTTATTATAAATATGGTACAACCATATTCATTATTCTATTAATCCTTTGAATGACATGTCACCGTACGTGCGTACGTATGGCTTACCGTCTCCAAGTCATGGTGTAGTTGTTATTCAATACATTCTTATTTGGATGGGTATAATAATGATTTATAATTGTTGTAAATAATAAATATAACATGATGATGATTCTTTATATATGATATACCATCCAATTATATATTATTTTAATATCAAAATAATGATATTGTCGCTTGTCCATACGTACGGATTACCATCTCCACGAAAGTGATGAGATTCATTCCCCATCGTATCCATTCAAGACGAATTTTAATTAGATGATTAAAAATAATATTTAAAGACATAATATAATTATGAATATTAATAAGATACATCTTATACATAAGAAACATTACTTACGTAACAAATCATATAAAGGAAAATGAATCATTGAACACCCGAAACGATGATAATACTAAAATATTATTAACAAAAAAATATTAAAATATCATATATGATATCATATTAAGGTATATGATATCATATTAAGGTATATGATTCTTGTATAATTTAATTAAAATTATTTCCCCATTAAACATGAGGTTAACCTCCCCTCGACCAAGGAAAAGTACAAGGTCAGGGTTAATTTCACAATCTCTTCATTATCTGAGGATGTTTATACGTAATTATCTACTACGACCTCTTCATCATCCACATCCATGATTCATAAAAATTTATTTCAAAATATTTTTACTATTTACTAGACAATGGGTTAAATCCATTTATACCCTTATTTTACCTTGTATGTTTAGAATGGATTCTTTTCATCATTTTCCAAACAATGTACTTTTTGACCTTTTTGAAAAAATTATGGTAAGAATGTTTTTTTAACTTATACGATGGGTACTGCTATTTTCTGAATTTACAATATTATCGAAGCATCCCTTACAAGCTTATAAGAATATTTTAAAAACAAATTTTTTTCTTAAATTATTTCAAAATAGAAAATGATATTTCTCTAAAAAACGGTTTTGATTTCATCTATGTCAACATACTTTGATGGATTTTAAGCTTATTTGAAGTTGATTTATTATGATACAAAACTTCCATATTGTATTGAAGGTTTTGTGACATGCTTGACTCTAGATGTGTTATTTTTCCACCATTCATGGTTTATGGATAAAGTATTGACATTTTGTATTCTAGTTTTAATACGAATGTTTATGTTATGTTTAAACCTTTTCATATAAGGAATGCATTGGACTTAGTAAGTGATGGGGGGAGACCGTTATAGCTCCTCGATGCATTGGTAGGTCTCATGTGACAAACTATTGTCTTGGAACTAGGAATTGACAAAATATTATTTGTAGTCTTGGAATAAGGCCTCGACTATGTGGTTATGAATTCTGGCATTATGCAATCCATCATTCTGAAAGTGGCTATTGATATTGAATGTGATTCTTTGACTAGTAGAATATCGATGTGAGTAAGTAAATGGAATTATTTTTATTTATATTTTGCATATTATGATAAGTTTATGTTGAAAAGGATTTTGTTTTAGTGTTATACATTGCCTTAAATGTTTATGCATTTTTATGAAAGTTTCTACTATATTTTTATCCTTACTAAGAATACGAGATCACCCCTTTCTATGTTTTATTTTTTCCAGGATGTGAATAATTATATTAATAATGACCTGCAGGGATAGTCTATGGGCTCCCAGTGTTGTCTACAGAAACAATGTTGTTGTAGTTTTCTATTTTATGATTTAATGTAAACCTTATAAATGTATCTAGTAATTCCAAGTATACTAAACTAAGCAGTATTTAGAGACGTGATATTTTGTGATCATGCCAATGATACATAATAATGCTCTGATTCTAGGCTTCTAGGGTCAGGGTGTTACAGTTGGTATTAGAGGAAGCTTAGTACAAACCTTGGAAACTACATTTAGATAAACTCTGATTAGAGTACATAGCCCTAAGATAGACTTTGAGGATTAGTATAGAAGAACTTCCTAGAATTTTGGTATTGTAGAAATTTTGTGAGTTTTTCATGCAATACATCCCTGTTTGGATACGAGCAGGTAGAGGCGGCTCTGGAACAGATGTATCTAGGGGTAAAACCCGAAAGAACCTCTTTGAGCTGGACTCGAACGGGAACTAGTGCACATAAACAGGCCATAGTGCACTCTTGGTTAGGACACTCTCGGGGGATATGATTAGGATAATTCTCATTTTATTTACAATCCATTATGAAGGGTCTATGAGTATATACTTACTCAAAGAAAACATTTTTATGATTATGGATTATATCCATTAACTATTCAGTTTATGTTAAGTGTTTTACAAGTTTGGAATTATGTGATTAGATTCATAAACTATTCTATTTTATGCCCTTATTTAGAAATTTCACCTAGTAGAAGGAATGGAAACTGTATCAATGAACGCACTCCATGTAGGGATTTCCCTCCTACTCAAGATAATTATAGTGGAGATGGTGATGCAACTTGTACTTATCAACTTATCACCATACTGGGAAAACAAACTCAGGTTATGAATAATAAACTTACCTGCATGGAGCACCCTGATTCACAGCTTGGAGGATCAATTTTAGATCGCTTAATAAGGCAACAACCACAAAAATTCAATGGGGGTACAAATCCATTAGTAGTTGAGCAATGGATAAATTCCATAGAGAAAATATACCACTCCTTGGGGAGTAGTGAAAGAGAAAACGTTGGCATGGCAGTTTACCACCTCACTAGAGATGATGATCAATGGTGTTCATTGATTCAAATCACAATGGAAGATGATATATTATCAAATATGGAATTAAGGGAGTTTAAAGAGCTTTTCTAAGAAAAATAATTTCCTCATGACCATAGAGCATATATAGGAAGGCAATTTCTGAGTCTGAGGAAAAAAGTGGATGAGAATGTCGCAAATTGTGAGGCTAACATTACAAGGTTAGAAATGTATGTTATATATCATATATTTAACCCAAGAAGTAATATTTATCATTTCTTTGATGGGTTAAAACTAGTTCTCCATTGAGTATTAGTCTCAGAATCCTTCTCGTTGTACGAATATATTGTCTCTTGTGCTATAAAGAGAGAAAATGATTTCTCTAAGTCTTACGACTTTAAAGGAAAGTAAGAGAATAAGAGATATTCTGAACATTCTTGAAATGGAAATAAGGGGAACAAGGGAAACATTGAATATCTATCCTACAACAACTATGGAATGAAACACCCTGGTACTTTCCTGAAGGGAATGGGGGTCTATTATAAGTATGGTGAAAAAAGGACACCAAGCTCGTGATTAGAAGGGGAAGAAATAGGTTATCGATGTTGAATGCTACAATTTTTGAGAAAGGGGGCATTATGCGATTGAATTTTATAAGCGTTAGGGGAACTTACCTCAAAAAAGGACAACGGATCAAGGCCAAGCATATGCTATCACTAGTGCTGAGGTTGAAGCTCTGAAAGACGTGGTGGCAGGTAATTTAATGGTTTCCACAAGTTTAGAAAATTCTTTATTTGATTCTGGATCATCCCATTGTTTCATATCTTCCTAGTTCTCTATGAAAATTAGATATTTCTAATTTGATTTAACAAGGGAGTTTTCATTCAAAAATCCTAAGGGAAGTATCATTGAAACAATGTTTTGTGAATCAGTTCTCATTAGGGAATATAAATGTTCTTTATCTGCTGATCTCGTCATCATACATATGATTTAATTTGATATAATCATCAGTATGGATTGGATTTTAGACCATGATGTGAAAATTTATTGTAAGAAGAAGGAGGTTACAATTTTTTATGATGACAAGGAGTACCTTATCATTAGAGCCCAAATGTCACCACCTATTTCTTATCTAGATCCACCCCCAATAGCTCCACTAAATTTAATTATTGGGGGAAAGAGAATGAAATAACTATTAGTGAGAAAGTAATGTTCAAATAGAGTATGTACCTATTGTGTAAGAATATGTAGATGTGTTTCCATAGGATTTACCTTAACATCATCCAGAATGAGAAATTGAGTTTTTCATTGATTTAATTCCTGGTTCAAGGCCCATATCGAAGACCCCTTATAGAATGGCCACTATGGAATTATTGGAACTAAAGAAAGAAATAGAGGAATTGAGTAATAAGGTACTTATTCTCCCTAGTGTTTCTCCATGGGGATACCTTGTCCTTTTTGTTAAGAATAATGATGGATCTATGAGGTTGTGCATTGACTACAGGGAGATCAATGCTATAATAGTAAAGAAAAAGTATCCCCTACCTCGCATTGATGATTTATTTTACCAACCTCTTGGAGCTCAAGACTTTTCAAAGATTGACCTTCTATATGGATATCATTAGTTGTGTGTGAAGAAGGAAGACATTTTGAAAACAGCATTTCGAACCAGTTACAAGCATTACGAGTTTACAGTAATTCTTTTTGGGAGGACTAATGCACCCTATAATTTCATGGATCTAATGAAAAGAGTTTTCAAGGAATATCTTGATGACTTTGTAGAGTTATTTATTGATGATGTCTTGGTATACTCCAAATTCTATGAAGATCAGGAAAATCACTTGTGCATTATCCTGAAGACTCTTAGAAGACATGAATTATATGGGAAGTTTAGCAAGTGTGAATTCTAGCTTTAGGAGATTTCTTTTCTTGGCCATATCATCTCTAAGGATGGAATCTACGTTGATCATTCAAAACAAGAGCAATCCAAGAATGTCCAACACCGAAAAGTATAACTGAGGAATTCAATTTTATTGGTTTAGCATGTTATTATCGGGGTTTCATCCAGAATTTTTCCCAACTGGCTAACCCATTAACCAAGCTCACACGTAAAAAGGTGAAATTTGTTTAGACAAAATAATGTGAATAATTTTTTGAATAATTGAAGAGAATATTAGTCAATGCTCTTATATTGAATCTGCCATTGGGGAATGATGGGTTTGTTATATATAGTGATTCTTCAAAGAAAGGACTTGGTTGTGTCATTATGCAGAATGATAGGGTTATTTCCTATGCATCACGATAGCTAAAAATTTCGGAGAAAAACTCTCCTACTCATGATCTTGAGTTACCAGCTATAATATTTTCTTTGAATATTTGGAGACACTATCTATATTGTAAAAAAGGTTATATTTATACTAATCACAAGAGTTTGAAGTATATTTTCTCACAAAAAGAACTCAACATGAGGTAGCGGATATGGCTTGAACTACTTAAGGATAATGATTACACAATACACTACCACCCAAGGAAGGAAAATAAGGTGGAAGATTCTTTGAGTAGAAAAGATCATGGAGTTTTGAACAAGATGAGATTTTAAAGGAATCCTGTTTTCAAGGATCTAGTAAAGATGGATATGGGAATAACCATGGAAGGTGAACCATTAATTCTTTTTCAAATGGTTTCCAAACCATCTTTACTAGAAAGGATAAAAAGATCTCAGGTTGATGATGAGGTGTTTCAAAAGAAGATTAAATCTGTGAATGATGGTAGATTGAGTGACCTCATAAATGAAGATGTAATTTTTAAATTTGGGAAGAGATTTTGTGTTCCTGATATACCTGATCTAAAAAAAAGAAATTTTTGATGATTCTCATAGTTCCAATTTATCTATACACCCTGGGAGCACAAAAATGTATAGAGATTTGAAGGAACTTTTTTGGTGGGACAACTTAAAGAGCAAGATTGCTAATTTGGTGTCAAGATGTATGGTTTGTCAACAAGTGAAAGATAGAAGGAAACAGCCTGGAAGAGTCTTGCAACCTCTTCCCATACCTGAGTGGAAATGGGATAATATTATGATGGAGTTTGTCATGGGACTACCAAATACTTTTAGAAGGAACGATGTAATATGGGTCATTATTGATCATCTTACCAAGTCAGCACATTTTTTTTCTATAAGAGAAGATTTAACACTTGAACATATAGAAATACTATATATTATTGAAGTTGTGAGACTTCATGAAGTACCCCTATCAATTGTTTCTGATCATGATCCACGTTTTACATCAAGATTCTCAAAAGGTCTTCAGAAATCCCTAGATACTAAACTTCGTTTGAGCACTGCCTACCACCCCCAAACTGATGGACAATAAGAACAGACTATTCAAACCTTATAAGACATGTTGAGATCATGATCACTTGACTTTCAAGGTATGTGGGATCAATATTTACCTCTGGTAGAATTTTCCTATAACAATAGCTTCCATTCAAGTATTCAGACGACACCATATGAAGCGTTATACGGGAATAGATGTCACACACCAACCTGTTGGGATGATGTTGGTGAAAGAAAACTTATAGGCCCATAACTGGTGGATGAAACGATGGAAAAGGTGAAGGTAATCCAAAACCACATCAAAGTAGCTCAAAGTAGGTAGAAGAGCTATGCTAATAACTGAAGGAAGAATTTGGAATTTCAGGTAGGTGATCATGTTATCGTGAAAGTATCTCCATGGAAGGGTGTTATATGTTTTGGTAAGAAGGGAAAATTTAGTCCCAGGTAAATCGGACCTTTCAAAATTATATAACGAATTGGGGTTGTAACTTACCGTTTGGAAATGCCTCTAAGTCTCTCCAAAGTTCACGATGTATTCCATGTATCACTGATGAGAAAATACATGTCTGATCCAATGCATGTACTCACCTATGAGGAATTAGAACTAGAATCCAATATGTCTTATTATGAAGAGCCTATCAAAGTTCTTGATACAAGAGAACATGTGCTAAGAAACCGGATGACTCGTCTGGTAAAAGTTCTATGGAGAAACCATAAGATGGAAGAGGCAACGTGGGAACCCAAGGAATATATGACGAAGAATCACCTCATTCTGTTTATGCAGTACTATTCATGAAATTTCGAGGACGAAATTATTTGAAGGAGGGGATAATGTAACACCCCAAGCTTCCATTGTACACTTCACTTTGAATAATACAATATCATGTGTTGTACGCAACTCCGAGTTCTAACACACCACAACCAATCAAACTAGTCATTATGAATAGTAATACCCACTTTTTAAAATTTTATAAATTTTATCCTTCAAAATGGACTTCATTTTTGGATTCTAAGTATCAAAATTATATTAGGGTGTATTTTGTTTCTGAAAACGTTCAATTTTTGATGAATAGTGAAAAACAATAAGTTATAGTTTAAAACCGAATTTTATTTAAATAATTATTTATTTTATTTAAATTTATTTTAGGTCAAAATAAAAACATATTACCTACATAAGTTTAATGTAATTAACTGTAGTTAGTTTATAATAATATTAGATATAAAAAAAATTATTGAACTTTTTACCGTCTTTTACCCACTTCCTAGGATCATTTGAACATTTACATAAAGCTTAATTTTACTTCCTCTGTGAGTTTACTTTCAAAAATATGAGAGACACGATTGATATCATTATGTAAAATGTGGTTCAATAAGATGAAAATAATTTTTTGGTGAATAGTAACTTTTTACTTTTATTTACCATGATTAAAAGTAAATATGGTAATTAGGGGTAAAAATGATATTGTTATTATCCAAACACATGTCCTAATCCTATTGTATAAGTATAATTAGACCAAAAAAACTTAGGAATAAAATATGAACCACTTTGTTCCACTTGGATTAGATTAGGACATTTATTATTATTTAATTCTAAGAAGAGTTAAAATTGTTAAATTCAAAGTTTAATAACAAAACCATTTTTAATATAGGGATACACATAGGAAAAATTGGACTATAAATATTCATTATAAATATACAAATATTTCCAACATACTGTTATTTTATTTATAATTTTTAGACATTAAATACTTAAATTTATTTATGACACAATGATGACGCAGTAGTTACCTAATTAATGAAATATTAAAATAATTGATATTATAAATATCCAAATAAATGTAATTTGAGACTTTTTATAAATTAAACTAATTTTATAGGTTAATATGACATGTTAGGGTTTGTTATATGAATTTCATTATAAATAATAATGGTTTTATAATTTATAAAAAACAAAATACCAAATAGTTTCAAAATTGACTTAAAAGAGTTTTAAAAAAAATATTATATTATTAATTAATATTCTATTACTAAAAATATATGTTTCGTAAAAAGGTCTTAAATAATATTATATATGTCATTAATGAACCACATGAGGTTTTCATGGTAGTTTATAGTAAGTTTATTAACCATAAAATATAAAAATACAAAGAGACATGGTAAATGTCAAACTATTTAACTAAGAGTTAAATCTAAAAGATAAGGTTAATATAGTGACTCAAACCTATCTAAAACCTATTGGTTGAGAGGTTTTCGACCCATCCCCACCATATCCTTTAAATAATTTATTTTTTAGCCATTAGAAACCGAAAATTATTTTATTATAAAATAATATTTCTAGCTTTTCCTAAGGTTCCCCTCACACCTCTTAAAAAAGGGAACTCCCCCTTCTCTCTAATTCACACCTTAAAAGAAATTTGGTTCTGCCAAACCCCACCCAAATTCCATATAAACTATCTACCGTTCATCCTAAAGGCCTTCCTTTAGTTATAAATCCAACATAAGAGCCCTTTTGATCAAATCAAAAGGAATAACACGAAGAAGAGGTAAATATTTCATAACATCTTTCAAGTTCCTTTCTTCTTCCACTTCCTCTTTATTTGTTTTTTCCATTAGAAAATAATAAATCTAGTATAATATATATAATTTTATGTTATTATAAATATGGTACAACCATATTCATTATTCTATCCATCCTTTGAATGACATGTCACCATATGTGTGTACGTACGGCTTACCGTTTCCACTTTATGGTGTAGTTTTTATTCAATACATTATTATTTTGATGGGTATAATAATGATGTATAATTGATGTAAATAATAAATATATCATGATAATTATTCTGTATATATGATATACCATCCAATTATATATTATTTTAATATCAAAAGAATGATATTTTCGCTCGTGCGTACGTATGAATTATCGTCTCCATGAACGCGATGAGATTCATTCCCCATCGTATCCATTCAAGACTAATTTTCATTAGATGATTAAAAATAATGGTTAAATACATAATATAATTATGAATATTAATAAGATACATCCTATACATAAGAAACATTACTTACATAACAAATCATATAAAGGAAAAAAAATCAGTTAATGCCTCAAACGACGATAATACTAAAATATTATTAAGAAAGCAATATTAAAAGATCATATATGATATCATATTAATGTATATTATTCTTTTATAATTTAATAACACTTATTTCACCATTATACAGGATGTTAACCTACCCTCGACCAAGTAAAAGTACAATCTAAGGGTTAATTTCACAATCTCTTTATTATCCGAGGTTTTTTATATGTAATCATCTACTGGGACCTCTTTATCATCCAAATCCATGGTTCTTAAAAATGTATTTCAAAACATTTTTACTATTTACTAGGCAATGGGTTAAAGTAATTTATACCCTCATTTGACCTTATATATTTTTAAATGAATCTTTCTACCATTTTCCAAACAAGGTACTTTTTGAACTTTTCGATAAGTTTAAGGTAAGAATGTTTTTTTTAACTTATACAGTGGGTGAGGCTATTTTCTGCCATTATAAAATTTTCAAAGTTTCCCTTACAATATTATAATAATATCTTCAAAATAATTTTTTTTTCTTAAATGATTTCAAAATATAAAGAGATATTTCTCAAACAAAAGGTTTGGATTTCATCTATGTCAACATCCTTTGAAGGATTTTAAGCTTATTTGAAGTTGATTTATTATGATACAAAACATGGATATTGTATTGAAGGTTTTGTGATATGTTTGACTGTGGAGGTTTTATTTTTCCACCATTCATGGTTTATGGATAAATTATTGAAATTTTGTATGCTATTTTTTATATGAATGTTTATGTTATGTTTAAACCTTTTCATATGAGGAATGCATTGGACTTGTGTAAGTGATGGGTGGAGCCCATTATAGCTCTTCGACACATTGGTAGGTCTCGTGAGACAAACTCTTGTCTTGGCACAAGGCCTTGACAAAATCATATTTGTAGTCATGGCAGAAGACCTTGACTATATGGTTATGAACTTTGACATTATGCATTCCATCATTATGAAAGTGGCTATTGATATCGCATGTGATTATTCCACTAGTAGAATATCCTTGTGAGTATGTAAATAAAATTATTCTGATTTATATTTTCCATATTATGATGAATTTTATGTTGAAAAGTATTTTGTTTTAGTTTTATACATTGCCTAAATGTTTATGCTTATTTATAGAAGTCTATGCTATATTGTTATCCTTACTGAGCATCTGAGATCACCCCTTTCTAGGTTTTATTTTTCCAAGGATGTGAGTAAGTATATTATGACTGACCTGTAGGGATAGTCTATGGGATCTCTATGTTGTCTATGGAAACAATGTTTTTTTAGTTTTCCATTTTATGATGCAATGTAAACCTTATGAATGTATCTTGTACTTTCAAGGCTACTAAACTTATCGGTCTTTCATGACATGATCTTTTCTGATCATGCCAAAGATATGTAATAATGCTCCAACTCTGGGCTTCTGGGGTCGGGGTCTTACAGTGGTTCTAGAACAGATGTACATAATGGTAATAACTCTAAAAAGGTCACATTAATATTGACCTGATCATCACCTGGTGCACAAAAAAGGGCCTTACTATGCTTGTGGTTTGAAAATCTCAGAGGATATGATTAGGATAAATCAAATTTTATATACAAATCATTTTTAGGGGATGAAAATAAATGTATCCCCAAAGAGACCATGTTTGTGATTATGAGATTATCAATGCATAATTTTTCAATTTATATTAATTGTTTCACTAATTTTGTGATTATACATTATATGTCATAATTTTGTGATCTAATATAGTGTCTGTCTCTATTTAGAAATTTTTCCTTGTGGAAGGAATGCAAACATTGTCAATGAATGCAATCCAAATAGTCTGAATGGTCATTTATTTTATAGTATTAAGCTAATCATTAAAAGATAACTAGTATCCCAAACATTCTCATCATATGAAAACAAATTATCTAATGATATACATTTATATAAATAATTATTTGTGTATTGTGGATTCAAAGGGAAGTTATAGAAGAATAGGATGGCAGAGAAAATATGTATAAAGGGGAGAAGGTAAAAAATTATTTTACCACTTGTTATAATTGTGGAAGGAAACACTTTGGTAATTGATTAGAGGGAATGGGAGTTTGCAACAATTTTAGAGTTAAATTCCACCAAGATCATGATTTTAAGGGAAATAAATAAATTTATAACTTTCAATGCTTCTAATGTATGTATATGGGGATCTACGGAAATAAATTCCCCAAGTATCAAGGTAATATTTCTAGAAGAATCTAATGTAACATGGTTGAGATTATTCTATTGATATATAAAAAATGGAATAATTAATGTCCTTGTGTATTTGGATCAAATAAATTTGTTGTAAATGTATTTTTTCAATTATAATTTGGTTATAAGAATCATGAATTGTGTAAGGATTGTATTCCAGTAATACTTCTTATAGGATTTGAGAGCATGTGTTAAATGGTACTGATGACTAAGAAAAGTGATTCAGCAAGAAGTTGGTCCTCTTGGAAAACACATGATTAAGGGATGATGGCCATTATTATGTGCTCTATGTTGAGATAATAACGATAAATATATGTTTATAGGATTGTATTGGGGACCATGAAATTGGTTTGTGATTTGATGGTTTATGTTATCTTTGTTGAAGTTTACTATATGTTTAGATATATGGAATATATTGATAACCTGATATTTTATTTTTGTAAGAACGCATATTTTAATTAAGGATTTATAGTGATTGCAAGGTCCTGAAAACATCAAAAAGGGAAGTAAATAGTCCGACAAGCACATTGTAGATGGAATCAAACACTCCTACAGGTCCAGCAAGGAAAATGGATAAAAATAAAATTGAAAATTTGAGAATAAACTTCATGAAATAAAAAAAATTCAATTGTTTTAGTGAACTGTGTTCTATCACCGAGAAAGGTTCACAGAATGCATGAATCACGAACCACGGTACATAGAAGGACTTGTGAGGCACTGTCCCGGAGGGTGATTGATAAAAAACCTAGGACGCTATAAACCATGTTTTTGGTGGAATAAATCAAAAAAAATCTATTTGAATGCATCCTAGGACCTCAGGAATTCACGAACGGAGCATGCTGGCAGGGTTCCGCGAACCATGACTCGCGAACCATGACTCGCGAACCACTGCCTCTACAAACCCTGGTTGACCGAATCTTTCATGGGATGAGATATATCTTCATGTAATTCTACAAATGGCTCCACATTCCCACATATATGATTTCCCTAGTGCTCTATAAAAGGGACATAGGTGGAATTTAAAGGGAGGAATGATGAAGAGAGAGTGGAGACAAGTGGAAGAGAGCACAAAGGATACCCTAGAAGCACTAAGAAATAATTCAGATATGGGGATGATTCTGACATAAATTTTAAATCACTGATGAAGATAGAATAGAAAACCAATTTTCCATAGGTATATCCTATAACGAACCATTAAAAGAAGTAACTTAATAATAATTTCTGAATCGCAAACCTAATTTGTGCCATCACAAACCATAAATTCCTCGTGGATGAATCCCCAGAGAACCATAGGTTTTAGGATCCTTTATCAACTCGGTGCTTCGTATAGAATATCATGATGTGGATTAAACCCTACGTCATGTACTGCCTCAGTACACAGATCGAACCCAAAGTGACATGTAAAAACACATCTCGGACTATGTACCACTTTGGTACATGGTGTCCCGTACCGATGTTCGTGTACTACTTAGGTACGTGGACGACCCCTCTACCTGCATAGAATTATGGTATATGGGACTACCCCCATCCTGTATGAGAAAACAGTACACGGAATGGGGTTTATTAGGGTGTCCTTCCCTCCAGATATAATCATTCCCCTCCATTACCATCCATTCCTCCATATATTCTTCGTGAACCAATCCACCGGCATCAGGTCCAGGCCTCATCCAAAGGCACTGGACACATATGATCAGATCATTGAGCACATAATCGCACCAATATGATTCAACATTCCCAAGGTAAGTGAAGTCACATAGGTTTTCCCCACAATGGTTTATACCTAAGAATGTCTCTATTCCTATATTCACATGGTAACTTAGAGTCCAACCTTGGGATACTGACACGAACCTCCTCGTTCTAGTGATAAAGGACAATCACTTCATTTTCCATTCAATGAGGAATAGTGATCATTCAAGGGAATCATGATCACATTAACTTTTTATGAGAGGATACTTTCCTCCCCTTCCCGAAAACACAATCTGGGGCACTCCCACTGAAATAAGTTCCTTATCTTTTGAGATCTGAACCACATGACTTAAAATATTATTCCACATTGAAAAGTTCATTACTTTGCACCCTCTTCCACCGTCGGCTCGACAAAGGACCAATTAAGGTAATTGAAACACCCAATTATCTTTCCCTCCCCATCAGTCTTTTAGCCATAGCATCTTTCATCATCATCATCCTAATTTTCCATCAGTAGAGAAGAGAAAGTGTGCCTTTTTTGATCTCTCACACCCTCTTGTTTCTCACACCGAGCATTGTTCATGTGGGCTTAGGATTTTGTAATGGTAAAACATTATCAAAACTCAATGCTAAAGGAACTATGATAACTTGGATTTCTATTCATATTTGGATACATATGATTCCTTCTTGAAGGCCCGATATCAAAAGGGTACCCTTCCAAAAGGGTTAAATGAAATACAAGAACACTAATTTTTTTTAAACAAAGATACATAGGATGCTTTCTTGAAGGCCTGAGCTTAAAGTTATTCCCTTCCAAAAGGGATTACACAATTAAAACCTAAACAAATGGGCATACTCCCAGGTATAAGTACCAAGCAAAATAAACTATGAGAGCTCTGATTTCTATTCAAACTAGGATATGTAGGACGCATGCTTGAAGGCCCAAGATCAAAGGGGTTCCATTAAAAATGGGTCACACAATTATGCCCCTAATAGACGGGCCTCCTCCAATGTATAATCACCAAGCTAAAGGAACTATGAGAACTTTAATTCTTATTCAAACTAGGATACGTAGTATTCTAGCTTGAAGGCCCTATCTCAAAGGGTTTCCCTCTGAAAAGGGTTCACCCAATCAAGTCACCTAAATGGGAAGCACCTTTATGTAAGCCTCGAGAAACCATGCCCTCAAACTATGCTTCCTTAGAGTATAAGTCCCTGTAATTCTAGAAAATCGTGGACATTGATTCCCCATTTTACTAGGATATGTGGGAAGCCACTCTAAGGTCAATGTCCAACCCTAAAATCAAGCCTAATTTTCACTAGACCATGTTCTAGGTAGGGTTATGTCCACCTTAGAGACTGTATATCTCTTGGACACTTTGGGCTACCTCGGCATGAGTCCCACACCAAGTCTTGTCAGGGATATTTTACTTGGACATCCTCACTACATGATGCCAAACTTCATGGATGGGTCCATATCACACACCCTATAATAAGATATGTCTAGTTAAGCAACATCGAACTAAGTGGACTCTGATTCCTCTCACGAGGATACGTAGGAAGCCCATCTTATGGGTCCGACCCCAAAATCAAACCACCTTTCATCTCTCTTGGATGACGGTAAACTCTAGAGTTCCTAATTGCACAACATAAGTTAGTATTGTCTCTATGGAATCAAATATATGTATATCTATGATAATATATAAACCATGGGGTAACCTATGGATGCACTATTTGATAATGAACTGAGGATTCACAAATATATAAACATAGCTTAAATCTATAAGAGAGTCCTAAAGTGGGAAATAATTCCCCCAAAAGGGTGTGATGAGCCCAACCTCCCATCCTCTCGACTAATGGAGTCCTGAAGTATCATTGGCTAAATCTCCATCCAAAAAGGACCTACCTTTAGAAAGTAGGTCCACGTATCCTGTATACCAGGGCCATTGGGTGTTTCTGACTCCATGAATAAACCCATTGGAGAAAATCTGATGGCATCGTACCTAGCATAAGCTAATTGCATAAACATGTAACCCCTATTTCAATCATCCATCTGGATCATGAAAATTCAGAACCTCCTTAATATCATAGAAATAAGGATGCATTGCCCAATCCTAATAGGATCGTCTCTCTCTATCAATACACTGTGTGATGTGGATCAGGTCAAAAAAATGGTGAACGCAACGTGAATCCTAGACCAAGTTGGTGGTTTTTCCACACTCAAGACCCTTAAACTCACAAAAAATGGGAGGGGGCTAAGACAAATCATCCAATATTCATATGATCAGGATATACTACTTTTATGGGTTTTTTTGTCTGTATATGTCATACATATATATTACAGGTTTCAATAGAGTAACCTTCGATCCAATGGGCATCCTGAAAACCAATGGAGACACACACCTTAGCAATCCTACAGGTGTTTGGGGCCCCAATAAAGATCAGGAACCCCTCGCCTACCCAACATATTCAACTATGTGTATCCAACATGCTGATTAGAGAGTACCACCAAAACAGTACTATCCCCATAGTGGATGATGAAAAACAATACCTCCAATATGAAAAATCTCACCTGCCACATCCCCAACTGCAACCGTCACCCCAGAACGAGGCAGCCCTATTGGTCATCTCAAACTATTTCTGGAGCCCA
Organism: Viscum album; assembly: GCA_963277665.1. Classification (NCBI taxonomy): domain Eukaryota; kingdom Viridiplantae; phylum Streptophyta; class Magnoliopsida; order Santalales; family Viscaceae; genus Viscum; species Viscum album. The sequence goes on along the minus strand of OY728133.1, from coordinate 1,858,032,571 downwards.
TTTCTGGAGTGTGACAACAAGTACCTCCCTTATCTTACGGAAGCAGATGAAGTCAATACTGATGTCTTCATCCCAACTGCAGAGGGGTCATACCCAATGTTCCCCTTCTAGAGAGCATCGTCTCTAACACTGGGTGATCATGTATCCTCATCCTATAGAGGATCTTATACTGAGGGTTCCTGCATAAGTCCAAAGGACGTGGCCCCCTTGGGCCACCAGTTAATGGTGGAAAACATACAATCAGAAGCAGGACATCATCCTGATTTTTGAGGAGGAACTTTGTTGTACAAATGACGCATAATTCAAGGGGCATACATACAACTCTACCCCTCCCACCCAAACCCACCATGGAAATAAGTTGGAATAATATGAGCACGTGTATATTCCTTCCAATTCTTGCTGGTCCCTCTATACAAACAAAGAGGTAAACTGCAAGAAGATGCAAATATCTACCGATACACAAGAATCCTATCATCTAAATAGGATGGAAACCATCTACAGTCAGGCACAAATGCCTACTAATGCGTATCAATCCCACCATCCAAATAGGGTGGAAAATAAATATGAGAAGAGTCAATTTTTCGCAGATGCATACAAAGCCTGTGATACAAACATAGTGGAAAGTGAGCATATCCAAATTCTCACATATTAATATAAATCCCACTAGTCAAATACGATTGAAATCAGAGAAAGAAAATGGGTGATAGACTCATTTGTCTTCCCCGACATAGGATAACTACCAATTTCCACTGGCAACTTACGGAGGACCAGAATGGGTGAAAACTCCTACTATGATGTCAGAATGGGCCTTTATACCCTTTCCAGCCAAATATGTATCTCATTATATCTTGGTGATGATGGAAGATCTGACATCAATTCTAGACCATATCCTCTATATATGTCAAGATATCATTACGACGATGATAAAGGAGAAGAACCAGGCCCATGACCCGGTTCCATTGAACGGAATGACTTACCTGCAAATGGGGTTTGTTCACTCCAGAGATGTTATGAATACCTTCTCTAGTCTACGAGGGTTGACGAAAATATCCCATGATACAATGAAAATGGTATCGGGAAAAAATACTTGTTCCAATTGGGGGATTCGGGTCCAACATGGCGGCCACTCTAGGGCAGACATATATCCCTGCCAAAACTCAAGATGTTTGTCGGCGTATCCCAGTGGCGTCACAGGAAAAAACAAAATAGGGACCCCTATATGATAGTCATTACCAAGAGCATACAGCCCTTGTTACCCATAATAGACCACCAAAAAAAATGATCCAAAGGAAACATGAAAATGAATAGCATATACATGATCCCTCTCTGTTGGAATCTAGAGTTCTTTTGGCTCTTGATCATATATCAATAAAATATCAAGACCCCAATAGTCCATTACCAAATTATGGATGTTCCAATAATAGTTACGAAATCCCACCCTACAATGTTTCTACCAGAAGCTCTGAAGTTCCTCCCTAGAGCACCAACGAGGGATTATTCTGTGGGCCAAAAATGATCGACCATGAGAGCCAATCTATTGATGTGATTTAGGATAGTCCTCCCCTTGACCAGAATATCATATAGAAATAAAGTCCTTATAGAGACATGATTTTTTACCTATAAGACTTTGGAATATTTCTACATATATTTCCAGAGCTAGGTGCAAAGACGGCATGCGATTCTGAGGCCCGGTGTGCCCATAATAAATATTATAAAAATATTAAGTGTTTTTATACTATGCACATGGAAGGGTTGTTTTTTCTCCTAAACAGTAGCTCAGATCAGAAAGATGAGGTCACAACTGCGTCTGGAGCGTGCCGTTTACCCTAGGCGGGGTGTAGAGGTTGCAGGCTCGGGCCTGCTATGAGAGATGTCACCCAGGGGAAAATCGCCATTTTGAAATAATGATTTAGTGATTTTCATCACTGGATTTCTTTTAGAATAAATTTATAACAAAGCCTTGGAATGGAAATCCTAGACTTCCGTTGAGTTCGAAATGAGGCATTTTTTCTAGGTGCGACATAAAATGAGAAGGCACGGTGAATTCGGATTCCGTGCTGAGTAGTATCCCTATAAATAGAGTGTAGGTGTTTAGGGTTAAGGGAGAACTCTAATTCACTCTCTCTCTCTCTCTCTAACACCCATGATCTCTCTCCCTCTCTCTTTATCTCTCTCAAATGTTATTCGCCGTTCTTCACCGAATCGAGGATCGACCCCCGCTGGAACCTTGGCGGATCAAAGCAGGGGTGTTGTGGATGTGTCGCTAGCGGAAAACAGATTGATCGAGTTAGTATTCTTGTTAAATTTCACACCTTCTTTGATTTCATAAATTTTACATCAAATTTATTCGTTTGAATTCTATAATTTTAGAATTGGTGCGTTGGCCGAACGAACACATCCAACACCCGAGCCTTGTTTTAATTTTCATTCTTGGGAATTTTTCGTCCAAATTTTCAGACGCGCCAAATCTTGTCGGATAGGCGATCAGGGGTAGGCGTTGCGAAGGCCTCACCCTAAGGATTCTGAATCCCCCTTCAGATTTGGAATCGGGCCGCCAGAGCGGTGGTGGCGGCCATCGTACGCCCCAGCTCCGGCAAGGGCGGTGGCCGTAGGTCGGGTGTCAGGTAGTGGGTGCGACAGGGGGGTTCGGAAGAGGTGGCGACGTCGGGTGTGGCCGGAGCGGATGGGGTAGCTCTAGGAGGAGCTGAGCTGAGGCAACGAAAGCGTCGGGTGGAGCTTCCACAGTGGTGCGCCCCGCAGGATGGTGGAGAGGTGGCGCGGATGAGGAGGTCACAGCAGAGCGCGGCGCGGGGTGACCAGGCTGAGCCGGCAGCCGAGTGGGGGAGCCCAGGAGGAAGCGGTGTTGGGCAGTACAGGCCGCGGTGAGGCGCGGCGATACGCGGAAGGAGGTTTCAGATCTTGGCTTGTCACAGTCGAATTGGAACCCGAGGCGCTGACCACCTCGGGTGTGCGAAGGAAACCCGGACCTGCGTTCGGCGGGTCCTGCTGGCGCGACGAGGAGACTGGCCTTTGGCCAGAGGGATTTGGAGAACTGGACCCGAGGAAGGTCTGGTGTGGCTGGAGCGGGCCGCGGCGAGTCGGGCCGGACCCGTGGCTGGGCCACGGGCCGGTGGTTCGGACCAGGCCGGCCGGGGTGAACTGGCCCGGTTGGGCCCCTTGCGATAAAGGCTTCGTATCTTCTCAACGGTGCATCCGTTTGACGTGTTGTCTATGGATGTGGGTTCATGTCAGCGAGGTGGACTATTTGAAGTGGGTTTTGGGGTGTTTGGGTTCTGCGCCCAAAGACGGGTGACCATAAACGCTTTAATTTAATAATATTAAATTATTATTAATGTTGCGGCAGACCTAGCTCACGAGCAGGATGTCCGTTTGACGCGCCGTCAGAGGCGTTGTGGCCCTGGTGTTGAGACGGTCCTTCCAAAGTTAGTTTGGAACACTTGCGGCTTGGTTTCATTTCCTAGTGGCATGAAATGCTTAATGTGAATAATTAATTAATTATTTAAATTAATTAGTTATTCTTTCATCGGATCTAACTCATGTTTGGGATGTCTGATTGACACGCCGTCAGCGGCAGTGCGACCCCAATCTTCATGCAGACTTTTTGAGATTCTTTCTAAAGCATTCGGGTTGGAGACAAGGTGCGGGCCCCATAGGGCCAAGTCCACACATTTTACTATGAAACTACACTTTTTCACCCAACATTTGTTTGGGGTGTTTATGAACTCATTTCTGAGTGTTCTTCCGAGGGGATTGTGATGGCACAATTCGCCCGCCTAAATTCAGACCCGAGGCATGGGCCCCATGAGGCGGCTTTCGGACATATGCTGCATTTTTAAGTCTTGTGCTTCATAAGTCCGTTCATGGAAACTGAATAGCATACGCCATGTGGTTATCTGCAAGGAACATAATGGTACAATCTACATGACGTGTTTGGGGTCGATGTGTGGGCCCCACAGGTCCCCGTTTGCATATAACATGGGGAGTTGCAGCTTCCGCAACCGGAGTCCGTTTTAGGCACCGCCAGTGGCGTTGTGACCCTGACATCGAAGAAAAATTGAATGGGGTGGTTTCAGGCATTGAAGCCTGATTTGAGGTGTGGGCCCCACAGGCCGTCTTTTAAGCTGTGTGCAATGTACTGCAACTTTTTCATCAGACGTCTCTTTGAGGTGTATGAGTATTCGTTTTGGCATTTTTTCTGAGAGCATCACATTGGTGCAGTTCACCCAACCTTTTCCGGGACAGAGGTGCGGGCCCCATGGGGTGACGTACGAGCTTAAAGCATTGTTGAATAACTTTTTCACTGGGAGCCCATTTCTAGGGAGTAAGTACTCTATCTCGCATGTTTTTCCGCGAGGGTTACAACGGTGTCATCTGTTTGAGCATGTGAAGCCTCTTTCAAGATCTCATTAAATGTAGAAACATGAAATGGTGTTGGTCGGATATTACTTTGATGCACTCTGAACCAATGCACGATAGCGGTGTTAGTGACATCCAGTGGTGGCACGGGTAGTGTGATGTTATCAGACCAGTTCTAGGATTTACCCTCTAGCTGGGCTATGTAGTGGGTTACCCGATGACCTCTTGTGGTTTACCCTCCAGCGGGGCTTTGTAGTGGGTTACCAAATGACCACTTGTGGTTTACCCTCCAGCGGGGCTGGGCAGTGGGTTACCAGACGACCTCTCTTGGATTACCCTCTAGTAGGGCTAGGCAGTAGGTTACCTGGTGACCTCTTGTGGTTTACCCTCCAACAGGGCAGGGCATTGGGTTACCCAATGACTACATTCAGACTCAGCCCTTTCTATGAGCCTATTCAGTGACTTTTCTCTGAGATTACTGGTGCAGGACCCTTGGTTGTACAGTTTAGCGATGAGACAGCTTTGACGTGCGGGGTTGTTGGGCATCTAGGATGAATATCCTTAGAATTGTTGGTGACTTTTCTTAGGCTAGGCTTGGAGATAGATATCCCCTTACACACTCATTCGGGTTTCTTGTTGAGCATATATATATGTATCCACCCATCTTTTTTTCCCACTCCTTGGGTTCAGTTACACTCCATATAGGAGGGGTGGAGACACGCGGTGTATGCCACATGCTTTCCGTGTCTAGCTCCTCTTGGATTGGATGAGTCTACTTCTTTCCTTTTGTTAGGTTGAGCTTCACTCTCTCTATTGCACTCTTACACTATTCTTTGTTCTATCTACTTCTCACGGTTTTAGTACCTCCTTTGTTTCTCCCTTGATCTTTCAAAGCATCCTTTTGAGTATCATTATACTCACCCATGCTTGGGATTTCCTGCACTTGGTGTGCCCTTTCAGACGATGGAAAGGTCGGTCGAGACAACGGAGGAGTGTAGAGGACACGGGAGCTTGGGCTGCATTTAGTGGTCGTAGTAGGACTTTCAGGTGTGAGACTCACCAGTTGTTTACATTCGTTTACCTGTTGCAGGGTTGTGGCACCTTTCTGGTTGGGAGCATGTTTTTCCCCTTTTACTGTTCAGTTTACTTGTCAGCCTATTTTTATTCACTTTACTTGTACTGGTTAGAGGTCGATGCATGTATGTTGGTTTTCCTTTTGTAGCAGTGTTGTATCATTCTTTCTTTTCTTTGCACTTTAGCTTTGGGTTAGCTATGTGTGTGTCTATATAGTTTCTTAGTCAAAGGTCTCCCCTAGTTTGTTGTGCCTTTGGCGCTAGTTGCCAGCCCCTGGCCTATAGAGGCAGGCTTGGGGTAGTTGCGGCTCGAGCCCCGGTACGGATTGGGTCGTGATAGTCCTCCCCTTACTGTCGTCCTATATGATGGTCCTCTATAACACCGCAAGCTTCAACTATATGTTTCCCTTTGAATAATGCAATAGCTTTCATTATACCCAACTTGTAGATTCTAACACACTGTGACCAATCAAACTAGCCGTTATGAATAGTAATACCCAATTTTAAAAAATTTATAAATTTTATCTTTCAAAATTGACTTCATTTTGGGATTCATAATATCGAAATTAGCTTAGGGTGAATTTTTGGAATTTTTCTGAAAAAGTTCATTTTTTTATGAATAGTGAAAAACACTGAGTTGTAGTTTAAAACCAAATTTTTATTTAAATAATTATTTATTTTATTTAAATTTAGTTTAGGTCAAAATAGATACATAGTACCTATATAAGTTCAATGTAATTCATTGGAGTCAGTTTATAATAATTTTAGATATAAACAAAATTATTGAACTTTTTAACCGTCTTTTACCCACCTCTTAGGAGCATTTGCAAATTTGAATAAAACATAATTTTACCGCTTCTATGAATTGAATTTCAAAAATATGAAAGACACGTTTGATATCAGTAAGTAAAATGTGGTTCAATAAGATAAAAATAATTTTTTGTGAATAGTAACTTTTGACTTTTCTTTACCATGGTTAAAAGTAAAAAGGGTAATTAAGGGTAAAAATGATATTATTATTACCCTAACACATTTCCTAATTCTATTAGATAAGTGTAATTCGACCAAAAAAAACCTTAGGAATAATATATTATCCTTTAGGTCCACTTGGATTAGATTATGACATTTATTATTATTTAATTAAAAGAAGAGTTAAAAGTGTTATATTCAAAGATTAATAAATAAACCATTTTAAATATAGGGTTATACATAAGATAAATTAGATTATAAATATTCATTAGAAATTTAAAAATATTTACGAAATAATGGTATTTTATTTATATTTTTTAGACATTAAATAATTTAATTTATTTATGACACAATGATGATGCAGTAATTACCCAATTAATGAAATATTAAAATATTTGATATTATAAATATCCAAATAAATGTAATTTGAGACTTTTTATGCATTAAATTAATTTTCTAGGATAATAGAACATGTTATGGTTGGTTAGATGAATTTTTTTTGAAGTAATACAGCTGTTATGAATTTAGAAAAAACAAATTACCAAATAGTGTCAAAATTGACATAAAAGGGTTTTTAAAAAATATATTATATTATTAATTGATATTATATTCCTAAAAATAAAATGTCCAGACAAAAGTATTATATAATGATATTTGTATCATTAATTAACCACTTGGGGTTCTCTTGGAAGTATATAGTATGTTTATTAACCATATAATATAAAAATACAAAGAGACATGGTAATGTCAAACTATTTAACTAAGAGTTAAATCTAAAATATAAGGTTAATATAGTGATTGAAACCTATATAAAACCAATTGGTTGAGTTTTTTATACCCATAACCACCTTAAATTTTAAATAATTCATTTTTTATCTATTAGAAACTGAAAATGATTTGATTATAAAATAATATTTCTGGTTTTTCTTAATGTGCCCCCACCCCTCTTATAAAAGGGCACTCACCCTTCCCTCAAATTCACACCTTCAAATCCTTTTTTCTCAGCAAAAATCTTCCCAAATACCACCTAAACTGTCATCTCTTAATCCTAGAGTCCTTCCATTAGTCATAAAGACAACCTAAAGAGCCCTTTTGATCAAATCAGAAGGAAGAACCCGAAAAATAGGTAAATATTTCATCACCTCTTTCAAGTTCCTTTCTCCTTCCACTTCCTCTTTATCTGTTGTTTCCGTTATAAAATAATAACTCCAGTATATTATATATAATTATATGTTATTATAAATATGTTAAAACCATATTCATTATTCTATCCATCCTTTTAATGACATGTCACCATAGGTGCGTACGTACGGCTTACCGTCTCCATGTCATGGTGTAATTGTTATTCAAGACATTATTATGTGGATGGATAAAATAATGATGTGTAATTGATGTAAATAATAAATATAACATGATAATTATTCTTTATATATGATATACCATCCAATTATATATTATTTTAATATCAAAAGAATGATATTGTCGCTCGTGCGTACGTACGGATTACCGTCTCCACAAACTTGATGAGATTCATTCCCCATCGTAATCCATTCAAGAATAATTTTCATTGGATGATTAAAAATAATACATAAAGACTTAATATAATTCTTAATATGAATAAGATACATCCTATTTATAACAAACACTACTTACAAAACATATCATATAAAGGAAAACGAATCAATTAACACCCGAAACGATGATAATACTAAAATATTATTAACAAATCAAAATTAAAAGATCATATATGATATCATATTAATGTATATGATTCTTGTATAATTTAATAACAATTATTTTACCATTTTAAATGAGGTTAACCTACCCTCGACCAAGGAAAAGTACAAAGTAAGGGGTTTCTTATCTCACATTTATTTCTGTTATATTTCATTGTTCGCCACTTATTTATTGCATGTGGTGTATTTTGTACTTCCATTTGATATATATTATCATGATTATATTTATATTCATGGTATTATGTGATTCATTTGGTGGTTATTAAAAATTTTACATATGACTCGATTGATTACAATGACATAAGGTTTCTTTCATCTCAGTTTTATTTCTATGAGATTCATGCTATATTGGACACTATTTCCTTTTGTGTGGAGTATGTACTACCCCTGATTGTATTATTTTTGTAATATAAATTAATGTATCAGTATTTTCATCTTAATTTTATGATACTTATTTCATGGGGTGTATGTTTCATAAGTTACCAAATCAGTAAGGAAATTTCAAATTTCAATTTCCACTCATTCGTCTCTACGCATACTTCATTGAGTATTTTACTCCAAGATTATGTGGGGAATCACTATTTATTATTTGTGTAGTAATTTCCACTCCAATTTATATGGATATAATTTTGATACACATAATCACTCCACTGATAAATTCTCAAGTCATTGATATGAACTTGATAAGAGTAATTTTTACCCAATCTCTATTTATTGAGTTAAACATCCAATTCATTGGTGTGGTTTTTACAGTAATATGTGTGAATGTCCTCTGATTCATTTACACTGAATATCCAATAATATTGAGTGTATTTATATTTTTCACACATAATTATGTTGTTGATTTATCTTTAACCTAAGGATACAGTCTTTATAAGAGATTTCATCTCAATTTTACATTCCATTGCGTCTTCTTTGTTGTTATACGCCAATTCACTTTTATATGGTGTATATAATGCACTTTGACATAGTATATCATGAATACCATTATTCCCATGATATTATAAAATTATTATTACCTCAATTATTTGAATTCAAGTGTCTCTCTTTTGGTTAGGAACTCTAACTAAAATATCATTTTAAAATGTTTTAAAGATTTATTCTTCTGAATATTTCTCATAAATGTACCTGTTTTAAAAATGGTTTTAAGGATTTATTTATATGGAAATTAATGTTTTAAAATTAAAATTCCTTTTAAAAGTTTCAAATTGGTATGGGACACTTTGATTCAAAAATCTATTTTACACGGCTTCTTGATAAACAGTGAGACTTTTAAATGATTTCCAGAAAAAGGGGGATATTTCTCTCAAATAGTTTTGATGATAATTTTCATCTATGTCAATATCATTCATTATTCTCTATTGAGGTTGATCTATTATAATAAATTATTCTATATTGTATTGAATGAGTTTTTTTTACTATGGAAGTGCTATTTTTATACAATTCATGGTCTGTGGTTAAAATATTGACATTTCATATGCTAGTTTTAATATTAATGTTCAGATTATATTTCAAACTTTTCATATGAGGAATGCATTTGACAAAGTAAGTGACGGGTGGAGCCTTCTATAGCTCCTCGATGCATTGGTAGGTCTCATGAGACAAACTAGTGTCTTGGCACAAGGATTTGACAAAATCATATTTGTAGTCTTGGTATAAGGCCTTGACTATGTGGTTATGAAAGTATGGAATTATGCATTCCATCATTATGAAAGTGGATATTGATATTTCATGTGATTATTCAACTAGTAGACTATACATGTGAAAAAGTAAATGGAATTATTTGATTTTATCTTTTTTATATTATGATGAAGTTCATGTTTAAAAGGATTTTTTTAGTCTTATACATTGCCTTAAATGTTTATGATTATTTGTGAAAGTTTCCGCTATATTGTTTTCCTTAATGAGTATCTGGGCTCACCCCTTTCTATGTTTTATTTTTCCTAGGATGCGAAGAAGTATATTATGACTGGCATGTAGGGATAGTCTATGGGATCGCAGTGTTTTCTATGGAAAAAATGTTGTTTTAGTTTTCCATTTTATGATGTAATGTAAACCTTATGAATGTATCTAGTACTTTCAAGGCTACTAAACCAATCGGTCTTTCGAGACTTGAACTTTTGTGATCATTAAAATGATACATAATAATCCACCGACTCTGGGCTTCTGGGGTCAGTGCATTACATCCTCCCAAGGGTATAAAATGCAGATATACTTCTCCTTGCAGTTAGATATCAAGTCATAATGGTATTCCTTGCCATGATGATAGCCCTTACAAAGGCCCTCCCCTCAATAGTAGTTGCTTTGAATGTCCTCCCCATGGAAACATAAAGAAATGATAAGGTCATCTCTTCATTGTAGTACATCTTGAAGGCCCCCATTAGGATTTAAATTACCAAAATTCTCCCTTCATCCAGATATCAAGTTGTGATGGTAGTCATCACCATCATATAATTCATCGAGAAGGACCTCCCCTCAGTGAAATTTATCGGTAAGAAAGTCCTCCTCTCGCTACAGCCCACCCTGAAGGTCCTCCCTAAGGTATATGCGGTAGAGATATTCCCCACGGTCAGGAATCAAGTTGTAATGCTAGCCCTCTTAATTGTAGCACTGATTGTGAAGGTCCTCCTTTTAATCAAAATTCACACTGGAAAGAAGTTCATACCCTTTCCAAGAAAGATGTGAGAAACACCACCTATGTCAAGTCACTCAGAAAAATTGAGTCAGACATGTCAGATACTCTATCAAGGGAAAGTGATATCAATTATCAACCAGAGGATGGTCTGAGGCCACACTCATCTTTGGAGCCACCCCCATTATTCTCACATATCAATAAGGCTCGTACCATCCCTACTACTTAGAACGAAATAATTAAGAAATAATAAATCTAGGAATATCAAGTAGTGGATTCCCCGGAAGAACAACAATGGGATATGTTTCTCGTGAGAAGACAACTAGCTAAGGATAATATACCACTGATGTATTGGCCCATGTCCACTTCTCACTTTGACATACTAAGGGATTTGTCTAAGGAGTGTTTTTATAACATTCACCCCAATATCTGGATGACTCTTCACTAGCTAAAAGAAATGTTCTTGTCTTATTAAGGGTAAGCATACCAGGTCAATATACTAGGAGAGCTTCACTATCTAATCGAACTAGAAGCCCTCCCATCTGCAAGGCAGCCACAATTTGAAAAGTAGAAGAAAAACCTTGAACTGACTTGCCTCCACGCGATGCACAAGTTTTGTTGCATCATCAGTGACGCCCCATTAAGAGTTCATATTTGGGTATGAGGAGAACATGGATCTCTTCACTAAACCACACATCACGTCCAGCATACCTCATTGGAAATTACGTCTTGTAATGTCATTATTCAAAGGTAGTAATCAAATGAAATCTCTACTCATGAAAGGTTGAACACTCAATAAGAATTGGCTTGGAGTAATTCTCAAAATCATTAAGCTAGATGAGATCAATCCATAGAAATTATTCTGATCCAGGAAACTGAGAACATATAGTAGGCTTCCCACCTAAGTGAATTCAATAAGAAAACATTTCTCATGTCCTTGAAAGAAAATAAATCCAGTGTAGATTCATCACCATACCCAGCTCACACCTGCATGGGAGTGCGAGAAATAAAAAAAGCTAGCAATAGCGGCAGCTACCACTGCAATATGGGAAGAGCCCCATCCGATAGGACTGGAGGCATTTTTAACCCAAAATCCCCCCATAAGACCAATAAATCTGGTCTAAAGTTCATCAACCTAAGAATGGGAGAAACCCCATCCAATGGAGTTGGGGGAATTTTTACCTCAAATTCCCATACAGCGGACGTCTATCTTCACCCATCTGGGAAGAATGATGAGAAGACAGGGAACTCATTCAATCTTGTCTCATGGTTCACACCCTCTGAGATGAAGTAATATTTCGAGGTATGATTAGGGCTCCCTTTGGGATGACCTTTTTCAAGAAATATGAAGGATACCATAGAATGGAACTAGAAAGTCCAAAAAAAGATGAAAAAACCCTCTTACCATTCAGCACTTGTTGCACCACCCCATATGTGGTATGCATCTGCGAACATGATGAACATCAGTCCCACAGATTTCACATGAAATTTTTCAAATGGGAGAGGATGAAAGAGAAGATGGTTCCCTCTTGGAGACATCCCGCACTAAGAATGATGGTGTGCAAACCTGGAACCAAAGAACTACCCTAAATTTGGGCACACCCTCTGTAAACCAATTACTACCTCCCTCGCGAATCCCTAACAAGGAGAAGAATAAATCCTATGTCATCTACGACCCACCTCTAACTCCCCTGGAGAATATGTCACTCACACTCGAGGAATGATTTGTTAAGTAGTAAGAAGAAATGAGATAGCTCAGGTGAATCAATGTCGTGTTGCGTTGAGGAAGCTATCTTGTTGGATGTGTTCTTCAAGAAGAATGTCAACAGGTATTCCCATAAGAGGTTCTCATACCAAAAGCACTCATCCTTGTAATTGATACTAAGCTTAGATTCCCATATAATCCTACATTGTACCATCATCCTACTTTAATCTGGCACTGGAAGGACATCAAGGCTTCCCTCCACTGGGGAATCAAACAGAATACATCCAGGGGAACCCATAAATGATACCAATGGCTGGGTATTTTCCCCCAAATACTATCAGTGATGGTACATCCATCTTTTCCCCCTTCCGCACCCACCCAAGCTCATGCTCGGCAGGATTTGCATCAAGGGATCTTGAATACTATCAAGAAATTGATATCCCAAATGGAATACATGGAAGGGAGAATCTCTTTGATACAACCAGAATGAAAACCTTACCCTAATTGGGTGAGAAATGTTATGCTACCTTCAATCTTTGAGAACCATGTATTATTGGTTTTAAAGGGTTTGGGAGACTTGGAACAACATCTAATACACTATGCATCTTACTATGACCCAATTATAGGAACCCCAGAGCAATAATAAACAGTGAAACTCCAGTGCTACATGAGAACTCAGCAGGTTTTAGCCTTCATGTGGTATACTAGCTTTCCAGCTAACTCAATCACAAGTTGGGAGGGCCTTTGGAAACATTTTCTCTTCTAGTTTAGTTTAACATTACCTAAGAAAATAGTTATTGATCTCATGAACTATAAGGAGTGAGATAATGAAAGTGTTTTAGACTTCATCATCAGATAGAAAGGCCTGACTTACTCCCAAAACCTACCACTCCCACAGGATGAAACTGTCACTATGTGCATTGATAATCTATGTAATGAATTGTGGAAACCACACATCATATTGAAGTACATGAGTGGGTTATGAGATTTCACCACCATTTCCTAAATCCTATAAGACTCCTTACAGAAGACCAATATCATGTCCAAAATGGCCTCATCGGCCCCAATAAAAAGAATGGGAAAAGATGAAGCATCTTTTTTCATTCTTAAAACACCCCCAGCACCACCTCCAGTTACGAGGTCTCCACCAAACCGTGTAGGACCCCCTAGTCACCAATAGCCACCCTACCTCGAAAATATGAACAAAGGGGTTCCAAAAGAAATATGTTCAAGGAATGAAGTAAATAAATTCTACTCGTTCTGAGATAACCATGTTTGTGGATACTTTATATCCACCATGAATTGTAAATTACTCCGGATACCAGAGCCAAAGAGAGCTGGTGATGTGGATCTCGATGAACATCCAAATTATTGTCCCTGTCGTCGAATACTTGGAAAAAACATCCATAATTGCTTTGTTTTCAAGGATCTCTTGCAAAAGGTAGTGGATTCTGGACAAGCCAAGTTGGGTCCACCTCTAGCACAAGTGGCGTATGTCTCCACCTTAGACCCAAGTGAAGAAGAGGAATGAAAAAATAGTCACCAGAAATATGAATAAAAAATTTGACAGTTGGATGTCTCAAAAGAATAGTCAACTGAGCTCATAGTATCCTCCAGGAACAGATGAGGCAACCAATTGCTTCCCCAATAGATCCTAATGCAACACAACCATCATCCTTAGTCCCATAGTCCATTAATGTCTAAAATGGAAAAAATGGGTTCCAAAATATGAGGATTCACCAAATCCAAAATCGGTTTTGACACATTCGGACTTCATGCTAGTAGACTTGAAAGAATGGGCACCGCCCCGCCAAAAGTCACCATCAGAAGAAGACAACCAGATAGAATTATATTCATATCAATAACTGATCTTTGGCTAGATTAATGTCATTCACATGATGGACCCCTTCGATGATGAAGATTATGGCCTTGAACCTGAATTCCCTACCTCCAACTGGAGAGCTAGAGGAAGAGGCCACAGAGGCCATGGGTTTACAGGTAGGCATGATCATGGAAGGAGTCAGATCCCTGACCACATCTTAACTCAAACTGTTAGTATTGTGGAAAATCATGTAAGGACACTCCAACAGGCACAACAGGAACCAGAGTCTTTCTTTGCCCCTTCTAGAATAAATATGAGGCCAAACATCTTGGAGTATCTATCATAGGAATATAAGATGTCCAATCACTTAAAGCATACAGGTAGACCAGTTCGACCAAACTCTGAATGCACGGAAGCCCCATCAGCTCCTGCCATAGAGGTCGCACCATCTACCTTCAAATATCAAGCCCCTAAAAATCCCATGAAAGAGAATCCCTAAATTGATAAGTGTCAAACTTTAGAAAATAAATATGATATCCAAAAGTATATAGCCTTAGTAAATGAAAATCTATCAATCATGGATGCCTTGAGTCTGTCAGAATACCTTAGGGAGGCACTCGTTGAAGCCTTGATAATTCCCCATGAATTCGAGATCGAAGTAGCAACTGCCGAAGTCTATCGGGCAGACACCACTCCCAAAGAATGCGACTATGTCATCTCCTTCACATATCCGAATGAATAATCTATCGTAAAAGGATACATCAAACCATTATATGTGTCTAGCAAGATAAATGGAATTGATATTCAAAAAAAAATTATCAATAATGTCTCTATAGTTAACCTTCTCCCACTACAAATGATTTTTCCATTGGGATATGATGAGGATCTTCTGAAACCCTTCACCACAACTCTATTAGGATAGGAAAAAAGATAGAAGAAGCTATTAGGACAAATCAGGGTTAAAAAATGGCATGGTGACCTTGTGTCTGATTCTGAGTTTCTGGTAGTGCAGAAAAGTACTTCCTTCAACATCTTGTTGGGGAGGCCCTGGCTTCATTAGCATGATGAAATCCCTTCATCATACCATCAGTGCATCAAATAATGAACTCATGGAAAAAATAGGATATTCCACAATGATAAATCCCCATTCAAATCTAATGAGTCACATTACATCGATGCAGGGTTCCATGAACCGAAAGAGAAGCAGTCTTTAGCCGAGGGTGTGATTGGATCACAACTCCAAATGAACTGGAAATGGATCCCACTGATCGCATAAAACTACCTGGGGAAGAGTATTTATTACCCATCTACCAGGTTGAGTTCATAAGTTCAACCTTAGATACAGACTTAGTCGTCTGCATGATTTTTTTATTGTTTCTAAGTCCAAGGATGATAAAACGTGTGTTGAACACTATGATGATAGGTATGTCTTAAAAAATGTTACTATCCCATCCTCGAAACCCTTCATAGCTATCACCTTACTCATGGTAGAAGATGATGTCTTTTCGCAAAATGAAAGCAAGGAAATTCCATCATCTTAAGATATTTCCCTGCATTCATTCAGTGCAAAAGGATCAATTTTAGTTTCTATAAATCAGAGTTTCAATTTATCTCCCAATGTAGGAGAGTTCATCTAGATAATCATGTATCCATAAAAATAGGAATAATATGATGAATAAGATGAATAAGAAGAAGAAGAATACCTCAAATATTCCCCGCCTACATTTGAAGAAGGTGTCTCCACCACAATCGATGAACTTAGGGAGATAAACATGGGCACTGAAGATGTCCTACAACCCAATATGATTATTGTGGTTATGCCTATCAAGGAGAAATAGGTATATTCCTCCATATTAATGAATAATGGAGATGTTTTTTCTTAGAACTAAACAGAAAATCTAGGCCTCAATCCTAAGGTTTCCACTCATCGCCTAGTTTTACCGGAATACCATCCTATTTACAAGTAGGCTGCCAGAAGGAGCCACCCAACACATGTAGCCCAAATAGTGGTATAAATTAACAAAATGGTCAAAGATAACTTCATTTGAGAAGTACAATATCCTATCTAGCTGAAAATCATATTCCCTATCAAAAATAAGAGTGGAAAAATTAGATTCTACATCGACTTCAGGGACCTCAATCATCCCTACCCAAAAATATTATTTCCTAGTCCTGATCACGAAATTGCTGAACGATGTGACCACTGGATATGAGGCCCTCCCTTTTATGGATGGTTAATATGGATACAACCAGATCTGAATGATCGAAGAAGACGAATAATCCACTACTATATAGGGCCCCCATAATGTATTTTTCTATACGTTGATTACCTTTGGTCTGAGAAATGCAGGCGCTACATATCAACACACTATGCATCACATTTTCAAGCCCTTCATGGAAAAATTCATCGAGTGCTTTGTCAAGGAGCTGGTGGTTAAATCACGACAATGCTCAAACCACTTGATAGATCTTGAAACAGTCTTTAATAAACTAAGACAGCATAGTCTAAAGATAAATCCCCTAAATAGTTCTTTCAGCGTCACCTCCAAGAAATTCTTTTGCTTCATCGTACGCCATCAGGACATCAAAGTCGACCCTAAGAAGAGAAAATCCATCCTTGGCATGTCTCCACCTCAAAACCTCACTATGTTAAGGGGTATCCAGGAAAACCTGGAATATATTCAGAGCTTCATAGCCAACCTTGCAAGTTAGTGTTTACCTTTCATCAGGTTGATGAAGATAGGGGTCACATACTAGTGGGATAATGATTTTCAAGAATCATTTGAAAATATCAAAAGATATCTCATAATCCCACCAATGCGGATGCCTCTATATGAAGGAAGACCACTCATTTTGTTTGTAACTTCCTTGGAATGGTCATTAGACACTTTCCTCATGTAGAATAATGATGCTGGTAGGGAGAATAGTATATATTACCTCAGCTAAACAACTATAGATGATGAGACTCAATATTTAAGAATAAAAAAACTGCCTAGCCTAAATCCTTAACATTCAGAAACTCAAGAATTACCTACAACACCACGAGGTCTACCTGGTCTTCTACTGAAACTCCCTCAAGTATATCCTTAGCCATCCTATACTAATTGGTCATCTATCACGGTGGGATATCATCCTATAGTAGTTTGACATATGGTACATGCCCCATAAATCAATCAAAGGCTAGGCATTAGTATATTTCCTGGTAAATCAACCCTTAAAAGAAATGACCCCATTGGATACTAAACTTCTTGATGAATAAGTATTCTTCTCCCAAGAAGGCCCCCCGTCATGTGAAATGTACTTAGCCGGTGCTTGTAGAATCCTGACAAGGAAAAGGTTGGAGGATACCAATCTCCAAAAAGTAGGACTGGGAGTTATCCTCACATATCCAGAGAAGGATGAATTTCCCTAATCCTTCCTACTTTTAGATGGGTGCACAAATAATGAATCAGAATACCAGGCCCTCATTGCAAACCTGGAGCTGCCACTTCATTCATGAGCAGAACGCATAAAGATGAATGGTGATTCAGAGATAGTCATCAAGTAGTTCAAGAGTGAATATGCAATTAAGAAATAAGTATTCCTTTTATGAACAATGTTTGATATCTAATGGAATAATCCCCATCAGAACCAACACTGACTTATGTCCCCCGGTCACAAAATGCTCAAGCCAATACACTAGAAAATGTGGCCATAAACATGGCTGATCTTGACCAGGATGAAATTGTTATCAGCATTTCCCACTGTCCTATGGTCTTTCCATTCATTCAAAATTGTATGGAATAAATCGGTGAGATTAGTTTCATTCTTGAGATATATGGTCACACCACCAGGTAGATGAATCCTATTGAAAATTACCTTTTTAGGGGGTAATTTCCACTAGATAGGGATAGAAGATAGAAGATTTGGAGGGGGGTTAGTCAATTTTTTGTGGTACACTAGAGTAAACCCGGAAAACATTCTCTAAAAACAAGGACTTGATAGATTTATTCTTAGGTGCGTTGATAGAGAAGATATTATTTCCATCATGAAAGTATTGAATGTCGGAGCTTGTGGAGCACACCAATCAGCAGCCAAGCTCTACCATAAAATTCGAAGTCTTGGATAATATTATCCCACTATGATACAAGATTGTTCCACATTTTCTAAGAAATTCCATGCATTCCAAGTTTATGCCTATTTTATTCACTATCCCCTAGATCTATTTCGCACAGCTAAGTACTTCTAGATATTTTCCATATGAGGGATGGATATCGTGGGACCATATCCTCCCATCATAGCCAGAAAATTTTAGTTTATTCTCACAATAACCAACTTATTCTCCAAATGGGCCGAATTCATACCCCTTAAAGAGGTCAGGGAAAAAAGTATCATTAGCTTTGTGAAAGATAAAATAATTACTAGATTTGGTGTACCTCATACAATACTGATGGACAATGGCACCAACTTCTTCTCTACTAAGTTGGAAAAGTTATACCATGAATATGGAATCAAATACAACCATTCATCCCACTACCAAGAAGAAACCAGTGGGAAGATAGAGGATTTCAACAAGACGTTATCCATCACACTATATAATATCATAGAAAAGTAAAAAAATTGGGGCCAGACAAGCTCCTTCATGCTTTATGGGATTAACAGATCATGACCCACACTACCACCCAGGAAAACCCATACTCACTAGTACACAGGAAAGAGGTGGTTCTTCCCATCAAAGTTCAAGTTTCAACACTCTACATTTCCATTTATGATCAACTATTCTGGGATGAGAAATCCTAGAAACTGTTTGATGAGTTAGAGAGACTGGATGATAATAGGTTTCACACTTTGTACCATTTGGAAATCTACCCAAAATGAATCACACAAGCCTTAAACAAAATGTTTTTCCTTCAGTATTTCCTCGAAATAGAGATGGTTTTGGTCCTCAGAGCCCCAATAGTACTTTAGAATAAACCCCGAAAGCTTGATCCAAAGTAGGTGGGGCCATATGTCAAATATAAGGTCTACTCCAAAAGATAATTTACCTTGATATCAATGTATGGGCAACTCACCACATCTCCCACCAATGAAATGTTTTGGAAGAAATAATTCCTATGAACTATGACTCAAATGTCCTAGCTTTAAGAAATTAAAATTCATAGCGACATATCTATCCTAGCCATAGAACATAAAAATTCCTAGAAACATAAATCTTCCTCATCACATGATGTGAAAAGGGATGATCAGTTGTCCCAAATTCAAGACCTTCAACATCATAACATCTTCATCCTAATAGCACGATGATAAACTGTATGATAGAATCATCCTTACTACATGACACTAATCTATAGGGTCAAAATCATCCTTACAACATGACATTAAACTATAGAGTCAAAATCTTTTTTGTTTCAAAATGATAAACTGTATTACATATTCGTCCTAACCACAAGATGTTAAACTTCATGGTAAGTATTATATTTGAGATAACATTCCATCGTAGATAAGTCAGGTTCATGCGAGTAAAATATAGCAATTACCCCCCCCCCCCTTAATTTATATACACAGGTTAGACCAACCCAAAAAAAGGAAATCTAGAACTATGTATCACTTTATTCCTTCCCTTACAGGATACGTAGTGATGCCCCAACCCTCTATCATGGCCCATCTATCACATGAAATAGAATTCCCCAGTTATATCTTCTATCACCCCATACTATGATGAAAATATTTATCTCTCCTTGTTTCTCAAATCGAGTATAACTTACATGTTCTTAAAGTTGGTGGTAAGGATTCCCTTGTGTAAACAAATCATAATGAAATATTATAGACCCAGAACCCATAGGGGGTGAAACCAAAATTCCCCCTCCCTATGCTTGTACTGGACCTATATAGTGATAGAATTTAAATAACTACGTATGGCTTGATTCCAACCCTTGTAGAATATATAGTGATGCCCAGATTGAGCATCCTGACCCAGCCACCAATCAAAGAAACATTCCCTCTTGTTTCCTTACACATAAACTAGACCTCAATGGGGAACTTTTCGGAACTATGTATGGTTTTATTATCATCTCACTGGGATACATAGTGTTTCTTGGATCTCACATCCCGGTTCATCCATCATTTAAAATGCCTCCCCCATCCCTGTGCATAGACGAAACATTTACAGGGAGGATATGTCTAGAACTACATGTTAATTTATTCTTGTTCTTTTAGGATTCGTTGTGACACTCGGATCCTCTATCCTAGTCTAGCTACCACTTAAAAAAGGAATAAGAGGGGTGAAATTCCCCTTCCTCTGTTCTTAAGGTTATACTTTCACAGGGGAATCCATGAAAGGTCCTAACCGCATGATAGTAAACTGCAAGGTTCCTCAAGAATCATGTCTAGCCTAATTCTCAGTGTTATGAGATCCAGATCATGCCCCTAATTTCTTGCACAATAAAACGAAAAGAGATGACAGAAATTCCATGTCTGAATTCTGACACCCAGAAAGATTGAAGAGATCATGCTTCCCCTACATATGATTCAGATCTAGGTATAAGATTCAATGTATCATAGCTAATCATGTTCTAGATATTTCTTACAATTCCTAGATGCATCTTTCCTATTATTTAAACTCCATACTCTGGAAAATATTGGGTCCCCATAAACATTCACAGACATCGGATATGGAAGGCCAGTGTCCTAAAGACACCTTTATTGGACTATGCACATCATGCCCTGGCGTATCTTCATATGTTGCCTAAAAATTGGTCATCAACCAAAGGAAAATTCGTCCTTAGGAGAGTATTTTTCCTATTTTCGTATGCCCAATGGCTTCCATACCCTAATGCCATTCTTCTCAATCCAAGCCCCCCCTAGACTATAGGTTACACCTTCTATAATCAATCATGTCTATGGAATACCAGAATATCCTGACCACAATCAATTAAAATAAATTTATTGACTTTAGGAAATTCTTTCACTGCAACATGATGGTAAACTGTGTTGTTAGCGTCCTTATTGCACAATGCTAAACTACAAGGCTAGAATTGTCTTCTTTTCTGTGCATGAATTGAATTAAAGCATAGAATCCCCTGACAATTTCTATTTATAGGGATTCTTAAGGGTAATCTTATTTAACTCATTAAACATTTCAATTACCCTACTTCCACCCCACAAGATGATAAATTGTGTGGAATTTATCCTTATTGCACAACAGTGAACTACATAGAACTAGTCTAAGCATAAAATCCTCTCTTCTATTGATTATTCAATTATTAATTGGTGACCTAAAATCCTCACAATACCTTGTTTCTCACACCAACCATATCTCAAATGAGCTTAAGGACCCCAACAGGTGATCCACCATAACATCATGGAAAATTATTCTAGGAATATGGTCATAGAATCATGACCTTAAAAGGAACATTATGTTTTCCTTCCCCATAAAGAACTCCATGTCCTTATTGTATGACATTAAACTATAGGTTAATCCAAGGATGGGAGCGATTCCTTACCCTATGTATGATCCAGATTAGGTAGGGGATCACATGATCCCATGGGTGAATCAAAACTCAAGTATTTCTAATATATTTGGATACACTCCTTCCACACAGTAAAATTAATGATTTGAGTAATCTTGGATCCCCATCACCCTCCATGGAAATCGGAATTAGAAGGCTAGTATCCTACAGAAACCCTTGTTTTTATATTAATATCATGCCCCGGTGGCTCTTCATATTATGCCTAGGAGACGGCAATCAATCAAAGGAAAATGTATCCCCAGGAGAGTCATCTGCTACTTTGGTACATCGAATAGATCCCATGCCCCATGACATACCTTCTGATTCAAGATCTCTTAGAGTCATGGTTTAATTTCTCTTTCCTAACCACCTCTTGGATATATCATAACATCCTGGCTTGATTCACCTCTGGTCTCTCAAGGCTTCTACAAAATAATGATTCTACATCCCTATGTGCGAAGTTGATCCATGTTTGAAAAAAATTCCCCCACCTATTTCTGGTTTTCCCAATAATGTTCTGCCAAATAAATTTTCCCTTTCATGTTAAGGTGTACCTTCCTATCATAATCCATATTTCATGTCTAGAAAGGTCCCAATCTCCATATTCCTTCATGGACAACGGAGATGGAAGGACAGTGTCCTACAAACACCTTTATTTGACTATTCACATCATACCCTAGTGGCTCTGCATATGTCGCCTAAAAAATTGTCTTTAACCAAAGGTGTATCCGTCCTTAGGAGAGTCCTTTACAGTTTCCGTATTCCTTCAAGTCATTTGTCTCCAATCCCACTCCCCGGATTCAGAAACCCATGGATTATAGTTTACATAATTTTCCCCTTTCAAATGCCCAAATATGAAAAACATTTCTAATTGAACTGATGAATCATTTACTCTCTCTTGGTAAGATTGATGTGATCTCCCATAATAGGATTCAAGTTTCCTA
Source organism: Viscum album (assembly GCA_963277665.1). Taxonomy (NCBI): domain Eukaryota; kingdom Viridiplantae; phylum Streptophyta; class Magnoliopsida; order Santalales; family Viscaceae; genus Viscum; species Viscum album. The sequence continues at coordinate 1,858,009,826 of OY728133.1, read as the reverse complement.
TTTGTGTGATGTTAAACAATACCATTCACCGGTTCTCCCTTACACAAGAAAAATTTGTGTGGGAGTGGATTCCTAATCAATGTGGATACAAATGTTCCTAATACTTTTAGACATCATCTCTCAGATAGGCCACCCATTTTAGTCCCCAACCTAAAAACAAATCCATAGTGTTATAAATTTCTTGAGGACCTATGCTATTGAAGGCCAGTGTCCTATGGACACCTTTGTTTGACTATGCACATCTTGCCCTAGTGGATCTGCATATGTCTCCTACAAAACTTCCATCAACCAATGGAAAATTAATCCTTAGGAGAGTCCTTTCCTACCATCGTATGCCTAAAATGGATCCCAATCCCCATATACATCCAAACCTTGCAAATTTAGGGTCAAAGAAAAATCCATAAATCATGTCTGAGAGTTAATAGGACATTCCCGGTTGATGAATCCCAAATTGTTCCCCCCAACCCCATCAATTTTGGTCAAATATGTTATACCTAAAACGTTAGTAATAAGTCTGATTGGCAAGACAATAAATATCCAATGAAAAATATTTAATACTCACAAGAGTGAAAACCCACAAAGGTAACCCCTAGATAAAAGTCGAGTACCAACATGATAAACCTATACTATTTATGGTTTAGGCAAAAATGTTGAGCTATCAAATATTCAAAAGAGACATAAATCATGTAATGTCAAAAACCTGTAAAGGATGGCCTAAGAATATGTCAAGTTATACCCACTAATTCCATACCAAATAGGCTTAGGAAAAAAATAGGTCGATAATAGAAAAAGGTACAAAAGTTCATGATGTTTTCCAGGAAACCCCAGGAATAGTCGAACTACACTCACTGAGCCCTCCAGCTCAGGAATCAATTATAGAATAATTCAATTTACCAGTTTTGAATCACGGTTTAAAATTAATACCATATCAAAATGATGTTTATATGGTCAATTGTGATTGATTGAAATTGCAGGAAAAGGAAAAAATAAGTATTAAAGAGAGAAATAGTTCCATTAGTTCTAAAGAAAAAATCACAAAAAACACAAAAAAAATGGAAGAACATCCCGAGTTTGGATTCTATCCATGGTATCAAAATAAAGCGAGTACATCAAAATTCAAGAAAAAATATAGTGAGGCTCAACTCCCACTATTTGATTCTTCCCCATGGAAACAATTTATTGGTCCTCCCCAGCTGTAACAGGTCTATATGCAGGAAGTGTCATCATGATAGTGGGAAGGGACCTAAGATAGGTTACCCTAGTACGAGTTCTCTCCCTCCCCATAGATGGTTCAATCCATAGACATGGACACAGGGGACTGGTCGTGACTTCCATGATATCCAGTGACACTCTAGTAGGAACTACCTCATTAGGGTCATGAATGGTATCCAATGGAAGAGTGAATTTTGAATCCCTCCCTACCAAGATGGGCTATACAGATGAAGCCTCATCCAGACACATTTTATGGTTGATCGAGAGTCTTCTCACCACAAAAAGAGGAATAGATGGTGTGGCCATCATGGTCACCACATAGAGAGGAATATATGGCATGGACGTCATGGTCAAGGAAGGGTGAAGGATGGTTAATGGCTTTTGGACCCATTTAATTGGTCTTCCCAGCACCTTTTCAGGGTAACAGTCCACCCACAGTTGGGCTTACACCATTGATAAAAAGGTGGATCCCATTATATTAGAGATGCTAACCTTCTTGGTGGCACCTTCCTGCATCATTATAAGCCATAACTGGCGATGAATTGAGGGATGATATTCTCCCCTGAAATAGATAGCGAGAAGAAGAACGGTCTGTTCATGACACTTGAATTTCCTAGAAAACTAGTAGGGGATGTATGGATCACAAATAACCACTCGATCTATGAGAGTAGTTAGAATCTCATCTCAACGAGTAGTGATATATGATAACTCTTATGAAGAACCACCTCCATCACCCCTTACTGATACATGAGGGGTAGGTTACGATGCAAAAGATTAGAAGGAAGAAACATTTAGCATCACCAATGCATCGCCAATGCTTAAAGTCATAGGATGAAGAGTGTAAATGTTATGAAGGGTGGGCTGAAAGTTGTAATGTGGAACCCTTGAAATATGTCAATATACATAGTAAAAAAAATATTATGTTATCCCCCCATATAGAAATTGAAATGGTTTGTTGAGATGATGTGGTGTTTTACCTTCCTGTATCTACCCAAATAGCTCATAAAGTTAGGAAAGAGTTGGAATGGTTAGATTAATGGGTTGACCCTCTTCTAGTTATCTTCCATCATTATAGTACAAACTCTGACTCCAGTGTATATGCCACGGGAAGGGAAGAACCATCTTCTAAAAAACATGGACAAAAAAACCTGCTAATATAAGCTCAGGTGGCATGTCCGGTTGAATTTATTATACCTAGGTAGGGTATCGTCCCTCTTTGAGTGTGGCATAGTATGACCTTGGAATTTTTCAAGACTGGCGGGTTGGATAAGTTTGACTGTGGAGGGCCCTCGGCCTAGGCCAATTCACCAACAGAAATGACCCTACCTAATCCTTAAATGGGATAAGGGAGAATGTTTGGAGGGGTTGACCAAGAAGTGCCTCTCCCTTGACCATTAGGATCCTTGTAAATGGGGAAATATGGTTTGGACTGTCCCAAGTAGTAGCTGTTGGAAGACATTATTCATACAAATTTCAAAGAATAGGGATTCCTCTGAGATGGTGGATGTCCTATAAGATGATCCCCACCTCTCCATTAGATAAATAGAAAGTATTTTTACTTGAACACTAGTGGATCAGCAGTTCATATAGGATTTTTCCTGGAGAAAAAACTAAAAACTAAGAGACCCAAGCTGCTTGGTACAAGTTCACTACTTCTAACTGATTGGGGGACTCCAAACAGATTTCATGTACATAGAATGCCTAGGACCATTCATTGGAAAAGTATTATTTGGATTTTAGGTCCCATTTTTTCTTCCACCCACTATTAGATTTTTCTCAGGAACGGTTGATAATATATGGGTGATTATGGGTGACTAGTCTCAATGAAGTGTTGTGATAACTGCAATTGCACTGATTTTGTGCCGAGCATATTGGTATGAACACGTTCTCTTGAATGAGAGTAGTTATTATTTCTCCTTTTAAAGAAATATTATCTTGATTACACCCTTGGGGTGCTTCTAGTATAATTAAGGAAGTAATATGCTCAGCCAATAGAAAAGGGATGTCATTAGAAAGACCAAAGCCGTATAACGGCAACTCTATAGATAATGGGTAAGCTAGAAGCTCTGGCATAAGAAGACCTTTTAAGGAACTATCCTAGAGAACAATGTAAGGTTGATGATGGTCCTCAGTGTCATCAATCATGGATGATATCATTCTAGTTGATTCCATCAAGATCTGTGGAAGATCAATTTCAGTCTGCACAAAAAGATCCAAAAGACCACAAAAAATTAAGTAAAGTAGGATTTTTTTGGATAAGAGCCAAAAAAGTTTCCAAGGGACATAAATAGGGTCCACATGAGGCTCTGTGTACTACTCCCAGAAATAGTATGTGGAGTTCATTTCTTGTGTACTCCATCAGTATAGGGAAACAATATCCTCGGTATGGCCTCGTTATGCGGAAGGACCATGAGGTGCTAGCCCACAGAGCATTGTCCAACAAACCAAGTGGTTCATGGAAGGAAGAAACCATTAACCAAGGCCTCTCCATACTGATATTCAATGTTTTTTGATTAAAATTTTAAGTTCAGATTAAAAAAGTTTAAAGTTCAGTTTTCCTATTTAATGTTCAGTGTGAGAATATAAAAATCATGTAGTGTTCACTTGTGTGGAAGTCTGAACATATGTTCTAAATTTCATGATGCAATTCGGGAACCCAAAATATGTTTCACTGGAAGAAGAAATTGCATAGAGTTCCATTTTCAGAAACTACGGAGTGGTTCATGAATACAGAGTTCACAAATGAGTCGGTACATGTATGCAATGGAAGTCGGGAGAACTTTTCACCACGAGAAATAGTAAAATACAAATTACTTAGGCACCTATAAATATGCATGGTCCCCCCCCCCAACCAGATCTACCCATTCTACCACAAACCACTTCAATTAAGGATCGTTACTACATCAGAATAACCTCCTCTTCATTCCAAATGGACCCCATTTTGATGGGATAATTTTTATGGTCCAGAAAACTTCACAAAGGAAAGTAAATACTCCCACAAGAACTTTGCAGAAGGAAGCAAACATTTCTACAAGTCCAGCAAGGAAAATGGGTACAAATTGAATTGAAAATTTGGGAGAAACTTGATGAAATAAAATTTTCCAATAGTTTTAGTGACCTTCATACCATTATCGGGAGAGGTTTTTGGATCACATGAATCGTGAACCACGGTACACAGAAGGACTGGTGTGGTGCTGGCCCACAGGGTGATGTCCAGGAATCCTTGGACATCACAAACCATATCATTGGCAGAATCATGAACAGAAATGTCATCTGCTTACCATCCCACAAACTCAACAGTTTTGTGAACAGAGCATGCTAGCAGGGTTCTGAAAACCACAACTCGTGAACAACCACCTTCAAAAACCCTAGTAGACCAGTATTCTATGGGTTGAGATATATATTAATGGGATTCCTCAAATGGTTCAATGTTACCACAAATATGATTTTCCCAGTTATCTACAAAAGGGAAACATGAGGAATTCAAAGGGAGGAATGACAAAGATAGAGTGGATATGGGTGGAAGAGAGCACGAAAGAGACCCTAGAGGCTCACAGCAAGAATTTAGATAGGGGGAAGATTCTGATTTTGATTTCGAATAACCAATGAAGTATGAATCGAAAACTACTTTTCTATCAGTATACCGAGCCTCAAAATATAAAAAGAAAGAACTTAATAATAATTGGTGAATAGATTACCTAATTGGTACCATCGCGAACCATAAATTCCTCACAGTTGAATACCCTGTGAACCATAGGTTTCAGGATCCTTCTTCAATTCAGTGCTCCAAATAATGCATTATGATTCAGTTTGAACCCTGCACCACATACTACATCAGTACGCGGATGGAACCTAAAGCGACATGGAAAACTACATCCATGAACACGTACCAATTTGGTATGTGGTGGTCCATACCCACATGCATGTACTTCTTAAATTTGTGGATGACCCCTCTACCTACAGAGAATTATGTTATACGGGGCTAACCCCATCCCACATGAGAAAAACGTATGTGGAATGGCATGTCTCTAGGTTTCCTTCCATCTGAATCCTTTCATGAACCTCCATTACTATCCATTCCTCTATAGATTCTTTGCAAAGTAGTCCACCGACATCAGGCCAAAGACTCCACTAAATCCATTAGACCTTTATAGTCAGATCATTGAGCGCATCAACGCACCCCTCTGAGTCTATATACCCAAGGTAAATGGAGTCATGTAGGTTTTCCCCACAATGGTTCGGACCCTCGGAATGTCTCTAATTCTACGTTCCCATGGTAACCCGAAGTCCAACCATGGGATAATGACTTGAACCTCACTGTTCTAGGGATCAAGGACGATCACTTTATTATCCATTCAATGAGGAATAGTGATCATTAAATGGAATCATGATATCCTTTCCTTTTGATGAGATGCGGCATTCTTCCCCTTACCTAGAACACATTTTGGGGAACTCCCTCTAAGGTAGGTACCTAACCTTTTGAGAGATGAACCGCATGACTTCCAATGTCATCCCACATTGAAATGTTCATTGTTTTGTGACCTTGTTTACTGTCGGCTTGACATCAGACCAAGTGATGGAATTGACACACCCCATTCTCTTTCCATATCCTATCGGGCTTATAGCCATGACATGTTTCACCTTTTCCATCCCCCTTTTCCATCAACGGACAATAGAAAGTGAACCTTGGTTGAATATCTCTCACCCTCTTGTTTCTCATGATGATCCCATGTGGGATTAGGGGTTTATAATGGTACAAAATTCACCAAACTCTAAGATAGATGAACTATGATAACTCTAATTCCTCTTCAATCCAGGATACATAGAACACCTGCTTAAAGTCCTCATATCAAAGGGGTTCCCTTCCAAAATGGTTCACCCAATTATGACCCCAATAAATGGGCATATTACTAAGTCCTAAGATCAACGAACAATGAGAACTCTAATTCATGTTCAAACCATGATACATAGGATGCTTTCTTAAAGGCCAGAGCTCAAAAGGGTTCCCTTCTAGAAAGGTTAAAAAAACACCAGAACTCTGATTCTTGTTCAAACTAGGTTACTTAGGATGCCTTCTTGGAGGCCCGGTCTCCAAGGGGTGCCCTTTCGAAAGGGTTCACTAAATTATACCCCAATCAAACTGGCCTCCTTTGAGGTATAATTCCTAAGATAAATGAACTATAAGAACTCTGATTGCTATTCAAACCCGGATAGGTATGATTCCTTGTTGAAGGCCCAAGATCAAAGGGATAACCTTCCAAAAGGGTTCACATAATTAATCCCCCAAAAATTGGCCTCCTACCAGGTATAATCCCCAAGATAAACGAACTATGAGAACTCTGATTCCTATTCAAACGAGGATATGTAGGACAACTTCTTGAAGGCCCGGGCTCAAATGGGCTCCCTCCCAAAAGGGTTCACCCAATCATGTCCCCCCAAATGGGAATCACCTCTACATAAGCACCCAACAACCATGACCTCATAATATTATTCCACAGAGTATAAGTCATTGTTCTTTTAGAACTCCATGGACTTTGATTCCCTATTTCGCCAGGATACGTGGGAAGCCTCTTTGATGTCCAAATCCAATCCTCAAAATCAACCCTAATGTTCCCTAGGATATAGGATTGGTAGGGTCTTGTCCACCTAAGATACTGCATATCTCTTGGGAACTTTGGGATAACTCGGCATGAGTCCCATGCCAAGTCTTTTCCAGGCATCTTTCACATAGATATCCTCACCACATAATGTTAAACTAAATGGATGGGTCCCTATCACATGACTTTAAAAGGTGATGTGTCTTGTTAAGTGACACTAAACTATGTGGGCTATGATTTTTCTCATGAGGATACATAGGAAGATCATATTATAGGTCCGACCCAAACATCAAACCACCTTTCATCTCTCCTGGATGACGGTAAACTCCCAATAGCCTAATTGTGTAGCTTAAGACAACATTTTCTTTGTGGCAGCAACTCCATGTATATCTATGATGATCCAGCAACCTAGGGTTAACATATGGATACAATATTTGGGAATAAATTGAGGATTCATGAACATATGAACATGGATTAAATCTATAAGAGAGTCCTGAAGTAAAAAATAATAATTCCCCCCAAATGGTTGTGATAAGCCCGACCTCCCATCCTTTCAACCAATGGAGTCCTGCATCATCTTTGGCCAAATCATCATTCAACGAGTGCGTGCCTTTGGAAATAAGGTCCACGGATCATGGATACCAGGGATGTTGGAGGTTTTGGCTCTATGAATAAACCCATTGTAGACCATTTGAGGGCATTGTACCTAGTATAGGCCAATTGCACAGACATGTCACCACTTTTGTAATCGTCTATTTTGATCATAGAAATGCATCACCTCCGTAATAACATAAAAATATAGGTCATTGACCAATCCTGGTGGGACCGTCTCCCCATATCAATACATGGTGTGATTCAGATTGGGTCAAAATAGTGATAAAGTTATTCCCATATCTTTAAGGTGACATTAATAGCCACTTTATATTGTCTGGGGAATATAATGTGGATTTAGTGTCCTTCCTTCAAAATTTGATCAGATCTATTTTAGATGATCTTTAAAATAAACTATTTATGGAATGGATTAAGTTGAACTTTGGGTGTTATTAGATAATTTTTTATAACCATTTTGGTTTTCGTAAATATATTAGGAATATATTATTACACTTTTATGGATCTTAAGATTTGTTAAAAGCTAATTTTAGTTATTCAGTCATAAAAAAAATAATTTTTTGATATTCATTACTTGAAGTAAGAGATAAAGTTAAAATTGATCAAATCACAACCATAGTTTGAAATTATTATTGTGAAATATAAATATATCAAGTAAAAATATTTTCAAATATTCAAAGTCTAGATTGTAAGGGTATTACTGAACTCTAAGAAAAGATATTGAAACAAAAAAAGTTGTCTTAATACCTTAATTTATATTGAATTCATGGTATTATAAATCATCACATATTTATGGATTTTTAGTTCTTAAATTTCTATTGATAATTATCTTTATTGTGATCAATGGCCTCTATAACTCTCTATAACTATATATTCTTTTCTTCTATGTATATATCTTCAATTGCCACCAATGTTCTCCCTATTATAAACCTATTATTTTTTTATTCCATAAGAACTTTATAACTCCCTTACCCTCTTATCAAGATGATTATTTATGAACCCTTTTTATGATGTTGTTTCCGAAAAAAAGGTATTTTCAACTTTCAAACCATTTATTACTAGAATGAAGATTTAATTGTGAGGATTCACTTTATTTGATAGGGGTAAAATACAACACCCTCAGATTTTAAAACACGAACATCATGTTTAATATTATGTGTGGAATACAACCAAAATATTTTAAGAAAATATAACACACCAAGAATTTATGATATATTTTCTTTCAAATTATTTCAATCTCCTCAATAGATTGTGATGCATGCAACACTGGCATTAAATAAAATCTTACACTCTATTAAAATATTATTATTTAAACATAACCATTATATCCTAGCCAATAAAATGGATGGTATGAATAATAATCACTAAATTATGAAATTATATGGTTTAAACTATTATTAACCAAATTAAATTGATAGTTATTTATTAGAAAAAAAATTAAAATCATTTTAAATTAAAATAAATGTTTTCTAAAAAGAAATATCTTTCAAATAAAATAGTTTCATCGCTTCTTACATACTAATGATAAAATTAATTTTTTTCAATTTTATAAAATTTATTGGAAAACATAAAATTAATTTTCTGAATCATAATTTTAAAATTTTATTAGGCTTAAGTATTTGGATTTTTATGAAATGTTTCATTTATTGATCAATTTTGAAATATATTAATTTTTACTAAAAAAATCCATTTCCATAACATTATTGAAAAAATTTAAATTAAATTTAAAAAAAATTATTGAAAATTTCGTTCAATTATATTAATGTTTATCTAATTTATTCCATTTTAATCAATTTCATATTGAATTTTGACATTAAAACCTTCTATATTTATGAGAATTTTCTCTTTGAAACCCCACTTTTTCATCTCGTTTACAAGTATAATTATAAATTCAATTATATGACTTCTATGAATAGAATTTGGAAAAATGGATTTCATATTTATAATCAAAATAATTTATATAATCTAATAATCCAGAAATATTTTTTGACCACAATGAATAGTAATAACTATAAAAATTATTTATCGTGGTTAAGGTAAAAATGGGTTTACCGAGTGTTAAACTAAAATGATAAGGGGTAAAAATGACCAAAAATGTTTCCAACACAAAAATTATTGAAATATTTTGATATTATTGCTTATATTATTGATAATGGACCATTTTGGTGCATTTTGGAAAGTCAAAAATGTGGGTTCACAATTTTCTTTTCAAAAATTACAAGAGGGCCACTCACCATACATAAAAATGGTCACTGCCTCTCCTCTATTATCCACACATCCAAAACCAATTTTTTAGTAAAATTACTACCCAAATAGATTCTTTAATTCCCTCATATCATTCTAAAATCCTTATTTTTTTATAAATCCATCCAAATAAAGTTTTTGGAGCAAAATAAAGAAGTTATCTAAAGAAGTGGTAATGTCTCTAATAGAGTGTTTTATTTTATTTACTCCTCCACCTCCATCAATTGTTATTATACAATGAAAATATAATAACTTCATTATCTTAAATATAATTATATTTTTTAATTTTAAATATATTTTAATTATTTCTTAAATTTTGTATAATGAGTTATAAAATCATATTTCATGTGTACAAAGGACTACCAAATCGCGAACCAACGTCAATCATTTTCCATCACCAACTTTAAAGAATGGTTGTATGATGGATTTAAAATATCTAAATTATATTTATGATATTATTATACCTCATTAATTAGCATATCATATATACCTTTAAACTTTACAGTTTGTGTGGGATACAATAATGTCACTTGTCTGTACAGAAAACTACTACCTCCCGAAGCGATGTGATTTGTTTTTTTTTTTCTGGCACTTTATATGGAAGGTAGTAAGGATAAAACATATTGAATATATGTGATATTTATTATCTAAATATATATCTATAAATATAATATAACATAAAACTTCTTAGTTACTAATACTTTGAAAAATAATAATGTCGTGTGTGTGTAGGTGTGGACTATCGCCTCAACATAGCGATGCGAATTGTTTTTCATTTAATTTTTACATTTATGGAAATAAAGATTTATTTAATTAATATAATTATATAAATATAATAAAAATTATAATAAAAAGTTTTATTAATATATATTTTCATTTCGTTCCATCTTTCGAGAATTTGGAAATATCATTTGTGCGTACATACGGCCTACGGTCTCCATAAATTGTGTAATTTAATTCTATCTATAACATTTATAAATTACTATAAATAAATATAAAATGAATATATATGATATTTATATCATTTTTTCATTCAATATAATATTTAATCCTGATTAAATAAAGATGACCAAAATTATCAAAACAAAACATACATGAAAGGCGAAGCAATTATCACATGAAACACTAATTTTAACAAAGCATTTTTTATGGTGTATAAAATTATCATTTTATTATTTTATATCATGAATATATTTATCTTCATTGTATTTAAAGTTTCATTTTATGTATTTCTTTTATAGTTATTATAGTTCAAAAGTTACCAAAGTGGTAAGGGTTTACTTCACAATATCATCATTTTATGTTTACATATCCATTATGGTAATTATATGATATTTATATCTTAAAATAAATCTATTTTATTAAAATATTCTAATTCATTTACATTTTAATGTAATAGTATCAATTTTTCATTCTTTGGTATTTAAAATCATTGGAAAAATGTTTTCATGGAAATATGACTTTATTTCTCTCTTCAGTCGAAAATCCTTTTTCATAAAAAATCCATGATTTCTAAAAATTATTTCAATAATGTATATAAAATTTTAAAATTTATTTATTAAATAAATTTTTACCCATTTTAATTTTTAAAAAATATTTTGAAAGGAATTTTCATGTCTTTTTCAAAAAAAAACTCTTATTTGGATTTTACAGAAATTGTGAAACGAATCATTATTTTAATATGTACGACATGAACCAAATTCTCCAATGTCATGAGAAACCAGTGTTTCAATAATTATTTTACATTTTTTTAAATTTTTTTTTCAAAGGGAAGTAATTTTAAATATTTTGTGAATTTTTTTTTAAATTTATTTTCAATATTCCAAGTTTATTTTTCAGAAAAATGTATATAAGTATCTTTTCAAGGGATTTATATTCATCAATGAAATCAAGCCACTATTTTACTTATGAACCAATTTGTTTATGATAAATTGATACCATATTTATTATTTATCTAGATTTCTTATGATCAATTTGACTAGGTATGTAAAATTTTATTACCATTCACCATTCTACTCTAGATAGTTTATGATTATGTTTATTGATTAGGGTAAATATTAACATTTTTTAGGTTTTTTTTTTAAATGAATATTTATGTTGATTATTTTTCACCCATTTCATATGATGAATTAATTGGAATTATTAAATTGTGGTTGGGGTTACTGGATCCTCTTAATGCATCGGTATGTCATATGAGGCAAAATTGGTCAGTTTTGGTCAAGGACTATCCCATTTATTAAGATGTCTTAGCATAAGGCGTGAATAGTTTATTTTAAATGTCTGGTATTATGAATCCAGTTTTTTTATATTCCATCTGATTATTTGATTTGTTATAATATCCATGGTTATTTTTTTAATATTATTTTGTTATTTATATGGAATTAACTATATATGGCCTCAGATCTCTGTAGTCTAGCCGATTGTATTTTTTTCAAGGCTCATGGTGCACGATGGAGGCTTGGAATGAGTCTAGAGGGCATCAACTGCTAAAAGATATAATCATGTAGAATACACAAAGTGTAGTAGTTTCATTTCATGTACTCTAAGTTCATAACTTGTCATTTATGGTTCATGGGATGCTTCATAGTGTGTAAATAATAAAGATTTAATGAGTACAGGTGATGCATTTTTATGCAGTATTAGAAACCCAACATTTAGATGATGTTTATTTATTATACACTTTATGAATTCCCAATATATAACATATTATAAATAGTAGGTATCCTTGGGTTTTCTCAAATCCTATATCCCTCCTCTATAATTCTAGGAAATCAGTAGTGATCCCTTCTATCTTTTTTGACTCCTTCAACAAGGATCAATAATTGGCTTCCCATCTTCAATATGTAGTGATTTGATGTATGTTCTGCCTCTTTTCTTATGATCATTCAATTGGATTCCTCTAATTTATTATTTCTATGTGATGTTAGATCATATATCATCTTTCTAATGTTGTTTTCTCAGTTCTTATTAGAGAGACTATGTCGTGGAATCATTGGATGGGTGAAACTTATTACGGGAGAGGTCATTAAGATCTGTAACGTTGGTCTATTCTCATGTAAAGAACATTGAATACTATTAGGTAGGATATCCATATATTATCTATTTATTTATGTATAATTGTAAATTTATCATGCTTTATCTTGTTTGATGAAAATGGAATATACCAAATAATATTTAATCAGATTAAAGAAATTTTTTACGATCTCATGTTGATGATATTGTTTCTTTGTACCATGATAACAGTTTTCCACATGGTTTTCTAGATAGTGTAATATCCATGATATGATTTTTATCATGTTCTTATGATTATAGTGCCACGTTAAAATTTATAAAGAACATAAATCTATAATTAATGGATAATTATTTGGCATAAGGAATTAAATAAGATGAATGTTTTTTATCTGGAATTTGATGTAATTTTAAGATGATCAAATTGATGTAATGTTCATGTTTAATTTAATGTGATCTTCAATGTGAGTAATGGAATTGATAAATAATGTGAATAATTTCTATTATCATTGATAATAATAAATAAACATGATAAATGACAATGGTTGGATGGTCAGAAGCATGTTTAAATTAATTTTTTAATTAATTTAGTAGCTTGTTATAGTTTGATGCTTTAGGTTATCCATAGTTAGAACCTATGAATAATGAATCAGTTAATTAAATATATAATAAGAACCAATTTTCTAATAAAGATCATTTCTTGGGCCTGATTTTCATGCCTACTCTTAAAGGTCGGGTACCTTGATTTTGGATCCATGAGATCTTTCTTATATGTGAAGGATGGATGCCTTGTTTCGTTGAAAATATTTGGTAGTTGGTTATTCTTGTTTGTTTCATAATGATTTTATGATATACTCTAGATATGAGATATAAGATATGATCCTAATATTGATGATCTAGGGATGTCTGCTTGTTATGGGGCGGGGAGTCCTATATGTGACGTGAGCCTTATATGGCTAAGCCTGGGATGGATGATGTGATATAGGCAGGGAGGGCCAGATAACATGGTATAAATAGATTCTTATGATGGTGAGACACATCGGGATATGAATGTGTGTGTCATGGAAGGTAATATAAATTATAGAATGGGTTAAATCTAGGATTACCCATTGATGTGATGCGGAGAGATGAGATTCTCTCTTATGAATAGGTTTGATGTTCAATGTCGAGGTTGCTTATTTTATATAAATTCCATTCCCCACATGTTGAGGCAGATCAGTGTGCTTGGTTTCATTTTTTCACTTGGTATTTCATTATATATGTGTGTGTGTGTGTTTCCAAGAAGTTTTTGTTTTTTTTATATCTTATCTCTCCCTTTTGCATGTTTCTCTTAAAGGGTAATACCTCCCATATGCAAGTTTATTATACCCCTGGTGCTAGTTTCCAAATAGGGGCCTATTGGAATGTGGGACTCCTGAAATCACTATCTCTCTCAACTCATTGTGGTATCTTAGTAAAGTGGGGCTGGGATAGAGTGGTATCATAGGTTCGAGTTTCGGGGTATGATAAATCTTGGATTTAGCCATAGGTGAGGTTGTATGTGTTGGTAGGGAAACAGTGTCAGCTAAGTTTAGTAAGTGATGTAAACATGGGAGGTCAACTGATGCATATGTATTTAGGTTTTACCTTTGATATGATTCATGGTCTTTTAAGTTTATTGGTCCTACTAAATAAAATTATACTAGTTGCAGTGTAGAGACATATTAAATTATTATAAATCGTTCTTCTTTGCACCTATGTTCAAAATGGGTAGACCTTTTTAGAGGTTAAAACATAACAAGATAAAAAAATAAATACTTAATGTTAAGTATTAAATATTTAAGGTTTATGATCTCTAAAAGTTTATTATTATTACTGATATACCTCTAGTTCTACGTCCTCTTCTACTTTTCACTGAAGATGTTCAGTGGAATGTGTTAGCAGATCAACGCAGAGTAGAGGTCGCCAATGATGAATACTAGAAGAGGATACTCTGAGAGTTTCTATTCCATAGTCTATCAAAGTATGAGGGATATATTTCATATGTATTCATAGAATACATGTTATAGGATTTTGAGATATATTTTAGTTCGGTCCATTCCCATAAGGGGCACTGGATTTTTCTAGTTGTGACGATGTAGTATGGAGTAGTGAGCTAGTGGTGGTTCTTATTCCTTAGGGATCATGGGGAGTTAGTAGTTTCATGGGATGTGTTCCGAGACCAGTTGGGAATAGAGTTCCTTTCTTCAACTACACAGGTGTCCAGTCCCCAAGATCTTTATAAACATTGATAGGGGAGATCCAATGTCAGAGTGTTTGGAATCCGTTTCAGGACCCCTCTATGATATTCTTTAGCACTATTTCTAGATAAGGTGTCCTTGGTGAGAAAATTTCAAAAGTATTTGAATCCATATATACTATATCAGGTCACCCTATTTATGATGAATATTTTTCTCAAGGTGATGGAGAGAGTAGGGTTTATAAAGAGGATGCTTACCAAAACCAGATTATCAAAATAGGGGAGTCATCAGGATTGCATGCAAATTAGATCTGTGGTTATTGTTTTATAGATGTTAGTGCATAAGATCTTTTGATCAACTGTGGGTAGGTTCAAGTCTTCATCATCTCATTTATATAGGGTATTAACCTCTCATACTATTTCTAAGGGATCATGTGCATGTTTTTATAGTGGTTTCCAAGGTCATAGGTTGTGAGAGTCTTCGACCTTTCTAATCAGTCATGACATTCCAGGTGTACATCTTCAGGTTCCTCCTTTGAGGAAGTTTCAGTTTTGGTGGAAGTTGTTGTGTGTTCCAATATGAAATCATCATAGAGGAGATAGGTAATGAAGTGTATAACCCTGACATTATCCTCCTCCTTATAGAGTATGGTGTGGTCTTTGAGGAGGTCATTAGTTGGGTTAGAGAGGCAGTAGATCAAGTCATGTTCTGCTTCTGGATTCAAATTTTCTAGCACTATGGAAAGTAAATGTTGTTTGAGGTACCATTTACATGTTTTTTATATGGTCATATCATTTATTTGATTCATGAACAACGCACTACATTATATCACCTTCCCTTTTCCATGTTATATAAATTGACATAGAGAGGCTTCTGATGCCCATTTCATTGACTATGATAGTTATAGTTTGAGATTAATTATATGAAGTATGTAGAGACTGTGATTTAGTTATTGGGTATCACCACTCTGAGCCAGACATACTATGTTTTTTGATATATTCATATGAAATTATCCTCCACATGTATTGGTTGTATTCAATGAAGTATATCATGGATTAACTCATGAGTAAGGTTGTGTTTTATGATTCTGATAGAGATATAGCGGTTTTTTTGGTTTGTGTGACCCTTGGATGGGTCAGAGGCATGTTTTTTTACTTATCTTATTTGAGGGACTATTTAATTTATAGCTTTTAATACCTTCTAAAATTAGTGGTTCCCATGTTTTTATAAGAGTACCCTGATTTTTTACTAAAAGAGATTGTAGTGTTACCCCCTTGATAGGAGATCAAAATTGGGAACAAGTTACAACTAGGTGTTTCTTCTATCCCAAAGTCTCCTTATATGATGTAACCTTATCAGTTATGATATCTATGAGTATATCTCAATGATCAGTTACAGTGAGATTTTATTCAGATGAGTGTGTCACCTTGCAATACACCATTTTTTATGAAGAAGACTGATGTTAGTATGTGGATTTTTATCGATTATCATTACTAGAATCAAGTTAAAGCAAAGAGATTATATCATCTTCCATGAATTAATGATTTATTCAATTAGATGAAAGGACCAAGATGGTTTTCAAATATCAAGTTATAGTTAGGATATCATCAAATGTGGGTGAAGGATTTGGATAATCAGAAGACTATTTTCCATTATTTTCATGTGTATTATGATTTCATTGTGATATTTTTTGGTGTGACGAATTCAATAAAATTTTTCATGGGGTTAATGAATACATTGTTCAGGGAGTTCCTGAATATGTTCTGTAACACCTCGAGATTTTATGAAAAATATTCTTTTTAATTTCATTGATGTCTTGTGTTGTACGCTACACCAAAAGGAGCTTTCACTACACGCATCCCTGACTTGGCTTGCATTACACACAATCGTGACCTTCCACGATAGCGTGTGTTGTACCCAATACAGAGTTTCACTAAACAACGATATGTTATATAAACTAGCCGTTATGAATAGTAATACCCACTTTTTAAAATTTTATAAATTTTATCTTTCGAAATGGACTTCATTTTTGGATTCGGAATATCGAAATTAGCCTAGGGTGAATTTTTGGTATTTTTTTGAAAACTTTCAATTTTTGATGAAGGGTGAAAACACTGGGTTACTATTTAAAAAACGCATTTTTATTTAAATAATTATGTATTTTATTTAAATTTATTTTAGGTCAAAATTTATAAATAATACCTATATAAGTTCAATGTAATTCATTGGAGTCATTTTATAATAATTTTAGATATATAAAAATTTTATTGAACTTTTTACCTTCTTTTACCCACCTCGTAGGAGAATTTGTAAATTCACATAAAAATTAATTTTACCACTTCTGTGAGTGGAATTTCGAAAATCCGAGAGACATGGTTAATATCAAGGACTAAAATGTGGTTCAATGAGATGAAAACAATTTTTTGTAAATAGTAACTTTTTACTTTTATTTATCACGGTTAAAAGTAAATAGGGTAATTAAGGGTACAATGATTTTATTATTACCCTAACACATGTCCTAATTCTATTGGATAAGTTTAATTCGACCAAAAGGAACCTTAGGAATATAATATGACCATTTAGGTCCACTAGGATTAGATTAGGACATTTATTATTAATTTATTTAAAGAAGGGTTAAAATAGTTAAAATCAAAGTTTAATAACTAAATCATTTTCAATATAGGGTTATACATAAGATAAATTAGACTATAAATATTAATTAGAAATATAATAATATTTCCTACATAATGGTATTTTATTTATAATTTTTAGACATTAAATAATTTAATTTATTTATGACACAATGATGATGCAGTAATTATCTTATTAATGAAATATTAACATAATTGATGTTATAAATACCCAAATAAATGTAATTTGAGAATTTTTATGAATTACACTAATTTTATAGGTTAATATGACATGTTATTATTTATTTAATTAACTTTTTTAGAACTAATCAATCTGTTATGATTTTCACAAAAATCAATTACCAAATAGTTTATAAATTGACATAAAATTGTTTTTAAAAAAAATATTATATTATTAATTGTTATTATATTCCTAAAAATATAAGGATCAGCCAAGATACTTATATCATGATAGGTGTATCATTAATGGACCAATTTGGGGTATCTTGTATGTATATTGTATGTTTATTAACTATATAATATAGAAATACAAAGTGAAATGGTAATGTCAATCTAATTAACTAAGAGTTAAAACTAAAATATAAGGTTAATATAATGACCCAAACCTGTCTAAAATCTATTGGTTGAGATTATTTCGACCCCTCCCCACCTTATCTTTGAAATAAATCAATTTGGAGCTATTAAAAACCGAATATGTCTTTATTATAAAATAATATTTTAACTTTTTCCAAAGGTGCCCCTCTCCTCCCTTTTAAAAAGGGAACCCCTTCCCTCTTCACTTCACACCCTTTTGAGCCTTGATGCTCAGCCAACCCCTGACCATTTCTCTTATACACTTCTATATAAACATTATGGTGGTTATGGTATTCTCAAAATACCAACTCTACTTCCTTAAGAGAAGGATTAAAAGAGGTGCGTCGAAGAAGAGGTAATATCTTCTTCTGATTCTCTCAAGTTTCTTTCTTCTTCAACTTCTTCTTATTTAGTTGTCTCATTATAAAGTAATAACATCAGTATTACTTATATACTAATATGTTATTATAAATATGAAACAACCCTATTTCACCTTCTATCCATCCTACGGAAAACGAAATCACCGCGCGTGCGTACGTACGGAATACTGTCTCCACGCCGTGGTGTAATCTGTTTTCAACCACCACCTTACTTGGATGGGTATAATGGTGTAAATAAATAACTATATATGATTATTTTAATGTTATATTGATTCTAAAATATTATACATACACTTAAATACAATTACATGATCATGGGAATGGTATCATCGCTCGTGCGTACGTACGGACTACCGTCTCCACGACGCGATGAGATTCATTATCCATGTTAACCATTCATGAATGATAATAAAGTATATATAATAAGTAATCATGAAATATATGACATAATAATGATACCGGATTTATGTATATATATATATATATGTACGTCATCTACTTAATTCCATTCAATTCAATAAGGAAATGAAAACAGCGTTCATGCGTACGTACGACATACCGTCTCCATAAACAATGTATTTCATTCCGTTTATCGATCTATCATATATATATATATATATTTATATTCTGAATATATATTATGTATAAATCATGTTTTACATAATTTAATTAAGTGAATCGGGATATAATTAATAATATCAAGAAAAAAAGTCAAAACACGTACGATAAATGAAACAATTTTACCCAAAACGCTACTTTAACATGGAATTGGCAAATGAACGGGTAATATAAATACCTAAGTGAACCATATATGATATAATAACAATGAATATGATTCTTTAATAAGTCAATGACATTATTTAAATCATTATACAGGAGTTTCAGATACATACGAAGCATATCAGACATAAGGTAAGGGATAATGTTGCAATCTCAATTGTTTTCTATCCGAGATTGCATATACGTAAGAATTTACTGGGGTTATATTTATCATCCATGTCCAAGTTTTATAAAAATGTTTTGATATATGTTTAATGTCTTTTTTACCCATTTTTCACTTTTACTACATGGTATGTAAGGAATATTTCATTTGTTTACCATATGAGGTACTTTTTGACTTTTCTGACAAAAGTACGAGAAGAATGTTATTTTTAACTTATACAACATGAGAGGATTTTTACAGTTTCATAACGCCTCATTTTCATGAAGCATACTCTACAATATTTCATGACTATTTTAAACAAAATCCTTTTATTTTAAAATTTCATGACATTTTGTGAAAAAATAATGATTTTGAAGAAGAAAGGATATTTTCCTCAAGAATTCATTTGAAGTGTTTTATCAAAACCATTTTTCATCTAAGAGGACATTATTTCATATGTGTATGTTTCAAGTATCATATATATATGATTTACATGGTTTCAATTTTCTTATGATGAAATATCCATTTGTTTTATATGGATTATGTGATGATGGGATGATGTTTTTGAAACCCAATTTATTCATAGGGTTATGATGAATGTTTTAAGTTTATTTTATGGAACACGTAATAATGATTTCATTATGAGATGGGTGGCACCTATATATCCCTCAAATGCATTGGGTAAAGATTTATATCTTATGATATAGACATGGCTGGAATGGTATGTTAATCCGGTTCAGTGATGCAATACTGGAACGAGGAGTGAACTCGATTCAGAAAGGGACATTGTCCACTAAGATGGTCTTGGCAGCAATGCCTTGGCTACTATGGAAATCATAACAAGTGCTGAATTGTTTCCATAATTACATGATTTATTCCCATTCTATTATATCAATATTGGTGTTCCATTATGATATATTCCTTACGTACATCCAAGATTTATGTCTTTACTCAAGATTTTGATGTTTAGATTTTTTGTTCAAGCTTTTCCATTCAAATGTTTATGGATTGTTTTATGTTCTCTATGCTTACCCTTACTGAGCATTTGAGCTCACCCTTTATATGTTTTCTTTTCATCGGGATTTAAAGAAAGGTTTTAGGTAAGAAAACAAAAGGGGAAGATCTTTATGGGGGATGTTAAAGATCTTTCACCATGATTAGAGGATTATTTTCTGAGTTTCCAAAGACACTAAACTATTACTGTCCTTGTGTGTCTGTTTTCGTTATGTATTAAGTATTTCGCAAAAGTTATGTAATGTCCATGTACATCAAGATTTGGGTCTCTACAGTTGGTATCAGAGGAAAGGTTTAGTCAACCTTTGGAAACTAGGATGCGAGAACTTTATTGAGATCCATAGATATATTTCTAAGGTATATCTAGGGATGTCCCTAAGGTTAAGTATAAGTATATGTTATAGTCCTAGAATTATGGTAACGATCTTAGAATTTAACCTAAGACGTTAGATATTGAAGGTAATCCCCCTTGATTATGATTTTGGCCTTTCTTTGGGTTTTAGAGAATGGCTGGGAATGGGAAGATTCACGATAATGGAGGATAGGACGGACAATGGAATGATATTATTCATGAGAAACCAAATCAAATTGGATCTGGAGGTCCACATATCATTATTATTCATAATCAGCAATCTCATAATATGATCAATAATATCAACTTTGGTAATTTTCCCGACTCAGCTAATAAGAGAAAGATGGAGTTTCATGATGATTATAGAGGAAGGAAAGTTCAATTTATATCATGTAAATCATGTGGGAAGAGGCATCAAGGATAATGTTTCAAAGGAACTGAAAGATGATTTGGGTGAGGAAAAGAAGGACACAAATCCAGTAAGTGCAAAGGAAAAGGTTCAGTTAACACCATGGATAAGGATAATGGTATTACTACGACATCAACAATGATTAGATGTTTTAAATGTGGAATGTATGGGCATTATGCAAACCAATTCCCTAAGGGAAAATCTCATGAAGAGAATCAGCATGGTTAAATGGGTAATATTTATGTGGATGATGATGAGGAGACTACAAATGATATATGAGATGAAAGAAGTGTTGAAGCTTGGTCAATGGTTTAAGAAGGTAGTGGAATGATTGTATGTTTATCAAGAGTTATGTTGTATAGTTAATTTATTGGTACTATAGAATAAAGAAACATCTAAGGATTATTACACTATTGTTTTTCCTAAAGTATTTGAAAGTATATATTGAATGGTAATGGTAACCATGAAAGGTTATTCAGATATTTTTGGAAAAAATATGATATGCCCATAATGAATGGATAAGGAGGAAATAATATGATTGATAGTATTGATAAGCTCATTATTGTTATAAGGACTAAGTGATATCATGGTTTGAGTATACAGAATTTTGGGATTTTGGTATGTGTAAAGAGATAACTTTTGACCGCACTCATGTTTTCACTAATGTTCAATGGGTATTCATTTTTTAAGATAATACATGATTAAGGCCTTCGAATGTTTGGAATGTGACCAACAAGACATATCTTATGATATATGGGGATCGACGATGGTATTAACATGCTTTTTATATGAACTCTCTGGTAATAATTTTCACTATAATATGAGATTGGACAGCAGTATTTTGGATAAGCCTAAAGATTGGAATGGATTATGTTGGACATAAGTTAGTATTTTTTAAGGCTAGAACTTTTTCGATATTATTGATGGAAAGTTATAATAATGTATTTTTAGAAAAAAGAACAACCTAAAGGATGGGCGACAACTCGTCACATCGGACAAGCCTGTGGGAATCGAACCCACAACCAAAGTGCGACAGGACTTTATTTTTTACCACTGGCCTACAGGAAGTCCCTAATTAGTATAAACTAGTTTTATTTTATTATGCAGGATGATAGATGAAGTATATGTCCATTTTGGAACCATATCTGATTAATCTCACCATAGATGGACTTATGTATATAACTATTTCTAACTTATGTTTGAGAAATATGGAATAACTTATCATTCTATCGCATGATCTTCTAAAACTTCCCGAAAGACAAATTCAACTTCATTTCTTAAAGAGATGATGTGGAAATTGATCATGGCACGAACATCGGTGAGATTTTACCAAAATAAAGTAAGTATTTCTTCTAAATCAAATTCTTCAACTTTAGGGAAATGATCTTGAAAACCAAAAATGTTGTCCTAGTTCCCTTATATCTGATGAATTCGATGGTACCCTAGATCATCACAAATTTAAGGATTTGTGATTGTTGGATTTTTCATAGCCGTGTTCTCTACCACTCTGCATCAGAACATGATGGTTAGATTTCTCTTCCATATCCATATTTTCTCGTATGTTCTCCTATTTGGAAACCCATTGATTAGTTAATTTGGGTAACTATTATGTTTCATTCATTAGTTTTTAAAGATAAGTTTTGGTATAACTTTTTACGATGTGGGTTTCTATTAAAGAAACTTTCGAATAATGAACCATTTATAATCCTGACGAATTTCGAGGGCGAAATTCATTTTAAGGGGGGTAGAATGTAACACCCCGAGATTTTATGAAAATTATTATTTTTAATTTCATTGATTTCTTCTATTGTACGATACACCAAAAGGAGCTTCCACTACATGTATCCCTGAATTGGCTTGCATTAAAGGCAATCACGACCTTCCACGATAGCATGTGTTGTACCCAATACCGAGTTTCACTAAACAACGATATGTTATATACACTAGCCATTATGAATAGTAATACCCAATTTTTAAAATTTTATAAATTTTATCTTTTTAAATGGACTTCATTTTTGGATTCATAATATCGAAATTAGTCTAGCGTGAATTTTTGGTATTTTTCTGAAAACTTTCAATTTTTGGTGAAAAGTGAAAACACTGGGTTACTATTTAAAAACTGACTTTTTATTTAAATAATTATTTATTTTATTTAAAATTATTTTAGGTAAAAATTGAAACATAATACCTATATAAGTTCATTGTAATTCATTGGAGTCATTTTATAATTATTTTAGATATATAAATATTTTATTGAACTCTTCACCGTCTTTTACCCACCTCCTAGGAGAATTTGGAAATTCACATAAAACTTAATTTTACCGCTTATGTGAGTGGAATTTCAAAAATCCGAGAGACATGGTTAATATCAAGGACAAAAATGTAATTAAATTTTTTATAACTAATAACGCTGTTATGATTTTAACAAAAATCAATTACCAAATAATGTCTAAATTGACCTAAAATAGTTTTTAAAACAAATATTTTATTATTAATTGTTATTATATTCCTAAAAATCTAAGGATCATCCAAGATACTTATATCGTGATAGGTGTATCATTAATGGACCACTTGGGGTCTCTTGGATATATATTGTACGTTTATCAACTATATAATATAGAAATACAAAGTGACATGGTAATTGTCAATCTTATTAACTAAGAGTTAAAACTAAAATATAAGGTTAATATAATGACCCAACCTGTCTAAAATCTATTGGTTCAGAGAATTTAGACCCATCCCCACCTTATATTTGAAATAAATCAATTTGGAGATATTAAAAACTGAATATGACTTTATTCTAAAATAATATTTTAAGTTCTTCCAAAGGTGCCCTTCTCCTCCCTTTTAAAAAGGGAACCCCTTACCTCTTCACTTAACACCATTTTGAGCCTTGATGCTCTGCCAAACCCAGCCCATTTCTATTCTACACTTCCCTAGAAACATTCTTGAGGTTCTGTTCTTCTCAAAAGACCAACTCTACTTCCTTAAGAGAAGGATTAAAAGAGGTGCGTCGAAGAAGAGGTAATCTCTTCTTCCGATTCTCTCAAGTTTCTTTCTTCTTCAAATTCTTCTTCTTTAGTTGTCTCATTATAAAGTAATAACATAAGTATTAATTATATACTAATATGTTATTATAAATATTAAACAACCCTATTTCACCATCTATCCATCCTACGGAAAATTAATTCACCGCGCGTGCGTACGTACGGAATA
Source organism: Viscum album (assembly GCA_963277665.1). Taxonomy (NCBI): domain Eukaryota; kingdom Viridiplantae; phylum Streptophyta; class Magnoliopsida; order Santalales; family Viscaceae; genus Viscum; species Viscum album. Next base: position 1,857,985,419 of record OY728133.1, on the reverse strand, counting down.
CTGTCTCCACGCCGTGGTGAAATCAGTTTTCGACCACTACCTTACTTTGATGGGTATAATGGGGTAAATAAATAACTATATATTATTATTTTAATGTGATATTGATTCTAAAATATTATACATACACTTTAATACAATTCCACGATCATTGGAATGGTATCATCTCTCGTGCGTACGTACGGACTACCGTCTCCACGACGCGATGAGATTCATTCTCCATGTTAACCATTCATGAATGATTATAAAGTATATATAATAAGTTATCATTAAATATATGACTTAATAATGATACTATATTTATGTATATATATATATATATGTACATCATTTACTTAATCCCATTCAATTCAATAAGGAAACGAAAAAAGCGTTCAATCGTACGTATGGCCTACCGTCTCCATGAACGATGTATTTCATTCCATTTATCGATCAATCATATATATATGTATATACTGAATATATATTATGTATAAATCATGTTTTACATTATTCAATTAGGTAAATCAGGATATAAGTAATAATATCAAGAACAATAAATCCAAACACGTACGATAAATGAAACAATTTTACCCAAAACGATACTTTAACATGGAATTGACAAATGAACGGGTAATATAAATACCTAAGTGAACCATATATGATATAATAACAATGAATATGATTCTGTAATAAGTAAGTGACATTATTTAAATAATTATATAGGAGGTTCGGATACATACTAAGCATATTTAACATAAGGTAAGGGATAATGTTGCAATCTCAATTGTTTTCTATCCGAGATTGCTTATACATAAGTATTTACTAGGGTTATATTTATCATCCATGTCCAAGTTTTATAAAAATATTTTCATGTATGTTTAAAGTCCGTTTTACCCATTTTTGACTTTTACTACATGTTATGTAAGGAGTCTTTCATTTGTTTACCATACGAGGTATTTTTGGGCTTTTCAGACAAAATTACGAGAAGAATGTTATTTTTAACTTATACAGCGTAAACGGATTTTTACGGCTTCATAACGCCTCATTTTCATGAAGCTTACTCTACAAGATTTCATGACTATTTTCAACAAAATCCTTTTCTTTTAAAATTTCATGTCATTTTTTGAAAAGAAAATGATTTTGATGAAGAAAGGATATTTTCCTCAAGAATTCATTTCAAGTGTTTTATCAAAACCATTTTTCATCTAAGATGACATTATTTCATATGTGTATGTTTCAATTATCATGTCTCTATGATTTACATGGTTTCACTTTTCTTATGATGAAATATCCATTTTTTATATGGATTATGTTATGATGGGATGATGTTTTTGAAACCCATTTTATTCATTGGGTTATGATGAATGTTTTAAGTTTATTTTGTGGCACACATAAGAATGATTCATTATGAGATGGGTGGAACCTATATATCCCTCAAATGCATTGGGTAAAGATTTATATCTCATGAGATAGACATGGCTGGAATTGTAAGTTAATCGGGATCAGTGATACAGGACTGGAACGAGGAGTGAACTGGATTCAGATAGGGACTTTGTCCACTAAGATGGTCTTGGCAGCAATGCATTGGATACTATGGAAATCATAACAAGTGCTGAATGGTTTCCACAATTACATGATTTATTCCCATTCTATTTTATCAAGATTGGTGTTCCTTTATGATATATGCCTTACGTACTTCCAAGATTTATGTCTTTGCTCAAGATTTTGATGTTTAGATTTTATGTTCAAGCTTTTACATTCAAATTTTTATGGATTGTTTTATGTTCTCTATGCTTACCCTTACTGAGAATTTGAGCTCACCCTTTATATTTTTTCTTTTCCACAGGGTTTAAAGAAAGGTGTTAGGTAAGAAAACAAAAGGGGATGATCTTTATGGGAGATGTTGAAGATCTTTCACCATGATTAGAAGATTATTTTCCGAGTTTCCAAAGACACTAAACTATTACGGTCCTTGTGTGTCTGTTTTCATTATGTATTAAGTATTCCGAAAAAGTAATGTAATGTCCATTTACATCAATCTTTGGGTCTCTACAGTTGGTATTAGAGGAAATTTTTAGTCAACCTTTGGAAACTAGGATGCGAGAACTTTAGTGAGATCCCTAGATATATTTCTAAGGTATTTCTAGGGATGTCCCTAAGGTTAAGTATAAGTATATGTTAGAGTCCTAAAATTATGGTAATGATTTTAGAATTTAACCTAAGATGTTAGATATTGAAGGTAATCCCCCTTGATTATGATTTTGACCTCTCTTTGGGTTTTAGAAAATGGCTGGGAACGGGAAGATTCATGATAATGGGGAATATGATGGACAATGGAATGATATTCTTCACGAGAAACCGAATGAAATTGGATCTGGAGGTCCACATATCATTATTATTCCTAATCAGCAATCTCAAAATATGATCAATAATATCAACTTTGGTAAGTTTCCTGACTCGGCTAATAAGAGAAAGATGGAGTTTCATTATGATCAAAGAGGAAGGAAAGTTCAATTTCTATCATGTAAATCATGTGGGAAGAAGAATCAAGGAGAATATTTCAAAGGAACTGGAAGATTCTTTGGGTGCGGAAAAGAAGGACACAAATCCAGTAAGTGCAAAGTAAAAGGTTCAGTTAACAACCTGGATAAGGATAATGGTATTGCTATGACATCAAAAATGATTATATGTTTTAAATGTGGAATGTATGAGAATTATGCAAACCAATTCCCTAAGTGAAAATCTAATGAAGAGAATCAGCATGGTCATATGGGCAGTATTTATGTGGATGATGATGAGGAGACTACAAATGATATATGGGATGAAAGAAGTGTTGAAGCTTGTTCAATGGTTTAATAAAGTATTGGAATGATTATATGTTTATCAAGAGTTATGTGGTATAGTTAATTTAATGGTACTATAGAATAAAGAAACATCTAAGGATTATTACACTATTGTTTTTCCTAAATTATTTGAAAGTATATGTTGAATAGTACTGGTAACCATGAAAGGATATTCAGATATTTTTGGAAAGAAGATGATATGCACAAAATGAATGGATAAGTAGGAAATAATATGTTTGATAGTATTCATGAGCTCATGATTGTTATAAGGACTAAGTGATATCATGGTTTGAGTATGTAGAATTTTGGGATTTTGGTATGTGGAAAGAGTTAACTTTTGACCGCACTCATGTTTTCACTAAGTTTTAATGGGTATTCATTTTTCAAGAGAATACATGATTAAGGCCTTCGAATTTTGGGAATGTTACCAACAAGACATATCTTATGATATATGGGGATCAACGATGGTATTAACATGCTTGTTATATGAACTCTCTGGTAATCGTTTTCACTATAATATGAGATTGAACAGTAGTATTTTGGATAAGCCTAAATATTGGAATGGATTATGTTGGACATAAGTTAGTATTGTTTAAGGCTATAAATTTTTAGATATTATTGATGGAAATTTATAATAATGTATTTTTAGAAAAGAGGACAACCTGCAGGATGGGCGACAACCCGTCACGTCGAAAAAGGCTGTGGGAATCAAACCCACAACCGAAGTGCGATAGGCTTTTATTTCCGACCACTGGCCTACAAGAAGTCCCTGGTTAGTAGAAACTAGTTTTATTTTATTATGCAGGATGATAGATGAAGTATAAGTCCATTTTGGAACCATATCTGATTAATCTCACCATAGATGGACTTATGTATATAACTTTTGCTAGCTTATGTTTGAGAAAGATGGAATGACCTATCATTCTATCGCATGATCGGCTAAAACTTCTCGAAATACAAATTCAACTTCATTTCTTAAAGAGATGAAGTGGAAATTGTTCAATGCATGAACAGTAGTGAGATTTTACCAAAATAATGTAAGTATTTCTTCTAAATAAAATTCTTCAACTTTAGGGAAATGATATTGAAAACCAAAAATGTTGTCCTAGTGCCCTTATATCTGATGAATCAGATGGTACCCTAGATCATCACAAATTTATGGCTTTGTGATTGTTGTATTTTTCATAGCCATGTTCTCTACCACTCTCCATCAGAAATGATGGTTAGATTTCTCTTCCATATCCATATTTTCACCTATGTTCTTCTACGTGGAAACCCAGTGATTAGTTAATTTGGGTAACCATTATGTTTCATACATTAGTTTTTAAAGATAAGTTATGGTATACCTTTTTATGATGTGGGTTTATATTAAAGAAACATTCGAATAGTAAACCATTTATAATCACGACGAATTTCGAGGGAAAAAATCATTTTAAGGGGGTTAGAATGTAACACCCCGAGATTTTATGAAAATATTCTTTTTAATTTCATTGATGTATTTATTTTTACGCTACACCAAAAGGATCTTGCACTATATGCATCCCTGAATTGGCTTTCATTATATGCAATCGAAACCTTCCACGACTGCATGTGTTGTACCCAATACCGAGTTTCACTAAACAACAATATGTTATATAAACTAGCTATTATGAATAGTAATACCCACTTTTTAAAATTTTATAAATTTTATCTTTCGAAATGGAATTCATTTTTCAATTCGAAATATCGAAATTAGACTAGGGTGAATTTTTGGTATTTTTCTGAAAACTTTCTATTTTGATGAATAGTGAAAACACTGGGTTACTATTTAAAAACCGACTTTTTATTTAAATAATTATTTATTTTATTTAAATTTATTTTAGGTCAAAATTGATACATAATACCTATATAAGTTCAATGTAATTTATTGGAGTCATCCACTATATATACTAAATTTGGGTTCTTCAGGGCTGACGTGTCACCTCCAGAAACAACCACGTCACCAAAAACATAAATTTCTCCCGCATTTACCCCCATCATATCAGGATGCTATTGCGAGAATATTTCTCTGAGCTCCATGAAGACCTCACACAATGTGGTGTTTAACTCCTCCTCTGTCCTGCCTTAGGTTTTCGTCTCAACGGCATTCATTCTCGGACATCATCCTCAATCATCTCTACGAGGTCGACGGGATTCTATTGCGAGAATATTTCTCCGAGCTCCATGCTGACCTCCCACAACGCTGTGTTTACCTCTTCCTCCGTCCGGGTTTAGGGTTTTAAATCAACGACGTTCAATCATGGACTACATCCTCAATCATCTCTACGAGCTTGACGCCTTCCATTACGCTCGCTTTCCAGTGGCAGTTACGGTATCCAAGAATCTCATTTCAATACACCGCTGTTTGATTCCTCTAATCTCCCCCCGCATATTGTCCATCGCCTCCTATGAATTCAACTCGTCCGACTATGCTTTATCGTCGTCCAACAATTTCACCAAGATCTAGCACCCAAATCTATGGTTACTGCTGCTACTCGAATGTATGTCTTCGGATCCTCCACCTACGCCTTTGCCGCAACTGGTTACTCCGCCTTCAGCTCTTTCACAACCGGGTCCTCCGACCCACCTTCGGTTCCCACTCTCTCGAGCACGCAGCGAGTAAGGCCAGGTATAAACAACTTTCAAACATATAAGGCCTTATTTTTTTGTAATATATTTAAGATAAACATCTTATATTTTCAGTCATGATGGCATTGCAATCTACAATACAGATGAATCTCTGGAAAATCGAGATTCAGGTTTATCCTTGAGCCAAGTCAGTATACATGACATCCCTTGATTCTTTGGGAAATCAATTGTTTTTTAGAAATCATGTCGCACTGTCCATTATAAAGTATTTCAACTGTTAAATCCTCCTACATTGATACAATCTGTATATAAATGTAATAATATTAAATTATTAACAGCTTAATCTTTTGTTTATGATTTATTTTCTTTATTGGTATCAGATAAATCTTCTAATATATTTCCAGTACTGCTACTCAATGAACAATGGTTACTTACTATCAGACATTTTATACAAATTATTATTCATGGATGATGAAATGCTGCATAATAGTAGGCTGTTTAAATTGTTTTCAGAGATAATCTTTGGTTTTTGGATCTAAATCCAAATTCATTCATCCCTTCCAAAGGAAAAGCCTTCTACATGCCTCCATTTTACTCCATATTTCTAGATTATAATGAACATTGATTTAGACAATTTAAGAGTAGCATTTAGTGAATAAATTAAGAACCTTGGGATCTTTGGAGTTGATGGATTATTTTATGCATCGTATTGGTTTAATAAGAGGCTTAAGACACTTTCCAGTGTCCACTTGATTCTATTTATGAACCTGTTTTTTTTTTCTGAAAAAGGTTTTTTAACTTTAATTATTGATTCATAGAACATATTAATTTATTATAATAATAATATAATTCTTAGTAATGATTATTAAGTTCATGGAATCATTGTTTATGTTTTATCATTGATTTGTGTTCCGATCATTTTTTATTTTTTAACAAAAGTTCACATTTCATAATAGTTTTTTTCAAAATTTCAGGATCTGGTTCAAGAGGATCTATAAAACATGGGATATAAATGTATAGAATTTGAAAAATATGTCAATTTCATGTATGGATGAACAAGGTAAGGGTCTATTTGAGAAAACTTTCCAAAAACATCTTACAACACATATTCCTTTTTGTATTCATAATGTATGTTTCCTGGCCAAAATATATCTTCCTACCCAAAATATATTTATTCTTTCCCAATTTAAATATTTTATGATCCATATTCTATGATATGTGGTCTCAAGAAGTGATTCTTCTTTTTTTTAGTATCAGGTATGAAGACCCAACTTCCCTAGATAATTAGTTTTTCTAATAATAATTGCTTTGATTTTAAACACTAATCGCATTTCATTCCATTGATATTCTCTGAGATCACATCATATAATAATTTTTTTGGGTGTTTTTTTTTGTGTAATTTATTTGTTCTTTTCATCTAATATTTTTATTTGTTTGTTTAAAATGTAGGTATCTGATTTCCATATTGTCATTCCAGCATTTTATGACAAAAATAAAGGTCATATAAAATCTTATATTTTTTTAATTTTAAAATTTTTTATCATTAATTTGTTTAAAATATAACTAAATGAGGGTTTTCCATTAGTGATTCTGCTTCTATATGGTTTCATGTATGAAAAAATAATTTATTTGTTTAAACTAAAACTAAATTTGTATATCATTTATTTTTAAAGTTATCAAATGTTGTATGAAATTTAATTATACGTTTGTGTATTTTATGTTATGTGTTTTTTATACAACATGTTCTCTAAATATGCCCATCTAAAACACTCTTCTTCTTATAGTTGATACTTTGTTTATATATAAAATTTGTTCTGTTTTAGTTTATATGATATACCGAACATGAATTCTGTATTGATTTTGTTGTTTCAAACTGAAAATTCAGTTAATTTTTTTAATAAAGCCGTTTGCATCTATGTTTCTTTATTTTCAACTATATATCCCATTAAAAAAATTATTAATAGTTAATTTGTTATTTTTTTGTTAATTTAGTTTTTTATGTTTCTGTTGCATCTATTTTTTATTTCCTGAAATAGATCTATAAGTTTATCTATGAGAAAATAGGTTTTGGGTTTTAGGTTTCTAAACAATGAATATTCGAGTTGTCATTATTAAATGAACATACTTCCAGTTTTGAGAAATTTCATGGGTGTGTATGTAACCATGTCACAACATACATGGTATACATATTCAACCCTTTTAAATCATCATTTCCCGAATTTGAATTATCAATTTTGATCACTTTTTTGTTCTTTTTTCAATGAGTTTTAGGAATACAATCCCAAATAGATTGGATTTCCCATTTTACCATTGGGTTTGATGTCTTGAATACACATATTTTATGACTAAAAAAGTAACATGCGAGTCGTCACCATAAGGTATAGGTGGCCTACTACAAACTAATGGTGTCACCTTATGGGACCATATGATGATGCCTACCAAGAAATGAAATAATTAGGTAATGTTGTAGATATTTTGAGATATGATATGTATATTTCTTATGCTATCAACTGCACATAGACTCTACTAACTATACTAATCCTGAGTAACCTTGCCTAACACACGTCACATTTGTTACTATTTCTCAAATCAACTTCACCAATAAACATCCATTGATTTTCATTTTCCTTCATTTCCTTTTTTAATGATTTTATTCTCTTCCCAATATTCGTTCATCAAATGCATCGCCAATGTTAATTGACTTTGTTTTTGTTGGATGTGAGGCATGAGTTATTATTTTATCACCTTGATAACAACATAGTGCTCTTTAATTATTGGCATGATTAATGACAATGGCTTTTTCCTACAGGAAATAAGAAATGACCGGGGTATACTATTTCAGCCTAATCACTACCCGTGATTTCGTAGGCTCCTGAAACATTGTTTTAGATTTTATATTATGGAAAAAAATAATTTTTGATTCAATATATATACATGCTTACAGGTTATGTTCGAAACGAGCCAGATTGAAATTAAGGTAACATTAAAATGTGTGAATGGTTTTTTCTTTTTTTAATTTTCATGAACATTCGGGTCGTCTCTATTTGCATGGTGGAGAGCATTTTCAAGAATAACAGAGGACGAAATTGGTGCTACTGTGTCTGTTTTATATCTAAAAATGATGTTTGTATTTGTAACATGCTTTATATTCATTCTTTAACTTTAATTTCATTATGATGAATATGCTTTTTCAGGAGATGAAGTCTCATTCAACTAGATAGATTCAAAACTATTCCATTATTTACACACCCATAGGATGATACCAAAAGGGTATTCGAGTTGGTGGAGGGACAAGGTATGTATCTTTATAAATTTTATGAAATTGTAGTCATTTTTTAAATTCATTAAACAATTAATTCTAATGTTTTATTTGTTAAAATCTGATTTGCATTTCATGTTTTGATTTCCAATCTTTCATCATGGGAACATTTCAGTTTATATTATTCAAAGCATGAAACTAAATTTATGTAACATTAAAATGGATGAATGGTTTGTTTGTTTTTTAATTTTAAGGAACATTTTCGTTGTTTATATTTTCATTGTGGTGAGCTTTCTAAAGAATAGTGTAGGCTGAAATTGGTTCTGTTGTGTATGTTTTATATCTAAATATGTTGTCTGTATTTCTAACCAACTTTGTGTTCATTCTTTAACTTGATTTCCATTATGATGTATACTCTTTTGTAGAACATGAAGTCTCATTCACCTTGATATCTTCAAAACTATTCCATTATTGACACACCCACCGGATGTTACTAAAAGGATATTCGATTTGGTGGAGGGGAAAGGTATGTATCTTTATACATTTTAAGAAATTGTAGTCATTTTTTATATTCATTGAACAATTAATTCTAAAATTTTAATTTTTTAATTCTTATTTGCATTTCCTTTTTTGATTTCCAAACTTTCTTCAACGGAACACTATATTTTATATTGTTCTTCAAAGCATGATTTGAGCATCAGGAACTGAAGGAGTAAGTGCCCAGCTTATGCATATAATAACTTCTGACCATCTAAACTATTTATAATTAGGGCTGAAATAGCATTTAATGCTTTCATTGCTTCTTCAATAGAAATATAATTCACTATTTTTACAAGATGAACCAGTTGCAGCTTCATATACATAAATTTTAAAACATTAAGAAACATTTAGTTTCTCCTTTGAAACTAAATTCAAAATTGTTTAGAAGATGAATGATTCAATCTACTTATGAATATAATATATATATATATAAGTTCCTACAAGACTTTAGTCCACTGTAATACTTCCTGAAATAAATATCTTTAATTATGTTTTTTTGGGATACTGTATGTTATAATGTTATTAACTTATATTTCTTCCTAGATTGGTCTTACTGCTTTTGAATTTAGATTAGTTTCCATGCATATTTCCTAATATGCTGAAACCAACAGGTCATAGAAGAATAAAAAGGAATCGCTGGATTCTTATGTCCACCTATGGTTTCTCAATTTTCCCAAAGGTTCAAAGATGTTAAGCTGGAGTTCAAGAAAACAGTCATGCCGGCCAAGTCAACGACAACTTCAATAAATAAAAGGGGTGATATCAATCCCACATTCACTCACTATGTCCATTTCCCATATATGACTGTTGATGTTCCATGGAATAGAGTAACAACTTAGGCCTTGGTATTCAAGGCACCTGAGATGGTTATGTATGCCACCCTAGATGCCTTGATAATCATATTGATAGAAAATATGTGATAATAACATCTCCTCAATAGTTTATATGAAAATTACATATAAAAATCTAATTTGATAACAGAATTGAAGTTGAATTGAAAATAGTTAATATCATAGTAAATTACTAGACTGATTATCCTTAAAACATAAAATATATCTTCTCACTTTTAATTATGTATCGTGCATCATAACAGAAATCCAATCAGCACTTCAGTTTAGAGGATTCGAGCCGAGCTTTATCTCTAGGAGTTCGAGCACCGAGATTCGACCGTGGAGATCTACAGCTTTAGTAATCCAATCAGCAGGGCATCTGTGGGTGGAAGGCTCAACTGTGGCCGCAATGATCGCTCTCAGAGAAATCAACCATGGATGAGGATGATAACCCAGCACTGGTGGTGGAGATTAGATCACGGTTACAGTTTCAGTCATCGAGGAGGTACGCAATCGGTTCATAGTCTTCGGATCTGAGTTGGGTTTTTGTTTTCTTATTAGGTGTCAAATTTTTCTGGTTAATATTTAATACAAACAGTATATTGTTAATTGTTTCTTAACATTCTTCTTCCACAATCTCTATCTAAAATCCCATGCCACTATTCTGTGGTTTGATTTTATCAATTTTCTATCATATTTTATCTGCATTGTGATCTGGTCATTTTAGATTGTTTCTGTCATTTTTTGTGCTGGTTTTTCTTTAGAATAAGTTTATGAATATATAACCTAAATGTTTTCTGAACTAGTACGTTGAGGTAGCATCGCAATATTGAATCAGTCACGGTTATAAAATCTGTGAACATCTTCTCTGGTCTATTTGTTTAGACAATTTCTTATATTTTTATCACTACACAGTGCAAGTTCTAGCTATAAAATTATTATACCACCGTGAAAATGAAAATTAGATAAACCATCTATCAGTTCAAAGTGAAAGTGAGAGTGTGTGCGAATTAGGAGAGTATAGGATTTTCATCATGTATTTTGCAGATCAAGTAATATGTAATATTGTTTACTTATTTTTATTAAAGTATAAAATTTATGTTTTATCATTATATGTAAGGGGTTGTATTTATTTTATGATTTGATAGTATCTTTTAAGGGATATATATATATATCAATGTTTTTTTTAATTGGATTTCAAATTAATTCTTCCAAGCGATAATTTTATGTCTCGCTTTTAGTTATGTATCGTGCATGATAACAGAAATTTATATTCATTATCTATCACGTGCTATATTTATCCATGTTTTTTGCCGTAAATAATTAGAATTAATCATTCATGTTGGGATTTATTATTTCATTAGACTAATAAAACTAGAATGTCATAGTGTCTTCTTATTGGACCCAATAAATTATAATACTGAAATGATTCTTATTTTTTGGGGGTGTTACTGTGATGTTTATTCATATCAAGTCCTTTGTTCTTTTATTTTCAAAATTATAATTATCCATTAAAATTAATTATTTCATTCATATCTTTGATTTTTTCATCTTGAACATGTAACATAAATATTTGTTCCTAATTAATTCCACTAAATATTTTCAATTATTTCTATGATGTCTCAACAAATTCTCCACTACAACTATTTTCCAATATTATGTTCCCGTTATTAGTGATTTAAATATATACAATATTATGAATAGTGTCATGTGAATGCACGGGCGAGTACTAGTTTTATAATAATTGTAGATATATAAAAATTTTATTGAACTTTTTACCGTCTTTTACCCACCTCCTAGGAGAATTTGGAAATTCACATAAAACATAATTTTACCACTTCTATGAGTGGAATTTCTAAAATATGAGAGACACGGTTAATATCATGGACTAAAAGGTGGTTCAATGAGATGAAAATAATTTTTGGTGAATAGTAACTTTTTACTTTTATTTACCACGGTTAAAAGTAAATAGGGTAATTAAGGGTTAAAATGATATTATTATTACCCCAACACATGTCCTAATTCTATTGGATATGTTTAATTCGACCAAAAACAACCTTAGAAATAAAATATGATCATTTAGGTCCACTTGGATTAGATTAGGACATTTTTTATTAATTTATTTAAAGAAGGGTTAAAACAGTTAAAATAAAATTTAATAACTAAATCATTTTTTATATAGGTTTATACATAAGATAAATTAGACTATAAAAATTAATTATAAAGATAAGAATATTTCCTACATAATCGTATTTTATTTATAATTTTTAGACATTAAATAATTTAATTAATTTATGACACAATGATGATGTAGTAATTATCTTATTAATTAAATATTAACACAATTGATGTTATAAATACCCAAATAAATGTAATTTGAGACTTTTTATGAATTACACTAATTTTCTAGGTTAATATGACATGTTAGTGTTGATTTAATTAAATTTTTTAGAACTAATCAGGATGTTATGATTTTCACAAAAATCAATTACCAAATAGTGTCTAAATTGTCATAAAATTGTTTTTAAAATATATATTATATTATTAATTGTTATTATATTCTAAAAAATATAAGGTTCGGCCAAGATACTTATATCATGATAGGTGTATCATTAATGGACCACTTGGGGGTCTCTTGGATGTATATGGTATGTTTATTAACTATATAATATAGAAATACAAAGTGACATGGTAAATGTGAATCTAATTAACTAAGAGTTAAAATTAAAAGATAAGGTTAATATAATGACCCAAGCCTGTTTAAAATCTATTGGTTGAGAGGATTTCGACCCATCCCCACATTATCTTTGAAATAAATCAATTTTTAGCTATTAAAAACCGAATATGACTTTATTATAAAAAAATATTTTCAGTTTTTCCATACGTGCCCCTCTCCTCCCTTATAAAAAGGGAACCCCTTCCCTCTTCTCTTCACACCCTTTTGAGCCATGATGATCGTCCAAACCCTTCCTATTTCTCTTCTAGACGTCCCTAGAAACATTCTGGAGGTTCTGGTCTTCTCAAAATACCAACTCTATTTCTTTAAGAGAAGGATTAAAAGAGGTGCATCGAAGAAGAGGTAATCTCTTCTTCCGATTCTCTCAAGTTTCTTTCTTCTTGAACTTCTTCTTCTTTAGTTTTCTCATTATAAAGTAATAACATCAGTATTAATTATATAATGATATGTTATTATAAATATTAAACAATCCTCTTTCATCTTCTATCCATCCTATAGAAAACGAAATGACCGCGCGAGCGTACGTACGGAATACCGTCTCCATGTCGTGGTGTAATCTTTTTTCAACCACCACCTTACTTGGATGGGTATAATGGTATAAATAAATAACTATATATGATTATTGTAATGTGATATTGATTCTAAAATATTATACATACACTTCAATACAATTCCACGATCATGGGAATGGTATCATCGCTCGTGCGTACGTACGGACTACCATCTCCACAACGCGATGAGATTCATTCTCCATGTTAACCATTCATGAATGATTATAAAGTATATATGATAATTAATCATGAAATATATGACATAATAATGATACTGGATTAATTTATATATATATATATATATATATATATTTGTCATCTACTTAATTCCATTCAATTCAATAAGGAAATGAAAACAGCGTTCATGCATACGTACGGCCTACCGTCTCCATGAACGGTGTATTTCATTCCTTTATCGATCTATCATATATATATGTATACGATGAATATATATTATGTATAAATCATTTTTTACATTATTTAATTAAGTAAATCCGGATATAAGTAATAATATCAAGAACAACAAGTCCAAACACGTATGATAAATGAAACAATTTTACCCAAAATGCTACTTTAACATGGAATTGACAAATGAATGGGTAATATAAATACCTAAGTAAAACATATATGATATAATGAAAATGAATATGATTCTTTAATAAGTCAATGACATTATTTAAATCACTATACAGGAGTTTTGGATACATACGAAGCATATTGGACATAAGGTAAGGGATAATGTTGCAATCTCAATTGTTTTCTATCCGAGATTGCTTATACGTAAGTATTTACTAGGTTTATACTTATAATCCATTTCCAAGTTTTTTAAAAATGTTTTCATGTATTTTTAAAGTCCTTTTTACCCATTTTTGACTTTTACTACATGGTATGTAAGGATTCTTTCATTTTTTTACCATACGAGGTACTTTTTGACTTTTCCGAAAAAAGTACGAGAAGAATGTTATTTTTAACTTGTACGGCGTGAACGGATTTTTACGGTTTCATGACGCCTCATTTTCATGAAGCTTACTCTACAATATTTCATGACTATTTTCAGAAAAATCCTTTTCTTTTAAAATTTCATGACTTTTGTTAAAAGAAAATGATTTTGAAGAAGAAAGGATATTTTCCTCAAGAATTCATTTCAAGTGTTTTATCAAAACAATTTTTCATCTAAGATGACTTTATTTCATATGTGTATGTTTCAATTATCATGTCTCTATGATTTACATGGCTTCACTTTTCTTATTATGAAATATCCATTTGTTTTATATGGATTATGTGATGATGGGATGATGTTTTTGAAACCCATTTTATTCATTAGGTTATGATGAATGTTTTAATTTTATTTTGTGGCACACGTAAGAATGATTTAATTATGAGATGGGTGGGACCTATATCTCCCTGCAATTCATTGGGTAAAGATTTATATCTCATGAGATATACATGGCTGGAATAGTAAGTTAATCTGGTTCAGTGATACAGGACTGGAACGAGGAGTGAACTCGATTCAGAAAGGGTCTTTGTCCACTAAGATGGTCTTGGAATCAATGCCTTGGCTACTATGGAAATCATAACAAGTGCTGAATGGTTGCCACAATTAAATGATTTGTTACCATGCTATTTTATCAAGATTGGTGTTACTTTATGATATATTCCTTACGTACTTCCAAGATTTATGTCTTTGCACAAGATTTTGATATTTAGATTTTATGTTCATGATTTTTCATTCAAATGTTTATGGATTGTTTTATGTTCTTTATGTTTACCCTTAGTGAGAATTTTAGATCACCCTTTATATGTTTTCTTTTCCCCTGGATTTAACGAAAGGTTTTAGGTAATAAAACAAAAAGGTAAGATCTTTATGGGAGATATATATGATCATTCACCACGATTAGAAGATTATTTTCGAAGTTTCTAAAGACACTAAACTATTAATGTCCTTGTGTTTCTATTTTCTTTATGTATTAAGTATTCCAAAAAAGTAATTTAATGTCCATGTACATCATGCTTTGGGTCTCTACATGTTTAGGGTGTTTTTCGTTGATTACATCTGTGTGTACTCTATGTATGAGGAGGATAATACAAAGAATCTTCATTCTATTTTGGGACTTTTTCTTTATGATCATGTGTTATGCAAGTTGTTAAAGTGTGAGTTTTTGTCTCGTGATGTCTTTTTCTTAGGTCATGTAATGTATCGGAAGAGTGTATCTATGGATCCTGTGAAGATCAAGGAGGTTGTGTCTTGGGAATCTCCTAAGATATTGGTAGAGTAGAAAAGTATCCTTAGTCTTATATGCTATTATTAGAGATTCATAGCTTAATTCTATCAGGTTGTGACTCCTATGATATCCTTGAACAGGAAGGATCATCCATTCTTGTTGACTAACCTGTGTGAGTTATATTTTGTATACTTTAAGAAAAATTAGGTCATTCCTCTATTACATAGTTTCTTGTAGGTGGAGTTTAGTTTGAGGTTTTCTATGAAAATTTTCTTATTAGCTTGATTAGAGTTCTGATGTAGTATAGATCGCTTGATTCTTATGGGTCTCGACAGTTACATCCCAATGAGCATAAATCCACCCATGATTTGAGTTTTTTGAAGTTGATTTTTATTTGAAGGTATGAAGATATTACCTCATTGGTGAGTTTTTTTGGTTTTTACTAACCGTAATAGCAGGAGTTATGTCTTCTCCTATCATGAAATTAACTTTAATTAGTGTTCATTGAAATAATTATTTCATGATTATGACATTGATATTTTATATATAATAGAAAAAGAGAATTTTTTAGCTAATTCACTGCGTATGAAGTCATGTATTGATTCCATGTATGAATGAAGGGATTCTTGGAGACACTTGGGAGATATTTTAGTGATAAATCTACATATGGAAGAGGGTGGAGGTAGAAGTTGTATTTACATAGGAAAGTGCAGTCATATTTAATGAAGTAGATGGAGAAGTCTTAGTTGGGGAATTATGAGGTGTAAATATTGAGTGATTCAATTGTTTTTAGTGATTACCTTGATGGTAGGTATGAGGATGGATAACATCGGGTGTAGTTCTCAGGAATGATTTTTGTTCCTTCATCGATTAATGAGATGGTTCTTTGGAAGTTCTATATTACACCTTTGATTATACATCCTATCTTGACTAAGATGTACCATAATTTGAGAGGTTAGTTTTAGTATCCTCTTTTGAAGCTTGTAGTTTTAGAGTTTGTTTCTCGATGTTTGGTCTGCCATAAAGTAAAGGTTGAGCACCATGTTTTTTATTGTTTTCTCCAACCATTTGATATTCCCCTTTAGAAGTGTGAAGAAATATTTATGGACTAAATTTACATTTTTCTTCAAGATTATGGAGGTTATGACTATATATGCATTATAGTGGATTATTTAATAAAATCATCCACCTTTATGGAGATTTGAGAGTTTATCTCAATGGAGGTTTTGTTGAGGATGTATCTGGAGGAGGTGGTGTGACTCTATGGAGTCCTAAGGATGGTCATCTCTAATTGAGCACCTCATTTTACATCTAGAGTGTGGAGAGGTATCCAATATGTTTTTGGTTGTCATTTAATATTTCAAGCATCTTTTGGTCTATAGATGGATGGTCAGATAGAGAGGACCATCCAGACACTTCAAGAGATGTTGCACTCTTGTGTCCTAGATTATACAGGTTTGATGATGAGGAAACTTCCCTTGGTAAAATTTACATAAAATAATAGATTTCACTCCATTAATGGTATGTAACTGATTAATTCTTTCTACATCCAAACTTTCTATTTTTCCTTTTTCTAGACCGGGTTCAAGGAGGAAGCAATTATTAGGTCAGAAATTGTATAGAATATCATTGAGATTTTTCAGGTAATTCATGAGAAGATGAATGTAGTGAAATATCATTATAAATCCAATGTCAACCAGAGGGGGAGACCTCTGGATATTGGTTTTGGTGATCACATGTTTCTAAAGGTGACTCCGTTTCATGAGAAGTGAAGGTTTGGACATGGGAGTAAGCTTTCTCCCTGGTTTTTTGGGTATTTCAAAGTGTTGGCTCATGTTAGAGTCAGGGAATATTGGATATAACTTTCCCCAAAGATGATGTTGATACCTAGTGTTTTTCACACGTCACAACTTATTCATTATCTTCTTGATGACTCTCATTTTATGGATTAGGAAGAGATAAATGTTGGAGATTATGTGACCTTCGAGGAGTGACAAGAGGAGATCCAAGGTTTCTAGGAGAATGTGTTTTTCTATCATTCTATTCCCTTGGTTTGTGTCTTGTGGTGCTAAGGTGGAATGGCGTAGAGTATATATGAACATGATTTTTAGTTTCATGATCAGTAGCCCAAGTTTTTTTATGTTTATATCTTCTCTCATAATTTTTTTCTCTTGTGGATTTTGACTTTTCTAGTTTATGAGATGGTTTCCTCTTGGTTCTGGTTGTGTCTTTACTCTCTTTTGATAGGTATCTCCACTGGGAGAGTTTTTTGGAGTTTTTTTATCATTGTCGTGAGGTTTTAATAAATTTTACTCTAAGTGAGGATGTTTATCTCTTGATATGGAAAGATATTTCAAAGGTATCTCACAGGGTTGTTTGTTTAGATAACCCATTTTTTCTCTTGTTTGGTTTTATATAATCAATGATGGGAATTATTTGAGAGTTTTCTAATATAAGGTTATGGATCCTTATAGTCTGACCCTTTGAGTGTTTCTTGAGGCTCGTGGTTCTTAGAGAAGGCTTGAAGTGATTCTAGAGGGGTTCTAGAACAAAAATCCAGAAGTAGTGATAATACGTGCCTTGTAGTTGTTTTGTGTCATGTATTCAAATTTCATGTCTTGTTAAAGATGGTTCATATAGTTCCTCATGGTATATAAATAATCATTATTTAATTATCATAGGTGAAACATTTTTTATTTAAATCTGAAGACTAACATTTACATGATGTGTAAGGGTTATACAACACATAAATTCCATATGCAATATGGCTTATAAATAGTAGGGGATAAATGTTTCTCAAAACCTATGGCCCCCCTCTCAAATTCCAAGAGATTAGAGATTCTCCCCTTTGGATTGTGTAATTACTTCAACTGGGATCGACCCATGGCTTACCGTCTTCGATCCATAGTGATCGGAGATGTGTTATACCTCTTTAATTGTGGTCTTTAAATCAGATTCCTTACACTTCTTCTTTCGATGTGGTGGTGGATCATTTCCATGTTTATAATTGGGTTTTCTTAGTCTTTGGTTGGGTTTATTATACCCCATCTTCCTTGGATGGGTGCATCATCTTATGGGTGTGGTGATTAGGAACCTTAATTTTGGTCTACTCTCAATAAAGAATGTTGCCACCTTAGAGTTAGGGGAATTGTTTATTCTCTATTTATTTATTTAAAATCATAAATTTACCAGGCATTATCCCTTTGGATGGAGATGGAATTAATATTATAATATTTCTCTAAATTAAGGAAATTGGTTTTGATCGTATATTGATGATATTGTTTCTTTGTACCGTTATAGTGGTTTTCCTTATGATTTGGTAGATATTTTGATATCTATTATATGATTTGTTATCATGTTCTTATGCCTAAATTATCATGTTAAAATTAGAAAATAATGTAAATATTTAATTAATTGATTATTAATTTGATTAAAAATTTTAAGAAGATACATGTTTGTAATCCGGATGTTGATGTAATTTTATGATAATCAAATCAATTCAATGAACATGTTTAATTAAATGTGATCTTCCATGTGATTAACGAAATTGATAAATAAGAATGATTATTCTTGTTTATCATAATTAAGATTCATAATAAATAATAATTTTTGGATTCTTAGAAGCATGTTTAAATTAATTTTTTAATTAATTTAGTATATTGTTATAGCTTAATGACTTAGGTTTCAAATATTTTGAACCACTAGATAATGAATCAGTAAATTCAATATGGAATAAAAATTAATTATATGTTAAAGATAATTGATTATTATTGAGTTTACCATCAACTATTGAAGGAAGAGTACCTTGAGTTTGGATCCATGAGAGCTTGTTTTTGTGTATAGGCTGGATTCCTTGTTTTAGGGTATAGATTTCCAAGTTGTTCATTCTTGTCTATTTCCTGCTACTTTTGTGATGTTATCTGGATACAAGACTTATGATATGCGCTTGGTTTGGTTGATACTATGATGGGTGATATTTTATAAGTCGGATAGGCCCATATGTGATTTCATCCTAGAATAGAAAATCCTAGGATGGAAGTTTTGATATGGGAAAGGAGGATAGGATGATGTAGCATGATTAGATACCTATAATTATGAGATTAATTAGGATATGAATGTGGGTGTTAGGGATGGAATAAGAAATGATAGAATGGTTTAAATATGGGTGTACTCATTGATGTGTTTTTGAGAACATGTATTCTTTCTTATTAATCTCTTTGATGTTCGATGGAATAGTTTCTTATTTTATCTACATTCCTTTCCCCACTACTTGATGTAGTTGGGTGTTCTTAGTTTTTTGTTTTCACATTGGATTTATTATTATATATGTGTATCAGTGGGTTTTGTTTTGTGTATATGTCTTATCTCTCTCTTCTTTATGTTTCTTTTTTAGGGAAATTCCTCCTATATTCATGTTTATTATAACCCCAATGCTAGTTTCCAACCTAGGTCCTACTAGAGGCAGTAATCAAGTGATCACTACCACTCTCCCTTCATTATAGTATCTTTGTGGGGAGGGGTCACGAAAAATTTATCATCTTTTATTCCTTCCATATTGTTAAATATAATATGTCCCAGTTATTTACCATTAAAAATAAATTATTTCTTATTTTTTCATGCATTCCATTGTATGTTTACCCTTACTGATCATATGAACTCACCCCTTTCTTTTGTTTTATTTTCCCCAGGATACTGAGAAGTGTTTTGTGATTGATATGTTGGAATACACTAAGGGGAATATTGGAAATATCAATGAAAATACATAGCTTACTTTTTTTAAAATGTAATATTAATTTAATTTATGTATAAATTTTTCCAATAATACAAAACTATTTGGTATTTTGGTATTTGATTTATCGTATCTTATGCCAATGTAATAATATAGACACTGACTTCGGTTTACTGGGATTAGGGTCTATACCAATGAAACAATATAAATTGTAAATTAAAATATTTTGAGGTATGAAAAATTAATTATATAACATGTAAAATGGTATTATATACACTATATAAAATCAATTAGCTGTATAATATTAAAACATGCCTCAATAGTGGAAAATAGAGATGAAATTCATTACCTTTAGTTAATACCTCCAATGTCTATCCTTAAAAATTATACAATAAACTTATATGAATTAAATTATTTCATAATAACCCCTTATAGGATTAATATAATATACTTATACCATAAATTTATTTTATTTTAATAATATAGTTAATTTATTACTCAGTTAAACCTGTATCAGATGTTTTGAGGATGTTTGGTTCATAACATCAAAATGAATTTTTTATGTTTATCATTGAAAAATGGATCTATGTTACATAATATGAAGAATAATAATCATGAAATAATTATCATTTTTATATATTAAATATATGTTTAAAACTGACCATGGAATATGGCTATAAAATGAATTATGGGGAAATTATGGAAATGGAAAATCATATGTACCAATGAGTATCATTTCTATTTTCAAGGAACATTAAAGAAAGAATTTAAATGTTATTTATATTTAAATAATGATTATTAGATTATAAATATCATGTTATATCATTAAATACTCTATATAAACCATCCATGTGATGTGGTGATGAGAAAATAATTGTATCACTTTGTAGAGGTGGTAATCCACACGTACACATGAATGACGTCATCACATTTCAATGGATGGAAAGTCAAAAAAATAGATGATAAACTATATTTATAGAATTATAATTATATTATTAATATCATATATAAATATTTATATATATATTAAATCCATCATTATAACAAGCTGTGATATGTGGGTATGGAAAATGAATTGCATCGGTTTGTGAGATGGTATCCCATCATACACACGAATGATGGTTTCCTTTTCCATTTAATGGAGTAAGGAGATGGATTGAGGTTAATAAATTAACATAATGTCATATTAGTATATGTTATATATTCAATTTATTATATAACAATGTTTAGGATATTTTTCAAGGAGGTATAAGAATAAATAAAACTAAAACATTTAGTTAAAAGCCAAACCTCTTTTTCAGATAACCTCCCTTGACGTATAAATAATTTCTTAGAAGGTTGGTACTATAACCAAAAATTATAATTCTAGTACATGGGTAGGTATGTTAGTAAGGGATATTTTTTTTCCTTGGACAAACTATATTACTCAAAAAGTTTGAGAAAGAGAAGAGAGTATAATTCTTTTTATAAGTGAGGGGTCAGGCACTCTTGGAGTTACTTAATGTATTAAATTAATATAAATTAATTTTCATGGAAATGTGGGGAAAATTACATAATTATAATATAAGATTATTTTAGTCTAAATACTTGCACAAAATAATTTTTTTACAATTTTTTGTCCTGTTTTTAAACTTATTTCTTTGTTTTAACCCCCCTTATAACCATTTTGATGATCTTCGTGATACCAATGTTTTTTAAACTTTAGGGGTTTAAAAATTAATATAAAATGATGGAATAATTATAAATGGATCGTGTTTTTAATTTAAAACTATATTCAATTCACTTATATGAATATAATATTTTTATGAATTCTAAATCATTTATTAAAATAATATTTATTATAAAATATCGTTAATGTTATTTTAGGAACTATTCTTTCAAATTTACATTAAAGTCATAAAAATAATAATGAAAATATAATATATAATTTTAATACAACCCTAATATGTCAAATATCTATATAAAATTAATTGGACACTATAACTCACCCAATAAAATTACTTTTAATGTTTTTAAAATCATTAACTTTATCTTTCTACTACATGAACAAGCACTATATTGGCATTGCATATGCATTTGAGGTAATTATTTCTTAGCTAAAAATAAAAAATAACATCATGAAAACAATTTAATTTTTATCAAATTACCCTTTTTTATTTGTTAAAAGCTTATTTTTATCCTTATGTAAACAAAAAATAGATATTTAAAACCTAGAGACTGACATTTTGAATTTTTCGTATAATAATATATATGTCAATTTCTAAGAGAAATTGAAACCAGATTTCCATAACATCAAATATTATACAATTATGGCCAAAAATCACTCATAAAATACATTAAATTCAAGTTTTAGGGTTATTTGTAGTCCTAATTATATTATTTTTAACCTTAATTAATCGATTTAGCCTTACCAAGGTGAAAAATATTTAAAACAGTTACTATTCATAATGACTAAAAGTTATGGGCAATTATTTACCAATTTTGAGTCTCCTGATTCTAAATAATGAATAAAATTTTCAATATTCAATTTCTATATGTGGCGTTAATTAATTAAAATCAAACCAGAAAAATGTGATGCAAATGTTTTTTAGAAAAATTCGTTTTTCAAGCATAATATGATGTTACATTAACTTTATGACAATTAGTCATCATTTTATGAATTTTAAATAGTATATATAATAATTAAATTTAATTTAAATAATTAATCATTAAGAATGGTTTTAATTAATTAAAATGGGAAAACATACTTCACGTAAAAATAGTTTTAAGGAAAAATCCATTTTTAAGTATAAAAATAAACTTATACCAAAATCATGTATAATGATGATTTATATATAATTAATTAGATAATCTCAAATTAAATAATTTTTTTCTTACTTTGAGATAAAATTCAATGTATAATGGTTCTTTTTAATGAAAATAAATGTGAGTTTTACAAAAAAAATCTGTATTTTTTAATATTCACTGAAAAATTTGTCTTTTTAGAAACAACAAAAAAAATCAACTTAAGATAATTTTTGTATTATGATTTCAAAAATTATATCATTTTTTATAATATACCATTTATAAAAGTGGTTAAAATTGTTTATAATATTTTCTAATAAATGGCTATAAAATCATATTCAAATAAAATGTATTATTGAATCATAAAATGGATTTACTAAAAATTAGGTGTTTATTTACTAATAATTAATGAATATATTTTTATTGTGTAGTAAACTTATATATATATATATATCATAATTTTTTTCATCCTTTTAATATCTACCAATTCAATTAAAATTTTATATCAGCCATGTTAAAATAATAATATTCCATGGTTTGTTTTAATCTTTGTGTTGTGTGTTGTATACACTATCAAACAATGTTTTCTATTAAAATCTTGTAGTGTTTCAATTATTATCAAACAAGAGCCTATAAATCATGAATAGAGATGTTAGTAATGTATTGGGGTATGTATTTATAGAGCTAAGGGGCTTTTTATGTGTGAGGAAAATATAATAGTGGGTGTGTTTTTATTAGTATGGGAGAAGAAACACTTGGAATTTTGAAAAATATTAAAATATATTAATTTATTACTCATACCAAATGGATCAAAAATGGACCCTTTCTGAATTTTATATCATAAAGAGTTGAAATATGTCCCTATAATAATATCTATAAAAACAATTAGGCAATTTTAGCACTTGTATTTTTAGTTTAACCCCTCGTAAACCAGTTTTAACCTTAACCATGGTAATAAAGTTTTACTAGTTTCACTAATCATTATGGAAAAAAATTAATTTAATCTCATTACCTAATATTAATTATGATTATTATAAATATTTAATCCAATTATATTTATATAATTATCACCTTCTCATTTATAATTAAACATGCAAAATGTGAGGAAAACGGTTTTCCTTAAAAAAAATTATTTAATTAAATTTTTTTTTACCAAAATCAGGAATAAAATTAATTCCGATGAACTTAATTGCATTATATAACACATAAATTAACTAATTTTACTTTGAAAACATTTTTTAAAAAAAGTTTGTCTTTGTAAATTCTTGAAATGAAAAGATAGCTTTCAATAAAAATAGTATTTTCTAATATTCTCCCACAAATAACTTTTCTAGAAAATTCCCAAAAAATACATTAAAAAAGTGTTTACATAATGATATCAAAAATGAATTTTTTTTCAAATTTAAATTTTAAAATTTTAAAATAAAACTGTTAAGAAAATATATAATATATATTAATAAATTTAGTAGTAGTAAAACAATTTTCTTTTTTATATAAAAATTACTTCATATTCCTACAATGAATATAAATCTATAAAATCTAGTTAATCAATATTAATAAGGTACTAAATTTATTTACAATTAATATTACCGAGGTTGTTACATTCTTCCCCCATTTTGAAATTATATTCTTTCAATTTTATTCACTTTTTAAATAAGTGTGGATATTTTTCTTTCATATAATTTTCTACTTCCCTGAATAGATCTTTAATCATATAGATTTTCCACATAACCTTATCTAATATAATCACTGTATTCCAAAAAACTGACTCCCTCTATTCAAGAATCCGAGCAGGATGTTACTTATAAGAAAGGTTTACTTCCAACTAAACTAATTCGTGGTTTAAAACATGAGATTCATCTTGCACATACTTCCTCATCAATAAAGCATAAAACAAACTATGTGTCTGGGATAAACTCATATTCAAGGCCACTCGATGATAAAATGATACAATCTTATTGAGAATTTTATATGGTCAAATGAACCATGGAATTAACATTACCTTTTTACCAAAATTCGTACCACTTTTCTATGGAGATACTTTATGAAAAACATGATCTCCCACCTCAAATAAATTTTATTCGTCATGTTATTTACATAACTTTTCGACCAACTTCAAGCCATCCTCAAATTTAGTTGACCCATCATCACATTATCATCCATTTATTCTACCAATTATGGTACCAATAACATTATTTCCCCGTCTTCATGCTGACAAACTTTAGCCTAAAATTTCATCCCATATAATGACTAGAAAATATTTATCTATATGTTGGGGTGAAATTTATTATTATAAGAAAATTTGACTAATGAAATATAGTAAAACCAACTTCCCTGGTAATCTATTGAAAAAGATTGATTCACATCTTCCGAAGTATAAATATTTCTCCCTAGATACCTATCATGTTGAGGATGAAAATCTATAATTAAATATAATTTAGGAGCCAACATTTTCAAAATAATTTTTAAAAAATTAAAGGTAAACTAGGGATCGTGATATGATACATTGGAGAGATGAATTACATGTAACTTGATTTTATTCATGAGATAAAGTTATTAAAGCTTATATAAAGACGTAGTATCTTTAATAGGAATTTAATGTGCATATTTAGGCAAATGATAAATAATAACCTATATCAAATTATCAACTCAAGGTGTATTTGTAAATCCCACCCTAAAATCCATAGATATATTTCCACATTTTTACTCTGGAACTGGAAAAGGATAAACCATCCCCTTCAGCAATATTTATTATTATTTAACATGTTTACTAGTTAATCATTACATGGTAAATTCATCAACAACTCTTTCCATCCCAATCCTCAAGTTATGTTCTTGATGTATATATACATATTAGTATTGTTGTGATGAATAGAAAAGAGACAATTATATGCTTCACTCAATAGTTTTTTATTTAACTAGTAATCACAAGGAACCCATAATGTCTTTCCAAATCTAATAAAACTTTCTTTATCCACATTAAACTCTAGAAAATTGCATTTCTTGAATTATTCTACATTTTTTTGTAAAACACGATCCTCCTTCAAAACTTTCTTAATATTGTATGACCAATGTTGGTCGAAGTGGACACTAAAAAGGGGGGTGAATTGACTTACAATTAATGTTTTCTATTTAAAATATTTGTATTAAAAATCCCACAAATTAAATAACAAGCTAAACTGTGGTGAATTTGTAAGACAGAAAAGGTTTAGTTATGTTCTCAGTAGAGTGATTAGTTCTCAATTAATCTAATCTGAAGATTAGATTATCTTTTGAAACTAACCTACTGGGTTACAATAAATAAAAATACTTGCATGTTTAACTATCAGAGTATCTTTAAAATAGTTTTGTATTTCAAAGTACTTAGCAGCGAAATATTCAATATAGTTTTAACAAAAATAAACAAACACATCAGTTTTAACCAAGAGGTTCAATTTCAAGCTAAGAATTATTCCTCTCAAATAGTATTATGTAAATTATAATCCACACCCTGGATTGGGGTTTACAACAGTAATGAGACTGTCCAGGTCCTCATACCTCTACCACAGTTCTATGAGGGAAACTAGCTATAACAAAATCTCACAGGTTGACCAGGTTACACTTGACCTATACCACTATCCACAATGGGATACAAGAATGTATGGGAAAGATTGAGTGATGATTTATAAATCCTTTAGTTCATAATAAGAGACAAGTTGTGTTTAAAATACAGAACACACACTACTCAAAATGTAAATAGATGAAACACAATAGAGATAAAAAAATAGAGATGATTTTAAAATGCTCTATGTGTTTTGAGTGAAGCTCTGGACTCCTTGGATTGAATGTAGATGAAGCTTTGAGTCCCTCTCTAGTTTTAGTCAAGAAAAATAGAGTTTCGTTTTTGTATTTGACTTCTAGGTCCAGGTAGAATAGCATGATCAGCTTGAGTGTAGGTGAAATCATTGAAGCTCTTTACTCCTTGAATTTTCAGGTTCTACAGATTCAGTATGTATTCTTCCTTCTTCTTCTATGCATGTAACTTCTTTTGTATCTTCAGAATATTGTCTCGTATATGAATGGAAAGACTGATCAACAATATGTCTTTAGTAGTTCGAGGTTCCCTTATAGACCTTCACCTCTGGCAATGGGAATTATTACCTTTTTACAGGTATGGGGTACAGTTCCCTGACATTCAACAGACATTAATTAATTAATAATAGTTGTATTAAAAGCACCAAATATGACAGTTGTTAAATAAACAATAAGACTAGATTTTCAAGAAACAGTGATTGGTTTCCATCGGTAGCTTCTAGTATTAGTGAGCTTATACTGGAGGACTTGAGTCAGTAGGTCTGTAACGGTAGCTGTTACTCTTTATAACGGTAGACTATGTATCAGTGACAACAATTCTATATTGGCAGCTCCCCTTATCGGTAGCTCTTCTATATAGGTAGAATTGTTGTATTGGTGGCTCTCTCCATCGGTAACTCTATCTATATCGGTAGACTTCATATCGGTAGGTCTGTTTGTTTATATCAATAGACTTGTATCAGTAAATGTCTGTCTGTCTATATCGGTATACTTGTATTGGTAGATGTCTGTCTGTTTGTATCGGTAGACTTGTATCGGTAGCTGTCTGTATCAGTGACTCAAAAACTTAATACTTATCTATTCTATGCAAATCATATCCCGATTGAGTTAGTATTATTTCAAAACCTGTATAAACATAGATAAACATTAACTAACATATTCCAATGATTATTTTAATATTTTTTTCAACTCAATAGTAGTATGACATAATTTATCATATAGATAGGATTATCAAAACATATTAAAACATAATTGAGATTACCAAAACAGGTGAGGTCAACAATCTCCCCCTTTTTGAGAATCACAATGTATGGTGTTATAATCCAAAATAATCATTAATATACCAGTGTAAAATAAATTCAGTATCATTTCTTAGTGTGAGTAATGACATTTTCAAATGTATCATAGAATAGAGTATTACATGAAAATGTACCGGTGGTATGAAACAACTGTATCAGAGGTAAAATTATAAAATAAATGTATCATAGTTAGAATATATTATGCTCATATTCCATATTTTCCTCCTTATATAAATTATGCTTATATTATGATCATATATATCATAGTGCTCATATTTCTCAAACTGCTCATATTTCTCCCACTTTGTGATTAGAAAAAGGTAGTAAACAATGGTTGAGAGAAGGAATAGAAGATAAAAGAGAATAAGATCATACATATTTATTGGTGAAAAAATACAGATAAATACAAAAGTGAGACAAAAAGAGTACAAGTGATTCTTATCAAATGTCCAATCCATTATTCAATCCACCTCCTCATCATGTGATTTGGATTTTACCTTGGAATCAGAAGTGGATTTAGGATGGGTAGATGCAGGTGGAGGGATGGGAAAACTAGTGATAATCAGAGGAGGTTTAGCTACTGATATTGTTCCTGGACTATAATGTGGAGTCCTCTGGGTGATCACATGAGAGAGACTTCTTATCGCTTGAGCTGGTGTCATCTGAGGAATGGAGGCAGACTAAGAAGAGGCTGGAAAAGCTGGAGGTACAATGATAGGAGTACTGTCTACATGTAAAAACAGTAGAAACAGATTCCTAAAGTCCATAATGATTCCTCCTCCTTTTTCCATAGCATAAATAAATTAATCTTTGTTTTCCATAAACTTGTCTAGAGCAGGAGTCAAATTCCTGAGCTTTCGTACTTGCTCTCTGAAAGCATGAGTGACTGGAGGTAGTTTCATGTTCTCTAACAGAATCTTGAAATTATTGTTCAACTGATGTTTAGTGTAGACCCTTTGGAAATAGTAATTCACTTTCTATTTTACCTCTTACTGAGACGCAGTGGCCACTCTCATAAAATTCTGAGTTATTTTCCCTATATCTCTAGTGGTGGTCACCACTTGGTTCAAGGCAGTAGAGTCTACAGAGCCATTGGTGGAAGACTGTCCAATTTCCTCTCTCATCACAACTCGAATCTGATCAAGATCCAAAGAAGGCCTGGTAGTACTCAGTGGTGCAACAGTAAAGGCTGTTGTTTCCTTAAAATATTTAGTCAGCCCACTGATGATATTTTTTTACAACAGAGTCCTGGGTGCTAACATGCTGCTCTATGGTATTCTTGAATCCCTCAAAAACGGATACCATCTGGCTAACTACACTATTTACAATGCCAACCACTATTCTAAATGAGATTTAGAGATCATATAAGATTCCAGAGAAACAACTGATGTCTTTAGAGTTTCAACATCCTCTGCCAATCTTGAAACCTAATTATTTCAAGTTTTTACTTCATACAAAACACCAGATACTGATTCGGTCATCACAAATTTAATAGATGATACTAAAGAGGTTTCCATTCTTCTCATCTATTCCATAAAACAAGTCTTGAGATCAGACTTAAATTGGTTTAAATCAGATTTTTTTACAATATCCTCAGGTAAAGTCTCATAAAATAGATTATAAGTCAGATGAGGTCTACTGATGGCTGTCTCATCTTCAGAGTCAGGATAATACAACCCAAAAACTTCAAAACATGGGTCTTTGGCCCAGTCTTTAAACTCATGAGCTACTGAAACAGTACCATGTCTGATGGGATGATCCCCCTCAATCTTTTCATTCTCCTAAACATGCATGTCAAAAGAAGCTTGAACAAGCAGGTCTTCCTCCGAAGAATCCTCCACAACCATTTCCATTTCAACAACAGGAGGCTCGTTAGGAATAGGAGAAGGTTCTTCCATCTTAACCAAAACAGCCTCTTCAGGCATAGCATAATTCCCAATCAATGGGATTAAGCTCAATATACTCACATCTAAACTATAAAAAAATTTCTCCATTTTCATATACTTCTTCTTCATTCTCTGCAGCAGGCTGGTCTTCCTCATCAATATGGGCTTCTTCATTACTAACTCCCAACACTGTTACCTTTCCTGATGATACCACTTCAGTAACTGGACTTAGAGGCAAGTTCGGATCCCTTCCATAATCTATAGAGGTATCCTCTTCATCAGTATCATCACAATACTGAGGTTCCTCTTCATCAGGTCCTAGACCTATATCTCTTATGTCTATTGGCCTATTGAGATGGTTAGCCAGATTGAACTTATCATACACCTTCTCATCATCAATAACCCATTCCCTTATCCATGGGTTCCATCCAATCTTCATATACTTACATATTGTGCTTGTGATTCAAAAATTGATTCTCACAACTACTGTCTCATCCTGATACTCAGCTACTACTTTCACCTTGATCATTACCGAAATCAACTTTTGAAGGAATAAATCATTGGATTTTAACTTAGGTCTGATCATATCCTCAATTTGGATCATCAAAAGCCGACACATATTTACCATGACACCATGCCTCAGTAAATGCAACAAATATATATCTTGGTATCTCATATTTTCAAAGTTTCATCTTCTTGGACTTACCACATGTTGGATGACTTTGAATAACAGCCGGTTTTCTCAATCCATTTCAGTAGCCACTACCTTTTTTTGTTTTCCACTACTAGTGATCTCTCCTAATGCAACCTCATAGTCAAAAATGTCACTAGTAGGAAGTATTTTATTTGAGTTATACCCAAATACACCCTCTTGTGGGACTTTCAGACATTCAACCCATTCAACAGAAGAAAAAGAAATTTCATTTCCATTCACTAATGAAACCATTCTGTTTTCTTCTTCAGACATCTGAAAATGAACAAAAGTATAAAACTCATTAACCAACATTGGATAATGAGGTCCATTATTATTTTTAAAATTGTCAAGACATCCATGTTCCTCCAATACATTAAGAACTGATGACTTTCGAGGCATGAGCCATTCCTCACTGAGCTCCTTTTCGATTACTATGTCTCTATTCGGCAAATGCGGGTTCACTGAACGCCTCCCCGACCTTGTTCTACTTTCACTGCCACTACCTTCAGGTCCTGTTTTCTGCTTCTTCACCCTCGGCGCATCACTATCCTCCCTAACTATCAGAAGTTTTGTTCTTTCCATCTCCAATCGAAGAACTTAGGGTTATCTGTAATCCTGAGGTTTGAGAAGTGAGGATTGAAGGTAGGAGAGTTTGTGGTGGTTTGAAATGTGACTAAGGATTATTTTTTATCATTTAGGAATTTAAATGTAATAAAAAGAATTTTACTAAAAACAATAAGAGTTTCGTCTAAAGAACATGAAAAACAGACAACGCATGACATATTAGTGACAATTATCAGTGAGAACCCTGACGGTGAAGTTTCCCTATCGGCGAGGTTTCCTAGCGGTGAGGTTTCCTAGCGGTGAGGTCTACTAACAGTGAGGTATAACGGTGTGGTTCATACTAGTGAGGTATAATGGTGAGGATTTTGATAATGGTGGGGATTTGGCTAATGGTGTGGATTTGGCTAATGGTGGGGATTTGGCTAACTGTGGGGATTTGGCTAACGGTGGGGATTTGGCTAACGGTTGGGATTTGGCTAATGGTGGGGATTTGGCTATGGGTGGGGATTTGACTAATGGTGGGGATTTGGCTAACGGTGGGGATTTGGCTAATGGTGAGGATTTGGCTAATGGTGAGGATTTGGCTAACGGTGAGGATTTGGCTAACGGTGAGGATTTGGCTCTACAAAGTCTATCATTCCTAACTCATGTCTAATGTAACTAAACCTATCTAAACATAAAGTCTTGGTGAATATGTCAGTTAATTTATGTTCAGTACCTATAAATTCAACAGTAATATCACACTTTTGGTAATGATCTCTCAAAAAGTGGTTTCTTACATCAATGTGTTCGGTCCTAGAGTGAGTTATAGGATTATTAGAGATATTGATCGCACTAGTGTTATCACAGTTTATAAATACATGTCTAAAATGATATTCGTAGTTCAATAATGTATGTTTCATCCACAGAATTTGTGCACAACAACTACCAGCAACAATATATTCTTCTTCAGCAGTAGATAATGCAACAGAATTCTGATTTTTACTATACAAAGATATCCGGGATTTACCTAGAATATGACATGTTCCAGAAGTTCTCTTTCTATCTAACTTGCAACTAGAAAAGTCAGCATCTGAATAACTTATTAAATCAAATGATTTTCCTTTTAGATAAAATAATCCTAAGTTAGTTGAATGTTTAAGATATTTGAAAATTCTTTTAACAGAAAGCAAGTGTGACTCTTTTGGATTAGCTTGAAATCTTTCACACATACACACACTAAACATAATATCAGGTCGACTAGCATTAAGGTAGAGTAGGCTTCCAATCATACCTTTGTAGTTGGTTTGATCCACTAGTTTTCTAGTTTCATCCGCATCCAACTTACAAATAGTTCTCATAGGTGTATCACTTTCTTTAATACTATCCAAACCAAAAAAAATAAAAGATCCTTTATATATTTATTTTGATTTTAAATAATTCCATTTTCATTCTGAAAAACTTGAAATCCAATAAAATATTTGATTTCTCCTATTAAACTCATTTCAAATTCATTTTTCATAATCTTTGAGAAATCAATACACAAGGCATTTTTAGAAGATCCAAAAATAATATCATCAACATAGATTTGTACTATCAAAACATCTTTGGAAATTCTTTTAATAAAGAGTGTTGGATCAGAAATCCGATTAGAAAAACCTTTTGAAATAAGAAAACTACTAAGTATATCATACCAAGCTCATGGGGATTGTTTTAAACCATATAGAGCTTTAGAAAACTTAAAAACTCGATTTGGAAAATGTGGATTAGTAAATCTAGGTGGTTGTTCAACAAAAACATCATCAATTATAAAACCATTTAAAAAATCACTTTTAACATCCATTTGATATAACTTGAAATTCATATGAGCAGCATAGGCAAGTAGAATCCTAATAGCTTCTAATATAGATATAGGTGCAAAGGTTTCTTCATAGTTTATTCCTTATTCTTCACTATATCATTCTGAAACTAGTCTTTCTTTATTCCTAACTATATTTCCGGAATCATTGACTTTATTCCTAAAACCCCATTTGGTGCCTACGGTCAAGGTGTCCTTAGGTCTGTCAACAAATTCCCAAACTTTGTTTCTTTCAAATTTATTTAATTCTTCTTGCATAGACATTACCCAAAATTCATCATTGATAGCATCATTGATATTTTCAGGTTATAATGCTGAAAGAAAGGTATGATGTTCAACCTGGTTTCTTAGAGAATCTCTAGTCTATGTCCCTTTATCAGGATTACCTACAACATCATCTAAATGATGGTTCTTTAGAATCCTAGTTGATCTGGTAAAGGTAGGACTAGAAATTTCAGGTTCTTCTCAAGTTTCGGGTTCATCAGAAGTAGATTCTGGAATATTTCCATAACTAGTTGTCTTTTCAACAGTATCACTGCTTTTATCATTAAGGTCCAGAATAGACAAATCTTCTTCAAGATTTTCAAGAGAAGGTTTAGGTTCATGTGGATCAGTTTCATAAAATTTTATGTGAACAGATTCTTCCACACATTTGGATCTTTTGTTAAAAATTCTATAGGATTTTCTAGAAATATAATAACCTAGAAAGATTCCTTCATCACTCTTAGATACAAACTTATCACGATTATCATTAGTATTGAGAATAAAGACTTTGCAACCAAAAGCTCTAAAGTAACTAACTTGGGGTTTTCTATTATTCCATAATTCATAAGGGGTCTTTTTAGGAACAGGTCTAATCAAAACTCTATTTATAATATAACAAGTTGTATTGACAGCTTCATCCAAAAAATATACAGGTAAGTCATATTCATTTATCATAGTTCTTACAATTTCTTGAAGGGTTCTATTTCTTCTTTCTACTAAACCATTATATTGAGGTGTCCTAGGGGCAGAGAAATTATGATTGAAGACATTATGTGTGCAGTATGATTCAAATTCATGATTTTTAAACTCGCGAACATGATAACTTCTGAAGGTTTTAATCATAAGTCCACTAATGTTTTCTACAGACTTGGATTATTTTATAAAGTAAGAACAAGATTTACTTTTGTGAGCTAGAAAATAAATCAAAGTACATCTAGAAAATTCATCTACAAGGACATAAACATAGTGCTTCCCATTTAAACTAGAAACTCTGGATGGTCCAAATAAATCCATGTGAACTAACTCGAGAGGTTGAGAAGTTGAAAATTATTTATTTGATTTAATAAAAACTTTATGATACTTTCCCTTTTGACAGCGAGTACAAACTCTATCTGATGGGGATTTTAGTTTAGGTAGGTCTCTAACTAATTTTTTCATAGTCAGTTTCTTAAGTGAATGAAAATTGCAATGCCCCAATCTTCTGTGACAAAGCCAAGATTCTTTATTAAAGGCATTTAAACAGGTAATATTTTTCTTATCTAAAGATTTTGAATCCATAGTATAAACATTTTCATTTCTTAAGGCAAAAAACATTAAAACATTTTTATAATAAAAAACATTACAGGAATAATTTTCAAACTTAACATTAAATCAACCATCACACAACTATGAAATGATTAACAGATTATATTTTAGTCCATTAACAAGTAAAACCTTGGAAATTAAAATTGAATCAGAGTTACCAATTTGGCCTAATCTGATGATTTTTCCTTTTGAGTTATCACCAAAGGTGACATGTCCTACATCAACTTTGACTAAGATTTTAAAACATGAGTAATCTCCAGTCATTTTCCTTGAACATCCATTGTCCAAGTAATATATCTTCTTATAGGAACTCTTTAAGAAGGTTTCCAACAACACGGGTTTAAACAGAAAATGATTTTTGTACCCAGATTTTCTTGGGTCCAGACAGGTCAGCAAGCATTACTTTTGGTACCCAGATTTGTCTAATGGGTCTCATACAATCAATAGATTCAAAATATTTTTAAAGATAATCTTTGTTTGATCTATAACTATGTGAATAGCTGGTTAAGGCATAGGAATTTTTAAAATTGGAACTAGCAGTATACTGTCGAAATTTTGGAATAAATCTATTTTTTGTGATCTGTCTCTGTCTAGGTTAGTATCCTAAACCAGTAGTGTACTTTGGTGCTACTTGTTTTCCAAGAATTTGAGTTAGAGTATTCTTTCCATTAGTAAATTCTCCCAAAATCTTTCCTAAGTTGCTCATTAGACAGTTTCAGTTCAGTATTTTCTTTTAACAGTTGGGCATTCTGTTCGTTTTCTACTTTTAGTGAAGATTTGATAGTACTAGTTAAAGCATGATGTTTCTTTAATGTTTTATACTTATCTTTCAGCTCATTGTAGGTTTCCTCTATCATGTTATAGTATAAAAATAACTTTTCACTAGACATGTTTTCATAATTATAATCAGAATCATCTATAGAATAATAATAATTTAAAATAAGAGTATCCAATGTTACCTCAGATGTATTTGTCATGAAACACACATTAGATTTTTGGGATTTTTCATCCTGAGTGGAATCAGAATCACTTAAACTATCTTCTGAATCACTCCAGGTTGCTTTCATAGATTTCCTATATATTTTTTCCTTATACTCATATTTATTCTTGTACTTTAATTTTGGATAGTTAGCTTTCACATGGCCTTTCCTCTGGAATTCATAGCAGACTATGTCATCACTTTTATCAGTTCTTTTCCAATCCTTCTTCTAATGACCTTTATTATCAAACTTTCCCTTATAATTGGATTTTCTAAAAAACTTCTTATTTCTATTAAACTTCTTGAATCTTCTTGCTATCTAAACCATTTCATCATCACTATCATATGCACTCTCTTCATTGCTTGAACTATCACTTTTACTTTGAATTTTCCCTTTGACCTTATTTTTTGAAGCATAAGTCTTGAAGGATATAGACTTATTTCTTGGTTCATCATATTCTTACTTGTTGACTTTCAG
The DNA here is from genome assembly GCA_963277665.1 of Viscum album. Taxonomy (NCBI): domain Eukaryota; kingdom Viridiplantae; phylum Streptophyta; class Magnoliopsida; order Santalales; family Viscaceae; genus Viscum; species Viscum album. The sequence goes on along the minus strand of OY728133.1, from coordinate 1,857,949,460 downwards.
TTCTTCTTCATACATCATTAATTTACTAATGAGTTCCTTGACAAGAAAAGCACTAATGTCATAGTATTATCTAATTGAAACTGATGTCCCTCTCCATCTGTCTGGCAGACATCTTAGTATCCTCATGATTTTCTCTTTTGCAGGAATAGATTTTCCAAGTGTGATTATTATATTTACAATTTCGTTGAACCTGAGCTACATGTCAGAAAGAGGTTCATCATGCTTCATTTTAAAATTATCATATTTAAAATTTTAGGAATTCAATCTCATTTCCTTAATATTAGTTGTTCCCTCATGGGAAATAGCCAAAGTATCCCGGATATCATAAGCAGTTTTAAAGATAGATATTTGATTAAATTTTTATTCTCCTAAAGAAAAATATAGAGCATTCATTTCTTTACAATTATTACTGTAAGAAACTTTAGTAGGTTCATCCCAGGTAGTTATTTCAGTTTCTGGAATCATATACTGAGTCTCTATAGCAGTCCAGATATCAAATCCCATACTTTCTAAATGAATTTTCATTTTTAGTTTCCATTGGGAATAATTAAAACCATTAAAGAAAGGTGTTAAGTTGGTAGCTACACCATCTAGTCTATTATCCATAATTAGATTTTATCAAATATATTCAAAGAGATAAAAATTTATAAATAACAAAAAAATAGATCTTTAGATACAACTAAGATCACAGTTGTAAAACAGAGTGTTTGGAAATCCTTTATTAATATCAAGCCTCTGATACCAAATGTTGGTCAGAGTGGACACTAAACAGGGGAGTGAATTGAGTTCCAATTAAAAATTTCTGTTTAAAAGATTTGTATTAAAAATCCCCCAAATTAAATAACAATCTAAACTATAGTGAATTTGTAATACAGTAAAGGTTCAGTTAGGTTCTTAAGAGATTGATTAGTACTCCGTAAATCTAATCTGAAGATTAGATTATCTTTTGAAACTAACCTACTGGGTTACAATAAATACAAACACTTGCTACTTTAACTATCAGAGTAACTTTAAAATAGATTTGTAGTTAAAATTACTTAGCAGCGAGATATTCAATATAGTTTTAACCAAAATAAACAAGCACATAAGTTTTAACCAAGAGGTTCAGTCTCAAGCTGAGACTTAGTCCTCTCAAACAGTTTTATATAAACTATGTTCCACACCCTAGATCAGGGTTTACAATTGTACTCAGACTATCCAGGTCCTCATACCTCTACCACAATTGTACGTGGGAAACCAATAATAACTATAGTTCATAGGCTGTCCGGGTCACACATGACCTCTACCACTATCCACAGTGGGATACAAGAATTTAAGGGAAAGATTGAGTGAGGATTCATAAATCCTCCAGTTCAGCACAGAAGACAGGGTGTGTTTAAAATACAGAATACACACTGCTCAAAATGTAAATAGATGAAACACAGTACAGTTAAACAAATAGAGATGAGCTTATAATGCTCTATGTGTTTTGAGTGATGCTCTGGACTCCTTGGATTGAATCCAGATGAAGCTTTGAGTCCCTCTTGGGTTTTATTCCAGAAAAACAGAGTGTCATTTTTGTATTTGACTTCCAGGTCTAGGTTGATCATCCTGATCAGCTTGAGTGTAGGTGAAATCGTTGAAGCTCTTTACTCCTTGAATTTTTAGGTTCTACAGATTCATTATGTATTCTTCATTCTTCTTCTATGCATGTAACTCCTTTTTTATCTTCAGAAGATTGTCTCGAATATGCATAGAAAGACTGATCAACAACATGTATTTAGTAGTTTAAGGTTCCCTTATATACCTTCACCTTCGACAATAGGAATGATTACCTTTTTACAGGTACGAGGTACAGTTCCATGAAATTAAACAGACATTAATTAATCAATACCAATTGCATTAAAAGCACCAAATATGACCATTGTTAAATAAAAAATAGGACTAGAGTTTGGAGAAACAGTTACTAGTTTCCATCAGTAGCTTCTATTATCAGTAAGCTTGTAATGGAAGACTTGAGTCAGTAGGTCTGTAATGGTAGCTGTTACTCTTTATAACAGTTGTCTATGTATCAGTGACAAGGATTCTATATCGGTAGCTCCCCTTATTGGTAGATCTTCTGTATAGGTAGTGTTGTTGTATCGGTGGATCTCTCCATCGGTAACTCTATCTATATTGAAAGACTTCATATCAGTAGGTTTGTTTCTTTTTATAGGTAGACTTGTATCGGTAGCTGTCTATCTGTCTGTATTGGTAGACTTGTATCGGTAGCTGTCTGTCTATTTGTGTCAGTAGACTTGTATCGGTAGCTGTCTGTTTGTCTGTATCAGTAGACTTGTATCGGTAGCTGTCTGTCTGTTTGTATCGGTAGACTCGTATCGGTAGCTTTCAGTATCAGTTACTCGAAAACTTAATACTTATATTTTCTATGAAAATCATATCCTGATTGAATTAGTATTATTTCAAAACATGTATAAACATAGATAAACATTGACTAACATATTCCAATGATTATTTTGATATTTTTTCAACTCAAAAGTAGGATGACATAATTTATCATATAGATATGATTATCAAAACATATTAAAACATAATTGAGATTATCAAAACAGGTGAGGTCAACAACAAAGATGACTATACCAACACCTGAAACAAAATAGTGGAAGGTCCTTTATATAAAATTTCTCAAACAACATTCATGAAATCATTTTCCAATGTGACATATTCCAATTTAAGTATATTTATGAATTCCTTATATTTTTTAGTTAAAGGACCAACTACTTTTTTTTATTATCCTAAACTATAATAAATCATACATTCATATTACTTAATCAGGTCAAGACATATTTTATATCTTATGATAAACTCTTTTTGAGTTAATATATACCTTAAAGTTTTATAATCAGTATATATTTCACACATTACTTCATATAAATAATTTCTCCAAATTTTTAAGTCAAACACTACAGTCACTAGCTCAATCCCATGTGTAGAATAATTTTTCTCATGTGGTTTCAATTTTTTTGAAGCATATGCCACTACCTAATCATTCTGTAGTAGAACACAATGAAGTCCCTTCCATAAAAACATCTTTATATATATAAAAGACACCATTTAATGATGGAATGGAAAAAACTGAACAATTTACTAATCTTATTTTCCATTCTTGGAATCATTTATCTCATTATTTTAAAAAATATTAATTTAACTCCCTTTCATGTTAACTTGGTTAGTGTTTTCGATAACAGAACATGTTTTTCAAGAAATCGTCAATGATAACATAATAAAACAAGAAAACTAAAATCTTTGTGATATTTCTAAGTTGTAGACACTCTTCAACAACTTTAGTTTTAGAAATATCAACAGTTATTATATATTCATTTACAACATGTCCAAGGAAAGAATTATTTCATAACTAGATTCACATTTACCAACTTTTCTAAATAATATATTCTCTTTCAAGGTTTGAAAAAAACCCAAATATATTTCCCACGATAATTACAAATTTTAGAAGATATTGTGTTGTCATCAATAAGAACAACAATAAATTTATCAAAGATCTCAAGGAAAAATTTATTCCTAAGGTTCCTAAATATATTTGGATCATTTTTTAACCTATAATGCATAATCCCAAATTCAAAATTCCAATGACTAGTCCTAAATTTTTTTTTAAGAATGTTATCATACTTTACATTCACCTGATTGTACATAGACCTTTGATCACCTTTGAAAAAATACTGAGCTCTCTAGAGATGATCAAAAAAGTTATAAATATGATGAAATTTATACTTATTAATTGTGATGTTATTCAATGATCTATAATTAATGAAAATACCCATGCAACCATCTTTCATTTTAACAGATAAAATAGGACCACCCCATTATGAAGTGATAAAATGAATAAATCCTTTCTCATGAAACTATTGTAAATTATTTTTGAATTCCAAAATATATTCATAATATATTTGATATGAAAATGTTGATGTTGGTATATCATCAAGAAATATGTCAATAGTAAATTCAATCTCATGGTCTGGTATAATATGATACAATTTAGTAGGGAATACATTTAGATATTCATCTACTGTAATAAAATCACCAATTTGAACAACCTTTTTCTTCTCAAAAATATATTCAAGATAACTTTCATCTATATCTTTAATCAATTTCTCAAATACTTGATATATTATAAAAGGTATGAATTCATTATTTTATACAAAATAAATCTCATTCTGAAAAATAACTTTTTATCCCTATAACCTATCTTAGAGTGATAAAAAAATTCCAATCCATACCCAGAATAACATTAAACTCTATAAGTGAAAACACATAAATGATTGTAGGAAACGTCTTTTTATTGAAAATAACATGAATATTCCTACACAATATTAATTACTTATCACTACCCATGGGTGTTTTTAACCAAAAATTTGGCTTCATTTCTTGAAGTGTAATTTAGAATTTACTAGAAAATTTCTTGGAAATGAAAGAATGTGTAGACCATAAATAAAATTAGACATTAGAATAATATAAATAAACAATTTATATACCTGACACAACATCATTGGATAGTCCAATATCTACCAAAGTATCCTCAAAGGATTTTTTGACACCTTTAAACTTATAATCATGATGAATTCCATCCATTATTCCCATAATTTGAATAATATTATCATAATTACCCATATAATTACAATTAAAACACCTTACTCCCAAAATTTCATTATTTTTATGATTAATACGGTCATTGTTTTATTTTTAGTCATGATCCAAATAACCAAAATTACTATAATAGAAACACTTCCTTCATTTTTTTAGAAATTATCTTGGGTTCTCTTTACCACACTTATAATAATATGAAAACTCAATTTTATTACCTTTAGATTTCCTTGATTGATGATTCCAATATTCCTCCCACCTGGACAACTTATTTACATATTTTAATAGGATACATGATCATTGTAAAACTCTATTTTGACTATATCATTATATAGAACAATTTTCTCATAGCTTCTAAATTCATAATAAACCAATTCCATTTAATATCTTGTCTTAAATACTAAGTAATATTGATTAATATTTCTATTAATATACCAAATATAATCTATCATTTACCTTTCCAAATGGGTGAATTGTTCTTTATACACAACCATTGAATCATCCTCTTTCTGACACAATTATAATAATTTATTTTCCATCATAAGTAGAACAAAAATATGAAAATATTTCCCTAGGAAAATATTCTTAAAATCATCCAATTTAAATTCATTAACTTCTTATCTTAATTTTATATTATTAACCACTGACCACGACTAATTGGTTTCACCTTAAAAAAGTTAATAGTAAAAGATGCCTTTAGGTCTTATGAATAACTCATTAAAAGCTCTACTATATACATTTTCTTTTTTGGATAATGTGGTATCTATCTCACATGGATACCACCAAAATTTATTTCCGATATTAAATAATCCATAACATAAACAAATTTTTCTATTCCAAGTTGTCAATTTCTATGGATATTGTCTTCTTGATGCATTCTATATTCTTCTTACCTGCATCCTCTGTGGGAAAAAAATCCTGAACATATATAGTTTAGATAAAGAAATGTGAAAATATTAAAATCATATTTCAGGGTGACAATTAATTAGAATCTCATAATGGTGATTAGTTTCATTATCATTAACTATAGAATTAACTAAACCTTTCTCTATTACCAACAATAAGGAAACAATAATTATACAACACTTAATTTCATTTATTCAATAAGAACTCATTTTATTGCACTCTCAAAGATTTTTTGAATTTTGGAGTTTTATAAAATTAGGTCAAAAATCTTAAATAATAAACCCATACATTAAAAAGTGTAAAATTTAACTTATTATCCATTTCTTCCACATTATAGTAATTTTAAAATGAAAAATGTTTTCATTTCATGAAAGATCATCAATATTTTCAACTTGACTTCATCATTGTTTCTATTAATCCTTAAACCCAATAAAAACATTTGAAAAAATGGATGAGCACAAACATCTCTATAATAACATATAAAAAGTAATAAAGAAACTAATTAGTCCATTTCAAAATCATTAGAACATAAAAAAGAGTTTTCCTTTAACATAATAAACATTGAGCTCAAAAAATAATTTAATTACACATAAAACCATCATTACAACCCAAAGTAATTCATAAAACACTTTATAAGTAAACCTAAAAAAATCATAATCATTAGGGTTACTATGAAAATTTTATAACCCTTGAGAAACATATTCTTAAAATAATACCTTTTACACAAAAAATGAATCAATAGTCCATTAAAACAAAAGTTCGTTAACATACCCTATGAAATCTCTTTAGTAACCACATAAAATTCATGTATGTTAATTTGGAAATAATATTCAAATAACTCTTACAAGAACCCTTATAAATGGAATAACTTTTATATTTAATTACAACATAATTATCATGAGAACATAATCATTAACTAATGAATTAGAGAGATATATCTAGATCACCAGTCCTTAGAGTAATATCGGGCTCACCCATAACTAATAACAATTTCCCAATGACTATAACATGAAATAAAAATAGAAAATATTTAATTTCCATCATCAACCTCATAAACATATACTTTTTGAAACCATAAAAAAAATACTTTTGGATATTGATATATCCTTTTCCTTTAAAATCCAATTTTTAAAATTAAATACCCAAAATAATGGGAAGAAATGTTTTTATTTGAAGAAATCGTAAAATATTTTAAAAAAATACAAATATTAAATAATTTTACTGACAGTAGGAAAAGTCTTTTAGGATGTATATGTTAAAAAATAACACACTTGTTTCCTTTTGTAAATAATTTGAAAATAACCTATATAAAGTATATAAAAAAATTTCTTTCAAAAACCAGTGAAAGAAAGAAAAAAATGACATTAAATTATATTTATAATTAATTTATGTCTATATAAATACATTAATAAAATAATATGGTCATGTAAAAAATAATATTTATAAAATAAATCTTTAAAACATTTAAAATAAGGTTTTTAAGGTAAAGTGTCCCTTACCTCATGTCGGGTTTGTCATGTACATTATTTATCTTCCAGAATAATAAAATTATGTTAATTATTTTCTTTATTAATAAACATTTTCATGTTTATTAATAATTTTAACTCAATTATATTCTTGTTATATTTAAATACATAATCAATTATGTTCACATTAGATGTTTTGAGAACACTTAACTTATATGCCCAGAATGACTTCAGTAACGTAAATTTAGTCAAATGGAAAATGATTATATCATTTACATAATCATAATAATTTTATGAGTATCATTTTATAATAAATATATACATTTATAACCAACTATTTAGATATTTTATGATAAATTAATTATGTTACAATCAGGAAGATGGTAGGTCAAACATATGCACGAGTAACGTTTTCATTTTTCAATAAACATGAGGAAAATAATGTGAGGATAATTGTATATTTATATAATGATCATTATTTTATAAATATCATATTAACTCTCTGAATACACTTAAATATATCATCCACGTGAGGTGGGGATGAAAAATGTATCACATCGCTTTGTGGAGGTCGTAATCTACATATAATCAAAAACGATGTTTTCATTTTTCAATGGATGTAAAGGTAACAAAAATATGATATTTTACTTTTAAATAATTATAATTATTTAATTAATAATATATATATATATACATACATTAAATCTATCACTATAACCATATATGATAAGAGGTGATGGAAAAATACATTGTTTCATAAGGCGGTAGTGTGTGTTACACATGAATAATGGTTTCATTTAACATTTGATTGAAGATGAGTGATATAAAAGTTATTCCATAAATATTACAATATCAAATTATATGTGTGATACAAAGGTACTTATATCTTAATTTTTAAGAGAGTTTTTATGAAGATAAGAGAATAAATGAAATAAAACACATGGTTAAGTGCTTTACCTGTTCTTAAAACAACCTCCTTAAGTTTGCACCATTAGACTACTAAGGTGGGTATTCTGATCTGACCAAGGGACCAGGAATTTTGAAAATATGTTTGGAAGGGATTTTTTTATCTAACTGTCCCTTAAAGAGTGTATAAACTAAAAGAGTGTGTTTCCATTTATAAATGGTAGAGATGTCACACTTGAAATGTTTTAAAATATTTAAATATGTTAATGTCTTACTTAATCGAAATATCTTCAAAATAGACAATTTATAAATATGAAGAGATATAGGTTTGAAATATATCTACAAAATTGTATTTAGAAAAGTATATAGGTCATTATATCCCTTATTATTTTAGTTAAATCCCCCTAGAAAACATGTTTTAACATTACCCATGGAAACATATTTTTACTGTATTTACAATTCATTATTACCATAAAATAATTTAACCTTAGTAAATAATATTATTTATTATTATTAATAATTAAAAATAAATTTTCTCAAATTCAATTCACATAATTTATAGAATTTAATTTCTAATTAAACATCAAAACATGACTAAAATCATGTTTTCTAGAAATAAATGTCTTTTAAGTATAAAAAGTTTTTATTCCAAAATAATGAATATAATTGATTCCAATAATATTAATTGGATTATTAACAATATATAATAACTAATATTAATTTTAAAATATTTTAAAACATAATGTAGCTGAAAATTTAATGAAATGAAAATATATTTTCAATAAAAATTAGTAATTTATAATATTGATCCAAAAATGTTTTTAGAACATTCCTAAAAATCATTGTAAGTTAATTTTTACTTGATGATGTCAAAAATAATGTTTATTTTAAAAAAATAAATTCGAAAAATAATTAAATTCATCTTTTAATAAAAACTATACAATATATGTTACAAAATTTATTAATAATAAAACTATTTCTTTTATGATTCGAAAATTACATAATATTCATTTAGTCAATATAAATATATAAAATCTAACCAATGAATATTAATAACATATGAAATTGATTTATTATAAAAATTACCAAGGTTTTTACATTTCTTAAATGTAAGTCCAAATCAATCCTTCATTTTTTCTCTTTTCATGTGATGAACTTCCTATTTTTATGATATAAAACTTCTTGATACTGTCTTTACTACATGATATTACACTTCATGGTTTATTCCAGTCACATAACCTCAAAATTTGAAAATCAAAATACATTTCTTTTGATGCCTATTAACTAGATTGGTGGGATATATTTTTTTAGGTTCAAATCCAACATTAAAAAGTCTGTTTATAACAGTGAATATTTCCCATGTAAACACAAATAAAACCTTCAGTGGGTCATACTTCCTCTAAAGGGAGTAGACTGAGTGGTACATATTCTATATTAGCCAATCAAACCTTCAAAGGGTTATATTCCATATGAAACCATATCCTCACTAGGATATATTCCCTTTGAGTCATATCACTCCTTATTGGTCTATAATTTCCATGAACAATATCATCCCTCTTTAATGGTACATATTCACTATGAGATTACCCCACTTGAAAAGCTATATTACCAATGAAAGGAATAAGTTCCACTCATACATAAGTCCCTAATATAAAATCCATAGGTAGATTTCAAATAGTAATCTACTCTAAATTACTTTAAACTAAGAGAATTTTTTCCTGGTAGCACAGCCTTAAAAAGAGCTACATGGGTCCTTATCACATGACATTAAAATATATGGAATCTCTTTTTAAGATACACTGAATTATTTGGGTTCTCATTCCCATTATAGGGATTTATAATAATTCCCTATAGTGGGTCAGATCCTAACACCACAACACCTAATAAATTGTTATATTGTGATAAATTTTTTATTTTCCAAATATAAAGTATAATAAACAAAAAAAAAAGAATATGGGGAACCTTTAATACATATTGATGTTCACATCGATACATGGTCTCAATCAGATCATTGGAATAGGGGTAACCAATCCTATACTAAGATTTGGGAATAATTCACTAATATGCATTAAATATATAAAAGATTACATAAGTAGAAAATAGGTCCCTTTCAAAAGGTATGGATTGTCCTAGCCTATCATCCTCTCAAACAATGCACATTTCAACGTGTTGTTGAAAAAATCCAAATAAACACTTACCTTTGGAAAGAATAAATACATCAACTCAAAATTCCATAGACCGGAAATCTATTGGAAACAAATTGATGAAACCAACATGAATCAAATAACTATGAAAATAATAATTTGATCATGGTATTACTTATGATGATACACTGACCAGTTTTCTTCTTTTAGTTTCAAGATCCTTTTGGACTCTAATAAATTCATATAGAACTTTCTTTAATCCAAAGAAATTGTATCATCATAGCATACTCTAGATAAAGTTAAAAATCCTAGCTATACAAATTCAATTAATATAATAATGTTTATAGCATATTAGCATGGAGGTACAGTATCACATACCCAGTTCCTTTATCTTAGGGTGGAAAACACAATAATTTAGGAGTACCATCTGAATGATACCATCCTAACTTTAGAGGTTTATCTTGAAAAAACTCAATAAATGAATCCCCATTTGTTATCTAGTCGATAAAATATTATAAATAAGTAGGTCACACATGTTACCACTACCAACCAAATTGAGAGACTCTTCATATCGGGAAATAATTCTTACCTACGTCATTTTAGGAGGCATATCGAGAGATCGACCAAATCCTATCTTCAAATCAGGATCCACCTTAGAGGGATCCTATCACCATTTGTCACCACTATCAATGTTGTGTGGCCCTATTTCCATATAATTATATAGAAAATATTTCTCTAGAGTAAATAGTATATTCCAATCAGTTTGGGGAACCTAGAAAGAGGTCCCTCTGGGAAGAGTAGACCCTCCAGCATTGGGAACATTCTCATATTTCTATTTTCTATAAATAAGTCTTTTAGTACATCTTAGTTAATTCTAAAGAGTATGCACATATACATTCTCATACTAGAGAATTCTACCATTGTGTCTTTACATTATTAAAAGGATAATGCTAAAATATTCTAGAATATATAAAGAGAAATCCCATATTATTTCCCCTATATATGAGGCTTATCTTCATATCCTAATTAAAACATGAGAACAATAATAGACCCATTTTCCCATTTTAATTTATTATTTGGGCTATAACCCCATTCCTTCAACAAAATAATGTTAACATATCACAGAAGAAATATAAGGGAAGGCTTATATCCTTGGAAACATCTTATAATGTTAGCAAAATATTTAAATGGCCACTTGGGGAATACCTATATTTCTACACCCTAAAATATTGAGGTAACTCATCGCAATATCTTAATGGATACATGGAACCATATTTATCCTCTCATTCAATAGGATCATCATAATTCCCCTTTGACGAATAAAGATTAACATTGGGCTCATGTTCTCGTTCTAACCGAACTTCACTGGTATATCTAATTAACTAATTCAAAGAAATATCATATCACTTTCAACCTCACAATAACTCTAAAAAATATTCCAACAGTCACATAGAATTATAGAAATATTTGTGTTCCAGTTTAGTATAAGGAAGGTTACTGGTATTCCCTGACAACAACCAAGAGGAAGGCTCATATACCCACCAATTATGAATAAACTCATTAGAATACTCTAGTGGTGAGCAATAGAAATGATTATATTCTAGAATTTCTTTAATAATTTTATTGGCATATTTCTATGTAAATATGGGAATCTCCTAGGAGGGATCCAACTTGTGAATTCCTTTATGAAAAATTCATTACCCCGACCACCTTTATAAGAGAATCCATGAAGAAATATCACTAAGAGAAATATATAACATTGGAGAAGTATCCTATACCTAACCTAATCAAGGTTTATGTTCATTAGTCCCTTCAAAATTTCTCTATAGTGGCCCAATAATCCACGATCTCATTGTTAAAAAGATAACGATAGAGGTCCTACCCATGAAACTATGATCAGCATCTCTAGAGGACCTCCCCAAATCATATTATGAAAATTTACTCCCTATGGAAACATAAAGATAAATAATGGGAACTTTTCTCATCATGTGATATATAAAAAAACTGTTCACATCCAAATAACCAATCAGTAAGAAGGTCTTTAACTTTTTAATTCATCAAGCACTAGAAACCCAGAAATTACTCTCTATGGAAAGTAGTTATTCCACCATAGAGTATCTCCCCATGGAATATATTATAGTGGTCATATTTATAGTATGGAATTAAAAAATAATATAATTCCTCCCTATGAAGGTTAATATTAAAATGGCCATGGAGTTCCTCCCCGAGGTATTCACTATGAAGGTCTTAGCCACAGTAAAATTCTATTTTGATCAGAATCTCGTAACCTTATCAAATCCAATATGATAATTCCATTATATTGAGATTCACTCAAGATATTGGAGTCAACAACAACAACTTTAAAATACCTAAATATATATATACCTTCAAAACCAAAGAATTGATTAACGTAGTGGTATTCGTCTGTGCTGTTATCAGATTGGTTATCCTTCAATGAAATAGAGAATACAATTAACAATACTTATCCCCTATATAATGTAACCAAGAAGTAACCACTTTACTAAGATCAAATAGAGTAATACCTATTAAAAAACAAATATAATTTTATGGTTATAGGAAAGGAACTATTTGAAGACAATATTATTGTTCTGTTATAGACCTTAGAAAACTCTCTGTATTACATTAAGAAAACATTTAAAGATGAATTAACACATTACCTACACTAAAAACTATGGTAAAATCTCTACCACTTCGAGAGGAAATTCTTATCTGGCAAGATGCATGTTAACCACATCAAGGAAATAAGTAAACACTATCACCAAATCAATTTGGTTTTCATTTCAACTGTATGTAATCTAATGTATAGAATGAATCATGAGGGTATCCAATATGAAATCCATATTTATTTTAAGACTCTACACTAGTTGATCATTAATACCCTATATAATAAACACATTATATCATGTGGTAAACATGGATTGATTCATTTTACCCTACTTTACTCCTAGCGTAGTTCACCAAGAAATGTGTCATTCAATTTCATCAGCTTATGACAAGTCTCGTGCCTTAGTTTTTCATATGATAGGTAGTATTTCAAGTAGAATATCACCATATTTAAAGAAAAAAATTGTTTAGTCAAATAAAATGAGCTATTTATAGGCCTCTTCAACAATATGATAAGAAATTTGAATAATCCTCTCATATTATTAAATAAAATCCTATAATTATATTATACACCAGTGTGGAAAGTAGATTATGTATAGAACATGTTATTTACCTAGAACATGATTCGAATAATTCTTATAAAGTTAAGAAAGAATCCACAATAGCTACCTTATAAGAAATATTGGAGAAGATCCAACCCATAATGTTTGGGGACATTTTTACCACCATTGCCACACTTGGGATCATAAAATCCCTAAAGGTTTCAAGATGTGATAGTGTAAGAATCATATCATCCCAATACCATGAGGATAGAATAACTTATATCATAGTATTCTCCTTCACTATGGAAATAATATTATTTATACATGGGAAAACATCACATGAGAAGCCTCTATAGTTCCTCCCACAATGTGACATATCCTTGTCTTTGGGGATTCTCTTGTTAAAGACTATTAGGGAATCCCTTTGGATTACTCTATATAAATCACTTCTAATGGGGAATCCATAATAAAAGGTAATACCACACATGGTTTTTAAAAATAAAATTTCCCTCATGAATTAAAATATTAATAAGTATTCCAATTTTTTCCATAATAAATACTCAAACGGTGACCAATCCCTATATACTTGCTCTAATGACATGTTTCCTCTAGTATATAAAGAATAAATTAATTTTTTTTAGAATCAACCCATTAGATAACTTAGATCATAGTGCTAATTCATAAGAGCCTCATGAGGAAGTCTCTACTTGAAATATGCCTCACACTAAACCACATAAAGAAGGTTGGTTAACCCAGAACCAAAAACTTGTTCAAAATTGGTTATATCCAATGGATTCTCATTTGTCTCCTCTCTAAAGATGTTCTTCCAAATAAAAAGATAAAATTATGGCCACATACCCCCCAGTTCATGGGTAATATGATGCACTCACTACTAAAGAAAACTATCCCAATATAAATCTTTGTTGAAGGAATTAAGGTGACTCGATAGAAAATTTCTCAGTGGTAATATCATTACTATGTAAAATTTATAGGTTGAGACCAATGTATCTCCTTAAAGGGATCTTATTCAACATAAGATTATTAATAAAACTATGAGGGAAAATATCAATCATCAAACAAGATATGGTTTAAGAAAAATTGTGTATCTAAACTCTTCGGTTGAAGAATATCATGAATTCCATCTATTGGGATGGTTGTCATAGATATATCCCAAAAGTTTCCACTAGTTAGCTCATTGTGGGCATCAATATCAGACATGTGACAGCTAACCATAATTGAATATACCAACTACCTTGACTAGAGTTTCTTCTCATTATACTAATTTAAAAAAAAAATAACTCAATTTAGACCATGGATTCCAGAATGGAATCTATAAATGGAAGATTCACACTAGTGGAACTGTATAGGTAACCATATCCTGAAAGGGTTCACATGATTCCTCCTACACCAAACATCCAGGACCCATCCTTCCTCATCTTCAATGGTACTAGAGACCCAAAATATCATTTGATTCACTTTTTTTTCTCAATGTGGACTTATGATGGGAACACTTGAATGATTTGTATACTTATAAAGGACCAACATTAATCTAGTATAGAAATATTTCAACTATGTCAGTTACGGGATAAGAAGACCCCCACACAAAATTTCTCTATATATTCATCTCTTTACTAAGAATAATGAAGATCATTGACCTCTTTAATTTCAATCAGTATGAGAATGATACGGTCTTATTCTTCATTTACATATATTTTGGTCTGGCTTATTCCATGAACATGAAAACACAATAAGAGTTGTTATTAGATAATTTCATATATAATATTCAGGAATAGGTATAGAAATCATTAATTAATAAAAAATACATGAGTGTATTATAAGAGTTTTAAGTAGTTTCCCAAATTCCATATGATGTTATCTCATGCTAAAAGTATAAATCTTGATCATATATATCAACTTAAGGAAATAGGGTTTGAAAAGTAAAAACTACAATTACTACATTTAATCCATATCCAACACCAGTACCAACTCCTAAAACCATGTAATAACACATAGTTCCTCTCTATAAATGTTATAAACAATAAGATTATCCCAAAATTGTGGGGTAAATGAGTATAAGAACTCACCAATAAAATATTGAGAAAATAAAGTGTATAAATTTTTAAAATAGTAATTCTTGTGATACATCATCACTTCTATGTAAAATAACTTGTTCAAACAACCTTAGGCTAGGAACCCAAGGGAAGAATCCTCAATTATAACATCTATTATTTCCCCAAACATCATGTGTTGGGGAAAAAATATTGTTCTTTTTCATAAAATTAATTTTCCAAAATATGGTTGATTCCAGGAAAGTTATATTTGTAAAATTATTGGAATGGGTTCCTTATATCTCCTCCATAAAACCAATATATGAGAGAAATACAAAAAAGAAGTTTTGAGTAAAGGAATGAAAGGTTTTTTGACTACATAACTAGAAAATTGGTCAAATAGGCACATATTTAACTTAGGGTGTAACCGAATCAACTAGTTGTATCCATAGATCTTGTATAAATGAAGAGGACAACCACTTTGGCATCACTATATCCCAAAAGTGGGTATTTTAAAAATAATATTAACTAACACAATAAGAGTAATACATTAAAGGTAAAAAATAACTGACTCCTAATATATTTTAGACTCTTCAAGACTCTAACCCCATCAATGGGAGGATGGGAACTTTCCTATCATTTGGAATATTCATTATATGAGGAATCACAATAGAGTTATGTCAATGTTATCTACTTAAAAAAATATTTCATAATTATTTTTCATATAAAATAGATTTTCTCATCCCTAACTGGTAATATTTTTTAGAGTTTTAGGAGGTTAAGGAAAACAGAGTTGATATGGACCTCGACATTATAGAACTTTTTTAAATGAATCTATATATTCTAAAAGGCTCAAAGAAAAATGCTTTAGCTTTATCAATAAGAGTATTGATTTACCTATAGATCACCTAGATCCAGATTTGAACCAATTATATTATAATATCATCTAGTTAATGTTTACTTTTCTAGTCTACACTAAAATGTTGGAGGGATAGTTCAACTTACCTCATAGAAAATAAAATTCCATCAAATTTTGGTTAGTAAAGGAAATCACCAGTATAATAAGTTTCATCATCCAATACATAATCTAGGTAACATACCAATAGTGAAAAATGAAGACCTCTTGTCCTAAATTATGATATTTTTTAATGGATTTTTATCATTCTATCTATGTTTTCAATACTGGATACCCTTCACTTCTCAATAGAGATCTATGAAGTGCTCAATGATGTCCTTTCAAGTTATAAAGAGTTCTAGGTTGAGGTAAAAGTCACTAAGGTGTATCATCTAGAGACAACCACAATTTAATGTGTTATATTAATCTCCTTCATAAAAAAATATAGGAAAGTCTCCATACAGGGGTAATAAAACTATTATAAATTTTTAGTAAGTTATGTGACATCAATATATGTTGGGAAATTATTGATAAAAGTTATAGAATCAAACTCATGAGGATATAGATCCTCTAATATTTGGTCTATAATGAGGCTAACTTTTCTCTCTTCAATTTGAGGATCCAATGGTACAGAAAGAGAAAGAAGAAACATCTCAAATGAACAAATCTCAAAGATCTGTTTATAGTTCTCATATCTAACTCTAAACTCATGGTCATCCACCAAGTTAATGCTTGAAACAATTTTTTGGTAATACTATAGCAAAATTTATTTGTGTAAATTCATTAATTATACCATTAGAGACATAAGTTCATGACTAATGGGAAATTTAGAGTATTTTCTGGTGTTAATTTCTCCATTGAGTCATGGGAATCATAACATATAGATGCAAGATTCTGCCAAAGGGAAGGAATATAGCTGATGATAGATAATATTATCCAAATCATGAACCAAAAAAATATTGGAGATAGATCCTCTCAACCTATTGAATGTTCATGGAAACCAATTTCCCACCAATCATATTAGGATAATCACTCAAGATTTGTGACTTTATTGGGTCATGTAGACCACCCACATTATCATGAAATTAGTTGTGTAGGATGAACCTCACATGGTGGAAGAGGGATATGATTGTAGTGAAGATTACAATATTCTATAAATCAATACCCATTATTTTATTTTGGATCTAAATATGATTCTTTATTATCCAAAGAAGCATATAATTCCCCCTCATAATCCCTTGAATCTCAAGATATCAATACATTATCTAACCCTGATGATAATGGGGAGGAAAGTAAAAATATCTAGAATACTCTAGATAATGATGCAATTACATAATCACCCCTAGGATCTATGGAAATATCATCCTAATTTAAATGAGATGGGAATTTTTCAAGATTAATGAATAATAAAAAGTGGAACATTATCTCAAATATGTCTCTGTATAATTTTATGAAAAAATATACACCACTATTGATGACCTCATAAAATTGAATCTTGGTACAAAGGATAACATGAAAACCACACTTATTTTTTCATTATGAATCCCATGGAGAAACATGCATGAATCACATTCATGAAGCATTGTCAGGGTGTATAATCCTAAAATTATATATAGATTCTTAGACTAGACCCAATTGTGTCCACCCATTATTTTGGTCTTCCATGGTATTATATTGTTATTAAACAAGTAGATATATGAATTTATACAACTTATGCATCCATGGTTTTTTTGAATTTAATAAAATTTTCAAAGGAATCTTTATCTTGGAAGTTTAATACCCAAATTTTCATTCCAAAAATTGTCCCAATCAAGATGAAGAAGGAAAAAATCTTATTTTTCATTGACTTCTTAGATCCCAACCATTACTACCCAAATGATGATTTTTTATTCCACATTACTAAATGTATGATCGATGCAATATCAGTTTCTAGGCCCACTCTTTCATGGATCTTTATTCATGATATAATAAAATTTGGATGGCCCTTAAATATTGTGAGTCCAATTCTTTCAAATAACCCCAATGGGTACATTTCTATCAATTAATTCTCTTTATCTTGAAGAAATATTCTACCACATAATAACATTAAACACACTATATATTGAGTACCATTTCGAGGAATATTATAGAATTTTATATTGATGATATGGTGGTAAAGTCTCAATAGTGTTTTCATCATCTTTTGGATCCTAAAATAGATTTTAACAAGATATGGAATCATATATTGATTATCAATCCCTTGAAATTTATTTTAAGGTTAATATTGAGGTTATTTATCATCTTCACTATGTTTCATTATGGCATCGAAGTCAACTAGGAGAAGACAAAGGTGATCCTTGAGGTTCCACATCCCTAAAACCTCAAATCGATGAGAGTACAGTAGGGATGTATTATCTACATCATAGATTTCTCATCCAACCCCACTAGTGAGTATTTACCCTTCAAAAAATCAATGAAAAATGGATTCACATATTGGTGGGATGAAATTCTTCAATAAGCTTCAACAATCTAAAACAATATCTCCTACAACCAGTTGTCTTGATGCCATATGTAGAGGTAAATACACTCATCTTATACATAGAATCTATTAAGTGATCACTTAGTTCCCTTATTATGAAAAATAATGATGAAGATAATAATAATATTCTAAATAATCTAAATTGAACAATTTTAGAAGCTAAGACATTATAACATAATATTGATAAAAACGTCCTTGAACTAATCATCATAGTGAAAATAAATTGACACTGCCTACAGCATTATAAGGTCCATTTTGTCTCTTATGTCAACCTAATAAAATATATTCATATTAATTTGATGTTAATTTCATGTATTTAATTGTGTGAGGTTGTCCTTTAACAATTTTAAATCCAATTTTTTTCTCCTAAGGTAGTCAAAGGGAATATGTTGGAGGATTTCCCCATGGAGGACCCTACCCAAATTATATATTTGTAGATAAATAAATCATAGATTAAGTGGTTTTATCCATTTTAGACTATTCTCATATATGGGTGGTTTACATTGATCGTACATCCAAGATCCTTATATAAAAATGAATAAAAAATAGAATACATTTTATATTTTTCTAGGGGATTGTTCTTGTCACCCTAGAAAAGGTTGTTTTTCCATATTCCTTAATATTATTAAAGGGATGCACAATTAATTATGTAGAATAACAAGATCTTTTTTCAGGTTTAGAGCTAGACCTATTTATATTGCTGCCCCTCATTAATATTAAAGGTGATTAAAAGTTAGTAATTAAGTAGATTAATGATGAATATGCCATTAAGAAGGAGAAACTAATCCATATGCTTGATTTTTTTAAGAAGGTGATGACTAATCCCTATATTTGATTACATATGATAAATGATTATAGAGTTCCACTCCAAACCAATATTTTCTCACATACCATTTTTATAGAACACATTTTCTAATTCATTGGACAATTTATATGAATCCATGAAAGATCTTGGTAAGGAGAAAATTTCCATCTGCATCATGTACTATAGATTGGTCTCTACATTCATCAATAATGACATAGAATAAATAAATGACATCAACACTAACCATGAAAAATGTGAGTTGATATTATTTCCAATTGATACCTCCATTTTTTGGAAGTCCCCCAAAATGGATTATCTCTGATTAAACCATATTAAATTAAATCTACCCAAGAAGTAATAGGTCTGATAATGAATATAAAAATTCATCATTGATAAAGAACAAATTTCTCATAAAGTACTTTATAAATGAGTCTTTGATGGAGTACTCATAAGATTAATTCTAGTAGTATAGACCCTTACCAATATATAGGAATTATATTAAAGATCCAATGGTTCTCATCAATTAGGATCAAATATCTCTCATCAAATCAAGAGTAATGGATAAGTCTGGTCAATGATGAACCAAGACGACATGGAGTTCACTAGAAAACTACTTATTTTATAGATACATGAAAATTTTATCCATCATCCCCCAAATATAACATATATAGAAAAATACTCTTGACTATTACATATATAAGGAATATATATCATGGGGTAATACTTTCTGACAATAGCCAGGTAGTTCAATTATATCCTTATAGAAACTGAAATCTTCACTAAATGGATCTTATTTATATCCCTCAAGGAATTTTTGTCAAAAAATTCATCAATTTATTGAATTTAAACATAATTACTAGATTTCGTGTCTATCACACAATATTGACGGACAACGATGCTAATTTTGGTTCTTATCAATTGAAAATGTCATATTAGGAATACAACATTCAATCCAACCACTCATCCTGGTATTATGTAGCAAAAATTGGATTTATAAAGGATTTTAATAATATCAGGTATAATATCCTTCAAAACATAGTGTACAAGAAAAAATTCATTACCAAAAAAAATTATGCATACTTTTTGGGATAATCACACAATAGCTTGTACTTCAACAAAAAAAACCATATTGTCTTATATAGGAGATGGATTTGGTTATAATCATTGATGTCTAGTTTCCATAACTTCATGTAGTTATCATTAATAAGCTCTCCAAAGATTAGTACTCTTAGAGATGATATGATGAGAATGGTTTATGAACACTAAAAAGGATATAAATCCACCAAAACCAACTCACATGGGAATTCAATAAGAAAATTTTCCTCTAATCATTCCACCAAGGAGAATTGGTGATGTATCATAGAACATTGATAATGTTAATAAATATTCCTTGAACACTCAAATTAAAAAAATTGGAACTATAATCCATACATAAGTTTTAATCGTGATGAGTTAATTCCTTGACCAAAATGGATTATGAGAATATCACGCCCACTACTAATGTATAGTTTCTTAAGAAATACTTAATAAAACATCATGTTAAGTTAACACCATACTCATTCCAATACATTAAACTTCATAGACAAATTCTATTCTTCATAACTATAGACCTCTTATGAAATTATCTAATTATAGTAGCCATAATAGAAGAACACTTGATCCCTCGTCTTAGGATCATAAAATTGAATTTCATAACATAAATTATAAGATGCATTACTATAAACTACATATCACTTATATCATTGTGTTATAATATGGAGCAACTTGATGTGTGTTACATAACTACATCTAACATATCTGTAACACCCCAGGTAAATAAAGAATACGAAATTTTTGTATTTATCCATATTTGTGAATAAAATATTAATATGACTTTAAAGGGGACGCTATGCTCGATGGCGTACCCAACACGCAACAACGAGTTTCTTGGGAATCTTACGTTGCACTCTAATAATAAAATAATATTATTTTAAATGATAGTTAACATGTAGCCGTTGTATTGGCGGGAATGGATAGAATTAACTAAAATATGATTTCATATGTTTTTAATTGTTTTTACATTTATCCAATAAAGAATAGAGGCTTAAAATACGGAAAGAATTCAATTTTAGGCGTATATGCCCTAGTTTTCACTAAAGGTTCACTTATCACCTTTTGATGTTGAACCATCATTAAATATAGTTTCGTTCACTCTTAAACATTCTTTTGGACCAAATAAAACTCTTATTAAGAATCGGGACATCAAAATTTACTTTGTGTAAATTTTTGGTATCTTTCCGATAAAGTTCATTTTTTTAAGGAATAGTGTAAAATGTTGTATTTTAATTCAAAACCACTTTTTAATCTAATTTATTTATATGATTAGATTATCTTTTGAATTGGTTTTAAAGTGAAATTAGAAAATATTTTTACCATTAAATCCAATAGTGGTGGTTGGAATTAATTTCACTTTGAAATCGGACTTAAACTGGTGTCAATCTTTTGATACTTATTGTTTTATAAAAACACGCTATTTGCTCTGACAGCGGGAATTAATTATTAAATTAATTAATGTGACTAATATGTTTTGAATTTTGTAAAACAGACTTCATTTTTGAATTCAGAATATCAAATATAGCTTAGGGTGAATTTTTGGTAATTTTCTGAAAAACTTCAATTTTTGATGAATAGTGAAACCACTAAGTGATAATCAAGCAAACTGATTTTTCAGTTAAATGAAAGTTTACCACTAATGTGTATTGAATTTTGAAAATCCGACATACATGGTTGTCATTAAGAAGTAAAATGTGGTTCAATGAGATTATAATAATTTTTGGTGAATAGTAACTTATTAAGTTTTTAATCGCGATTAGTGATAATTAGTGTAGTTTAAGGTATAAATAATACTTTAAAAATATGAAATGACCTAGACACATGTCACAACCCTATTGGTTGTGTCATGGCCGACCAAGACAAGCCATGGCCTAACTTGGGGACCCCATGGATCCACTTTTTTTGGGAAATAACATAAAATACTTTTTATTTAATGTTAAAGTGAAAATGACACTAACATAGTATGTTTTACTAAAACAATTTTTAAGTGGGGTTATACAAGTCCAAATTTTGATTATAAATAGTCATTGGAAAGATAAAAAGATTTCCTATATCATAGTATTTTTTTTAGACATTAAAGAAATTAAATTATTTATGACATAATAATGATGCAGCGATGACATCATTATTTGACAATTTAATTAAAATGGAAAGATAATGAAAAATCTACAATATACACATGGACAAAACCAATTGGATGAGTGGATTTCGATGCCTTATCACCTTATCCACGAATTCTACCAATGTGGGACCCTTTAAAACCGAAAAGCATTTTCAAATAAAGTAATATTTCTTTGCTTTCCAAAAGTGCCCCTCCTCTTCTCTTATAAAAGGCCCCCACCTCCACCTTATTTCACACACTTCAAAAGCCTTTGGCTCGGCCAACCCCTGCCCTTTTGCTCTCTCCACATCCCTCTCCTCATCCTAGAGGATTTACCTTGGGCAGAATCCTTTCAAAGGAAGACTTTAGGCTCAAATCAAAAAGAGTTACACTTTTAAAGGTAATTGTTTCTCTCATATTCATTTGTTTTATTTTGCTTCTCCAACCCCCTAATCTCTTTTTATTTACTTCTTTTGTAACAACAACAGTATCTTCAATATACTAGGATGTTGTTATAATATTTATTTGAGCTACACTCTCACACAACTACATCAAATGGTTAAAGAACATACGGTTTCCGTGGATGGTGAAATTCTGCCTCCCGAAACGATGATTGTTCAATACTCATTTAACACCTTCAAAGGTGGCCATTATGATGTCACTATTTTTATATATGATATATAGTATGTTTATTTTTTCCTTAAGATTCTGTTTTTTACATTTTGGTCAAACCTTTATGGTTCCCATTATGGGTAAACACGATATCTTCATTTAAGGAAGTGCGGACTACCGCCCCCTCAAAGTGATTTGATTCGTTAAATACCATATGTGGGACATATAAAGGATGGAACTATGATATTAAATATGATATTATACTGGAATTATAATATACCTTTATATCATTATTATTCCATTCTATAAAATACGAATAGAAATGAAAGTAGCGTTCATGCGTACGTACGGCTTACCGTCTCCATGAACGGTGCATTTCATTTCTTACCTCTAAATGATTATGTAATGTTATAAATGCATGAATGTACTGGATATATATGACATATATTATAACTACAACATGAATACAATTCTGGATATAATAAACATTTGGCCACATGAACAACATGTAATTGTAAGAAGTCCACTTTCGACTTAAGAACCAAATACCGACAAAATGAACATTATTAACTTAAATGATTACATAATGTTCACAACATGTCAATAATTGATATAAAAGGAATAATGAACTTGGAAAAGGTTCTTAAGCAAATAGAAATTAACTCAAGTTTATTATTCAGGACGTTAAAGAACGATCGAGTCAAGTCGGACCCGAGGTAAGGGATCCTGCAACTCTCTTTCTCTTTAAGTACACTCTTTTATGTCATTTCTTTTAAGCTCATCTTTCTGATGATTGGGATGTTATTTTATATTAATCCTACTGTAATTTTTATGTTCGTGTGATGAGAGACCCTATTCTCTCTCATCAATCCATTTTGGAAGTTTTATGTGGCGCCGTTAGGCTGCCGAGTTCTCGTAAGGGATTTTTCATCTCACTTTTATTCTCGTGAGATTTACGCTACTTTTGCCACAAATTTCATTGAGTGGTGTATGTACTGCCCATTATTCTACACTTTGTGTAAAATACTTTCGTTTATGAGTATTTACATCAATGATCTATTGTCCCTCTTTCATGGGGTATATTTTTTGAAAGATACCCAAGTCGGTAAGGGAACCTTTCACCCCCCTCTTTTTAAAAGACTTCTTTTATTGGGTCTTTTAATTTACATATTGTTACATTGGGATATGTTCTCATGTATCCTTAATGATGTAAATTTTGTGTCCAAGTGATGAGATACTCTTTTTATCTCTCATCAACTCATTTTGATGTGACGCCGTTAGGCTGTCAAGGGAACTTCTTAACCCAATTTCGATTTCTTTGGGTTCGACATGTAGTCATTGAATATGTCATCCATTCAATATGTGTGAATGACATTTTATTGTTTTACACTTAATATCCACTTATATTGGGTGTATTGATATTCTTCACACATATTTTTGAGATTGATTTGTCCTTAATTTAAGGATACCTTCTTTATAAGGGATTTCATCACATTTGACATTTCTATTGAGGGTTCATTGTTGTTATGCACCAATTCACTCTTATGGTGTATATACTGTCCTTTGGAGTATTATATCATGAATCCATTTATTCTCATGATATTATAAAGTTCTGACTAAACGTTATTCCTCAATTATTGTATTCAAGTGTCTCTAATTTTGGTAAAACCCCTTTAACCAAAATATCATTTTAAATGTTTTAATTATTCGTTCTTATTAATATCCATGTTTTCAAAGTGGTTTTAAGGATTTATTTATATGGATATTAATGGTTTAAAATTTTAAAAGCTTCAAGGTGGTATGGGACACTTTGATTCAAAAATATCTTTATTAAATGTTTTAAATGGTTTTGGAAATGGTTTCTTTTTATATGGATTCATTATTTCAAAATACTAAAATGTTATGTTGTGTTTGAAATGTGGAAATGTTTTGTTTCCTTTATGAATATTTTATGTGATACGTGTATGTTATGGTTCTTGGGCATTGTTATGAAGAACGGGTGGTTCCGTGATAAACTAAGGGCGGGTGAGCCCGTTATAGCTCTCCAATGCATTGGGTAACGCGAAGGAGTGAAACGTTAAGGTTTCTCCGAAGAGATTTTAGGGAATATACTGTGATGGGTATTCCAAACGTAACCAAGAGGGTTACTCCCTACGTAAGAATGTTATGAATGCCTCAAGTTACCTTTATGTCTTATGATTTCTATGATTTATTCATGTTTTGATGAGTTAGGTTAAGGTGCCTATGTTTTATGGGTAAGTTATGATTTCATCTTTATGTATACATGAACTCATGTTTCCTTTCCATATTTTTATGTCCCTTACTGAGCTTTTTATGCTCATCCCAAGTTTCTGAAATGTTTTTCAGGTCAAGAGGAAAGGTACATGATAAGACGTTAGAGTCAAGGATGTGTTAAGAGAGAATCCATATTTTATTTTAAATATGTTCTCGTTGATGGGAAGAATGAATATTGTCTTTTATGTAATCCACTTTGTTTAAATGTGGAATGTAATGCAAGTTTCATGATCTAATTCTCTAAAACTCTAAACCTGAAAAGATCCTCAATGTGTAATCTTGTAATAACTCAAGATTAAGTAAGTTTTAAGGCTGGGGCCTTATAGTTGGTATCAAAGGTCGGTTTAGATAACTTTAGAGGTTAGGGTATTCCTTAAGCATAAGTGACATTACCATAATGGTTAGGATTTCAGAAAGAGTCCTAGTTTTAGATAAAGTGAATGAGTAAGTGTATATTAGTGTTTATCTTCCTCATTAGTACATGATGGTTTTGTTGATATACTCACACTGACCTTTTTGGTTTTAGTAAATGGCTGGATCTAGCAGGCACCAAAGTAACAGTGGATGTGAAGGAAATTGTGATAGTCTTTTGAGCAAGCAACTGAATGATATGGGAGCTGCAATAAGAACTCTTCTGATTATCCTCAACCAGCTATCTGGAGTCATGATTGACCACCTAAACCTTGGAGTTTTCTCTAAGGCATCAAATATGCAAGAAACAAATCCCTACGGAAGTGCAGGTAATAATCATAAAGGTATGAGTGTTCAAAAACCTATGTGTCAGAGATGTGGAAAGAAACACCTAGGGAAATGTTTCAAAGGGACAGAAATATGCTATAGATGTGGAAATGAAGGTCATAAAGCAAGAACCTGTAATGGAAAAAGGAAGCATCCCGTTGACTCGAGGAAAGAGAAAGAAGTTCTTTCTGAGGGATCAATTGAATGTTTTAAATGTGGTGTGCATGGTCATTATGCAAACACATGTTCTATGAAGAAGTATCGTGAATGGGGTCACCAAGAGCGTACAAATGTTCGTTTACCAATACCTAATGCCATTCCTATTGAGGATGAAGAAACTGAAAATGACCAATCAAAGGTATGTACTATTTCATGACTGTTGTTTTCCTATTTTGAAATCTTAGGATATGATTCATGATTTTGTTTGTAGGAAAGAGGTATTTCGGAATAGGTTGGAAAGGAATGGATAATGGATCATGAAGAATGTTGAATGAGTAAGATGTCAACATATAAGGGCTTCAAGAGTTATGGTGAAATTCTTAAGAGTATTATGTCTCTTTTGATGATGGGGTTACATTAGAAGACTTTTTATATTATGTGTAACCCTGATGATTAATATAGGCAAATTTTATCCAAGGAATAGTTACCTTTTCTTTTGTGGACATAGTTATAAAGAACCACGTGGGTTTATATGATCCTTACTTTTGAGGTAATTATGGGTTACTAAAGGTTATGATTGAAGTGGAGGGCATGAGATGAAATTGAGGTTAAAATGTGTTATGATTATTTTGAAGATTTTATCTCGTTTTGGGGAATGTTTTAAGAATTATATAGTTTTGGAAAAAGGACAACACGCAGACCGTGTGACATCCCGTCGCGTCGGACAAAGCTGCGGGAATCGAACCCACAACCAAAGTGCGACTGGTATTTATCGCCTACCACTGGACTACGTGAAGTCCCTGGTTAGTTTGACTGATTCTTTTGGTTATATGATTTTATGAATTAAGAGTAAGTTGATTTTGGGTTATTTATTAAAATGATTACCCTATCATGGAGGATATGTGATTGGGATAATTACTTTTCAATGCGTGACTTTAGGAGCAACTGATGTTGTTTGGAGATAAATGTTACGATTTAACTTGGAAGACTATGTGACTAAATCTTTCAAATATTTGGGTTTCGATCTTATTTTGGTTTACTTTGAAGAATTTTATGGACAAATTGTTTATCGAATGATCCTTGTTGAACATTGGGTTTTTTTTGACAAATTTTGGATGTTAAGAATAGATTTTATTTTTATAAAGGGTTATCCTTTTCTGGATTATCCGATCTTGTACTAGCCTTTTTGGTTTTGTTTTTGGATAAAGTCTAAAGACATGGGAAGTATATAGCTCTCTTTTGTGGATTAGGTGATTCTCTAGAAGTTGATTATGGTACTCTGAATGCGAACAAGTCTCCCTAAATACTCGTCTTTTGAAAAAAATATGAGTTTGATTAAGGAATCTAGTAAAAGTTGAAGGTCAACATGATAAGTGATTATGTTTCCTTATGAATAAAATTCCTCAATAAAATGTAACTTAAAACAAAAATGTTGTCTATTAACTTTTTCTACTAGGGAATCGAATACCGTTTAACCCATCACAAGTTTGTGATTTTCTCGTGGTTAACTTTCTCCTAAACATGTTTTCTAACACTCTCCATCAGAACATGACCCTTTGTTTTTTTCCTCCATGTCCATATTTTCATACTTGGAGTCCTAGTATGGGTTAACTCGGGTGACCTTTGTACTTATCTTTCTTTATTTTAAAGTGATTGTTTTACCAACTCTTGTTCCGATGTGGGACTTCCAAGGATTTTTCCAAGTCCAATTTTAAAATTGCGCGGACGCAATTCCCAAAAGGGGGGAAGGATGTAACACCCCAGGTAAATAAAGAATACGAAATTTTTGTATTTATCCATATTTGTGAATAAAATATTAATATGACTTTAAAGGGGACGCTATGCTCGATGGCGTACCCAACACGCAACAACGAGTTTCTTGGGAATCTTACGTTGCACTCTAATAATAAAATAATATTATTTTAAATGATAGTTAACATGTAGCCGTTGTATTGGCGGGAATGGATAGAAATAACTAAAATATGATTTCATATGTTTTTAATTGTTTTTACATTTATCCAATAAAGAATAGAGGCTTAAAATACGGAAAGAATTCAATTTTAGGCGTATATGCCCTAGTTTTCACTAAAGGTTCACTTATCACCTTTTGATGTTGAACCATCATTAAATATAGTTTCGTTCACTCTTAAACATTCTTTTGGACCAAATAAAACTCTTATTAAGAATCGGGACATCAAAATTTACTTTGTGTAAATTTTTGGTATCTTTCCGATAAAGTTCATTTTTTTAAGGAATAGTGTAAAATGATGTATTTTAATTCAAAACCACTTTTTAATCTAATTTATTTATATGATTAGATTATCTTTTGAATTGGTTTTAAAGTGAAATTAGAAAATATTTTTACCATTAAATCCAATAGTGGTGGTTGGAATTAATTTCACTTTGAAATCGGACTTAAACTGGTGTCAATCTTTTGATACTTATTGTTTTATAAAAACACGCTATTTGCTCTGACAGCGGGAATTAATTATTAAATTAATTAATGTGACTAATATGTTTTGAATTTTGTAAAACAGACTTCATTTTTGAATTCAGAATATCAAATATAGCTTAGGGTGAATTTTTGGTAATTTTCTGAAAAACTTCAATTTTTGATGAATAGTGAAACCACTAAGTGATAATCAAGCAAACTGATTTTTCAGTTAAATGAAAGTTTACCACTAATGTGTATTGAATTTTGAAAATCCGACATACATGGTTGTCATTAAGAAGTAAAATGTGGTTCAATGAGATTATAATAATTTTTGGTGAATAGTAACTTATTAAGTTTTTAATCGCGATTAGTGATAATTAGTGTAGTTTAAGGTATAAATAATACTTTAAAAATATGAAATGACCTAGACACATGTCACAACCCTATTGGTTGTGTCATGGCCGACCAAGACAAGCCATGGCCTAACTTGGGGACCCCATGGATCCACTTTTTTTGGGAAATAACATAAAATACTTTTTATTTAATGTTAAAGTGAAAATGACACTAACATAGTATGTTTTACTAAAACAATTTTTAAGTGGGGTTATACAAGTCCAAATTTTGATTATAAATAGTCATTGGAAAGATAAAAAGATTTCCTATATCATAGTATTTTTTTTAGACATTAAAGAAATTAAATTATTTATGACATAATAATGATGCAGCGATGACATCATTATTTGACAATTTAATTAAAATGGAAAGATAATGAAAAATCTACAATATACACATGGACAAAACCAATTGGATGAGTGGATTTCGATGCCTTATCACCTTATCCACGAATTCTACCAATGTGGGACCCTTTAAAACCGAAAAGCATTTTCAAATAAAGTAATATTTCTTTGCTTTCCAAAAGTGCCCCTCCTCTTCTCTTATAAAAGGCCCCCACCTCCACCTTATTTCACACACTTCAAAAGCCTTTGGCTCGGCCAACCCCTGCCCTTTTGCTCTCTCCACATCCCTCTCCTCATCCTAGAGGATTTACCTTGGGCAGAATCCTTTCAAAGGAAGACTTTAGGCTCAAATCAAAAAGAGTTACACTTTTAAAGGTAATTGTTTCTCTCATATTCATTTGTTTTATTTTGCTTCTCCAACCCCCTAATCTCTTTTTATTTACTTCTTTTGTAACAACAACAGTATCTTCAATATACTAGGATGTTGTTATAATATTTATTTGAGCTACACTCTCACACAACTACATCAAATGGTTAAAGAACATACGGTTTCCGTGGATGGTGAAATTCTGCCTCCCGAAACGATGATTGTTCAATACTCATTTAACACCTTCAAAGGTGGCCATTATGATGTCACTATTTTTATATATGATATATAGTATGTTTATGTTTTCCTTAAGATTCTGTTTTTTACATTTTGGTCAAACCTTTATGGTTCCCATTATGGGTAAACACGATATCTTCATTTAAGGAAGTGCGGACTACCGCCCCCTCAAAGTGATTTGATTCGTTAAATACCATATGTGGGACATATAAAGGATGGAACTATGATATTAAATATGATATTATACTGGAATTATAATATACCTTTATATCATTATTATTCCATTCTATAAAATACGAATAGAAATGAAAGTAGCGTTCATGCGTACGTACGGCTTACCGTCTCCATGAACGGTGCATTTCATTTCTTACCTCTAAATGATTATGTAATGTTATAAATGCATGAATGTACTGGATATATATGACATATATTATAACTACAACATGAATACAATTCTGGATATAATAAACATTTGGCCACATGAACAACATGTAATTGTAAGAAGTCCACTTTCGACTTAAGAACCAAATACCGACAAAATGAACATTATTAACTTAAATGATTACATAATGTTCACAACATGTCAATAATTGATATAAAAGGAATAATGAACTTGGAAAAGGTTCTTAAGCAAATAGAAATTAACTCAAGTTTATTATTCAGGACGTTAAAGAACGATCGAGTCAAGTCGGACCCGAGGTAAGGGATCCTGCAACTCTCTTTCTCTTTAAGTACACTCTTTTATGTCATTTCTTTTAAGCTCATCTTTCTGATGATTGGGATGTTATTTTATATTAATCCTACTGTAATTTTTATGTTCGTGTGATGAGAGACCCTATTCTCTCTCATCAATCCATTTTGGAAGTTTTATGTGGCGCCGTTAGGCTGCCGAGTTCTCGTAAGGGATTTTTCATCTCACTTTTATTCTCGTGAGATTTACGCTACTTTTGCCACAAATTTCATTGAGTGGTGTATGTACTGCCCATTATTCTACACTTTGTGTAAAATACTTTCGTTTATGAGTATTTACATCAATGATCTATTGTCCCTCTTTCATGGGGTATATTTTTTGAAAGATACCCAAGTCGGTAAGGGAACCTTTCACCCCCCTCTTTTTAAAAGACTTCTTTTATTGGGTCTTTTAATTTACATATTGTTACATTGGGATATGTTCTCATGTATCCTTAATGATGTAAATTTTGTGTCCAAGTGATGAGATACTCTTTTTATCTCTCATCAACTCATTTTGATGTGACGCCGTTAGGCTGTCAAGGGAACTTCTTAACCCAATTTCGATTTCTTTGGGTTCGACATGTAGTCATTGAATATGTCATCCATTCAATATGTGTGAATGACATTTTATTGTTTTACACTTAATATCCACTTATATTGGGTGTATTGATATTCTTCACACATATTTTTGAGATTGATTTGTCCTTAATTTAAGGATACCTTCTTTATAAGGGATTTCATCACATTTGACATTTCTAT
Organism: Viscum album; assembly: GCA_963277665.1. Classification (NCBI taxonomy): domain Eukaryota; kingdom Viridiplantae; phylum Streptophyta; class Magnoliopsida; order Santalales; family Viscaceae; genus Viscum; species Viscum album. Next base: position 1,857,917,704 of record OY728133.1, on the reverse strand, counting down.
TGAGGGTTCATTGTTGTTATGCACCAATTCACTCTTATGGTGTATATACTGTCCTTTGGAGTATTATATCATGAATCCATTTATTCTCATGATATTATAAAGTTCTGACTAAACGTTATTCCTCAATTATTGTATTCAAGTGTCTCTAATTTTGGTAAAACCCCTTTAACCAAAATATCATTTTAAATGTTTTAATTATTCGTTCTTATTAATATCCATGTTTTCAAAGTGGTTTTAAGGATTTATTTATATGGATATTAATGGTTTAAAATTTTAAAAGCTTCAAGGTGGTATGGGACACTTTGATTCAAAAATATCTTTATTAAATGTTTTAAATTGTTTTGGAAATGGTTTCTTTTTATATGGATTCATTATTTCAAAATACTAAAATGTTATGTTGTGTTTGAAATGTGGAAATGTTTTGTTTCCTTTATGAATATTTTATGTGATACGTGTATGTTATGGTTCTTGGGCATTGTTATGAAGAACGGGTGGTTCCGTGATAAACTAAGGGCGGGTGAGCCCGTTATAGCTCTCCAATGCATTGGGTAACGCGAAGGAGTGAAACGTTAAGGTTTCTCCGAAGAGATTTTAGGGAATATACTGTGATGGGTATTCCAAACGTAACCAAGAGGGTTACTCCCTACGTAAGAATGTTATGAATGCCTCAAGTTACCTTTATGTCTTATGATTTCTATGATTTATTCATGTTTTGATGAGTTAGGTTAAGGTGCCTATGTTTTATGGGTAAGTTATGATTTCATCTTTATGTATACATGAACTCATGTTTCCTTTCCATATTTTTATGTCCCTTACTGAGCTTTTTATGCTCATCCCAAGTTTCTGAAATGTTTTTCAGGTCAAGAGGAAAGGTACATGATAAGACGTTAGAGTCAAGGATGTGTTAAGAGAGAATCCATATTTTATTTTAAATATGTTCTCGTTGATGGGAAGAATGAATATTGTCTTTTATGTAATCCACTTTGTTTAAATGTGGAATGTAATGCAAGTTTCATGATCTAATTCTCTAAAACTCTAAACCTGAAAAGATCCTCAATGTGTAATCTTGTAATAACTCAAGATTAAGTAAGTTTTAAGGCTGGGGCCTTATAATATCTTCTCATGCGGTATAAGTAATATTATGACTATCTCTTTTTTCTCATGTTGAGTAAGATTAATGTGATCTGAGAGGGAATAATTCATTATTATAATTATATTAATTAAGATATATTATTTTTAAAATTATGGATTCATTTCATGATCAATTGATGTAAAACTTCATGAAATAATATTTTATATATGCATACTCTAAGACAACTTAGGGGGTATATGGAACATATTCTCTTTATAAGAGAGCTAAATCAATGTAATATTTCATAGTGTGTGTTCCCATCCTCTAATTATTGGACAACATTGAGATGAAATTTTCTTATATTTTAAGATAAACATATTTATTTATTCCTATTATTGTTAGATACAAAGTGATTTTGAAAATTCTATTCCCATCTAAAAGATTAATTATAATTATTCCCAAAACAATATCTTGGTGCTAAAACCCCCCATTTTATTCACATCAAGTTCCCTCTCCTTGATCAACACTAAACAAATGTGATTTTATTTTATTTTTATTAGAAGAATTATGTATGTCTTAATTACAATCACTAGAGGATATGTAGTGATCCCTGAATATCCTATCTTTATCCCAACCATAAATTAAAACAAAATTCAATCTCTCATCTTGAAGGTTTGATATCTTCACTCCCATAAGGTATTTCTCCTTGGATCTATTAATGAGGTTATAATATATCATTTTCCATATGGTATATAATGACACAAAATACCCTATGATGGTCTGCCCTAGAGAACCTTAAATTTCTTAGAGTGGCCAATTTTGTTAAACCTCACCCTCCCATGTATGATCCTGATATATTAAAGTGGGGGAGTTTTGGGGTAGATTTATCTAACATTAAACCTATAAAAAATTAATATTTCCATATTTTCCATACTATTATTTTTGTATTATCTTGTTCATTGGATTTTCTAATAGATCTTCAATTCAAAGGGACAATATAGATTTTTGAGCAGCGTGACTATAACCTTTAAAGCACCAGAGTCCTTGGCTAACAATGTAAAACTGCAAAACATTTGGTTCATCCTAAAAAAATTTAAACTACTTAGAGTTTCCTAATATGTGTGGATTTATCCCCCTTCATGAAATTTATCTCTATATTGGAACTCCGGGTGTATGAATTATCTACATCCATCAGTTTATTCTAAGTAAAAAATTCTTTATATAATCATAAATGAGTATGGATTTAGTCCTATTATTATATGTTATGTATAAAATCATGGATCAATTTTCTTTATCCAATCTGAAAATATTAATTAAATACCTCCTTTGTCTTGAAACATCGATCCTCTATATTCATGATCATGTTTCCCTTCAATTGGTAAAACCTTGAGACAAAACAATTTTACTATATATACAAGAAAGATTTGTGAAAGACCTATGGTAGATTTTTTTATATCAAAAAATATATACATCCAAAATATTGTTTTATATTAATAAATTAATTATCTTTTTAAAATTTCCCCAATTCTTTAGGTCCTAGTTGTATTACCCTAAACTGCACAACATCCAAGTCCCTTTACATAATTATAAAATATATAGATCATTGACCTCATCACTTAAAGATGAACTATATGACATGTGGTATGTCCTTCATGACCTTAAACTACTTATGGTTTCCTACCATGTGTGTATATATCTATTTTCATGAAATATATACCAATAAAATATCATTAGAAACAAATGGACCCCTATAGATAATTTAATAGTGAAACAAAATACCCCATCTCTGTATAAGATCCATAACTTTATAAGATCCTTTGGAATATAGATATTTATCCATAAATATTAACTAAGAATTCTCCAAGACAAAAAAATAATTCTTTCTAAAAATACACTAGCTATATGGTCCCATTTACCTTTATAAATGTCTTGGTTCATCAAATCTTTAACCTGAACAAGGACCCTATAATATAATAACTACATGTGTCATCATTCATGTTATCTCATGAAATATAGTTATGCCTAAATCTCTTATATTAATCCCATCCAAAAATATATATACACTTACATTCCCTTCTCATATCATTGTTTGGGGCCCACTTCACTCACATCAGGGCTTTCCACTAGCCTCTTTCACTAAGGCCTAATAAGATCTGTATGTGGTAGGATTCATATTATTTCAAGATACATAATTTCATATAGAAAATATATTTCTAACCCATCCAAAAATATGCATCCATGTATATTCTCTTTTCATCATATCTAAATATCCAAATCATGGTTACTTTAGGAATGGGATGTTTCAACAACATTATGGATGTTTCTTACCTTCCATATATCACAAATCATTCTTTATGTATTTGAAATTCCATAAAACTTTCACTGGTATCATTAATGAGTGTATATTACTCTAAAGGAAACCATTGTTTGGTAATGATCATTGGTGTCACTATATTTTTTCCTCACAACTGGATGCATCTTAATCCTATGTATAAGGTCCTAGAATATATGCAGACTTCTAAGGGAATTAATGTAGAACCCATAATTCCAATTTTGATCAGTAGTCATCCTTTTAATACCTATATAATCCCAAATAACTAATTTTAATACTTCATATTATGATTTAAATATTTTACATTTCCCTATATTGACTTGGATTTCCCATGTAATATTTTTGGGTATTGTATAGATTATTTTTTACACCAGGAGTTGAGATGGTGTGTGATTCTAAGGCCTGATGTTCCCGAAATAAATGATTGAAATATATTAAATAAAATGTGTGCATAGTTTTCCTAGAAAAGTGGAATAAAATATAAATGGGGGCCGATATAAGAAATCTAAGGGCACCGTTGAGTTTAGAATGGGAGATATACCCTAGGTGCAACATAACCTAGGTCAGCATGAGGTGTTTGTAGAGAATTCATCATAGGCATAAACTAAATAAAATAAATAATTAAAGAATTTTATCTTCTTTTTTGTCATATTGACCTAACATATTATTTAAATAAATGGTTGTGGGTAATTACTAAGATTATCCACTAAAACCTAGAGATCCATATGAATATTAGAGAGATGTTGAATGAGATTTTGTTGGCAGACGAAGATCAGATTAGAGAACGACTACTGGCGCGAGACGAATTCAGTGGATCATTCCAAAAATCACAGCACAACTTATCTCTTTATTAGTGATCTATCTAAATTGAGGTAGGATGTTATTTGATTTGGTTTTATTTCCCCATTTTGGTTTCTATGATAAACATAGATCAATCAACCAATATATTTATCCATTGATCATGTGTATTACGTGTAGGGTTATATTAATCCGGATTTGGGAGAATTTATTTATGGTTAATTGTAATCTCTTCATTCATCATTATAATATAAACAAATAGATATAGACATAAACATTGACTGTGGTTCATTCCCCAAAAATGTTCTTGTGATTTTCTTCCCGTATTTATTCATTCATCATGGGGTTTTTCATTGACCTTTAGTTTGACACATCTAGATAAATCAATCACTGCACACCAATTTATTGGAGTGATGATCCAATATTATAGATCTAGGATTGGCATGAAACAATGGTGGTGTGATGATGGAAAAGGAAGTGCATTGGACAACATAGGTACATGGTTTTTTCTCTTCACTGTTCAATGAAGAACATTTTTTAAAAGCATTTTCTAAAATGAATCAAAGATCCGAATGATATGTTTTATCGGTAGAAAGGCTTGTCTGGTCTAGTTTCTCATTTTTTGGCTGAGGTGAATCTGGAATGGTGTTAAAATCATTGGAGAGAATGTGAGGAAAATATATCTAGGAACCTAGAAATTTCAGCACTACACAGAAGTAACACAGAGCCACATTTTTTGTCGGCCCCTCTTTGTGGTGGCTGGGGTTTTGGGAGGAAGATAAGTATCACATGGAATTTTACCTTATCATACAGTGTGTAGTTAACTTTAGTGAGCTAGGCATAAACCTCAGTGGTTACATGGATACGTTCTGGAGTACATGGTCATGGGAACGCCATGTACTCCCTCACGAACAAAACCTAGACTAAAAGTACATGGGATAATCTATGTATTGGTACAAGGGAATAAGTACCAGGGTAGTGGCATGTCATGTACTTCCACACTGACATAGACACATGTTGTTTACACGGGCAGGACCTGGGGTTGAAGGGACATGGTGTGTAACCCTACTACATGTTGTGTAATCTGAAGAATTTGGCTTGAATATCTTTTCCAATGAATCTTGGAAAATTTTTGTTAAGGTGCGTTCCCCTTATCAATTCCTTGAGGGTTAGTATGGAATCACCTATTTTATATTGGATAGTGATCCCTTCTATAGAACTTCTTGGAAAGAGTGGTTGGAATACTTTTTGTGAGGACCAGAGTGAGATCTTCTATTCATCTTCTTTCCCTATGAGAAGTTCTATGGTATCATCATGATTAACACTACACATGCATAAATCCTCTGCTTAGTGGGTTAATATAGATAGAGTTTTGGGTATACCCCATGGATTTGGGAGTTATCCTAATATGTATATCATATCTCTTCTTAATTTTATTGAGTAATTCTAATGGTGAGACTCAAATAGCATTTACCTCTGGAACATACGTCATCAGTGCTTTTAGACCTAGGGGTGTGTTCTCCCAAATGAGTTTTATGTGGGACCGTGGAGATGGAATCCTAGGATGGCATTAGAATTTTCACTTACCTTTGATAATGTATGTATTTTTTTAGTATATCGGGATATTATTGTTATATATTTTTTATACATATACCAATGTAGAGCTGACTGTATTCTTTTTATGTATGATTTGTGGTTTTGGGGTGTCCTATTGGGTACTGTTATACTCTATTTTTCATGATCTCTTCCAACATGTTTCATGTATTGTGTAGTTGATCGACCTATTAAAATATTACTAGAAATACCAAGACTAGATGGTTCTTAGTGATACAAGACAGACCAAGGTGTGTTCCTACAACATTTTATCAATAGTACCCAGAATTACTTTCAGGATGGTCTTGTTTTTAGAATCATTTTCGAGGTATTGTATTTTTTCATGTTTATTTTCATTTACTTCCTATCATAATCCAGTTGTGGGATTTTGATGTATGCATGAATGGTTTCTCAAATGTTTCTAAATTTCATCAATGTATGTATTGGAGATGTGTATGTGTGTACAAGTAAATATGCTAAGGCCTCCCATGGGCGTGGTATGCTTACTCAGCACTAGTAGCTAGCCCCTTGACTATTGGATGTGGGCTTAGGAAGTCATGACATATGACTCATTAGGAAAGGTCATGACATCCATTCAAGGGTGTCATTATACTCTTATCTCCTGAGTTCCTTGTGGGTTAATATATCACAACCCTATTCTATTGGTCTGATAAACATGGCCTTAAACCATTTCTACCCATTATTTAGTCAGACTATTCTAGAATTGGTCTCTACCACTCACATAGGGTTATCCCTTACCCTATACATGTATGTTGTCTCACTTAAATTGGCCCAAACACTATGACAAAAATATATGTTCATCCCTTTTCAAGATTAACCATACTAACATTGGGCCTCTAATTCTCATCTAGTTTTTTTAATCCATTATTAGTTAGACTGTCTTTCTTTTTTTTCTATGATGTATGAACCTAAACCATAAAAATATCTATTCAAATATATGTGTCTTGAAACTCTGACATCAAATGGTCAAAATTTCATTACACCTAAAAAATATATAAAAAGATAAGAAACATGTTAAGATGAAAACACATAAAGGGGGCCTCAGAAAAAGTCAACTTTCTGGCCACTGGGTTATTTTATTTCATTACTTAGAAAAAGCTAGATCCTAAAAAGAAATGGAATAAATATTTTTCATCCCACCATATGGCTGTATAAATAAGATAGTTTAGGATCACAAGACTCACTAGTCTATAAAATAGTAAGATCAATTTCACACCATATCTCTTTTCCTTAAATCTATGTTTTACATTTTATAGAAAAACATTTAGGGTACCCAAACCCTTCATTAGTAACATTCCATTTATAAGACTACTTTATTCATGGAGTATTTTAATCCTCACACAACCTTCACATATATCAGTAATGGGTGCATCTTTCTCTAACGGACACCTCTATTTAGTAATGATTGTCGGCACTTCCATGTTTATACCTTCCAAAAAAGTGGAATCTTATTCTTGAGGAAAAGATACTTTAATTTCCATTTTCTCTAACAGCATCATAATAGAAATTATCACTCAAATGTGTTCAATAGTCATCATTTGTGTGATTGTTCTATATAATCATACCATGATTCAAATTTCTAGAGATATGATTTACACAACACATAATACAATCATTCATGTAGATTTGAATACCATTGATGATACACATTCATGCATAATAAACATTTTCTACATAGGATTATGAAATAATATTCTTGAAATCATAAATGTCCACATCGTATTTAATCTGCCTGAAATAATGGTTTATGCATCAATACCCTAAACTACATTCATTCATTTTTTAGGGTATCAATGTTAGTATCATTGGGATCTATATTCACATCATATATTTATTTGCCTATTTTTTGGGATAGATTGCCACTTATTTTGGGAAAATTTGTGTGTTATTAAACTCTAATCCCCATTGGTCTAAATATCATAACCTTAAATTGTGTGAACAGACCCATGGGATCTTCTACACTACTGTAATTTTGATCGTTTTCACATCAGTTTTTCCTCACCCATGATACTATATGGAAAATATCATTCTATTGTTAAAAACTATTTTAGCATAAAAATCAGAACCATTTAGTATAAGGACTACAAACTAAATCAACATACACCATTCCTTAATATCACCCCAATTTGTGACATTAAACCCTCCATTAACTCCAGTTTTGATTTTTCTTTGTTTCTATAGAGACATATTCACTATTTGTTCAAATTTTCTAACCTAAAACTCGATAAACTTTGGTTCATCTTTTATGATATTAAACTACCCAAGGGAATATAAATGAAAATCATAAGGTTGAAACCCTATTAAAGGTGTCCTAGTAAAATTTTTATTATCAGCTCGTTGTACCTGCACTTCACATGATATAGAAAAAATTGAGAAATCAAAAAGGAAAAGGAACCAAAATTTTCAGCTTGAAAACACATGTTCGTACCCACTACCCCTCCCCCCTATATGTTACATGGAAAAAAAAATTTAGATACAAAAATGGAAAAGAATAGGAAACAAATATTATAATGCCCACTATATAACCCTAGTAAAAGTTAATCTATGCCTACTAGGTCTCTTGTCTTAGGAAAAAATTAGAGAAATCTACATCTATGATTTAATTGTTAGGATATTCATATAAATAACTTAAATATGTGATCCCATATATCTTGATAACTTTTTAGCATTTCAATCCTCAATAGAAACCCCCATTTTCATGGTTTTTCATTACGAAGATTCAATTATATTCCCTATCTGAATAGAAAAAATCTTTTATATGGTGATGGTATAGATACCTATACCCATCCATGGACACACACCATGTAGGAAACCATATTTCTTATCTAAATAGACTAACTCTATTTTACAGTGATGGTATATAATCTTATACCAATCTTTGAGCACACTCCTTTGAGAAAACCATCATTTATATATGAATAGACCAAATCTATTGTACGGTGAGGGTATATAGTATTATGACCATATGTGAGCACATTCCTTGAAGAAACCTTCCATTTTTACTAAAGTGGTTGTAGATCATGATCAACTCTTTTCCATTTAAAATCATTGTTAAAATGGATTCAATTTCTTTGTTATTACTCTTTTATAGTTTCATGGATTACAAAAAAAATTGATTATCAAAAGGGGACATAACAATAAAAAAAATAATGATGGTAAGTAACGATTTTAATTCATAAATAAAAAATGGAGAGGAATGCAAACATTCTTGAGTATCCTGTATATATACACAAAATAATGATGAAATCATAGTAATATTATAATATATGCATGATTGAATCTCAAATATAGATTAGTATTTTCTCAGATTCACTCACATTCAGGTGAAACTAAACCAATATTGAATCTTATACATATATATCATGTCAAAGAACATTATACCTTGAAATAATATCCACACCATCCTTCTAAACCTATTTAAAAAGATATTTCTAATATTATATAGCCTTCTTAATAGTATCCAGTTCTCATTGAAATAAATATAACTCTTAGTAAAAATAGTCAAACTCTAGGGGATGTTGTTCCACTTGATATCTCATTTCCATGGATTGATCCTATCACACCAATGATACTTCACTATGTTGTAAACCTTCGTTAAGAACATTAGTTCATTGCTCGATAAAGGGGGCACTCATTTTGTAGTAAAAATTTGTGATTTAAGTTTTTTTGTTCACTCCAAAGAAAGAATCATCTACTTTACCCTAGAATAAACCATGTAGTAATCATACCAATCAAGGCATAATATAATAAAAATATAATGAAATTTATATATTTAGACACCATTATTTATGAGCTGGTTCCCACAAACAAGTGCTAATATCATTTTCAAAACATGATTTCACATATTTTGTTGGAATGTGAACTCCTATATGTCCAAATAAAAGATACTCATATGGAACACCTCATAATATGGAAGAATAACACCCAAATAGGGTCTAATTATGACCTTGATAGGGTGTTCTAGCACTAAATCAACCAACATCTCCAAGAGAGACACCCAAATAGTACTTTGATTTTTTTGGGGATGGTGGAAAGGTTTCTGGAATAGACACCAGGAACGTTTTAGTCAACACATATGAGAAGAATTCAAAAAATAAGAGGTGGGAGTATTAAAATTATATTGGAGGAACATGGGTCCTATAAAACACTAAAACATTAGTTTGAAAATAATAATAATAACTATAACTTTCTTAACAAGAAACATAGATCTTTAAGAGAATTGTTATATATTATAAAAATATTATTTTTTAAATGTGACCATTATAACATAGTCATTGAATAGGTGGGTTTGAGAATTTATAACCATATTATGAAATATATATTTAATGATCCAACTCAAAAAATTAATTGATTCATGATTATTAAATGATAACATTTTTTATGAAATTTGTTTATTCTTCAAAAATGTATTTTCTTAAGAAAGTGATATTTTATTTCATTTTGTGCTTCAAAATTATTTTCATCCAATATTAGAAATTTTATTTTATAAAAAGGGAAAAAAATTAAAATCATCCTATCAAAATTAACTTATGGTAAAATTGTGGTATTTTTTTGAAATGATTGATTTTTCAATGAATAGTGAAAAATATTGATTTTTCAAAAACTATCAATTATTTTCATTAAATAAAGTTATTTAAAAGTCTCATTATATTTTGTATTTCAGATTAAGGTTATATATGATCAATTTTATTTATAATAAAGTAATTAATTTAATTATGATCTATATTTCACATTAATTTTAAATAAGTCAATTTTTAGGCTTAAAATACAATTTTCTGGAAAATTGTTTTCATCACATTTTATGTGTTTATTTTTATATTAATTTATGAAACATTTTGAAATTTAATTTCATAAAATTTCATTCATGTTTATAATTAGGAGGTTAAAATTGTATAAATATTTCAATTTTATTTTTAGAAATAAATATTAGTAACTATGGTAAAATTTATCACATTCAAAAAGTGTATATCATGAGATTGAGGTTAAAAATAATGTGACAAGGCATTAAAAATCAGTAGAAAACTTTAAATTTTTTAATTTTATAATAAAAATTAAACCATACCCATATTAAAATTTAAAAAATGGTATTTTTTTCCATTTCCCATTGATAATGACAACTATATTATTTTGAGTAGAGAAAAAACAAAAATACCACTTTTTGAATTTAATATCACTAAAAATTTTACATATGTATAGAAAGTGGATATGTTTAGTAATAAATATATATTTGAAAGATTAATTAAAAAAATTCAATATTATTAATTTCAAATATTTAGTTATGGAATAATTACCTTAAATGTTTACGCAATGCCGAAACAGTATTTTTTAAATTAATAGAAAAAAAAATTTAAATTTATTTATAGTAATATATTTTGGATAAATTATTTTATTGTTAGAATTATATAGATGAATATTTCATATTAATTACTTATAAAAGTAATATATAAGAATTACATATTTTTATTGGTGTCTTTAATGTAAAATTAAATGAATACAAACAAAAATGATAAAAATGATATTTTATGTATATAATATTTTATTATAATTATTTAAATATCATAAAAATATTTAAACTTAAAAAGGGGGACAATATATGGTCTAAAATTGCATCCCTTGACCATTTATGATCCAATTTTAACCATATAATATAAATTATAACCCTTTAGTATTTAAAAAGTCGTTACCATGGTTAAGGTTAAAATTGGTTAGCCAAGGGGTTAATCCAAAGGATAAGGTTTCAAATGATATCTAAACCTATTAAAATTTTATTAGGTGGTTATATTATAATAATATATTATTTATATATAAATCCATATCATTTTAGAAGCATTTTACATTAGTTAGAATCATATTATACTATAATATTTCAAATATTTTAAAAAATGACAATAATGATATTTTATAACAAATAATATATTATTAAATGATTTAAAATTAATAAAAAACAAATATTCATAAAATGGAATAATATATACTTTAAAACATCAAAATTTGTACATTAATGTGTTGTTTGTAATTTTATGGTAATATTCAAGTTCTTTAAATAGTAGAAAACTTTTAAATTGTGGTAATTGTGAAAAGGTTTAATAGGGGTTAAAAATAAAAGATAAAGATTAAAATTCAACTAAAACGCGTCCAAAATTTATTGTATGATATGATTTTAACTCATCCACATATTAACTTCTAATTATATCTATTGGGATCCATTTTAACATGAAAATTAATTTATATTAATTTAATACTTTATGAAATTCAATGAATTTACCTCCTCTCTCTTATAAAATGACACCCCTTATCTCTAGAATTTACACTTCGTTGTAAAACCTAAATTGTCTAATGTATCAATTGGGCCTCGTAGGCACCCCAGTTTTCTAGTAGACACATTTTTTCCTCTCCTAATTTTCCAACCCTATGCCTGAATGGGTCATTAAACTAGTTATTTTCCTCACAGATCAACACATGTTCATTCGCTATGATTTTTCATCACTTACAAACACCCTAGTAAATTGAAATAAATGATTAATAATTCTGTTATGGTGGAAAATCAGTTTATTGAATATTTTATTTGGTTGAAAATCTAAAAATGGTTATATTATTACTTTTTCTAAATAATTGATTGTATGTTATCTATAAAAATGTATTAATCTATTATTGATATTTAATGAAAATTATTGTTGAAATGCTTAAGGTTTTATTAATGGGGGTTATTTAATAATTGTAAAATTTAGTATTATTATCATTATATAGGTAAAATTATATTTCTATATGATTAATTAAAATATGTGTGTGAATATATATATTTTTGTGTGTGTGTCTGTGTGGATGTGTGTGTGCAGGTGTGTTTGTATGTTTAATGTGTATATATATATATGATAAATATAAATGTATAAATATATGTGTGTGTGTCTATGTGTGTGGGTGGGTTTGAAAATATATAATGTGAATATATATAGGTTATATTTATATGTGATTGTATATATATGTGGGTGTATATATATATATGGGTGTGAGTATGTGTATTTATATCATGCATTTAAATATATATATATATGGATGAATTTTAAAATATATTTCATGAATGTTTTAATGTGTTTTAAAGAGGAATTTATAATAAACATGTAATATAGTGGGGTATGGGTTTAAGAATAAAGTGAATAAAAATAAAACAAAATAAGTAATCAATTAATGATTAAATTGACGAAAAATAGAAAAAAACACATAAAGGGGAATGGGGAGGTGCCTATGGAATATTCTGAGAGTAAATCATCAATTCTTATTCCTATATACTCCCCTCATATCTCTCTCTCTCACTTCAACTTTCACATATATTTTTTTATAAATATTTTTTCAAAATTTTCTCTTTCTCATTTTGTCCAATACTGATTTGATTGATGTGCATTCAATTCCATTGGGTTTGTCTCGATGAGAAAAAATTTTATTATAAGTTTTTTTTCAAGGTAGTAAGGTATAATATTCAAATATAATTTAATATTTTATTGAAATTTTAATATCAAAAATTTTAAAAATTCTATATCACGTTGAATCGTGAATGGTCCTAGGATTCAGTAGTGTAATTGAACATAAATGTCAACCCTTTCCACCAATAATTAGTATTCCTAAGGTAGGAAGTCTCATACCTCTTGGGGATGTTTTTAAACATGATTCCTTGTTATAGTTAATTTTTTTTCATAATTGATGATCATTCTAGACTTTGATCTCAAGTAGTGGTGTGTGTAACTTGTGAGAGCTGTTGTGATAATTGATTCCATGAGTATTTCATAAGTAGCGTGTTATGATATTTGATTATGATCCCTATTTTTAAGTATTTATATTATGTTCTGATGATTATATGTTATGTTTTCCTTGTATGATTTACCCCATCTGTGTGTTACCATTCCTTGGATATTTTTATTAGTACTTGAGAAAGGTGGATCATTGATTGTTGTTTACCCTTAATAGGGGGAGTTTGCATAGATTACAATGATGATGATGATGGAACTAATCATAGGGAATAGGCATGATAGTCTGGGGGATTTTCCTGAGGGGCCTTACGGTCTAGGTTCTTGACCCTAGTGGTTGTGTTTGGGACATGACAATTTAGGTCCTAACCCAAGGGGTGTTACGGTCTTAGGGCCTAACCCATGGCATATATTTGGTATGACAGTCTAGGGGACTAACCTGATATGGATTTGGGATATGATGTTCTGGGGGCCCGATTCGAATGGATTCCTTAAGACCATTGGGAGACAATTTATGATCCTAGTGTCCTATTCCTACTTACCTTGACTTCCACGATTATCATTATGGCATGGAGATGAAGTTGGTACATTTAGGGCTCTGTGGTAGATAGGTTAATGCCTGACCATTAGATTTTGGATTGTACGTACTTATGATTATTATTAATTTTCTATACCCTAGGAATACATGGGAATAGTTGATCACACTTGTTTAAGGATGCATTGGTGGTTTCATGCTGAGTCTTGCACTCACACTCTACTCAACCATTTCAGTACGCTTAAAGAATTCATGAATATAGATCCAGTGAAAAGAAAGGGACTTATGGTAGATAGTTGAGTATAGGAGTGAATATCTACTAGAAGACCCATATGGACTACAAATGTCCCCAATATTTATTTATTTATTTATTTATTTATTTATTTATTTATTTATCTACTTCTGTATACACTGGAAAAGATTTCCGCTTTGGGAGTTGTTTAATATTGTATAAAATGAATGGAATTCTTATTTTACAAATTTACACCCAAGTTATTTATTATTATTTTTATTATTTACTATTGATCATATGATATATTACTAAGGGTATAGTGTGCTCAATAACATACTCAAACCCTCACTTCTAGTTGAAAACCTCTTTCATACATGGAGGTGCACATGTGGCCATGTGAAATTTAGACTCGTAACTGATGGTTCAAGTAGAGGTGTTATAACTAATATCTACCCAATTATATTCATAACATTCTAATCCATCATTTAGATCCATCATTCTTCTTAAGATAACATTCCAATAGTCCTAAACAACACCCTTGAAGGAATTCCACTGAAGATGATGAAATTGTCATTATCGATTATTTAAAGTTAATTTATCCTTATAATTCTAAAAAATAAATCACACCCATCCTAAAATAATAACTAAAATATCAAAAATATACTTATATTTTAATTTTATTATTATAAATCCATACTATATTTTTTTATCTAACGAAAAGTGAATACATTGCTCGTTTGTATGCATGGCATACCATCACCACATAGGGATGTAAATTGTTTTTCATCACTAGATTACTTGTATGGTCACAAATAGTAAACTAATGAATATATATTATATTTATGATAAAATTATTATTCTACAATTATAATATCATATCTTCATTCTTACCTTTCCATTTGTTGGAAAATGAAAATGCCACTCATGCATACGTGTGGACTACCACCTCCACGAAGTGGTGTGATTCATTTTTCCTTTCTTCTTTAAATAGAAGTTAATAAGGATAGATTTGATGTATATATATATAATAATAATTATTCTATAAATGAGTATTATTATTTAACATTCTTTCATTTCATCCGTTCAAAAAGTAAATACATCATTTTTGTGTATGTACGATATATCATCTCCATGAACTGTGTAGTTAATTTTTATCCACCATTGAATAATGATTATAGAAATGTATCTAAGGAATAAATATGAAATTTAAAATAGTAAAAGAAATTTGGAGAATATGTAACCATGATAAATATGAAAATACTAAAACTACCGAACTAAAAAATACATGAAAACCCAGATAGTTAATGCTTAGAAATGATGACTTAAATAAAAAATTATTAATAAATGGGTGTTTAAATGTTATAAGTGGATCATTTATGATATTATAAATATTAATATGGTTCTATTATAAAATAATAAAAAATTTAAAACAATTATATATGAGTTTAATACATGTTAAACTAAGTGTAATCATGAGTTAAGGGGTTTCTTAACCCTATTTTCTTTCATTAGCTTATATTACTTCTTCAATGTCTTTGATATGATAAGATTATATATGTAATGACCTCTGATTATTTTATTTTATATTTAAACTCATTTTATTTTTATTTACATTTGTTACACATAATCATTTCATTGAATAATTCTCTCTTCAATGATATGATCTTTTTAAGGGACTCCATTTCAATTTCCACTCCATTGAGACATATTTTTTATTATGAAACTATTTATTTTTATGTAGTGTATTTACTACCCCTTTGATGTATTTAAAAAAAGTATATATTTATTATTAATGATTAAAGTTTCAATTAATGTTTACACTATTAAGGGGTTACAATTTAAATGTTACTAAATATGTTAAAAAATATTTTAAAAACTTGTTTTTATGTGATTTCTTATATTTTTTATTAAAGGAATCTTATAATCTATCCTACATAAACTCCATTTAATTTCCTATCCTCTGAATATTTAAGTATTTTCTATATTTTATTCCCAAAATTCCTCTCTTCTTCACTTGAATTAAGAAAATAAATTTTTTAAAATAAAATCCAATATTATTTCCCTTTTTGATCGAATATATTTTTCTTTAATATCGATATTCTTTAAAAAAATGTTTTTTTGAAATCCTTTTTATATACTCAAATGATTTATAAATGATTTTTTATTTTATAATTTACTTATTATATGGTTTGAAATGAGTCTTTATAATTTTTTCCTAAATGTTCATTTTTTACTTTCATTATGAAAATTCAAAAGGAATATATTCTTTTTAATGTATACAATGTTAACAAAAATTATAGCTGCCATAATTGTTTTATGATATTTATCTTATTATAATAGTTTTCAAAGGTTTTAAAAATACATATTTAATGAAAACTTACTATAATGTTATCCTCCATATTCTTATAATATATAAAATATATTAATTATCATAAAACTTGTATCTTTTATTAACGGATGGACATATTTTATCCCTTATTAATACTATGTTCAATATATTTCACTTGAAACACTAAATTTATTTTGATAATATTTCATTGGAAACTAAATTTATCTTAAATATTCATATTCATTGTATCATACATATGTAAATTTAAAAAACTAATACTGTTTCTGTATACGATTCTTTACTATGAAAGTTATTTGATCAGCTAGGGAAATGTTAATATTATTTATTCTACGCTCAATACAAATATTTATTTATAATGAATTTTATTTATGAATTAAATTTATCATTAAACATATGAGTAATCCATTGGAAAAGTATTTATGTGTTGGTCGAAGTTATAGATAGTTTCTCAATGCATCTACATGTCTCTTAAGACAAATTAGTTGGATAGCCTTACTAAATGGTTTTTCGTTGCATACCTACCCATATATTAAACTATCATGGAACAAGGCCTTGATGAAGAAGATATCATGTTGTATGAGATCATGAAGTCCAGCATTAACCTTTTCTTTATTAATAATTTAGTTACTATTTTTCTTGAGATTATTGCATTGGAATTATCTATGGATGATTTTCATGCTAAAGTTGTTGATTATATAGGATATGTTTTAGGAAATTTACCTTTCCATATTGATTATGCCTTATTCACTGATTATAGCTTCTATTATTTGTAATCCTTACTGATAATTTGTGCCCACATTTTATTTTTTCCCCTTCCTTGGGATATGAGGAAGGATATTATGAATAATATCAAATATGAAGGAAATTTTCTTATGTTATGTGTTTTATATTTCCAATTTAAAATGGGAACCATGTATTTATTTGGTTCTTTAAGAAAAATAAATTGGTTGATCCTTAGGAAGGATATCCATTGTATCTTAAGAAAATGTAATAAAGTAGACACCAACTCTAGGTTATTGGATTTGGGGTCCCCATTGTTCATATGAAAGGAAGTTCAAAAGAAACATTGTAAACTAGATTTAGAAAACCATAGTTTAGGGAACATAACCCATTAATATACTTTGAGGAAAAGTCTAAATATAGGATAATATCCTAATTTTTTGGTAAGGTATAGATTTTGTTGTTTTCCAAGCAATACATCCATGACTGCATACTACAAGAAATAATGTTTTGGAATAGATTATTCTAGGGTAAATAACTATAACACCCCAGGTAAATAAAGAATATGACATTTTCATATTTATCCAAATTTTTGAATAAAATATTAATATTACTTTAAAGGGAATGCTATGCTCCAGGGCATACCCAATACGCAACAACGAGTTTCTTTGAAATCTTACGATGCACTCTAATAATAAAGTAATATTATTTTAAAAGGTAGTTAACGCCTAGCCATTGTAATGGCGGGAATGAACAGAACTAACTAAAAAATTATTATATATGTTTTTCAAATATTTTTACTTTTATCCAATAAATGTTGGAGGCTTAAAATGAAAATGAATCCAATTTTTAACCATAAATCTTCTAATATTCTTTAAAAGGTCGATTAACCGCCTTTTGATGGAGAAAACTTTTTAAATATACTTTTAAAAATTTTATATGTTTTATTTGAAAAAATAAAATCCTTCTTTAGAATCTGAACATCAAAATTTACTTTGTGTAAAAAAATTATTTTTCCGATAAAGATCATTTTTATTGAAAATGTTGCATTTTAATTGAAAACCTCCTTTTAATCTGATTTATTTATATGGATAGATTATATTTTTAATTTATATTAATGTTTATTTAGAATATATTTTTATCATTTAATCTAATGGTGGTCATTGGAATTAATTTCAATTTGAAATTGGACTTAAACTATTGTCAATCTTTTAATAGATATTGTTTCTTAAAAACACGCTATTTGTTTTGACAGCGGGAATTAATTATTAAATTAATTAATGCAACATATATGATTTGAATTTTGTAAAATAGACATCAATTTTAAATTCGGAATATCAAATATAGCTTAGGGTGAATTTTTGGTATTTTTCTGAAAAACTTCAATTTTTGATGAATAGTGAAACCACTAAGTGGTAGTTTAAAAACTGATTTTTCGTTTAAATGATACATTAACACTTCTGTGATTTGAATTTCAAAAATCCGACATACATTTTTTTCATTAGGATGTAAAATTTGGTTCAATGGGATTAAAATATTTTTTTGGTGAATAGTAACTTTTATGTTTTTAATCGCGATTAGAGGTAATTAGTGTAATTTAAGGTAAAAATAATGTTTTAATAATATGATGTGACCTAGACCCATGTACTACCCTCATTGGATGTTTCATGGCCGACCGAGACAATCCATGGGTCAACTTGGGGACCCCATGGAGCCACTTTGGTTAGAAAATGACATAAATAACGTTTTATTTAAAGTTAAAATAAAAATATCACAACATGAGTTGTTTTACTAAAAAATATTAAATGGGGTTATACAAGTAATATTTTTTACTATAAATATTCATTATAAATATAAAAAGATTTCCTAAATCATTATATTTTTTTTATAATTTTTAGACATTAAATAAATTAAATTATTTATGACATAGTGATGATGCAGTGATTACCTCATTAATAAAAGATTTAAATAAAATGAAAAGATAATGTTAAAACTATAACTTGAACTTGTAAAAGTCCTATTTGATTAGTATATTTCGAACCCTTACCACATTAACCTTTAAATACATCAATGTGGGACCTTTAAAATCCTAAACGGATTTGAAAATAAAGTAACATTTTGTAACTTTCCAAGAGTGACCCTCCTCTCCTCTTATAAAAGGCCCCCACCTCTACCACCTTACCCACACCTCTCAAGCCTCTGGCTCGGCCAAACTCTGACCATTTTGTCTCTCCACATCCCTATATTACTCCCAGAAGCCTGACTTTGGGTATAAGTCTTCTCAAGGAAGCCTTTGATCTCAAATCAAAGAGAGATACCCGATTTTATGGTAATGTCTTCACTTGTGTTCTTTTGTTTTATTTTTCTTCTCCAACCCCCTAAACTCTTTTTAATAATTTCTTTTGTAACAACTAAATTATCTTAAATATACTAGTATGTTTTTATAAGAATTATTCGAGCTACACTTACACACACCTACATCTAATGGTTAAATAACATACTGTTTCTGTGGATGGTGAATTTCTGCCTCACGAAACGATGATTGTTCAATATTCTTTTAACACCCACATAGGTGGCCATTAAGATGTCACCATATTTATATATGATATATAATATTTTTATGTTTTACTTAAGCTAATGTATTTTTCATTTATGTCATACCTTTATGGTTTCCATTATGGTTAATCGTGATATATTCATTTTAGGAAGTGCAGACTACCGCCCCCTCAAAGTGATTTGATTCGTTAATACCATATGTGGTAAGTATAAAGGATATATTTAATGATATTATATATGATACCATACTGTAATTTTAATACTATTATGTATCATTATGTTTTAATTCCATTAAATTATAAATAGAAATGGAAGTAGCATTCATTCGTACGTACGGCTTACGGTCTCCATGAACGGTGCATTTCATTTGTTACCTCTAAATGTTATGTAATATTATAAATGCATGTATATAATGGATATATATGATATATATGATATCTAAATAATTAATATAATTCTGGATATAATATATATTTTACCACATGAACAACTTGTAATTATAAAGAGTTTATTTTTGACTCAAGTAGCAACGATCTACAAAACGACCATTATTAAGTTAAATAATTACATAGTGTTCATAGAATGGTAGTAAGTGATATAAAAGGAATAATGAACATGAAAAAGATTATTATTCAATTAGAAATTAACTCAAGTTTATTATTCATGAGGTTAAAGAATTATTGAGTCAAGTCGGACCCGAGGTAAGGGATCATACCCGTCTCTTTCTTTTTAAGTACACTCTTTTATGTCATTCCTTTTAAGCTCATCTTTCTTATGATTGGGATGTTCTTTTATATTAATCTTACTGTAATTTATATTTTCATATGATTATAGACCCTATTTTCTATCATCAATCCATTTTGGAAGTTTTAATTTGCGCCGTTACGCTGCCAAAATTTCGTAAGGGGCTTTTTATCTCACTTTATGTTTTCGTGAGATTCATGCAACATTTGCCAATATTTCCTTTTGAGTGGTGTATGTAATGTCCATTATTCTACTCTTTGTGTAACATACTTTCTTTTATGATTATTTACATCAATTTTTTATAGTCATTCTTTCATGGGGTGTACGTTTCGAAAGTTACCCAAATCGGCAAGGGAACCTTTCACCCTCCTCTTTTTAAAAGACTTCTTTTGTTATGTCTTTTAATTTACATATTTTTGTGTTGGGATATGTTATTCTATATCCTTATAGATGTAAATTTTATATACAAGTGATGATATACCATTTTCTCTTTCATCAACTAATTTTATGAATTATAAAGTGACGTCATTAGGCAGTCGAATTTTACCAAGGGAACTTCTTAACCCAATTTCGATTTCTTTGGGTAGAACATGTAGTTATTGAATATGTCATCCTTTGAATATGTGTGAATGACCTTTGATTTTTTTACACTTAATATCCACTTATATTGGGTTTATTTATATTTGTCACACATAATTATGAGATTGTTTTATCTTTAATTTAAGGATACATTCTTTATAAGGGATTTCATCTCATTTTACATTTCTATTGAGACTTCATTGTTGTTATGCACCAATTCACTCTTATATGGTGTATATACTATCCCTTGTAATATTATATCATGAATACATTTATTCTCATGATATTTTGATTAAATTTTATTCCTCAATATTTTATTCCTCAATTATGGTATTCAAGTGTCTCTCATTTTGTTTAAAACCCTTTAACTAAAATATTGTTTTAGATGTTTTAATGATTTATTCTTATAAATATATCTCATTAATATCCATGTTTTCAAAATGGTTTTAAGGATTTATTTATATGGATATTAATTGTTTAAAATGTTAAAATATTCAATGTGGTATGGGACACTTTGATTTCAAAATCTCTTTATTAAATGTTTTAAATGATTTTGAAAATGGTTTTTAGAATGGATTCATTATCTTAAAATGTTATATTGTTATTGCAATGTGGGAATTTTATCATTCCTTTATGCTTAAGTTATGTTCTATGATTATGTTATGGTTCTTGGGCATTGTTTACAAAGACGGGTGGTTCCGTGACAAACTAAGGGCAGGTGAGCCAGATATAGCTCTCCAATGCATTGGGTAACGCAAAGGGGTTAAACATTAAGGTTTCTCCAAAGAGATTTAGGGAATATACTGTGATGAGTATTCCAAACATAACCAATAGGGTTACTCCCTACGTACGAATGTTATGAATGCCTCAAGTTACCTTTATGTCTTATTATTTCTATGATTTATTCATGATTTTATGAGGTATGTTAAAGTGCTTATGTTTTATGGGTAAAGTATTATTTCATTATTATATATATATGTACTCATGTTTCTTTTCCATACTTTTTATAACCCTTACGGAGATTTTTATTCTCATCCCAAGTTTTTGAAATGTTTTTCGTAGGTCAAGGGAATGGTCCATGATATGATGATAGTGTCAAGGAAGTGTCAAGAAAGAATCCATGTTTTATTTTAAATATGTTTCCATTGATGGGAAAAAATGAATACTATCTTTTATGTAACCACTTTGTTTAAATGTGGAATGTGATGCAAGTTTTATGATCTAATTCTCAAAACCTCTAAACCTGAAAAGATCCTCAATGTGTAATCTTGTAATAACTCAAGATTAAGTATGTTTTAAGGCTAGGGCCTTATAGTTGGTATCAGAGGTCGGTTTAGATAACTTTAGAGGTTAGAGTGTTGTTTAAGAAAAAGTGAGAAGTTGTGTATAACCACAACGGTTAGTATATTAGATGGAGTCATCATTTTTTTTTGAAAGTTAGAATGAGTTTGAGATAACTTGGATAAGTATATCTTGGTGTTTATCTTCCTCTTTTTATATTTGATAATTTTACTGATATACTCACACTGACCTTTTTTGTTTTAGTAAATGGCTCGATCTAGCAGGCACCAAAGTAACAGTGGATTTGAAGAAAATTGTGACGGTTTTATGAAATAACAACTGAATGATATGGGAGCAGCAATGAGAACCCTATTGGTTATCCTCAACCAACTATCTGGAGTCATGATTGACCACCTGAACCTTAGTGATTTTTATAAGGCATTGTATATGCGAGAAATAAATCCCTAAGGAAGTTCAGGTAATAATCATAAAGGTAAGTATGTTCGAAAACCTATGTGTCAAATATGTGGAAAGAAACACATAGGAAAATGTTTCAAAGGGACATAGAGATGTTATAGATGTGTAAATGAAGGTCATAAAGCAAGAACCTTCCATGGAAAAAGGAAGCATCTAGTTGACTCTAGTAAAGGGAAATAAGTTCTTTCCAAAGGATCAATTGAATGTTTTAAATGTGGTTTGCATGGTCATTATGCAAACACATGTCCTACGAAGAAGTTTCGGGAATGGGGTCACCAAGATCTTACAAATATTAATTTACCAATACCTAATGCCATTCTGATTGAGAATGAAGAAACTTACAATGAAGAATGAAAGGTATGGATTATTTCTTAACATATGTTTTCCTATTATTGGAATCTTAGGATAGGATTCATGATTTTTTTTAGGAAAGAATTATTTCAGAATAAGTTGAAAAGGAATGGCTAATGGATCATGAAGAATGTTGAATGAGAAAGGAGTCATCATATAAGGGATTCAAGAGTTATGGTAGATTTTAGGATGGTGAAATTCTTAGATGTATTAAGTCTTTTTTGATGATAGGGTTACATTAGAAGACTTTTTATAGTAACACATATTTTTGATATACAAAAATTTTATTGAAGGAATAATTATCCTTTCTTTTATGGATATAGTTGTAAAGAACCATTTGGTTTTATATGATCCTTCAATTTGAGGCAATTACTGTTTAATAAATTTTGGGTTGAAAAATGGAAGTTATGAGATAACCTTTGTGGTTAAAATATGTTATGGTTATTTTTGATGAATTTATCTCTTTTTGAGGAATGTTATAAAATTATATAGTTTTTGAAAAGGGACAACACGCAGACCGTGTGACAACCCGTCATGTCGGACGAAGCCGCGGGAATCGAACCCACAACCAAAGTGCAGCTAGTATTTATCGCCTACCACTGGACTACGTGAAGTCCCTGGTAAGGTTGAATGATTCTTTTTAGTTAGATGATTTTATGAATTAAGAGTAAGTTGATTTTTGGTTATCAATGGAAATGATTAGCCTATCATAGAGGATATGTGATTAGGTTAATTACTTTTCAATATGAGACTGTAAGAGTAACTGATGTTATTTTGGAGAAAATTGTTAAAATTTATCTTAGGAGACTATGTGATTAAATCCTTTAGTGAATTGGGTTTCAATCTTAGTTTGGTTTACTTTGTAGAATTTTATGGATAAATGTTTATTGAATGGTCTTTGTTGAACTTTGGGTTTTGTTTGACAAATTTTGGAGATTAAGAATAGATTTTTTTTATAAAGGATTATATTTTTGGAGTATTATCTGATCTCATACTAACCTTTTTGGTTTTAGTTTTGGTTAAGGTCTAAAGACATGGGAATTATATAGTTCTCTTTTTTGGATTAGGTGATTCTCTAGAAGTTGATTATAGCTCTCTTAATGTGAACACGTCATCCTAAATACTCGTCTTTTGGAGAAAACATGAGTTCGTGTAAGAAATCTAGTAAAAGTTGAAAGTCAACATGATAATTAAGTATTCTTACTTATGTTTTAGTTAAGCTCGTAAATAAATTCCTCAATGAAAAGTAACTTAAAACAAAAATGTTGTCTGTTAATTTTTCCTACTCGGGAATCAAATATTGTTTAACCCATCACAAGTTTGTGATTTTCTTGTTGTTAACTTTCTCCTAGACATGTTTACTATCACTCTCCATCAGAA
Source organism: Viscum album (assembly GCA_963277665.1). NCBI lineage: Eukaryota > Viridiplantae > Streptophyta > Magnoliopsida > Santalales > Viscaceae > Viscum > Viscum album. The sequence goes on along the minus strand of OY728133.1, from coordinate 1,857,892,944 downwards.
CATGACCATTTGTTTTTTCCTCCATATCCATATTTTCATACTTGGAATCCTAGTATGGGTTAACTCGGATGACATTTGTACTTCTCTCCCATTCTTTTAAAGTGATAGTTTTACTGACACTTGTTCCGATGTGGGATTTTCAATGAAGCTTCCAAGCCCAATTTTAAAATTGAGATGACGCAATTCCCAAAAGGGGGGGAGGATGTAACACCCAAGGTAAATAAAGAATATGAAATTTTCATATTTATCCATATTTTTTAATAAAATATTAATATTACTTTAAAGGGAATGCTATGCTCGAGGGCATACCCAATACGCAACAACGAGTTTCTTTGAAATCTTACGTTGCACTCTAATAATAAAATAATATTATTTTAAAAGGTAGTTAACGCCTAACCATTGTAATGGAGGGAATGAATGGAACTAACTACAAAATGATTATATAATTTTGTCAAATATTTTTACTTTTATCCAATAAATTTTGGAGGCTTAAAATTCAAATGAATCCTATTTTTAAGCATAAATCTTCTAATATTCTTTAAAAGGTCGATTAACCACCTTTTTATGGAGAACCCTTTTTAAATATACTTTTGACAATTTTATATGTTTTATTTGATAGAATAAAATCCTTCTTTAGAATCTGGACATCAAAATTTACTTTGTGTCAAATTTTGTTATTTTTCCGATAAAGATCATTTTTATTGAAAATGTTGCATTTTAATTCAAAAACCCCTTTTAATATTATTTATTTATATGGATAGATTATATTCTTAATTTATATTAAAGTGTATTTAGAATATATTTTTACCATTTAATCTAATGGTGGTCATTGTAATTAATTTCACTTTGAAATTGGACATAAACTACTGTCAATCTTTGAATAGATATTATTTCTTAAAAACACGCTATTTGTTTTGACAGCGGGAATTAATTATTAAATTAATTAATGCAACATATATTTTTTAAAATTTTTAAAATTTACATCATTTTTGAATTCAGAATATCAAATATAGCTTAGGGTAAAGTTTTGGTATTTTTCTGAAAAACTTCAATTTTTGATGAATATTGAAACCACTAAGTGGTAGTTTAAAAACTGATTTTTCATTTAAATGAATATTTACCACTTCTGTGATTTTAATTTCAAAAATACAACATACATTTTTGTCATTAGGATGTAAAATTTGGTTCAATGGGAATAAAATAATTTTTTGGTGAATAGTAACTTTTAAGTTTTTAATCGCGATTAGAGGTAATTAGTGTAATTTAAGGTGAAAATAATGTTTTAATAATATGAAGTGACCTCGACACATGTCCTACCCTCATTTTATGTGTCATGGCCGACCAATAAAATCCATGGGTCATCTTGGGGACCCCATGGAGCCACTTTGGTTGGAAAAACACATAAATAACATTTTATTTAAAGTTAAAATAAAAATGTCACAAGCATGAGTTGTTTTACTAAACAAAACTTTAAATGGGGTTATACAAGTCATATTTTTTACTATAAATATTAATTAGAAAGATAAAAATATTTCCTACATCATTATATTTTTTTTATAATTTTTAGACATTAAATAAATTAAATTATTTATGATATCATGATGATGTAGTGATTACCTCATTAATAAAGGATTTAAATAAAATGAAAAGATAATGTGAAAACTATAGCATACACTTGTCAAAGACCTATTTGATGAGTATATTTAGAACCCTTACCACCTTATCCTCTAAATACATCAATGTGGGACCTTTAAAATCCGAAACATATTTGAAAATAAAGTAACATTTTGTAACTTTCCAAGAGTGCCCCTCCTCTCCTCTTATAAAAGGCCTCCACCTCTACCACCTTACCCACACCTCTCAAGCCTCTGGCTCGGCCAACCCCTGCTCATTTTGTCTCTCCACATCCCTCTATTACTCCTAGAAGCCTCACTTTTGGCATAAGTCTTCCCAAGGAAGCCTTTGAGTGAAAATCAAAGAGAGATACCTGATTTTAAGGTAATGTCTTCACTTGTGTTCATTTGTTTTATTTCGCTTCTCCAACCCCCTAAACTATTTTTATTAATTTATTTTGTAATAACTCCAGTATCTTCAATATACTATGATGTTTTTACAAGAAGGATTTGAGATACACTTACACAAACCTACATCTAATGGTTAAAGAACATACTGTTTCTGTGGATGGTGAATTTCTGCCTCACAAAACGATGATTGTTCAATATTCTTTTAACACCCTCAAAGGTGGAAATTAAGATGTCACTATATTTATATATGATATATAATATGTTTATGATTTACTTAAGATTTTTTATTTGTAATTTATGGCATACCTTTATGGTTTCCATTATGGTTAAACGTGATATCTTCATTTTAGGAAGTGCGGACTACCTCCCCCTCAAAGTGATTTGATTCGTTAATACCATATGTGGTACGTATAAAGGATATATTTAATGATATTATATGTGATACCATACTGGAAATATAATAATATTATGTATCATTATGTTTTAATTCCATTAAATAAGAAATATAAATGGAAGTAGCGTTCATGCGTACGTATGTCTTACCGTCTCCATGAACGGTGCATTTCATTTGTTACCTCTAAATGTTATGTAAAATTATAAATGCATGTATATAATGGATATATATTATATCTATGATATCTACATAATGAATATAATTTTGGATATAATATATATTTTACCACATGAAAAACTTGTAATTATAAAGAGTTTATTTTTGACTCAAGTAGCAATGATCTACAAAACGACAATTATTAACTTAAATAATTACATAGTGTTCATAGCATGGTAGTAAGTGATATAAAAGTAATAATGAACTTAAAAAAGGTTTTTATTAAAGTATAAATTAACTCAAGTTTATTATTCAGGAGGTTAAGGAACGATCGAGTCAAGTCGGACACGAGGTAAGGGATCCTACCCCTCTGTTTCTTTTTAAGTACACTCTTTTATGTCATTCCTTTTAAGATCATATTTCTTATGATTAGGATGTTCTATTATATTAATCTTACTTTAAATTATATGTTCATATTATTAGAGACTCTATTTTCCCTCATAAATCCATTTCGGAAGTTTTAATTTGCGTCGTTAGGCTGCGGAAATTTCGTAAGGGGCTTTTTATCTCACTTTGTGTTTTCATGAGATTCATGCTACATTTGCCAATATTTCCTTTTGAGTAGTGTATTTAATTTCCATTATTCTACTCTTTGTGTAACATAATTTTTTTTATGATTATTTACATCAATGTTGTATAGTCATTCTTTCATGGGGTGTACGTTTCGAAAGTTACCCAAATCGGTAAGGGAACCTTTCACCCTCCTCTTTTTAAAAGATTTCTTTTGTTATGTCTATTAATTTACATCTTTTTGTGTTGGGATATGTTATTCTATATCCTTATAGATGTAAATTTTATGTCCAAGTGATGAGATACCATTTTCTCTCTCATCAACTAAATTTTTGAATTTTAAAGTGACGTCGTTAGGCAGTCGAATTTTACCAAGGGAACTTCTTAACCCAATTTTGATTTCTTTGTGTTCAACATGTAGTTATTGAATATGTCATACTTTGAATATGTGTGAATGACCTTTGAATGTTTTACACTTAATATCAACTTATATTGGGTGTATTTATATTTGTCACAAATAATTATGAGATTGATTTATCTTTAATTTAAGGATACATTTTTTATAAGGGATTTCATCTCATTTTACATTTCTATTGAGACTTCATTGTTGTTATGCACCAATTCACTCTTATATGGTGTATATACTGTCCCTTGGAATATTATATCAGGAATCCATTTATTCTAATGATATTTTGATTAAATTTTATTCCTCAATTATGGTATTCAAGTGTCTCTCATTTTGTTAAAAACCCTTTAACTAAAATATCTTTTAAATGTTTTAATGATTTATTCTTATAAATATTTCTCATTAATATCCATGTTTTAAAAATGGTTTTAATGATTTATTTATGTGGATATTAATGGTTTAAAATGTTAAAAGATTCAATGTGGTATGGGACACTTTGATTTCAAAATCTCTTTATTAAATGTTTTAAATGATTTTGAAAATGGTTTTTAGAATGAATTCATTATCTTAAAATGTTATATTGTTATTGAAATGTGGGAATGTTATATTTCATTTATGCTTAAGTTATATGCTATGATTATGTTATGGTTCTTGGTCATTGTTTATGAAGATGGGTGGTTCCGTGATAAACTAAAGGCAGGTGAACCCGATATATCTCTCCAATGCATTGGGTAATGCGAAGTGGTTAAACGTTAAGGTTTCTGCGAAGCGATTTAGGGAATATACTATTATGGGTATTCCAAATGTAACCAAGGTGGTTAGTCCCTACATAAGAATGCTATGAATGCAACAAGTTACCTTTATGTCTTATGATTTCTATGATTTATTCCTGATTTTATGAGGTATGTTAAAGTGCTTATGTTTTATGGGTAAAGTATGATTTCATTATTATGTATATATGTACTCATGTTTCTTTTCCATACTTTTTATAACCCTTACTGAGCTTTTTATGATCATCCCAAGTTTTTGAAATGTTTTTCACAGTTCAAGGTAATGGTACATGATATGATTATAGTGTCAAGGAAGTGTCAATAAAGAATCCATGTTTTATTTTAAATATGTTTCCGTTGATGGGAAAAAATTATGACTATCTTTTATGTAACCACTTTGTTTAAATGTGGAATGTAATGCAAGTTTTATGATCTAACTCTCTAAAACTCTAAACCTGAAAAGATCCTCAATGTGTAATCTTGTAATAACTCAAGATTAAGTAAGTTTTAAGGCTGGGTTCTTATAATAACAATGAAAATATTTGTTCAAATATATATCATCCATCATTATAGTGTATAGTGATTGTGCCCTTATTGTGCAATGGGTTTTACACTCTCAGGGGATATTATTGGGCTAATTTACATTTTGTCCAATGAGAGAGTAGAACCTATATAAATATATTATATTCTACTGTAATGTAGGATATACCTAATGTGGTACATATTAATAAGGCTAAGGTTATTCATGATACAATAATCATGTATACCCCCTTTAGGTTTTATGTGAAAGAAGTTTAACATGATTAAGGATATTTTGGGACCTGTTTATGGGAATAAAACTCTTATTTTTAGTAAATGTTTTGGTGAGAAGATTGTTTGATAAATAATTCTGTTATATTTTTTTGAACATAAATATAATTTATTGATAACATTTTGGGTTAATATGATCATTCATTTTAAGTTAATAATAGTCATTTAAAATTATTTGATTTTGTGGGCAAAATTAATTTGTAAATAAAAACATAGTGTTTAAAAGTTCATTTGATGATTTTTTTAGGATATTCAATATATATTTAGGAATTTTATTATAATTATATTAATATGAATTTATAAAAAGAAAAACCCACAGGTTGGGTGACAACTCGGCATTTTCGGCAATGTCGTGTGGCTTGAACCCACAATTGAAGGGCGACAAGGGTGTATTGCCTACCATTGTCCTACATGATGTCTTGGTTAGTGTTACATTTTTTTAACTTAAACAATTTTATGGATAAATATTAAGTTAATTTTTGGAATCATATTATAGGATCGAATATTTTTTGAATGATTTGGATTTTTGGGTGATTAATTATATTTTGTGAGATGTTTTATTTGGTTGGGGTATATATAACCTCTAGGTTTAATATAAAGTATTATTTGGGGAAAATGGAATTGCATTTCTGGATATACAATATAGAGGGTATTAGGAAACTTTTGAGGTTATAATTTTCTTTATTATTTAGATTATTGAGATTATTTGGTATAATATGTTATTAATTTATGGAATTATCTACATTAAACCTTTGGTTTTACTATTTAATTTTGGATATTAATGCATTATTTCATCATATAAATATTTATCCATATTGGATAACCCATGATAATCATTTCGATAAATATATAATGATGTTAGGAATGATGTGTTTTTATTTTAAATATCTTATAGTCTGTTAAAAGTTAAATTTAGTGCATCATGTATGAAAATTTTATTTTTAATGTTCAGTTCTTTGAGTAAGAGATGAAGTGAAAATTGATCAAATAAAAACCAAATGTATGAAATTGTGATCATGAAATAGAGAGGAATGAAGTAATTACATTTAATTATGTTCATTATGTTTCCAGTAAAATAATCCCTAAACAATAAGAAATAGATCCTTAAATAAAAATGTTTTCTTCTTAAAATAATTTTTGAGGAATTGATGGTCTTTTAAATCCTAAAAATTTGTGGTTTTTTAGTGGTTAAATTTCTCTAAACCATGTTCTCTATAACTCTCTATTAGTCATTAACCATTACTTTTCTCCACTATATCATTATTTTTAATTCCCACCAATGTTATCCTTATATAGTAACCCATTTATGTGTTATTTTAGGTAACTTTTATCCTTCCCACTTCCCCTTTCCTAATGAATTTTTATTTCCCCTATGTACGATGTAGGTTTTCTACAAAGGTTGATCCTTTAATGTTTAAGATAAAATTATGAGGGGGAGATTTATTAAATGGTGGTAGAATGTAACACCATAAAAATCTATTATAAAATTAATAATAATCTTGATATCCAGCTTAACAAGAAACATTATGATTGATGTAAATTGAGATAAATTACAAAAAACCATTTAAATACGACCATTATAACAAAGTTGTTGAATATGAGCGGATAAATATGAGTAACTATATTATTAAATATATTTATAATGGTGCTAATCAATAAATATGTATTCATTAATTCTTATTAAATGTGAATTTTTTGGTGAATTTATTTTATGTTTCAAAAATACATTTCCTTCAAAAGTAAACTTTTATTTTATTTTATTTTAAAAATTTATTTATAAAACTTTAAGAAAATTTGTTTTATAAAATGAAAAAAATTCTGAAATCGTTATATCATAATTTACATAGGGTGAAATTTGAGGGTTTTTTTGAAAGGATTCAATTTTTATTGAATAGTGAAAATGATAATTTTTCAAATATATTCATTTCTTTTCAATAAATCAAGTAATTAAAATAGACTCGTTATATATTTTTTTATTAAATTTACATGTGATCCATTTAATTTATAATAGTAAAATTAATTTCATTAATATTGTAGTGACCCTGCCATTTTCTTACATGACTATTACATCATTTTACAGATAAACAACATAATAGTGCTACAAAACAAGTATTCAAAGGTTTAGTGTCTTGGAAAAATTTGGACCATACATAAATTTTAAATAATTTAACATAACCATTTATTTAATTCCTTCTGCTATAAATTCTTATTATCCCTCATGTTCTCCTCAGTAAAAGTATTCACTTGAGGGTATACAATAAAAAAGAAGTGAGCTAATATCCCAGTAAGAGGATAAATAAGAGGCATAAAACATGGGTTGGAATAATTTTCATCAATAATTTAAGTAAAGTATCATAATCATAATCATGATAGGAATCATTATATAAAGGTATGGAATGTTGTGATGTATAAAAATAAAACAGCATGTCATAGTAGTCAACTACCACACCTAGTTGTGAACAAAGCTATCATCATGTTCATATATATTTCACTTTTTCTCATTAGATACATCACATTGAACAACAAATTTGTGTGACATATTGATTCCTTTATCGAGTGCGTCAAATTATTTGTTTAGTTTTTTATTGAATTTCGGCAGTATATTAGTCACCCTAGGTCATCTCTCGAGGGAGCATTAGATCATTATTTGAAAATGGGGGTTTTTATAATGATAATATAAGGGGAATTAGAATTTATAAAACTTGGGTATTGATGATTAAAGATTACAATAGAAAAACTAATGTGATAAAACGAAGTATAAATGAACAAGATTAATTAAACGTTATCAACCTAGGGGAGTATCATGGTTCTCATCCTTCATCGCTTCAAGATAACAGGTATAGATATTTTAATCCTTGTTTTATAACACCTATTACCATAATGTTACTGATTTTGTACTAGGATACTTCCTAGGGTTCAGTTGAAAACACGCAATGATTCACTGGACACCGCTAATGATTGTGTGATTTGTGTTCGACTTCATAACTGAAACTCACCAAGACAACACACGAAGAAATTGATGTGTTATCCAGGTTTGTATGTTATTTCTTTTTGATACCCTGACATAAATTTCCATGGACTTTATAGTAAATATGTGAGTTCAATTGATCAATATTAACCACAAAAACACCATTATTGAATGAGGAGGGGAGGTATGAATGGTGTGTGAAACATCGCATGAAAGGGTACCCCCAAACATGATCATTTGAGTTTGAGTATAACATATCGATATATAAATCAATGAAATAAAAATAAGGGATAAATAAAAACAACATAAATCTTGGAATTAAAAAATTTTCATTCACAATAATACAAGTATGAAGCTTGGGATTACATCATGTTCCTCCTCGGGTGATCACAAGGGGTTTAGAAACCCATGGAAGGGGAGGAAGAAGAATATGTTGAAGTAACACTTACAATAGCCTCTATAACTTCTAGGAATGATGGGGGACACATTTGGGACTCCAAAAATAGAAGAACCTTTCCTCCTGGTTGAACTCCCAAATGGGGAGCCCAAGGTGCCATTTTATAGGAAAATGGAAGGTGGTTTGGGGCCCACTGATTTCTAAAAACAGATTTTACCACACGTTTCAGCCATTATACAATCAAATATCCCTTTTGAAAAAAATTTAAAGTTGTTTCTAAACTTACTTAATATATCCACCAAAGTTTTTTCATCAATTGGGAAAGTGGATCTGGAGATATGGATAGATTATATAAATCCACTTTTGACTTCTCACAAATTCGGTGTTCTGGAGAGATCGGGTTGGTTGGGCCCCTTGATGGAGGAAATGGGCATGGGTTACTTCATAAGAGGTGTATCCCATTAATGTTTGGAGAAGGTAACAAAATATGATCCCATTTGGATACGCTTAAATTTATAAATAGGCATAATAGTGGACAAGTCTTCATGGATCCATGCAATTTAGGCCCATTTTTCATCCACTTCATCATGGGCCCTCCAAATCATCTCATCCTACATTGGAATCCTAAAAACAAGTAACATTGCCCATTTTAATAGTGACAAACACAAAATAATGGAATCAAACATGAAATTTTTATAAATTTCAATACAAAACAAGTTTAGCAGAGTTTTGTAACAGTGAAAATGAAAATGTGAATCGTGGTACGATCACAACCCCAAACCTAGACGTGTGCACTTTTGGGAAAAATATAATATAATAATCATGTGTCATTCCTAAATCAAAGGTGGGAAAACATCCAAGATTATTTTTAAATTAAATTCATCATGTCTCGTTTATGGAATCAATTTTCCTATCATTTTTCTTTTCTCACATTCAAATTTGTTCAAATTTATTTGTTCACCTATGCAACATGTCGCAACCTACCACACATAGAAATATTTCCCCTTCACTCAAGGAACATATAAAAGTGGAGTTATTCTCCTTTTACAAAGTTCATGTGATCTTACTATATTTTTTTCCCATATTCTAGGTTCTCTACCAGAAAAAACTAGTTTCCTACTCAAGAGGACTTCCAACATGTTGTTCTGAGGTTCAAGGGTTGGTAGGATTCAAGGTTTAAAATCTAAGGCAGAGGAAGAGTGTTTAATCTCTTATGTACGGAACATATCAAACTTCATCAAGTGTTCACAATGAATGTACACACTCACCCCCCCCCCCAAATTGTATTACCACCAACTCAGTATCTCCCTTTTCCATTTTTGTGGGTTACAACCAAGCAATGAATAATAATGAGTAAACAAACTCTTTTATCCATTTTTTATTCTCTTCTGTTTTTTTATGTACAGAAATATTTTTTAGATTTTTTTTGAGGTAAAGAAGGAAACATCTGTAAAACAATGATGTAATATGGCTTGTGAACCCATTTCCCAAGGATAAAGTAGGCACCCTTTATATCAACCCATAACAATGATTCTCGTCCCAGAATTCCCATGGAAACACCCTCTCTCCCACACTTGCTGAAAATAAAACAAGAATATACACAAGATATGGGTAGGTGGGGATAAATTATCTTGTAATGTGGCTACCTAATAGGCATTTCATGGTATCTAAGGCTTAATAAGGATAAAATGTAAATGTGGCTGAAAATAGAGGATAATTGTACAAAGGGCTTTTCAATGAACGATTTCCTCTGTCATGAATGTAGAATACATGAATCTTATGGCTTCAAAAAAATCAAGGCAAGTTCTAGTTTCTCTACATGACCCAAGACTCTTATGAAATTTATCAAAATGAAGAATATGAAATAAAGGGCTTAGAATGTCTCTCGGGTAAGGGATTAAAATATTGGTTATTGCTAATGAGGCATAAGATTCAAAAATCCATTAAACACCTAAGAATGATTTGAAAAATAAAATTCTAGAAAAATATTAAATATCAACCTTCATTTGAAAAACATTTTTCCAAAAACAGTGGAAATTTCTGCAAAATCGACACAAGCATGAAAAATGATTTTGGAAATTCTTTTTAAACTAAATTTTTATCTTAAAACACAAAATAAGGGGAAAAGAAATAAAAAATTAAAACACATTTTTTTTTTAATTTTCTTTATTTTTTTTGATTGATTTTTTTTTATTTTGATTAATACTAACTATGACATATCAGCCTCCCCCACACCTAAAAATTACTTTGTTATCAATGAAAGTATTTAAAATAAATAAATGATAAATAAAGGTAGGGAGAAGGGACAGTCTGCTAAGTAATTTCATATGTGGCATCTATCAGTGGGATTTCCTTCACAAGATTATTTGGAAGATCCTCATAGACGTTTTTTAGCCTTTTCACATTGATAGTAATTTTTTTCCACTCTTCTCATGAAAAAACTATATAGCACCAAAAGGGTAAACATCGGTAACAGTATAAGGACCAATCCATCGGGAACAAAGATTACCTAGGTGGAGATTTAGCCTGGAATTGTATATGAGGACCTTCTCAACAATATGAAACTTACGCTGATTAATCATGATATCATGGATAGCATTTTTTCTTCTCTTTATAGATCCGAGAGTTCTCATATGCATCACGTCTAATTTCTTCCAACTCTTGAATCTTCAGTTTTCTATGCTCACCTGCATCTGAAAGATTCATATTACATTGTTTAACTTCCCAATATGCATGGTGTTCTACCTCAAATAGTAGGTGAAAATCCTTTAAAAATAAAATCCTATATGGTGACATTCCAATTGGGGTTTTGAAATCTTGACCGTATGCCCAAAGTGCATCATCCAAGCGCAAAGTCCAATATTTCCTATTGGGTTGTACCATTTTTCAAAGATTCATTTAATTTCATGATTTGAGATTTATTCTTGTCTGTTAGTTTGGGGTTGATATGCAGTAGATACTTTATGATCAACCCCATAATTACATAACACATTTTTCTTGTTTCGATTGAAAAAATGTGAACCCTTATCACTAATGATGAATCTAAGTAAACTAAACCTACAAAAAATTTGAGACCTCAAAAAATAAATAACCACTAAAGATTTATTGGTCCTAGTGTCCTTTACTTCCACTGATGTAGATATATAGTAAAAACTAATAGGATTTACAAAAAAACCAAATGAATTTGGAAAAGGCCCCATGAAGTCAATTTCCCATGCATCGAAAATTTCCTAGAATAACATGGGCTATTGGGGAATTTCATTCCTATTGGAGATATTCCCTGTGAATTGACAACGAATACCTGACTTGCAAAATCTATTTGAATCCCTATACGATGTTGGCCAATAAATTCTAGATTCAAAGAGCTTTTGAGCAGTATGTTGAGAGCTAAAGTGTCCCCCACATGCCAATGTGTGGCTAAAGGTCAAAGTAGAGGTGAACTCAGGGTCAGGGGAACACCGACGAACTACTATGTCACAACAAATTCTCCACAAATATGGGTCATACCAAATTTACAACCAAGAATCATGCTTAAGGCTCTGGTATTGTGAAGTGGTGAAATCAGTGGGGAGCCTATATGTTTCTAGAAAATTGGAAATGTCTACATACTTGGGGGTAAGGTCTAGAATATCACAAAGGTTATCATGAGGGAATAATTCTCTAATGGGGATGGGTGAGCCAACATGATGTTCCAATGGTGGTGAAATCCTACTAAAGTGTTCAAATACCACATTTTACACTCCTCACTTATCTCTAATCTAAAGTTCAAACTCCTGGAGGAGGAGCATCCACCGAATTAGGCGGGGCTTAACTTCATGTTTTTTTAGGAGGAAACGATGGGCAGCATGATCTGAAAAGACAATGGTTTTTACCCATAAGATATGAACGGAAATTTTACAAGGAAAAAACAATATAACGAAGTTATTTTTCAGTGGTTGTGTAGTTTTCTTGGGTAGGGTCAAGGGTACGAGAGGCATATGCAGTGACATGAGGAGCATTCTCAACCCTTTGTGATAAAACTACCCCAACTGAAAAGTTAGATGCATCACACATAAGATCAAAGGGGAGATCCCACCTTGGTGGTTGGATGACAAGAGGTGATTTTAGACTTCTTTTTAGTGAATTAAA